>CM051826.1:125747999-128487068 GCA_028451465.1 Erethizon dorsatum | reverse complement strand
CTGTATTAGAAAAGTATCAGATCAGTATCTTCAACTGCCATGTTAAGAAACTAAAAAGACAGGAAATTAATCCCTATGTAAGCAGGAGAGACAAAATTAACATGGAAATCAATGAAACAGAAAACAATAGTTACAGAGAAAAATGAAATGAACTCAAAATCTAGATCTGTGGAATAATCAAAAAGTTGACAAAACCTCAAGTCTGACTCAAGTCAGAAAATGAAAAGACACAAATAACTACAAATGAGAAAAGTGGCATCACTACATAACCTAGAGGTAACTCAAAGGATAAGGGAAAACTAAGAACAAATCTTATGCACATACATTCAACAACTCAGACACAGTGGACACAGTCCGTGCAAGACACAAGTTACCAAAGCTTACTCAAGAAGAAATCACCTGGGGCCGGTGAGATGGCTCAGCGGTGTAAGCGCCTGCCTGGCAAGCGTGAGGGCCTGAGTTCGACTCCCGGAACCCACATACGAAAAAAGGGCCGGTGACATCGCTCAGCGGCACAAGCGCCTGCTGGTGCACGAGGTCCTGAGGTCGACCCCCGGTACCCACCAAAAAAAAAAAAAAAAAAAAAAGAAGAAATCACCTAACAGCTCCATATCTATTGAAGATTATGAACCTGTAATTAAAAACCTTCCCCCAAAGGGTCTTCCAGGGCCAGATGGTTTCACTGGTGAATTCTACCAAATATTACAGAAGAAACAATATTGTACACAATACCTTCCAGAAAACTGAATGCTATCTATGCGGACAGCATTATGTTGATACCAGCACCAAAGACAGTGTAAGAAAACCATAGACAAATTCATCAGTTATGAACACAGACACGGGTATGTTAAGTTTTATCAAATCAAATCCAATAATACATAAAAAGAAAATACAAGAGGCTCAAGTGGGGTTTATCTCAGGAATTAAAGGCTGATTTTCTCATATTATCAAAAGTTTTTGATTGTTTCAACAGATGCAGAAAAACATTTGACAAAATCAAACATTCATTCTTTCACAAAGCAAAATACTCCTAAGTCTCGGTTAACTAGGAAAGGAGAGAATTTCTTCAATCTGATACAAGGCATCTATGAAAAATTCTACAGGTAACATCATTAACTTAGTGTTACAAGATTGAATGCTTTCCACTTAAGATCATAAACAAGCAGGAAAGGTTTGCTGTTTTTATTTGGAGAGGTCTTGCTATGCTGCCCAGGCTGGCCGTGAACTCTTGATCCTCCCACCTTGGCCTCCTAACTGGGATTACAGGCGTGCACCACTATGCCCAGCTAATGAAAGTGTGTGTTCTTATAACCTCTGACTCAGCTTCTGACTAAAGGCCCCACCTAGGGCATAAAGGCAGAGGTTGACCAACCTTTTCTGTAAAGGGACAGATATTGACCCATCAGGCTTCGGGAGGCCACTGAGTATCCGGCAACTCTCACCTCTGCCACTCTAGCATGAAAGCAGGCATTAGACAACCATAAACAAGCAGGATGTGTCTCTCTCAACAGAACTTTCTTTACAATTAACAGGCTTGCTCACTTGGGAAATAACATAAGACATAAAATGTACACTGACTGGAAAGCAAGAAAATTATCTTTATTAGATAACACGAATGATTATGCAGAAGCCTGTGAAGCTCATACAAAGTTACTACAACTGACATGTGAGTTTAGTAAGGCAGCAGGATATAATCAACATGCAAAAGTCAACTGTATTTCTATACAGTAGCAATAAACTGTAAATTGAAATAAAAAATTGCTTACAAAAGGATAAAAAAATCAAATAATTAAGGATAAACTGGACAAAAGATATGAGACTTGTATACTAAAAACTACCAAACAGTGCTATTTAAAAAGACCTAAAAAAAAATATTGGTCAGAATATGCAGTATTTACTGAGATGTTAACTTTTTACAAATGTGATCTATAGATTTAATGCAAGCTAAATAAAACTTCCACTTTTCTTTTGTAGGTACCAACCTTGTGGTTCTAAAATGCAATGGAAATGCAAAGAATGTAGAATAGACAAAGCAACTTGGAAAACACCAACACAGTTGAAGGATTTATTCAAACTGATTTCAATACTGCACTAATACAAAGCTAGGCATCAAAACAGAATGGTACTAAGAGCAAAGACAGATAAATGAATCAGAGGAGAGCTAAAACAAAATTGAACTGCTGATTGATAGTCAGCTGATTGTCCACAAAGGTGCAAAGAGAATTCTGTGGAAATTAAGACTTTTCAATAAATAGTGCAGGTCAATTAGATTGTTTATCACACCCACCAAAAAAAAAAAAAAAATCTAACTGACATTGAGAGTTAGTGTGAATGTTGAATAACTGCCACTTTTATAAACTGCTGCTGGGAATATAAAATGATACAACTACTTTGGAAAACATTGTGGAAATTTCTTAAAAATTTAAAGCATATGAACCAGACTTTCCATTCTTACTATTTATCCACAAGAAATGAAACCATATGTTCATACAAAAACATGTACATGTTCATGTAACTTCATTTGTAATAGCTGAAAGTTGGGAACCAGTCCCTTAACAGGTCACTGGAAAAACAAACTATTATATCCACACAAAGAAGTACTACTCAGTGATTCAGAGGAATGTACTATAAATACCTGCAATAACATAAATCTCCAAAATAATTAGGCCGAGTCAAGGAATATACATACTATGATTCCATTCATATAAAATTGTAACAAATGTAAGCTAACCTAAGGTGTTCAATGCTTGTCTGGAATGGGGCTGAAGTGTTTGCTTTAGGATGACAGAATTACAAAGGGGCTTGAGGAATACTGCGGGGGATGAATATGTACATTTTATTTTGATTACATTATGGTTTCAGAGGTCCATATATTTGTCAAACATCAAATGCTTTCTATGTCAGTGACACATTAATAAAGCGTTTAAAGTTTAGTTAAGCTCTATGAGAATACGAGAACCTATTTGGTTTTATCAGAGAAACTGAATAACATATATGTTGATTACCACACAGACACCTCTTTTGAGACTTGGATTATTTTAAAACACTTTTAGATCTTAACAGCTCACTATATAAGCTCACATTTTAAAGAAGAAAATTTGTTTTATTTAAAACTGTGGCCCAAATGTCCACGAGAAAGCCACTGCACAATAAATTGTAAAAAACTGCTTTATTTTTCACAGAAGGGCCTGGTTTCATTTCTACAGGCAGTATGAACACTCTCACCTACTTCTGCAATTAAATCAGATAGAAAGCGTAGGTTCAAGAATAAACCTGTCAGCAGCAATATACAAGAATAAACCTGTTAGCAGTCCACGTATGTTGTCAACACCCCTGAAATCCTACTGGCTCATTTTAATTTTTTCCCTCTGCTTTTATTGTTTGCCTCTGGACAAGTTCTGACAGTCAATTTTGCATCTGGTCGTTTGATCTTCAACTATCAAAGAGAAGACATGAAAGACATGGATGATCTTTTGAAAACATTCACACCATGCAATTCTGTCCAGGAAGAATAAGCAGTGATACCATACATTATGTCTTTAAGAATCTTAAACCTAAAACACAGGCACACAAAAATCTCAACTTATTTTCATCTGACTTCTAAGTAAACAGAGTTCTAAGCAATACACAAAGTTCACATTAAAGCAGTAGATCACGTAATTTTTTTTCAGCTCTGCTTTTTCCATCAAGACAGACTGATTAAATGTCTTCCCTGATGGGGTGGGAAATGAGTCTGGGTGTAAAAATGTTAATTAACCGTAGCTATATACAACTGCTATTTGTTAATTAAAAATAAATGACAAAGAAAAAGTTAATTAAATTTTTACTTTTCCTTCCATGGTGGGTGATCAGTTCAAGACGTGCAGGAACAGTGTATCAGGAGCAAAGGGTCTATGTGGAGTAAACCACTACTGTTAATCAGCCTGTATACAACTGATACGCTGTGGGTCTCCATAAATTAACTGGGTTTTCAATCACAAAATTAATTTTCAAAAAAGGATTAGTTACAAGGGTTTTTACTTCTACTATCGAATCAGCATTGAGTAAAAATTCAAGGATAAATATTCCCGATATAGTGGGTTCTATTTCTTCCACAATAAACTCTAATTTTAAGCAAAATACATACAACACATACAATAATATGCAATCATGAAAGAAGCCACACAATTTCTATATTATAATGCTATAGTTTCAGTTATTTAAATACTTTCAATTATATATTCTTTAACAGTTTATACATGTTGTAAAGGTATAAATAAGATTATTCAAAATAAATATCTACCAAATATAGTAACATATAAAATTCTAAAAATGTACAGTAGTCTACTGATGACCATTGTCACTAAAACAGTTTGCTAGAATAGATAAAATTACAATTTAAAGGATTCACAGGTGGAATGCAACACAGCCATGTTTGTCCCTTTGAAAATACTGGTATATGCCACAGATTAACTGGGAAGAAAAACGCTAAGTATTTATTGTCTTTTGAATTACAGTATGAGAGCTAATAAGGCAGGGTTAAGAAAACAACTCCTTGTGCTTAAGCCCCACGAGGTGTAATTTTTTTTTTTTTTGACTTTTTTTTTTTTTTGCGGTACTGGGGATCAAACCCAGGCCCTTCTGCAAGCAAGGCAAGAGCTCTACCACTGAGCCACATCTCCAGCCCAAAGAATAATTTTACTTACATCTTCTTGAAAATCAGATCACCTGACACAGAAATGTAACACTCAAGGGATATGGCACAAAATAACTATCTTTACCTGAAAAATGTACATCACGAAATTTTCCAAAGGACATCTTTACTTAAAAAAAAAAAAAAAAAAAAAAGAAATTAAACCCAAGGGCAAAATAATTGAAAAGTTTGCCTAGAGTCTAAAAAGGTATCCCTGTTAACGGCCAGACACTGACTACTTTCACCTTGCACAATTGTGATTTCCCCTTCAAAAAATGTAAACTTAAATCATGTAGAGACCATGTCTTAAACTGTGTCAGCTCATCTTATCTATAATGCCCAAAACAAGGCTCATCTGTGTAAGAAAGCACAGAATTATCTACTAACTTAATGAACAACAACAAAAAATCACCGTTTCTCTCCACTTTAACAAAAACCAATGAAAACAAGTAACATTAAAAAAAAAAGGGTGAAGAACATGAAAATACATTTTTTTCCTGACATCTCACTCAGGTTTGCTTCTGAAGATTATAAAATTTTGTATATCAGTGTTGCAAAATTCTAGTTTAATTAAAGTTTAGCTTCCAGTTAATTTCTAGTAATTGAAAACCAACTTGTCATCACTATTCAGAAAGCACTGTTACCATTAATGGAATATATGCTTAAGAAAGAATAGAAACTCCAAAGATTTGAGTAGTCCATCTTCACCTGATACGATTTGAAATTCATTCACAGAAACATGTATTCAAGTTTGCAAAGTAGAAACCATGTGTGTTAATGTAATAGTGTTTGTAGCAGGACCAATTCTATACTTGACATATACAGTAAAGCTCTATAGTCTGCAATCCCGGAAATTCTTCATACAAAGTTCACAGTCCTGACAGAACTTACGCAGTGACACCACAGGTTACCTGAATGAACTTCTGTCACACTTCCTGTTTCTACTTTGTGTTGGGATGGATGCAATGCTTTTTTAATGTTCTGCTACATTTGAAGTTCTGATCCTACAGTTTTATCACTATCACATTCCAAATCACCTAATGGTCAGAGGTAATTCAAATTATTAAAAATACATTGTACAATTACATTATTTGCATCAGTCCATGTATGATGGAGCTTAAAGAATCTGACAAGATAATGCAAAATTACCTGATGATGTACTGTTGTCATTACTTCAGTTGCCTTAAAAATCCAATTATATTTGCAAAATAACAAAAGTAGCACTTTAGCACTGGAAAAACACAATTTAGCTATGGTAAAAAGTTATACAGCACTAACAATGTCATTAACAAATTATATCCAATTAAAAATTCTTAACCTAGTTTTTCAGGGTAACTAAATGGCAAAGATCCTCATCCAAATTTTTTGGTAAATTTGTTTACACTCCTAAAAACAGACTAATAAAACTTTAGTACATAATACTGTAACACCACAGATCTCAAAGACCCTGAGGCAGTATTTGGTTCAATTGTAGGTGATATTTAATTAGGTCAATGATCTATCACCTTAAAATTACTCTTTCATATAACATAGCCTGCATTCTCTTCTGGAAGCTAAAAACTAGTTATTAAACTCACTGTTAGTATTGTTAATGGTCCACATGGTTCTCTAATAAGAAAACCTATTAATAACTGCTTTATGTGACACTGTAACAGATACTTGGTTAATATCTTTAGGCTAGAAGTGTTAAGAATGTTTTCAGAGAAAACAAAAACAGCTCATATTTAGGTTTTAATGTATGATGTTCTTTATTTACAACTTTATTGGCAAAAAAGAATAGGGAAAACACAGGCCACTGTAGCTGATCCCGTTGGGTTCCTGTTCCATTTTAAATGTCCGTCGAATTGTCAAAAGATATACAACACTGAATCTGCATGTGCAGTTTCCTTTATACAGCACTCACATTCTAGGCAGTCTTTAAACCATATAAATACAAAGAAAAGGAAATCACTCTTTGAAAACTGCATCAAATGAAGGGTCTTTTAAGTGTAGACTTATGTTGTTGATAGTAACACATGCCCAATGAAAAGCAAAAGCTGGAGAAACAGTTACACTTCCTACTTGAATGGACAGTTACAACAATCATTTTCTGCAATGACCTTTATATTTCAATTTATCATGAACTACTATGAACTTACTATGAGATGTAGCCAAAGTCAGAAGAGAAGACGCAGGGAGAATATTCCTTTTTTGGAGGAGAGCAAGCTCTCCAGAATCAGCATGGGAAATGAACATCCTGTTGATTCGAGGTGAAAAAAATGAATGTAGTCAATTTCAACTCCTGCTGAGCTAACTTAATCTTTTCCTTGTCTTGTTTTGTGTCATTCTTCTAAATCAAGTGTGTTTAATTCTTCTTCTAATTCATCCAGATCTTCCCCGGTAAAAAGATTTTCATCAACAGGAACAGCTCCGATGGCTCCGTTTTCCTGTCCATCCACTTCGTTGTCCTCTTCCAAGTCACTGCGTTCGCCATTTTCAGCCCGACCTCCAGAAGCTTCACTTAGTTTGTTTTCTAAAAATATAAAGTGAAATCGGTAAGGCCTAGAACAAGAAAGCACTTCTCACTAGCAACTGACAGCAAAGACTAGTGTATCTCTTCCTCTTGTAAGACGCTTACTGCAGACATTTGACTGCTTACTGGTTTATACACTGGAGGGCTGATAAGATGAAACTTCTACAACTCTGTGTTCCCTACATAATCTAGTACTTCGGTTTTTAAACAGTCAACTTCCACATAATGTGTTGTTTGAATAAATGGTTATGGAACAAAAAACTATATAAGCAGAGACAAGACTTTTGGTTTTGCAAATAGTAATTAAATGACACCAGAAATAAACCTGTGAGTGGAAAGCGTAAACACTTCATCCAGCTCAACCATGAAGGCTCCCTGCCGTAGGGTGAAGGGTGAGGGTGAAGCCTCAGGGCTCCAGGAGCACTTGCTCAGCAGAAAGGAGATCGGATTTGATCCTATAGCATGCCAAGCAAAGATGAGAAAGGCACTTTCCCTTACAGCTGCAAATGGCTGAGAAAACAAAAATGCTGGTTTGTTTTTGTTCAATGACAACCTTTACATAAAGACAACTTTTAACAGCTTTAGATTAGATTTTTAGCTATTTCAAATATTTCTGTTGAAAAATCCTGGGGAAAGTCTTCGATGTATCTGCAGCTGTGTTTACCGTCACTCGAACCTCCTAAAAGCAGCACAGCAGCCCTTGTCCAGGGAAGACAACCCTCTGACAGCATTCTCGGAGCTCAGCAGGGAGGCCAGTTTTCAAGTTAAAACTTGTGTTCTGGTAATGTAGGTACCAAATAAAGTTTAGGCTTTTCTCTCTCAAGTTCTGCCTTAATTAGTGCTCCTGCCTTTTTCTCCCATGGCAAGCAGGCTGGACTTTTTGCCATCTCTTCACACCCCTCACTCGAGGTATAATTAGACACAATTATACCAACAATCCTTATCTCCTAACACACCCTAGACACCCTCCCCCACTCACACTTAATCATTATTTATACTTCCAGGTCTTGCTTCTTAAACTCCTCTCTTTCCATTTTTGACTGTCATTTCTTTACCAGATCCCTTTTGGTTTTCCACATCCGAAAAGCACCTGACCTCTGACAATGCCCTCATCTAAGTTAAGGGAGGTCTGTACTCATTTTCCCTTATTCCTCCCAGCGCTGCAGTCCTGCTGAAAACTGGCCCCCGATTCCTACACTCCTTCCCTAACTGCAATCAACAGCTTATTTTCTTTTGCCTAAACTAGAACACTGGTGTCTGCAGTGTGTTCTAGAACGTTGTTCTATTTACTGTGCCTGGGGAGCACATTCACTCAGAGACTAATGCAGATGACACGCAAGTTGTTTTCTTGTGTAGCAAATGGCTACACAGTATCCAAGCATCTCGAACTCATGAGGTCCCAAACTGAACTCATCACTTACATCTCCAGACTTGTTTTTGGTCCTCTTCTAGTAAGTTAATAGTTTGTCCATACAGTCACTCATTTAAACAGCATCAACCATTCACTGCTTTCTGCAGGGCCAAGCCACATCTCTGTTAGTCTAGTATCTGCACATATCTAAATCTGCCACGCCTGGTTTCTCTTTAGACACCTTCCTAATTCTCAGAATTCTGCAGAAGGCAGTATACTCACCGTCTTTATCTGAAGCATATGTGCTGAATCTTTCGAGACTGGCTACAGTAATGCCTGTCTCATCTACATCTCTTGGGATGTACAGGCTTAAGTCTATGTCATTTACGCTCACGGAATCATCAACCTTCAACAATATAGAGAACAGACAGTTGTTAAAAATAAGAAGTTTCCACAAATTAGTTTTACCAACATTTATCTTAATGAAAACAATACTGTCACTAATGCTAAGTGAAAACAAATGGTCAACTATTGCCAAAATTCATTTTTTTCTAAGTTTCTTAAAAAAGCTCCTTCCACTGGCATCCCATTTTTACACAGAGTATGACACTCTTTCAACTAAGCATTTTATGACAACTACTGAATAGTAAGTTACCTGTTATTACTAAAACTGCCTACAACCAAATGCTCTGCCGCTGTCTCTGCACTTCCATGCCAGAACTGTTACCTTTAGCACAACAGTGAACAAGACCTTTGCTTTATTTCCGAGGGGGATAAAACAGTTTTCATGCCTAACACATAAAGCACTTTGTTATATACCAGGCACTGTTCTAAGTTCCACAAAGAACTATTAACAAATATAACATCATCTCCTTTAATTCTCACAAGCACCCTATGGCGTAGTGATTTTACCATCATGTCCACACTGCTGAGGAGAGCAGAGCTCTGATTCCCACCGAGGGAATGATGTGAGCGGCTTTCTGTCATTTAACATCAGGCCCGTGGCCACAGCTTCCCCTTACCTCGTCACCACCTGTTCCCTGAGTGTAGCGCGTATCATCAGCTTCCTCATCGTCATCATTGACCAGTTCAGGTCGGAATTCAAACACTTCTCGACCACTGATCTGTTCACACACACAAATATCTCAACTCAGGAAAAACTTCTGACACTTTTAGGACACTGATTTTAGGCACACAGATGGTTAAATAGGACGAAATCCTGCATGACAGGTACTACAAAATGGAACAAAGACTAAAGGATGACTGTGTGGCTTGGGGCTTACCACCAGTGCTTTTCCTGCTTTGAAGTCAGCTTTCCTTCTTTCCATATCTTGTTCCAGTTTATCAATCTTTTCTTGTCTTTTCCTTTTCTTCCATGCAAGGAAAGATTCTAGAGTGATTTTGGTAACATTTGGACCTAGGGCAGAACGCTGCAAAGGGAAGAGAGCATTCAAGTCACCTACAACAGTGTTTAACAGCAGTTTTCTCTTGATGTAATTAATTCCCTGCCTGTGACTACCCTAAAGACAGTAAATACGGAGTAAAGTAACAGTTTTACTTTAGGTGACAATGAGTAAATTGAGTGTCCAGAAACACCACACTTAAAAACATTTACTCCACACTACCTTTTCTTCTTAGTGTTTAACCTGAGTACTAAAACTGGTCAAGAAAAACTGTTTAAACAGGAACCAGCTACTGAAAACAATAAAAATTAAAGGCACTATTAACAATATCCAAGTTTCATTTGTGATCCTCAGGAGATGGCAAACAAAATTAAACAACACCTGTTCCTCAAAACAATAATCAAGTAGTAAGTATGCAGGAAACTAAAACTTGCTAAACATTGGCTGGGTACTCAGTGTTAAAAGCTTTATACATACATGCTAACACACTGACCTCCACAAACAGAGGGCGGTATGAAATTTACTAAAGATGAATAGTTACTAAGTGGTGGAACTAGGAAAAAGTACCAAATACATCAGTTTTCTAAAGTTGACTTTTTTTTTTACTACAGTGTATTATATCGTGGGTGAGACACCAAAAAATATGTCCATGAGAAACCCAAAATATAAAGAAAGAGCAAAATAAAGCATAGATAATAGGAAGTAGATCTTTTACAAATGAAAAAGAGAATACAAGATGAAGGAGGGAAAGAAGGAAGGGAAAAGGATTAAAAAGGGAATGGAAGAAAAAAATGGAAACAGAGCCTTTTCAAATGGGAAGTGGATCAAGAGTTGGAGGGAGCAGAGAGGGGTGGGAGGGGAAGAGGACAAGTAAGAATTAAGATGTGTTACGTGTACAAACTCCCCATGATGAATGTAGTCTGTACTGTAAACATGTGTTAATAAAAAACACATAATGGAAAAAAAGAGGAAGTGCACATATCCCCCAACGTCAAGGACCTATACAAAATACTCATTATTTAAGATGAAGCAAAATATATACAGTTCTAAATACAAAATTCTAAATCTAGTTATTTTCAATAATTGCAGTAACTTCATGTTGTTGCCATATCAGTAGCCAGATGTGCTAACTTGCAGAACAAAATTGTCTTGGCTGAGCTACAAGAATTGTAGCTGAAGAGGTTTTTTTTTGAGACCTGGTCTCACTATGTAGCCCAGCCTGCCTCAGCCCCCTCTGTGCTGAGACCTCCGGTGTGCACCACCACGTCCAGCTTTGGGACCCTCTTTTTTACACTTGTTGCCCTCTCGCGGGGCGATGTTTCGAGTCTAAGGATGATATGTAACCGAAAAAATGCAGGAGAGCTGTCTCCTCTCTACGTAACTAGTGATTAGTATAACGCTAGGGAGAAAAAGACTACAAAAAGGGTCTAAAAGTAAAAGTTATTTCTCAACAATCTGAGAACGCACTGAGCATGTCAAAGAACGCAACCTTAGGAAAAGAATTTGGTAAGTTGGTAATGAGTACTTTAAAGTTGTTACATAACCCTAAAATTAACGTCATGACTGACTAATGTTCACGGCTTGGTTTACATTTAGACACAGAAAATTAATGAAATCAGAGCAACTTTGGGAAAAGATCACAGTATCTTTTTCCCTTTCACAACAACATGCCATTGCCCCCAAGTGGTAAGTACCAGAATTCATAGTAAATACTGCTTTGTTTTAATAGTAGGAAAAAAATACCAGTTACCTCTCTTTCAATGAGATCTTCTAATGAAATTTCATCTTCTTTCTCTTCTTTCTTTTTATCTTTTTTCAACACAAATCCAGGAGGAAGTGCATGACGATACATACAATTATCACCCCCTCCAGGGCACACCCAAAACCAGCCATACTTGTTATTTTCAATAGCTTCAAGGAAATGCTTGCAGACCTGTAGAGGCAATATTACTCAGAAATGATAGCTCAGCGCAGCCCACTTCCACGGTAAATGCTGAAATGCATGGAACAAGTACACGCCACTCACATCCAGAGACTAATCATTTAGGTATGGAGTACTCTTATGTGAAGAAATGTACACATAAACTTTTTTCTTTTCTTTTTTTTTTTTTTTTTTTGTGGGTACTGGGGGTCGAACTCAGGACCTCGCGCTTGCCAGGCAGGGTCTTACGCCGCTGAGCTATCTCACCGGCCCCAAACTTATCTTAAAATCTTTAAAAAATGGCAAATTTCCTTGCATATGATCTTTATAAAGCTCTTATTTGTACACTATCCTGTTTTCTGAATTATACAAGGACTTGTTTTAGTTCGTACTTGCAAATGTAATCCCAAATTCTAAAGTTTAGGTAAATCAGTATATATAAATTGGTTACAAAAAATAAAACCATGATTTTGTTGTGATCTTTCCTAAAAACTAACATGCAGTAATAACATAAACATTATGTTATTACCTGACTATATAGGCAAACTTCTTACATGGGCCACAAGGGAACAAGGTTCCAAGGAACACAAAGGACAGTGACCCTTTGCACAAAAGAAAAAATTATCCAACAGACAGTACCCCAGTACACCCCCACCAAGAAACAAGCAGATATATGCGAATCTAGTACTTAAAATATTTCTATATAGCGAGATTTTTCACTATAGTCTGAGAAATAAGTCACCAAATTTTCAAGGTACATTTTCTAGAATACTAGATTTACTACCTATCAAAATTTCATTTTTGAATTTACATGTTTATATTTTTAAAAGTGTAATTAAAAAATATCTCACCACTATTAAAAATCGAACAGATTATTAACTGAGTTATTTTATTTATTTATTTTTTTTTTTTGTGGGTACCGGGGGTCGACCTCGGGACCTCGCGTGCCAGCAGGCACCCGTGCCGCTGAGCGATATCACCGGCCCCTTTTTCGTATGTGGCTTCCGGGAGTCGAACTCGGGCCCTCGCGCTTGCCGGGCAGGTGCTTACGCTGCTGAGCCATCTCACCGGCCCTACTGAGTTATTTTAATAGGTCTCTCTCCATTTATAATTGTAACAAAGAAATAATTCTTATCTGAATACATGACTGTGTTCATGCATATTTCAGAAAGTAAGATCATACCAGGAAATGGCCTTTGAAGGACTTTAGTCACGTGGTTTTTCAAAGGCTATTTCTGAACAACTAATTTTGTAAAACACAGCTGGTAAATTCCAATGATAAAGCTTGATGTACTTTATATTGACAAAGTAAAAATTTCTAATAACCTAAAGAATAATCCAGTAGAAAACAGCAGCAAATACCTTGCCACATAATTCTCCCTAATAATAAACACCACAGCAACTCAATTCAAGAAAAGGACATACTATTTGAGTTTTTGGTTTTTTCTTTTCCGCCTCACCGTGCTTCTTGTTCACTACTTCTTCGAGCTTTTTCTCATCCCAATTATCCATTGTATCTAAACAAAAAGAAAGATGAAGGTTAAATCCATTTTATCTACTGCGCCCTTAACATTTACCTGCTCAAGCAGATAGGAATACCGCAGTGTAAGGCTTATGACCTAACACACGTTCTTTAAAACCAAAGGCAAGCACACACAGTACTGAGATTATTCAACAAAGCTTCCTAAGTACAGGCAGTTTAGGCAAACGAGAAAGTACTGAAGGAAAGAGTAACAGATGAATCTAAAATATATCAGGAAAAAGGGAAGTAAAAAAGATGTAAGGAGCCGGGGATATAGCTCAGTGGCACAAGCGCCTGCCTGGCAAGCACAAGGTCCTGAGTTCAACTCCCGATACAAAAAAAAAAAAAAAGTAAAATGTGTTACACACATGTACTAACTCCTCATGATGGTGTAATCATTATGTACTGCAAACACAGACTAATAAATTTTTTTTTAAAATCAGTTTTTTAAGCATATTCATTTATTTAAGAGGTAACATGGTAAATTCGGATTTTTGTGAAAAATAGCAAATCCAACTAATAATTCTTTATGAACATAAATTTTACTAACCTAAAATGTTTTTCAAGTTATTACATATTAGTAACAAGTCAAAAGTAATAGATATTTTGAAGAAAAATTTAAAAAATACCCTTTTCAAGTTCTTCATCTCTTGCATCAATGTAAACACTTCGTTTTTCACATTTTCTCTCCAAAGTCAGGTCATGAGAGAACTTGCACTTATCGCCTTTAGTACACTGTCCTTGCTTGAAGAAGGCACACACCACGGACTTGGGATCCGCGCCTGTGTCAACAGCACGTGGAATCTGCATCATAATCTCCAGATCATAAAGCGCAGCTTGTACCTGGGATACGGCTACCTTTGGTTAACTGGTTACTTCCCATTTACTGACGAGAGAGGAAATGCCACTTACAGGTTCTGGTAAGATATTTCTTTAAGGTTCTTTCTATTTTGTTTCTTTTATTCTTACCAAAAAAGGTGGCAGGGCACGGGAAACCGGACACAAAGGTTATTCCACAATCTCTTGCTCAGTAGGAGCCAACGAGGCATGAGACACAAACATAAATGGAGAAATACTGCCAAAAATTTGTGACTTGTCGTTTACTCAACTACGTTTTTTTTGTGGCTACTACCAAAGATTGAGTATTATAAATCTTTAATTGTGCCTTAAGTGTGGGGCTAGTGACTGGAATTGTACAATGTACAATGACATAGCTAATAAACATTAAAACAAATCAAGTTTTAAACATGAATTACATCTGAAAAACACCACCACCACTGACATTTGAATTTTACCTTTACTTATTTTTTGAGCAGCGACTACAGGTTTGAACAGCTCGTTTAGCTCCTGCAATTCTTTCTTCTTGTCATCTTTCTTCAATTTCTTTTCAGCTTCACTTTGTGCTACCTGTAATATTCCCAGATTTAACATGTAAAATTATTTACAAAACTGTTTTTACTACACAGTAATCACTACTATAACAAAGACGTATGCATATTTATATAGATAGTCCTTACCTCTTAACACTATGGTCATGTGGTATATATTAAATGTTTTGGTTAAATTATTAAACAACATTGCTAAACCCTATGAATTCTTTTTTCTCTAGAAATGGTAGCATGCGTATTTAAAAGCATATATAAAAGTTTATGGCAACAAACATTTATTAAGCATTTACTACACGCTCAGCATTTTTAGCAAATGGTTCTTGAGATATTTTCCTGTGAAAATAATCTATTCCCTAGAAATACACAGATACAGTTTGAAGATGAGAAACATCTGGAAACGAACAGTTCCATACAACAGAGACTGTGCCACCCAAAATTTAACTGGAGTACTTTGAGGAGAAACACTAGGCTACAGCAATGCCAGAGATTATCAACTAAGCAAAACATAGCGTATAGTTCTAGGCAATTTACATACCTAATGTGATTAGAGGATTCATCCAAATATAAATATGTCAGGTCCTACGTTAGATGACAGGGAATAAGATGAAAAGACAAAGATGCTTATTTAAAGAAGTTCAGAATCTAGTGGGAAGACAGACATGTCAACAACTGCAATATCATTTACATGGTACTCTGGGAACAAAGAAAGCCTGTATGACTAAGAAAATCAGGTTGAGCTGATAACCTTATGGATAAGCTCTGAGGAGCAAGAAAGGAATGAGACAGAGCCAGCCGGTGCAGATACAGACACTAAAGGAACTGAGCACGGGAAACATCGAGGAGTTCTGTCTGCATCAGACAGGGCTAACAGGGCTCAACTAATGGGTTTAGAGGAAGCAAGTGACAGCATTTTTAGCAAATGGTTCTTGAGATATTTTTCCTGTGAAAATAATCTATTGGCTAGAAATATATAAATACATTTTGAAGATGAGAAACATCTGGAAATGTACGGTTCCGTACAACAGTGCCTGTACCACCCAAAATTAACTGCAGTACTTTTGAGGAGAAACACTAGGCTAGTTTTATTTTATAAAGATGAGGACAGCAGCTCTGTGGCAGACAGACTGTGAACCCAAGAATAAAGGCCAACTGCTGTAGGCAACAAACACAAGAGCTAAAATAAGCATTAGTAGTGAGGATGGAAAGAGAGAGCTCTAAGTGATAGGACTAGACATGAAGAGTCAAGAAGGGGAAAGCTGGAATTACCACACGCACGATCAGTGCTGTTAAACAGGACAGGGCGTACAGGAGGAACAGGTTTGAGAACAGGAGGTAGAGATGAGCTCAGTTTTGGACATAAAGACTACGAAATGCCTACAGAGCACTTGGGTGGAGCTATTCATCAGGCAGCCGCCGTGGACATGGGTACCGATGCCACTGAAACTAGACAGGCTCTGGTCTCAGATAAAACATTTAAAAATAGCAGCTTACAGATAATTGATTAAAATTTGGGATGTGTATGTAAGATTACTGAAGGACAGCATAAAAAATTGCCAAGAACAGAGGATAATTCCTGGAAGAATTAGTATTAGATAAGTATTAAGTGTGTCAACAGGACCTAAATAATCCATTAAAGAGCATCCACTGATGCTTCTCCATCAAAGAAATCAGCAGAAACAACACTATTTAGGGAAGAGGAATTGTAGGGAAGGAATGGCCAAATGCTTTAATTAGGCCCATGGCCCCCCAAACAAACTCTGACCGCGCGGGGTGGGGGTGGTGCTCAGCCCACGCTGGAGTCCGCACTGCAGCGCAGCAGCATTCCTGCTGGTGCAGGCAAGGGCTGGGAGGCACAGGAGGAAGTGGTGTGGACCCAAGCTCTGTCCACATCTCCAGCACACAGCCTCACTCTGGCTACCTGGGGCACCCTGGAGGCTCTGCACATCCCAGATGGAGATGGGCACAGCCCTGAGAGCAGGCCCAGAGCTGCCAAGGGAGCTGGGGTCCGTCTGAGGGGACCCAGCCTCCAGCCTCACTGACTCCTCGCCTGGAGGGACAGGAACAGATGGGGGAAGACCTAAGAGTAGGGTCATCTTCTAAGCACATAGCCTGTGAAGGGCACCACATGTTACCGTAACTAGCCAAACACACACATGCTATGGCTTTCTCAGGTCTACAAAATCTGAAACCACCACTCAAAATACCAGAAGGACAAGGCAGGGGTGAGGAACAGGACTGAACAAGGGGCTTTCTTCTCATCTAACCACCAAAGGAACCCTGCAAGGGATAACTGGCTTCGGTGTACAAATAAAGACTAGTGTAACTAAATAACAAAAGCTGGGCGTGGTGGTGCAGGCCTGTAATCCCAGCACTCTGGGAGGCTGAGGCAGGAGAATCTCAAGTACAGCCTGGGCAACAGAGTGAGACCCTGTCTCAAAAAAAAAAAAAAAAAAAAAAAAAAAGAAAGAAAGAAAAAAGAAAAAACAAAAGCCAAACAAAAAAAGGCATCTGCAACAGCACTGCTTCTGGGACTACCTCCCTCCCCAAAGATATCAAGTGAGTGGGTGCTCAAGTCTCTTAGATAGTATTTAAAATTCCTACAGTGCAAATGTTATGTAAATAGGTGTCACACTGTGTTGCTTTAGGAATAACAATAACGAGGAAAAAAGTCGGTACAAGCTCAGCAGAGACAACCATCCAAGATCTAACTAGGCTGTACACATCAGCAATGATGTAACTTCTTTTTAAAAAATATTTCTGATCCACACCTGGTTGGATCTGAAGATACAACCCTATGGATATGGAAGGCTGACTGCATTTTTTTCCTTCTTTTTTTTGGTGATACTGGGATTTGAACCCAGGGACATCCAGAGCTCTTTTTAAAATTTTTATTTGACACAGGGTCTCCTAAGTCGCTAAGTTGCTCAGGCTGGGTTTGAACTTGTGCTCCTCCTGCTTCGGTCTCCCACAGTGCTGGGACTGACTACATTTTCATTAAGCCAGGTAAATTAGCAGCTTGGAAGAACAACAGCTTCTGGCTTTAGGATCAAGCTGAGGGGTGAAAGGCTGAGGTACTGATGTGCAGACAGCTTGAGTGAGAGAAACTGGTTTCCGAGGTGTCAGCTATTTAACATGCATTCTGATATTCTTAGATGGGAAAAAAATATGCAGTTAAATACTTGAGAAATTATCCTATCCTTCATTAAAAAGAAAGTGTTGTCAAAAGTTAAGGAAAAGGAGACAGGATAGGTGAAAAAAAGTACTTCATGGAAGAATAAATGCTTATGAACGCCCAAGGGGCGGGGGAGAAAGGACTCTGGGAGAGGACTTTGCCTTAACAGCTGCGAGGCCACTAGCAGGGAATCACTGTGCTTCAGTCTAGGGGCAGACGAGAAAAGAGAATCCAGAAACAGAGCCCAATACATCTGAGGCCGCTGCCTGTTGATAGCGGTGATTCAATCCAGTGAGATAATGATGCTGGTGTAAGCAGCTATTCGGAAAACAAACTTAAGAGCATATAAAATATATTTAAATGACAAAGTGTAGATCGTAAAAACAAGCTAGACATAGAGCCGGGGATGCAGCTCAGTGGTAAAGTGCTTGCCTACAGCATGTCCAAGGCCCTGGGTTCAAAGACCAATACTAGGAAAAGAAAAAAGAACAGAACAGAACAGAACAGAAAAGAACAACAGAAAGCCAGATATATTGGACAATATAAAAACTAAAAACTGCTAAATAACAAAATAGAACTGAAACATCAGAAAGTATCTGCAATGCTAACAAAAGATCTCTCATCAATTAATAAGAAAAAGGTGAAAAAGGATGTGAATACGCAAGCCATAGAAATGCAGATACAGACAGACAACAGGCCTTACGGAATGATGAAACAATGCAACACTAAGACACCACATGGTAATTATCACATTTGGAAATGTTACTAAAAACTTCAGTGCTTACTACTCACACACTGCAAATGAAAATGTGAATATTAGAGCCTCTATGAAATGTGACCTGGCAAATTTATTAAAATTAGAGATCTATTTCCCTGGATCTCAAAATAGTTTGTTAGCGGATAATCTTTGGCACAGCGATAAAAGTGCAAATACATGTAAGAACAGATGTACAAAGATATTTCTTGCAGAAGTGTTCTTAGCATCACAAAGCTGAGAACAAAGTAATTAGTTATGAGTTGTAAATCAGACAAGATATACCACCACCCACATCCTGTAGAATAGTACACAGCCATTTCAGAATACATGAGAGCTATACAAAAATAGCTTAGAAAAATATCCAAGATGTATGCTGGTAAGAAAAGTGAGATGCAGAACTTTTATAGCAGTCTGTTTTGCAATATAATACCAAACACTTCTATCTTTGACAGATGCTATATAATATTATATCCCTAAGAGGAAAATACAGAAATTTACATTACTTACCTGACGCGGATTTTGTTGGCCAAATTTAACTTGATGAGTGACAGCCTTGATAAACTTCTGTTGCTTTGCTCCTTTCTTATTCTTTAAACCAAAAGTTTTGTCCTAAATGGGAAAGAGCATAGAAGTATCTTAGCTATTTATATCACTAATTTTCCAGGGATATCTAAAAGTCACTCATTAATTTGTCGTATGAAAAATAGCCTTCCTTATGTCATGGAAGGATATCAAATAGACAAGCAAAACACTAAAACATCAAGCCAAGGCAATACATGATCTCAAAATATCACCAAGATTCTTTAGAGTTCAATACAGTTATCATCAAGTCTCTCACTATGATGCTACTTTCCCACAGTGTATTTCAGAGCATCAACTACTGCTATAATCAAATAAGCTTATGACAATGTTGATTTGAATGGGATGTTTTTTTTTTCTGGTGAGGCTGGAGAATGAACCTAGGGCCTTGCACTTGCTAAGCAAGAACTCTTGGACTAGTTTTGTGGGCAGTAAAGATATTCTCAAAAACTATTACATTTAATAAACCGAACTACTAAAATGTATACAATTCTGTTAATAAAATGGAAATATATCAAACAAAAAAGCATACTTCATCTAAATCTGGAATATTAATTTGATAGCAGCTATCAATTAGGCAATACTCATTATGTGCTAAGCACTAATGGTGATTCTTGCTTATCTACTCATGTTTAACAGGCAGTACAAAATACTGAGAAGCCATCGTGGAAGCAGGGGAGTGTGGGTGCACGTGTGCTGAGGGGCTGCAGTGTGACGGTGTTCCTCCAAGATTCACACCCGCCTGACTCCAAATGTGACTTGATCTGAAAACAAGTCTTTGCAGATATAATCAGATGAGATCACACCAGACTAAGGTGAGCCCTAAATCAAGTGGCTGGTGTCTCCGCGTCGAGGCTCCGAGTAACTAGGAAAAGAGACAGGATTCTTCCCTAAAGCTTCAGAGGTCATGGCCCAGCTGCCACTTTGACTTCAGACTTCTAGTCTTCCAAACCATGAGAGAATGAGCCACCTAGTTTTTGGTAATCTGTTACAGGAGCCCTAAGAAACTAATACAGTGAGCTCTACCCTAACATGAATGCGTAGCAAGTCTGACAGGAAACCACCAAATACTTGTATTTGAAATGCCTTTTTTCTGTCTCTTCTGTTTCTCCGGAAGGCTCATCTAGCTGGAGGAAAAGCCTGGCTAAAGACCAGAATAGAGATGAGGTGGAGAAGGCATCTGAGCGCACTGGACAGACCCTGTGGGGCCACTTTCAGGCCCATGTTAACCTCTCCTTCCCATCTGCGCTGTGCCCACTGCTCCAGAAGTAGAGGCCCCTTGATTTGTTTGTTGTTGCTTTTCCCCCTAAAAAATACAGGGGGAATTTGTTGTAGGGAGAAGTGTTTGCTGTAGGGAGAACTGCCTCACTGAGTGTTAGATGAAAACTGTCAGCCACTTCTAACACTCTTAGTCCAGTTTTCAGGTGGCTCTCTGTGCCACCAATGTCCCCTGTTGTTGACTTTTCCCATTACTTTGCAAAGCAAGCTCATCTGAGCGACACATTCCTGGGTGGACCCTCAGCACTGACTGTTCTGTTCCAAGTCAGTTCCTGGCTCAGCCATTCACCACCTTCACATGCTGAGGCTCAAGAGCAAAGATGCCTCCTAATTTCAAAAGGCAATGCGTGTTTTTCTCTCTCATTCTCTTACTGATAGGTGGTTTCAGAGAAAAAGAAGAGGCAAAAAATGTCTTTATTTTGACCCTCTCAGAGGCATTTAGCCTGAAACAAATTTGCAGAATGTTAGGATTCGAAAATGGTCAACACAATGTAATCTTTATAGCATCTCAAAACCAATAAAATATATGTTTCACTGTTTTTTAAGATTGAAAAGTTCAAGAGGTCTATTTGTGACATAGATTATTCATCTATATACCAAAATTTTGCTTTCCCTTATTTACATACCTGTTTTAATATCCCAGAACAGTTTTACAAAATTCTACATGAATTTTCTGTAGATTTTGTGTATGAAAAAAGGTAGTACCTATAAGCTGAAATTCTCTGCATCGGGACTTCTGTGAGTGGCATCCCGTTTTCACACAGGGATCAAAGGTAAGATGGTTAAAGGCACAGTGATATATGCAGAGAGATGACCGTACAGCAGCAACCAGCTGTGAATGGCCATACCTTCTTATTACAAAAAATGAGCTGTCATGAGAGGGAGAGGAGACTTTACATAAAACATAACTGGGGTCAAAGTGCAACACTGTGTACTGATGCTTTGCCAGGTAAGAATACAACTGGGGTTCAACCTGTGCCCCATATGAATAAACTATGAATAAACAAGACCAAGTAGTAAGGTAGGTAGTGACAGACGAAAGCTCAGGAAATAAAAAAGGCCCTAGGGGGACCTGACCCACTGGCAAAGTATTCACGAGAGCAGTTCCTCCAGATTCCAGAAGAAAAGTTTTCAGGTTTAACCACATGTGAGCATATGCTTACATAGTCTAAGAGCTGTATTTTGAAAAGTCTCTAACTAGAGTTCAGAAACTATCTTTGAAAGGGGACATTTATCTAGCATTTACAAAATGTATATTTTATTGAGTCTTCCTAACAGTCCTATGATATACTGTTGTCTTTCTGTGAAGTCTGGAAACTCAAGAAGGTGCACGTCTTTTGAAGTTCTACTGCCAACAAGGAACAGGTTGTACAGTATAAAGATTTAAGAATCTACACTCACAGGCACGTCGAACCCACAACCGGTGGATTGGGCATGGCTTTGTTATAATTAAAAATATATATGGAAGTTTTGTTACTCATTACATTAACTGTATTATATGTTTTATATGTGGCTCAAGACAATTCCTCTTCATTCAGTGAGGCCCAGGCAAGCCAGGTGTGTCCCACCTGTGGGCCATGGGTGGGACATGTCTACTCCAAACACAGCTGGGTTATCTTCTTTGCTATTGCTTTCCTACTGGAAAAGTGGGTTTCACTCTTACCTCTTCAAGTTAAAGGATTCACAACAGAGAGGCAGCATAGCACAGTGGCAACGACAAGGCCTTAGGAGCCAGATTTCCTGGGTTTGAGTCCCAGCTCTGTTGTTTGCCAATTTAATAACCTTGGTCTGTTTCCTCGACTAAAAAAGGGTAATAATACTTATCTGACAGCTACCATTAAAGGAGCTATGTAAATTTATCACCTATACACGTGTCTTTTTCCTCTCCTTTCCCCAAAACAGAGAATTGTGACTAGCCCCATAAGCGTTAACTATTAATGATATTCACCAAGGTGTATTTGACTCTAAGCAAAGTCAGTCTCCTTTCCACCAGGAAGAACTACGTATGTCCCCAAAATATCTGATTATGTTATTGGGCAGTTGGGTTCCTAAAGTCTTTCCAAACAACATACTTGAGATCTGTAATACTGGGATACCAGTATCACATCTAGAAAATAGGACAGGTTACAATTTAGACTACTTCAATAAAGTCTTTTCCTTTTTTCCTGAGCTTAGGACAGATTTTTAGCTACCTGGATTGGGAACTGGGGGTGTATGAGAGACAGGAAAAGGAAGTTACAGGTTACAAATCATGGTTAAAACAAAATTAGGGAAATAGTGCCCTCATTGGATTAACAAGGTTCTGAAAGTTAGGCTGCAGGGAGAGAACACTGTGTGTATGCTTGCTTCAAAAGACTTGGGAATCACAATACAAAGGAGTTTAGAAAACAGGCCATAAAAAAAGAATGGCTCCCTGAGGTTCCTCTCGCCTTAACACACAGTAAATGCCAGACTTCACTTGGAACTCTAGCTCTTTATTCCTCATCCCACTCTTAAGTAACCCTGCTCCTTTTACAGGCCACATGCTTTATGCTTCTTAAAGATGTTGGGAAAAAAGGAAGCAGGGTGAGGGCAGGCCAACACTGATCAGCGTTTCAAGAAACTGAATTCTACTGCATGGGGCACTGGGGTAGGCAGAGTGTTACCTCATTTGTCTCTCCCAAATGCACTGTTGAACACATTTGCTATCCATCTATGCGAGGGACATTCTGCAAGGGATTAATCCAGTTTCAAGTAATCAAGAGCGGACCTAAGCTGAAGGTCATTAGTCACCAGTTTCTTTTTCTCCACCCTTTATATACCAGGCTCCTGCCTCTACAGGTTTTTACTACTGTATTACTTCTTTGCTGCTGCAAGTCCTTTGGTGGACATCCTTTATTCACTTGCTCTAAACCCAAAGATTGATTCTTTTTTTCTATAACCAAATATTCTATTGCTCGAAGTTGACTTCAATTCATTATTAAATGTTAGCTACAATAAATGGTAGTATACACCTTTTAGGACCAATGTGTGAACAGCTAAGAGAAAAATAACCTCTTTGATATATTCACTTTAGAAGGAAAATACTTATTCATGCAAATATATTCTGAAGAGTTTAAAAGAGGAAAAAAAATGCAGGCAACAAAGAAATTATTCCCAGTGGGGAAGAACTAATAAGCATAGACAATGCAGGCCAGTCTGTAATTATTTCCCCAACTAGTTTCCTATTTATAACAGTAGCTGCCATCTATCAAATATATACACACATACATATATGCCACATGGCAGGCACTTAATATGTATACTATCTTATTTAACTCACAGTTCTGTAATAACATAGAAATCAGCTCCACTTTGCAGATCAAAATAGCATTTTAGATAGATCATGTAATTTGTTCAAAACTATACAGCAATGATAGCTAACCTTTAGAGATGAGTGCCCAAACTGCAATCCCAAACCCACTTATTTATTGCAAAGTGCGAACACTGCAATAAAACCTGAATACTGAGGTCTTAGTTTAGAAAAAAACAACTCATACATTAACAACTTTTGTCTTAAAAAGAAAAACAACACATGTGCCACAGGTTTGCCACCACTGCTAGAAAGCTAGGACTTGAAGTAAGAGACTCAAATCCAAGCTATAGGATTCCAAAGCTGCTGTTCCCTTCATTAAATTATTGCTACCTCTTAAACTGGGGATGTAGCTCAGTAGTAGTACACCTGACTAGTACGTGCAAGGCCCTAGGTTTCATCCCCAGTAGCACCAACTTAAATACATAATGCTACCTCTCAAGCATCTTTTCATCTCCTCTACTTAAGAGTTCTCAAAAATCGCAGCTTAGCTCTGTGTGGTAGCACTAGCCTGAATCCCAGCACTCACAGAAGCTGAGGTAGGAGGACGACAGAGCCCAGCCTGGACAATTTAGCAATTTATGGAGACTCTGCATCACAATAAAAAATAAAAAAGGGGTTGGGGATGTAGCTGTGTGAAGGCCTTAAGCGTGATGCCCAGTAAGGGGGGAAAAAAGCTGCATGTTATTGCTTTTCCACAATCAGCATCTGTAACACTGCCAGTGGCAGCAATAAAAGTACCGAAGATGAAACAGGTAGGTGGGGCAATCATTCATTTTAAAGTCCATGCAAAAGTACTGAAGGAGCAGGGAGTGTACTCGGGTAGAGTGCATGCTTAGGATGCACAAGGCCCTGAGTTTGAGCCCTGCCACACCCATGCAGGCACATGCCCCTGCCGAAAAGCACATGTTCTACTTAACTATTCATTTTGACCAATTTAGAATTTCAGGTCATGTATGTTCATTATGAACATTTTACTTTAACTTTTATGCTTTGGTAATAAAAATCCTTTCTGGGGGACTTCTGTAAATTTATACAAAAAGTGAAAAGGTGTATTTTAAATGAAGCTTGACTGGTGAGCTGTCAGCTGAACTTGCTCCACCTTCCCATATCCCTTGCAATCATCCTGGAGACAAGCTTGGGTTTTAGGAAAGAACAAAACAAACCAAGTTAATTCCATCACTTCTAACATTTTGTCAGTTAAAGAATGCAGCTGCCTTCTTTTCCATTTTTCTTTTGCGATACTGTCGCTAATGAAAATTTTTTTCTCACTACCTTAAAAATAATCTTATTTGTTGGGTGTTGGGGATAGCTTATCAAAAAAGCCAAAACCAAACGAAATGAAAAAATCTTGTTACAAGATGAATGGAGCCATACATATGTTAACAATTTGAGTTGACAGGACACTCTAACTTCTATATACATTCCTGAAAAAAAAAAATTAAGCCTTAACAATTAAATTAAAACAACTAAAGCTCTAACTTTAGTTAGTATTCATAAAGCATCCTAACACGTTCATATGGTAAATTTTGCTCTGTACCATGGTCTACTATGTTAAGACACCTTTAACACAGACACCATAAACCTTTCCTTCTTGGTTTACACAGCACTGAATGCCATCAGATTATCAACCCCCAGAAAGTCTCATTTGTGCCAGGAACCCAGACTGTCCAAAATTGTGAAGGTGACATCATTTTGTTTTCAAATGTCTAGCTATGGCACTACCTGAGTTATAGGCAGTAGAAATTAGCAGTAAGAATACAGGATCTACTTCAGAGTTGAAATGTGGCCAAGGTTACTAACCAAGTTTTTCACAAGCATTTAAATCAAATCAGCAGACTTAAAAAAAAAAAAATATGAATCTGCCCAAGTTTTGATTAGATTTGTATAATGCAACCTTGAGGACTATCACTGCCATTTTGCAGGACTGTAATAACTAATTAAATAACCAGTAATAAACATTTCAAAACACCATTCATTTTGGTTGTTTTAATGAAAAGTATTCCACAAATGGCTATCCATAATTCAGATATCTTTTGTAGCAAAATGGTGATAGCCTTTTCTAATTACACCAAAAATTCATGATTTATTTTTAATGATGAGGAAGATTAAACAGCAGAAATCCCCAGGAAATATCTCATTAAGGGTATATTGTATGTTTACAGAATGTCAAATCGGTTCACTATCTTAAAGAAACTCACTGATACAACACTGAAAAACAGCCGTAGTACACTTAACGTCAATACCGTTCCTTGGCCATTAAAGGGGTACAGGCTCGACGTGCTAAATACACACACACATATAAACTGGAAAATGGTACTTAGCACAGCTTCTAAAATAACCTCTTCTAAAGCGTTATTTCATCTAATTCAGATTATATGCACCAAACGCTCTGTGTACAAGAGGGTGGGCTGCGATCTGAAAAAAATCTCCGCTTTTCATGGCAAAATTCAGAGATGGATCAAAAAGGCCACTAAGTAGTAATGTGTTGGCCCAAAAAAATTAACACTATTCCGCCTAGGTGATAGGTAAAAAAACAAGGAAAACAAAGGCCCGTCAGGAGTCGGCCTTCCAAAGAGACTGATCCGAGCCCACTGAGCATATTCTCCTTCGACACAACCCTCGAAACACCTCCGATTTCGAGGACTGGCGGAGGAGAAAAACTCGGGAGTCACTCCGCACAGGACGGGCGAAAGCGGGCTGAGAGGCCGGGTGCGGGGGACGCCAGCGGCGGCGTCACTATGGCGATGGGAGGCAGCGGGCGTCCCCAGGGTCTGGAGAGGGGGCAGCCGGGCACCCAGAGCCCAAGTGGGGGGCTACATGGGCCCAAGGGCGCGAACTGCAGCCTCGAGCGCCGCGGGGGGGAGAGGGCTCGAGGCGTGAGTGGGGGAGGGGGCGGATACTCACCTCAATGATCTTCTCCTTCTTTTTCTGCTCCGCCTTTTTGCTGCCCCCGGCCTGAGCCTGTTTCTTGGGGGGCATTGCGGAGAAAGCTGGCACCGGCCAGACTTAAGGACAGATGGACGCCGCGGGGGAATTTCGCACCGCAGCAGGAGGAGGAAGACGCGACCGCCGTCGCCGCCGCAGCGCAAGGAAAGCAAGTCGCCCATTCGCAGCCGAATCGCGGCGTTTGCGACAGGTCGGGGTCGCAGAGCATTGTGGGTAGCAAAGAGTGGCGGCCGGAAGCGGAGCTGCGCGTGCGCTCCGGCCGCGTCGGGCCAGGAGGGGGCAGGGACAGGACGTGGGAAAATGATCGCACGTCACACTGATGTCGCCGGCCCACTGTGCCGTTTCTAGGTCGCGGCCCGCCTAAGGATGAATGTGGGCGGGTGGGGGCGTGTGCGGCCCTGTCTCTCCGCGCCCTCTTGAGGGTGGGCGACTCTTGTCCGTCGTGGCCTCCAGTGCGCGGTCGTCTGCGCTGTCTCCATCCCGAGGGAGCGCCGAGCAGCCGCAGCAGCTCCGGCGGCTCCGTGGCCTTCGTTACCGCCATCTGCTGCCCCGGCGGGGCAGGCTGCGCTCGTGCGGCGTCTTCGCGTCCCTGCGAAGGGTCGTGAAGAAATGCGAAGTTTCCGTTCCTTTGAGGAGCGAGCGCCAGGGGTGGCGTCCCAGTGAGTGGGGCACGTGAACTCCTGTGAAGGACTGCGTTATTTTCAGACTCTGGGGAAATGCCTGATGGTCCCTGAAAGCTCCTTTATGATGGGAAAGGAACCAGAACTTAGTATGAGCTAAATTTAGTATGAGCTAAACTTAGTTTAAGCTCAGTTTAAGCGCTTGGTAAATTCAGGAAGTGCTTGACACGTTACACACGTTATTTATTTAATAATCACAACTGCACTGAGGTCGTTATCACCACGGTTCCCGTTGTATAGATGAATCACTAAAGGAGAGAAGATACCCAAAATAACGCCGAAGTCTGAGCCAGGGAGTCTAACTTGGCAGTCTGACTTCAAAGCCTATGCGTCTGTCACCTAGCGTTACAAAAGTAGGTCAGGCTTGAGAAGGTACAGAATGAATGGGGGCTTAATGTTCGTACAAACAAAAATACTGTCTTTGCAAAATGTACAAAGTTTGGTTATTTCTGTTACCTAATTGTTTAAGCTGCCGTGTGTGGCCAAGAATCATCTTTCTAGATAAAAGCTCGTAGTTTTTAAAGTAGCATAGGGAGGAATCTGTGTGCCCCCTTAGTTAATGGAGTTATTCGCTTAGTACTGTCTACGTAAGATAATGTCAAAGATTCCCACGTATTTGGTAGTATTTGTATGTGTGAGGTGTAAGTATTGTGTTTGTGTAGAAACTCACCTGGCCTCCTGTCCCAGACTGGTGGGCTACCCTCTCTTTTACTTATTTTTTCCCCCCGTTTTTTTGGGGGGTGGTTTCTAGTTGTCAGAGAACAGAGGAATGCAGCCTGCTTTCCTGACTACACAGGGTGTTAATTTCCATCCCTGTGATAAACAACCAAGATAAACAAGTTATAAGGAGCGAAGGTTTATTTTGGCTCAGAGCTTCAGAGGTTTCGGTCCCTCGCTGCGTGGCCTTGCTGCGTTGTCCTGGGGTGGCGCAGTACATCACGGGGGGGAGCGGGTGGCAGATGTGGGGGTTCTCCTGGCAGAGGGGAAGCAGACAGAGGAAGTTTCTGGGGCTCCAATACCCCTGTCAGGGCAAACACTGGTGACCTAACTTCCCTCCGCTAGACACCACCTGTAAATTCCATCATCTATTAACGACATGGCCGGCGACCAGCCCTTTCCCCAACATTTTTGCACCAGGAACGAGTGTCGTGGAAGGTAGTTTTTCCGTGGATTGGAGGTGGTGGAGGTGGTTTCAGTTTCAGAACGATTCAAAGGAGTGCACAACCTAGATCCCTCGCGTGCACGGTCCACGGTGGAGTTCATGCTCCTGAGACTGTCACTGACCTGCCAGAAGGGCAAGCTCAGGTGCTAACGCGCGAGCAAAGCGGGGCAGCTGTGAATACAGATGGAACTCAGCCCCCTGTCTGCAGCACCTCCTGGGTGGGGGTTGGGGACCCCTGCTTTAACACATGAGGCATTGGGGGCGTTTCAAATCCAACTTAGCACGCACTATTATAATGTCTGTTTCTTGGAAAATCTTTTAAGACTTTTCATGGGGGTGGAATTTAGTTGTCCTCTTATTGCCTCCGAAGATACACTTTAGGCTTTTAGGTTTTGCAGACTGTTACTAGCAAACATTATTATAAAGCCAATGAGTGATATGTAATAAATATGGGGAAGTTAAAAGGAATCTAGGATCTCATGTTATAATAGTGTTTCCAGTATCATAGTTCTTGATTCCCCTCTGCTTCCCTCTGACCTTTGCTTTTGTTTTTTTTCCCTGAAGTTACAATCCAGATAGAAAATGCCCAAATGGTCTCAAGTAGAAAATACTTACTGGCTTTCATAGTCCTCTCCCTTCATATGTATATTATTTTGTAGTCTAGAAAG
Organism: Erethizon dorsatum; assembly: GCA_028451465.1. Taxonomy (NCBI): domain Eukaryota; kingdom Metazoa; phylum Chordata; class Mammalia; order Rodentia; family Erethizontidae; genus Erethizon; species Erethizon dorsatum. The sequence continues at coordinate 128,457,723 of CM051826.1, read as the reverse complement.
ACTGAAGTCCCATTTATTGGATTCACCTTTTTTTTTTTTCTTTGTGGGTACCGGGGGTCGAACTCAGGACCTCGCGCGCCAGCCAGTGCCCTTGCTGCTGAGCGATATCACCGGCCCTTTTTTTGTATGTGGGTACGGGAGTTGAACTCAGGACCTCACGCTTGCCAGGCAGGCGCTTATGCCGCTGAGCCATCTCACCGGCCCTGGATTCACCTTTTATGAAATAAGGTAAATGCCTTTTTGTGGTTTCCAATAGCAAATGGAACAGGATTGAGAATTCACTTTTACTCCTATTCTAATTGACTTTATAATTGAAACTAAACTTCCATAAAATAAAACTGAGGGCATAGTCCAGTGGTTAACAATTCAAATGCCCAAGAAATAAGAGCCATAAACATGAGTAGCAGGATGAAGGAAACACATCAGGCACTAGTGGGAACAGGGTCAAACCCGAGGTAAATGCCCAGTGTGAAAGAATTAAAAGAAAAATAGTGCCAAACTTGACTTGTTTAATTTAGTAGATAGGCTATGAATTTTCTGCTTTGGTACAGCTATTCTGATAACTTTATTAAAATCCATCAGAATGTATTTTTTGAATATAGGTCAGTAGGCAGTAGATTTAGTACTGAAATAGAAATTACAGTATTATTATTTTTTGCTACCCACCATCTAAATTTCCTTCCTCTGTGTGTGTATATGGAAGGAATTTCCCATTATGTTAAAGGTTCCACTTTCAAAACAGGTACAATTTCTCCGTTTCTTATCCCACAGAGCCGGATGCTAGGTACATAACTGAGGGTTGAACAGGTAGATTCTCCCTACAGTCTGCCTCCTATGCCTAGCCATGGTAGTGAACCTATGGCATGCATGCTGCAGCTGGCTGTTTGTTATAATTGAAAGCTCTAAAAGGTTCGCTATCACTGGCCTAGGGTTTTTAATCTCAAAAGAATGAAACAAAGACTTAGGCGAGAGTTCAAGAGTTCTGCAGGGCACTGGAAGAATATATGTATTACAAGTCCACTGGTGGTGAGCCAGTGGCAGGATCCATACCAGACCTTAGTTTTATTCTTCGCTGTTATCTCTTGCTTTTTAGTTTCTTAATCTTGATTGTCCAGGTTCTTATAGATTCAATGAGTAGATTCCTTTTCTACTTAAGTTAGAGTTGCTTTTAGTTCTTTGCAGCCAAGAACTGTGTTAATGGGCTGAATTGGAGCCCCAAAATTCATATGTTGAAGCCGTAAGACCTGTTACCTCAGAATGTGACTATGTTTAGAGACAGGGCATTTAAAGATATGATTAAATGAGGCAACTGGGGTGGGCCCTAATCCAGTCTGATTGGTGTCCTTATAAGAGGAGGACATTTGGACACACAAAAGACACAAGGGATGTATGTGGACGAAGGGAGACAGACCAAATGAAGACATACCAGAAGGTGGCCAGTTGAAAGCCATGGAGAGAAGAAAGTAGACTGTGGTCTTAGACTTGTAGTCTCCAGAGCTACAAGAAAATGAACTTCTATTGTTTTGAGCTATGCAATCTGGGGTACTATGTTGTGGTAGCCCCTGACAAACTAATAAAGGCTCTGATTAAGGACTCAATTAGGCTATGGGTATTGCTACTATGATGGACAGAGGCAAGACTATAGTTTATCTAAATACATTCTTGTCATCTTTGGCTATATCTATCTGGACATATAAATTGTTGATCCATTGTATTGGTTGAAGCGGTACCTATTAGGAAGTATTTTGATTTAAATACTGAATGCTTCAAATTGCTTCTGATAGGCAGTGTCCTTTAAGAAATCCTTTCCCTCCAAAATAAGCTTTCACAGAAGACTTGCCAGTGTTTCAGTAGTGCATATAAAATCTCTTTTAACTTGTCAGTTTGAATTTCAGTACTGTAACCTTCACTTCAACCTATACTGACAGACAATTTTCTTAAGTGGGTGACTTACCTGTTTCTCTTGGAAATATTTCTTGGTGCCATTATGATAATAGTTATTATGGCATTTGTCAAGGAATCAAGATGTACAATTTCCAAATTTTTTTTTTGCTTCACTGAAGCTAAAACCATTTTCTGTGGTTCTCATCAATCATGTCATTTCCCTAGTAATAGCTTTTCATGGTTTCCCATGTCCCTGTGAATTTAGTACAAGGGATTCTACACTTTCCTTACCCACTAATGCCAGGTTTTTGTCTGCTGTTATTTCAGTTTCTACTGTCCATTTAAGGTCCACAGACCACCTACTACTCTCACATGCCGTATACCTTTTCCTAGTTTTATGTATATAACACCACATGAAAACTAATACCTACCTTCTCTCTGGGTACCATAATTAGAAATTTTGGTGAAACTTTGGTGAAATTTGATTCTCCTTTAATATCCAAACCCAGTCTAGTCTTAATTATTCTACCTCTTAAGTATTTTTTTTTTTTTTTCTGTACTGGGCATTTTTTTTTGAGACAGGCTCATTATGTTGTTCACACCGACCTGGAACCTGTGACCCTTCTGCCTTAGCCTTCCAAGTGCTAATGTTACAGGCATGTTCCACCGCTCCTGGCAGGTTTTTTTTTTTTTTTTCTTTTTGTGCTGGAAATAGAACTCAGAATCTCATTCATGCTAGGCCAGGGTTCTATCACTGAGCTATATCCTTACCCCTGCTTAAGAAGCTTTCAAATTATCCTCTTCCTACCTTATTTCAGGGCCACTTCTTTTGCTTAGACTATTACAGTGGCTTACTTTTTCTAGTTTCTTCACAATGCATTACTCTGAAAGTAAGTTCTATAAAATGAGTTTGACGGTGTCACTGTATCTCGTAGACTTCTTTGAGCTCTTCCCATGTACCTATATACAGATTTTTATTTTACACTAATGAATGCACCTTTTATATGTTTCATTGATGATTATTCCATAGATAAAATAGCATCCATTTTTCTTGTAAGAAGCCTCAATCTTTTCCATACATCTTAGAATTCAAAATCTAAACACTATAAGAAAATTTTCCTTCTGGATGAGCTTGTAAACTGTCTTGATGATTATGTCTTATTATTTTTTTTCTTTTGGTACCAGAAATAGAACTCACAACCTTGTGCTTGCCAGGTGGGTGATTGTGCAGCTGAGTTATATCCCCAGCCCCTGTCTTATTCTTATTGTTCCATGAAACCTTGTGTGTTTTTATAAGTAAAATAGTTGCTTAATAAATATATATTGCCGTGCTTCTCATATAGAAGAGTTCAGCAGGTTGCATTAGGATAATCTACTAAATGGAATGATGATGTCTTTATGATTCCTGATTCATATGAAAATCATGTAATGTTTCCATTTTAAGCTTTCGTTTTGTTCTTAAAATAGCATGCTAGAATTATTCAGCAAGCAGATCACCAAAATAAATACGAAATAAACAGTAATGGATGAAATATTTCATGTCACTAAAAATCTTTTATATACATTCAGAATGGTTTGGGGATATTTATGTAACACAGTAATATTAAAAACGTTGCTTTTTGGTGAAATTCTATATCGATCATTTATCTATCTATATTAAGACAGGACAGGATTTATCCCCATTTTACAGATGTGAAAACAAACTCAGAGGTCAAGTGGTCTTCCTACTCCTAGTCTCAAGTCAGCAGGTGACTCAGCTACAAGTGGAACTGGAAACTGACTGCAGTAACGTAGCATCCGCCATCCCTGTGTCTGCTGGCGTGGAGGAAGGCCAGCGCTGCTTCTCCAGATAGGCGTGTGAAGGAAAGCGTTGTTGTTGTTGCTGTTGTTTTTTGAGACAGGGTCTTGCACTGTAGTTCTGACTGGCCTTGAATTCACTATGTAGCCTAGGGTTGTAACCCCAAACTCACGGTGATCCTCCTGCTTCAGCCTGCCAAGTGCCAGGGTTGCAAGCATGTGCCACCATGTCCCACAGGAGTGTTTTAGTCTCATTCTTCTAACAAAGTAAATATTCACCAGGTCCCAGGTGCACAGTGTTGTCACTCAAATCTGCTATTAGGAACGTAAGATCACGGCAGAGACTGGGAGTGCAATAGACAAAGACAGGATCACAATCTCTGCCAGTTGCCCCGGTGTATGTTCAACTCTTACCGGAAGCTTATTCTGTCCAGCTGTTGTGCTTCCACGGGGGGAACCAGTGGTAGGGCCTATTGGGGCCACAGAGAGCCGCCTCATTCAAGGAGCAGTAAGACCCAGATTGCTGCCGAGTGGAAAAGAAGGATGATAGAGAAGGAAGGAGCCAGGTTACCTAGCACCACGTAAGCTGGGGTGAGCATTTTGGGTTTTGCTCCAAAAGCAAAGAGAAGCCTTTGAAGGGAATAACATGATCTGTTTTACATAGTTAAAAGATCAGTCTGCTATGTACAAAAGCAATTTAATCAGGCAACAAGGAAACAGGGAGCCTCCTGGGCACAGTGGCCAGGACCGGGATGGTGACAGAGAAGACAGAGAGGTGGTGGGCTCAGCCTGTCGTCTGCAGCACAAGCAAAGGGATTTCTGAGGCGTGGGTGAGGTAGTGGTGGTGGATGGAGGGGGTCATGAGAAGGGAGCAGTCAAGGACCACTTCAAGATTGTCGCTTGCTCTAACCTTCCATACCACTGGGGACAACTAGAGCAGGTCCTGGTTTTGCTCAAGAGACCGAGACTTGGATTTTTGACAGATATATTTTGCTTAGCCTCAAGTTCTCCTAGAGACCTCATCCCCTGGCCTCCCCTACCCAAGCATTCCCCAAATCACGAAATTAAAACTTGTGAAGACCTAATCCTTAATTAAATCTGTCCCTTCAACTTTGTACCCAATGCCTCCATCCTGACTTTTCCTCTCTCACCTCGACCTTTAAACAGTCCATTGTTAGTCTATTGTTAGTTATGAACAAAAACTACCGTATAGACACGCGTCTCTCTTTCCCTCCCTTCACCATCTTTGATGGCAGAGACCGTGTCTTCATATTTCTATTCCTTGTCTGGTGCTGTGCTGACCACAGTGTAGGCACTCACATAAGTGATGGGCTAAAAAGAGGGCTCCTCAAACAGGATGTAACCTCCAGAGAGAGAGAAGCCCCACCTCGCAATTACATGGTTCGTTCACATAATTTGAAAGTGAGTCAGATACGAAATGTATGATTGAGTTCTAGAGTCTAGTTTGGTTTTGCACTGTACTGTTTGATCCCCATTTGTAGCTAGTAGTTAATGACGTTGGCAATCTTTTCCACTTCATCCAAAGTGCAGGAACTTTCTACCTGCTTGACTTTGGATTTTGAAAGGAGGCTGTGGAGAGCGCTGTTCTCCATTTTACACAGAAGGGAATGGAAACCCAGAATGAAATCCCTTCAGTTTCCTTTTTGATGGAGTTAGGAGACTGGCCCTGGTGAAGAATTGCTCTCCCTGACCTTGCCTGCCCTACTCTGTAGCCAGAAGGTTCCCAACATCTCAACCTATGAAACTGCTGCCTTGCTCTCAGACATTCCTAGGTTTCCCCTCTATATTTACAGACTTCTTTGGGTGGCAGAGTGTGTGGCCACAGGATCACAGCTCTTTCTCTCCCCTCTCTACTACTGTTCTTGGGGCTGTGTGGAGATGGATTCCAAACCTTGGAACCAGGAGAGAAGCAACTTTGTCTTCAGGAGGAGTCAGAACCAATAAAGAATGAGAGAGATGTAAGTAGGCAAGAATACTTTCAATGGACAAAGACCAGAGGGCCCCCAATAAGAAAATCAAGTCAGGGACTCCTTTTGGAAGGTTTCCATCTGGGAAACACCTGGGAGGAACAGTGGCTGCAGTGCGGACAGGCAGCAGGACCCTGCCTGAGCCAGTCACCTCTTCAGGGCTCCCAGCTTTTCAGGGCCTCCTGGGCCTAGGCCAGCTGCTTCTGCAGCCCCTGGTGGGTGCTGCTGCTGGAGGTGCACTTCAGGAGGGCCCACATCTCCACCACCGCCCTGTGGCCTGGGGTGTTGTAGAACAGCAGCACCATCTGGTCCCCACAGAAGTCCAGAAAGCCACCAGAGACATTGAAGGCCAAGTCAGTGATACACTCCGTGTCTCTGTGGACCTGCTCGAGCCTCCTCCCTGTCACGCCAATGTCATAGAGACGATTGGTGGTGATGCTGGTCAAGGCCAAGATATGGGCATGGGGAGAGTGGCAGGTGGCACTGCATGGTGCTCGCCTCTTGGAAGTGGTGTGTCCTCAGCAAGTAGGGGTCCTGCCGCTTCTTGCATTCCACATCGGTGTCCCACAGTTTCCACACACTGTCCTTGGACAGAGAGGCCATAGTCTGGCAGTCACTGGAGAAAGTGAGGGACTGGACAGGTTCAGAGTGGCCCTTCAGTTCAAAGGCTCGCACAAGCTTCTGGAAGTCCCTCTTCTTCCCAAAGCAGACTTCTCAGACCTTCACATCTGGGGTGAAGCCACACGAAGCCACAAGCTTGCTGCAAGGCGACAGGCAGCATAAGTGTTGTTCATCTGCTTGGTGTAGATGCTAGACTGCACCTGTCTTTCAGATTCCCTGTGACAACAGTCATGTCCCTGGAAGTTGTCATGATGAACTTCCCTGTGTCAGCAACGCCACTGTGGATGACAGGTGCCCTGTGCCTGTAAGGTGAAGCCTCCATCTTCTCACTTGGTCGCTGTGAGGACACAGAGTGTGACCCCTTAGGCCAGCCAGACAACGAAGGCTCTGCAGTCAGAGCTGAGGCACACAAGGTGGAGAGGTCCCACTTCAGGTTGGCTTCCATGTGGTGGTGCTCCCCCTGCAGGAAGTCCGCGGTGCTTCCGATGGGGACAGTGCAACCATCTGCACAGATGGCGAGATACTTGCCTGGCCGCGGAAGTCCACGCAGGATGTGTTTCCACTGCGGCTCTCCAGTGCTGCAGCCCGAGATGGTCGGTGGAACTGTGCTGCTGGGGTTTCTCCTTTTGAATCCCCTGGTGCTGTTTCTGCTGCTTGGATCCTGACTTCTGCCCCTCTCCTCTTCCCCCAGCCGCCACTGTGCTGCAGCTGCCGTGGCCATCAGGGCCAGAAGCCTGACTGGTGGGGCAGCCCCTTCCTGACTGGCATCTGGGGGAGCCATAGTGTCTGAGCCGCTCTGTATCAATATATTTTTATTCCCCAAATAACACCATAACTTCCAAATGTTTGCCACTTGAACACACCTCAGAATCAGTGTGTTAATGGACTGAACACCGTGTCAGCTATGTAGCTGGATTTAGTGCCAGTTGTCCTGAATCCCAAAACCTTTAGAATGGCAAGAGTGTTCCTAGAAAATACTAGTAAGGTAAATGCTTATTTTTCCTCTTCCATTTCTTTTCTGTGATACAGAGTTTAAAAGATTATTTTAGATTCATAAATATGTGTGTCAAATTTTTTCCCCTGTTCTTATATAGTTGACTTTAGGCAAATTGTTGAACATTAAGCTTTAGTCTCCTTATGTATAAAACAAAAATACTTATAGTATTCCCAGCTCATAAGGATACTGGGAGGATGAGAAGATATAATGAATATGAATCTCGGTTTAGAGTGCCTGGCACACATAACCACATCATTAATTTAATTTGATACTATTGCATAATTCGGGTTCTAGTGTAAGGAAAACAAGAATTCAGTTTTGACTCATTAATTTCTAAGCCAGTTTATACCAGTAAATATTAAGAATGTAAAACCAGGAGATTGGTGACTGGATGTAGGAGCAGAGGGGATGAAGTCAGAATGGGCATGTGACCAAAGATAGCACTAGGGAGGTTTTGTAGGTGGTGTGTGGAGTAGGTGGAAGAGGGAGGGAGTAATATCTCTAGTTTTGTCTCTCTTGAATTTTGGGGGCCCGTGAGCGTAAGGATAGTTGACTTTGAAACTCAAGAGAAAGTTGGAACATATGGTTGTTAATAGGAGTGGATTACTCTGAGGGAGATTAAACAGAGCAAAGAAGGAAAGAATGAATGGATGAATTGAGGAATAATGTTTAAAAGACAAGTAAGGAGCAGTTCAGGGAGGAGGGTAAAAAAGACGACTCTGGCAATAGCACTCAGAGGGAAGAACCTTTTAGGTAGGATGGCGTTGACCAAATCTGAACATTTTCCTCTTGGATTTCCTTTAAAAACGTGGCTGCTCATTTAGAACTGGGATAAATCGTACTGGGCATTCAGTTTCAGACACTGAGATCTGAAACAAGTGGATATTTCAAACTATATTGACCTATGCTTAATGTACATATGGATACTACCAGCTCGTGGTAAACATGCGATTTTGAGGTATCCCATTATTGTGATTAGGGTATTGTATTTAGGGCTTGGCTGCCCTTGCCAGACTTGTGGGTTCTATTCTTCCTCCAGATCTATACAGCGTCTGCTTGTTTTCATGTTACAGGTCCCAAATCAAAGTCCAGTTCCTCCAAATGGCTGCCCTTGTCCACTATATGTAAAGAGCCTCTACCCTCCTGCCCAGTTCATCTCAATCTCATCACCCTTGTGATTTCTTTAGAGACCTTTCATAATCTGTAATTATTTTGTGTTTTTGTTTATTTAATTGGTTCTTAATTGTCTTATTTACCACTGCATTAATAGTAACTAATACAACTTCTCTCTTAAAGGAGTTCAATAAACATATGTTTAAAAATAAACAGTGGTTGTCGCCACTCTTATTCAACATAGTCCTGGAAAACTTAGACAGAGCAATTAGACAAAAGCAAGAAATAAAAGGAATAATGATAGGAAAGGAAGAAGTTATATTATCATTATTTGCAGATGACATGATACTCTATATAGAAGACCCCAAAAACTCCACTAAGAATCTGCTAGATTTAATAAGCTAATTCAGTAGCATAGCTGGATACAGAGTCAACACTCGAAAACCAATAGCCTTCCTGTACACAAATAAACTCACTGAAAGAGAAATTAGGGTAACAACACCTTTAACAATAGCATCCCAAAAATGAAATACCTAGGAATCAATCTAACAAAGGATGTAAAAGACCTCTACATTGAAAACTACAGTACTCTGAAAAAGGAGATTGAAGAGGATATCAGAAAATGGAAAGATATCCCTTGCTCTTGGGTAGGAAGAACCAATATAGTGAAAATGGCCATACTTCCAAAACTGTTATACAAATTTAATGCAATTCCAATCAAAATTCCAACAACATATTTCACAGAATTAGAGAAAACAATCTTATAATTCATTTGGAACCATAAGAGACCTAGAATAGCAAAGGCAATTCTTGGCAACAAAGGCAAGGCAGGGTGCATCACAATCTCTGACTTGAAATTATACTATAAAGGTACTGGGATAAAAACAGCATGGTACTGGCAAAAAAAACAGACCCAAAGATTAATGGAACAGATTAGAAGATGCAGAAACAACTCCAGACATACTAAGCCACCTTATCTTTGACAAAGGTGCCAAACACATTCACTGGAAGAAAGACAGTCTCTTTAATAAATAGTGCTCAAAAAACTGGCTCTGAACATGCCAAAGATTAAAATTAGACCCATATCTTTCACTGTGCACTAAACTAAATTCAAAATGGTCCAAAGATCTAAACACTAAAACACAAATGTTAAATCTGCTGGAAGATAGAATAGGTAAAACTCTTCAAAACATTGGTGTAGGCAAATACTTTATGAATAAAACCCTGAACGCACAGGAACTATCACAAAGAATCAACAACTGGGATCTCATCTTACTAAAAAGCTTTTGCACAGCAAGAGAAATCACCAACAGAGTGAAGAGACAACCCACAACATAGGAAAAACTGTTTGCTAGCTGTTCCTCAGACAAAGGATTACTATCAAGAACATACAAAGAACTCAGAAAAATCAGATTTCCCAAATTTAAAGACCCAGTCCAAAAATGGGCATCTGAGATGAATACACACTTCTCAGATGAAGAAATACAAACAGCAAATAAATATATGAAAAAATGTTCAACATCACTAGTCATTCGAGAGATGCAAATGAAAACAACACTGAGATTCCATATCACCCCAGAAAGAATGGCTATTATCAAGAAATCAACCAATAACAAATGCTGGAGGAAAAAGGAACCCTTCTCCACTGTTGGTGGGAGTGTAGACTGGTGCAACCACTGTGGAAATCAGTGTGGAGATTCCTCAAAAAACTAGGATTGGAGATCCCAGTTGATCCAACTATTCCCCTTCTGGGTATCTTCCTAGAACAATTAAAAACATCATACCACAGCGATATATGTGCACCCATGTTTATAGCAGCACAATTTGTAATAGCCAGATCTTGGAAACAACCCAAATGCCCATCAACCGAGAAATGGATAAAAAAGATGTGGTATTTTTATACAATGGAGTACTACTCAGCCATAAAGAAAGATAAACTGGAGACTTTTATAGGTAAATGGATGCAACTTGAGACCATACTTATAAGTGAAATAAACCGGATGCACATGTGTAAACATCATATTGTCTCCCTAGTATGAGAAGCTGAAAGAGTAAATAAAATCCAAAGTGTACAATAGATATTGTGAAATGGGAAGAAACTGTTCAAAAGGAAAAAGAAACTGGGATGGGGGAATGGAGAAAAGAAGGAAGGGAAAAGAAAAAAATATAGATATATATACGAGATAGTTAAATAGATACACTACTAATTTCGCTTAGTTCATTGAAAAGAAAGGTTTGTGCTAATATTGTTTGGACAATGAATGCCGATGTCTTGTAGCCTGAGTAACTAATTTAAAGATAACAACACGCAATGTATTAACCATTGTTACCCTCCTATTATGTTGTTTTCAAGTTTTGTTGTATTTTTCTCTTTAAAATAATAATAATAATAATAATAATATATATATAAACAGTGGTTGAGAACTAAGGTAAGTGTTGAGAATTCTTTCCCTGTTTGCTTTGTAGGAGTATATTTATTTTTGGTATTTTTCTTATCTACTGAAAATAAATTAATAAAATTTCTTTGACAAGATGTCATGAGCACTCAGATCCATCTGGAGAATTTTCCAGAAACAATGGGAATGTGTAGTCATCACTAAATGCCAAGATGTCAAAGTAGGACAAAATTAACCAATGACACTTCTCAGGACAAAGATCTCCAAGTAGTTCTTCAGACACATTTGTAGGCTTCTTTTCTTCCTGTTTTCCTGATGACACCTCAACTGCTTTTATGAAATACAGATTTGCAATAGCATTTTGGGAGTTGTGGAAAATGAGGAGTGGGCAAAATGGAAAAGGTATAAATGTTGGTGAAATATTTACTTGTGCTCTTGATTTGAAAGGCACTTTACTCTTTTTAATGATGCTGGTCGACAATGAAATATCGTATCAGGAAAAAATTTAAAATTCTGCAATAGACAGGTACAAGGGATGATAAAAAATAAGGTGTGTTTAAGTAAAAAAATTTATTTTTTAAAAATAAAAGACATATTGCCATTAATCACCCTCAAAGCATCCTTTTCACTTTGTACACATCTATCCCATCATTTTTTTCACTTTCTGAAGCAGTTCCGGAAGTCCTCTTTCTTGAGTATCTTTGGTTGTGCTGTTGTGGCTGCCTCAATATCCTGAATCTCTTCAAAACATTTACCTTTCATGGTCATTTTAGTTTTGGGAACCACAAGTTGCATGGTGCCAAATCCTATGGATAAGGTGGATGAGGACTCACTGTAATGTTTTTGTGAGCATGCATTTCCATTGGATGGAACTTGGCAACAGCATTCATTATATATATATATATATATATATATATATATATATATATATATATACACATACTTTTTTATGTGGGTACTGGGGGTTGACCTCAGGACCTCATGCTTGCCAGAAGGTGCTTGTGCTGCTGAACGATATCACCCACCCTTCTTTTCCTTTTTATGTGGGTTCCGGGAGTCGAACTCAGGACCTCGTGCTTTTCAGGCAGGCGCTTATGCCGCTGAGCTATCTCACCAGCCCTCATCACATTTTTAATCACATCTTGTAAAGACACACATGAAAAGGACTTTCAGAACTGCTTCAGAAAGTGGCAAGAATGATGGGATAAGTGTGTTCAAAGCAAGGGGGAGTATTTTTTTTTTATGTGGGTACCGGGAGTTGAACTCAGGACCTCGCACTTGCCAGCAGGTGCTTACACCGCTGAGCCATCTCACTGGCCCCATGGGGGAGTATTTTAAAGGAGATTAATGATAATACATCATTTACTGTAATAAATTACAAAAATTAAAAATATATATATACCATATTTTTTGATCACCCCTTGCAAGTCTCTTTCTTTAACATCTTATTTTGGGATTTCTGGAGGGATCAGCAGTGTCAACAGAAATCAAATTTTCAGTTTTGAAAAGGAGGAAACATAGCCTGGCAATTTTATTCATGTTCTTATGAGAACCTGAAGATAGTATATTTGAATTTGAAGCAGTATCAAAAACATTCATGACAAACAGGTGGCAAAGACATCATCGATGTGTGCAAAATGTGGAATCACAGCAGGAAAATGACTTCTCACTCCAGGACTTGGAGAGAGATTCTCAGAAGAGGGGTATTTGAATGCTGGGGGCATTCTAGGTAGAGGAAACTGCGTGCAAGTACATGAACACATGTATGAAAGTAAATGACGCTTTTAGGGAATGACCGTGTTTGGTGGAATGACGCGTTGACAATGACGAGAGATGAAGCTAGGAATATATTAGAGTCAGATTTTAAAGGGTATTATATATAATTTTAAAGAGTGTGGGTATTATACTGAGATTACTAGTGAACTATTCAACATTTTTATAGAGTTACAGGATCTCAGAACTATGTTTTAGCAAAGGTAAATCTTACAAAAGGTAAGTTAGAATGGGGAGAGGTGAGACACAGTGAAATCAATTATTACGCTACTGCAGTAGACTTGGAGAGGAATAGCAATCACCTGTACACAGGTAGTGATGATGGAGAGGAGATAAATGGAGAGTTATTAGGAGGTATAAAGAGTAGGGCTAAATCTATATCAGAGAATATGAGGGGCGACAAGGAGAGGCAGGAATTAAGAATGATTTTGTATTTGGTAACAGGATTAAAGAGACAAATTGAGAACAAGGGGGGGTGAGGAAGACAATTTAATTTTGGATGTGCTGGGTTAACTTTCTAGGTGGAGATGTAGGAGACAGTTGAAAATACAAACATGAGTTTGGAGAGAGGTCAGGGCTAGAAATAATTTTAGATTCTTCTGCAATGTAGGTGCGGATTGAAATCATGGGAGTAGTTGAGCTCACTGCAAGACAGTGAATAAAGTGAGATGATAAGAGGGCCCCAGAAGACTCATAATTAAAACAACTTTCAGGAAATGAAATGTAAATATCTGTGATAGTATCAAATATGTGTATAAATTAATTGATAATCTTCAACAGGTGGAGCCTTTGAGTACTGCTAAAGAAAATCATGTTAATTGGTGTTTTTAATGTATTTAGTAATGTTCTTTCCTATACGTTCTTGGTGGAAAGAGTTTTCTTTTTTAGGAAATATGCCCACTTCTATTAGAGGAAGACTATTTCCATTGCTTCATGAGATGAGGGTGAAGGAAATGCATGTTGATTCACTGCTGCACGTGATAGGAGTGCTAGATCCTAATTGTGCAACTTTCTGACTCCTGTTTATTACAGAAGATTAATGGCTTATGAATTAGTTTATTACTCAATTTTCATGCAAGCTTTTCTTTTAATCAATTATAATAAATTTGCAAGTAAATTGGAGGGAGAATTGTGATATATTAACTCAAATGTCAAGCATAACCAAGGCTCTAAAATACACAAGCAAATGGGATCCTTCAGCAAATGGTCTTATGATCCCACTGTGAGGCACGTTCGCACACACAAATGTGAAAAGCCATTGTGTAAAAAATGGTAATGTAAAGGCTGCAAACCTTATTTTGCTGCTTTGATCAAGTTGTTAATTTCCTAGGGAAATGCAACAGACTTTCCAAATGGAATAAATTTTAGATTAAAAATATCACAAATTTTTTCTAACACTTACGTGCCAATGCAATGTAAAATTCATGTTTTACTCCATATGTCAAGGCTGAAAACCAACACGCACTTTTTATTTTGTTATTTAAATAGAAAGTAAGTTTTAAAATTGTAATCTGAAAACGTAGATATAGTGACCGTGTTGTGATAGCCCTTCTTGGATAGCTAAAAGAATTATGTAGTCATTTAAATATTTCTAGGCATTTCCGCATGTCTTACTGAATGTAAGCTTACAATATATCTAGTTTTGAAGATGCATATATGATGATTTCTATGTTTCAAAGAAGAAAACTGAGGTTTGTATTTATTATCCAGTGTCACCTATTATGCCAAAAAGCCAAGACCATTTTTTTACTTTAAATTCCAGGCATTTAAGTCATTCCTAGCCTAGATCTTCCTCATGTTTGGCTTTCACTTCAACCAATATTTATGGATTTTCTTCTTGGTACTATGCTTTTATTTACCTTAGTGAAATTGCTTTTTTAAAAACTGTGACCAAATTATAACTGTTCACATTTTCACTCTGTAGTTTCAAATAAATTTAGAAATTATATATATATCCCTGTACATAAAGCTTATTTTTAAAAAATCCTACTTTTAAATAACATTAATTTGGTAGCCAGTTTTTCTGTTTGCACATACTAACTATTGAAAAAGTAATCACTTTTACTACGTAGAAACTTCAATCCACTATTTTACCGAGGATATTAAGGAATACTTTTCCTTTTTAATTGTGTGGCCTCACATCTTTAGCACATGATTTAAACATTTCCTGATTTAAACATAATCCCCTGCCACAAGCTTTTTCCAATAGAGTAGTCTGATCCTTTTTCCCAAAGGTATCTGGGACAGACACTTCCTGACCCCATATTTTTTCATCATATCTGTTGAACGCTGTCTTTCCTTATTTTATCTACGTGAAAGTTCAGGCTTTGGTTTCTTCATATGCTTCTTCTTTTTTTTTCTTCCTGACCTCACGCTGTCTCATGGCTTCTTTATCTGATAACTACACGTAAAGTGGTTCTGTGACTGCGGGCAGACTCCTCTGCGGCAGCTCCAACAGAATCAGCACCTCTTGCCAGATTCTTAATGTGCTCAAACTTTATGATCTAGCTCAAATGGCAGTTGCTCAACGAAGCTCTATCAGATACGGTTAGCTTTTTTAATAGTCCTACATAATTTTTCTTTGCTCTCCATTAGATATTATATACTATCTATTGACCTATTTATCTTCCTCATCAGACTGATTTCCTGCAGGTTTAGGAGCCCCATATTCTCATCAGATCTGCTTCTTTGCACCAATCATCTCATCCTTTCTTCCTCTCAGAAATGTGGGGTTGGCTAATTGGGGTGTGTGGCTGCATTTGAGGGGTTGCCAGGGCTGTAAACTTACCTGAGGGCTCAATAGGGGAAGATCTACTCCCATATGTGCCTAGGAGACTGTTGACAGGATTCAGGTCCTCATGGACTGTGGGACTAAGGGCTCGAGTTTCTCACAGGCTCTGCCATGGAGAGCTGCCTTGGCTGATTTTAGGACGGGCCTGTCCATTGGAAATTACAGTGTGGTGGCTGGATTCTGTCACCTAGAGCAAGTGAGAGGGAAAGAGAAGGCAAGCAAGTTGGACACCAGGATCTATTTATAGCATAATCTTGGAAGTGACAGCCTGCCATTTTTGTCACATTCTATAAAAGCAAGCCACTAAATCCAGTCCACATTGAAGAGAAGAGGCGCACACAAGGGTGTAGATACTGGGACAGGGATCCTGGATTACTGAGGGTCATCTTAGAAAGTGCCTACCCTACACTCTGTAATGATTAATAGTGAGTTCACAGGCTAGTATGTGGACTGCCTCATATTCTCTTCTATTACAGAAGAATGCATTTTTTGTTTTTATGCATTAATATAGATTAAAAGTGATAAAGTTTAGGTATAAACCTTTGCTTCGTGCCTGACATTCTGTTTAACACAAGATTCTGGATACTGGAGTGGAAGTAGGAGAGAAATAAGAGATGCTAGCAAGGGGTGAGATAGAAATTTTATAACATCTATTTATTAGGATTTTTTCTCTTTCCCTGTTTCCGTTCCTGTCAATCTATCTCTCAGTTTTAAAAGTAGAAAACCATATTACAAATCTAAAAGTGCTTAATACATAGAAAAAATTCAGTAAATCTTAGTTATATTACTGTTAGCATTACTTTTATTCTTTTCCACTGATTCTACTTGATTCACTTTTTTTCTATTAGTACAATCAACCTTGGATTGGAGAAATTTGTTTCATCTACCTCTACCCTATTTCCCCAAAGATAAATGATCTTTTCAGCATTCTGTATGAGAGGGTGGGAAGTATTTATAAAGCTCTTTTGCTTCATACTCAAAGACAATGTTTGTCTCAAGGAAAAGCATTTGTGTAATTGTTTGGCATGGGAGCTGAATTAGTTGCTTTTCTTGTGGAACAGAATTCTTACTTGAGATTATGACACATGGACTATGGTTATTCAGACTTGGGTATTAGGCAAACATTTTCTTGAAAAAGAGCTAAGCGAGATTATCACTTCATGGAAAACTGCTGACATTATTCGTTGCCAATGATAAAATGCAATCTGTCAAGCAAAATTTACAAGTTTGGAAAACTTGTATTTGTTGCCATGAGCGTCAGAGCTGCACAAAGACTAGAAGCTTTTCCACAGACCCGAGTGGTGGTATTAATAAATATGATTTTAAAGTTATTTTATGATAAACATTTGGAAGATCTGCATGACTCATTGAACTGATATTTTTTAAAAGAGAGATGCATGAGGCTATAAAATCGTGTGAAGTCAAAGACCTGTTCAAAGTGAAAAGTGAGTCAATGGATTTTAATGTAACAGTGTGAAAATTTATTGATATAGTTTCAGACAGTACATTACCATTACTCTTTAAAAGACCACAATTTGTTAAGTTTTGATTTATTGTCAAATAATACCCTTTGCAATTATCTGACAAGATTTTAAAATATACTTTTCTAACATTTCCTAACAATATATTCAACGAAGATAATATCTTATAAAGAAAAAAAAATTTTTTTGAGGCAGGGTCTCACTATGTTGCCTAGGATGTCCAAGAACTCATGGGCTCAAGTGATCCTCCTGCCTCAGCCTCCCTCAGTAGCTGGGAGTACAGGCATGTACCACCATTCCAGGCTAAAAACAACATAGTCCGAATGTAAAAACAGATATGATTATCATGCAACTTCTTTGTTAAGGCTGACCTTAAATAGATTTGAAACAAATATAGAGCAGTGCTACTCCTTTCATCGATTTTTTTGTTCTAAAAATATTTTCCACAAAATATGGTATTCATGTTAATATGTAAGAGTATGTTAGTATTACTATGAAGTAAACGAATGTCAAAAGAAACAATATATTTATAATGTAGTAAATATTGAGAGTGTAAACATCATAAATAAAAGCTCTTTGGCTTCCCAATACTTTGCACATTTTTATCTTTTACATTTTATTTTTATTTTAAAGAGAAAAAACAATAAAAACAATGATACAAAATTTCAAAACAAGATAGTAAGGAAGTAACAATGGTTAGTACATTGCTTATTGTTATCTTCAAAGTAGTTGCTCAGATTACAAGATATAGGCATGAAAAATCCATCAAACAATGTAAGCACAAACCTTTCTTTTCAATGGACTTATAGAAATTAGTAGTATACCTATCTTAACTACCTTGTGTGTATGTATATATATATGTGTGTGTGTTTGTGTGTGTGTATATATTTATTTATTTACTTTTCCTTTTCCCTTCTTTTTGCCTTTCCCCCACCCTACTTCCTCTTTCCTTTTGAATATTTTCTTTCTATTTCCCAATATCTATTGTAGATTTTGAATCTTATTTACTTTTTTAGCTTCTTGCACTAGGGAGACAATACGATGTTTACACATGTGAGACTGATTTATTTAACTTATGAGTATGGTCTCAAGTTGCATCCATTTACCTATAAAAGTCTCAAGTTTATCCTTCTTTATAGCTGAGTAGTATTCCATTGTATAAAAATACCAATTCTTTTTATCCATTCCTTGGTTGATGGGCATTTGGGTAGTTTCTAAGATTTAGCTATTACAAATTGTGCTGCTATAAACATGGGTGTACATATATTGCTGTGGTATGATGTTTTTAATTCTCCTGGGAAGACACCCAGAGGTGGAATAGATGGGTCGAATGGGACCTCTAATCCTAGTTTTTTAAGGAATGTCCACACTGATTTCCACAGTGGTTGTACCAGTCTACACTCCCACCAACAGTGGAGAAGATTTCCTTTTTCCTCCAGCATTTGTTATTGGTTGATTTCTTGATAATAGCCATTCTTTCTGGGGTGAGATGGAATCTCAGTGTTGTTTTAATTTGCATCTCTCGAATGACCAGTGATGTTGAACATTTTTTCATGTATTTATTTGCTATGTGTACTTCTTCATCTGAGAAGTGCATATTCATCTCAGATGCACATTTTTGGACTGGGTCTTTAAATTTGGGGGGTCTGATTTTATTAAATTCTTTATATATTCTACATATATGTCCTTTGTCTGAGAGACTGTTGCCTAAAATTTTTTTGCACTCTGTGGGCTGTCTTTTCATTCTGTTGGTGATTTCTTTTGATGTGCAAAATCTTCTTAATAAAATGATACCCCAGTTGTTGATACTTTGAAGTATTTCCCTTGCAGTTTGGGTTTTGTTCATGAAGTCTCTGCCTAACCCTATGTCTTCAAGATTTCTGCCTACTTTCTCTCCCAGTAGATTGTTTCTGTTTTAATATTTAGATCTTTGATCCATTTTGATTGTAGGTTAGTGCATGGTGATAGATATGGTTCTAGTTTTAGTATCTGGCATGTGGAGAGCCACTTTTTCCATCACCATTCATTAAAGAGGCTATCTTTCTTCCAGTGAACATGTTTGGCCCCTTTGTCAAATATAAGGTGGCTGAGTGTGTTTGTAGTTGTGTCTACATCTTCTAATCAGTTCCACTGATCCTCAGGTCTGTTTTTTTGCCAGTATCATGCTGATTTTATCACAGTAGCTTTGTAGTATAATTTCAAGTCAGGGATTGTGATGCCTCCTGCCTTGCCTTTGTTGCCCAGAATTGCTTTTGCTATTCTGGGTCTCTTATGGTCCCAAATGAATTTTAGGATTGTTTTCTTTAGTTCTGTGAGGTATGCTAATGGTATTTTGATCGGGATTGCATTAAATCTATACAACAATTTTGGGAGTATGGCCATTTTCACTATGTTGGTTCTTCCTATCCATAAGCAAGGGATATCTTTCCATTTTCTGATATCCTCTTCAATCTCCTTTTTCAGTACTGTAGTTTTCAATGTATAGATCTTTTACTTCCTTTGTTAGATTGATTCCTAAGTATATCTCTTTTTTTTGGATGCTCTTGTGAAGGTTGTTGTTTCCCTAATTTATTTCTCAGTGAGTTTTTTGTTTGTGTACAGGAATACTATTGATTTTTGAGTGTTGACTTTGTATACAGCTATGCTACTGGTTATTAAATCTAGAAGTCTTTTGGTGGAGTTTTTAGGGTCTGCTATGTAAAGTATCATGTCATCTGTGAGTAATGATAATTTAACTTCTTCCTTTCCTATCTTTATTCCTTTTATTTCTCTCTCTTGTCCAATTGCTCTGGCTAATGTTTGCAGAACTATATTGAATAGGAGTGTTGATAGTGAATATCCTTGTCTTGTTCCTGATTTTAGAGTGAAAGCTTTAACTTTTTGTCCATTTAGTATGATGTTGGCTGTTGGTTTGTCACAGGTGGCTTTTATCAGATTGAGATAAAGACCATCTATTTTGATTTTCTAAGGGTTTTTACCATAAATGAGTGTTGGACTTTGTCAAAAGGTTTTTCTGCATCTATTGAGCTGATCATGTGATTTTTGTCTTGGCTCTGTTGATATGGTGCATTACATTTATTGATTTGCATATGTTGAATTATCCCTGCATTCCTGGGATGAATCCCACCTGGACATGTGTGTAATCTTCTTGATGATTTGTTGCATTCTGTTTGCTAGTATCTTATTGCGGATTTTTGCATCTATGTTCATTAGGGAGGTTGGACTGTAGTTCTCTTTTTTGGTTGGTTTTTTCTCTGATTTTGTTATTAAGGTAATATTTGCCTCCAGGAATGACTTAGGGAGTATTGCTTCCCTTTCAATTTCATTAAAGAGTTTGAGAAGTTACTGGCATTAAATCTTCTCTCAATTTCTTGTAGAATTTAGCAGTGAATCCATCAGGACCTGGGCTTTTCTTTGTTGGTAAGATTTTAGTTACATTTTCAAAATCATTAACTGATATTGAGTTATTCAGAATTTTTATATCTTCTTGATTCAGGTTTGGTAATTCATACATATGTAGGAATCTGTCCATTTCTTCTGTGTTTTCCATCCTGTGAAAGTAAAGATTTTCAAAGTAGGTATTGATGATCTTCTCAATTTCCACAGGATCTGTAGTATTTTACAGATTTCATTCCTTATTGCATGAATTTGGGTTTTTCTTTCCTTTTTTTTTTTTTTTCTTCATGTGGGTACTGGGAACCAAACTCAGGACCTCGTGCTTGCCAGGCAAGTGCTTATGCTGCTGAGCTATATCACCGGCCCTCTTTCCTTTTTTTTGATAAGGTTGGCTATGAGTTTATCAATTTATTTTTCTTTCAAAGAACCAACTCTTTGATTCATTAATTCTTTGTATTGTTCCTTAGCCTCCATTGCATTAATTTCCCCAGGCAACAGGAACCCAGAAAAAGGCAGGAGTAGCTATCCTGTTTGCAGACAATATGAACTTCAAACTAAGAATGATCAAAAGAATAAAGAAGGTCACTACATAATTGTTAGGGGAAAAATTCAAGAGGAAGACATAACAATAATAAATATATATGTACCAAATATGGGAGCACCCAACTATATAAGACAAATATTAATAGACATGAAAAATCAAATAATCAATAACACAATTGTAACATGGGACCTTAATACCCCATTGTCACAAAGAGATAGATGAACTAGACAAAAATCTCCTGTTACAATTGTGTTATTGCTTATTTGGTTTTTCATGTCTATCAATAATTATCTTATATAGTTGGGTACTCACATATTTAGTGCATACATATTTATGATTGTTATTTCTTCCTCTTGGAATTTTCCCCTAACAAGTGTGCAGTGACCTTCTTTATCTCTTTTGATCACTCTTGGTTTGAAGTTTACATTGTCTGCAAACAGGATAGCTACCCCTGCTTTTTCTCTGGTTCCTGTTGCATGGAAGATTATTTTCCATCCTTTGACTTTCAGTCTGTGAATTTCTTTTTGAGTTAAATGTGTTTCTTGTATATAGTATATTGTTGGATCTTGTTTCTTGATCCATTCTGTCAGTCTGCTTCTTTTGACTGGTGAATTGAGGCCATTTACATTGATGGTTATAACTGATATGTATTGGCTTATCTTTGTCATGATATTTTCCTGCTGTTGGTTCCCTGCTTTTCCCCTGTATTTAATTGCTTGCCCTGCCTGGTGGTTTCTTTCTGCTGTTCTTGGAATTGTGGTCATTTTTATCTCTATCTGGAATATCTTTCATTACTCTTTGTAGAGTTGGTTTGCTGGCCATGAGTTTCTTCAGTTGTTGTTTGTCATGGAAGTATGTTATTTCTCCATTAATTTTGAAAGGTAGTTTTGATGGGTACATCAATCTGGGTTGGAAGTTGTTTTCTTTCAGGACTTTAAATACTTCACTCCAAGCTCTTCTTGACTTGAGGGTTTATGTTGGGAAGTCTGCCGAGATTCTGATGGGCTTTGCTTTACAGGTGATCTTTTTCTTTTCTCTAACAGCTTCTAATATTCTGTTCTTGTGCTCAATTTCTGGAATCTTGATTATTGTATGTCTTGTAGTTCTATTTTGGTCATGGCTGTTTGGAGTTCTATATGCTTCATTTATTTGTATGTCAAATTTTTATCCATGCCTGGGAAGTTTTCTGTCATTATTTCTGTGAAGAGTTTTTTTTTTTATGGCATTTGTGCTGTCTCCAGCTTTCTCACTGACCCCAATCAATCTTATGTTATTTGTAATTGCATCATCTTGTAGCTGTTGTATTGATTTTTCATGGTCTCTTGCTGTTTTTAAGATATCTTTCTTTCATCATCACTAGCTTCAATTCTGTCTTCAAGATCTGATATTCTATCCTCTCCTTCATTCAATCTGTTGCATATACTTTCAATGGAGGTTTTAATCTCTCCAATTTCTGTTTGGATCTGTTTCATGGATTCTATTTCTTTCCTATGTTGGGCATTTTTTGTTTCCATCATTTTTCTAAACACATCTATTGTTTTATCTGTGTCTTCTCTAACATCTTTGATTTTAAGCATCATTTCTTTTTGTGCCTGAGAGAATATTTTCTCTATATCCTTTTCCACTTCTTTTTTCACTTCTGTTGCTATCATTTCAGAAAGTTCCAGTGTTTGACTTTCAATTTTGTCTATCTCATTGTGTTCTGGGCTTGTCCTGGATGGGCTGGGGGTGTGCTGGGGTTGCATTTTGCTTCTGCATTTTGTCATTTTCTATTTTCTCTTTTTTATTTTATTTTGTTTTCTATATTGATGCTTGCCAATTTCTTATGATAGATAGCTTTATCATTAGCATTGAGGCTTCCCTAGGAGATGTCTTTTCTTCAACGATGTCTTTTCTCCAGGGATTTCTTCTCTAGCTGTAGGTGGTTGTTTATAGTTATCCCAAGAACCTACCTTCTCAATTTGTTAAGGATGCAAAGTTACTATTTGGCTCAGCACCTAATCCTTTGGTACTGGGCTGTGGTGGTGATTATGACCCCATACTATGACAGCATTATCATACAGGGGAGAAAAACTGATTATAACACGTATGACATCTTGGCTAAAGTAGCAGAGTTAGTAAGAACAATAGTTTCAAGTACAGCTTAACTACTAACAAACTATGGTAACCATTAACCTGCTACCTCCAACCACAGAAGCAAACTCTAAAGTTATATAACAAAAATCAAACATATACCATGTACTTTTTTTTTTTTTAACGTGGGTAGCAGAAGTTGACCTCAGGACCTCATGCTTGCTAGCAAGCACTTGTGTCACTGAGCGATATCACCAGCCTTTTTTTTTCCTTTATGTGGGTACTGGGAGTCAAACTCAGGACCTCGTGCTTGCCAGGCAGGTGCTTATGCCGCTGAGCTATCTCACTGGCCCTATACCATGTACTTGTATGCAGTGATTTTCCCCTTAGTGGAGTAGTTATGGTAAAGTTATGAATGAGGTCAAATATAGTAGATTCAAGGCTGGCGGTCAAAGGATGATCACCCGAGTTTTGGGAAACTGGAGGACTCAAGAGGGAAAAAATGAAATAAAATGTGAAAGAGTAATCAGAAAGGGAAGAGAGAGTGTTTACTCACTTGAAAATTTAAATTCAAAAAGTAGTTGAGGAAGGAAAGAGGATCAATAGAAGAAAACAAAAAAGAAAGGTAAGAAATCTAAATGGGGAAAAAAAAAGAAGGAAGAAAGAGAAGGAGAATGAAAAAGAAAATATGAAGAAAAGAAAGAAAAAAAAGTAGATAGGAGAAAGAGAAGAGAGGAAAAAAGAAAAACAAACAAACAAAAAACCCCCACAAAAACAAAAACAAAAACAAAAAAATCCCCAAAAGAAAAATAACCACAAAATGCAAGACAAAACAAGACGAATTCCAACCAGACAGGAAAGGGGTAGCCAATCAGACAAACAAGGGAGAATAAAAGCAGTAAATTACCTCTATTGTTTACAGTTCTGTGATAGTGTCCATGTCATATCCCAGAAATGTGCTGTGTACTCCAGCCAGGTTTGCTATGGGAATTGTTCTGGGTATGGAGCTGATCTTGTCCTCTGCATGTGGGGGCTGGGACTGGTCTTCCATTGGAGAGTTCTCCAGAGCCCAGCTGCTGGCTGCTGGCTGCTGCTTTGGACACTTCCACGCTGTCGGTCTCACTGATTACTCCATGCGCCCGGGGTGGGCTGTCCTTGGGGTTCTGGTCTTCTGTCTGCCAAAGGTGTGCATGCGCCCACGCTCCCGGGCCTGTCCCGTCCTGGGTCTTGGGGTTCCTGTGTTGGTCCGCCCACCAAAGGCATGTGTACCCAATACTTTTTAAGTGCAATGTGATCATGAGACCAGACGTGAGAGTGGCTTGTGTAGATGGTGGCTGCAAGGCAACATCTGACAGGGGATTTAGGTGTCCTCAGTTCCGCAGGCCATGTTTCTATTGTCTTGCAGAGGTGAAACAACAACAAACCAAAACAACAAAAACACTCAACATGCATTTGGGGTTGTTGACTTTGTTTGCAGAGTCTCAGTCAATTTCCACTACACAGTGTCTTAGGCCATTCCTACGGCTGTACCAAAATACCACAGCCTGGGTAATTTATAAATAATAGAACTTTATTTCTCACAGTGCTAGAGCTGGAAAGTTCAAGGTCAAGCCAGCGCATTCAGTCTCTGGCAAGGCCTCACTCTGTGTTTCAAGATGGCGCCTTGTGGCTGTGTCCTCATATGGCAGGAGAAGAGGGGCAAATGCTGTGTCCTCACATCACGCAAGAGATGAAAGTGCTGGGCTGATCTCTGAAGCCTCCTTTGTAAGGGCAGTGATCCCACTCATGAAGGGGGATCCCTCATGACTTAATTGCTTCTAAAAAGTGCCAACATTTAATGCTATATCTGAGTTTTAAGTTCCAACATGAATTTTGTAGACACCAACATGTAAACCACGGCAAAAAGTTTCCCATTAGAGTCAGGCCTGTGTGGTAGGACTAGTGATGTACTACAGCCAGCTATTTGACTTTGACGTATCTTGTAGCTAACATTGGTTCATAAAAGTAGATTGGTAAATTTTCAGGAATTTTGTAAGCCAATTGTTAAACGCAGCCATTATTGAAAACTAAATTATTCAAGCTTGGAATGAAATAATTTGTATTATAAACAAGGTAATAAGTGTGCAGCTTTGTTCATGTTCTTGAGGTTATGTTTGCTGTAAATGTATGGCAGAAATAGTATGTAATTATGTGCTGCTATATGCTCACTGATGTCACCATCTGTCTCCTGGTGGGAGAGCTTGAAGTCGACCACCAGGGGAGAAGCTGCAATGGGAAGGCAAATCCTACAAAGTTCTGTTCTTTCTCTCACCCCTGCCCTCTAGAGCACTGGTTGGTTAACATTTATTAACACATCACTGAAAATGATGATTTTTGACACAGTAGTCTGAGTTTTACTCTGACTATATTTTTATCTCTGCTGTAATACTAGCAGAAAGTTTAGCCTTTGTTCTTTCTCATCTCTGGAGGAATTTGTAGGAAAGTAGATGTTGCTTGCAACTAGCTTGCCTTTGACTTTTGTTTTAGGGGGAGATCCAAGCTTCTGATTAATATTCAGGGTAAAGGAAAGCTGAATTCCTTTGATAGGAGTGAATGATGGAAAATAAATTCTCCAAGACAGAGACTAGATGTTCATGAATCTCAAGAAAAATGGCAATCAGCCAGGTGCCATGGCACACACCTGTAATCCTAGCTGGCTGGGAGGCTGATGCAAAAGGACTGAAAATTAGAGGTCAGCCTGAGCAATTTAGCGAGAACTTGTCTCAAAATAAAATTTAAATTAAAAACCTAGCTCCCTGGGTTCAATCCCCATTCCTGAGCTCCCTCCCCCTAGTGGTGACCCACATCCTATTTCCTGGCAGTATGCCCAGGCACGGGGAATAAATGTGGCTGGATTTGCCATATTGTTGACTTAGAAAGACTGGTTCTAGGGTAATGAGGCGCTCAGCACTGACAGAAATTCTCGCACTCAGGTTTGATATAGAATGAGCAGAGCTGTCTTCCTTCAAGGGCTGAGTGGCATTCCAAAAGGTATCAAAGGAGAAAATGTTAAAGAAAGATGAGGAGGATGCCTGTGAACCCTAAGGAACAAAGTAGAATTTCCTGTTGGTCCCTATGATGGGAGCTTAGAGTTGATAACTTACTTTAAAAAAATAAAGGAATTTGACATTTCCTGTACACATATTCATAGCTGCAGATGCAGTATAGCCAACTCAAGTGTCTGAGGGGATTGGCTTTAGGAATTTCCTTTAGTTACCAAACTCCATGGTTCTTAAATCTTTATATAAAATGGCATAGTATTTGCATATAGCCTGTGGACATCCTTGTTTAGAGAATAATGACAAGAAAAAAAGTCGGGATATGTTCAGTACATACACAATTTCTTTTTGTAATATATTCTACCCTTGACTGAGTGAATGAATCCGTGAAACCCAAACTTGGATATGGAAGACCAAGGGTGTATAGCTACCCTATTGGTGAGGTTCTCCAGGGAAGCAGAGGTAGCTAATACAAATTGGTTTATTTGATTTTAGGGGTTGGCGAGTCTGAAATTCATAGGGCAGGACAGCAGGTGAGGAGCTCAGGCAAGAGGTGACATTGCAGTTTTGAGCCAGAATTCTTTCTTTACTGGGAAATTTCAGGTTTACTTTGTAAACTTTTTATTCTAAAAATAACCTGTATATATGTTTTTGTCATTATAGACAAAATAAAAAAAAGGTATCAAAATTTCTACAAGGAATGAAGAGGAAGGATAAAAATATCACATACTTTTGTAGTACCAATTTTTATGAATTAAAATTCCTTAAAGCAGGTTAATTTTTAGAGATAAGCATTCATACTTGTTTTCTTCTCTAATTTCGTAGAAGTCTGTTGTGACACTTTATGTGCAATAGATTTGATTTATTCTCACTTCTCTGGTTTTCTCAATATTTTTACAAAACACTAATAATTGTTGATATTTGAAAAAGCTTCCATCAACTGGGAAAAATCTCATATACAAGCAGATGTATTGTTATACTTGGAGTGGAAATGGAAGTAAAAAGTATATGAATAAATTTGTATTACAAAGGTGTATAACTGGAGTATTTATGGCATTTTTCTCCCTACAGTAGTCCCAAGGTCCTTTTGTTCTTCATAATAAGGCAAAAATAAAAATTAAATCAATAGGAATGAGCTTGGTTCCAAGATAAGAGTTAACCTTGGATTTGAATGATTCTATTGATTTGACTTTACGAACCTGAGGCAGGATTGCATCTAAGGATTGGGATGTACTTTAGTTTAAAATAAGTGCTTCTTAAATTGTTGGCAAATAGACTGGAATTGCCAATAAAGTTGGCCGAGACAGACTCTGACAATAGCTAAACTCATACAGAGATAATAGCTCAGATAAATATAGGAGTCATAAAATGTTCACTTAAAAAACTTTCTACATTATAATTGTCAAAATAAATATCACCAGTAGTAAGAAGAGAAGCTAACCAAAACACCTCAAGGACATTCATGACCTTCAGTGTAGAAAATAAGAGCATGGTTTTAATCATGTTTTCCTCCTTCCTTAGAGACTATAGTCTTCTTTTTATCTCCTTTCCTTTTTTTTCCCTTCTCGTATAATCTTACAATGTCAAATCAACGTGTAGGAAAGTCATATTTTTAGCAACTCTAAACACTTGTCAAAGTTCTGGCCCTGAAACTTCAGATAATGGCATGGGTAACTAACCCATGTAGAAGGTTGTGAGGTGAGGGGACAGGAAACTGTGCTTACTCCTCCCTCTCCTTCCCCACCTCTCTATTTACCTCAGGACCACATTGTAGGTACAGTTCAGCTAACTAAATAACCAGCTTATTGCAGAGGGAAGGAAGAGTACTATTATGGTTTGTGTGTAGATGTCTCCCCAAAGGCTTGTGTAGTTATGGGGGGCAGGCTTTTCAGAGGTAGCTGAATCTAAAGTTTGTGATTGACTCATGGTCCAATGCTGGGATTAACAGCATGAGTGCTACACTTGCCCTAGGGAGGGGTAGCTTACACACAACATAAGAGACAGAAAGAAAATTGTCCCCTCTCTCTCTCATTGTTTTTGCTGTCTTTTGCTGCCATGAACTGTTGCCACTCTACCATGTGGCACCCTGCCTTGGAGCCAGCTGATTATGGACTGAAACCTCTACAAACTGTGAGCTAAATAAACCTCTCCACCTTTAACTTTGGGTGTCAGGTATTTTGTCTCAGCAATGAGAAAAGTAACTAAGACACTATTTGGTACCAGGAGTGAGGTCATTGCTGTGGCTATACCTGATCACGTGGTTCAGGAGCCTTTGGGAATGGCTTGTGTAGAGTTTGGAATGATTTAGAGATGCTGGCTGATAAAGTAGAGCTGGAATGCCTTAGGCTGTACCATATGGGAGATTCTGGTTAGAGGTCAGAAGACCAGAAGGCTGATAGAAATACCACCAGCTCCAGAGGTTTTTGCTGGGAAGAAGAACTGCATTGGCTGTTGGACTCCAAACAATGTATGATATGGCTTGGCAGAAAGTTTGTCTGCATTTTGCTCATGTCCAGAGACTTTGCTTGAGACTGAGGTTAAGGGTGGTGGACTAAATTATCTTGTATAAGAAATTCCAAGGCAGTTCAATGTTGAAGTGGTGGCATGGCTACTGTTAGGGACTTTTAGCCAGATTTATGTTGAGAATGAAGAGCAAAGAGCCCAGCAGAATGATTTAAAACATTGTGAGTTTGGCCAGAAAGGAAGCTCCAGTAAATCTGTGGACTGCAAAGATAGAGCAGAGAAGATCTTGATTGCTGAGAAGGAACAGGAGTATAGAAAAGATGGCTTGAGGGCATCACAAAATGCCACAGGCCTCCAACCTTTGCAGCCTCAAAATTGCAAAAACGAAAGACTGCTTTGAGAAGAAAGCCTCAGAGCACCATGTTTCAGAATAGCATTGGCCTAGAGACTTTGTTCCTAAGAATTGTATTCAGAGTGCTCAGTGATCCAGGCACTTGATCCATACAGCTAAGAGAGAGGGAAGTCTAGCTACTGCTCAGCTGGCAGCAGACCTTGGCATCATCCATGTGGTGGTGGTTTTAGGTGCATGTGGAATGGAAGAGTTGTGAGGTGAGGAAGGCTTCCATGTGGATTTCAGAAAACCTGGGAGGCCAGGCAGTGTGCCCCTGAGAGGGCAGTGTGTGAAGCTGTGAGTGTGAAGCCAAGAGTGCAGTGGAGACCCCAGAAATTTGGAGAAGCCAGGAACATGGATTATCTGAGGAAACCTGCAAGGAGGGAGCAAAACAGGCCTAAGCGAGAAGCCATGGGAGCTACAACTACCTGAAATGCCATAGGGGTGGAGCCACCCAAGCCCTTTGGAGTTCACATCTTGCCACAGATCACCTTGGATGCTGCACATGGAACTATAGGAATTAATGTTTGACCTGCTGGATTTTGGACTTGGTGTGGTCCCATTCCTTTGTATCCCTGTGTTTGTAACTTTTGGAATGGAAATGTCTATCTTGTGCCATTGAATGTTGGAAGTGTTTAACTTTCTTTGCATTTGTTTCTGGGTGGTCAAGAGGGTTAAGAGTTTTCCTTATATCCCAGAGGAGACTTTGGACTTGAACTTTTCAGCAGTGCTGAACCATTAGGACTTTGGCAACTCTTGGATATGGACTAAATGCCTTTTTTTTTTTTTGTGGGTACCAGGGGGTCGACCTCAGGACCTAGTGCGCCAACAGGCACCCGTGCCACTGAGCAATATCACCAGCCCCTTTTTCGTATGTGGGATCCGGGAGTCGAACTCGGGCCCTCGCGCTTGCAAGGCAGGCGCTTATGCTGCTGAGCCATCTCACCGGCCCACTAAATGCCTTTTGCATAAAGGGATGTGCATGAGTCTTTGGGAGGCCAGGGGCAGAATGTTATGGTTTGTGTCTAGATGTCCCCCCAAAGGCTTGTGCAGTTATGTGGGGCAGGCTTTTCAGATGTGGCTGAATCTAGAGTTTGTAATTGACTCATGGTCCAATGCTGGGGTTAAGGGTGTGAGTGCTACATCTGCCCGGGGAAGGCGGGTGGGGTAGCTTGCATACAATATAAGGGACAGAAAGAAACTTGTCCTCTCTCTTGCTCTTGTTGCTTTTGCTGCCTTCTGCTATCATGAACTGTTGCTCCTCTGCCATGTGCCACCCTGCCTTGGAGTCAGCCAATTATGGACTGAAACCTCTACAAACTCTGAGCTAAATAAATCTTTTTCCTCTTTAGCTTTGAATGTCAGGTATTTTGTCTCAGTAATGAGAAAAGTAACTAAGACACTATTGGTGTAAAGCAGGTTTGTTTTGATTGTCTTGACTGAGCTCAGTGAGGTTTTAACTGAGCAGAGTTAGCGTATTTATTTACTTATTTTTGTTTTTTCATTTTGATTGCCCTCTAGAGATTAAGAATGCAAGCCCAAGTATGGCGTAGCCTCTGTTGTTAGTTTCACATAGATGTAAGCCATGAAGCACTTATCTATTCCACACTTACATTCTGCAACAGAAGTCTGAAATGTGTTCTGAAACTATGTTGCCAAGAACAACTAACTCTGGCTTTAGGATGACAAGAAAAGTAATAGAACATAAAAGTAGGTCCTACAGCATTTTGAAAATGTGTATTTAAGAAAAAGAGGCCTTTTTAAAAAATCAGAGGTCAAAATCCAAGGAAGTGAGAAAACATACCCTAACATCAGCAGACTCAGGAATATAACAACAAAGGTACAGATAACTCCCTGTACTATAGTATCATGCAGATGAGAGAAACCTAGCAGTAACTCTCATGGAATTCCAAAGGTGAGGGTCAGGAAGAAGCAGAGGTAGAAGTTTTTTGTATAATTATGTACAGGTATATCCAGTCCTGTGCATTTGAGAACTTTTTTTTTTATTTTAAAGAGAAGAAAAAACAAAACAAATCAAAAAAAGAACAAATTTTCAAAACAACATAATATGAGGGTAACAATGGTTAATGCATTACATATTATTATCTTTAAGTTAGTTATTCAGGATACCAGACATTAGCATTCAATTGTCCAAACATTATTGGCACAAACCTTACTCTTCAATGAACTAAGTAAAATTGGTAGTGTATCTATCTTAACCATCTTATATATATATGTACAATTTTTTTCCCTTTCCCTTCTTTCTTTTCCCTATTCCAGTCTCTCTTTCCTTTTGCCCAGTTTCTTTTTGATTCATCATGTCTATTGTACATTTTGGATCTTATTTACTCTTTCAGTTTCTCATACTAGAGAGACAATACAATGCTTACACATGTGCTTCTGGTTTATTTCACTTATGAGTATTTTCTCGAGTTGCATCCATTTACCTATAAAAGTCTCCAGTTTATCCTTCTTTATGGCTGAATAGTACTCCATTGTATAAAAATACCACATCTTTCTTATCCATTCCTCAGTTGATGGGCATTTGGGTTGTTTCCAAGATCTGGCTATTACAAATTGTGCTGCTATAAACATGGGTGCACATATATCACTGTGGTACGATATTTTTAATTCTTCTGGGAAGATGCCCAGAAGGGGAATAGCTGGGTCAAATGGGACCTCCAACCCTAGTTTTTTGAGAAATCTCCACACTGACTTCCACAGTGGCTGTACCAGTCGACACTCCCACCAACAGTGAAGAAGGGTTCCTTTTTCCCCACAGCCCCTCCAGCATTTGTTATTAGTTGATTTCTTTATAATAGCCAGTCTTTCTGGGGTGAGATGGTATCTCAGTGTTGTTTTAATTTGCATCTGAGAACTTTTTGAGTATGACAAGGCTATGGCTTCTCTCACCGACTCCAGTGAGATCTACATAGGTAACACATCACCAAATTGCTGAGCCACATTGCCACACTTGTTCTTCTACTCAGCACCACTGAATAGAATAAATCTGTGCTGGGAAAAATCAGTCCAAACGCTGACAACAAAATGGGACAGGTTCATAGAAATTAAACTTTGCCAAAGAAAAATTTATTCCAGGAAAAGAAAACTGGGTATGCAAAGGCTCCAGAGCTTTGAACAATCATGATGAGTGTTATTGTTTCGATCTAGACTATCCCCCCAAAGCCTCTTGTATTCAGAGGTGGGGCTTTGGAAGGTGATCGAATTATAGGAGCACTATGTGCATCAAAGGATTTATAGCTAAGTCACATCAGTGAGTTTACAGCTATCTGTGCTGTTAGGAGCTGGGGCCTGGTCAGAAGTAGCAGGTCACTAGGGTGTCACCTCGAAGGTACTTCTAGGTCTCAGCTCCTTCCTGACTTCCATGATGTGAGCGGCTATTCCCCACCAGACCCGTCCGCCATGCTGCCTCTGCCTTGGAGCCAGCCAACTGTGGACTGAAAAGACGAGCCAAAGTAAAGCTCTCCTGCTTTAAGCTGTAGGTGTTGGGTATTTTTTCTGAATGACAAGGAAGTGACTAAGACAGTGAGCTTCATGAAAAGTAAGTTGAATGGAGGAGCTAGTGTGCAGTCACTGCTTTCAGAATTATTGGCAAAACTACAAGGCACAGCTCACTGGCACCACTATTCAAGCTAATCTTCATCTTGAGGACCCTGGAATTTATACTGACAGTGTAAATTTCAGGGATTCAATGGAGTAGAGTGAAAGATTTCTGATACCCTATAAATTTCTAGATCTGTTCCTCTAGAAGGGCTATGTAAAGTTCCCAGAGTAAGTACATGAGGTTACAGGGACTGGTTTCACCTTTCCATTTGCCTGCGTTTCCTTTTGCTGTGCCCATTTTTCTTCTCTTTATCATTAGATGTCTATTGATCTTTGGGTCGGGGGTATAGCTCAGTAGCAGTGTGTGCTCAGCATGTATGAGGTCCTGGGTTTACTTCCCAGCACCACAAAACCAAAACAAATGTATGTATACATACATATATACACACATAAAGTCTATTGATCTCAAGTGCCCAAACCAGCACTGAATAAGAAGACAAGATATGACACATTACTACTTTAAATTTAAAAGAACTCTGAGTTGTGACTATTTGATTTACATAGAGCAACTCTTGAGAGGTTTATATTAGACTTTATATAATTTCTTGTATTTATTTGTTTCCATCATATATGTTGTGATAAAGTACATGCTGTATTAAAGTTATAGGAAATTATATGCTATCATAAAGTTAACAGTTTTCATTGTTGATTTTGACACTTAGGATGAATGTATCTTCGATGACAAGTTAAAATGAAACAGTGAATATTAGTAAAATCATAGCATAAAAAAGTGAAGTTAAAAAAGCTGAAGGTCATAGTGTATTGGTTTTATATTGTATAAAACAAATGATCACAGACTTAGCAATTTGATGAAGTGCACATCATCTCGCAGTTGCTGTGTTCAGGCTCAGCCTAGCTGGGTCCCCTGTTCAGGGTCTCACAAGGCTGCAATGAAGCTGTTGGACAGAGCTACAGCCCCATGTGAGGTTTGGCTCCTTGTCTAAGCTCACTGGTTACTGGCAGAATTGAGCTTATAGCTGAAGGACTAAGGCCCTCAGGTCCTGGAGACTGCCATTCCCTGCTGTGAGGTGTTCTCTACAACGTGGTAGTTCACCTCTTGTCAATAGAAGAGTACGTATTGTTCTTTTGGGGCTCTTTTAAGGCTTATTTGAGCCGGGCGTGGTGTTGCACACCTGTAATTCTAGCACTCAAGAGTCTCAGGAGGGAGGATTGCTGCAAGTTCAAGGCCAGCCTGGGCTGTATAGTGAGTTCAAGGCCACCCTGAACTACACAGCGAGATCCTGTCTCAAAAAAAAAAAAAAAAAAAAAAGCTTATCTCTTAAGGGCTTATCTCATCAGGCCAGGCCCCATCCAGCATAGCCTTCTTTCTGATGAACGTAAAGTCAACTAATTAGAGATCTTAATTACATCTACAAAATCCCTTCACCTTTGCCATATGTATTGGTTAGGGTTCCCTAGAGAAACAGAATAGGACATGTATGTGTATGTATGAGATACGACTGAAAAATATGGTGAATGTTTACATTTAAAGATTTATCACAGTAAAAGATACATTGCCATTAATCCCCTCAGAATACTCCCTCTTTCTTCAAACACACTGATCCCGTCATTCTTGCCACTTTCTAAAGCAATCCTGGAAATACTTTCATGAATGTCTTTAGTGGCTGCCTCAGTGCTCTGAACCAATTCAAAACTTTTTATGTTCATTATGTTTATACTTTTTATGTTCATTTTGACTTTGGGGAAGACCCAGAAGTTGCACAGTGCCACATACAGTGAATAAAGTACCATGGATGATGATGACACACCAAAATATTTTTAGGAGCCTGCCTTTCCACTGACTGGCCCTTGGCAGCATTCACTATATTTTTGATCACGCTTCCTGAAGGCACTCATAAAAGAGACTTCCAGTGCTGCTTCAGAAAGTGGCAGGCTGGTGAGATAGTTTAGCGGCGTAAGTGCCTGCCTGGCAAGCATGAGGTCCTGAGTTTGACCCCCTGTACCCACACACACAAAAAAAAATAAATAAAAAAAAAAAGAAAGTGGCAAGAATGGTGGCCTGAGTTTGTTCAAAGCAGGGTGGAGTATTTTGAGGGAAATTTATGGTAAAATGTTTTTTACTTGCTATAATAAATTAAAAAATTTGAACATCACCATGTACTTTGATCACACGTTGTATATATATTTATGAAAGGGGATGTCTTAGGCGTTCAGAGGCAGGAGAGTCCACAGTGTCTGCCTGTACTTGGCAGGAGCAGAGGTTCCAGTAGCCGCTCAGTCCGAGGAGCTTGAAGCCATAGAGCAAGAAGGACCTAGGGTGCCGCTCCAGTCCGAGACTGAAGGCGGGAAGCTCCCTGCAGAGTCCCTGTGTGAGTCTTTGCTGAAGGCTGAAGAAGCTTGGGTGGCATCCACAGATGATGGCAGCAGCAAAAGACGCAGCTGCCCAAACAGAATGGCACTTTCCACGCCAGGCCACCTTCCTCCTTCTTTCCCTTTCACCCCACGCGGGCACAAGCCTTCCGATGGTGCCATCCGCAGTCAGGGCGGGTCCTCCCCCTCACTGCGCTGGCCTGCGTACTAACGGTGTCTGGAGACACCCACGGACACACCCGGACGTGTGTCTTACTAATCTAGTAGGCATTTCCTAATCGGTTTGAGTTGACATATCATGATTTATGGTCACACCTTCTAATACATGATGAAATCCCATCGTGTTCACAGGTTCTGTTACACTCAGGGCGTGGATCATTGGTGGTCATTTAAAAGTTCTGCCTATGACATGTTAACCTTAAATTACACGCCCTTTCCCGTTTTCACAAGGGAGCTGAGAAATGTTGTTATACTTTCACACTATTAAGCCGCAGATGCCACCACAGCATTATCGTATAGAAATGTAATGCAAA
Source organism: Erethizon dorsatum (assembly GCA_028451465.1). NCBI lineage: Eukaryota > Metazoa > Chordata > Mammalia > Rodentia > Erethizontidae > Erethizon > Erethizon dorsatum. Next base: position 128,422,489 of record CM051826.1, on the reverse strand, counting down.
CCCCAAGTATGAATCCCAGATGTAACTTTAAAAGTTTTAGTGGTCACGTAGGAAAAGGTAAAAGAGAAATAGATTAAATGAGTATATTTTATTTAACTAATATAACCAGAATATTATCATTTCTATGTAATCAAAAGAAAACATCATGGGTGAGCATTGTGCGTTGTTTTCATGTGAAGTCTTTGGACAGCGCATCTTCATTGGGATCGCTGCATTTCAGGGCTGCGCGCGCAGTGCAAGGGCTGCTGTGTTTGGAACACACGCTGCTATCGTGTGTCTTTCCTACAGTGTCCACTAGGTGTCACCACAGGCGACAGCGCTAAGCCAGCGGCACCAACTTTCTCGACACCCAGAGTCAAGATTGAAGTGAGGGACAGGACTTTAGAAAAAAAAAAAAAAAAAAAAGAAAGATTCTCTTTGTATTCATGTATTTTTACTTTCCATGTATTTGAGATTTCACTTGATCTTCTTGCCTAGATAATTAAGAAATCAAGCAATTTGGATTTTGCTACTTAAATAAGTCCAAATTCAAGATGATTTGTATTTCAGATCCACCGTCCCTCACTGTTCAATAACTTTATCCTAGGCGATCTGTCTGGCGAGAGAGCAAATAATTACAAATTATGTGTGTACTCAACACTCAAGAACGTGACAACAATTATTTTAAAGTTAGATCACTTCAAATACCCAGGGAATTTTCACAAGCTCAAAAGCAATTAAATGATTTTTTTACCTTGTCAAACGACTTAATAGAACACATTAAAAATAGAAATCTAAAGTTTTAAAAAGTGACAAAATGTTCTTTTGCAAAATTGCATGACATTACCGCTATCTGCTAGTTTCCAGCAGAAATTTGTTCTTGCACATATAGCAAGCCCCAGTGGGATTACGATGCTTGAGTTTATTCGCACCCAATATTACTCTGAAAAACAAGCAGAATCACTTAAGAATTTTCATTTGGTTATTTGCGGGCTATTACAGGATTTCTTTTTAAACAAGAGAGAAACTGCTTTTGTTTTAATATTCTGTAGATTTACTCTTTCTAGCCTTTTATCTTAAATACCTGTTAATAAACTATATATACTATATCGTATAAATACACACTATATGTATATTTCTTAAATACTTCCCCCTTCAATTTTAGAAAAAGCATTAATTTCTAAAATACTAAGAAAATACAGAAACCATAATGAGAAGATTTGATTTTTATCAGTAACTTCCACAAAATAAGGATACTTTACCTGTACTCTAGTTTTACACCGATACTTAAAACTTCTATGAGTTTCAATTACTGAATGTTTGTAAGATAAAAATAAACTATTTTACCGAAGAGCCATAACTATTTCTCGTGCGTTTATGACACCAATTGGCTCCAGAAGAGTTGCATCGGCCTGGGCGTCGTCGCTCATATGTGAGGGAAAGAAGTGACTGCGGCTGCGGCTGGAACTAAGCGAGAACAGAGAATCACTACGGGGAGGGGTGTAAAATATTAAAAAATACCCCACACAATGTTTAAAATTAGCATAATGTATCCTAGGCTTCCGGTTTCTATAACCACATATATAAATGTTTTATAAACCGGATTTCTAGTAAAATAATCAAATACATGTAAATTTCTTTTGCCGCTCAACTGTTTACAGCTTTCTTTGTTCCTTTTGGGAAGAAATTCCAGCGGCACGCAGCAGAAGAGCTGACCTGTTTGTTCTTTTCGAACACGCAGTGCTCAGACAGCCCGAGAGGGGGCAGTCAACACCTGCTATAAATAAAAGATGGTGCTGCTTTATTGGGCTAGTTCTTTTGATGAGGTCTCTTTATTTGAATAAAACCAGCACTGAAGCAGTCGTTAAAAGAATAACAATTGCAGACATTCTCAATGTGGATCGCCGAGGAAGTGTGCTTTAAAGAGATTATTCAGAGTAGTTTGCAAGGCAAACTGAATAGGTTTCTTTCTCCCTTTTTTCTTGGTTTTCAGAGCACTGGTTTCTGCCAGAATATTAATTTAAAATTACCTATAAAGCAGAGGTACTAAAGAATAAATTGTAGGACTGATGAATATTTCAGAGGTATTAAAAATTAAACATGTAAAATACTAATAACATCATTTAGAAATGTGCCAGAACTCATAGTAGAGGTTTTTGAATACTGAACTTTGTTGTTACTTGTTAGACATAATTAAAACAAACCCATTTTTATGACAGGTGGGAGAGATTCTTCAAAATGCAAGAAAAGAATACTAACTACAGTGAAAATTTTAGCTATGCCTTTGCTTTCAGGGAATATTTAAACCTCTGAATGTATTACTTTGTATAATATTGAGCTGTTTTGTCATGGGATTCTACAAGGTAAGATAACTGATTAAGAAAATCTATTGCTTTGGGTCATTGTTATAGTTTGAGTACATTTTCTTTTAATTCTTTTGGACACTAGGCAAACACTCTACCTCTGAGCTACATCCCCAGGCCTATAGCTTGGATCCTAATCTTTTCCTGGAGGCAGTTTGTTGAAGCTTGGGAGCCAGGCTGTGGTGCTGCTGGGACATGCTGGGATCTTCATGAGGTGGGACTCAGTAGAAGGAGATTAGGTCATCAGGGGTGACCTTTGAAGGGAACATGGAGATCCTGGCCCCTTCTCTCTTTTTGTTTATCACCCAATATGAGGTGAAAAATTTTCTCCACCATGTGTTTCCTGCCATGATGTTCTGCTTTGCCAGAGGCCCAGAGCGATGGGGCCAAATGATGACAGGCTCTGAAATAGTGTGCCAAAATAAACCTTTCTTCCTTTAAGTTGTTTACCTCAGGTATTTTATCACAACAACGGAAACACGACTAACACAGCTATGCAGTCAATTATAGCACTGAATCTAGTAAACACACGTTCTCTGAATTCCGAAGTTTAAGTACAGAACTCGCCGCCAGTGTGTCAGTTTGTAATGCTGTACAACACATTTCAGCAGACTTTGTGACTTGACAAAAGCACACCATCTACTCACAGTTCTGCCCGTCCCAAGTCTGCCATGGCGCATCTGCGTTGTCAGTTCCTGGCCTTACAAGGCTAAATTCAAAGTGTTGGTTTAGCCATGTTCTCGTCGGAAGTGTTGGTGGATGTGGCAGGACTCAGCTCCTTCTGGTGCCGTTTCCTTGCTGGTAGTCACCTGGGATTGCTGTCCACTCTTAGAAGCCACCCACATTCCTTGCTGTGTAGCTCCTTCCGAATTGAAAACCAGTCACGAGTATCTCCCTTCCATCCAGTGCCTCTCATGCTTTGAATTTTTTTGTGGGGGAGGTGGGGGAAACCTGGTTACTTTTAAGAGCTCACCTGATTTGGCTAGACTCGCTGAAGATATTCTCCCTATTTGAAGGTCAATTGATTGAGAACTTTACTTGGGTCAACGAAGTACCTTTACTCTAGCAACTAAGTCAGTTTGACTAAATGACTTAAAGTGTGTATGTACAACCAGGAAGTGGAAATCCTAGAATTCTCTCCCCTGCACCACACTGTTTATTATGCACGTAAATATCATCTTACTTAGAAAATACAAAGAACTTTTCATGTTGGGGTGATAAATTCACTGTTAGATAAGGTCTTTACTTTTTACGTGATAACGAGCCAGTTATTTCCTAAGAAAATTTATTCTTACAAGTAATTTATCAAAGAAAAGACTAACAACAAAGCAAGTTATCTGGAACAGCCCAATGAAATAACATAAATGAGCCAGGGATGTAGCTCAGCAGCACAAGCACCTGCCTGGCAAGTGCAAGGTCTTGAGTTCGATTCCTCGTACCGAAAACAAAAAACAAAAAACAAAAAAGCAAAGAAAGATATAACATAAATGAGATAACCAAGGCTTTGAAACCCCAAATTTTACAGATAACTGACTTCTAAAGGCTTTTTCAGGTACCATTGTTGATCTACTGGGAATTTGTATTAGGAACGATAGCAACAACAACAAAAAACGTCCTCATTGCTTTTATTCTATATCCAGATTTGGGAAGAACTGGTTCAGAAAAATAATTTGTCCAAGGTCCCATTCTGTAGGGGTTAAAAGTTTGCTCTAGACATTTGTGCCCAATTCCCGTCATGTTGCTTTCCGTGTCTGGTCTCCCATCAGTGGGACAGGGGAAGATCAATCTCCATCTCTCTGAAGTTTGCGGTACATCAATACAGAAGGGCTGGCAAACTGTGGCAACCATCTGTCATGGGTGTATTTTAACTGGAGACTTTCTGAACGAGGATTCTGTGTTAGCTGTCTGTCACCACAGTAATGCAGCCACACAGGCTCAGGGACATGAACGCTGCACTTACGTTTTGCTCGTGCCCATGTGGGAGACTGGTCCGCTCTGCTGGGTGCCCGCGGTGCTCGCTCAGGGATATGTGGTCAGTAGGTGGGTTTGCTGGGAACTAGCTAATCTAGCTCGGTTTTGTCTGAGATGACTCAGCGTCCTTCCTGATGGTGTCTCGTCACCCAGCGGTGTGTTCTGTGTTTGCTTTCAGGGTAGCTGGGTTCCAAAATAGAGCGGCGGTGCACAAGAGCTCTTGGTGCCTAGGCTGGCCACGGGTGCACTATTGGTTATCGGTAAACTGCACTGTGCGTTCCACCACGTGCTAATTCCTCAAAGCCTCAAAGGCTGGGGAAAGGACTACTGTTCGCTGAGAATAGCTGTGAAGTTATATTGCAAAGAATACCGATTAGGGTGTTTTTTTGTTTGTTTTGTTTTGCAATCAATCTACCACAAATGTCATAGTCTATGCAACTACATTTTGGTTTCCTTAATGATTAATTTTTGCAATATGGCCACTAATTCATGCTTTTCATACTGCTAGGATTCAGCTATCTTGAATCTTAGCTTTTTCTTTTCTTTCTTTTTCTCTTTTTCTTTCTTTTTGTACTCTTTGCTATCTTTTGAGAAACAGATACTGACTACAGCGTTGGAGAACTCTAAAACACTGAAATTAAATTTTTAAAAATTGGAGTAATACATACATATAATAAAAAACAAAAAACAACTAAACAAAAGTACTAGTCTTTCCCATGATCCATCTTGTTTATCATAGATAACCAATTTTTAGTAATTTATATTTTTAATTTTTTGATAGGTTCTCTTTACGTCTATAAAATATTTACTCTATTATTTATAACTCTAGATTTTATTAACTGACTTTGCCATAAGGAATCAAAATTTATCTAGTGACAATTCTTTCTTCCTTTATTCTTTTTTAATGTGCTGCTTCATAAGTTATTTTATCTTTCTAAATAGCATATCATGCTTCATCAATGTTATTAGAAGGGTAATATTAGAAATAACCTCACTAAAATATTTTATAGTTTGTAATATCAATATTTTGCTACATACTATATGTTAATTAAATTAATATAATCATTTCATTTGACCCTTATAAAAATAATAGGTATTTTTGGCTTAATTTCACAGATAAGAAAATAGGATCAGAGATGTTAAATAACTTTCTTAAAGTCATACAATAGTATGTGGCAGAGTACCAGCTAGAGACCCTGAATATGAACTCAGAATTACTTTGAATATACCATTCCCTGCTACAGCCATCTGTGCATCTATAAGAAATCAAAGTTTGTAGAAGCAGATTTTCTGACAAATTCTTACCACATTTTGCTCCAATATCATCTCTCAAAAAGGTCAAGAAAGATGAAGGGGAATTGCTACTCTGTGGTTAATTCTCAATGAGAGAAAAACTTGATTGTTGATGTGGAAATGATCTGCAGCTGCAGAGAAAAGTCTGGGGGGGTGCTGAGCATAGTCAAGTAGACACAGCAGGGTTTAGAAAATTTCAGAAAAAACTTCAGAAAAATAAGATGGACATGAAGATGTGGTTGGAGATGTAAATGGAGATTTGGCTCAGGATGGCTGGGAAGTTTTGAAAGTAAATGCAGAACATGTAATGTATTCTACTGATAATAAGTACGGGGTGCGATGGAAGAAGTCAATGTAAATACAGTACTGAATGGAGACTTTCAGATGCTGACGGGAAGAAAATAAATACAAAGAATGGTTCAGACCTGTAAGTGTGGTGGGTGACTAAAGAGTATAATGCATGCACTTTTAGAAACATGCTATACATACTTTAAAAATGATATTAAAACTTATTCTGAGTAAAGAAAAAGGAGGAGAATAAAGAAAGGGCAAGTTGTTCTTTGGAGCAATTGAGATAGTGTTAACAGATGTTAGGAAAAAGCCCAACTAATTAATGGATATTTTGCACCTATTTTACCAGATAAAAGGGATTGGTCTCAAATTGTGAAGAAAACATAATTAAGAAGGAATTGAATTTAAACATTGATGAGAAGAAATGAAAGAATAGTCCCTTCAGTGGACTCCTCTCCTCGGTTGGCTGAATTATATATATATATATATATATATATATATATATATATTTTTTTTTTTTTTTTGTGGGTACCGGGGGGTCGACCTCAGGACCTCGCGCGCCAGCAGGCGCCCGTGCCTCTGAGCGATATCACCGGCCCCTTTTTCGTATGTGGGATCCGGGAGTCGAACTCGGGCCCTCGCGCTTGCAAGGCAGGCGCTTATGCCGCTGAGCCATCTCACCGGCCCTAGGCTGAATTATATTTTAACGTGTAAACGGTACTTTGAATATGTGGTTACACTGATGTAGGAAACTTTTGAGGAATGATAAAAAATGAGAAGTCAGGAAAACTCAGTGATCAGCAACTTATTTTTAAAATAAGCACCTCCTGGGGGGGTGCGTTGAGGCATGAAGATTTCAAGTTTATGCTCAGCCTGGGCAACTTAGTGACTGAATGATTCTCTGTCTCAAGGGAAAAAAAAAAAAAAGGCAAAAGAAAAGCAAAGAAAAGAAAAGAAAGGAAAAGAAAAAAAGGCTAGGGATGTAGCTCAGGGTGAAGGCCCTGGATTCAACCCCCAGTAATGGGAGCGGGGTAAGAACTTAAAGATAAACAGATTTGATTTTCAGGGTACTTAAATGAATAAATGAATACTAGAAATTACAGTCTGATAAATGGATTCTGAGCAAAATGTTGACTGTTAACCAAGTCATGAAGAGTGAGCTTGATTGTGGCAAGGTCAATTCATGCTAAACTAGCTTTTCTTTTGTCCACCCCTCCACACCTTGCTTTTCCATGTTGAGAAGCCTGTTCATGATGCACAAACATAGTGCAGTGCACAAAACGATCAAGATGAAGTGCAACCGGTTTCTCCAATTCTGAAGAAAAAAACCAGAAGTGAGATAATAACCCTAAGGCTTTGATTGTGTGTAAACAACATGACAACAATAATCATCTTCAAGTTTAATTTGGATGTAGCCTAATGATCACACAGCACAATTATGGAGTCTTTTCAGCGGAGAGAGTACATAACAATTACTTAATGATATTTCTGTTTTTGTCTCATATTGATTTATTTATTCAGCAGGTATTTATTAAATTCACTTCTTAGGTACCAGACTGTGTTAGATGTTGGAAATACAAATATGATAAGAGGCCCAAAGTGATAGTGATAAAAATATAAAAAATTACAGCAATGTTGTATTATAATAACATGACAAACACAATGTATATTAATAAAAATACTTATAATGAGTATTATAATAAATTTACATAAAGCAGTGGGAACACAGAAGAACAACTACTACTTTTGCCTTGATAAAATGAGGATTTTAGTGCAAAGGATTTCAAAAAATTCAGAAAAAAAGATAGGAATGAAACCATATGGGAATATTTGAGTCTTAAAAGGCATAAATGGTAAAAAGAAAACTATAACTGGAAGATAAGGATCAGCCTGAGAACAGTCATGGGTTGAGACAGAATTGTGTCCCCCAGCACTGACAAATGGCATCACATTGCTGGGTAACTGTGAGCGGGAGGGGAGGAGGAGAGGATGACAGGAGTTCGGCTGGAGAGAGGTACCAACCAGCAATGAACGTGACACCGAGAGGTGCTGGGCTGAGGACATGATGGTGTTAAGAGAGGATTAATGTCTTGGAGGTCAAGTTAGTAGAAGAGCCTTGTATGCTAAAGGTCTTATTTTATGGAAGCAAGGAGTCACTGAAAAATTTTAAGTAGAGAAAAGATGCTATTTGATTTATTTGATGGAAACATTACTCTGACAGCAGAAATGAGGTTGGATTAGAGGAGGTCAAGATTGGAGTTAGGGGGCGTCCTGAACGTATACAAGAGATGAATTGAAAAATAGTGAAAGGAGAATGAAGAAGTGTGTGTGTGTGTGTGTGTGTGTGTGTGTGTGTGTGTGTGTGTGAATTACTTTTGGAAAATCCACTGGTCTTATTAACTAACTGGAAATGATTTGGATGGAGAGGAAGGAACCTAAGAAAAATACTTGGCTGGGTGTAGCTTAGTGGCAGAGCAGATGCCTAGTGCTCTGGGTATAGTCCTCAACATTGTTAAAAAAAAAAAAGGGATACATATGAAGTTCCTTGTTCAAGTGACTAGTCAGATGATAATGTTACTACCTTGTTACAGACTTTACTGCATGTAAAATGAGAATCTCATTTTTGGTGTGAAATAATAAATTTATTTTGAAAATATTGAATGTGAGGCATTTGTGGGGAATCCAAAAGGAACTGCTCAGGATGGAAAATACAGGTCTAGAGCTGAATATGGGCTTGGGAATCATCACCATGTAAATGGTTACTGAATACATTGCATTCCCTACAGCCTGGTAGAATGCTATAAAAATCAAAATCAGACTCCAGGTGAGTACATTTCGTGACAGTATTCTAAAGCCTAATGTACATGTTTTAAATACACATGCTGCAGTTTCAATCTGTGCCTCTTCTTTTTTAATATGGAGCCACCTACTTTAAATAGCAAAACAATAAATTTGAAAAAATATCCAAATGCGAATAACATATTCTTCCATTCAATGCATATTTTATAACTAGAAAAGTGAACGCTAAAACAAATTTGTGGACAAAATTTACATAACTCTACTTTTTCCTTAAGGGGATTCATTGAAGCTTGTGAAGTCTTACTATCTAAGTAGTATTTTATAGATTTTTATAAGGCATAAACATATTTCTAAGAGCATTACTTCAAATTATTTTTACATAATACATTTAGAATTTTATTTGATGAATAACCTACTGGTGGATATCTATATTTCCTTCTTAAAGATTCTTATGTCTCAGTCTGGGTTAAATGGCTTTTCTTTAGCTTCTGTACAACATAGAATACCTTTTATCACAGTGCTTGTATTATTATTTTGAAATGCTCTTTATCTGTCTATCACCAACCATGCCCCTGCCTGACCCCAAGAGCCACACTCTGCACTATTAGATGTTCCACAACAGTTGCTTTCAAATTTTTTTACCTTAAACACTAAGAAATACATATTACATCATTTCATGTGGGTTATGAATAAAAATTTAAATTTCATCTAGTGACATCTATATTTACTATAGGCAACAGACTCATATTTTCCATCTCATTCCATGCCATTCCACTCCTTTAGAATCAGTGGTGCAACTCAAGATACTGATTTAACACATCTCTAATTGGTCTTCCACTGTGGTTTGAAAAAAATTGCACTAGAGTATACCTCCATGATGCTTGTATCTGCGGCGTTTAGTGTAGAACCTAATTAGGGTCCTGAAGACAGAACCATGGAATTTTTTTTTTTTTTTTTTTTTTTTAATTTTATTTTAAAGAGAAGAAAAAACAAAACAAATCAAAAGAAGAACAAATTTTCAAAACAACATAATAGGAGGGTAACAATGGTTAATACATTGTGTATTACTATCTTTAAGTTAGTTATTCAGGACACCAGACATTAGCATTTAATTATCCAAACATTATTGGCACAAACCTTACTCTTCAATGAACTAAGTAAAAATCGTAGTGTATCTATCTTAACCATCTTATATATATATATATACAATTTTTTTTCCCTTTCCCTTCTTTCTTTTCCTTATTCCAGTCTCTCTTTCCTTTTGACCAGTTTCTTTTTGATTCACCATGTCTATTGTACATTTTGGATCTTATTTACTCTTTCAGTTTCTCATACTAGAGAGACAATACGATGCTTACACATGTGCTTCTGGTTTATTTCACTTATGAGTATTTTCTCGAGTTGCATCCATTTACCTATAAAAGTCTCCAGTTTATCCTTCTTAATGGCTGAATAGTACTCCATTGTATAAAAATACCACATCTTTCTTATCCATTCCTCAGTTGATGGGCATTTGGGTTGTTTCCAAGATCTGGCTATTACAAATTGTGCTGCTATAAACATGGGTGCACATATATCGCTGTGGTATGATGTTTTTAATTCTTCTGGGAAGATGCCCAGAAGGGGAATAGCTGGGTCAAATGGGACCTCCAACCCTAGCTTTTTGAGGAATCTCCACACTGACTTCCACAGTGGCTGTACCAGTCGACACTCCCACCAACAGTGGAGAAGGGTTCCTTTTTCCCCACAGCCCCTCCAGCATTTGTTATTAGTTGATTTCTTTATAGTAGCCATTCTTTCTGGGGTGAGATGGTATCTCAGTGTTGTTTTAATTTGCATCTCTCGAATGACTAGTGATGTTGCACATTTTTTTGTATATTTATTTGCCATTAGTATTTCTTCATCTGAGAAATGTGTATTCATCTCAGATGCCCATTTTTGGAGTGGGTCTTTAAATTTGGGAGGTCTAATTTTTTTGAGTTCTTTATATGTTCTCGATAGTAATCCTTTGTCTGAGGAACAGCTGGCAAACATTTTTTCCCACATTGTGGGTTGTCTCTTCACTCTGTTGGTGGTTTCTCTTGCTGTGCAAAAGCTTTTTAATAAGATGAGATCCCAGTTATTGATTCTTTGGGATAGTTCCCGTGCGGTTGAGTTTTTATTCATAAAGTCTTTGCCTACACCAATGTCTCCAAGGGTTTTACCTATTCTACCTTCCAGCAGATTTAATGTTTCTGTTTTAATATTTAGATCTCTGATCCATTTTGAATTTAGTTTAGTGCATGGTGAAAGATATGGGTCTAGTTTTAATCTTCGGCATGTGTAGAGCCAGTTTTTCCAGCACCATTTATTAAAGAGGCTATCTTTTTTCCAGCGAATGTGTTTGGCACCTTTGTCAAAGATAAGGTGGCTTAGTATGTCTGGGGTTGTTTCAGCATCTTCTAATCTGTTCCATTGATCTTCAGGTCTGTTTTTTTGCCAGTACCACACTGTTTTTATCACAGTAGCTTTATAGTATAATTTCAAGTCGGGGATTGTGATGCCCCCTGCCTTGCCTTTGTTGCCCAGAATTGCCTTTGCTATTCTAGGTCTCTTCTGATTCCAAATGAATTTTAGGATTGTTTTCTCTAATTCTGTGAGATATGCTGTTGGAATTTTGATTGGAATTGCATTAAATCTGTATAACAATTTTGGAAGTATGGCCATTTTCACTATATTGGTTCTTCCTATCCAGGAGCAAGGGATATCTTTCCATTTTCTGATATCCTCTTCAATCTCCTTTTTCAGAGTACTGTAGTTTTCAGTATAGAGGTCTTTTACATCCTTCGTGAGGTTGATTCCTAGGTATTTCATTTTTTTGGATGTTATTGTGAAAGGTATTGTTTCCCTAATTTCTCTTTCAGTAAGTTTGTTATTTGTGTACAGGAAGGCTATTGACTTTTGAGTATTGACTTTGTATCCAGCTACACTACTGAATTTGCTTATCAAATCTAGCAGTTTTTTAGTGGAGTTTTTGGGGTCTTCTGTGTAGAGTATCATGTCATCTGCAAATAATGATAATTTAACTTCTTCCTTTCCGATCATTATTCCTTTTATTTCTTTCTCTTGTCTAATCGCTCTGGCTAAAGTTTCCAGAACTATGTTGAATAAGAGTGGGGACAGTGGACATCCTTGTCTTGTTCCTGATTTTAGAGGGAAGGCTTTCAGTTTTTGGCCATTTAGTATGATATTGGCTGTTGGTTTGTCATAGATAGCTTTTACCAGATTGAGATAAAGACCCTCTATTCCAATTTTCTGTAGGGTTTTTATCATGAAAAGGTGCTGGACTTTGTCAAAAGCTTTTTCTGCATCTATTGAGATGATCATGTGATTTTTGTCTTTGGTTCTGTTAATATGCTGTATTACATTTATTGATTTACGTATGTTGAACCATCCCTGCATCCCTGGGATGAATCCAACTTGGTCATGGTGTATAATCTTCTTGATGATTTGTTGGATTCTGTTTGCCAGTATCTTATTAAGGATTTTTGCATCTATGTTCATTAGGGAGATTGGCCTGTAGTTCTCTTTCTTAGTTGGGTCCTTCTCTGGTATTGGTATCAGGGTAATGCTTGCTTCCAGGAATGAATTTGGGAGTATTGCTTCCCTTTCAATTTCATTGAAAAGTTTGAGAAGTAGGGGCGTTAGGTCTTCTCTAAATTTCTTGTAGAATTCGGCAGTGAATCCATCAGGGCCTGGGCTTTTCTTTGTTGGGAGGTTTTTAATTACATCTTCAATTTCACTGGCTGATATTGGTTTATTTAGGATTTTTAAATCTTCTTGATTCAGCTTTGGTAATTCATACGAATCTAGGAATCTGTCCATTTCTTCTGCATTTTCCATCTTAGTAGAATATAAATTTTCAAAATAGGTATAGATGATCTTCTGGATTTCTGCAGGGTCCGTCGTGATATCACCCTTTTCATTTTCAATTGCATGGATTTGAGTCTTTTCTTTTCTTTTTTTAATAAGGTTGGATAAGGGTTTGTCAATCTTATTTATTCTTTCAAAGAACCAACTTTTTGCTTCATTGATTCTTTGTATTGTTTTTTTAGTCTCCAATACGTTAATTTCTGCTCTGATCTTTATAATTTCCTCCCTTGTACGGGCTTTTGGCTTAACCTGCTCTTCTTTTTCTAGAAGCTCGAGGTTCACCCTTAAGTTGTTTATTTGCGCTTGCTCTATTTTCCTGATATAAGTGTTTAATGCTATAAATTTCCCTCTTAGGACTGCTTTCATTGTATCCCATAAGTTCCGGTATGTTGTACTGTCATTATCATTCAGTTGTAGAAAGTGACTAATTTCTTCTTTAATTTCATCTGTGACCCATTGGTTGTTCAGGAGGATGCTGTTTAATTTCCATGTGTTTAGGGAGTTTTTGTGGGATCTTTTGCCATTGATTTCCAATTTCATTGCACTATGGTCTGATAATATGCATGGGATAATTTCAATTCCTTTGCATTTACTTAAGCAGGTTTTGTGAGCTAGTATGTGGTCTATTTTGGAGAACGTCCCATGTGCAGCTGAGAAAAATGTGTATTCTGATGTTGTGGGATGGAACACTCTGTAGACATCTACTAAGTCCATTTGTTCAAAAGTTTGGTTCAGTTCTACTATTTCATTATTGATTTTCTGTCCAGTTGATCTATCTTTTTGTGACAGTGGAGTATTGAGATCTCCCAATATAATTGTATTAGTGCTTATTTGATTTTTCATGTCCTTTAGTACTTGTTTTATATAGCTGGGTGCATTGGTATTTGACGCATATATATTTATGATCGTTATCTCTTCCTCTTGGATTGTTCCCTTTACAAGGATGTAATGACCGTCTTTATCTCTCTGAATCCTTCTTGGCTTGAAGTTCACTTTGTCTGCAAAAAGAATAGCTACCCCTGCTTTTTTCTGGGTTCCTGTGGCATGGAGTATTGTTTTCCATCCTTTGACTTTCAGTCTATGAATTTCTTTCTGAATTAAATGTGTTTCTTGTATACAGCATATTGTTGGATCTTGCTTCTTGATCCATTTCGCCAGTCTGTGCCTTTTGATTGGTGAATTGAGACCATTAACATTGATGGTTAAAACTGATATGTATTGACTTGTCATGATATTTTCCTGTTGTTGGTTCCCACTCTTTGTTTTTCCGCTTTCCGGCTATTTAATTATTTGCCCTGCCTGGTGGATTCCTTCTGTTGGGGTTCCTATCTCTTTCTAGAATGTCCTTCAGAACGTTTTGGAGTGCTGGTTTGGTGGTCATAAATTTTCTCAGATGTTCTTTGTCATGAAAGTATTTTATTTCTCCATCAATTTTGAAAGATAGTTTTGCAGGGTACATCAATCTGGGCTGAAAATTATTTTCCTTTAGAGCTTGCAATACATCATTCCAAGCTCTTCTTGAATTGAGGGTTTGTGCTGAAAAGTCAGCTGTGATTCTGATGGGTTTTCCTTCATAGGTGATTTGTCTCTTCTCCCTAACAGCTTTTAAGATTCTGCCCTTCTGTTGAATTTCTGGGATCTTGACTATAATATGTCTGGCTGAAGTTTTTTTTTGATCATGTCTAGTTGGTGTTCTAAAAGCTTCACTTATAGGGGTGTCAAATTCCTTTTCTCTTCCAGGAAAGTTCTCCCTGATTATGTCTTTGAACAAGGTTTTAATGTCGTTGATGCTATCTCCTGCTTTTTCATTTATTCCAATTATTCTTAAGTTGTTTATCTTTGAGTCATCTAGCAGCTGCTGAATTGATTTTTCATGGTCCCTTGCTATTTTTAAGAATTTTTCCATTTCATGATCACTAATTGCAAGCCTATCTTCTATATCTGAGATCCTGTCCTCGCATTGGCTTATTCTGCTACAAATACTTTCAATGGAATTTTTTATCTCTTGGATATCTGTTTGAATCTGCCTTATGGATTCCATTTCTTTCCTATGCTGAGCATTCATGGTTTCTATAGTTTTCTTAAGTTCATCTATTTTTTTGTCTGTATCAGCTATAGTGTCCTTAAGCATGGTCTTCGTTGTAGACATTATCTCTGCAGTTATCTGTGAGATTATTTCTGTTTTAATTTTTTCCAGAACCTCATTCAGTTGCTTTGTTGTTACCACTTCAGATAGGCCAGGTGGGTGGCTTTCGGGTTGTCCCACCTCGTTGCTCCCTAGGTTTGCCTTTGGTGAATTGGATGTGTGGGGTTGCATCTTGTTTAAGTGACGTCTCATGTTTTCTTTCTTTAATTCCTGGGGTGATGTTTGCAAATTACCTATAGTAGGTTACTTTATTGCTAGTGTTTAAGATCTTTAGAAGATGACTACTTCTCTGCAGTATCTTCCAAGTGGAGCTTGCTTTTGTGTTTTGAGCTTTCTGCCAGATCCTACCTCTTCAATTCGTTGGGTATGCGAAGTTGCTACCTGTTTGGCCCAGTCCTTGATTCTTTGGTACTGTGCCACTGTATTTTCTGTGTCCCTTAGTCAATCTCAATCATGAAATATCAGGAAGGAAAGATGTTTAGAACAATTATTTCACATTTGGCTATAATGTTAACTAAAGCATCAAACACAGCCTAGAAAATGACAGACTGAGCTAACCAGTTATTTACCACTTTTAGCTGTATAGAGTTGCGGTTATATAACAAAATCTAAAACACACCAGAAAAATTATATGCAGTATACAAGTCCTATGTATGTCAATTTTTCCCTAAGGAGTTTAAATTTAAAATGAGTTAAGGAGGAAATAGAGTATTGGGAGAAGAGGAAGGAATTAGATATAAGGTTAGAGGACCAAGAGGGATCCCACTAAAATTGGGACACTAGTGCAGAGAACAGGTGGTAAAAAGAGAAGGAAGTGATAAAAGGAAGAACAGATCACGACCACAATCACAAAGAAGTTAGAGGCGCTGTTTACACTCATATAAAAAACCAGAGAGAATAATGAAGGAAAGAGCAAATACACATACAGAAACAATAACGAAGATAAAAGCAATAAAACAGACAGATCAAAAATAAAACCCCACCAAAAAACAAAACTAAACAAAACAAAAGCAAAAAAAAACCCTTCGCCAGAACAAAAAACAAATCAGTGAGAAGAAAAAAAAATAATAATAATAAAAAAAAAATAAAAATAAGAAAAAAAAAAATTAAAAAGAATCAGTTCCAGGTGTTGACTTTGTTGTAGGCAGCTACCTGTTCTGTGCAGGTCCGTCCCAGTAAGCCAGGAGCGCCCTCTGGCGGGCGGTGAGCAGAGGCGCGTACTTTCAGGTAGAGACCAGTCTAGCTCGCCTCCGCTCTCAGCGCCCTTTCACAAGAACCATGGAATTTTTAAAGATAGTATTGCAGACATAAATTCTAACGCAGGGAAAAAGATGCTGCTTTCAGCATAAGATTTTCTAAATTCTCATTTTAAGAAGTAGTGTATGCCAGGAGCCATGAATTGAGGTGAAAATAAAAGGCTGCAAAAGCTTATTGTGTCGCATTATTGTAATCCTACTGATACCACTGTGACTTATCCACATGCAGCCGGGGGGAACCTCCTGACAAATTCTCAATTAACACAAGCATTTCTGAGCTGCTACTATATTAAAAGCTTTATCACTTTTAACATGGAAGTAGCACTGAAGCTAAATATTTACAGTCTATAAGGGAGCCCAGACTTTTCCTTGATATTACTTACGTGTAGGGAAAAGTTGAATGTTTAAATGACTACCCAGGTATGAACTAGTAAGTCAAGAGAAAACGATTCTTTTTTTTTTTTTTTTTTTTCTGTGGGTACCGGGGGGTTGACCTCAGGACCTCCTGCGCCAGCAGGCGCCTGTGCCACTGAGCGATATCACCGGCCCTTTTTTCGTATGTAGGTTCCGGGAGTCGAACTCGGGCCCTCGCGCTTGCCAGGCAGGCGCTTAAGCCGCTGAGCCATCTCATCGGCCCCTGATTCTTCTTTAATATGAATAATGAAGTCTTAAAATCCTGATGCAATATTGAATAAATATTAAAAAGCTAACGAATATTTGTATTTACAGTGTTTTTAGGAAATTGAGTATGCAGATAGGTAAAGAATAGTGTGAAAATTTGTAATAGAATTTATAAAGTAGACCTTTACATTTATATAAATATTTCTCAGGCAACTTTCATTGCTCTCTTCTCACGTTCACAGCTAAACTTCTAAATTTCGACCTCTTTTAGTCAAGCTTTGTCCATATTGTACCACTGAGAAGGCTTTTGCTTCACTTACTAATGATTACGTCATTGTCCACTTCAAAGGATACTTCAAGACCTCCTATTTCTTGCCAAATCTCTTCCATTTGACATTTTGGTCAGTATTGAAATTGCCTTCTTCCTTGGCATCTTGGATAACCATTGTTTTCTAGTTGTCTTTCTGTGTTTTACTGGTAGTCAGTTCTTCAATTTTCTTTCCAGGTTCTCTCTACTTGGACCTTCAATTTTTATATCTACTCTCATTTTAAATAGTCTTTATGAGAAATACCAATTATCTTCAAGTATTAATGGAACTCAAGTGGCTTTTAAATCTATGTCACCAGCCCAAATATCTCTTTGGAAATACAGACTCATACATTTATCAAACTACTTCCTAAGTACAATACCTACCCTGTGTCACGGGATCACATTAAACTCTACTGATTTGAAAAAGAATTATTTCTTTCTTCTAGCCCCTCTCTCCAATTTGAACAAATCAAGTTTTTCCATATCATGCTTTAATTAGTTATTATAGATTTTTCTTTTCATCCTCCCCCATCTAATTTTGACCAGGACAATTTTTTTATATTATACATATTTTTTGAATATCCCCATAACTTTATCCCCATAGAGCCTATATCATCTAGGGCTGTCAGGAAAACAGAAACTACTCTGCGTGGAAAATATTTAATACAAAAATTAGACAAAACACATGTGGCAGTCTCAGGAAGGAAGAGTTAGAAGAAAGTGCTTTGGGTATCTAGCAAATGCAGAAAAGCAGGGTTTGGTGAAGTTGATGCCAAGGAGTTCAACTTACTGCGGACCTGAAGACAGTCATGAGTTCTGTCCTCATTTAGGATCTTGGTCAATTCTGAACACTGCCCGAAGCATTGCGAGTTCAAGTCCTGCATCTTCAGAAGCTGTCTGTTGATCTGGGCCCTTTCCCTATCTGAGGCTGACTAGGACGGTGCTGCATGTGGGACAGGATGTAAGTGTCAGAGGGTAAATGCCAGAGAAGCCAAACTTCCACCACTGAGGCAAAGAAATGCAGCAGGTTCCGCACTTTCAGCAGGACAGTTCTAATTTATGTTCTACATAGTCCGTCAGAGACTTTCTGATAGGGCCGAGCCTCAGCTGCCTGCAGCTGCAATGCACATATCAGTGCCCTTTTCTTGTCTTTCTTCCCTCTCCTTTGCCACTTCTCCACTCTGTCCCACTTCTGGATCAACTCTGACATAAGCCACTTGGGCTCCAATTATTGCTCACTGTCTAGGACACGTGTTTTATACATTGCTTCTGGAGGAGGGAAAAGATTTCCCTTTCTTTTCAATCTTTCATATTTCATGAAAGTGCTTCTCACGACAGAACTTAAATGAGGAAACTGTTGGTAAGAGTGTCTTGGAAAAGTAGCGTTTAGACTCTTCATGCTCGTGGAATGGGGAATATTTACTTAGAAAGGCAAGGATGATGGTGACTATCTTTGATCACATATTCATGATATCAATTGTATTTCAAAAGGTAATGACGAATATATTCATGTGGCCCATGAGATTAAGTATTAATCTACTGAGTACAAACGCACACTACCTAGCATAGTATACATCATCCAAACTTGAGCTATGGACTTTTAGACAAAAGCACCTACATCATGCAGCATAGTGCACCCATCTCTTCCACACAAAAATACCAACTCCTCAGAAAGGGAAGATGATGTGTTTCTTATAGATGTTATTCTCTTCTTGCTTCCTCACGAATCTTACTGGGATATTCTATAAACTAAATACTAAATTGAAATACTCCAGTTTGCTAGATGTTAATTCTCAAAAAGCCCTGTGCCATTTTGCAAATTGTCTTCTTAGCCCAGTTGCCCTTTCTCCTCACACGCCGTGCTCTCCTTTCTGGCCACTCCAGCCACGCAGGTGTGGGTCGTCTCCACTCTGTTCACTAAGTGCACTCCCACCCCAGGCGTGGCGCATGCTCTTTCTGATGTTCCAAGTGAATGAAACCTTAACTCCTCTTTCACACCTTAACTCAAAAGTCATTTCCTCAGGAGGCTTTTTGGCCTTCTGATTATGTCAAAGTCCATAATTATTTATGTACACACACTCACATGTGTGTAAAGCATCTAGATGATTTCCCAATGCCTCCATGACCTAGTCTGTGACTGATTGATGGTGCTTTTCCTGTTAGACTCGGTCTCAATTGCATTGTCATTTATATTCGCAATTTTTTTGCTCATTATTATAACCCCAGCATTTAGAATGGTGCCTAGTATATATACAACTCACATTTGTTAAATGAATTAAGATGAAGGATTGTTAATGAAAGAATTTATAAAGATTACTGAAATTTACATTAACCCTATTAAACTGTTATTACATACTATATTCTTTTTTGCCCTTATTGTTATTTTTTAAATTAAATTAAATTTTATCTCTATTATACCATGTTTGCCACACTTAATGTTTACATTCCTTGTGAGGAGTTGGTGCATGTTCACAACACATCTTATTTCTGTTTTCATCCCCCCCATTCCATCTCTTGGTCCTTTTCCCTCTTGAGAAAGATCTATCTCCCTACTTCCTATTATCTATCTTTTGTTTTGCTTTTTTTTTAATTTGAGTTTCTTATATAAGCAATATGAGATATTTAAGCTTGTGGGTCTGATTTATTTCACTGAACATTATGGTCTCAAGGTGCATCCATTTTCCTACAAATCACTCACAGTGGAATACTAGTCTGCCATAAAGAAATGACATTCTTCCCACTATTATATTCTTCTTAGAATTCTTTTTTTCTCCAGAAAATGCTTGTTAGTTGTAATTTCCAGTAATTCCAGGAAGGACACTTTTATCAATTTATCATCTCTTAGTTGTGATTTTTAAATTGCAACTGTTTTTGATTTTAAATAATAAATTGCTATTTTAATATCATTTAAATAGTGATAGAACAATTTTGGCTTTCACTTTTTTTTTTTTTTTTTTTTTTGGTGGTTACCGGGGGATCGACCTCAGGACCTCGCGCGCCAGCAGGCGCCCGTGCCACTGAGCGATATCACCGGCCCCTTTTTCGTATGTGGGTTCCGGGAGTCGAACTCGGGCCCTCGCGCTTGCCGGGCAGGCGCTTAAGCCGCTGAGCCATCTCACCGGCCCTGGCTTTCACATTTAATCCAGTAGTGTACACAATGCATACCTGCATCAGTAAGAACTTTGACCTATGATGCTGTAAAATTAGATTTTACACACATACATCTTTATACTAGAAGCCATTGGTATGGCTTCAGGTATAAAGTAAGTCACTTACAGCTCATTAGAGGACGTTAGTACGTGATGCTATCCAAGCTCACTTGCATTAGATGAACTGGCTGTAGCTTATCATCCCCAGTGAATTGATCTCATCCAGGATAGTGGGAGCTCTTTCACTCTGAGGGTTTAAGTTGAGTTTTATTCATTTTTCTATTTCCAAAACCCAGAACAAGTATTGACACTTCTAGCAAGCTCAAATCTCAAAGGCCAGTCCAAGTTCATGGACTGATACACAGCTATGACTCTAATTGGGTTCAAGTTTCTGCCTCTTTGATTTTCTGCTGAATCTGCAACTGGGAATGCAAAGGTAATGCACCTTCACTTCTATGGATGTGAATGGATAAACTCCAAATTTCTGTAGTTCTCCTTGAAATGTGCCGTTAGTTTAATGATCAATGCAATACCCAAAATACGAGAGGGGAGAAAAGAAGCTGGGATGGGGCCACATCAACTAGGCAAATGGCCAGTTGAATACGCAAGACGTGGCTGCACACCCGAGTTCTGTTCCTTCTTGTGTCAGGCCAGGTTAGTGTATCACACCACAAATGGGACACGGTATGTGGCAGAGGAAGTCAGACTTGGTTTGTTCTTTATTCTGTAGCCTAGGATGAGTTTTGCATACTTTTACTGATGAACATATGCAATGTTATACAGTCATGTATTACTTAATAACAGGGATGTGTTCTAATCAATGCAATATTAGTCAATTTTCTCATTGTGCTAATGTCATAGAGTATACTTACACAAACCTAGATAGTTCAGTCCAGTGATGGCGAAACTTTCAGAGCTTTCAGTGCTAACAAACAGCCAGCTGTGGCATGTGTGTCATAGGTTCACCATTACTGGCACAGTCTATTCATACCTAGGCTGTATGATGCTTTCCATGTGATGTGTACAGTCCATTGTCTATGGAGATGTTGTTATATGGTATATGCCTATGTGTAATGTGTATACATGACAGTGTATATATGTACATGCAATAGTATATGTAATGGTTTAATGTTTCTGGTTTAAAATAGGCATTTCATATAAATAGTATTTAGTAACAAATACCTCTTCACTGGAGAAATGCACAATTCATTGGTTTTGAATATATGTGATTCTGGAATTATACCTTTGCATATATCTGAAATTTGATATAATTGCAAAGTTATGCATGTTTATGCTTTTCTTAAAACTTATAGAAGTTATAATTAGTATGATTGAACAGATTTTGGCACTTTAATGTAATTTAAATAATTAATGAAGGACAATTTAGAAACAGATGACAAAGACCTACCCTAATTTCAGCATGATGCTGGATTGAAAATATAATTCTGTATTGGTGGGAAAAATGTATTTCATCTTCATGTAGATTATTTTTTTTGCCAGCCAAATGCCATGCAGGTTAAAGAATTTTTGTGTTTCTGATTTTTAAAAGCTTTTATTTTGAATACCGTAAGCC
Organism: Erethizon dorsatum; assembly: GCA_028451465.1. Classification (NCBI taxonomy): domain Eukaryota; kingdom Metazoa; phylum Chordata; class Mammalia; order Rodentia; family Erethizontidae; genus Erethizon; species Erethizon dorsatum. The sequence continues at coordinate 128,400,826 of CM051826.1, read as the reverse complement.
CCCTTAATCATGGGAGGATATATTGAAAGGCTTCCAGTTGATGCTGTAAAATGAATGATAGTACCACATCCTAAATACACTGTTCTTCCTATACTTGCATGCCTATGATAAATTTCAATTACAAATTAGGCATAGGAGGTTATTAATAAGTCCTAACAATAAATGGAATAATTTTAATAAAATTCTACAATGAAAGTTATATAAACATGGCCTCTCAAAATATCTTACTACACTGTAAAAATAACAAACCCAGCAAATGATTTTTTTCATTCCTTGTTGAGAACTTTCACTATTTAACCTAAAGGATGCACTTTACAGCTTTGGTTTGGCATATCTGAATTGCCAGCATCATTACTCTTTTACTCTGGGCTGTTACTAAGTAAATAAGAGTCTTGTGAGCATACGCCGGTATGTGACACCAGGACAGTCAATCTGATACCTGAGACAACTACTAATTGACTAAGAGGTGGTGGGGAGCATACGCAGTGCAGGGAAAGGGCTGATTCATGTCCTGGGAGGGACAGAAGCAGGACAGTGAGAGATTTCATCGCTTACTCAGAGTGGTGCACAATTTAAAACGTATAAATTATTTCTGGAATTTACCATTTAGTATTTTTGGATCACTGTTGACCATGCAAGTAACTGAAATCGTAAAAAATGAAACTGAGAATACCAGGCAGCGAGGCCCTACTGTATGCTACATTGCTTATTCTCTTGGTATATAAGAAAACTGAGCAAGAAATAGTGTAGTTTATTTTTCCCTCTGGATCAAACTCTAAGGCTTAGTACTAAAAATAATAGAAAACTGACATAAAATGTAGCCACATTTTATTCTCCTCCATGTATGGTCCTGTCTAGAAGAGGAAGTCAATATTCTTAGCAGCCTTTGATAATTCTTTTACATAAAAAATACTTGCTAAAAAAGACGCTGGGTCTTTGAATTTGGGGGTGTGATTTTTTTCAATTCTTCATATGTTCTAGATGTAAGTCCTTTGTCTGTGGGACAGCTGGCTATAATTTTTTCCCACTCTGTGTGTTGTCTTTTCACTCTGTTGGTGATTTTTTTTTTGGTTGTTGTTATTGAGCAAAAGCTTTTTACTAAGGTGAGATCCCATTTGTTGATTCTTTGTAGTGTTTCCCTTGCTGTCTGGTTTTGTTCATGAAGCCTCTGCCTACACCTATGTCTTCGAGATTTCTGCCTATTTTCTCTTCCAGTAGATTTAGTGTTTCTGTTTTAATATTTAGGTCTTTGACCCATTTTGACTTTAGTCTAGTGCATGGTGATAGACATGGGTCTAGTTTTAGTCTTTGGCATGTGGAAGGCCAGTTTTTCCAGCACCATTTATTAAAGAGGCTATCTTTTTCCCAGTAAATACATTTGGATCCTTTGTTGAAGATAAGGTGGCTGAGTGTGTTTGTAGTTGTGTCTGCATCTTCTAATCTGTTCCACTGATCCTCAGGTCTGTTTTTTTGCCACTATCATACTGATTTTATCATGGTAGCTTTGTAGTATAATTTCAGGTGTGGGATTTTGATGCTCCCTGCCTTGCCTTTGTTGCTCAGAATTGCTTTTGCTATTCTAGGTCTTTTCTGGTTTGCAGTGAATTTTAGGAATGTTTTTTCTGTGATGGGGGAAAGGGGAAAGGAAGAAAGGGAAAAAGAAAAAAATATATGTATACGCAAGATAGTTAAGATAGTTACACAGCTAGCTTCTTTTAGTTCCTTGAAAAGAATGTTTTGTGTTAATATTGTTTGGACAAGATAGCATGACTATATCTTGTACTCTGAATAAGTACTATGAAGACAACAATATGCACTGTATTGACTATTGTAACTGTCCTACTAACCTGTTTGGAAACTCAGTTTCATGGTTATGTGTATCTTTTTTCTCCTGAAAATTAAAACAAAACAAAACCAAAAAAACTACAACCTACCTGAAACTGATATTTATGTATGGTATGAGATAAGGAGTGAGCAGCATTTTGGTTTTTTTATATGGATACCAATTAACGTGGCTCCATTTATTGAAAAAACAGAACAGCACTCCCCTCTGCTCTACTTTGCCACCTTTATTATCAGTAAGGTATGACATAATAAAGTATTTTATTGTTACCAAAAAAAAGACACCGGAGTTATCATTAAAAGAAGCCTTTTGTATTTTAAGCATCCACAAGGTAAAGAAAACATAGAATAATCTTTCCCATTTTGTCCTTAAAGATTTCTTAGACATGACACAGAAAGCATAAACCATAAAATGATAAATTAGACTTGTGAAAAATTGAAAACTTCTCACCAAAAAGACATCATTAAGAACATAGAAATTCATAGACTTGTGAAAATATATGTAACACACACGTTTAATAAGGGCATTAGAGCATTTAAAGAATTTCTAGGGGGCCGGTGAGATGGCTCAGCGGCATAAGCGCCTGCCTGGCAAGCGCGAGGGCCCGAGTTCGACTCCCGGAACCCACATACGAAAAAAGGGCCGGTGATATTGCTCAGCGGCATGGGCGCCTGCTGGCGCGCAAGGTCCTGAGGTCGACCCCCGGTACCCACAAAAAAAAAAAAAAAAAAGAATTTCTAAAAACTTAATAGCTTTGATGTATAGGTCTATGCTCCTTCTCAAATTAATTCTTGAGTATTGTGCAAGGCACATTTGAAGCTGGGTTTCTCTTTGTCCACATGGACATCCAGATATTCCAATACCTTTTGTTAAAATTAGTCTCCTTTCCCATTGGGTTACTTTGGTGTCTTTGTAAAAATAGGCCATATGTCTGAGTCTATTTCTATACTCTCAATTTTGTTCTACACGTTTATTTGCCTTAAGTTGACACCACCATGTCTTGATTATTGTAAGTTTTATAGTAAGTTTTGAAATTAGGTAATGTGAATACTCTCATTTTGTTCTTATTTTTCAAAACAATTGTGGCGATTCTTTGCATTCTCAAGTAGATTTTTGTTTTTTTTTTTTTTTTTTGGGTACTGGGGGTCGACCTCAGGACCTCGTGCGCCAGCAGGCGCCCGTGCCGCTGAGCGATATCACCGGCCCCTTTTTTGTATGTGGGTTCCGGGAGTCGAACTCGGGCCCTCGCGCTTGCTGGCCAGGCACTTACGCCGCTGAGCCATCTTACCGGCCCTCTCAAGTAGATTTGACAAAGAGCTCTCTCAGTTTCTACAAAAAGACTGCCTTGCTCTGTGTGGGGATTTTGTGCGGGGTTGGAAATGTGTCCAGACTGGAGCCCAGGAGACTGTGAGACTCACCTCAGAGTTCCTTCCTCTTATGGGTTATAGTACCGTGTCACCTACTGCCAAATGACTAACATCTGCTGCATCAGATATTTTGTCTAGTTTTATGGTTGTTTAAAGCAGAATATTTAGCTCTAGTTAGTCATAGTTCTAAGCAGAAAAATTACATAAAATTTAACTAAGAATTATACACAAAATGTAGGAGACTACCATATGGGAAATGTGACTGTCCTTATATCCCCATTAGGGTGCAAAGAAATGTAGATTGGAATGATGAGAATCTAATACTATGCAAACAGGACAATCTATTTAAAACCGAAGTTTAAAAAAATCAAGTGAATTTGTGGTTGAATAAAAGAATGTTGCTTTTCATGGTCAGGATTTTATATTTTGTTTGCTGACCATTTGGATAGGTTAAGTTGATTAAATCATTTCTTTTGAATTTGCTTAACTAAATTTTTTTTTCTTCTGGAAACTGGGAATTAGCATGATATTATAATAAAAGTCTCTTTTGAATGTGTTTTACATTGAGGTTGTATTTTATCTTGTATTTGCCACCAATGATAGTAGGATAGTAGGTCATTACTTAGTGACCTCACCAGTTTGAATATTTCACGCTTGAGCCATCTGGATTATAATTTATACTTCATATAAATGTGGGGGAAAATCTCCCATTGAGAACAGGAATTCGATTTTATCATTTGAAGCCATGAAAACAGGTAACCCCTGTATATCATTTAAAACTTTAAAATCTACAGAATTATGTAGTTTATGCTGAAATTTGCCTCTAGTTTTTTATGACTTTATTTTTATTAACACACAATATGTCTAATGATTTTAGGTACACATACAAGTTTACCAACACAGGGACTTACTGTCAAGCATTAAATTGGTTAAAGCGACAAGTCAATTGATTTGAAGTGTAGTTAGAAGGGTATTGTTTGATGGCTCCTAAAGACACCATACTATAGTTTTTTTCCTTCATTCAGACTTTACTGGTATATTTTAGATATACATAATGATCATAGTCATCATAGAGAATGTGTACCTGTACATGATATAACTTGATTTTTTTCCCATTTCCTTACCCTCCTTTCAACCCCTCCTCCCCTTATCATTTACAAAAGCTTTGTTTCCATTTTTTCCTTCTTTTTTTTTTTTTTGGTGGGTACCAGGGGTCGAACTCAGGACCTCGCGTGCCAGCAGGTGCCTGTGCCGCTGAATGATATCACCAGCCTCTTTTTTGTATGTGGGTACTGGGAATCGAACTCAGGACCTTGCACTTGCCAGGCAGGCGCTTATACTGCTTAGCTATCTCACCGGCCCCATTTTTTCCTTCTTTTCACACTTTTGTTTACTTTACCCTTCTTTCCTTTCCCCCTTCCCCTCCCTTGTTCCCCTCCCCATTTGAACATTTTCTTCCTGTTTCACAATACCTAATATACATTTTGGTCTTTATTTACACTTTCAGGTTCTCACACCAGAGAAACAATGCAGTATTTACATGTGTGTCCAATTTATTTCACTTAACAGCATGGTCTCAAGGTGTATCCATTTACCTAGAAATGTCTCAAGTTTATCCTTCTTTATGACAGAGTAGTACTCCATTGTATAAAAATGCATCTTCTTTGTCCATTCCTTGGTTGATAAGCATTTGGGCTGTTTCCAAGATCTGGCTATTACAAACTGTGCTGGTATAAACGTGGGTGTGCATATATGATGCTTTTAATTCTTTTGGGAATATACCCAGAAGGGGAATAGCTGGGTCAAATGGGACCTCTAGTCCTAGGCTTTTGAGGAATCCCCACACTGATTTCCACAAAGGTTGCACCAGTCTACACTCCCCCCAACAGCGGAGAAGGGTTCTTTTTTTCCCCGCAGCCCTGCCAGCGTTTGTTATTGGTTGTTTTCTTGATAATAGCCATTCTTTCTGGGATGAGATGGAGTCTCAGCATTGTTTTAATTTGCACCTCTTGAATGACCAGTGATGTTGAACATTTTTTCATATATTTATTTGCTGTCTGTACTTCTTCATCTGATAAGCATGTGCATTCATCTCAGATGCTCATTTTTGGACTGGGTCTTTAAATTTGGGACGTCTGATTTTTTTTTTTTTTGAGTTCTTTATATGTTCTCGACAGTAATCCTTTGTCTGAGGAACAGCTGGCAAACATTTTTTACCACATTGTGGGTTGTCTCTTCACTCTGTTGGTGGTTTCTCTTGCTGTGCAAAAGCTTTTTTTAATAAGATGAGATCCCAGTTGTTGATTCTTTATGATAGTTCCTGCGTGATTGGGGTTTTGTTCATAAAGTCTTTGCCTACACCAATGTCTTCAAGAGTTTTGCCTATTCTATCTTCCAGCAGATTTAATGTTTCTGTTTTAATATTTAGATCTTTGATCCATTTGACTTTAGTTAGGGCATGGTGAAAGATACACCATACTACAGTTTACTCAGAAAAATGATGAAATTTTAATGTATTAGAAAAATCTAAGCATAAACTATAATAGCTTATCCAGTTACTATGTAATTCAAAACTTTCTACGGGCCTCAAAATTTTATCTTGGCTCATATGTAGAAGCTAAATAGGTTGATCTCATAGAGTAGAGAGAAGAATACATAGTAGGCACTAAAGGTTGGGAAGGGAAGGGGTGGGAACAGAGGGAGGCTGGATATTGAGTACCAACACATAGTTACGTAGGAGGAATAAGTTCTGACATTCTACAGCACAGTGTGCTGGCTGCAGGTCACATTACATATTCGATAAAGAACTAGAAGGGAAGTGTTCACAGGTTTCCAACTCAAAAAAATGATGTTTAAAGAGATGTAAATGCTAATTACCCTAACTTCAACATTACACGTTGTATACATGTATTGAATTATCATACTTTGCCTTTCAAATAGTAATTATTATTAAATGAAAAATACTATTTTGGGTTTCTAAAAAGTATTTTATTCTTCACAGAATGTTGAAAGATAAATATAGAATCTCCCTAAAAGCCTGTTTTTCATGTTGGATCTATAAATAATTTTGTGTTCCTTTGTATCCAAATGTCCCAGCAAAAGAATGCAAGAGTGGGATGGGGAGAGGAAAAATAGGTTTAGGAGACAATTCAAAAGTAAAACAAATAGGTCCTTGAGACCAGAATAAATAGGACTCTGTGATCTCTAAACTTCCACAATTTAATCTTGAGGGAAAATGAGAGAGTGGAGATGGTGCATTCAAACTTTAATGAATTGATTTTAAAAACATTGATTGAGTTCCTACCATGTCTCATTTAGCACGCAAACACTCTGGGGATAAAAGATGCTTTCCCTAGCAAGGTCACAGTCTGATAGAGGAGGTAAAAACACATCCAATCAATGATAACACAATGTAATATATTATGCTTTGATACTCTACCACCAATATATTTAATGTACCGATGGAAGACAGATGAATGAACAACTAATTATACTGGGGAAAGCATCTGTGAAGATTGGGAATGATTACTCAATAGCGTAGATGAGATGGTGGAGGAGGACACGATGGGAAAACAAGGAAGATACGGAATAGGTTTAAGAGACAGTTTGAAATAGTTGCCTATTGCTGGATAAATACTTCTGAATCTAATGACTTAAATAACAGAGCTGGCTTGGGATTCTCTCAGGAGGTTGCAGCTAGAGGTCAGCTAGGGATGCAGTCATTTGAAGGTTTGACTGAGGCTGAGGGTCCTCTGTCAAGATGACTCAGTCACCTGGCAGACAAGTTGGTGCTGGAAATCGGAGGCACCTCCAGTTCTTCATCTTAAGGAAATCTCCACAGGGCTGTTCGAGTTTCCCTTGACATACGGTGGACCTGCCTCCCTCAGAGTGAGTGATGCGAGAGAAGGAAGGTGTGACTGTTAGATATGATATGTCGAGCTGATTGGATTAAGAAATGTCCAAGGGCTGGATGTGATGACTCAGGCCTGTAATTCCAGCACTCTGGGAGGCTGAGGCAAGAGGATTGCAAATCTGAGCTCAGCCTGGGCAACTTAGTAACTTAGTAAGATCCTGTCTCAAAATAAAAATTACATATATATATCTATATATATATCTATATCTATCTATCTATCTATCTATATCTATATCTATATCTATATCTATATCTATATCTATATCTATATATATATATATATATATATATATATATATATATATATATATCTCAGTGTGAAGTCTCTGAGTTCAATACTGAAGAGACAAACAAACAAGCAACAGAAAATAAATATATGTGTATATACCCAGGAGTTTGTTGAAGCACAGTTCTGAGTATGCTTGGGTAGGCAGTGGAGGCTGGGCAATGGGTACCATATGTGGTCCCTGGCCCCTTCTTCTTTTGCACTCTCTCTTCTACTTTCTGACCTCCATGAACTAACCAGCTTTTCTCCACCACTCCTTTCTGCCATGATTCTTCTGTCTGGGAACCAGCTGACCATGGACTGAAACCTCAGGAACAGTGAGCCAAATAAACTTCTCCTTTTTTAAGTTGAGTTGTTTGGTATTGTATCCCAGCAAGGGGGAAGCTGGCAGCTTTTTATGACCCGGCTTCAGTCACATCAAATTATAGCCACATCTGTAATTTTTACATTTTATTCATAATGACCTATCTAGTGTGACAGTGGAAGACATAGGGGTGTGAATTCCAGGGCTGAGGTTCACTGGGGTGATCTTGGAGCATTGCTCCCTCATCTTTGTCATGGACATGCCAATCTCTTTTTCTGTATGAGTCAGTTTTTCAGTTCTTCACAGTGGCAGGGACTGCTGCTCACAATGGCAACTACTCTTATTTCACTGGCTTATTCACACATGCATAATAAAAGCTCTGTAACTTCCAGCTAGGGAGAAAAGTGCAATGCATTTAGCTATTGTCTGCAACTCAGGCAATAAGGAGAATGGTATTGGCTGCTGTTATTGCTGAAAAGCTTGTTAACCCTAGACAACAGTGGAAATGGGAAGTGGGAGAAAGGTTTGTTATAAGTGTCCAAATAACAGCCATCTGTTTGGGGAAAATAGATGCTATTTTGATCTTGTGCTGAGAGATCTCTTCATTATATCTATGGGTTGAGAACAGAATTGGTATGAAGGCCAACTTGCTATGGCAAAGTGTCATTCTAGGCTTTTTGAATGCATGTTTATTCATGTGTATGTTTCAGATACTTAAAGATGCTCCTGTCACGTGTCTTTTGTATGTAACAAGTGCTATAGTGTTCATTCTTTTCTTTTGCTCTCCTAACATGACATATTATCTACTGAAGGTTCTTTGGAGATCGTTTTTCCCTCTACGCTCATACATTCTCATTTAAGAATATCTCATGGACACTGAATCATTAAGACAAAGAAGTGACAAAACAGATTTAAAAATATCTATTTCCAAGTGTGAAATACAAGTGCTGTGCTAGAGACATTTCACAATAGTTACATGCAATTCTAACTACATGACTGGGGTCATGCGATCCTGTAATAAAAATATTAATAGGCTTTTAGCCACCTCAAAATATGCGTTGTCCAGATGCTTTTGGCATAATTGCAATGATGTTGGGGTCTTATTCAGAACTGGCGCTGTCCTGCAATTTTTTTTAAGCCTGCAGCATTTAATTGATTTGAGGATTATTCCTATGTTTGATATTTGGATGAGACTGACAAATACCACTTGTCCAGAATAACATTTTAATGCAAATTTCTTATGACAGAGTGTTCTGTGATGCCAAATGGTGCTCTTAGTTATTTTCCACAAGAGAGCATAATTATGAATTTTAATCAGTAAAATTACTTCACATTTTTTATTAGAGTTGCTTTGCTTTCTGTAAATATAGTTTAAAAATGGACTTTATTGATGTATTGTAAAATTTTTTCACCATTCAGTGTTTCTACAGAGAAATTACAAAATAAAGCAATACCAGTGAAGATTATTTTGCTCAGTGAAATTGAGAATATATACATGCACCTTTTTCAATGAATACAAATGCTGCCATGAAAGTCATGATGGTTTATTAGGGATAGATTTGTTGATGGTATCATAAAAAGATACTATATGAAGTTAGGGATACATGAATTCCAGTCCTAAATCTATTGCTTATTAATCTTATTCTGAGTAAATAACGATATCTTTATTTCAGTCCATCCTGAATATCTTCGACTTAATAAAATCTACTTTATAATTATTGTGATGATAAAGTGAGTTAAGTATGAAATAATTCTAGTATAGAGTCTAGGATTATTAATACTCAGTAAATATTCAGCTCTGTTTCTAAATTTTATTTATTCTTGTCTCATGCTTGCATAGTATATTAAATAATTGGTAAACCTAAGAAAATATGTTGCAACAAGGAAAAATTTGTGTAATTTATGCCAAATTATTTTAGCTGTTCAACTAATTTTGCCAATGTATATACTTTGCCAAGGACAAAAATGTTTAACTTATGTGTCATCTTTAAGCAATTTTATTGTTAGATTTTTTTATAGGTGATGGATATATGAATTACACTTATCTGATCATCACACATTGTATATTTGTTTTGGGATGTTACATTGAGATGTTTTGAAATGTTACAAAAATTTGTAGAAGAAATTTTAATGACATGCGAAGATGTTAATGAAACACTTTCAAATAGAAAAGATAGAGTACAAAATAGCATATATAAATTAATGAACTTTAAAATATTATATGCTATATGTGGAAAGATAAATGTGCAAATGTAGAGCAAATATTGGAAAGATATTCAATAAAATATTACTAATTAAAAAGACTTATTTGTTTAGAGAAAATTCTTATAAAATACTGAATTAAAGTAGGGGCCAAATAGTAGATGGCATGATAATAATAATATTAATAATAACAAACCTCAATGCCTAGGTTTATTCTTTTACTTATTTTATGGTTCTTGTTTTTGTCTTTTTACCTATATTTGACTGTCAAAATGAGGAAAAAGATGGAGTCCAGATAATAAAATAAGGGAAATCTCAGTGCTTCTCTAATATAAAGGACATTTTCCTGACTTTAAAAAAAGTCTTTCTGATTTGGGATCAAATAAAGAGGATAAAGTTGAAAAGTGCTGACATGTTATCTAATCACTAGAGTTATGAAACAGCAGGTACCAGAGAAGTTCTAGAGATTCATTTATTTTGACACTTATAGAACATTGGGGAGAAAATGTGACAGTCAGTGATTTCATTTTGTTACTTTTGTAAGAATTTGGCTGATTTTTTTTTTATGTGTAGCTTAGGAACCATTCTAAGTTTTTCCTGGCTCCCAATATCTTAATATCTCACCCTTACAGCATGTGATCACCTTGAACCACACTTTCTCCTCTCTTTTCCATTTTTCTGATTTTTTTCCCAACATACTTTAGGTTTTCTTGCATCATTAAGAAAAGCAACAGGCATATATAAAGAGGAAAACATTTATTCCTTTATTTACCCAGAAGTCTTGTATGGAACATTGCTGCTTTCTCTGGAGCTGGCACTGGGATGTAAAGCCTAATAACATATACTCCATAGACAATAAATTGTGCAAGGTGAGAGGTTCTGATAATAATGAATGAAATGCTGTGGGTTCCAGAAAACAGCCTGCGTCTCATGCAGGACAGTGGCCCTCAACCTTGGTTACATGGTACAATCAGCTGGGGAGGCGCTAACAATCCCTAGGGCCAGGCTCTGTATAAGGACAGTTAAATCTCAATCTCTGAGAGTGGGACTCAGCCTTCAGTAGTGTAGCTAAAGTTTTCCAAGGATTCCAACGGATACTTGAGTTTGGGAGCCACAGATTTGGATGTTCAGAAGTGAGTTTTCAAAAGAGTTGAGGGTTGAATTCTATTTAGAAGTATGAAGAAGCAGGGAATCTTGTGTAAGGAGAAAGGGCATCTTCTGAACAGGTAAATGACCACCAAACAGCCTGACAGATTTAGATAACACTCCAGTTATTCAGGGTGGTAGTAGGAAAGATAGTGCAGGTAATGTTATAAGGATTGAAGAAAGAATAGATAGAGAACTAATCAGCAAATACTTTGACTTATTTATCTTTCATTAAAATGATTGTCATGGTCAGCAACCTGAGCTCAAGAAAAGGGAAGTGAGTTTTTAGTGCAGTAGAAGATTTAGTAGAAGATTCAGAATAGGTGCCTGTAAGGAGGAAACGAATAAATCAAGGTGGATATTCTAGCACCTCCTAGAAGGAGCCAGTAGCTGAAATTATCAAATGCAGAGCAGTGGACTGGGGCAGGGGAAAAAACAACTTTTGATTGATGTAGGTCAAGTTTGCTATTCAACATTGAAAGATTAGAGCTATCGTTTCTAGGCAATTGTTACTGCTTGTGTACTTCCATGGTGTGGATTGGGAGGATAGTGTCAGAAAGGAGGTAGAAGGAACTAGATGAGAAAACCCATGTTCTCAGTTAACTGGCTGAAGGGATCAGGGCTCAGCTATTTCAGGCATGGGAAATCACTAAAGCTGAGGAGTAGATAGTAAAGGTGCTTTTTAATGCTTACTTTTTGCCAAGAAGTTGAAATATTCTGTTCCCACAGCTCTCCACTCCTTTGTACCCTGATTTCTCTTCCTGTCTCTTGAATAATGGTCTGAGTTTAAGAAGGGACCCTACACCTATTTCTAAACCCCTTTTGGTACCAAAGAAGAAACACTTACTACAGTGCTGGCGAAACAAGTATTTCTCTGGCTCAGGGAGTGGATATAGCTGAGATTATAGGAAAAAGGTTATCATTACCCAAGCATGAAGGCATGCAAAAACTGATAGTGACAGTTCCCCCTCACTTGCTTACTTCTCTCACAGGCTGCTATAACAAGACTTCTGGTTTGCATTTGCAAGGAGCATCTCTGGCACATGGAATATAGTTTGTGGACATGTATCAGAGGCAATCCATTAGCCATAGAATTGTAAGTCACACCAACAGGATGACGTACATGGATCTGAATGGGTTGACTTAACTGATTAACTACAGACAAGTACTGGTAAATAAAGCTGCTTTGAGAGAATAAATATTTTTGGTGATACCAGAAACTCTGGACCCTTTCTATGTCTATAACCACATACCCCAGCCTTAGCACTTCTTAAAAGGATCAACTCTCTTTGCCATTATTAGGAACAAACTTCTACCTATATACTGGATTCCACCCTGTTCAAAGATATTGACCCTGTCATTCCCATATTTACTAACAATTTCTTTGTCCTTACTGGACCAATTCCACCAACTGATGAATATATTTTCTGTCTTTAAAATAACTCTCCCTGACTTGCCATTCTCTTCCAAATACCACTGTACATTTCTTATAGTCTTTAGTTTAATTCTTTTTGTATCTCCTCTATGAATCAGCTTTCCCTCAATAACCAATATCCAAAATTTAAAGAAAGAAAGATTTCATCTGACTCACAGATTCAGGAGATTCAGTCCATGGTCAGCTGGTTTCAGAGCAGAAATACCATGATGGAAGGATTTGGCAGAGCCCTGAGCCAAAGCAAAGGAACAGTGAGAGGAAGAGGCCAGTGACTAGATGTAGTACCCCAGGCCAGGCCACCCTGAAACATCCAGAAGTGGGCTTTACTAATCATCTAGGTGGCTTCCAAGCCAATAAAGTTGACACAATGAAGCTTGACTCCTACATTCCACCCATTATCAATTTGACATCCAAACACATCTCCTTAAGCCATACTTAATCTTGAAATAAACACAATAACAAGTTAATAATTCTGCCTAACATGTTACAATATCCTACATAAAACCAAGAACCCAATAATCCATTCCCCAAAGTCTTAACAGTTCCAGCAACTTTCAAAAGTTTAAATCAAAGTCTCTTCTGAGACTTAAGGGGCACTCTTACCTGTGAACTTCTGTAAAATTGAAAAACAAGTTACATAATGCTAAGACACACAGGGTAAACATTCCCATTCCAGAAGGGAAGATGAGAGGCATAGAAAAGAATCAAACCCAAGCAAGACCAAGACCCATCAGGGAAAACAGTAAACCCTATAGCTGCACGTCCAGCATCTAAGACATGTGCATCATTGGTGGCAGGTTTCCAAACAGCAGTTTGCTGTGCAGATCATCCCTGCAGGAGAGTTTTGGCCAAAATAGCTTTGTCCAAGGTGACCACAGCATAGCTAGCCTGTTGGACTTCATTCCTAACAGAGGTACTTCCATCCATAAACTGGGTGTACTCATCATCTGTTGGGGGAGGTCCATTTTTTAGAACAGTTCATCCCAGTACAGCATGTGGCACCTGGACAGTTAGGTCTTGGTCTAAGGTGCGCTCATCTGCTTTCTTGATCAGAAGGACAGTGGCTGTTAGAGCATGGAGGCAGGGGGGTGTGGAGGCAGCCCTTAGAGGTCATTGGGTGCTCCCAGGGACTGACAGTTTGAGTAAGCATATAGAAGCCTGCAGCTCCAAGAAATTTACAGAGTTTCTTCTTGTAACCAGTTTCTGTCAGATACTGTAGCAGAGCTTTTGTGTCAATTGTGGAGGCATTGACAGCTTGGAGATCTTGAACTGGCTTTACAGGCAGTAGAGGTGTACTGTTTGATTTAGGTGGGGGTTGCCTTGGGACAGGCTCAATCAACAAAAGGGCATGATTGATAGCAAGCCCTGGGGGTGAGTCCTTTGTCCATACTTCTGGAAACAAGTCTCTCAAAATTTCAGGGTTATGATTAACAGGCATTCCAAGCTGATGTAGTTGCTATTCTTCCTCTCAGTGTACAATCAGAGTCAATATCAAGTCCAGGACAGTGGGCCTGAGTGTGAGGGAGGCTGGTCATGTCCCAGAGATATAGAGCACTCAAGCACATTCAGGATAAACAGGAATTCATGTTTGATAAAGTGTCCATCAATCTCACAGGATCTGTTTTGGCCGAATTTCTTTTTAGTGGGGGCTTGAGTGGGTAACTTCAGTAACTTTAGACATGTTTATTGTCTTCTTGCCTCCCTCTTTGAGGTCTGCCAGGAGAGCAGTGTGGTATTGCTCTAAGGCTTCATGGCCCTCTGTCATATTATAGTCCAAGTTTAGATGCACTCATGAGAGGACTCTGTTCACCCAAGCATCAGGATCAACCACAGTGGTGGGGAGTTTTGACTTTAACCATGCTTGGGCCCTATCTAAAGTACAGTGGCATTCTTCAGTATTAAACAGTCAGAAGGAGTTGCTGATAGTCGTCCCATGTTGGCAGGTGGGTACGCAGGTGTGGAGCCAAGGTAGCAGAGTTAACTCCTTATGGAAATTGAGTCCAAGTGAATTAATCTGGGAGAGCAGGAGGCTATGGTGCAGGAGAGAGAACTGGCATTGGTGGGTTTGCAGCTGGCTGAGCAGCTTGGGGTTAATGAATGTCTTGTTGTGCAAGACACAGGTGTGGAACCAAGGTGGGGGAGTTTTTAACCCCTTATGACAATTGAGTCCAACTGAGCTGGCCTTTTATCTCAGGGTTTTCCATTTAAGGGGCTTATGGGAGCAACTTGCAAGAAGATGAAGGCATCTTTTCTATGTTGTTGACAGCACAGAGATCTTGCCCAAGGTGATTAACAGTCTATCAGGCTCTTGTGTGGCTGGATGCCTATTTGTGCTTCCCATGACATCTGATAGCAACAGGGGTTATGATGAGGTGGCATGGTTGATGGCCAGTCTTTAGCCTATACCTCTGGGAGGAGAGTTTTCAGAACTTTAGGATTGTGGTTATCTGTCTCAGGTTAATGCAGGTGTCATTTTCCTCTTGGGGAAGAGTCAAAGTTGAAGGTGCAGGGTTAAATGAGAGCAAGGCTGACTGGCTTGGTGTGAAGGAGATGTCCTCCCAGGCTATAAGTTTGTGCCTGGCAGAATGGGTGAGAGGCAAGAGTTCCAGTTGCCCCAGTGATGGTAATTTTTTGACAGAGGGGACTTTTGAAGGCAGACAGTTCTGCTCTGTTGTCTACCAGGGAAGTCACAGATTTGCCCCTGACTTTTGCAATGACGATGGGCTCATGGGGGCCCAATTTGACAGCACCCGGTCTGTCCTATCTGTTCAGGCCTAACAGGGTGCAATTCATTTGTCAGGGCTGACAGTCCAATTTTCTTCAGTCAAAATTGGAACTCAGAAGGAATTGCTGACAGTCATCTCAGGTGGGCGTTAGATGACAACATCTGACCAGGATAGGAGTGTCTCTGGGGGGCCTCTGTGGCCAAATGCAGGCAATGAACCAGAACTGGTTCCATTGCCTGGAAGTAGATGTGTTGGGAGTGGGGAGTGAATCTATAGGTGTTGGCAGCAACTTCGGCAGCTGACGAGGGTGCCAAGGCAGAATTCTCAGGAAGTGTGGGCCTGTTTTTTTCTTTTTTATTCTTAGAGATGTAGGGAATGGTTTGATTTCATTTTTCAATCCATAAAAGTCCCCTCTCCTGCAGTCAGGAACTGTGGGTTTTAACTAATTAGTTCCTATTCTATCTCCCTATGGTGTATGTTGTGTACCCTTGAATGATGCCACAACAGACAAAAGGTGAGTGCCCCTCAGAGAGAGACCATTCAGATGCCCACCTGGCCATGCTCCTTGTGGGGACTTAGGTGCGACTTAGCTAAGGAGGGTGCAAAGCCTCTGTTATGCTATATGTTGTCACCGTGGAACTGCAGGTTACATCAGCCACTGCGACCAGTGCTTCCCAGTCTTGGTGCACTGATGAAACAGCCTATTGCTAACATTGTCTTTTACACTCACACATTCATTCAGCAGGCACTCAGAGGTTAAACATTCCAACCCCCCTTTCCTTGAGGGTGGCTTTAACTAACAAGAGTAGATCAAGCTCTTCTTCTGCTCAAACTTGAGCAGGACTGACAGAATGTCTAACTGGGGTGCCCCTGGGGATCTTACTGGAATCAGGCAGGCAGACAGACAGAAAGACAGGTAGATTGCATCCTCCTCCCTTTGGGGTCTGATGTGAGCTTCACGAATGGAGAGCCAGAAATCCTCATCCAGACCTCTGAGGGGACTTGAGAAATCTCCAGGGCGTGTCTTTCTGTTGGCACCTGGAGAGGTCTTTGCTCCATCCACTAAGGCCAGGGCTGGTGACCAAAGAGCTCAGCATGTTGGTCTTCCTAGCCAATGCACCAGATACAATGGCAAACAGAAACACCAAAATGACACCCAGGATTTGGAGCAGATTTATTTATGTCGATGGGCACTGATTGGGATCACTCCCAAAATATCAGGCTCTGATCTCTGGTGGTCTAGGGCTTATATGGGATAAGCAAGCAGGAAGTACAGAGGCAGAATGGCTTGTCGATTGGGGACTGGTTTATACAGTGTGAATCATAGTGACCAGCTATGCATCACAGTGGCCATCAATTTCTAAGAGACAGGAGCAACTGGATCTGGAGCAGGAACTATTACCTGGGCAACTATCAAACTGAAGTATACTAGCTGGGGGGGTGTTTTCTGGTACAACAACAATGACCCCAATTTTCTGTTATGAATTTTCTGTACTAGTCAACTTTCCCATTCCTGAGGCATAATACTTGACACAATTTGAAAGAGAGATTTATTTTTGCTCATTGTTTGAAGGGATTCAGCCCATAGTCAGCTGATTTCAAGGAATAAAGATCACAGCAGCCAGGAATCAGAAGAGGGGAACAGTGCCAGAGAGGAAGGGGCCGGAGACCAGATCATGCACCCAAGGTTGTGCCTCCATGACCTGCCCAGACACATTCAGTAGTGTGCCCCACCAATGAACTAGGTAACTTCCAGGCCAATCAAATCGACACAATGATGCTTAACCACCACATTTCCATCTCTCTTTAATCCTTTTCAAGAAAGGCTCTCTATTTAGTCTACTTCTTACTTCAACTATTTTTCTTACATAATCCAACAAGAATTCCATCTTCTGTATCACCCTAGAATCATTCTTGTTGAAGTCATTAATAGCTTTAGATTGCCAAAACCAGTGGTCAATTCTCCATTCTTTTCTCACTTTATTAATATAATTTAACAACAATTAGTCCCTGTATAATAAACACTCTCTCTTTTGACTCAGGATACTGTTTACTTCTGCTCTTAACTCCACCTCATTGTTCTCAGCCTGGCAGACTTCCTTGATTTTATTTGTTTCTCCTTCATAAATCCTTTATTGTCCCTTATTGTTTTTCTATTTGCACACATTCACCAGATTGCTCATCCAGTGCCAGGATTTTGGTTTCTACCAATGCATTGGCTCATATTTATATCTCCAGTCTTTCTTAAGAGTTCAGTTTGTATTTATCAAAATGTCTTTTTCAAAATCTCTACTGGGATTTTAGGTAGATATCTTGTTTCTCAAACAGAAATTCTTCATCCAAACCTATTTCTTTCCCAATGTTTTCTATTGTTTCTCAATAGTTGAATCATGATTTTTTTTTTTTTTTGGTACAGGGAATCAAGCTCAGGACCTTGTGCTTGCCAGGCAGGCACTGTGCTGCTGAGCCATGTCCCTCGCCCAGTTGATAGGACTGATGAGGTTTTGCTTTGGGCTATCTCGTTGGCCTGCATATGTTGCCTCTCTTCCTCCTTTTTTTTTTTTTTTGTGGGTACAGGGGGTTGACCTCAGGACCTCGTGCGGCAGCAGGCGCCCGTGCCACTGAGCAATATCACCGGCCCTTTTTTTCACATGTGGGTTCTGGCAGTCAAACTCGGGCCCTCGCGCTTGCTAGGCAGGTGCGTACGCCACTGAGCCATCTCACCGGCCCAGCCTCTCTTCCTCTTGACCCACTGAGCTAGCCATTTAGATATTCTTGCTGTCTGTTAATGTGCTATACACATTTCTACTCCAGGGCCTTTGTGCTTATTTCTCCTACTCCCTGCAATGTGCTTTCTCAGATATTCATGTGACTCAATCCTTTTTTTTTTTTTTTTTTTTTTTTTAAATTCAGGTCTCTGCTCAAATGTCACTTCTTTAGAAAAGGCTTTATTTTTCATCTTAAAAGCAAAAGCACACATATACTTCTGCATTTGTTTCATTTTTCTCTGAAAAACTTATTGTTGCTGGACATTTTGTTGTCATTGACGTTATTATAATTAATAGTATTTTTACTAGAAGTATGACTCTAAGAGGACAGGGGCTTTTATCTATATCATTCCCCACTCTATGATCAACATTTAGAATCTTCTCTAGGCCACAGTAAGGAGCTCATTAACTACTTGTTGATGCTCTAGTAAAAGGAGTTAAGTCAATTATTTATGAAATGAGATTCTTCTGAGGTAAGAGCAAATCATTTTGTGTCAGAATGATGTGATGTTTCTTGATTATTAGAAGACCATAACATGGGAAGACCATTATTTTTAGGCTTGTACCTCTATTTATGATATGCCTCTTAGGAAATCTTCCAACCAATGTGGTAAATTGTTCCTTATCTTATCCTGATAATTAATCTGGTATTTGAAATAAAATAGGAAACATTAATTTCCGTTTGTTTTCTCAGTTTGACTTTATACTGTACCCAACAGTTCTTCTCCTCCCCCTTCTTTTTTCTACCATCCCTTCATCATAATAATGATACATAAATACAAAAGAAGGAGTGGGAGCCATTAGTTTTACTCTGGTGACACATTCCTTCTTCTGCATCAATGAATAGGTTTTAAACAGAACACAAGATGGGCTGTATTTCTCCCAAACTGATGAATATGTTGAGTTAATCTGAGAAAAATGATTTAGTACACAGCTCTAAAGGTTAGCTGACAAAACAAATGATTGCATTTTTTCTTTATTTTTCACATTAAGATGTCACTTTTAAAACTAATGCTATACATAATAAAATTCTGAGTTTGCAGGCTTATCTTTTTCATGAAAATCTAAAATCTAAGTCATTTTTTCTACAGTTGTAAATATAAACTGCCCTGACATGTAATATATTAGTGATAAGAAATCACTAACATATTTTTCTTTGAGTAAGGGCTCTTGTATCAATAGCCATCAAAAAATGTATCAATTGCTTTGTTTTTCCTGTTAAACAAGAAAGGTGACAAGGAGAAATAAAAGTACAAAACTGAATGAAACTTAGAATATGGTAAAATATTTACTAGAGAAAACCTACAATTTGTTGTTGTGTGTATACTTCTATAGTTTGTACTTCTGGATAGAGCAAAATTTTATTTCAAATTAAACAGCAAAAACAGAATAATGTAATATAAAATTGATTTCATTTATCAGCTTAACTCGGAAGTATTAGAGATGCCAGGTTGATATATAACATCTAATCAAAAGAAAAGTACCCAATTGCCTGTTTCAATGGCTCATATAGTAATAAATCTTCAATCTATGCTAAATTTCTTTGATGTTCCTAAGCAACAGCAGTTCTCCAGTGACTTCATTAATGTTTGTTTTTTCTCAAGGGTAGTTTGGGAAGCAAATTATAACTATTATGAATACTGGAATTACAGGGGAAAATCCCAAATATCATATTATTTTAATATTATAAATAGTTCTATGCATAACAACAAAGTAGATGAAGTTTACAATAATAATCTGGGACTTGGGGGCTTTTTTGGTGTGGTAATTCATAAGCCTTCTAACTTTAGGTTGGGGACATATTTGTTATTCACTTCATTTCTTTTAATTCATTTCAAGCTAGAAAGACTCTCAGGTTACCCTTTCAAGATTCCTCAGGTGTAATAGCTTGTGTTGTGTTTGTGACTCTGGTGATAACTCTAAACATTAAAACTGCAACTCTCATGATATTTTCACTGGTCCTAGCACCGTGAACTAGAAAATGGTAACTGCTTGTTTTCAAAAACACTTGCTATAATTTACTAGTTGATATCCATTTTCAAAATCAAATCTTAAAACATCCTAATGTTTGTGCAAAGTTCTTTACTTTCTAGTGATGAAACTTATGAATAGCAAAATATCATTTGGTTTAAATACCAACAAATTTAGAATTTGGCAGAATTTAGAAACATTACAATTTCCAGTGACTGTTGTCTTCATCAAGGGAGTTATTTTAGGAGTTTGCATACTTATTTCGGTAACTGCCATTGTTCAAAATATATTGACTTGTTTATGACAATTCTTTTGTTGCCTTTTTAAAAATTGTGGTGCGAACGCAGCATAAAATTTATCCTCTTTAAATTTTAGGTGTACACACAGTAATGTTCACTATATGTACAATATTGTACAGCAGGTGATGAGAACAATCTCATCTTGTATTACTGAAATTTTACAACCATTGAACAATGAATTAGCAAGGGTTCTCCAGAAAAACAGACCAATAGATGTTATCTATATATTTATGATAGAGACTTTGTTCAGGCAGTTTTGGAAGCTTAGTACCAAGGAATATCTTCAGCAAGCTGGAGACCTAGGAGATTTTATGTACTGTTCCAGTGTAACTGCCAATGCCTGAGAACCCAAGTTACTAGTTTTTTTTTTTTTTTTGTTGTTGTTATAGATGTTTGACAACCAAAAAGGAAGGGAATGTCTCATTGCCCTGAGATTAAATAATGATTGTTAATAATTTCTGGAAGACTTGTTTTCAGTATATATGTTTCTTGTTGTTGAGATTTAAAATAAATATGCATGTAATATATCCGTTTCTAATCACTATAGCTAATTTGTAGACTCCTATAATGAGAAATTCTTCATAAAAATATAACTTATAGAAGTGTAGGAAGATTATAGAATCAAGTTGAAATCACCTGGAATGTGTTTCTCTAATTTTTGAATTTTATTTCTGTAGTAGTTCAATTCATCTCATACCCACCATAAATTATAGTTTTAAATGACTATTTTAGTGATATTTGCCAACCCTTGGTATATTTAGTTTACATGACCCTGAATTTTCCAAAAAGAGAAGTACTAAATTTTACAGTGACTGTCCATAAGAGGACAGAGCTCTTTACTGTACTTCAAACTTGTCTTGTGAGCTTAGAGCTTAAAGCTCTCAAGAAAGTTATGTCTTCAACATATTAACTAGTGGAGATATTCAATATACAGCAAAAAAAGTCTACTCTGTAACTCAAAATGTTGGGTGAAATGAAGAGAAATAAAGAAAAAAATGAAAGAAAAATTGCCAAGAATTAGGAAAGGATACTAGTAGTGTTCTTCATGATTATGGAAGTCTTCCATATAAAAACAAAATACATCTTTGGTAATAGATTGAAAATAATTTTGTGTTCAATTTGAGGGAAAGAACTTAGAGATGTGAGCAAAGTCCGTAAAAAAAAAAAAAAGAAAATGTTAAATAATCAGAATTACTTAGGACTTCTACCTGTTAATTTGCATAGATTCCTAAGAATGCATTTAGATGTGTGTGTAATTTTCGATGGTTTTAAGAATGTATTTTTTGTCTGCCTTATTTAAAAATGTTATTACGTTCACAATAGGATGATAAACAATGAAAGCACATTCTATTTTATTTATCAATTATTTACCTCTTAACACATAACAAATAGGACTTGGTCCTCAAAGTGTGACTTGTCAATCAGCAGTTTGGACATCACCTGAGAACTTGACAGAAATTGAGAATCCCAGGCTCTATCCAAGATCTGCTGAATTAGAGCTTTCATCTTAAGATCTGTTAACAAGACCCGCAGGTGGTTTTTGTGCATGCTGAAGTTTGATAAGACTGTGTTAGGGTGTTAAATCTAGCAGTGTGACTAGGATGGTGAAAAGATGCATTAGGTAGCTATTGCAAAAGTTCAAATATGTGATTCTGAAGGCCAAGTAGAACAGAGGCAGTGCGAAAGGGACTGACAAGAGATACATATTCCTCCACGATCTTGGGAGAATTTTGAAATGATCCTCATGTTTGGAGTCCACTCCCAAATAGTCTTTTCAGTGATCTAAGGAAAAGCCTAAGTGTGAGTGCTTTTTGAAAGGATTCCCTGCTGAGTCTAAGTGTGTAGCCATAGTTGAGAACCAGTGGTGTACTGCTCCAGGGGTTCGAAGCTTCAGATAAGACACAGACATAACATTTGCAAAGCAGAGTATGTTCATCAGCTTTCCATCCCTGTGACAAAATATCTGACATAATTGACTTAAAAAGAAGAAAGGTTTATGTTGGCCCATATTTTCAGAGGTTATACACTGTGGTTTCTTCTCACAGTGGAAGCAAGTGGAAGCAGAGGAGTGTGTGCTGGGGCAAAGCTGCACACCTATAGCAGCTGGGAAGCAAGACAGACAAGAAGTGGCCCTTAAGCATGGTCCCAGTGACCCAGGACCTCCCACTGGGCACCACTTCCTGGGGTTTCTGTCCTTTCTCTGTGGCACCACGGGCTGGTGACCATGCCTGTCACACATGAGCTTTGGATGGCACTTCAAAAACGTGCCAGCAGCCAAAGTAGGGAATGTTGTGACACAGTGGTAACACAGAAAGGGTTTAATTCCTTAGTTATGTGAAGAAAAGACGCTCCATTTGAATATTTGGATTTAGCTTTCTGTTTTTTAAAAATAGATAATTCATCCATTTGGGTCTTGAAGTACTAAATCCAGTTTGGTTTCTTCTTGTGAAATCCCTCTGATTTTCATTATATGGAATTTTGTTCATTCTTTCAGCCTATCATACCTTAAATCACTTTTCTTAAGTGTATTAAGAAACTAACAAAGCAGAATAAGTTATTTCCTTTGAGGGAATGAATCATGAGGCATGAATATTATGTATCTAATTATGAAATGCAAACTTCTGATTAAAAGACAAATATTTCATTAAAGAGTGAACACGACATAACAAATATATGTTATAAGTACTTGGTAAACATAGAGTCAAATAATTTCAATACAAGATATTTTCTTGCTTGTGCTTTATTATGAATTATCAATGTTTCTCATTACTAATATTCTTTCAGTATGCTATTGTCTATTTCTCAAACTCAGTCCATACCACTAAGCACTTGGATTAGGATTACTCAGAGTTACAATTTAATGGCTACACATTTAAATTTTATTTGGTATTCTTTTTACAGGGCACAGTTATTCAAAAAGGGTACTAGTAATATCAGGCAGTGTTCAAAAGTCAGAATTTAAACCAACTCAGATTTTCTCACTTATTCTGAGATAAACTCATTCTAGTTTGTGTTCCAAGTGGAATGAAAGGAACTCATTCTTTCTTTGAGTACATGCTATTGGTCAGACATTGTGCTAGTGGCTTTACATACAAACCATCTAATTCTTTTTTTTTTTCTTTATGTGGGTACCAGGAACTGAACTCAGGACCTCACGCTTGCCAGGCAGGCGCTTATGCCACTGAGCTATATCGCCGGCCCCAAACCATCTAATTCTTACAACATACTTCCCAGGCAGCGTTATGCTCAGGTCTGCCTGACTTTGTGTCCATGCGCTTTTGACTAAATTTGTCATCTTTCCATGTTAAATGTCACAGAGCTCAAGACATGATATTTAACACTATTTATCAGCAAATCTTTTGCTCTTGCAAAGCATCTTTCTTCCAGTTGCCAAAGTAGTATCAAATCCCTAGTATTATTTCATACTTTTGTTTAAAGTCCCCTTGCCCTTCATTTCACTGCAGTGTAAACTCAAGACCTTACCTTCAGACTCCTGGTTGCATTTACAGTCTCTTCTTCCATATGCCTACACCTACTTTGGGGACAAATCCTGTTCTCCGAATCCGCCCGTGTTCTCTGTTCCTGTTCCTCTGCACATGACTTTTGCTCTGCTGGAATGCTTTCATTCCATCTTAATTCCATGACAAGTTTTTATCCTTTGGTTTTAGTCCGTGTCCTCCAGAGAAATAGAATCAATCTGATCTATTTCTATCAATGCATAGATATAGTCATGGACAGAGAGGTTTGCTATAAGGAATTGATAACACAGTTACAGAGGCTGAGAAGCTCTGGGATCCTCAGTCAGCCAGGTGCAGATGGTATCATTCCAGCCTGAATCTGAGGGCCTGAGATCCAGGAGTTGAGCAGTTTCAGACTGAAGGTAGGAAGGAGGCTGATGTCCCGGTGCAAAGACAGCCAGCTAGAGTGTGTGACATCTCTGTACTCCGCCTTTTCGTGTGTTAAGCTCTTCAGCAGACTGGAGGAGACCCATCTGCATTGGGAAGGGCAATCTGGTTTACTCAGTCTATGAATTCACATATTATTTTCATCCAAAACAGCCTCACAGACATACACAGAATAATATTTAAGCAAATCCTTGGACATCTGAGGACCTAGTCAAGTTGACATAAAATCAACTCTCACACCTTCATCCAAGATTTAAAGTTTGCCTATTATATTTTAAAGACTTTCCTGAGGATTCTAAGCTAAGTTAATTGCTTCCCATACCCTGCAACAGAGATTGTCACGTGTTACACGGATTCATTCCTTTTTCTTTTTCAGAGAAGATGTGGTTACTTTATTTATTTTATTTTTTGGATATTCCTTTTTCTTTTTTATTTTATGAAAAAAGAAAACAAATTTTCATAGTAAAATAATAAGAGAATAACAATAATTATTGCAATGTGTATTGGTATCTTCAAAGTAATTACTCAGTTCAAGACATAAAACCAAAAAGATTCTTAGAAAAAGAAACAGATAATAACAAAAACTTTCTTTTCAATGAACTAAGATAAACTATTTGTATAAAGGAAGCAAATTAGCATATATATTGAAATTTTTTAAAACAATGGAATATGTAACTTGGGGAAGTATTTGAACTTCTTATTTCCTATTTATCTCTCATATATATCTATATCTATATCTATATCTATATCTATATGGCTGTATTGCTTCTCATATAAGAGAAACTGTATGATATTTGAGCTTGTGCATTTGACTTATTTCACTTAATATTATGTTCTCAAGTTGCATCCATTTACCTACCAATGCTTCAAGTTTATTTCTCTTTACAGCAGTGTAGTACTCCATTATGTACAAATACCAGATTTTTCTTATCCATTCATCTGTTGATGGACATATACACTATTTACAAGATCTAATTATTACAAAGTGTGCTGCTATAAACATGGGCATGCATGTATCCCTGTAATATGATGATTTTAACTTTTATGGGAAGATCCCTAGAAGAGGGATAGCTGGGTCAAGTGCAATTGATACCTTTAGTTTTTTGAGGAATTTCCACCTTGATTTCCATAGTGATTGTACTAGTTTACATTTCTACCAATAATATAGTGAAGTTCTTTTTCTTCCACATCTTTGCCAGTGTTTGTTATTATTAGAGTTTTTGATAATAGATATTCTTTCTGGGGTAGTAATATCTCAGTGTACCTTTAATTTGTGTTTCTTTGATGGCCAGAAATGATGAACATTTTTTTATGTATTTATTGGCCATTTGTACTTCTGAGAAGTGTCTATTCATTTCGGTTGCCCATTTTGTGATTGGGTCTTTTATGGGGGGGTCTAATAATTTTAGTTCTTTATGTATTCTTGATGTTAGTCCTTTGTCCATGGAATAGCTGGCAAAAATCTTTTCCCATTTGATAGGTTGTTTCTTCACTCTGTAGTTTGTTTCCATTGTTGTGCAGCAGCTTTTAAATTTGATATGATCCTATTTGTTGATTCTTGGTATTATTTCTTGTGCCATTGGGGTTCTGTTCAGAAAGTCCTTGCCTATGCCTATGTCTTCAAGAGTTGTACCTATTTTATTTTCTAGCAGATTAAATGTTTCTGTTTTAACATTTAGATCCTTGATCCATTTGATTTGAGTTTAGTACATGGTGAAATAGTGGGTCTAGATTCAATCTTCTGCGAAGATGTGGATATCTAATTTCTCCAGCACCATTTATTAAAGAGGCTATCTTTCCTCCCTTGCATGTTTTTGGCTCTTTGTCAAAGATCAAATAGCTGTATGTGTTGGTTGTTTCTGCTTCTTCTGTTCTGTTCCTTGGATCCACATGTCTGTTTTTGTGCCAGGACCATGCTGTCTTGATAATTGTAGCTTTATAGTTTAAGTTCAAGTCTGGGATAGTGATGCCACCTACTTTGCTTTTATTACCCAAGATTGCTTTTGCTATTCTGGGTCTCTTTTGATTTCATATGAATTTTAGAATTGCTTTCTCTTTCTCTGTGAGAAATGCCATTAGTATTTTGATTGGGATTGCATTAAATCTATGTATCAGTTTTGGAAGTATAGCCATTTAGATTATGTTGGTTCTGCCTATATAGGAACAGGGCATATTTTCCCATTTTCCTATGTCCCCCTCAATTTCCTTTTTCTTTATGATGTAATTTTCATTGTAGCGGTCTTTCACTTTCTTAGGTTAATACCTAAGGATTTATTATTATTATTATTATTTTTTTTTTGTGGGTACCGGGGGGTCGACCTCAGGACCTCGCGCGCCAGCAGGCGCCCATGCCGCTGAGCGATATCACCGGCCCCTTTTTTGTATGTGGGTTCCGGGAGTCGAACTCGGGCCCTCGCGCTTGCAGGGCAGGCACTTAAGCCGCTGAGCCATCTCACCGGCCCGTGGATTTATTATTTTTTGATGCTATTGTGAATGGTATCCTTTTCCTAATTGCTTTTATTTTTAGTGAGATCACTACTAGTGCATAGGAATGATATTGTTTTTTGTGTGTTTATTTTGTGTCTTGCTGCACTGCTGAGTTTGGCTATCAGTTTAGGAGTCTTTTGGTGGAGAATATTTCGGATCTTGTAAGTAATCGGATCACATCATCGCAAATAGTGATATTTTGACTTCATCATTTCCTATATGTATCCCTTTTATTTCCTTCTCTTGCCTGATTGCTCTAGCTAATATTTTGAGGATTATGTTGAACAGGATCCCAACTAGGACACTAGATTATAGTTAGTCATCCTGTCTCTTTAGGCTTCTCTTGCATAGGACTGCTTCTTTTTTTGATGTCCATGGTAGTTTTGAGTTCTTGTCAGATATTTTGTAGAATGCCCTTCCACTGGGATTTATCTTATGTTTTTCTGATGACTTCACTGAGGTTAGATGTTTGAGATAAGATCACAGAAGTAAAGTGACATTTTCCTTTCTTCATATATATCAAGAGTATGTGCTGTCAACATGATTGATTACTGCCCATGTTGACAGGTGGCTGAGGTGGTGTTGGTCAGGTTTCTAAAACTACTCTTTTCCCTGTCATTTTTATCTATATTACCTGGGGGTCAGTTAACCTCTTGAGGCTTGATTTCTTCTTTTTTAAAATAGGGACAATGAGGCTATCTCAAAGAGTTGTAATGATATAAAAGGAGAAGGTCAGGTGGCACACTGTAATAAACCATAGCTTCCAAGAAAGTTGTATTTGAATTTTAGTGATTGTCAAACAGATGGAAAAGGAATTCTCATTTTGCAGTTGAAACTTTATAACTCAGAGAGTCAGAGTAACTTGCTCAGTTTTTTTTTTCACAAAGCTTACAACTGTGACACGAATGTGAAGAAAAGTTGAGAAATGTTTGTGCTTCTGAACCAGAAGCCCCTAAGAAAGGCAGAAAAAGAAATATTCACAGTCAATGATGGACGAGAATGCCTGGATTGATTTTCATGTTCACTTTCTTAGGGTGACTCCATTAATACTCCTTTAATATTGGTGTTCATGGTGACTCTGTGGTTCTCAAGCTTTGCTTTTTGTCATGGCATCCTTTGGACCAGTCTAGAAAATGCTTGGATGGATTGAGCATTAGGGGAAGAAGGTAGCCTCATATGAGGTTAGAGGTGAGGCTAGAGGTGGGTCACTGATGGTACTGAAGATCAGCCCAAATTATCTGGAATATGGAAGGTATTTGAGCATGGGTGGAAGCATTTATAATGTGACCAACACTAATCCAACTCTGGAAGTGGAAATTATGCTGGTATCATCTCTTTTCCCAGAGTACAGATACATGTTATGAAGAGCTCACTCTTGCACCAATGTGCTGCTAATTTCCTTCTCTGGCCTTTGGACTAAGTGAAAAACACACTTCACTTGTGACAGGAAACATTTTTTTCTCAAGTTGAAAATATTGTTGAGTGGAGTTTGGCTCACAGTTTCCAGGTTTAGTTGGGTGTTTCTTGGTCAGGTTTTTTAGTGAGGCTCAGGTCAAGATTCAGGTACTGCAACCTTGGCTGAGGTTATCCAGTCTCCTCCTAAAAGGCCCTTTCAGTGGTTCTTGTTAGGAGGTTGTAGCTTCTCACTACACCAATCTCTCCCCAGGGCAGACAAGCGACCAGTAGGAGACAGCTCATGGAAGGTTTTGAAAAGCTATTTCCTGTCTTTTTCTCTGTGTGTTTCCACCTTTTCTGTAGGAGGCTTTCTTCTCCCTGGAACCTTGATCTAAATAGAAGAGCAAGACTTCCATCAACTGGGAGGCCCGATTCCCTGGTTACCAGGTTATCTTCTTCCTCCGTAAGCCCACTGGAGCACATTCTGCGTAGGTTCGGTTAGTGGTTCAAAGCATCTCTCTTTTTTTTTTCAGGTTCACTTTACGAATGAGGAAATCTTGCCTAGGACTCTGTCTCCCATCAGGAATTTTGGCTCACTTATTCTGCTTAGTACTGAGTTCTGATGCTTCCATGTGCTCTTCAGACCTGTGCTTTGGATATTCTCTTTGGAAATCTCACTTCAAGAATTTTACATAACTTTTTACTTTACCTCTTTGGAAAAGTCTTCCTAACCAGCCCACTTAAGAGAAATTATAATTCCTGTTCTGTGTCTCCTACTGCGGCTATTAATCCTGATACATCTACTTCACTGGATTAAGTAATGCCCAGCAGATTGGAACACGCTCTTGGGTGTGTGTGCATGGGGCATGGAGATGTGGCCTTGGGTCATATACACAGCCCCATGCCCATTCCTCTCTGGCACTGTTCCCCATTCTCCTTCCCAATCTCTAAGAGCTATGCAGCTTTTCTGTGCCATGTCCTTCTGCTTAATGATCCTCTCCTGAAGCCAGCTGAGTATGGACTGAACCCCTTAAAGTTTGAGCTAAACGAAAACTTTCCTCCTTTAAATTGTGTGTTGAATAGTGTGTTCAGTAATGGGAAGCCTAATATATTCTTTTATTTATTTATTTTTTTGGTACCAGGAATTGAACTCAGGACCTCCCGCTTGCCAGGCAGGCGCTGTGCCGCTGAGCTATATCCCCGGCCCTGGGAAGCCTAATAGAACCGCGTAAGTGTACACTTGGTGAGAACAGGGACTTGTTTGAGTTTGTTTACTGATGTAGGTCCAGTGCCTTAGAGAAAAACTGGCGTATGTAGTGTGTATTCACACAGTGTTGTATGAACTTGGAAGGGGGGAAGGAGGAAAAAGGGGAATTAATATTGCTTAACAAACCATAAGGGGCTGGCTACACATTGTACTGGGTACTTTGAATACATTATCCTACTAAATCTTTATACTCCTGTGAGGCCAGAATCAAACTCATACTGCTAATTAGTGACACAGAGATTTCAAAATGTGAGTATATTGAATTTATACATTTAATAATTTTCAGTACATGAAAATTACTGAATACTTAAAGTAAGGAAGCAGTAAACTTTATTTTGTTATAAATCAATACCTATTGTTTATCTGTGTTTTTGGACTATATCTTATAAACTATAGCCATAAGCTATAAACCTATTTACTTTTTAGCTTTTAACATTTAACTACAAACAAATAAAATCTGGAAAATATAGATGGTGCATGGAGTTCATGCTGAGACAACTCTTTGCCCTCAGTTTATTTATTTCTTTTTCTTTTTTCTTTTTGGACCAATCATGGAAACTGTGAATAGCGTATTGGGGCTGAAAACTTCTTTTGATCAAGTGAATTTCTGCTGCCTTGACTTTACTTTCATTGTAATAAATGAAGGAATGGATTGGGTATTCCATCTTCTAAATAGCCATCAAAAATCCTAGTAAAATTCCTATTTTTCTCTGAGTATTAAGGCTTTAAAGTTGCAATTGCTTAAGTGTATATTTAGTGGTATACTTTCTTGGAAATATATAAAAATGAAATTGTCAGAGGGCTCTAAAAATCAGTGGTGAGCAAGTAATCCTCCAAGGCTGTCAGAGTCTAAGGGGACTTTTATTCAGCTAGGGAGTTATGTTGTTGACAAGGAGCTTACTAAACACTGAATAGAAGAAAACCATTTACAAGAAATGGGCCATTTGGTGCATCCAATCAATGGTTAATCTAAACCTGGCAGAGAAGCACAGGCATTGTATTAGTGTACTAGAATGCACATGGGTCATGCATTTTCTTTCTCATTTGGTCCAATCACAAACCAATTCAGCTTTCTGGGTTGTGTACTGAAGAGCCTGTCCATGGATGCATGAAAAGAAATTGAGAAATAGAGTGCCGAAAATTTAGATTATAAAATCTGTTTAGGGAAATAGTTAAATATAGCAAATTGTAATCAAGCCTTCTGCACTGTTCTAGCAATGTGAATATAGATTAGTTTTTTTTCATGGAAAACTATGAAAACTATATGTGTATTATTTTCAGGAATCTGAAAGAATATTGTTGAATTGAAATTTAAAACATTCTGCAGGAAATTGAGAGTATGGTAATTATTTCAATCTGAAATATAATTAGAACTTTTGGAAAGACAACATAAATCTTACTTAAGCATGATTCTAGTAGTGAACAGCTCCCCAGGGAGAAACTTCACCTAATAGGCTCTGTTCTGATATCACAGAGATCGTTAGAGAGTTCAGGTGACAAATTTCAGTCGGACTCGTAGGCCATTGGAAAGGCTTTAGATCTGCCTCCAGAAAATATGGAATTCATAGGAGGGCTTTGAGAAAAGAAGCAATATTATAAAACTCACATCATAAAACAGACTTCTTTGTCTTGTGTTGAGAATAAATGTTAAGAGAAGGTTATGGAAGAAGGGAAATCAAGTCACAGATTAATGCAGCAGGTTGGATGAGATGTGTGATGGCTTGAGCTGACAAAGTAGTAGATGAAATGTTGAGAATTTATTAGTTTCTGGATATATTTTGAAGACACAGCCAGTAGGAGTTATTGATGAATTTGGTGGTGGTGGTGGTGGTGGTGGTGGTGGTGTGTGTGTGTGTGTGACAGAAAGGGCTGAATCAAGGGTGATTCCAACTTTTTCAGATAGGCAATTGGAATAATAGAATTACTGGTTAGTGACATGGAAAATCCTGCCAGAAAAAAAAATTTGGGAGTTAGATAATCCAGAGCTATGCTTTAGACATATCCCCACTAGATATCACAATGGATATCAAGTAGTTAGGCGTGTATGTGAGGCTTCATGTGGGAGCTCTGGGATGATTATTAATTTGGGATTCATCAGAATATAGATTGTATTTGAAGCTATCATCCAGGGTGTGAGTGTAGATTGGAGACGATACCAATCTACAGTATTGAGGATTTCAATGTTTGAAAAATGGGGAAAGACGGAGAAACCAGTGGAAGAGACTGGAAAGGAAGTTTTGTGATATGAAGGAGAGATGAGGGAAGCCAAGTGAAGAAAGAGTTTTGACAAGGAATGAGCAATCAGCTGGATCTAATGCTGTGGCCGTGTTAAGTAAGATGAAGTATGAGAAGGAGGAAGAGATCATTGGTGACCTTGACAAGACTGTTCAGTGATGTAGCACTGACTAAGTCATGATTAGATTGCATTCAGTAGGAAAAAAAAGCCAGGGCACACAGTAAATCTTTTGCTGACTTTTCCTATAAAAGTGAGCAGAGCAAAGCTAATGCATGGCAACATGAAGTTATATGTAGGATAAAATATGTTACCGAATCTTTGTGTGCTGCGGGTTCTGCAGTGGGTTCATCCTGGAGTGGTGATCTAGAGAAGGTAGAAGATGATGGGACCTACGGCATAAGGGGAAGGGTCATTCTAAGCTCAAAAACGGACAGATTATTTCAGCAAGGGTACATGTCATTGTGTAGGTGTGACAAGAGGAGCTTGTGATCATTTTCTTCTCATGGCTACAGAAATCTCTCTTTTATAGGAAAAGGAAGCCAGAAGCATGAATGGGAGCAGGGATGTTAAAGGTTTGAGGGAAGTGGAGAAGCTGTGAAATAATCACAAGTTAAAAAAGTGCTTGAATCTCTTGGTTCCCTTTCCATTTACAAAAGCTCTGTCTTCATTTTTTCCCCTTACCAATTCTCTTTTTTTCATCACCCCCTTTCCCATCCTCCCTCCATCTCTTTTTCTACTTCCCATTTGAGGGAAGGGAGGGGTAGGGAACTAAAAAGAATTAAGATGTGTTACTTACATGTACCAACTCCCCAGAATAAATGTAATCATTATGTACTGCAAACATGCACTAATAAAAGTTAAACAATAAATTTAAAAAATATGCTTGGAAAATATACTATGATTGCTTGCAGCCTCCTTAAGATTAACTTGAAGCCCATCAGCATGGTTATGTATTTTTCTTCAGTCCCTTGTATCTGAGAGGTGGTAGGGACTGAGTAAGTATGAGGTTGGATGTAATCAAGAGTAGACAATACAATTGAGGGTGTGATTGCAAAGAAAGGTCGTAGAGTCTAAACTGTGTAAGGAGAGAGGTTACAACATAATGGTGATTATAAAAAATCAGTAGTGTGTAGGTACGACTGAGTAAAAGAAGTATTGAAAATCTCATACCAGAGGAAATGAGGAAACTCTTAGGAGTGGTCCTAAAGAAAACAATGTTTCAAAATGGGATTGTGAGGGAAATGTAGTTTAGAACAGATTTGTAGGATTGTGTGGTTTAGGAAGAGTGGAGACCAAAATAATTGGAGGAATTTTGAGTAGTAGAGGTCAAGGAATTGCATGGGAATTTAAATCACCAAGACCTGAAACAGCAGTATTAGTGAAGAAAATGATAGTGATTATCTCTCAATTACATTATGAAAATCATGTATTTTAGTTTAACATTCAAATACGTTAGAATAAAAGGATCAATGTCATTGTTTGATAGGGCTATCATCATGTTCCACTGTCCATAGTGACTATTATATCTTGCATTGGATGACTGAATTAAAAACCATTTGCTAAAAAGCTATATTTTATTGAAACGTGACCCCTCTATTAGTTGCTTGAGTGTAGATTTTGAGTAGAAAGTGTTGGCATGCCCATTCACTCATGACTCCAATCTCCCTGTGCATGGCCAACATCTCTTATACTACAAACATCAGAAAAGGCCTCTCGTACAAAGAAATAGTAAAACTTTAATACATATTAGAAAAGCCAACTCTGCTAAGAAACCATTTATTTTGTCATTTGAGATGGATATATTTCAAGTCAACCTGATTTTTCTGGTAAACTAAGTGAATTATATCCATGAAAACATGAACATTTATTTTTAAAATTAGGCATTGTAATCTGAACCATAACATATGTAATTCATTATGAATTTCTTATGTTTGGTTTTCCACCCAGAGTTATAATTGGGCCCCACAATTAGTGGGTAGAAGTCTGTGGTGGTCTGAGTTTGCTTTAGCCCTTGTGATAACAATGGAAACCTTTAAATTTTAATACAATCATTTTAGTTTTCAACTACATTACAGGGGAAAAGAAAAAAATGATCTCAGATTTTGATATCTGGGAAAATTCAAAGATATCATTTGGGAAAATTTATTGTTCAAGAAATTACCTGTTATCCAACTGAGACAATTTGCTATTTGATGTCTGTCTTTATCAACAAACATAATATACTACTTTTTGAAGAAATATACAGAAGTAGTGTTGCCAGATTATATAATAGTTGCACTTTTAATTTCTTTGCGGAATCTCCATAATGTTTTTCATGGTGGCTATTAGATTTTGCGTTCCTACAAATAACGTGCAAGGGTTCCAACTCCTCTACGTGCTCACCAGCATTCCCCTTCCTTCCTTCCTTCCTTCCATCCTTTCTCTTCTTTGGGAATAAACATTCTGACATTGTGAGGTGACATCTCATTATGGTTTTGAATTGCATTATCCTACTGATTAGTGATGTTGGAAAATTTTTCATAAACCTGTTGACGATTTGTACGTCTTCTTTGAAGAAGTGTCTAATTATTTAGCCCATTTTAAAATTGGGTTATTAGGGTTTAAATTTTATTCTATTGCATTGTAAAAGTTCCTTGAGTATTTTAGAAATTAGCTACATATCAACTGTATGCTTTGCAAATATTTTTCGCATTTTGTAGGTTGCCTTTTTGCACTGTTGTTTTCTTTGTTATACAGAAGCTTTTTAGGTTGATATAGTGCCATATATCTAATTTTGTTTTGGCTGTCCCTGCTTTTGGTATCATATCCATGCAGTCATTGTTAAGCCCAATATTGTGAAGACTTTCCTTATGTTTTCTTCTAGAAGTGTAACACTGTCTGGTCCTGCATTTAAGTCTTTAATCTGTTTGAGTTTACTTTTGGGCATGGTATAAGATATGGCTCCAAATTATTTTGCACGTGGATATCCAGTTTTCCTAGCACCACTTGTTGAAGAGATTATTTTATACTCATTATATATTCTTGGGACCTGTGGGAGATCCTTTGACTGAATATGCAGTGATATATTTCTGGACACTGTAGTCTGTTCCATTTTTCTGTATGTCTGTCTTTATGTCTAAGGCATACCACTTTAATTATTATTGTTTTGTAATATAATTTAAAATAAGAAAATATGATGCATCCAGCTTTGTATATTGTGTTTCCATATGAATTTAAATTTTTTTTCTCTTTCTGTGAAAATTAGTATCTCAAGAGATATTAGGATCCTGGTGTTCATTACAGCACTAGTCACAATAGTCAAGATGTAGAAACAATCTAAATGTCAGTCAACGGGAATGGACACAGAAAATGGGGTGGCATACATAAAATGGAATACTATTTAAGAAACCATATTAAATGAGGAAATTCTGGGCTGGTGAGATAGCTCAGCAGCATAAGCACCTGCCTGGCAAGCACAAGGTCCTGAGTTTGACTCCCGGTACCCACATAAAAAAAAAAAAAGAGGAAATCCTTTTATTATTGATGAACTGTGAAGATGTTATGCAGAATGAAATAAGGCATTCACAAAAAGGCAACTACTGCATGATTCTACTGATATGAAGAATGCAAAATAGTTAAACTCATAAAATGAGTAGAATGGTGGATACTAAGGGTTGGGTGTGGTGAGAGGGAGAAATGGGAAATTGCTAATTGATGAGTATGAAGTTTCAATTATGCAAATTCAATAAGCTCTAGAGATTTGTGCTTATTTAGTATTTGCCAATAGTAAATATTACTTGTATTAAATACTTAAAATTTGTTAGCATTCTTACACAGTAAAATTTAAAAAAATGATAATGCAGTACCAATGCAATTATTACCTATGATACATCAGAGCTACAATTCTATATTTTAAAACTATAAAAATATTATGTGCTAAATTGATTCTAGAAAAACAATAAACATATTACATCTTATGGTTCTATTTATTTATCCTGCAATTAGTGTAATTGTCTCATTTTTACATTATCTCAATTAGTGCCTCACCTTTAGATTGGAGAGAAGAATGTTGTTGGATGTAGATTTATTATTTCATAGCATTTTTTACATAGAAATGATACAAGAATTCAACTCATTTTTTTATCAATAGGAAAACTGAAGATGCAAAGCACAGTGATTTGTTTAACTTTACATTATAAAGTTTGCAATTTGAAACTAAATCTTTCAAACATATCTACTATATCTTACTTTCATTCAAATATTAATTATAAACAATGTTTTCAAGTTAGTACCTTGATATTTGGAAATATTAATGGTTCTTTCTTTTTTTTTATGGGTACTGGGGGTCGAACTCAGGACCTCACGCTTTCGAGCAGGTGCTTATGCCACTGAGCTATCTCACCGGCCCAATGGTTCTTTACCTTTGTTTTTTTTTTTTTTTTTTGTGGGTACCGGGGTCGACCTCAGGACCTTGCGCACCAGCAGGCGCCTGTGCCGCTGAGCGATATCACTGACCCTTTTCTCGTATGTGGGTTCCAGGAGTCGAACTCAGGCCCTCGCGCTTGCCAGGCAGATGTTTACACCGCTGAGCTATCTCACCGGCCCCTCTTTACCTTTAAAGAGTTATCTCCAGTTAAGACACATATTCCGCTCTCTTACTGAGTTACACTATGTTCAAAGCTACAGTCATAATATTTCTTTAAAAAGAAAAAAGGAGGGAAGTTTATCAAGTTTAAATTCTTGATATAATTTTTATCCTATTTTCTACATCACGTCCCTGATATTGGAATGTCCTTATTTTCAAAGAAATATTTCTTTGAATTTTTGGATGGTAACTGAGTTTTGTTCCTTTTTAGAAAAGAAACAACTGGAACTAAAAATGATTATAGGACAGATGACTACATTTACATGTAATATATTAAAGCTATGTCTATGATTAGTAACTTCTAATTTCTTTAGTTTCCTTCAAGGTTGAATTTATGAGGAGGGTATTCTTCTAAATTGTTAGACTATAGAGACTATATCTTGTTCATTAGAAACCTTTCTATACTAATGAAGAGAAAAACAAGATAGATAAATAGGAAATAGGAAAATTTCAAATAATTCCCCAAATTACCTGTTCTGTTGTTTCAGAAATATTTTAATATACATGCTAATTTGTTTCATTTATACTAATAGTTTCTTAGTTCTTTGAAAAGAAAGTTTTGGGCCGGCGAGATGGCTAAGCGGCCTAAGTGCCTGCCTGGCAAGCGCGAGGGCCTGAGTTCGACTCCTAGTACCAGCATACGAAAAAAGGGGCCGGGGATACCGCTCAGCGGCACAGGGTGCCTGCTGGCATGCGAGGTCCTGAGGTCGACCCCCGGTACCCACAAAAAATAAAAAAAAAGAAAAGAAATTTTTTTGCTATTATCTTTGTTTCTTTGTGAAAGAATTTTTTCTGTATCTTGTACTCTGAGTAACTGCTTTTAAGATAATGATATTATAGTCAATTAAGGATTGTTATTTTCACCTTATTTTGTTATGAAATTTTGTTTTATTATTTTCATAAAATAAAACAAATTATTAAAGAAAGCATTCTGTGAGATCATTTCTTCATGGGTAAATGTTCAAATCAGTAGGTTGTATTTACTGCAGAGAATCATAACAAAGCATCTACAAGCATTATGACAGAATCATATTCTATTCAAATTCTTAGAGATATATTCTCATTAAAATACTTCATGAATATTAAAACCTTACAAAAATTAAAATTAATCTTAGACAATATTTACCCTTTCAAAAGCAGCTGCATAGTGTTGCTAGTAATAGGTAAAATATCACTAATTATATTCCTGTAGTTATTAACATTCAGTTACCAGAAGTAATGTATTGTAGCCAAGAATAACAGTACCTCTGGACAGTTACTTTCTGAACTGAAATATTTTAGTGTCTAAATTTGTACTAGTTTAGGATTTTATAAGTTAAATATTATTGGCGGTAGAGTGGAGGTCAACAGTAGTGAGAAAAAGAAGTGTATTTCATGTTACCCTATAAGCAGCATAAGTTCAAAATAATAGTGGCTTACACAACATATGATGTATTTCTGTCTTACATAAATGTATGGAATTAGGTGGTCCAGGGCTGGTATGGCCCTTTTAAAGTGTCAAGGATGGAGGTTTCTTCAGTATTGTGTCCTTTCTGCATGTCCAATATCACATCATCATTGAATCTGATAACCCCAGCTTCGGGCATCTGGTCTACAGTCTACACAAGAGGAAGAATTGAAGAGAAAGGCAGGGCATGAAGTGTGTGTGTGGCTTTCCATTCAGAACAATTCCTAATTTCTATTAAGAATGATTTGCCAGGCAAATCGATCTCATTTTTAGGCCACTTCTTATTCACATGCTGCACATAACAGCAGGAAAGTCTATGAAAGCCCTCTTTCTTTTGTGTATTTGTTGGTCCAGATAATAATCAGATTTATTACTAGCAGTGGTAGCGAAGAACAACTACTCATTGCCATAAGTGGTCTTTAGTGGAAACTAACAGGCTTGTAATGCAGTTTTTGAAAAATATAAAAAAAACCGTTAATGGGATTACACTAAAATCTTGTCTTAGAACTAAGCCTGTAGCTTAAAATAAAAACCAACCCTTCCTCCTTTAAATTGTGGGTGTCAGTTATTGCATCTCAGTGGTGAGAAAGTGACTGAGACAGTGGTAAGTTTTATGGTAAGTGAATTTAGCTTCCTTAAAGTATAGTAGCTTAGTAGAACTTGTTCCAAAGTAATCATGAAAGATAAAGGAATCTATTTAAGTAACTGAGTCTAAGACCCTTTTCTTAAAATTGCTTTGAACAAAAATGCCAGTTATGCTTCTCTGGAACTGTGAAATTATGAAAAAGTTCTCAATTGCTGTTCCCCAACATGATCCTGAATCTCTCAGCATCCTTGAGACACTTAAGGGGTCCAAGAGGCCAACCCTATTTTCCTAGTAGTACTAAGATGTTTTTTGCCTCTTTCATGGTGCTGACAAAATGATAGTGGATAAAATCACGGCATCTTCTCACAGATCAAAGGAGTGGAACCAAACTGTCCTCGTCATTGAATTCTTCAGCCCATAAATTCCCATTGAAAAGCGGCCAGTTCCTTCTTTGAGGAAGTTGTAATATTATTAAAACCTGCAACATGAGCACATTTCATTTATTCTGTGTGATGAAATGGAAAGTATCACCAGAGCTTTTCTGCCATGTATCAAATGACGATAGTACCTCAAGGAAAAGGACAAGTGTGATTTACCTGGAACACCATTTTTAACCAAGAAATGACTGCTCAACATCTTTGGCCATTAGAGAAATGCAAATGAAAACAATGCTAAGATTCAGTCTCACTCAGGAAAGAATGGCAATCATTAGGAAATCAAACAATAACAAATGCTGGTGAGGCTGTGGTGAAAAAGGAGCCCTCCTGCACTGTTGGTGTAAACTAGTACAACCATTGTGGAAATCAGTGTGGAGATTCCTCAATGAGCTGAAATTAGAAATTCCATATGACCCTGCAATCACCCCACTGGGTATCTTCTTCAGAGAGCTTAAGTCATCATACTACAATGATACATGCATACCAGTGTTCATAGCAGCACACCTCATAATAGCTAGGTCCTGGAAACAGCTTGTGTTTGGATGATTGGATAAAGAAAATGTGGTATCGATATATAGTAGAATACTATTCTGCTTGCTTTATTTATTTATTTATTTATTTATTTATTTATTTATTTACTTACTTACTTATTTGTTTTTTTGAGACAGGGTCTCACTATGAAGTTCAGGCTGGCCTTGGACTTACTATGTAGCCCAGGCTGGCCTTGAACTCCTGGCAATCCTCCTGCCTCAGCCTCTTTTTTTTTATTTTAAAGAGAAGAAAAAACAAAACAAATCAAAAAAAGAACAAATTTTCAAAACAACATAATATGAGGGTAACAATGGTCAATGCATTACGTATTATTATCTTTAAGTTAGTTATTCAGGATACCAGACACTAGCATTCAATTGTCCAAACACTATTGGCTCAAACCTTACTCTTCAACGAACTAAGTAAAATTGGTAGTGTATCTATCTTAACCATCTTATATATATATACAATTTTTTTCCCTTTCCCTTCTTTCTTTTCCCTATTCCAGTCTCTCTTTCCTATTGACCAGTTTCTTTTTGATTCACCATGTCTATTGTACATTTTGGATCTTATTTACTCTTTCAGTTTCTCATACTAGAGAGACAATACGATGCTTACACATGTGCGTCCGGTTTATTTCACTTATGAGTATTTTCTCGAGTTGCATCCATTTACCTATAAAAGTCTCCAGTTTATCCTTCTTTATGGCTGAATAGTACTCCATTGTATAAAAATACCACATCTTTCTTATCCATTCCTCAGTTGATGCCTCAGCCTCTTGAGTGCTGAGATTATAGGCATGCGTCACCATGCCTAGCTCTTACTCTGCTATAAAGAATGACAGATTTGATACATTTGTAGGAAAATGGATGCACGTGGAAAATAAAATGTTGAGTGAAATAAAACAGACAGAAGCTTAAATACCACATAGTATCTCTCATTTGAGTAAGGTGAAGTACAAAGACAATAATAAAGCATGGATAGGAGGGGACAAGGGGATGGATCTCATGCAATAAGGAAGTGGTCCAAGGGAAAAAGTACAAGGGGAGAGGAGGAGGGCAAGGGCAAATAAGTAGAATAAAGATCTGCCATGTACAGGAACCTAACAACCTCAATGAATGTAAACATTATAGGCCATAATATGAGCTAAGATTAATAATATCGATAAGAATGAAAGGTGGGGGCCGGTGAGATGGTTCAGCGGCTTAAGCGCCTGCCCGGCAAGCGCGAGGGCCCGAGTTCGACTCCCAGAACCCACATACGAAAAAGGGGCCGGTGATATCGCTCAGCGGCACGGGTGCCTGTTGGCGCGCGAGGTCCTGAGGTCGACCCCCTGGTACCCACAAAAAAAAAAAAAAAAAAGAATGAAAGGTGGGATGGGGGCATTATAAGAGGAGTGAGGGAAAGGGAAGGGGATTAAAAAAAAAAACAAGCTGTGGTGTGTACCTGTAACCACTCCCCAAGATGATTATAAACTGCACGAACTGCGGAAATGTTCTAAACAAAACAAACAGAAACAAAAATAAAAAACCCCAGAAACGACTGACAGACAAACTATGGTTTTTCAGATTTACATTTTCACAGGTATTTTCTCAAAAAACTAATAAGGTGAGCCTGTCATTTCACCCATGACTGGGTTTGCTGTTTTTAGTGATAAAATAAGAGATTTCAAGTGAAAATTAGAAATTCAAAAAATTTTTATCCATGGCTGTGATCTTGACAGTTTCCCAATAATTAGAGCCTCTATCGATGAGAAGTTTGTTGATATTAAAGAAAATGATTATTTTTGATATTTTAAAATGAAAAGTGTCAATGTTTGGAGTTTTGCATAACTCATTTAACTAATGTTTTAGATGAGCTGTGTATGACAAAAACTAGCACATAGGTAAAAATCCTTTGAAAATGCAAGATGGATCATTGGATTTATGTAAAACAGTATGAAAGCAAAAAGAACAGCGTTAAACTGTTCTACCTGTTGCCAATAAAATATTTGTACAAAGATGGATTTTTTTCTTATAATACAGCTAAAATAACAAATAGGAGAATGCGTTTGTTTTCTACTATACCAAACATTAAAGAAATTTGGAAACATGAAAAACAATGTCATTTTTCTCACTAACTTGTTTCTTTATTTTTCATTTTTGGTTATTTTTCTTAAACCATTTCTATATTATCATTTAATAGGTTTATCATTGCTTCAAAAATATATTTTAAATATTTGTTTTTATTTTCAACATGGTGAAAATTGAATGATACCATTTATATAATTCTTTTTTTTTTTTTTTTTTTGTGGGTACCAGGGGGACGACCTCAGGACCTCGCGGGCCAACAGGCACCCGTGCCACTGAGCGATATCACCGGCCCCTTTTTCGTATGTGGGTTCCGGGAGTCGAACTCGGGCCCTCGCGCTTGCAAGGCAGGCGCTTACGCCGCTGAGCCATCTCACCGGCCCCCATTTATATAATTCTGAGATTCTCCATTTTTAAGAGTGTAAGGGCTTCTTCTGAAACCAAAGAGAACTGCTGTTTTAGATTATGACAAGTATAGCAGAGAGCCATATCATGTTCTAGTGTAGATTTTTAAAACATATTTAGCATAGGTTATTTACCTTCTGGATAGAAACTCAGAAACTAAATGCATTGGTTGTTAGCCTTGTTTTCTTCCAAAAGCATATATGAAAGAACCTTAAAATGAACAGATAGTTTTAAGCCTTCAGTCTTGAATTCCAGTCATTTTCCCAGATATTCTAGGTATTATCCCTGTGTGGTGGAAGACCATGAGAAATGTATGTTTGGACCATGTTAGTTTTATCACCAACAGAATTGTCTTTACTAAGTTATACTTTGGCATTATGCTTTCAAATTGTATTGAAAAACACAGTAATACTTTCCTACATAGTCACTTCCTTTTCTTAGAAATGTTGAGGATATTAACCTTTCCCATATTCCATAACCTCTATGTGAGGAAATATGACATTTATCTCAGTTTAAGAATCAGTAAAAGCTGTTTCTGTTGAAAAGTAGATGTATTCGTTCTTTCCTTAATGACCTAAAACTTGAGACAGATTTTACTTCCTTTGTTGCTTTGACAACAAGAAAATGAATAACAAAATTGCAGGCCCAATTTGAAAACACTTCATGGTTTTATCATCTGCACAGTTGTGTATTATTTTCTTTGTGGTCTTATCTTTCTATTACATCCACAAGTTCTCTATATCTTATTTTAAATTCACTTTATCTTACTATATAATCTATTTCTTGAATTTCTTTAAATTTCCTAATGTTTTTACAGAGTTCTGGTGAAGGTCATTCATTGAGTTTGTTTTTATGTAATAACTATTTAAACCAATTTAATCCATTATAGGCAAAGTAAGGAAGGAGAAAACCCGAAAGACATTGCTTGACTCTTGACCAATACAGATTGTTTTGTACACTAGAAATGGACAGAAGTATAAAGCACTGAGTGGCATTAACATTAAGAGGCTGCTGGATTTGAGGCTATGCTGTCAATAATAGAGGCTGGAAATTTAGTTCCTACAGAATAATGGGTTCTACAATTTTCCTGGAATTTACTAATATCAGACCTTTGTCTCACTACTTGGGGTAGCGCTCAGAGGAAGGAAATTGAAGGCAGCCCTAGACAGGTATTTAGAGGGTGCTGTGGGGCTAGGGAGAGAGGAAGACAAGGAGCTTCGATTTCAGACGTGTAATTGGATTCAGTTCCACTTTGCTTATGTCTGGGTTTGCCACATCCTCACTGTCATGGAGGCAGAGGAGTCCTGAACCAGGCCTGTTAAGATCTTATTCTATAGAGCTCATACTTAGAAGGGTGCAGCTGCGAAATCACTAGACCGGAAGAAGGAGCAGGGAGGTAGGGGCCAGAAAGGAAAAGTGAACTAAAAACAAAAGCAAAAGTCTCCTACCCAAATGAGTCTCGAAGCACGAATGCTAGAACACAGAAGAAAAGTTTACACCAGGACAGCCAAGAAAACCAACACTACAGTCACAAAATCATATAGATCAAGTTAATTATAAACAAAAAGTTTTGTTTTAATTGTGTAAATTTGGAATCTTTAAGTGATAAGTGAAGGAAATTATCAGTTAAAAAGATGAAATTATGAAACAAAGAATGGACATGAAAAAAAATCTCTTAGAAATCTTGGAAATGAAAAATATGCATAGAGTAAGTTATAGGCCATAGAGGAAAATAAGAATTA
The DNA here is from genome assembly GCA_028451465.1 of Erethizon dorsatum. NCBI lineage: Eukaryota > Metazoa > Chordata > Mammalia > Rodentia > Erethizontidae > Erethizon > Erethizon dorsatum. The sequence goes on along the minus strand of CM051826.1, from coordinate 128,357,435 downwards.
AGGATTTGGAGGTTTTGTGACAAAGGATTCTGAACTGAGTTTTTGTTTGGTTGTTTGCTTATTTTCTTGTTGTGGATTGAGCCCAGGGCCTTACGCATTGGAGGCAAGTGCTCTGCCAACAGAACTACACCCCAGCCCTGATTTTTTTTAGTACCGGGCATCAAACTCAGGACCTTGTGCTTGGTGGGCAGGCGCTATGCCACTGAGCTGTATCCCTGGCCCCCCAGCCCTGATTTTAGAATTTATGTTTATCTATTAAAAAATCCGTTGGGAAATTATCTTCCACTTTATTTCATAGGTCACAAATTTGTGTCTCAACAATGAATAACTTCTCCTTTAATCCATCTATTGAATTTTAAAAAGGAATCATTTTTATTGATGGAATTAAAACATTTTATTTGTTTATTTTTATTAGTACGTGTTTGCACTATATAATGATTGCATCCATCATGGGGAGTTAGTACATGTACATAACACATCTTAATTCTATTTATGCCCCTTCCTCTCGCTCCCTTCCTCCTCCCTTCATCTTTTAGTCCCCCTTCCCTTTGCAAAAGATCTATCTCCCTGTAGCCTTTTATTTACTTTTTATTTTGCTCTTTAATTTATTTATGCTCTGTGTTTCTCATATACTAGAAACCAAGTGATATTTAAACTGAATTAATTATTTCACGTCACATTATGGTCTCAAGGTGCATCTATTTTCCTACAAATGATTCAAATTCATCCTTTTTTGTTGAAGAGTAGTACTCCATTGTGTATAGATAGTGCATTTTGAAGGCTAACACATATAAATAAAAACCCACAGATCATAAGTGTCCAACTCAGTGCAATTTTTCAAGGAGAACACACCCATTCAGCTACCACCCACATGAAGATACAAAACATCATCAGCCCCCAGAGACTTCTTCATGATCTTTCCTGGAAATTCCCACCCATAAACATAATTAGTATCATGACTTTCATCAGCATAAATGTATTTATTTTGCCTCCTTATTTTTAAACTTCATACAAATGGAGTCATGGAACATGTACTTGTTGTGTGTGACTATTTTCATTCAAAATTTTATTTATGACCATTCACCTACGTAGACATTGATGGTTTATTCTCACTGTATAAAATTCCATTCTTCCTGGAAATTCCCACCCATAAACATAATTAGTATCATGACTTTCATCAGCATAAATTTATTTATTTTGCCTCCTTATTTTTAGACTTCATACAAATGGAGTCATGGAACATGTACTTGTTGTGTGTGACTATTTTCATTCAAAATTTTATTTATGACCATCGACCTACATAGACATTGATGGTTTATTCTCATTGTATAAAATTCCATTGTATGAATTAACCACAATTTAGGTATCCATTCTAATACTGATCAACAAATCAGTTTCAGTTTGGGGCTATTCCTAGTGATGCTGTTAGAAGCATTTTTATACAGGTATTATTTTGTAGGAGGTGTATATATGTGTGCATACTCACTGTTTATACATTTAGGAGTGAGGTTGAGTATTCATTTGTAATTACATGTTTAGCTTTATAGATAATGTTAAGCAGTTTGATATAGCCTTATATAGTCTTTTAGAAATTGTGAGAACACATAAATGCTGTCTTTTTTTTTTTTTTAATATGAGGATACAGGGAGTCGAACTGAGGACCTCATGCTTACCAGGCAGGTGCTTATGCTGCTGAGCTATATCAACAGCCCAATGCTGTCATCTTAAACCACCATTATTAAGAATACATTTAAAAGATTTTAATTAACAATACAAGTAAAATGTACATTGATATTAACAGTGATATTGATATTTTAAATGTAAAGTTTAAACATACTTAATAATAGTGTTAAGTATATTCACATTACACAGAACAGGTCTCCTGAATTTTCTCATTTGTAAAACTAAAACTCTACAACCCATTTTCCCCCCTGTTTAACAACCAGCAGCCTCTGTACTACCTCTGGAATATGGATTTGACTGCTCTAGATATTACCATGGATGATGGGTTCCAGACAGGTTCCTAGTTTCCTGTGCATGGTGAACAAAGAATTTGTATGCATGAGATGGTAAGGAAATAGCAGCAAAGTTTAAATTAGGTAACAGTATAGACTGAGCGGGCTCCCACCAGTGAAATAAAAAATGTCACAAGCACAGAGGGAACTGGGTTTAGGGATTTAAAATGCAGGTCTAGGGCACCTTCCACTGTGTCTTCTTGAGCATGGCTGACTGTGTGACGACAGGGCTCTGAGTCATGTCAGCTGTGTCTGTCTCACATGTCCTTTCCCGTAATTTACTCTTATAATTGGATGCATGAGATGCAGCCCATTTCATGCGCCTGTGCCTTCAAAGAGCTCCAGGTGAGGAAAGTTACTGTAGGTCATGCAGGAGGATCTGGCACACATGCGTCTTGGTTTGGAATTTCAAAATATTTCAGGGTAGGCTCTGGGGTCTTTGTTTTTCTTATTTCTGCCTATTGGTAGTAAGCCTTAGGACAAAGGTGTGTGTGAGTGCCAGGTTGGCCCTGGGGCATTGCCCAGGTTGAGGTGAGTAAAGGGGAGTGGTCTGGCAGCAAATGGAGGAGAGTGACCCCCATAACCCCTATTGTACTAACGGTATTATAGGTGCCTTATTTAAATTGAGTTATGGAGTATCTTTTTGTGACTATTTTATTTAAGGTATCTTAATATTCTCAAGGGGAACCTCTCCAACTGAGTCAAAGCTCGGGGCATGTAAGGACACTTTGGACAGCCCTGAGGACATGACTCCCTTGTCATCGCAGGTGCACAATGGGGCATAATTATATACCCATGACTTAGCAGTGGACAACTACATACGTGCCAGTGAGGCCAGCGTGTAAGAAGGTAAATAGGTGATAACAACCTGTGTAAGAATTATACAATAAAGATGCAGGCAGCTCATGTGCTCTTGTGCTGTTGTGCTCTGCTCTGCTCCATGTTGCCTGATGTTGTTGCTGATATCTTGCACATATGTGTTCTTTAACCTGGGGACCTCACCCATGAAAATCTCCCTTGGGCCCTCCAAGCAAGCTGATAATTGGTAATAAACCTTACGCTTCAAATATCAACATGAAAAGATATTCAGTAAATAAATATCCCTTATATCTATCTCCCATCTCTTCAGTTCTCATTTTCATGGTAAATAGCCAATCTTATCTTTTCGTTTATTTTTCTAGATAATTTCTATGTATATGCAATCCAAAGTAAATACACGTTTTTTAAAAAAATATTTTTCCAGATTTTTTAAGGAATATTTGACAAAATTGTACTTGTTACATTGGACAATATGATGTTTTGGTGAATGCATACATTGTGAAATGATTACCACAATCAAGCTAATTAACATATCCTTGTCCTCACATAGTTGTCATTCTTTTTATGTGTGCATGGTGAGAATATTTAAGATCTATTCTTTTAGCAATATTCAAGTATGTGATTGTCCCCTCTGTTATTACTAGTCCTTCTTTTTTGTTACAGAAATCTTAGGTTTGATTATAGGTTATCAAAATTTCCAGTTTTTACCACTCTAATATGTGAGAAATGACATCAATGGCATCTCTGTGTTGTTTTAGTTTGTATTCCTCTTGGTGTGAAAGAGATAGAAAATACTATATATTTAAGAGCTACTGTATGTATTTTCTTTTTTGTGTGTGTGTGGGTACCAGGAGTTGAACTCAGGACCTTGCGCTTGCCAGCAGGTGCTTGTGCCACTGAGCGATATCACCAGCCCTTTTTTCCTTTATGTGGGTACTGGGAGTCAAACTCAGGACCGCACGCTTGCCAGGCAGGCGCTTATGCTGCTGAGTTATCTCACCAGCCCTGTATGTATTTTCTTTTCTGAACTTTCAGTTCCCATTCTTTGCTCAGTTTTGTACTGAGTTGGTCTTTAACCAATCAACTGATAGAAGATTTTTAGTTGCTAGGAAAAAAAGTTGTTTTGTCTCTGATAGGAGGAAAACAAAACTTTGGGAAACCGAAATTTAAGACCAAAATGGATAGCTTCACAAAGCAACTGCCTTGTTCCACTTCTGTTATATTGCTTGTACCGCCTGGTTCTGGAATCTTCCTTGTATAACCAGCCTCAAACCCCCTATGCTTAACCACACCCTGTTCTGCCTCTATAACTCCGCCTGCACAGTCCCACCTAAAACCTCTATGTAAAACAGCCCCAGAAAAGGCTTGGGGCTCAGACTTTGGAGTACGCAGTTCCACTGAGCCTACCTGCGTAATAAAGTTTAGTTCCCTCCACCTCTCTGAGTGCCACTCAGTTTCTTTGCCTCCAGTAAATCTAAAACTGCTGTAACAATAGCTGCAAATCTTTTGCTGATCATCATTTTTTCTTTTCTTTATGAGTATGATTGTTTCTGACAAGCACTTTTTTTTAATTTAAATATACTAACTGGTCATTTCTTTTGTGGTTCTAGAATTTTAAACTAGCTTTGCAATCCTCATTTCTTTTTCTAGTGTGTGCTTTTGGATTTGAATTTTACAAATATATTTCTTCTTATCTCTTATGATACTATTATAAGGAATCTTAAAAATAAAATTTTTCTTTTGTTTCCTCCATCCCCTGATTTTAATAAACAGTATCATCTTAATTATATTAAATATAATTACCTTATTTGATTTTCTCAGCTTTAGGTGATATTTTTACTTCACATCTAATCTAAGGCCAGACAATTTATATGTTTACTTTTCTTCTAGCACTTTTTTCTTCTTACTTTTCTGATGTTCAGACTATTTCTTCTATTTTCAGAGTATATAAATTTTACATCAAAATTTTATTGTAATTCCATGGTTAATTTAATTTTCCTATATAATATATTTAGCTTCTATCACCCACCTTTTTGCTATGATGTCTTCAGTCATCTCTGATTTGGTTGAGAGTTAATCTCTAGCATTTTCCTCAACAAAAATGCAGAGAAACTATATTCCTGAATGCTTGCATGATTAAAACTATTTTTCTCTAGTTTTTGCAGTTGTGGAATAATTTAGACAGATATAAAATTTATCTCATAAAATTGTACCATAATTTTTTGGCACTTTTCATTGTTATGAAGAAATCCAATAAAAGACTAATTCTTCTCCCCATCATAATTGACCTGATTCTTTCCTTGTTTTTCCCAAAGGATTTTTTTCTTTATCTTTACAGAATTTCATTAAGGAAGATCTTTCGCAGACTCTTCTGTGTCTATTTTCTCTGATATGTGTTAAGCCTTATGAAAAGGTCATTTTTTAGTTTGGAGTATGTGGCTTATTTCCTTATTTTTATTATAGTATAGATATATAATTGTTGTGGTAACTTCTTTAATTTAAAAGTTCTTAAAACTTATGTGTTTTTTTTTGGACCAGTCATTCTAAATAGCTTGTGTAGGGGCCGGGACAGTATTTGTAGGCCTACCTCCTCTGCTTCAGGCGTGCGTGTTGTCTTAACAACATTCCTACCATTTGGTCCCCTTCAATGAAACCACCAAATGCGTCGAGTAATTGCTTAAACTACTCTAAGAAACCAAGAAAATCAACAGGAAATTATGACAAGCTGCTATTTTTACCAAGTTCATGGAGAGTAAAACATATACAAAATATCATAAGTGAAGTATTTTTCTGGAATTAGGTGGTTGGTTTTATTCTTTTCTGTGTAGTTAGGTTATGCGGAGTTACTAGCCTGAAAGACAGTTTAAATATAACAGTGATCACTAGTGTTTATATCTTTGCAAGCTTCTAATCTTCCCTCAATATTTTCTGAGATACAAAAATGAGATGCCAACAAATGAATTGCATAATAGTTTATTGAAAACTTAAAACTCCTCTACATACTTGTGGAATTAGAAAAGATTAAGATTAGTGAATTTTCTGAATTTCCTTTCATGGCATCCATAAAGTGTGACAAGTATGCCCTTTCAATTGCTGCTAAGAGTTTTTTTTCTCAAGGGTTCAATCTATGTCATCCTACAGTTACAAGATGCTTGAATTGTTGGGCATGGTGGCATATGCCTGTAATCCTACCTTCTCAGTAGGCTGAGGCAGGAGGATCAAAAGTTTGAGGTCAGCCTCGGCTAATTGGAAATAAAAGGTTTGATGCTCAGCAAAAATAAATAAATAACATTACTTTTTATCTTATGAATCTAAAATATTTGTAACATTAAAATAATGTAAAGTAACTCTAAAAATGGCAAGAGCCTGAGATACAGGCATTAATAAATACCAGGGTTAAATATTAGAATTCTAAGTAATAGAATTTTTCATTTTCTCATTTTCTAGCCACTGTGAACAAATCAATTATATGACTTTTGTATTTATTCCTGTACTTCAGACTATAATGGGAATGATTGTAATAATATCCTTATCGAGTGCTCATGCACTGGACAATGTGATAAGTACTTTAACGTCCATTGTCTCTTTGGAACTACGGGGCAGCTTCATGATATAGTTTTGTTATTCCTGTGTTTAAAGCTAAGAATTTTTTTTTAATGTGGGTGCCCGGAGTCGAACTCAGGACCTCACTCTTGCCAGGCAGGCGCCTATGCCGCTGAACCATATCACCGGCCCCAAAGCTAAGAAAAATTTTAACCACACACCTTGAACAAAGATACTCGTGGATTGGCAAATAATGCCCTCAAAACATGCCTGTGTGTGTGTCAGACTGTCCTAGGGACTGACCTATTATCTTATTTCTGGACCTGAGAAAAAATAAGAGGACAAGTTAGGTTCTGTTTCTTCCATTCTTCAGAATTTTGTTGTTCTTGAGCATTGAGATAATTTTGGGATGACCATCGGGGTTTTTCAAATGCAGTTAATGTGTTTCCTCTCCCAAATCTGGGACGGTTGGCTAAGGAGAATCCTGACCACTGTCAGCAGATAAGCACTTAGTGCAAGTGTTGCTATATTTGTAACACCAGGGAGCTTCTGCTTTGCTTCTGTCTGCTGTAAGGTGCTAGACGAGGCCTACAGGCCTGTGTCTCCGAAGTGCACCTGCTGTAATCAGTGTGTAGGATCTGGTCAGGGAAAAGAGCACTGCAGTACCTCTACTCAAATCAGTTACACTAAATCAAACTTGTATTTATTTATTTATTTATTTATTTATTTATTTTTGTGGGTACTGGGGGTCGACCTCAGGACCTCGCGCGCCAGCAGGCGCCCGTGCCGCTGAGCGATATCACCGGCCCTTTTTTCGTATGTGGGATCCGGGAGTTGAACTCGGACCCTCGCGCTTGCTGGGCAGGCACTTAAGCCGCTGAGCCATCTCACCGGCCCCCAAACTTGTATTTATTGAACATGGAATATTCAGTTCAATACACTAGTGTAAATTAAATAATCCAGGATATAAAAATGCTTAGTAGAGGGGCCGGTGAGATGGCTCAGCAGCTTAAGCGCCTGCCCGGCAAGCGCGAGGGCCCGAGTTCGACTCCCAGAACCCACATACGAAAAAGGGGCCGGTGATATCGCTCAGCGGCACGGGCGCCTCCTGGCGCGCGAGGTCCTGAGGTCGACCCCCGGTACCCACCAAAAAAAATAAATGCTTAGTAGAAAGCCTTCAAGAAGCTTATTTTATGGTTGTGAATGATTAATACACAAATACAGCCAGGCAGCTCTTTTTTGCATTATATTCAGATATTACAGGATTTTTCTTTCTCTGTGAGTTGGTCTGGTGAAATCTCATTCTCTCATTACTCAGACACCTACTTGGGTTCAGGTTATGCTTAATAAGTATCAAATTTGTTGGAAGACCATGTTTATAAAAGAGGTATCACATTCCTCATTTTTGTGGAGCGTCCAGTTTCCCGTAGACATACAAAATGTATATAAAATTCAGTTTTCCTGTAGAAATAAATTCCTAAGTATAAAATGACTCGAAGTGCATTTGAGTAAATATTTGTTCTGAAATTTTGTATTTTGTTGTTCGTATGTGTATTAGTCAGTGCTTACTAAAGTCAGCAAAGAAGGGTGCGAGAGGTTAGTCTGTGCGCTTGAGACCTGGAGAATCCAGTCCAGGGCTTGGAGCCCAGGCAATGTCCTTGCAAGTCCATATCCGCACTAGAAGGCTGGAGAATCTGCACTGGAAGTCAGCAGACAAAGTCAAGGTGAAGGTGAAGGAGGATTGAAGCTCTCCCTTAGAAAAGGAAGCAGCCAAGGCTCCTTTGAGGGAAAACCGCAAAAGCTCTCCCAAAGAAAAGCAGCCACAACAAAGTTCTTCCATGGAAGGTCAGCGCCATTGAAGATGAGCAATGATTAATCCTCGCCTGCTGTTCTCCTTCTGTACCTGTTCTGAGAACGAGCCTCAGGTGGACCTTCCACGCCCAGAACCACGTTGATCCAATTCAGCTGGGTGTTCCCACTCACCTTGGCCACAGTGAATCCACCACAGCGTGTACCCATGTGTGTATGTATGCGAGGTATGCTTAAGGGTCATTAAGAGCTGAGTGGTGAGGTTTAGAACAGAGGAAAATTGCTTCATGGAAGAAACAGGGACTACATCAATCATAGTACACCAGAGTGTTTGATTCCCTGAAATTTTCTGAAAGAAAAGAATACAGTAATGTGGCTTGCTTTCACTTGGCTATCATCTGTTTATTTTTCATACAAGATGTTCTGGACATTAACACTTAATCATGTTTTGCTTTAGTAGAGGTCGGCCTGAGCAATTTTATATCATTATAACAAAATCCATAACTATCTACTTAACAAGTTACTCTCAGTAACTGCTAATTGAAATCACATTTTGTCTTCATGCTCATTTTTCACGTAGGTTTTAAATGGCAATGCTTCCTACATATTTTCAGGGAAATGGAAAAGATAGCTGCGCAAGACAGCTGCGGTCTAGAAAATTGCTCTTGTAGACTCTGCTGTTTCATCGTCTGTCTTTTGATTCTAAATTATGGTTTAAACATCTCCTTTAGCTTTTTTATTAAAAGCTTGGAAAATTGGAGGTGGAAATGGATGTTGTTTTCTAGAATTATTGAAAGTATTCAAATGGATTTCTAAGAAACCTACAACAGATTGCATGGGCATTGCATTAACAACCTTCGTAGGGTTTTTTCCCCCCCTCTTTGCAATATTTTTGTCTTTGTTTAGATTGAAAAGATTCTGGAGGAAAGATTGTACTCGGATGTGCCAGAGAATATAGAGTAGGCAGAAGTCTGAGTGTATGTGTGTGTGTATGTATGTACATGGAAAAGGGCAATCATTTAAAAATTATTTTATATAGGAATGTCTATAACATCTTGAAATTGCTATCCAAGATATATTGGTTTTCCTCTTTTAATCTTTGAGAAAAGATTACTTTTTCTGTATTCCATAACTTCTAATATGTTAGACTGGTGGCCCTTTGCCGTTTCCAAAACTCCGTGATTCAGAATAGATTCAGAAGTGATTCACAGGCTACTGTATGACCGGTCAGTCAGTCTTCAGTGACTGCTAGATTTTAATCAGCGTGTGATGGTGGACACCTTGCCAAGAACAAATAAGAAGTAATGTGGGGAGAGGGAAAAATGCAGCATATAACACTATAATGGTCTGTGATGTCACAGCTGAAGCATACCTGGGTGTACATATTTTTACAAACACAAATTGCTTCTCCTTGCTTGGTTTCCTCTTTTGACCCCCATGCCTTCTGGTGTAGGTACTACGTGGGCAGTTTCCTGGATAATACTTGAAGTGATGCTATTTTGTAGCATTATTAGGCAAGGATGTTTACTGTTTTTTTAATTATCTTGTTAGCATAATATAGAAAAAAGATTTGGTTTTCTCGGCTGTCTCGTTTGCTAACTAGGCAGTCCTTTCCCAATGATAATTCTAATTCTTGTTAGTTTATTTATAAATGTGTGGAAATAATAATTTGCTTTTGTAATGTGAATTACATGAAATAAATTAGTTAGCAACAACAAAAAAGCCAGAAGCTATTTTATTTTATTTTTCACACATCAATTAACATTAAAATGGCCTATTTTTTCTGGTGTCGTTTTATTTTTGATGTGTCTATTCTCGCTCAGATTATACCTACTTAGCTCTAAAATACTCAAATTTGAATATATATATGTATATATATATATATATATATATACATATATATATACCTTTTATCATATTGTTTCCTCGCTTTTAAAATAGTTTTTACTCTGTAATTTGTTTCTGGATTTTTCTAGAATTCAAAATAATTTCTGCTATTTATGGACTTTCTTGATATGTATGATTTTGGTGAAACAAATCCACACATTATCTTGAGGTGGAAACCAAGTCACAGAAAATAATGAAGAATATTAGATTCTACATGAAAATTTTTATCAATTTCTTCTAGAGTTTGGGTTTAGGGTAGAATTTTGTGCCAAATTTTAAATTTTTGGAAATGAAGGTTAATTCATCTTCAGTTACCTATCTGGATGGTCTGAGTTGTGCAATTTGTCAGTGGTCTATTTGGAGCCCAGCAGAGATAATTTCTTTAGGAGCATTTACCTCAAGTCAGAGTAAAATTCTACTTATCTCAGGAGGATAAGACAAAGTTTCAACTGTAACAAAAGGGCACAGACCTCCCTAAGCAGGTCACAGTGCCGTGAACCTTTTAGAGCTTTCAGTGATACAAACAGCCTGGTGTGGCACGCGTGCCATAGGTTCCCAGCCCTGCATAGCCCATGTCTACCATGGGTTATGTGGTCTGAGAGTGGGAAAATGAACTGCAAAAAGAAAGTTGAAAGAAAATAATTGTAAACTATGCAGTGAAGACTTAAGGAAAAATAGTAGAGAAAATGTGAAGCAGATTTACTTATAGAGGTGATGCGGGAAGATAAAGAAAAATGGTTTAGGGATAATATAAAAATTATTAATAGTAAAGTTAACAGGGCCCTAAAGGGAGAAAGTGAAGCTCCAATACCAAGAGATAGCAACAAGCAGAATATCATGCTATTACATATGCTGCATCACGCTCAGGAGTTAAAATGCCACTGCTTCCTTTGAACTTGCCTGTCATGTTTTATCTAGTGATGGATTACACAATATTTCCTTCATAAGCAGCATATGAAATGTGGGGAGCATTTTTGCACTAGTTCTTTGGAAAGATGAACAACTCTGCATACTCTAAAACAAATGATGCTTCTAATTCCAATATTTTAATTGTTGAATTTTAATCACAAGGTACAGATGATATGTTTGTTTAATTAAGAAAGTCTGATGTTTGTGGGGAAATAAGAAAATGTGTAAACATGGTATATAAGAGTCACGGCTTTACACATATATTTAAATTCAATTCATCCATCACTTCTTGTTTAAGGGAAATAGTTAAAGTACTTTTTATGTTTTATTAACTTATAGTTTATATGATAGTCATCTGATCCTTTAATAAACTGGACTTTGAGGTAATGTTTTGTTGTATTTGTCAACAACTTTTCATTTTTCAGCTTTGAATCCATTTTAATATGTGCTATGGTCTGAATGTTTTTGTGTCCCTGAAATTCATATGTTGAAATCCTCACTCTCAAGGTGGTGGTATGAGGAGGTGATCAGGTGACGGGGTCAGAGCCCTCATGAACAGCACCAGTGTCCTTATAAAAGAGGTATGAGAGACATTTGTCATTCCTTCTGCCATGTGAAGTCAGCGAGAAAATACAGCTATCAATGAGGAAGTCGGCTGAATCTGCCAGGATCTTGATAGATTTCCCAGCTCCCAGAGCTGTGAGAAATGAATTTCTGCTTTTCCAAACTATGTAGTTTATGATATTTTTTTATGGAAGCCAAAATGGACTAAGGCATCGTTTGAATTTAAAATGAATTCAATTAAAAGACAAATAAGCAATAATGAAAGTTGGATAGGAGTGAAAGCAAACTGTCACCATTCGATAGAGAGGAAAGAAAACCAAAATGACAATCAGATCGTGTAAATTCTGGCCCTCTGTTGACTTTCCTTCACTATGTGACCTTTATCCTCCTGACCCCAGTTGCTTTCTATGTAAATTAAAGCATACAGATTGGAAGATTCTTGGGGCACACACCGGATAGTCGTTTTAGCAAATAGATTCCCTATTTCTACTTGACATACAGTCTCTTTGTATTTACAGTTGTTCATGTGACAGAATTATACTATTTCCCATAAAATCTGATATAAATAATTTATACCATTTCCAGTGGCCCCTATCAAAATTCCCACAGGTAAATGTCTTTTGCTTGCTCTGTCTACTGAGTAAGATAAAAGACCCTACATAGGGGGATAGCCACCAGGCAGACTAATTCTAGGAAGCTGAATGACTGTGTAGAGGAGAAATTCACTTGCTGTTCTGCACTTGGCTATAGTCTGAGTAAGAAAGAAATTTTATTGTGTTATACCACTGAAAGTTTGATTGTAGAGCAATTAGTTTTGCTCACTAAAACAACAGACAAGTTTACTTCTAGTTTTAAATTCTGTGGTTTGTTAAAAATCTTTAAGAGTGAGGTTAGAAAAAAATGAAGAAAAAAGAGCCAAAATTTGTGTCTTTGCCTCAATTCTTGTTCCTCTCTAATTATTCTCCTGGTAATAACTGGGTGCTTCGAGTAATGGGAACAGTAGAATACAATGGAAATTATGTGACAGAACATCCATGGCGAGGTCACAAAAGATATTGAAGGTTCTACCTTGGTCTCTGGTTGCTTGCTCTGGGGGAAACTGGCCACCAGGTCATGAGGACACTTGAGGAGCCCCTTTGAGAGGCCCAAGGGGAGCTGTCAGAACCAACATGCTAGTCAGGAGGCCTGTGAGCGAGTGGATTCTACCACCTCCTCAACCTTCTGATAAGTGTATATGCCATCAATGCTTGACTACAGCTTCATGAAGACCCCTCACTGCTTCAGAATTCATCACCTGCAAAAACTTTGAGATGTAATACATGCTTATTGCTGTTTAAGCTACAACGTTCTGAGGTGATTTACAACATAGCAGTACATAGCTAATGCACAATTCATGATGGGTGACATTTTTACTAAATATTTTGCACAGTAAGGCTGGAGCTTTATTCTTGTAGCCTTTGATTTTCATTTCTTCACCACTCATTATCTGACTGTTAAGCAGAGTTATATACTTTATGCTTTTGTTACAGGCACACCTAACATCACTATACCAATTTCTGTAAATAGGTAAAATAATGATAGATTGTATAGAAGAATACATCTTGAGAGCTCAGTGGATTAGTACAATGAAAGTTTTTTTAATGTAAAAATGATGAGTTAAGAAATGTGAAAAAATATCAAAAGTAAAAACCCTTCTTAATGTAGATAATCTTTTATAATAAAGTGGACATCCAGAGGTATTCAAAAATTTGAATATAATGTTTATTTTTGAGTCAGTTTTTCTTTGTATGATTCCAATATGTATGCTTTTTAGCTTCCACAGTTTAGTTAAATGACATCCAGTCCTCAAACAGTATGTTCAAATTTCAGTTCTCATAGTATACCAACTGTGCATAAAGTACCAATCTTACTGCTGCTACCTTTTGAGCCCACAAATCACTGCATAAACAACATATTGATATTATGATCAGTAAACAACCCTATCACTTCTGATGATTGGTCAACGTGCGGAAAGTCATCAGAAGTGTGAAATCATGACGCCTTTCATCATTGATAAACCCATGGTGAAATTTTATGAAGTCTGATACTTGAAAGAGGGAATTGGCCAGTCAAATGAAAGAGCAGCAAAGAAAGAAACAGTTGAATGTAAATGTGGTTACAGAAGGAATAGCCGACAGCTGGAGTACTGACACTCATGCCATTGGAAAGACTGTAGAGATGTGTGAGGGAACTAAAAAAAGAGGACTTACTAACACGCATGAGGAAAGCAGTTTGATGAGAAAGAAGATGTCCCAGACAAAGTGACACCAGCATAAAAATTGATGTGAAAAGGACAGTTGGAAACATTTCACAACTTTGAAAGTACAAGGATGAAATGGTGGAAGCTGATCCAATCATAAAGAATATGACAAAGCACAGAAGTGATGCCTACACTTTATCATGTTATATGTCTGGAAATAGAAGCCAAGCACAAATCACGCCAGCCTTGATAAGAATCTCTTACATAAGATTAAAACAGAAACCCATTCATTTTTATGATTAATAAATATTCCTAAAAATAATTAAAGCACTTTATTTCTCAATGTTTCCAATGTTTCAAGTTAGAAGGAGTCAAATATCAGTTTTACCTTTTAAAAATTTTCCTATGTATTTATAACTGATATAAGAGAGTTTTAAAAATTTTGACAAAAAGTTGTAAGGATCAAAGAACGATAAAAATTTTTCTATATAATTTTTAGGATCAATTTCATCTTGGACAGTCATTTTTTTAATGGTTTGTACTACTGTGGAAAGCAAGAACTTCCTGTACTCATATATGAAATGCCGTTTTGTTGATCATTAGCAGGAGATATAAAAGATTCCATTTTCAATAACTGGGAGCACCCTCATTCACTGCCCCAATGTCTACATCTTGCCCAGAGGGAGTGGACAGGAAGTCTGTCATGCACTGTTTCTTGTCCACATACTGAGTTAATCTAGCCTTGGGCACTGATGGAAGAAAAGTACAGACTGAAAAGATTTCAGCTGAGCAGATGTTTTCATTGGTCCTCTGTTGGCCATCAAGCTTTCTGATGATTAGTGTCTTGGCTCCTGACTCTTACAGCCTGCTCACTTTTTATCTGATTCTTTTCATCTGTCTCTTTTCATTCAGCTTAGGATCCTGATGTGAGAAGTCTTATCTTATCAGCTTTTTTTTTTTTCGTTTTGAGACAGGGTTTCATTATGCAGTTCAGGCTGGCTTTGAACTCACTTTGTAGCCCAGGCTGACCTCAAACTCACAGTGATCCTCCTGCCTCAGCCTCCCGAGTGCTGGGATTACAGGTGTGTGCCACTATGCCCGGCTCTTGTCAGCTTTTAATTTTGCTTTGAAGCATGATTTTAGGAAGGTCATCATCTCCTGATAGTTATTTACTTCTATTAGAAAGGAGAGTACCAACATTGATTTTTAACTGAAGTTTAAATTTTAAAATAGTTTTTAGATTCATGGAAAACTCAGAGGACATCAAGCAGGATGAGAATTAAAACATGGCATCCCAGCATATAATCTTCAATTTGGAGACCTCCCTAAAAAAAGAGAAAAAATATTTTGATTTATAATAGTTTTATTTTAGTACAACTTATTGAAGCATTTACATGAAAACTAAAGAGTCTGAGATTTGAATTCTGCTGCTGTAAATTCTTTGTTTTGAGGGTGGGGTGATGTTGGTTATTATTGAGATAAAGTCTAAAGATCTAGGTTTACTTCTGGCATATAACATGTAACATGAAAGGTGTTTTTAAAGGGTATCGGCAAAAATTTGTTTTTGAAAAAAATGCGTCAACAAAGCAATGATTTGGCAGTTATCTAAATGGGTGTTGTTTTGCCATCCGTCTCCTTAGGACAAACAGCTTGAAGCTGGAAGGCCTAGAGAAACTGTGGGGGAAAGAGGGCTGTCTCCCCAAGAAGGAGAGCAAAGCTGGTGAAGAATCACAAGCTCCACCTATTCCTCAAAAGATTGTAATAGTGGAGAATATAGATCAAGCTGTAGCGAAAAAGGGACGAATCTCGAGTCCTTAGAGAAAATCTCCAGAGCATCCAGAGGTAGAAAATTTACAGAGGTACAAGAATAAAAATTACAATAGACTTCCCATCAGAAGCCACGTGAGAAATAGCAGTGTGGTGAAAAGTTAAAAGTGTTGAAAAAGAAAAACTCCATCAACCTAGAATTCTACATTCAGTGATACTGAAAAAGAAATAAGGATTTTCTCAGCAAAACAAGTCTCAAGTAGTTTATTGTTAGTGGAACTGCTTTGCAAGAACTGTTAAAAGGAGTTCTTCAAGAAGAAAGTAAATGATATAGGTCAGAATCGCAGATCCATACAAAGGCAGACTAACAAAAAAGGAGCATTTTAAAATAAAATAGTATATTTCATTTTAATATCCTTGATTGATCTTAAAGATAACAATTTAAAGTGGCACTAATATAAAGTTGGATGTTTTATCATATGTATAAGTGAAGTGACAGCAATTTCATACAGAACAGGAGAGAGGAATTGCGAATTAACTCTTATAAACACTTGTACTCTGTGTGAGAAAGTCTAGTATTAAATATAAGTGAACTTAGATAATTTGTAGTGTATCTTGCAACCTTTAGGGTAACCATTAATTTTTGCATGTTAAATGGAATAAGCCAAGCACAGAAAGACCAACACCTCATGTCGTTACTCATCTGTGGCAGCTAAAAATGTTGGATCCATAGAAGTAGAGAGAACTACTGGTCACCAGAGGTTAGGAAAAGTGAGGAATAGGGGAATGGAAGGAAAATGGGTACCAACAAACAGTTACGTAAGAGTCATGTGTTCTCGCGTTTTACAGCACAATAGAGTTAACTATAGTTTATAACAGTGTATTATATATTTTATAAAGAACTAGAGGAGAGGAGTTTAAAGTTGCCCAACACAAAGAAATGATAAATGTTAAAGGAGATGGAAAAGATAATTACCCTGACTCGATCATTTACACATTATACCGAATTATACTATCCCTTAGAATAAAGTACAATTACTTTGTATCAATTAAAAAAGAACTATAATTAATATTCTAAGACAGAATTTTTACAGGATTCTACTTTCCTTCATCCTCTTACTATACCATTTAGGTTTCTTCAAAAAATTTTTTTAGTATTTATTCTGGAGTTTGGAATACATATTTACAACTAGTCTTTCATAATAGCTAAATTCTGGGGGCAGCTTCTATACCCATCAACAGATGAATGAATAAAGAAAATGAGGTATCTATATACAATGGAATACTACTTGGCTATAAAGAAGGATAAATTTGAGAAATCTGTAGGAAAATGGATGTATCTGGAAAATATAAAGTTGAGTGAAATAAACCAGTCACACAAGCCTTTTATACCCTGTGGTGTCTCTCATTTGAGTGAGGCAAAGTGCAAACAAAGAGAACAATAAAGGATGGATAGGAAGAAACAAGGGGCTAGACATCTTGTAAATGGGAAGGGGATTGGGAGGCTGAGGATGAGGACAGGGGTGGAGGGAGAGGGGAAGTGAGTGGGATTAAGATAGTCCATGCGCAGGAGCCTGATTACCTCCCCGAAGGTAAGCACCATATGTTACAAACGTGAGCTGAGAATAACAAGAACAAGAATGAATATGGGAAGGGGATTTAAAGGTGGAGGATGGTGGGAAGAGGAGGGGGACTAAAAAAGGAAGGAGCTGTGTACACGGACCCACTTCCCAAGATGAGTGTAAACACCAGGTAAGGCAAGTATATGCTCACATCGTACTAGTATGTACTAATACCCAACTTGGCAGGTAGCCCAGGCACCTCATGACAGAGAATTTCCAATTTTCCCTTCATTCCTGTAACTTGCGCATAAGCTATAATCCACCAGTACATTATCACTATTGTTTTGAGCAAATTGTTATCAATTAGATATATTAAGAATAAAGTAAATTATTTTATTTTACTTTTATTTATCTCTTCTATGCTCTTCCTTTTATATAGGTTTAAGTTTCTAATCTATATCATTTTTCCCTTCTCAATATTTTTAATAAAATGTCTGGCCAAGCAAGTCCACCAGACTTGCATTCCTCCAATTTGTATTTGTCTGAGAAAGTATTTCTCTTTCACTTTTTTTTTTTTGTGGGTACCGGGGATTGACCTCAGGACCTCGTGTGCCAGTGGGCGCCCGTGCTGCTGAGCGATATCACCGGCCCTTTTTTCATATGTGGGTTCTGGGAGTCGAACTCAGGCCCTCGTGCTTGGCAGGCAGGTGCTTACACTGCTGAGCCATCTCACCAGCCCCTTCTCTTTCACTTTTGAAGAATAGTTTTACTGCACTCAGGATTCTAGCTTGGTGGGTTTCTTATTAAATATTTTACTTGGTCGTCTTTTTTCTTACATGGCTTCTGAAGTGAAGTCTGATAAAATTCTCCTTATTCCTTTACAAATAAAGTGGGCTCTTTTTCTCTAGCTTCTTTAAAATTTTTCTCCTTGTCATTGATTTTCTGAAGTGTGAGGATGATTTACCTAAGTGCAGATATCTTGGTATTTATGCTTCATAGTATTCTCTGACTGTCCTAAGTGGTTTGGTGTCTTTTATTTATTTTGAGATCTTAGTCATGATTATTTCAAGTATTTTTTCTGCTCATTTTCCCTTTCTCCTCTTTCTGACATGCCAGTTATATGCATGATACAACCTTTAAAACTGTTCTGTGGTTTTGGGTGGTTCCTTGCTGTTTTCTGTAAATTCTTGTTGTCTTTGCATTTTAATTTGGGAAGTTCCTATTGACTTGGAATGCACTTATGTTTCTATTGATGAACCATGAAAGGCACTCTTCATTTCTGTTACAGTGTTTTTGGGTTTGAACATCTCCTTTTGGTTCTTTCTTGGATTTTCATTGTCTTTGCTTATGTTACCTGTTTTTTATTATTATTATTTTTTTTCATCTGAGCCCTTGCTATGTTAGTCACTGTCACTTGAGATTCTCTAATTCCAGCATCTTTGTTATGTATGGTTCTGATGCTTCTCATGTCAGGTTCTCACGTTTCCTTTGTTCTTAGACTTCAGACTGTGTTCTGGAATCTTAAAAACTGAAAGCCAGATGTGGTATGTTGGGCATAAGAATTGTGATAAGTAAGGCCTATCGCTGTGACTTTTTTTTCCTCCACCAATATTGGGGATTAAACCCAGGGCCTTCACACTGAGCTGCCATCCCAACCTTGTTTTGGTTTTACCTTTTTAATTTTAATTTTATGTTATTTAATTATATTTAATTTTATTTATTTTTTTGTCACTTTTTTGAGACAGGGTTTCACTATGCAGTTCAGGCTGGCCTTGAACTCACTTTGTAGCCCAGGCTGGCCTCGAACTCGAAGTGATCCTCCTGCCTCAGCCTCCCGAGTGCTGGGATTACAGGCTTGCGCCACCACGCCCAGCTACCTTTTTAATTTTTGAGACAGGGTCTCATGAAATTGTAAGTTGCCCAGACTGGACACAAATCTGTGATCCTCCTGTCTCTTTTTTAAATAAATCTTTTACAGATTTAGGTCTTGTAAACATATCATTCCAGTCTGCTTGTTTTTTTTTGCTTTACTAACACTTCCTTTTGAAGAGCAAAAGTTTTCATTTTGACAAAGTCCAATTTATTAATTTTTCATGGCTCATTCTTTTGTGTTACATGCAAAAATGTTTGCCTAACACAAGATCTCAAAATTTTTCCTCTGTGTTTTATTATAAAATTTTTATTGTTTGAGCTCTTATCTTTAGGTCTGTGATTCACTTTGGGTACATTTTTATATCGGATATGAAATAAGAGTTAAGGTTCAATTGTTTTTCATATAAACAAGTAATTTTTATTTTCCTATTTGTTGAAAATAATATCCTATTTGCTCCAGGATTCTAATACACATCTTTAACTTATTAATTTTATTTCTTTACTTCTTTTTTACTAACTCATATTTGTAGTATATAATGTTTACATTCCTTATAGGGAGTTGGTATATAACATTTTAATTCTTTTACCATTTTAAAGGCTAGCTTCAGATAATGTTACAATACAGCAAACATAGTATAAAAGTTTTGCAACACAATATTTCTATTTCCCAAACTTTGTACTATTGTCATATATTTTACTTTGAAATAGTTGTTAATTATTTTGAATATTACACATATACACATACATAATAATGTATAGATATAATTTTAATAGGTTGCCAAATACACTTACAAATACACTCATAATGAATTTTTTTTGCTAGCAGCTTGTTTTATTATCTCTGCTTTTCACAAAACACAAGTAGCCTACTACACATTGGTACAAAATTCTCATCAGATAATTAATAAGCACGCTGTGGTTTACAGTTACCTGTGAGTACTATTCTAATTCCCTTGCATCAACCACTGCTTATAGATTGCCTTCATTTCCTCAGCAGAGTGGAAGAGAATATCAACTAATAATGAGGAATACAATGCATCTTTCTGTGCTTAAAACGCATACAAGTATCTGGCTTTTATTTTCTTACTTTCAATGTTAAGGAGTTTTCAGTATAAAAAATAGATAAAAGATAGTATCTTATGAAGTATAATAGGGATATTTGTTTGAAATAGAATAATTTCTGACACTTGTATAAGAAGAGCTAGGCAGATCTTTTTTTGTGGTTTTTTTTTTTTTTTTTTTGGTACCGGGAATCAAACTCACCCTTAGCGCATGCCAGGCAGGTGCTGTGCCGCTGAGCTATCGCCCTGACCCTAGGCAAATCTTAAAATCTTGACATTAACAGCAAAAACTGATTTTTAACTCTTGAAGTTTATTTAAAACATGGAGATGAAAATGAACTTTAAGGTAAGGCATGTTTAAAAATAAATATCAAAATTCTTTGTCTCAATTAGGATGTCAGATTTTCTTTATTTTAGATAATCTTTGCAGAGAAAAACATTTAAAAAATATCATGTTTATTCTTTCTTCTGCTATGGGCTATGTATATGCCCATAAATAGCATGTACTATTATTTTGTTTTTAAAACTTTATTAAGATGGTGTCCTGCTTATATACATTATAAGCCATGTCTTTTCTTCATTTAATTCTGTTTCTGAGAAACATTCTTGTTATGTATTTTGCGAGTTCATTTATTTTACCTGCTAATTATTATTCTATTGTGAGTATAACACAGCATACATATATATCCATGTTCTCGTTAAAGAATTTTTAAAATGTTTCCAAATTTTGCTATTGCAAAAGATGCTGCAACAGTCAGATATATTACTACTTTGAAGGATGTTTGAGAATCATCTTATTGTAGATTTGAGAATATAACTCTGTGGTTGACTGCTTGCCTATTATGAGCAGGGCCTTGGGTTCTATCCCTTCTTGTAAATACCTGGAAATGGTGCATTTTCAATTTCATTTGTCGTTGCAAGATTTTTTTCTGAGATGGCTTCCATACTATAAACCCACTGGCAGCATAGGCATCCTTGTTTTTCTTCACCCTGGCTTAAAATTGTTTTCGTGTTTTGGTAAGGTTAAGAAAAGTGGTTTGAAAAACTGTCCAGGCAAGATGCATCGAGAGAAAAGATTTTGAAAAATAATTAATTTATATTAATATTTATTGGTTCATTCTCTTCTCACTGAATCAATTTGGTAACCTCTGTCTTTTTGGAAAATTGTATTTTAGATTTGTTGATAAACTTTAATGTTCCCATGTTTTATTTCATTTCACATTCCCATTCTCTTTTTTTGTCTCGTTGGAGATGTCGATTTAATTAATTTAAAAAATTTTGTCTTGTTTTTCCCTATGTCTTCAGTTGTCTTTTAAAATTTCCTCTTATGATTATTTTATAGCTATACTTTTTGTGGTGCTTGGGATCAAATTTAGGGCCTCATGTGTGGTACCACTAAGCTATGTTCCTAGCCCTCATTTTTGTTCTAATATGCATTATAGTATAATGAATTAAATACAACTCATTTATTTTTATTCTCATTTTACACTGCAGGAATACATGGCTAAAAATTAAACTCTACTAATAACTCTCGTTACTGAAGTTGAAATAGTCCATAAGTTGAGAGTGCATTTTTAAAGTTTTCAAATGTTTCTACTTGTTCATTTCTATTTTGTTATCAGAGGAACACAGTGTATATGATGTAATTCTTTGGTATCTTTTGGCTTTTCATCAATTACCTTATATGAGATCAGGTTTATAAATGTTCCAGTTACAGCTTGGGAAAAAAAAGCTCAGAGCTTATGTTATTTCTCTTAGATGACACTTGATAATTATTTTATAAAAATTTATATATTAAATAAATTTGTCTTGATCTATTAATGTCTGTTAAATGTGTATATGTGTATATGTGTAACATATATGTGTCCATGTATCTTAAAATTTTCCCCAAATTACAGAAGACTTTCAAATTCTTCTTGTATTTGAATTTATTCTTCCTTTATAGATAAAAAGATATAGCTTGATTATTATTAATATATTTATATATATATATAATCATTATTGTTATATTTTATTGAATTATTCCTTTCATATTTGTACCTAAGGATTTTATTCTCATAAATGTTTTCTTTCCTGCTTTAAGTTCTACTTAGATTGATATTGTTTGTTTTCGCTTGCATTGTTCAGCATATCTTTCCCCATTTCTTTTGTGATCTTGTCCTGTGAGGACACTTAGACTAATGGATCTAATCACTGAGCCAGTGTGGGCCATGGCACATCCTCATTACGAGGCCTGTGACCTGTGACCTCCATCTACTTAGTGAGGCAACTGGGTAGAAATAAAGGCTTTGCCACATTGGTTCCAGAATCATCTCCAAGTCTTCCTGTTGGAACTTCTGCTTTGGGCAGTGTTATATTTGATACTGATCTTTCTTTTTATTGTTATATTACAAATTTTCTGTACTCTTAGTAGACAGAAATTTTTTGGACTTTCTTTTACTTTTAGGTTAGTGATTGACAAATTTGATTTTGTATTGCATTCACCTGTGGAACATTAAAAATATTGACATATGGGTCCCCTTTCAAGGTTATGATTTAATTGGTTGTGAAGCCTGAATTGGACTGGAGATTTCAAGGGACTCTGAAAGAAATAATAGTTGAATTTATGCAGACTCTTTCTTGATCTTCGCATTAAACCATCTCTTCGCCTGTTGTATAAACCCATAGAACCTTTTGTAATTCCTCATAAGCCGTGTTCTTCCTGTCAGAAGAGCCTGTGCTACAAACTTGCCTCTTTTTTGAGGCGACCTCACAAATTAGAAACAGTTTCCGTAAGGCCTTCCTCCCTGCGATTTTGGACCAGAAAGACCATTTTTGGAAATCTGGGGAGAGAGGGAGAAGATAATTTTCAAGGCTCTGAGGACACATTCTGGCCTTACTCTAAGGCCTTACTTAGAGAAGAATCAGAAAAATGCTCTTCAGAAAAGGAAAAAGTTTAAGAAGGCTTAGTGTACTGTTTTCAACCACCAATTTAAATGATTCAGTCCAGAGAAGAAATCTTCAACTGTGAAGTTTTAGACACTAGGAAAGGTGTCAGTGAGGGAAAGTGGTGGGACATATTTGAAATCATCCAAATAAATTTATTCCTTAGGTAGGCTTATGGGTCTTCTTGATTTGACATTATTAAACGGGGGTGAAAATACATTTATAAATATGTTTTATCTAAGAGTGTGATTTGGGCTATTTTACTTTATTGTATCTTGTATTGTGCATTTTTTGCTTGCTGTTCTATTTTTCATTTTCTGTTGTGTTAAGGCCTTAATTTACTATTTATTGTGCTCACAGAATATATCTAATCCGAGGTCCTAGGGAGTGTATTTTGATCAGTACAGAGAATCATATGGTGACGTGTTTATGGATTAACATCATGAAATAATAAATATTTACCAGATGAAATACACAAAAGAACTGAATAGATTTTACTCAGCCTCTCTTTCCACATCACCAAGAGACCAGTTGAAAAATATTAGCACTAAAGTATTTTTTTTGTGTGTGAAAATTTATAACAATCGAAAGCAGAACTTTAAGATGAAGTTGCCAGCACAGTGTTAGAATCATCACTGGGCACTGTCAGCAAGATTGAAATTTTTGATCTCCATCGTTATTTTTTACGTAGTACATTCCCAGACAGAGCATGGATAAATAATGTTCTCCAACAAATTCAGTTCATAGTGCCAGCACTTCCTACCGTCTATCACCAGGGGATTACAACGATCAGCTCTTCTGATTGTGTTCTGAAGACTCTGGTGTTTAGCTTAATCCTCTCTTTTTCCTTACCAAGGTATCTTTTTATATGATTCAGGCAGTTTCACCTAGGCATTTCTTTGGGGACTACAATTTCTTGTATATCTCCTGAGTTTTATTCTAATAACTAGTAGAAAGGAATTAGGGACTGCAACTTTGTTGAACTGTGTGTGTGACAGTCCAATCCTACATTGATTCTTTAAGATTCTTATTACATACCAAGAAATTCAGCTTTCCCAATTGCAGGTCACCTCCCTGATTATTGACTTCTATCTGTCAACAGCTCTTAAGAAAAACTTGTGTTTACTTTTTTTTAATCTCATAAAGACAATCTTACTATCTGAAAATTTTCTAAATAAAACATTAGAAAAAAAACCTTACTGTTAAGAGAAGCAAAGTGGAATTCAAATATGTCTGATAAAAACATAATTATCTTTTTTCTTTAGCATGAATGTCATGGTAAATATTTTTATGCTCTTAACAATTAAAAGTTAATTTTTAAAATTAAATCTTTATTTCTCTGTAAGGTGACCTATTTTTAAAGCAATAATATCATTGTGACAATTTAATGGGAAATTTAAAATTTTTGTTTTTGCTTTACCTTGGAAACAGAGCATAGCTACTGCCTTACTCCGAGCTTGCTACCCTTAGGCAAAACTGTGAGTCATCTCCCCAATACCTTCTTGTTCTCTTCTTTTGTTATATTTTGTTGTTTAGACTTCAGGAATTTACTTTTATGTGTTCTCTGTTTCTTTGCATCTTCTTTAAACCTTGATCTCAAGAAAATGTCTTACTGATTCATTCAAATTAACATGCACACTTTATTTAACTTTCAAATTTACCCTTTAACAGAGGCCAATGAAATTCAAATTAGGCGAGAGATGGAGCAAGGGATACACTTTGGGGAAATTTAATCTGACTATTGTGCTTGAAAATTATTCAGTAAATAAATGATTTGTACAGTTTATGTTATATTGTCTATTCTCAACTCAGCACTATCACCAGTCCATTCAGAGGCTGAAAATTACATTTTCAAGAATGTTCTTGCTTGGATGGTTCTAGGTTGGAGTTTTCCAAAGTCCACTGGGTCTCCTTTGTCAATGGCGGTCCCTTTATGGAGAATGCCGGTCAACCTGTCTCACCTCCTCTCATTTCTTCTAGATCTACTTTTATGCCCAATGCTCAGGAGGTCACAGGAAGACACATATAAAACAAGATGTAGGAGGACATTCTAAATTTGCCAAAAATTATAAGGTTTTTGCCAACTTATATTAGAAGAAACTGGAGGATAGTGTGGAGTTATCTGTCTACCTACCTATCTACCTCTGTATCATCTCTCACTCTAACCAAAGATTCTGGATTCATTGTGCTGTCTTGAGCACTTGGGAGATTCTCTAGAAGTTTGCTCAGGAGGTTTACTAAAACCTGAACCCAACAGTGGCCATTGTCAGGGTCTGAGATTTGATTTTAATCTTACAAACTACTAAGTTAACCTGTTATATGAATTCCTGTTACAGTTTCATGGAACACAGGAAGACACGTCATTTCTGGGTCAGAGATAAGAGGCTTTATTCCTTATGGCATAGCAAGCAGCATGGTCATCATGTTGGTATCATTTTCCTTTGTTCCCCAAATCCCAAGAGGATAATTTAGAGGGTTTCAGTGGATGACAATTATGCAGTGTAGTAGCTGAGAATCAATCAACTTGGTGAATTCACCTATTTTTATAACAAACCTACTCTTTGAATGATAGAAATATTGCATCACATCAGAAGGTTGATCCTGGAAAAGACATCCTAGAGAAGTGGCATGGTCAAAGAGAAATCAGAACATTGTTTTTAAGGAATTCCTCAGAGTCCATGACAAATTACCTTCCCCATAAATTTCCTTGGACCTAAGTGTTCTTGGTCAAACTTAAATTTTCACATGTGTTTACACTCCTTTGGTCCCTTTGATTAATCTGATGAACACAGGCTGAGACCAAGTCAGTTAAATTTGTTTCGGATAGCATTTAGTTGGGGATATTCCCAGCAAGACTCCAAACTGAAGGGTGAGGCCAACCTGCAGTATTGACCTCAACTCTGCTCCTCAGTGTCAAGGACCCAATCCATGGTGTCTTAGAACTAGAAAGATCACTAAGTCTCACTTCCGAAAGCAAGATGTAATCAAAGGCTGGTGTATTATTCATTATGACCTTTTCAAAGGAGTTTAGAATAAAATGCTGATCTTTGGTTTTATTGCCAATAATTAAAGGGGCAATAGATGAAAAAACAAACAAACAAACAAACAAACAAACAGTCTTCATTCTCAATGGGGAGATATTCTTTGTCCATTTTTCTCCACGAACAAGTAAAACTGGAAGGGCACAGGAACTCCAGTATGGGATTTGTTGTCAAACCTAATTTGTACGATCATTACGTTAGGTTGGTTTAGGTGTTCTGTAATCAGTTGAAGGCTTGATCACAATACATAGCATAACCCAAGGCTGTTTGATTTCCCAAGAGCGGCACATGAATTTGTCTTAGCCTGAAATACGACTGTGTCAGTCATTATATTTGCACATGTACAAGTGGGGATCTATGTTCTTAAGCTGTTGTGGCTGGAATTAGGCACAACAGTGCAGGATCAATCGTGTCTAAATGAATTTTTCTGTTTTCACAGCAATAGATGAAGACAAAAAATATACTGGAAAGCTAGAATGCCAACCGCAGCTGCTGTTTGATTTGAAAAGGTTAGAGCAAAGGCTAGAAGGGACATAATCTGCAATTAGCAGTTATACTCATATTTGTTCCTTGATGTATTGAGTGACAAAAGGATTACATGCAAAGCCCTGAAACTGCCTCTTCTTGCCACAATAGTACACTAACTTTACTAAGCTTTCCAGGGGGGATTTCAGACATTTGTGAAGCGATCAAGCACTAGAAAGGGACAGTGTCTCATATTACATTGTCATTACAGCTGTCTTCTGTCTTATGCAGAAACAGAGCTTGGAGAAGTACAGAGAAGTATCAAGAACTTACTCTGATAGTAAATTTATTAGTGGGTAGTGTTCTGAATGTAAATTCACTTTTCCCATGGTGCCTGGTATATGGTTCAGGCAAATTATTTTTTAAAAATATACCTATTAGTAAAGACAAGTGTATATAATTGAGTAGCACAAAAATGTCTACAAATCAAATTTCAGAAGAGAGTACATTCCAAAGTCTCGTTACAATTGTGGCTGTTACCTGAGACAGAGGCCAAAATTTATTAGGCAAGGTAAAGCATGTCATGGTATGAGGACTGAAAAAGCCGAGATTCTGGGGTATAGGATGTTATGAAACATTTTAATTTTCGTTTTAAACACAATGAGCAGGGCAGTGGAATGACCTATGTTTTAGAAGATTTCTCTTTGCTGTCAAGAAGACAATGGATTTCAATGGAGTGGGAGGCAAGGAGGCAATTAGAAGTCTACTGTGTAGTGCAAGTGAGAGCCAATACTGACTTGGACTGAGCTGATAGTAGTGGAGATGGACCAACATGGATGAACTAGGAAGATACTTTGGAAAGCAGGGTCAATAGAATGTGATGGTGGGCTGGAGGTGAGTAATCAAAGATGGCCCTAGATTTTTGTCTTGATCAAGTGAATGGTTAATAGTGCAGTTTACTGAGTGGGGGTCATGAGGGTTGGGGTAAGGGGTTGAAGAATGAAAGGAGAATATATGGTAGGAGACTTGGTACATTGGGAATTCTCCTTTGAGGGTATAATGTTTGAGATGCTGATCAGTTAGCCAGTGGGGATGTAAATAGGCAGATTGATATATGAGTTTGATATTCAAGGGAGCAGTCCAGAACGGATTTGGTGTGAGAATTATTGGTATGAGATGGTATGTAAAGCCATAAGATTTCTTAGAGATCAGGAGAATACAGAGATGAGATGGAGTATATGGTTAACACCGGAGGACTCTCAACATTTGAAGGTAAGGCAGACTAGCAAGAGACAACCAGGAAGTCTCTTAACTGTGGCAGAGGGAAAACAGGAACAAGTTGGGTCATAGAAGCTCAAACCAGATAACATTTCAAGGAGGGAGTGATCGACAATTTTAAATGCACTGGAAATTTCAAATATGGTAGAAGTGATCTCTGACATGTAATTGCATGGATATCATAGTGACCTTAACAAGAGTAAGCTCAGAGGTTCTGTAGGAATGGAAGTGGTGGGGCTCTTGTGCAATAAGAAGAAAATTAGAGAATCTTAAATATGTACACGGAGTCCTTTCTTCCTCCTCCTTCCTGCACTCTCTCCCTTTTTTTTTCTTTCTTTCTTCCAGTGCTGGGGATCAAACACAGGGCCTGCACACACTAGACAAGTGCCCTCCCACTGAGCTATATTCCCAACCCTACACATAGAACTTAAATAAAACTGAGATATACAACAGCATTAGCAACAACAACAACAACAAAAAGAACTTAGCAAACAAAACCCAAAACAACAGACCTCAAAATCTTCCTTCACAAAATGTATACCCTTGATCAATTTTCACTTTATCAGTTATGTTCTCCAAACAGTATCCTACACCTCTTAGCTCCACACCACTCTTGATTCTGCTCTGCCACTCCAGGAAGCACTCTCTCCACTGTCACCAATGGTTCCACAATTGCGTTTAATTCCCCCACTTCTAGGAAGTATTTAAAATGGCTAATTTATAGGCTCTTAAAACCTTCTCTTCCCTGTCAGCCATGATCTTCTCCCAAATTGTTTCTCCTCTCTAACATGTCCTTTTATGGGTTACCTCTTTTAATTCCTTCCTCAAATTGTGTTAGACATTTCTTGCTTTTAAGAAAGTCTTGATACTTTCCTCATTGTAATTACAACATTGATTCATGGCTTCAGTGAGTTCAATTATCCCTTCAGTGTGAGAGATTCATCTGGTTTAACTCTTGATGCACTTTTACTTCCAAGCTCTACACCCACATCTCTCATCCTGATAACGACATCTTCACTTGGGTTGCCTGAAAGCAGCATGCTGCAAACCTGCTCTTCTTCCAAACTTCACATAAGTGAAGAAAGTAAGTTGTCAAAGAGATAATATTTTCCATAGAGTTGGAAATTCTTTAAGGGTCTAAGTAAATGTTATAGAAATTAAGGAAAACTGAAAATTTACCCATTTCTGACCTTTAATGTTTAAATAAAAACCAGCCATTCTTAGAAATGTTAACTATTGTGAAATGCTGAGAACTAGGTAGAAAGCATGCTGTTCTGGAGTCATCAAATGTTTAACTAGACTTTAGTGGCCCAAGGAAACATTATGAGTACAAATTGTAATTAGGGTCTTAAAAGACCAGAGTGGAAGTATAGTTTGGAATGTGAATAGTGGGCATTTAGGATTCAACATTTTCACTGGACTTTACTGTAAGACACCATAATGTATGCATATGTATATGACAATTAAGGGAGTGATTATGATTTGAATGAATTATATTTACTTCAATATTGACTTAATGTTATATGAATAATGGCCATCCAAGTTATTTTTGTTAGTAGGTGATGGTTTTGAATTCACCAAAACTGCTTTTAAGGAGCAAGTGGTTTTTAAGAGGACTTGAAGCATTAGTTGAGGTTTTATAAGAAGCTATGGAAAATAGGGGAAGGTAATGGAATCAGAATTGAAGTGAAAATTTGGGTGTCCGTGTAGATTTGAGATGAATTCATTTTGTCAAAACATCTGTGAGTGTGGTAAAGATGAAGATAAAATTGAGAAAATATTGGGAGTAGACTTGAATACAGGTTGAGTATTCCTTATCCAAAATGCATGGGACTAAAAGTGGACATAAATTTTGGATCTTTTCACAGGTTTTGGAGTATATGCATGTATATAATGAGTTAACTTGGGAATGGAACCCAAGTTTAGACACAAAATTCATTTGTGTTTCATATACACCCAACACACATGACCTGAAACTAATTTTATTCAACAGTGACCTGTCGCATGAGGTCAGGTATGGAATTTTCCATATGTGGCATTTTGTTGGCATTCAAAATATTTTTGATTTTGAGACATTTTGTGTTTTAGATTCTTGGATTAGGGGTGCTCAACCTGCACCTGGTTTTGAAATTTCGATTTCTGGAGAAAGTGGGCAACCATAACATTTAAGTTGGTGGGAAAATGAAGGACATATGCTTTAGAAAGTGTAATCTGGCAGTGGTGCCTGAAATACATCCTTGGCTGGAGAGGGAGGTGGTGAGTAGCTGGTTTCTTTGTGGTGTTGCCAGTGTGCAACAAAAGTCTGCATTCCTTGTGGTGGAAATGGCTGTGTTTTGCCCAGCCCCAAATCTCACATTATTTTGTGGACCTTAAAAGTGTGGTGCTCTTCAGAGACAAAATGCTGCACATATTTAATTTCTTGTTCATGACAAATCAACACAGTCTTCATAGGTTTCTAGTCCTATACTGTTCAAGTTAGGGAGTCCTGTACTGTCCTCATTTTGCTCGCCTCCTACTGTGTTCTTCTGTAACGCTTAGTTACTCTTCTTGTTGCTGAGACAAAATACCCAACACCCAAAGTTAAAGGAGGAAAGGTTTATTTGGCTCACAGTTTGTAGAGGTTTCAGTTCATAGTTGGCTGGCTCCAAGGCAGGATGGCATAATAGAGGGGCATCACAGAGGAGAAACAGTTCATGCCAATCAGAAAGCAGAAGGAAGCAAGCAGGCAGTTACAAGCAACCAGCAGCGATGCTCTTTCTGTCCCTTATATCCTATCCAGTTTACCTACACTTAGGGTGTGTCATGGCTTGTGTCTAGATGTCCCCCCAAAACCTCATGTGGTCATAGGTGGGACTTTCTCAGAGGCGGCTGGATCTAGAGTGTGTGATGCTGGAATTGATTCATGGTGCAATGCTAGGCTCAAGGGCTAAAGCCCTTGAGGATTAAGGATTAAGGGTGTGAGTGCTACCCACCCAAAGTAGTCTGGATAATATAAAAGGGCCAGAAAGATGCTATTAAGGTCCCTTGTTGCTTTTACTGTCTTTGCCTGCAATGAACTGTTTTTCTTTTCTGCGACGCCCCTCTGCCATGTGCCATTCTCCCTTGGAGCCTGCCAACTATTGACTGAAACCTTTATGATCTATGAGCTAAATAAACCTTTTCCCCTTTAGCTTTGGATGTTGGGTACTTTGTCTCACAATGAAAAAAGTAGCTAAGACAGGTGGGTAGCACTCACACCCAGGGCGGGGAAACCTTAATCCCAGCATCACATCCTTGATTCCAGCATCACACATCACACACCCTAGATCCAGCCACCTCGGAAAAGCTCCACCTATAACTGCATGAGGCTTTGGGGAAACATCTGGATACGAGCCATAACAAACACCTACTTTTCTTGGTCCTTCTCATACCTCTTCAGATTCTACCATTTCATTAGCTTTTCCCTTTCTTTTATGTAACTCTTTCCTGAGTCCTATTTTCTACTGTCTTTTTTTCCATAATCTTCTTAGGTCATCTGTCTAATGCCCCAAATTTCAAACCCTATGTGAAAAATGATGGTTTCAAGTTTTTGTATTTAGTAGAATCTGTCCTCTTCAGTTCCATAACTATTTTTTTCTATAGCCATCTGCGTGTAAACCCCTAGATGTCACACAGATATTTAAAACTCAGTATTTTCAAAACCGTATTTCCTTTATTCATTTCTTTTTTTATTGGAGTTCCTTTCAGTTTCTGTAACAAAATACCACAAATGGGAACTCATAAACAGTACACTTTTATGTGTCATTGTTCCTGAGGCTGGGAAGTCCAAGGTCAAGGTGCTGGCAGATTTGATACCTGGTCGTCCTGCTTCCTGCTTCATGGGTGGAGGGCTTTCTTCTCACTGTAACCTCACAGGCAGAAGGGGACAGGGTGTTTTTCCTTTGTAAGGGCACTGATCCCTGTCATGACTTCATCATCTCCCAGAGAGACTCAGCTTCAAATACTGTCACATTAGAGATTCTATTTCCACATATTAATTTAGAGAGGACACAGTCTTTATTGTGTGATTCCTCTTAAATTCTCAGTAAAGGGTTTCATGATTCCCTGACTTTCCCAAGCCAGTATCCCAGAGGTATTTCTAAGTACTTCCATTTGTCTTACACTCTGCTACAAAGTTCACCTCTTAAATTGTTTTTTCTTTCTTCAATGGCTGTAGTTCCAGCTTTCTTTGAATGTATTATTATATCCTTTTATAAATCCATATTCATTCTATTTCTAGAATGCAAATATGATCCCCATATGTATCAGGGTAAAATTCAAAAGTCTTAGCTTGACATACAAGGCTAGTAGGAGTCAAGGTTTGTCTACTTCTTTGGCTTGATCTATCTTGCTAAACTACTGCATGCGTAACAGAGCATTTTCGCAGAAATTCTTTTCTCTAATTAGCATGTCCTTTCGGATCTTGTCTTTAAATCTCTGCATGTCTATTACACTGTCAGATCCAAAGTCAACTCACTTAACATTCAGTAGATTATTAGTAAGCTACACCTCTGTGCCTGGCACAATGGTAGTCAGTTCTTTGTAAAACCTTGGCACCCAGGTACTTACTCTGCTCTGTGCACATCTCCATTAACAAATCGAATTGTCAAGATTTGCATATTTATCTGCTTCTTTTACTGAGCCATACACTTTCAGAGGCCAGGGAATTCATTGTATTCATCTAGGTGTCATTAGCTCTTAGTACAGTCATAGATGAAGTATCAAACGAATGAATGAGCGGTTACTTTAAAGAAAATGTTAAAAACATTTCTTATGGCGATTTGAAAAAGTATAATTTTCTTGGAGCTTTGTAGAATACAAACACTCCTTCCTGAAATACTAAACCTACTGGGCTAGAAAATGAGTGTTTTAAAATAAATGGAACACTTCAGCATTCTAGTTAATTAGTGTGAATAATTTCTGACAGAAGGTCGAATATCAAATAGCTATCTATGTTGCCTCTCTTTTGTATCTATCATCTATATTTTGAGAGAAATTAGCAATAAAGCCAAGAGCTGTTTACTCACAGATAGCATTGCTTTTCATTAGGATGTGGATAATGAGCACTATGACAGCATGCAGTTTCCGGGGAGTAATTGATGCCAATGTTCTGTGCTATCGTGTAGATATTACAAAAAAAACGGAGACATTAAACCATTGTTCTGTGCCCAGTAGTTACCAGTAAGAGCCACATGGATCAATGATTTTTTAATGAAATGCTGTGCAGCACACACTGTCATTATCTTGTTCTTAGAAATAGGAAGCAACAGTGAACTATTGTACTGAACTCATGGGCAGAAAGGACTATTTCAATTTTATAAACCCAACCCTTTTTTTATGAGAGTGGAGGGTGAAAGACGCTCATGTACAGTAGTCTCCTTTTATCTATGAGGATTCATTCTAACGTGTTTGCAGATGTTGGAATCCATGGATGGTACTAAATCCTATACATTGTTTTTTGCTGCACATGCATATTTATGATAGAGATTTATTTATAAATTTGGCAAAGTAAGATTAATAATGATGTAATAGTGAGTAATTATAAGCATATATAGTAAAAAAGGATATTTAAAAGTTATAAATTATTTGTTTCTGGAGTTTTTCATTTAGTATTTGGGAACCATGGCTGACCACAGGTGACTGAACTTTCAGGAAGCAAAGTGCAGATGAAGAGGAAAGATTGTATAACCGCAGCGAGAAAGCAAGCTGGAGTTAGAGCAGGACAGAAGCCAAACAGCACAGCTGAACGTTCTTCCCAACTGTCTTGATTTCTAGCAGCAGAAAACACTCTGCCCCAGGTGGAATTAAGTTAGTTTAATTTTAAATAGCTATATTCCTCAGTCACTGATTATATGCGTATGATGCATATATTTATTGATCATATTGTTAGTATTTATGTGTCAAGTAGCTCGTATTTCATATTAATTTTATATCATAAACTAAGAGTTCATATTTTTCCCATCATTATTTCTTAAGTCACATCAAAAATAACGGCAGCATTTCTTTCAGCTCTGAGACCAAATGGGAAGCAGGGTGTGTGTGTGTGTGTGTGTGTGTGTGTGTGGTGATGGTAGTGTTCTAAAATTGGGCTGTAATTTTTATCTGTACTTTAAAAAAATTTTTTTTTTGTGGGTACCAGGGGTCGACCTCAGGACCTCGCATGCCAGCAGGCGCCCATGCTGCTGAGTGATATCACCGGCCCTTTTTTCGTATGTGGGCTACGGGAGTCGAACTCGGGCCCTTGTGCTTGCCAGGCAGGCACGTATGCCGCTGAGCCATCTCACCGGTCCTTCTGTGTTGTTTTAAATCCCTGGAAACCTACTCTCCATACACTTATATAAAGACCACACATTTCTCAGAAACAATATTTGAACAGCAACACCATGTGCAGTTGTCTCATCTTACCATGCACATAGTAACTTTCAAACCAGTCACTTTGCTGATTTCTTCAGGAACATGCAGTTTAATGCATGAAAAACTCCTAAAATATCATTGGCTGGAAAGAATGCCAATGTAGGCAAATGAAGCACTTTCAAATTGAAGTTTCTATTGTGATGTTTTGTGGCTAATTTTCTCATCTGAATTTTCCATCAAATGGATTGCACTGGATGGAAATCAACCTTTATTGGTGGTACCTTGGTACTCACTTTAAGTAGCTTTAACCTCACCCAATTCCAAATCTGTCACTATGGTTTGGGGATTCGCCAAATTATCAAGTAAGTGTTTATAACGTGGTTTACTCTCCCAGAAGATCAATTTTAGAGTTTTCATGTCCAACAGGGGCATGAACTGTATATATTTGGTGAAAAACAGTGGAGACAGGTTTGAAAGTGCCATCTATTAGCCAAAATGAAGCATTTTTCTATCATAGATTTAGAGGCAAATGTAAAAAGTCTAGCTTCTTCAAAAGTCAAATCCTTAATTAGGATGAGTTCACCATTAGATGTGTTTTTATAGCACTGGAGGAACCTCTGTGTCAGCAACTGTATGTGGTTCAGAAGGTCACTGAGTTCCAGTCATATTTTTTCATTCTCTCATGAAGGCCAATATTTGATGGCAAACACAGAGATATGAAGGAGCAGAAGTAATGAGATTGAATAACATTACAACTATTAACATTCAGATTTATACCATTTAGAATTGTGTCTTTTGGGGTTGTGATCAATACTGACTACCATTACTCTTTAGCTCTTGATTACTGATTGTCCCTAAACATGGTATAACTTGGAATAAAGGTGACTAACAGATAAACTTGTACTTACACACATTCAAATGCCTAATACCTGAATTAAATAATTTTTAAAATCACAAATTATAGTTTTTATTTAAAAGGTATGTTTTTAAAAATATATATTTAAATATGTATTATTTTCATAAAATAGAGTTTCATTATATATAAAAAGTAAATATG
The DNA here is from genome assembly GCA_028451465.1 of Erethizon dorsatum. NCBI lineage: Eukaryota > Metazoa > Chordata > Mammalia > Rodentia > Erethizontidae > Erethizon > Erethizon dorsatum. The sequence continues at coordinate 128,322,250 of CM051826.1, read as the reverse complement.
TAAAATTACAAAGAAGGAAGTAGAAAATGAGCAAAACTCTACATGGCAGAAATAATCATTGTAAATATTTGTCAAATCAGTGTAAGATAAATGTTTTTGTGAACATATAAGGGGAAAGATAGCTAGGTAAAAATAATTGTGGAATAGCTGGTATGATACTATACATGCAACTTTTAATTAAAATATAACTTAACAAAGATTTAATTAAAAACCTGAAACTTGAGTAATTTTTAAATTACTTTTTTTTTTTTTTTTTTTTGTGGGTACCGGGGGGACGACCTCAGGACCTCGCGCGCCAACAGGCACCCGTGCCGCTGAGCGATATCACCGGCCCCTTTTTCGTATGTGGGATCTGGGAGTCGAACTCGGGCCTTCGCGCTTGCAAGGCAGGCGCTTAAGCCGCTGAGCCGTCTCACCGGCCCTAAATTACTTTTTAAATTACTTCAGGCCAAATTTTTTTTTTTTGTGGGTACCGGGGGTCGACCTCAGGACTTTGCGCACCAGCAGGCGCCTGTGCCGCTGAGCAATATCACCGGCCCTTTTTCCGTATGTGGGTACCAGGAGTCGAACTCAGGACCTTGCGCTTGCCAGGCAGGCGCTTATGCCACTGAGCTATCTCACCAGCCCCAGAGTTTTTAAAATCAGAAAGCAATATTAGTCTTTGGAATATTTCTCTAAAACAAACAAACAAACCCAAATTAAGCGACTGATGTCACTATACTTTAAATTTCTAAACATCAGAAAAGCTATGGATTTTTCAGTTATGATAAAGACCTTAGAATATTGTAGCCTTTTTTTCTGTTCTCCACCTCCTGTATTTAGTTCTAGTTCTTTCCTACTTCCCTGACTAATTACACTTTTGCCTATCTTTCTCAAAAAACAGTAAATGTCTGCTTTCTTGCTACATTTTTGAAGCCATAATTAATTTACAACAGGACCAAGGCAAAATATAATAAATACTAGATAAGCATAAAATATCAGAAGTTATTATAATTCGAAGAGTTGATTAGGCTGAATCATGACTTACCAGTAATTTTTCTGTATACAATACTATGTGTAAAGTTTACCTCTAAATTATATATTCATTAGTGAAGGCAGAATTTATGGTAACACAGAAGTCTCTTTTTTGTAAATCAGTGTTTACATATTTCCTAATAAATCCCTTTAAAATTGTTTTGCTTTCAAGTTACCATTTATAAGCAGCAGAAAAATTTGTTTTATTTTGCTTTGATATTGAAATTATGTGTTCTAATATAGTGAGGCTATGAGAAGAATGACTCCCGGCTTTCTATTTTTAAAATTATAGGTTGCTAACTAAGATCTCACAGGATTAGGTCCTAAAAGAGTTATTTTTCACAAATCAAAATGTAAGTTGAAACACTGGGTTGCTTGTTAAGATTAACTAGAGGCAATAGATGCACATCAGCTCATTAGCAGAAGAAATTTTAGTAGAAAATTTAATGTTGATTGTAGGAAAACTTCAAATACATTCAATCTTTTTACCATTTAGGAAAAATAAAAACATGATTATTTTTTTCCTCCAAAGTAGAGGTGATTACCCAGTGTGCTACACTCCTGGGCTGTTTCTTTTTATCATGTGACCCTTGGTCCCCTGCTGTTATATATCACAGACTTCACCATTTCTAACTTTGTGTAGCTGAGCATCTTTGGATGTTACAACAATACTGGAATTAGATACATAGTGGCTTTGTTATAAGTTGATTTGAACTCGGATAATTCTTTAGCCTTGTAAGCCTCAGTTTCATTTGAAAAATGATAGAATTGACTAAGCAGGTTGTTCAGTGCCTTTACTTTGTAAAATATTTTTTCCTAACTGAGCTATGTTGTAAAAATGAGTGCCGTCTTGGGTGTTCCTATGCCAAGTTGCAGTAAAACAATTTCAAAACATTCTTGAAACGAAATACATTAAACTTGACTTTAATTCCTTGCCTGACCTCAGTACAGGGGTCATCACTGATCCTATTTCTTTAATAAGCACAACAGTGCATGTCTGGTGCCCTAAAGCCCACTAAATTTATCCCACCAACCAAGACACCATTGTAGTTTAGATATGGAAATGTTTGGGGTTCAGTTTAAGTGACAGACCAGGACAAATTGGGCTGGTGGTAACTAATCTTGTTCTAACACTTTCTCTAAGCACAAGTCCTAAATAATAGTGGCTATTTGTTCTATGAGATAGTTACTCAAAATTGAAATTTTTTAAATTTTGAAAAAAAAATTTTTTTTGGTACCAGGAATGGAACTCACGACTGCGCTTGCCAGGCAGGTGCTGTGCCACGGAGCTATATTCCTTGCTCCTTGAAAATAATTTTTTAAAAATCAAAATTTGTCAACAACTTGCAGACAGTAATGAATAACTTTATTTTCTTGGAGATATCCATTATGAGAAAATGAATGAATATATGCGAGGTAACAGATTTCAAAATTGAGACCCAAGCTGAAGACTCTTAAAATATACAGTTTTGGATCCTGCTTTTTCCCACTATATCCTTAAATAATTATTGGAACTACATCTTTAAGAGTGGCATATCATTCCTTTGTCACGGCCATTCAAATATGTGCCAGTTTCTAATGATTACGAATACTATCACAATAAATTCTTCCATATAAGCCTATTTTTCTGTTTATTTCATCAATATAAATTGGTACAACTAAATCCTGTTTAATTATTTTTCTTGGTACTTATTGTCAAATTCTTTTTCACCATGATTTTTCTGCCTCAGAGCTAACTAACAATGAACTGAAACCTCTGGAACTGTGAGCCAAAATAAACTTTTTGTCCATCAAGCTGTGTATGTCAGATATTTTGTCCCATCAATGGAAAAGTGACCTCTTGTCCTATCTTATCAATATTTATTTTAATTTCCTTGGTTAAATTGAGTTTTGGTATTTGTTTAATTCTTTTTACATAAGTATTTCTCACAACCAAGCAATGTGTACACTATGATTGTATTTCCTTCTATTGTGAATTTTTGTTTTACTTGGATAAAGTAATTTTTCTCCAAATGTGCTATAGACTATAAACTGCTTTAGGTGATCTATCAGCCCAGGTTTTTTCCTCGGAATTTCCATCCCGATTTCTTTCCCAAATCCAGACAATATGTGCTGCACTTTCAGCTGTTGTCTTGTGGATTTTATTCATGCTGATGACTTTCTTCACTTTTTCTCTAATTTATTTGATTGCATCCACCTTCCTAGCTTCTTTTATTCTAGTAGAGACATTCTCTGGATATTGTTAAGAGCAAATCAATAAGATAATTTTCTGACTTTGTCTGGATAGTACTTTATTCTACTCCTGAGTTTCATTTGATACTTTGGCTATACATAGAATTAAAGTTTTGGACAATATTTTTCTCTCCAGAATTTCTTCATTTTTTTTTTTTTTAGTTTCAAATATTGTTTTGGAGAAACAAGATACCATTTTAACTTTTAATGTGTTGTATATGGTTCATGTGAATTTCCTCTTTGGGGGGCATTTAAATTTCGATTTTCAGTATTCTGAAAATTGAACATCAATTTTCATTTCCCCTAATTTTTATTCTTATTTCTGGTGTTGTATTATCTCTATATTTCACTTTGTCTTTTTATATTTATACCTAAAAAAAACCTTAATGTATTTTGGTAATATTTCAAGAGTAAAAATAAATGTGTGTTCAATCCATGATATTTAAGTAGAAGTCTCTGCATCTTCTTCATAAGATTCATGTTGATTTTGAAGTCTTCTAAGGAGAACAAACAAATTTTGAAGTACATGTTCTGAAAATAAGAGACTCTACTAAACACCAATCTGCTTGTCTCCTTAGTTTTCAGATGATTCTCTATCAGTTTGCTGCATTTTCTGGCCTCAAGAAGCCTTGAAAATTACTTTGTTTCATAATAAAGTAGTTACCTCTAGATTCAATATTTGTTAACAAAATGTTTGTGATTTCTTTTTGGCTGTGTTCACAGACCACTTGAATATATGTAGTTAAGTTTATAGATGCAGATAAGATGGATAAGCAAAGTTCTTTGCTCAGTTTAGTGTCAAGTAGGAATTTACTTAGGGCAACTCTTTTGAATTGATTGTTACCTTTTTTTTTTTTTTCTAATTTCCATTATTTGGTGGCCATCTACCAATATTTGGGAAAGAAGAAATACTAATTGCAGGGAGGGAGGCAGTCCAGTTACCTTGTAAAACTGTGACTGCATGACTTCATGGTCAGTACAAATCCTAGGATGGGGACAAAGTTAGGAGAACCAAGTATATTTTACCATCTTTTACTTCACGATGCTGTTGTTTTCTCTCTTAGCCTGTACCATGTTTTGATTATGATTATTAACATATAATATTTTATAGTTTAGGAAACTTTCAATAGATCAGTCAGTAGGTATATAAATAGGAGCTTTTACAGTGTTTTTTTATATCTAGTCTGTATTTTCATAAATATTTCAGCGTGAATGTTATGTATTCCTCTCCTAGTTAGATTTTTCTGTGGAATAAACTATATAAGGGTTTTAGATGTTATCTTACTCTGAAAATTGAATCCATGCATCTCAATTTTGTCTAGTAGGTAGGAAATATCAGATTGGATAATCTTTAAAGTCCCCTAACTCCAAACTACTAACATATGCTTAGAGTAAATGAGCTATTTCTACTTTTCTCAGTGATAATGTTAACCATTCTGACTTTATCCAAACTGTTGGGTATGCATGTTATGTGCTGGCAACTACATTAAAATTACAATAGAGAAGTTAGCAAATAGATACAATTAGATATGAGCATTGAAAAAGATTGACAATTTTATGTAGTTAATTCATCCTTAGAAAAATACACTTTAAAAGTTCCAGTAATCTGAGTTTAGCAGCCATGGTGATTGTGTTTTACATATCAGTTTGGAATTAGAATCCTTTAATTCATTGCTGATTATGAAGCTGAATATTATGCCCAACAGGAGTTATGTGTTTGTTTCTTTCCTGCAAAGCTGTGACAGCATCTTCTGGCAATCAAAGTATAAAGCAATTGCAAAGGAATGTTTACGCTGGAATCTGGTGTTCTTCCCTGCCTGGTGAGTGACGAAGCTCAGGCCTGTTGCTTCCTGTTGTTGCTGGCTTCGAAAGAGCACTGTAATTCTAAATAAATGAAAAGGATTAGCAAAAATGGTGAAATCTGCATCTCGCTTTAGTGATTACTTTTTCAAAGCCAATTTTTGTTGCAGAAACTTAATTATTTTGTTTTTCTTTCCTTTTCTATTTTTATTGACTAAACAAACAGTAGTGTATTGTATAGCCAAAGAGCAACAAGCAAATTTGAATTGGCTGTAAAGCCCTAAATACCTATTAGTTTGGAGAAAATTATTTAAAAACTTTAGAACTCATTTTCCACTTCGTAAAAATTTGTAATTTATGTAGTATTCTTGAGAGAGGGCTAATCCTTATAAGAAAAGGCTCTTTGCTTAGGTAGTCTGGTTTTGCATTTGGACTCCAAGCTGTAAGGGCTGTGTGCTTCTGCTTGGTATACTTAATACAGGACTTATCGTATTGGTAAAAATGGGGTTCATGTTACTTTGTGGACTTGTTTCGAGCATTAAATCAGTTACTCCATTTAAAAGATTTAGCACAAATGAAATTGGAAATCAATGGCAAAAGAAATCACAAAAACTCCCTAAACACATGAAAATTAAATAGCACCCTCCTGAACAACCAATGGGTCACAGATGAAATTAAGGAAGAAATTAGACAATTTCTACAACTGAATGATAATGACAGTACAACATACCGGAACTTATGGGATACAATGAAAGCAGTCCTAAGAGGGAAATTTACGGCATTAAATACTTATATTAAGAAAATAGAGCAAGCGCAAATAAACAACTTAATGGTGAACCTCGAACTTCTAGAAAAAGAAGAGCAGGTTAAGCCAAAAGCCCGTACAAGGGAGGAAATTATAAAGATCAGAGCAGAAATTAATGTATTGGAGACTAAAAAAACAATACAAAGAATCAATGAAGCAAAAAGTTGGTTCTTTGAAAGAATAAATAAGATTGACAAACCCTTATCCAACCTTATTAAAAAAAGAAAAGAAAAGACTCAAATCCATGCAATTGAAAATGAAAAGGGTGATATCACGACGGATCCTGCAGAAATCCAGAAGATCATCTATACCTATTTTAAAAATCTATATTCTACTAAGATGGAAAATGCAGAAGAAATGGACAGATTCCTAGATTCGTATGAATTACCAAAGCTGAATCAAGAAGATTTAAAAATCCTAAATAAACCAATATCAACCAATGAAATTGAAGATGTAATTAAAAACCTCCCAACAAAGAAAAGCCCAGGCCCTGATGGATTCACTGCCGAATTCTACAAGAAATTTAGAGAAGACCTAACGCCACTACTTCTCAAACTTTTTAATGAAATTGAAAGGGAAGCAATACTCCCAAATTCATTCCTGGAAGCAAGCATTACCCTGATACCAAAACCAGAGAAGGACCCAACTAAGAAAGAGAACTACAGGCCAATCTCCCTAATGAACATAGATGCAAAAATCCTTAATAAGATACTGGAAAACAGAATCCAACAAATCAGCAAGAAGATCATACACCATGACCAAGTTGGATTCATCCCTGGGATGCAGGGATGGTTCAACATACGTAAATCAATAAATGTAATACAGCATATTAACAGAACCAAAGACAAAAATCACATGATCATCTCAATAGATGCAGAAAAAGCTTTTGACAAAGTCCAGCACCTTTTCATGATAAAAACCCTACAGAAAATTGGAATAGAGGGTCTTTATCTCAACCTGGTAAAAGCTATCTATGACAAACCAACAGCCAATATCATACTAAATGGCCAAAAACTGAAAGCCTTCCCTCTAAAATCAGGAACAAGACAAGGTTGTCCACTGTCCCCACTCTTATTCAACATAGTTCTGGAAACTTTAGCCGGAGCAATTAGACAAGAGAAAGAAATAAAGGGAATAATGATTGGAAAGGGAGAAGTTAAATTATCATTATTTGCAGATGACATGATACTCTACACAGAAGACCCCAAAAACTCCACTAGAAAATTGCTCGATTTAATAAGCAAATTCAGTAGTGTAGCTGGATACAAAGTCAATACTCAAAAGTCAATAGCCTTCCTGTACACAAATAACAAACTTACTGAAACAGAAAATAGGGAAACAAACAATACCTTTCACAATAACATCCAAAAAAATGAAATACCTAGGAATCAACCTCACAAAGGATGTAAAAGACCTATACACTGAAAACTACAGTACTCTGAAAAAGGAGATTGAAGAGGATATCAGAAAATGGAAAGATATCCCTTGGTCCTGGATAGGAAGAACCAATACAGTGAAAATGGCCATACTTCCAAAATTGTTATACAGATTTAATGCAATTCCAATCAAAATTCCAACGGCATATCTCACAGAATTAGAGAAAACAATCCTAAAATTCATTTGGAATCAGAAGAGACCTAGAATAGCAAAGGCAATTCTCGGCAACAAAGGCAAGGCAGGGGGCATCACAATCCCCAACTTGAAATTATACTATAAAGCTACTGTGATAAAAACAGTGTGGTACTGGCAAAAAAACAGACCTGAAGATCAATGGAACAGATTAGAAGATGCTGAAACAACCGCAGACATACTAAGCCACCTTATCTTTGACAAAGGTGCCAAACACATTCGCTGGAAGAAAGACAGCCTCTTTAATAAATGGTGCTGGAAAAACTGGCTCTACACATGCCGAAGATTAAAACTAGATCCATATCTTTCACCATGCACTAAACTAAATTCAAAATGGATCAGAGATCTAAATATTAAAACAGAAACATTAAATCTGCTGGAAGGTAGGATAGGTAAAACCCTTGGAGACACTGGTGTAGGCAAAGACTTTATGAATAAAAACTCAATCGCACGGGAACTATCCCAAAGAATCAATAACTGGGATCTCATCTTATTAAAAAGCTTTTGCACAGCAAGAGAAACCACCAACAGAGTGAAAAGACAACCCACAACGTGGGAAAAAATGTTTGTCAGCTGTTCCTCAGACAAAGGATTACTATCGAGAACATATAAAGAACTCAAAAAAAATCAGACCTCCCAAATTTAAAGACCCACTCCAAAAATGGGCATCTGAGATGAATACACATTTCTCAGATGAAGAAATACTAATGGCAAATAAATATACAAAAAATGTGCAACATCACTAGTCATTCGAGAGATGCAAATTAAAACAACACTGAGATACCATCTCACCCCAGAAAGAATGGCTACTATAAAGAAATCAACTAATAACAAATGCTGGAGGGGCTGTGGGGAAAAAGGAACCCTTCTTCACTGTTGGTGGGAGTGTCGACTGGTACAGCCACTGTGGAAGTCAGTGTGGAGATTCCTCAAAAAACTAGGGTTGGAGGTCCCATTTGACCCAGCTATTCCCCTTCTGGGCATCTTCCCAGAAGAATTAAAAACATCGTACCACAGCGATATATGTGCACCCATGTTTATAGCAGCACAATTTGTAATAGCCAGATCTTGGAAACAACCCAAATGCCCATCAACTGAGGAATGGATAAGAAAGATGTGGTATTTTTATACAATGGAGTACTATTCAGCCATAAAGAAGGATAAACTGGAGACTTTTATAGGTAAATGGATGCAACTTGAGAAAATACTCATAAGTGAAATAAACCGGACGCACATGTGTAAGCATCGTATTGTCTCTCTAGTATGAGAAACTGAAAGAGTAAATAAGATCCAAAATGTACAATAGACACGGTGAATCAAAAAGAAACTGGTCAATAGGAAAGAGAGACTGGAATAGGGAAAAGAAAGAAGGGAAAGGGAAAAAAAATTGTATATATATATAAGATAGTTAAGATAGATACACTACCAATTTTACTTAGTTCATTGAAGAGTAAGGTTTGAGCCAATAATGTTTGGACAATTGAATGCTAATGTCTGGTATCCTGAATAACTAACTTAAAGATAATAATACGTAATGCATTGACCATTGTTACCCTCATATTATGTTGTTTTGAAAATTTGTTTTTTTGATTTGTTTTGTTTTTTCTTCTCTTTAAAATAAAAAAAAATAAAAGATTTAGCACAGAGCCTGGCACTTATAAACACTCATTTACTGTCAGATAGTATTAGCTTTTAGTGAATGCAGTGGACATCTGTATAGAAAGCGCTCAAGCTATTGCTACTTAGCATGCAGGAGACTCAGTAGCTGCACTCATAAGCCATGATTAGAGCTGTCCCTTTTCTCTGTGTCTCTATCATCTAATAAATTCTGAGAAGATATTGCTGATAGGGCATCTATTCAGGCATTCATTTGTGCTGGAGATGACTCATGTTTGGACTGTGGTGCTTTTCCACTCCACTGGATTCAGCATAAATTTTATCAAATTCAATCATCCTTTTTGTGTCTAACTGCACACCAGGTTGTTGTCTAGTGCTGGTATTTCTCAACTGAGAAATATCCAATTATTCGTTTTTCTTTCGAAAGTGGTTCCTTAAAATTCTATAGCAGGTCCTCTATCTGAGATGTTTAACAAGTTCTATTTTTTTCTAATTGCAGAGGATAAATGATACTGACTGTATTAGTAGTATAGATCTGAGAGCAGCTGTAATGTCATAAATAAAGCATGTCTGTGGTTTTTCTAGGAAATGAATTCATGTTAAGGGAAAATATTTCCATGACTGATGAGTGATTTCATGTTATTTAAAGGAAATAATTTTCTTTGGAATATATATCAGTATATATATATATATATATATATATATATATATATATATATATAGTTACTAGTAATGTGGGTTAACAGCACACACTTTTGCTTATTTCTTAGATTAATAAATCAAGATTTATTTTTTTATTTTAAAGACAAAAAAGATAAAAATAACAATAGAACAGAGTTTCAAAACAGGTTAGTAGGAGCATTACAATAATTAATAGATTGTGTATTGTTACCTTCACAGTATTCAGAGTACAAGATATAAGTACGATATCTTGTCCAAACAATATTAGCACTAACCTTTCTTTTCAGTTAACTAAAAGAAACTAGCTGTATAACTATCTTAACTATCTTCTGTATAAATATATTTTTTCCCTTTCTTCTTTTCCCCTTTCCTCATCACAGTTTTTTTTTTCTTTTGAGCAGTTTCTTCCCAATTCACAGTATCTATTGTACATTTTGGATCTTATTTACTCATTCAGTTTCTCGCACTGGAGAGACAATATGGTGTTTGCGCATATGGGTCTGAGTTGTTTCACCTATTAGTATGGTCTTGAGTTGCATCCATTTACCTATGAAAGTCTCAAGTTTATCTTTCTTTCTGGCTGAGTAGTTATATAAAACAACCACATCTTTTTTTATCCATTCCTCAGTTGATGGGCATTTGGGTTGTTTCCAAGACTTAGCTATTACAAATTGTGATGCTATAAACATGGACACACATGTATCACTGTGGTATGATGTTTTTAATTCTTCTGGGAAGATACCTAGAAGGGAATAGCTGGGTTGAATAGGATCTCTAATCCTTGTTTTTTGAGGATCTTCATGCAGATTTCCATAGTGGTTGCACCAGTCTACATTCCCACCGACAGTAGAGAAGTGTTCCTTTTTCCCCACAGCCCTTCCAGCATTTGTTATTGGTTGATTTCTTGATAATAGCCATTCTTTCTGGAGTGAGATGGAATCTCAGTGTTGTTTTAATTTGCATTTTTCAAATGACGAGTGATGTTGAACATTTTTTCATATATTTATTTGCTATGTGTACTTCTTCATCTGAGAAATGTGTGCTCATCTCAGATGCCCATTTTTGGATTGAGTCTTTGATTTTAGGGGTCTGACTTTTTTCAATTCTTTATATGTTCTAGATAGAAGTCTTTTTTCTGAGGGACAGTTGGCTAAAATTTTTTCCCACTCTGTGGGTTGTCCCTTCACTCTGTTGGTGATTTCTTTTGATGTGCAAAAGCTTTTTAATAAGTTGAGATCCCAGTTGTTGATTCTTTGAAGTATTTCCCGTACAGTTTGGGTTTTGTTTATGAAGTCTCTGCCTACCCCTATGTCTTCAAGATTTCTACCTACATTCTCTTCCAGTAGATTCAGTGTTTCTGTTTTAATATTTAGATCTTTGATCCATTTTGATTTTAGGTTAGTGTATGGTGATAGACATGGCTCTAGTTTTAGTATTTGGCATGTAGAGAGCCAGTTTTTCCAGCACCATTTATTAAAGAGGCTATCTTTCTTCCAGTGAACATGTTTGGCCCCTTTGTCAAAGATAAGGTGGCTGAGTGTGTTTTTAGTTGTGTCTGCATCTTCTAATCTGTTCCACTGACCCTCAGGTGTGTTTTTTTTTTGCTAGTATTATGCTGATTTTATCACAGTAAGTTTGTAGTATAATTTCAAGTCAGGGATTGTGATGCTTCCTGCCTTGCCTTTGTTGCCCAGAATTGCTTTTGCTATTCTAGGTCGCTTACGGTTCCAGATGAATTTTAGGATGTTTTCTTTAGTTCTGTGAAGTATGCTGATGGTATTTTGATCGGGATTGCATTAAATCTGTACAACAATTTTGGGAGTATGGCCATTTTCACTATGTTGGTTCTTCTTATCTGTGAACAAGGGATATTGTTCTGTTTTCTGATATCCTCTACAATCTCCTTTTTCAGAGTACTGTAATTTTCACTATATAGATCCTTTACTTCCTTTGTTAGATTGATTCCTAAGTATATCTTGTTTTTGGATGCTATTGTGAAGGGTGTAGTTTCCCTAATTTCTCTCTCAGCAAGTTTGTTGTTTGTGTACAGGAATGCTATTGATTTTTGAGTGTTGACTTTGTATCCAGCTATGCTACTGAATTTGCTTATTAAATCTAATAGTTTTTTGGTGGAGTTTTTTTGAGGTCTTCCATGTAGAGTAGCATGTCATCTGCAAATAATGATAATTTAACTTCTTCCTTTCCTATCTTTATTCCTTTTATCTCTCTCTTGTCTAATTGCTCTGGCTAATGTTTCCAGAACTGTATCGAATAGGAGTGTTGATAGTGAACATCCTTGTCTTTTTCCTGATTTTAGAGTGAAAGTTTTCAGTTTTTGTCCATTTAGTATGATGTGGCTGTTGGTTTGTTATAGATGGCTTTTATCAGATGGTCTTTTATAAAGACCATCTATTCCAATTTTCTGTAGTGTTTTCATCATGAATGAGTGTAGGACTCTATCAAAAGTTTTTTTTTGCATCTATTGAGACGATCATGTGATTTTTGTCTTTGGGTCTGTTGATATGATGTATTATATTTATTTATTTGCATATGTTGAGCCATCCTTGCATTCCTGGGATGAATTCCCCTTGGTCATGGTATATAATCTTCTTGATGATTTGCTGCATTCTGTTTGCTAGTGTCTTATTGAGGATTTTTGCATCTATGTTCACTAGGGAGATTGGCCTGTAGTTATCATTTTTGGTTGGGCCTTTCTCTGGTTTTGGTATCGAGGTAATACTTGCCTCCAGGAATGAGTTAGGTAGTATTGCTTCCCTTCCAATTTCATTATAGAGTTTGAGGAGTATTGGTGTAAAATCTTCTCTAAATTTTTTGTAGAATTCAGCAGTGAATCCATCAAGACCTGGGCTTTTCTTTGTTGGTAAGTTTTTAATTACACTTTCAATCTTATTCACTGATATTGGGTCATTCACAATTTTTATATCTTCTTGATTCAGCTTTGGTAATTCATATGTATCTAAGAATCTGTCCATTTCTTCTGTGTTTTCCATGCAAAGAAAGTAAAGCTTTTCGAAGTAGGTATTGATGATCTTCTGAATTTCCACAGGATCTGTAGTAATTTCACCCTTTTCAATCCTCGGTGCAAAAATTTTAGTCTTTTTTTCCTTTTTTTGATAAGGTTGGCTAAGGGTTTATCAATTTTATTTCTTCTTTCAAAGAACCAACTCTTCAATTCATTAATTCTTTGCATTATTTTCTTAGTGTTCATTGCATTAATTTCTGCTCTGATCTTTATAATTTCCTCACTTGTATGGGCTTTGGATTTGTCTTGCTCTTCTTTTTCTAGAAGCTTGAGGTGCAGCATTAGGTTTTTTATTTGTGCTTCTTCTGTTTTCCTGATGCGAGAATTCACTATAAATTTCCCTCTTAGAACTTCCTTCATTGTGTCCCATAATTTTCGGTATGTTGTATCTGCATTCTCGTTTAGTTGTAGTTATTGTTTAATTTTTTCCTTTATTTCATCTGTGACCCACTGGTTGTTTAGGGAGGTGTTATTTAATTTCTATGTGTTTGTGGAGTTTTTGTGGTTTCTTTTGCCATTCATTTCCAATTTCATTTCACTATGGTCAGATAATATGTATGGCATAATTTCAATTCCTTTGCATTTACTTAAGCATGTTCTGTGGGCTAGTATATGACCTATTTTAGAGAAAGTCCCATGTGCAGCTGAGAAGAATGTGTATTCTGATGATGTTGAGTGAAACACTCTGAAAACATCTACTAAGTCCTTTTGTTCACAGGTTTGGTTCAGTTCTGTTATTTCTTTGCTGATTTTTTGTCTAGTTGATCTATGTCTTTGTAACAATGAGGTATTAAGGTCTACTGTTAAAACTGTGTTATTGCTTATTTGATTTTTCATGTCTATTAATAATTGTCTTATACAGTTGGGTACTCCCATATTTGGTGCATATATATTTATGATTGTTATCTCTTCCTCTTGAAGTTTCCCCTAATAAGTATGTAGTGGCCTTCTTTATCTTTTTTGATCATTCTTGGTTTGAAGTTCACATTGTCTGCAAGCAGAATAGCTACCCCTGCTTTTTTCTGGGTTTCCGTTGCATGGAAGATTGTTTTCCACCCTTTGACTTTCATTCTATGAATTTCTTTTTGAGTTAAATGTGTTTCTTATACACAGCATATTGTTGGATCTTGTTTCTTGATCCATTCTGCCAGTCTGTTTCTTTTGATAGCTGATTGAGGCCATTTACAGTGATGGTTATAGCTGACATATGTTGGCTTATCTTTGTTATGTTATTTTCCTACTGTTGGTTCCCTGCTTTTCCTCTCTGTTTAATTGCTTGTCCTGCCTCATGGTTTCTTTCTGTCATTGTTCTTGGCATTGTGGCCATTTTTATCTCTGTCTAGAATATCTCAATGGTGCAAGCACCTGCCTGGCAAGCACAAGGTCCTGAGTTAGACTCCCGGTACCCACATAAAGGAATAAAAGGGCCCGTGATATCGCTCAGTGTCACAAGTGCTTGCTGGCAAGCGCGAGGTCCTGAGGTTGACTCCTGGTATCCACATAAAAAAAAAAAGATTCTTATTTTGGCCAGTAATCCTGCCATCTTTTTATATGTTCTTGTTTTATAATTCCATTAACTGTTGTGTGATGAAAAAATTCCCCCTCTGAATGCTCCCTTTAAAAATCTAATGGCATATTTGATATCATACATTTATGTGAGGATTCCAATTTGTTATTCATAGGGCTGGAAGGAGATATTCAGAGATTAGCTCTTCATAGCGAAGCACCAGGATTATACTAAGGATCTTGTTTTAACCAATCACCAAGAAGAAAACTTCTAACTAGAATAAAACCTTTATAATGTCTCTTTTTAGTATATCTTAAGTTTTCAAGCCTAATTTGACTATCAATCCATGTAAGGCTCTTTGAAATTCAGATTCTCAGGCTCCTTCTGTATGCTTCTGTTTATCTTCTTGGATGGGATCTAAAAGCTGCATCTTAAGCCAGCATCCCATGAGTTTCAAATGTAGGCCATTTGTGAAGTGGTAGAGAGTATTTAGGTGGGCACATTCTTCTTTGGACAGGGGTCAGAAATTTGAAACCTCTAAAAACAGAATAGGGGAATAGTTAACTCCTAATAAAATATAAGTACTTACTATACAATAAAATCAGTTTATAGATTAACGCCTTCTCTCTATTGCTGTTAAATCTCTGGTGTTCTGACTGTTTGGCCTGCCTTTGATTTCTTCCTGTGTGAGTGTTTTAGTCAGGGTTTGCGAGGGAATAGATTTACTACAGGACACAAATTTATAGGAGCATCTTATAATATTCACCCAAAAAGTCAAATGTGGAAGAGTGTAAGAGATCTGCCCATGCACTAGAGACCTGAAGAATCCATCCGAGGGCCTGGATCCCATGGCAATGTCCTGCATGACTCCAGCTGAAGGCATAGGACCCATGGCAATGTCCCCAATGCATCCAGCTGGAGGCCTAGAGCCCATGGCAATGTCTCCTGCAAGTCTGTATCAAGGATCTGCACTGGGAAGGCACAAAGGTCGGTGGTGGAAGCTAAAAAGTCTGGGCCAGTGGGGTGAAGGATCTGTGCCAGCAGGCTGAGGGGTCTTCACTGGAGCCAGGAAGTGACATTCAAGGTGAAAACAAGAGCTTCACTGAAGAGAACAGCAGCCATCCTGGTGATAGCTAGGACCTGAGCTCCTCTGAGGACAAGAACAGCTGAGTTCATATCAGGAAAACTAGCCACAAAAAGCTTCTCCTGGGAAATCAGCAGCATGCAATCTTCCCCTCTAGTTCACCTCTATGCCATCCTGGCAACAATTCTCAGGTGGGCCTTCCACGCTCAGAACCATGCTGACTCAGTTCAGCTGGGTGGTCTCACTTAAACTGACCATTAGTTAATTCACTATAATCCATTCCTGGTCAACTTGATAACTAGACACATTTTTTAAACCATAGTTTCCAGTGGCAGATCTGTAAAATGTTAATGTCTTGATCTATTCAGATTTACATTAATATAATAATTATATACATACAATTCTTACTGCTCTTGTTTCCACACCAGAAACATATTCAGAGTGTTCTCAAAATTCAAAGTTAGAACCACAATGTTTTGACTAAATAACCTGATTACATTTGTTTAAAACAACAAAACAACTTCATCCCAAAATCTTAAAAAATGTATTTAACATTAAACAATGATTAAAATACCAAAAAAGTAAAAAGAAAAACCACCCTCCAAATAAAAAAATTAATAATTAGTTTACAAAATGCAATATACTAATACAGTTCATCCACATTAAAAAATATGGCTTCAAGTTTTAAAACTCCTTTGGTTTCCATTTATGTACATCATTTAGCAATACTTAAAAACCAATATGATCTACATCAACATCATATTACTACATTGAAATCATAATAGGAGACAGCTATTACAATCACAATCCTTGCTTCCTGTTAACCTTAACAACAGGGCACAGCAACACTAAGAGACGCCCCAAGGGATCTTCTGCACTCCAAATAAACCCTTCCCTTCTGATAAAAGGCCTCAGGTCATTTTTCCATTGTCCTGTTCCTTCCCAGCCATGTTCTTCTCTAGTTCATCCTGGCAACCCACAGCTCCACTGGAGCCTTCCCTCTGGCCAAATGCTTTAAATCACCTTGCTGGCTCTCTGCTGTTCATTTCCAACATAGACCCAGCCAGAAGTCCTCAACAGTAACCATGCCACTGTCCCGATCCTAGATTGCATTGAAATTTTTCTGCCACTCAGGCAATATCGCTAAACACAAGCAAAATGCTGACCAACTTTCTGCCAAAGCACAACATACACTGCCTGGGATCCAGGAGCCAGTGCAGTCCTTCTCAAGAGAAGCCTCCTGAGCCTCATCCTAATGGGTGGCATTTCCATCAGTTCTCTGGTTTTCCAGTCTCTGGCCAGTCTCTCATATAATTTAGAGCCCTCCAAGGCTGCCTTTTTTGGCTGGTCTCTCAAAACGTTTCCAAATTAATTCCCAAGGCTCTTAAGGCACATGGCCAGGCAACAGCAATGACCCCACTTCTGGTACCAATTTTGTTGTAGTCAGATTTGCAAGGGAAAGCCCAGGGGCTGGTGCTGAAGGCTAGAGTCTGTGTCAAAAGCCAGAAGACGCCCAGGTGAAGGTGAAGACTGGAGCTCCTCTGAAGAGAAGAAGAGCAGCCTCTGCTCTTCTGAGGGTAGGAGGTGGGCGGGAGGTGAGATCCTCTTTGGAGTCTCTGGCAGCGCGCCCCATTGGTGAATTGCAGCGCAGGCCTCCAGGATTCTGGAGTGAGGCTCTTCCAAGGAAAGTCAGCATGAAATCCTTCCCTCCTATTCTCCTTTTATTCCTGTTCTGACAACAATCCTCAGGTGGGTCTTCCATGCCCAGAACCATGCTGACTCAGTTCAGCTGGGCATTCCCACTTAAGCTGACCTTTCATTAATCCACCACAGTGAGGCATCTTGTCATTTCCGTCGTCTCAGTCAGGGAAAGCCTGCCTTTGTTGCTTAGAAACAAAAACCAATTGTGATTAACTTAACTAAAAAGGAAACCCATTTTCCCCAGGATCACAGAATTATTGGGAGTCTGAAGGGTCAATCTGGAGAAAGGAGCTGGACTCAAGGAAGACGTGAGTGGCCCTGAGGGACCTGGCAGTGGTCTTGTAGGGAGTCCTGCCATTGCCTAGGCCACTGACTGCAAGAGAGTTGATGCTGGGGGCAGTGGTTACTCTTTGTTCTGCTCCCCACTCCTGGCTGGAGGTAAAGACGAAGAACAATTCTACAAGCAGATTTCATAGACTGCTTTGATCTTACATAGGGCACTAGAGAGTTTCTCATTTCTGCAGTTTCATCTTATATAGTGATGCTGATGAGGCAGCATAAATATCACCTACACAATTGATTATTCACACTGACTGGCAAAAAGGAGAAAAAGCAAAAGGTGACCTGTACCAAGAAGCTAACTGTTAATATTCTTTATGATATCATTCAAAATGTAGTATTTATTCTGTTTTAAGATCTGTATTAAAGCAAGTTTGAAAAATTCTATTAATATTCTGCTCAAAATGACTTACTCCCAAAGAAAATGAATATTTCATTTGATGTGGCGTGTTCATTTCATTGTTACATATACTCCAGGACAGCATTGATATCCTAGACTAGGAACCATTTTATGTAATACTTAAAATCTATGACCACTTTTTCTTCCTTTTCCTTTCTTGCTTTGCTGTTTATTCAGTATGTGTGAAAAAACCAATCAATTTATGGAACAGAGCACTCAGATAATAGAGTTTGTACCACTTCTTAAACAGAAAATTCCTTTTTAAAGACTTGTTAAAATTTCCTTTGAAATATTTTCTTGATTTTGGATGTATGAAATTGAGTACTATTTGCTTAATTGAAAACTGAAAGTTCTTTAAAATCCCAGTTTGGTTGTTATTTGGCAGGTAAGTACTGCCTGAGGACTTCTGCTTATACTTCATCATTCAGAGCCATGCCACGTGGCTACCTAAGGGCAAGGTGGGCTGGAAATGTCCATATTTTGAACAGGTATCGAATGGGCCAAGATAGTTCATCTACCATCCTGATAGTGGGGGAGAACAGGAGGAGTAGGAGGGAGAGGGAGAGAGAATCTGAAAATGGTACCCGTGTGGAGGGATAATAAAGGAGTAGGCAATCAGGATTTTGAAGAACTTTGGAGAGAAATTTTCAACAAGAATCAAATGAAGCTGTGCACAGAAAGACTTAGAACTACTCCATAAGCAAACAATAACACTGAATGACTGACACAGGGAATAGTTATTTTATTTTTCTTTTAAAAATGGTAAAATAAGATTGAAATTTTTTGTGCTATGGTGGAATTTTGTTTATATAAATGTAATTGTGTTTGTAACCTAATTTCTTTACAGCAAGTCTATTTACTATCATAGGTAGGTATTAATTTATAATACAATTTAATAAATGGTACATAAAGTACAATAGGAGAAAGAAAAATGAATTTTTTTTATATGTGGGTACCAGGAGTAGAACTCAGGACCTCGCACTTGCCAGGTAGGCACTTATGCCACTGAGCTATATCACCAGCCCAGAAAAGTGAATTTTTTAAATGAATGCTTTGAGAAGATTGTATAAAGGTACATTTCACAGAAGATTTTTGATTTAACTAGCTATAGATGAGAAAACTATAAAAGAAATTACAGAAGTGTGTAAGAATTCTCTGCTTAGCTACTGTCCAAGGTTTTCTCTTTAATATAAAGAAACCATAAAAGGAAAAATATCTGATGAGTAATGAGAATGATTATACCAACAAAGAGACACGAAAGCCTGTGATTATTAGAATGATAAAAATCGAATGACAAAACATTGCAAAATGCCTTCTATACTTATACTTTTAAAGTTAAAAATATAATGTTTACAATATGCATGCATCAATATTAATTTCCCTTTTGAACCAACATTTAACTGACATTTTGTTTAAATGATCAACTACTAGTGTCGATCATGTTGGCTAAGAAGGCACTAGATGCTAGTGGGTTTAAGGAAATATAATACAGCAATTTTAATGAGACATTGTCTTAGTTACTTCTCTTGTTGCTGACACAAAAATACCCAAAACCCAAAGTTAAAGGAAGAAAGGTTTATTTTAGCTCAGTTTGTAGATGTTTCAGTCTATAGTTGGATGGTTCCATGGCAGGGCAGCACGGCAGAGGGTACAGCAGAGGAGAAACAGTCCATGGCAGGGCAGACAGGAAGGCAGCCAGCCTGCCTTCCATCTTTCCCTTTATATTCCATTCAGGATACTAGCCTGTTAGTTGGTCTCACCCACACCTGGGGTGGGGGTTCCCATCACACACACCCAGAACAACACTAAACCAATCAGTGGATAAATCCAATTATCACACATCCTTAATCCACATCTATACACCCTAGAGCTAGCCATCTCCCAAAAGCCCCACCTATGAGTGCAGGCGGCTTTGGGGGACATCTAGATAAAAGCCATACCCGACACTGAGGGAACTAGAAATTATACCACAAACTATGCCTCTTTGAGGTAAAAATTAGTTTTGAGCTGAAGGCAATTAAGAAGCAGCAAACAGGAAAAGCCCTCTGTATTCTCCCTACTTTTTGCCTAAAGATAGTTATAAACTACATAAAATATACATTATAAATATGTAATTATAAATAAATTACACCTAATTTATTTGTAAATATAGTTATGTAAAATAATTATATATGATAGATTTATGTATATAAATATGTAAGTGTAATGTAACACACATAAAGCATATACATATTTATACTATGTAAATCATTATGTATTTATTTATAGTATGTAAACTATGCATGCATGTGTCCTTATATTTATATTATATAAACATACCTTGATTTTAGGCAGAAAGACAACTCCAGACTCTTACTCACCCTGGGGCGGCACCAGAGGACCCTGTGGACAAGCCTCATGACATCAGTTTCCTCTTCCATATTTGCCTTCCTATAGACTGTGTCTTTGTCATTTCTCTACAAGTATATTGTTCTTTTTGAAGATGTTACCTAAGCGGAGTTCTGACCCCTGTTTTGAGAGCTGGTTCACTGAGGTTTCCCCTGTGTGTTTTGCACTGCATGCATTGATGAACTTGACTTTCTCCTTCTCTTCCTTGTTAACCTGTCTTTTGTGACCCAAGTCCACACCAACTCAGAACTGTGATCGGCAGAGGTAGAGTGTAGTGTCATTACTGTGACTGAAAAATAAGAATGCAGTTGACCTTTACACACACATGCGGGTATGTATATTTTCGACATTTTAGTAGGTAAAATAGCAAATATATAGCACAGCTGAAGAAAACTATAGTTAGTGCAAGTATACATAGCACCCAGATTAAATCATAAGCCTTTATTGTACTTTTAAAATTATATATTACATTTGTCTCTCTATCATCAATCCATCTTTTTGATGCATTTTAAAGTATATTGCAAACATTAGTATATTTCTCCTAAGCTTTGGCAATGCCTGTCACTGAGGTTCAATATATTTCATAGCATTTTCCTCTAGAGGTAAAATGTATACATAATAAAATGAATCAAACTTAAATTATGTTTTTTGAGTTTGAAAAATGCATGTAATTATGTAAACAAATCTCTATGAAGATATAAACCATTAGAATCACTCTAGAAAATGTTCTTGGTTCTATTCCCAATTCATTCCTGAGCTCCCATACTCACTCAAGAGGCAATTATTACTGATTTTTTTCATTATCAATTAACTTGGCATTTTCTAGAGTTCCTTGTAAGTGGAATCATGTATTATGTCCCCTTTTGGGTAAGGCTTCTTCCATTCAGCATAATGTTTTTGAATTTCACCTATGTTGTTGCAGCTATCACTAATCTGTCCCTGTATATTTCTATTTTCCATTCTGTGACCACCCCATGCTTTTGCTTATTTATTCTTCATTATATGTACACTTGGGCTATTTCCAGTCTGGCTATCATTAATAAAACCATACTGAACATTCTTATAAAGGTCTGTGTGTGGGTACTTCTCTTAATTTTCCCTGAATAAATCCCAATGCACTAAAATTGCTAGATCATAGCATAGATATGTGTTTAGTTCTTTAAGAAACCACTAGATATTTTTCTAAGAGATTGTACCACTTTATACCCCCAACAATTCAAGAATGTCCTGAATGCTGTATATGCCTGTCAGAATTTTATGTTACAAGTCTTCTGAATTTTGTCATTATGGTGGGTCTGTAGAATATATATATTTTAAGAATATTTTTGTTCCTGGATATCCTGGCCCCTACTTGCATGGACAGCTTTAATAGCCCTGATGAGTCATCTCTTGAATACCATGCCCTTTGCTTCACTACCACAGTGAATTCCTGACTGTCTCCTCTCGAGGATAGACCAAGTCACCAGGAAAAATATGAAAATTACTTCGAGTAGAATCTGTTGCACCTGCTGAAGCAGAAAGATAGAAATGCATTCTAATCGAAGAAAGCCCTAGTCTCTCGAGGACCTCTAAGCTGTCAGCATGGAAATTCCTTTGCTCTTCCCTGTTCGTATAGTTGGACTGAGGGATAGTAGCCTGTTCTCTTCTCTTTGGCCAGGACTTTATCCCTACAAGCTCTCAAGAGGAAGGAAGATAGCATTAAATCTAACTTGTACTGCAGTCACTCTTTGAACCTGTGTTTGCATTTCTGTAAAAGCTAAATCATTGTGCAGGAAAGGAGTCTTCTTTGGCCTGATCTCATGAACTGGGAAATAAATTTTTAATTAGACTAATATGCTAAGGTCAACTCTTAGAGAATGTATCTTTTGGGTTGTCTGGAAAGCATTGGTGAGGGAGAAACAGGATTGCAAGAAGTTGTACAGGTCAGCTATGGCTGCTGTAACAAAATATTAGGCTTTGTGACTTAAACAACAGAAACTTATTTTCTCAGAGTCTGGAGGCCAGAAATCCCAGATCAGGGTGCCAGGAGTTATGGTTTCTCCTCAGCTGTTTCTCCTGGGGGTGTAGGCGGCCAACTTTTTGCTGGATTTGCATAAGCTTTTTTCCCTGTACGTGCACATTCTTGATGTCTCTTCCTCCTTATAAGCACTGCAGTCATATTGGATTGCAGCTCTACCCGATGACCTTATTCAACCTTAATTACTTGCTTAAAAGCCCTGTTTCAAATACAGTCACACAAGGTCCCAGAATGTTACCACAGGAAATATGAAGAGACACAATTCAGTCCCCAACAAAATTTATCAAAGGACAACAATTGTAGAACAGAAAAGGGAAGGAAGCATTAATTAGAGCAAGAAAGCTTTCAGCCTCTGGTGTAAATCTGACAGCTGTGAAGGCAATGGGGACAGGAGGTAGAAATGGGCAGGCAGAGTGGACCTTAGTAAAGTCTATGTAGGACTTGGAAGCAAATTCTTTCTCATTAAACCTCTGCACTGAGAAGAAGTGGCCAGGCCCTATTACCCCTGCCATACTCTGCCTTTGTTGGTGGTGGGGTTCTGGGAAGAATGTAGCTTTTAGGATATGAAATATATCCATTTTATAGCCAGATGATATAAACTTGCTTATGTGACATTTTGCCTTAGTAGTCTGTAGATCCTATGTTTGATTGCAAGAAACAATCCTAAATCCTGCTCATTCCCCTAAAAGCATTCCATAGATTAAAGCTATCTTTCTATCAAATATTATTGTGTTTACTGTGAGATCCAATTACCAACATTTTTTATAAGGAGCCTGGACTACGTCACATCATTTCTTTCTTTGCTGAGGAGAGTCACCTCCATTCCCTAACAAACGGAGAAGGAAATAAATCTCAACCCAATTGTTTTGCCTCCTTCCTCCCCAGGAGATTAAGTCTGACATCTAACATCCAGTTTATAACAACATCTTAAATGTCCAGAGAAGGTAGGTTTATAAGATAGGAAGTAAATGAGTGACTGCCAGGGGGTGGGGGGTGGGAATAGAGATGAAGTTTATGGCAGAAGAGTTCTTAGCGAAGGTAGGGAAATGTTTCAGAACTGATTTATGATGATGCTGCAACCACTTGACAAAGTTAGCACAAATCACTGAGTTGTATTTGAAATGGGTGAATTTTACTATATGTAACATACACCTCCATAGAGTTTTTTTTTTATTTTAAAGAGAAGAAAAAACAAAACAAATCAAAAGAAGAACAAATTTTCAAACCAACATAATAGGAGGGTAACAATGGTTAATACATTACGTATTACTATCTTTAAGTTAGTTATTCAGGACACCAGACATTAGCATTCAATTGTCCAAACATTATTGGCACAAACCTTACTCTTCAATGAACTAAGTAAAAATGGTAGTGTATCTATCTTAACCATCTTATATATATATATATACAATTTTTTTCCCTTTCCCTTCTTTCTTTTCCCTATTCCAGTCTCTCTTTCCTTTTGACCAGTTTCTTTTTGATTCACCATGTCTATTGTACATTTTGGATCTTATTTACTCTTTCAGTTTCTCATACTAGAGAGATAATACGATGCTTACACATGTGCTTCTGGTTTATTTCACTTATGAGTATTTTCTCGAGTTGCATCCATTTACCTATAAAAGTCTCCAGTTTATCCTTCTTTATGGCTGAATAGTACTCCATTGTATAAAAATACCACATCTTTCTTATCCATTCCTCAGTTGATGGGCATTTGGGTTGTTTCCAAGATCTGGCTATTACAAATTGTGCTGCTATAAACATGGGTGCACATATATCGCTGTGGTACGATGTTTTTAATTCTTCTGGGAAGATGCCCAGAAGGGGAATAGCTGGGTCAAATGGGACCTCCAACCCTAGTTTTCTGAGGAATCTCCACACTGACTTCCACAGTGGCTGTACCAGTCGACACTCCCACCAACAGTGAAGAAGGGTTCCTTTTTCCCCACAGCCCCTCCAGCATTTGTTATTAGTTGATTTCTTAATAGTAGCCATTCTTTGTGGGGTGAGATGGTATCTCAGTGTTGTTTTAATTTGCATCTCTCGAATGACTAGTGATGTAGCACATTTTTTTGTATATTTGTTTGCCATTAGTATTTCTTCATCTGAGAAATGTGTATTCATCTCAGATGCCCATTTTTGGAGTGGGTCTTTAAATTTGGGAGGTCTGATTTTTTTGAGTTCTTTATATGTTCTCGATAGTAGTCCTTTGTCTGAGGAACAGCTGGCAAACATTTTTTCCCACATTGTGGGTTGTCTCTTCACTCTGTTGGTGGTTTCTCTTGCTGTGCAAAAGCTTTTTAATAAGATGAGATCCCAGTTATTGATTCTTTGGGATAGTTCCTGTGCGGTTGAGTTTTTATTCATAAAGTCTTTGCCTACACCAGTGTCTCCAAGGGTTTTACCTATCCTACCTTCCAGCAGATTTAATGTTTCTGTTTTAATATTTAGATTTCTGATCCATTTTGAATTTAGTTTAGTGCATGGTGAAAGATATGGATCTAGTTTTAATCTTCGGCATGTGTAGAGCCAGTTTTTCCAGCACCATTTATTAAAGAGGCTATCTTTCTTCCAGCGAATGTGTTTGGCACCTTTGTCAAAGATAAGGTGGCTTAGTATGTCTGGGGTTGTTTCAGCATCTTCTAATCTGTTCCATTGATCTTCAGGTCTGTTTTTTTTGCCAGTACCACACTGTTTTTATCACAGTAGCTTTATAGTATAATTTCAAGTCGGGGATTGTGATGCCCCCTGCCTTGCCTTTGTTGCCCAGAATTGCCTTTGCTATTCTAGGTCTCTTCTGATTCCAAATGAATTTTAGGATTGTTTTCTCTAATTCTGTGAGATATGCTGTTGGAATTTTGATTGGAATTGCATTAAATCTGTATAACAATTTTGGAAGTATGGCCATTTTCACTATATTGGTTCTTCCTATCCAGGAGCAAGGGATATCTTTCCATTTTCTGATATCCTCTTCAATCTCCTTTTTCAGAGTACTGTAGTTTTCAGTATAGAGGTCTTTTACATCCTTCGTGAGGTTGATTCCTAGGTATTTCATTTTTTTGGATGTTATTGTGAAAGGTATTGTTTCCCTAATTTCTCTTTCAGTAAGTTTGTTATTTGTGTACAGGAAGGCTATTGACTTTTGAGTATTGACTTTGTATCCAGCTACACTACTGAATTTGCTTATTAAATCTAGCAGTTTTTTAGTGGAGTTTTTGGGATCTTCTGTGTAGAGTATCATGTCATCTGCAAATAATGATAATTTAACTTCTTCCTTTCCAATCATTATTCCTTTTATTTCTTTCTCTTGTCTAATCGCTTTGGCTAAAGTTTCCAGAACTATGTTGAATAAGAGTGGGGACAGTGGACATCCTTGTCTTGTTCCTGATTTTAGAGGGAAGGCTTTCAGTTTTTGGCCATTTGGTATAATATTGGCTGTTGGTTTGTCATAGATAGCTTTTACCAGATTGAGATAAAGACCCTCTATTCCAATTTTCTGTAGGGTTTTTATCATGAAAAGGTGCTGGACTTTGTCAAAAGCTTTTTCTGCATCTATTGAGATGATCATGTGATTTTTGTCTTTGGTTCTGTTAATATGCTGTATTACATTTATTGATTTACGTATGTTGAACCATCCCTGCATCCCAGGGATGAATCCAACTTGGTCATGGTGTATAATCTTCTTGATGATTTGTTGGATTCTGTTTGCCAGTATCTTATTAAGGATTTTTGCATCTATGTTCATTAGGGAGATTGGCCTGTAGTTCTCTTTCTTAGTTGGGTCCTTCTCTGGTTTTGGTATCAGGGTAATGCTTGCTTCCAGGAATGAATTTGGGAGTATTGCTTCCCTTTCAATTTCATTGAAAAGTTTGAGAAGTAGGGGCGTTAGGTCTTCTCTAAATTTCTTGTAGAATTCGGCAGTGAATCCATCAGGGCCTGGGCTTTTCTTTGTTGGGAGGTTTTTAATTACATCTTCAATTTCATTGGCTGATATTGGTTTATTTAGGATTTTTAAATCTTCTTGATTCAGCTTTGGTAATTCATACGAATCTAGGAATCTGTCCATTTCTTCTGCATTTTCCATCTTAGTAGAATATAAATTTTCAAAATAGGTATAGATGATCTTCTGGATTTCTGCAGGGTCTGTCGTGATATCACCCTTTTCATTTTCAATTGCATGGATTTGAGTCTTTTCTTTTCTTTTTTTAATAAGGTTGGATAAGGGTTTGTCAATCTTATTTATTCTTTCAAAGAACCAACTTTTTGCTTCATTGATTCTTTGTATTGTTTTTTTTATTCTCCAATACGTTAATTTCTGCTCTGATCTTTATAATTTCCTCCCTTGTACGAGCTTTTGGCTTAACCTGCTCTTCTTTTTCTAGAAGCTCGAGGTTCACCCTTAAGTTGTTTATTTGCGCTTGCTCTATTTTCCTGATATAAGTGTTTAATGCTATAAATTTCCCTCTTAGGACTGCTTTCATTGTATCCCATAAGTTCCGGTATGTTGTACTGTCATTATCATTCAGTTGTAGAAAGTGACTAATTTCTTCTTTAATTTAATCTGTGACCCATTGGTTGTTCAGGAGGATGCTGTTTAATTTCCATGTGTTTAGGGAGTTTTTGTGGGATCTTTTGCCATTGATTTCCAATTTCATTGCACTATGGTCTGATAATATGCATGGGATAATTTAAATTCCTTTGCATTTACTTAAGCAGGTTTTATGAGCTAGTATGTGGTTTATTTTGGAGAACGTCCCATGTGCAGCTGAGAAAAATGTGTATTCTGATGTTGTGGGATGGAACACTCTGTAGACATCTACTAAGTCCATTTGTTCAAAAGTTTGGTTCAGTTCTACTATTTCATTATTGATTTTCTGTCCAGTTGATCTATCTTTTTGTGACAGTGGAGTATTGAGATCTCCCAATATAATTGTATTAGTGCTTATTTGATTTTTCATGTCCTTTAGTACTTGTTTTATATAGCTGGGTACATTGGTGTTTGACGCATATATATTTATGATCGTTATCTCTTCCTCTTGGATTGTTCCCTTTACAAGGGTGTAATGACCGTCTTTATCTCTCTGAATCCTTCTTGGCTTGAAGTTCACTTTGTCTGCAAAAAGAATAGCTACCCCTGCTTTTTTCTGGGTTCCTGTGGCATGGAGTATTGTTTTCCATCCTTTGACTTTCAGTCTATGAATTTCTTTCTGAATTAAATGTGTTTCTTGTAAACAGCATATTGTTGGATCTTGCTTCTTGATCCATTTTGCCAGTCTGTGCCTTTTGATTGGTGAATTGAGACCGTTAACATTGATGGTTAAAACTGATATGTATTGACTTGTCATGATATTTTCCTGTTGTTGGTTCCCACTCTTTGTTTTTCCGCTTTCCGGCTATTTAATTATTTGCCCTGCCTGGTGGATTCCTTCTGTCGGGGTTCCTATCTCTTTCTAGAATGTCCTTCAGAACGTTTTGGAGTGCTGGTTTGGTGGTCATAAATTTTCTCAGATGTTCTTTGTCATGAAAGTATTTTATTTCTCCATCAATTTTGAAAGATAGTTTTGCAGGGTACATCAATCTGGGCTGAAAATTATTTTCCTTTAGAGCTTGCAATACATCATTCCAAGCTCTTCTTGAATTGAGGGTTTGTGCTGAAGTCAGCTGTGATTCTGATGGGTTTTCCTTCATAGGTGATTTGTCTCTTCTCCCTAACAGTTTTTAAGATTCTGCCCTTCTGTTGAATTTCTGGGATCTTGACTATAATATGTCTGGCTGAAGTTTTTTTTTGATCATGTCTAGTTGGTGTTCTAAAAGCTTCACTTATAGGGGTGTCAAATTCCTTTTCTCTTCCAGGAAAGTTCTCCCTGATTATGTCTTTGAACAAGGTTTTAATGTCGTTGATGCTATCTCCTGCTTTTTCATTTATTCCAATTATTCTTAAGTTGTTTATCTTTGAGTCATCTAGCAGCTGCTGAATTGATTTTTCATGGTCCCTTGCTATTTTTAAGAATTTTTCCATTTCATGATCACTAATTGCAAGCCTGTCTTCTATATCTGAGATCCTGTCCTCGCATTGTCTTATTCTGCTACAAATACTTTCAATGGAATTTTTTATCTCATGGGTATCTGCTTGAATCTGCCTTATGGATTCCATTTCTTTCCTATGCTGAGCATTCATGGTTTCTATAGTTTTCTTAAGTTCATCTATTTTTTTGTCTGTATCAGCTATAGTGTCCTTAAGCATGGTCTTCATTGTAGACATTATCTCTGCAGTTATCTGTGAGATTATTTCTGTTTTAATTTTTTCCAGAACCTCATTCAGTTGCTTTGTTGTTACCACTTCAGATAGGCCAGGTGGGTGGCTTTCGGATTGTCCCACCTCGTTGCTCCCTAGGTTTGCCTTTGGTGAATTGGATGTGTGGGGTTGCATCTTGCTTAAGTGTCGTCTCATTTTTTCTTTCTTTAATTCCTGGGGTGATGTTTGCAAATTACCTATAGTAGGTTACTTTATTGCTAGTGTTTAAGATCTTTAGAAGATGACTACTTCTCTGCAGTATCTTCCAAGTGGAGCTTGCTTTTAGGTTTTGAGCTTTCTGCCAGATCCTACCTCTTCAATTCGTTGGGTATGCGAAGTTGCTACCTGTTTGGCCCAGTCCTTGATTCTTTGGTACTGTGCCACTGTATTTTCTGTGTCCCTTAGTCAATCTCATTCATGAAATATCAGGAAGGAAAGATGTTTAGAACAATTATTTCACATTTGGCTATAATGTTAACTAAAGCATCAAACACAGCCTAAAAAATGACAGACTGAGCTAACCAGTTATTTACCACTTTTAGCTGTATAGAGTTGCGGTTATATAACAAAATCTAAAACACACCAGAAAAATTATATGCAGTATACAAGTCCTATGTATGTCAATTTTTCCTTGAGGAGTTTAAATTTAAAATGAGTTAAGGAGGAAATAGAGTATTGGGAGTAGAGGAAGGAATTAGATGTAAGGTTAGAGGACCAAGAGGGATCCCACTAAAATTGGGACACTAGTGCAGAGGACAGGTGGTAAAAAGAGAAGGAAGGGATAAAAGGAAGAACAGATCACAACCACAATCACAAAGAAGTTAGAGGCGCTGTTTACACTCATATAAAAAACCAGAGAGAATAATGAAGGAAAGAGCAAATACACATACAGAAACAAAAACGAAGATAAAAACAATAAAACAGACAGATCAAAAATAAAACCCCACCAAAAAACAAAACAAAACAAAACAAAAACAAAAAAACCCTTCGCCAGAACAAAAAACAAATCAGTGAGAAAAAAAAATAAATAAAAAAAAATAAAAATAAAAATAAAAAAAATAAAAAGAATCAGTTCCAGGTGTTGACTCTGTTGTAGGCAGGTACCTTGTGACAGAGTCCTGTTCTGTGCAGGTCCGTCCCAGTAAGCCAGGAGCGCCCTCTGGCGGGCGGTGAGCAGAGGCGCGTACTTTCAGGCAGAGACCAGTCTAGCTCGCCTCCGCTCTCAGCGCCTTTTCACGATCCCTGGGCCTGAGAGGCTCAGCGCGCTGTCCGGAGCGCAGGTTCCCTGCACTGGTTCCCACCACTCTGGTTTTTTGCCACGCCCCCCACAATGGCCCCGGGCCAGTCGCTCTCTGGCGCGGGACAGGTGTGGCTGAGAGTCCAGTCTCGTTCGCCTGCTGACCTCAGCACACTTTCGTGGGCCTGAGAGGCCCCGTGCTGTCCTGTCTGGAGCACAAGTTCCCAGAGCAGTTTCCGAGCCGCTCTGAGTTTCGCCACACCCCCCACAATGGCGCCTGGCCGGTCGCTCTCTGGCGCAGGGCAGCTGTGGCTGAGAGACACTCACCACCGGTCAGCGCCGTTCTCCGCCGCTCCCCTGCCCCGCCGCTGTCTCAGGATCCTCCGTGGGGGCTCCCTGGGCGCCAGCTGCCACCGTGTGTCCGTAGAATTGAGCCTCCGTGGCGCTGCAACTCCCGGGATAGTAGAAGGTGCGCGCGTGCGGTCTGCTCCTTCTTTCCTTCTTCTTTGTTGGAAGTCACCCGTCACTGGTGCCGGGGGTCCCAGATTGCGCTTCAGAACTTTTCTGGGTTTTGGGGAGGCATCTCCCCCCCTCCTGCGCTTTCTGGGTCGCTATATTCCCGTGTTCCAATGGTAACTTTTAGAGAGAGTTTCGCTGCCTGCTTCTTACTCATCCGCCATCTTGAGGTCCTCTCCTCCATAGAGTTTTTAAACAATGAATGCAGAAAGTAAAATCTTTGTTTCAGCATCTGATAAAAATTTGTCAGATCTGGGAGGAAAAAAAAACAGAATCCTGAAAATCATCTCTAGGTAGGGCAATTCGACATATCAAACTTATGAATCACAAACTGACTTCGTAAACAATTTTAACAGGATACTGTAATTCAATTCAGTGGTATTACGAACTCTATGATATTGCAGTATGAATACTTTTATTAATTAATAAAAGTTATTCAGACTTGAAACTACATGAAATGAAAACTTATTCTCTCTCCAAATGAGCAATGCTAACGATATAGTATTTGTAAATCCTGGAAACAGGTCATTTTGAGAAAAAATATAATAGGTATAAAGAGTATCCAAAAATTAAAATGTATAGCAATGTTTGCCATGTATTGATATACAATGAATTGAAGAAATGGTCTTGGAAGATTTCCAAATTGCAGTACATATGGCATATATTTAAATCCTACACTGGAAGGTTGTTCTGCATTGTTGATCATAAATTGGATTGGCTAAGTAATTAAACTGTAAGTTTTTGAAGGTCAAATACATCGTTTCCTTGGCATGTTTTATTTGTACTGTTCTATATATATTTAATAATAGTTAATACTGGGCCAAATTGTTAAAGTAATTCAATTATGGTAAATGATAAGAGAGTCATTAATCACTTGTAATCCATCTCTTACAGGCATAGGATTCTTCTTCAGGCACAGACTTTGTAATGCTTTAGTTTTAGGCAATCATGTACAAATGTATTGGACCTTAATAATTTATAAAATGCCTAAATATTGAACAAGTTTGATTAGTTTTGCAATAAATTTATTGGCTAGAAAAATTCAGCATAGATTCACAAATTTAAATTGAGATTGTAAAATTTATGTTATGTCATATTTGCATTGAATAATTTTTCATTCACTACTAGAATTTGTAGGTTTTGGAGAATTCTGTTATAGATGCCTTGTTTCCTCTTATTTTTCCATCATCTCTGATCCTTTTGTAGTAGTGGCATATTTTTTTCCATATTCACTTGCTTTTT
This sequence comes from Erethizon dorsatum, assembly GCA_028451465.1. Lineage (NCBI taxonomy): Eukaryota > Metazoa > Chordata > Mammalia > Rodentia > Erethizontidae > Erethizon > Erethizon dorsatum. Next base: position 128,290,703 of record CM051826.1, on the reverse strand, counting down.
ATATCGTTCTATTTATTATTATTTTATTATTGTTGTTATTATTTGTTTATGCTCTTTCAGAATATCGACTTCAAGTTTTTTCCCTTCTCACTATTTCTCAGAAAGGTTTTAAGAGGCACCAAGTACCACATATCCTAGGTCTGTTGTCCTTCCACACTGTCTTTGGAATCAAGGAGGGAGCTGTGGCCAGGCCACTTGAAGTAGCTCTCTTTAATTTCTGTACTCTGTCACATCTGATTTGTTCTGCTTTTCAGCACTGGATGCTTGAGATAAACTGGAGTTTGGGGATATAATCAATTTCTTGAGTAGATATGTCTACATGAAAAGATATTAATGCATGATCATTTGCATGGCTTGACTGCTGGATATTCAAGGTGCCTCCATTTTTTAAATTCTTTGCTTATGAATCTCAGGACCTGTAACAGACTTCAAATAAAACCTTATCATGGAAATTAATATCTTCAACCAAGTACTTTGAAGGGAGAAGTCCTTCATTAAAAATGAGATGATTCATTGTGTGGGTCATTAAAAAAGAAACAAATTTAGCTCTAGATACAGGATTAAGATTCCATCTTACCCCAGAAATAATAACCAGCATGAAGAAATCAAATAACAAAAAATGTTGGCAAGCCTGTGCAGTAAAATTGTGACAGAAAATTTAAATTTTAGAATTTTAGTAAACTAACAAACAGCATATCACATTGGGACAGAATATGCTCACCCAGCCCACCACATAGTTAGACTCAGTTAGCCTTGACTGATCACGCCAGCTGCAACTCAGAGGCAGTCTGACCTGTCTCTGTTTGACTGCACCCACTCCACTGCCTGAAACTCCCAAACCCATAACATATTCTGTTTTGCTGGCCTGTTTCAAGGACTTTCTGCCTAAGATAGACTAGCCTAGTCAAAGACATGCTGGATTTTACTCACCTGCTCAGTTCAGCTCCCTCCCTAAACTTTCCCACCTCATGATAAACAACTCCCCTTAACAAAACCTGCCTAAAACAAAACTGCCTAACAACAAGTGACCAAATGTATGTAACCAATTATAAAATAACCTGTTATCAGCTCTTGTACTTTCCATATAAGTCTTGGTTTTCTTCTGACCCAGAGCTGGTGATTTGGACTTGGTTCCCACTAGCCTGCTAGCATAATAAAAATTGCCTTCCAACTCCTTGGTGCAGAATGTCCTCCTTTCGGTCCAGTGCCAGGTTCTGTAACAAAATGAAGCATTCTCTATTGTTAGTGGGAGTGTAGACTAGCACAAACACTATGGAAATCAGTATGCAGATTCCTCAAAACACCTAAAACAGGAAATTCCATTTGATGCAACTATTCCCCTTCTAGATATCTTCCCAAAAGAGTTAAAGATATCATATTACAGTGAAACATGCATACCCATGTTTCAGCACAATGCATAATAGCTAAATCTTGGAAGCAGCCTATATGTCAATCAACAGATGAATGAATAAAGAAAATGTGCTATTTACACACCATGGAGTACTACTCTGCCATAAAGGAAGATAAATTTGAGTTGTCTGTAGAAAAGTGGATGCTCCTCATGACCATAATGGTAAGTAAAATAAATTAGACACACAAGCTTAAATAGCACATGGTTTCTCTTATATGAGAAAGCCAAATTACAAAGGAAGAGCAAAATAAAAGATATGTAATAGGAAGTAAGGAGGTAGATCTTTCACAAATGGGAAGGGCATCAAGGGATGGGAAGAGAAGGGAGTCAAAAGGGCTGAAAAAAAGGAATTAAGATGTGGTATGTGCCTGTACCCACTCCACACAAGGAATGTAAACAGAAGGAATGTTATGTATTACAAACAATAATTAAAAAAATAAAGATATAGGAAAATTTACTGAATCAGAAAGGAATATTCAAGAGTGGAGAATCATCAGGGTAGACAGGATACCCAAAGGCTGGAAGAAACGAGAGCTAAAAAGAGATTCTAGAAAAGGGAAAGGGAGGCAAAGACTCCAGGTACTCTGTGTCTTAGGAAGCACTTTAAGAACAGGTCTGGGCCGGTGAGATGGCTCAGCGGCTTAAGCGCCTGCCCGGCAAGCGCGAGGGCCCGAGTTCGACTCCCGGAACCCACATACGAAAAAGGGGCCGGTGATATCGCTCAGTGGCACGGGCGCCTGCTGGTGCGCGAGGTCCTGAGGTCGACCCCCCGGTACCCACAAAAAAAAAAAAAAAAAAAGAACAGGTCTAACGCAACACTCCAGGAGCCTTGCGATGTGAAAGGGTGGGAACCTGGAATGAGTCTTCTGTAGCAATCAGGTTCTAGAGGTTGAAGGAATTCTTCAGTAGACAATAATGACAACAGCCTGGGTGACAGAAATAAGAACTAAAAGATAAAATTATGACAAAAACACAGAAAAGAGGAAACGGTAGGAAGTGCGAATGAGCACATCTTGGGAATGCTTTTCAGATCACTACCTATGTGACACAGGAAATAACACAGTGTTCCCTACTCTGACCCTCAGTATCCACAGCACATCACCTTTTATCACCGAAATGTGTGGGAGTTTCTCCCCTTCAGCAACCAAGCTATCTTATATGCAGCAGACAGCAGTTAGATGTCTTCCAATTCTACTGAGTTCAGACACTATCCACCCGAAGACTGCATCTGAAACTACAGGTTAGGGGCTTACTCCCTAAGACCACACACAATTTGATGTCTGTCTCAAGGGTATCCTTGTGATTGGCTATAAATCAAAGGTTCTCCCAACCTCTTCTCAAGCTCAGTTAATTTTCCAGAGTGAACCAGAGTACTCAGGAAAACACACATGTTTACTAGTTTGTCATATAGAATATTACAAAGAATGCAGATGAAGACCCAGTTGCAGGGATGGATAGGGTGAGGTGTGGGATAGGGTGAGGTGAGGAAAAGGCTGGATTTAATTCCGTTTAGGTACAGGTAGGCTGAAATCGGAGTGATAACAGGAGTTGCTCTGGAGGAGGGCATCCATTAATATAGGGTTTAGGGATGGGGTTTATAATCTCAAGGAATCTGGATGGAATGTGGGGGATCAAAGTTCCAAGGACAATCAGCACAGATGTGCAGACACTGCTGGACCTTCTGGCACCTGGAAGATTGTATGTCCAGCCCTAAATTTCTTTATGGCCATCCATTCTGTTTGCTGAGGGCAGCATGGTTCTCTCAGTGGGTTCCTGTTGTTTGTAGAGAGCAGCATGTTTTATTGGGAAGGTCTTTCTCAGGTCAGGGCCCATAGGTTCGTTGGGTGACCAACCCCTATTCGGCAGCTACAGAGCAGCCCCCGGCTGCTAGTCATTAGCTTACAAAACAGACAACACTCAGGAGCGTCCAAGGATTTCATGAGCTGTGTATCATGAAGACCAAATAGATACAAAATTTCCTAATATCATTCCTATCATTACTGTGAAGTACCTTTCTCAGAAAAAGAGCAGATGCTGTCTCTCGACAGAGTCCACATAGTTCAGAGTTGAGGTACAAGGCTGCAGGAGTAGAGGGGCTCGGAGAGAATCTCAGATACATTGGAATGTGGTCAGGAGTTCCGTTGTTCAGAGCAGACCCGGGGAGTGTAGAAACCACTGTTAAAAACTGCAAATGTTGTTGGTGTGCAGAAGTGTTTCTAGTGCTTGATCAAATTTTAAAATCTAAATAAAATATGAAGTCATCGACTCCCACATTTCTGTTTTTTCCTTGTCAAATACAGCAATGTAATACTTAGTAGATAACACAAAAACAAGCAAAGTTTACACATCTAAAACCTTTAAAAAACAGGAAGCACGGCAATCCCACCTCTTTGTGACATGGGTTAATGGATTTAAAATCAGTTTGTTGGTTTGTTTTTGCTAAGAACACTAAGAACAGAGTAGAACTGCTCTGTTAGCAGCATAGCCTGCTTGATAGTCTCAGGCTTTGTCTCTGTTTATAATAAAATCACAGAGCTGACTCAAAATTCCCCTCTGGCTAAATATGCTCTCACTCTACGCCTTTGCTCTTAATAAAAATTATTAAATATTAATTAGCTAAATGATTTGAACAACATAAAAATGATGTTCTTACATTGCTTTTATATTTACTTGAAAAATGAAAGTAATTTTCCTAGTTATTTTACAGCAGATTGAAATTTTTACCTTAAAGCTTGTTTCATTTCTGCTATTCTCCCTTCATCCCTTCCTCTTTCCCTTTCTTTTTTTTCTCCTCTTCATTTCTGTATATTTTCTCTTCTTGGAAATAACAACTTCTAAGACCTTGTCTTCTCTGCTTTTACTTTCTAGGAATATAAGTATATTTTGAACTTTCTCTAACTTGCTAGCTATTGTTTACTTTGGACTTTGAAATAGTACAATGTTCTGAATGTTCATTTGCCTAAAGAGATATTCATATAAATAATTTTGCAAATTAATCACTTAAGAAAACAATTGAAAAGAATTTTGTGTAACTCTTTTACTGCATTTCCTTTAAGTAAAAATATCCATATAATGCTGTAGGAATGGAAGCGTTGGAAATGAAATGTTAACTGTATTGATCACCATTCTTTCGGGATTGGGAAGGGCATTAAATTGTCAGTGAGAGGCCTACATTAGCTGCTTTTATTCTTTAGGTCAGATTTGGTAGAATTGCTCATAATGAGTGTAAATTCATAGATCTTGCCTTAGTCTTTTTTAAAAAACTGTGTCTTACTTGACTTTTAAAAGTTTAATAAAATTCCCAAGACAATCCATAATGTAGTAAATTAGCTCATAAAGATGCATATGTAAATTCCATTTCCCTATTTATTTTTAATTGACAAATAAAAGTAGCATATATTGATGGTGTGCAATATGATGTTTTTATATACATGATGTGATAAAAAATACAGTGAATTTTTAAGTTTTAAAAAGTTGATTGCAGTGAAAGATACCTTGTCATTAATTCCCCTCAAAAGACTTCTTGTTTGAACACACTTATCCCATCTTTACTGCCACTTTCTTAAGAAATTCTGGAAGTCTTCTTTTGTGTCTTTATCTGTTGTGATAAAAATATACAGTGGATACTGCTAAGTGCCTTCCAACTGAAAGTCAGGCTTATAAAAATAATACGATGTGTCCTCATCCACTTTATTCATGAGATCTGGCACTGTGTGATTCCTGGCTCTTCCCCAAAGTCAAAATGACTATGAAAGGTGAACGTTTTCAAACTTTTCAAGACACAAGGGCAGTCACAACAGTGCAAATAAAGACACTCATGAAAAAGGACTTCCAGAACGGCTCCAGAAACTGCCACCAACAATGGGTTAACTGTCCACCAAACACTTGGAGGATATTCCAAGAGGGATCAATGACAATTTGTCTTTTACTGTAAAAAAGTTTTAAAATTTAAACCCACCTTTTAAAAATCATTTGTCTTAGATATTCATTGTGGAATGGCCAAATCATAATAACATATCCATTATCTCATATATTATTTTTTTGGGTGAGAATACTTAAAATCAACTCTCCTAACAGTTTTCACATGTATATTTGCAAGTGCATAGTTGATATATTATTATTAACTTTAATTACCGTGTTGTACAATAGATAGCTTGAATTTATTTGTACTGTCTGAAAAAAATCTATGTAAAGTAAAATATTCTCTTAGGAATTCTACCACAGGATTTTATCTCAAGTGGAAGATTTCATTTCTTTCCTTTATTCAATTCTCAAATCTCATTTTCAGTTTTTAGACCTCATTTTCTTCATTTGAACAATATTTTATTTAGTTTTTCTCTTTTGGGGGGCTGAAAATACTCGAAGCACTTTAACTGTCTTGTGACATTCAAAGTAGAATAAAAATATTTTCAGCAGAAAACTATCTTATGAATTTTTCCATTTTGAAAAATAAAAAAGTGAAAGCATGCAATACATACATTTTCTTGATTCTAACATCTTGAGGTCCTAACATGGTGAGGAATTAGTGAGAGACCTTTTTTTGTGTTTTTGATGAAAGATTCTAGACAAGACATTTAGGCTGTCATACAGAATATAGGTCGAGTTTATTGCAAAACAAGAGGTTTTCAGAGAGAGAGAGAGAGAGAGAGAGAGAGAGAGAGAGAGAGAGAGAGAGAGTGAATGAGCATTAAGGTGGCCAAGTGCCAAGATGGCAGTTGCACTGAAGGATGTCTTGGGTTGCATTTATACAATTAACGGGATCTTTCAAGGAATATCCTTTTCTTTCTCAAGGTCATTGTTCTTTTATAAGGAAAATGGGCTGTATTGGTCTCCTAGGTCCCTGTTCATTCCAAAAGTGGATGTTTTTCTTTTAGTTTGTATTAAGACTTTGAGATTTTACCAACCCATCACCCATGGTCTGGACTTTGTGGGGCTGTGGACTTCATCAGCACTCTCAAAAGAGGTTATTTTTTCTTGGATTAAAGTTTGAAACCACAGCTTGTGTGGATTTTTTCTACAGCCCCTGACTAAGAAAGTAAAGAGGGGGCTGGTGAGATGGTTCAGCAGCCTATGCGCCTGCCTAGCAAGAGCAAGGGCCTGAGTTAGACTCCCAGAACCCACATACAAAAAAAAAAGGCTGGTGATATTGCTCAGCAGCACGGGCCCCTGCTGGCAGGCGAGGTCCTGAGGTTGAACCCCGGTACCCACAAAAAAAAAAAAAAAAGAAAGTAAAGAAAGCCCTGGTGAGATAGCTCAGTGGCATAAGTGCCTGCTGTTGCGCAAGATTCTGAGTTCGACTACCGGTACCCACAAAAAAAAAAAAAGGAAAGTAAAGAAAAAAAATCACGTCTTCTTTGCCTTTCAAGTAGCCCCCAACTTTGTGTCTTCAGGCCTGCTACTGTCTAACCTTCTGCCTGGCACATTCATCTCCCTGACCAAGGGGAGGCTTTCCCGGACCCCCAGGGAACACTTACAGCCCCAGATGGTACTAAACCACAAATATGCTGTGTTTTTCCTGTACGTATTTATGATAAAGTTTAACTCATAAAGTAGGCACAGTAAGAGATTAATAACAGCTAGTAATACATAGATCAACTATAATGATGTAGTGTAATAAATGCCATGTGAATATGGTCTGTCTCTCAAGGTGTCTTTCTGTGCTAAACTTCCTCTCCTTATGATTATGTCAGATGATTCTTAAAGCACTTCATGCTTTTTCTTTGGCATATCTGAATTGCTAGCCAACCTACATACTGATTCACTTTGGGGCCATTATAAGGTGAAGTAAGAGATACTTGAAAATAAGCACTGTGGAACCATGGACAGTGGATCAGTGAGCCATCTCACCGGCCCCCTCTTTACTTTCTTAGCCTGGAAAAGGGCTATTAAGTGACTTCTGGGTAATGAGTTCAGGGGACTGTGCTGGAAAAAGAGACAATTTACATTCCAGGCAGGATGGACCAGAGTAGTGTGAAATTTTCTGCTCAGAATGATATACAATTTAAAACTCATGAATTGTTTATTTCTGCCATATTCCATTTGACATTTTCAGACCCTGGTTGGCTGTGGGTAACTAGAACTGAAGAAGGTGAAATCGTGGAGAAGCAGGGGTTATTCTACCTGTAAGAGAAATCGGGCAGTTTAGGGAGCTAGGTTTCTATCTCCAGGAGGAAATCATGTCTATGATGCTGGAAATCAGGTGTCTGCCACCTAAGCTTCCTTCCATATTTCCCTTTTGTCCTATCTTTAGCATTATATTTTTCTCCACTAGTTCAGGTGGCCACTGAAATGCTGGACTATTCCTTGTACCAGAGCTTCCAAGCCATAGCAGGTATTCTGAGAGGCTGAGGCAGGAAGCCTCCCCAGGTCCAGGAGCTTGGGAGAACAGGAAGAGGCGAATACAGAGCTGTCACTGTCTTTGTTCAGTTGTGGGCCTGAGAGATAGCTAAGAAGTTGACTGCAACTTGGTGCCCTGACATATTTTATCTTGTGGGTGCTTTTCAAGGTTTCCTTGAAATCTTTCTATAACTTCACTCAACAAGCTTAAGCTGCCTCTGGCAGCAGATTGGGAAAACATTAGGGGTAGGTGATACGTTTTACACCATGCTCTGCAGTATTCATACCTGTGGTAAATGTTAATAGGACATTTATCTAGCTGTGTAATGGATCTAAACGCCCTCCTGGTTACTGAGACTCTAAAAAAAGGGATTACATTTGTATTGTATTTGAAAAAATTGGAAAAATTAAGTATATTTAAAATGCAGCCTTTATTGCCCTGTCTTAGAAATTGATCAGTATCCTTTGTTTTCTATAAAAATAACTTGACAGTCTCCTAGGGAAATTTTTTTTTGGTTTTCTTTTGGAAGATTATATTAATTTTGGAAATAATAATGAAATTTTTAAAGCTTTCTTAATGGTAATTATGTTTTTAGACAGAAATCACAGGGCAAATCTGTTATGTAATGATAATAAAAATTCAACATGGAGAATGCTATTTCAAAAGAAATGAAATAAACCACTATTCAAAAGTTATCTTCACAGTATTTCCTTTCTATGTTGCCTGTAAAGAACTGTGAAGTATGTTTCATTTATATGCTCAAGTATGTGTATATATATACTTATTTTATTTGTAGACACACATGTACATGTATGTGTTATAATCTATAAATGTGTCTATGCTATCTATCTAGAATTAATAAGTTACTTTCTTAAAAATAAAAAATGAATACTCATTATCTTCATTTTTCTTATTTTATTTGGTAGAGACTTGAATAATTCTTGGGACAGATTTTTCTCAAAGCAAAAATTGCACTGGATGAATTTTGAGTTCCACAGGCAGAAAGACATTGAACCACATTGCCACGGGGAACAGAACAGAACTAAACCTGAACTCAAGACCATTGTCGCAAAAGGTGGCACTGGGAGGAGCTACTGAAGGAATTCTGGCGAATGTGAGGTGGTTGCTATGTGGAGAGCAGGGAGAGTGACCAAGAGAATGTGATAATCTTTGATTTGTTTCTTTTTTATTAATACATATTTGCAATACATAATGAATAATCCATAGTGGAAAGTCAGTACATGTACATATCACATTGTAATCCTTTCTACTTCCCCTTTCATCCCTCCCTTCTCCCTCCATCTCTAGATCCCCTTCCCATCAGCAAAAAGACTACATTCTCACTTCCTATTTTCTAAATTTCATTTTTCTGTTTAATTAATTTATACTTTGGATTTTTCATGTAAGAGAAACATACTATGTTTAACCTTTTGTGTCTAATTTATTTCACTTAATATTATGGCCTCAAGTTGCATCCATTTTCCTATAAGTGACTCAAGTTTACCCTTTTTATGGCAGAGTAGTACTTCATTGTGTATAAATACCACCTTTTCTTTATCCATTCATCTGTTGGTGGATATACATGCCACTTCTAAGATTTAGCTATTGTGATTTGTGCAGCTATAAACATGGGTATGCATGTATGTCTGTAGTGTGATGACTTTACCTCTTTCAAGAACATACTCATGAGAAGAATACCTGGGTCAAAAGGAATTTCTAATTTGCATTTTTTGAGGGATCTCTGTGCTGATTTCTACATTGGCTGTACTAGTTTAGATTAGCACCAACAGTGTAGAAGAGTTCCTTTTTCCCTGCAGCCTTTCCAGCCATTGCTATTATTTGATTTCTTTAGGCTGGCCATTCTTTTGGATGAAATCTGAGGTATTTTTTTTTTATTTGCATTCCTGTAAGGACCAAAGATGCTGGACATTTTTATATGCACTTATTGACCATTTGTGTTTTATTCTTCTGAGAAGTACTTATTTATTTCAGCTTCATATTTTTGATTGGGTCTTTTATATTGGGAGGGGCCCAGTTTTTGAGTCCTTCACATATTCTAGATATTAGTCCTCTGTCAGAGGAGTAGCTAGCAAGTGCTGTCCTCATTCTGTAGGTTGTCTCTTTATTCTGTTAGCTGTTTCCTTTGCTGTGCAGATGACTTTTAATTTGATATAATCCCATTTGTTGATTATTGGTGTTATTTCTTGGGTAACTGGGGTTCTGTTCAGAAAATCTTTGCCTATGCCTATATCTTTAAGGGATTTTCCAAAATTGTCTTCTAGCAGTTTGTTTCTGTTTTCATATCTAGGTTTTGATACATATTGGTTTCATTTTAGTGCAGGGTTATAGACATGGGTTGAGATTCAATCTTCTGCATGTATGTAGCCAGTTTTGCCAGCACCTTTTGTTAAAGGTGCTATCTTTTCTCCTATTGAATGCTTGGTCCTTCTGTCGAGGATCAGATGGCTAAATGTGCCTGGAGATGTTTTTGGAATCTCTGTTCTGCTCTCTTGAATGACATGTCTGTTTTTGTTCCAGCACCATGCTTTTTTTTTTTTTTTAAGTCAGTATAGATTTATAACATAATTTCAAATGTGGGATTGTGATGTCTCTTGCTTTGTTTTTATTGCCCAGGATTGTTTTGCTATTCTGGATCTCTTCTCAACTAGGATTGTTTTCTCTAGCTCTGTGCAGAATGCTATTGATATTTTGATTGGGATTGCATTAAATTAATATATCGATTTTGGTAATTTGGACAATTTGACAGTATTGGTTCTGTATATCCGGTTACAGAACATCTTTCCATTTTCTTATGCCCTCTTCAATCTCCCTTTTCAGAGTACTATAGCTTTTGTTGTACAGGTCTTTCACTTCCTTGGTTAGGTTAATTCCTAGGTGCTTAATTTTCTTTGGAAGCTATTGTGAATGGTATTTGTTCTTGATTTGTCAGTATCTTATTGATAAATTTTGCATCTATGTTCATTAAAGACATTAGCCTGTAGTTCCTTCCCTCTCCTTCTTTTCTTTCTTTTTCTTTCATTCTTTTTTCTTTCTTCCTTCCTTCTTTCTTTCTTTTTTTGCTAAGTCCTTGTCTGGTTTTGGTGTTAGGGTAATACTAGCTTCCATGAATGAGTTTGCATTCTTTCCCCTTCATTTCACTGAACGGTTTGAGAAGTGTTGGCATTAGGCCTTCTCTGATATTCTTGTAAAATTCAAAGGTGAATACATTGGGTACTGGGCTTTTCTTATTTGGTAAATTTTTTAAACTACTGCCTCAGTTTCATTGCCTATTATTGAACTGCACAGTATTATTTTCATCATCTTGGTGCAGTTTTGGTAATTCATATGTATTTGGAAATCTGATCATTTCTTCTAAGTTTTCCAAATTTTTGGAATATAAGTTTTCAGAATAGTTACTTATATTCCTCGAATTTCATGGGTTTCCATTGTGATTTTGCTTTGTCATTTCATTTTTTTGCATTGGTACGAGTTTTTCTGTTTTTCTTCTGGTAAGTTTGACTGAGGGTTTGTTTATTTTGTTTAATCTTCTAAAGAACCAGATCTTCTATTCAGTAATCTGATGAAATTTTTTTAGTGTCAATTTTATTAATTTCAATTTTGACCTTTATAATTGCCTTCCTCTTACTAGCTTTGGATTTGGACTGTCCTTTGTTTTCTGGGATCATTAGGTTATATCTTTGGACAGATTCTGTTTTTGCGATGTAGGATTCACAGCTGTAAACTTCCCTCTTAGAACTGCTTTCATTGTGACCCATAGATTCTGATATATTGTACTAGCACTGTTTGATTATAGCTACTATTTAATTTCTTCTGTGACTCATTTATTATTTAAGAGTTTATTGTGTAGTTTTCATATGTTTGCATAATTCTGTGGTTTCTTTTGCCATTCATTTCTAGTTTCATTGTACTATGATCTTACAATATGTATAGGATTATTTTGTATTTATTTAAGCAAGCTTTATGGCTCAGCATGTGGTCTATTTTGGAGAAAGTTCCACATGCTGCTGAAAGAATATATATTCTGTTGTTGTGCTGAATGCTATAGATATCTATTAAGTTCATTTGTTTGAAGGTGTGGTTCAACTCTAGTATTTCTTTGTTGATATTTTTTGTCTAGTTGATCAGTCTATTTATGAAAGTGGGGTGTTTAGTTTCCTCACTATGATTGCATTGATGTTCAACTAATATTTTGTTTGCTCTAGTATTTTTGGTGGGTGTTGGGTGATTTATTATTCGATGCATATATATTTACAATTGTTATCTCTTTCTGAATTGTCCATCTTTCCAGTATGTAGTGACCCTCTTTGTTTCTTCTGATCAGTTTTGTCTTGATGTCCACTTTGAATTAAAATAGGATAGCTACTCCTCCTTATTTCTAGGTTCCTGTTGCATTGAGTATTGATTTTTTCATCCTTTGATTTTGAATCTATGGACATGTTTGATTAAGTTTGTTTCCTTTATGTCGTACACTACTAAGTCTGTTTTCGGTCCAATCAGCCAGTCTGTGTCTCTCAATTGGGGAGTTGAGACTATTTACATTGAGAATTGTTACTGACAGATTCCTATCATTGCATTGTTTTTCATTGTTGATTCCTTACTTTCCCTTTTACTTAATTGCTCACCTTGCTTGATGCTTTCATTTCATTAATCCCCTTGGAATTGTTCATTTCACTGTCTCTTTCTGTATTTGACTGTTTTTTGTAGTGCTGGTTGGGTAGTAATGTATTTATTAAGGTGATCTTTGGCATTGAAGGTCCTAATTTCTCCAACAATTTTGAAAGATAGTTTTGCAAGTTATGTTAATCTCAGATGAAAGTTGTTTTCTTTTAGGGCTTGAACTTCCCTCCAAGCTCTCCTGGCCTTTAAAGTTTGTGCTAAGAAATCTGCACTAATTGTAATAGGCTTAACTTTGTAAGCGATTTTTTTGTTTTTCTCTAACAGCTTTTAAAATTTTGTCCTTGTACTGGACCTCAGGGATTTTAACTATGATATGTCATGGAGAGGTTCTTTTCTGATTGTGGCTACTTGGGGTCATAAATGCCCCATTTGCCTGTATGTTGAATTCTGTCCCCATACTTGGAAAACTTTCTGCTGTGATTTCTGTAACCAGACTTTTTTTTTTTTAATCACCTGTGTCCTCTTTTTTTTTTTTCCCTAATCTTGTTATTCCTAGGTCAGTCTTTGCATCTTCTGGCAGCTGTTGGATTCATTTCCCATGATGTCTTGTTTTTAAGGTATCTCTGAATATATTATCACCTGCATCATTCCTATTTTCTAGGTCTGACACTTTCTTCTTACATCAGTCTCTTCTGAAGGTGCTCTTACTTTCAATATAATTTTTCATTTCCTGTATCTCTACTTGGTACCTTTTCAAGGACTCTATTTCATTCTTAAACTGGTCATTTGTATTTTGGATTATTTTGGTTAGTTAGCTTTTTACTTGTGTCCTCTTGAAGCTCTTTGATCATTTTGTTAAGTCCGTTATCTGTTTAGCTCCATTATCTTTGGGCATCCTGAACACTTTATTGATCTTTTTTTGTTTATTCTTCTCTTGTCACTTGGTACATTTCAGTCATTTTGTTTTCAGTTTCCTCCCATGATGTCTACTGGATCAACTTTGAGGAAGTGAGGAGTTTTTGAAGGGATTTCGTTGCCTTGTTTTCTCATATTTCTTATCCTGAGGGTTGGAGATCTATTAGAATAGAAAGAATCTCTTGTTAGTATGGAGATCTCATTTGTTAGTGCCTGCTTCCCAGGGATATTAACTTGGCTTTAGTTCTTTCTGGCATTTATATAGCTCTTCAAACTACTCAATTTAATAGGATCAGACGCAGTCACTGTATTGTAAGGAGAGAATACCTACAAGATATAGCAGTATCAGCATCAGTCATCTACAGTAAATTTTGTTTTAACAATTTCAACCTTTCATCGATGACTCATAAATATTTTATTGTACTACTAACAGGCTGAGATGGGTTTGTAGGGGAAGCAATAAGAAAGAAAAAAGGGAAGGAGGTAGCTAAGAAAGAAGAGCAGGAGAAAAGAGAAATAATTGAAGGAAAGAAAACCAAAACTTTTTAAAAAATATCTTGAGTAGTAGGTTGTGGAAAGGAGGTTTGAATATTTGTGGGAGCAGGAGGAACAATTCTGAGGGAGGCAATTGTAATTGGAGATTCTGGGAATCTGTGAGTGGATTGGAATCTGATAATGTGCTGATAGCTTATGTTTGAATTCTTTATATACAACTTTGGTGGGGTAAACATGTCCGTGCAAAGTGCTATTTAAATTAAAGCACGTATACAAAGACTTTCTAGATACACAGTATGCCAGATGAAAGGAGGGAAAAAAGGAAGACAAAAGGATAAGAAAGGGGAAAGAGAAGAAATAAAGGAAGCGAGAACTGCCTCCTAAACCACGCAGTTGCAAAATCACAAAATTAATGCATCCTCACAGTCCTATTTATGTTGCAGGCTGATTTCAACCAGGGAACTCTTTCCCGTGAATGTGGAGAAGTTTTGATCTGTTCCGTTGCCTGCCTGGGAGTGTGGAGGCCTGGTGGTCCAGGTGGGCCACTGAGTCAGCTTCCCCGGGACCAGCCATGCTCTGGGTGTGGCTAACTGGAAAGCTCTGTCTTTCTCCTAAGATCAGACCCCTCAGGTAAGTCACAGAGGGGAGGTGTACTGAGGTTAGCTCAGCACCCTTTTCTGCTGATTTCCCCATGGGCTTTGTCGATTTCTGCCCTTTTCCTTGCACACCAAACCATGCAGGTGCTTCTGTGTTCTCCCTCCTCTCACAAACACGCTGCAGGTCCCCTCTGGCTGAGGTACCGCTCTCCCACTCTGTGCCTGTGGAACTTCCTTCCTCACTTTCCACAAATTGTCACTTTCTGGCCTGCAAACTCAAGTGGTCCCCCAGGGCCTGCTGCATTCAGCAGCCCACAGCTGACAAGGTAAAGGCCTCCATGGGGGCACCTGACACTGGGCAGTGGGGAGTGAGCAGGATATCCCTTGGGAAGAGCTCTCCACTGTTTGGGGGAAGGATGAGCAAGTGCCTATTCCTGAGCCAGTCTGTTAATTTGTTGCCCCAGGATCCCACCATTTGTAGTTGCTGGTCACTCTTGTAACTCTCAATGCCTCAGCTAATCCAGGTCCTTAACCAGCATTGTGCACTTGTTTTTAACCTTCCCAAGGGTCTGCTGGTGCTTGCTCAGGCTCTTTTCTCTGGCTTTGTTTCTCTAGTGCCCTGGTCTGTGACTCTCTTGTTTGCTGTGTTCTTTTTCCTGGTGGGGAGGGTAGGAAGTTTACAAGCCTGTTTCAGTGGCCTGGCCTCTGCTGAAGAGAGACTCCCTTCCTCAGGACCTTAGATCTTCTCCCAAGATGGTATGTATACCAGAACTGCAGTGTAAGGAGTACCGTGGTTCAAGGATGGTCTAATTTCCCTTCTAAACCTCCCTGATTCTGGATTTAGATCTGGTGGGTTTCTCTTTCAGTTCGTCTTCCCATGTCTGGCTTTCCTTGCCATCCCGGTTTCCATGTACCCATGTTTTCTGGAGATTGTCTTTGGGGCCTCTCTCATGCAGTACTTTCCCTAGCCAACCATGATGGAAAAAAATCCTGAGTTATTTCTTGAGTACAGAAACACAGTTATCTGGGACTAGGCTGAGTTTGCTAATGGATTGTTAGAGACCAGGCTGTACAGGGTTAAGTTGCTGAACATAGGGACCTCTAGCTGTGTTGGAAAAGCTCATATTCATAGTGCTCTGAAGTCAAGATAACACCACAGGGGGGAAAAAAAAGATAATAGCACAGCTGAGGCAGCCAAGGACATGGGCTGGTGACACTCTTTATTCCAGAGCAATAAAGCTGCCAACCTTAGAGATCAAACAGTTCTCTTAATTGGCCTTTGTTCCAACTTCACAGGCTTTGGGCTTCCATACCCTCTTCTTCCTGCACCCCCCCAAATCTGTGGAATAAATACAGGCTGTCCAGAGAAGTTCTTTGTCTTTACTCCCAGAGAGTCTTTACTTCTGAGAGAGAGTTCTAACCTTCCTGCAACCCTCAAAACCATACTACTGTCTTTTATTTAAGCCATTCGATGTCCACTCATTTAGGAGATTGGGGCTAGGCCAAGACCCCGACAATGGATGTTTATGCTTATTGAAGAAGTTCTTGTCCTACTCCCTTACAGGGACCAGGAGATGGTGCAGTATCTTCCTTGATAAGTACACTTCAAAGGGATAAGACTTACAGTGCAAAGGGGCAGAGAAAACACCTACAATTTTATGTTTTGTAGGGAAAATTCTCTAAGAAAAGGAAGGTCAGTGTCTCTAGTCAGTGAGAAGATTGCCTAAATATGTGGGTAAGCTGAGGAGGATGGTAAGGATGTGTTGGTTGTGTTTCTTATTAGAACTCTTCACTTATAAGGCTGAAGTTTGTAATCATATATGCCATACTATGGTATTAAAGAAGTATGTGGATAGCATTTTGATCTTCAATGAATTTTCTTTCTCTGTTAATCTAAATGATGTAAAACAAATTTGATCAAATGATAATTAGTGACAACACAGATAATAGAGTTCATTTTATTTCTGTGAGCTTTTTTGTCACGAAATTTTTAGATCACTCTTTCAGTGAGGTTTTGATGTATTAATTGATGAAAGTATTTTCGTTGCCTTTCTAATTTTTTAAAAATTTTCATCAGTTGAATATATTAACATGTAGTTTAATTTCTTTCTAATTGTTATTGAAGTAAACAGGTTGCTTTGATGTAAGAATGATGGAGTTGCCTTTCATTAACCTACATAGATTGCTTTGGCTCAGACCACAAGCTCTGTAGAAACTGAGCTCTCCAATTTCTGATCTCTACCATCCAGGTCATGTAGGACAGTAGTTCTGTGGTTTTGTCCTGGCCAGGAAAAATACATGGAATCCATTCCATTTTTAATAAACGTGAAAACTTCTCAATGCCTTGGTTTGAGACTTTGTTTTGTTTTAGTCAATCCTGCTTTGACTTAACTTTTTCTTTCTTATCTCCAAGTTTATAAGAAAATTATTAAAACAACAAGTATATCTGAATCTTTTTGGAAAAACACAATTAAAAAAAATCCACTAACCCAGAAAATTTTCTGCACAATTGTAGAAAAGGAAGAGAACATTTCGTTATTGCACAATTACTAAAGCAGACTACAGTGGTCATCCTAGGTAATGTGCTACGGAGACTGCAGATACAAAAAAGAAATCCTGGTCTTTTTATATAACCAAGGTGACAAGCTCCATTATATACAGGTCAGTTTTACCCAAGGTGAGAATAATGCTTCTGGATGATTTTTGACAAGCAAGGAGGAACAACTTGGAGCCCAGCCTATGGGTGAAACTGCAGCGAGGGAGACAGGACACCAATCTCTCTGATGTTCACATGGCACTGAGGCCTGGCAGATGCACATTTCTGGCATAAAAAACTGGCAAAAGGCTCATTTAGCTTTTAAAAGAATTCACATGCATCTCAATGAGACAGAGAAATAATTTACATTATCAAGTTTTCTAAAGGGAATGCTAAAGAGAAAAGGTGTATTAAGTTCTCTTTTCCTTTCCACACCACAGAAAATTTTAAATGTGAAGTTTTATAATTTGTGCTGGCCTTTATAACCCAAGCAGTATTTAAAATACTATTTTCTACCACTTTTAAACCACTTTAAATAGAACTAAAAGTGACACTTTGAACAATATTTGACCAGGTACAGGAGATGAAACTCCTAACCAAATGTTTTCTTGGCTAAAGACATCCTCTGTGAATTAGTGGAAATGCCTTTACATTATGTCAGAAATTCTTTTTAAAACTTCATATAGCATTTTTTAAAGACCGTAATAGGAATTAGATACACCTCTGGACTTCTGCAGTCACTTAAAATGAATGAGACTTAGCAAGTAATTAATTCTGAGGACTTTTATTTGCCATAGGACTCTTCATTCTAGCTGTACTCTAATTACACAGCTACTTTTTTTCAAAATTGTAGCTCTTATTTTTGAGATGGAAAAGATTTACTGGGCACATTTCATTCCAATTAAATCATATATATAGTCCTTAAATTTATCCTTTCATTGATACAAAATATATTTTGAGGGTCTATTATGTATGAATTCCTATTTGGGGTCTAGACAAGGATTTAGTGAGCTAAAGAACTAGACATTTAAAGGTGCTAATATTATCATTATTGCAGAATAACTGAGGAGTCAGGAAGCAAAATAATATTTGCATTTGTATAATGTATCATAAAGAAATATGCATTTCTTAAGAAAAATGTTATTAAATTTCTAGGAATTATGTGGGCTCCTTATTAAATGGAATATACAAATATATAATTAAGTAAATTATATTAAAAACAAAGGTAATATATCACCACTTTCTAATTATTTTGCTATTATCTTAAGGCCATGTCTATTATATATGTATATGAAACTGCTATATTATTGTGCACTGCTCTGCATTTCTTCCCAATTCTACATTCAGTGACACCATATTAACAGCCTGAAATTGGCCATTGCAAGAATATTTACGACATAGAAGTTGGCAGATGTTACAAAGCTGTGTTCCTCCTACATCCCCTTCCCACCCTGAGGCAATTTACCAACACATTCCTGGATGAAGATGAAAATGCTCTTGGTGTGAATTCTAGGAGTGTGACCCTTCTGGAACTTCAGTTGTAAGTGGCTAAATATGGGGCAGAAGAGATGAACACTGACTGTATTGTGGATTGCTTATGTGATCTAGTTTTGAGAAGCAAGGACTTAGAGTGATAATAGAAAACTGTTGTAACACTTTAAATCATAGAGTAGGCAGATCTGTTTTTAAAAAGTGGCCAGATTTGCAGCATAATTTTGAAACTGACAAAACTAAAGACCAGGGAACCATTTAGGAGGCTCTAGGTCACATGCAAGATGAAGAGAGGTTGAAATATGATATTGGAAGGTATTTTTTGGGGGGAGGGGTACCAGGAATTGAACTCAGGACTTCATGCTTGCACTGAGCTAAATCCCCAGCCCACTATTGGAAGGTATGTGAAGAGGAGTGGACTAACTAGAGAAATATTTAGAAGTTAAACCTGCAGTATCTATGAGGTGGTGAGAGAGGGGGAGAAGTTTATGTATAACTCATATTTCTGACCTCATTGGAAGGATGGTTATGCAAGCTGATGAGACAGAATATAAAAAAGTAAGAGCAAATTTAGATGAGGAAGATGGCATCTACACTGTGTATAGTGATGGACTCTTATTATATTGCATTCCAAACCTCTTATTTTTGACACCCAAAGAGAATGACAGTGTGGCACATTATTTGAAAGGAAGAGGCTGGTTTAGGCCAACCAACTTCTGGGGTTGACCTTGTTATGCCTGCCCAAAGATTGTAGAGATCAAATTAATATCATACAAACCATTGGAGCCATGACATTTGGGAAACTCCATATTATACTCATTCATTCTATTGTACATTATAAGAAAGGTATGATAGAGTGTTAGAAATACAAATATAGTTATCTATATACACACATGTATATTATACATATATATATATTTATTTATCTGGTACACGTTGTAAAATGTTCATGAATCTTATTTTGGTAACCCATTTAAAGTATATGTGATCTATGGGAGTCGGAGAGTTAAGACTGAGACATATACAAATTGCATGCTGGGGATTCTCTCTTAAACTAAGAGACACGACACTCACTCTGATGGACAGCTCTGGCATCGCTGCTGTGGTCCAATGTTTCTCTGTTATCACTGTGATGAAGAGCTATGGAACTGTGCAATTGAAAAGGGAGTTACTTTAAGATAATTGGGTTTGCAAAAGAAGCAAGTTAATGTCTTTTTTTCTGATAATTTTAATTGGCAATTATAGTAGAAGGAAAATTGAATATCTTTTTAGAATAAATTGAGAGAGAAGACTGCCAAAGTTCTGGAATATAGCCAGAAGACTTCTAACAGTAAGAAACACTTAAATTTCCATTTTTAAAAAGAACTGGAACCTTGCTATTTCTCCTTATCATAAAGCACTAAGGCATATGATTTTATTTTCTTTCCTAGACTCATACAGTTAAATCCATAGTAAACTTTCTATACTGAGGAGACAGTACAGGAGAGGAGAAATATCCTTTCCTCACCCATCCTAGGTTTATAGTTGAGGTCTTTATAACAAAGGACAGATTAACAAGACGAGACTACAAATTTATTTAGCATGAGTTTCACATGACACAGGAGCTTTCATAAAGAAATGAGCACACAAGGGCATATATAAAAAACTGTGTATTTTTTCCTGCATTTAATGAAGGGGACAGTCACGGGGAAGTACGATTGGGTAAGAACGTGGGATCAACGATAATCTGAGGGAAACGCCCAAAGCTTGTTTGTTCACATTCTTCTCTGCAACCAATCACCTTCAGAGATGCGAATGTTCTTTTCCCACAGGTAAGAAAAGACCTCACATATGAGGGTCTAACGATCTGCTTCAGAGGAAGGTCAGAAAATATTTTCTAGGTTTTTTGATGTGTTTCGGGAAAGAAGGGCAGGAGAAGAACAGAGAGTGACCTTCCTACTTCTTTAGTTTTCTCAAATTTCTTCCTCTTCAAATATTTTGGATAGTATGCCCTGAACCCCATCAACGGCATCCTTAAAATGTTTTTCTGTACTTGTGGTAAAAATGAGATAACATATACAACAAAGTCATGACTTTCCTTAAAAGTCCAGGCTTTTTAAAAACAACATCTGTTTGGCTACATATTGAAAACATGGTCTAGAAATTAAAAGCCATTTCATTTTTCAGGGGCTCACAGTCATAGGTGGAGAATACAACATCCAGGGTCACAGCAGTGAAGTGGCACGTACAAAGATGGGAAACACAGAGTCTAAGAGAGACGTACCCAGAAGGCTGACAGGGAATGTGAGTTGGTATGGGCCTTCCAGGCACAACAGGGAATACAGAACTTTCATCCTGTGGAATCAGGATTTATGAAATGATAGGAGATGAGACTGGACAGACAAGGAAGGAACAGAACATGGAAGTTATGAGGAGCTGCATAAAAGTTTATCTTGATTTTATCTTGAAAACAACTGGGAATCCCTTGTGAATTTTGGAAATAGAATACCATGAATAGTTTTTATTTGTAGAAAGATTGCATTGGCAACAGAGGGGAGGCAGGGAGGAAGACAAGTTGAGAGACTTATGATAGTCTGTATTGGTCAGCTTTCCTATCGCTGAGGCACAATACACAAAAACCACAATTTAAAGAAGGAGAGTTTTAATTTGGCTCATGGTTTCCAGGGATTCAGTCCATGGTGTTGGTTCCAAAGCAGAAACATCATAGTAGAAGGCCATAATAAAAAAATGAAATACTTAGGAATCAACCTAACAAAGTAAAGTTCTCTACATTGAGAACTACAGTACTCTGAAAAAGGAGATTGAAAAGGATATGAGAAAATGGAAAGATATCCCTTGCTCTTGGGTAGGAAGAACCAAAATAGTGAAAATGGCCATACTTTCAAAATTGTTACACAGATTTAATGCACTCACAAGCAAAATACCAATAGCATACTTCATAAAACTAGAGAAAGCATTCCTAAAATTCATTTAGAACCAGAAGAGACCTAGAATAGCAAAAACAATTCTGGGCAACAAAGGCAAGGCAGGGGGCATCACAATCCTTGACTTGAAATTATACTACAAAGCCACTGTAATAAAAACAGCATGGTACTGGAAAAAGAAAAGAAAAGCAAAAAGAAAACAGACCTGAGGATCAGTGGAACAGAATAGAGGATGCAGAAACAACTCCAAACGCATTTGGCCACCTTATCTTTGACAAAGATTTATCTTTGACAAAAGGGCCAAACATATTCACTTGAAAAAAGATAGCCTCTTTAATAAATGGTGCTGGAAAAACTGGCTTTCCACATCCTGAAGACTAAAACTAGACTCATGTTTATCCCCATGTGCTAAACTAAAATCAAAATGGATCAAAGATCTAAATTAAAACAGAAACACTAAATCTGCTGGAAGATAAAATAGGTAGAATTCTTTAAAACATAGGTGTAGGCAAAGACTTCACGAAAAAAGCCCTGACCACACAGGAAATACTACAAAGAATCAATAACTGTGATCTCATCTTATTCAAAAACTTTTGCACAGCAAAAGAAATCATCAACAGAGTGAAGAGAGAACTGGGAAAAAAACTTAGCCAGCTGCTTCTCAGACAAAGGACTAATATCTAGAACATATAAAGAACTCAAAAAAGTCAGACTCCTCAAATTTAAAGACCCAATCCAAAAATGTGCAACTGAGATGAATACACACTTCTCAGATGAAGAAGTACAAATGGCAAATAAATATGTGAAAAAATGTTCAATATCACTGGTCATTTGAGAGATGCAAATTAAAACAACACTGAGATCCCATCACACTCCAGGAAAAATGGCTATCATTAAGAAATCAACCAATAACAAATGGTGGCAGGGCTGTGGGGAAAAAGGAACACTTCTCCACTGTTGGTGGGAATATAGACTGGTGCAACCACTGTGGAAATCAGTGTGGAGATTGCTCAAAAAACTAGGACTAGAGGTCTCATTTGACTCAGCTAGTCCCCTTCTTGATATCTTCCCAAAAGAATTAAAAGCATCATAGCACAGTGATATATGCACACTATGTTTATAGCAGCATAGTTTGTAATAGCTGAATCCTGGAAGCAACCCAAATGCCCATCAATCAACGAATAGATAAAAAAGATGTGTTTTTTTTTATACAATAGGGTACTACTCAGCCATAACAAAGGATAAACTTGACACATTTATAGCTAAATGGATGGATCTTGAGACCATGCTCTTAACAGAAATAAATTGGACACACATGTAAAATTGCATTGTCTCTCTGGTGTGAAAAACTGAAAGTGTAAATAAGAACCAAAATGTATAATAGATATTTTGAAATAGGAAGAAAATTTTCAAAAGGAAAGGGAAACAAGGGAGGGGAGGAGGGTGGAAAGAAGAAAGGGAAAAGAAAAAAATGAGAAAAGGATAAAATGGAAACAAATCCTTGTAAATAAGGAGGGGAAGAGGGGTTGAAGGGAGGGGAGGGGAATGGGAAAAAACGGGGAATGGAGATATACCATGTATGGGTACAAATTCCCTGTGACGAATGTGATCATTATGTATGTCTAAATGGTACCAATAAAATTAATTAAAAAAAAAAAGAAAAGTCATGGAGGCCAGGAAGCAAAGGAGGGGAGTAGGGCCAGAGAGGGAGGGGCAATGGGTCAGATACAGACCCCAAGGACACACCTCCATGACCCACTCAGACACATACAGAAGCGTGTTTATTAATCTCTTGGGCAGATCCCAAGCAAGTCAAGCTGGTATAATTAAGGTAAACCATCATATAATCCAAGTGAGACGTATTATAAATCTGAATGTCTGCATGGATAGGGAAGAAGGGGCATATCCAAAACTATTCAGAAAGGGCACTCTATGCACTGGTAGTGGTAAGGGAATCAAAGAGAGGCAAATACCTAGATTCATTTGGCCCAAGCTATGGGGTTCAGAGTGATACTTTTCACTTGGGCAATGGATAAAGAAGGCTGAGCATGTTATGTTAATTCAGATTGATTTCTGCCACTAAAGATGCCACTATTTATAAAATAATTGCACATGTGCAGCCTTGACCTCTCATGAGAAAATTAATTTGACTTTTTTGATGATAACTGAACACTTACATGAATTTAATTTATATGAGGAAAAAATTGGAAATATATGTAATGACCAAGTTATTACTTCATTTTTATTTTCATAATTTCTGTCATGGGGAATGACCAAATAAAAAGTGTCATAAAATAATGAAGGGCTTGATAAATTAGGCCAATTTTGTTATATGAAGAATACCTGTTTACATAAACTAATGTGATTGAATGGGTAGGTTTTAGTTAATATAATGGAATTAGGGAACATAAAGCTCTTTTTATTTGCAATTCTGCAATCTATATGCATTTCAATATTTTAGTAGTGTACTGGAGATCTTTTGGCCATTAACAGTGACATTAACAGTGGTGGAAAAGTTAAATAAATGTTCTTAACTTTACAGTGAAAGATTTGCATACCTGCATTTAGCAAAAAAAAAAAAAAGTTGGGGAATGTGAAAGTGTTTGTAGATATATGGTGACTATTACGTATACCTTAACATACTGGGCCAGAGGTGCATATCTTGAATCCAAAATCTGCAGATTGAAGTTGCTGGAGTGAAACCTATTCCCATACAGGGAATGAGGAATAAGGGGACCCTTGCTGTTTTAAACATGTTTATCCAATTTAAATATCTTTTAAGTATTATGAGTACAAAAGAATAATATCTTTTCTAAAACAGTTATGTTCACTTTTAATTATGGAATTAGTATATTTCTCTTCATAAATATGTTCATTTAGTAATTAAATTTGAGAAAATTTCTGATATTTTGTATCTTAAAACTTTAGCAGTTTGTAGTGGTGACTGCTGAGGTCAATACAAAAAAATTAGAAAGGTTAACGAGAATCACAATAACAACTTTTATAGGAGTTGTGAAAAATCTGAAGCCTAGGGATAAATCAGCATGCTCTTATAACAACCAGCACAGAGGACTTACAGCAAAAGGGTGTTGGTATGAAGTAATTACTGAGATGCAAGTTGAGGTGTTAGGTTTGATATATCGTTGTCTTTTCTATCTGTTTTAATTTGCCTCCATGGCAACTGTTACTATTTCACCAGCCTGACTATGACCCAGCTCTTGGCATTTTCTTTTAATGAGAGGTATTCTTTAGCTGGATGCAGTTTCATTTACCAGTATCTAGTTGGGTTTTTAAAAACAATAACTCAGCCCTTAATTATACACACTTTCAATCTTGAGACTATTGCTCTGGAGCAAAATTAATGTGTAGACCTGAATTTCTGGTGTCTTTATTTGCTTTGTGGAAATATTAATTCCATTTTCCCTTAAAATTATTACACAATAGCTTTGAAAATTTTAGAGAAAACAGCTGCTTAATACTCACACCACAGGAAGTATGAGTCTCTGGTTCTAAATTTCACCTTCAGAAAATTAATTAGAGAACAAGCCATGAAGAATACTAGGTCAATTACTCAATATTTTTCTTTAATAAGATATCAATAAAGTGTTCTTAATGTTAAGTTTTAATTCTTTCATTTGTTCCCAAGATATTTAACAATAATTACTATGCTTTATTTTCCTCTGAGCAGAATCTGGACTTTGGAGGTGGATGATCCAGGTTTGAGCCTCATCTTTGCCACATATGACCTTGGTGAGCCTTGTTAAGTCACTCGGCCTCTCTGTTCCTCACCTGCCTCATCTGAATTGCTTAAGATGTGCGATCAAACAGTATGTGTGACAGTTCCCAGCACAAAATGAGAACTAAGCACATGCAACATAAATTATAGCCCTATTTCTGTTGTGAGGTCAAGGAGTATCTAGAGATCATCTAGGGATCTTTAAGAAGGACAAATTAATTCTCATTTTTATATTTTTACTTAATTTCTTATACACACAAATGACTTCAAACAATTTATCAGCATGTTACAACAATGACAATGTATCACAATAATTTATTAATGTATGTGTTACAAAGAAGTAGTGGAGAGGAATTTGAACATTTCTGACAAAAGAAAGAAATGTTCACTGAAAGGGAGGTGCTAATTATCCCAATTTTATCATTACATATTACATACATGTGTAGAATTATTGCAGTGTATCCCACAAATATGTACAATAATTATGTGTTAATTTTAAAAAATCAAGAGAAAAAGAAAGAGAAACTAGAAAACAGCACAAATATTTAAAATTCTTAACAAGTGAAAATTCTGGTTTTCCTTTCAAGCTTTTACCTGAAGTTCAGAAATAGTATTCTGTAACAGTTCAAAGGAATTATCTTATAATAATGTGGTGCATGCAGTGCTCAACTTTGAAAGAGCATTTTTGTCTTACGGGACATAAAATTTTGAATGTGAGTGTTTTTATTATTATTATTGAAAGTAAAATATGTGCTATGTGATAAAAAAGTCTATTGCTGCCTCTGCTTATATGATGGAAAGAGAAATCATATTTAAATCTAGATCAAATGTGAAGGGAATTTCAATTCTCCATAAATCAAGAAGAAAAGTCCTTTTCTACTGGCTCAAAAACTCTAGAAAGGAAACTTAAAGATTACATTTTTCACAGTAATTGAACAGCCAGGCAATTTCAGTTTTACCTTATAAGGACACAAGTGAACCTAGGTTATGGGTTAGGAAAAACTGAAACTATTTAAACTTCATTTGAATCCATTTTCTTCTTTCTGGGGAAAGTTATATACAATATTTATATATTGTTATGAAGAAAAACACAATATTAAAATTTAATATTTATTCAATGTAATATTGCATGTAAAAATATCCCTAACTCTGTTAATGTAATTAAAATACAAACATTTTTTTTTGTGTGTGGGTACCGGGGTGTCGACCTCAGGACCTCACGCACCAGCAGGCGCCCGTGCCGCTGAGCGATATCACCGGCCCCTTTTTCATATGTGGGTTCCGGGAGTCGAACTCGGGCCCTCGCGCTTGGCAGGCAGGCGCTTAAGCCGCTGAGCCATCTCACCGGCCCGAAATACTAACATTTTATGTAGACTTTATATAACAAAATTCTTGATGGTGTGGAACGAGAAAAACCCATTAACTAAATAATGTTCGTTAGTAAAAATACTTTAGTAATTGAACAGAAAGAATAAATATATCCCCCAAATAGGGCACCTTGGCATTTAAGGAGATAAGGGAAGCAAGAAGTTTTCTCCAATCTTCTCTCGCCCTTCTCTTTTGAAGCGGTCCATGAAAGGCTTCTCTGACCTTCTTCTAAAGTACATCATAAGACTTGCATTCCATAAATACTTTCCCTGTCCCCAGAGGAAAGGAATATTCTTATCCGTGAAGACGGAGATGCCAAGAAGAATCTGAACAAATGGCCTTGCTGCTTTCCCCCGTTTATTACCGTTAGATCATGCTAATTCTAGCCCTTCTATTACTGCACAGCTGTCTATAAAAATACAAAATTCCTAGCTTCTTTGAATCTTCATTGCTGACGGCTCCCATGTCATCTAAATTTATACTAAAGGAATTCGTATGCTTTTCTCTTGTGGATCTGTCTTTTGGGATAGCATCTCATCCAGGAACATAGTGACAGGAACACGGATTCCCAGTATCCATTACTGTGCTCTTGATTTTCTCTAAGAATATCTGCATTTTCTCCAGGTTTTCCTACTATTAAATGGAAGTAGAAAGGCCATCCATTGGCTCATGCTAGAAATCTGTACATCACTTTTTCTCACCTCGTACACCCTATAAAACTAGCTGTTGATCTTACTACCGAACTGTTCTAGCTCCCTATGGTTCTCTCCATTTCCACTGTTGCTTCACTAATTCAAACATCTTGCTCTGACTCCTGTGGTATCCTCCTAATTGGTCTCTCTTCATCTGCTTTTATATTCATCTAATCTATTCTTTGCAGAGCAGAGTACTAAATTTAAAAGTGTAGTGAGTCTAAAACCTCTAAACCTTTCAGTATCTTCTAATTTTCTTTGTATTAAAGTTAAAAATCTTTACTATGAGTTACAACACCTTACCTGATGTGTTTCCTCCTGCATGGTCCAATTACACTGCTCTCTGGAGCCTTGAGTAACTCGAGGTTTTCCGGTTTACATGTTTTCATTCATACTCTTCTGCGTTCCACAGCATATCCCTACACACAGTGTCTCACCCTTTTGAGTAACCAATGTTCAGTCAAGCAGATGGATGTTGAGGGAGATAATACTGAACACTTGTCTGAAAGGTAGAAAACCTGAATTTTATTCCCATAATTAACAATATGATGTTGAATAAAGCACCATTTTACCTATTTCTGTGTTTTCATTATATAAGACAAGAGTTTAATGCTTTGTAAATTAATGTTATGAAGGTTCATCCATTTTGCAGTCCGTATTAGAACCTTTTCACTGATGAGTCATATTGCATTGTGTGGATTTAATTTCCCATTCATCAGTTTAAGGGACTTTGGATTTTTTCTACTTCTTTGCTATTATGAACAATGTACAGTAGTTATAAACATTCGTGTACACATTCTTTTTTTTTTATGTGGGTACTGGGAGTCGAACTCAGGACCTTGCACTTGCCAGCAGGTGCTTATGCTGCTGAGCCATCTCACCGGCCCTACATGTTTTTGTATGAACATACATTTTCATTTCTTTGGGATACATATTTAAGAGTGGAATTGTTTTGTCATATGGTAAATTTGTGTTTTACATCTCAAGAAACTATAAAACTGGTATAAAAATAACTTTACCCTTTATATTTCCACTACAATGTAATTCCAATTTCTCCCTGTCCTCATTGACACTTGTTAACATCTGTCCTTTTTTGCTTGTTTTTGCTGTGCTGAGAGCTTTGCCGTGCAAGGGAAGAACTATCACTCCAGCACGTTTATCATTTTGGTGATGACTCTCCTCCAAGGTGTGAAGCGGTTTCTCTGCATAATTTTGCTTTTTGTTTCCAAAGTGACTAATGATGCTCATCAGTTTTTCATGTGCTTGTTGCCCACTTCTATACTTTCTTTGGAGAAATGATCTGGCAATTACATTCTTAAATATGAACAGCTAACGAAGGATCTGTGGATGTAGAGAAAAGCAAAAGTCACAAAAATTGAGACAAATGTATTTTAGAAAAGCTTTAGAAAAATAATGATATTCAGGGGAAAGAAATAAAATTAGCCCACATAATCGTCCTCAGAGAGATGTAAAGATTTATAACAAAAGACACAATACTTCCGTTGCTTTCAGTACTCATCCCATTGTTCTTGCCACTTTCTGAAGCAGTTCTGCAAGTTCTCTTTATGAAGTGTGATAAAAAATACCCAAAATGTACACTAGATATTGTGAATTGGGAAGAAACTCTTCAAAAGAAAAGAGAAACTGTGATGGGGGAAAGAGGAAAGGAAGGAAGGGAAAAGGAAAAATATATATAAACAACATAGTTGGGATAGTTATACTGCAATTTTCTCTTAGTTCATTGAAAAGAAATGTTCGTGCTAGTATCATTTGGACAATATCTCATGCCTATATCTTGTACCCTGAGTAACTACTCTGAAGATAATGATACACAATGCATTAATTATTGTTTCTCTCCTATTATCTTGTTTTGAAATTCCGTTTTATTTTTTTCTTTTTAAAATAAAAAAAGTACAGGAGATGCTTCTGCTAAGTGCCATCCGACACAAAGGCAGGCTCATAAAAGCGTCACAGCACACCCTCATCTGCCTCATTCACTGCATCTGGCACTATGTGGCTCTTTGCCCAAAGCCAAAATAAACACAAAAGCTAAATATTTTGAATTAAGTCAGGATATCTAGGCAATCTCAACAGGGCAACTAAAGACATGGAACGGGACTTCCAGAGTTGCTGCAGAAAGTTACAAGATTGACTGGGTCAGTATGTTGCAGGTGAGGGGGAGTATTTCGACAGAGATTAATGGCCACATGTCTTTTTCTGTAATAAATGCTAAGTGAAAGAAATGAGACACAAAAGGTTAAATATTGCCTGGTTTATCTTGTATGAGAAACCCAAAGTATAAATCAACAGCAAAATAAAATGAGGAGGAAGACCTTTTACAGATGGGGAGAGGATCTAGAGATAGAGAGGAGAGAGGGGACACAAGGGGAAGTAAAAAGGATTAAGATGTGATATGTACATGTATCAACTCTCCACAATAAAGATATTCATTACATATTACAAACATGTACTAATTAAAAATTTAAGCATCTGCTAATTTTGATCACACCTTGTACACAGAGTAAGTTCATAAAGTCCTACTCGTGGTTTCTAATCTTGGGGGCTAGGATGGCAACACATCAGCCCACGATTTGGGATTTTCTTTGCAGGTTGTAGTTATAATTTTCTATCCTCAAAATACAGCGATTCATCCTATATTAATGTCAAATTGGAGGATTAGCTTTTCTGTGCTGGCCGGGTAATAACAGAAAAGTCAGAGCCTCACTAGGAGTTGTACTGCTCTGGGATGTCACCTTATTGGATCTTAAGTTGCTTGAGTACTAATAATAGTTAAAAGAGAATTTACTGTCCAACTGTCTTTGAGTCTACGTCTCTGTAATCTCATTTACTAATTTAACCTGGCTTCACAGCTAGAAGTAGCAGGGTTGACATCAGAACCTAGTAAGTCTTATGCAGTTCCTAGGCTCCTAGTACACCCTGATGCTTACACTTTCCAGGGAACACAACAAAGCAACTAAAAATGATTAGCCTTTCAAGGCCTTTGTCTTGGGCTAAGTGAAGTGATCATTTTGTATCACTCTTTTGCTACCATGTCTTTCCTACAAAGGAACTTCCTATCTTAAAGTTAACAGCAAGGGATTGTAGCAAAGGGCAATTGATTCTTCTCTGCTCTTTTTCTTTTTATTCACTACAAAATTAACAGACCTCTTCTCCTTTTTAGTGTCAGGTGTTACTGAGTGCACTGTGGAGAAATGAAAGAGAAACCCGGTAAAATAGGCAAGTTAGCTCTGGAGTGATTTTCTAATGCTGGGTGATAATGATTTCACTCTCCTCTATATCAGGGATATCTGCCACCACTGAGGTTTTTACAGCTATCAGAGAACTAACAAGAGGGGAAAAAAAACCCTTGACTTAGGTGTATAAAATTAATACTAATGATTGCCATCAATAAAAATAATGAAAACTGCTCATCATCTATGGATAATTACCTCATGTGTAGCAACTATGATGAGTGTCATTAATATCTGTCAAATTATGACTATAGGTTTTATTTGATTACAACACTTAATTATGTTCAAATAAGACCAGGTTCTTTGGTTCCATGTCTGTGATTTTAAACTTGAATATTCCATTCCTCCATCATAACTTCCTTTCCGCCTAGGTTAGTAATCTAGGTCGAAGTTACTTTAATTCCTTAAATGTCATTCTGCCCACCTGTAAAATAAGCGCTGATACCTAGTGTTCTCGTGATAGCTAAGTAAGATCATGCAGCAAAGTACTTGAAAAGTGGCAGGCTCATTGCAAACACTGTACAAATGCTCATTTTTCCTTTTTTTGGTTTTCTTTTTTTGCCTTCAGCTTCTTGACATTTCAGGTACTCTCCTGCTTGTATCCATAACCTTCTCAATTCCCGTCCTTATAAGTTACTCTGTATTTTATGTAACCTGATCTCTCCACCCCATACGTGAGCACTCAGTACAGAAAAGCCTATGTATCAGTGGACTGATTCCCCTACAAATTCAGTTTCTACATCACATGAATCCCCAATATCCTTTCTCTATCCTCTTACTTCTATTTGCTTAATTCCCTCTCTTTCACACTTATTCCAAATGCACATCCCACTCAAATCCTCAAAGATTCATGCCTTAATACTAGACAACGACCCCTGCATCACATAAATTGTGTGAATCCCCTCAAATCTATGTCTACATTGGCCGGCATGGGGCTACAGTGACAGAATTCTGTCCTTTTCAGTGCTCTTGGGAATAAACGTTCACGATTCTGTTCGAGGCACATCCTTCTCATGAGCTGTGATGCCCTGTTCTGGCTCATTCTTCTTTAGGCTTGCGCTCCATCAACTTCTGTTTCTCTCTCTCTCTGTGTCTCATCCTCTTTTGCACTCTTCTCTCTCTGTTTATATTTCCCTTGCACCTTGACCTTCTCCTCTCTAAGCATGTTAATATTTCTTTAAATCACAAAACCTCTCCCTACACTCCGCTGTCGCCTTTCTTCATCAGCCAAGCTTTATAGCCTACATTTTTCTCTTTCTGTTACATCAGCTCTATTGCATTCTTTTACCTACTGAATTTTATTTTTTTGCAGTACTGTGGATTGAACTGTGTGTTGAGCTACACCTCCTGCCTTTTTCCTCCAGCCCTTTGTATTTTTTTTTTTTTGAGACAGGTGTTGCTAATTTTCTAAGTTGCGTGGACTGGGCTTGAATTCATGATCCTTCTATGTCAGTTTTCTGGAATGCTGGGATTATAGATATGTGCCACCATGACTGGCTTTCCTGCTGAGATTATTGCAACTGATGTGATTAAAGTTTTAATTTTTCTCCTAACTGCCAAATTTTAGTTCAGATTTAATCTTAATCTTGGTATGCTTTGAAGGTCTTGTAGTTTCTTTAAAGCTAGGGGACCTCTGTAGGCTGGTTTAAGCTCCACAATTTGAATTAGGATTTTGAATCTTCTTATATTTGTCTGGTTTGTCATTTTCCACCCTGTAGCTTTGTATCTGGATTTTCCTTCTTGGCCTATTCCTTGTGGTTTTATTTTATTTTTCATTGTGTAGATTGGTTTGATTTTGGTCTTTCCCTGGATTTTTGTCTTTTCCATAAGCTTTGATTCTACACTCTATTATACATAGGTACCACTTCTGTATGGTTACTCTAGAATTCCGAGGACAAGGAAATCCAGCCTATATCTTGTGTTCTACTCACTGTTTAGGAGAGTAAAGATTGGTTAACCTCAAAACAATGCAAGGAGTCCACACGTGAATGAAGTTTACAGACTGTGATTGTCCAGTAAGTAATTATCATGTCCTCCAAAATTCTCGGGTGTGTGGAAGATGACGACGGCTCATGGGAGATGCTATACTCAGCAGTGTGTAATAAGCTAATGCCAGTGGGTGAGTCCACTGATGAATCCATGGCTGAATGTGCTGTTAGGAGGTGGGTTAAGAGGTTGGAAGAAGCAGTTCACTGAGGGGGTAGACTTGAAGAGTTAGTCCTCCCTAACTCCTAACTCTCTGCTTGTTGGTCACCATCATGTGAGCAGCTTTCTTCCACCAAGCTCTTCTACCATGCTGTTTTTCCCTTTAAGCTGGCCAAGCACACATGGACTGAGACCTCTGAAACTGTGAGACAAAGTAAACCTCTCCTCTGTTAAGTTGTGGGTGTTGGGTAGTGTGTCTCAGTGACAAGAAAGTGACTAAGATATCCAGTAAGTGATTATATGCAACTTATGTACTTAAAATTTAGTACAAAGGTAGGTCATGGTCATAAAAAGTGTATCTTTATTTGCTTTTTCCTCATGACATTTTCTAGCAAGTACGAGAAAGGAGGATTAAAATGAATTACAGAGCTTACTGTGATACTCTTGAATATACAACATTAACCCATTCTCTTTCCAGATTTCTTGATTTTGTTGCTCTCTTCTATGCAAACCTTAAATTTTAATTTTTTCCAAGCATCTATGTTTGGGTCAAGTGTTCAATTTTTAGTCAATCACTGTAACAGGAAGGATGTGGAGTGAGCCACTCACCTCACCCTTTGCTGCACAATGGTAGTTTGCGTGGCTTGACAGCCACATGAGGACAGAATGGAGTAGGAAAGAAACAAGGGAAAAGCCCACTGCTACTGTAGTCGATTCTCAGTGTTCGTATGTGACTGAAGGCAATGCCTGAACTCTGGTAAAATACTTAGCTCTCTGATCCTCAGGTTCCTCATAAGATGGGCTAATACCTTGCCTGACTGTGGGGAAGCATGACAGTAATGCTTAACAGTACCTCGTATGTTTAGCTCTCTCTGTCCTATACTACAAGTTTCATAGAATCTTAGACTTCCTTCTCTTTTTCACTTTCTCCTTTCCAAATAGCTCCCCTTTCTCTAACTCTACTGCCAATGTCTCATTTCAGAATACCCTCAACTTTCGTTTACACCACTGTACCAGCTTTCTCATTCCAGCTCATCCTTTACAGCATTTCCACATTTATTTTTCTAAAACCCAATGCTGTAATGCCAGTCTCAGCTTTAGACTCTATATCAGCTTGCAGTGCTACTCAAATGAACACCTCCTAAGCCCCTGACAGATGACATTCTGTGTTTAGAAATACACAGCAGAAAAGTCCCCAGTGTTGTAAAAATATGCCCAGAATGTTAGCTGTAATTCTATTCCCTTCTTTTCACTTTAAAAAAACAGTTCAGAGAAGCAATAGAGGAAAATTTTTGAAAAACTTATTTACAATTATTATTTAAATATTGTTTTTACTTTTATCATAAATACTTATATGAATCTTGTGGTAAGCCAGATAAATTTTTGAGATAAAATACCAAAATTACTTCAGCAGTTTGTATTTCTATTTAGTTAGACTCTGCTTGTATCCACTATAGAATTTGTGAGTTATTTTATGTCAGTGAGTTCTCAAAATAAACGATAAATATTTCAAATAGAACTCCTAGAACATGGTGTGTATAGGAGAGTAAAACTCCTTCAAATAACACAAGGTGCCCTATTATTTCATAATGATTTGTTTCTATGATTGTTATTTTTCTTTAGGAAATAATCCAATATATGTACATAAACAGACATTAAAAGTATTTTAGATAAGACTGGAGGGGTGCATAAAGTTTTTGTTCTTAGGTCAGTTTTTAAAAATAATTTTATTGAGATGTAATCTATATAGAAAAAACTGTACATATTTAATGTGTATAATTTGCTTTGGTGTGTGCAAACATCTGTGATAATATTGATTCATCACAGTCAAGATAATAGACCTATGCGTGTACACAGCATCTCATGTTCCTTTTTTTAGCTAGTAAGAGCACTTAACGTGAAATAAAACTTTAAAGTGCACACTATGGTATTGCTAATCATAGGGACTACGCTATTCTTTAGATCTCTAGAATCTATCAATCTAGCATAACTAAAATTTTATAACATTCAGTAGCGACTCTATTTCTTCCTCCTGTTCTGTGATGACCACTATTGGGCAATGCTATACTCTTGTATTCTGCCTTATAAGTTACTAGTTCAGCTTTTTAAATAAGCAGTTGCCCTCTATTCACAGTAATGGTCTGAGTCATGTAATTGGCAGCAACTGACCTCAAATAGACATATTTCTCTAGCATTCTTCCAGTAATGAATTTTAAAATTCAATATTCCAGGACAGTATATTTATTTCTTAACCCCTGAGGTGAGAAAGTAATTATGAAACCAAAATAATATTTTTTCAAAATAGTTTTTAAATGCTTTTATACAAATGACTATATTTGTTATTTGAGGTTTTTGTCTATTAATATAAAAGCAATACCTTTAAGATTATTAAATTAACCCCAGTTTTTTTTCTTTTTTTGTGGGACTGGTGATTGAATCCAGAGCCTTCACTCTGAGCTACATCTCCAGCCCTTTTAAAAACTTTTTATTTTGAGACAGGGTGGCTCTAAGTCGTTAAGTGGCCCAGAGTGGGTTCGAACTTGCAATCTTCTTGCCTCAAACTTCTGGAGTGCTGAGATTACAGTGGTACCACACCTGGAAGGAATAATTTTCAAATATTATAAAAAAAAGTCAAACAAATTTTGGCAAATTGCTGGTACTTAGATTTTCCTATAGTTATATTCAAGATCATTGATTATGCAAAGATTTGACATATATTCATTTTTCTTGACTCTACATGCATCCCATCATCCGCAGTATCCACTCACTGGAGTTCATGAGTGTCGGGGGAGTAGCTGTCTGTGTAACTAGGGTTTTATAGTAGCCTCCAGTAAGAAAAACAATTATCTGCATTTTGCCTGTTACATAGAAGTTCAGTTCTGGAATTCAGTTTTGTTCTTATAAGGGCTGATTCTTCCTTAGAAGTAAATACATCAGTGGAAGATACTTTATCACCTGCCATTTGCATCTTCATGCATACATAGGTGTTCTACCATAGTTGTGAAATTCAGTATATACAACTTTAAACTTTAGGAGAACATACAGAGAAATTTTAGGATTCTTTCTAGTGGGAAAAGTCTTGACTTGATGAATAAGACCTACCACATGGATTTTGCTGTTAGATGGCCAAAATGTGATTATTTACTCTCTTTGTTACTAGATGAGTGACCCTGGTAATTTATTCCAAACTCATTTCCGTGTTCTCATTCGTGAGATACTAATAGCACTCATCTCGTGGGCATTGTAAGAACTAAACAGCGAATGTAGTCAAGCCCTTAACTGCACATGGTCAGCTATCATTACTACGATAGTCATCATCACCACCATCATTACTGAGTGCGGGGGGAGATGGCACACCTGGAGGGTACGGGGTGCATTAAGATAGAAAGCGCCAGGAGGGGACCCGATGCTGTGCAGTGAACTTTATATACTGGTGACAAACCAACGATATCGGTGATAAAGCAAAGGCCCCTATGAGTTTGTCAGGACTTGGCAACTTCCTTTGCTAGTGTTCCCGAGTCAGTTTGATTCTTTATATGTGTGTCCAGGTTTGCTCGGTATGAGTGACACATGGAATTATACTATATTATATTATATTATATTATATTATGCTTCACTACTCCATATTTTAATTGTGGGATTATTTTAACCTTGGAGTTCTTTTCTGTTACTATGTAGGTCTGAAGTTAAATAGGTAGAAATCATGACTATGAACTCATTTTGATTTTATAGAAAAATACTATATTACAAAAATAGTTTTAACTGTTTTATTTTTGTTTTGAAATCATATGATGCTAATATATGTGAATTATAGATTTCACCTAGCACATTCATAATTATTTTTTCATGACACTGCTCATTTTGAAGTCATCAATTTCTTTGTTTTGAACTGCAATCCAGAGAAGGAAAACATCAGTGGAGGCGTTGAGAATGCTATTTCTTCTTATAATTAAAAGATAAACTTTTTCAATGATAATTTCCAAATTGTCAGACATTTGAAAAATTTTGTGTATTTTACATCTGATTTGTGACCAATATTGTTATGACAATACCCTTTCCTAATACTGTATATAGTTGAAAATCTTCAAAACCAGAAGTAAAATCTTAAAAACTTTCTATTATTTGAAAAGAATACTTTAGATTTTTGGATTATTTCTAATAAATAAATAAAAAAACCTCTGGTCACTATTTACGTACTATTACTGGTACTCATTATAGCTTTATTATAATGTTAACGTACGCAAATGTTTTGCATAGAGTTAAGCATATGTTTAATTTATCTCCTCAAAAATTATAAAGATAATCTAAAATGAATATTTATACAAATAACCTACACTCTCCTTGATTTCTTGTCTCCTTTTCTGTATCTAAAGAAAACAAATCGGTTACATTGCAAAAGTGATAATTTACAAAATTATTACTAAAATTACTAATAAAACTTTGTATTCCTCTTAACAATTACTGAAAACATAACCATGTATTTGAAGCAGTGAATAATTACCTTAAGAAGTTATTAGTTTTTAAAAAATAGAATTCCAATATAACCTATTTGTATTTTAAAATGTAATACTGGTAAGATTAATCATATTTGAATGATATGATCTCTATTTTATTGTATATATATGGTATGTACCTTGCCTTTCTACATCACTATGCTGGTTAACTGTAAGGGTGGTGTAGGAAATGGAACTAAATCCTTGAGGAAGCCTTTCTGAGTATCTCCAAGTGGATTTTGTAGAATTGCTTGTAGTAAAGAGATATAATAATATTCTGATTATTGTACAGGTGGATTGAAGTTTTCCCTGGTCTGAAAGCCACAGCTTTGACAGTGATAAAATTATTTCTTGGTCTAATGTTTTCCACCTGGAGAATGACTATCTGTCTCTGTAGCTACAGTGGACTTAATCCACTGTCACTCACTGAAGAAAGCTGCAGGTCTTATCCATAAGCCAGAAACGACATTGTTCTCATATCTATGGTGTTCAGGGAAACATGAAAGGGAAATGGAACTCTAAAAAGTCAGCTTGCTAAATTAACCAAACAGCTTCATTCGTCTTGGCTTGCCGTCTTCTGAAGACAATTAAACGGATTCTTTCAGCGTTGCTTAGGTTGTGTCCAGCTTGCCTGAAAAGCCTGACACTCTCACCTTCCATGGTACAGTCTACTTCGTGCTAGGGAGAAGTAACTACATATTGTCCAAGTCTGATTAATGTTCTCAGAGCTGTCATGAACTGAAGAAAAAACTGTAAATGAACGAAAACTACTCCAAGGGAGTAGCTGCGGGACAACTTTAAAAATGGTGCTTAGAGGTTAATTTAGAGCCTTAATCATATTTGCTAAAAAATAATAATAAAAAAAAACTGAAGTACAAAGTGAAAATAACTAGAAAAGAACTACAGAGTTAGCAACAAAAAATAAGAGTAAAGCAAAATGAAGCTAAAAGTAGAAAATAACTAAGTAAAATATTAAAACAATAGGCTCAAAACTTGAAAGATAGTTATTGTGCAAAAGAATTGTCTATTAATCCTTAGCAAGAATTCTTAAGGAATGAAGAGAAAAAGTACAAATACATAATATTTATGTCATAGAGAGGAAAAATAACCTGAAAAATATGAAGATTAAAAGAACTGTACGAGAGATTTTTGAACAATTTTATGGCAATACATTCTATCATATGGATGAAATAGATAATTTTTTTTTATTTTAAAGAGAAGAAAAAACAAAACAAATCAAAAGAAGAACAAATTTTCAAACCAGCATAATAGGAGGGTAACAATGGTTAATACATTACGCATTACTATCTTTAAGTTAGTTATTCAGGACACCAGACATTAGCATTCAATTGTCCAAACATTATTGGCACAAACCTTACTCTTCAATGAACTAAGTAAAAATGGTAGTGTATCTATCTTAACCATCTTATATATATATATATATATATATATATATATATATATATACAATTTTTTTTCCCTTTCCCTTCTTTCTTTTCCCTATTCCAGTCTCTCTTTCCTTTTGACCAGTTTCTTTTTGATTCACCATGTCTATTGTACATTTTGGATCTTATTTACTCTTTCAGTTTCTCATACTAGAGAGACAATACGATGCTTACACATGTGCTTCTGGTTTATTTCACTTATGAGTATTTTCTCGAGTTGCATCCATTTACCTATAAAAGTCTCCAGTTTATCCTTCTTTATGGCTGAATAGTACTCCATTGTATAAAAATACCACATCTTTCTTATCCATTCCTCAGTTGATGGGCATTTGGGTTGTTTCCAAGATCTGGCTATTACAAATTGTGCTGCTATAAACATGGGTGCACATATATCGCTGTGGTACGATGTTTTTAATTCTTCTGGGAAGATGCCCAGAAGGGGAATAGCTGGGTCAAATGGGACCTCCAACCCTTGTTTTCTGAGGAATCTCCACACTGACTTCCACAGTGGCTGTACCAGTCGACACTCCCACCAACAGTGAAGAAGGGTTCCTTTTTCCCCACAGCCCCTCCAGCATTTGTTATTAGTTGATTTCTTAATAGTAGCCGTTCTTTCTGGGGTGAGATGGTATCTCAGTGTTGTTTTAATTTGCATCTCTCGAATGACTAGTGATGTTGCACATTTTTTTGTATATTTGTTTGCCATTAGTATTTCTTCATCTGAGAAATGTGTATTCATCTCAGATGCCCATTTTTGGAGTGGGTCTTTAAATTTGGGAGGTCTGATTTTTTTGAGTTCTTTATATGTTCTCGATAGTAATCCTTTGTCTGAGGAACAGCTGGCAAACATTTTTTCCCACATTGTGGGTTGTCTCTTCACTCTGTTGGTGGTTTCTCTTGCTGTGCAAAAGCTTTTTAATAATGAGATCCCAGTTATTGATTCTTTGGGATAGTTCCCGTGCGGTTGAGTTTTTATTCATAAAGTCTTTGCCTACACCAATGTCTCCAAGGGTTTTACCTATCCTACCTTCCAGCAGATTTAATGTTTCTGTTTTAATATTTAGATCTCTGATCCATTTTGAATTTAGTTTAGTGCATGGTGAAAGATATGGATCTAGTTTTAATCTTCGGCATGTGTAGAGCCAGTTTTTCCAGCACCATTTATTAAAGAGGCTATCTTTCTTCCAGCGAATGTGTTTGGCACCTTTGTCAAAGATAAGGTGGCTTAGTATGTCTGGGGTTGTTTCAGCATCTTCTAATCTGTTCCATTGATCTTCAGGTCTGTTTTTTTGCCAGTACCACACTGTTTTTATCACAGTAGCTTTATAGTATAATTTCAAGTTGGGGATTGTGATGCCCCCTGCCTTGCCTTTGTTGCCCAGAATTGCCTTTGCTATTCTAGGTCTCTTCTGATTCCAAATGAATTTTAGGATTGTTTTCTCTAATTCTGTGAGATATGCTGTTGGAATTTTGATTGGAATTGCATTAAATCTGTATAACAATTTTGGAAGTATGGCCATTTTCACTATATTGGTTCTTCCTATCCAGGAGCAAGGGATATCTTTCCATTTTCTGATATCCTCTTCAATCTCCTTTTTCAGAGTACTGTAGTTTTCAGTATAGAGGTCTTTTACATCCTTCGTGAGGTTGATTCCTAGGTATTTCATTTTTTTGGATGTTATTGTGAAAGGTATTGTTTCCCTAATTTCTCTTTCAGTAAGTTTGTTATTTGTGTACAGGAAGGCTATTGACTTTTGAGTATTGACTTTGTATCCAGCTACACTACTGAATTTGCTTATTAAGTCTAGCAGTTTTTTAGTGGAGTTTTTGGGATCTTCTGTGTAGAGTATCATGTCATCTGCAAATAATGATAATTTAACTTCTTCCTTTCCAATCATTATTCCTTTTATTTCTTTCTCTTGTCTAATCGCTCTGGCTAAAGTTTCCAGAACTATGTTGAATAAGAGTGGGGACAGTGGACATCCTTGTCTTGTTCCTGATTTTAGAGGGAAGGCTTTCAGTTTTTGGCCATTTAGTATAATATTGGCTGTTGGTTTGTCATAGATAGCTTTTACCAGATTGAGATAAAGACCCTCTATTCCAATTTTCTGTAGGGTTTTTATCATGAAAAGGTGCTGGACTTTGTCAAAAGC
Source organism: Erethizon dorsatum (assembly GCA_028451465.1). Classification (NCBI taxonomy): domain Eukaryota; kingdom Metazoa; phylum Chordata; class Mammalia; order Rodentia; family Erethizontidae; genus Erethizon; species Erethizon dorsatum. The sequence continues at coordinate 128,250,077 of CM051826.1, read as the reverse complement.
TTTTTCTGCATCTATTGAGATGATCATGTGATTTTTGTCTTTGGTTCTGTTAATATGCTGTATTACATTTATTGATTTACATATGTTGAACCATCCCTGCATCCCTTCGATGAATCCAACTTGGTCATGGTGTATAATCTTCTTGATGATTTGTTGGATTCTGTTTGTGAGTATCTTATTAAGGATTTTTGCATCTATGTTCATTAGGGAGATTGGCCTGTAGTTCTCTTTCTTAATTGGGTCCTTCTCTGGTTTTGGTATCAGGGTAATGCTTGCTTCCAGGAATGAATTTGGGAGTATTGCTTCCCTTTCAATTTCATTGAAAAGTTTGAGAAGTAGGGGCGTTAGGTCTTCTCTAAATTTCTTGTAGAATTCGGCAGTGAATCCATCAGGGCCTGGGCTTTTCTTTGTTGGGAGGTTTTTAATTACATCTTCAATTTCATTGGCTGATATTGGTTTATTTAGGATTTTTAAATCTTCTTGATTCAGCTTTGGTAATTCATACGAATCTAGGAATCTGTCCATTTCTTCTGCATTTTCCATCTTAGTAGAATATAAATTTTCAAAATAGGTATAGATGATCTTCTGGATTTCTGCAGGGTCCGTCATGATATCACCCTTTTCATTTTCAATTGCATGGATTTGAGTCTTTTCTTTTCTTTTTTTAATAAGGTTGGATAAGGGTTTGTCAATCTTATTTATTCTTTCAAAGAACCAACTTTTTGCTTCATTGATTCTTTGTATTTTTTTTTATTCTCCAATACGTTAATTTCTGCTTTGATCTTTATAATTTCCTCCCTTGTACGGGCTTTTGGCTTAACCTGCTCTTCTTTTTCTAGAAGCTCGAGGTTCACCCTTAAGTTGTTTATTTGCGCTTGCTCTATTTTCCTGATATAAGTGTTTAATGCTATAAATTTCCCTCTTAGGACTGCTTTCATTTTATCCCATAAGTTCCGGTATGTTGTACTGTCATTATCATTCAGTTGTAGAAAGTGACTAATTTCTTCTTTAATTTCATCTGTGACCCATTGGTTGTTCAGGGGGATGCTGTTTAATTTCCATGTGTTTAGGGAGTTTTTGTGGGATCTTTTGCCATTGATTTCCAATTTCATTGCACTATGGTCTGATAATATGCATGGGATAATTTCAATTCCTTTGCATTTACTTAAGCAGGTTTTATGAGCTAGTATGTGGTCTATTTTGGAGAACATCCCATGTGCAGCTGAGAAAAATGTGTATTCTGATGTTGTGGGATGGAACACTCTGTAGACATCTACTAAGTCCATTTGTTCAAAAGTTTGGTTCAGTTCTACTATTTCATTATTGATTTTCTGTCCAGTTGATCTATCTTTTTGTGACAGTGGAGTATTGAGATCTCCCAATATAATTGTATTAGTGCTTATTTGATTTTTCATGTCCTTTAGTACTTGTTTTATATAGCTGGGTGCATTGGTATTTGACGCATATATATTTATGATCGTTATCTCTTCCTCTTGGATTGTTCCCTTTACAAGGATGTAATGACCGTCTTTATCTCTCTGAATCCTTCTTGGCTTGAAGTTCACTTTGTCTGCAAAAAGAATAGCTACCCCTGCTTTTTTCTGGGTTCCTGTGGCATGGAGTATTGTTTTCCATCCTTTGACTTTCAGTCTATGAATTTCTTTCTGAATTAAATGTGTTTCTTGTATACAGCATATTGTTGGATCTTGCTTCTTGATCCATTTCGCCAGTCTGTGCCTTTTGATTGGTGAATTGAGACCGTTAACATTGATGGTTAAAACTGATATGTATTGACTTGTCATGATATTTTCCTGTTGTTGGTTCCCACTCTTTGTTTTTCCGCTTTCCGGCTATTTAATTATTTGCCCTGCCTGGTGGATTCCTTCTGTTGGGGTTCCTATCTCTTTCTAGAATGTCCTTCAGAACGTTTTGGAGTGCTGGTTTGGTGGTCATAAATTTTCTCAGATGTTCTTTGTCATGAAAGTATTTTATTTCTCCATCAATTTTGAAAGATAGTTTTGCAGGGTACATCAATCTGGGCTGAAAATTATTTTCCTTTAGAGCTTGTAATACATCATTCCAAGCTCTTCTTGAATTGAGGGTTTGTGCTGAAAAGTCAGCTGTGATTCTGATGGGTTTTCCTTCATAGGTGATTTGTCTCTTCTCCCTAACAGCTTTTAAGATTCTGCCCTTCTGTTGATGAAATAGATAATTTTATAGTAAAAGTAAATTTGGAAATTTTAACCAAAGAATAGGAACTCAAGTAAGTTGAATAAATAACAAAAAATCTTTAATATAAGATACTATAGTTATCTAACAGACAAATTTTACCAAATGCCCCATAAAAAGTTTTTTCTAATATTTTTGTTATGAATAGATACAGGTATTCTTTTCAGGAATTAGAAAAAGAGCAAAGTTATTCAAGTCATTTAATGAGGTTACTATTACTTTGACATAAAAACAGAATGGGTCTTGTGGCAGAAAACAAAATTATAGCTAATGAGGTAGCTCATAATCTATAAAGTCGCCTATCAAACTTAACAATAAAAATCAACAATATATCTTAACTCAATGATAAATACCAGAAATACAAGGAATTGCCAATATGGATAGGGTGAAGAGGGTGAAGAGGGTGAAGAATCATTTCTATAGAAAAAGCAGTTGAAAAACTGACCATTTACTAGGGGACAAAGTATTATAAATGGTGAAAACTTGTACAGGCACTGTCAGTAAATTCAAGAGTGAGACAAAAATGCTCTGTCATTGTTTTTTACAGTGGTGATCCTCACTTTTTTGTGTGTGGTACTGAGTGTTGAACACAGAGCTTCACGCATGTGTAGTCCTGTAATTATATTCCTAAGCAGTGTAATAAGGAAGTAAGAGAGGCATAATATTGGAATGGAAATGTGTCCACTTCTGTTTTCCAGATATTATAATTGTAATTAAAATCCAAAAGAATCACTAGAATTGTAAAAGTTTAGCAATTTACTTAATATAAAAATATCCAAAAAGTGAATAACATTCTTGTACACCGACAATTGCTAGCCAGAATATATGTTACGTGAAAAAAAATTCTACTTAAAACAATATAAAATTTATCATATCTAGGACTAAATTAGAAAATAATATGCAATCAGGTTAAAAAAATGGCAGAATAAAGACTGGTAGGAAAATATAGCCTCTCTGGGACCTGAAATCAAGACATTGGCAAAATAACAACTTAGTGAACAGAAAGAGAAGTAGATCACTAATAGGAAAATGGATGCACCTTAAGACTGTAATGTTAAGTGAAATAAATGAGACACACAAGCTTAAATAGCACCTGGTTTGTTTTACATGACATATACTTATCCAAAGCATAAGTAAGTTAAAGTGCAAAATAAAAGATAGATAATAGAATAAAAGGGAAATAGATCTCTGGCAAATAGGAAGGGGACCAAGAGATGGATGGGGGGAGGGGGTGGAAGGGGATGTAAAAAGAATGAAGATGATGAATGTAATCAGTATGTACGGCATATATGTACTAGTAGAAATTTAAAAAAATTAAAAAATAATGTGCACGCTCTATGTGGAGGAATCTTAATAAGGATGGACAAAAATGAGAATAAGTAATATTTCCCTAGTATTTTTAGATGTTATTCCTTCTCACTTTATCTTTGGGTGTAATTATAGTATGGCTTTCTCTCTAAAATTTAGCAAGCTTTTTTAATTAACATGAAAGAAAAAGGAGCCAATAGTAGATAAAAATTTTTCTGGAATTGAGTGAAGCTGGGAATCTTAACTTAGTTATGAAGATAATTTAAAACTGTAGAAAGTAAGATTCTCTTTTTCAATTTTTATTTTTATTAGTACATGTTTGCAGTACATAATCATCACATTCCTCATGAGGAATTGGCGCAAGTACAAAACACATATCAAGTGTTTTCTCTTCCCCTTCCCCTCCTCCCTTCCCCTCCTGTCCTTCTCCCATCACTCCATCTCTTGGTCCCCTTTCCATTTGCAATAAAATGGCTGTCTCCCTATTTTCTATTATCTGTCTTTTTTTTTTTTTGGTACCAGGAATCGAACTCAGGACCTTTTGCTTGCTAGGAAGACACTTGTGCCACGGAGGTATATCCCTGGCCCCTTATCTGTATTTTATTTTGTTTTTTATTTATATTTTGAGTTTCTTAGGTAAGGGAAACAGAAAGTAAGATTATTATTGCAAGTGTAGTCATAAAAACCCAATGAGGAGAGGCCACTATTAGTATTATAAATAAATATGTCTACAATTATTTATAGATACAATGTCATAAGGGGAATTTTAAATAAGTACAAATAGTTATCCTTTGGTTTCTAGATAATTAATCATCCATATTATGAAAACAAATGATAGTTATCTTAAACTGTAACAAAATATTTTCCAGGTAAAGACCTCAATGTGACTGACATTTTTGAAGAAAATAAAGGCTGATATCTTTTTGACTCAAATTCTGCAAAGAGGTCACCTCTGGGATACCTGGACATAAAAGTGTATTCCATTTTATTCCTTATGATTTTAAGATGATAGGATATTTTACATAAAATTACAGATCAAGCTAAGATAGTTGTCATATGATATTGTTTGCATTTTTGTTAAGTTTGAAATTTTTAAAATAATAATGCAAACATGTACCAATCTGAGATTGCTTCCTGGATGAGAAGAATAATTCTACTGCTTCAAAAATTGGGTCATTCTATTTATTTTTGAGGTATATTTAGGGAAAAGTGTGAATTAGTCACTGGAAAGTTCAAAATGATCTTCATTTTCTTAAAGAACTTAAACTTCCCATTTACAGAATAAATAGTATATATTATTTAATAGCAGTTTTCAGGAAATTATTGAGCTATCCAGTTATCTGGCTTTGATTTAAGTTTAAACTTTTTATTCTATATTGAATAGATATAAGGACCCATGAAAAGAAGAGAAAGGTAAATATTTTTAGGATATTGTAGTAGATAAAATTGAAATAAGGAAAGTACTTTCATTCCTTATAAATTGTTTGGTTGATATAAGCCTACAAATATAATTCCATGGGTACATTGATGATTTTTACTTTTTTGTACTTTGAAATTTAAGAAAAAAATAATATTCTGTTTAGTATAAAGTATGTGGATAAGATGATGTTAATTTTCTTTTCAAACATTTTCACTGAGGGGTATCATAAAGTCTACCTCATACATTTTCTCTTTACAAGTTAATTATCGGGGTCAGAAGGATTTGATCCAGAAATGTCCATATTACATATTGCAGAAAAACCCTAATTAAATAACAGTATGGCATGAATTTTAACTGGAACCCTAATAAACACTATTAAGTAACAATACAGTATTTTTTAAACTGCTATCCTAATTATTTGTAAACAAAATATTGATAGGGATAGGAAAACACAGTAAGCTTAGAGTATCATTACACATTTCAAGGATGGTGTTATTCATTTTTGTCTCTCAAATTGAACAATCAGGTAAAACTTTCATACCTAAGTATCCCATTTCAGCGGTATCTTATACGTGCAGTAAATATATCGTGAGCCTTCTGGGTTCTCTTTAAACCAGCCAGACAATCAGTGCACTTTAGGCTTTTTGTCAATTTACTTTTTTGCCTGCTGTGTAGACAACTTTATCTGAGTTGTCATCTATAAAACATGTTAGGGCTCATATTAGCTTTCCACTGCAGTGTAACGAATGACCACAAGTTTAGTGATGTAAAACAACACTAATTAGGGCCGGTGAGATGGCTCAGCGGCTTAAGCGCCTGCCTGGAAAGCGCGAGGTCCTGAGGTCGACCCCCAGTACCCACAAAAAAAAAAACAAAAAAAAACAAAAAAAAAACACTAATTAGTCAGCCACAATTTCTGTGGTCAACCACCCAGCATATTTGTTCTAGCTCCTCTGCTCAGAGCCCTACAAAGCTGAACCCACAGTGTCCCCTGGGCTGGGTTCTTAGCTGGAGCTTGGGACCTATTACCGAGCTCATTAAGGTCACTGGCAGATCCACTTTACTGTAGTTGAGGCTCATGATGACTTGTGAGACCAGTGTGAGATTCCTGAGTTCTGTCTGTTAAGATTAAATCTTATATTAAGCAATTTAAATATAGGAGTGGTTTTGCCGTTATGGTCCCATAAGATTTACCCACAATAGAGGGAAGGGGAATATGTAAGAAGTGAACACCAGAGGTAGAAATTTGAGGGTCACTTTAGAATTCTGGCTAACACTGGGTTACTGATGTTCTTAACTTACTTGGGTGCAGAAAACCAAACCAACCAACCAAACAAAACTTGCATAAATCCAAAACATTAAGAACTTTGTTTTTCTTCTCTTTGTGTTTCTGTTCCTGAGCAATTCAAGCAGCTATATTCTAGTAATATCTTGCATGGCAAGTTGTAGGTCTTTCTGCTCTTCTGCATTAAATTTGGAGAAGCAGGTGGCAACAGTTAAACTTATGTTGCTTAAAAATGGAGAAATTATTTTAGAGATGCATGAAGTGTTGTTAACTTTCTTTGCTAACAACAAGAAATGGTGTCATAAAATAATTTTTGCTAAAATTGATAAATTTGAACTGTTAAAAAGAAGTCAGTAAGAATTGCAGTTGAAGTAGAAAATTAATAAAATGAATAGGAATTTTTGAGATTTGTAAAAATGGACTCTAAAATTTTTTGGAAAGGAATAGTGAGAAATTTGGGGGGAAATTCTGAATGTTAAAACAAACGTCACAAGTAGTTTACACTCCCCTTGCTTTCTTGTTACATGGTGTCAGCCTTTGATTTTCAAATTGCTGGTGAGGTAAATATTCCTCAAACTGTAATGTTCATATCATTTTTCTCTTTCTTTTTAATTAATTAATTAATTAATTAATTTTTATTAGTACATGTTTGCAGTACATAATGTTGACATTCTTTGTGTGGAGTTGGTACATGTATGTAACATATCTTAGTTCCCTTTTTCATCTCCTTTCCCTCTCCTCTTTTCCCCTACCTCCTTTCACCATTTGAGAAAGATCTATCTCCCTATTTCCTAAAATCCATCTCCTATTTTGCTCCTTATTTATATTTTGGGTTTCTCATAGAAGAGAATGTGATATTTGAGCTTGTGTATCTGATTTATTTCACTTAACATTATGATCTCATCCAGTTTTCCTACAAATGACTCAAGTTTATCTTTTCTCGTTTAAAGAGGAGAGGATCAAAAGTTTCATTTTCTAAAAGAATTACCTTAACCAATGGTGAAATTCATTGAGAAAGAAATGCATAAAACAAAAATCTGTATTTTTATATTATTGGGTCATTTTGGAGCCTGGTAAATCAATAGTGGGGAAACTTTAAAGAAAAGGCAATAAAAGAATTCAAGTCTATATGAAGCATAAGTGGATCTTTCAGACAATCCCCTAATGGGGTAGAAGTACTGTGAGAAGAAATGAATTAGAAAAGGAAATAACAACAAAAACAATAATGTAAGTTCACACCTATTTTTGTGGGCCAGGGAACCGAGGCACCAACTCTTGAGTCTGAATAGACTATTAACTTTATTAACTCATGTCAGTTTATTGAATGTGTACAAGGCCAAAAGTGAGAAGTCTTTGCACCGCTAACCTCTGCTTTCCTTCTGTAATTCCCAGAAGAAATTAAGAGTTCAGTTAATCTGAGCAACTACTTTGAAGATAACAATACACAATGTATTAACCATTTGTTACTCTCCTATTATCTTGTTTTGAAATTTTGTATCATTGTTTTTCTTGTTTTTTCTTTCTTTAAAATAAAAAGAAATTAAAAGAAAAAGAAATCCTAGCTTTAGTTCTACTGTTCTTTTATATAGGCTTCACATGACAGATTTTGTGGTTGGTCTTGGCAGGGTCCTTAAAGTGTGAGATCAATGAATAAAAATTCCCAAGTGCTGCTAAAAATAACACAAAGAACTTTAAGTAATATTTGTAGAGCTTTTTTTTTTTTCTAGAATTTTCCAAATTACGTTTTTATCAAAGCAAATGGAGGGGCCGGCGAGGTGGCTCAGCGGCATAAGTGCCTGCCTGGCAAGCGCGATGGCCTGAGTTTGACTCCCGGATCCCACATATGAAAAAAGGGCCGGTGATATTGCTCAGCAGCACAGGCGCCTGCTGGTGCGCGAGGTCCTGAGGTCGACACCCGGTACCCACAAAAAAAAAAAAAAAAAAAAACCAACAACAAAGCAAATGGAATCACATGTAAATTGTGTGGAATTTTGCCACCTAAGTCAGTTATGATTTATCATACTGTTAATTCCATAATACAAATCTTATTGTTCTTGGTGACCTAAATTACAATGAAAATTCAGATTGTATTTTTCCCGTGAATTTTTTCCATTTTAACTAGTGTTCACTCATAAGCTTACATGGTTTCATGAAGTTATTAGACTTTCTTCACTTCATAATTTTATAGTTTACTGTCTATAACAATAGAAGAAACATCTTTTATCAAGTGTGTCATGATATAAAGATATACACGAGGGAACAATTTGCCTAAAAATTTCTTGAGTGGTTGAGAAATGCCCATGTCTGAATAAGAATATAAAATGCTGAAATTCTTATAAAATTTTTCATAATGGATGTTACATAAATAAACAGTGTCTGTTTCTGCATTCACGGAGATTTAGACATCAGATTACATATGATGGCTTTACATGTCTTCACCTTCATTGTAAGAATCTGAGCCAAAACTTTATTTTGGTACACTATCACCATAGTTTAGTATCTAAATATCTTAATTAGCAGGTCATAGAGAGCCAAATATAAACATTCAAAGTAACCTTGGTGAAATAAATATAAATTAAAGAGTATTACAATTATATCACTTATCAATTGCATTGTGTTAAAATAACATTTAAGCAATTTTCCAGAAATGTAGCTTTTTTAATAGACTTCAGTCAATTGTAAACAACTGAGTTTAATTTTTGTTACAATGACATTTAGTAAGTATGCCACGTACTTCCAGGAATTAGAAATAATGTCTCAAATTACTCTAAATTCTTTTGAGATAGAATATGCTAATAAGGAGAGAATTAATGTGTCAAATAAAATGAACATATTAAAATGTGTTATGGTAAATTTTAATAAAAATTAGAAAAAAGAGTAATAATTTTACAACAAAGCAACCATGCTCCTACATATTGAATAATATCTTCAGCAACCAAAACTAATTGGTCTAAATAATAAATGAGCTAATAAGTAGTTTAAAGATAGAATAGAAAAGTGTAGCTAATTGCTTGCATTCCTTTGAAGTAGTGAAGGGCATTCCTTTTCATATCATTTGTGAAAGGAAATATGGAAACTATGTCTATTGAATTAATAGGAATTCAAAATTAATCAATTTTTTTTTCTTTTGTAGAATGTTTATTGTTAGGGACAAATGTCTGGAGTCAGTTTTTAAAGCCTCGGGAATTAATTTGATTTGGAGTTTGCTTTGATTGGAGCAAAAGTTCAGAATAAGAACAGCAACCTCGGAATTAAACACGGTAAATGGAATATTTACATTAGCAAACTAACAATGGTCATTCCAAAATGTGAACTCAAGCAAAGTATCTGTGTAATCAAGATGTATAAAGTCACTGTGCTCAGTTTTTCAGAAAGCGATGCAGGTTATTTCCAGTGTCTCATTCTCCATTCCACTTCCAGCTCTGTTAGTTAACACGGACATTACTGAATCTACCAGTCAGTTAATCTTTAGTTCTCATATGTTTATTCATATTGCAGTGTGGCATGGGTTGACAAACAGAATGCATTACTGAAATTTTCTTTTTTTTTTTTGTGGGTACCGGGGGTCGACCTCAGGACCTCTCGTGCCAGCAGGCGCCCGTGCCGCTGAGCGATATCACCGGCCCTTTTTTCATATGTGGGTTCCGGGAGTCGAACTCGGGCCCTCGCGCTTGCCAGGCAGGCGCTTATGCCGCTGAGCCATCTCACCAGCCCTACTGAAATTTTCTTACCAGAAATTTTATCACTAAGAGTGAGTCTCCTTCTGAGTCCGCCCCTTACTTTCTGTGCGATACTTTGGGACAGTCTCTTTGTTGAGATGACGTTTGATCGGAGCCCTGCATGGTGAAAAGGAGCCAGTCTACAAAATCAGGAGGAAATAATCACTAGCAGAAGAAAGAGAAAGCAGAAATTTGAGAAAGAACTTGGAATGTTAAAGATCCAGAAAGAAGGCCTTTGTGATGAATTGTAGTGAATGGGAGAGAGTACGGGGTGAGATAAAGGTGAATAGGTAGCCAACGGCTGGGTCACGCGGACTCTTGTACATGCATCTTGTTTTTAGGATAATGAGAAGGGTTTAATGTGTATTTGTTATTGTAAAATATACATACAAGAGAGTGTATCTACCTTTGCTTAACAGAATGTTGCCTACTTTAAGAAATAATACTGATGCCTACTTATTTCCTCCCCAGCAGAGTCCCCGTCTCCCTTGTATCAGGCTGGATTTTATGTTTTGTATTACCTACATTTCCTTTGTAGTTATTTCGTATTCTATAAATATTTAGTTTTCTTTCTCTTTTAATTAATAATATCGGATTAACAGTGTACATATTTGTGTATGACTTCTTCACCTCAATATAGATATTTTCATTTTGTTAATTTTCCTTTGAGAAAGTCTTTCATTATATTATTACACTTCAGTTTATTTACTGGGTTTATGAGTGATAAGTATGTGGTTATTCGCCCCCCCCTTCTGCCTCCTGATGCACATTTGTCAGGCTGTGTGCAGGGAACTGTAGAAAGGACATGCACCTCACCTACTTTAGATAACAAATTGTTTTTCAAGATAATTGGACCACCTTGCATGAATACTAGCCGAGGACAAGAGTTTTGATTCTTTACATCATCTCCAACACTTATAACGTCAAATTTTATTTTATTTCATTATTTTGTATTTTTTTGCAGTACTGGGGATTGAACCCAGGTCTTCACATTGAGCTACATCTTTAGGTCTTTTAAAATTTTTAAATTTTGAGGCAGGGTATTACTAAGCTGGACAAGCTGGACTTGTGACCCTCAAGTCTCAGGTTCTCAGAGTGCAGAAATTGCAGGTGTGCACCAAAACACCTGGCTAAATTTTAATGTTTTATATGATCCCAATGAGGTAAAATACTAGCCATTTATAGTTTTACACTGGAGTTCTCTGATTGTCAGTGAAGTCAAGCATGTTTATATGTTTTCCTTTTTTGTCTTTTATTTCAACTTCTTGGATTTTTTTCTCCTTGTAAATGTGTATGGTTTTGAGATATTCTAAATATGAGCTATTTTAGTTATATTTCTTACAAATACCTTTTGCCATATCTTTTGATGAATACAAATAACTGATTTTAATGTAGTCTAATCATGAACCAATTTTACGAGAGAATTGTTTTTTCTATTTTTAAATTTTTTATTGATACATAATGATTATGTTTCTCATGGGAAGTTAGTATGTGTACACAATAGATCTTAATTTTTTTTCATCCCCTCCATCTCCCCTCCCTCTATCTCTTGATCCCCTTCACTTTTTTCTTTTGAAAAATGATCTATCTCCCTAATTCCTCTTATTTTCTATCTTGCTCTTTATTTATATTTTGTGTCTCTCATATAAAAGAAACCATGTAATATCTAAGCTTGTGTCTGATTTACTTCACTTAACATTATCGTCTCAAGGTGCATCCATTTTTCCTATAAATCACTCAAGCTTATCCTTCTTTATGGCAGAGTAGTACTCCACTGTGTATAAATACTACATTTTCTTTATCCATTCATCTGTTGATAGACTTATAGGCTGCTTCTAAGATTTAACTAGCATGAGTTGCGCTGCTGTGAACATGGGTAGGTATGTATCACTGTAGTGTGGTGTCTTTAACTCTTTGGGAAAACACCTAGAAGGGGAATAGCTGGGTTGAATGGAATTTATAGGTTTAGTTTTTTTGAGGGATTGCCATACTGATTTCCATAATGGTTGTACAAGTTTACAGTTACAACAACAGCGTAGAAGGGGTCCTTTTCCCCACAGCCTTTCCAGCAGTTTTTATTATTTGGTTTCTTAATGATTAGTTATTTTTTCTAAAGTAAGGTAGACTCTCAGTGTTGGCTAGAGATGTTAAACATTTTTTCATGTATTTATTGAGCATTTGTACTTCGTCTTCTGAGAAGTGTCTATTCATTTCGGTTGCTCATGTTTTGATGGGTCATTTATTTTGGGGGGTCTAAATTAGTTAGTTCTTAATATATACTAGATATTAGTTATCTGTTTGAGTTATAGCTTGCAGAACTTTTTTCCCATTCTGTAGTTTGCCTCTTCACTGTGTTGGCTGTTTCCTTTGCTGTGCAGAGACTTTTTAATTTGCTATGATCCCATTTGATGATTCTTGGTACTATTTCTTGTGCAACTTGTTTTCTGTTCATACTCCTCACCTGTGCCTGTGCCCTCAAGAGTTTTGCCTAATTTATCTTCCGCCAGATTGTTTCTGTTTTAACATTTAGATCTTTGACCATTTTGATGTTAGTTTAGTACATGCTGAGAGATATGAATCTAGATTCAACTTCTGTATGTGAATAGCCAGTTTCCCCCAGCACCATTTATTAAAGAACTTGCCTTTCCTCCACTGTATATAATTAAACCCCCTTTTTGGAGATCAGGTAGCTGAATGTGCCTAGAGTTGTTTCTGCATCCTCTATTGTGTTCCATTGATCCACATGTCTTTTTTTTCGCCGATACCACATTGTTTGCCAATATATGTACAGCATCTGTATAAGGAACCCTTCAAAACTTTGGTTAAAAAATAAAATATTTAAATAAATGGAGAGATATTCCATGTTTGTGAATAGAAAGACTCAGTATTTTTAAATATCAGTTATTTCTAATGTCAGTATACTAAATGTAATTTCAATTATAGACTTAACAAGTCATTTTGTAGATATGGGCAAACTGATACAAAAGTTTATGTAAGAATACCAAAGAACCAGAATAGCTAATGCAATACTGAAGAAAAGTGTCAAAGGATTGTCAAGGCCCAACTTTAAAACTTACTCTAAAGCTACCATAATTAAAGAGTGTACAATTGGAGGAGGAATATACAAATAGACAAATTAAAAAATATAGACAGCAAAGAAATAGACTCACATAAATGTAGTTATCTGATCTTTGATTCAGGAGGAAAAGTAATTCAGCAGAGAAAAACTATGATATTTCTTCAACAGATGGTGTTACCCTCATATGGGGGACCCCAGTGGATGTCATACATCACAGAAAACCCACTACACTGCCGGTCCTTAGAGAAGAAATTGAAAGTCCGTGTGCAGCAGTCTCAATGACCAAGGTTACCCAAGCAGCAGTTCACTGTACTAAATGTCTGGAAGTGAATGGCCACCGCTTTGAGCACCTCCTGTAATTGTAGAGGCCAAAGGTAACTGGTATTAATTTCATGATGTCTCAATAAATTTAGTATTAAAATATTTATACAAGTTTTTTTGTATTACGCTGTATTTATCAACATGTTTTCCTCTTCTATAAAATACTTGCTCCTGTTTTATTCTTTATAATTAATTATCGCAAAGAATGATTTATAAGAGTTCTGATTTGTTAATACTAATTGTTCTTATTTTAAATAAAATGTCTTTTCTGTTTTTAATGGTGCCTTTAAGTGAATAGATACTAATTTTAAGAATTTAAATTCATTTCACTAATACCATTTCTTTTATTATTAACATTGTTTTCTATAATATTTAAGGAATAATTATCTCCCACAATCAGAGAGATATTTACTTATGTTTTCTGCTAATAGCTTCAAAGTTTTATTTTTGATGTTTAAGTGCTTGATTGGGGTTTCATATGACATAAAGTAGTGGTACAATTTTATTTTATTTTAATTATTATGTAACTATTTTTAGGTTGTTTATTTAATAAATAGTTTCTCCTTTTCCCACTAATCAGGTAGACTATTTCAGCTGTGTATCTTAGTTCCATATATGCATGCATCTTTTCCGTTTCTTTATTACGGCATTCAGTTTTTCTACTCCTGATCCAGTACTGCAGTGTCTTAACTATTCTGGCTTTAGGTCAATTTTTGGCAGGAAAATTTTCCTCTATAACTTTCTTATGAATGTATTTTCTGTACTTGGATTTTTGTGGTCCACATAATTTTAAAATCATTTTATCGGTTTCAATGGAGAAAAGAAATGCTCTGTTAGGATTCAGACTAGAGCTGCACTGTAGTTATAAGATCTAGAACAGCATGGAGAAAATTATCAGCTTTATAATATTCAGTATTCCTATCCACAAAGACTACAGTTTCCTTAATTTTTTTTGCTTTATAATTTTTCTCACAGAGCATATAAATATATTTGGTTAAACCTATTCATCAGTTTGATCTTACTGCAAATGATGTGTTTAAAATTTGTCTTCTAGGTATTTTCCCCTAATATTTAGGGCTGCGATTGGCTTTTGTACTTTGGTCCTAGGTCTAGCCGCCTAGCTAAATTCTTGCGTTGCAGTACACAAACATGAAGGGAGGAGTGTGCACAGACTGGGAAACACAGTAGAGGAAACCCAACTAGCTTTCCTGAAAGTAACAGTTTTTAGGTGAAACTTTTTGAAATTCTATCAAGAGAACACATAAAATTCAAAGTATGGAAAAGCATAGAAAGGAAAAAAACTTTCTTCCACCACCTCATTCTATTTAAATTATTGCTTGCATTTTGTCTTCCTAAAATTCATTCTGTGTTTTTTCTCTGAACACTCTCTTTGTGTATACAGAGGTTGTTATTCAACAGGACTAATGATTTAAATATCTCTTTATTCCAACTAGCTATTTTAGAGGGTTAAAATGTCAAATTGATGTACTTTTGTATTAGGACTCCAAGTTGTAGCTCATTCCTCCATTCAAAACCACTCTAACAGTATTTTAGCATAAGGACCATAAGTTTTATTACAATCTGTAATATGATTCATCGTAAGTCTTAATTCATTTGCTCTAGTTTCTACTTACCCTATACAAAAAGGGAAAATGTTTTGGACAAGAATACCAATCTCCGTGTCTGAGCCCTGTGTGTTAGACATTGCTCATCAGGTTATCATAAAATTAGGAACTCATTTATTCTATGGCAAAACATTTATTTGATGCTATGTTAAGACAGTTATCTAACCAAAAATAAGAACATTGAGAATTAGAGTAATTTTACTTTCAGTCTTAGCCCTTAAATGATCAAGCCTTTTGGTATTAATATTTATCATAGCTTTAAGGTCTCATTTGATTTACATTGACCATAAGTAAACCTCCTAAGACAAGTAGTGTATTTTCCTTATTTATATTTTCCCTTTACAAAACCATATTTGCTTAACTCTAGCATAGCCCTTTCCTTCTATTTATATTTTCTTTCTGCATTTGTCTTGCTTTGGTTTTTTTCTTTCAGTTTGTTTTGAGTATTTTGATATTGTTTTGCTTATTTATCATCTGGTACAATGTGATCTGGATTAGCTTGATTTTATCCAAACTGAAGTAATGTTTAAAGATCTTTAAAAATGAAGAGCATCAAATTATGCTATTTTAATTATTTCCAAATTAGCGTGATCATGAATTTGATTTCTTTTTGCTCCCTTTAATTTCCTAATTTGATTTTTTTTTTTTTGTGGGTACCGGGGGGTCGACCTCAGGACCTCGCGCACCAGGAGGCGCCCGTGCCGCTGAGCGATATCACCGGCCCCTTTTTTGTATGTGGGTTCCGGGAGTCGAACTCGGGCCCTCGCGCTTGCAAGGCAGGCGCTTAAACCGCTGAGCCATCTCACCGGCCCCTAATTTGATTTTGAGGGATGATAAAACATGAAAAATATTGCAAAAAGACATCTACCCATTTTTCTGCATTGAGACACTAAAATAGGGAGAACTTATTTTTTCCTATATAAAATTTGAAATCTTTAATTACATTTGTTTTTAGAAATCTATGAAGACTTTAGTTCAAATAAAATTGTTTCTTTTTCCTGGAAAATATCAGGATGTGCATGGTGGACTTTAGAGAGAAGTGGGTGTTTTGTGCGGCTACAACAGAATATCTGAGAGTGAATAACATACAAAGAAGAGAAATTTACTGACTGAAAGTTGTGGCTGGCAGGTCCTGGATGGACGAACTGAGATCTGCTATGAACCTTAGTGCTATATCATCACTCAGTGGAAAGCAAGAGAATGAGAAAAGGGGAGAGAGAGAAGAGAGAGAGAGACAGACAGAGACAGAGACAGACACACAAAGAGAGAGAGACAGAGAGTGAGAGAGAGAGAGAGAATTAGTGCACTGATTCATCCCACTATAAGGAATCCACTGTCATGATAATGAACCCACTCCAGAAAGAAGGGCATTAATCTGTCATTGAGGTTGGAACATTTATGGAGTAATTACTTCTTACATATTAAATTCTGGTTTGTGAAATATTTCAAGGTAAAAAAATGTTTTTGTGTGCATTAACACATTCTCAATTTTCCCCAAACTACTCAACAACACCTCAGCATCTCTGCTCCAAGTCAGTGGCTTGAAACGATGTTTTATTCTCATACGGACATGTCTGTGCAACTGTTATACTGCTAAGTCTGTTCCTGGCTTCAGGGATGTAAGTCAGCCAGAGATGTGTGACTCCAAATGTGTTCCTCTGCCCATCGTGAGCAGGGAGAAGTAGCTACTTGAGCCTATGTACTTTTTTTTAGTGGTAGGCATGGAAAAGTTCTAGAGAAAGTGACACTCTCTTAAAACGTGACTTCAAAACTGATTCTCACTAGTGTCTGTATCTCAATGGCTAATGAACACAAGTTCAATGTGCTATATGGGGTGGGCATACTCTGTGAAGTTTGGGAGAAGGAATAACATTTTCTGAACATTATCAAATCTACCATCCTGTCCTTCTACTGCCAATTAATGATTACCTTGCTTATAATAAATATAACTGGTTTGCTTCTGTGAGCAAACAAAAGTTTAAATTCGGAGGAATCCAATTATATATTTATAAAGAATACCTTGATATGCAGTTCTTTGTGCTGGTAATTAGAAAAAATATTTTCATTTTTATGAAATAATGTTTATCAGACTTTTGTTTTTTTTGTGGGTACTGGGGGTCGACCTCAGGACCTCGCGCGCCAGCAGGCGCCCATGCTGCTGAGCAATATCACTGGCCCTTTTTTCGTATGTGGGTTCCAGAAGTGGAACTCGAGCCCTCGCGCTTGCCAGGCAGGCGCTTGCCAGGCAGGCGCTAATGCCGCTGAGCCACCTCACCAGCCCCAGACTTTTTTTTACTAAAAGATATATTGTATATTTTTAACCTGAAGAAGCCTTAATTTATAACTTGATTTGTGAACTTTGTGAGGAGATTGAAGTAATTGTGAAAAGAAGACAGACCGTCAATGATTTGTAAACACTGTGGGAAAGAAATTCATTTTCTAATGCTTTATAGCTTATGTAATTTTTGTTTTGTTTTGGGACCTCATATTACTTTCCAAGGGAAATTATAGACTTAAGTACATATATATTATTTATTGAATGCAATTCCTAAATAGTTTAGTGCTGACAAAATATCTCATCATCTTGCAATTTGAGCTTGAACTTAGTCATATAAAACAAAAACAAAAAACAAAAAACAAAACCACTACCACAACAAAAAACAAACAAGAGAAAGAGAAAATAAAAAAGTCCACTCCCAGGTTTGTTTCTGCTGTCACTGGTAGACAAGGTGTGGAGACAGAGTCCGATCCGTGTTGATTTATATCAGCGAGCCAGTAGTAGCTTTTTGGTGGGGTAGTGGTTAATCTCAATGAGCCTCCACTCTCTGGCGGAGATCAGACTGATTCGGCCTGCAGCTGTCAGCGCACCTTCCACAGGCCTGAGCCCAGCTGGGAGCTGCTAGATTGAGCGGGCAGCCGCTGACCTCAGCAGGCCCCCTCCTAGAGGGCTCCCGGCCAATCGCTCCCTCTGTGGGGCAACTGAACCCTCAGCACTCACCCCCAGCCGCTGCAGCCCTTCATGTCCGCTGCCGCCCTGCACTGCGGCATCTCTCGCGGAGGCCTCCAGGTCGCCAGCAGTCACTCCGTGTCCGCAGGTTTGAAGCTGTCCTGTAGAGCAGCAAGTCCCATCTCAGAGAAGGCGCCGCTGGCTACCTCTTTCCTCTTCCTTGAAGTTTCTCCCTTCACTCTCTCCATGGGCTTCAATTTGTGCCTCAGATCCTTCCCGTGTCCAGAGGATCCACTTCCCTCCCTCTGGTCTTCCTCACGTTGCTGTATCCAGCATCTGGACGGCAGCACCCAGAGAGGCTCTTTCTCTGCTGCTCACCACTCCGCCATCTTGGTGCCTCTTTTATTGGTTATTTCTTGATGATAGCCTTTCTTTCTCTTTTAATTTGCATTTCTCAAAGGACCAGCGATGTTGAACATTTTTTCATGTTCTTCATCTGAGAAGTGCGTATTCATTTAAGATGCTCATTTTTGGACTGGGTCTTCAAATTTGGGGGCTCTGATTTTTTTGAGTTCTTTGTATATATATCAGATATTAGTTCTCTGAGGAATAGCTGGTAAAATTTTTTCCCATTCTGTGGGTTGTCTCTTCGCTTTGTTGGTGGTTTCCTTTGCTGTGCAGAAACTTTTTAATTTGATGCGATTTCATTTGTTGTGTAGTATCTCCTGTGTGATTGGGGTTTTGTTCATAAGGTCTTTGCCTACACCTATGTATTCCAGACTTTTACCTATACTATTTTCCAGCAGATTAAGTGTTTCTGTTTTAATATTTAGATCTTTGATCAATTTCAATTTTAGTTTAGTGTATGGTGAGAGATACAGATCTAAGTTCAATTTTCAACATGTGGAAAGCCAGCTTTCCAAGCACCATTTATTTATTTATTTATTTATTTATTTATTTTTTTGTGGGTACCGGGGGGACGACCTCAGGACCTCGCGCGCCAACAGGCACCCGTGCCACTGAGCGATATCACCGGCCCCTTTTTCGTATGTGGGTTCCGGGAGTCGAACTCTGGCCTTCGCGCTTGCAAGGCAGGCGCTTACGCCACTGAGCCATCTCACCGGCCCCCAAGCACCATTTATTAAAGAAGCTATCTTTCTTCTGGTGAAGGTGTTTGGCCTGTTTATCAAAGATAAAGAAGCTAAGTGTGCTTGAAATATTTATGCATCTTCTATTTGGTTCCATTGTTCCTCAAGTCTATTTTTTTTTACCTAATACCATGCTGTTTTTATCACTGTAGCTTTGTAGTATAATTTCAAGTCAGGGATTGTGATACCCCTTGCCTTGCCTTTGTTGCTTAGAATTGCTTTTGTAGGTCTCTTTTGGTTCCATATGAGTTTTAGAATTGTTTTCTGTAGGTCTATGAGGAATGCTATTGGTATTTTTATTGAGATTGTATTAAATCTGTATAACAGTTTTGGAAATATGGCCACTTTCACTGTATTGGTTCTGCCTATCCAAGAACAGAGGATATCTTTCCATTTTCTGATATCCTCTTCAAGCTTCTTTTTCAGAGTACCGTAGGTTTCAATGTAGAGGTCTTTCACTTTCTTGGTTAGATTATTCCTAAGTATTTCATTTTGCTTGATGCTGTGGTGAATGGTATTGTTTCACTCATTTCTCTTGGTGAGTTAGTTATTAGTGTACAGGAAAGCTAATGATTTTGATTTTGATTTTGATTTTTTATGTGGGTACCAGGAGTCAACCTCAGGACCTTGTGCTTGCCCGCAAGCGCTTGTGCCGTTGAGCGATATCACCGGCCCTTTTCTTTTCTTTATGTGGGTTCTGGGAGTTGAACTCAAGACCTTGTGTTTGCCGGGCAGGTGCTTATGCTGCTGAGCTATCTCACTGGCCCAAGCTATTGATTTTTGAATGTTGACTCTGTATCCTGTTATGCTATCAAATTTACTTATTATTTTAGGAGTCTTTTGGTGGAGTTTTGGGGGTTTTCTATGTAAAGTATCATGTCATCAGCAAATAATGATAACTTAACTTCTTCCTTTCCTATCCATATTCCTTTTATTTCTTTCTCTAGTCTAATTGCTCTAGGTAATGTTTCCAGAATTACATTAAACAAGAATGGTGATAGTGGGTATCCTTGTCATGCTCCTGACTTTAGAGAAAAAGCTTTCAGCTTTTCTCCATTTAGTGTGATGTAAACAATGTGTTCTCATCACTCTGTCTACTGTGCGTTAAGAGCTCCGCTGGGCAGTTGTTGGTTGGCAGGTCTTACAGTGTCAGTAAGCTTTTGGATTAGGACGAAGTCATTTGAAAGCCTGACAGGGCTAGACATTCAGAATGCCTTTGTCATTCGGTTGGCAGTTGATGTTCACCTGATGCTATTGAGCAGAACACCTACAAGTGACCCTCCAGGTAATTGGAACTCTCAAAGCATGGCAACTGAGTTCTGAGATGAGGTGTTCCAAAATCACGCTTCCCATGAGGCAGGAAGCAAAAGCAACAGGGCAGGGTAGGCTGTTCCTGAAGGTGACTGCATCACTTTAGCTGCATTCTGTCAAAGCAATCACAAGACAGTGGGGAAGCAAAAATCAACTCTGCTTCTCAATGGGGCAAGGTCAAATTGTAGAAGGGTGCAGGTGATAGGAGATATTTTTGCATCCCATCTTTGGAAAATATAAGTAATAGATCTCTTCATTAGTATGTGTTCCCATCTAATGAATAAGCAGGCTCCAGATCCATTTAGCAAATGCTTACTTGTTGAAAGATAAACTCATCCGATGATATGTTTCCCAGTTTATCGCATTTAATTATTTAATTATTTTTAAAGTCTATGTAATAATTAATGGGTCATTTGGTTTTGAGGCTTCAGACCTTTCTCCTTGCCTTCATGCCTTGCCATTTTATGCTCTCCTTCACCTGTCTTCTTTCTTCGCTCTCTGTCTTCATTTCCCCTCTCTTCTGCTCATTTCTCTCATCCGTCAGTGCTCAGTTTGCCTTTCTTTGCTTGGGGCTGTGCTCACTGCTGATACTCTTTTCCATTTGTCTCCTAACAGCCACATTTACTCATTTTTCCCCTACGTGGCACACCAGCAGTACTTACCACGTTGCTTATTTATATTATTTACTTTTTTGTCCCTCACTAGAAAGAACAAACTGGAGGGCAAAGACAGTGCCTTGCTCATCTTTATAGCCCCATTATTGGGCTTGAGTCAGAGTAGGCCATCAACAAATGTTTGCCCATTGAATTACTTAGGATTCAAAAAGATATTGATAATTTTGAGTGCAGGTCAAAAACAAGAAGATGAAATTTAACAGCAGTAGATACAAATTTCAGTATTTAGGCTCAAATGATTTGTTTTTGCCTAATTTGAGAAGCAGTCTGCTTTTGGCAATAAATGTGAAAAAAAATCCTCACAGGACTTTGGTAAAAACAATTTCAATATTAGTCATGTACTTAAAAACATATAATAATATGTTAAGCTTGATAAAGACCCTACAAATAATTTCACTTAAAGGAGAGAATAAAAAGGAGAGAAATAAATAAAAAGGAGAGAATGTGTTTTTGATGAAGACAAAAATGTGAGAAAACACAGTAATTGCTTTTCAAATAATTGATATGAGAGCATTTGAAGATTCTGCAAGCTGCTGAGTATTTCTATCCAAATTGTACATGCTGGAACTGGGGAATTAATTGCAGGATGGGGTCAAAGGACCACTGGGCCTACTGTGGGATCGTCTTGAGCTACAATTCCCTGATCACCTAATTTCCATAAACACATACTCCGTCTGGTGGGCCACAAATATGTTTTGGGTGTCTTGGAACTATGGACAGATCAGAGCCAGTATCCAGAATTTTCTGAAAGGTCTGCTTATTTCCTTTTTTCCAATGCACACTTACTCTGCTAAAAAGCCACAAGAAACTTGGAAGATTGCTGAAAGATAGATTAAGAGCATAAACTTTTGGCAGTATGCTGAGGTACCTCCTTGAAGACACCTGACTTCTCCTTAGGGCAACTCCTTAGTGGTTCTTGGTCAGGAAACTGGCTCAAGTCTGGGAATTGAGGTACCATGACTCTGTCAAAAAACCACATAACCCAATTGAAAAATGGTCAATAGGTCTAAACACACATTTCTCAAAAAAAGACATGCAAATGGCCAAAAGTACATGAAAAAATACTCAGTGTCAGTGTCACTAATCATAAAGGAAATACAAATCAAAACTATAATGAGATATCACTTCATCCCAGTATGAAAGTCTACTATTGAAAGACTAAAGATAACAAATACTGACAAGGATGCAGAGAAAAGGGAGTCCTGGTGCATTTTTAATGGGAATATAAATGACTATAGCCACTATGGAAAGCAGTATGGAGGTTCCTCAAAAGTTAAAAATTGAACTACCATCATTGTTGCAATTCTGTTACTGGGTATATATCCAAACTAAATAAAATCGGTGTGTTGGAGAGACATCTGCCCTCCCAAGTTCATCGCTGTATTAGTCATAATAGCCAAGAAATGTAAATGAGTGTCCATCACCTGATGAATGGATAAAAGAAATGTGGTACCTGTACACCATAGAATGGTGTTTAGTCTTAGAATGAAGTCTGTCCATTTGCAACAACATGGGTGGAATTGGAGATCATTATGTTTAGGGAATTAAGTCAGGCATAGACATAAGTATCCATGGTCTCACTCATCAGTGGAATCTTGCTCTAGTCTAACTGCATATTCATACCCTGGGACAGTGCAGGGACCTTTCCATCAATGGGCACAAATATACAGGTAGATGAGACCAAGACGCTCTGGGGTACTATTGCACAGTAGGATGGTCATAGACAACAGTTATGCACTGCACTTTCAAAAATCTAGCAAAAAGGATTTTGAAAGTTTTTGCCACAAAGAATACTCGAGGAGTTTACATACATTTAACCTGATTTTAAATATTATACATTTATAAAACATTGCATCATTCCTCTTTGTGTATACAATTTTTGTATGTCTTATAAAAACAAAAAATACTTATTTATTTTTGGCAATAAAACACTAATTTATTTATGAATGATAATAGAAATGTGTTGCATTTATAAAATACCTAACTATTGGGTATAATTTTGGCATGTCTTAGATTATTCATGTATTTTCTCTTCCAGACATTAAATATTTATAAGACTTTTCAGTTCTTTTATGATTAATAATTAAAAGAAAGAAATTGTAAAACCAGGTCTGAGAGGTGACTGGGCTAAAAATAAATGTGTATATGTATTTACAGTATTGGGTTATTCTGTTATGGTCGTATCATTTAAAAATGCATAGGTGACATGCAAATGTTTCTTCATATACTTGGGAATTATAGCTTGATAGGTAGCATCCTATGAATTAAGACTGGAAGCTAGATTTTGTGATAGTAGTCATTGGAAATATTAAACTTTCAGGTTGGGATGATGGCATAATTTGCCATCTGAGGTCTGACTAGAATACTAAAAAGGACATGAAAAAGTGAAGTCTACATGAACTCTGCTGGGAATAGAGTTTACTACAAGAAAGAAAGTAAAGATTAATCTTATGTTCTTTAAAATTGATGAGATAGGCTTCAGAAACATGATAAAATGTTCCGTTCTCTAAACCAAAACAGAAAGATTTTTCAGAAGAATACCTGGGAGATTTTTGTGCCCATCTCCATGGCTTTTGTTGAGGGATAAAGAAAGAATCTAAGTAACAGGGGTAGGATCATCACTGAAAACCCAAGAACTGGAATTTATTATATGAAAGGAGTGAGTGAAAAATCGAATTTACAATTTTATCAGAGAATTGAATGCATCTAGAAATTGTTATCAAAAAGGAAGACTGAATTTTAAAGGGAACAGTAATGAAAATAATGTGGGTCTGTGTTCCAAATTCAAGTAATTAAAAAAAAAAGGACTGAGATGACAAAAGCATAACAATACTTCATCTTATATACAGTATAGACAACAGTAACTACTTTATATTTGACTTCACATAGCTAGAGATCACAGGTTGATAAATGTCTCTGAATGTAAATCAAGGGTCATTTTTTTTTCTTTCAGGAGGTGTATCTTACTGGTATCTACCAGACTGTAAAGTTTTCATTTTTTAAAAAATTTTACCCTTCTTAAGTTGTTAATTTTTAAGTTTTCCTTGTGTAACATACTTTTTTTCTGTAGCCAGTATGCCCTTATGGAACCACATTTTACTTGCTGTTGGTTATTTTAAAAACCTCCTGAGCATAGAATCCCATCAGCATGGTATTCTCTGTATATTTACTATGCTATATTTATATTTTCAGCAATACTCAAGAAAGGTTAGTGTAATTAAAAAAAAACTGTGACTAATGCATGGGAAAGCACACGAAATATTTCTTTATAGTGAGTTCCCAAAGGCCTGCTACAGTTCCTTATGTAAGTGTTCTTTGCTCAGATCTGGGCTTAATTAACAAGAAAAAAACCCTCAGATTACTTTTTAAAGATGTCCAGAAGTATAATGACTGCAAAATTATGAATATAATTTGAAAATAAAGTAACCAGGTATATTTGAATCAAGAAAATAGAGGCTGTAAATTTAATTATGGAAAAAATAAGATTCATGGAAAAAACATCACACATTTACAAAGATATATAATTATGAATGTATTTGTAGATAACAATATAGCTTGACCATAAGTAAAGCAAAACTCACATAGCCACGCAGAAATAAATAAACAACAAAGGAGATTTTAACGTGTTCCTCTCAGAATTTGATATTATTAAGAAAGAAATAAGCCAAAATATTTGAATAATACAAATATAATATGATTTTGCTTTTATAGAAATGTATTCTCTGCATGGAGAGAAATTAAAATAATAAAAATCAAAACAAGCTAGGTTCTAAATAAAATATTAACAAATCCTCCAAATCAACTCCATGTACAATATAATATCTCAAAAAGCCCAATGCTACTAAAAGATTCTTGCTTTAAAGAGGTTTTAAAAAGATTTAGGAAGTTCTTCATCATCATGTGGCACAACTAACTTGTAATTGGTTCCCTTTCTGTATATGTTGTAATATGGTAAATATTTATGTAAAGCTCAAGAGATCACCCAAATTTAAATAAAGTAAAATAAATCCCATTGATGGATTTGATTTGAATTCAATTAAAGGTTTGATTTGAATTCAATTAAAATTAGATAATTTTGAAAGGATTATCATCTCTAAAAAGATGATTGTCTCTAAAAATTAGCATTTATTTTTTATTTTAGCAGAAATAGGTATTTCAGAACATATACTGTAAGAAGTTATCTTAGAATGGCATTCTTGGTAATCGTGGAAATTGTTTATCTTTTTTTGGTATTGTGTTATTCAAAAGTCATTTTGGTTAGTAGAGTTGTTTAGATTGAACATAGTATTGATGAGTTCATTACTGTAATTTCCATTGATCCACTCTATTATATAAATGATGTCAATATTGCATTTTATTTACCTGATTTTTAAATAAAAATGCTAATAGACCACATATATTGTACCTAGAGGGGAAACTTATTTTATAGCTTTGTATTTTTTACATGCAACATAATGAGGTTTTATTGTCAGCCAAATAATGACCCATACTTTCTTAATTTGCTATTGTATACTTGAGGGACATTTCAAAATTTCCTTTAAAATTGTCCACAGTTGGCATCTCTCTTTTAATGAGGCATGTTTACAAGATACCATAGAGAACTTTTTAAAAAATGAAATGAAAAATTTGTTCTTTTCATAGATAGCATTTTAAAAATGAGATGAGTAATAAAGCATTAGCAATACCAGAAGTAAGTAGCATAGAGTTTATAGATTTGGTAAGGAAACAAACCAATTGTTTATCTCTATCAATTTTAAGAATAGCATATTTTTATGAATTAAGAAATATATTGAGCATGTAACTTTGTCTTCAGTGATTCATATTAATCATGTTTCATGCATCTATGATTACATGTTGATATCTTATTTCTTTGGTCAAATCTGATTTACAATATCAGAAAGAATAAATGCCTTATTTTCTAAACACAAAGAGAAATGTGACCTATATTCTTTATTTTCTAGCATTAAAAATGTTCATGTTTTGTTTCTTTACAAATACCTACTTAAATGTAATTCATAAGATTGTGAAGAGCTGTCATTACGAAGAGGTATATTAGCTGATCCAAATGACAGGATAAATATGATTAGTATAATTCTAATAATGTGCTTCTCTGGTTTATTGTTGCTTAAAGTACTTTATATCATCCAGAGCTACGTATTTTTTCTTCATAAGGTTAAGTCCTCATTTTAAAATGTGCAACAGAAACTTCGAATGCTTATTATTGCATTGCATTTATGATTGATGGAATGATGTTAATTTGATTTTCTTTTAATTTTATACTTCTCTATTTTAATAAATAACTACTTATATGGAATTAAGTATGTTTTAGTCTTCCGTTAGAATTTTCTGGTTTAATTATAGTTAGTTTGTGATGACTATGACATATGTGGTTCCTTTCATTATCTAGTGAAAGAAATACGAGAATATTACTTTGAAATTAATGAAGTTACCTTTACACTATCATCTGGGAAAAGGGGTCTCAATATAAATATTTTATATTTATTTGCTCAATGCTTGGCTCAGTCTTCCCGGAAAAGACGGAGATTCTCTGTCTCTGAAGTTACAGTCACTGGAGCTCTGCCGGGCCAGTCGTTCTCTGGCTTGGCTGCCTGCAGCAAGGAAGAAAGTGGCATAGGGCAAACGAGAGTTCAAGGGCAAATGAGAGTTCAGTACTAAGGACAGCGCCTTCAGGGCCTCCTGCGATGACGGTGGCAATCCGTACAGGGACAGACGGACCCTTATGGAGAAAGTCAGAGAGGAAACAAGTGTCATTAGAATTAGGCCCTTCTTTTAGATTCCCCAAATTTCTTTCACTTGTGACTTGAAATAACCCCAAATGTCATCTTTTGAATCTTTCTCTCTTTTGTTGTTTTCTTCATCGTCACTAATCTTCCTATAAAAAGATATTTCCATAGCATGTGCTTAAAAGGATCGTCAATTGTGTCAGGTGAATTTTTCAGGTCAGTTAAGTTTACCTGTTATCCTGTGTTTTCAATTTGTTTTGAAAAACTAAAATAATACTTGCTCTTCTATTATGTTCTACACTAAAAAATGAGGGTTTTATGGCACACACCCAGTGATGATATCAATTAATTGCAGAATATTTTTGTGATATCTTTAGGCCAACAGAAGCAAGTTTTGATGGGCAACCAGAAAAGAAGCGGGGCTTGGTTTCAGAGCATGGGTCCAATCAATATTCCAGTCAAACAGAAGATGTCGCTATTGTGCATAGAATGTGTGAAAAAGAAACAGCCAATAACTTTTGCACAGTTTCATTGTGTCTCTTCATCTTGCTAAATTTCCTCTGGAGCTCAGTGAAAAAAAACACTGGGGTGAAGTATTGTCTTCAAGTTGACAGGGACTGAAAAATTACTACATTCACTGGACCCGCATGCCAGTCACACACCCACATCTTTAATTTGAAAAGAAAGATTAAGTGACATCGGCAGAAAAATTCCACCTCAATTAATAATTTTGTATCGTACTAACTGGAAGTTAATAACTGCACACTGTATCTGTTTTGCTTCTGCTAAAAGACTATGTCTATCATAAGGAACGTTAGCAGATGTCAATTAAGAAAAATCAGACTGTTTCATAAATGCCTGTGATTAAAGTAATAGTTCATTTAAAGCAGAGAAAATAAGCTGCCAAAATATACGTTTTAACTTAAGATTAATGGATGTCAGGAATAGAATAGATCTTCAACAATACTCTAGTCTTCTGAATTAAAGCCCTTGTTATAATGAAAGTGCTGTTGATGCCATGGTACTTGGTATTATGAAAGATGCTACACGTGAAGTTCACATTATTTCTTGCAAAGCTATTTTCCTGCTTAGGTGAGGAGCCAAGATGGATGGCAGAGCCTGTTGGTGATGAGGAACTTTCTTGGACATACATATTCAAGGAG
This sequence comes from Erethizon dorsatum, assembly GCA_028451465.1. Classification (NCBI taxonomy): domain Eukaryota; kingdom Metazoa; phylum Chordata; class Mammalia; order Rodentia; family Erethizontidae; genus Erethizon; species Erethizon dorsatum. The sequence goes on along the minus strand of CM051826.1, from coordinate 128,222,104 downwards.
CAAGCGGCGAGGGCAGGCAGTGGATGTGAATTAGATCTTGAACAGAAAGGTATGTGTGGTCAGAGCAGCTGAACTTTATACAGGTCCCTGGCTGGCTTGACAGGAAGGATATCGAGGCAATTAGGCAGCCTCAGAAATATTTCCTGCTGACTTATTTATTTATTTTTCATGACGTGTTTTGTTAAGTTATCTTTGATATTATCTTCCTTTAGTCCTACATATAAGTCTACCTTTAGTACCTATATTTATGCATTGGGAGAGAATGACTTGCATCTTTAAATTTTAAAAAGTGCTGCCTTTCCGGTTTCATTAGTGGAACCAATCACCAGATTGCTTTTAGAACAAAAATATAAAAGCTTTAATTTACGGGCAATTTATATTTGGCTCCTATTTATCAAGTATTTACTATGTACCAGGTGCCAACTCAAATGCCTTATAAACATTATCACTTTTATAACAAATCTGTAAGGGAATTTTTATTATTATCATTATTTTATAAAGGAGGAAATTGAAACAGAGTTAGTAAATTATTCAACATCACTATGCTAAAGAAAAGCAGAATAGGCGTTCAAACAGAATTAGAGATCTGTCTTAAGCCCATATTATTCCAGATTACTTCTCCAAAATATATGAAATATACCATTGCTGTGATGACCATTCTTTTGTAAAATTTATTGTTTCAGTTGTTTGCTGAGAGTTAAGAATGGGTCAAAAGAAGTCTTCACAATCCTCCTTAATCAACCAACAGGGATAGAATGAATTGATCCTGTTAAGGTCCAGCCAGTGATTTTATTTTTCTATTTGTCTTAACCTATTGTGAATATTTATAAGAGCCAGGAAATATTTACTCTACTTCAGTGTATACTTCCCTATTCTTAAAAAGATAACTGTTAGTGAAGGTCCATTAGAATCTGAAGGTCTTTAACTGTGGTCTCATTATTTAAGAAGAGAAATAATTTGACCTACTTTCTCTTCTAGCTTCATGAACGATAGGATCCATCAAAAGGCTGGGATTAGGGTGAATGTTTTGGACCTGGAAAACTGTAAAACTGATTGACCCCTGTTTGCTTACAGGTTCTAGCTTGGGACATAACATAACAGATATTTTTTTCAGTTTAAAGCTAAGTTCAAAATAATGCATTCTAACATGCATTTCAACATAAAACTGTTATTATAAGAAAGAAGAGAAATTTAAGATAAATATCTGTGCTTATTTTTATAGGTAATTGATTTCAACAACAACTTGAGAATCTTCTGAGATTTCTAGAGATTAAAATTATGACTCATTTATTAACCCAAGGTCAAAAGGATGCAGCCAATTTTGCACTGACAAAACAGATATATTCAAATTATAAGACCATCTAAGTAAACCATAGGGAGCTCACTTGAGTGATTTGCTTTAGCCAGGTATAACACTTTTGAGTACGTATGGCAGGAAAATATCAAGTCAGACTTTCTTAGTTCTTATAAAATTTATACCTTGAAGATTAATGTCATTTTGAATAAATAGATCAAAGAACAAATATTTATTGGTCACATTATTATCAGGTTAAATGACATAAAGAGGGATATAAAATACAAAAGTCCTGATCTTGTAAATTGTGTTTAGTTTAACCTTGATGATTTATAGAGTTTATAGAGTTTATAGAATTCCTCTTGTTTCTTCTTTCTGTCTTAGAGCAAATAATCTTGGCTAAGAAGAGAGTTTAGTTCCCCACAGAGTTTTTGATCTACTTGGAGATGCAGGTCATATCTTTACATCTATGTATTTATAGATCTATGAGAATATAACTAATAACACAAGGAAAAAGAAAGTAAAGCTAGATGAATTATACAATCAGGTCTACATGCATTCGGGGGAAGAAGAAAGCATACCGTAGACTGCTGAGGAGACGGGGAGCACTTCATGAGTGGCAGGTCCTGAAACTTGGCCTTAAAAAGTCTGAAAAAGAAACAGCCAAAGACACCTTCGAGACAGAGATAAATGTAGAGGCATCACCAAGAAGGGGCATAGTGTTTGTTAGGTGAGTGCAATAATCAGTACAAACCAATCTCTATCAGTAGAATTCTTCTTAGAGTATATATCACATTGGTAGTGAAGAGCCTTGGGTTGAAGAATTTGTATTTATTCCAGTTTATTATTATTATTTTATTATTTTTTGGGAACTGGAATCAAATCAAAGTCAGGACCTTGCGCTTGTGAGGCAGGTGCTGTGCCACTGAGCCAGTTTGTTATTATTGAAGGAAAATAATTCTCTTTTTATTTCATTCACCCATAGGAAAGTATATATATACTTTCTGTTAATTAAATTAAGCTAGTAATTTAATTTTATATGTGCATCCAATGATATATAGCTTCAAATTTTGTGAGACCAAAGGAGATAAATTTGCTAGGAAATGGAATCCATCAGAATCATTCTATTTTAGGAATTGATAAGGCTAATGTCCTTTCCTCTATATCAAGGATAATTTTTGGGTGATACCTGCATACCCATGTTTATAGTGGCACAATTCATCAAAGCTAAGCTGTGGAAACAGCCTAGATCTCCATCAACAGAAGCATGAATAAAGAAAATGTGTAAATATACACAATGAAATATTATTCATCTACAAAGAAGAATGAAATCATGTTACTTGCAGGAATATGGGTAGAAGTAGAGACTATCATGTTAAGTGAAAGAAACCAGAATCAGAAAGTTAAATAAGGTAGAGTTTCTCTTATATGAGAAACCAAAATAAAAACAAAACAAAACAAAACAAAACAAAACAAAACAAAACAAAAAGTGAGAGACAAGAGGAAACTAGAAGGTAGACTTCTGGAGAGGGGAAGAGGTTTTGGGAAAGAGGAGAGGAAAGCAAGAGAAGGTAATGGGATTGAAAATGACCAAGATGTGTTAAATGCATGAACCAATTTCCCAAAACAACCCTCAGCATTTTGTATTATTAACATTCTCTAGTTAAAAAAAATGAATAATTTTTCAACATTTCTTCTGGGAACTGAAAGAAATATGAATATAAAATAAGAGGTATTTGTGGGGTTTTATTGAAAAATGGGATTTTATTAATCTAAAACATTCTTTTAAATACTATAAGGACTAAATGAAATCATTCTATGAATGTAACAGTTTTGATATAAAAATTAGACAAAGAAATAAAAAATTATTTTTTAACTAATATGATGATTAATATTTTTATTGTTTTTGACATAAGAAAAAATTCCACTATTATTTAATAGTCATATAATTAGAAATATGTATAGCAGAATAATTTTGATAAATAACATAGTACTCATCACAGTTCAGTTGTACATATTAAACAATGATTAAATTTTGAGATCAGGTGGTATATTAAAATAATTTTGAAATGAGGACAGAACAAAAATTTTTAACCAAAATAATTGCAAAAACCTAAAAAAGGATAGTTTTTCAATGGAATAAAAAACTTTGTGTGGATCTCTAACACAGACTTCCAAACAATATTTTTCTCTGAGAATGCTCAATAAAATTTAGTTATCTAGCTGCTTATTTGAGAACTGGGATGAAATTAAGAAAATGTCATATTTTGAGAAATTTGGTTAGTTTATCTCAGTTTAACTATGATTACCAGGAAGAGTGATTTTAAATATATATTACTTACTAAACATTGATAGAATTTGAATATTGAAAAACTTTTACCAGCCTTCAGTCAACAGTTATATTTCACTTTAAGGCAGTTGCTTTGGTAAGTTATAGAATCAATCTGTCAAATTATACTCTGCTTAAAACATTTAGATGATCATTAAATATTAGCAGCTCCAGCATTTACAGAATGAAGCATTCAGAGTCCCAGGGACTATTACGGTTCTTTGATGCTTGGCATACACATGAACAGAGATTTGGTAGAACTAGACAAGCAAGTCAGACCACTCTGTTGGAAAAATTAGGAGTATTGTCCACTGTGGTGGACGACATTAATACAGTAGCCATTCCTCTCAAACGTAGCATACGCTACACTTTACTGAAATCTCTGGAATTTTAAACCTAGCCAAATATTCGCTGTCTTCTGAAATTTTTATTTGATCCATTGAGTCTTTTCTCAATCACATTCAGATGGTTTGGGATATATAATCTATAATTTCTATCTTTCTCACATTTAAATATTTTTATAGTCTCTCTTGCCTCACATTTAATTATTTTCATTAATCACTTGACTGTTTTCTTAGGTTCATAATTTATAAAAGTTGCAGTAAAAGTTATCTAATTTACTGTCTATCAACAGTTCCCCAGAAGAACAAAAACAAATACGTAAGTATATAAGCATTTCTTTCTTGTATAAAATCATTTACCCAATTTTGACTGAAAATAAAAAATTGAAACTACTTTGATTTTAGTATAACCTGGTGTTTCCTGGGAATTCTCCCAATTTTCAAACAGGGGTTTCAAAGCACACATCTTTGTTAGAGGAAAACCTTTCATTACTGGCCTTTTTTTTCCTCCCCAAATTGGAAGGACATCACAGAGCTGAAAGTTCCAATTTCTTTCTCCATATTTCAGTCACTTCTCTGATGAAGAGTGGCCCACCTGAAAAGTTTTGGAGGAGGACCTGAGCAATTTCCCTCTTTTTCTCTCTCTTGTAGCCTGACAGCTGCAGAACGCTTGAATTCCAGTCTCCGTTTTCACCTTTGTGCAGGGCCTGTTTTCACCTGGTGTTGCCTTTGCCTGAAGATCTGTTCTCATTACTTGGGGGAAGGTCATGAGACGCCTGGTGAAATTGCCAATTAAAGCTATGGTCTCTTCTGTGTTTCATTAGAAGAAAGGTGATACTAGCATGAAACTTGAGTCTATCTCTCAATTGTTTTCAGACCAAGGAGGAGAAAAAACATTTATTTGATGCCTTAAATTCCCTAAATCATCATGTACACTTTAAACTTTATTTCATGAATAACTACTGAAGCTCTTATATTTTCAACTCACTAGGGAAATGTTTCCTTCTCTCATCTCTTTTTTCCTGGCTTTATATGATAAATTTAACTAGTAGAAATGAAGTACTATTATAATTGCTAATGTTTTGACTAGGAAAATGAAGCAGTTCCAAGAGAATCACATTTTAGTTTTGTTCTTTTTTTTTTTTTTTTTTTTGTGGGTACCAGGGGGTCGACCTCAGGACCTCGCGCGCCAGGAGGCGCCCATGCCGCTGAGCGATATCACCGGCCCCTTTTTCGTATGTGGGATCCGGGAGTCGAACTCGGGCCCTCGTGCTTGCTGGGCAAGCGCTTAAGCCGCTGAGCCATCTCACCGGCCCTTTAGTTTTGTTCTTTACCAAGTGAACAAAAAAGGACCCTGAGAGAGATTTAAATCTTTTAGAATGTTGTTGATATTTTAATATTAGGGCAGCTCAAAATCTGTGCAAAGTTTCTGTGCATATTTGTATAAAACGATTTGGCCATTGGACAAATTCAAAGTGACTATTTAGGCTGTAGCAAAATATTTTCCATGCCTTATAACTATTTTACTATTTTTCTTTCTGCATTTCTTCCTTTGTCTTATGGTTAGAGATTTCAAGATTCACTGTCTTTGGGTTTAAAAATATGAATGGGAGTTTTGATGACTACATCTATTTGCCAGATTTAGTTCTGGTCTGTGCTTGTGTCTCAATATAATATTAACTAATCTTTTAAAATATTCTAGTTTAGATGATAAATTAGGTAACATCCTTAATACAAAGTACATAATTCCTCATGTTTGTGGATGGAATCATATTTTAGGCATTTTAATTCTCATTTAAGAAAGACAGAGTAGAATTATTTAAGAGCTCAATATTATAGATTGTTTTTTACTCTGCTTTGCATTATATGTGAAATTATGCTAAAAGCACCCATAAGCATATCCAGAAAAAAAACCTGGCATGTTATAATACTTTCTGCAAGACAGTAGAACATTACATGGACATGGTCTTAGTAACATATAAAAAGGGAGACATGAAGAAAGAAACTTATAGGACAATATACCTTAGCTTGGGTGACTGTAAAAGATAAGTTTTTCAAAAATAGGAAACAGGGTGGAATTGGGCAAATTTACAGTATACCAATCTATTAGGTTTAGCTGCTGATCACAGGGGAGTGTGGGGCTAAAAGTAAATCATAATGAGCAAAATGCTCATCCAAATTGTCCTGATGAACCAGCTGTTACTCCTAGCAAGTAACCTGTTTTAGATGATTTATAATTTTATCTTACTGAAGGAAGTACTTTAGCAGCTTAGGTTGCTGAGCTATTTTTACTATTTTGTCAGAGTCAGAAAATTTCTTTTATGCTAATTTAAATTCAGAATAACTTTGGTTTATTAAATTGAAATGAAATTTGTTGTTTTCATTTAAGTTTTAAGATTAATCTCAAAATTTATTTTATAGGAGTTTATACTTTTTTCAGTATATATTGAGGTAGAGATAATAATTGTGCTTGCTGCCTGAACTGACTACGACTTGACCCAGGTGTCCAGGTATCCTCTAGAACAGTTTTAAATTGCTTATAATGGTGAGAAATTTTAATACATACTACACATTCAGCATTGTCTGTCATGTCCAAGTTGTGGCAGGCAATTTTAGTGCCTGGTTTTTATTTGTATTGATGATTGCTTTGTATGTCAACACTCAAAAATCAGTAGCATTCCTGTACACAAACAACAAACTCACTGAGAGAAATTAGGGAAACCGTACCTTTTATGACAGCATAAAAAAAAATGAAATACTTAGGAATCAATCTAACATAGGAAATAAAAGATCTTTACATTGAAAAGAATGGTACACTGAAATTGTTGTACATTTAAAAATTGTTGTACAGTATTAAATCAATCCCAATCAAAATACCAATAGCATATCTCACAGAATTAGAGAAAACAACCCTAAATTTTATTTGGAACCAGAGGAGACCTAGAATAGCAAAAGCAATTCTGGGCAACAAAGGCAAGTCAGGAGGCATCAAAAGCCCTGAATTTAAATCATACTTCAAAGCTACTGTGATAAAAACTGCATGATACTGGCAAAAAAAAAAAAAAAAAAAAAAGAGAAAAAATCCAGACCTCAGGATCAGTGGAACAGATTAGAAGATGCAGAAAAAACTCCAAACACACTCAGCCACCTCATCTTCAACAAAGGGGAGCAACATTCTTGCTGGAAGAGAGGTAGTCTCTTTAGTAAATGGTGCTGGAAAACTGGCTTCCCATGTGTCGAAGACAAAAATTAGGCCTGTGTATCCCACCGTGCACCAAACTAAAATCAAAATGTATCAAAGATCTAAATATTAAAGCAGAAACACTAAATCTGCTGGCAGATAAAATAGCCAGAACTCTTGAAGACATAGCTGTAGGCAAAGACTTCATGAACAGAACCCCGATCACAAGGAAATATTGCACAGAATCAACAGCTGGGATCTCATCTTATTGAAAAGCTTTTGTATAGCAAAAGAAGTCATCAACAGAGTGAAGACACAACCCACAGAGTGGGAAAAAAATCTTAGCAAGCTGATCCTCAGACAAAGGACCAATATCTAGAACACTATGTATAAAGAATAAAAAAAAAATCAGATCCCCCAAATTTAAAGACCTAGTCCAAAAACGGGTATCTGAAATGAATAGACACTTGTCAGATGAAGAAGTAGTATGGCAAATAAATAAATGAAAAAATGTTCAACATGATCGGTCATTCAAGAGATGCAAATTAAAACAATGCTGAGATTCCATCTCTCTCCAGAAAGAATGACTCCCATCAAGAAATCAACCAATAACAAATGCTGGAGGGGCTGTGGGGAAAAACGAACACTTTTTTTTTTTTTTGGTGGGAGTGTAGACTGGTACAACCACTGTGGAAATCAGTGTGGAGATTCCTCAACTAAAAGTAAAGGTTCCATTTGACCCAGCTATTCCCCTTCTTGGTGAGGAATTAAAAGCATCATACCACAATGATTTTTACACACCCATGTTTATAGCAGAATAATTTGTAATAGTTACATCTTGGAAACAGCCCAATAGCCCATCAGGAGGTGTGTTTTTTTCCTACAATGGAGTATTACTCAGCCATAAAGAAAGATACACTTGAGACATTTATAGCTAAATGGATGGACCTTGAGATCATATTCTTAAGTGAAATAAATTGAACACACATGTGTAAATATCACATTGTTTCTCTGGTGTGAGAAATTGAAAGTGTAAATAAGGACCAAAATATATACTAGATATTATGAAATAGGAAGAAAATGCTCAATTAGCAAGGGGAACAAGGGAAGGGCAGAGGGAGAAAGGAAGGAAAGGAGAAAAAAAAATGAGAAAAGAAGGAAAAAATGGGAACCAAGCTTTGTAAATAAGGAGGGGAAGAGGGGTTGAAGGGAGGGGAAGGGGATGGGAAAAAAAAGGACTTGAGATAAGTCATGTATAGGTACAAAGTCCTTATGATGAAAGTGATCACTACATATATTTAAAATGTACCAATAAACTTAATTAATAATAAAAAAATTGCTAAGGTGATGAGAAAATATATCTGGTTTTGACAATGACATTTATTTCTATTTTACATGATAAAGTAGAGTTGGGAATATAACTCCTGCCCAAATAAAGAAGAGACAGCAGAACAACAACAACACCACCAACTAAAAGAAAATTGCTTTGTGTCAAGTGATGCTACATCACTTTACTTTCAGAGAGTTGGTAAAATTGTTTGTCCTTTATTAAGATGGTATGGTCCAGAATCATGCATCGAAAGCTATTCCAGTTCTCTACTTATATTCAAGCTGAATTCTTTTAGTACTTATTAAGAAAAATATTACTTGTGTAATAACAAATGAAGTTAAATGACATTTTAATGTAAGATGAGAGTTTAAGTTATAAACTAAGGCCGTGGCTTTCAAATGACTAAAAATATGGATGCAATTGTGGAGAAAGGTGCCAGTATAATTATCGTGTAGCATTGAGTATAGTGGCAGAAATGTACAAATGATGTCTTTAAAGAGAAGGCTGACTTTCTCCACAGTCTCCTACTGACATCTCACAGTCTTTCTAACGGAGGAAAGTTTTGGGAGAAGCAGTTCACCACGTGGCACAGGACATTTGAAACTGAAAAGCCTGAAAGATACACTTCATATGTAAGTTTTGCCGTATTTACATCATCGGTGGATGTAGCTGAAAGATTCTTTTATATAATTACTTGAATCTTACTATTAGTAAATGGCATTGTATTTTATTAGTGCATATTAATTATACAGAGAAGAAATGTTTTAAATTTTTATTTAGTTATTTATTTTTTTTGGGGGTACTGGGGGTCGACCTCAGGACCTCGCATGCCAGCAGGCGCCCCTGCCGCTGAGTGATATCACCGGCCCTTTTTCCGTATGTGGGTTCCGGGAGTTGAACTCCGGCCCTCGCGCTTGCCAGGCAGGCGCTTATGTCGCTGAGCCATCTCACCGGCCCGAAATGTTTTAAATTATTATTTTAATGTTGACACTTTGCAAACTACTTTGAGTAAGTCATCAAAATAATGTGGTAATTGTTCAACTTCACTGTTTAAGTAGATCGTGATAGTAATGTTGAATGATGTTCCATCATGCTCTGACTCACAGAAGTCTGTCTAATAAGATCTATTTATAATGAAACCCACTAAGACTATTGGTTTCCATAGAAGTTCAACATACAAAATTTATTTTTCAGTGTACTTTAATATTAATTGAAAATTTTGTTTTTGATTATGATTTATATTTTAAGTCGACATATTTAAGTCTCATGATGAAGTTGTCAAAAATACATTTGAATAAACATTATTTTCTTTTAAAAATTCATCTTATTATACATGTTTAGTAAACTCTGTCCTGAAAGCCATTAGATGGTCTTTCAATAAGACTGAAATACTTAGATTAGGGTATAAAGATGATTATATCTGTGGATTATTATAGCTTAGTTTTGTCTTTCAGGGTAAAGATGTCAGAAAAATTATATAAATTTAAATCTTAGTTAATTTTCCAACTTGGTGTATGGGTTTGACTAAATTTCTTCCCTTCTGTAAGCCTCATTTTTTTAATTAAATTGAAAATTTTCATAGAGTTGTTTGAAGAATTATCTGACAACATATAGTACTTTCCATAGTACTTGACATGTGGAAAGAGCTATATTAATTATGATTACTACCCTTGCCATTTTATTAGTAATGGTAATTTTAATTTGTGTCTCTGAGGTATGAAATATTTTTGATTTCCACGTTTTTGTAACTGCTTTGATCACCTCCTCTTTATCCCATGTGAGGGAGGAGTTTCCATTCTAGAATTACGGAGATGGCCAAACACATGACACCGACACTGAACGTATGAGACCCAGCGAGGTTTGCTACTCACATATCCTTGGAACCTGCGGGAGGCCACCAGCACACAGAGTGTAGGGCCATGGGGAGAATGTCCCCGAGGAGAGTGTGAATGGCAGGGCTGTGGAGGGCAGGGTTTGTAGTAACGAGAGTGTGAGCTGACTTTGGCTCGTGTGGGACCACGTGCCTGGTTTGTCTGATGAATTCTGCAGGCTGGCAGGGAACTGGAGTCCACTACTCAGAGATGATCAGGCCCTGAGCCTGCTGTCCTGATGAGGGTTGTTTGGTCAGGGGACCTCACCTGTGACAGCAGAGTAGGGAAGGAACCTGTCCTCCAGCCATTTAAGCCTCTCCCAGATGTATTTGTGAAGGAGACACATAATACTTTCACAGTTCTTTTTCTATAATGACATTGGTTTAATGCCAGAGCTGGATATTTAAAAGAGAAAGTTATTTGTACCAATAAGTCTACACGAAGCAAACATTAAACTGTGGACAAGAGACTTCCAGATATACTGGGTCTTTCATCTTAAGTTTATACTTTTTAGCTTTCTATTTTTTTGGCAGGGGAGGAGCGTCAATTTATAGCCTAAGCTATATTCTGCTTCACTCATTTCTGAAGACTTAGTTGGAAATTTTGACTTGAACTAAAATTTCTGCCATGTTTACCAAGGTTATTGTGTCTTTTAAAAAATAAGTCAGTAACTCTTTCCATTCTGCTTTTGTAATCTTCAGGCTGATATAGCCGCTGTGTATTTTACCATTTAAGTGATTCTGGGTGTGATTAGAAAGAAGCGCATTGTAGCAATCTTCTATAACCTAAATGAATATCCATTTGTGGAAATTTAGGATGGCTATTTTCATTCCTTAGGTACTATTTGGTTATCTCTTTTATGGACTTGTATTACAATTGTCATCATAATATATATATATATATATATATATATATATATATATATATAGTGTGGTAAAATAGAGTCTTCAAGAACATATTGTTCTATAATTATTGCCTTCCTTAATTCAACATAGCCCCAGGTTAGAATGGCTTTAATGTATATGAATGCCAATTTTAAGCTATTCAGTAAATGCTTTAAGTTTTGTCATTACTAGATATTGAATCTTAAATTTCCAATTCCTACATTACATCCTCTGTGGAGTTTGGAGAGCTGAACTAATTCTCTTAATTATTGACATACAATTTTGGCAAATGTTAGCGAGATTCCATAGAATGTATAACTAAACCCCCATTTATCAGATTCTTTGTAATTGACAGTGACAATTAACAAACGGCATAGTTTAGAATTTATAATATCGTCTGAACTAACTAAGCAATATAGTTTCTGTGAAATACACTAATCAGGCATCAAAGTAGGTGAATAATAAGCATGAGTATTGGCTGACAATTTACCGTATTTTTTCCAATTATCCAATTGTCTTTAGCTTAGACTTGAACGTAAAATATTACAAAGAAAAGAAGTAACATTAGTGTTAAAATTCTTAATCTATAACAGATTCAGCTTGCTGTCTGCTCAATATTCATTTTTTCCTTTTTCATTTCTTTTTTTTTTTTTTTTGTGGGTACCGGGGGGTCGACCTCAGGACCTCACGCGCCAGCAGGCGCCCGTGCCGCTGAGCGATATCACCGGCCCCTTTTTCGTATGTGGGTTCCGGCAGTTGAACTCGGGCCCTCGCGCTTGCCGGGCAGGCGCTTAAGCCGCTGAGCCATCTCACCGGCCCTCCTTTTTCATTATTAGTAGAACCCTAGTCTTGTGTCTGACAAAAGTTCTAATCTGCCACACCCCTTTGCAGCTAATGATGGTCAAAGGGATCAGACAGAATTTGCCAAACTTTCTTAGTGCCTCAGTACATTTCTCACTTAAACCAAAAGAAATGCCTAACAATTGTAAGTGGTTCTATCTAAACAACTTAGAATTATACATGTTCTAACAAGATAGTAGCCATTTGAAGAACTATACATTAGCTGAAAGAAAACTATTTTAATTTCATTCTGGACAAACCAAAATTACTTACTAATGGAAGTTTTCTGCTTTAATATAGCACAATTTTTCAAATCTTGGAATCAGATTAAACATCGGAAACATTGGATACTGCTGTTCTCATTTTTCTGTATACATTAATTTAATATAATATTTGCTTTTTTAAAAATAGCATTCACTACAAAACAGCCTTTTAAAAATAAATCATTTTAAACTAGTGGGAATAAATGTTGAAACTGAATTTGTGCAATTTAGTAGCTCAATGTCTGATAAATGCTATTACTATGCTTTCTTCAAAAATTTAAAATAACCTGTCATGACTCTCATAAATGTGCTGCTGTGCCATGAGGTAGCTTGGTGCACAGTTTGGGAACGATGAGTGTAAAGAACAGTTGCTGAGTGGGACATTCGGGAACATTTGGAAGTGAGCCAAACACAACTGGAGTGTACCTTTTGCACTTCATGCTTCTCCGTGGAATGCAGATGTAATATTCTATGATGCAGAAGCCGTATTATAATCATAAGAACAGAAGCCATGCACTGAATATGACAAAAGGGTAAGCTGGGAGGAAACTGAAACCTTAATGTCTCCTTTGTCCTCCCTAGTGGGCCTGGCCGGCTCATCAGTGGAGTTTTGCTACCATAAATAACACAGCAGTAAGATTCCTGTGGAATTAGCTGACTGCAACTTTAACTGCCTTAATCTAAAATTTTAGTCATTCTGCCACTAGGTAGCAGCTTGAATTTGATGATCAATCAATATTTAAAAGAATGGGAGATGTCTGAAGGCCAGAACAAGTATATTAAGGATGATACTTTAATATTCTTTAGGAAGAGAAAATGCTCCAATGTACTGAATTCTTGGCAGTGAGTTGGCAAAAGAGTAAGGTATTGCTCAAAAGACCTAATTTAGTAGCTGGGCTTAGGAACATTTGTTTTAAAAAATGCATTTATAGTGGACTATCTGATTAACTCTACTTACAGTAACCTTTCCAAACTTTTCCTTTTAAGACATGAAACTAAGAACTTTGGGCTTCTGCCATTGAAGTAAATGAAAATACCAGTATCCATCCATTTGATATTAACAATCTTGCTGGTATTCAATTTCACTTTAAGTCCTCCTTCCATGTTCTCTGCTGTCACCCAATATGAAGATCCGAGGACCAATGCTTTCACTGTTACTTTTCAATGGAGTCTTGAGTATGATTTGCAAATTAACTGAAAGAGAATACTTAACTCATTTGCTGGCATCAGAGAATTCTGTTGGAACTGTGGGTAAATGGGAAACTATTGCAACCCAAACACTCAATTCACATATCTTTTAACATCAAAGATATGTACAGAAGTTCGTAAATTCTTCCCTTTCCAACTCTAGACTCCAAAGAATATTTTATCTCCTTATCTCTTTCTTGCTACTCCTGCCTGTCCGCACCGCCCACCGTCCAGACAAACAGATGCTTATTATTTCATTTACAAGGGACAGAGAAGGAATTTAAACTCAAAAAGTTTTTGTTGTTTGTGACTTAAATACCATCTATTATTTATAGACTTTTTCCTTTGTCCTGGAACTTATATATAAGAGCAATTGCCTTCACAAATTAAGTAATACATAAATATTTATTAACATCTACTGTGCACTGTGTAATAGAAAGTGTTCTCACATGTATTATTTTACTTAATATTTCAGTTATTTCAGCCTAAAAATGATCTTAGGTGGTATGGAAAGCATGGGAATCCAGCAGACTGGGTTTTCATCACCATTTTGTCATTTAGTAGCTATTGATGTTGCTCAAACCTCAGTGGTGGTATTACTTCTATGTTAAAAATAAAAAGATCAAATTTTAGGAAGGTTAAAAGATTCATTTGTTTATTCTTTAACACATTAACTAAAATTTTTAGCAAAGTAACATTAATGGGCTCTAAGATCTCAAAAACTGCACAGAAACCTGCAGCCTAAGTTTATTTTTTGTAGCATCACTTTTCTATGTTTTAAGACTTCCAAATGAGCTTTGAAATTCTGTTGTTCCACTTAGAAATGCGACCACTTGCATCCTTATAGCTAAACATCTGGAAGTGAGAACTGAGTTCACATATGCCAATGCAAGTAAATATTGGTTCCATGGATTTCTTGGCTCAGCAGATGTCTCACCTAGGCAGACAACACACTTACCAAAAACCAAATCCAGTTTCCTTAGGAAGATAAGAAGAGCACAGTGTGCCCCTCAGGTGTCCACAGACCCTAAACCATGGTGTCATGAGATTTGCTCAATTCAAATCAAGTTCCTGCCTTGAAAGATTAGCTTTGCCTGCTTGATTTCAGACCCTAAAATTCTATATAACTAATATCCTTCTCTGTCCTTTTTATGACACTATTCTGTGGATGTCAGTGTTCTCCCTTTCTATGATGGGTTAATAAATTTAGTTTTGCTTGATAACATTTCTCCTAGCAGTTGTTGAAGCAGCTGTCAGCCAACATGACTGATAATTATAAATTTTGTTCTCTACCTCTCAGCAGTGCTGTGTAGCTAAAAGTTAACTAACCTAATGAAATTCGGAGTCTGTTCTTAGTTCCTGGGAGGTTATCTCTGATTCATAACTCCTTAATTTACAATGACAATTAATGTACTTGGTCATATCTGTGGCCTATTTTCACTTCACATTAATATATGAATTATTTTAATTTTGAATTTTTCTTCTCTTTTGTAGAATTATAAATTATTTTCTCTACTAGAGGTTTGGCTTTTCTTTTTGGGATAAACGATGCATCATATTTACAAATTTTTAAAAGTTGTCTTTTCTGTTAAAGAAACATATTTGCTTTTTTTCTGTTTTATATTGAAATTTGATTTGCTCTTGATCTTAGGCAAAAGACTGAGAAGTGATTGGGCTTTAATCTGTATCTTTTTTTTTTTTTGTGGGTACCGGGGGTCGACCTCAGGACCTCATGCGCCAGCAGGCGCCCGTGCCACTGAGCGATATCACCGGCCCCTTTCTCGTATGTGGGATCCGGGAGTCGAACTCGGGCCCTCGCGCTTGCCGGGCAGGCGCTTAGGCTGCTGAGCCATCTCACCGGCCCTAATCTGTATCTTTAATCTGTATCTCACTTTCCATCACGGGGACAAGGGACCCAACACCCACAACTAAAGGAGGAGAGGTTTATTTTTTTGCCTCACAGTTTGCAGTGGGTTCAATTCATGGTTGGGTACCTCCGAGGCAGAAAAAGCATTATGGAAGGGCATGGCAGAAAAAAATCTTTAACTTAAAAATTTTAAATTCATGGGATAATTTCTTTTTAATTTAGTGTATATTCAATTTATGTGTCTATCTGTCTATCTATCTGGCGTCGGTAAGTTTACTTCATTTAAACAAAAGCAAAGCTATTAGAGATCATTGTGACAAGAATTAGTATTTATAGCTTTTTCTGTGCCAGACCTTTTCCTAAGCATTGCATAAATATTATCGGAGTTAATCCTCACAACATCTCCAGGAGATATAGTTTATCATTATTCTAATATTAATATTGAAGAAGTAAAGACTTAGTTTTGCTGATGTTCCCACAACTAGGAAATTCTGGAGTATTATAATCAGATGGCCGCATTGCTGAGATCTTTGCTTCAAAAATATTTATTTTCCTTGGCCTTTGGAATACAAGATCAAACTGTATTTCCTCTATCTGCAACATGCATACTATCTATTTCAGTGGAAGATGATTGCTACATGGAGTAAATTTTTCAAATAGAAATATGAACAAGAAACTCTGCCTAGAGCAGTCTGAAAACATTTCGCAGAAAATATGGAATTTGACCTGAATCATCTAGGATGAAAGAAAAATTTTCAATTGCTAAAGCAGGGATGGATGTTGAGGTTGAAGAAAAAGTGTAAAATTTTAAGGACTCATGTAAGCATCTGTATCAGAGAAAGAAAAATAATAGATACTAAAGTTTGGAAGCAGTGTGGCTTCTGAAAAATAAGTCCTGCAGTTTTGACAAATTTCCCAGTTTTACGTACATGCACACACATGCACACGCACACACTCATTGTCTGAGAAAAGATATGTTCCAGTTCCTAAATTACTGGGAAATGACACCTCTATCTTTTCCCTGTTGACAGCTTGACACTGATTTTTTTTCCACTTCTGCTCAGTGAAATAATTTGTTCTTTATCGGACAGTCTTACAGGTTTAGAGGCCAGGCTGTCCAGCAGAGAGTCTGCAGTTTCCTACAATTTCCACTTATTTCCATCCTTAACAACACAATTACAAATAAACAGTGACTGCCCGGGCTGTCTCTTACACTGATGTGAGGAGAAATACGGCAGCAACCTGGCAGCTTGAGCAGCTCAAATCGTGAACCACTTAAGGTAAGGAATATCCACTTTCAATAGAGACAAGTTATGAGCCACTACATTTCCAATGTGCAATTAAAGGAGCTTTACCCCAGGAGAAAACTAAACTGTGTTGTCAACACATTATCTTTCCAAAGTCTCTTTGTCTTCTTGCTAGCTTCAAGAAAATGTAGAACTAGTAAGACGACTGACACACACAAGTTCCTTACTTGGAAAAGCTCACAATAGCATAGCCTTAGCGCATAATTATAGCAATCATGGGACTCTTGTAGGCATACACTTTATCTCCAGCTGTATCTATATAATTAAGATGTTCACAAGCAATTAAAACTATTTATTTTCTAGTAAAACTTAAAAATATTATTAAATAATTCCATATAGATGGAAAAAGGGAAGGGAAACAATATTTCTTATAGTCTTACTACCCAGGGAAAATGTTATTAACACTTGGTATTTCTTTTCAATAACTTTTGAATGACGATCAATGTTAATACTGGTATATTTCTTTAAAACTATAACAAATGCACATTTTTTAATGGTACTGGGAATGGAGCATTGAGTGCAGGACCTTTGCATTGAACCTGTTGAGAGTTAAGTTTGGTTCCCAGCAGCCTCTATACAGGAGTTGTAACCTAGCTTGATTTGTCAATCATTTACCCAATATGAGCATGCACTTGCAACCAAGCAACTGAATCTCAACCAATCATAACATCTGAACTTCCAGCCGATTGAGACTTGAAGCTGCCAAAACATAAGCATATACGGCAAACACAAACTGCAGCCAATCAGGTTGTTTCTATAGGGCACTGCCTTTTCTCTGGCTGTAACTTTCTCATGTGGTAGTGTGGGATATTCTGTGGAAAGCTGCTCTATTCTACAACCCTTTTATTTGTTCAAATAAAGGTTGATAAGTTGAATGGTATAATTTTTTTTTTTTTTGGTGGGTACCGGGTGGTCGACCTCAGGACCTCGCGCGCCAACAGGCACCCGTGCCGCTGAGCGATATCACCGGCCCCTTTTTCGTATGTGGGATCCGGGAGTCGAACTCGGGCCCTCGCGCTTGCAAGGCAGGCGCTTACGCCCCTGAGCCATCTCACCGGCCCTGGTATAATTTTTTAACATTAGTTTTGGGCTCCTAAAAATGTGAGCTGCAACTGAGAATTCAGAGAATGGAGTGATTCAGCATGGCTAGAATGTAAACAAAAATAGAAATTGGTAGAAGCTGACATTGAACTATGGGCAGGATCGAGATGAGAGGGATTCCAGGGCATGGCGTGGAGGGGAGCATTTATTAACTTTATTAAATAATGTGTACTTTATTTTGTAGACAATGAGGAATCATAGAAAATTTAAGTTGAAAGGATATGGTCAGTTTTATGTTTTAAATTTGCCTGTGGTAATATGATACTGTTTCTCAAACATGGCATCCAAAAGTATACTTTACTAATATTGCCACTATTTTCTTGTTTGCCTTAAGGGGGAATAAAGAACAGATCCTTCGACCTGGAATTGCAGAAAACTATGGCTTAACTTTTCATTGCCTAACCTTTGAAAGTTACCAGTACCAGGATATTATTAATAGTTAAACCTATGAATAAATTCCTGTAATATTTTAGGGATAAACTTTTTTTTAAGTTTCATTAAAATCTGACCGTACAGTTGTGAACATCTTGCATTATATTTCCCAGAAGAACAGATTGAAAATGACTACCACAGAGAATGTGGAATGAAACAAAGAGGGATACCAGAGGTGAACTCTGCTATATTCGCAAAGAGTAATGTGATCCGAACTAAGGAAATATTTTTATAGTTGAGAAGAGTAGATACGTATGAAAATATATAGTGGTATAATTAATACAGCATACATATATACAGTATGTGAAAAGTGAGAGGGCAGAGTTAGACGGTTACAGCTTTCCTGAAGAGATGATGTTTAGGTGGAGACTTAATGAAAGAATGTTTACAAACTGCACAAGAGGTCAAAACAGAAGGCACAGCCGTGGCAAAGATGAAGCGACATTATCCTACCCAGCTCTTCTTTCTCCCTCGCCTTTTCTTCCTTGCTCGTGCTCTCTCCTCTTCCTTTTGTGTGTGCTTTTCTTTTCAATTCCTCTTCTTTCTAATGCCTTTCTTTAGACTTCTGGAAACCCCTAGATATCTTTTGTACAAATTTTTTAAAAATGCAGAGGATTATTGATTAAACTAAAGGCTAATTTCCAGTTCCCATTCTCCAGGGGCCTCGGGCAGGGCACACTTTGCACCACATAATGAGATGGTTCTAATTCTCCCTTGATGCAAGAGCCTTTCTCTGGTTTTATATCTGGGTGTATCTCTCTTCTCTCCTTTCAGTTGTTTTCTTTCTTTCTTTTTTTTTTAATGCAGGTACCAGGAGTCGAACTTAGGACCTCGTGCTTGCCAGCAAGCACTTGTGCCACAGCGATATCACCAGCCCTTTTTTTTTCCTTTATGTGGGTACCGGGAGTTGAACTCAGGACCTCGCGCTTGCCAGGCAGGCGCTTATGACGCTGAGCTATCTCACCGGCCCTAGTTGTTTTCTTTTTAATTCTTTTACTCTTTTGTTTTTTTTTACTTCTGCTCTATTATTAATAAAATGAAAGGGTAGATTTTTATAGATTTTTATTTACTTACTAAAAATAAGTGAAGTTTATATGCTTTCATTCCACACCCAATAAACACATAAGTAAATCTGCTTTTGTATTTGTTCCTGAACAAAATTTTTCATGTAGTGATTTTTTTTTTATAGAAATATACTTTCCCTATTTCTATGTATTGAAAGTACTTAGAATGGCCAGTTGTTTACTGTCAAAACTGTGCTGCCGCTTGCTATAAGTCAAAGAAAACCTCTAAGCAAGGGTGTTCGATTTAAATGTGTTCCTTCTGATTTTACCATCATCAGAGTTAAACCTGTAATGCTTGTCAACTAACCTGTAGGAGTACATTTTAAAGTTAAGGTAGCAATTAAATGCTTTTATACAAAAGTAAAAAATAATTTAGGCAAAAAACTTAGGCAATTTGAACACTATAATGGGAACAAATGAGAAATCAAGTTATCTGTCACTCAGCAAAAAAAGTAGGTCTCCATAAATGTTCTGCAAAAGGACAAATTGAATTAATAAGTAATATATACTTTAAAAACAAAACAAAAACACTCTATACCTTATGCATACTTTTTTAAACCCTGCAAAATATAAAGTGAAATCTTGAAAGTAGCTGGATGAAGAAATCACATTACGACAGAGAAGCAAGATAAAGATTACATCAGTTACTCAGAAAGGATGCAAACAAGCAAAAAAAAAAAAAAAAAGAATAAGAAAAAGAATGATGAAAAGAAAACAGTAAAAAACACGTTCACCCAAAACATTAGTAATCATTAATACTCGCCAGTAGTGTAAATGCACCAATTAAGAGATAAATTGTCAGGGCGAATGTCTATCAGAAAGTGAGTGTAAATAAAGACTAGTGTAGATTAAAAGTAAGTGGGCTGGGCCGGTGAGATGGCTCAGCGGCTTAAGCGCCTGCCCGGCAAGCGCGAGAGCCCTAGTTCGACTCCTGGATCCCACATAAGAAAAAGGGGCCGGTGATATCGCTCAGCGGCACGGGCGCCTGCTGGCGCACGAGGTCCTGAGGTCGACCCCCGGTACCCACAAAAAAAAAAAAAAAAAAAAAGTAAGTGGGCTGAGAAAAATGTACCATGCTAATACTTATCTAAACAAATCTAGAATAGCTATATTTATTTCAGATAGAACTGACATCAGAACAAGGAAATTTGTCAGGGATAAAGAGCAGCATTTAATATGATAAAAGGGTCAGTTCTCTAAGACGACATCATCATATAAATATACTCAACTGTGGAAGAGTCAGAATACATGAGGCAAAAACTGATAGAATTGCATGGAGAAATAGATGAAGCTAGTACTATAGTTGAAAATACATTCAACCTGAAAATTCACACAAAAACCTACAAGTAAGTATTTTTAGACACTTTCATCATAATTGCTGAAACTTGGAAGCAATCAAGATGGTAAGTGAATGGATAAACTGTGATATATCCAGACAATGGAATATTGTTCAGAGCTAAAAAATAATGAGCCTTTAAAGCCATGAAAAGACATGGAGAATCTTACACATATACACCTAAGGGAAAGAAGCCAGTCTGAAATTTACACATCCTATGATTCCAACTCTATAACATTGAAAAGGCAAACCTACACAGACAATGAAAAGATCAGTGGCTGCCAATTGTTGCAGAGGAAGAAGGAAAGAATGGGTGAAGCACAGAGGATTTTTAAGGCACCTCCTTTGTATGATGCTATAAGAGAGAGTACACAGTATGTGCCATTATAAATCTGTTGAAACCCATAGAATGTGCAATACCAAGAGTGAACTCAGATGTAAATGGGTAATGATGTGTCAGTGTAAGTTTATCAATTTAATAAATGTGCTGCTCTGTGTATGGGAGGTGATGTGTGTAGGGGCAGGATTTCTGTGCTTTCCATACAAGTTAACTGTTAGTCTAAAATGATCCAAAAATAATTTTGTCATGAGAATAAAAAAGAGACTGGCAACTTGAGTGCAGAAATCTATATAAATGCTATGTTCGATTTGTGAATTACAACTCAATTACAGCATATTAGAATTCCTTGAAGTTGTTTTTAAATGTTACTGATGGGCCATTGATTTGTTTGCTCTTCATTTGTTTGGTCTCCAAATTATTCTGATAATCTCGTACTGAGAGCCACAGTATTTTTTTTTTTTTTTTGTGGGTACTGGGGGGTCGACCTCAGGACCTCGCGCGCCAGCAGGCGCCCGTGCCGCTGAGCGATATCACCGGCCCCTTTTTCTTATGTGGGTTCCGGGAGTCGAACTCAGGCCCTCGCGCTTGCCGGGCAGGCGCTTAAGCCGCTGAGCCAACTCACCGGCCCGAGAGCCACAGTATTAAATGACTAGTCCACAAAATTCTCACCTACCAATTTTAATTGGGGGGTGAAAAATATTACATTAACTCCTTAAATCAACTGTTACCAAACTATAGGAAATAATGAAGGAATAACCCATAGCACTAAAATTTACAGTGCACCACATTCCTCATTAGCTTTATTATTATTTTTAGCTGGAAAGGGAAGAAATTGTGCTACGTTGTCTCTAATCATACTAACTGCTAGGGACAATTACTAGTTTCGTTTATTTTGTGACATTCCAGAAAGGGTTAAAAAATTTTAATATCATATACCTAAAAAGTTGCTTTCTTTAAAAAATTTAAAATATATTTTTTGAGGGCCGGTGAGATAGCTCAGTGGCATAAGTGCCTGCCTGGCAAGTGCGAGGTCCTGAGTTCGACTCCTGATCCCCACATACGAAAAAAGGGCCGGTGATACCACTCAGTGGTATGGGCACCTGCTGGCACACGAAGTCCTGAGTTCGACCCCTGGTACCCAAACACACACACAAATATATATATATATATATATATATACAGTTTTTTTTTTGAAATATTCATTTGCAGAAGCACATGCAATAAGAAGCACTCCGATGAGTTTAAGCGATAGGTGAGAGACCACAGAATCAAACTTTTGTTTATCTTGTGTCAGTGTTCACTTGAGTTGTCTGGTCTCTGCAAGAGGAGGACAGTTCCTGGCTTTTTCACTGTCCGGGACGTGCTTGGCTGTGAGTCTGGAACCAAATAGGTGCTCTGTAGATATTTGATGAATGGATGTAATTTACTAGAAAAGAAAGAAAGCTGATGATAGGTAACCTACTAAAGAAGATATTAGAGTGCTACTGTTTGAAATTTTTATTTTTTTAAAGAAAGAAAAACTTAGTGTCTGCTATAGCAGTCTTGGGTGTCTCATAGAATTAGACCTCCTGGTTTTTGTAAAAGAAGGTACAACCAGGGAAGGTTGAATCTTAATGATGAGCTATATAAATATTATTTGGAGAATCAAGTTGATTCCTGAACTGACTCTTTGGGCTCCATCTCTTTAATGAACAAGAGAAGCTGGGGTTTAAGGACTAGCAGTTCTACTGAGGGGGGTCTCCGTTACTTTGGTACTTCATGTATTCATCTTAGGGCAGCAAACACCCCAGTGTGGGTGCTCTACTTCAGCGTGAGGGTATGGTGAATGGGCGGAAGGGAAGGCAAGGCTTTAAGAGTACAGATGTAATTAAATCTATGTGACTTCATTTAGACAGATTTGGATCGGATTTTATTTATTTATTTATTTATTTATTTGGATCGGATTTTAAAATTTCATTTTTTCTTATTTTTTTCCAGTTAATATAAAGAAAACTCTGTGACCACACATCACCTAGATAAAATGATGCCTTTATATTTGTCCTATATTTCACCTGTGTCATTTTGTATTGTTAGACTAGACTACATTAGTTGCATCACGTTATGTATATCATTTGAAATTTGATTTATTCTGGCTTTTCTTGTTCAATTCTGTCTTTTGTAAATAGAATTTTCTCTGTTCAGCACAGGGTAGGAGTAAATGGGAAGGGCAGCAGTGGACTTTTAACAAATGTTACTGAGAAATCACTGCACAAAGTCTGATAATGTAGGCAATTAAAAGATAATTAAGCAACATAAAAATCCACCAACACATTTTATCAGGGCTTTATTACCTTAAATATCAACTTTTTGTTTTGCAGACATAATTTTCCACATTTTTAGAAACCTTATATTTTCCCGCCATATGAGTAATAAAAAAGTCCACTTTAGCATTTTTGTTTTCAAAACCTTGACAAAACTTTTATCAAAGTTTCAGAAGAATTTAAAAGGAAATAGAACTTATTCAAAAATCGTTTAACAGTGGAGTGAAATAAATTCTAGTCCTCAGCAGCTACCCTTGGCTAATCTGTAGCGCTGTAACTCGATGAGTCCATCTCAGTCTAAAAATGAAATGGTGGAGACAAAAAACAAAAAGCTATCTATGTCTTTGTTGTCGTTAGTTCTGAAATCTTGCTTCCAGTTCGAACTCAGCTGAGACAAATGTAAAATCCCATGAAATTCAAGCCAATAGAAATTTCACTTCTTTTTTGGCCAAAGGAGTAGTGCTGCAGAACAGTGGAAAACCACATTTTCATGTTTGTAATTTAATTCCCTTCTACCACCTGCATGTGGCAAACAATTCATTACAGTTTCCAACTGTAGCTTTGCCAGCTGGTGGACCAAATGGAGAATGCCTTTAAGTCTTTAAAAACATTTTGGTTCACTGGTTATGCTTACACAACCATCATATATATTCTGCCTGTCATTCTTATTGGTCAACTAGAATTTTCCATTCTATAAGTGGAATGGATGCTGTTGGTTCAGTTGATGGGATATTGAGGTAATCATTGTTGAAATTGAAGAAAAGGGGTGAACAAAACTGTCCTAAATTTCTCTGCATCTCTGACTAGCTGGGATAGCTTTGAGAAGGGAGTGGTTCAGCTGTAGAAGAGAATGGACTGTAGAGTTTTATTTACTTGGATTCAAATCTTGGTTCTTCCTCTTTCTAGCAATGTGAATTAGAAATATTTTATTATCTCTTTAAATTCCAGTTTCTATAACTATTGATGTACCGATGTATTTCCATCTCTTTAAATATTTTTGAGTCTTTATTACTTACCAGTCAGCAGATAAGTGGTGGGAGTACAATGGTGAACAAAACAGCTGCGATTGTTAACCTAATGAAGATTATAGCATGGAGAAGGATACAAACATGAAGTATAATCACAAGTAAATCTATCACTTTCAAGTTAGGAAAAATGCTATGAAGTAAAATATTATAAACTATGAGAGATGATAGCGTGAGATCATAATTTAGGTAGAGTAACTACTGAAACCTTCTCTGTAGAAATTCTCTTTGAAATTAAAATAATTTGTAACTTGTAAGAGGATTGCAGGAAGAGCTAAAATGCATTTTAGTAACAAGAAATGGTGCATACAGAAGTCCAGCACTTTCAAGGAACTAACTAGAGAGTAGGGGAGAGAATGCTGTGCATTTAGGCTGGAGATAATATTATTGAAGAACTTGCCATACTACGGATTTGGAATTTCATCTTATACACAATATGAATTTGTTACAGAAGGGTGATAATTAAAAATGATAACATTAGATTGGCAGCTTTGAAAGATTACTTTGCATGTTGTTTGGAGAACGGGGTAGATGATGGGAACGGCACAAGTTGAGTGGGTTCAGCCGCAGTGCTGGAGAAAGAGGAGCGCAGCTTCTGACAGAGCTGAGACGAAGACAGAATGAGGTTCACAGAGAAGTAAGGAAACCAGCAGAGGCCTTAGTGGTGAGCAGAGTACGGATGAAGTGGGAAGAAAGAGGGAGGGGTTAGGGTTGACTCTTGTTCAGTCTCTAGGAATTGGATTTATGGTATCCCAAGCAATGCACAAGGAAAGCCTAGAAACCAGTTTTGGAGAAAAGTGGTGAATTAGTTTTGGGACATGTTGAGCTTGGGACGACTTTTTGACACCTTTGAGTGGATACATCAAAGAGCACTACAGAGATGTAGAAACGAAGATGAAGGAGAGGTCTAATATGAAGACACAGAATTGGAATTTTTTTTTTTTTTTTGAGACAAGATCTTACTATGTAGTCCAGCCTGGGCTTGAGCTCACTATGTAGCCTAAGCTGGCTTACAACTCATATTGATCCTCCTGCCTCAGGAGGAGTGCTGGAGGTTACAGGCATGTGCCAACATGCCCAGCCTTAAAATTGGAAATTATCAGTGAATGGGTGTTTACTCAATTCACAGATGTAAATTAGATTGCCTGGAAAGGAAGTAGAGTGTAGGAGAGTAGATTGTAAGAGAAAAGTGCCAATGACTGATTCTTTAGGCTTGTCAATATTTGCAGTTAACTGAAACACCAGAAGCAGGTGTGGGTGACTAAACGATGACTGAATATTCAGAAGAAATGTAACTTAATTGTTAAGCATTTACAAGGTTCCCTGAAAATACATAGTAAAGTAGCTGGGTGTGGTGGTGCATGCCTGTAATCCTAGCACTCACGAGGCTGAGGCAAGAGGATTGCCACAAGACTGGACTAAATAGTGAGCTACATACTATACAGCGAGACCCTGGCTCTAAAAAGCTAAAGCATAACAACAACGACAACAAATGAAACAAAAATCCCCCCAAAATATGTAGTAAATTCTTAAATTTAAGAAAAATATATAACAGTAGAAGACACATTGACATTTATTCCTCTCAAAATACTCCCCCTCCCTTCAAACATACTTATTCCCTTATTTGTGCCACTTTCTGAAGCAGTTCTGGAAGTCCTCTTCCTTGAATGTGTTTATGTGGTGTAATCAAAAATACATTGAATGTTGATGCTGAGTGCCATCCAAGGGGAAGGCAGGTTGAAAAAGCAAGAATTACACCAGAGTTGACACAGCTGGACTTCTGGCTCCTTCCTAAAGTCAAAAGGGCCATGAAAGGTACACAGGACAGCAAGACAGCTGTGGCAGTGCAACTTAAGACACTCAATAAAGAAGACTTCGAGAACTGCTTCAAAGAGTGGCAAGAAGGATGGGACACATGCGTTTTGAGAGGAGTTAATGGCAATCTATATTTTAATGTAATAATTTTTTTAAAAATTAAATATTCACCATATTTTTTATCATACCTTGTGTATTAAAATTGGTAAGAAACTGTTAAACTGTTTTGAGAATCTCTATCATTTTTCATTTCTACCAGTATGGTATTTGAGTTCCAATTTCACCACAATCTTGGCAGCACTGGGTAATGTCAATTGTAGTAATTCTTTTATTTTTTGCTATTTTAGTATGTGTATTAGGATACTTCTTTGTGGTTTTAATTTACAATTCTTTAGTGGCTAACAAAGTTGGAATTTTTTTTTTTTTGTGGGTACTGGGAGTCAAACTCAGGACCTTGCACTTGCCAGCAGGCGCTTGTGCCACTGAGCAATATCACCGGCCCTTTTTCTCCTTTATGTGAGTATCAGAAGTTGAACTCAGGACCTCGCACTTGCCAGGAAGGTGCTTACGCCGCTGAGCCATCTCACTGGCCCAAAGTTGGAATTCTTGCATGTGCTTATTGCGTAGTTTCATTGGGTCTTTTTTGGTGAGGTATTTGTTAAAATATTTTGCCCATTTAAAAAAGTTGTGATATTTATTTTCTGATTACTGAATTTTGAGAGTTCTTTACACATTTTGGACATAAGTCTTTTATTGGATTGTCATTTACAAATATTTTCTTTCATTTTAAATAGATTTTAATTTTCCTTCTCTTAACAATGTCTTTTGAGAGGAAAAGATTTTATTTATTTATTTATTTTATTTTATTTTTTGTGGGTGCCAGGGGTCGACCTCAGGACCTCGCGCGCCAGCAGGCGCCTGTGCCACTGAGCGATATCACCGGCCCTTTTTTCGTATGTGGGTTCCGGGGGTTGAACTCGGGCCCTCATGCTTGCCAGGCAGGCGTGTACACCGCTGAGCCATCTCACCAGCCCTTATTTATTTATTTATTTAGTTTTAGTTTTTGAGACAGAATCTCATTATGTAATTTAGACTGACCTTGAACTCACTACGTAGCCCATGCTGGCCTCAAACTTGCAGTGATCCTCCTGCCTCCCAAGTGCTGGGTTCATAGGCATGCACTGCCACGCCCAGCTGCAGAGGAAAAGTTTTTAATTTTATTGATGCCCTAGTCCATTCAGGCAGCTATAACAAAATACACTAAACTTAGTAAATTCTAAACAGAAAAACTATTTCTCTCAGATCTAGTCATTGAAGAGTTGAAGACCAACATCAAGAATTTTGGGGTTATTTTTCCAATTTCTAAATAAAAGTCTGATAATGTTTTTATTGAGATTGGGATGAACCTCTAGAACATTTTGGGAAGAAATGTGACAGGACAAGCTTGAAAGTCATGGTGATCCCTTCTTCAATCACCACAAAGTAAAAAAAGACTTATTTGATGAGAAGAAAAAATCATATTTTGCCTCCAAGGATTATGTCATTGTATGCTGGTGTTTTGAAAGAGTGGGCACAAGAGAAGGTGAAATGTGATTTAAGAACTACTTTAAGAGGTAGAAGATAGAAAAAGAACATTTGCCTATTAGAATTGAAAAACTTGGTAGGATCAAATGAGTGATTCTTGAATATTTTGGGTTTAAGTTGAGTACAGGAGACATTGAAGAAATGTTGAGTGATTTAGATTTGAGAGAAAGCATACGAAATTCACTTGAAAGGAACCTGCAAGACCTCATAGCTTCATAGTTGATGAAAAGCACAGTGATTATTTTAGCCGAGGAGGGGAAAGATTATACCAGAATAGTTGAACTGAATTTCTGTGCACTGTAAATTTTTGTCTTAATCAAGTCACAGTAGCAACTATGATGCTATCCATTTCCCTAACTCAAATGTTGATAATTAGATAATCTACTTCACCCATCCGTACTTATTATGAATGTCAGAGTTTTTAAACCTTAATAGCTTTCACAATGCTTTTCAACCGAGCAAAATTTAGTAGAAGAGAATAAAAATATCCCAGGGATATCCAGAGGCTAATGAATGCAAGGCTTATTTCCTTGCCTTATGCTTATTAATAGATACAAAGACAACTGTATTAGGTGACTTTCTGTAGGGACTTTAAAATACTTATCATTTTTATTCCTTTCACTATTTTAGAATTTGATACCAAATGAAATGCTTTGAGAAGTGCTTTGGAGGTATGAGAAGATACAGAAACCAGGAGATAAGGGACCAATCGAGAAGTCACTGAGGAGGTAGACCTGTCATGGCTGGCCAGTAAGCAATGAAAATCCTTCCCTTGGAACTTGGAATCCATGTTTTGAAGAAGGCTTTATGGACACCTCCAACTTGGACGGTAAAAAAATAGGGGTTGACACTTCAAAGGTTTCGTTAATGAATGATCCAGATAACAGCTAACAAATTGTTTTGTGTCCCTGAATTTATGTTCAATATGGTTATGTGTAATAGTGAACAAAACATGTCTGAGATGAAGTAATCTATATTCTGCAATAATTATTCTGTATATGTGAGTCATTTTTCTGGAAGGAAATACTTCGAAAGTCTGGCATCACTTTTTATGAAAAAGGGCTTAAAATTGTCTGAGAAACCTATAAAATAATAAATCAAATAATTTGCTTTTATCTCCTAGGGAATTCATCTTGTTTACCATCACTAATCTTATTTATGATATTTCAGGACAGGACTCTGAGGTATTCACTGCCTGTTTAATATATTCATTAAAAGGTAGAACTGAGACTATGATCTTAGTTCTTTTAATTCCTAGTTCTCTATTCTAATTAATTTAAAAGTAAAATTTAAGATCTAACCATTTAAACATGTTTTTATTTCCCTTACATGAATCCACTTTGCAAATGTTAAAAAGGTAAATAAAAGGTGCTAGATTTTACTATCTTTATTTTAGAAAAGTGCTTTAAGATATTCTGCTAAGGCTTCAGCAGCTGCCAATTTCCTTCCTCTTATTTAAAATTGCTTCTGTATTGACTCACTCTGACTCCAATATTGCATTAGGCTCCTTTACAAACGCGTAATGGAGAGATAAGGGGATTAAAACTTTTGGAGACATATTTGGCAATAAACAATATTAAATCCTTCACTAGGCTACAGACAGCATTTGGACAACACACAGATCAAATCTTGAGGCATTTTGAGCCACAGAATTAAATTAAAGAGGCCAAGAAGCAAAGTAAAATGGAACTCTGGGCTCCAACCCACCTGGGGTTTCTCAGTGTCTAAACATATGAGTTTCTACTTTATTTGCAGCACAAAAAAATTCCAAAAGTCAGCATCAAGACAATCTGGGAGTCTCAAATGGTACCATTGGCTATAGCACTAGAACTTATTAAAGGGAATGTATAAAAGTGATTTCTGAGTTTTATTTTAGTCTGCATTTTCACAAATTCTCAAAGGCCTTCAGGGCTGTATCTGTCATCAGAATTCTCAAGATACGTTAAATAGAGCCTTTTTAATTTTTTTGAATATAAATTGTGGATAGTTGCTCAAATGCCGTGAGAGTATTCATCCAGGCAATAATGGGTTTCCTATAAGGATGTTGTATTTATGTTTATAACTTTAAAAATATTTTAGTTAAAGAAATTCCTACTCATGATTTAAAATGTCAGGGCTCCAGTCTGCACTCCCACCAACAGTGGAGAAGGGTTCCTTTTCCCTTCACCCCCACCAGCATTTGTTATTGGTTGATTTCTTAATAATAGCCATTCTTTGTGGAGTGAAACAGAATTTCAGCATCATTTTAATTTGCAACCAATGTGGAAATCAGTGTGGAGATTCCTCAAAAAATTAAAACTAGAGGTTCTATTTGACCCAGCTATTCCTCTTCTTGATGCCTTCCTGAAAGAATTAAAAGCATCGTACTACAGTGATACATGCACACCCATGTTTATAGCAGCACAGTTTGTAATAGCTAAATCTTGGAAACAACCCAAATGCCCATCAACTGAGGAATGGACAAAAAAGATGTGGTTTGTTTTCTACAATGGAGTATTACTCTGCCACAAAGAGGCTTGAGACATTTCTAGCTAAATGGATGCACCTTGAGACCATTCTCTTAAGTGAAATAAATCAGATACACACGTTTAGATACCACATTGTTTCTCTGGTGTGAGAAACCGAAAGTGTAAGTAAGGACCAAAATGTACAATAGATATCAGAAAATGGGAACAAAATTTTCAAATGAGAAGGGGAACAAGGGAGGTGGAGGAGAATGGAAGGAAGGGATAAAAACGAAAGAATAGAAGAGAAAAATACAAACAAAGCTTTGTAAATAAGGAAGGGAAGAGAGGCTGAAGGGAGGGGAGGGCAATGGGAGAAAAAGAAGTAAGATATATCATGTACAGGTACAAATTCCCTATGATGGATATTATCATTATGTATATATAAAATGTACAAATAAAATAAAAAAAACAAAATGTTAGTGCTAAAACTTACTAAAATGCTCATATCTGCCACTTTCCTACCATTATCTTCTAGGTCTCCACAGGCAGCCCATTACCCATTCTTTCAGTTGTTTCTTCTGCCATTTGCCTCCATGTAGTAATTATATAATTATATATTATAGCATTTTTATTTGTCATTTTAGACATTACCTACTGACTTCTTCTTGTGGAAATTGAGGTATTTATCTGTCTTATCTCCTCTTTGCCTGCTTCTGTAATTGTATTTGGTGATTATTTGGTTGTTGTTAAATCTCATACTCTTAGATTATTCGATTATAAAAAATGGTCAAGTGTCAAGTCAAGTGGTAGATTTGGTTTACACTTGTATTCTCATACAATATTTCATTTTTTCAGCTCAGAATCACTACATTTTTCTCTGATTTGAAATTAACCTTCTTTTCTTTCTTTTTCCCTTTCATTTGCTTAGTTTTCTTGAACTCATGACACCCTGGCTGTAATAATACCTTAAAATATTTGCTAAGGTTGGGTTAAACTTGATCATTAATTGTGGGACTTTGAATTTTTGTCAGTTTTGTTAGTTTTAAATTTACTATTGAAATGATACTTATGAAGGGCTTTATCTGTCCTATTTCCAATATCTAAATTTATATATTTAAATATTTATATTAGTAATAAAATGAACTAGACAAAAAAACAACATTCTATCATAGAGTTACTGATGATCAGGCTGGGGCAAAATAGTGAAGTTGATGAAACTTGTATTTATTGTCCTAATTACAGACAAGGATAAGATACTTTACTTTTCTCTGAAGTCCAGGACTTTTGGCTGAAAAGCTTTCCCCTTACCTTTGAGTTACATATTGCCCCAACATTCTTTTGTGTCCTTATTCATACCTTGATCACACTTTGGTACCCAGTATATTTTTACCAGCTTAATATATGATGGTTAATATATAATTAGTAATATTGTGTATTAACAGTACACAATATGTTAATGTAAAATATAGGATCTCTACATGGGCTATTCAAGGAATTACAGCATTCTTACAGTAGCATATTGTTATTCAGGTGGTCTGGAATTATTTTCTTAATGCTTCAAGTCATAATACATAATCTACACAATCCAAAAGAGTATTGAATTGGAAATTATAATTGCCAAGAGCAATAAGATATTGGGTAAGCTATCATATTTCTCTAAAATAAGGAGTTTGATTTATTTTAAAAATATGTGTTATCCTAATATTATGTATTTCCAAATAACATATCATATTAATTAGTCATTTTAAGGATTACTATATATATATATATTTTAATCCTTGCAGTTGGAAAAACAAAAACTAAATTACACTCATTTTAAACTCAGCATGAAAAATTTGTAATTATTGTGCATATTAACATTAGGAAATATTTTAAAAATTATATATTGTATGTATGAATTTTGTTAGGAAGTATTACTAGTTTAAAAGAGTTTATTTTCATGGAATAAAGCTATATAGAAATAAGATTACTTGCAAATATTTCGAAGTACACAGATGACCGGGACCAAAATTCTTTTTTGTTTTCTCAGAGCTTATTATTTCCCCTGATAATAAAATTGATTCATTGTTAAGAAATTACAACAATATAGATGTTACTATAGCCAGTGTGGAACTCATTCTTTCAGAAGTTTTATGTATGTGAAAATCTAAGTAAATTTATTTACGTTAATGTTAAAGTATAATAGTATACATATTTCTCTACAACTTCACTTCATAGTTATTTGAATTATGGGTAATGAATTCTGTGGAGAGCAAAAAAATATTTTACACTGTAGGATTGGACTTTGTAGCCATATCCATAAAACTCTTCTTGGTTTTAGAAATGTTAAACCCTAATGAGTAAAAGGAATGTCTAATAAAATTTTTCACTGAGCCTTTAATTCTTCTCTTTATTTTGATAAGCATGTTTTAATTTTAATCATTTATAAATTTGTTTAATAGAAAACTACCAAATGTGAATAATATTTCTTAAGTTATTGCTTCAATATTGTCAGATTTTATAATTGTGTTCTTTTGGATAAAATGTGGGAAAGAGCATTTTTTTGAATTATTATATTATGGGCCAGTAAGAAATCATTAACTACGTGAACACTGGTATTTTCCCACAGTTTAAACTAAGACATCTCCCTATTTTTTGTGAAGAGGAATCGTTTTCTTTCATGGAGGATTGGAACTCCTGATGGGAATGAAAGGTTGAGAGCTGAGAATGAATGACAAAGGTTATGTCCCTTGCACATCACTCCATCATTGAGAATGCCAGGAATTCACTGAGAAGATGGTGACATTATCCGGAAGATCCCAAATATCCTGTTTGGGCATTCATGATTGAGCAGTAGCTTGGTGACCAAGACCCTATTTCTTTTGCTCTTTTCCTACTAGTAATGCTTCCTTTGAAGAGCTGGCAGAATGTATTTGAGAAGAAGCGCAAGAATATGTTAAAATTTAAATCTTGATAAAGTATCTGTGAACTCTTTCGGAGCTGCTGGTTTCATCTATCTCTCCATCCAAATTTTCCTCCACCTTGCTCCACTGTAATTCTGAGAAAGGGCAGAATTTTCAGGGAATTGATTTGCTAAAGAATTGGTGGGATTTCTTCATGAGAATGTTCTGCACTAGCAACACAGTGCCCATCAAGTTAACTTGGAGATTGACTGTGTTACGTTCAGCACTTTTTTTTTTTTTTTTTGTGATGACTCTGACCCAGTACATGGAACAGAGGGACTACTACAACACTTGCAGAGGTCTCCAAGCATTTCCCATTGCTTCTGAGATTCATCACTTTTAACCCTATGACTTCTTTTTTTTTATGGAAAAAAGGTAAAACAAAATTTCATAACAAAATAATAGGAGAATAGCAATAGTTAATACTCTGCATGCTGTTATCTTTAAAGTAGTTGCTCAGAGTACAAGATTTGGGCATAAAAATTTCTCCAATCTACATTAGCACAAACCTTCCTTTTTGATGAACTAAGAGACACCAATAATATAACTAATCTGCATTTTTTCCCTTTTCCTTTCCATGCTTTCCCTTTTCACTCATTCTAGTTTCCTTTTCCTTTTGAACAATTTCTTCCCATTTCATGATATCTATTGTACACTTTAGATGTTATTTACTGTTTCAATTTCTCACACCAGGGAGGCAATACGATGTTTACATATGTGAGTCTGATTCATTTCACTTATGAGTATGGTCTCAAGTTGCATCCATTTACCTATAAAAGTCTCAAGTTTATCCTTCTTTATGGCAGAGTAGTACTCCATTGTGTAAAAACACCACATATTTTTTATCCATTACTTGGTTGATGGGCATTTGTGTTGATTCAAGATTTAGCTATTACAAATTGTGGTGCTATAAACATGGGTGCACATATATTGCTGTGGTATGATGTTTTTAATTCTTCTGGGAAGATACCCAAAAGGGGAATAGCTGCGTGGAATGGAACCTCTAATCCTAATTTTTTGAGAAATCTCTCCATTGATTTCCACAGTGGTTGCACCAGTCTACATTCCCACCAACAGTGGAGAAGTGTTCCTTTTTCCCAGAAGTCCCTCCAGCATTTGTTATTGGTTGATTTCTTGTTAAGAGCCTTTCTGTCCAAGGTGAGATGAAATCTCAGTGTTGTTTTAATTTGCATCTCTTGAATGACCAATGATGTTGGATCATTTTTTCATATGTTTATTTGCCATTTGTATTTCTTCATCTGAGAAGTGTGTATTCATCACAGATGCCCATTTTTGGATTGGTCTTTGAATTTGGGGGGCCTGATTTTTTTGAGTTCTTTGTATGTTCTCGATAGTAATCCACTGTCTGAGGAACAGCTGGCAAACATTTTTTCCCACACTATGGGTTATCTCTTCACTGTGTTGGTGGTTTTTCTTGCTGTGCAAAATCTTTTTAATAAGATGAGGTCCCAGTTGCTGATTCTTTGAAGTATTTCCCATGCAGTTTGTTGACCCTATGACTTCTCATCCTACATATTAGGCAGAACTTCATGACAGGAGAGCTATGCAAATGTCCTAACCAGATGATGGAAAGTCCAGGTCTAGTTTGCAATTGTGCAGGATTCATATTTCCATTCTTAACTCCTGAACCTATGCCTGGCATTCCTAACCCATCACTTAGTGAACCTAACTGTGACCCCAGAACACTTTTCCATGGAGTGCTCAAGATGCTAGTCTCAATGCTTTGAAGTTGAACATAAAATGAGAATGAATTTCATTTTACGTCCAAGCTAAAGAGACCAAATTCAAACGAATTGAAGATAAATCTCTTTGAAATCAACAATTTCAGTATGAACTTTTAGTTACTTTCTCTTTCCTGAGTCATGATGTGATCCTCATGATCCTAGCCCCAGATGCTTTAGATTTTAGACTCTTACATAATTTCCCATTGACCCTCTTTACTGTTGTAGTGGCGTAGAAATACTGTTCTCGAATAATTTAGTAGGTTTGAGTTCTGGCTCTGCCATTTACCTTCTGTGTTATTTAAATCCTACTTGAGGAAACTACTGAAGTCCTAGTTTCCTCCTTTACAAGATAAATGCTGTTGTATATGATACATGAGGTAAGCCGTGTGAAGGCATTTTCAACCTGTAACAGTACATAATAACTATACACGTTATTACTAAAATTCTATTTCAACATTAAACTGAGAAAGTGGAAAGACTTTACATTATGTTGAACATGTAAAATTATACTCATCAGAATCCTGAGTGTGCTAGTCTTATTGATCACAAAGGTTAAATCTGACATTCTTCACAAAATATGACAGTTTGTTCACCTTGAACAGCATAAAACTACATCAAGATCTACAAAAATTACTCACTAAACTCAGCACGCTTTCACCTTCTACTTAAACAGCTATGGATGTTTAAAGAGGCATTCTTCTCAGTTCTTAGACAAAATTGCTGCAGCATTATTTAAATAGCACTATAACTTTAATGCCAGGTAGAAGTACTATGCAAGTATCACTGTAGAAATGGTTTCCTTTTTTAAGTGACAAATTTGGGAAAGTATTAAAAATTAGCCAGCTTCTTGCATATATGAATTCGAAATTGACTTCTCACCCAGTTCTGCAAGACTTGAATTGATGTTGTAGAAACTCACTTGACTTTATTACTAGAAGTGATAACAAACATGACATAATTCAATTTCATCTTGCAATTACACTTTTTCTGATGCTCATTTTGAGTACTTTTATGATAAAAACTATGAATGATATGGACATAAAATATAGTTTGCCATGATCCATAACTTTTAATACTTTACCATCACATTAGGGTTCAATAATGGTGCCTATCACATGTAAAATATTAGTAAGATTAATTTTATATTTGCATAAAAGTAAGCTCTGGAAAAGTTTTTTTTTTTTAGTAGAATTTCTTGAAATCCCTGGGCACCAATTTTTGAGGTGAATCTGAGCAGATGTTAGGAATGCCACAATATGATGAGAAATGTATATTCATTTGAAAATAGCACTAAGGCTTGCTTCTGAAAGGACAGCAATAAAACAGATGTGAGGAACACACTAAAGGTCTTAATGGGAGACCTTGAAATGTCATCTGGCCATTTTTACTTTTTTATATCATCAGGAAATTAACATGACTTAGGCTTTTTTAATTGTATTTTTATTGGGAAAAGATTTTTTATTTTCACCAAATAGCAATGATCAGAAACTGAAAATAGGTATATTCCATTTAGGACAGTTTCGAGAGTATCATGCAAATTTTTACTTAAAAAATATGTTACAAGTTTTTTAAAAAGGGACCAGCCTTCTACAAAGCCTGCACATCTTCATGTATAAGTAAGAAGCTATCAAGAAATATTCTGGCTATAAAACCAAGGATGGGATATATTTATATATTTCAACATCTTGGATGTGATTTAAAGGTTGCTATGCACTATAGTTTGGAAATGTAAATTGTTCTGTCTTCTCTAAAGATAGCTTATCTTTTCTAAAACCCTTCATTCACAATATTTATTATTGAGTTTTATCATATTTGATTTATGTTATTTTTATAAATTGTTTCTTGAGGTAAAATTGCTCTTGGTTAAATAGTAATTTAAAGTCTATCTTTCATGAATATAACGGGAAAGTGCTGGCATGACACATTTTTAAAAAGTGTGTTCTACTTTAGGACTCTCATGTTTCTGGATTTGGCAGCTCTAAACTAAATAACTGTATAAATTGCTTGTCAGTAGATACTTTACCTGGTAAGAAAATATTGAAATTGGCCTAGCAAGAAAGTGTTTTAATTTATATCTTATTGGAGATACAAATAAGGTTTTCCTTTTTAGAGATATTTCTTTTCAATGTTATCTTCCTGAAAGTTGGAGTCATTTCCTTCATTTTATATAGTCACAACACTATGGCGTTTTGGGACCAACCATTTTATTTCCTGTAACTAATGAGAACTGAGAACGGTCAATGCACTGACTTGTTGAAACTATACGTTAATTGCTGAAAAATAAAAGAAAGAAACCAAGAAAATTCCAGATACACTTCTCTGGAGACTGTCACCTTAACAAATGTGGTAGAATTATAATATATTTTTGCTTTTATTATGATCTGAATATGGTGAAGTCAGAACAAAAAGAACTGATCTATTTCTGTAACTAATCTATTGAAGATACTTAATGAAGTTATTAGACTAAAGAAAACATGCTTTCAATAATTGAAAACATTTGAGAATTGACTTGATAGATAGTTGACATACAATTTAAGAATCAAAATTCTACTTTTTGCTATTTTTAGAGGCAGTATTATTAGGCTTATAGGAACTCTTTTGCTTACATTTTAAATCAGCTGGTCAATTGTAGATATTTTTTGATGTATTGTTTCTGCTATATTTTGTTGTGTTTCTAGGTGATGAAGTTATAAAATTATTTTCATAACTCAGGAACTTTTTGCAAGTATTCTGGAGTGCTGGTGAGAAGTAATTCTACTTTGAGTTTTGCTTTACCTGTCTTTTGATGTAGGTTTTCTTACCAGTGACTTGAAATTATGAAGACAGGATAACTACATTTGTATAGAT
The DNA here is from genome assembly GCA_028451465.1 of Erethizon dorsatum. Lineage (NCBI taxonomy): Eukaryota > Metazoa > Chordata > Mammalia > Rodentia > Erethizontidae > Erethizon > Erethizon dorsatum. The sequence goes on along the minus strand of CM051826.1, from coordinate 128,184,431 downwards.
ACATATTATGGTACATAAAGATTTTAAGTAAATTATCTGTTTTGATCATTACAAAAAGTTATTGAGGTGGTAGATAGCTTATTTCCACCAGCTAAATAAGGAGTGATTGCGCTGTCTGCCCACAAATTTGATTGATTTTCATACAACTAGATCAAATCTAGTGTCTTTGGTGCAGATCTATTGTTCTTTTTTAGAACTCGCTGTCTCTTGACAGAAATGAAGAAATGTTCAGATATAGAACTACTTATTTTGGCTTGAGAGTTACATGAACAGAAAATGAACCAAGGATTGTCCCAAAGAAAAAAATTTTAATGTCATTCAATGTAGGAACAACAATGCATTACAAGACATGTACCTTTATTGAGACTCATTCTTAAGCTGATTAAGAACAAGGCTCAAAAAAGTCCCACACTGTTACATGAAACTAAAATGTTTGATGTAGCTCATCATGACTGTGGATGTAGAGTACATTCATAGCATGGGCGAGGCCCTGATTTCAATCCCTAGCACCCATGAATGAATAAATAAATTAATGAAAGTTTGAAGTATAACAGCAAGTAGCTGATGAAACATTGAAATTGTGTTGATAATGTACAGTGCTTTAAAATTTCAGGGCTTTATGAATGAAATTTGGAGAATTAACTGCTTTTACTGCTTCTGTAATTCTACATAGGGGAAGATACGGGAGGACATGAGTTAGATTTTTATTTTAATAGAGCAGGGTTTTATTTGCCATAAATGTTTCTTGAGCTATAAGGAGAAAATATCTTGAACAAGTGTGCTGCTGTTTGATGAATTACAGCATTTAGTCAAAAGAGAAGCAGTTCCAAATAAAGTTCAGAGAGTTTATTTCTCAAGAACTCATCGCACTGTTAACCGAAAGGATCCAATCGAGTGAACCATTCGATAGACTGGAGCCTGGTCCTGGCAATTACACAGCCATTTGCACCTTGGAGACTGCTCGAGAGCTAGAGCTTCGGCCTGTTGTGGGCGTTGATTTCCTGCAGGGGCGTGTTTGTGTTTCAGACGAAGCGCAGGCTGCTTGGAAGGCTTTAGATGGTTCTGTTGGGTTGTGGATTAATGAGGTTAAATTAACTCAGTCGCTTAATGTGCATTTTATTGAACTTCAAGCTGTTCAGCCCGTTGCAGTTAATATGAGCAGCACACAGTGTTACCAGTTAAATGTAAGTTACACATCGGGGGTGCCAGGGTCATTACTGACAGGAAGAAAGCAATCTTATTTGGTTATGCCATTTATCATGGAGACCTCTCATTTTTTGATATCTATCACCTATCATCTACCTATATCTATCTATCCATCTATTTATTGTTTCTCTTCCTCCAAAATGTCATTCATTGTGGGGTTTGATTGCTACTTAGGGCACAGTTATGGTCTTAGCTTTAACTATTTTTTCCTGATTTTTAGAGATCAAAATGCTGACTTAAGAAAGTTAAGTGAGATGAATGAAATTCTCCTTTCTTGGTGAATGGCGCATATAAGGAACATACTGGTGATAGAGGGGAAATAGATGTAACTCCCAACCTGCTAGATATCAGATGCATGGAGTTCGTGTTCTCTAAAATTGAAGAATGAATTCTAAGGAACAACAGGGTTAAGGGGAGAAAAATTTTATTGAGAGAGACAGCTTCTGAGAGGCAGGAGGGGACCTGAAAGTGCATTGCCAAGAAGCCTACTTCACAGAGGAAGTTTTATAGAGCGAAATCACCAGGTGGGTACAACATGGGTCTGAACTATGCTCAACCAATAAGATTAGAGGTATAGCTGCTTAACTAATATTGATCCAGTGGGGAAGCAGGTCATGTAGCAAGTGTACATGAAAAGAACAAAGACCTTTTTAGGAATGGATGGATCAGGAGGTCCTTGTCACCCACTTGGGTGACTGATGTTTATCTAGACTTTATTGGACCAGGTGATACCAATTATAGTACTCGCTTATCCCTTGGGGAGGCATGTAGGCCTGGTCATTCCATCTTTATCTTGAGGCTTGGCCTTCAACAGATGAGCCTCAAGCCACAGTTTTAATGTGTTTTCATCCTCTGCACTGACTCCCTTGAGGGTCTGACTGAGGGTTTGTTTGTCTATAATATTTTTACCTAACTTAGCTGTCTATAATATTGGGATTGCTGGTTTTTCTTGAACTTTGATAATGATAATAAAATAAAAACAATTTCCTAAAAAGCTCCCATGTTAAGAAGATATGAGTCATGTTAATTAGACATGAGTCATACACATAAAGCAAAGCCTTGGTGACTTTTATTTCCTAACTCATTCATTTGCTCTTGGTTAATACTCTTTGTAAGTATGGGATACCACGTATGCTAATACTATGGATAGAATAGCTCTAGCTCTCTTAGGTTAAGTATATTTATTAGCTTCAGTGCTTAAATATCATGTATATCTTATGTAATCAAAAGCTTTGTGATTTCTTGTGGTGCATAAACATGCACATCAGTGGCTTAAAAAATTTCCAGAGGTCATGAAGTAAAGAAACTCATTAGGTGATGAAATCTACTGTTTATATAAATGGCTCCATTTTTATTCGAGCCAGCAAAAGAAGGTTTCACACATCAGAAGTGACAACACCCTCCTCTACCAAAAGACACCAAATACATTCTTTGCTAACCTGAGCAAGGTCCTGCGGACCTCATAATGTATGGAATCTTGTTACCTGTTCCATTTCCTATAGGCTGAGCTGCCATCTGAAATGTTCCTTTTCCTTTTAGGCCAGGGATAATGACCGTGGAAAAATTAACCTAGACTGCATCTGCAGAAAAGAACTCTTCTCTAAATAAAGTGCTCACGGCAAGGTTTGGGAGTCCACATGCACACCTGCCTGGTATCGTTGCCGCTGCCGCGGTTGCCAGCTCTCTCCAGCTTTCACTCAGCACCCGTCTGATTTGGAAGTAGGGCTGTGCCATCCCTGCTAAGAAGAGGGCACTGAGAAGTGGTTGCTACAAGGAGGGGACGTCACGGGTGCCAACCGCCACTGCAGTTTTATTGTTCTTGTCATTTCCTTATCGCTATTTTCCAATAACCCTTGAGCTGAAAGTCACAAATGGTATTTATTTAATAAAACTAGCTCTTACTAACTCCCAAGTGCTTTGCGGGCTCTTTAAAGAATACCCCTCATTTCAGCATTTAGGCTTTTTGGGTAAGGGAGGACAGGAGAGCAAGGACAAATAAAATTATAGTGATACAAAGTATGATTTGAAAAGCATATGACAAAGGGGATATACATGAAAAGAAGAGAAAAATATCATCGGGAAAGACTTTAGGGAGGAAGAATTTGAGAAAGTCCTTAACAATGGTCATGATTTATGTATGAGAGGTCATCCTCTCCAAAGACAGTGGTGGGAACTGGCAGGAAAGGTTTGGAAGCAGGGAATGGAATAGTGTGCCAGAGTGAGGGTCATACGGGAGATCAGGGAGACTGACTAGTTGCGCTAAGGTTGTGGCAGACGGAGGGAAGGACCATTAGTAAAGAGGACAATTACCGTATCTGATCCATGGGCATTTCATCAGATGTACTGAATAAGGTACTTAATTCTCAGTTCTTCAGACTTCTTATGTAATTTTTCTCAAATTTCTTGAAATCATGGTAATATACATATGTTTAAATCACATCAATGTGTTTTGTATTTATAGGAATTTGTCAATTTCAACTAGCTTATTCATTTTATTGGTATGCAATTGTTCATGGTAGTACTTTCTCATAATCCTTTTCATTTTTGCAGAATTGGTAGTTACTCATTTCACTTCTGGTTTTAGTAATTTGTGTCCTTTTCTCTACTTTTTAGTGCATGCAGTGAAAGTTTTATCAAATTTTTTATCTTTTCCAGTAATAACTTTTTAATTTCAGTAGTCTTTACTACTGCTTTGCAATTCTCTATTTTGCTTATGTCTCTGTGTTTGTCTGTAATCTTTGTTATTTCTTTACTTTTGAAAGTTTTGGGTTTAGATATTTTAAAAATTTCTTAAGTTATAAAGTTAGGTTTCAATTTAATACCTTTCCCACTTTTTCATATATTTATAATTTAAATGTATGCCTTAGAACTGCTTTTTATCCTTTAAGTTTTGATATGCTGTGTTTCCGTTTTCATTCATCTCTAAGTATTTTCTAGTTTTCCTTGTATTTTTTCTTTGATTCATCAATTATTTAAAACTTTTTTAATGTCTACAGTTTTGTGAATTTTTCAGTTTTATTTCTGTTGTAGATTCCTAACTTCATCCCATTGGGTCTGAGGAGACACCTGGTGTGTTATCTATCTTTTAAAATTGCTTGAGTCTTAGTTTGTGGATTACCATGGAGTCTATGCTCAGAAATGTCCCCTGAGTACTTAAGAAGAGTCCGTATGCTGCTGTAGACTGGAGTGCTCTGCACACTCCTGTTAGACCTAATTGTTAAGTCCTCTGCCTCCTGACTTATGTCTGGTTGTTCTATGTATTATAGAAGGTGGTTACTGAAGTCACCAACTGTTATTGTAAAACAATCTATTCACTCTTGTCAATTTTTCCTTCATAAATATTAGTGTTCTGGTATTAAGTACTTGTTTAGTTATATATTTTTGCTATACTGAACCTTTCTTAATATATAATGTTCTTTATCTTTTATAAACTTTTTTTTTTACTTACAATCTATGCTATTTGCTGGGAATATCTTTTTTCTATTCTTTCATTTTTAGTTTTTTAAATATCTCAAATGACTCTCTTATAGATAGTGTATGATTAGATCATGGTTTTTGTTTATTCTTTCAATCTGTCTTTTTTTGATTGGGAAGTTTAACCCTCTTACATTTCAAGTATTTACTAACGAAAAGGGACATTCTTTGGTCATTTTGTTATTCTCTTCCTATATACCTAATAGTTCATTATTCCTTATTTTCTGCATTATTGTACACTTTTGTGTAATGCTCATTTTTGTAGTGAAATATTTAAATTCATTTCTTAATTTTAATAAATATTTAATAGCTATTTTCTTTGTGAATACCAGGAGGATTACACAACATCTGTAAGTTACAACATAGGGTCAGTAACTGCTGCTGTATTGATGAAAGTCAACCCAATTTATCATACAACATGTACCCTAGAAATTGCAAGGTTTTAATAGATTTCAGAGTTCCAAAGAGTTATACCAGGAAGATTTTGTCAGTGCAGTTGTTCATGTGGAGAGAGAGGTTTCTGGTATTTCTTATTCCGTTATCTTCCCAATCTTCCTTCTTATTTAATTTTATAAAAGACATTTAGGCTTACATTTCTGCATTTGGAGAACCTAGTGAGATACCTAACACATGCACACACATTATGGCTCCTGCCTTGCAGTTACTCAACACATTGCATTTCTTCTATGCGGGTTTTCATATCTTCTTGGAGTAGGCATAGTTTAATAGAGCCTTGGAAAATAACCAGTGGTGTTTATAATTCAATCATTTAGCTATAATAAATTATTGTAATTTATTTTCCATAATGAAATAAAATTACAAGAATAAAAGCAGAATTTAGAACTTATTACAATTATGAAGTATATGTGATATATGGATCTAAGTTAAAAATATGCCCAAAGATGTTTACCAATGAACCTTTTTTTGGGGGGGCTTGGGGAGTATACCGTAGACTTAAACTTAAGAGTAATCCTAACAGATGGGTTATATATTAAGAATGAAAAAAGTTTTTTTCTTTTTGTGGGTACCGGGGTTCGAACTCAGGACCTCGCACGCCAGCAGGCGCCCATGCTGCTGAGCGATATCACCAGTCCTTTTTTCGTATGTGGGTACCGGGAGTTGAACTCAAGACCTCACGCTTGCCAGGCAGGCACTTAGGCCGCTGAGCTATCTCACCGGCCCGAAAAAAGTATTTTTTTATGATTGCATGTGTATTAGAATGCATGGAAACCAGGTATGTTAAAAAGAGAACATGAAAGAATCCTGAAATAGGATGAAAAATTAAACGACCAGAGATTTATAAAAGTCTGACTTTCAGAACCCAATAGAAAGAAATAAACAAGATAATTAGGCCTGTATTGATGTGTTAAATTTTCAGAATAAAATATGGAGGTAAGTTATAGACCTAATGATGGTGGATAGATCTTTTCAGCATGCTGAAAGTGACACTGTAGAGGAACTTTAGACACACTAAAATCTGGTGACAAGGTCAGAAGATTTATAAATTTATGACACCCTGACATGACAGAAATACTCATCATTTAATATGGAGCTGACATGGGGCCTTGAAAAAATATCATATTTTCTTCCATGTGTAAGGTTGCTTTAGAGTGCATAGACATAGGAACATTTTCCTTATCATAATACCATTTGCCCTTTGTTATGGAAGTGATATTTATGGACTTATCTGTTTTAGAGAGTTGAGGAATGTAAGCAGAACATTTTGTTAGAAAATTCTTAACTTGAAAGGAATAAGATAATACACAAAAAATGACTTAGGCAGAGGTAGAGTTTTAAATCTTTTTCTTTATGACTTAGATTTTCAGAATATTGCCTCTCCTCCATCTGTTTCTCCTGTCTCTTCCTTTCCTGTCTTAATGATTTTGCTGTAGTAAGCTGGGTCGTTCTTGTCAGTTGGCAGAATAAAAAAGTAATTAACAAGAATTCTAACAGATATGTTTTACAACTAAAACACAAAATTCATAGTAAAACATTTGAATGATATGTAGGAAAACGTACAACTCAAAGCCTGTGTGTTCCAATTTGAATAGAATCTCTGCGTTACACGCTGAGGTAATGCAAGACAGCAAAGATGAAATTAAGTGACGGGCTTTTGGTAGAAAACTGTTGGTCTCTATATTATTCAACTGTGTTAACATAGAATCTTGACAAAAATAAAGTCAACACAAGTGAAGATGATGATAATATACTAAACACAAAGGATAAATAAAAAACAAATTGCTTTGGAAATTTTTCATATTTCAGATTTTTGGTAGCATTGATCACTTTATGGGTGTTAAATACATTTCAGAAAAGAGCAAATACAAGTATCCATTTTCTTTTATTTTTTGTTTCTGGTCTTAAAACTAAAATTGAAAACAAAGAAGCATTTTTTTTTTTTTTGTGGGTACCAGGGGTTGAACTCAGGACCTTGCACGCCAGCAGGCGCCCTGTGCCACTGAGCGATATCACCGGCCCTTTTTCTGTATGTGGGTACCGGGAGTCGAACTCAGGACCTCGCGCTTGCCAGGCAGGTGCTTATGCTGCTGAGTTATCTCACCGGCCAAGAAGTATGTTTTAAAGTAGAGACTACAATGTCTAGACTGCTGAATAGTTAGAATGTGAAAGGCATTAAGGGATTAGCTTAGAGGAACAGAATAAAGGTTCTGAAACTATAATAAAAACTTAGATCTTAAAATATCTCTAGGAGTTACTAATTTCCTGTGTTCAGTAGAGATAAGTTGCAAGATGCCAAAATACAAAATGTTCTTTGTTTATTTATGTTATCTAATAAATTGCACTCCTTATTTCTTTCCTTCCTCATTCATTAAATGAATAGATACATATTTGATGCCCACTTTGTGCCAGGCTCTTTGCTAGGCATTAGGGTTAATAATATGAAAAATTATACATCAGTAAAAGTATAAATATGATAATCCTTATGAAGAAAATAGTGGTAGAGAGGCAGTATATATAATAGATGGGGTTGACTTATGTGCTGTACAGGAGAAATCTTCCCCCCCAAAATTGATTTTTGAGTTTGTATTGAAAGATAAATAAGAATCAACCAAGCAAACAAGGGAGGGGGAAGGCCACATGCAGAGTCCATGGCTGGAAGAAATTGCGCCTGTGTCATGGGTTAAATTACATCCCCCCAAAAGAGATGCAGAAGCTATAATCTCTAGGACCTCAGAATATGACCTTACTTAGAAACAGAGTTATTGCAAATAAAAGTAGTTGTTAAGATGAGTTCATAGTGGAGTCTGAGGGCACTTGATCTAAAACGGCTGTTAGAATAAGAATAGGACAAGAAGCGCAGGGACACTAACACATAAGGAAAGAAACTCGGGCGACATCTGGTGTTGGCAATATGCCCCAGATACCAGGAAGAGGTAAGACAGAGTCTCTCTTACGAGTTTCTGAGGACGCGTGACGGCTGACACCTCGATTTCAGACTTCCAGTCTCCTGAGCTAGTTGACAGTAAACTTCTGTCATTTTAGGACACCCTGTAGTATACTTCGTTACAGCCACCTTTCCAGACTAATGCAGTGTGTGAGAGAAGCGAATAAAAGCCGGTGTGGCTGGAGATGGATACTAAGGAGCAGTGGCAACAGGGGAAGGCAGATAATAAAGGCAGGCATGGCCAGATCACACCTCAATATGGACATTGCTCACTGGGTTAGGGATTTTAATCTCTAAGACTAATTAAAAATGACTGAATAATTGCAAGCAAGTGGTTGACTCGATCAAATTTGTGTTTTGAAAGATTAGTTTCCACTGGGTACAGCCAAAAATAAATGATGAGAAACTGCTTAGAAGGTTATTACATTAGTCTCATTAAGCAGTTCTAGGAAAGTGGTCTAGAAAGACTGCATGAATGAGGAGTTGGGAAGGACTGAGTGAAGAATAGGAGCAAGGCGGTTAGTGCTAAGGATAACTGCCAGCTCCCACACTGGGTTTCTGGACAGATAGTGGTATCTTTCATGGACCGGAAGCTGGAAGGAGACTAGGTCTGGAAGAAAATGTATTGATTTAATCTTGTTTAATTCTGAGTGCCTGCGAAACACTAAAACAGAGGTGGCACAGCTGGGACAAGGCTCTGGAACTCCAAGGGAAGCATATTTCCCAGTCTGCCTGGGACTGTCCTGATTTACAACTGCTCTGCTGGCCTAGTGATGAATAACAGCCTCTTCATCTCAATAAGCTATGTTGTTGCTCTGTCTATAACTGAATGATTCATACATTTAGAATGCTTTACAAATTCTCTTATTTTGTACGTTGTAGGAGAATGCGTCTGTTTTTTTCCCCTTACTTCTCTCATGCAGTGCCTTAATTCTTTAAAGAATTCACACTACTTTTATTTTCATTTATGTGGGTTGGGTGAAGAGTGAATCTATGCTTTACCCTACCGTATAGCCCTATCCCATTAGGGAGGGATACCTGGCATGTTTGGGGATAGCAAGAGATCCTGAGAATCCTTCTCCCTGCTGATGAAGTGTTCGTGTGCTAAAATTAAGGAAGCCTTTATCGATTATAAGAGAGATCATCTTAAACATGCACTGTTGGTGGTTAAGGTGCAATGTATGGCTTGATGCAAGGCACCAATCATGGCAGAGTAAAATCAAAGAAATTGGTTTATGATAAATTTGTGCAAGTCCCTGGATCATAATAACTTGCTGGAATCCAGACCTGCTATGGGAGTTTTATTTCTGTTGATTAAAAGTTGTCCCTTATTGTTTAGGCCAAACTGACTTGAGTTTTGTTAATTACAAAATTCCAAGCCCTCTCTAGTATGTCATACTGCTATACTGAGTCACCTGGAAGACACTGATGGCTTTGAATTTCCATGGCTGTTTGGGGGAAAGTATGGTTTGAGTAGCTTTTAAGAGGGATGAAAAACTAAGAATCTGATGCAGCAGTACAGACAGATATTCTGGGAGTTTCCCTTTAAGGAAAAGGAGAAGTGGGAGGTTGTTTCTAGATCCTCTGTTCTATTCCATTGATTTACATGTCTATTTCGGTGCTAGTAATTGCCATTTTTGTTATTATGGCTCTGTAGTATATTTTGAAATGGGGCATTGTGATACCTCTAGCATTACTTTTTTTGTTCAGGATTATTTTGGCTATTTGCAGTCTTTTTTTGTTTCTGTATGAATTTTAGAATTTTTTTCTCATTCTATGAAAAATGCTATTGGTGTTTTGATGGGTATTGCATTAAATGGGTGGATCCCTTTTGTTGATTTGGGTATTTTAATAATATTAATTCTGCTGGTCCATGGACATGGACATGGAGTTCTTTCCATGTACTAGTGTCTTCTTTAGTTTCTTTCTTTAGTGTTTTATAATTTTCATCATAGTAGTCTTTCACCTTCTTGGTTTGGTTTATTTTTAGCCATTTGTTTAAAAGTTATTGTGACTGGGATTACTTTCCTGACTGTCTTCTCAGCAAGTTCGTTATGGTATGGAGAAAAGCTACTCATTTTTAACGTTGATTTTGTGCCCCGCTACTTTGATAAACGCTTTCTGGTAGAATGTTGAGAGTCTTCCAAGTATAGGAACATATTATCAGCCAGTCGGGGTAATTTGGCTTTTTTACTTTACTTTTTTAAAAATCCCCTTTATTTCTTTCTTTCACCTTATTGTTCTGGTTCATATTTCAAGTACTATATTAAGTCAGTCAAATGTGAGAAAGGACGCCCTTGTCACATTTCTGATTTTGGAGGAAACATTTTCAGTTCTTTCCCATTTGGTATGACGTTGGCTTCTCGATGATCATAGATGCAGACATCCTCAATGAACTACTTGCAAGTCAAATTCAACAACAGATGAGGAAGACCACACACCCCATGATCTAGTTGATTTTATTTTAGCAATGCAATAATAACTTAATATACATGTGTTGGTTACTTTTCTCTCATTGCTGAGACAAAATACCCAATGACCAAAATTAAGGAAGGAAAGGTTTATTCAGCTCACAGTTTGTAGAGGTTTTAGTCCACACTCAGCTGGCTCCAAAGCAGAGTGGCACATGGCAGAGGGCAACGGTTCATGGAGGCGGAAGGCAGCAAAACAAGCTAGAGCAAAAAGTAGGAGTGCAAGAGAGCAAGCCTTTTTCCTTCCCTTATATTGTATGTAGGCTACCCGCCCTAAGGCGGGTGTAGAATTCACACCCATAAACCCAGCATTGGACAATGAATCAGTCATAAACTCTAGAAGCCTTCCCCCTTAACTGCATGAGGCTTTCTTTTCTCTTGGCTGTAGGGGTCGAGTGCCTGGATTGCTGAGCACTCTGAACCTGATTCTGAGGAACAAATTCTCTATGCCGCCGTCATTTTGGAACCTGGTGCGGCTGCTGCCATTCTGGAACATGGTGCTCTGTGGCTTTCTCCTCAAAGCAAGGTCCTTCACTTTTGCAGTTTTGAGGCTGCAAAGGGTGGAGACTGGCTGCTTCTTGTGATGCCCTCAGGTCATCTTTTTATATTCTCCCGTTCCTTCTCAGCAGAAGAGATCTCCTCAGCTCAGTCTTTGCAGTCCACAGCTTTACTGGAGCTTCCTTTCTGGCCAAACTCACAACATTTTAAGTCATCCTGCTGGGGTCTTTGCACTTGATTCTCAACATAAATCTGGCTAAAGACCCCCAACCATAGCCATGTGACTGCCTCAACATTCGACTGCCTTGAAATTTTTTCTGCCACTTTAATTAGTCCACCGCCCTTAATCTTAGTCTCAGGCAAAGACATGAGCAAGATGCAGACAAACTTTTTGCCAAGCTATTACACACATTGTCTGGAGTCCAGCAGCCAATGCAGTCCTTCTTCCCAGCAGAAACCTCCTGAGCCTGGACTTTACTGGCAGGATTTCTATCAGCTTTCTGGTCTTCTGAACTCTGACCAGAATCTCCCATATGGAATAGCCTAAGGTATTCCAGCACTACTCTTTCAGGCAACATCTCCAAACCTTTCCAAACTCTTCCCACAAGCCATTCTCGAAGGCTCTTGAACCACATGGTCAGGTACAGTCACAGCAACGACCCCACTTCTCTGGTACCAAATTTGTTGTAGTCAGGGTTTGCAGGGGAAACAGTACAATACAGGACACATAATTTATAGGATTATTCTATAATAGTCACCCAAAGAGTCATACACAAAAGAATGCAGGAAATCAGTCCACACACTAAAGACCAAAAGAATCCAGCTGAGGGCCTGGATTCCACAGCAATGTCCTGCATGAGTCCAGCTGAAAACCTAGAGCCCATGGCAATGCCCCCCAGGAGTCCATCTGGAGGCCCAGAGCCCACAACAACGTCTCATGCAAGTCTGTTTCACGGATCTGCACTGGGAAGGCCCAAAGGTCAGTGGTGGAAGCTAGAAAGTCTGCACAGCAGGATGAAGGATCTGTGCCAGCAGGCTGAGGGATCTGCACCAGAGCCAGGAAGCGACACTCACAATAAGGCAGAGCTCCCCCGAAAAGTACCATAGCCATCCTCAGCGACAACGAGGTCCCAAGCTCCTCCGATGATGAGAACAGCCAAGTTCCTATCAGGAAAGCCAGCGTGACAGGAGAACCAACAACCCCACCTCTTCCTCTCCAGTTCTCCTTTTTATGTTGTTGGCAACAGTCCTCAGGTGGGCCCTCCACACCCGGCACCACGCTGATTCACTTCAGCTGGGTGTTACAAGTTCACCACCAGTTGTCAGTCCACCACAATACACAAATCAATAAATATGCAGCACAGAAATAAAATTAAATATGCAAATGATATGACCATCACAATAGATGTAGCACTTTTTGGTTATAAAACTAATTGAGAGAGAAAGAGGGCAATTGGTTTAGCACATTTTAAAAATCTGAAAGTGCCTTGGCACTATAGGCTATAATATTCCTAAATTTCTTTGAGTTTGAAGAGGGTGTCATTTCTTTGCACAATGGTATGTTTTTTGTTATACTTGAGCTTAGTCCTGCCCTGCTCACTAAAGTTGGAGTTAGTCATTTTTATTTATAAAAACAAATTCAAATTTTGTTATCTTTTTTTCTCATTTTAGTATTTTCCAGTATTTATTTTTGTTGGATGATCTATTGCATTATGTTTGCTTTTATAATATGAAACATTTTGTGTGCTACCTTTGAGATATTTAGTGTGTCATATCTCTCTGAGAATCTTGAGAATATTGTAAAGGCTCCTCATCAGCTATCATTCTGGATTCAATTTTTTGGTGTTTATTTAAAAAACATGAGTTCCTTTTTTTCCTGTTTCTTGTGGCATTGTTCATTTAAGTCCTGCTCTTCATCAAAAGATGAATTATTCATTCACATACTGTCAAAATTTTTAATATATTTCAAGAACTGTGTGAAGCATTGGTAATTCAGAAATATATTCATTGTCAAAGTGGAAAAACTCTGTTATAAAGATATATATCTCTAGAGTAAGTCTGTATTGAACTACAATGAATTAAGCATATTTGTAGCAGAAATGGTCAGTGCTCTGCTCATATTCCTTCAAGAAGGCAAGGAATTAATGTGATGTGTGGTCCATGAGAGACAGGAGTCGATAAACAAATGCCTGTGAACCCCAGTAGGGAAATTCTGAGAGGCATCCTAAGCACCCTCAGGAAGGTCTCCCCAGTTGCCATATGACCAACACTCTCTCTTGACATCCTTTTTTCATTGTCTTGCCCATTCTGTAGTTTGCTAATGGGATTACTTCATAAATCAACTACTTACATTTATATCTTATCTTGGTGTCTGCTATTGGCACACCATATTAAGATATAACTTCAAAGTTTAGGCATTTTTATATTTTAAGGTGTTTCTTATCTTTTGCTATATTTTTTTACCAGAATAATTATAAAATAAGAAATTTTGTTACCTTTGACATTTTTTTTCATTATCTGACTCAAGGCTTCTTCCTGCCTTAAGCAAGTTGAAAAATGACTGCCCCTGGAGGGCCAACAGTCACCATGAAAAAGCACTGCTTACCACTGTGCTGCCCCTCCGTATTTCTGCCTCAGGCAAGTGCAACGATGAAAGGGATCACTTGCGATTTCTCAAACGATAAGGGTGACATGATTATTTATGAGTATGTGTTATGTGTAGAATTTTTTTTTTCTGAGCCTTGCTTGCTGTTCCCTTTTTAGATTTTATTCCAATGGTAGACTTTTTTTTTTTTTTAACAGGAATTGTATTATCCTTATACTTTTTTTTTTTGAAGTGTTTGATACATTAGAAGAGACACCTAAACATTTTCTTTTTTTCTCAGCAAAAAATAAAGTTAGATATATTCTACTGGCAAGATATGTTTTTTTAATCCATTTATATATATATATATTTCAAAAAATTTCAAAAGTAACAAAATTCCTTATTTTATAATTGTTCTGGTAAAAAAAAAGCAAATATATATATAAAATAGCAAATATATATGTATATATATATACAGACAGAGAAAGAGAGTCCATCAAAGCAATGTATATATACTTCAGGAAAAGAAAAACTTGTATAAATATGTTAATACTAAATTTACTGTGATATCATTAGATGAATACAATTTACCTTTGGACTCTACAATTACAAGATGTACTCAAAGTGGTGGCCGTTAGCTTACAGACATTTATTAGTACAGTGAACTGCTGCTTGGGTAACCTTGGTTATTGGAATTGATACACATACATTTTCAATTTCTTCTCTAAGGGCCAGTATAATGGGTTTTCTGTGATATACAACATCCTCTAAGGTCCCTATATAAGGATGACACCAGCTGTTGAAAAAACTTCATAGTATTTTTCTTTTCCTGAAATATGCACATATTTTTTTTGGCTCTCTCTCTCTCTCTCCCTCTCTATGTATATATATTATAATATGTATCTCCACACTCATAAATATATACATAAATCTAGTACTTCTGTATTTTAGATATATACATACATGAAATAGAGAAAAGTAGAAGTAAGAAAGAGTGAAGAAACCTGAAGCATATTTCATTTTTCTGTCGTTGATGCCTGCAGTTAGAATAGGCTGAAAGTGTAACAGAGTGTGCAGTAATAAAAACATCAAAAGTCCTGTTTTGACTTAAAATATCTTCTTACATGACTTCAAATATCTTCTTACACAATATTTCCAAGTTGCTTAAAGCTTCCAAATTTATGAACATCATAATTTGGGACTTATTCAAAAAGAATATGTGACAATATATCCAGTTATTCCAGCTGTATTAAAAAATAGTTAAGTTACTTAAATATGTTAGTCATTTCAAAGTACATTTCAATGAGAGTAATTTAATTATTTGCATGTTTAGGATTAGCTAGCTAACATGTTACCATGAGCAATACAGAGAGCCTGCGTTTTCCCCAACATATGTTTTTGGCCCTGTCATCAAGGATCACATGATGTAGTTGTGTGGCTTTTTTTCTGTGACCTCTATTCTATTCCATTGGTCTACATGGCTGCTTTGGTACCAGTATTGTGGTGGTTGTGCTTATTTTAACGATGAGGATTATGAGGGGAAAAAACATTTAGTACCTTGTAGCAGTCATATATATCTATAAAGAAAACTCGGGGCTGGTGAGATAGCTCAGCGGCATAAGTGCCTGCCTGGCAAACGTGAGGTCCTGAGTTTGACTCCCGGTACCCACACACACAAAAAAAGAAAACCCATACTTTATTATGTGTAATTTAATAAAAGCATTTGAAATTCTCAATAAATACAAAAATGTTCTTAGATTGTTTAAAATTCTGTTCAATTTCACATTTAAATGAATTATTTAACAGTATCAAATGACAAGTTTTTGTCCTCTGGGTAATGTATTGACACAATCTAGCTATTATTTTGTACTAAAACAGATTTTCAGTTTTAAGATCACCTGCTTACATTTCTGAAATGTAATCCACCCTGATTTTGAGTGTTGTCTCTCAATGCAACAGACCAGTCAATTAATAATACAAGCATGGTACTTGAAGACGTAACAAAAAGGGACATATACCAACAAATACCAGCATATACCAATTGTCTCCTGGGACACAATTCTACAACTTCCTGCTGACCCAAGAGTACTGCTTTGATCTTATATTTCAGTAGGTAGCATGATTCCGGTGGAGATAGAACAGAAGAATGGAAAATTTACACATTCTATGAATATCATTATACTCTGTGTGAAAGATTCAGAAACAGGCTCCAAAACCACCATATGGAAATGCCTTCTTATTATCCCAAGTACAGTCATTTATTTCAGTTCATCTCTTTAGATATGCATTTGTACTGGGTGAATTTTATGAAATGCCCTGTATTCTAATATTGGAATAATTGATTTAAAAGATTTCCTAAGGAAATACCTAGATTATTTTCTGGATATATACTACCTCAAAGAGTAATTGTTGAACAATGAGCAATCATTAATGGCTTTCCAAGATTACTGTCTAAACTATATTTTTTAATCTCGTCATGAGTATGAGGGTCACAGCCCAAAGCCTTTGTAACCAGGTATGTGACTTCATTTATTCCTCCATATTTATAAAGCTGCCACTGGTGAAGGGAATTTGGTTGGACTGACATGATTTGTTGTTCAGAAAGTCATGTTTGTTATTATCCTGCTTTCTCTACTTTCTGGAGCTTTGCAAATTGCTTGCTGGGGGATTTGTTCCAATATCAGGAAAGATACTGAAGTTAAAGCGAACTGATCTTTAATTTCAGTGTATGTGCTGCCGAAGCAAGCACGTGATCTTTAATTTCAAAATGCTGTGTGCCGTGCTTTTCAATTGCTCACCTCTTAACCTCTTTGGCCTGTTAGAAAAGTAAAGGTATATTTAACCCGTTCCTGTTGCAGATTATTTGGATATAATACCTCAAAACACGTGTAAATCATGGATACTAAAATTTGAGTAAAATACTTAGTCATATATCTCCAATAGTTCCTATTTCAAAGTATTTGGCTTTTGAGGTAAATTTGAACCTTCTTCATCTCTATTCTATTACATCACGGGGGTTTATCACAAATTCCAGGGGTTTTTGTAATTGTGATTGATCTTGGACATTTTTTTTTTGAAAAAGCACTTGAAAATCTTTGTAAAATTTTAGTCTATATAAAAGGAAATATTCACTATGACAATCCTTACTCACCTTACTCAAGAAGTGATCATAATAGAAGTAAAATCATTAAAAGCAACAGGTTTTTCAAATACTTAAGACTTATCCTAGTGCTTTATGAATTGTTGTTATTCTTATTTTTTTACTATTTCTCTCTTCATACTTATTTACTTTCTTCTATTCCTTTTTCTCCACATTTTCCTCCCCTGTATTACAATGATTAGCATCTCTGTTATCATACTTCATTATTACTCCTATTGGCATCCTTCATTGTACCATATGTCTTCAATATTTTACAGATACTATATTTATGAAATGTTATGCATCTTTGTTGCTGGTATGTTTTTCTTAGCAGGTAAATTCAACTACAGTAGGATAATACTTCTGAGTTATTAAATTTTTGTATATTAAGGAATTATAAATTTCTAAATATATATATTTTATATTTTTTTCTATGCATTTATCACTAAAATAAAAGGAGCACCTAGCTTGCTTTGCCAGGACATTTATATAATTCCTTTCTCTTCACATTTTTGCAAAGCGTGTGCAGTAGAAGCCCATCATTTCTTTGTCATAGAATTATGCGTTCAGTAAGTTGTTGAACTATTGAGTAAACACATAAAATAATTTAACTGTATAGATCATTGCATAAATTAAACATAAAATTGGAGTTGGGGAGATAATTTAATGCAAAACTTTAGTATTCAAAATGACTAGATGTATGAAAAATCAGGAAACTCAGTAGTAGAAGTGGCCCTGCCTTATACACTGTGCTGCCTCCTACTTACAAGCTCTTCCTAGTGTCTGAAAGTACTTGGAGTCCAAACAGCTGGGAGCTTATGGGTGGTTGTGAAGATAAATAATGATGGTAAGATAATGTGTTACATCTATATCTTACACAGATGTGTTCTGCATGTGCTATATGACCCATTTCCCGCGAAATATTTCTTTACTTACACACTTACATGAACTGAAGCTTCACAACACCTCAGTTCCATCAAGGCTGAGAATCAGGCACACTAAGGCTACCCTCCAATGATCGATAAAGTGACAGCTAAAATTCGTGGCTCTCACAAAGTAAAGCAGAAACAGGGAAGAATAATGTGCGTCTTGCACAGTAATATTAGGGTTATTCCATCAAAAGAAAGAGAAATGATTTATAGGAACCCAAGCAGGATGGTTTAGTTATAAAAATCCTCTACGGTGTCTCTACAAAGAAAAAAAATTGCCAAAATTACACATCACCATGGTTTGTCTTAAGAATGTGGAGGTAGAATACAAGGAAAATGATGGCAATTATTTTCTTGTCATCATGTGGGAGCTGGTATTTACAAACTTACATATTTCTAGGCATGCTCTACTGGTATCCAACTGTGATTTGGGTTGGCAGAAGCAGAAATGAAAATAACTTTCTTTAAAAGGGGATTAGAAATATTAACAGTCCTCTTGGTTTGGCTCATTTAAATTACATAATGTTTGCAGGTTTTACTATATTGCATCATATGTCGGCTCTTCCTTCCTTTGTCAGACTGAATAATATGTCATTTTATGTATATTCCACATTTCATATACTCATTTGGGTTCTTTCACTTTTTGGCTATTGTGAATCCTGGGTTATCTTAGTCACTGCTGGGACAAAATATCAAACACTTACAACTTAAAGGAGGAGAGGTTTTCAGTCCATAGTTGGCTAACTTCAAGGCGGAAATGGCATGTTGGAAGGGCCTAGGTGGAGGCAAGCTGCTCAACTCATGGCAGCCAAGAAGCAGAGAGAGTGAAGGGAGCAGGCTGGGAGGGAGAGGTGTCTTTCTGGGCCTAGACCAGGCCCCACCTCACAGCAGCACATTAAGCTACTCAACTCACAATGGTTGGATGTACTGTTGAGTCTGAGTAGAGCAACCCTTAATCAACTCACCCTCCTCACACATGAGAATTTGGGGGCCTTTTAGATCTAAACCACAATATGGATGTATAAATATTTCTTCAACATTATCCCTTCATTTATTTTGTGAATATGTCCACCAGTGGAATTGCTGGATCTATATTAATTCTCTTTAATTTTTGTCTTCCACAGTGGTTATACCATTGTACGTTAACAACAAGAATATTGAAGATTACACTTTTTCCTTATTTGCACCAACATGTATTGGATTTATGATTTTTGATAGTAGCTATTGTAAAGGGTGTGTGGTGATATATCATGATTTTTTTTTTTTTTTTGTGGGTACCAGGGGTTGACCTCAGGACCTCGCAGGCCAGCAGGCACCTGTGCCACTGAGTGATATCACCGGCCCTTTTTCTGTATGTGGGTACCAGGAGTTGAACTCAGGACCTCGCGCTTGCCAGGCAGGCACTTACACCACTGAGCTATTTCACCGGCCCCATAATTTTTTTTTTAATGACAGAATTAACACCATGTTTGCTACATATTTTAAAACATATCCTTTTAGTCTGTTTGTCTTTCAATTTTATACATAGTTTTATTTTAATAACACTGGTCAATTTCTTTTCTTTCTTTTAAAAAACAATTTGGATTTATGACTTAGTAATGAAAGTTTGCACCGCAAGATTATTTTTTTGTTAAATCCTATATTTTCAAGCATCATTTCCCACAACATTCCAGGTTGACAGTTCCTTTCTTTCACCATTTGAAAGTATTGTGCCACTTCCTTTTGCCTTCTGTTGTTTCCAGTGAGAAATTATGTTTTCCTTGTAATTGAGCTGTCTTTTCTCTCCCATACTTTTGTACTATTTTTCCTTTGTCTCTTCCCCACATAGTCTCCGCTAATGGGAGTGGCGGTGGTGGAAGTGGCTTTCTCCTCGCTGAGGAAATCCATGACTTGACTGCACACAGAGGAAGAGAAGAGCCTGGTTAAATGAGTGCAGTGAACATCTGGGCTCCTTCTGTTGTGTCCACTGAACTGTGTGGTTGGGCTCCTTCCAGCTCTCTCGCTCTTCTCTGACACCACCCTGGGAGATGTACTGAAGTGCCTCCTTACAGCCTCACAAGGGTGGAATCTTGATTCCCCACTTGGTCTGTACAGGGGACTGTGAGGAGAGGGCTATAACTTTTCCCTTGTGATTTGGTTGGAATAGAAAGGTTATTGTCTAAAATTTTTCTTTCTTGCTAGGTTGCCCCTTTCCTAGTCCTTTGGGCAGGGAGGATAAGCTTTTCTCTGAGCTGTTTTGGTGGTTATTGTTAGGGATTTTAAGTTCCTCAGTTCTGCAGAAACTAGTTTGGGATATAAGGCAAAACCAGTGACAAGCCCCAGAGAAATCACCCCCACGTCACTGGTTGGTACTTAGTCTGTAGCTAACTTGCACTTTGGGTGACTTGAATCTTTGTCTGCTCTGCACGTGTTTGTTAATGACTTGTAGAAGCTTTCAATTGCAGTGCTGTGGGTTACCTGCAGATACAGACATTCCCAAGGAGCACACCACACGCAACCAGCCCCAAACTGCCACAGGAATGACATAAAAAGTTCTGATCACAAAGATAAGAATCTCTTAGGTAGGTAGAATGAAAGTTCTTGAGAAACACATGCTTTGCCAAGGAGCACAAGAAAGACATGAAGAAGATGCTGGCCAGCAACGCCACGGGCATGAATGCATGATCTGAGGCTACCAAGACCGTCCTAAAGACTGAGGAGGTCGAGCCTAAGATCCTAAGGCGCGTGAGCCACAAGCCCAATCTACCCGCCTGCACTGCCCACGCTGAGCTCAGGGGGTGTTTGTGCCTCTATTGGCAGTGGTTTCAGGCTCTGTTGGCAAAGGCCAAGACCACATCTCAGAGCACGGTCCAGGCTCCAGCTCCCAAAGGTATCCAGGTTCCTATGACGACGATGGGGTAGAGGCCTCCGTCTGCCAGTGTGAGGGCAGAGGAGCAGTGGGACTCACTCTTACGCTGTCGTTTGCATGGGGCTGGTGTTCTCCTCCGCTGTTTGTACGGATAACCCTGAGGTGGGGTCTTTCAAACCACAACCACATAAAACTGCCCTGAGTATTGACTTAGGGTTATAAATATATTTTAGGGAATAGGCCAATTCATAAATACAGAATTAAACAATGATGTGCATCAACTCCGTCTTTCCGGAGGTTCAGCTCAACTATCAGTTTTCTAATAGGCTTTTTAAAGCACTGTTTTTTTTTTTTTTTTTTTTTTGTGGGTACTGGGGGTCAACCTCAAGACTTCGCACACCAACAGGCGCCCGTGCCACTGAGCGATATCACCAGCCTTTTTTTCGTATGTGAGTTCCGGGAGTTGAACTTGGGCCCTTGCGCTTGCCAGGCAGGCGCTTACGCCACTGAGCCATCTCACCGGCCCCATAAAGAACTGTTTTTTAAAATGTGATTTTTAACATTATTTTTTCTCATGGACAACAAGTTGACTGAACACCTTATGGTGCAGAGCCATCTCTGATGGGGCTTCCTGTTCTCCAGTGTCTGCTCTCACTTATTTCTTTAGTGGCAAGAGCTCTGTTTTAGTTTGACACATAATTGGAATAAAACTAGATTTATCAGTCTTTACAAATGCATTAGCACATATTAGTTACACAGAATAATAGGCTTCATTTTGTCTTGCTGGTACGTGTATATAACAGTGATTATTTTCACCCCTTCTTACCTCTCTTCTCTCCCTTTTGTCCCTCTCTCATTTTTAATACCTTTTTCTATTTTCCTAGCATCTCTCTTTTTCTTTTCTCTCTCTAATTAATATTTTTTACAATTTTTTTTTTAGATTTCACTTATGAAGGTAGACATGTGATATTTACATTTCTGTGTCTGGCCTATTTCACTTAACACAATGATCTCCAGTTCCATTTATTTTTTCTGTAGATGTCATGCTTTTGTACTTCTTTTTTTTTTTTTTTTATGTGCGTACTGGGAGTCGAACTCAGGACTTCGCGCTTGCTACCAGGCACTTGTGCCACTGAGTGATATCACCAGCCCTTTTTTTTCCTTTATGTGGGTTCCGGGAGTCGAACTCAGGACCTCACGCTTGCCAGGCAGGTGCTTATGCCGCTGAGCTATCTCACCGGCCCTGTACTTCTTTATGACTGAATAATATTCCATTGTGTATGTAGACCATGTTTTGATTTGATTATAATTTTTAAAAACATAAGCAGAAATTTTATATTTATCTTCCTGGAAATGTACGTAAAGTAGCGATCATGCTTTATCTGCTCCTCTTTTTGGCTTGCAGAGATGCTTGTATGTTTGCCGGCACTGCTGCATTCATCTTGAGTAAGCAAGAAGTCACATGTGAAACACAAATAAGACAGAAAACCCTGGGGCCTTGCTGATTTTATGAAACTTCCCTATAAAATCTGACTGCCTAGCCATAGATTATTTTCATGGATTAGAAATTATCTTATTTAAGCCACTGTTTTGGGTTTTACCACTTACAAACAAGTCTAAACTTATATTCCATCCTATATATACTGATTAGAGAAAATAAATAAAACAAAAATGTTTATATGCTGAGCTCCACAGTATAAATAAGTCAGTTTCCGAACTCTTTGTACTGTTCCACATGTAGTTTTGCATATGGAACCACAATAGTGACACTATTTAAAATTCTTTATATTTAAAGCATATGGTGAGATTAAATTCATAATTTTTTTTCTTTAATATTTCCTCAAGTAGACTTGAATTTTCTTTTCACAAATTTTAGAAACTACTTGGTTAATTTTAAGAATAAAATAACAGTATAATTCATATATCAGGAACTCATGTTTTCACATGAAAGGGAGATGAAATTTTGATTAGCTTACATTGAATTTATAAATTCAGTAAGGGTAAATAGTTTAAAATTTACTTTCAACATAGTACTTTATTGTTTTGAGTCTTCAGGTTTGCCCTTGGTGAAGCTTTATAGATTTTGTTACAAAATTACAGATATTCCTCATTTAGCAACCAACTTGTTCAACAACTGTTTGAAGTTACAACTGAGTTGTGGTGTTCCTACTTACAACCTGCAGGTAGGAATTACCAGCTGTTTTTTTTTTTTGTATAGTTCTGTACATCTTATTGATAAAACCTCAATATCTTTTTTGTACAGTACATCTTGTTTAGACAGTACTGTAATTTTTGCTGATTGTATTGTACAGTATAGTATTATAGTTTTGTGTTCTTTTTTTTTTTTCTTTTTATTTGGGTACTGGGGGTCGAACTCAGGACCTTGCACTTGCCAGGCAGGCACTTATGCCGCTAAGCTATGTCACCGGCATTTATGTTCTTTTATGCATTACAGTACTGCTTGTAAGAGTTATGCAAATAAAAACAAAGTCATCAAGTTGGAGTTTCCTTTGACCATGTCTTTGTTCTGAATGTTGTAATGCCCATACGATACATGATTCCACAGGAACAGATCTCAGTTGTTAATGAACGTCCGTGCAAGCAGGTTTCTGAGACGTTCTTTAGTTCTGAGTGGTGTTGGCTCTGGGACGATGGTTGTGCCACGATCCTTTCCAGTCAGTACTGATGGAGCCTAGGGCAGCTCTCAGCTTCCGGGAATCCCACTAAGTTCTCTTACTCACTCTTAGGCAGACTTTCATTTATGTTTCAAGTCCAAGTAATGATCTTTTTCTTATTTGAAGTATTTACATTTTATTTTTCTAGATGTAGGACATTGACTGAGAATTCCAGTTGAAATTTTTGATGTGTAGTCAACACTCCCTTTCTTGCTTCATTTAAATACTTGCCCTTGATTATTCCTGTTTTACAAATGAGGAAGCACAGGGGACTTTCCCAGAAGGAGACGCTCTGCATGTAGCCCAGCAGTACCGGAGGGAAGGTGGTATTTTACTCAACACACTTGAGTTCGCGTGAAAGTGGGAGTTGCCACTGAGTTTAAAGCATCTCTGTGAATGTTTCTCTGTGTATCTGAAAACTGCAGTGAATCAAAATGCTTAAGTTCAATGTGTTCCACTACACTTCCCTAAAAATGTCTAAAGAAGGAGAGAGCTCACTGATGTTGGCACATTTGGGGTTTAATGTGTTATCTTCTGTCATTTTTTTTTATTTTTTGTGGGTACCGGGAGTCGACCTCAGGACCTAGTGCACCAGCAGGCGCCCGTGCCGCTGAGCGATATCACTGGCCCTTTTTTCGTATGTGGGTTCTGGGAGTCGAACTCAGGACCTCGCGCTTGCCAGGCAGGCGCTTATGCCTCTGAGCCCTCTCACGGCCCCTCTTGCATCATTTTTATTTACATTTTTAAATAGCCAGTGAGTTGCATCATACTCTGCTTAAATTTTCGAAGTTTTCCTTCTGCGAGTTTTCATTTTCTGTATTTGTCCTAGCTTTTCCGGTTGAGTTTTCTGTTCAATGTCATTTTAAGACATTCTTTCTTTATTCTGAACAACAAGTTCTTTCAGTTTTAGATACTGCAAATAACTGTTTTTCAAATTGTAACCTGGCTTTTAAATTAATGTATAGAAGTGGTTCTAAAGACTTGTTCCGTAATTGTTTTACATTATAAAAATTTTTTTTAAATCCCCCAAATTTTATGTTGGTTCTCAATTCACTACAAAAAAAGTACATCTTAGCATTTTTTTTTTTTTTTACAAAAAGTTACCGTATTTTTCAAAAGAACTAAAAATCTATGAGAAGCATAAGAGTGCTATATATATTTGGAAAATACTTTCAGGCTTAATAAAAAACAGTGGGATTTTAAAATTCATCCTGCATTCAATTTGTTGCAGAATGTCAGTTTACTTGAAGTATCTAAAGAAAATTTGGCCTCACAGAAATATATAGTTGTAAAACATAGAGTATTTGCAAAGTCATTTTGGCTGCAAGTATCAATATTTTTTGATAATATACTAAAACTTGATATTGTAATTTCTCAAAGGTCAGCATCAATGTGGAATCTGAAACCATATTAAAGACTGTTTTGGACTTCGTTTCATTAAAAATCATTGATCATTTTGCACTTTGAGTCAATTTTTTTACTCATGCATGATTCTTTGCAATAAGTTATTGACTTTGACCTTATACCTTTTTATATTTTGGTCTTTCATTGATGTGGAATTTATTTCACACTTCAATGAGAGAAATGCATCCATCTTTATCTTTCTTTAGTATAATTTAATAGACATTCTAGTATTTCCCTAGTGAGGGAATAGACTCCTATATTCTCAGATACTAAGTTTTCTATCTCTATCTCTCTGTCTATATCTGTCTATCATCTATCAAATGAAGCACTTACATGGATTATAATGGACACATAGACTATAATGGAGCTGAAATTTTTCTATTGCTTTGTGAACTCATAGCCTTCTTAGAATAATAACGCAATTAATATACTCATTTCTTTGTGGTGATGCTGATGTGCACAAACTTACTGAGCTGCCAGTTGTACGAAAGTATTGCACTTATGATTATGTGTGGTACATACGTTTGGAGAAATTTAACCTGAATTGAAGACCAGACACAAGCGTATTACTCTCAGTATCTTTATGATCTTAGCAAAAACAAAAATTTCTTCATAATGTTGAAAGAAAAGGCTAGACCCAACTATGATGTTCAATTTATACTGGCTTTAGACGGTTTAAAGATGCCAGAAATGTTATTCCTTATGAAATGTGAAGTGAGTGGAGACTCTGCTAATGCAAATGTGAAGGCAGCTGGAGAAGTTTTGGAAAGTCTAGATAAGCCTATTGTGGGGGAAAGTAAGTTGGAGAGCAAGTCTTCAATATTGGTGAAATTTCCCTAATGGAAGTGGATGCCTGGAAGGACTTTCAACCATAAGGAGACCAAGTCGATGCCAGTTTTCAAGGCTTGAGGAAAGGATATTAGTTTTGTTTTGGGAAAGGGTTGCACAGTACAAACTGAAACCCACTGTGACCTGGAATGGTGAGGAGCTCAGAGTCTTCAGGCGTATGAGTCTGTCTAACCCTGTCCTGGTTCGGTATACAGGTAGAATAGTGAATTAGATAGGTCAGTAGAGTAACAGATATATTGCTTTTTGTATTTTACACCATTTTTACTGCACCTTTTCTATTCGTAGACACATACTTTCCAACTGTATGAAATGCAGTAACCTTCTTTACTGTAAGTTTGTACTTAGGAGCGAAAGGTTGTGCCTTGTAGTTTAGCTACACAGAAGGCTGCGCTTTCTAGGTTCGTGTAAGTGAGCTCTGATTACTCCATGACAAAATTACCTCTTGATGCATATCTCAGAATTAGACAGTGCATATCTGTACATACATTTGTTTTAGAATTCTGTATTTGGCTTTTATTCCTGTGTGTCTTTTCTATACTAATTTGACACTGTTGAATTCACCAAGGCTTTGTAATATAATTGAATATTTGATAAGGCATGTTTCCACTTCCTGATTTCTTTTTCAAAATTACTATATTTTTGATGGAACATTTTTTTCTGGATAAAATGTAAAACAAGTTCATAAATTCCCTTCCCAAATCCTCTTGGTAAATGTAAATTAATAGATTTGTAAGTGTAATTCATTATCCCCTTATATATTATCTATTATTTCCTGGCTATTTAGAGTTTTGTTGCTACTATAATAAACATTTATTACTTCTATTTCTAGTTAGGTTACTTTGGATTTGAAAACATACATGGATTTTTCTCTTTTTTACTAGTGAATATTAGTAATACAGAATGGTACAACTCATTTTGGGAAATTGATACATGCATTTAACGTATCTTGATCATTTTCAATCCCATTACACCCCTTCTGCCTTTTATTCGATATTAGAGAAAACATATGATATTAATATTCTTTCTCTATTGTGTATATAGATCACCATTTCTTCATCCATTCACCTGTTAACAGGCATATAGACTATTTTCACAGCTTAGCTATTTGTGAATTGTGCAGCTATAAACACAAGTATGCATCTGTCACTATAAAATTATGTTTTTAGTTCTTTTATGAATATACTCAGGAGTGGGATAGCTAGATCAAAACGTATGTCTAATTTTAGTTTTTGAGGACTCTCCATACTTATGTCCATAGTGGTTGTACTAGTTTACATTCCCACCAACCAATTAAAACCAGCCAACAAATTATAAATTGATTTTTTTATTTGGCAACCTTAGGCCCATTATTGGGCATAAGAATTTGCTGATTAATTTGATATTGTATTTAGAGGTTCACAACACAAAGTTTACATATTATTGTGTGCATAACAAATGAAAATATAAATATTTACATTATACTATAAATCATATATGCATACAGTAATGTTAATATTTTTATCATTGTGTGATACTACAAATGTTTCCCTTTCATACTTGCAAATTATTGTTCTTCTTTGGTTTGTGATTTGGAAATCCTCTACTCTGTGTATGAGATGGAAGGACAAGGAGGCATCCTAGTTTTTTCTCTGAAATACATTGTTTTATTCCTCCTTATTTTTACCTTTCTATAATTTGAAATAATACAAACAAAAATATTATTACTTACTCTAAAAGTCTCTATCTTTTTAAAGGGGCTATAGTGAAGCTAAATCTCTCATAATTGGTGAACTGATCTTTTGATATTTTGCCAACTTGTTTTACTTTATATTATAAATTTCTACCATATCCTTGCTTTTTGTTAAACTAATTCTTTTTCCTTTATATATCATTTATTCTCCTTTTATGAATTAAGAAATACATGTCTTTTTTTCTAATCCTCTAGTGGTAATTTAAATTTCTTTTAAAGAAACATTGCATTTTTTTTCAAAAATTATATATATATATATACACGTATGCATTACATGATTTGGCAATATAGGAAAACATACTAATATCTTAACATTAATGGAATATAATTTCAGACTTCTCTAGGAACATGTAATATTTATATGCCAGACAAATAGATATATAGATAAGGAAGTTTATTTTAAAGAATTGTTTTAGTGCAATTAATGGACAGCCCTCTGACCTACTAAATCAGATGTTATCATCAAAATATAATCAGTATGTACTGCAAACATGTACTAATAGAAGTTAAGAAAAACAAAAAAAATAGGGAAATTTAGAGATTGAATGACAGGCATAGTGAAAGGTTAAGTAGCAACAATTTTCGTTGCACTATTTGATGTCAGTTAGAACATTTGATGTCAGTTAGATGGATGCACTTGGAATATACAAACAAACAAGTTACCTATGTAAAAGCAAACCAGTGGGTATTACGCCACATCCAGGTAGGCATAAGACGTTCTGTGCTCTATTGCACAGTGGAGTGATTGCGTGTAACACTAATGTGTGTTTCAGAAAACTAGAAGAAAGAAATTTGGACATTCTCACCATAAAGAAATGATGTGCTTGAGGTGATAGATGTTTACCCTGATTTTAACATTACTGAATGTACACATACAGCAAGACATCACATTATACTCAATAGCTATGTAGAATTTTTATGTATCATTTAAAAATAAAATGAAAATGAAAGTAAACCAATTAAATTTCCAGTTCAGCATTTTACTTCTAAATAGGGAGGTGAGGAAGAGTGCATTTTACATAAGTCAATACTTTAACATTCACTTAACCATGAATATTAATTTATTCTGCATCTGATATGTATGAAAGGAACTAAGAGGCTTGATGACTACAATATTTTCAATCTAAACAATTGTAGGGATAAAATAAGTGGATGGGATAAATTTGGTTTGTGGTAAAAGTTTTTGTTTGGGATAGTAGAAAGATTATAAGGAGGTCAGTTTCCGACAGATTGTTATGTCCAGAAAGTATTTATTAATATATTAATTTAATAGTATTAATAGTATTAATTTAAATTTCAGGAGAAAGGTCTAGACTACATTATTTAATTTTGGGAGTTGATCATGTTTAAATGAGTTTTGAAGTCATAGTAGAGCTTGAGGTCGCGAGGAGAAAAATTGTAGAGAGAAAAGTTAAGAACAAAGATCTTGGGGGTCTCCAACTTTGAGAAGTTGGGTGGGAAAGAAATCAACAAAAAGGATAAAATTCCTGTTGATAAAAAGCAAAACCAAGAGTGTGGTGCATAGAGACAAAGATAGAAATATTAATTGTTAACTGTTAGCAAATCAGAAAACTTCAGATACTGATCAGAGCAGTTTGTTAGAGGTCTTGGAGGAAACCTTGACCAAAGTGTGTTTCAAAAAAGAATGAGAGGAAAAATTGGAAGTGGTAAATATAGGCACAATTTTTTCCTACAAAAGATGGCAGAAAAATTAGGGTTGTGGGATGAACTACATAGAAGATAGAATTGGGGTGAGTAAAATTACTTATGTCATTTATTTATTTTTAGTGATCCAAGAGAAAGGGAGAGATCAATAATTCTGGAGAGAATACAGTTGTGTATAAATTCCTTGATCAAATTAGAAACTATGGGATTTAGTCAGCCAGTGATAGAATTTAGAGAAAAGCTGAAGTCTCATTTTTTCCCTTAAGTCTTACTCTTGTTATTTTCCGTTTCTATTCTGGGCTTTCTAAATGGTGGCATAGTGGAAATCAATCTACATGTATTCCTTGGAAAGGGAGAGGGAAGATTTTTAAATTCCACAGGGGAAGTGGTCAATAGTTAACCTCCCAGAATTCTACTCAGACTGGGTTTAAAATGTGTTTTCTTTTAAGGTGAATTTTGGTGCTAAGTCAAAGTTGTACATTTAAATAATTGTTGTTATCAGTTGTCTTGACTTAGGAACTACATAGATACTTCACATCACTGATTGTAAAAGAGCTACCTCAAAGCTAAAGTTTAATTGCATCTTGAAAATTGCAGACATGTTATTATAATACCCATGGTAGGTAGTTTTGAATGAGAATTAAATAAGTAATACTATCAAATGTTGTAAATACACATTTTTTCA
This sequence comes from Erethizon dorsatum, assembly GCA_028451465.1. Taxonomy (NCBI): domain Eukaryota; kingdom Metazoa; phylum Chordata; class Mammalia; order Rodentia; family Erethizontidae; genus Erethizon; species Erethizon dorsatum. The sequence goes on along the minus strand of CM051826.1, from coordinate 128,154,872 downwards.
TTTTTATGATCATCATCTTTCAGGAGTTCTGATTTATATATTATTAAATTCTATTCCTCAGAAAATATCCATAAGTTAGGACTTTTAATTTTCAATTTATATCAGGAACAAATTAAGAATGGAGATTACAAGTAATCTGTTCCACCCAAAGGATATCATCAATAACTTCCACATTGCAAAGGAAGTGAATTTGTGTTCTTCCTTACCTTACCAGGTTATTCTATGGCACTTAATAAGATCTATTGCTACTTTCCTCCTTTCCTCAGCTTTTGCATAAACACAACTGTTTTTGTAATATTTTTCTCATAACTCCTTAGTAGATTCCTTATGTGTTTTCATTTAATCATTTTTTAAAAATGTTTGTATGCGTACGGCCTCTGTCGCTGCCATTATGTTCAGAGCGATCTTCCTGCCTCAGCCTCCCAGGTGCAGCACCACACCTGACATTTGCTGCTTTTTTGAATTTTTGATGATAGCCTTTTTTTTTTCTGGAGTAAAATGGAATCTCAGTGTTGTTTCAGTATGCATTTCTTAAATGGCCAAAGATGCTGAACATTTTTTTGTGTGTACTTATTAGGCCATCTGTACTTCTTATTTTGAGAAGTATCTATTCATTACAATTGCCCACTTCATTGGGTATTTTACTTGGGGAATCTATATTTTTGCCATTTTTATATATTTTAGACATTAGTTCTCTAGGGTACAGCTGGCAAAAATTTTTACCCCTTCTATAAGTTCTCTGGTCATTCTGTTTTATTCACTGTGTGGAAGTTTTTAATTTAATATAATTCCATTTGTTTATTGTTAATATTATTTCTTGTGCAATTGGGGTTCTGTTCAGGAAGTCCTTGTATATGCCTGTATCTTCAAGGTTTTACTTACTTTACCTTCCAACAATTTCAGTGTTTCTATTGAGGCCTTTGATCAATTTTGAGTTGATCATAGTACAGGCAGAGAGGTGATTCTAGACTCATTCTTGTGTGTACGGATAACCAGATTTCCCAGGACCATTTACTAAAGAAGGTAAATGTTTTTTGCCCTTTTGTTAAAAACCAGATGGCTGAGAGTTCCTGTGATTGTTTCTGGATCCTCAAATCTACAGTATTTGTCAATACGTCTATCTTTGTGCCACTCTCAAGTGCTTTTTTTATTCCTGTAGCTCTGTAGTGTGACTGAATTCTGGGATTTTGATGCCTCTTGCTTGTTGCCCAGGATTGCTTTGGCTGTTCTGGTTTGGTATAAATGTTAGGAGTGCTCTTTCTAGTTCTAAGGAGATACTGTTGGTATTTTTATTGGAACTGTGTTAAATCTATACATCACTTTTGGTAATATGGCCATGTCTTTCCATTTTCTAATGTTCTCTTCAATCTCTTTGTGCCCAGTACAGTAGTTTTTATTATACAGATCTTTTCCTTCCTTGATTATGTTAATTTCTAGGTATTTAATTTTTTGGAAGCTACCACAAATGGGATTGTTTTCATGATTTCTTCCTCAGCGGGTTCACTTTTATTATACAGGAACATTATTGATTTTGTGTATTAATTTTGTATCTTGCCACATTGCTGAAATTGTTTATCACCTGTAAGAGTTATCAGGTTCAGTTTTTGGAGTTTCCTGTGTAAAGGAATATTTCATCTGTAAATAAGGATAGTTTGACTTCTTCCTTTCCTATCTGAATCCTATTTTTCTTTCTCTTGCCTGATCACTTTGGCTAAAGTTTTGAGTGGTGAAAGTGGACACCCTTGTCTTGTTACTGATTTTAGAGGGAATTCTTACTGTTTTTCCCTGGTGTGCATGATGTTGCTAGTAGGTTTGTCATAAATGGCTTTAATCAGTTTGAGAAAATGCCTTCTATAACTGTTTCCATTGGGATTTTTATCATGTATGGATTTTGGATTTTAATAAGGTATTTTCTACATCTATTAAAATGATCATGTGATTATTATCCTTGCTTCTTTTTATGTGATGCATTACATTTATTGATTTACTTGTGTTGAATTTACTTATGCTACACCCTGAGGATGAAACCAACTTGTTAAGGATGTATGATATTTTTAATGATTTGTTGCATTTTGTTTGCCAGTAACTTCTTAGGGCTTTTTCATTCATGTTCATTTAGGAAATTAGTCTGTAGTTTTCTTTTTCTGTTGTGTCCTTGTCCAGTTTTGGTATCAGGGTAATACTAACTTCATGTAGTTGGTTTAACAGTGTCTATTCCCTTTCAGTTTTATGAAAGACTTTGAGGAATATTGGCGTTAGCTCCTCCCTTAAGTTCTGATGAAATTCTGCTTTGAATCTGTTGTCTTTAGTTTTTCTGGCTCACTTTGTCTGGGGTCATAATCATTACCGTACTCCAGTACCAAAGGACTGGGTGTGGACTAACAGACAACAACTTCTCATCCCTAATAAATTGGAAAAGTAGGATCCTGGGGCAGACTCAAATACCAAGAGCCTTCATGCAACAGGAACCTGGAAAAAAGCAGGGGTAGCTATTCTATTTGCAGACAAAGTGGATTTCAAGCCAACACTGATCAAGAGAGCCAAAAGTCACTATATATTTGTTGAGAGAATACTCCAAGATGAAGAGATAATAATCATAAATATATATGCACCAAATACCAGTGCACTCAACTATATAAAACAAATATTAATGAACATGAAAATTCAAATAAGCACTAACACAACTGTGATGGGGGACTTCAATACCTCATTGTTACAAATAGACAGACCAACTAGACAAAAAATAAAGAAATATCAGAATTGAACCAAACCTGTGAACAAATGGACGCAGTAGATATCTGCACAGTGGTCCATCCCACAACATCAGATGCACATTATTCTCAGCTGCACATGGGATATTCTCCCAAAATAGAACACATACTAGTTCATAGTACTAGTGCTTAAGTAAATGCAAATGAATTGAAATTATCTCATGCACATTATCAAACCATAGTGCAATGAAATTGGAAATCAATAGCAAAAGAAACAACAAGAACTTCATAAACACATGGAAATTAAATAACACCCTTCTGAACAATCAATGGGTCACAGATGAAGTTAAAGAAAAAATTAGATAGTTTCTACAATTATATGAAAATGCTAATACAACATACTGGAACTTATGTGACACAATGGAAGCAGTCCTCCAAGGGATATTCAAAGCAGTGAATTCCCATATCAGAAAAACATAGCAAGCTCAAATAAACAACCTAATGTTGAAACTTAAGCTTCAAGAAAAAGAAGAAGTCAACTGCAAAGCTTGTACAAGGGAGGAAATTATAAAGATCAGAGCAGAAATTAATGCAACTGAGACTAAGAAAACAATATAAAGCATCAATGAATCGCAGAGTTGGTTCTTTGAAAGATTAAATAAAATTGACAAACCCTTAACCAATCTTAACAAAAAAGAAGAAAAGACTCAAATCCACATAATTAAGAATGAAAAGGGTGAAATCACAATGGATCCAGCAGAAATCCATATGATCATCAATATGTACTTTATGAACCTGTATTCACATAAGATGGAAAACACAGAAATGGACAGATTCCTAGAAACATATGAATTACCTAAGCTGAATCAAGAGGATATAAAAATTCGAAATAACTCAATATCAGTCATTGAAATTGAAGAAGTAATTAAAAACTTACCAACAAAGAAAATCCCAGATCCTGATGGATTCACTGCTGAATTCTACAAGAAATTTAGAGAAGCCCTAATGCCACTACTCCTCAAACTCACTAATGAAATTGAAAGGGAAGCAATACTCCCCAACTCATTCCTAGAAGCAAGCATTAACCTGATACCAAAACTAGAGAAGGATCCAACCAAAAAAGAGAACTACAGGCCAACCTCTATAATGAGCAAAAATCCTCAATAAAATACTGGCAAATAGAATACAGCAAATCATCAAGAAGATTATACATCATGACCAAGTAGAATTCATCCCAGGGACACAGGGATGGTTCAACATATGCAAAACAATAAATGTATTAAGCCATATCAATAGAACCACAGACAAAACCCACATGATCATCTCAATAGGTGGAGAAAAAGCATTTGACAAAGTCCAACACTTATTCATAATAAAAACCCTACCAAAAGTTGGAATAGATTTTCTTTATCTCCATCTGATAAAAGCCATCTGTAACAAACCAACAGCCAACATCATATTAAATGGTCAAAAATTGAAAACTTTCATTGTAAAATCAGCAACAAGACAAGGATGTCCATGTCACCACTCCTATTCAATATAGTTCTGGAAACATTAGCCAGAGCAATTAGACAAGAGAAAGAAATAAAAGGATTAAGGATAGGATGGGAAAAAGTTAAATTGTCATTATTTGTGGGTGACATGACACTCTACATAGAAGACCCCAAAAACTCTACCAAAAGACTTGTAGATTTAAAACCAAATTCAGTAGTGTGGCTGGATATAAAGTCAACTGTCAAAAATCAATAGCTTTCCTGTACACAAATAACAAACTCACTGAGAGAGAAATTAAGAAAACCACACTTTTCACAATAACATTGAAAAAGATGAAATAGGAATCAATCTGATGAAAGAAGTAAAAATCTTTATACTGAAAACTACAGTACTCTAAAAAAGAGATTAAAAAGGATATCAGAAAATAGAACGATATCCCTTGTTCTTGGGTAGTAAGAATCAACAGTGAAAATGGCCATACTTTCAAAATTGCTATATAGATTGAATGCAATCCCAGTGAAAATACTAACAGCATGTATCACAGAATTAGAGAAAACAATACTAAAGTTCATTTGGAACCAGAAGAGACTGAGAATAGCAAAAGTAATTCTGGTTAACAAAGGCAAGTCAAAGAGGCATCAAAATCCCTGACTTTAAATCATACTATGAAGCTACCGTGATATAAACAGCACGGTACTGGTAAGAACAAACAAACAACAGCAACAACAACAACAAAAAACAGACCCAGGGATCAGTGGAATAAATTAGAAGATGCAGAAACAACTCCAAGCATGCTCAGTTGCCTTATCTTTAACAAAGGGGACAAACACCTTCATTGGAAGAAAGATGACCTCTTTAATAAATGCTACTAGAAAAATTGGCTTTCCACATGCTGAACTTAGAACCATATCTCTCACCATGCACTAAACTAAAATCAAAATGGATCAAAGACACAAACATTGAAACAAAAATCCTAAATCTATTGCAAGATAGAATAGGTAGAACTCTTGAAGACATAGGTGTAGGCAAAGACTTTATGAACAAAACCCCAATTGCACAGGAACTGTCACAAAGAATCAACAACTGGGATCTCATCTTATTAAAAAGCTTTTGCACAGCATAAACCACCAACAGAGTGAAAAGACAACTCACAGAGTGGGAAAAAATTTTGCCAACTGTTCCTCAGACAAAAGGCTAATGTCTAGAATATGCAGAGAACTCAAAAAAAAATTAGACTCCCCAAATTTAAAGGTCCAATCCAAAAATGGGCATCTGAAATGAATAGATACTTCTGAAATGAAGAAGTACAAATGGCAAATAAATATATGAAAAAACATTCAGTACCACTGGCCATTAGAGAGATACAAATTAAGACAACTCTGAGATTCCATCTCACTCCAGAAATAATAGCTGTTATCAAGAAATCAACCAATAACAAATCCTGTGGGGCTGTGGGGGAAAAGAACCCTTCTCCACTGTTGATGGGAGTGTAGACTGGTGCGGCTACTGTGGAAATAAGTGTGAAGATTCCTCAAAAATCTAAAACTAGATTTTCCATTTGACCCAGGTATTCACCTTCTTGGTTTTTTTCCAGAAGAATTAAAAGCATCATACTCCAGTGATATATGCACACCCATGTTTATAGCAGCACAATTTTTAATAGTTAAATCTTGGAATCAGCCCAAATACCTATCAGTGAATGAATGGTTAAAAAGATGTGTTGGTTTTTATGCAATGGAGCACTACTCTGCCCTGAAGAAGGATAAAATTGAGACATTTATAGGTAAATGGATGTACCTTGAGGCCATAAACTTAAGTGAAATAAATTGGACACAAATGTGTAAATATCACATTGTTTCTCTGGTGTAAGAAACTGAAAGTGTAAATAAGGGTCAAAATGCATGCTAGATATTAGGATATGGGAAGAAAATGGTCAAATGGGAAGGGGAACTAGGGAGGGGGAATTGAAGGGTGGGAAAAGGAAAAAAAGAAAAAAGAAGGAAAAAATGTATACAAAGCTTTTGTAGAAAAGGAGGGGAAGAGGAGCTGGAGGGGAGGGACTGGGGAAAAAGAAAAGAACCAAAATATATCATGTACAGGAACAAATTCCCTATGATGAATGTGATGTCTATGTACATCTAAAATGTACCAATAAAAAGAGAAAAAAAGGAAAACCCAACACGACAATGTAAAGTGTATTGTTCAAAGAAAGACAATAATGCAAAAAGAATTCAGAACGACTATACACTACTGTCCAGATTGTAACGTTGTTTTGTGTATTGAATGTTTTAAGATATACCAAACACAGAAAAATTACTGAAGAAGTTTGATAAAAAAATAAATATTGCATGCTTTGTCTTGTACAAGAAACTCAGGTATAAATTTCTTATATATGAAACTCAAACTCGGGTTCATTTTTAGTGTACAGGAACATTGATTTTTGTGTATTGATTTTGTACCTTGCCGCTTTGCTGGAATTGTTTATCAGCTCCAAGTGTCTTCTGGTGGAGATGAGGGGGTTTTCTGTAGAAGTTCACTTCATCTGTGAATAAGGATAGTTTGACTTTTTCCTGAAACTATATGTATCCTGGTGGGTCAGGGATGAGTCTTGCACAAGTGTGGAGCTTTGTGGCATTTGGAGCTTGGGTGGTGGGTGGAATACCAAACGGGCAGAGTTTGGCGTCTAGGAAACAGAGCAGGGGAACACACCAGAGAGGAAGGGGACAGGGACCAGATACAGCACCCATGATCATGCATCAGTGACCCACCCAGTCACAGGGAGAAGTGTGCTTTACTAAACCTCTAGGCAGCTTTAAAACCTATTTTATAGAAAAATTTCTAAAATATATATTTGGTGAAAAGAAATCAAAGTATGATTAAAACCTCTAAAGAATCCCCGTGGTCTCAAGATGAAATGCCAGCACAATTTCTCAGGCTGAGATGCCTGTGGAAGTCTACAGCGTTGCCTTTAGTCATTCATTCTTGCATAGTTTTCTCCACCCTTACTGACTCCTAAGAGACCCTGAATGAGCAATACGCCATGTGACATCTCCACTTCTCCTTCTAAAGTGCTTCCTCCCTACCTGGGACATCTCCTTGTTAAGTAGCGGATGTCTGTCCATTTTTCAAACTACAACTCATATGCCACTTCCCTCTGTAAGCTTTCCTTGACCTCCTGTCATAATTTAGATGTCTGTCCTCTCTGTTCCCAGGACCTTTCTACCATTCATCACCAGATATGTCATCATTGGTGGACAAGATACTTAAGGGAGAAGTAATGTTTATTTTACATTTTTCTCCTAGGACCTTGTGTATTACCACAAGGCACTAGGTATATTTTGAATGGATGAATGGCTAAAGTTTTCGAATTCACTTAGTTTAATTTATCCCCACGTTTTGCCAAAATTTTGTGCTGCATTTTATTTTATTTTATTTTGTTTTATTTTATTATTATTTTTTTTGTGGGTACCAGGGGTCGAACTCAGGACCTTGAGCGCCAGCAGGCACCCGTGCCGCTGAGCAATATCACCGGCCCTTTTTTTTTGTATGTGGGTACCGGGAGTCGAACTCAGGACCTCACGCTTGCCAGGCAGGCACTTATGCTGCTGAGCTGTCTCACCAGCTCTGTGCTGCATTTTAAAGAACCACATTAGGTTTACAGTGGAATGTGTTTTGAATTATACTAACTAAATCCATTCCTCTGATATATACTTAACCTAATTTTTAACAATATATTTCATAAAGAAAAGTAAATGCAATGCAATACTAAAAGTATTGGTGAATTCTAATAAGTTGAGTAAAAATCAAGATCAGTTAAGGCAGTTAATAGAAAACAATATGTTTGATAAGTTTTTTTTTTTTTGTGGGCACCTGGGGGTCGACCTCAGGACCTCGCGCGCCAGCAGGCACCCGTGCCACTGAGCGATATCACTGGCCCCTTTTTCGTATGTGGGTTCCAGGAGTCGAACTTGGGCCCTCGCACTTGCCAGGCAGGCGCTTAAGCCGCTGAGCCATCTCACCGGCTGTTGCACATGTTTTAAACCTAGTTTGTAATGAAGGCATTTTGTGTTTGGACCCCCAATTCAACCTCCAATCCTGTCACTCTTACTGCCACATGTAGGTTTTTCCATATATTTACATGACCTGCCAGGTCCTTGGAAGCATTAGGGTCTTTAACTTAATGACAAATTCTCTCCTTTGGAACAAATTCCTTAGTTGACTCAAGGTAGGCTTTAATTGTCTCGTGATGATAAGAATTTGTGTTTGACGCATTTGCTTTTTACCAGAGGATCAGTGCTTTGGTCTTAATTTTTCAAAACTAAATGACCTTGAATACTTTCTTTATGTGCTCCATGTCCTAATATATTTTTAATGTTAGAATTATAATTCTCCAAAGATAATTTTTTTTAGTTACAGAAATCTTTTTATCTGGTAATAAAGTCATCGTTGTTTCAACTGCTGACACTGTTCCTGGAACCAAGTGCCAAGACCCGCTGCTATACCTGACTCATGGAAAGGCTGCATACATTTTGTCAAACAAATCGGAAAAAGGTAAGGAGTTGGACATCCCTTTTATGGAGAGAACATAGAGTGTCTTTTCAGGGGAGTGTTCTGTGGTTTGTGCTGTGGAATGGGAACTCTCATCAGGACGAAGAAGGCAAGTGAAAAATCATGAGAACCTCACCCAAAACAACGAGGGAAATTCAACAGGGAACTGCCAACTTGTGGGGATCGGAACTGTGGGCAGAGTATCTGCATTAGTAACCTGCAATGAATGGGGTGTGACACAGCAGCTTGGCAGAGCAAAACTCAGGAGAAAAGAGCTGCAACAGGGAGAGAAGTGAAAGCGAGCCATTAGTGATTTGCAGCGCTGACACAGTATACAGTATGGAGATAAATACAGTATCATTGCTCAAAAGCTTTGTAAAAGGTACAAAATGATGTAAAAACAAAACATAGATTGAAAATTTACAGGAAGATGAATCACGATTCATTCATATTATATGTTATGCACCAGTTTTCTACATAGTGAAGATACTATGGTGAACGGAGCAACTTCTTACCCCAGTGGAGTTGAAATCTAGTTGGATTAGACAGAAATAAAATATATGAGAAAACATGTTGTTTCTGACTCTGATATTGAAGGCAGTAAAATAAAAAAAAATCAAGGTATGATCGAACAACACAGTGAATTTTTTTTTTTTTTTTTTTTAATGTGCGTACCGGGAGTTGACCTCAGGACCTTGCGCTTGCCAGGAAGGTGCTTATGCCGCTGAGCTATCTCACCGGCCCAACACAGTGAAAATTTAAATGTTAAAAATTTGTTATAGTAAAAGACACATTGCCATTAATTCCCCTCAAAATACTCCCCCTCCCATCATCCTTGCCACTTTCTGAAGCAGTTCCGGAACTCCTTTTTCACAAGTGTCTTTAGTTGCCGTGTCCTGGCTGCCTTGATGTCCCAAATCATTTCAAAACCTTTACCCTTCATGACGAGTTTGATTTTAGGAAGAGGCAGAAGTGGCATGGTCCCAGATGCAGGAAATAAGGTGAATGGGGATACACTGTAGTGTTTTTATGGGCCCGCATTTCTGTTGGATGGCCCTCAATATCAGCAGTCACAATATTATGGATCACACCGCATAAAAAATTAAAGCTTTTACCTATTGCAAGTGAAAAATTTTGCCGGACAGTTTCATGAAAATCTTAGGTCAGAGATGAAAGGCAGTGTTCCTTATGGCAGTGGTAGCAGGACGTGTTGCACATTTGCATCAGTCCTACTTGGCCCCCTAAGTTCTGCTGGGACGGTGGAGAGTACCTCAAATAGGTGTCTCCTAGGCAGTGGATTCGCACCTGCCTCGAGGTACCTCAGTGTTTATATTGGGCTACAAACAAGCCTGCCGACCTTTACCTAAGGGAGAGACTTTACAGTATCTTTAGTAGAGTAGACAGTCAATGAATTTGCCCTTTGGCTGGGAGGGAGACACTAGATAATTGTCCTTGGAGTGACAGTCATAAAAGCTGTCTTGGCCTGTTGGAGAGACACACGGAACTGTAAGAGACTCATGGAGAATTGTCTGTCCGCAGAGCACAGCCAAGCAGAGGTGTGAGTGGAAGGCTCTCCTGGACAGGGGCACTCGTGGCTGACATATTTGAGGAATGAAAAGAAGGCCCCCATGGGTGGCTTGAGGAGGGAGCCATGGTGGAAGAGGCCGTCAGGGAGGTAGGCAGCACCTGGCTCTTGCAGGGGTCTCTAGCCATGGTATTTTACTAAATATCAATCCATGAATCATAAAATACTTGAAAACAAAACTAGCAGTTAAATTATGTCCTCAAAGACAGCATTTTCTACTGAAGGAAAGCATGGGTTAATATTTAGTTATGTCTCAATATTAAATCACAATGGCCTTCATTATAAATGTTATTCACTGAACAGAGTTTAGCTCCGGGGTGTCATAGAATACATGTAACTCCCCTCTACCCAGGGAATGTACTTCCCTGTTCCAGAACTTGTAATTAACTTATGGTTCCTCCTTTTATAGTTGAGTTTTCCTTATTTATAAGGCTATATACAGTTTTCTTAAATTTTGTTTTCTTCCTTTTACCCACAACACTCAAATCTCTGTTCACAAAAAAACATTTATTGCTGTAGTTTGTTTAACTTTTATATGCTTTGGATCAGTCTTCTAAGAAATACTTTCTTATGTGTTTTTCCCCCAGAACCACAGTTCGTAAATATTTCAAGTCCTGCAGTCGGTGCTCAATGGTGCACTTTAAAAGGGATGTAAACTAAACGAATGGTCACATGGTAGCAGCCAGTAGCTGAGTCATGGGGAATCACTCGTTCTCCTGAGAAATAGCTAAAGAAATCACAGACATCGAGCCACGAAGAGAGAAAACTGAGCCAGCACTGGAGAGGGCCACTGTCCTGCAGAAAAGAGTTGTTAGATGTGCTCAAGATCCAGGTCCTGAGTTTGACTCCCGGTTCCCACACACACACACACACACACACAAAAGATCCTATCAATGCCCCATTGCTGCCCTCAGAGAACAGATTAGAGCTAATAAAAGAGGTAAATAAAGACACTGATCTTTAATTTCATGTCAGGAACCCATTTACTGATTTATTTCATGTATTTTTGTGGAAAGCTGCTGTATGGCAGGCAGCACACTGAGACTAGAGATGCAAGTGTGTGTGAGACCAATTCTTTCTTTCAGGTATCCTGCAAGGTATGCAGACACTGGATAAAACCTCATGGAGTGTTAAATTTACTTTTTCATTCAATTCACAATTTTTTTTTTTGTGGGTACCGGGGGTCGACCTCAGGATCTCGCGTGCCAGCAGGTGCCCGTGCTGCTGAGTGATATCACTGGCCCTTTTTTTGTATGTGGGTTCCAGGAGTTGAACTTGGGCCCTCGCACTTGTCAGGCAGGCGCGTATGCCACTGAGCCATCTCACCGGCCCTCAATTCACATTTAAATTTGAGCTTTTACCAAATTAAAGTTTTTATTTTCAATTATAGCAAATTCAAGCCATTCACAGTTCTTTTTGTTTGGGTTATCACATGTTGGATACAATGGGAATACAATGATAAGTAAAATCAGACCTGGTTTCTACCTTTAAGACATTTGCATGCTGGTGGAGATATCGGAAACTACTCAGAAAATCATACAAATAAATATTAAATTGTAACAGAGGTCAGAGCCAGTAAGGCAAAATGGGTGGTAGGAGAACATGTGCTGGAGTGTTTATGTTTGTAGGGCTTGGGTGAACTTAAGAGAGTCACTTCTAAGGAACTTTTATTGAGCACAGACAGTGAAACTTTTGAGCAAAGAAAACAAAAAGTAGAGGAAAGAGATGAAAGAAGGAATTGAGCATAACTTCTTCTGCAGTGATACCCTAAGGTGTAGAACTTACCATGAAGAAAACTTTGGAAAAGCTAAAGTAGAGCTAAAAATATTCAAATTTTGATGCACACGTAGTAATTGAAGCCAGGTAGATGAAGAAGATTTGCATGGAAAAAAGATAAGGTAAGAAAATAATGCTTAGGGAGAGAAAACACCTGAGAAAAAATTAATATAGATTAGCTAAAATCTTTAATGTAAGTTACAATAGAAATTCTTTAAAATCTTTGATTTTAGTTTGAACTTCTTGATTGGATCCCAATTTGTTTTGCATACCTGGGTTTCCTGTCAATGACCATAGCTGTAAGGCATCAATATATTTTAAAATTAGCTTTTATTTTCAGAATACTATCATTAACATACTGAGCTAAATAAAACATTACTTTATTTATTTAGCTAAATATCAGGAAAATCCTAACAAAAGGGCACAACAATCCCACTATAAATAGTGATATATAATTATAAAGGGAGATATGAGAAAAAAATAAGTGACTAAAAAAAATGACTTGCATTTCTAAAGTGTAAAATATGCATTTATATAATTTGTAGTATGAATATTTTAAATTCTATTAAAAATTTGAAACCAGCCACAATGTCATCTCTAGTTCACTCAAATGAGGGAGGGGGCTTTGGATGGGCTAATATTCGTCTTTCTAAAGAATGGCTCATCATCACTTCCAGGTTGAATTTACCATCTGATCCAATGCTTTGATGTGACGGTGACTAATATTCCAAATGTCCTAGGCATCAGGAAACAATGTAGGAAGAACATTGTGTAATTTTTTGTTGGGAGAGTTATGTGGACAATTTTAAGAAGAAAGAAACATACAGAAAAGTCAGCAGTAAGCAAGGCCAGCAGGGGAGACTTGGATAGGCCTCAAAAGATTGGTGTTACTTGGCTAATTTCCCCTGTGGCTGCACATCTGGCTTCAACTCTATACTCAGACTTAGAACTTATAACTCCAAGCACACTATGATAATTAGTTATTAACTATTTTTCATCTTAACTTCATAGTGAGAAAATATCTTTTTTCTATACATATATGCTCTGGATTTGATAATTTTTCTTGAGCAAGTAGTTTTGAATATATTTTAATTTTGAACTTTATTGAATATTAGCAAAGTTAAATATGGAATATCAGCAAGATTAAATACTGAAGCACCAATAAATATTAACAAAGTTAAATATTCTTTAGGATAGAAGAAGATTTGGAAATATGTTTAAATTAGTACTTATGTGGGGCCGGTGAGATGGCTCAGCGGCGTAAGCGCCTGCCTTGCAAGCGCGAGGGCCCGAGTTCGACTCCCGGATCTCACATACAAAAAAGGGGCCGGTGATATCGCTCAGCGGCACGGGCGCCTGCTGGCGCGCGAGGTTCTGAGGTCGACCCCCCGGTACCCACAAAAAAAAAAAAAAAGAAAATTAGTACTTATCTATAATTTCATTGGTAGTATCTTTTTGTAATTTTTACTATGTGGTTTTGTAAGTTTTATGGCTGGTAACAAGTGAAAAGTTGTGATACCTTAAAGAAAAATTCATTCACTTCCGAGCTACCTCAATTCCTTTTCCTTGAAATAGATGGAACAGACAGCATAAATAGTAGTAAACAATTTACTGCCATTAAGTCCACATCCCTAAACCTAGTCCCATAGTACAGACAATGCAAAGACCTAGTAGCAACTAGTCTATAAAGAGGACAAGTTGCAAGCTAGGTGTCTCTCACTGGTGATATGCAGACAGCATGAGGATAACATAGAGGCTGATTAGATTTGGGCCAGAAACTAGCTATGTCATTGCAAGTAAACTTCCTTGGATTTGCGTTCTTAAGTTGTAAGTAGAACTGTTCATGGAAAGATAGTTATGGTGACCCTTAATGCGGCTGGCAGATGCTGTCTGGCTTCTCATGGTAGATTGTGGCCCTTGTGGCAAAGTGAGTCTTAGTGACTAGCTTGGTCAGCAAGTCATAGCAGAAGTGATGTGTGTCACTGAAAACAATGAATGTCTGCTACTCTATGCTAGGATTTAGAAATCGTCAGCTACAGTAGCATAATCTAGCCATTTTCTTATTTATTCAACATTTATCTAAAATTCCATTAACATGAAATTGAAAATTAACTAAATATATAGTGCTGATAATAAGTGAAAAGTTTTGATAACTTAAAAAACTTATTCACTTTAGACTTATACATAGGATGTTATTTTTTGGTAAATAAAGTTGAGAATAAATATCTGAATTTGTCAAATGATCTAATTAATTAATTTGAACACTTTAAAAAGTGGAAAATAGCACAAGCAATAGAAGAAAAATAGCAAAATGATATAATCACAATAAAAATTTTTTGTGCCTAAAATAATAATACCATGAAAGAAGTGAAAAGACAATACATAGAATGGGCAAAAAATTTTCAAATAATATAAGGGGCTTAGATCTAGAAAATATAAGTAATTACTACAACTCTATAATAGAAAGATAACTCAATCAAAAATGGGCAAAGATGGGCAAAAACATCTGAATAGATATTTCTTCCAAAGAGGATACACAAATGTAAGTGGATGGACAAAATATATAGAAATGACCAATAAGCTCATAAAAAAGATGCTCAAAATCACAAGGTATAGGTAAATGCAGACAAAAGCCATTATAATGCACCAGTTCACATCAACTAGGATGCCACCAATAAGAACTATAATAACTCAAGAAAGCCATTTTTAGAAAGTATGACACAGCACACATAATTATCTTTATGTTCTTTTGAAGAGTTATTAGAATTAAATTTGGCTGTCTTTTAACTTGAAGATTCAACTATTACATTGATTCATAAAACAGCTTTTGTTGGTCAAAAACAGTAAACTGTTCAATTTCATGTGGCTCAACTTAATACAGTGACTATATATAATATATATGTGTATATATGGTGTACTTTCCTTCTCTCCGGATCCACTCAATATTGTCAGGTAAGCACTTATCTGGCTACTGAAAATGCTCAGGCGATCTTCCTAAGTAAGCAGATGTTTGCTTGAAGACGTTGGCATTTCATTCACTTGTGTATATTAGTCTTTGTCTTAGAAAGATTCCAGAATATCCAGAGAAGCCTCTGTGTAGCAGGTAAAAATTCCTGGCTGCTCTTTTATTTATGTCACTTCTACTGTATTTCAATAGATTGGGTCAATCTTTACTCTGTAAAAGAGAGAAGTGTACACAAAGGGGTTACATGCTTTAAACTAGAAATGTGTATATAACTCTCACCTTATTTCATCAGTCAGTACTAGTTACACAGCCCTGCCAAATGCATAAAGACTTGAAAAAAAATCGGTGTTTCTGGAAAGAAATGGAGGCTGGAAGAATACTAATGAGATTTGCAAGGTTTATGATGATGGTTAGCCACATGAACAGGAGTTTATCACTGAGCCCAAGCAGGGTCGAAGTAGAGAGATTAGGGGAAAGAAATAATGCAGGGAAGTCAGTTTTCCAGGTTCACTGGGTGCTCAAGTTCTATTCCTGTGAGTTGTATTGATGCAGAGGAGCAATTGTCATATAAGGGAAAGTGAATTCAGCTTGACTAAGATCCTAGTCCCGGAGTTGTGGCACTGTGCAACAAGACTCATAGGCTGAGTAATGCCCCAAGGTTTAGCAACTAAGTTAGAATTTGGTGTTAAGTTAGTATTTGAACTTAGGTGGTTAACTCTAACACCTATACTCCTAAAAATTATACAGTATTATGCAAAGAAAAATATCAATATATTGTCAAATAAAGAAAAAGGCTTTACAAATTAAGATCTAAGTTTTTTATTTTAATGAAATACTAAGATATAAATTTTGTAAATGAATTCTACATATATGCTAAAAAGATTGGGCAGAGATACTCGAAACTGTTAACAGGAAGAATCTGTGGGCAATTAGATTTAAAACAATATTAAAATTTATGTTTGTGTTTTTAGCTCTTTAAATAACAAGGTCTTTTGAAAAAATGTTTTACATGCTCAATGAAAATATTTGCCAACTTAGATTATATGCCAAAATTTTCTTTACAGAATAAGGGAAAAATAAAGACATTTTCAGAAATATAAAAAGTTTGTTACCAAAAGACTTAACACATCAAAATTCTAAACTGTATATACTAGGCTAGTTCAGTCGATACAAATTCTGAGTTTCCAGAAGGAATGAATGGCAAACAAAATGGTAAATATGCTGCTGAATATAAAGTAACATGAGCCCTATAAAGTAGTAGGACAGTATCTGTGAAGTTAAAAGAGGAAACTTAGAGAAAATTTTGTGAATATAATACAAGCTGGGTGTGGTTGTCACACCTGTAATCCTTGTACTCTGGGAGACTGAGGCATGGGGATTGCAAGTTCTAGCTTAGCAGAATCTGTCTCAAATAAAAAGAAAAAATAAAGGGCTGGAGATAAAGGTCAGTGTGAAGGACTTGTGTTCCGTCCTCTGTACCAGAAAAAATATATATTTATATGCATAGATACAAATCGTATTTATGTTATATATAAATATAAATTATCTACCAAAAATGAAATGACATTATAAATGAATCTGTGGAAATATATGCATGGGTAGGAGGACACCATATTGTTCAGATTTCCATTTCACTTCACTAAAGTCCCACTCAACAGGATTTTTTGTTGTTATTATTATTATTTTGGATGGGGTGGTTTTTGTTAAACTGATTCTGAAGTTTAAATACAAATGCAAAGGGACACTCAAACTGAAAATGATATGCTAGAGTTTGCTCTACTAGACATAAAGGTTGATTACAAAGCTGCAGTTTTAATTAAAATGCTATAAAATTGGCACAACGATAGACAAAGGCACCAGTGGGGCACCAGTGGGACACCAGTGGCACCAGTGGAGAGCCCAGAAACAGGTGTATATGCATAACCAGGTCCTTGTCTGGTTGCACCTGATAGCTGACAGATGCAGGCACATGGTTCAATACACGGCTCTGGCACAAGGAGTTATCTATGTGGAAGAAAATTGGATCCATAGCATCACATCCTGCAGAAAAAAACTATTGCAAGTGCATTAATAACCTAAATGTTGAGAAGACATTTAGAAGAAAGTTTTAGAAGATAATATAAAGAATATTGTCATGATTTTATGGGTAAGAGAATATTTAATTCACACTTAGAAAGAAAACTTAAAATGAGAACATGATAATTTTACATTAATGTTGAGCACTTCTGTTCTTAAAAATATATCCTATGAAGAAAAAGGCAAGGCAAACCAGAGATTTTTGCCACACATTTTTAATCAAGAACTATGTAGTGTCTACTATGTTTAAAGACTCCCAAAATTCAATATCAAAATGACAGTTTATCTAATAAAAAATGTGTGGAAGATTAAAAAGAGAGAGAAAGAATGGAAGGGAAAAAATGGAAACAAAGCTTTTGTAAATGGGGAGGAGAAGAAGGGTTGAAGGGAAGGGAGGGTGCTATGGCTGTGTCTAGACCCCCAAAGCCTCATGTGGTCACAAGTGGGGCTTTTCAGGGATAACTGGATCTAGAGTGTGTGAAGCTGGGATTAAATGTGTGATGCTGGGATCAAGGGTGTGTGATTACTAAATTAGTTCACTGGTCCTTTGGTAGAGCTGTGGGAGTGAGTGGTACTTGCCCTTCGGTTGGAAGGTGAGTAACCTAGATAGAATATAAAAGGGACAGAAAGAAGCTACTATCATCCCTTGCTTGCTTTGCTGCCTTCTGCCAGCTGTGAATTTTTTCTCCTCTGCTATGGCCCTCTGCCATGTCACCCTGCCTTGGAACCAGCCAACTATGAACTGAAACTTCTACAAACTGTGAGCTAAATAAATCTTTCCTCCTTTAACTTTGGGTGTTGTGTATTTTGTCTCAGCAATGAGAAAAGTAACCAAGACAGGGGAATGGGGAAAAAGGAAGAATTAAGGCATATTACATACAGGTATAAATTCCCTATGATGAATGTGATCCTGATGAATGGCAAACATGTATTAATAAAAATAAATAAATAAAAACTAAAAAACAAAAGATCTGGGAGTGGAACATAGCGGCTATGCTTTATGCACTTTTAAGAAATAGATTTCATAATGAAATATAGAGATAAGAATTTCAACAAATATTAAAAGGACTGAATCAGTCACACCACAATGTTAATAAGTATTTGGTTATTTAAAAATCTTTCTTTGTGTTTTTCAGTTTTTACTACTAAACTGGATTATTTTTGTAGTAAAAAGAATAGTGGATTTTTGTTAAAGAAATAAAAGGTGTAAAATAAATTTAGTATTCGACTTCGAAACAGTAGTTTATGTTCTATTTGCCAGATTTGGGGCCCAGAGCAATAGTTTTTGAGTACTCTTATAGTAGATATATTGGTTGAGGACTGATACAAACCTGGCCTGGATCTTGAAATTCCAATTTCTTTAACTATAAGTGGGAATACTCTATCTTTTGACACTTGTCAGAACATTTCCTTCCTTACAGGTTTGTGGACATTGAACTGATTGGAAAGTAGCTTTAGAGTCCATTTTGCAGGCTGAAGAATAGCTTGATGATCAAATTGTCTCTAAGTAGATAACCGAGCCTTAGACTCCAGGTTGTAGGTTGCCGCTGCTTTGGAGAGCCCTGAGTAAATCCTTCCCAACACACACTTCTTGGATCCCATTTTGAAGGCTTTGTGTAGAATGCTCCTAGTCACAAGTGTCTATTTTTTCTTTTCCTGCTAGTTGTCTTCCTCCTGTTGGTTAAATTAAAGCTGTCCTTCAAATCCTGACACACATGATTAGCTTTGTAGGTTTTGGTCTTTTGTTGTTATCTAGGCATCATCCCTTGTCATTGGGAAGCTCCTGAAGATGATTAATCTCATCCATTTTGCATTGATTTCCTGTGCACTCTACCTCTTTCTCTGCTCACTCTATGTGATATTTTACAATTCTTATGTGGGAGGATAAGTAAAAAATTTCCCCATTAAAATACCTTCTTCCTATGTGGGCCTTTTTACTGAGTGGGAAAAATGGGACCCATTGTTATTATTTCTTCTCTATTTCTTGTAAAGAATGTTTTTCTTTTGTGCTAGCAAAGAAATAAAATGTATAACTTGGTTTTGTTGCAGCTCTTCTGCCATTGGAATATCTTCTAGGTTACACTAATACGAAGATTTTTCAACAGTTTAAAGAAATAGTGCTTCTGAGCATACATTTTGTCTTTTATTACTCAAAAGAAACCATGGGAACACAGCATCCAATTTTGTTTGACAGGAACCTGGTTAGTGG
Source organism: Erethizon dorsatum (assembly GCA_028451465.1). NCBI lineage: Eukaryota > Metazoa > Chordata > Mammalia > Rodentia > Erethizontidae > Erethizon > Erethizon dorsatum. Next base: position 128,135,508 of record CM051826.1, on the reverse strand, counting down.
ACCACATGTGGTGTGCTTTTGTTTTGTTCTGTAGTTGTTTCCACTGTGTCCTGTAATTCATCACAAGGATTTTGAGAATGGAAAATGTCACAAACCAAATATACAAAATTAATGAGTAGTTTACTCCATTGCAAAGGGCAGGTAGTGAACAGTCAGGCAGAACAAAAGCAACAAGAATCCCTGGGCATAAAGGTGTTTCGCTTAATGAAGTTCAGATTTCTATGTGCAAGACAAAGTTGTCAGGTCACTGAAAATCACCTTGCTTAATTTTTAAATCTGTTAGAAGTCACGAAAAATTTATTTTGCATCCACTTTATGTAATCTAATCTATTAGTTAAGAAGGAGCTCGTGTTCACTGTTACTAAAAGCAAAGAAAAAAAAAAAGAAAACAAAAATAGTGGCAAGCACAACTATCAGTATTTTCAGAGCAAATTTAGAATGAAATTGTTAGTCACATTTAGATTCATTTCTAGGGAGTTGTCTGGCAGCATATGTAACATAGAAACATGGTTTGCTCTTCTGTGCTTTGGAGTCAATTATGGTATCATCCATTATGTTTGAAAGAAAATGAGGTGGGTGAAAGGACACCTCTCATATAATGAATTTTAACTAAAGGATACTAATAAAGGTGAGAAATAATTAGACACCCCCTCAACTTCAAACTTCTACTAATAGTAACATTGTGTACCTCTCCACTTTCATCTGCTTTCTGTTCCCAGACATTTCCAATATAAGTTCCCCTCTGAATAATCTATTTTATTTATTTATTTATTTATTTATTTATTTATTTATTTATTTTTATATGTGGGTACCGGGAGTCGAACTCAGGACCTCGCACTTGCCAGGCAGGCGCTTATGCCACTGAGCTATATCACTGGCCCTGAATAATCTATTTTAAATTCTGAAATGATTGCACCGAAAGGTCTTCTTTATACTCTTCGTAGCTTTTTGGTTTTCTGTGACTCGAAACTTCCACCTATACATAGTGAAAATTTTGAGGTTCTGCTTCTTATGGTGTCTCCAAACATGTCTCTTGAACCTATCTTCATATCTAGAACTAATGGATTCCCTTAAAATCTTTTTTTTTTTTTTTTTTTTTTTTTTTTTGTGGGTACTGGGGATTGACCTCAGGACCTCACGCGCCAGCAGGCGCCCGTGCCACTGAGCGATATCACCGGCCCCTTTTTTGTATGTGGGATCCGGGAGTCGAACTCGGGCCCTCGTGCTTGCCAGGCAGGCGCTTACGCCACTGAGCCAGCTCACTGGGCCCTCTTAAAATCTTAAGTTTTAAAATCCTACATATAATTATGAAAAGATGAAATATTTTAACCTGAGTTACATAAGACACAGCATTCACTATACAGATAAGGAAATAGAAGGTGACAGTTGGGCTCAAAATGATTTCCCTGTCGTTTCTCTTTCAGACTCACCTCGATCTGGTCTTTCCTGGGGAAAGCGAGTCTGCCACAGTGCTTCCCTACGTGCCGGTTCCAGTTGGGTTTGGCCAAGCTGAGTTCCAGCAGGAAACAGGAAAGGATGAGGAGCGAGGGAGAGTGTCAGTTCTCCTGAGTGCCTTCCTTGGGCTGAAGATATCCCTTCAGCCAAGAGTGGTGTTCCTTTCTGGTGGTCTGTTCTGGACAGATTTGTCTTCCCAGTTTTGGGAACCTCTTCCACCCTCAGTCTCCTGAGGCCAATCTCTGCTGTTGCAATCCTAGCTTTGGGACCCTGAAGTTTCCTCCCCCAACTCACGCTCTTATAACTAGTACCTTGTCAACAAATGATTTCTGCAGTACATCATTTTGAGTCAGCAATAGTTTTGCAGTTGTGACTCCAAAACACTCCAAGTAGAAAGAATGCCTAATTCTGAAGAACAAAATCAAAGAAATCATAACAGTCCAAAGCCCAACGTCTTGTTCCTTAATAGGAATTCTGAGAAAGTTTCTCCGGTTTCACGTTGGGTACCCTCCATAAGACAATCAAACAAGAGGCAAAATAAAAGAAATGAAGGGTAAAAAGCATGTCTAGAGATCTGTGTAGAGTTCCTGTTTCCCAGGAACCCTCCCTCTCAGAGCTCTGCATTCTGTTCAGTACTGGCCTCAGTGCCCACCCAACCCTGTGCACACTGCCCTGGACTTCTTGTCTTCTCTGCTTTGACTCATTGGATCCGTTGCTTCCCACATGCTGTGTCTTTGTTCTTTTCCTGTGCGTATTTTGGTTGGCTGTCCCACGAGGAGATAGCTTTGTGATAGGAAAGTTGTAGCAGCACAGATTTTGGGATACCACCTGCCCACCGACTCCACTTGCATTCTGAGGAAGAATATGTTTCTAAAACTAAGTTTCATTCTAAATCTAGAAAAGCTTAGTTTTCCTAAAGACTTTTGAGCAGAAGAACACAGGTGATGAGGTTAAGTTCCGTTGCAATAAAAATAAAATCATACTATAAAAGAACAGTGGCTCGGCAGGAATTTTGAGTTTTATCAGTAGCCATGTGCCCCATAGAGATCAAGTAGGAAGAACAAAGCCGCAGAAAGATATGGGTTGCATCTTTTCTGTGTGAATGCTTCTATTAAGTTGTTTACTTTGCCACATAATTGTGCAATGTACAGCGTGTTGATGTCTGTGGTTTATTCCTGTTGGTTTTTAGCCCACCTTCAGCGGGCTACACTTCCTTAAAACTTCCACGAAGAGAGGGGTATTGTTTTGACCCTTTGTATTTCTGCCAATGCCTTCACTTTTGATTGCTAGATTGGCTAAATGTTAGATTGTAAGCTCCCTCTGCACTTTAAAGGTGATTTCTCCATCTTTATAATATAGGATATTTGATGAGATATTGGATGCTAGTTGTAGTCTCAACTTTTGCTAGAAGTTATTAGAATTTTTACACTTTGTTATTAATATCTGAAATTTTGTGGCCAAGTACTAGTGTTTTCTGTTTTTTTTTTTTTTTTTTTTTTTTTCTGTAGTCCATTTTAGTTGAGGGTTTATCTTTCATCTCTGCTGGGAAATAACCCTCTATTATTATTTTTCTTTCTCCCATCCATTTTCTCCTTTTGGAATTCTTATAAAATAAATGTAGAACTCCCTGAATTAACTGTGTATGTATTTTCTCATATTTTCTAACCTTTTGTCTTTTTGATCTATACTCTGGGAGGTTTCCTTTGGTTTTTCTTCTAGCCACTTCTGGCACTTTTAATTTTAGGTATTATACCTGACTCTCTTCACATTCTTTCTTGTTATATGATTATTCTTTCTCTCTAACATCCTATTCTTGACTTATGAGAGTAATATCTCCTCAAATCGTTCAAGATTATTAATTATGCTCTAGTCTTTCTGTTTCCCCTGTGGTTAGTTTTTCATTTTTTTTAGTTATTGTCTTGCATATTTTTAATTCTTCTTATATGCTATTGATTCTTCCTCATCCATTCATATTTTTAAAGAAAAAGAGGTAGAATTTATTCTCTTTCTCTGTGTGTGTGTGCATGTGTTTGTGTGTGTTCACCCCAGAGAATATACATGACCACATCCACATGACATACATTTTGTATATTAATTTCTTTTTAGTTTTATTACCTAAATTGTGATTTTCACAGTGAACTCTTGTGTATATGGCTTGAATAGTGCATGAGGTTAATCAAGTTCTTCATTCAGATGATCACATGGGGATTTCCTGTGCCAAAATGAGCAAAATTTTGTTTTGGGGTACTGCTATTTACATTAGAAGCATTATAGTGCTTCAGATGATTCTCCGTATTTCTTTAAAGATGAGCTTTCTGTTCTTTGCCTGGAGATAGATAACTGATGGTGGGAATAATGACATCAGGGTGAGCCTTTTCCTTCAGGTCTTTCTAGTTTCTACACTGCCGCTGGCCTGGGCCTGGGCTAATGATTCCATAGCATGCATATTTCCAGATGCAGTTATTACATTTTATTGCCATTAAATTAACAGTGTCTCTTTTCTATGTTATCCTATAAACTCTCGATAGTGGTAAGGGTCATGTATAATCCATCTTACTGGCTATTTTTCTGTTAGAAGAAAATTCTGTAACATTGGAGGCATATTTAATTTTTGTTTATAGATATTTCACCACGGCAATTAATATGAAGTAAGACATCTGAAGTATATTTTGCTCCTCTAGTGATTCTCCTTGTACTATATTTACTAAATTAAGCATCTTACATTAAAACAAATATTCCTTGATATTTATAGATAGATTTTCTGCATGTAATTTTATTTACCTAATGAGTCAGTTATATGTGGCTCTTTTGGGACATTTCATATGTGATCAACTTTGAGTGAAAATCATATGAAACATTTTTTTCTAGTTTTTCACATGAAGAAGGAAACTAAATTTTTATTATCTTTATAGTGTGGAGTCAGGTGATTCAACATGGCTGAATAGAGGAGAAGCCCATTGGAGTTACTCAGAGAAGAACTCGGAGAAAATCAACTAAAAACACAGGTAATTAGAGGAAACGGAGGGACATACATTCTGATGTCAAAATCAATCTGAAATAAGAGACCCGTGTATCTTCAAAATATGAAGACCTGGACATTTGAGTATGAGGATTCCGGGTTCTGATTTCTAGTCTTGCTGTGGTGGACCTAGGGCAAACCTGCCCAGATCCCCTTTCAAAATGAAACTTAATGCTCTGACGCAAGAAATATAGCCAGGAAGCAGCCTCTGGCTGTTACCACCCCCCTCCTGGGCAGCCTACATCCCTTGACTAAGTAATACAGGAGTGTAACGGCCCAGCCTTTTATCCAGTTGAGGGACACTTTGATGGCAGTATGTATTCCTGAGCTGGAACTAGATTGGCTAATGCTTTGTGGAACATAAATTCTATTTCAGCTTCTTCCTTTGCCCTGTGCTGCTTTATCCTTCTTCCTTTCATATATATTAATACTTAATAGATCCATCTTCCATTCCAAACTCCTTTCGGCCCCTGATTCTGGAGACTCACACCTGTGATGATTACGTGCTCTAAACTACAATGACTTTCTGTTGGGAATGTGGGATTATATTTCTTTACTCCTTGATTCTGTGACCTTAGTCTGCTAATCTTAAATTATTTTATATGCTGCAGGTTAAAAATATCAAGATACAGATTTGTGTTTGCTGAGGAGCATTTGGCTTCTTATTCACTAAATATTCTAATCCTCATGTATAGATCTTACTAATATTTAGGTTTAGCAAGCCAATGCTGTATATTCTCTAAATAAGTGGTCTCAGACCTTTTTGGGACCAGAGATTGATTTTGTGGGCAGGGGTTGGGGGCTTTCAGGATGATTCGAAAGAGGAACCTAGATCCTTTTCACATGCAGTTCACAGCAGTGTTTGTGCTCCTATGAGAATCTAATGCCACCACTTGTCTGACAGCACAGTGATGGGGGAGCGGTTGTTAGGTATAAATGGGGCAGTTCCTCACAGGACACAGACCAGTGCAGACCCGTGGCCCTAGGGTTAAAGACCCAGCCGTGAGTAACTGAAGAGCATAAGACAAAGTCTCCTTGTTCTCATGCCAAGTAGAGAATGCCTCCCTTGTTCCTGTCAGTCTCCTCTTCACCGGCTACTGCTGGAAGCTTGCCAGCCCATCTGCTGTCTTAATAGCACATATGTCTCACTCTGACCTTGAACTTAACTGTTTTGTCATCTTTTCAGTCATGATTCTGCCATAAATAACTGAAGCTAAAGGATGCACTAAATGAACTGATTCTTTTTCATGATGTTGGGTCATATTAAATTTGTCATTCCCTCATTGGAAAAATTTTTTTTACATTTCTTGAAACTTCACACATATGTAGAAAGTTTTGTCAAAATTTATGCATAAGGAAAAGCTCATAAAAATCTGACAAAAAGCCTGTGTATCTCAAAAGAACTAACGCATTGCAAAATGCCTGCAAAGAACAACTTCCTCTCTCAATTCCCTGAGCACCATTGTGAGGGGGATTTTGTTTCCCTGTAATCCATCCATGTCCTTGTGCTTGAATTCCTGAGACTTATCTAGAATTCAAGAGATAAAGTAAAATCTTCTTTGTGTTTTTTCTCTCTTTTGTAGTTTTGTTTTTGTCTCTTGATTTATTTTGTGGCCTATGTGTTTTTTTTGGGCAAAAACAGAACAAAGCACATAAATATTATATGAACAGAAGCCAACTCCCAGAAAGCATATTAGCTGTTAAGTTCAACATTTTCTGTTATGCAAAATCTTATATAGTGAAAAAATTAAGGATGATAATGTAATTTTACAATGGTAAATTATTTTTCTGTTTTATTTATTTTAAAAAAAGAATTTAAATTTGTCTTTGTTATCAACTTGTGGTTTATAATAAGCTGTGGTTTATATTTAAGCCTAAATAGTTCTAATGAAGTTAGGGAGAAGTACTAAATATGTCATCATTGTGATACGGAGGCATTTTAAAGAATACTACATGTAGTAAGTAAAATGTACTTATAAAAGTCCTTATGAGTCCTAAAATGTGATTCTTAAATGAAATAAATATTCTGCCTACCAAAGAGAATATTTCAAAACTGAACCACTTTGTTTTCCAGTTTCTTTCTGTACTGCTAATGTTAAAGCTTATTTTTCCTGTTTACGAAGCTTGTTACTCCCTGATGGCAGGAGAAATGCTAAGTTTTTAGTTCCGGCACAGGTGTATTCAGCAGCACCATATTTCTTCATAATGCCACATCTACTTTTCTAATGTCTTCTCCTGGAGAAGTCATCATAGGGAATTTAAGCTGTAGACAGAAGAACATGAAATCATAATCCAATTGTAATCACAGCAGAAACTTGAAAAGAACTTGACCATACAATTAGGTAACTTCCTAAATTTGCTTTTGAAGAGTTAGTTTAAGAAAACTGGAGCCATGGGATGACAGAGGCTCCCCTATGTATTGATTAACAAAACTTTATAATTCCAAAAGGTAATGAGCAATCGTGAAAAGGTATGTTTTAGTGAACTGGTTTGTTTTTTTCATTGGCAGTGTTAGAAAACTGCCAGTTATCCACAGATTACAGAATGGATTCAGTGTACCTGTAAGGGAATACGTCTTACCTCGTCTCAACCTGGTAAACCAAAGCAGTGGGAAGAAATAAAAATGTTCTAGAGGTTTCCCAGGACCATAATCAGGAATAGGCAACTTAATTGATTAGACATGTACTTTAAAAGGTTGATAAATTTATATGTGATTTTGTTTCCAGCAATTCAGGTGATTACCACCCATGAATATGGTGGTACCAAATCATAAAACAGAGAACAGAGGTTAAATTTTCCTCACTTATTCTTTTTTGTAGAACTAGGAAAGTAAACTACTTTATTTTATTTTATTTACTTTATTTTTTGGTACCAGGAATCTAACTCAGGACTGTGCGCCTGCCAGGCAGGGGCTGTACCGCTGAGCCACATCCCCAGCCCTTGTAAACTATTTTAAACATGTCCATGAAGTTATAACAATAGTATTAAAAATACTTAGGAATAAACTTAACCAATGTGGTAAAAACAAACAACAACAAAAAAGTGTTCATTGAACTAGAAACCACTGAGTAAATAAATTAAAGCAGACACAAGTGTAGAAACTTGAAAAGAAATTGACTGTACAGTTAGGTAACTTCCTACATTTGCTTTTGAGGAGTTAGTTCATGGGTTGGAAAATTTAATGTTATTAAGATGTTCATTCTCCCCAACTGATCTGCAAATTCAATAGAACTCTATTAAAATCTCAATGACATTTTTTATGGAAATAGAAAAAAAATCCTACAAGTCATATGAAATCATAAAAGACCCCAAATAGCCAAAGCACTGTTGAATGAGAGCAGAGTTGAGCCATCACACTTCTGATTTCAAAAGATATTGCAAAACAGCTACAATCACAGCACTATGCTGCTTGCGTTTAAACAGACATCGACACAGTGGAACAGAGCAGAGAGCCCGGAAGTAACCCTGCACATATATGGTCAGTGGATATTTGATGATGCCAAGAATGCACTATGGGAAAAGGGAGTGCCTTGATTAGGTAGTGTTGGGAGAATTGAGTCCACATGCAAAATAATTAAATTGGAACTTTGTCTTACACCACACACAAAACATAACTCAGAATGGGTGAAAAACTTAAATGTAACACCTAAAACTATGCAATTCTTACAAAAAAAGTAGGAGATAAAGGTTACATTGAATTTACAGATCGTTTTGGATAGTATGGCCATTTTAATAACATTAATTCTTTTTTAAAATATTCTTTTTACTAAAGAACTCCTCTGGCTTTATTTTTTATTTTTTAAATTAGTTTTATTGGAACACTTTTGCTATACATAATGATCACACTCATCATAGGGAATTTGTACCTGTGCATAATATATCTTGATTTTTCTGCCACTCCCCTCCCCTCCCTTTAACCCTTCTTCCCCTCTTTATTTACAAAAGCTTTTTTCCATTCATTTCCTTCTATTCTTTTTTTTTTTTTCCTTTCCCTTCCTTCCTTTCTCCTCTCCCTCTCTTGTTCCGCTTCTCATTTGAACATTTTCTTCCTACCTCTCAATATCTATCCTCTATTTTGGTCCTTAATTACCCTTTCAGTTTCTCATGCAACGGAAACAATGCCATATTTAAATAGGTGTGTCCGATTTATTTCAATTTAAAATTATGTTCTCAAGGTGCATCCATTTACCTAAAAATGTCTCAAGTTTATCCTTCTTTATGAGTGCATATTTATTCTATACAGTGTACAACAAAAAATGTTCTTCAAGGTGACACCACAATGGAGCCAGCATCTAGTCTACATAACTTGAGTCCTATCCAAACCCTGTACCACTGTCACATAGGCCTCCTGTGTCTGGGATGAAGGAGAGGGCTCTAGGCCAGCTTGGAAGTGGTCAAAGTCTGTCCTTTGGCACCAGTCCACCACTTCTGACATCAGTCCCTTTTATTCCCTCCCAGGTTCCCACTCCATCCATCTAGGTGTCAGACTCATTAATCCCTATTAACTGATCAGTATTTAAAGTGTGACAGACTCCTAGGATATTTGAATTTCAATAAGGGATACCCAACCAAAGCCTTCTCCAGCCCTGCCTGTATTTTGGGGGCGTATGAGCTGTTTTTCACGTATCTGTGTCTTCTTAATTTCTTTCATCAGCATTTTATAATTTTCAGGGTATGTTTTTCACTTCTTTCATTATTTATTCTGAAATATTTTATTCTTTTGGTTACTGTTATAAATGAGATTGTTTTCTTAATTTCTTTTTCAGAAGATTGTTGCTTGTGACATAATTGATTTCACATGTTGATTTTGGAGCCTGTAACCTTATTAAATTCCACTATTATTTTTATTAGCTTTTTGTAGAGCCTTTAAGATTTCCTGTGTATATTACCATCTTATCTGCAAACCCAAATCGTTCTACTTCTTTCTTTTTAGTTTTGATGTTTTGAATTTCTTTTTGTAGTAAATTGTTCTGGCTAGGACATCCAGGACTGTGCTATTTATTTGTGGAATTTAATATAGTTAAAATCATAGAAGCAGAGTGGAATGGTGGTTATCAGTGGGAAAGGGAAGGGGAAATAATGGGTGTTGAATAAAGGGTACTACATTTCATTTATACAACATAAGTACCAGAAATCTAATATACAGTTTGAACAAAGTTAAAAATATGACACTGTATACTTAAAATTTTGGAAAGAGGTAAATCTTAAATGTTCTCACCAGACACACACACAAACACACACACACACACACACGAGTAAAAAATGATAACAACTGTGAGATGATGGGCTTGTTAATTAACTTTCTTGGGTAATTATTTCACAATGTATAAGTATATCAAATTATGCATATGTACATCATACATATATGTATATCACAATGTATATCAAGTTATGTATGTATATATCAATGTATGTGGATATCAAACTATGCATTCACAATGCAAATTATGCATTTTATATACATATACAGTATATATATTGTATGATTCTATCTACATAAAGAACTAAAGAGAGACAGGAAAGAAGAATGTAAAAAAAATATTCACAGAATATGGGGATATTTTAACGTTGATCTTGTCAATGATTTTTTGGATATGACGCTGACACCAAAACAAGAGGAAACAAAAACAAAAATGACAAAAGGGATTATATAAACTAAAATTTTCTTTACAGTAAAGAAAAAAATCAAAAGGTAATCTATAAAATGGAAGAAAATATTTGCAAACTACATTCTGATAAAGGATTAAACACAAAGCATATAAGGCGCCCCTATAATTCAATACAAAAAAATCCCTAAGTCATCCAATTAATAAGTGGGCATAGGATCTGAGTAGACATCTTTTCAAAGAAGACATGGAAATGACTAAAAATATATTAAAAGGTGCCTTGCATCATTCGTAATCAGGGAAATGAAAATAAAAATTTCAATGTAATATTATCTTCCAGTTGTTGGGATGAGTATTATAAAAGAAATGATAAGTCTTGGCAAGGATGTGAAGAAAAAAGAGTGCTTACACACTATGGACAGGCATGTAAGATGATGCAGCCATGATGGAAAATAATATAAGAGCATCTCAAAAATTAAAACTAGAGCTACCATATCATCGAAGAATCTTACTTCTGTAATTGAAATCAAGATCTCAAGAGAATATCTATACTCCCATGTTCACTACAGCATTATTCACAGAGCCAAGATATTTAGGGCAACCTAAATGCCCATGAGTGGATGAAGTGACAATAGACATGGGATTTAGAAATAGGATGGAATATTAGTCAATGTCAAAAGAAATAAAAGTCAGTTGTGAAACCTGGGTGAGCCTGTAGGACATTATACTAAGTGAAATAAATTACATAAAAATACTACCTTACCACTTATATAAGGAATTTAAAATGGTCAAACTCAAAGATGCAGGTAGAAGGTGATTGGCATGGCCTAGGGCAGGCATCACTCAAAGGGCAGAAAGTTTCAGTTGTGTAAGATGCATAAGTCCTGAAGACTGATGGTACAGCATATTGAACTCTATTCTCCAAAACTTGTTGAGGGATAGGTTTATGCTCTAGATCATAGTGACAATTTTGTAGATAATATACTTAGCTCCAAACTTCTATGTGTTAAATATGTACAGCTTTTTATACATCAATAATATATCAATAAAGTGGTTTAAAGTGAAGTTATAAATGTAGATATTTTCCACTGAGTCATTAAATTTTAGGTTTAGAAAGACTATTAAAGGTCTTCTAAATTAACTTCCTATCCAATGGATGAAATGTTTCTTCTTTTCTGACATATCCATTAAATATCAGTGAGCACTAACTTAGTGAAAGAAAAAACATCAGGGAAGTAGTAACTCATCTTCTTTGAACATAAGACCTATTAGCAAGATACAAAAAACAACGATTTAGGCAAAAACTGGTTGGTGGGGGGGCTTTGCTTTGTAATTTATGGTCTTAGACATTGTTATTTAACTATATTGTCTCTGAATTAAAGGTATGGTTCACTCACAGAACTGACAGCATCAGTGTGAAAATATAGCAGATTGTTAAAGTTTTCTGTTTCCAGCAAAAGGCACCCACAGCTCACTTCTTCTACCTAGGAAGACTTTTTACACTTCTCAACTTTAGTGTGCAGACAAATCACCCCAAATCTCAGTGAACTGTGGATTCTGATGTGAAGATTTCAAGGGGGACCTGAACCTCTGCAGTTCTGATGAGCCTCACAGATGCCAATGCTGCCCTTTCTGGGGCCATTTTGAGCAGCAGGGTTCTTGAGCTTTTCTCTTTACACTGAATTAATATTTTCAAAAGAGATGATGTTCATGATAGAATCCTTGGACTTTTAACATTTCAAGTACTGATTCCAGTGTAATTTTCTATAGAAAGGGAATCGTTTCCTATATCTATATTTTTAGGGCAACACAGTTGTAGAATTTAAAAGCTTAGATACTTTAACACGGTCTCTAATACATGCTTGATTGTAAAAGCTCTTTTAAATATGATAAGCTGATGTAGTCACTGACTGATTAAGGATAGCTTAAAAGTGATTTGGGCTCAGCATAAGTTTATGGCCCGGCCCAACAATGGTCTCCATTTTCTTTTTGGAATTTGGAGGATAAGAACACTTTATTCTAAAATATTTAAAAAATCAAAAATTTTCTTGAGATTCACTGTATAAAATTTTGCTTGAAAATTACTTTTTTTTTTTGAGGAATTGAGGTAATGGTGGTGGACTAAGTCTAAATTTCTCTAGAATTCTTTCAAAAATTATGGGGAGGGCCAGTGAGATGGCTCAGCGGTGTAAGCATCTGCCTGGCAAGCGCGAGGGCCCGAGTTCGACTCCCCAAACCCACATATGAAAAAGGGGCCGGTGATATCGCTCAGCGCCTGCTGGTGCACGAGGTCCTGAGGTTGACCCCCGGTACCCAACAACAACAACAAAAAATTATGGTGAATAAGAAGAGGAAATAAACCACACAAATCTTTCTATAAATTTCAATTCCCTATGAATAAAAAAGAAACCCCAAATTTGTATTAGAACTATTTCTAGAAATAGTACTTTTAAAAAATTAATTCATATTAATTATACAAAATAATGGGCTTTAGTGTTATATTTGTACATGAGTATACAATACTTTGATCATTTCTACTTTCCCCAAGCTCCCATGCCTTTCTTACTGCTTGCTTAGTCTCCCTTCCACTTTCCTGCTGGCTTTCTCCCTCTCTCAGGCTTTCTCTTGCTTTCTCTTTCCTCCTCTCTTTCCCTTACCTTCCACATATGAGAGAAAACTGGTGCTATTTTTCTGAAACTCTCTTATTTGACTTAACATGATCAACTGATGAATGGATAAAGAAAATCTGCTATGTATACATAAAGGAGTAATACTCAGACATAATAAGAATGAAATCTTGTCATTTGTAGGAAAATGGATGGGATTAAAGTAGTACTCTTGAAGTGATTCAAGACCTTGGAGAGATGGAGAAATTTGTAAGATTGTGGAAGGCAAAATGAAACACAACTTCAAAAAACATACAATTATACTTCTCCAAAGGCCGTCTAATAAGAAAGTGCAACATTCTGCATTTACTACATTAATATTTCATCTGAAATACTAGTCATCTTTCTCATTCCAAAGCACCAACTTTGTTAAATGCAGACACTGAAGTGGCCTTCATACAATTTCAAAAAGTTTCATTTTGCCTTCCACAACTCCCATTTTTTGAATTGAGAATGAGAACGGATTTATGCTGTTGAAATCTACTCTTCCTCCTCAAAAAAACTATAAAGCAAAAGAATACTATTAAAAAAATACCAAGCTTAATTAAATATTCTAAAATAAGATCTGGGGATTTAAAAACAATGGCTAACACTGAATCAGAACTTCTAAAACTAGAACCAGAAATGAACAAAACTAGGATGCAAAAGCATTTTATCACTCTGGAAAGAAATGGGAGAAAAGTTGTGATAGCAATAAAGACTAAATTAGAGTTTCTCAAAGAAAATCATTTATATGATAAACTTTAATAATGAAATTAAAGGGAGTAAAACCTCACAGTGATCATATTAGCCCTGATTTACAGAATGCTCAAGGGAAAATGCTGCCCACTGTTTCTCTGCTCATCTGGAGGAAGAACAGTCACGATGAAAGAAAAACTCTGAAGTGTTTTAATCAGTTACAGGCACCAGAGGACATGTTAGCCATTAAGCAAGCCACGAAATCCCAATTGTGGGAAAAGCTGCCACCCTCTTAAAGATGTTTACTGTACCTTCAAAATTGTTCTTCTTTCTCCTTTTTCGCCAGTGGTGTTATGGGGACGGAAGCCCTGGTTTCGCACATGCTGCCCCAGGGCTGTGTCACTGATCGACACCCCCATTCCTGTTGTAAATTTTGGTTTCAGCTATTAATTTTTGGAGAAACTTAAGAGGAAGAGCCGGTCACTAAAACCCACTAACTCATACTTTTAGGGGACCTAGTAAAAACCTTGCTATTTATGACAGTAAATTCTCTGCCCAGAAGCAGGCATACCCATCATCTTTCCTCTGAACATGTGTCTCCCACCTTGGACTGAGCATGCGCAGAAATGTACACCATAAACGGAGCCTGATCTAGAATGTGCTTTCTTATATGAATGTGTTTAGTCTCCCCAATAAAATCCCCACACTTGGTTTGCTCCAGGACAGCAATGTTTTGCAAGTAACCCTAGTACTCTCCTTACTTGTAAGTAATAAAGCTGTCTCCATTCCAGCTCCTTGGCTTTGCATTCAGCAGAAGGACAACCCATTGTATTCAGTTACAGACAGAGCCAGGAAGAGATGAAAGAAGGCAATCTATTAACATCTGTGACCAAAACTAGCACAGAGACTCTTTCACATTCCCGCATGGCTTTTGAAACCTCAACTTAGGTTCTAATGTGGCCACTGTGTTCTGCCTACATACAAACTTTCTGCATTATCACCTCCAGCTAATCCAGAAGCAACAAGTACTTCTCTTCATAGGTTGCTTCTGTATCTATTTTGTGTTATCCCTCCTCCTTTACCTATAGCCAATGTAGGTTCAATGTAAATAACTCATGCTTTCTTTCGCAAATTTTATAGAAGTCCTCTCAGTACAATGAACATTTCTCAAGTGCTACTTGGCCTTGCTGCTAGAAGTTACAGAAACGTGACCCAGAACCTGGTCCTTTGTTTTGAGGGGGGATCCCATCTGTAATGGTACCAATCACCACATCAAGTTGAAGTCCACACTCTGCAGTAAGTGACAACAGATGAACCCTGAGGCATCAAGCTCAGGGCAGTAAGCCGGTCACAAAAACCACATACCATATGGTTCATTTGCCTAAGTTATTTACAATAGTCAAATCCATAGCTGGAGAGTAGAATGGTAGTTGCCAGGGGCTGGGGGGCAGGGAAAATGAGGAGTTGCTGTTCACGAGTTAGGAAATTTTAGTTATGCAATATGAATAGAGAATGCTGTACACTACTGTGGCTATGGGTAAAAATACTGCATTGCATACTTAATAATATGTTAAGAGGGTAGATCTCACATTGCGTTCCTACCACAATAAACATTTAAAAATATGTATTAAAAATGAATTTGGCAAAAAAAAATGAATTTGGCTCTTAAAAAAAAGGGATGCATAATATGTTTTGCTGTTGCCTCTGCCTCTGTTGCTAAAACAAGACCTGTGCCTCCAACGTTATAGGATAAGAAGCTCCAAGACACCTCTGTGTCCTAACCAGTTGCTAACCTGACTTAAACCTGGGACAAATAGACTTAGTAAAGCAATCACCATGGGATGACCTTTAACTATGGCGATACTTACTTGAAAGTCTCTGTAGAAAAAATATGTATTAGCGGAATGGGAAGAACAATTTCTTCCAAAAGTATATCCAATAACTACTACAAAAGATGAAAGAAACATACAAAATAAAACAAAACAACTGGTTACAGGTGAAAAAAAAACCCATAAAACTGGAACAGAATTTCACAATTTGATTGAATTATAAATAACACTTACTCATAATTTCTACAAGAAAAGTGTATAAAGGACCCTAGCGATCTTTTATGCCTCTCCAGATTAACTTCATGTATGCTGAAATACATCAACTGACAAGGGAAAGTAGGGACTGAAATCTTCACAAGGAACCTAACCTTTGCTTGTCAGGCTTTTCCTGGTCACTTTCACATTCCTGTTCTCAACACTTTTCTTTCTTCATTTCAGCAGATGATATGTAAACCAGAACTCTACGGTACTTCCTTGAGAATAACTCAGTTTTCTAGGTATCGGTCAAGTATACATGAAGTACACGTGCTAGTATACTTCTATTTACTTTTCTCTTATTAATCTGTTTTGTGTGTGTGTGTGTGTGTGTGCCATTTAAGAACTCAGAGGGTAGCAAGAAAATTATTTTCTTATCCTATAGTTTCTAAAATGCTTCTTACAAGAAGTAAGATTGAATTTGGGCCTACCTCAGTGGCCTTTTTAAAGTTAATTATCTCTTTAAAAGCCCTACCTCGAAATACACACTCTGAGTCACTGAGTATTAGGGATCCAGTATCTGAGTTTTTGGAGGAACACAATTTGGCCCATATAATATCTCTTTTAATGAGCAGATTGTTTCCGTCTCTTTCCTTCCTTCCTTCCCTCCTTCTTTCTTCCTTCCTTTCCTCTCTTCCTGACTTGCTTTCTTTTTCTTCATTTCTTAGAATACAAACTGGAAAATATTCTTCCCTAAAGTATATGAGAAAGGAAGCTAGGTAAAGATCATATCATTGCATATTATATAATTTAAAAAAAATATTCAACAACTTTACACTGATTTGGTGAACACTCTTATGAATGCTGCAGTCACACAATGCTGATATCCCTTTTTTTCTTTTGTTTTTTTAGAGGAGCACAGTAGGCCTTTTATTTTGAAACAGCCCTAAGCATAGTGATTCTCAAACAAAACTCAAATTATCAGGCTAGCCTATAACGCAGTTCCAAATAGTGAGTGAAAATACTGGAAAACAATTCCAGTCACAATGTGAGAATAATAATGCTTAGTAATACATATCTGCAAATTTCTTGATTTGTTTCCAGGGAGAAGTTGAAATACAGGACTCCAGTTACAAAGAGCTAATTGCCAATTTTATATTTACCTCTGACTGGGCCACATCTGCAGAGGATTTTTGATCATTAGGATCTCAGATTTAAAGGCGCTCTGATGTCATTAACTGTCCCCTGCCTCTATTCACCAAATGAATTCTACTCACATATTGTTCACGGCGCCTATTTTGCTGTGCAAATGGCATGGTCATCTACTTTAAACTTTAAAAAACATCAAAAAGAACATTGGTCCTATGTGGCTCTCAGAATTTGGTCGGTATCCATCTGGCTTAATTTGAGAATGGTAGGTTTTCACATATTGGCTATAATACTTGTGAAAGCCAACCTATAGATGATTTTATAATCTGCAGACGGGAAATCTGACTACTACCACCTGTTCTTATCTATACCACAATTCTTATGAATTATTTCTCTGAATACTTGAGGCTTTAAAAAAATGTAATGGTTATTTGTTTTATTCTACCATTATTTTTGTTCCAAGATAAATAATTCTTTAATAACATACCAGTAAGTATTCTTTCATTCATATTATTCATTAATCAGATATAAGTAAAATATTTAAAAAAAATAATTTCAAGATCTATACCAGCAAGATAGTGGAATAGTTTTTTTAGCTTTACTCCCTCCCAGAAAACTATCATGTCAAGGTGCCATGCTGAATATCCTAGAACTTGGGAATGAGGCTGAGTCACCCTTGGACTGAAAAAATAAGAAAATTTATCATCCATAGTTAAGAAAAATGGGTCTCTTTTGTTGCTCTTCAAGCAGGGAGAGTGCCACAAATACCGAATCCTCTTAGCCCTAGGGTTTCTAGAGTAAGAAAACTGAATGGAGACACACGCGTAGCTGCCCACCATTCTGGGACCTTTCGCAGAAGGCTTACTTCTGTCTCATCTCAGGAGAATACCATCAGGACTAGACTGGCTGGGGTCAGCTAGAAACAAAGAACGGGATGAGACTCAAAGGGATCAGCATTCTGGCTGAAAGAAATCACAGCTGAGATAGTGGACAACAGCATTACACTACAGAATTATCTGACACTGTACAGCAATTTTATTATTACTAGGAAGGTTAAATGACAAAACAATTTAAGAAACTATAGCTACAGTGAATTCATAAAGGATACAATTATAAAAGCAAATGTAAAATTTGAAATTAAGAATTATAAAAAATTAAGGAAGGAGTAAAAATATAAATGTTTTATATATAATCAAAAATAAGTTAATATCAGCTTAAAGTAGCCTGCTATAAGCACAAGACATTTTACATAAGATTCATGGTAACCTCAGAACAAAACCTACGGTTTTTGCACTACATATAAAAAGGATTCAATGATACGCCATAGAAAATGATCAAACCACAAAAGAAAATAGCACGAAAGGAAGAACAAAACAAAGGGCTTGCAAAGCAATCAGTAAACAAATTACAAAATGTCAGTTGCAAGTCCTAACCTGTCAATAACTATTTGAATGTAAATGGATTAAATTTTCCAATACAAAGGCATAGATTGAGTGACTGGGGGAAAAAGCAAGATCCAACCATATGCTACCTACAAGAGACTCACTCATTAGTAAAGACATACCTAAACTGAAAGTGATTGGGGGATGGAAAAAAGATATTTCATGCAAATGCAACCCTAAATAGATGAAGAATAACTGTACCTACAGAGACAAAACAGACAAAAATCTATAAAAAGAGGTAAAAGTATGTTAATGTATCATGATGACAGGCACAAATCACCAAGAAGATATAACCCTTCTAAATATATATGCACCCAATTTCCGGAATATGAACATATAAAGCAATTTTTAAACAATCATAGTACAATAGTATAATAGTAAGGAACTCCAATTGTTGCACATTGAACATGGAGATACCATCTAACAGAAAACCAATAAGGAAACACTGAATTTGATTTACACCTTTAACTAAATGGACCTAGAAGTATTTCCAGAACATTCTATCCAACAGCAGCAGAAGGCACATTCTTCACCAGGACACACAGATCATTCTTTAGGATAGTTCATATTTAGGTCACAAAACAAATATTAATAAATTTAAAGGATTAAAATCATATCAAGTATATTTTTGAATCACTATAGGCAGAAACTAGAAATCAACAAGAGAAATCTAGGAAATTGACTCTCAACAAGAGAAATATATGGAGATAAAACAGTATGCTACCATACACCCCTTGGGTCACAAAAGAATCAAAAAGGACACAAAAATACCTTGAGACAAGAGAAAATAGAAACAGAACATAGTAAACTTAAGGAATACTGCAAAATCAGCCCTAAACGGAAATTTATTTTGATAAATGCCTATATCAAAGAAAATCACAAATAAGCAATCTGATATTATTCCTCAAAGAACTAGAATAAAAAAAAAAAACTAAGTCCAAAGTCAGCAGAAAGAAGAAAATAACAAATATAAAAGCAAAAATAATGTAACAGAACTTAGAAAAGCAATAGAGAAAAATCAACAAAAGTAACTGGTTTTTTTTTTGGAAAAGATAAAGAAAAATGAAAACCCTTAGCTGAAATTAAATAAAAGGAAAGACTTCACAAATAAAATCAGAAGTGAAAGAGGACACTTTACGACTAATATGACTGACATACAAAGGATCATAAAAAACTAATATAGACAACTGTATACCAACAGATTGAATCACTTAGAAGAAATGGATACATTTCTAGACACATAACCAAAAAGAATGAATTATAAATGTAGAGAAAATATGAATAAACCAATGATGGGTAAGAATACTGAATCAATAATAAAATTCTCCCATCAAAGAAAAGCCCAGGACTGAATGTTTCTTCTCTGAATTCTACCAAACAAGAACTAGTATGATTTCTCCATGAACGCTTTCAAACAATTGAAGGGGAATGGAAACTTCCAAACTCATTTTACAAGATTAGAATTATCTTGACACCAAATCCTGACAAAACTATCATAAAGTCAATATTGCTGATGAACATAGGTGCAAAGATTTTCAACAAAATATTAGCAAACCAAATTTAAGGACACATTATAATCATTATTCGCTATGAAGTAGCATTTATTTCTTTCATATGATACGGTTCGATATAGGCAAATCATTAATTGTGCTACTTCACATTAATCAGAATAAAAGAAACTATGATCATCTTTAAAAGATAGAAAATGTATTCAATAAATTCAACCCCCAGTCATGATAAAAACTCTCAACGGATTATAGAATGAACCTCAACAAAATAGGAATAAATGAAATGTAAAAACACAATGAAGGCTACTATGACAAACCCATAGCTAACATCATTTTCCATGTGAAAGGTTTGAAGTTTTGTCTCTAAACTCAGCAACTAGATTAGGATGCTCACTTTTCCACTTTTTTCCCAGTAAAGTACTAGAGGTCCTAGACAGAACAATTAGGCAAGAAAAAGAATAATAGGAATTCTAATAGGAAATAAAGATGTGAAATTTTCTCTGTCAGAGATAACATAATCTAATAGGTAGAAAACACTAAAGATCGACCCCCAAACAGTCAAAGCTTATAAATAAATTCAATAAATTATCAGGATACAAAATTAGCATACAAAAGTTAGTATTTCTACGCACTAATAATGAATTATCTAAAAGGAAATTAAGAACACAGTCCCATTTGCAATAGTAATGAAATATTAAATACTAAAGTATACATTTAATTAAGGAGGGAGGGCTGGTGAGATGGCTCAGTGGCATAAGAGCCTGCCCGACAAGCGCGAGGTCCTCAGTTTGACTACCGGAACCCACATATGAAAAAAGGTCCGGTGATATCACTCAGTGACACGGTTGCCTGCTGGTGCCCGAGGTTCTGAGTTCGACCCCCGGTACCCACAAAAAATAAAAAAAATAAAAAAGATAAAAAATAATTATGGAGGGAAAGGACCTGTACACAAAAAACTACAAAATAATGATGAAGAAAACTGAAATGAACACAGATAAATAAAAAGACATCTCATGTTCATGGATTAGAATTAATACTGTGAAAATGTCCACATTACCCAAAACAATTTCCAAATGTAATATAATTGATGTAAAATTTCAGTCATTTTCACAGACGTGGAAATAAAAACGTGTTGAGCAGAAAGAATAAAGCTGGAGGCATCATACTCCCCAAATCCAAGACATATTATAAACAAAACAGCATGGTAGTGGCATAAAAACAGACATCAATAAACGGAACAGGATAGAAGACTCAGAAACAAACCTACACATTTATGACCACTTGATTTAAGTGTTCCAAGAATGCAGAATTGGATAAAGGGAAGTACAGCCTCTTTGATAAATGGTATTGGGAAAACTGGGTATTTACATGCCAAAGAATGAAATTAGGCTCATACCTGGCACAATATGCAAAAGTCAACTCAAAATGGAATAACAACTTAATATAAGACCTAAAACTGCGAAACTAGGAAAAAAAGCAGGAAAATTCTGATAATTGGTCTGTGCAAATATTTTCAAGATATGACCTAAAAACATAGTCAATGACAGCAAAAATAAACATAAGAGATTGCATCAAAGAAGAACTTCTGCACAGCAAAACAGACAAATGAACAAACAACCCAGCAAAGTGAAAAGACAACCCACGGAATGAGAGACAACATTAGCAAAATCATACATTTGAGAATGAGTTAACATCTAAAATACATAAATATCTCAAATAACTCAAAGGCAAGAAAATAAACAACCTGATTTGAAAAAGTGCAAAGGATTTGAAAATGTTTCACAAAGAAGACACATAAATGGTCAACAGGTACATGAAAAAAAAAGTTCAGTATCAGTAATCAACAGGGAGTTGCAAATCAAAGCCACAGTGAGATGTCACCTTGCACCTGTTAGAATAGCTTTCATCAAACAGATTGGAGCTGATGCAGAGAAAAAAGTATTTATACTTTGTAGGTGGGAATATAAGTTATTACAGCCATTGTGGAAAACAGTATGGATGTTTCTCAAAAAACTAAAAGTAGAACTATTAGGTGATCCAGTAATCCCATTTCTGGACACACATCCAGAGGAACTAAAATCAATATATTGAAGGGATATGTGTACTCCCATGTTCATTGAAGCATTATTCCCAATTGCCAAGATATAAAACCTAAGTGTTCATCAATAGACGATAATTTTTAAAATGTGGCATATATACACAATGTAGTACTATTATCCTTAAAGCGGGAGGGGATCCTGTCATTTGTGGTAACACAGATGAATCTGGCGAACACTACGTTAAGTGAAATAAGTCAGGTATAGAAATATAGACACTGCATGATCTTTTTTATATGTGTAAAATTATCAGTTGAATATATAAAAGAATAAAGGGGAGGGATGGTTATCACAGGTAGCTGTGGAGGTATAGATAGAGAAAGATGGAATAGGGAGTTGTTAATCAAAGGGTAGAAAGTTCCAGACAAAGAAAAAGTTTGGTTTTTAGATCTGTTGTTCAACACAGTGACAGTAGTTGATAATAATATATGGGATATTTCAAAACAACTAAAAGTGTAAATTTTAAATGTTTTCCAATAAAAGATAACAGGTAAGCCAGGTGATGCATATGTTAATTAGTGTGATTTAATCATTCCACTTGTACACATATATCAAGACACATTGTACTTCATAAGCATACATATCATAAAAATAATATTAATAAATGTATATTTAAAATTGATGCAGCAGTGTCATGACTTCACTTAAAATTTAGATGAAAAGCCAACCAAAATCAAAATGCACTTTATATTTATAGAATTATCTTCATTAATGTGAGCTTCATTTTTAAAAATTTGGATAGAACAACTGATAATTTATTCAGGATAGCAATTAAGTTTACATTGTAATGACATTTAAATAGTGAAAGTGTTATTTATTTCTAATATGCCAACAAAGCAGGTCTGAATAAGATTCATTTAACAATATTCTTTTTTTTTGTTTTTTTTGTGGGTGCCGGGGGTTGAACTCAGGACCTCATGCACCAGCAGGCGCCCGTGCCTCTGAGCGATATCACTGACCCTTTTTTCATATGTGGGTACCGGGAGTCAAACTCAGGACCTCACGCTTGCCAGGCAGGTGCTTATGCCGCTGAGCCATCTCACTGGCCCAACAATATTCTTATATATACTAGAATGGGTTTCCAAATATTTTTCATAATGGAGATGATCATATTTAAGATAATAATAAAAACAATAATCAAAACCTTAATGCATAAAGAGATAAGAGTGAAACAATTTTCTTTACCCACACTGCCGATTTCATCTTTTGTCTCCCAGGTCACCTGGAGACACCACCGTGATATCCTAATTCTCAGTGGAGTTGAAGTCACAATTAGGGCACAGGACGGAGGCTAAAAGTGGAGATTCTTTCACTGTCGATTCAGGGTAGTGTTCGAGATAATATCCCCAATGCACATTTTCAGTATCCTCTTTGAGTCCTAGGGATGTTCTGGAACGCAGGGTCCCAGGGAAATATGTTAGGTATGGGGGCTTATACAGGAGCTTAGTGTACTGGGACATCTCAGCATTTTGGAATAACGCAGCTCTTTTGGCAGCAAAAAATAACAGCTTTGCTGGGAAGCAGACAGCAAGGTTGAAATCAGAGGGAACTCTGCATGTTGGGTAATCAGTGTTGGACGGAGCAAGCTATTCTTGACATTATGGTGATTTACAGAGAGTTGCAATGGTTTAACAGATAATACCCAACTTTCTACACATCTGGCACATGAGGAAGCAAGCTGTTTAAACTTAGTCTGATGAAATAAAAGAGATAATCATGCATGCAGTAAAGTTTATGGAGCAGTTCATACTTAATTGTACCAGAAAACTTTCTGAATGTCCTGCAGCAGCGTTAGAATTTCCAGTGATTGAGGACATTTTACAGTAATACAAAAGTTCCTCAGTTTGTGAGATTGCAGGTGTCAAGTGAGCAATTTTGCAACCTTACTATTATTAGTAGTAAAATAGTAGTGTAATAAAATCTGTAGATGACGGTGTGAGCAACTAACTGTGAATTTTTTACTATTTATCTCATGTTTTCATTATTCATCTTCGATGTCCATGTCATTGAATTTTCAATTGCCTTTGTGGCCAGGATCATACTTTTCTCCATTGATTGCTTTCAGATTGTGATTTATTATAAAACAGCAAGTAAAAGTAAAAAGGCAGGTGCAATTTGATGTAGTTCAAATATGTAAATGTCTTGGTAAATTCCTTTGGAGCGCTTTCAGTGCACCAGGATTCCTTTCTTCCTAGCCAGTTGAATAGCTGCTTCTCTTCCTTTTCTTTTGCTGGACAGAGAAGCGAGGAGAGGTAATAAACACCAGAACATTAGCCGTGTCTTCTATTTCACACCACTCATTCCCTGGCATCATTTCTGCCCCAGGATACCTGCTAACTGCCAGCTAGGCTGGGGAGACAGGCAAGCTCAGGAGGGCCTGGATTCCTGCCTAAGTGCTCTTTAAGCAGCTTCAGACCATTTGGCATCTAGCACATGCCTTACAGCAGCAACATTACCATGTCATGAACATTCAGTAAGCAGAAAACTATGCTTTTTGGTGGACTTTAATAAACACCATAGTAAGTCACCTGGAGTTATGGTTGGTTGATTTTCATGAAACCTTTCTGTATTGTATTTTCCACTGTGAATCATATATTCCACTATCACAAAGTTATGTAGTACGGTTTCCAGTATCTGAATAATCACTGAATGTAACCCCAGGGTTCCTTGCTACGAATCACAAAAATGATTTTCTGGGCAGGGCTAGCTCTTCTTGTGGAGTAGGACATGTAGCTAAATAGTACCGAAACTGTGAGATGATTAATGATGGGGAGGATTTGCTGTTTGATGTTTCCATGCAGAACTTCTCTTTCTCCATTTGTGAGGATTATAGGTTTAATATTGTTCTAGACTGGAATATCTTATTGTTCTAGACTGGAAGATCGTTCGTATGACAAATTTAACAATTAAGATCATCAAAAAATTAGAACAAAGCAGTATTTATAAACAAGTTTCCATCTCACTAACTGTGTAAAAATATGCAACATGTGTAATTACAAGAATATCAGATAATTATATTGGCATTTATTATTATACAAAGATATGCCATGAAAGAAAATGATCAGGAAATTTTCCATTCATTCATTCATTCATTCATTCATTCATTCATTCATTCAGCATGTATTCACAATCTATAGTGTCTGTAGTCATAAAAATTGAGATAAAACATTTGATAATGTGCTGCATAGTGAAATAACAAGGTAAAATTCGAAGGAAGAAATGCAGTGAATGATAAGGCAGTCTACTGCTTTTCTCCTTAACAGAAAAAGCAAATGGTTATTTCAAGAATATGAAAGAAGCAGCTGATTAACTATCACACTACATTCTTAAGATGAGTTACACTTTATATAAATTTAAATTGCTTGTATCTGATAACTGAAACTTAACTAATCATTCTGAAATAGACAGTAGAACAGAAAGAGGATAAACTGGTACTAGTGATGATGGCAAAGCCTTGTTTTTCGTTTTGAAATGTGCTGAAGTATTTAACACAATATTAGAATGAGTTAAAAAATGATCATTTCTTTAATCTGCTGAATGAATGCTAGCAATTATATGTAGGCAAATAACTGTATGATTTTAGTAAATTTGAAGCACTATAATATTTTATTTTATAATATTCTGTAAAATGGTTACAACTTTCTTTGTATTCAGCTCAAATGAAAAAGCCCTTAAATAGAAGCATAAAATTTCCAAGATGAAAAAGTCTCTGAGAAACTATTTAGTTCGCCTTGTGAAGACAATATTTCACGGGACAGCATTGTGCAAGCAAGGAGGACTTTATTCGAAGCTGTTGCAATAGGAGAGAGTAACTAAACTCTCAACTCTGTTTAAACAGAGTGGGAAAATGTTTAGAGTTTGCTAATTGGCTTTACCCAAACAGAAGACAACTTTTATATTTTTGTGTCAGGAGGTAGTTTTAAAGGATGGAGCAAGTTATCTACCAAAGTTAGGCTCCTACTCTTCCACAAAGAAGGGGAGATGGGATGCGATATCCCTGATGATTACATTTCAAAGAACAGCTTCCAGGCCCCTGAGAAAGATATTCCTTTGTTGTAAAACCGCCAAGACACTTTTGAAAAAAGGTAATCTCAAAGGAACAAAGAGAGAAGTTTTCTAAAGTGCATGCAGTAAGAAAAAGGAAAAGAAGAATTTCGGTAGTTAGGTCATCTGGATTTTCTAAAGGTTGGGGTGAAAGCAATACCCAGGATGAGAGACACAAGAAGCTTGTTTAAAGCTCAGTCAATTTAAGGGAAAGACTATGGCCTTCTTAGTTAACTCTATAACTTTAATTGTAGAAAAAATGAAATCCAAACGGGGATAGTGATATCTTGCTCACTCTGCGTGACAATTAGTTTGTAAAAAGAAGCTAAATATGATAAATTCCCAATTTAGTGCTACAGGAAAAATACAGCTAATATTTTGTAATTTTTTTGTCAGTTTTGTTCGTTTGTTTCACAATTTCATTGAGGTGTTGTGGATATACAAAGAACTATACTTATTTAACACGTAATTTGGTGAGTTCGGACATAGGCAAATACTTGTGATACCATTTGTGATAGTTAACTGTTGTGTTAGCTTGAGTAAGAAGTGCCCAATTGATTGGCTTAGCATAGTTCTTGGTGTACATGAACGGATCTACTGAAGACAGAAGACCCACCCTAGGTGTGAGTGGCACCAACAAATAGCCTCATAGCTTGGATGGAACAAAAAGGGGGAAGAAGAAGGAAGGCTCGCTTTTGTTTCTTCAGAGGAGCTCTTGTCTTTGCCTTCACCGTGAACCTCATCTCCTGGCTTCCAGGATGGACGCTTCAGCTTTTGGATATGGACTTGAATGGGACTCTGCAGTGAGCTGCAGGCCTTCAATTTTGGCTGGATCCTTCGGATCTCCAGCACACAGACGACATTTTTGCACTCTTCCACACCTGACTCTGCGGACAGCCATTGCAAGCCTATGATGTAAATCCAATGTATATACATAATACATATATATATATAATCCATATATACACATAATCCATACATATAATCTATCTATCTCTATCTATGTACCTACCTATCTATATGTCTGTTTCTCTAGTGAGAACTGACTGATACATCATCAAAATCAAGGTAACAGACCTTTACAACACTTCTTAAATTTTCATGCCCTTTTTTTGGTAAGGATACTTAACAAACTTTGAAGTTCACATAGGGATCATTACTTTTAAGCATTGTGATGTACAGCAGACCCCTGGTACTTATTCATTCAGCATAACTGAAGCTTTATCCCTATTTCACAATAACTCCATATTTCCCTCCTACCCTCTTTAGACCTTGGCAACCACCATTATAGTCTCTTCTTCTAAGAGTTTGGCTATTTCAGGCATCTTGTATAAAGTGAATCATGAAGTACTTGCCCTTCTGTGGTTGGCTTGTTTCAACTGGCATAATATTCTACAGGTCCATTCATGTTGTTGGAAATGGTAGGATTGAATTATTTTCTAAGGCTGAATAATATTCCATTGTATGTATGTGGTTGCTTTATTTTATACTAATAGTATAAATGAGCATTAGACAGTGACAGTGAAATTTATTTGAAAAACTGAATCGATGTCTGTCTTTGATAATTGAACATCCCTATAAAATCATTTGACTCAAATTGTTTGACAGTTTATATAAAAATAATAACTCTTGTATTTAAAATATAAATTCATGTAATTTCTGAAGTAATGTAGTCAAAATAGTATGACAGTAACAAGGAATACTTGACCGACCATACCTTGCTTGAGAAGAAATATTTATTACGTATATTTGAAAATGCTGATTCGAAAATTTCATTCACTTTAATTTTCCCTCCATTTTTATGTTTTATTTTAATCTGGTGGCTGCAAAAAATTGATCTATAGAGAAAAGAACTTTGAAAAGAAAAGATTGATCTATAGATTGATCTTTAAATAGCATTGAATTTTTCAGTCAAATCTTTTTAAGGTTTTATCTTTTTTTTTTGTGGGTACCGGGGGGTCGACCTCAGGACCTCACGCGCCAGCAGGCGCCCGTGCCGCTGAGCGATATCACCGGCCCCTTTTTCGTATGTGGGTTCCAGGAGTCGAACTTGGGCCCTCGCGCTTGCCGGGCAGGCGCTTAAGCCGCTGAGCCATCTCACTGGCCCTTTTTCTTTTTTTTTTATGTGGGTACCAGGAGTCGAACTCAGGACCTCACACTTGTCAGGCAGGTGCTTATGCCACTGAGCCATCTCACTGGCCCCAAGGTTTTATCTTTTATCTGGGAGTTATTTTTTGTGACAACGCTAACACAAAAAGCAAGCATCTACTCTACTTTGTGGGAAAGTGAATATCATCATGTAGTGAACATTTAAGAAAAATATTTGTAAATATCACAGTTATTAATGAACGGACATACACTGTATATATTCAACATATGACTGTTGAAACAATGTATAAATAACTTAATCAGGAAACAATACATTCATGGAAAAGAAAAACAGGCTAAAACCAAAATACTTATTTTAGTATTAGTGAACACACAGTTAATTTCAAAATATAGTACTACAAATTTTAGGAAAAGAAAAAAAACTCAACTGTGTGCTAGAAATAAAGATCTGAATGGAAAAATACCTTCAATAGTTTCTTAACTTTGGCAAGATCACTCCTGAACCATATTTATCAGATGTTTCCATTCCTTTAACAATTAATCTAAGACAATAAATTTCTAAATATTCGTTACAATCAACTTCTTAGTTCACAAACATTATTTCCTAATAAGTTTAACCTTAGGTTAATTGTTTTGTGCTGAAGGTGAAAGCCCTTTCTTTTTTCTTTCCTAACATGTGTAGAAAATAGTTACACAATGATCTATAGTTAGAAAACTTGAGATTTGAAACAAATCATTTTATCTCGTAGCTAACTGAAAGAATAGATGACTTCTAAATTTGAAAAGCAAATTGTGGACAGAAAGAGGGTTGGATACAAATTGGTGGTCGGTTAATATAAATTTTTACTCAGAGTTTTTTTCCTTCATTGAGTCAGACGATGAGAAACAGATGAGAACCAAGGTCAAAGACAACCAGTTGTGAGTGTGTCCTATCCTAAGCATTCCTAGTTGTCAACTACAAGAAAGAAAGGAAGGAAGGAAGAAAGAAAGGAAGGAAGAAGGAAGGAAGGAAGGGAGGAAGGAAGGGAGGAAGGAAGGAAGGGAGGGAGGGAGAAAGAAAGAAAGAAAGAAAGAAAGAAAGAAAGAAAATCCACCACTATGTCAAACACAACTTCCCAGCATACACAGAGTATCAACTCCCTAGCTACCATAATCCTTTGATCAGCAGAGCTTATGTAAATTTGCTCCTCCGTTCTCTAGCAGGTATTTAAATAGTAAATGACTCTTCATTAACATTTAGTTTTAGCTGAAAAATAAATTATTTATTAATATATACATTTTAATTATAAAACTATACAATTATTAGAAAAAGTTCAAAAATTAATATTAGACCTACTGTTTTATACATAATTCTTAAGTAATTCTTGAAGACTTGCTTCTAATAATTATATAGTTTACAATAATAGTTTTAGAAATGCCTTTGAAAATGATTTACGTGGCACTAGCGGTGCTAGTGGTGGAAATGGAAAACAACTGATTTGAAATGATTCTGTCATTCCTGAACAGCACCAGCCTTGTGAAAAACAAGCGAGTAATATTATAAACATTATAAAATATTCATCTTTGATTTTTATGTCCTCAGCAAAGTAATTTAGATGAGTATTGAGGCACAAAACCATTCTGTACTTATAATTTTTGTTGTTTTTCAATGAAGGAGCAATTTGAGCAACTGGAAAATTCTTTAGCTAGTTCTCTTTAAAATTCCATCTACAGGCATTTTGGGCCAACCAACCAGCACTATTCTCTTAACATCAGCATGTTTCTGAAACGGGTTATGTAAACTCTAAAGGAAGGGATTAGCCTTTGTGCCTAGCTACCTCATTAATAAGGAGATAAATGGAGAACCTTAGACACGAAAAAGCCTCGAAATTCATCAATTGCTTATAATTGAATGCAAAGTAATACTGTTGCAGTAGAGGCTTGAAAAGGTGTTAAATATATTTTAAGGTATTTTGAAAATTTCTTGAAATTATTCAGCATAAGCTTACTTCTGCTTCAGGAGGTAAATGGAAAAAAAGAAAAAGCATAGCACTACCTAATGCCTTGTAAGACAGAAGCTTGTGTGTGTGTGCGTGTGTGTGCGTGTGTGTGTGTCTGTGTTTGTGTGTGTGTGTGTGTCTGTGTGTGTGCGTGTGCGTGTGTGTGTGTCTCACTCCTGTGAAATCTACTGAAGTTTGACTGACGCTTCTCTGTCTTGCAGTCAGGCCATCTGAAAAACATGCCTTCCTAGGTCACCGTAGTAGGACAGGAAGAAATTGTAAGCCTGCTCAGGATGTTTTTAATAACTAGGGCTAACATTGGTGCTCTTCTTTTCTGCCACCATCCCAGTTATATTCCTCCCAACTTTATTTCCAAAATTTTCACAAAATCAGTAGTCACTAAACATTTAGTGCATTTAGGTAAATAAATTCAGCATAATTCCATGTTAAGGCATGTAAGGACAATCGAGAAGCACTATTATTATACATGGAGTGTAATTATAATTATTCATGGCAGTTACACTATCTACATGCATTCCTCCTAGTTAGAAAATATAATCACAGGTTTTCTGGTATTTCTACCAAACTCTTAAGTTATGCTCTTCTTCTTAAGTATCAGGTTTTCCAGTCAGCTGTTACAAACATGGAACTACATTCAATTCATGGTTATACTCAAGTATTAATACAATCAATATTGATATCATGGGTTATTATTTAATGTCTACATGCCAGGTATGCAACGAGTCTGAACAGTGTGCTCTTATGGTGGCTGTACTGACCCTAAAAGTCCTTCATCTCACCATGTCACAAGCAGGAGTCCATCCCCCCTATGAGCCTCATTTCCACTCAGGTTCTGAGCGAGTAGTTTCTAAGAATATCATTTCTGGACCTGTGAAATCTAATACTCTTAAAAATTGACTATTGCCATTTGGAGTAAAAGTGTAACTTAATTTATTCACTTAGATAAATTTGCGATCACTTTATTTCTTTCCTTCCTAACTACTTTGAGAAATAACTTCTTACTATCAGGCCAGCACAGGTAATACTTAGCAACTGTAAAATCTTATTCAGGACCCTTGGGGACAAATGTGACGGGCAACTCAGAAATTTTATTATTTTTTGTGGGGGGAAGAGTAAGACTTTTCCAATTCTATATGAATCTGTCATATCTGGTATTTTGCCTTTGACTCAAATGCCAATGGGAGCTAGGTGGTATTGCTAAGCATAAATAATTTTATTATTCGATAAATTAATAGGCAAGGGAAAAGCTTGTACTGCCTTGGGAATAAGTTGAAAGATAGCATGAACCCATGATATTGTAGATTCTTGACAAAAGAGAATAACTTGTCCTTTCCATGTTATCCTTATGTTGTTTCCATTGTGCATCACAATACAATACAAATGCTTCACGAGCTTCTATTCATTTATCTTCTTACTTGAGCTGAATGAAATGCAGTAACATGGCAATGATAAAGACTCCTGACGGCATTTTCCTTTTGAATTTGCTTCAGTACAGGACTGAAAAACACCACTTGGGCCTCATTATTAATATGAATGGTGTTCAAAGTGGATGCTGTGGTTTCCTGGATTCCTGTTCCAGTAGCTGTGAGAATCTCTATTCTCGGCTTCCTCATGCATCCACGCATTCGTGCTTTGACGGGCATCGTGGGATTCACGCAGCAGCAGATGGTCTATGCACAGCTCTTCCAAGCTTAAATCAAAATTTCTGTTCTTGTTTCCAGGACCCTAAATATCATGATGTTCTATCTGATTATCTTTTAGATTTGTAGTAAGGAGTGAAATAAAAACTATTTGTGTAAAAGAATTAGAAGAACAATGTGCATCAAATAGGCAAGGGTTTGGATTGAAACTAAATCTCATGTAAAAGTCACTATTTCTTTGCTTATCATTGATGTCATTTCCCCATGACCTCTGACAATCTTAGTGCTTTGGACGTACATTTTAATTTCACTAAATAAATAGACACAGTAGAGTTTTCCTCCCAATGGAATAATACACCAAAACATAAATATTTACCTTCTAATCTTAAATTTTTTTGATTCAGAGGGTAATGACAAAGGGAATTAAAATTGATTTAAAACAATAGTATATTAAATTGTCTTTTAATTTACTTACAACAGCAATTTGTCAGGCATATTTGTATTATACACAAATTTATTATAGACCTATATTGGGATAGTGGAAGGTTAGGTTTGTGGATGTTTAAAGAGCTTTGTGTTCAAAGGAAACAGTTCACAGAGCTTTGAAAGAATGATATATAAACCTCCTGAGAGTAAACAGATTGTTTAGTTTGTATTTTCTACTTTGTTTTCAATTTCTGGGCTTTAATGTCTCACACTGTCAAGGTACTTTGAAGTGGTCTAGCGAAATTAGAAAATTGTCACCAGCCAAGAAATTGTTTCCAAGGGAGAAGAATGTTGTGAAGAAAATGTTTTAGAAATGAGGGGAAGAGTGTGTAGTGGCCATGGGAAAAGGAGCATTTGTGTTCTCATTGCTACGTGCCTTTTTTGCCTGGCCCAAGTGGCGCTGGTCTACATGCAAGCCCGCGTCACAGCCCAGGACTTGCTTTTCTGAGTCATTACACTGTCACTGTAGCATGCGGGAATTACCGCATGGTTCTGAGTGTCCGTTGGGTTCTTCCCATTGCTAAGACCAGTTTCAAACATCTTAAATTTCACGAGGACTTTCAGTTGAAGTGATCCCTTCACTGAAAGAGTTCTGACTACTAGTGGGGATAGTTTATATAAAATTTGGTTAATGGTTACTGGTCAGAAGACCTGAAAGTCTATAAAAAACATAATTCTTTGTCTTTACAACACTGAATTGTTAAGTTCTACCAACTACTTTTTATATTTTTCTCTTGTTTTTGTGCATTTCTCACTATATTTAGTGAGAGTTGAGTTGGATACTGATTGTTTAGGTCTGTATTGTCCAAAATGCCAGTCTATTTGGGTTATTTAAGTTTTTCTTACTTAAATAAAGTTAAAATGTAGTTCCTCAGTTACACTATTTCAAGGGAATGATAGCTACAAATGCATAGTAGCTACCATATTGGACAGTGCAGAATGAACATTTCCTCAATCACAGAAAGTGCTTTGGGACAGAACTGGTTTAAACGTCAAATATTGAGGATTAATTCTCTTCCTGCTCAGGGAAACATCTACTAAGCACTTATTTCATTGTCCTACTTATTATAGAATCACCCATGTGTAAACTTGGAAGACAGGCTGCTGTAAAATTCCTGTCAAATGACTTTAGTTTTTAGGTTTTAATAATATTTTAATATTCACCAAGTTAGTTTAAACATGTAAGCTCTTTTGCTTAATATTTAGAATATTTTTCCACAGTACAATTATTTATTTGTAAATAGAATCTTTGTTTCATCTGGAATAAAGCTAGTATTTGCTACATGCCAAAATGTTATGTCCCATAAACTAATTCACAAGGAGGATACCTTCAAGGCAGAATAAGAGGAAAATTCTCAGCTGTTTATCTCTCTTCTCTCATCCTTTCCCTACCTAATAAATTCCCTTCATAGAAAACATGCTGAGATTTCATTGCACATATTCATTTCAAAATTAATTTCTTTGCATCCTTTTATCTTTCTCCCTTTACCTTCAATAAAGAAATACATTTTTTATTTAGCAAATGAACTCAAAGCGTTGACATATTTTACCAGCTAAGTACTATTTTCTTTTTCTTTTGTTTTACAAATCCATGATATACTTTATGGATCCTGTTAAATAATCTATCATGGTTGTCAAAATCTCAGGTTTGATCTTTGACAATATTTTGGACACATATAATAAGTACTATTATTGCTAAGATGATATATATAAATCTGAAATCCTGAATGTAAGGTTCTCTACCAAATGATCTTCTCTTGCCTCTTCAGCTCTTTCCTTCACAATACCCTCAATCCCACCTTCATTCAACTCACTACTTGAATTTCTACCTTTCTGTGATTTTACTTTCCTTTTCTGAGCTAAAGGACTTCCTCGGAGCCACACAAGGGCACAGAGCCCCTCAGGCTCCTTGCCTGTTCATCGTACATTCCCTACGCTCTGACATCTGGTATTCTCTGATGTTCCACTTATTGTTTCTTTCTTTCTTTTTTTGTTTGTTTTCAAGTAAACAGAGTGTTACAGTCACAACTGGAGCCTCTTATGAACCTTTTCTAATACTTTTATTCTTCATCTTCAGAATTAACACATAATTTTAATTTAGTCATCTTCAGGCTAGGCCTTATTTGAATAGGTGACATTAAGCATAAGCAAATATTTTAAGGAGTTTTTCATACCTATTGAATAGAAAAACTTTATTCTACTACATTTGCTGTGGCTTCTTGTTTACAGCAGAAGGCATATGTTTATTCATTTTATGAAAGTTTACCAACTTTATTATTTTTCCCTATTTTAAATGATGTCTATAAAATTTCACACTCGCTGATTTTTCTGTTAGCAATTTGAAGATAATACTTTACAGACTTAAGGATTCTAATAGTAGGTACAGAGTTCCTGTCATACTGTTTGCCTGATGGGATAATCTGTCTTTTCTTTCCAGTAGTCCATAAAATTTGTTTTGTGGCAATACGACTAACTCACTGTGCATTTGTATTTATTTATTTTGCTTGACATTGTGAGCTTACTCTTGACTTGCAGATCATGCACACATACAATATTCTCAACTACTGCCCATCATTTCTTCAATTGTTTTGGTCACACCTGTTAGCTGTCCACTTCCTAATTCCTTGATGACATTTATGCATTTGTCTCCCTACGCTACATTTTGAATGTTGCCTTCAATTCTATACAGATTCATCTTTTTAATTTTTAAATTGGGCTTTTCATTTTAGTGGTTGTATTTTAAAACTCTAAAACTTCTTTCTCCATGTTTTTGTTTCATTTCTTCCTATTTTATTTTGTACTTTGTTGGTTTTTTTCCTTTCACAATATATAGGCTCTCATTTATGCCTTTGAGGATGAAGATATTTTTGTTGTCTTCCAAATTTCTCCGTGTAATAACATTTCTTCTAGAGTACACATTTATTTGATGTTAATGTTTGATTGCTGTCTATTAATTAATTAATTAATTAATTTGTCTTTTTTAGCATTCAACTTTTTCATGGGTTTTGGGATTAGTGAGTTTTGTGATTACATCAATCCAACTCTCTGGCCACCAGTTCAAAACGTATTTTGTAATTTGAGTCTTGAGCTAGTCTCTAAGTGTAGGGAGTATTTGTAGCTCTGTTCCTAGTCATGTATTTAGTTTTGCCTTTTTACCTTTGCCCATAACTTCCTGTTGGTCATAATTCCATTCAGCAGATTGGGAACCGTTAGGATTTGCTTTCCCTTAAGTCTAGGCTGGACCCATCCTAAGCCTTCTCACCTCTTTGATCTGACTCCAGCCCACGTCTCTCTTGGAGTAGCACTGGTGCTCATTACCACACCAGACACAAATCGAGACCACGCCTTGTCCTGATCCACAGTTCAGCACAAAGGCCACAATAGTCCCACTAAGGCAGTGGGCATTTTTTTTTTTTTTTGGAAAACCAAATATTGGTCTTGTGGTGAGCCTAGTTATGACAGTTTAGTTTTATGTTTTTATATTTCGCCTATTGTCTTTGTTTTTATAGTGTGGAAGTTGACACCTTAAAGCAAGAACTCACCAGTATTTTGAGTGGAATTCGCTGTCTGACATCCTTTCATTTTAAATTTTAATTGGTACTAGCCCTCGTATCCCGGTTCACAAGGGCAGCGCTTTCTGCTCTCCTCTGTGCTGAAACACCTGTCCCCTGTAACAGAGGACACTGAGCTGGCGTCGGTGCTGAGGTAGGATGTGCTCTACTGAATTGAGTCCAGAGATTGTAAACCCTTTTGCTAGTGTGGTCCCAGAGAGGGGACTTGCAGGGGTTCCCATGTCCTGGGGGAATAGAAATTCAGAGAATAGCTTCCTTCTTAAGATGGCCCCTAGCTGTAGCTGCCTGGGTGTTGGCAGGGAGATGACGTGACTTCCTGCTCCATGGCAAAGGATAGAAACTTAATCTGATTATGGTGTTTGGAGGTGGGAATTTTAGGGAGAGATTAGAATAAGGCCTTCAGGGTGGAGAACCTATCATGGCATTACTGGTAGTTTTGTAAGAAAAGGGGAAAAACACTGGGAGAAATACAAACACAGACACACGCACAAACTCCCTGTCACTTGCCCGGTGATGCCTGCACCTGCTTGAGGCTCTACCTGCCATCATCGAATGTGACTCCTTGACCTTGCACATTCAGAACCAAAAGCTGAATTACATCTCTTTCAAAAACAGCTGACCCAGACTCTGGTGTTTTGTTACTGGCTGTAAGAGACAGAGTAAGGTAATAACACTGAAAGATGTTTAGTGTCAATAAAAATTATAGTGCGAAAGAGACTGTAATGTGCCTAATGTGGAGTGTATTAGAGGGGCTCAGATTTTACCCTGCTTTCATGTTAACAAGTTAGCCTATTATAGTTATGGAAATATTAGGAAAATACACGATATTCTGAGGTCAGACAAAGGACTTTCACTCGTATGACAGCAGCTCGCACATAGCACTAAACTCACAGTAGTTCCCTCGTCCTCTCACCTGCGAAGTCCCACGAGGAGAGCTGCAGAAGCGAGCTCAGGTGGACGCTGCACACGCAATTTGTGTTACAGCTGTGGAACCCAGGGCTTAGATGCTCAGCCTTGCAAGAAACTGCTAGCGAACCTGCTCCTTCTTTGTACCAGAGGGAAACATTATCTTTATTATAATGGTCCGGAAAAATGTGCCCTCTTCCCTGAGAAGAGATATCATCGCTATCTTCTAGGGCTCTTTGCTATGCAAACATCCTTGAAAAGAAAGTATCTTAGTCACTTTCCTCCTCCCCACATGACTTAGTTACTTTTCTCCTTGCTGAGACAAAATTCCCAATACCCGAAGTTAAAGAAGGAAAGGTTTATTTGGCTCACAGTTTGTAGAGGTTTCAGTCCATAATCGGCTGGCTGTGAGGCAGGGTGGCTTGGGAGAGGGGCATCCCGGAGGAGAACAGTTCATGTGCCCACGAAATAGCAA
Source organism: Erethizon dorsatum (assembly GCA_028451465.1). Lineage (NCBI taxonomy): Eukaryota > Metazoa > Chordata > Mammalia > Rodentia > Erethizontidae > Erethizon > Erethizon dorsatum. The sequence continues at coordinate 128,098,633 of CM051826.1, read as the reverse complement.
AAGCAACAAGCCTCTGGGGAAGGACAAGCCTCTTTCTGTCCCTTATATTGTATGCATGCTACCTCCCTAGGGAGGGTGCAGCACTCACACCCTTAATCCTAACCAGAACTTTGCCAAACCAATCAGTGGACTGATTTAGTAACCACACACACTTATCCAAGCACCACACATTCTAGATTCAGCCACCTCTGAAAGCCCCCCCACCCCCATAACTTCTTGAGCCTTTTTAGGGATGTCCAGACACAAGTCATAACACCAGGACAAAATACTTGACATCTGCAATTTAAAGGAGGAGAGGTTTATTTTGGCTCACTTTTAAAAGAAGTATTAGCCCTTGCCTGGTTGGCAGCATGGTGGAAAGGCCTGAGTAGAGGAAATCTGTTCATGTCGTGGCATCCAAGAAGCAGAAAGAGAGAGAGAGAGAGTGAGAGAGAGAGAGAGAGAGAGAAGAGAGGAGCTAGGGAGGGAGACACACACTTCCAGTGATCGTCCTCTTCCAACAGGGCCCACTTCCTAACAGCAAGCCAGTTATAATGCTCCATAATTCAATCACTTTCCAAACACTTGAGGTTTTGAGCCTCTTTTTAGCTCTAAACCATTATAGATTTTTTGGATAAAACTGATATAAGAAATATAGAAATGCTATGAGTTGTCTCTCAACTTCCAAACCACAATATGTAGTAAAAAATTTAGTCAATATAACCAAAATATCTAGATTCCTTGGTTCAAATATCTATTTTCCATACATAGATACAATTGCCTTAATATGGATTGTTACACTTTATCTGAAAAAGAATTCAGCCAATGTGTTGTATTTTTGGATAAAATGTAGCATAAGCAACTTTTATTAATGCTCCTATTTGGCTTAGGTGCTAAGATACATGATGAATGGATTCTATTAACAGTGTCTTCTGTTATTGTTCTAATAGAAATTTGAAAATGTTAATATGGTATGACTACGATATCGGTCTTTAGTCTCAGATTAATCAAATGTATATTTAAAATTTTTATAAATTGCATCTAACAAATATAAATCGGTAAATGTAAAACATTACATAGATGGAACCACACGATCATCTTAATAGATCTTAAATATTTTCACTGTGAAGATTAGCTAAAATAAAAACCACACCATAGAATTTTGGCACGTTTATAGTGGATGTCATCCACCTTACTAATTAAGATGAGTTTTTAAGATGCAATGAGTTGGGCCGGTGAGATGGCTCAGCGGCGTAAGCGCCTGCCTTGCAAGCGCGAAGGCCCGAGTTCGACTCCCGGATCCCACATACGAAAAAGGGGCCGGTGATATCGCTCAGTGGCACGGGCGCCTGTTGGCGCGCGAGGTCCTGAGGTCGTCCCCCCGGTACCCACAAAAAAAAAAAAAAAAAAAAAAAAAAAAAAAAAAAGATGCAATGAGTCTAGGTTGGCAGAATAAAAACTAATAGATTATAAAGTAAGACTTTTTGTTATTCTTGAAATACACATTGACTACTGCTCAGATAGCTAAAGTCTCATATTTTTTTGTGCTTAGCATAGTGCATTAGCCAGGCTTTTGTTACTTCATCAAAGTACCTTATGCAAGACAATCTAATTTTATAAGGAAAAGAGGCCAACTTAGCTCACTGACTTTGAGGCTTAAGGGTGTGGTGTCTGGATCCCCTCCGTTATAATAGCCCTCTGTGCTGGTCTTCATAGCCAGGGGCAACGGTGGGAGTGTGAAGGAGCGCGAGATTCTGTCTCCATTCCGTCTCCACACTGGAAGCCAGAGAGACCTGGGCGGGGCAGGCTTCGGAATCTGTAACTGCATTTTTCATGGGTGCATGTTAGTAACACAGAGCAGTGCGATTCATTTTATGATATGAGCACATGCATATAACATGGTTTGATTATTTTCATCGCCATTGTCTTTTCACTCTTTCCTCCAGCTTTCCCCTGATCTCTCTCCCTGTCTCCAAAAATCTACTTTCTAGTTTCTTGTCATCTGTTTTTTTGTTTTTTTTGTGGGTACTGGAGGTTGAACTTGGGTCCTCGCACTTGCCAGGCAGGCTCCCGTGCCACTGAGCCATCTCACCAGCCCCCTCATCTGTTTTTATTTATGTTAGATTGCTCATATAAGAGAAAATATGTGATATTTAACTTCCCAAGCCTGATTTATTTCACCTAACTTGATGGTCTCCAGTTCTATCAATTTTTCTGCAAATTACATGATTTCTTTCTTGTTTATGGCTGACTAATATTCCATTGCATATAAATACCATATTTGATCACTCCATTTATCTGTTGATGGGCAAGTAAGCTGTTTTCACAGTTTAGCAATAAACATGGGTATGTATAAATCTCTACAGTATAATATCTTTAATTCTTTTGGGAATGAACCATAGGATAATATAGCTGTATCAAACATATATATGTGTGGGGGCCGGTGAGATGGCTCAGCAGCGTAAGCGCCTGCCTTGCAAGCGTGAGGGCCCGAGTTCAAATCCCAGAACCCACATACGAAAAAGGGGCCAGTGATATCGCTCAGCGGCATGGGTGCCTGTTGGCACGTGAGGTCCTGAGGTCGAACCCCAGGTACCCACAAAAAAAAAGCGCAAAAAACGTATATATGTGTTCAGTGTTTTAAGGAATCACTGTACTGATTTCTATCGTGGTTGTACAAGTTTATACTCCCACCAGCAGTGTGGGAGGATTCCTTTTCCCCCCATTCTCATAAGGATTCAGTATTTTTTCGAATTCTTGATGAAAGCCATTGCTCGTTACTCTGTGTAGATAGATTTTATGTCTTCTACGTTCAATTTTGATAGGCCATATGTGTGTGTGGTTTGTCCATTTCTTCTAGGGTCTCCAGTACATTTGAATATAAGGTTTCAAAATAGTTTCTAATAAGGGAAGTTACTTAGGATGGCTCCCCCGCCCCTCCGTCTTAAGTCCATCTCCTGCATCTTCTACTAAGCAGGGTGGAGATGGCTACAATGCTCCCTGACCTGACACTTTCCAAGTCTGCAGGAGAATGCTGGGAATTATCACTCCTGTCCCTGGACCCTTGGCTGAATTCAGGCTTCCTTTCTGCTCAGCTGCGTTTCCTTTTTTCCTTTTTTTTTCGGACAGGGTCTCACCATGTAGTTCAGAAGGCTGGCCTTGAACTCACTATGTAGCCCAGGCTGGCCTCGACCTCACAGTGATCCTCCTGCCTCAGCCTCCCAAGTGCTGGGATTACAGGCATGCACCACCACGCCTGGCTTGGCTGTGTTTCTGTTCTGCAGCAAAGTCAGCTTTCACAAGGGTTCACTGAGGCTTTTCTCTCACTGCCCCACAGGAGGAGTCCCTCCCTGCCCCTCACTGAGCAGCCATTTGTTCAGTGCCAATGTGTATTACTTCTTTGACTTTATTTTCCTAATCCCAATACTTCTAGGTTTCTCCTGGTTTTCAGTTCTCTCAAGTTGCATTCCATTGATTTCCTATGGTTTTCCTATTTTTTCATAGAGTTGTGTACCTGTTGGTTTGGACTAAACTCCTTGAGTGTGGCCGTCTTGAGACCTCTTAAGAATCCTGTCTCGAGAACTAGAAGGGTTTGCAAGAGACTGCCTGAGTGCCTTCTGTTGTCTTGCCCTAAGGCCCTCCCATCATGATGTCCTGTTTCTTAAAGGTTTTCCCAGCATGCCCCAATACTGCCACTCTGGAGACCAAGCCTCTGACACATAAACTTTGGGAGGACAGACTCAAATCATAGCCTTTAGATTAAAAATGATCTAGTTTACACAGGCACAAACTATCTCCATCAAGCATGAAACAGATGCTAAAGGAAGCTTCATAATTGAAGTAATAATAGTCATTATTCAAAAAATGGAAATATGGTTTTTATCATTATAAAAATTTATTCTTTAATATTCACAAAACATGTGAGAGTATGTAATCTTTTAACAAGTGATGAAACAGATCCAAAGAGGTATTAAAACTTGCTCCAAATTGTATAAATTGCTAGCACCAGGATTTGGGCACATGTCAATTCAACTTTAATAACCATGCCTTTTCTCCCGTATCAGTCTGACTTCCTCTCTATTAGCTGTGAGTCTAGAAGAGGGGTCAGCTATCTATGACCTATGGGTCACACCTGATGCACCACTAGTTTTTGTAAATAAGAATATTTTTTCACAGCCACACTTAGCACTTAAGGATTGTTTATGGCTGCTCTTAAGCTGCAATGACGGATTGATAATAGCTGAGTAGAGTAGTCCTGACAGAGATAACATGGCTTGCAATGTCAACCATATTTGCTGTCTATTTGTTTACATGTAATGTTCATTGGGCTCTGGTTTAATTAGTTTCTCTATTGTGTGCATACATGACAAAGCAAATGTCTACCATAAAATGGGTATAGGCATGAGTCAAACTTTCTTCATTATTCCTTAGACTATGAGATTCACAAGTAGTTATTTGGGAGAGAAAAATCAGTGATTGACTTACTGGGTATTTATGTACAGACAGCAGGACTCTAGAAAATCGGGCAGCAATCATCCTCATGAAAAAGAAAGGTGTTCTGGAATGATCCAGAGCAGAAGAAGGACTAAGGAAACATGCTGCTGGTGATCTGCATGATCTGATGAGCAAAATTATAAGTATATGAGGGAAATGATGTGAAGCAAAGGCACAGGGTCCAAGGTGAGAAGGACATGTAATGAATAGCAATGAGGAAACTGAATTTTAGTCATTCCATAATCTTGGATATAAATAGTAGCGATCTGGATTTTGATTTTGAGTCAGAGAATCTGATTTTTTTCAATAGAGAAATATATTAGTAACAGATAAGTACCAATGGCTTTTTAAAGGTAATCTTGAAACTCACTCAAAAATAGTCTTTTAATGCTTTCCTAAGAACCCATATTATTTTGTCAAGAGGAAAAACATCTTTGAGACAGCCTAAAAATATATTTGATATCCAAGTTGTCTTCAGAAATTGTGTATCTTACCTGAAAAGCACAAAACCTGTGCTAACCTTAAATTTTCATCAGCTTGTAAAATTTGAAATTAAAAGGTTGAGCAGTCTTCCATCTCCTCCCCAGGGCAATAGGAAAGCTAAAGGAAAGTATGAACCCCACCATTTTATCTTATAGTATGGGAAATTGACTCTAAATTAATTAAAATGGCACATCAAATCAGAAAGTAATTACATGATATGTCACAATTATGTTCTTCCTAATTCCCTACCAAAGCAAAATTAAATAAAGATTCTGGAATTCTAATTACTTAGACTTCTACTAAAAAGAGCAGAGTTTCAAGATCACAAAATTGTACAAATATTTCATTCTAACAATTCTGATTTTTCTTTCTTGGTGTATTCTCAGTGAACTAAGATGTCTTGAAAGTTCTCTTTGTCAAACATTTATTCAGTCCTTCTTTCACTTATGCATAAAAGATCTAAGAATGATGGAGAATGGATAACAAGAAAAATTTTGACTATAAGTTATTGAAGAGATTTACCCTTTTTCACTAACCTTGACTCTATCCTCCATAGAAGATGCTTAATTTGTTCTGCTGGGAAAGACAAGATTTCTTTATATAGTAAAGAGGTAACAGGATAATTAAATAAGAAAGGGAAATGACATCTGATTATCTCAAAGTGGAATTCAGACTGTTTTAGGCAGAGAGAAATAGAAAATGGATTAAAGTAGTTACACTGAATGAGTTTTAGAGGCAACAGCTGCATTAGTAAAATTTCTTTGTACACATTTTGCTGCATCTTGCTGGTTTTGCTGTGATGGCTAAGCTTACTTGTCAACTTGATTGGCTTGGGGATTAGTAAGGCAGACTTCTGGGTGTGACTAGGTGGGTCATGGTGACGTGACCTTAAGTATTATGAATAGTCCCTCGCCTCTTCCTCTCTGACACTGTTCCCTTGTTCTGCTCACCAGAAACCATGAACTAAGCAGTTTTGCTCTGCTTTGCCCTTCTTCTATAATGTCTCTGCCTTGGTGTCAGCTGACTATGGACTAAATTCCCTGAAGTCATTAGCCAAACTAAACCTCTCTTCCTTTAAGTTTTGGGTGTCAAGTATTGTGTTCCAGTGACAATAAAGTAGAGTAATAAAGCTTCATTGAAATACTCTGTAATGCTTTTAGGTAAGAATTTTCATTTAGTTGTGTCACCATATCATGATCTACCTTGGTACAATAAGAAGTAAGTATTGAATTACAATCTATATTGATAAATTCTAAGAAGACTATGTATGGAGTATTTTAGTAGTAGCATATTTTAAATAAAGCTATGGAAGGTATTACTGAAAAACAAAACTTGTGACCCTCTGAAGGCTGAGTAGGAATTATTCAAGTGAAAAATTCAGTGTGAGCAGAACATACAACTAAAGCCTTTAATAAGAGCAGTTTTAATATAATGCGGGATGTAAAAGTCAAATAGGGAGTAAATGTAATTTGATGTGGGCTTAGGAGATAATTTAGTATGTCTAAAAATTCCTTCCAATTAATTTGACTTGAAAAGAATGACACAGTAGTATAGCATATGGAAAGGAATATAAGATTTGAGAAGTTTGTGTTCCTCTAATGTAAGAAAAGCCAGAAGACGTTTGAATGCTCATGAACATGGCCTGTAGCAAGGAGGCATAATCACTGAAGAGTCAAAGAAGAGTAAAACTAGGGTCTATATTACCATGAGCATTTTAGTGTTCCAGGAGAAAGGAAACCCAGATCCTGACTTCCAGTATAGCAAGTGTCAAGACAGAGAGTATTGGTGTGGGTTCAAGTTAAGTATGTAGTTTAGGGGTAGATAAGATGAATTCTTGTTTGATGGTTTCAGGATTCTTTATAAAGCAGTGCTCAATTGAGATCATTAACTGAAAGAGACAGGAAAAGATGGGGGAGTGAAAGATTTGATTAGTGTGGAGAAGGTATTGAAAAAGTCATTGGTATGCATATTTTACCAATCATATTGAAAACTAAGATTGATGGGTACCACCACACAGTGGGACCAGCAACCAGCTCAGGAAACATCCGGGACTTGGTAATTGTCTTCAGTGGAGGAATCCAGGTGTCTGGCCCCTCCCACCAGGGAACTGGCAAACAGTGAAGGAAAAATCTGGGACTCCATAAGCCGTCCTTTTCTCTCAATTTTTTTCCTCTTTTTCTTTCTTTCCTCTTTTTCTTTTCTTTTTCTTCTTTTGTTCTTCTTCCTCTTCCTTCCTTCTTTTCTTTTTTTCTTTTTTCTTCTTTTCTAAATGGCTGGGGAGAACTCCAGCCACAGAAAATGAATCCCATCCCCCAAACCCAGAGACTAAATTCAGATAATCCCTCAAATTCTCCTTCATTCTTTCTTTTCTGCACCATTCTCTAGTTTCCCAAACCTTGCATGACCATCCTTTGTCTTCCAGCCTTGCTTCTACTTCCTTTCCAGTTATCTGTGTTTTATATACTATCCTCCCTAAATTTCCCCACCAGGGTACAACCACTCTATCAAGGGGAAACACTTTGCATACAGACTCCTAATTTATGATCAGTTCCGTTATATGACTATAGATTTTACTTCTATGGTCTAAAGTACAAAATCAATAGTTACCACAGTCTGTCAGTTTCTAAATTGTGTTTGACACTGTTGTTATTGCCAATTTTACTACTTTAGCTAGGATGTCATATCTGTTCTAATCATTTGTTCTCCCTTCTGTAACAACATTGGGAAGCTCTGGGATAATCACCTCACCACAGACCTACACCAAAGAACTGGTGACTGAGCCAAACAGATACCAAAATCTCACTCTTAATTAATTGGGAAGGTAGGGTATTTGAACAGACACAAACCAAGAATCTCCTACACAGAAGACATCCCTAAAGAACAGACTTTGCCTAGAGAGGCCTTGATACTAGTGATATAGCTACCTACTACAAAAACTCACAAGGATCATCACAGAAAACAAAATAAAATTTTTCTTGAAATAGACAATGACAAGATGAAGAAGCAAACTGCAATCTCAGATCTCCAGTCCACCCAGAACAAGTCCAGAAGACATCGACATAGAATAAATTGGAAGACACACACCTGAAATATCTGAAATGATACCAACTGAAGTAAAGAAACAAATGAAGCTACAGAGGAAATCAGATTAGAAATAATCTGTGAGGTTAAAAAAATAATGTCAATATTTATAAAGGAATTGCTAAGCAAATCTAGAGTAGAGATAGATTAAAAAAATAGATGATGATAGAAAGAGGATGGAAACCATGAATGATCAATATAGGAAAGAAATAGAATGCATGAAATGGATTCAAACAGATATCCAGGAAATTAAAAATTCCATTGAAAGCTGGCAGAACTGCTTGAACGAAATTGAAGACAGACTTTCAGACCTTCAAGACAGGATCACAGCTAGCAATCATGAAAGGAAAGATCTCTTGAAAATAACAAAAGATCAGGAAATAACAATTCAACAGCTGCAAGATGACACAAAGAAAAATAATATAAGAATAATTGCTGTCAATGAAAAAGCAGGAGTAATCACAAATGACATAAAAAAACTATTTGCAGAAGTAATAGCAGAAAATTTCCCAAACATGGGAAAAGAATCTGACATACAGAAAAATGAGGCATATAGAACTCCAATTAGCTCTAAACAAAATAATTCTACACCCGGTCATATAATAATCAAGATACCAGAAATTCAGCATAAGAACAGAATATTAAAAGCTGTTAGATAAAAGAAACAGATCACCTATAAAGGGAAGCCCATCAGAATCATGGCAGACTTCCCAACACAAACTCTTAAGTCAAGAAAAGCTTGAAGTATTTCAAATCCTTAAAGAAAACAACCTCCAACCCAGACTGATGTATTGTGCAAAACTATCTTTCAAAATTAATGGAGAAATAAAATACTTCCATGTCAAAGAACAACTGAAGAAATTCATGACAACCAAACCAATACTACAAAGGGTACTGAAAGATATTCTAGAGAGAGATAAAAATTAACAAAATGCTAAGTACAACAACAGAAAGAAACCACGCAAACAATTAAAACAGAGGGGGCAAATTAGGGAATCAACAGCAGGAAAATACCATGACAAAGATAAGCAAATAAATATTGGTTATAACTATCAATGTAAATGGCCTCAATTCACCAATCAAAACAATATGCTGTATACAAGAAACATATTTAACTCAAAAAGAAATTCATAGACTAAAAGTCAAAGGGTGGAAAACAATACTCTATGCAAAAGGAATCCAGTAAAAAGCAGGGGAAGCTATTCTGTTTGCAGACATGTAAACTTCAAACCAGGAATGATCAAAAGAGGTAAAGAAGGCCACTACATCTTGTAAGGGGAAAAAATCAAAATGGAGTGATAACAATCATAAATGTATATGCACCAAATATAGTAGTATCCAACTATATAAGACAAATATTAATAGACATGAAAAATCAAACAATAACACAATAGTAATGGGGAACCTTAATACCCCACTGTCATAAAGAGATAGCTCAACTAGACAAAAAATCAGCAAAGGAATAACAGAACTGAACCAAACTTGTGAACAAATGGAGTTAGTAGAACTTTACAGAGTGTTCCATCCAACACCATCAAAATATACATTCTTCTCAGCTGAACATGGGACGTTCCCTAAAATAGACCATATACTAGCCCATAGAACATGTTTAGATAAATGCAAAGGAATTGAAATTATCCCATGCAAATTATCTGACCATAGTGCAATGAAATTAGAAATTAATGACAAAAGAAACCACAAAAACTGCATAAACACATGGAAATTAAATAACACCCTCCTGAACAACCAAAGGGTCACAGATGAAATTAAAGGAGAAATTAAACAATATCTACAATCAAACAAAAATGCAAATACAAATTACCAGAACCTATAGGACACAATGAAAGCAGTCCTAAGAGGGAAATTTGTAACAGTGAATTCTCACACCAAGAGCACAAAGAAACAACCTAATGCTGCACCTCAAGCTTCTAGAAAAAAAGAGCAAGTGAAGCCCAAAGCCCATATAAGGGAGAAAATTATTAAGATCAGGGCAGAATTAATGCAATTGAGACTAAGAAAAAAATACAAAGAATTAATGAATTGAAGAGTTGGTTCTTTAAAAGAACAAGTAAAATTGATAAACCCCTAGCTAATCTTATCAAAAAAAAGGAAAGAAAAAACTCAAATTCATGCAATTAGGAATGAAAAGGATGAAATCACTACAGATCCTGTGGAAATTCAGAAGATGATCAATACCTATTTTGAAAATCTTTACTCACATAGGATGGAAAACACAGAAGAAATGGACAGATTTCTAGAAATGTATGAATTGCCAAAGCTGAATCAAGAAGCTATAAAAATTCTGAATAACCCTATATCAGTTAATGAAGTTGAAAACATAATTAAAAACTTATCAACAAAGAAAAGCCCAGGTCCTGATGGATTCACGGCTGAATTCTACAAGAAATTTAGAGAAGATTTAATGCCAATACTCATCAAACTCTTTAATGAAATCGAAAGGGAAACAATACTCCCTAACTCATTCCTGGAGGCAAGAATTACCCTGATAACAAAACCAGAGAAAAACCCAACCAAAAAAGAGATCTATAGGCCAATCTCCCTAGTAAATATAGATGCAAAAATCTTCAATAAAATAGTAGCAAACGGAATGTAGCAAATCATCAAGAAGATTATTATACACCATGACCAAGTGGGATTCATCCCAGGAATGCAAGGATGGTTCAACATATGCAAATCAATAAATGTAATACACCATATCAACAGAGCTAAAGACAAAAATCACATGATCATCGCAATAGATGCAGAAAAACCTTTTGACAAAGTGCAACACTCATTCATTGTAAAAACCCTACAGAAAATCGGAATAGGTCGTCTTTACCTCAATCCGATAAAAGCCATCTATGAAAACCAACAGCCAACATCATACTAAATGGACAAAAAATGAAAGCTTCCAATCTAAAATCAGGAACAAGTCAAGGATATCCACTATCACTACCCCTATTCAATATAGTTCTGGAAACATTAACCAGAGAAATTAGACAAGAGAGAGAAATAAAAGGAATAAGGATAGGAAAGGAAGAAGCTAAATTATCATTATTCACAGATGACATGATACTCTACATAGAAGATCCCATATAAATTAGCTAAGATAATTATACTACTAATTTCTTGTAGTCCATTGAAGAGAACATTTTGCTTATATTGTTTGATCAATTTTACATGCCTATATCTTATAACCTGAGCAACTACTTTGAAGATAACAATACACAATATATTAACCTTTGTTAATTTCCTATTATATTGTTATGAAATTCTCTATCATTGTTTTTATTGTTTTTTCTCTTTAAAATAAAATTTAAAAAAGATTGATGGGTAGTCTTAACTTCTTAATTAATATTGATAATCATGAATACACTATAATAAAGTCAATTATATCTAGCAATGATTTTATCTAGCAACTTTTAAATGCTAGCATTAAATATAAAAGTAAACTTGTAGGATTTTGACCAGCCATATGAGAAAGATGGGAAGGGAAATGTACACTAAAATATGGTAACAAAATCATTTTAATGATTGTCTTTGGAACTTAAGCAGGATAAGAAAAAAGATGAAGACACTTTGAGGCTTCTGGTGCAGGGGTCAACGTATGGAAGTTCTCAACCATAAGTTCTATAATTAGGAAGTTTGCTTCTAAAAGCTGGAAAAATTGAAGAGAGGATGATGTTGAGTTGATGCTTTGGTAATGACGGTGGCATTTTGGGAACCGTTAAGAAAAATACAGGAAGAAATAAGCATTAAAAATGAGGTTATAGACATGAAAATCATTTAATAGAAAAAAAGCAAAGAAAAACAGGTGATATGACTTTCTGCTATAAAGAAATCTTCACTTTCTTTGTTTCCTTCTGCTGGTTCATGTCACTGAATACACTGAATACACATCTCACTCTCTAATTATTCACAGGAACAATGACTGAAGTTATAATGCACTGAAAACATGTAACGATGCCTATCCTGAGAGAGAGAATACGGAGCAACAGAAGCTACGCCCATGGTGGTTACTCCTCACTGGAAAATGGCAAAGTCCTCTTCAATTCCTGAAGTGGACTTTAGCATTCATTTCTTATTTTGTATTTGTTCTCTTCAAAGCATTTGGATTTGCAACCCTTCTATTCCTTATGTTGTTGAAAATAACAAGCAATGTTTGAACTAAGATCAAAGGAAAGTTAGTCTCATCTTTGAAGAAATTAGAAAAGTACAGATGCTTCCTGAACTCTTTGAAACATTACTATTTTGAAGATAGTTGATATTTTAAGTTTTTATTAGAAGTGAACAGCATTAGAACATTAAAAAAATCACAGGACTTTAGTCGTGAGCATATGTAGAAGGCTATGTTCTGTACTATACGAGCAAAATATTAAGCCCTTTATATTTATAAATTTTTATTGTAAGGGCTGAAATAGACTTCAACTATTTCTGTGTTCCAACTTAATAATATTTTCCTACTAGGCAATATTATAGTGATGTGAGCCATTCTGATGTACAATTCAGGACTAAATTTTTTTTTTTTTGTGGGTACCGGGGGTCGACCTCAGGACCTCAAGTGCCAGCAGGTGCCCGTGCCGCTGAGCGATATCACCGGCCCCTTTTTCGTATGCGAGTTCTGGGAGTCGAACTCGGGCCCTCGCACTTGCCACGCAGGAGCTTATGCCGTTGAGCTATCTCACCGGCCCATGGGGACTAACTTTTAATTTCTGACTTTTAAAAATTGGGACAGTGATATAGACAGCATACATGACGAACCCCTAATAAATCTGAAATTAGAGCTTAGGTAAGATCTCACTGCTCCAGGCATGTATTGCTATTCGAATTGAGAAACATCTTTCTTTGTTGATCATAGACTTCTAATCTATTATGTCTGGAGTTCTTAGTGAATTAGGATGGCTAAAATATAGTGACAGACCCAAGTGAATGCACTTACCTAAAGGGAATAAAAGAAGCTCCACTATTCTCTACTTACCACCTAATAATAAAAGAAGCATGCCAAATATCTTTATTTCCATTAAATTATATCATTCTCATGAAATTTTAATTTATAGATATATGGACACTATACAGACTGAGTGAGGTCAGTTTTCTAAATTCTTCAAATACACAAGCATCAACAATTGAGATTTGAACACAAATGTTGTTTGGATTTTGCAGTACTGGGGATTAAGCCCAGGGTCTCATAAATTCTAGGCCAGCACTCTGCCATGGAGCTACATTCCAGCCCTTTTTATTTTTCATTTTGGGATAAGATCTTGCTAAATTGCTGAGACTGGCCTAGAAATTGCTGTCTTCCTGTTTGAGCCTTCTCAGCAGCTGAGGTTGTACATGAGTTTTGAGATTTCAAATCAGGTACACTTTTCACTGTTTCATTGGGACATAGTATCAGATTTTATATTCAAAATTATGTATAAGAAATGTGATCAAAATGTAAGGTGAATGATTAAATTTTAAAAATTTATTACAGTAAAAGACAAGCTGCAATTAATTCCCCTCAAAATACTTCCCCCTCATTGAACACCCTTATCCTACTATTTTGTCAATGTGACTTTTACTGTAATTTTTAATTTAAATGCTTTCCGTATTTCTTAATCACCCCTTATCTGATAAGGGTTATCTTTAATAAATACATTGGCCTATTTTACCAAACTATTGTGAGGATGAACTATGTAAATAAAAACTGCAAAAATGAATTTCTTACAGAGAGGCACTAACGACGTAGATGCAAAATTTTGATGATGACCTGGAAAGTTACATTTGTGGACATCTGCATCCCATATTTCAAGTCCAATTGGGTGTTAATATTTCTGATAAATAAAGCTTGAGAATGTCATCTCTCTGCAGGGATTCTCATTCAAGCGGAAAGATAATACTAGACTTCTAAACTGGACACTGAATAGCAAAAGGATGAAAAGCACTTTGTGTAAGGTAGGCAGGCATGCTTTCAGAACTGAATAAACATGAGGAAACAATAAAAGACTGGAGATAGTATCTGGAAATGCACTATTCAGCATTATAATTAGGTTTTGGAGTGTTATGAAGTAAATGGATACACAGATTCCAAGACAACTATAATGAATGGCACTGTGCTTAGCTTGGCAGTAGTAGCCATGGGGATGTACTTGGCATTACAAAGAATGGAGATGGAACTATACGATTTTGGATAGCATTTGTAAAGGCAGAGCTGACATAAGGCAAATTCCTAAATCATTATCATTTTTGTAACCCTTCATTGTTCACTAAATTAAACATATCTTTTTTTTAAGGCTTTCCAAAAAGTGTTTTAAAACTATCTCACTGACTTATTTCTTTAAACTTTATAACATATGTATTGCTAAACTTATATTTCTCAAACAGGTTTTATACTTTGTGCATCCTCATTTTCTAACCCGAACTATCCCTTTGGCATTTGTTTTCTTTTCCATCATCCATGGTACATTTCCAGATCCAAATGTATCTTCTGTGTAGAGTCTTTCTTGATTTCTCTCTAACTGAGGATGCTATATCTATTCTAAGCCTCTCCAGAAACTGATATCTTTTTTTATTATGTCTTTAGTGAGTACTTAGGCTCTTTAGAAAGGAATTTCATGCAGGAATTATAAGGAAATTAGCCCTTTGAGAGTAAGGCTTTAAAAATCAATGATAAGAAATCAATGAAAAGATTAAAGAACAGTTCTCAGTTCTGAAAGTCTTCATCATAATTTTATTGAATATATTAGCATATTAAAAGAATGAGTGAAAAAAAATAAAATAATGAGTGAGACAGTCACATTAAATTAGAATTGGATGCAATGAAGAAGAGAATTTTCAGGCAAACCATGCTAGTGGCATCCAAAGGAAATTTTAAAAGAGAGGAAGCCATAAACATGTGGTACATATACATGATGGAATATTATTTGGCTGTAAAAAGAATGAAACACTGTCATTTGAACCACATGGATGGACCTGGGTCGTGTGTTAAGTGATAAGCCAGGCACAAAGAGACAAATGCCACATGTTCTCACTCATTTATGGGCACTAAAAAGTCAGTGTCACAGAAGAATAATGTGGAATAGTGGTCACCAGAAACTGGGAAGTATAAAGGGCTCAGGAGACAGAAAAACATTAGAGGAAGGGCTCCAAAATACACTTGGGTAGGAAGAATTAGTTCCCATTTTCTGTAGCTCAGTAGAGTAACTCTCAGCTCCAAAAATCTATGACATATCTCAAAATACCTAGAAATGGATGAAAGTTCCCATCATGTAAAACGATAGGAGTATTTGTTACCCTGATTTTATCATGTTTGTATGTATCATGTTTTCCCTCATAGAGATGATCACACTTCCCTCCTCAGAGATGTACACACATTATGTTTCAATAAAACTGTTTAAAACAAGAATGCTTAGGCTCGGCATATGTGTCTTTTAGCAAGAAAGAAAGAAAAGAGAAAAGGATTAATAGAATAGACCCATGTAGGTACGTTTTCTTGCTGGGACAAAATATCAGACACCCACAACTTAAAGGAGGAAAGTTTTATTTTAGCCGAGTTTGTAGAGGTTTCAGTCCATGGTCTGCTGGCCTCAAGGAAGGGTGGCATGGCAGAGGGGATGGCAGAGGAGAAACAGTCCATGGCAGGGTAGGCAGGAGGCAGCAAGCAGCAAGCCTCCCTTTCCCTTTATATTCCATCTTTTTTTAGACAGGGTTTGTAAGGGAAATGATTTAATATAGGACACATAGTTTATAGGATTATTTTATAATACTCACCCAAAAAGTCAAATGCAGAGGAATGTAAGAGATCTGTCCATGTGCTAGAGACCCAAAGAATCCGGCTGAGGGCCTGGATCCAACAGCAATGTCCTGCAGGAGTCCAGCTGAAGACCTAGAGCCCATGGCAATGTCCTTCATGAGTCCAGCTGGAGGCCTAGAGCCCGTGACAATGTCTCATACAAGTCTGTATCAAGGATCTGCACTGGGAAGGCCCAAAGGTCAGTAGTGGAAGCTAGAAAGTCTGCACCATCAGGATGAAGGATCTGTGCCAGCAGGCTGAGGGATCTGCACTGGAGCCAGCAAGTGACACTCAGGATAAGGACCAGAGCCCCCTGAAAAGAACAGCAGCTATCCTCAGTGACAGCGAGGACCTGAGCTCCTCCAATGATGAGAACAGTTGAGTTCATATCGGGAAAACCAGTGCAACAAGCTTCTCCAGCAACAGCATGCCATCTTCCCCTCCAGTTCTGCTTTTATGCTGTTGGCAGCAATCCTCAGGCAGGTCTTCCCCACCCAAAACCACGCTGACTTGGTTCAGCTGAGTGTTCCAAACTGACCATTAGTTAATCCACCAAGTATCCAGGCTACAATCCTATTGGATGGTGCCATCCATGCCTAGTGTGGTGCTTCTGTCTTCAGTAAATCCACTCAGCCACACCCAGAACTATGCTAAACTAATCAGCAAACTAGTCTAGTACCCCACACCCTTAATCCAACATCACACACCCTGGATCCAGCCACCTCCGAAAAGCCCCACCTATGAGTGCATGAAGCCTTGGGGGGACATCAAGATACAAGCCATGACGTAGGTGTAACCTTTCTGTATTTCACTAGAATTAACTTAATACACACCTGAAGCTGGTTCCAATAAGTTAGGATGTATATAGCAAGCTGCAGAACAACCACCAAATAGCTCACTCAAAAACTGTTTTGCATATATTATTAAAGAAATTTAAGTGATACTTCAGAAGATATTTTAAACAACAAAAGTGAAATAGAGTGCAAAAAGACATGAGATGTATAGAAAGAAAATTACAAGAGTAAAAAAATATTGAATCATAAAGCAATGAAGTGCTGATACATACTACAACATGGATAAACAAGTGAACTGAAAGATGCCCACCACGAAGACCACATATTGTGCAGTTCCACTTGTATGATGCTGCAGTTGGCATCTGGAATGTCTCCTAGGGTGCAGAGTTAAAGGCTTAATTACCTAGCTTGGGACTATTAGGAAGTGGTGGAAACTAATGGGTAGGCTTATGGGGGTTGTCCCTGAAAAGGACAGTGGGGCTCTGGCCTCTTATGTTCTCTGATTCTCCACCATGAAATGAACAGTCCTCCCCAGCTGCCAAGGGCTCCCACCATGATGTAATTTGCTGCTCCAGGCCCAAAGCAACAGGTCTTGGCCTGAAACTGCCAAAATTATAAGCTGAATTTAAACTTTCCTTTTTTAAAATTGATCTATCTTAGGTATTTGTTCCAACAACAAAACACCAGCTAGCACATATGAAATGTTCAGACTAGGCAAATACATAGATACAGGAAGTAAATTTGTGAAAGCTGGAAGGAAGATTCGGAGATTGGGAGATGAGAGCTGACCACCACGGTGTTTCATTTTGAGATGAAAGTGTCCTAAAATTGTCTGTGGTGATGATAGCACATATCTATGATTATAACAGCAATCATTAAATTGCATAATTTAGTGGCACATTTTAAATAGGAGAATTATCTTTATGTTAAGTAGTTATGCAAATTACCTCTCAAAGCTTGAACAAAAAATGTATTATTTCACATGAGTGGTGAGGATAAATAGATATTTATAACCAAGTCCTAAATGTCATTTGTTGGGAGCTGCTTCTTGTGGTGGAGAGTTCCGGGCAAGGAAGCCTTCGCACCTGGGCAAAGTGGCCTTTCACACCCTGTAGTCACAGACACACAGATATTTCAATTGAGATTTTTTTCAAACCATATCCATTATCATAGAAATTGAGCCTGGAAATATCCTCTACAATCTGCTCCTGGTATCACTTACTGTTCATTCATCCATTCAATTCTTGTGATCGAACTGGGCCTCACACACACCAGGCAACTGTTGTGTCACTGAGCTACACCTCCAACCCCCACATTTCACACTGAGTTCACTGTATTTTGTGACCACATCCTGAAAGTGGCACCCACTTACATTTTCTCTTCTAAGGCCACGTTAAAACCAGAGACTCATGGAAAAATACCATAAGCACCTTGTTATAGTTGGCAGTGAGGCTACAACAGGTGATCATCTTCACCTGACCTAGACTTCTCTCACTCTTGGTAGCACTTCCGGTACTTTAGATTTGCTTATTTGATGAAGAAACCCAAGACTCATCAGTGAATGTTTAAGCTCCTCATCATCATTCTTCTTAGGTTTCAATGTCTGCAAAAAAGGAACACTGTTTACAGTTAATACTGGATGACAGAACAAAACAACAAAAAGCACCCTACTAAATCTCCTCAAATTCATACATTCCTCACTACTGTCCTTTATTATGTAATAGCATCCTATATATATTCCTGAATTATGTCTTCATCAATCATATTAAGTAGTTCAGTTCTAACATATCTCTGTCTTAGTTTTTTCCTGCTGCTATAACAAAATTTCATAAAATGTGAGAAATTTCTCACACTTCTGGATGCTGAGAAGTCCAACATTAAGTTGTTCGCAGTTTGGATGTCTGATGAGGGCGTTCAAGGAGGTAAAAAATGGCACCTTTGTGCTGCATCCTCACATATGGGGAGAAATGCTGTTCCCTCATGTGACAGAAAGGAGAAACAAAAGGGATGAACTCATGCCATCAAACACTTTTAGAAAGAACTACTCCCATCCAAGAAGGTGGAGTCCTTCTTAGGGCTTAGTGCTCTTCTAAAGGCCCCACTTCATAGTACCACTGCCTTGAGGGTTTGGTGACACATTCATTCAGGTAACAGCACTGGCTCCTGTTGTCAGCCAGAACATGTGAGGGACCGCCACTGTGAGCTTCACTCCCAGTGCCACCCTGATCAACTCACTTCCTATCCAAAGTGGGAAAGTGACATTGGTGCAATGCGCCAACTGAATTATAAACCTAATTTGGGTCTGACCAGGTCTTAAATGTGTTCATTCCAACATGCTTTTCATATTTCAAGGAGCTGTCCCAGACGTGTACTAAGACTGACTGTAGTTCCTTGCCTGGACATTAAATCCTAAGTTATGAGAGAGCACTTCTACCTCAGGAAACCATTTCTTAACCAATCTTCTGTAAACCTAGTTGATTACTCTTAAGATACAGTCCTGGGGGTTTTATTTTCCCATTTCTTTGGCAAATGATTTCTTTTCTTTCCAAACTGGGACAGCACTTGCCCTGTTGGAAAAACACTTGATCCTAGCTCTGGCCTAGCAGCTGTGAAAGATACTGCCTGAATGGAGCAGATGTATTGCTGTGAGTTGTCTGTGTAGATGAGGCCTCTGCGTTATCTCCAGGCAGGAGAAATCATTACTTCTTAGCAAGGTGCATTTGCCCACTGGTGCAGGCTCACAGGATTCAAGAGAATCAGGAAATGCAAAGTTCTTAAGAGCATCCAACCAGTATTCTGCCATTTTCTGCTGGTGCTCTTAAATCACCATAGGAGACTTGGTAGAGGTCCTCGTTTAAGGGCTCTCTGAAATTCTGCTATGGTCACAACCAAATCCTGAGCCTTATTTTCAGACTATTATTTTCAGTCTATTGTCTCTCCAAATAAGATGATTTAAAAAAAAAAAAACAACAACAACTCCATAGTACTTTTTCTTCTACATCTTGCCTTTGAACTGGGAAATCACTGTTTTGTTTTGCTTTTTTTTCCTTATTATGGGCTCAAGCTGAAATATTGGTTCTTCTTGGGTCTCGAGGCTCAGCCTTCAGATGAAAACTGTACCATTTCCTGTCCTGGTTCTCAGACATTCAGATTCAGACCGGAACTAAATTTTCAGTTCTCCTATCACTCCAGCTTTCCAACTCAGATCCTCAGAACCTGTCTCTTTTTATAAAAACATGAAGCAATTCATTACAGTAAATATCCCCCAGTTTCCTAGCTATCCATCCATCCACCTATCCATCTATTTACTTATGTCTGTTATGGTGTAAATCTAAAATTTTCCCTCAAAATCTCATGTGTTTAGAGACAGGTGATTGTATCATGGGGGTGCTATACTCATCAATGCTCTTATCCACTGATGAGTTCATTGTCAAATAGCCTGTTAGATGGTGGGGCCCACACAGAAGAGGCAAGTCACTCTGTGATCTGGAAGGATTTATTCTTGTCCCTGGCTCCTCCTCCATTCTCTTTCTGCTTCCTGGCTGCCATAGGTGGAACAACTTTCTTTTGCCATGCCTTTCCACTGTGCTGTTTCTGCCTTGGAGTCAACCAACCATGGACTGAATCCTCTGAAAACTGTGAGCCAGAAAAAACTGCTCTTCCTTTAATTTGCTGGTATTGGCTATTTTGTCCAAGTGATGCATCTGAATAACAAAGAGGTCATTTCTGATTATACGCATCATCTCTTACTGTGTTATCATTACACCATTATAACTTTTTAGGAAACTTAGAATGTATCCTTCCACTTGGGATAATTTTGGTTTCACCTACTTAATAAGAGAAGCTATCATAAAAGAAGTAAGTCTTTTATAATAATTGAATATAGTCCATAATCCATAAAACAGAATCTGGGGTTTAGTAGTCACTGACAATTCAAACCAAATAGACTTAAGGCCAAGAGGTGAACAGAGATACAGGGTCTGGGAATCCTATCTAGAAATGGGAGGACAGCAACACAAGTGGTAGTTTCTAGTAATCTGGATTATTTGTACCCCCTAGCAGGGATTTCTTTGATAGGTGGACATGCTTTTTCATGTTTTAAAGTCAAGGGCTTCTTTTGCCTATGAATTTGAATCCACAGTCCATAAAGATAGACAGCTAAATCATATTGTTTAGTAAATCCAGAAAATATAAAAGTATCACACTTTTTAAGAATACATGCAATATTATCTTAGAATTAAAATATACAGATAGTTTTATACCCTAAACTCCTAAATAATCTTTCAACTTTGAAAAAACTCTCAATGATAGAAGATTGACTGCCATATAAGCAGTTTTTAATCACAAAGTCACCCTTTCAGCTTGAATTTTCTTTTTCTTGTCGCCTCAAAAATCTTATTCTTTCTAATTTCTGCCAGTGCTTACGGTTCTATCCTCTGGCATCACTGTTCTTCCCTATTGTCTAGTTGCCAGTTAAAGTATTTCTACCTCACAGCACGAATGACTGCTGTGCGTTGCATCCACTACCCAGATGATGCTTCTATCTGCACTTTGTTTTATATTATTCAAGATTAAGCACTTACCCTACGTGGTCTGATAGAAGCAGGGCATAAAATGATGTCATTTTCTTCTCTCTACAAACCATGTTTATGTTACTGTAGTTAATTTACTGTATAGAATAGATTACACTCTTAAAGACACACATGTCAATTCAGAGTGGTAAATTATATACTTAAAATTAATTTTACAGGATCTTTCTAGCAAATTTTAGAAGCAAGCTGGCGACCTCCTCCCACAAAACGCATGGTGTCTGGGTCCCCCCCAATCAGGTGATGTATTTTGAAACATAAAATCTTGCTTACACTGGCTTTCACAGTGACTGTGAATGTCCACTTACTGCACATGGATATTTGATACAAAGATTAATTTGTGAATTTAAATATGAAGTTAAATATGATCATATTTGAATGTTCTCTTAATTTAAAACAGCTGTGAACACATTTGTTAATTTCTTCTTTGGGACATGTAAATGAGAGTCAACTATTACATTTACAATGTAACCTCTTTTCAGTGCTTAAATCGCCATTTATAAATGTCCTGTTCATAAAGGAAATAATAACACCCCAGAAGCGTAAGTTTTAAAAGCATTGCTGTAACAGGCAACGGGTCTCTCAGGACATATGATGCCTTATATCACCAGTGTATATTTTTAGTTTCTATGACCAGTTGGCTCCTCATATTTGGCAAACTTGTAGATCAGCAGGCAGGGTGCAATGTCAGTCTATTGTGAAAAGATTCTTTTTTTTTTTTTTGCCTAGAAAGAAATAATGGGCTTGTATTCTTTGAAAGTCCTAAGCAGTCTGATTTCAGCATTTGGCTTTCTTTATGTGTCCCATGAAATAGCAAACTGTGTTGAAGTCACAAAATTGAATGCTGGATAGATAAGGGTATTATTGCTAAAATAATAAAAAAAAAAAACTATTTCTGCTCCAGTTGAATGCAAATGCGTATGTAGAGGAGTTTACAGCTATATTCTATGGCCAGTTACCAACATATTAAAGAATAAAAGCATAGAGTATGAGTAACACCAAATTTAAATTATAGAAACTCCAGACTTCAAAAGTGAGATCCCACAAGAGGAATTATTTGTAACCAAGAATAGGATCACTCTTACAGAGCCATAAAGAAGGATAAACTTGACTCACTGTAGGAAAATGGATGCAGCTTGAGACTACAATATTAAGTGAAATACATCCCACACACAAGCTTAAATATCACACAGTTTCTCTTATATGAGAAATCCAAAATACAAATAAAAAGCAAAATGAAAGGTAGATCATAGGAAATAGGGAAATAAATCTTTTGCAAGAGATGGAAGAGGGAAGAAGGAGGGGAGAAGAAGGGGATGAAAAAATAATTAAGATATATTATGTATATGCACCAACTCCCTGCAAGGAATGTAATCATTATGTACTGCAAACATGTACCAATAAAAATAAAACAGTAAAAAGAGACTAAAATTCTATATAAGTATCAAAACTCTAACAATTTAACATATAATGTTCAAAATCTGAATGAAAAAGTTAAAAACTTAAAAGAGCAAATATAGTTTTAAATGAAAAATATTCATCATAAGTTTAGTTTAAAAACATGAAATACAGGGAAAATTAAAACAATTTTTAGTAGCTTAGAGTTTTTAATACTAACATTATCATCTTAATACACAAGACTGAAATCAAAACAGAACATCCATCCAAATTGCAGTAAACTACGACCATATTTCAAATTTGTAGATACACTGACATGTATGATTCAAATATTTCTGCAAATAAATACATGAGGATTTTGAAAGAACCATGGTGATCTATTCAAACTTGCAGTGGTCTTGACTGGTGTTAAGTAAACTTTGAATGAAAAGAAAGGCGGCACCTATGAAAATCAAGGATTTAATCAGATTTATCCACTTTTACCTTCGCTCATCATGTTACCATCTACCACAATAAGGCAGATGAGGGAGTGAATTTATCCATAGCCATGACTGGCTATCATTTAAAAGGTTAAGATGTCTGATTCATGCATCCAAATTTAAAATATCCCTGACTAACGACCAAAAATAAACCTATTAACAAAAATAAATTCTATAATTTGGAATTTCATGTGATAATATACCAAGTTCTACTACTGAATATTTAAAATGTATTTTCATAACAAAATCTATATAACAATCTCACAGATTGTAGAGAATTGAAAAATAAATCACACTAAAGTAGCAGTTATTATCATTTCTCTTCCATTTTTATTTCCATAAATGCATTTTCATAATTATACTCATAGGGTCTGAACAATCATTTCATTGAAATTCTTAAATTAATTTTTTTCTTTTACTTCACAGATATATAATTATGATTATTAAAAGCTATGTAGTAATTGTAATGTGCTTGCTTAATAATCTATGTAACAATTATCCTATTGCTGCATTTATTCCTAAAACTGATTGATATAGGTTTATATACATACATATAGATATATATATATATATACACACACACATATATATGATATAATTATAGCAAATTGTTAAATTAATTGCCTCCAGTAATTTTCAATTACTGCTTGGCCATGTGACATACTTGGGCAAATGGGACACTAAATCCGTGACATACTTAGAGACTTGAAAAAAATCTCTGTGTCAGAGTTTGATTTCTTGAGAAGTTGCTTTTATCTGAAGAAAGGCGGGCCCCAGGCCAGTCTGCTGGAGACACGTGGCCCAGCCAGTGGCCTGTAACAGCCTTGAGACTCGTGGGTGAGGGCAGCTTTGACATCAGCGTGCAATTGATTCATCAAATCTTTGCACTCACATGAGTGACCCTGGCACAGACAGTGGAAGAATCATCAGATTAAACACAAATCAAATCGCTAACCCACAGTATGTATTTTTAAAAATGGTTCTCTTTGCCACTATAATTTGGAGATGCAAATAGAAAACTGACAAAAACAATTGCCTAATCTCATTCTTCAGGCCAGAATCAATGGACATGGGGAATCCCAGGGTTAACGTGTATACTGCAGAACACCTGGGCCAACAGTAGGTCTCCTGGGGTCTTGGAAAGGACCTGAGCTAGGCACAAAACCAAAGACACGGAGCCCTCAAAGACCCCTCTGTAAAGGCTTTGTGTACATAAAAGTTGGAGATGCCCTTGAAACAAGGGAAAAAGTAAGACAATAGTTTTGTTGTTGTTGTTTTTGTTTTTAATACCTGAGATTTAGCTTGTAGGGAGCTTAAAATACTAAATGACTACGGCTTGCTTGCTACTTTTTTGGGTTGAATCCTGGTAATGAGGTTACAGTGTCAAAACCTCGAAATACACATTTTAAAAACACATAATGTGTGATTTTTATTCATTTTAAGGTTTTTTATTAAAAATATTTGAAACACACAAAAATTGACATCATAAATATCCATGGACTCACTAGGTTACAATTTGTTATTGGCTTCATGCCAATCTTTTTTCTAGTACTGCAAAATTTTTGTGTGTGCATGTTTTTTGAAGTAATGAAATATCGTATATCTAGTTATCCTCTGTATGACCCTCTCCCTTTAGTGGTCCCAGGAGTTTGTAAGCAAGGATGACATTCACAATAATTAGCACCAGTCTAAGGGTGGCTTGCAATTTTTGTTGTATAATAAGGACATGTTGGGGATCCTGAAGTGTCAAGGGCCATTCTATATAATTTTTGGGAAAAAATCATTTCATAATTAAACTGCAATTAGGGCCATCCGAGGCCTAGTATCTTGCCACGAGAGGCTGCTATGGTATGCAGAAACATAACTCCATGTACCTCCAGTCATAGTTGAGGCCTCGATGATCCCATGATGCTGTGATGCCCCAGGGCAAGGTTACATCAGCTGAAGACATCCTGGTTCCTTGAGAACTGAGTAGTAATAAAAAAGGTTTCACTTGGAGGAAAGGACAGACTTCTTATTAACCTGCCATCTTGCCCCACTGTCCTCATCTACATAAGATCCTCATTAGTTTAAGATCGCCATAGCCCTCTGAGTCATCCGATAATGCCTCACCATTTACCTCAGTGTAAATGTGACCGGTAAATACTGAGGGTCTGGCTGCCTCGTGGCC
The DNA here is from genome assembly GCA_028451465.1 of Erethizon dorsatum. Lineage (NCBI taxonomy): Eukaryota > Metazoa > Chordata > Mammalia > Rodentia > Erethizontidae > Erethizon > Erethizon dorsatum. The sequence goes on along the minus strand of CM051826.1, from coordinate 128,073,395 downwards.
TTTGTTCCCCACGAACAACTGGCCATCCCAGACCCCCATTGCATTGCTATTTGTCTCTTGCTCTTTCTTTTTGCCATGCACTGTAACACCTTGCTGGAAACTTGGGACTCACTGCAGGGTTCCCCAATACTGAAGGTCTTGTGAAGGCAAGGAGAAAGGCTCAGAGCCATTGCTACTAATTTACCTGATGCTGAATTACTTTAATTATAACTATGACCTTCTCCGTGTACTGTGATTAAAGATGAGCCTTGATTTTATATATTCTTTCCCAGTCTGTGTTTGCCTTTTTACTTTGCTAATGGTTATTTTCTGTCCATCTATTTTATTTTTGGTGTAGAGAAGCTGTTCTATTTAATGACATCAGACGAATCCATCTTTTTCTTTATGATCAATGCTTTTTCTATCTTGATTAGAAATCCTTTGTTAACAAAATACTTCCTTCTAAAAATGTATGGTAGTGATTGTGATTTTTAGAACTTTAACCTTTACCAAATTTTTTCTTTATGTTAGGAGGTAGGGATTTAATTTTATTCTTTTCCATGGATATATACTAACTCTACCACTTATTATTTGCAGTTGTGTCCTTATCTAAATGACCTACTCTCTCCATACCACAGTTTCCTTATTGATGAAATAGGATTAATAATAATCTTTACTTCATACATTGTTTCAAATATTAAATAATAGAAGTAAAATGTCTATACCAGCTCCTGCTACATATTAACCACCCTGTAATTATCAGTGAATGGACCTAAACACTTGTTAGCACCATTTGTCTCATAGCCCACACTTCACTTGAGTGCCTTATGTACATGTATATGTGGGTTTATTACTAAGCTCTCTGTTTCTTGATATATTTATTTTTCTGTGTACCAATACCCAAATTTTGATTCTTGATGTTTGGTAAGGTGAGGAGTGCCTCCTAAATATTTTTCAAAATTGTCTGAGCATTAACATTTATTTATTTTAATGGGATTTTGCTACATTGCCCAGGCTGGCCTCGAATGCTTGGTCCTCTCATCTCAGCTTTCAAAGTACCTGAAATTACAGGAATGTGCTACCAACTTTGGCTCCTTTTACTCTCATGTATGAATTTTGTGTCAAAGTTGTTGATTTTCACAGGAATCACTATTGGAATTTTGATCAGAGTTTCACTGAGTTCACAAGCAATTTTGAACAAAACTGTCATCTTTATGACACTGACCCTTTTGGCCAATTGTCACACTAAATTGGCTACTGTTTGTTACTTCAAAAACCTCAGTGCTTTAACTAAGTTTCCTAGGAGGATATAAATTTTTTTGAATCACATTTTGGAACCAAGGGTCTAGAAGATACAATTGCCATAAAACTGTTGGCATACTTTCTCCCTGACATAACTTCTTCATAGCTTCCCATTACTCATAAGATAAATGTTCAGAATCTAATGTGATACAACACCTTCCATTTCCACACTTACGTCTGTGGTCCAGGCTTCTTCACTAAATCTCCAGGCTTGTGAACTCAACCAAGTGCTTGCCACGTCCATGTGTTGTCTCACAGATACTGAAAACTGAACTCATCATCTCCTTGCAGTCCCCTCACTTGACTTCGTAAACTCACTAAATGGCACCACTGTTCAAGGATGATTTCAGGCTTAAAAACTTTGAGTCATTCTTGCATCTTCTCTTGCTCTCAAATTTCAGGTCAATTCACCATTTTGGTGATACTTCCATCAAAATACATCTGGAATCTAACCTTTTATGCCTTCTCCCAAGAGGTGACAGGCTAAATCGAGCCATTATCAGTTCTTAGTTGGATTCACAGAGAGACTTTAACACTTGTTTTTCTTCTTCCTGTCTTCCCTCTCCTTTCTTATCAATTTTCCTCATAAAAGCCTCACCATTTAAAAAATAAATTTCAGATCATATTGCTTTCAATGACCAAAGTCATTGAAAAGGTTCCCACTATACTCAGGTGAAAAAAAAAATTGTTCATCCCCAAGGAAGCTTGTGTTTGCTCTCAGACTCCATTTCCTAAGTCTCTCCCTTGTATACCTTCTCTAGACACAAGTGTGCTAGTGCTAGACACTAGTGTCTGTTCCCTCTGCCTAGAATTCTTTTGACACAATCATGTGAAGGGTGAAGAATCTTATTACTGGGAAGTGAGAAGATGCATAGGAGTAATTTGATGATCAGATTAGTAATTTGCTTGATCTACAAGACAACTTGGAATCCTTTCTCCTAGAACCACATCCATACATCTTTAAGTTTCTGTAGCCTAAGAGCCAGCTTGATTTCTCGATTGTTTCATTGTGGAAAATTCCAAGCATATAAAAATACAGAAAGAATTGAGTAAAATGAACCTCATATGACTATTAATGCCATCAAATCTTTTGTTAGCATTTACATTTCTTCAGCTGTCTCATATTTTGAAATAGTATATGTGTTTAAGTCAGGTCCATATACAGCAATTCGTTAATATCTCATTGATCTCCTTTAATATCTTTCTTTGCCTGAAGGTAATTGTTGAATAATTAGTTCATTTTTTCCTGTATAGTTTTCATTTATCATATTCTTTTTGTGTGTGTGTGTGGGTACCGGGGGTCGACCTCAGGACCTCGCGCACCAGCAGGCGCCCATGCCGCTGAGCGGTATCACCAGCTCTTTTCCCGTATGTGGGTTCCAGAGTTGAACTCGGGCCCTCGCGCTTGCCAGGCAGGTGCTTACGCTTCTGAGCCATCTCACTGGCCCCTCATTTATCATATTCTTAACTATGTAGTTCTACCGAGTTTTTAGAGACAGAAACTGAATCAGATTCAGGTTCTATTTTTTTGTCAAGGCTACTTCAAAAATGGCATGGTATGCATCTAGTGGGAACATAGGTATCTGTTTTCTTTTGTTGTTATTATCACCATTGATTATCATTTCCTGAAACAAGTCTTCCATTAAAAATTTACAAAATGGTAACCTTCTAATTTCATGAGGGACCGTTTCTGTTAGCAGATCTTTTCTTACTCTTGAGGTAGAATTTTATAGAAAAGGAAGATAAATGGTTTTCCTCCTTAGTAATTTTCACTAAAAAGTATACAGCACTTTCTAACCATTGCTAACACTTATGTTTTTATTCATTTGCATTCTCTTACAACTGAATGAATAAATATGAGATTATTTAGTGGGAAAGGAAAATCTAAGATTAACCATAATAAATCTGAAATCTTTAAATGCTAGATATTAGATGTGAATAGACTGAAATAAAATATTTGAGGAGTCAAATATTTTAACAAGTAAAATTTTTGTAAAATAAAGTGAGAAATTTATTTGTAACATAAAGTACAAAGTGACAAATAGCTCCTGGGCTAATTTTAGTTGCCTTTTTTAATTGCCCCATGTATCTTATCAAACAATCATACTTGCTATTTAAAATCTTTAAAAAAATGCCTACATCGATGCAGTTACTTAATGAAAAGTGAACAAACAGAAATAGTAAAGATCATCTCATCCTTATTTTCTTCTTTCTAAAAGTGAAATATTTTCACTGTTTGTTTATTCTTTTCCTTGGAATCCATTTCACCCATGATAGTGTTACTCACTTGTCTTGTACCACGTCTTAGCTTCTCATCTGTCTCAGTCACTTGCCTTGTCACTGAAACAAAATACTAACATCCACAACTTAAAGGAGAAAAAGTTTATTTTGGTTCACAGTTTCAGAAATTTCAGTTTGTGGCTGTCAGTTTCAAATGTAGAAACTACCCGGTGGAAGGGCGTGACCAGGAGGAAAGCTGCTCACACCCTGGTGGACGGGGAGCAGAGCGATAAGGGCGTCGTTCAGAGGGAGGGAGATGCACTCTTCCAGGCCCCGTTCCCAAGGATTCACCTCGAACTAGACCTCACCTCCTAACAGCAAGTCACGAATCCACTGAGGAATACAGCAGCCCATGATGCTATCATCTTCCGAACACATAAAGCGTTGGGAGGAGGATACCCCAGATCTAAACCAGAACACCATCTTTTCAATTTTTATATTTACCCATGTATCTGGGAAATGTGTTGTTCAGTGATTTTTATCAATGGTGAATGCTATACAATATACTTATACAAACAAGGTCAACCCCTTGGCTTGGCGTGGCCTCTTGATACAATCAAATGATGGAGTAAGCATGAGATATGTGACTACCGCTGATGTAGCAAGCATGCCTTTTTACAGAAAACTTTCTTCTTAATGAATAGAAATATTATCTATATATACTATTTTATCTAAAATAATGATAAAAGTCAAGTGTAGCAGACACATAAACCAGTCAATAGTCAGTTCTTACCATTATCCAGTATTATATGTTGCACATGAGTACATGTAAATGTTTATATGTTAGTAGCACAAGAGATTTGTTTACGCCAACACACCACAAACCGTATAAGTAGTGTGCTGTGTGCTGTGGCACCACTAAGCTATGGAAAGTTTTCAGTTCATTGTAATCTTTTAGGATCAGCCAGGTGTCACTGTGAGGTACACAGCTGCATAACAGAGTTGGCCCTCAGGATGTTACACAAATGTAATGGATACAAGCAAGTCCAAAAGAAAGAGACTGTATTTAGGCTTAAGATATTTTATAGCATGATCAGCTTCCTTCTCAAACTCCTCCCATCTCCCTTACCTTCATGTAGCACTTTACATTAAAGTATGATTAGACCCTTCCTGGTTCTTTTTTCACCATAGATATTTGGGGAGGGGGGCTGGTAGTAAGGTAACATGCCAAGAGTAAGGCTGTAGTAGTAGGGAGTAGTATAGCTTTCTTTGGCTCAGATTTTTTCTCAAGAGCCAGTTACACCAATGGGGTTGTAATTGTAATTGCCTTAACTTTTACCAAAATATAGGGGGAGGATATTTAATAAATCAGAATCTTATGGCTAGTTGTTGTTTACATGTACAAAGATACCTTTTTTCATTATATGTTTTGAGTCTAAATATAGTCGTTTCCTGATATTGATATGTTGTATGATTTTGCTTCTCTTTTTCAATGGAAAAAAAATCAGTAATATTCTGTTTAGAGAATTTTCCTCACAACTGTGACAATTGCTTCATCTTAACCTCACAAATCCTAAATATTTGATAACAGAGATTTGAATGAACTAAATTTCACTTTGTATTTTAATCTTTAGTCAGGAGAGTTCTATATTTATATTTTATTAATATTGCTAATTGAAGGAAGATAGGACTCTTCTGACCAAAAAATTGCCAAAATTCAGTATGTTTGATCATGTTACAGCTGACCTAGCAGGTGGCATTCATCTATACAAGATTTATGTACTACCACATCTTTTGATTGCTTTTATGTCCCTCACATGAGGAAAGGTATGTGAAATCTATATATCTTCAAAACACTCTGAGGTCACTGAGCTGACTAGCTCCAATTTCTTTATCATTCCAGTTAAAAATGTTATGTTTGAGATCTAACCTTTATGATCTATTCTAACTCCATCTCCCTTTCTGTATTTTTTCTTACCGCTGTTTTCTGGCAGCATTTGTCTCAGAAAGTGTGTAGAATAGAGGTGGATGACCAATTTCCAAGTTGTGAAAAAAATCATAGATAGCCAGTTTTATTGTTTATGGATTTTCCACTTCCCTACCCAGGAAAAACTGGAGAACTCAAAATATTCTTCCAATGTTGGTTCTGGTTAACAACTTTATTTGATTTCTGACAAATATGATTAATCTCTAGTCCCTTTTATTATATCCTCGCATAAATTCCTCCCAGATTATTGACAAACTATTAGCATTTGTTTTTGAGATTGTGTGAGGTTTTTGTTTTCTTTTTTTTTTTTTTTTATTTTTTAAAGAGAAGAAAAAAAAAAACAAATCAAAAGAAGAACAAATTTTCAAAACAACATAATAGGAGGGTAACAATGGTTAATACATTACGTATTACTATCTTTAAGTTAGTTATTCAGGACACCAGACATTAGCATTCAATTGTCCAAACATTATTGGCACAAACCTTACTCTTCAATGAACTAAGTAAAAATGGTAGTGTATCTATCTTAACCATCTTATATATATATATACAATTTTTTTCCCTTTCCCTTCTTTCTTTTCCCTATTCCAGTCTCTCTTTCCTTTTGACCAGTTTCTTTTTGATTCACCATATCTATTGTACATTTTGGATCTTATTTACTCTTTCAGTTTCTCATACTAGAGAGATAATACGATGCTTACACATGTGCTTCTGGTTTATTTCACTTATGAGTATTTTCTCGAGTTGCATCCATTTACCTATAAAAGTCTCCAGTTTATCCTTCTTTATGGCTGAATAGTACTCCATTGTATAAAAATACCACATCTTTCTTATCCATTCCTCAGTTGATGGGCATTTGGGTTGTTTCCAAGATCTGGCTATTACAAATTGTGCTGCTATAAACATGGGTGCACATATATCGCTGTGGTACGATGTTTTTAATTCTTCTGGGAAGATGCCCAGAAGGGGAATAGCTGGGTCAAATGGGACCTCCAACCCTAGTTTTCTGAGGAATCTCCACACTGACTTCCACAGTGGCTGTACCAGTCGACACTCCCACCAACAGTGAAGAAGGGTTCCTTTTTCCCCACAGCCCCTCCAGCATTTGTTATTAGTTGATTTCTTAATAGTAGCCATTCTTTCTGGGGTGAGATGGTATCTCAGTGTTGTTTTAATTTGCATCTCTCGAATGACTAGTGATGTTGCACATTTTTTTGTATATTTATTTGCCATTAGTATTTCTTCATCTGAGAAATGTGTATTCATCTCAGATGCCCATTTTTGGAGTGGGTCTTTAAATTTGGGAGGTCTGATTTTTTTGAGTTCTTTATATGTTCTCGATAGTAATCCTTTGTCTGAGGAACAGCTGGCAAACATTTTTTCCCACATTGTGGGTTGTCTCTTCACTCTGTTGGTGGTTTCTCTTGCTGTGCAAAAGCTTTTTAATAAGATGAGATCCCAGTTATTGATTCTTTGGGATAGTTCCCGTGCGGTTGAGTTTTTATTCATAAAGTCTTTGCCTACACCAATGTCTCCAAGGGTTTTACCTATCCTACCTTCCAGCAGATTTAATGTTTCTGTTTTAATATTTAGATCTCTGATCCATTTTGAATTTAGTTTAGTGCATGGTGAAAGATATGGATCTAGTTTTAATCTTCGGCATGTGTAGAGCCAGTTTTTCCAGCACCATTTATTAAAGAGGCGATCTTTCTTCCAGTGAATGTGTTTGGCACCTTTGTCAAAGATAAGGTGGCTTAGTATGTCTGGGGTTGTTTCAGCATCTTCTAATCTGTTCCATTGATCTTCAGGTCTGTTTTTTTGCCAGTACCACACTGTTTTTATCACAGTAGCTTTATAGTATAATTTCAAGTCGGGGATTGTGATGCCCCCTGCCTTGCCTTTGTTGCCCAGAATTGCCTTTGCTATTCTAGGTCTCTTCTGATTCCAAATGAATTTTAGGATTGTTTTCTCTAATTCTGTGAGATATGCTGTTGGAATTTTGATTGGAATTGCATTAAATCTGTATAACAATTTTGGAAGTATGGCCATTTTCACTATATTGGTTCTTCCTATCCAGGAGCAAGGGATATCTTTCCATTTTCTGATATCCTCTTCAATCTCCTTTTTCATAGTACTGTAGTTTTCAGTATAGAGGTCTTTTACATCCTTCGTGAGGTTGATTCCTAGGTATTTCATTTTTTTGGATGTTATTGTGAAAGGTATTGTTTCCCTAATTTCTCTTTCAGTAAGTTTGTTATTTGTGTACAGGAAGGCTATTGACTTTTGAATATTGACTTTGTATCCAGCTACACTACTGAATTTGCTTATTAAATCTAGCAGTTTTTTAGTGGAGTTTTTGGGATCTTCTGTGTAGAGTATCATGTCATCTGCAAATAATGATAATTTAACTTCTTCCTTTCCAATCATTATTCCTTTTATTTCTTTCTCTTGTCTAATTGCTCTGGCTAAAGTTTCCAGAACTATGTTGAATAAGAGTGGGGACAGTGGACATCCTTGTCTTGTTCCTGATTTTAGAGGGAAGGCTTTCAGTTTTTGGCCATTTAGTATAATATTGGCTGTTGGTTTGTCATAGATAGCTTTTACCAGATTGAGATAAAGACCGTCTATTCCAATTTTCTGTAGGGTTTTTATCATGAAAAGGTGCTGGACTTTGTCAAAAGCTTTTTCTGCATCTATTGAGATGATCATGTGATTTTTGTCTTTGGTTCTGTTAATATGCTGTATTACATTTATTGATTTACGTATGTTGAACCATCCCTGCATCCCTGGGATGAATCCAAATTGGTCATGGTGTATAATCTTCTTGATGATTTGTTGGATTCTGTTTGCCAGTATCTTATTAAGGATTTTTGCATCTATGTTCATTAGGGAGATTGGCCTGTAGTTCTCTTTCTTAGTTGGGTCCTTCTCTGGTTTTGGTATCAGGGTAATGCTTGCTTCCAGGAATGAATTTGGGAGTATTGCTTCCCTTTCAATTTCATTGAAAAGTTTGAGAAGTAGGGGCGTTAGGTCTTCTCTAAATTTCTTGTAGAATTCGGCAGTGAATCCATCAGGGCCTGGACTTTTCTTTGTTGGGAGGTTTTTAATTACATCTTCAATTTCATTGGTTGATATTGGTTTATTTAGGATTTTTAAATCTTCTTGATTTAGCTTTGGTAATTCATACGAATCTAGGAATCTGTCCATTTCTTCTGCATTTTCCATCTTAGTAGAATATAAATTTTCAAAATAGGTATAGATGATCTTCTGGATTTCTGCAGGGTCCGTCGTGATATCACCCTTTTCATTTTCAATTGCATGGATTTGAGTCTTTTCTTTTCTTTTTTTAATAAGGTTGGATAAGGGTTTGTCAATCTTATTTATTCTTTCAAAGAACCAACTTTTTGCTTCATTGATTCTTTGTATTGTTTTTTTATTCTCCAATACGTTAATTTCTGCTCTGATCTTTATAATTTCCTCCCTTGTACGGGCTTTTGGCTTAACCTGCTCTTCTTTTTCTAGAAGCTCGAGGTTCACCCTTAAGTTGTTTATTTGCGCTTGCTCTATTTTCCTGATATAAGTGTTTAATGTTATAAATTTCCCTCTTAGGACTGCTTTCATTGTATCCCATAAGTTCCGGTATGTTGTACTGTCATTATCATTCAGTTGTAGAAAGTGACTAATTTCTTCTTTAATTTCATCTGTGACCCATTGGTTGTTCAGGAGGATGCTGTTTAATTTCCATGTGTTTAGGGAGTTTTTGTGGGATCTTTTGCCATTGATTTCCAATTTCATTGCACTATGGTCTGATAATATGCATGGGATAATTTCAATTCCTTTGCATTTACTTAAGCAGGTTTTATGAGCTAGTATGTGGTCTATTTTGGAGAACGTCCCATGTGCAGCTGAGAAAAATGTGTATTCTGATGTTGTGGGATGGAACACTCTGTAGACATCTACTAAGTCCATTTGTTCAAAAGTTTGGTTCAGTTCTACTATTTCATTATTGATTTTCTGTCCAGTTGATCTATCTTTTTGTGACAGTGGAGTATTGAGATCTCCCAATATAATTGTATTAGTGCTTATTTGATTTTTCATGTCCTTTAGTACTTGTTTTATATAGCTGGGTGCATTGGTATTTGACGCATATATATTTATGATCGTTATCGCTTCCTCTTGGATTGTTCCCTTTACAAGGATGTAATGACCGTCTTTATCTCTCTGAATCCTTCTTGGCTTGAAGTTCACTTTGTCTGCAAAAAGAATAGCTACCCCTGCTTTTTTCTGGGTTCCTGTGGCATGGAGTATTGTTTTCCATCCTTTGACTTTCAGTCTATGAATTTCTTTCTGAATTAAATGTGTTTCTTGTATACAGCATATTGTTGGATCTTGCTTCTTGATCCATTTCGCCAGTCTGTGCCTTTTGATTGGTGAATTGAGACCGTTAACATTGATGGTTAAAACTGATATGTATTGACTTGTCATGATATTTTCCTGTTGTTGGTTCCCACTCTTTGTTTTTCTGCTTTCCGGCTATTTAATTATTTGCCCTGTGTGGTGGATTCCTTCTGTTGGGGTTCCTATCTCTTTCTAGAATGTCCTTCAGAACGTTTTGGAGTGCTGGTTTGGTGGTCATAAATTTTCTCAGATGTTCTTTGTCATGAAAGTATTTTATTTCTCCATCAATTTTGAAAGATAGTTTTGCAGGGTACATCAATCTGGGCTGAAAATTATTTTCCTTTAGAGCTTGCAATACATCATTCCAAGCTCTTCTTGAATTGAGGGTTTGTGCTGAAAAGTCAGCTGTGATTCTGATGGGTTTTCCTTCATAAGTGATTTGTCTCTTCTCCCTAACAGCTTTTAAGATTCTGCCCTTCTGTTGAATTTCTGGGATCTTGATTATAATATGTCTGGCTGAAGTTTTTTTTTTATCATGTCTAGTTGGTGTTCTAAAAGCTTCACTTATAGGGGTGTCAAATTCCTTTTCTCTTCCAGGAAAGTTCTCCCTGATTATGTCTTTGAACAAGGTTTTAATGTCGTTGATGCTATCTCCTGCTTTTTCATTTATTCCAATTATTCTTAAGTTGTTTATCTTTGAGTCATCTAGCAGCTGCTGAATTGATTTTTCATGGTCCCTTGCTATTTTTAAGAATTTTTCCATTTCATGATCACTAATTGCAAGCCTGTCTTCTATATCTGAGATCCTGTCCTCGCATTGGCTTATTCTGCTACAAATACTTTCAATGGAATTTTTTATCTCTTGGGTATCTGCTTGAATCTGCCTTATGGATTCCATTTCTTTCCTATGCTGAGCATTCATGGTTTCTATAGTTTACTTAAGTTCATCTATTTTTTTGTCTGTATCAGCTATAGTGTCCTTAAGCATGGTCTTCATTGTAGACATTATCTCTGCAGTTATCTGTGAGATTATTTCTGTTTTAATTTTTTCCAGAACCTCATTCAGTTGCTTTGTTGTTACCACTTCAGATAGGCCAGGTGGGTGGCTTTCGGATTGTCCCACCTCGTTGCTCCCTAGGTTTGCCTTTGGTGAATTGGATGTGTGGGGTTGCATCTTATTTAAGTGTCGTCTCATTTTTTCTTTCTTTAATTCCTGGGGTGATGTTTGCAAATTACCTATAGTAGGTTACTTTATTGCTAGTGTTTAAGATCTTTAGAAGATGACTACTTCTCTGCAGTATCTTCCAAGTGGAGCTTGCTTTTAGGTTTTGAGCTTTCTGCCAGATCCTACCTCTTCAATTCGTTGGGTATGTGAAGTTGCTACCTGTTTGGCCCAGTCCTTGATTCTTTGGTAGTGTGCCACTGTATTTTCTGTGTCCCTTAGTCAATCTCAATCATGAAATATCAGGAAGGAAAGATGTTTAGAACAATTATTTCACATTTGGCTATAATGTTAACTAAAGCATCAAACAGAGCCTAGAAAATGACAGACTGAGCTAACCAGTTATTTACCACTTTTAGCTGTATAGAGTTGCGGTTATATAACAAAATCTAAAACACACCAGAAAAATTATATGCAGTATACAAGTCCTGTGTATGTCAATTTTTCCCCTGAGGAGTTTAAATTTAAAATGAGTTAAGGAGGAAATAGAGTATTCGGAGAAGAGGAAGGAATTAGATGTAAGGTTAGAGGACCAAGAGGGATCCCACTAAAATTGGGACACTAGTGCAGAGGACAGGTGGTAGAAAGAGAAGGAAGGGATAAAAGGAAGAACAGATCACAACCACAATCAGAAAGAAGTTAGAGGCGCTGTTTACACTCATATAAAAAACCAGAGAGAATAATGAAGGAAAGAGCAAATACACATACAGAAACAAAAACGAAGATAAAAACAATAAAACAGACAGATCAAAAATAAAACCCCACCAAAAAACCAAACAAAACAAAACAAAAACAAAAAAAAACCCTTCGCCAGAACAAAAAACGAATCAGTGAGAAAAAAAAAATAATAATAAAAAATAAATTAAAAATAAAAATAAAAAAAATAAAAAGAATCAGTTCCAGGTGTTGACTCTGTTGTAGGCAGGTACCTTGTGACAGAGTCCTGTTCTGTGCAGGTCCGTCCCAGTAAGCCAGGAGCGCCCTCTGGCGGGCGGTGAGCAGATGCGCGTACTTTCAGGCAGAGACCAGTCTAGCTCGCCTCCGCTCTCAGCGCCCTTTCACGATCCCTGGGCCTGAGAGGCTCAGCGCGCTGTCTGGAGCACGGGTTCCCTGCACTGGTTCCCGCCGCTCTGGTTTTTCGCCACGCCCCCCACAATGGCGCCGGGCCAGTCACTCTCTGGCGCGGGACAGGTGTGGCTGTGAGTCCAGTCTCGTTCGCCTGCTGACCTCAGCACACTTTCGTGGGCCTGAGAGGCCCCGTGCTGCCCTGTCCGGAGCACAAGTTCCCAGAGCAGTTTTCGAGCCGCTCTGAGTTTCGCCACACCCCCCACAATGGCGCCTGCCCGGTCGCTCTCTGGCGCGGGGCAGCTGTGGCTGAGAGACACTCACCGCCGGTCTGCGCCGTTCTCTGCCGCTCCCCCGCCCCGCTGCTGTCTCAGGATCCTCCGTGGGGGCTCCCTGGGCACCAGCTGCCACCGTGTGTCCGTAGATTTGAGCTTCCGCGGCGCTGCAACTCCCGGGATAGTAGAAGGTGCACGCGCGCGGTCTGCTCCTTCTTTCCTTCTTCTTTGTTGGAAGTCACCCGTCACTGGTGCCAGGGGTCCCAGATTGCACTTCAGAACTTCTCTGGGTTTCGGGGAGGCATCTCCCCCCCTCCTGCGCTTTCCGGGTCGCTATATTCCCGTGTTCCAATGGTAACTTTTAGAGAGAGTTTCGCTGCCTGCTTCTTACTCATCCGCCTTCTTGAGGTCCTAGCCGAGTTTTTTGTTTTCTGCAAGGTACATTGTATTTTACATTGGGATGTTCAAAGGTTCTGCATCAGGAAAACTCCTGGAGAGTTCGGATTTAAAATGAAACAAGTTCTTGTTACTTCCTACCATACAGCTTTTGGTAACAGACTTTTTCTTTATACCACCTCAACTTTATACTTCTTTCTTGTCTCCCCTGAGGGCCTAATTATGAATGCTTGCTAGACCTCTTCTGAGGTCTCCTAATAGAGCTTAAAGTTTTTTGAGCTTTTTGTTAATACTTTCTCCGACTAAGTAGAAAGGTGTTTATTTCTCATTTATGTCTCTTACTTTACTTGTATGGTATAAACCATATTTATGCTTCTTTTCTCTGATAAAATGTACAAAATTCTGAGCTTAAATTGAAGATATTTACATGGCTACTTTTCATGTGACTTCGATTTAATATATTTTATATTTGTCAGTATTGCCCCTCTAAAGTTTGCATAGGTTAAGGTAAAACTAGTGATGTATTCTTGCTAGATACCTGTCTGCTAGAAGCTAAGTCATGCATCATAATGAAAGAACAATCAATGAAAATAATTGGAATTCTTAACATTTTTTTTCTGTTTTTGTGAAGTCAGCCTCATTGTGCTCTAGACAAAGGTGATGATATTCAGAAACAAAAAGACTAAATCATCAGGAAAATCCCAATGTCACTTGGCACTTGATAAGTAAGAAGATTGTTGGAACAGTAGTGGAAAAGTTTCTAAATGCAATGATTCTGTATTGTTGGTGTGCGTGTGATGTTTCCTTGTGGAAATGTGCACAGGGAAAAGAAATAATAATTCTATACGAGGGGCCAGGTCTCCTGAGCCTGTGCTTCATGCTGAGGGAAGACTAAGAATAGCAACACAATGTCTGGAAAGCTGCCACTGTCCCAAACAGTTTTTCCCACAGAGCAGCACATTTGTCTGCTACACTTCCACAAAGAGCCCCACCTTGGCTGCTACAGTGCACATCTTGCTCAAAAACGTAGTAACTTTATTATCCCATTATACTTAGTCACGTACTTGACCTGCCTGTCATACTGCTGCGGGAATGAGAAATACTGGGTGCGCACTCAGCTTCTCATCACACTGCTCAAGGGTGAGGGGCTTCCTTGTGAGGGGAGTCACTGCTAATGTGCTCTGTCTTAGAGATAATGGACCGATTGTCTACCTTCGTTGGTGAACCTCTGGTACCACACAAAGCAAACTGATGGAACAATATCACCCCTTACTTGAAAATTTAATACCTTTTACCACCTGCTGTCTAAGGCAGTTCCTCCATGAATCTGCTGACATTTTAAATTCCACTTTGGAAACTTCCTCTCTATTTCAAATATCCACTCCACTGACAATTTTATATAAACTTATCCCCTCTGCACACCATCAATATGAAAGTTCTTTCTTTTATCCCGAGGCATCCTAAGTCACTTCTGTAACCAGCTCCCTTAAGAGAAAACTACTAAATCTTGCTGCTTACACAGCAGCCCCAAATCTTACCATAGTGCTTGTCAAAGAGAGAAATATTTTCGGTGTAAGCTCCTGCAAGGTTCACGGGCTTACTACATTGTGCTTTGTAACTAATAGGAAAGAAAAGAAAACTGCAGAAACCCCAAGAGAACCTTCTGGCAGAAAGTAGATAACACAAAATAAAATCACTATTTTATTTTATTAAGGACCTTTGTGAAGGTTCATTTGAAACAATTTAGCCTGTCTAACATAATTAAGTCACTAAGCACCATCAGGTAGTAGCCAGTTACAGTCTTGGATTAATAATGTTTAATTCATCTATAATCACTGTAATACATGTCTAGGAAGCATGCACAGCATTTTATAAAATGCAGTATGATGTGCAAGGACAGCTGAATGATGAATCGTAAAATAGATTAAATTGCAGTCATTTGAGCTGATATTCCAAATTTATGGCTGCCAGCTGGCAACCAGAGGATTTTTTTAATATAAATTAAATAAATTCAATAAAGTTATACAGATAAGAAATCTGTAGCTGGAATATGAGAATTTCTTTTTTAGCTCTCACCAGAAATGAGATTTTCTAGACAGGCACACACTAAAAATGTTTAGTCAGGGCCACTGTGGAAGTAACACTGTATCCAATGGGACCCACTCTGGCAAATTCCCAACCCATCAGCTCTTAATAATTGATATACCTCAGCTGGACTGAACTGAGCTTGATCAATTGGAGAAGGAGAGAAAGAAGGATAGGGTCAGATTTAGATAGAAGATTTTTTGTTGCTGAAGAGATGTAAAGTGATTAAGGCTTGAAATGGAATTGTTAAAGTGTTTGAGAACATTGCAGATGAGAGTAGGTTATAAACCTTAATTGCTGCCCAGCTTCTGTATTTACACTAGAAATTTGAATAGATTTTTCCTCTAATGTTTGGCTGCGAAATCCCTGTGTGAGCAGAGAAGACTTACAGCCTTTGTGATGGAGGAGAAGACAAATCAGGACACTGGAACTTTTAATTAACTGGGTTCAAGGCTAAGTCTCAAGGTAATTCTAGCATTTGGAAATTTATAATCTCAAAATTTCAGAAGCTATAGACAGAGCAACTTTGGGATTTCTGTGCTTGTCTGTACTCAGCAAGATTGAAGCTGTTAATAAATTTCATTTGCATTGCTGTTATTGATTTTAAAATGTTTAATGTACTTTGTAATATACTATTATAAACATGGTATCAAATTTACATATTTTTCAAATAACATAGATTTTAAATTTGTTTGATTTATGTACCTATACTTTCTTTTGTCACTGTATTCCTGAGGTTTAAAAATCTGCCAATACAAGGGTCCGGTATTTTGCAGAATTTTGAAAGATAAATACAAAACAAAACAAAGCACTGACAAAAATTTTCTAGTTATTAAGTAGTAGAATCCTGAAAGATCCTGTGATCAATATCTTTTTTTTTTTGTGGGTACCGGGGGTCGACCTCAAGACCTCGCGCGCCAGCAGACGCCCGTGCCGCTGAGCGATATCACCGGCCCCTTTTCCGTATGTGGGTTCCGGGAGTTGAACTCGGGCCCTCACGCTTGCAAGGCAGGTGCTTACGCCGCTGAGCCATCTCACTGGCCCCACCAATTTCTGATTGTGTGAAAATAAAAAAGATTCCAAAGCATCTAGCAAAACATACTGTTGGAATTTAGTTGTATTTGGATAAAAGTAACAAATGAAGATTGATAAATGTAAAAAAGATATATGATTGGACAATAGGGATGGAGAGGTATGATACCTTTCCTCCCCATTATAAATATCATGGCCCACACTGCTAATAATAAAAGACAGGTTTACAAAAAACAGATTTACTTCATCAAAGTTTCATGTGACATAGGAGCCTTAATGGGAGCTGAAGACTGAAAGAACTAAGAAAAATGTCTGTTTTTATGCTTAGGTTTGATGAAGAAGGATGGCTGTGCAGAAAAGGGGGAACCGCAGCAAGGCCAGTCTCTGGAGACTCTTCTTGACCTCCCTGCGAGGAGACTCTTCTTGACTTTCTTCCCTCTGAGTATGACATAGGACCCTTTCTGGAATAAGGGTGTTACGGTCTTCTATCAGACAAGGCAGGACAGAGAATTTCTTTATGGCCAAATCATGTATGGGAAGGTAAGAGAAGGATAGAGTTATATTTGTAGTTTCTATGACTCACATTGGAGAAACGGAATTCTAGTTTCTATCAATTGTTTTGAGAGGAGAAAGATAGGCAAGAGACAGGAGAGCAGGAGGAGGCCATAGAGAAATCTTGTGAGGCCTTTCCAGTATGCTTCAGTTTAAAGTACTCACCATGCCAAGCCACCATATATTAGGATATTGCATTCTGAGATCCTACATCTCCAAGTTACAGATTTTGTTTTTTCTCTGTTGAGCACTGAACTCAGGACCTGACACTTGCTAGGCAAGTGCTCTGCTACTGAGCTGCATTTCCAGCCCCAGGTCACAGATGTCATTTTTTCATCTAAGAAATTTCAATGTCTTATGTTCTGGATATTGATCAGGTGCTAGGAATATGGTATTAAAATAACAGAAAAAGGTTTTGAGTCATATAAGTAGATTTGGATTGAAGCAGAACAGATAGAAAAACCATTATACCAAAGAGATAGGATCACTGCATTTGTAAATGCAACTGAAGCTTTTCAAAGCACTGATAACATATCAATCTTCTCCATGAATAATCTGATCCAGCCTGGCTCTGTAAAGCAGTTTCCTTGGTATTAAAAAAAAAAAAAAAAAAGAAAAGCCTCTCTTTTATTAAGATCATCTTCTAGGTCCCAGAAGAATTTAAATTCCTATCACTGAATAAAATATGCTTAACCCACAATGCTCTCAATCTAGACAGAGGACAGTGACAAAACCATGACTTGTGTGGAAGGAAGGTGGCTCTGTTGAAGACCATTTTGAGGGAGACCTTGAATTGAAGCAGGTAGGAGCACTGGGAATGAGAAGAAAAAAAACAACCAACTGTCATCACAAACATTACTGAAAAAATTTTGCAGGAACCAGTTGCTGCCAGAAACCACAGCATCTTTTTTAATGCATTATGGATAGGAATGATCCTGGCTATAGATCGTGTTTGCATGAAGATAACGGATGGAGACTGATAAGGGAGGAGTAATATCATCGCTCTGAGATACAGATGTCACCCGTTCATGCAACAAACAGCATCACAAATAGCTATGGCTGGCCAAGCATTTTTATTTGGAATAAAAATGATGGTAGAATTTAAAATACATGTGTCTCACTTATGTGCTTGAGAGGTACAGTGATAACAAATAAAATTAGGATGTTTGCCATCTAGTCCAGGATCAGCAGAGACAGAGAGAAAATTAAACAGAAATTTCCTGTATTTCATATGTTCATTATTCAATGTGTTTGAGTTTAAAAAATAAAAACAAAATACTTTTCTTCCTTATCTTGTTCCCCTCTTCCCTGCTTTAAAATTCAGTGATAACTGCATTTATCAATGGGCCACTACCACTGGGCTGGAACTGCTACTTCCCCGGGTTTAGCACCTATTTGCACATAAGAAATGTGGTCTCTAAATGATTGTTCTAGTTAGGGTCCTCCCAGGATGGAAACCGACAGAAGCAGCGACCTGTGGCTGAAGTAGCAAGTACACTGCCACCTCTCTCCTTTGCGATCAGCTACGGTGGGAAGCAGAGTCCAAAAGCTGAAAGTCTGTGTGTCCTGGCTGTACACCAGCATCTCATAAGCAAACTCAGCCAGCACTGAGCCTTGTTTGTTGCCCACTAACATAAGATTTATAGTGAGTAATTTTCGGCTTTTGTAAAGAGTATCAAATGATAAATAGAGTAATCACGTCTTTGCATGAATTGCTTACTGCAGTGAAACATGGATTAAACATGTAGTAAAAATATCAGTTAATCTGTCCAAGAAGCTGGATATATTCATTTGTTTTCTTTGATTCACTTTAGTTGTGTTGGTGGAAAGAAAGGGAAAGAGAAATGATGTCCTAATTATTTATGTGTTTACTAGGGGATTTTTTTCCTCTGCTTTTTGCTTACAATGTGGTTAAGCTGGATCATTTCATATATTCTCTGCCACAGCAATTTAATATTTCATTTAAAAAGCATTAATAGCATCTCTAGTGGATTTCTCTCATCCAGGCTGCACAATGACAGCAATTCAAGCAGATGTTGGTTTCTGAACAATGCTCACAGAAACAAAGCCAAACAAAGGACAGCTAGAGTGCTGTTCCTAGAGGTAAAGTTGGACAGTTGGATGCTGAGTGGTACCTTATAATAACTGAATGAGAGGAGAGTGTCACATCTATACTCAGTAAACAGTGTAAATGCTGTAGTGGATGTGTCACATTTAAGCTCAGCCTCTTAATACTAGATTACACAAGGAGAATAATGCTGGTTTTTTGGAAAGGCTTCCAAGGGCAACTTATCTGTGTTTCTTCTTTTACTTTTAAAACAAAGTCTATAGTTACTTCATGAGGAAAATATCTTGTTGCCTTTGAACTTTTTCACTTACCTAATGAAAGCATAAATATCTGTGAAATGTCTATTGTGTGTTTTGCAGATCCTGCAACCTCTATTTCAAAGGAGAGAAAGAGTTTTCTTTTTTTTTTAATTTTTTTCTTTTTTTTTATTTTAAAGAGAAGAAAAAACAAAACAAATCAAAAAAAGAACAAATTTTCAAAACAACATAATATGAGGGTAACAATGGTTAATGCATTACATATTATTATCTTTAAGTTAGTTATTCAGGATACCAGACATTAGCATTCAATTGTCCAGACATTATTGGCACAAACCTTACTCTTCAATGAACTAAGTAAAATTGGTAGTGTATCTATCTTAACCATCTTATATATATATACAATATTTTTCCTGAGAAAGAGTTTTCTTAAGGATTTGTATCTCTTCAATGTAAAGAGAAAACAAAAATAAAAATGAAAGCAGATTTCAAAGGAAAGCTTACCTATGAAGGCAAAATGATTGGTTCTCATAAGAAGTTAATTTGTTGTATGTCAAAGGAAATTATTTCCAGCTAATTTAATGAAGTACTTTATTCTGTACTGGAATTTAGGATTAAAATAATTCAAAGATCTAATTTAGTAGTTTGAAAATAATAAGAACGTAAGAGAGCAGACATTTTGTTTAATGGACCAGAGGAATAAGAAATTCAAAAAGAAACTTGGAAGCATATTATAGAGATCACAATAGGTTTAAACTTCTAGGTAATTGATTTTATTATACTAATTGCACGAAGCAACATTATAAAATTAATTTAGGGTATAAAATATTCTAAAAACCAAACCTCCATGTTTTCCTCCTAAGCAAAGGATCTTTCTATTTTCATTTTTCCGTCCTCTCTGCCAGTAAAGATTTTTGCACGGTGAAACGACATGATGAAAAGTGTGTTGCAGGACTTTTAGGAAGATTAATCCATCAATAGTAAGCAAGATGGAGAGTGAAGAGAAGTGTTTGAAACCTAGCGAACAATTATAATTCTATTGAAGTAATCCAGGTGAGATGTGATAAGAGCCAGAAGAGAAATGGAAAGAAATGGGAAGTTGTAAGAGGCACTGAAATGGAAAAATCACTGATTGGAATTGGGGCATTAGAGAAAAGCAATCCTTAGCGACGAATGGAGCCTAAATTAACAGCAACAGCTCTAGAGGTAGAAAAGAGAAATCAGACAATTAGAATAGGCATCTAGCTACAGAAAATGACTCATAGGTACACTTATTGTTGCATGGAGTATTTGAAACAACATAGTTATACAAAAAGTTGCTAAAATAAATTAAAGAAGGAAAAGTGGGATATCTATTAGTGCATATTGCTAATCCGGAGATGGTTCCAAACTTTCATTTGTCCT
Source organism: Erethizon dorsatum (assembly GCA_028451465.1). Lineage (NCBI taxonomy): Eukaryota > Metazoa > Chordata > Mammalia > Rodentia > Erethizontidae > Erethizon > Erethizon dorsatum. The sequence continues at coordinate 128,053,153 of CM051826.1, read as the reverse complement.
TAATCATAAAAAAAGAATAGTTGGAATTATATGAATAAATTAAATCTGGTATGTTCAGAACATACAAGAGATTATTAGCAACCTTTTTGATGGGAAGAAAAGGGTTCAATGAGGAAAGAGTAACTAGGGAGGTAGAGAACTGCATGGCATTCAGAAAGGAAAGCAAGAAAAAGTCAAGAAAAATTTTAAATACGTATATCGAGAGCAGTAGCATAAGGAGGAAAAGGAGAATCAGACCCAGATTCTGAATATTATATTATGAATATTATATTCCATAACTAAGAGATTTTGATAACACTTGGGAAACCAGGGAACAATTAATAGTTTTAAACCATTAGACCATTTTGAGTTGTTTTTTTTTTAGTGAAAGGAAGGACATGGAACGTTAGCTAGTAAGTAGGTGGTAAGACCAAGACTTATTTCCCTTCTTCCAATACACACTCCTAAGGAAATTCTAAGAAAGGTTCATTCACTTTCAAAAGCTAAGTAAAAGGAGAAACACAGCGTTGATGTCAACAAAGAGATACGTGAGCTCTGTAAGGATCTACACAAGTAGTCAGGAAGGGTTGAGCAGGAAATGAAAAACAGGAGCCTACTGAGAAGCTACTTCGGTAATCCTTGGAAGAGATGTTGGTGGCTTGAACTAGAGTAGTAGTTATGGAGGTAGTGATTACTGGTTTGACTTAGTGCATATCTTAAAGGTAGAGGAGGCCTCATTTGATAACGAGTATGAAATATGAAGATATGATATAAATTTTAAAACGATGTTATTTTACTGGTTTAAATAAAGAATGATGGTGCCATTTCCTGAGACAAGCAGGAACGGGGAAACTGTAGAATATTTTTTTAGAAGGGGTAAATAAAGAATTCTCTTTTGCATGTGTCAAGCATGGTCTTCCTAGTTGTAATGTTGTCTAGAAAGCTACACACATAAGTCTTGAACCAAGTGTAATGTTTGGGACATGTAAATTTGATATCCATCCGTGTATTAATAGTAGGATCAATATTGTGAGATTGACTGAGATTACCTATGCAGTGACAGTAAAGAGAGCAAAGGCACAAAACTGAGATCCGAGCCATTCTCCAAAATCTAAAGACCTGGAGGTAAGGAGGAACCGGCTGTGAAGAGGAAGCGTGGACAGCGGGGTATGATTATCTGGGGAGGAGGATGTCTGCAAACACAAAGCAAACGCGATTCCGAGAAAGCAGGGTCCATTGTGTCAGAGCTTGATGGGACGTGAAGTGATTTGTTCACGGAAATAGATGGCAGAGACACTCACTTCTGGCAATATCTGAAACATGATCAGGGTTAGTTTTGCTGATCCTGTAGGGGAGGTGGTTGGTAAACCTTAATTCTATCTTTTTCTTGGAAGTGATGATTTAGGCAGTTGTCAGAGTTGAGGCTGAGCTGTGTTAGTGTGCAGGGCTGGTAGTCTTCTATGGAGTGCACCCTCATTCATGTTGAAGGTAGAGTTGCAGAGGATGGGGGAAGCCTTAGATTAGGCAGCTCTTGGGTTATCTCGTCTAAATATAAGTCACTGTGGACTTCTAGATTTGTTTTAAAGAGAGCATTAATGTGATTGCTACTGAGTGGCGGGCAGACCAACAAGAGCCCAAATTAAAACATTGTGGAGCCTGTTATAAATCTTGCTGAGGGGGCATGAAAGTCATGATAGGGGATTGGGCTTATCAAAGGCACTGGGATATTTGCAGAGTGTACTTATGTGAAGGATATAATTTTTTATGTAACTTCAGTAGAAGTACATTATACAGAGAGTAGTATTCTAGCTTTGTGCACAACAAAGATGTTATAACAAGAACCCAGAATACAGGGATATGGAATTCTCATAAAACTCAATTATTTTCTTCTCTTGGTATCTCTAAAACATTATTTCCTAGAGACGGGATGACATTTTCTTAGAAAGAAATTTATATATCTTTACTTACTATTTTTTCATATTCTTTTTGGTTATGGTTCTATAAATCTTTTGAACATTTTAAATGATAAAACCTTCAAAGTCAGAGAAGTAACAACAAAATAATTACCAATAACTGTCATGTAAAGAAAGCTAAAATGCATTTATATTTGCCATTTCATGTTTATCCCTAGTGCCAAGAATAGCTGGTCTCTGCTTTATCTGTAGTACACCTATAAAGAGGAGCGGGATATTCTGCACAAAATGAAAAATTGTGCTGTTTAATACCCATTATATCTTATTTTTACCTTCTGTTTTTACCTTGTCTTTCTTACTCTGAAAATAAAAAAATCAACAAGTCTAAGAAATCTTTATCTGCACAGGTCCTATTTCTTGAGTCTTACAATTTTTTTTTGTCTTTTAGTTTTACTGCTTTGCTTAATACAAATAAATGCAAACTTAATAAATTGTACTTTAAAAACTACTTTACTGGGCCAGTGAGATGGCTCAGCGGCGTAAATGCCTGTCTGGCAAGCGCAAGGGCCCGAGTTTGACTCCCGGAACCCACATATGAAAAAAGGGCCGGTGATATCGCTCAGAGGCACGGGCGCCTGCTGGCGCACGAGGTCCTGAGGTCGACCCCCCCGGTACCCACAAAAAAAAAAAAACAAGACTACATTACTGTATAATTTTATTACAAGAATGATTATTATTATTTTTCTCCAAAGCAGGAAAAACAAAATGGATAGGATAATGAGTTTTTTGCTGGAAATGGGCAAACATGGTGCTATTTAAAAAGAATATCTTAGGTTACTTGTTATTTTATATTGTCAGGATATGGAAGAGGAAAAGAGGAATAGTATCCGAGGGACAGGAATCTATAGACACAGAGGACCTGGGTGAGGAATCTCCTTCAGTTTTTTTTATTTGTATGTTTTATATTTTTAATGTAGTCTTAGTAGTTTTTTGTGATTCAACTACAATAAAATTAAGGAAATGGCTGCATGGACTCATGAATATGCCATAAGTAATATATATTTATAATAATCATTATTTTAAGTGTTCATTTGAAAATACTTGTTTTATTGTTTCTTAATATAAGTCGCACCTAAGAATTGAAATCTTCACTTCCATATCTCTGCTTTAAATTTACTGATTCTGCCAAAAAGTTAAGTAAATAAACAAACTGGCATTTTTGTTTTTTAGCTTATTCAGGAAACTTATTTTTACTAAAATGTCCTCATTATCTGACATGAAAATAAGTAGTAAAACAGGAGCAGCACAATTGTTTAGTTCCTGATTCCCTGAAAATTTGATATTGATATTATCCTATATCCTAACAATGATGAATGCTATTTTTAACATGCTATTTTTAGTGAAATTGTATGAAATCATGGACTTCTGTCTTCTTGGCCTTGCACTGGGCTTTGCAAAGGAATGAAAACAAAGGCTTTTAATTTAAGACTAAACGTCTTACCTGAAGTTAAAGGAAGAGTCTTGATGAGCCGACAGAGGTCAGAGTTCTCATATGTGGAGTAAAAGCGCACCCACATGCCTCAGAGAAACAGTGGCCAAAACGTCCCAGGCAGAGCAGCTGCCGTCCAGGGCCTGCCAGGCCTGCTGAGGTGGCACCGCGCCCTTTGTCCCGCGTGCTCAGCTGGTTCCTTCCCCCGCGAAGTTAGGCTCATGGAAGCCCTATTAATTTACATCTATTAAGTTTGTCTGCTTTCAAATGGATCTAAATGAAAGTGTTTCCTGGGGGGAATAATTTTTTTTGAGTTGCTTTTGAACACAAACTTGAAAGAAAAAATATTGTACCCTTAGTTCGCTTATTTCAATTTTGTCTTTCTTTTTCTTCTTGCCTAGGTTAAGAAAAAATACGTGTGAGTGAGAACAATACCTTGAAATGTCTTTTCCTTCCATTTGAATGCTGTGATGTCAGGCAGAGTTATCTCCTTTAGTTTTGACAAAAATATTTATTAAATCCTTGAGCCTTTTGTCATTCACTTCATCTCCCAGATGTCATCTCAGTTCTTCAAGCTAGAAGTAGTATTTCCCGATTTGTATCCCTGTCGTACATATTGGCATCAGAGTGATTTCACAGAGAACATTTTCCAGATTATGGCCTCCTCCTCGGAAGACGTGTGGCTCCTGGAGATCAGAGGTCACACTGGACTCGTGCTGCTATTTCCAGAACCCTCCAAGGCCGCGCACCTAGAGGACACTCGGAGACATTTTCTTGCACTGATTTTTCTTTCATGCTACATCCAGCAAAATAGACTTTTACTGCTCTTATGAATCTTTTCAAACTAAACATTAGTTTTAGCTTTTCTTATTCTGCTCTTAGAAGTTACTTGCCAATCTCCTGATATAGTTTATAGTGGTATATATGCCCTCCTTTTTCTTTATTAGCTCTTTATGAATCTGTCAATCAGATAACGGGCTTATTGGAATCACATGACATTTTAGTAGCAGAATTTTATTTTTTTTAAATGTCTTTTCTATTAGTTTGTTTTTCCTTTCAGATATATAGACCATGGAATCATTCTTGTCTTCTTGATTAAATCAACACATACTGGTGGAATGTCCATTAGGTATCTGGTATAGATACCTACAGCATAATTTTGAATGACATGTTCACAGTGTAAGTGGAGAAAGTTTATAGCATAGATTGAATGTTTGTGTTCCCCTCAAATTCATATGTTGAAATTCTGAACATCCATGCGATGGTATTTGCAGGTGGGTCCTTTGGAAAGTGATTTGATCATGAGAACAGAACCCTCATGCGTAGCATTAGTAACTTCACAAATGAAACTACATCGAGTTCCCCACTCTCCTAGTGTGTGAGGAATAGTGGAGAAATGAACCAGGAAGTGGTCAACAGACAGCTATTCCTTTTAAAAATGAGGGAAATACCAAAATATTAACAGTGGCTTTTCTGTCATTTTGGAAATGACACCTTTCCCCTGAGAACTTATGTCTCCAAATTTTTATATATTACTTTTACAATAAAAGAAATCTGTCAAATTTCAGGGTTAAAAAAGTGGTAACATCTGGTACAACACAGTGTATTTCAAATAGACTCAGTTAATTTGGGCAGACATAGAAAGCTAACTTTGAAATAATGTGATAAATTCAATAAAATAAAGAAATATAGAGTGGCCATATTGCTAAGAAGACAAACATAAACAGTGAAGGCTTTCTTTCTAAACAAATACCTGGGAGTTTACAAATGCATATTGCATAGTTCAGGAAAGGAAAAAATATTCAGATCCTTTAGGTTGAGAGAATCTGTGGACTCTCAAAAGATTATTATAAAAAGGCCACATACCTGGATACATCTGGTGAGATTTAGAACTCTGGATTTAGAGGTAAGTGATTTAAGGTTCTACATGAAAAAAATTCACCCAAATCCGTGAAATTCAGAATGACTTCAGAATTCTTTCTTTTTTTTTTTTTTGTGGGTACTGGGAGTTGAACTCAGGACCTCGCGCTTGCCAGGCAGGCACTTATGCAGCTGAGCTATCTCACTGCCCCCAGAATTCTTATTAACAACATGACTTGAAAATGTAAAGTTCTATGAGAAATTGAATTTCAATCTGTAATTGTGCTCATAGCCAAAAAAGAAGCTGAACATAAGATATAACTATTAAGGATAGCTAAGTATTATGTGGAAGAGTATTATGCAGGCTATAATTTAAAGTGAATCCACTGAGCCTTGATGCCTGAAGTATATGCTGCTAAGCACAGTTTAGAATGAAATGAAACACAGCTAAAATTCACACTTCATGTGTCCAATCATGCTGTTAGTTCCTGTAGTGCACAATAATCACAATATTTTAATAACTTATCAATTTCCAAATTATAGAGGATTTTTATAGATAATACACAGAAAACGTATAGAATCAGATTAATATTACAAATGGCAGAAATCTGAAGGATGGCAAGGTAAAGTGCAGGTCCTTTAGATTTCTCATTTAACATACAAAGGGCCAGTAGGTCAACTAAAGCTGACGGAATAAGATAGAGAGGTTGAGATGCACTATGGAATATTGAAATAATGACAATTACAAGTTATAACTAACTTTCGGTAAGATGAGAAAAAGATAAGGCTGTTCAAGAAATTTACAAACTGATTTTCTTTTAGAACTTTAGTAGAGAAAAGAAAAACTGAAAAGTGGTCCTGTCTATTTACTGTGAACTTTTCCGTATGGTTTCATTTTCTTCTGTAAGTGAAGCTCTCCTCTTAAAATTAAAAATACTTAATGCACAGAAAAAGGGGGAAATACAAAAATATTCACAATGGCTTTCCTTGGTAAGAGTCATTTTGGAAATGACTCTTTCCCCCTGAGAACTTATGTCTCCGAATTTTTATATATTACTTTTAAAATAAAAACATCTGTCAAATTTCATGATTAAGAAGATGGTAACATCTGGTACGGCAAGTATATTTCAAATAGACTCAAGCTGCCACATAAAACTCTATGTATATATGTATATGCGTCCGCTCTTTAATGGCCAGGCTGTTTATACATGTTACAAAGACGTGCAACATAACCTCAGCGTAAATACTGATAATAGCTTTTCATCTTGTATGTAACTACTGACTTAAATTCTGTGCAGTGCATGAATAGGACAACTCCAAAAATCAAGCTGCAAAGAAAATGCCCTGTTACTACATAGAAAATCACTTGCTAGATTTATGCAAGTCACTCAACGCTGTTGTACTAATTTATAGTCATTTTCTGTGGAGAAACAGCGCTAGCACTGCCATCAAATGTACCGCGATTCTTTTATTATAAATTTCATGTTCTGTTCAAACTCTTTAACCGAAACCATATGGTTTTCATTATGTTTGTGGCCATTTGTTATGCCCAGTAAGTTAAAAACTTTATTATATATTGATTTCCTTCTGTGAATGCCTGAAGATCACTGTGCTCTCAACACCATCATTGACCACATATCAATTATTTTTTACTCTCAGACCACAGAACATATTAAACCAGTTCTGGATTTATCTGGTACACGCAAAAGGGCCTGACCCCAATTTTTCTGTTAAAGGCTTTTTAGCTTCAGTTTTAAGAGCAATTTTATTTCTGACAATATTGTGGTGCTCTTGTGTAGCAATCCTACTTTGTCATTTATTTGGCTGGAAAGCAGGAATAAAACACTGTTTTGTAAAATTTGTAGGGATTTTGTGGCAAGTGTTCTTGATTTAATCAGTGTCAGTAGAAATGATTTAGAGATGTATTATGTGGAAAATGAGTTGTTACACTTATAGTCATAAATTAAAAGTGGTAGGTGATTTTAAAAAGCAGTAAAAAGGAATGAATACGTATTTTCCACCATAGCTTCTATTATATGCAATTTTAATATGCCTATGTATCATAGTATAAGGACTGTCTCAAGAGCGAGAGTTGAATTTGCAGGATAATCTTCTGGTGTTCCCCCCTATTTTACATATTTGCTTTGAGACTCTTATTTGATTCTTTAATTGTATTTTCAAATATGTATATGTATGGAAAAAATCTTTTTAATAATACTGTATGAAAATCAGGGATATTGAAAAGCATTTCGGCATAGTCTAACAAAGTCAAAGAAACCAATTTGAGTTGGAGTTTTAAATGAATTTACTACTACTGAAGAACTTTACTTCCCCCGTCAGTACTCAGTTAAGTAGATTATGGTTGTATATAAATATTTTCTGGTATATGCTATGTAACAAAGTAAAAAAAGCTATCAACTCTTTCATGAGATTGATTTACATTAAGAGTGTATCTCGATTCTTATCTACCTACCTGAAATAGCTTATTGACAGAAAAAATTAATTGGTTTTTAAGGTAACTGAAACCTCTCAAATTTCACTGTACATATGAATTACCTAGGGATCTTGTAAAATTTCAGGTTCTAGGGTCTGGCCTAAGACCTGGGGGTCTGCATCTTTAATAATTTATTAGTAATGTCAATACAGTTGACATATGGGCATACAAATGAAACTGTAATCACAATCAAGATAATAGTCATCCTAAAAGTTTTCTAGTGCCTTCATGCATACCACTCTCCTCCCCATGCAATCACTGACCTGATTTGCTGAAACAGAACTGTATATAAATGGAATCATACAGTACATATTCTTTGGGTTTGACTTTTTTACTGAGAAAAATTATTTGAGATTCATATACCTGTGTGTATTGATAATGGTTCGTCCCTTTTTAAATGGAGTAGAATTCCAATGAATGAAGAGAAAGTTTTCACACTGAAGTGGGGTTTTCCTCTGCATTTGTTTCTTTGTAGGATGTGTAGAAAAATAAAATTACAAAATATAAATTCTTATGTGTTGCATAGAAGCATAGAAGTTGGTGATACATATAAAATTTTACTTTTCTACTACTCCACAAACTAACTTTTAACTATCAGTTTATCCATGGCTAGTAAAATAATTTTGCATTTTATTGGAAAATAATTTATCTGAGATTTATACGGAAAATAATTTATATGAAATATGAATACTATTTATATTATGAGCTAACATTACCCTATCAAGTCTGGGTAACTATGTTCTTAGCAGGTCATTATAAGTGAGAGTGGATTAGCAGGAACTCAGATTGAGAATATTAGTGCTGACGTGTAAATTGGAGTTTTCTTCTTAAATAAGCCATAAGGGCATAAGGGGTAAATTTTCATGTTGTATATAGAAAGATATGCATAGAAAGAAGAAATTCAAATTGTTCCAATCTATTGTATCAGACTTTTGTTTAAAATCACTGCAGTTTTCCTTTTACTTTGGGGGGCCCTCTTGGTCTGTACGGTAGCTTTCTCTTCCAGTGTTAGTTCCGTCTGAAACTGAGGATATGGGACTTTGATCCACTTCAGGCAAATCACGTGTCTACACTCAGCACTTTTTCACTTCTGCCACTTGGGGATAATTTTTAAATCAAGATGCCTGGAGGAGGGAGATAAACATACACAGAACTGTAATAGTTCTGCTTCCAGTAAAATCTCAAATATTATAAATGTTAACATGGAATTAATAGTAACAGAAATATACAGTTTATTTTAGCAGGTATATTTCAAAATCACTGTCATGGCCATTATGAATTATATTGCAGTAGTTTATAAATAAGCATGTAGAGTAAAATAGAAATGTTTCTAAATTTTAACATGTCAAAATTTTCAATTTATCTTTTGTTTCTCTGATATTCACATTATAAACAAAATATGGTTGCTTGTAAATATATATAAATATATATCCATATAAGTATATTAATATGATTTTAAGGTCATTTGAAACATCAAAGAGGTGAAAATCTCTGAGGTTAGGAAATTTGCAGTTGGTTACTGCCATTGTCATTTTTGTTGATTGGCTTCTCCTCTGCGATGATTCTGTAGTTTGCATCTTGAATGTCCCCAAAGGTCCCCTGAGTTGGAAGCTTGGCTCCAGACAGGTCTACTGGGAGGACTGGTACTTTAAAGGAAAACTGTAAGTGATTGGGGGCAGGCATGAGGGGACACTGTGGGACCCTGGTCTGTCCTTGCTCCCTTTTGCTATCTGATCTTGTGGCTTTGGTCTGCCGCACTCTCACCAGGATGTCCTGGCTTGCCACAGATGGGACCAATCAGTTATGGACTGTGACCTCCAAAACTGAGCCAAAATAAAGCTTTTCTCTTTATGTTGAGTACCTCATGTATTTGTACAGTGACAAAAAGCTGACCAACACAGGTGACTTAATATTGCCAGATTTAAGGAATTAATTATATTTCATATATGAAAGATGAAGAAACCCAGAAATACAGAGGTTTTGACTATTCCTCTTACTGGTTTTAGCTAGATAAGGTGTATAAGAGGTTCGACATCCTTAGTTAATTTTAGGAAATTAAATCTATCTGAGTAAAATCAATTGGAAAGGATTTTTTATCACAGGCTTTGGGCCTTTGTTCTGCAATAACTGCAGCCATTTAAAGTAAATTGCCCATTAAAGTACCACTCCAGCTTTTGACAAATTGCATCAAACTGTTTTCTTCCTCTGGGGAAACACAAACCTGAGAATGGTGGTTTTATTTTTTCTGCTTGACATATAGGTTACCTGAGCCAGGAGGCTAAAATGCTTTCAGGTGTTCTATAAGACACCCCAAAGAAGTTATATATGGCCCAGTAGTGCCCAAGTGAAGATACTGAATTCAAGCAGCTTATCTCATGTGATGACAAATAACTGGTCATGCTCTCACATCACTTATCATTTTGAAAACAGTTCTTACTTTTAAACCATGTTATTTAAGAACAGTGTAACAGAACTGATAAATGCTATAAATCCTATTTTTGGTTAAAAAGTCATCGAACCATATAGAAATAAATCACATGCCTGGCAATGTACTAATTCAAAGCACTTCTGTTACTGGGTACTCTCTTACTGACTTAGTTGATAAATGCTGAAGTCTCTAAGGTTATGTAAGTAAAAATAAGTCAACTTTAATGAAAATATTCTTTCGAAAATTAAATTAGCTATAATTAAAGATTCAAAACTATGCAACTGCAGTTTAGATGTTAATGGAACGAAACATTTTATTGCTCGTTAAACTTATGCTACGTGAAAACAGCATCCGAGTGACTAGTGGTAATAGTAAAAATATTTACAGTATTTATAATATTTTTATATATAAATATATTATAAATATTTATATAGAGAATATTATAAATATAAAATATTTATAATATTTTTTCTTCACAATATATAATAAAAAATCAAGCATTGTGTTCCTAAAAGAAAATAATTTACTTTAGCTTTAATTATTGATCTGCTGTGGTCATATAATTTTTTAGTACTTAATAAACTTCAGGCTGTCAACTATACATGCTAACTTACAAATATGAGATGAGAATTATACTAAAAATAATTAAAAAGTTACTTAAATGCTTAGATTTTAAGAAAAATTTTATGATCTACACCATTTTGCAGAAAGTATAAAACTCAGTAACTTACGCTAGGTCAATAGTCTGGAAAGTTCTGTGTAGGACATTTCCTTGACCTTCATAAGTTTGACACTTTTGCAGATAATAAGCCTGTTATTTTGTAAGCTCTCCCTGAATTTAGACTTCTCTGATGTTCCTATAAATTAGATTCTATTTACACATATTTGGCGGGAATATTGCAGAAGTGAGGCTGTGTTCCTGTCAGGAATCATGTGATTTTTGATTTGTTTAATTATTCATAATGATAAATTTGATTATGTATTTAAGGTTATGTCTGCACTTCATGGTACAGCTATGCATTTTACTTTTGCAATGGATACGAATTTTGCAGAGAGATAACTACGGACTCTGTAGAGATCTTGTTCTTTACTAATTTTTTATTATTACACCAGTTAGCTTGATTAGGAAATGCATGAGTTTTAAAAATGTTTTATTAGTAAATATTTGCATTTATTAGTAAATGACTGTATTCATCATGAAGAGCTGGTACATGTATATAATACATTTTAATTCTTTTTCCAATCCCTGCCCCTCTCACTCCCCCCTCTTGCCATCCCTTGATCTCCTTCCCTTTTGCAAAAGGTTTATCTCCCTATTTGCTATTATCTGCCTTTTATTTTGCTCTTTATTTATATTTTGGGAATCTCATGTAAGAGAAACCATGTGATACTTAAACTTATGCATCAGATTTATTTCACTTAACATTATGTTCTCGAGATGCATCTATTTTCCTACAAATGACTCCAGTTTATCCTGCTTTTATGGCAGAGTAGTACTTCTTTGTATATAAATCCCACATTTTCTTTTTGCTCCATTGGCACACTGGAGTCTGGAAACACGTCAGGCCCTCTTTCATCTCCTTTGAAAAACTCATACCACTCTTTTGACATTTTGAACATTAGGACATTCACCATGAGAGGAAGTATGGAAAAATCAATTCAGTAAGAGTTCATTTCTTCTCTAAGGGTTAGTGTAGAGTTAATGTTTAACACATTTTCACCCCCCACCCTTCCTGGTTCTACGAACAACCATTATAGTAATCAGGATTAGTTCAAAGTACCCCAATATCATGTACTTGGCAGAATTACCTTGTATCCTTAGGTAAAAAATAATAAAGTAAAATAAAATAAAATGAAATGAAATAAAATAACCAATAATAGCCACACAAAGCAGATCCTTCAGCCCTGTCCACCTACCCTCAGAGAGGTCTGAGAATGAATTGGTCAGTGTAAGACTGACAAAGCTCAGAAGAACCCCTAGTTAAAATCTGCATCCCACAATTGCTTGAGATCTGCTATGACAGCCCCCGTGGTGACATCTTCATCAGAAGCTCCATAATTTTATTGAATTTAATGAACTTCTGTTAGCTCTGCTAACCATTTCTTACTTTTGCTCCTTTCACAGCTGCTAATATGGGAAATATTGAAATCAGCAAGTTTCTGACTGTAAGCTAAAAGTGGCTTTTGAATAATTTTTCCGCCTACTTAGCAAATTTCCCTTGTGACAATTGGGTGCTATTTGGGGTTTCATTCCAAAAGGAAGAAGCACAAGCAAAATTCAGTCATTTGGAGCATAAATAGTCTCCGTATGTATATCTCTATATATTTGTAAGCCTTTCTTTTTGAGGTTTATGATTGATCCTTGGCATGTGGCCCCTTGTGTACTGCTGTGCAGAAAAATGCCTTAAAAAGAACTTTCCAAAGTTAGGCGCAGCTTTTCTTTTGTTGCAGTTCCAGTTTTTTCCTCACTTGAGAGTTAGCCTTCAGAGAACTAGCATGACAAAGGAGTCGATACAAATGTTTACAAAAAACTCTATCCCAGGATCGCTGCCTTGAATTTGGAAAGCTAGTTTAATTTTCTGCTGAAAATTTTAATCAACATTTTTAATCATCTCTCTCTGTTTACTGATGTTAAGTAAAAATTTTAAAAGGTAGCAATCAATAAACAGATAAAAGCTTCTCCAGAATAAATGAAAGGAAGTAATAAAAAGACTCACGAACCTCAAGTGCCTCCTATCAATAGTACCTGATAAAATATTAAACGGTTTGCCTTGTGTAACATCTCTGGAGAGCCATCTTGCTGATGTACTAGAACATGATTGACAACTTCAAGACCTTGCTGGAAGCCGCACAAGCATATCTATAATATTATGCACAGTTGCTTAAGTCTTTCTTCCTAAATGGGGCTGGAAATAACACACCAAGTGATTAGCTTTTAAGAAACTGAACGTTGCTTTCAGTTCTAGCTGAAGTTTAATTTGTTCAGAATTAGACATTATGTGGTATCGGGAATGTGAAAAAGAAAAACAACAGGATATTGTACCTAAGGATATGTGCAATAGTTTTAGGGGTTTAAGACATCACTGGAGCAAATACCATATATAAGAAATGATTTCTTTGCCACAATAAATGATCAATAATGTTTACTGACATATTTCATGTGCTTAGCAATGAGCTAAATGATTTATATGCCATTATCTCTATTAACCTCACAAAAATCCTATGTATGGCATAAGTTAACTATATTCCTAGTTTTTGAGGTAAGGAACTGAAACTCAGAACAGTTAAGGAACTTCCCCAAGACCATAGTGAATAAGTGGCTTAACTTGAGTTTGTACCCAGATCAACCTGACTGTAAACAGCATGATGAACTGCAGTTAACAGTCTGGTGACATGGTGGGCGTAACAAGAGAGACTGTGATGATCCACAAGCAGAAAATATTGTGTGCTGGGAGCGCCTATTAGAGGGATAAGAAATAAGAAAACACAGGGAATTGTGTATATTTCCTGCCTAGTTCCAGGTAAGGATGGCGCAAAGGATGAAAGTAGAGAAAATTCTGAAGACACTTAGAAGTTTATGTACAAGTAGCATGACTTCTGTCACCAAGCCACATAGAGTGTGGGAGTCCAACATTTTCCTTGTTATTCTTGCATCGTGCATGAATTGTCAGTGCAGTGGGAACTGAAGTATGGTGTGATGCCCTGAAGCTGCTAGGGATTGAGCACTCCTGGGGGAGTAGTTGGTCACTGTTTTAATTAGAGTTCTCTAGAGGAACAGAATCAATAGAAATATATGGATAATTATACAGGGGGATTTGTAAGGTAGGCTTAGAGATCAGAGGCGGGAGAGTCCACAATGGCCATCTGCATGCTGCAGAGCGGGAGGATTCAGAGCTTCTCTGCTCAAGAAGAAGGAAGCCATAGAACAAGAGTAACCAAGGAGGCAACACCAGTCCATGGTTCAAGGCCGGAAGCTCTGAGTGAGGACCAAAGCTCTGTAATTCTCCAAATTCAATATACTGTGTTTATGTCTTGTGTCTAGATGTCCCCCAAAGCCTCAAGCAGTCATAGGTGGGGCTTTTTCAGAGGTGGCTCTATCTAGAGCGTGTGATGCTGGTATTGATTCACAGTGCAATGCTAGGCTCAGGGGCGCTAGGATTAAGGGTGTGAGTGCCACCCTCCTCGAGCAGCCTGGATAAGATAAAAGGGGCAGAAAGACGCTGCTAAGGTCCCTTGTTGCTTTTGCTACCTTGTGCCCTCCATGAACTGTTCTCTATGATGCCTGTCTGGCATCCACTTTGCCTTGGAGCCAGCTGACTCTGGACTGAAACCTCCACAAACTGTGAGCCAAAATAAACCTTCCTCCTTTAACTTTGGGTGTTGGGTATTTTATCCCAGCAATGAGAGAAGCAGCTAAGACACATCCTGTGGTTTCTTACCATAATAAAACCTAAAATTCAACACCAGAATCAGATGAATGAGTTACTCTTTCCCCTCCTCCTCTTCCTCCTCTTCCTCCTCTTCTTCCTCCTGCCCCATCTTTCTTTGTTTTGTACTAGGGATTGAACCCAGAGCATTCACACTGAGCTACATCCCCAGCCAAAATATATTATATTATATTATATTATATTATATTAATTATATTTTGAGACAGGGTCTTGCTAAATCCCTAAGTTGCCCAGGACTTAGGGACTCAAAAGTGTGATCCTCCTGCCTCAGTCTCCCAGAGTGCTGAGCTCACATGCTTGTGCCGCCACACCGGGCTCATGCTTCTCTTTAAGGCAGCCTACCCATAAGTCCTAGGGGAAGTTTAGGAGGAGATGCATGGATGGTAAAGAAGACAAAGCTGCGGAGGTTCTTACTCGCTCTTTCTCTCACTCTCCGTCCATTGGTGGATTCGAGACTTCTCAACAGGAGACTTCTCTCCTGTTGGCGCCTCTACCTTCTCAGGTTCCTGTGAATAATCCATTTCATCTTCCTCTGGTATTTTACTTTCTCTTCCTGGCACACACGTACCGTAATGTTCTTCTCAACATTATTTAATGTCTTTTAACTGACGATAACAGGCAGAAACATATAACTCACCCTGTGACTTTTGATTTGATACAATAGGCACTATTCTGCCTCACTGACATTTATCTTGAGTGAAAAAAATATTCTGAATCAAAGCAATTTTATACCAAAATTCTACTTCAAATAAGATATGTGATAAAAGAACATATTAAATAACATTATGAGCAATTAGAAAGCTAATGGAATGCAATCTTCAAAAAACTAATAGTTTTACAAAAGAATTATTTGTGCATGTATTTTCACATTTGTGCAGGATACAATGACAAATTGCATCCTCAAACATGAAATCCATCTTAGTTTGATCAAAACAGTTATGGAAGAATTTTTAGGCCTATTAGAAAATTTTGAATATGTGCTAAATTATAAGACATGAATAAGTTAGTTTTTAGTATGGTTTTTTAATATAATATCCTTATTTACAGAAGATATGTTACATTATTTAGAGATATTTTAGTATCTAAAATTTACTTACAAATGTATCAAAAATTTTAGATAGGAAAGGGAAATAGTTCAAAAAGTTAAAATTTTAATTCAGAGACAATAGGTATTTAGGCAAACATTATACAATGTTTTGAAACTTTTCTGTATTTAAATATTTTCATAAATAAAAAATTAGGAGAAAAGATAATCCCACTAAATTTATCAATTTATTTTGCCCTGCACTTAACTAAGTACCTGCAACTAAGTATCTTAACTAAGTAGCTCCTACTAAAAGAATGCACCCTTCTTCATTGCATGGTGTGTTCCCCGAGAACAAGAGTTCTACTTCAGCTATCATTTTATATCCATTCATCTAGCACACTTCCTGCTACCTAGTAGTTTGAGTAAATGAATGACTGGAAACTTCCTATAGGAGCTATGTCTATTTTTTTCCATAGAAAAATGAAAACATTATTTAAAACTAGATTTTCCTGTCCTCCACTCTTAACTACCACCATTGCAAATTAGGCTTTTTCATCTTTCAGTTCTACCTGGTTTCTACTTATTGTTGTAACCTGAACTTCTTTCATTGTTGTAACCTGAACACACATTTATGGTTGTTGTATCTTCCTGTTGAATTAATCTTTTCATCATTTGA
The DNA here is from genome assembly GCA_028451465.1 of Erethizon dorsatum. NCBI lineage: Eukaryota > Metazoa > Chordata > Mammalia > Rodentia > Erethizontidae > Erethizon > Erethizon dorsatum. The sequence continues at coordinate 128,036,839 of CM051826.1, read as the reverse complement.
AACTTCCATATCTATCCCTCATAATATTCCCTAACTGAGATCTGATATGCCATATGTCATTGTATCTATTTCCACTTTCATTTGATGAAATTTGGCATGTTATGTCTTTTTCCATCCTTTTACTTTTAAAATATTTATGCTTAAGGTAGATTTCTTGTACACATAATGAAGTTGAATTTTGTTTTTTTATATACTCTGACAAACTATATATTCTAAGTAATTATTTAGGCCACTTATATGTAAATATATTATCAAAATATTAAAATCTAATATTGTTGCATCTTTTCCTCTGTTTGTACTACTTTCATTTTTCTCCTTTTATTCCTCCTTTTGGATTAGTGGAGTAATTTGTGTCTCCTGTGCAATCTTTACTATTGCCTTAGTGACCATCTTTGTTTTATTGTCTTAGTGGTTGCTCTTGGGTTTATCCTATACCTTATCAAGACATCTATGTTTAAATTCAAAAAATCTTCCACCATTTCATGAATCATAAATGTAAGATTCTTAGAACATGTATTTCCATTTTATTCTGCCTTGTAATTCTTCTTTTGTAACACATGCTTCTTCTACATATACCATTAAAAACCATGTACATTTTCTAACATTTATTTATTAATTTATTAATTTATTTATTTTTGTGATTCTAGGGACTGAACCCAGGGTCCCATACATGCTAGTCAAACTCTACCACCGAGCTACAGCCCCAGTTATATGAATTTTAAACATTTTATTATTTTCATGAAATTTTTATTTAAAGCAAATAAAAAAGAAAAAAACCTTTTATAGTTAATGATGTGTCTATTATTTATTCTTTTCATGAAACTTAGTTTCTATCTGTATTCACTTTTCCCTCCCACCAGATTGTCATTAGCATTTCTTAGGATTTTGCTGTGTTACCAAAGAATTTTCTTAGCTTTTGTTTTTCTGAGAGAGTTTTGTTTTGCTGGTCTTTTTTAAATACACTTTTTTTTCCTGTAGTTAAAATTCTATTTCAGCTGTCTCCTTTTCTTTCAGCATTAGAGTAATGTCATTTCATGATTTTATGACTTACATAGTTTCTAATTAGATGTCTATATTAATTGCTACTTTTCAACTTCTATGTATAATAGTTTCTGTACAAAAGAAACACAGAAAACAAAAAGCACCAGGATTTGCAGGTGCTGATGTTTTTTTCTCTTGGCTTCATTATACACCTTGAAATTCAATGATCTTATCCTTTGCAATATCTAACCATCTATTAACTTCACCCATGAATAATTTCTTTTTAGATACTACATTTTTCTTTAAAATTTCCATGCATTTATTTTCATAGTTTTAATTTCTCTTTTTATTGTGTTTATCTATTTTTGTACTTTCTTGTGCAAGTTAAAAATAGTGTTTTCGAATGTCCTTGTCTGCTAGTGTAGTCATCTTGGTCATTTTCTGCCGGTTTCTGTTGCCTAATTTTTCTCCACATAATAGGTTACACTTTTGTCCTTGTTGTTGTTTTGAGACATGCATAGTAATTTTGTATTCCATGTTGAAAATTGTGAGTTGTCTTGTTGAATGTCTGTATTTTGTTGTGTTCATTTGAAGAGTGTTTTTTTGTTTGGTGAGGAATTAAATTATTGTAGATTATTTTGGTTCCTCCAAGGCCTGCTTTTTAACTGTTAGGAGAGTTCAAAGCACACTTATTCTAGGAAAAACAAACCTGTTACTGAATCCTGATCATTCCTGAGTCTCCGCTGAATGTCGCCGGATACTGGATATTGTTTGAGTTCTTATTTAATGTTTTCTTGATCAGGAAATTGCCTCTAGACAAAACGCCATGGTAATTGTATGGTTCACCTCATTTATTTCCTTTGTTTCAGAGATCATAAGTCTGAACTGCTCTTTTTCAGCTCCTGAGAGCAACTTTGTTTACTTGTTTTATAATTTTGTAATTTCCCAATATTTTTAAAATTACAATCAGATGTTTTACCTGATTTGCTTTTCCTCTCTACCTTAAAGCAGCAGTTAGTAGATATTTTTCAAGAAGAATTTTTAAGCCAAAGGTATTTTACTGAAAAATGAGATCATGTTCACATGTACATGAAATACGCCAAAGTTAATGTAATAGAAATGAAACAGACATAATAACTCCAAATGACATATTAAATAAAATAATCCTTGCTATGAAAGGTTTTAAATAAGTCATTGACTTAGTTGGCTGGATTGTTGACACAGATAAATGTGTCTTCAAGGGTAAGTTGAATAGGAATTTGAATTGTCTTTATATATCACAGTAGTTCATGTGAGAGTTTATTAATTATATTTGTGCTTCATGCAATCAGAATTTCCTTGTAATTTAATTCCCCTTACTTATTTGGACTCTGTTATGCTCCTTATATCCATTCACAGAGAGAAAAGCTAAGGGGAATCTTTCATATATAAAATATCTAATGACAAAAAGAAGCTGTATATTACAATAGAAAAGGACAAGAGAAAATCCACAATACTGGTTAAAGATACACCTTTTTAACTTCAGTATCAATGGAGATATATTCTACAGGTAGGATAAGAATTATACAAAAATTAGAAATACATTTAATTTACTTTATAATGTCATAGATTCTTTCACATCCTTTCTCTTTGTAGGATGCACTTAGGATTTTTTAAAAATGTATTTATCTTTATTTCATCTTATTTTGGCAGTGCTGGGAATCAAACTCAGGGCCTTGAACATGCTAGCCAAGAGCTCTACCACTGATTTGCACTCCTAACTCTGTATGTTTCTTTAAAACAGTGTAAATAAATGAATGATCTTGTCATATGATGGCACTGTGTCTAGGCTCTTCCTGTCCTGCCAAAATAACTGGCCAGGACAACCAGTTAACAAGTAAATGCAACTTTTATTTAAAGTAAAGGAACAAAAGGGGAAAAGTGATAAAAAAGAGAAGAGAGGAAGAAAGAAAAGAGTGAAGAAAAGAAGAGCAAGGAGAGATATGTCCCACAAGCAGGACAGGCTACGGCAAAAACAGGAGGACACAGGACAGGGAGATAGCACTGGCTGCAGAGTGTGTGGCTGCAGTCTTTTATGTCCTCTAAGTGCCAGGCTGTTAGACGTTGTTATGCCCAGCATCCTGGTCGTGATGGACAGGACACATCCTGTTAATCGGCCTCCCATCTAGCTCAGGTTACATATATATCCTGTTTTCAGCTAGCTTCCCATGCTCTACTATCCTGCCTCTGTCTCAAAACTCTCCTGAAACAGTGTAAATCCATGACTACCCAGTAAGAAAACATATTTACAGAAATAACCATCACAAATTTTGTTTTCATTATTTCTACCTAAAATACATTTTATATTCACTTATAGCTATAGTATATATTGTGACAAAATTTGTCTTCAGAATCAAATTATTAATCCTCATGAAGATGTGTATTATTTTTTATTTTGTAGAAATAATTTTATATTTGATTGCTAACTACAATCCTATCTTCTAGATCTGATATTCTATCTTCACCTTTGTTCAATTTGTTGCATATACTTTCAATGGAATTTTTAATCTCCTGGATATCTGTTTGGATGTTTAATGGCTTCTACTTCTTTCCTACGTTGGGCATTCATGGTTTCCATCGTTTTCCTAAGTTCCACTGTTTTTTTTATCTGTGTCTACTCTAGATCTGTTGGGCATGTTTTTCATTTTGATTGTCATTTTTTTTTTACCTGAGTGATTATTTTTTCTATACCAACATCCATTTCTTTTTTCACTTCTGCTGCTGTCATTTCAGAAAGTTCAGTGTGTGGCTTCCTATTTCTTCTGTCTCTTTGTGCTCTGGACTTGTCCTGGATGGGCTGGAGGTCTGGGGTTGCATTTTGTTTTTGTGTCTTGTAATTTTCTATTTTGTTTTATTTTCTATGTTGTTACTTGTAGATTTCTTAATGTATATAGCTTTATCACTAGCATCAAGGCTTCCCTAGGAAATATCTATTCCTCAGAGATGTCTTCTAGGTGTAAAGGGTTCTTCATCTTTGTGTCTATCCCAAGAACCTACCTTCCCAATTTATTAAGGATGAGAGGTTGCTATCTACTTGGCTCTGTACTCCATCCTTTTGTACTGGACTATGGTGATGGTTATTACCCCAGGCAATCACAGCGTTGTCGTACGAGGGAGGAAAAACTGATTACAACATGTATGACATCCTGGCTAAAGGAGTACAATTAGCAATAACAATAGCATCAAGCAAAGCCTAGCAACTGGCCAACTGTGATAACTATTAATTTGGTAACTTTGACCATAGGCACAAGCTCTACAGTTATGTAACAAAACCAGGAACTTGTACGCAACGAGTTTCCCCTTGGTAGATTGATTTTACCTGCTGGCTCTGCAGGACCCTTTGGAAAGTGTCCCACCAATGCTGGGCCCCTCCCGCTGATGCCACTGGTGTTGCTGGGACACTGGGGCTGCTCCTGCTGGGTTACATTTGAATTTAATTCAATACTTATAATTCATATCACTATGTATTAGTTGAAACAACCAATTTGAATAAATACATCATGAATCATTCTTAATTGGATGTAAGATTTTAAAATGTTTTATAGATATAATAATGAAATATTCATTAATATTTCTCTCTAAATATAAAATGTAGGTTTATCATGGTACACATTTAAAAGGCATTTTTATATATCAGAGAAAAAATGGGATTTATACCTTGTTTTTACTGAGCTCATGAGGACAAACAAATTATTTTATAATGAATGATGGGAGAGGATATGTCAAAGTAAAATGACATTTCAAGGAAAATAATTCAACTAGATGTGAAGGAATGTACAGCAATAAGATGGATTTCACAAAGATAGAAAATTTCTTAGGACTCTAAAGAAAAGTAAATTTATGAAATTGCAATTTTGGGTAAAGGCCAGTATGTGATTTTTGGCATGTGCCTCTAAAATACTCAGTAGAAAGGATAACAGAAATCGCAAATTAGGTCTGCACATTGGTTATAGATATTCTTTATCTATTTCCTCTATTTGCAGGTGATTAAAAATTATGGGTGACATTGTGGATTTGCTGTGAATTTAATGAATAAACTTTATATATATATATATTTTAACCATGAAATTATAGTTGTCTAAATACATACCAAAGTTATATAAGTACTTGTTCTGTCCTTCATAATATTTTTGAAAATTTCCCCTTTCATCTTTTGATTTCTTATTATATACTTGCAGACAAAAATAATTCTTATTTCTGTGTGATAAAAAATTGTGATGAAAAATGCAAAGTTCTCACTTTCTTTTCTGAATCCTTAGTGACCAAATAACAGGTACTATGTTTTTAGTAAATTTTCTAAATGTTTCCTCTTCTTATATGTATGGTTTCATGCTATATATGCCTTCTCTTTATATTGTCAAAATGCTTCTAGTACACTCCTTGTCCATCAAGATGTCATATAAATGGCTTATTGAGTATATTGTATGTATCCAGTTTGCCTACATTTTTAGACATTTTCTTTTCCAATGTGTAAATATTGAGTTATTTGGTGCAATTATATACCACTGGTCATTATATTGTCTCTTCATGTTATGAGAGAAATTGATTATGGTGAAATAATGTGTTATGTATCATTTCTAGGAAAAGGGACATTCTTCAAAATCTCTACACATTTCAATAATATGTTCATTGAGTCAATATAAAAGGAATTTTATATTTCCTTTTATATTTTATTTTTTTTAAATTTTTTAAAGCAATTTATGTAAAGGCTCTGAAGAACCAGAGAAACAAAAAACAAATGTCCTGGAAGAAACAGGGATGATGAACTTATTATGATGCTTATTTATTTATTTATTTATTTATTAGCAGTGGCAAAGTTTATTTGAGAGTAAAAGTACTTTCTCTTCTAGATTAATCTTCGGTTTATAGAAATATTGAACAGGAAGTATAATGTTTCCATTACTGCTAACCCCAAATATCCACAGCCTGCTCACTCTTACCCAATATCAACATCCTGCATTAGAATTCTACACCTGTTACACTCAATGTGCCACACTGATACACTGTCACTCAAAGTCCATAATCACATTAGCGCCTATTCTCTTTTTTTTTTAAATTAAATTTATTGGTGCATTTTAGGTATACAGAATGGTCACATTCATTATAGGGAATTTGAACCTGTACATGATAAAACTTGATTCTTTTTTTTTCCATTCCCCTATCCTCCCTTCAACCCCTTTTCCTCTCCTTATTTACAAAAAGCTTTGTTTCCATTTTTTCCATATTTTCTCATCATTTTTTCTTTGCCCTTCCTTCTTTCTCCCATCCTACCTCCCTAGTTCCCCTTCCCATTTGAACATTTTCTTTCTGTTTCAACAATATCTATTATACATTTTGGTCCTTAATTACACTTTCTGTTTTTCACACAAGAGAAACAATGCAGTATTTACAAATGAATGTCTGATTTATTTCACTTAAGAGTATGGCCTCAAGGCCACATTTAGCTGGAAATGTCTCAAGCTTATCCTTCTTTAGGGCAGAGTAGTAGTCTATTATATCAAAAACCCACACCTTCTTTATCCATTCATTGGTCGATGGACATTTTGTCTGTTTCCAAGATGTAGCTATTACAAACTCTGCTGCTATGAACACGGGTGTGCATATATTGCTTTGGTATGATGCTTTAATTCTTTTGTGAAGATATCAATAGGAGGAATAGCTGGTTCAAATGGGACCTGTAGTCCTAGTTTTTTGAGGAATCTCCACACTGATTTCCACAGTAGTTATACAAGTCTACACTCCCACCAACAGTGGAGAAGGGTTCCTTTTCTCCCACAGCCCAGCCAGCATTTGTTATTGGTTCATTTCTTGATAATAATCATTCTTTCTGGGGTGAGATGGAATCTCAGCATTGTTTTAATTTGCATTTCTCAAATGATCAATGATTTTGAACATTTTTAATATATTTCTTCAGCATTTCTACTTCTTCATCTAAGAAGTGTCTATTACTTTCAGATGTAGGGCTTATTTTTGATATCATAGATTCTGTGGAGTTTGGCAAATGTGTGTGTCATGGATTCCCCATCATAGTATCACATGGAGTAGTTTTACTGCCTTAAAAATACTTTGTGCTTCATATTTTCATCCCTGCCTCCCCTGACCACTGGTGACCACATATCTTTTACTGTGTCCAGTTTCTTTCACTTTTTCTAAAACATTATATAGCTGAAATCATACTACATTTACCCTTTTCAAGTGGGCTTCTTTACTTAGCAGTATGCATCTAAGTTTCCTTCATGATTTGTGGCTGTCTTTTCTTTATATTGTTGAAAAATAGTTGACTGTCTGGGTATACTACAACGTATCCGCCATTCACTCACTGAAGGATACCTTGGTTGCTTCCAAGTTTTGTCAATTTTGAATAAAGCTGCAATAAACATCCACATGCTGGTTTTCTGTAAACCTGAATATTTAGCACATTTGGTTAAATACCAAGGAATGAGAGTGCTGGATTGTATACTAAGAATATATTTAGTTTTGTAAGAAGCTGTCACATTATCTTTCAAAGTGGTGTTTCTATTTTGCATTTGCAAGATACAATGCATTTTTTAAAATGTAAAAGTCAGAAGAAATATATCCAAAGGATAAGTGGCAATTCTATGGGTGTATACTCCTCTGGTAGAGATTCTCCCCAGAGGTTCAGGTTCATGAGTACAATAAGTTCATGAGTACTCCGCTGAGGTGTCTGCTGCCCACTTTTGGGCAACATGGACTCTTGAGATCTTCTCACTTCTTCCACGTAACTGTTTATCACACACTTCACTATCTCAGTAAATTCACGACCTAGCAACGTTGCTGCCTTTCTCTCACCATTCACATTCTGTTCAACAGCAAATAGAGTTTCCCTTTTAAAATATGTCATCTCCATCTACTTTAATAATCCCCACTATTATCCATCATAATGTTTTCTGTCTCTTTCATTGGTGTGTAGATGGTATGAGGACAAAGATCCCATCTTTTCTCTTCATGGTTTTATTTCTAATGCCTGACACATAGTGCTTTCAATGTAGTAGGCATCCAATAAATATTTATTTGATAAATTGAAGGAAATGATCAGTGAAGTGGACAGTGTTGAATGCTCACAGAACATTTAGTGGAATCCTCTCATCTCCTACTCCTTTTAATTTGCTGAGACAATCCATTGTCTTTTTAGGACCTATGGTTCATGTGACCACCAAAAGTCTATTCCGTTTGTGAGTAATTCTGATTTGAATAAGTATATGACATTTTTTCTGGACAATAAGATGTGAGGTGACATGGGATGATTGGCTTCTAAGAATTAATTCCTTTCAATAAGAGTCATATGGGAATAGATACCATTTTATTCCTTATGTGGTATCCGGTCCACATGCGACACTTGTGGCTGTGGAAGCTGTTTTCTGGCAATGAAGGAAACTAGCAAATAAAGCATTTTCAGAATGGCCGAGGGGAGCAATAGAAAAAGCATGGTCCTTGATATCTTTAATTGAGAAAACCGTGAGTTGCTGATATTCACATTCTTTGTTATACAGAGTATTATGTCTCCTTCATTGTTAACTAGTTGAGTTAGAATCCCGTCACTTGCTGTGCAAACTAACTCTATCTATCATCTCTCTATCTTCTATCTATCTACTAAAATATATTTAAAGTTCAGTCATTATATTAAAATTTATGCTTATTTATTAATCTAATAAATTTTAAATATAGTATTTATTCTAATTCTGAGATACTGGTGCAGAGTTTTCTTACTTTTTTGTCTTGTTATTAAAATTAATTTCTAAGAATATATTAAGCGCTAAAATTATTATTTTTCTTTATAATTGTCAACTTCTTATTACTTGTCTTTGAAACCTAAAAATTATTCTTCATTTTATTTAAATATTCTTTTCTTGAGGGAAGATTCTGAAAAAATATATACATAATTTTAAAAGTATATATATTTATTTTAGAAGACATCTTTGGGTCTATTTTCAAGTACAACTAAAAGCTTTGGAAGTTGGAGGATTTTTCTGTCTTTGAATTATTTTGAAGACTTGACACTGACTTGCGGTTAGTGCATGTTTTGAACTGATTGAAGCTGCTGCATTTATTGCCACTCCAAAAATATCAGAGCCTATAGTCAACTTGTCATATACCTGAAGACTTTGACATTCCCAGGATGGATTTCTTTTTAATGTTATCATAATCATTGAATAGTTCCTACAAAAATGACTTATCCTAAAATTTTTATACTAGACACTCTTTGGTGCCAATTTATATTACTTCAAACGTTATAACATAGCCATATTTTAAATGGTCATTTTAAAGTAACCAAAATACATGTTTCTAAGAACAAGAGAATAATAAATGGAAAAGTCATAATCTTTAGAATAAGATTGATGATAATTAACTCAGATGTCCTTTTATCCTACAATTTAGGTTATGTTAACAGATTTTTATTGGATGATTTGTACTTGTTAGGTTCAGCAGACATGAGGACAAAATATTCTCTTGGAATAACAAAAAACTCCAAGAAAAAAAATCAGCCATTGATTCACATAAACACCTCCACAGGATTATATGAAACATCTATTTCCTCTTAGGAAAGTTGAAAGGAATAATTTATAATAACTGAATCACAAACACTACTAAAATTAGATATAGACTAGATAGAGCAGCATAAAGAAATAAATGACCCTAGGAGAAAGGCATGCTGTCAATCCGAATACATGCAATCAGAATGAGGGATTATATTTGCAGACTTTAAAAATAACTTTTTGGTACCAACTTGGGAAATGAAGACATCAAAGAACCAAAGTATAAGGTTTGTTAACTTATTTATTCAACAAATGCTTTTTGGACTTCTACCAGGTGGTAAGCATTATTATCAATCCTGTATAATATAAAAATGTTTTTGCACTGGGCAGTCAGAATTTCCAATGTAGTGGAGGAAGAGGGAAGGGGAACTGGCAAACGGAAATCTATCTTGTGGTAAATAGTGATAAGGGCAATGGAACTAACAAAGCAGATCATGAGTAGTAGGTATAGGGTATTTTTACCGAATTGCAGTAATTTAAAATAGGATGCTAACAATACACCTACTTGGAAGGTGATATTGTTGAATTTGTAACAGATACATTATTATATTTTTAATAATCCAATAATAAAATTTGATATCATGTATGATGTTTACACATAGGTGCGCCCGGCTTCGTGATTATCTTTTATATGCTCTCTCATGAGGCTGCTATAGGGCCAGTTTTGAGTGTAGCATATGAAACTCGGAGAAGTTAAGTGACTCATTAGAAGTCAAATAACTATGTTTTCCCTAGTTTTTTCCTTAAACTGTATAGTTAACTTATCTTCGAGTTGTCCAGTTTTTATAATCTTTTTTACTCTATTGAATGGATGCTACAAAAAAATCACATGTTATCACTTTCAGACTTAGTTCAATTTTCTCTAATTATTTTGAATCATGAATTATAATCTTAATTGGAAGAGTCAAGAGTCAAGATTATTGATTATAGGAATTTATATCATTAATATCTTTACTATTTAATATGTTACCATAACATTAACAGGCTTAGCATGGGTAACCCATTTAATTTGCACTATTGAATGTCATCACAGGTACAGAAATATAGGTGAGCTTCTTTTGATTAAAAAGAAGTGTCCTAAATAGAGTTGTGACAGAAGTAATAACAATCTCATATTCTTGTGTTATTGGCTTATGAACATTATTTAATAGGGTGTCAAAAGTCATTAAAATGAATTTATTTGAAAATGGTATTCAGAACAGAGTACTCATGTAGAAAGAAACATTTAATTCAGACTAATTATTATTTTTATTTTGTTATGTATAATGAAAGCATCAATGTAGATTCTACTAAATAGATTTATTAAAGTCTTTCATTGCTATTTCTAGATGACTAGCATTATGTTTTTGAGTACATGAAATTTATAATTATGTGGCACTACAAAAGTATCACATAAGATCTGACAACCAGAGAAAAAAGTAGGGTGTTAATTCTAATACAAGAAATATGTGAATTCCTTTTTCCACAAACAACTCATCACAGAGCTTTTACTAACTAATCTTTTTCTAACATATACATGTTAATAACACCATACTTATGATATCCATATGCAATTCAAGAGTCAGAGTCTGTATATTATATGGATAAGAAGTACTGATCAAAAATTTTTCGTAAAAGAGATGAGTAGGGCATGAGATGAAAGATCCATCAAGATGGTATAAAAGGCCGGTGAGATGGCTCAGTGGCTTAAGCGCCTGCCCGGCAAGCGCAAGGGCCCGAGTTCGACTCCCGGAACCCACATACGAAAAAGGGGCCGGTGATATCGCTCAGCGGCACGGGCGCCTACTGGTGTGCAAGGTCCTGAGGTCGACCCCCCGGTACCCACAAAAAAAAAAAAAAAAAGATGGTATAAGAACAGAGAAATTTAGACACTATAGAGACTTGGAACAATATAAGAAAGTTTTACATTTGCTTTAGGAGCAGAGAAAAGCAACTGAGCAACAGCTTTATAAAAGCAGACTTGGGTTCCTCAAAATCCCTGGAACTGCAATGCTAAAGATAAACATAAAATATCTGAGAGCAGAATAAAGAGGACCACTCAGATGGGCAATTAATATAGTAAAATGTATGAATAATAGTACAGCAGGGATCTGTTTGCCAAATCTGTCTTGCTGCTTTTCTTTTGCAAATACTATAATTTTAAAATTGTTTTTGCATTTTTAAATATAAAGTCTAATGACATATGAAAATTATGTGAAATTGAAATTTATATACTGTTGGTAAATAAATTTGTTTTGGTTATTTACTTATTCACTGATATATTATTTACGACTACTGTCGTGACTATAACTTTGGAATTAGTAGCTATGATAGATAGCATAAAACCCCCAAAATTTAAAATATTTCCTATTTGAGCCCTTTATAGAAAAAAAATTGCAGACTCCTTGTTTCAGTCAATTTTCTGTTGCTCCAACAAAATATCTGAGGTTGGGTACTTTATTTTTAAAAAGTAGTTAATTAAGGTCATAAGGGACAAAACGTCCAAACAGCATGGTGTCAGCTCTAGTGGATGGCATCATGGTAGGAGTAGGAGCATTTATGAGAAGGCAGGATCACACTGCAAAACCAAAAGCCAGAAAGCAGGGAGGACAAATGTTGTTCTTTTATAACTGAGAACTAAACAGGCTCCCATGAATACTACACTAACTCTTGGTAGGTTAATGCTCCGAGGAGCCAAAAACTTTAGACTAGCTTCCACCTCTCAATAGTTTCACCATCTCCCAACACTACCACACAGAAGACCAAGCTTTCAACACTTCAACCATACCCACACCAGACTACTCCTTATTTTAACTATTGCAGTGGTGCAGGCATGAGCTGCTGGTAGAATACATTACTGAAAAGAAAATTAGGCAAGACCAAGAGATACAATCATATCTTCATTTCATATGCATTAAATATGGAGATAAAGGAAAGTATAACATCAGAGATGATTCCTAAGTTTCTAAATTGACTATGCATGTTGTTAGCATTTACTGTGGTAATTACTATTGGAAAAAGATTGGGTTAGGGAAAGAGAAGGGATATAAAGTACCCAATTTGTACATGATGAGTGTCAGGTTCTTTTGAGGTTTACAATTAGACATGTCAACTCGGTACTTGAATATTTATGATTCTTAGAGGAGTGGTCCAGGCCGGAAGTACAAAATGTGAGTAATTGTTGGGCCATCAACAGCAGTTAAATACATTAGAATGCATACAAAGTTGAGTGTGCAAAATAATGTCAGAGTCTTAGTACTAAATCTCATGGAAATGCCACATATATGTATTTTAAATTTTCTGTTACTTAAAATAAATACTTGTACTTGGGCCAAATCAAATAAGAAGAGAGTATAGAAAAACCCTAGTAGCTTCAATCACACAAATATTCAAAATAACCACTTACAACTAAAAATATAAATATCCAGTCAGAGAAAAATGAAAAATTGTGAAGATATTAGCTACTTAGCAAGACTTTTTCTCAAATTTTTAAAAATTATAAAAAAAATTGGGGGTTATAGCTCAATACAAAGGCCCTGATCTCAATTTCTAGTACCACAAATAGAATAGAATAGAATAGAATGGAATAGAATAGAATAGAATAGAATAGAATAGAATAGAACAAAAATTTAGCAAATAAACATCTAATTTCTGAGCATAAGTGAGGACAAGATCTTGGAAAATGGTGACTCCTCCTCATTTAAAAGATATGCTTCTACCTTCTGGCTCTTGAACCAATAGTAGTTTTATATTTAGGTTTTATAGATTGAAATTCATGAACAGTAAGAACATCTTCCTGAAAGATAAAAGTTTTGAGTTATCATAGCTTATTTCAAAAAATATTGAAGAGCTAGAAAAGTATGATAAATACTACTGTAATTCTTGGCTATAAAGATAAATTAAAGGGAAGCAAAAAAGTCTCTTTTCCTTGCCAAACAGAAAATGGAGGTTTTACACTATATAAAATATAGATGAATGCTTGAACAGAGGCAGAAGTGGAATGAGTTGCTTACCAGTTGCTAGCTCTGTAAAGTTCTAAGCAAGTAAATAATATTTGGTGCATCTTTCCTCATTTAAAAAAAACTGTTATGAGGAATAAGGAAGATGCTCTAATGGAAAAAAATATCATCATATATTTACTAGTTAGCTTAGAAGGCAAATTCTTAGCTGTGAATCTCCATAAAAATCAAGTTGTACAATTCCAAGGTACAATGGCACATAATAAATGTGTCAATTCCAAAAGGGAAGAATAGGGGGACAGAAAAGGATCAGACCACAGTAAGAACAAAAACAAGAGCAGTAACTAAATCTTGTATCTCCATGTAGAGTACCCAGGACATATGGTCAAAAAATGTGAATTCCAAAGGGCTTGGTAGCCCCACCCTTATGGCCTTGTTGGCTGCAGCCCATACAGTCTCTCTTTTGGACTGTATCCACTCTCAGGATGCAGTTTTCCTTTGCAGACAGTCCGTGTTCCTGGCATCTTTGATTTCCTTGGGCTTCTAGTGTAACTTTGACTTCATTTTCACAGTTTCACATATTGCTTTCTCAGGGACACAGTGCTTGGCCTCTCAAGCCTTTCTTTGACATGTGGGTGGAAACCTTCCTGACCCCATAATTCTTGCATTCTGCATGCCACTAAAACCAGCAGCATGTAGTCAATCCCAAGGTCAGCTGCCAGTTTGAGCAGTAGGTGGGGCTTCTTGGACAATGGGTGAAATAGCCTGTGAGTGCCTGGAAAGTTGAGAATAATGAGATGAATCCAGGGTCTTTCCTAGGAGTTGAATTCCCATCAAATCTTTAGGAGGTCTCTTTAAAGCAGGTTTCACAGGGACTCTATTCTCAAATGAAAAATTTACACTTTTGCACACTTTCCCTGGGATTGGTAGGGTATGGCTGGCTCCTGTAATGCCTTCAAGACGTCTTTTCCTGTCCCTTTACAAAGTACTTAATTTCTTTTACATTGTACTAATATCTTTTGCACACACACTTCCATTGATCTCAACTTTATACATGATTATTTCTGAGCCAAAATGTAAGTTGTAAAAAATTTCCTTCTCTGCCTTTTGTCTACAGTTATCATTATAAACCTGGCTGAAAGTAGCTATCTGTACCTGTATCACAGCCTGAATATTGAGCTGTTTTGAAATTTCCTTTGTCAGAGTAGTCTACCACGCCTAATTTCAGTCTCCCTCAAATTTTCAGGACCAACATGTGAATAAATTTTCTTCCAAAGTGCAACACACATGCCCTCTAGTTCAACTGCCAGTGGAGTCCTTGTTCTCACCTGAAATCTCCTGAGCCTGGCCTTTGCTGTCCAAATTCTTATTAGTATCCTGGTCTTGTGAGTTCTGACAAAAATCACCCATCAAGCTTAGGTTACAGCATTGTAGGACTTCTCTAGTCTGCTTCTCCAAGCCTTTCCAAATTCCTCCAATAAACTAGTTTTAAAGGCTTTTAAACCATGTGATCAAGTATAGTACCAGCAATGATCCTACTGCTCTAGTTCCAATTTTCCATATTACTCAGCTTTCCCATCACTGAGACTCAATGCCTGCCACCCACAACTTCAAGGAGGAAAGATATGGTTTCTGAAGATTTAGTACATGGTTGCTGGCTCCAAGACAGAAACACATGGTAGAAAGGCATGGTGGAGTGAAACACCTCATTTCATGGCAATTGGGAAATGGAACAGGGGAACATCACCAGAGAGGAATGAGCACGGGATCATATATACTTCCCAAGATCAAGCCTCCATTACCCACCCAGGAGTGTGCTAAAATAATCTGTTAAGCATTTCTTAATCCAATAAAATTTACATATCAGGGTTAATGGTCACACACATCTTTGCTTTTTCTGAGATAAAATATGTGTTGTCCAATATGTTATTTATATATTGAGACTTTTTGAGACTCTGTTCCAATGTAAATGGAAATATAACCTGAATTATCAGCAATCATATTTAAAATACATTATCTTCGTCAATAGAAGTTTATGCTGTGTTGGTGATGTCAGGATGATGAATAGCATGTAATTCGGGGAAGAATGGCCTGGAGCAAACATACAGGAATAACGTAGAATAGATTTGCCAGGCAATAAATCAAATAATATTTTCAGCTTTATGATCATAACATTTCAAGAAGCTAGACAAAATTTGGAATTTATTTGGATGATTTGAACATTTTGAACCTTTCATTTAATCTCATATTATACCATCTTGCCTAAATGGGCATCATTTTTGTATTAAGAAGTAAAACTCTTCCAATGTAGAGTGATGGCAGATTCCTTTGAGATTGAGATAAATACATTTTCAAGAGAAACAGGTTGCTATCATTCCATTTCCTGTTTCCCTCCATATCTATTCAATACTTCTAACATAGTTTGTACAAACATTTGATACATTCCTTTGAAAGCATGTTTAAGTTTTATTTATACATGCATGTCCAATATAGTTTATGAAATCCTCTGAGTTACTGGCTTACTTTTTTTTTTTCTTTTGTATTTTCCTATATTCACGGGAATTTTCAACCCTGGCTGAGCATCAAAATGATAAGTGAAGCTTTAAGAAACCATACTGAGAGAGGCCAGCATCCCTATTCATTTCTATTGAGTCTCAAGCTGAGTTGGAATCTCCTGGGGTGGGCCCTGACATTTTTATTTTAAAAATTTTTGTAGATGAGAATAGGACTGGATTAATTAAGACTCTTTAGGTTAAAAAATAAAAACTACAAAACTTCTCTTGCACTGTATTGTGAAAGAGAAATTTGTTTTCAGGATGCCAAGGTCTCTAGCTGAGAACAGGGATGTGGCCAGGGCTCTGAAATGCCTTAGAGCCAGAGCCTGGGTACCTGAGAGTTGTCTCTCTGAGGGCTTTTATTACAGGCTACTTTCCAGTCCATTTTTGTCTTTTCAGGTCAGCTTCTAAATTTATGTTTGCTCAATTCGAAAAAGTAGTCAGTCCGACTCTTGAGTCTCTCAGTGTAACTTAGTTAGGGGAAAGGCTTATGTGTTGAGTTTGAGTCAGGGTCTAACTCTTAGCCCAGGGCCATGTAGCTCAATCTTGACTGCTCTTACCACAAACTGTGTGAGGATGAGGGGTTAGGGGAGCATGAAGGAGCTGCAGAAGAAATCTACAGTGTCTGCTATATGAATGTGGCTAGGGTTCAGGAACATCTGATCCCCATTCCCATTTAGGCAAAAAGAAGGGCAGCTTGCTGCCAGCATTCATTTAATTTTGCATAAATACACTCTTTGAGGCTGAAGCAAATCTGTGTTTTCAATATGTAAATAAAATATAAAAATGTTCTTGGAGTTGACTTTAAAAAGGACTTGCATCTAATCCTAATGTAACAGAAATGTGTATAGTGATTGTGTCTCACATTTTTTTGTGTGTAAATTTCAAAGCAGGGGACAACACAAAGTGGAACATCACACTCTATACTTCAAGAGTTACCGCAGGGTAAATGCAGCAGCCATAAATTCTGCCTGTGAGTATTGTAAGGGCAAATGGGAATAGTAAGCAAGAAACATTCATTGAACTTATAATAGGTGTCCTACTGATAAATATAATCCCTTTTTGCAACATGGCTAAAATCTTCTTTTATGTTCTTGAAAATTTCTCAGAACTTCACATTCAGTTATGGAGTGAGTGACTCAAGAACTAGTGAAACTAGATTTGGCAATGTTGGGTTCTCACTGTAAGAATCCCATCCTCTTTATTTTACTGTCAGTGAAGCAAATGGTATCCTAGGCAGGGTAGCACACACCTGTATTTCTGACATCTAAGAGGCTGAGGCAGGAGGATTACTAATTCAAGGTCAGTCTGGGAAGACTGTCCACTTAGTAAGACCCTATTTCAACTCAAACACAAATACAAACAATCAAACAAAAACAAAGACTATTCTATAGTGTGTGTGTGTGTGTGTGTGTGTGGAGAGAGAGAGAGAGGAGAGAGAGAGAAGGAGAGAAGGGATAAAGGAAAAGGAAGAAAGAAGGAATGGTACCAGCCTTCATGGCACCTCCTTTATTTTCATTCCTCTCATGATGATGCAGGGCTCTTTTCTGTATTTTAGTGATCTTTAAGGCTGTTCTTAGGGCCATATACTCCAAGGATCCCAAAAGACATCAACTTTTGTCAGTACCTGTAGGCATTGAAGTCTGAAGACTGAAATTATTGGTTTTACATCATCATCATTTTGCTAATTATACACTTAATTTCCTATTGACAGACTGTAACCTAAGGTGTACCACATTATTTTATAGGCCATTGAAACAATTGAGTGCATTGATTAAACAAAGGCAGAGCAGCAATTTTCACACTAAATGCTACCTTCGGTGCAAAGGATTTTAAGAGGTAGAAGATAAAAAACACTATGTAATGCCTGAAGAGCTAGTGAAAGGCATTCCTCAATCAGAAAAATCCAGTTTTGATGCATTACAAAATTATCTTTCAGTATAATCTCACTCTTGAGATGCCAGTTTTAGATACCTGTTCTATTGAATGTAGGTAATAATTGAGTAGGCAGAAAGTCTGTGCCTTTTCAGCCTCTCACAGTCTAAAAGCCATTATTAACCAATTACAAAAGGGCAGGCCAGTAGTTTGCTGTGTTGCTGTGTAGAAAACGGCATAGTAGTTATGGTAGTGGACAAGAAGGAGATATTACTTAAGAATTTCAGGTTTTGAGTAATGTTACAGGAATGAAGTTACATACTCCTCCATCAGGAAAATAAATTTCCTGTTCATGATTTTAAATCCCCTTCCCTCTCCCTACCTCCCTCCTCTTCTAGTTCTTCTTTCCCCCTTTTCATTTTTATTGATGTTGTTAATCTTAGTTCATGTTCATGGCATATGATATCTACGTTCATTGAAGTTATTAGCACCTTGTACCTGGTAGATCTTCACTCTATCTAATTCCCCACCCCTTCCTACTCTCCCCTCACCCCTCACCCTTGGTCCCCTGGAACCCTCCCCATCTGCAAGAAACCATTGTATTATGTACATGTACCACTTGCCCAAGATGACTATAAAATGCATGTACTACAAATATTTACTGATAAAATAAAGTTAAAAAATGAGTAAAGACCAAAAAATATTCCTGTTCAGAAAAAAAAGAAAGGAAAAGAAAGTAGAGAGTAAATATAGAAAGGGAAGTTACACTTTCCACAAAACTATCTGTCAACTGCAGATAAGAGAGAGAGACAGAGATAGTGAGAGACAGAGACAGAGAGAGACAGAGAGAATAATAGAAATGATCAAAGAATTGCAGATATTATGAAAACAGTAAAGACTGTTGTTTCAGTCCCCAACAAGTACATATAGTCACACGAATCTAGCTAAGTTATGCTATTTAATCATTGCAGAAAGGAAGTGGGCACACAACTGGGACACTAGAGTAACCCAGATGGAGCGAGATGTGTGTAGGGATGCTTATTACACAGTAGGGGTTGGGCTCATGTTTTCTAGTTTTGGAGATGGTCCAGGGAAACCCAGATCTGGATTTTGTCGTTGTCAGAAAGCAGTGTAACCTAATGTTTTATTTAGGGGATGAAAGGAAAGAAGTGAAGCCAAAGTTTTCATAAGTAATAGTCACTTACTGTTACTTTCTTAAGTAATAGATAAGTAATAGTCACTCAAGTTAGCCAGGAAGAGTTGTCTGATTACTTTGTTTCATGGTTATATAAGGTCCGCATTACTCTTGTTATAAATTCCAACAAATTTGGTGGCTCCAAACAACAGAAATTTGTTCTTTCCCAATTCTAGTGGTATAAATCCAGCTCATTTCACTTCACTAAAATCAAGGTGTTGGAAAACTGTGTTCCCAGGAGGCTCTGGGGAAGTTTCCTGTCTATTGAATCCTGCAGTGGCTGCTGGCTCTCCTGGGCTACTTTGCTCTAATCTCTGGCCCTGTGTACCCAGTGCCTTTTATGCGTTCCTTTTTCAAGTCTCCGTCCAGGTGTCTCTTAAGAAGATACATAGGAGGTTGTTTAGAATTCAACTGGACAATCCAGAATGATCTTCTCTTCTCAAGATCATTATCTCAATCTCCTCCTCAAAAATATTTTTTCCAAATAAGATAGCATTTAGAATTTTAGATACTAGGTAGCTGGTGAGATGGCTAAGCGGCATAAGCGCCTGCCTGGCAAGCTGGAGGTCCTGATTTTGACTGCCGGTACCCACATAAAAAGGAGAAAAGGGCCGGTGATATCGCTCAGCGGCACGGGCACCTGCTGGCTCACGAGGTCCTAAGTTTGACCCCTGGCACCCACAAAAAAAAAAAGAAAAAAAAGAAGTTTAGATGCTTAAGAGATGGGGCTACCATTCAACCCGCTATAGTGTCACTTATTTATTTATTTTTGTCTGGATTTGGATATAATTATGGAATAATTTTGTGTTTATCTTTTTCTATTGTAGTCATTGTCATGGTCATGTAGCATAATTGCTAATCTCCTCATTTTTATAATGAGGAATCAGAAAATATCTTTTAAAATTATTTCATCAAGGAATAGAAAGACATCAGTGTTTATATCATAACCACTAAGAGAAAAAGAAATAAATTGAAACTTGGAAATAAAAAAAGGAAAAGAAAATATGAGAAATTGAAAATGCGTGAGTTTCATTTTTGTTCTTAGTAAATTAACATATATTGGACATTTTTTCTAAAAATTTACCATCATCATATATGCTATATAATTTACTCATTTATCTTATTTATTTTTAGACTCCTTAATTATAAAGCCTATTTTAACAGGGCAGAGATATCTGAAAGTTTGTTTTTGTTTTATTTTGCTTTTATAAACTTAGGAATTAGAGTAGTGGCAAATGTTGTATAGTATGAATGAATGACTAAATACTAGTAGTGGATATGATTGAAATGAGGAAAAAAAGATTATTAAAGGAGATGAAGCTGAAAATTTCATGATGCAGTAAGTTTCACAATGAAAACCTGTATGAATATCTATGCTCCATATAACATAATATCAATGCACATAAAATAGAAACTGCAGAAAATGTGTAGAGGAATAGGTAGTAGTTCATAAGAAAGAGGAGATTAAAATTTCCTTTCCTACATAATGAAAGGTGAAGTAGTCAAAACATTGATAAGACTAGAGAAGATGCAATACACAATATATGGGACAGATCA
Organism: Erethizon dorsatum; assembly: GCA_028451465.1. Taxonomy (NCBI): domain Eukaryota; kingdom Metazoa; phylum Chordata; class Mammalia; order Rodentia; family Erethizontidae; genus Erethizon; species Erethizon dorsatum. The sequence goes on along the minus strand of CM051826.1, from coordinate 128,016,144 downwards.
AACTGAATACATTGAAAATTACATCTTGAAAATAGTAAGCACAGCTTTCTTTCAAGGGCCAGAGGAATATTTGTATAAATTAATATGTTAAGACACAAAGTTTTGAAAATAATATATCTTTTTACTATAGTGTAAAAAAAACCACAAATTAGTTGCGTAGGAAAAATTTCAATCAACCAAGAACAAAATACAATTTGAAAAGTCCCAGGAAACTTCTAAAAAACTTTTAGGCCACAGAAGAAATCAAAGATAGTATTGTTAAAGTCCCCAAATGAGTGAACAGCCTATGCACTATGAATACATGGGGAACAAAGTAATGCTTGAATGAAAATGTATAGCCTTAAATCTTTTTTTAATCAGACATTAACATTTTATTTATTTTATTCTTAAGTTTATTGATGTAATTTACATACATATACTGATCACATTCATCATAAGGAATTTGTACTTGTATATGATATATCCTCATTCCTCTTTATTTTCCCAATCCCCTCCCCTCCCTTCAACCCTTCTTCCCCTTCTTATTTATAAAGCTTTGTTTTCATTTTATCCTTTTTTCATTAGTTTTCTTTTCCCTTCCTTCCTTTTCCCCTCCCCCTCCCTAGTTCCCCTTTTTTTGAACAATTTCTTCCTATTTCACAATACCTTTTATACACTTTGGTCCTTATTTACACTTTTGTTATGTCACACCAGAGAAATAATGCAATATTTACACATGTATTCGATTTATTTCACTTAAGAGTATGGCCTCAAGGAGCATCCATTTACCTAGAATGGGTGGGTCACACTGATTGCTGGGCCCTCAAATCTTAGTAAATAATAATGTTTTTCTCAAAATTGTGCAAGTTATTTGAAAAATATTAGACATGGATACATTCTTAAGAAAATATAAAGTACACAACATTTAAGATGGAGAAAATGCTAATAAATCATATTCAACATAAAAAAGGAAAGATGAAAATGTAAAAATGACTCCTGAAAGTAACACCATCTAGCCATTTTCAAAGGTTCATTCCAAGAGGTCTTAAAGAAACAAATTGTTCCAGATGTGTATTCAAACTCAGAGAAAAATAAAAACAAAGGGATTGGAAAAAAAGTAAAAGAAAAATTTCCAAATTATTTTATGAATACAGAAGTCTATAAAGATAGATAGCAACAAATAAAATAATATGAAACCAAGCTAATTTTGAACGTTGCTACAAATGAGGAAAAATAAATGTACAAAAATTCTAACACCATATAAAAAAAAGAGAAAATTGAATAAAACATATTCAGTAATTTAAAGAAGACCAAGTATTAGGAATTAGGCATTTTCCTACATCTTGATAATATATTTGATTGCATTTACTAAATGAAATAAATGGATATTCATTGAATTATGATAAAACATACACGTCTACAATCGAAAAGCCATAATTATACGTAAAATAATAGATATGCATTGTATCAGAAATATAAAAATTATTTTTATCAGGGGTATCTCAGAGAATAAGAAAATTTACCAAGATTCTGCGTATGGTGTTAAAATAAAGAAATCAGTTGTATTCTATGTAGTCGATAAGCAATTAGAAGCTATACTTAATAAAAAAAGACCCTAGTAACACATAGCAATATATTAAAGGAAATTCCAATCATAGCATATCTTGCAATGGCAGATATATTATCCATGTTATTGCTTCTCATTTCATTTTTCGTGGTTTAATTCTTTATCATTTTAAACATGTGAAGGTTCAAATATGTAAGCAAGTAGAATAGTGTATAATGAACCTCTGACCTTCATCCAACTTTAGTATTTTTGTCCGATCTTTTTTCATCCAAATGCCAACCAATTCTCCACAACCTAATGAATTTCTTTGGAATCAAATGTCAGATATTATGTAATAGTATGTGTAAATATTTTGTATATAGTTTCAAAATACACATACACACACTTTTAATTTGAGCTAAGTAAATTTTATCAGGAAACATTTGTGTGTCATTTCTTTTTTGTAAGGTTTGCAGCCAATAGTGATCAGTATTTAGATTTTTTTTTTTCACTGTGAGTTGCAAATGGCGACACAGCAGTCTCCCTTACCTGTAGCTTCTTCCTGCAGTTGCAGTTACCTGTGGTTACCTTAAGTCCAAAAACATTATGTCTTGCCTCTTTCTAGAGAGAGACAATATTCACCTAACTTTTATTTCATGTTATTATAATTGTTCCATTTTATTATTAGTTACTGTGTTAGGTTTCCTGTTGCTGAGACAGTGCAGTAAAGTCTCTGACTTAGAGACATTCAAGCTGCGAACTTTCGCAGATAGCAATGGGCCTCACATGAGGAACATTCGTAGATGCCAGCAAATCCCGGAAGTGGCTCATGTGTCTGCAGGACATTCTCACAGCGGTGCTGCGTGACAGTGTGCATGGTGCAGGGCTCAGTCAGAGCCCAGGACGTCTGGACGCAAGAGGAAGAGCAGTGGTGATGTGGAGGGGACTGACAGGAAGCACAAAGCAATAACCATGGAAACAAAAGTGAAAATAACTGAGAGATTGGACTGAGGCGAAAAGATAGTAGACGTTGCTTGTTCTTATAACGTGAATTGTTCTTTAGCCATTTGCACAGTTCTAAAGGAGAAGGACAAAATCACCGGACATGTGAAGTCTGCTGTGCCAGTGAAGTCACTGTGTTGGGCTTACAAATGAATGTGACTTACAAACATTCTCCTGTAATGCAACTGGTTCATAAGTCGGGGACTTACTGGATCCAACATCCTCTGCTTAAAGTTTATTTGGCTCACAGTCTCGGAGGCTTCAGTCTATGGTAAGCTGTTTCCAAGGCAGAAACTTGAGGTTGGAAGGGCACGGATGAGAAAGCTGCTCACCCCATGGCAGGCAAAAAACAGAGGCAAGGGAGGAGCCAGGGACAAGAATGCAGTCTCTCGGAATACTCCCCCAGTGACCCGCTCACCGACCAGGCCCTGCCTCCTAACAGCACCGTGGTCACTCGTCAATGGTTAATCCACTGATGGATAACTAGGTGTTCCAGGATCCAATCGCTTTCCCAAAGCCCACCTCTGAACACATGAGACATTGGGGAGCATTTTAGATCAAAACCATAACAGTGGTTAATTTCTTACTGTGCCTAATTTATCAGTCAATCTTTATCAAAGGTGTGTATATATAAGATATACATATATATATGTTATATATGTGGTTTGATACTATTTACAGTTTTAGGTATCCACTGAGGAACTTGAAGTTTATCCCCTGTGGATAAAGGTGGACTGCTTTATTCCAAGTTTATCAATACCTTTACTAACTATATAGGATAAATACTATTTAATAACAGAAATAATTTAATGTTGTCCACGGTTTTAATTTTTATAGTTTTCTTTTTTGTTATGACAAAAAATGCATCCTTTTTATTTTTCTAAAAGACTTATTTTTATCTAATATTTTCATTCCTTCCCCAACCATAATAATTGTCATGACATGATTTAAACAGAGAATGGGAATTACACAATCTATCCGTGTGACTTTATTAGTGCCCCACACTGAGTTATTCTAATCTGAGGCAGAAATTCTTTTGCAAGAGGGTTGCTAGGGAGTATTCTTTGGAATGACAGGTGTGTGGAAGCAAGAGAAACAAAAAACATACAGAAGAGATGTTAAATTGTTGAACAGTTGCACACACATGCACAAATACACACACACACACACACGGGGAACCATTTAAGTGGGGAGCTCTGTAGCTGAAACAGACGTTGATTTTCTCTGGATGACTGGAAGGACAGGTCTCAGTACTGCAGCAGAGACAAATCCTTGGATACTGGAAAATACAGAGGACACTCCCTTGGGGGAGGGTACTTGCTGCGGAGGGAATCGAACGTGAGATGTGATCAGCAATACTGATGACTGAAGAAAGAGGCCTCGGAAGATAGGGTAACTATGATGGACCCTTTCCTCTGAGTCTTTTGAGCTCTTGTTCACCCTGTTATTTCCTGGGCGGAAGATTGCTGGGGCTGAATCTTCTAAAATAGGCAGAACGGGGGTGCTAAGAAACCCTGATGGCTCCCAGAGGATTAACACATATTTTTCCTGTCACTAATAAATCTAGCATCCCATGTTTTCAAGATTAATTCACCAGTCAGTGTGATGAATCCTTTCCATGTTCTTCTGCCGCAAGAAACCTGAAGTGGCTCATTAACAGCTTAATGGGAATCTTGCTGTGTCCTATGGTAAAACAAAAAATCCCTTTCTGGGAACCAGGGTATGTAAAATAAGGTTACCTATTATAATCCACCAGTTGGGAACATAGCACTGAACAATAGTCTTGAAAGAGGAGAGTTGAAACCTTGTGTTTCTTATTAACTACAGGCTTTTAGATACCCAGAAAGGCTTATCATAAAAATAATAAAGAAATAATTGGATTCATTTAGTTATACAGTGTGTCTTAACTAAGGACATATGAATCATTTTCTCAAAGACTTTATAAAGCATGGTTAGCAGTATTTACGGTACTAGGTTTTAAAATGGAGCAGACGATTGTTATTAACAATTTGTAGTTAACTAAAGTGCTTACTTGCTGATATCACTGAAATGCATTATATGAACAATTTTTTCTTAACTCATTTTATGAAAGAGTTTGTGTAGGGAGCACAAAGCATGAAAATTAAACAAATAAGAATGTAGTAAAGGGCCGGTGAGATGGCTCAGCGGCGTACGCGCCTGCCTTGCAAGCGCGAGGGCCCGAGTTCGACTCCCGGATCCCACATACGAAAAAGGGGCCGGTGATATCGCTCAGCGGCACGGGTGCCTGTTGGCGCGCGAGGTCCTGAGGTCGACCCCCCGGTACCCACAAAAAAAAAAAAAAAAAAAAAAAAGAATGTAGTAAAGATAAAACCCATATTATATATTAACCGTTTTATTGTGGAAGTGAAATAGGATAGTAATTGTGTTATAGTATTACAGCAGAGAAAGATTCATTCAGTTACACACATCTAATTAGTCAGAAATTATCTCAATAGTTGTATTTTAAATTTCAGAAACAATTGTCTAAGCAACTGATAAATATAGAGGATATATGGCTGCCATTAATGTATTTAGGTTTTATTAAATATAAAATAAAATAATTCTTTGACTGTTTTTGAGATATTGTGATACAACTATATAAGACTCTATCTTTTAAATAGGCACTTTTCTCCTCATATCTATGCAAGGAAGTATTTTAAATTATTGTAGGTCAGTGAAGAAGTAACTTCTAGCCGGGCGTGGTGGTGCATGCCTGAAATCCCAGCATATGGGAGGCTGAAGCAGGAAGACTGCAGAGAGTTTGAGGCCAGCCTGGACTATATAGCCTGCACTACAAAGCAAGATCCTATCTCAAAAAGCAAACAAACGAAAACAAACAAACAAAAAAGTGACATAGAACATATTGAATAAAATGAAAATTTTCTTTTTTTTTTTAATTTTAAAGAGAAGAAAAAACAAAACAAATCAAAAAAGGAACAAATTTTCAAAACACCATAATATGAGGGTAACAATGGTTAATGCATTACGTATTATTATCTTTAAGTTAGTTACTCAGGATACCAGACATTAGCATTCAATTGTCCAAACATTATTGGCACAAACCTTACTCTTCAATGAACTAAGTAAAATTGGTAGTGTATCTATCTTAACCATTATATATATATATATATATATATATATATATATATATATATATGTATATCAAGACGTGATGGAAAATTTTTCTGCTAAATTGACTTTGGAAATGGACCACAAAACTATGTATGCTTCTTCACAATTTAAAAAATGTGAGATTGACATGAATATGTGATAAATTTTGGGAAATACATTGTCATTGTGGCAGTCATGAAAATTTAATGAAACAGAAAAATTCAAACTTCATCACATGAAGATGTACCATTTAAGAGAAAAAATGAGGTAAATTTCATGATCATTCCTCTGTGTGTAATGGTCATTTTGGTCCTCCTACTGAACAAGTTTACAGGAACCATGGGATATTTCAAATACATCTGTAATATTTTGGAATATATTATATGGCCAAGTGAAATAGAATTACATTTGTAGATGTGAATTTTCTGTTTTTGCATATTCAAGTAATATTTAAGATTCTTATTCTTTTTGTTTCCTTTACAGTACTTTAACCTACTATATCTTTCAGTTAAATGACTTTCCTCTTAAATTATATTAATTTAGCTAGTATATACAATTTATGAACCAAGACACTAAAAGAAATGAATAATGATTACTGGAAATTACATAAAGTCAATACATCACAGGTAAAAAATTGAGATTTTTTTTTTATAGTGCTGGTGATCAAACCCAGGGCTTTGAATATGGTAGGCAAACATTCCACCATTTAGCTACAGTCCTAACCCCCAAATTGAGCTACTTTTCTGTGAACTTTTAGGTAATAAAACAAAAATTAGTCACATAAAATGAGTGATTTAGTTCCAAATCAACTCTAGATTTAAATGAAGAAGTTACAAAGAGAGGATTTGAACACGTTATTTTGCCAGAATTTTCCCTTGGTGCATAAGCTGTAAAGGTCTCTAGTTAGATATAACATAATATTTGTAGTTCAGCAGTATTCTCATGCAGCATATATCGATATTTGATTAAACTTCCAAATTGTCATTTTAAACAGTATGTTCACAGACATAATTTATGTTTTTGACTTCTTCATAAGATTATCTACTCCTATAAGCTTTTCTGAAACAGAACATTTCTAACTGTAAAGATATGAAGTACCTTTTAGTTTTTTATTTTTTTAAAGATCAGAAAACAAATTTCTTATTTTCCTCAGATCCTCTCCAATGCCCTTGATGTCGATATGCTTCCAGTTTTCTTTGCATGGTGAGAAGGCTAAAAGTGAAATGTTCTATCACTCTGATCTGTATCTTAAGTTCCAGTTGTGGAAAAAAAAAATTCCCTTGAATTCAAAATGTCACAGTAAGATTTGTTGAAATTACAGGGTTTTTATTTTAAGGCAACTAATTTTCATCAAAGCCTTTCATGAATTATTTTTTTAAATCTAGATTTTGTGTACTGAAACATAATGAAAAATCTTGCCATTTATACATGCACGTCCCAAAACAACCTGTATTGTACTTTGATTACCTTTCAGTTTTCTGCATGTTTCACTGTCTTAATATCAAAAAATTATCATATGCTTTTATTTAGCTTTTACAGAGCAAATATTTTCTCCCATTCAATGAATTGCCTTGATGCCCATGTACTTGGAAGTGCAAATAATAAAAATTTTTTAGGATAAAATGCTACCACTCATAGCTTCTGTTGAGACCTTAGTACTATTTAACCCAAACTCCTCTATGCTATGTTTGCACAAATCTTGGTCTCACCAAGGTCCCGTGAGCTGCTCCCATATTGTAGAGAAGAGCTGGGGAAGTGGAATTTCTTTGGAGTTCTAAGTATCATAAAGAGAAGTTACAGCACTGGAGGAATCTTAGGCAAGGATTATGAGATTTGTGGTTGATAAATACAATATACTAATTGCAGAACACTAAAGATAAAGCTGAGCTAGAGTCACAGGGAACTACTGAGAAGGACTGAAGATAAGAGGAAGCGTCTCCAATAGTGCTTGATCCATCCAGTGCCTGGGTGTCTTTTTTTTTTTTTTTTTTTTTTTTAAAGACCAGTGTGTTCTTTGAATAAATTCTCCTTTAAATGCATTTTCTTTTTTTTCAGAAAAGACAAATAGCCCTTACCTAGAAATATTGCAAAGGAACTGACTTATATGTTATCAAAAAAATGATGTTGCTAAAATTATTCTATTAATAAAATATATTCTGCAGGTATGTACTTTTTCAGTTAAAAAAATAACTTCAATAGATGCAAATCCTGATGGATTATATTCAGTTTTAATTTGTCTCTGCTATTATAAAGTGCATTGAAAATGAAAAAGAAACTTTCTAATTTTTTGATTATGAACATTTGTTTATCTTGAATGTAATGTCAATAAAACTGAAATAAGTGATTTATGTGTTATTTGAAAATTATTTTTCACATATTATTTTGTCTATGTAGTATGACAACTTTATTTAATATGTATAGATAGAATTATTTTGATACTGACAACTCAGAACCAGTCTGTCACATTTACAAAGGGAAGATAACTGGGCCATCTGTTCCATTTTGTTATTTTACACACGCATTTTTTGAATGTAATCATGGATGAACTAGACAAATTAATAATAAATTCCTTATCTTTCAATGTCAGCAGAACTAAATGATTTTGTCTATATATTGTCATTATGTACTCATAACTGTCAAATATACTGGCTTTTTCTCAGTTTTTTAGTTTAAGTTATGAGAAATAGACTCTGAAATGGAAATCTACAGTGTGTGTTCAACTCTACACGGTGGTTCTCTGGAGAACGACATCTGCTAGGGTGTGAGGAGCCCCATATCAGTCAGAGCCAGAAGCTGAGCTTGGCTTTGCTTGAGCACACAGGGCTCAGTCAAATCCTCGGCAAGCTCGGAAGTGGAGGCTGCAGTGTGTATTCACTCTCCAGCAAAATATTGGCTGTGCGAGCCCTCTGGATAAAAGGGTGTAGCTTTGGGCAAGGCAGTCATCTTTGGCCAAGAACAATTTCTGCAGGAGTAAGCCAGCAGAAGTCAACACACCCGGCATGTGGAGGAATTAGTGACTTGATTTTAGGAAAGATATGCACAGCACACCACCTGCGTGACATCCATCCCCCGGCCCCTTTGTACCACTCTGATTCACATATTAGCTTCAGCCAGTTTGGGAATAGCATTTCTGTTTATCTTGGTTTCTTTCTTTTCTTTTCTTTTTCTTTTTTCAGTGTTATTAGTACACATTTGCAGTACATAATCCTCAAAAAGCTAAAAATAGAAATATCGTTCAACCCAGCTATCCTGGTTTCTTAGGGAAAATTACACACAGAACAGGAATGGGAAAAACTACAGCTCTGTCACTGTCGTGTTGTTTCTGGGCTATGACAGCATCAATCATCCCCTCCCTGCGCTACCTTCCACATGCTGACACCACTGTGACCTCCATGTCTGACCACCTGGATGGGGTAAAATGTACTCTCATCCTGGAAAGTTCTGAGCCACCGTGAACTTGTGTTGTGCTAAGATGCTCTAGCAAAACCTCTATTTCTGGAAGGCATCTCCAGAGGAGAATAATTCTTGGATGGGTTTGTAGGAATCCATTGCTATCCTCTAAGCTCTATGTGGCTTCTGTTGGAGACAGGTAATGAATTCAATGGAGAGAAAATGAAGGCCACCACCACTGCACACGTTAAATCTTTAGGAGTTGCAATAATTTTTGCTACTGTCCCCAGGGAGCAATATTATGTTGGTGTACTAATTTGTTAGGAGTGTAGTTTCAAAGGTTGCAGATTGGGTCCTCTGGACTGTAATAGCACTTTGTCCTGCAGGCAAGGTACCAGTATGGGTATTAACCTTTTCCAAGTTTCCAAGATTCATACTAACAACATACTAGCACATTTTACTAGGGCCCTATCCAGATGTTAAGTCTTATAGCATGGAAAAGTACTTCCATGTTAATAGTGTCTCTTCTCTCTCTCTCTCTCTCTCTCTCTCTCTCTCTCTACCTCTCTCTTTTTCTCTCTCTTTCTCACATGGCCTTAAATTCTAGTCTTCTTGGTTTAGAACTTTGAGGATACAATCCTGTACATACTCTACAGACATCTTCAGGTGCATGTTGACCCCATCTATTCATTCCTTTAAAGTAAAATCCCTTTCCTCCTTTGGAAGTACTAGTAATTCTGTGGCTTTGTACATTTTTTTTACTTTCCTTTCAAATTTATGTGGTGATCAAAAGAAGACATGGGGAAAGATACTATGAAGATGAAGCTTTGGAGATAACTTTCTCTGCTACCAAATCCTCTTTCAGCTTCCACACATTTCCTACCCTCTACCATTAATTTACTTTCTTTGGCACCTTCATGACATTCAGCAATCACCATTTTCTGATGACATTACATATTTTACAGAAGGAAAATAAATAGTTCGAGTATGTAAATTTCAGCCAATCCTTCATACAGTTAATGTATAAAGGCAAATAACAAGAGCTAAAAAACTGGTGCAGTTGAAAATCAAATCCAAAACTTGATTATGGCTTGTAGAATTGAAATGTTATCTTAAATCACCTTAATTAGAATGCAATAGATATTTGTTTCAACGAAATATCACTTAGCCTAGAAAAGGTGTACCTTTTTGAAATACAAAGTACTGTATTTGCTAGCAGCACATTCAAAATCTTATCAAATGCTTACTCAATACCAAATTGTCTCACACAGACTTTCTTCTCATCATGGTTATTGCATTATGGCAAAATAGACCCAGGAGTGAGCATCTGCTAACAGAGTTCAGTGGCTGGCCATATACTCTATCACCTGAAAGCAACTGGCATTGCATAACACACAAATGGCCATAGAGAAGATATGTACTATGCCAGTTAGAGACAGCTGCAATGTTAAGCTTCTGTCTTATAGGAAACTGTCTTTAGCTATCTGTGTTTCTGTGAGATTAATAACTAGAGTTCCTTTTGCCTAGTCACAGTATATGGGTCTGAAAAGTGGCAGTGATTCCTTTTATTATTGTATTCAATAAACCACTTGAACAGCTTCCTTTCCATGCCTTTAACTTGAAGCTTGTCTCGTAGTCTTATGTTGCAAGGGACGAATGTCTTTACAAGGTGACACAACAGTGGTTGACATCAAAAGGCTATCTGGGTTTGGGCAATGTTGTTGGTGATTGCATAGGACAAGTAGGGAATGATTGGATATATTGGAATGGCTGACGGAAATACTAAGGGAGAAGTTAGGTCTACTACGCAGTGCAAGCATGGAGGCTAAGACTGGAACGCTAGACATTTTCTCACGTGTCATTTAACATTTTCAAGGTAAGTAGTAAAATTTACTGGAAAACTAAATGATTTGTCAGTATCTACTAAGGGCTAAAAGTAGGCATCTCCTAGGGTCCCACAGTTCTCCTCCTTGAACATATTCTATTGAAATGCATGCATTGTTCATAAGTAACAACAAATTAAAATGTGTATATACATGCACTAGTTTTCATAGTGAAATACTGGAAATTATTCAAATTTTCATCAAAATGCAATAAAACAAATAATATAAAACTCCATCAATAATATTAATAAACCTCACAAAAATATTAGGAAAAGGTTCCAGACACAATAAATATATATTCAATTTGTTCCACATATGGAAAGCTTTAAAGCAGGTAAGAGCCTGTGGTGTCTAAATTCAAGGTAATGGGTAATGTCAGAGGGGAGAGAGAGAAAGGAAGGGGGTGTGAGAAGACTTTCCATAATGTGTTCATATTAACTTGTTATTTGGATCTTGATTACACAGCACCATTCATTTCAGGAAAAATATTTGATATGCACATTTCTATAGGTGCGTTTTTACGCATAAGGATTTTCCTTCGGCAAAAGGTGAATCTATGCGTAGAAGAAAAAGGCAACACAATAAGACAGGACGATTAAAGGCTTAATGAAGAGTAGGACACTCCATCAGTAAAGACTTCTGACCGCAGGAAGTGCTTCTTCAGATAGGAAAGAGATGGAGAGAGCTGTGAGGTCTGGTGTAAGTTATTAGTATTAAATATGACCTCACAACAAGTTATAAAAGCAAGTGCTTAGTAACTATATGTGCCTACTATTATTTACATATTTGAATATATTAATTATTCTTCCATTTCATAGATATTTTTTATAAAGCAAATTGTCATTAAGTAAATTTTAAATATAACCTTAAATTCTAGAATACCCAGGTGAACCAGAACAGGATTTAACATCTCCCAGAGGTGAATATATTAACTCATAAGAATTTGTTTGCCATTTTTCAGGAGAGGATAAATAAGCTTATCTTCTTGCTAGCTAGGAAAATGATGACATTCTCATTGTGTGGGGATGGAAATTTAAGTAAGATTAGAAAAATGCATATGGATGTTGGGTTGTGAAACAGTAGACTGTTGACACCTTGATATTGAACATTTTACCCTCCAGAATTATGAAAAACACTTATTTAAACCACCTTGTCTAAAGTATGTTGTTACAGCAACCTGAGCTGACTATGACAACAATGAAAATACTTTTAGTAAGAATTGTAGAACACTTAAAAAATACTTAAAAAGAAATTTATAATATTAAATGCTGACATTAGAAAAGAAGAAAAGCAGAAAGTGAATCAGCTAATAATGTAACAATAAATTAGATTACAAATTGCATAAGCCTCCAGATATTAGTCAGATATAAGCACAATAACAGACTACAGTGAAGTTAAAGATGAGGGCTTATTTACCTCTGTATCTAGTCTATCATCTTTGAATAAATAATAAAGCATACAAATTTTGACAATTAACATCAAGAAAAAAGGAACAAAGATAAAAATAAAATCACACTATTGTTTGTAAGAGAAAAGAGGGTACAAATATGTTCCGATAAAATAGTAATGGCTATTCTTCATAATATTGTAAAATACGACAATGTTATGCCAAAATTTAAAAATTTAATGAGTCAATTTTCTAAATTATTACAGTTTATCAAGAATTAAGAAGAAAAAAAATAAACTCAACAATACCATAGCTACTAAGCAAATTGAATCATCATTTAAATTTTTTCCAATAAACAACACAACTCATGCAGATAATTTTATTGGAGGAATTGTAGAAATCATGCACAAAGTACTGCTTCAGACAAATAAACTTAATTTACAGTGAAAGATGTGTGTTAATAGTCTCCTGTACCTGTGAGCTGTTAGTCTTATTGTGCAAAGTTAGTTGGCTTTTTAATATGGTGAAATGTTTTATTGAAAATTCAGGTCATACAACAGCTAAGATGTGTATTACGACAGGGGTGGGGTGCTGTCTTTCCCAGCCAGCCTTCAATATCTGAGACATTTTCTCCTATAGGAAGAATCCACCACCTAAGAACAAAGAGTGGAATTTAGCTTTGCCTTTTACAATCTCACCTACTGGGCCATATGCAAATTGTGCTTTCCATAAAAATTTTCCACAAGAAAAAGAAAAAATATTGTTCTTTATCCTCTTTGAGTTTAGACAGTTACCATCCATGAAATTAATACTTTCACCAGTAACCAGAAGACTGATTCTATTGAACTAAAAAATGATACTTGCATATGATTATTCAAATTCTGCATATCCTGGTATGAATGAAAACAATAGTTACGTGAGATTACCTTTGAGTGACTGTTCTTGATTATCAAGTGAAAATAGGATTATTACTCCAAAAAATGGGAAAAGAATGGATAGAGTCCACTGATTTCCTGAGATATGTCCTAAATAATATTAGAAATTTAATGGAGGATTACTAAAATCTTATTTGTACATAGAACTATTAAGTGCTTAGAAATTTCAACAATTAATATTTCTTTTGCTGTCAAGTATTAGAAACCCAGAATAGATGAATTCTGACAAAATCTCCAAAATTCTTTTACTTAGTGACTATATATTGATAAGTTCCAACATATGCATGCAAACATAGATTAGAATAAATAGGTGGTCTAACGAGAACTCTCCTTCTAATTTTAATAGTAAAGTAAAACTTTCTATAGTTTATTTGATTAAAAAATCTAAGTGTGTAATTCTGTTATTATTTGAAATAGAAAAAATATAAAATAGAATATAAAACATCAAAAGTTATTTTTCTGATATAAACTCCTTTTTTTATTTACTGGTATGATATTTTAAAAATTAAAGGAATATTCTATTTTTAGGAGGGAAAGAGAATGACCTGGAATTCAGTACTAAGATTTTCCAAGTAGCTAAAGTATTATATGTCTCTTATTGTTGAGATCCTTAACAAATAGGAGACTAGAACTTGTTGTTCTCATCTGAACTACTTGTAAGAAATTATTTTCCTTAAAAGAAATGTGTGATTAAACGTGATATTCTTTCTATAGAATCAATTTGAAAATTTAGATATTTATTAAAAACATTTTTATGCATTGAAGAGAGTCAAGAAAAGATAATTATCATCTGTATTGAGAAAGTGATAAAGTCTCTTCCTCATTTACACATGATCTGAAAACAAAAATATGCTATTTTTTCTCTGGGATATTCTCAAGCTTGGTTAAGCTGCTCAATTTTCTCAGTGATGGTAGTAAAATTTTATTGTACCAAAATTTGTAACTTCAGTGAGGCATAATTTTTCATTCCCAATTGGCATATATTTGTCAATGTCAAAGATAAACTTAAAGGAGATTAAGTACTTGTAAACAGTAGATTGAATGAAAATAAAGAGGGCAGTATTATTTCTTATCTATCAGTTCAATGGCAAATAGTAGAGAGTACATTAACCCAATTTAGTATGAAAATTATTTTGGAAGCAACTCCTTTTTTAGTAGTCTTGTTTAAAGTAGTAAAAATTTAAATAAAACTTTTTACCCAGGTATGATGTGGTACTCTTCTAATCCCAGCCATCTGGGAGGCTGAGGCAAGAGAATTGCAAGCTGTAGGCCTGCCTGGACAACTAAGTGAGCTCTTGCCCCAAAATTAAAAAATAAAATAGGTTGAGCATGTAGCGCAGTGATAGAGCTCTTTTTTTTTCCTTTTGGTACCGGGAATAGAACTAAAGACCTTGCACTTGCCAGGCAGGCGCTGAGCTGCTGAGTTATATCCCCAGCCCTAGTGATAGAGCTCTTTCCTAACATGTGCAAGGTCCTGGATAAGTACTCAGCACCAATTGATTAATTAGTCAATTAAAATTATTAATTTAAATATTTTTCCTTAAGAAAACCACTCTTCCAAGTACAATAGCAAATATAACAAATGTCTTCTAATGGGTCACATTTCAGCAGTGTTTTCTTTGAGAAAGTGTCAACACAGCCCTAAATACTTGGAAACCTTTTCTTCCGAGTAATTCACTCTCTGAAAGGTACTGTGCCATTTAGGATCTACCCACTAGTATTCACTGATGGGGAAGATTTTTAAATTTCAATTAATAGTTGTTTTTTTTTTTTTGTGGGTACCGGGGGTTGACCTCAGGACCTCACGCGCCAGCAGGCGCCCATGCTGCTGAGCGATATCACCGGCCCTTTCTTCGTATGTGTGTTCCGGGAGTCGAACTGGGGCCCTTGCTCTTGCCAGGCAGGTGCTTACACCTCTGAGCCATCTCACTGGCCCTCCAATTAATAGTTTCTTGGGGAATACTTGGTTTCCTTGAAATATTTTTAAAAATTCATTGTACTTTCTTAAGAAATCCTTCACCTTGTTTAATTTCAAAAATTCAATTTGCCTGTACAGAACCCATGAATAAGCAACAGAACGAAGATACTGGTGTCTGTGAAGCACCCATCATCTTTGCCATTATTCAGTTCTACCACAGCAGCCCAAAAGCAGCCATAAATAATAGAGAGTGTGACAGTGCTCCCATTACATTTCTGTATACAAAACAGGCAAAAAGGCAAAATGGACAAATTTACTTCCTAGAGTGAAAGTTTAAAAAGAATCACATTTGTATCACCCTGCTCCTAGTTAGGGCTAGCAGCACAAATGCTGTGCCTTAATGCAGTGGTGGTGAATCTATGGCATGCATGCCACAGTGGGCTGTTTCTATCATTGAAAAGTCTAAAAGGTTCACGATCACCAAATTAAGGGATAGGACAGGAGGGAAAATACACTCTTAGAAATTTTCCTGTTGCTTACTAACTTTCCCATAACTTTCCTTTTACTAGCAAATACCAACACCCACAACTTATAGTAGGAGACATTTATTCTGGCTCACAGTTTCAGTCTATGTCTGGCCAGCTCTAAGGCAGGAAGGGAAAGTCAGTGGAACACTGTGGATAAAAAGCTGCTCCATAATGTTATACAGGAAGCAAATGATCCAGTCACCCCATACTCACACACACACACAAACAAAACAAAACATCCTAGCTCTGAGTGCCTGAGGCTTTTGTGGGACATTCTAGATCTAAACCATAAAATTTTGCTCCTGGCCCCCAAAAGACTCAGGTATATCTCATTATGCAAAATGCTTTTAATCCATCTCTAAGAGTCACCAAAGTTTAACACTTCTAACATTTCCAAAAAGTCCAAGTCCAAAGTCTCCTCTGATACTCAGGGAAAATTCTTACCAGTGAGTGCTTGTAAAAATCAAAAAGAAATTCAAATGCTTCAAAAATACAATGGCACAGGGTAAATATTCCCATTCTAAAAGGGATAAATAGGGGAGTAGGAATCAGACCAAAGCAAGACTGAAACCCAAAAGAGCAAACACTAAATCCTGTAGTTTCATGTCTAGATCACAGGCAGGTTGTATTGAGCTGTGAGAATTTTAAAGGGCTTGGGCCACCATTTTACTATGGTGCTGCTGATTTCAGTGCACCTGGCTCCCTCTTGGGGGTGGCTCCACTCACTGCCTGTAGTTTTCCTCAGAAGATTTTTCAGGTTCCTACAACCTCCAACTTCCTGGTATCTCCACTGCACTTTCAGCTTCACTCTCACAGATTCACACACTGCCTTGTCAGTGGCTCACTGCCTAGCTTCCCAGGCCCTTGTTTGAAACCTGGTTGGAAGCCTCCTTGACCTCACATCTTTTGCATTATGCATGCCTGTAAAACCAACACCCTGTGCATGATGTCCAGGTCTACCTCCTGTTTGAGCAGTAGCCCGGCCCCCTTGTACCATGGCTGCAGAGGACTCCAAGTGCCTGGATGGTTGAGCACTGTTAATAAATCCAATGAAACCAAATCTGGAGTTGGTCCTTGTCAAGCAGGGGCCCAGGGGCTGTTTACTCAAATAAAACCATGACATTTTTGTGCCCTTGAGCATGCTAAGGGTGGTATCTTGCTGATTCCTGAAATGCCTCAAGTCATCTTTACTATTGTCCTGATGGAAGACACTTCATTTCTCCTTAATGCTAATTTATTTGGCAATCATGCTCTCCATGGCCCTAACTGTGATGAAACTGCAAACATTTCACTTTTGCTTTTTGTTCCTGACTCATTTAAGATCTGGCTAAAAACCATCAGGAACACCCATGCTACAGTCGGAACATTAAGCTGCTTTACAATTTTTTCCATCTGAATAGTTAGTGCACTTAATCTGAGTTTCTTGCAGTCTCAGACATTGGCAAAATCAAGACAAATTTTATCACAGAATTTAACACACTTGGTCTCCAGTCCATCTGTCAATGGAGCTCTGACCTGAATCTCTAATCAGTCTCAGCTTACAACAATTTTGGCCTTCTGTGTACTCCATCTACAAACTTTTCCAAACACTCACAAACCAGTTCCAGTCAGTTACAGTCATAGTAATGAACCCACTTTTAGTACCAAAATCTGTCTTAGTCACTCTCCCATCTCTGGGATACGATACCTGACAAGCGCAACTTAAAGGAGGAGAGGTTTATTTTGTCTCACAGTTTCAGTCAATGGTTGGCCAGCTCCAAGGCAGAAACAGTATGGCAGAAGGATATTGTGGGTGAAAACATGCTCACATAATGTCGTTCAGGAAGCATAGAGAGAAGAGAAGAGCCAGTGAGAAAGATGTACCCTTCCAGGCCATGCTCCCAGTAAACTGCCTCTTTCCACCTAAGAGCACATTCTGCTCTGGATTCATCAGTGGATCAATACACTCATGATTATAGTGCACTCATTATCCAATCACTTTCCAGTTCTGAATATATGAGCCTTTTCTAGGACATTCTAGGTCTAAATCATAACATACAGTTATTTGCTTTTGTTTTATTTTATTTCACTCAGATTTTGAATTCTTGCTGTATTAGAAATCTCTGCTACATTTTTTTTTTGTACATCAGATTTTAAAAATTCTCAAACCCAGGCTACAAAGTGATGAACTAAATATGGAGGTGGGATTTTGTACTCGGTACTAATATTTTAAAAATATCCAACATTTTCTTAGATTATTAAATACTTCTTTGGCTGTAGGTTATTGAAGCATGCCAAACAGCCTAAATGTATTATCAACTTGAATGTACAAATATTACACACATGCTTAGGTTCCTTGGCAGTTTTCTTTTAGGTTTTATACAATTTGTTTCCCCCCTTTCTTTTGTTTTTTAAATCTATTTAGTCACTTCATTGACAACTAAATTTTTGAATATTTATCTCAGCTTTGACCTGACAACATTTCTTTTTTCTTTTTTTTTTTGTGGGTACCAGGGGGTGTCTGAACACAGGCCCTCGTGCTTGCCAAGCAGGCACTTGTGCTGCTGAGCTATATCACTGGCCCTTTTTTCCTTTTTATATGGGTACCGGGAGTCAAACTCAGGACCTCGCGCTTGCCAGGCAGGTGCTTATGCCGCTGAGCCATCTCACCGGCCCCTGAAAACATTTCTTATGCAACATGTGACATATTTCTCCTAAGTTCATATTCTGCTAAGGCATGTAAAAAGCATGTTATCACATTTCTTCAGTCAAAAGCAAATGGAGGAACAGGCCACAATATTCAGAGAGCAGTTGTTGGTAGACAGAGCTTCAGCCTCCATGTCTCTCCATAGGAAAAGAGTGAAGAAAAATGAGCAGTTTAATAATGATCTAGATTTGATTAGACTGAGTGGACTTCTAGAAGGCTTGAATAACTGGCTCTAGAGAATTTCTTGCCACCACATTTATAGAAGTCACATTCATAGAAACACTGCTAGTACTCCGATTGTTCACTTCTGAAGTCAGAGTACTGCAGAACATTTTAAGGTTAATGTGAACACTGCTTTTAGTTACAGCATGGGATATTTTATTTTTCATGAAACTGATATATTCTTTGTATTAAAAGCAACAACAAATTTAGTATGTTCAAGTGTATCCAGGATTACCCTATCTAAACGAAATGCGAGTAGTTTATTGCAGGCCATGGTCAATTTTTATCCTTAATATCTCTTGGTTGAATCTCATGACTCTTACACATTCTGGAAATTCAATACTTTTTACTCAATTGTTTCATGGCCCACTCCTTATTACTAAGTGTGATATAATACAGTGAATGCTGCTGCTGAGTGGAATCGGACAGAAAAGCAGGCTTGCAAAACCATTATGGTCGTCCTCATCCATCTTATTGCCTGGATCTGGAACTGTACAAATTCCGACTCATCCCCCATCAAAATAACCATGAATCCTAAATACAAAGAAATATTGCAAGATATCTGAAGCAAATGACATAAATGAATTTTAAGACATATCTTCTGGTTGCTCGATATATTGGAAAGTTGGAAAATGTGTATCAACATTTTCTTTTCAGTAGATTGTCATTTTCTGTTCACACTCAATGAACAGATAAAGTTAAGATCGTTTATTTCCATACAAATTAAAATGTTGCTTCTTTGCATTTGCATGTTTGTGCTATTTGTCTTTTTCTCCTGATTAGGTGAGATAATGGTTTATTTATATTATGCTACTTTTGCAATATAAAAATCATTTTGGCTTTATGTACAACTTATAAACTTAAAATTTATTGCGGTTTGTACTTCTCTTTATTAATCCTGTTCATCACATTTTCTTTGACTCATTTTATTGTTCCTCTTTATGATTTTTTGAATTAAAACTTTAAGTAATTTATGTTCTTTTTTCAAAACAGAATTTTCCTCTGAACTGCTCTAGTTGTATCTCAAAATATATTAATAACACTGTCTTTTACTTCTGTTTTTGACACTTCTTTGAACTTATGTAAGAATAAACTTCTTTAAAATGGTATTATATTAGTGTCTGGAATTCTCATAAATCATAAGTAGTACAGAAACTGTTCTGCAGTTGTAACATAATAAATCTAAAAAAAACTAAAAACTATAGAGGAAACACGGGCTGAATCTTTCTTTGTCTCTTTTGCACAAACTACATTCACTCCAAACAGGAACTTAAAATAAATAATAAAGAAAATACAGCAAATCTTTCAGTGATTCAAATGTAAATAACTTTAAAATACTCTGAATAGAAAAAAAATAAACATCTCTACTGAAAAGTAAAAGAAATCTTTGTTGCGTCCTTTAACACTATCTCTGTTTTGTTCAAAATCAACATTTTGTAAGTGTGAATAAAACTTTAATATTCCATTTGCAGATAGTACCAATGCCACATTTTTTAATTATCAAATTCAAGAGAATACATTCTAGAATACAAAGGGATATAATAGTAATATTTTGTTTTATTTATTAAAATAGAAAGCTTCAGGGATAGGCTAAGTGCATAAAGATACTATTTACATATAAATATCAGAATGATTAAATTGAATATTTCTAGATGTTGAGCAAAATATAAGTATAAAGAAAATAAATAATGTATAACAAGTAAGTTTAGAAACTCATTAAGAAAAACATTTAGAAATAAAGTAGAATGTTGTAAACTTTTCTCAGTGGGATAGTGACACTAATTAGAATATAAAATATTAGAAGAGGATTGAACTAGAAAACCAAGTGGGAATGAGAAATAAACATTTTAAAAGATTCTGGCAGTGCTGTGCTTAGGTGAGCAGATGAATTTCACAGAGTACCTTCCACTTAATGCAATAACCTTGCAGTTGCCGCAATACACAGCAAAAAATAGGAAATACTGTACCGCCTCAGATTTCTGTTTACCAAAAGATATTTTAAAAAATGGTATAATGAAGGTCATCTCAGACATTATAATGTAAGAATAAATTCTAGAAAATGAAGGAAAGGAGAATGTGAATTATGAGAAAATGCTCCTATTTATGAAACTCTAATTTAATTTGAAATTGAAAAAATATTTCCTTAAGTGAGAGAATATTATATAATGCATAATGTGTTCAAAAGAGAATTAGGTAACAAAATACTAACACTTGAAATTATAAATGTTCAAATGCTAAGCATCATTAAATAAAATAAATTTATCTGATTTTTATGATTTTCTTATGATATTTCTCTATAAACTGGATGGTCTGGAAATCACATAAAATTTCAAAGTACTTAACATTTATAACATCTTGAGGAAGTCTATATTAGCTAATTCCACTGAATAAGAAGATTATTACCATAGATTGATTAACCATAGATAAAGGGAATAAAGCTTTTATTTATAAATGAAGTAATGATTAGCTTGGAAAACACATTTCTACTCAATAAGAAATTTTAGTCATTGTACTTTTACTGTTTTTAGAAAAGCCTTTACTTATCTTTGGTGTGCAGTACTGGTTTGACCTTTGACCGTCTGCATGGCCTTTCATATAACCAAGGGGAGAAGGTTTTGCCCACAGTAGAGCTCTGCTATCCCTTTGGGTTTCGAGTTCTCTGTTAGCCTGCCGCCTCAGTCTAGCAGAAAGAGAATGTGTAGGGTTACATGGTAATTTTCATAAACGACGCCAAAAAGAGCAGCACATCCCTTCTGCCCATATTTGTCTTTCAGAACTCAATCGCATATTACACCTAGCTCCAAGATAGTGTGTGTGCATGGGCATGCGCATGTACCATAGCTGAGATGTGTTTTCTGTGTGTTCAGGAAGAAAACAAATTGTAAACACATGGTAGATTGAGCCATATTGCGTAGAGAGGTTTAAAATATACAAAGTAATGATTTTATTGCTCACAAATTTTAGTATATTTAGAGCCGGGGATATAGCTCAGATGCACAGCGCCTGCCTGGCAAATGCAAGGTCCTGAGTTAGATTCCTGGTACCAAAAATTTTTTTTATTTTAGTACAGTTAAGAAATGTACTAGAACACCTTGAGTTTACAAAAACCACAAAAATAAAATAATTAGAAATGTTTTCAATCCATATTAAAAATCAAGAAATAATAATACCCAAACAATTACTTTCATGTTATGATCTTGAGGTAAGTCAATATCAGAAAAGTTCTATTTCTATTTTATCCATAACTTGGCATATTTTTAATAAATTGGCAATTTGAATTTGTAGTCAGCAAAACAGATTCCAAATTCCTTTCCATTAAATTCTCTTCCATTAAATAGGAAGATTTTCAAGAAATTGTGTAAAAGTAAAAAAGCAATAAGGAGATGTAATTTCTACTGTGTATTAAAACTAATTTAAAGTTTGCTGAAGTAAAAATAGATTTCTCCAGTAATTTCACCCTTAAAATTTATCATACAGATAAGTATACCATATAAAACTTTCACAGCCAGCACTGTAATTGAACCAATCCATCAAATGGTATGCCCAATCTTTTAGAATAGATGACCACTGTAACCAGCTGTTATGAATGGACTCTGATAAGCACTTGCTGATATCAGTTCTGCAAACTGTATTTATTGCAACAGTGCTTATTGTATCACAAAGTCAGAATATCTAAAATAACAACCTGTGCTTAACTATTAAAAATTGATATAATATACAGCCATGAAAAGAATTCAGTAGTATGGAATAATTTCCAGGCCAAATTGTTAGTTTTCTCCCCAGATGTAAAGAAATATGTTCATTATGCTGCTATCTTCTTTTTGAAAGAAATCTATTTTGACATAATTGTAGACTCTAAAGGAATTTGCAAAGCTACATCTTATACAGAGAACACCGATATCTCCCATACCCAGTTTAATCAATAGCAATATTTCCCATAATTATATGCAACAGTAACAAACCCAGGAATTTGACATTGGCAAAATGTGTTTCTTTAGTTTTGTGTCATTCTGTTACATAGGTACATTTTAGGTAAGAGTCATGGCAATGGAAGTACAGAGCTCTTTTATCACCACAAAGATTTCCCTCACGATACATGTTATAATCTCTTTCTTCTCCACCATCCTTAACCTCTGAAAACCACTCTAATTTGTTTCCCACCTCGGTAATACTGACATTTCTAGAGTGTCCTATGAAACACACCATGTCGTTTGTCACTTTTGGAGATTGACATTTTACTCATGTGACATCCTGGAGATCCATCCAAGATTCTGAGTGTCCAGTTTTTTCTTTACATTGGTTAGTAGCATTCCATGGTATAAATGTACTGCAGTTACTTTACCTAAGCAGTCATCAAGCTACTTTTTGTCTTTTTGTCAATTTTTAGCTGTAATTTATTTTTAAAAACTGCTATGAACAATCAAGGGGAAGATTCTTGTAAGGGTATTTGTTAAATGTCCAGGACTACAGTTGTCACTTGTATCCATGATAAACACAGTAAGTTACTCATGTTTTAGCAGCACAAATCATAATAGCTAAATCTTGGAAGTGGCTTATATATCCATCAGTGGATGAATGGAAAAAGAAAATGTCACATTTATATGTAATGGAGTACTACTCTGCCATAAATAAAGATAAACTTGAATCATTTATAGGAATATTGATACACCTGGAGACCATCATGTTAAGTGAAATAAATTAGGCAGAAATGGTTAAATATTGCATTATTTCTCTTATATGAGAAACCCAAATTATAAATACAGAGCAAAATAAAATATAGGTAACAGGAAGTAGGGAGACAGATCATTCGCAAATGGGAAGGGGAGCAAGCAGTTGATGGAGAGGAAAGGGAAGAGAGGGAAAGGGGATATAAAAGGGAATTAAGGGGCAGGTGAGATGGCTCAGTGGCATAAGCGCCTGCCTGGCAAGCGCGAGGGCCGGAGTTCGACTCCCGGAACCCACATACGAAAAAAGGGCCGGTGATTTCGCTCAGCGGCACGGGCACCTGCTGGCGCATGAGGTCCTGAGGTCGACCCCCGGTATTCACAAAAAAAAAATAAATAAATAAAAAATAAAAGGGAATTAAGATGTGCTATGTACATGTACCAGCTCTACACAAGGGATGCAAACATTGTGTACTGCAAACATAAACTAATAAAAATAAAGACAGTGACAAACTAGTTTTCCAGAGTGCTTGTACAGTTTTACATTTCCACCAGCGATGTGTGAGAGTTTCAGAATCTTTGCATCCTTGCTGGCACTTAGTCGTCACTATTTTAAAATTAGTATTATTTGCTAAAATTATTTAATCAAGTATTTTAAATTAAATTGCTGTTTTTATCATTTAAAAATACAATTTTGAATTTCAGCTGTTCTCCTAAGTAACAACTTTCCTCAGTCTTAAGGTTTAGTTATACTGTACCTCCTTTCACTTGTTTGTTTGTAATCTTCATATTCATTTCTGTGACATGTCTCTTCAAATCTTCTGACAATTTTTGAATAGCTTGGTGAAGTTGGGGAGAAAGAGATTTTCACTTCCTAGGTCTTGGTATTATCAACCTAGCCTAGTTCCTCGACAGTTTCTTTGGTGGTGTGGGACGGGGGATGATATTTCTCTATTCTTTTGTTATTTATACATTTCCCCCTTCCTTCCAATTGTATCCCTTTGTAATTGATTTCCTCAACCATTCTTATACATTAACCTCTTTCTTGTAGGATTCTAGAAATAGATATTCTATTTGCCTTCAATATCATTAATTTTTGCATATTTATGAAATTTTCTTATAATTAATAAATCCTTTCAGTTTTCTAAAACTGGAGTAACAATCTCTTTCAAATAATGCTAAACACAGACATCTGAATCCTGCAAAACACTGGTAGCCAGAGTAGGTAAAACCAAAATCCAAGACAGGCTTCAGGAAAGGTTTCTCACAAAAACCTACAGAATTTACTGAGTGTCCCAGAACTTGTTAATAATATGTGAATTATTTATTTATATAATATACAGAGTCTGCCAAAAATGTACACATACTTCAGGAAAAAAATAGTATGATGTATTTTCAATCGATGCTGTTACCCTCATATGACATATAGTGGATGTCATATATTGCAGAAAACCCACTACACTGCTGGCCCTTAGAGAAAAAAGTGAAAATGCATGTGCAGCAATCTCAATGACCAACGCTACCCAAGCAGCAGTTTGTTGTACTAATAAAGGTCTGGAAGCTAATGGTTACCATTTTTAGCACCTCTTGTTATTGCAGAGGCCTGAAGTACCTTGTATTAATCTATTAATGTCTCAATAAATTTAATATTAAACTATTTACACAAGTTTTTCTTTTCTATACTTCTTTTGGTGGACTCTGTGTAATGTAGGATAATTTGCACGCATTCATATACGTAACACATGTATATATATAAAAGTGCATGCATGTGTGTGTGTGTATGTTTCCTTGGGAAAGTTAATTCATACTGTTGTCACATTCTCAAAAGCATTTGTGAGCCCCACAAGTAATTAAAAGCAATGATTTAGAGACTTGGTTATGCTTATTTTAGAACTACAAAGAGACAGTGTAAATTCCTAGACGTGATTAGATTATGTGAACCCTGAATTATAGGTAGGTTGGAGCAGTAAATTAGAGTTTTGAGAGGAGACTGAGGAACAACAGAATCAGAAAGCGTGGGACACAGCTGATGAGGTGCACAAAAGAGGGACAGCACACAGGGGCGTTTGTCCTGGTGCATATGCTCTTGGAGACGAGCAAGAGTTTTCCAATTTATCCTTGAGTTTCTTTCTTTTTTGTTTCCCCTTAAAATGTGAATATAGTTTACAATTTAGAGAAAACAAAAATATCTAATTAGGTTGAAGAGTAATTATTGAGGTTTGAACAGGTTTTTAAAGCTATTAAATAAAATGAAAAGATAATGTTAGAAGAGTTGAACATTATCTGCCTGGTAATTTTTATGTTACCATGAGTGATAACACGAGTGTTTAAGATGATGGCTAAACAGATGATGGATAGACTTGAGCTCCAGTTTAGCCTTTAGTTATAGTTATGGGCAAAACTCACCCTCAAGCAGTGAAGGAGTAGACACAGGCCACTGAACTGCATGATTAGATCTTGATAAGACAGGAGGTTGTCGTCTCTTTGAAGCTGACTCTGAAAACATCAAGAAAAATACAGTGCGTTGATATTTTCTTTTTATTTCCACGGATAGTAAACCAATGAATTCAGTTATCAGACAGAAATGGGTATTTTTCTATTATTTATATATTTCCATCAGAAAATCAGAATTGTACATGTTTTCTTTGACTAATAGCATTTCCTGTACATTTTTTCATCTTCTCAATATTGAGTTTATTTTCAGAGAACTTGAGTTTAATGATAAAATATGAGTTAGTACATCTTAGGTTACATACTAGGACTAGTAAAAGCATTTTTCTACTTTTTATACTTTTATTGTACTTATTTCTGTATATTAGGCATGTGATACTGTCTAAATACCAGAATATGCTTAGAAAGTAAAATAACCAGGGCCAGGGATATAGCTCAGCAGCACAGTGCCTGCCTGGCAAGCGCAAGATCCTGAGTTTGAGTCCTGGTTCCCCTCCCAAAAAAAAGACAGTAAAATAATCACAAAAACTATTTTTCACAGGCATAAACCCATAGAATAATGTGTTCTCTTTTATTAAAGTATAAGTTATATAAAAAAGTCAACATATTTTAATTATAAGTTTAATGATTTCTGTGATCGCCCTATTGTCTCAGAAGTATATGTCATTTTTCTTTCCATCCACTCATATTATATTGTCCAAAATCTGTCACTGTTTAGGCTCTTATCACCTTAGCTTAGTGTTGCTGGTTTTAGAAATACACGAACATACAATTACACGATATGTCCTCGCTTTTTCTGTATTCAACACAGTGTTTTCCAGCTTTATCAATGTTGTTAAATGAATAGGTAGTTCTTTTATTTTTGTATCTGATAATTACTGCATTATGTGAATATATCTCAGTTTTTTTTGAAATCTGTTTTACTGAGTTATGGTTTATATAATGAAGATGAGCCAATTTTAAGAATCTAATTTGATGAATTTTGACAAATTTATATACTTTTGGAACTGCAGTCATAGTCAAGATAAAAATTACTCCTGTAATCATTGAAAACTTCTCTTGATTCTTTATCAGTGCTCCGGAATCTAGATTGCCATTTCATCACCATGGCTCAGAATTTCTTTTCTGGAACTACATATAAACTGAAGCATAAGACATTTTGTTTTGTGCAACAAAATTTTGGTGTTTAGCAACTTCATCCATGAATTTTTATTACATCCTGTTGTTGCATGAATTAGGTTTATGCCTTTTAATACTGAGTAATATTACAAGAATATTCCAACATTTTCATAGCTATTCTCCTGTCAATGGAAATTTGTGTTGTACCTAGTTTTAAATATTTATGAATAAAAGTGTTAGGAATATTATTTAAATCTTTTGGTGAACATACATATTCACGGCTCTTGAGTATTCAATTGCTCCCTCCAAAATACAAATTAAAATATAATTGCCATTGTAACAGTATTAAGATGTGCGATATTTAAGAAGTGATTAGCCCATAAAGGCTGTGTCTTCATGGGTGGGATTAATACTGTTTTGAAAGTGTGACTTTGAGCTTCTTTTCCCTTTTTGCCTTTTCACCTTCTTCCATGTGATGGTACAGCAAGAAGTCGCTCAGCAATGTCATTGCCTTGACCTTGATTTTCCAGTCACCACAAATGTATGGAAATAAATTTCTGCTCTTTATAAATTACTGAGTCTCGGGTATTTTGTTGGAGTATCACCAACAAACTTATACATATACCCCTTCATGTTATCACCGGGTAATAGCATAAATGTATGTTTAATCACATAACAGTTTGCCAGTGAGGTTGTACAATCTTACCTAGAATACATGAGAATCATAACAGCGCCAAATCTTTGCCAGGACTCAATAGACTAAGCCGGTTTTTCCTCAGTTGTTTTTGTGGATATGAAGAGGTATCTCACTGTGGTTTTTACTATATTATTGATGACTAATGACAATTGGCAAACACTTATACACTGGCATGTACTCTTCTAAGTGATTTGCATATGTTTGGTACCAAAACTAGCCTAGGAAATAGGTGCTGAAATCTCTACTGACCACAGGCAGGGGTTTCATTTTCAAGAATCTCGGTAAGATTGTTACCCCAGCAACTCTTCCTTCATAAGGAACCCTTGCACTTTTTCTAAGTTCTATATTATTATAATGTTAATATATTTTTAACCATTTAACATGTGGAAAATTAAGCTTCTGTTTTCATTAGATTTTCATTTGGTCACTGACCATTTTTTCGTGTGTTGTGCCTCTAATTTCCACTACTCGTAATATGTGTGGATTTATGGTGTAATTTTCATACTGTGGTTATTCATAGAAACACATAACTCACTATTGTTGAATATACTGTATATTTTTATTTTTGCTACCTCTAAAATAGTTTTCTTTCTTTCTGCTTTCCTGCAATTTTACTATGATGGCCTAGGTTTGCTTTTTTTCCTTCTGGTTTGGTGTTCTTAATACTTATAAAATTCATAGATAGAATTACTTTATCAGTATTTAAGAAATCTAAATGAGAAACTCTTCAACTATTTCCTCTTCCTGTTGCTTTCTCTTCTCCTTTGATCACTGCAATTACACTTTATGTTGCATTTTTCCATCTAATCTTATGTTTCTTATTCCTTTCTTGTATTTATTTATTTTTCTCTGTGCTTTAGTTACTCTATAATTTTTTTTTTTTTTTGTGGGTACCGGGGGGTCGACCTCAGGACCTCGCGCGCCAGCAAGCGCCCGTGTCGCTGAGCGATATCACCGGCCCCTTTTATTGTATGTGGGTTCCGGGAGTCGAACTCGGGCCCTCGCGCTTGCCGGGCAGGCGCTTAAGCCGCTGAGCCATCTCACCGGCCCTTTTTGGTTGTTTTTTGAGACAGGGTCTTGTTATGTAGCTCAGGCTGGCTTTGAACTCACTATGTAGTACAGGCTGGCCTTGAACTCCTGGCAATCCTCTTGCCTCAGCCTCCTAAGTGCTGGGATTACAGGCATGCACCACCACACCCCCCCTTAGAATTTTTTCTATGCATGTATGCTTGCTCACTAATTCTTTCTTTAGCTAGGTCTACCTTGTTAAATTATAAATTATTTTCTTAGTAATTCTTAGTGTTGTTTTGATTTGCATTTCTGTAATGGCCCAAAAGGCTGGCATTTATTTCATGAGCTTATTATCTATTTGTACTTCTTTAGAGAATTGTCTATTACTTGCAGTTGCCCCTCTTTTGATTGGGTCTAATTTTATTTTGGTGAGTCTAATTTTGTTAGTTCTTTATATTTTCTAGATATTAGGTAGCTGGGAATTGTGCCAGATTGAGGACTTAGTATTGGTTTCTGCTGCTGGCATATTAGACATTCAGTAGTGCCTCTAGCCAGAGTAGCCTTGGAGAATGGAAGTGCATTTGCTGAGCTCATGCATACTCTCTACCTCTGCCACTGTGGCCACTTTGTTCACGAGCCTATTGACCAATGACAGCAGTGGCTGAAGAAAAATGTTGACTGCTATTCAGGGAATGGGCCATCATATCCACTTGATTATTGAAGTCCTTTTCTGTGTAGGTCACTTTTTGGTGTTTACATGGCACACAAATAACTTTACATCCTATACCTATACGGAAAGGTCTATTCACATACCTCTTCCCCAAATATATTTGCCACCAATACTCCAGAGATGTTCTCTCCCAACCCTGACCATGTGGTCAGACCACTGACCACAGCCCATGAACCAGTATATAGTCACATATCTGGCCATTTTTTTTCTTCCACGCAAAATGTAGGATCAGGTGCACTGTCCAAAGTTCTGCCCACTGTGAAGATTTCCCTTCACTGCTGTTTTCAGGGATGTCCCAGCAAGGGGCTGTAATGCTGCAGCTGTCCAGCTGTGGATGGTGTCTGCGTAATGTGCAGAACCATCTGCCAACCAGGCCCTGGCCTTTTCTTCCTCTGCCAGCTGATCTTACGGTAAACATCATGAAGCCATAGGTGCATGCTGGGAGTCAGAAGGCAGTATAGCAGGAATAGGAGCCATGACCATCTGGGCAACTTCTTCATGCAACTTACTTGTGCCCTCTGGACCTGCTCTGTCTCAGACATGTACATCTCATTTCCATGTAATGATGGGCCGTCTCTGTAGATGTCCAACTTTATGACTAGATGGATGAGGTAATGCCCAGCTCAGGATAGGCGTTTCAGGTCTCGTGGTGACCTGGTGTCCCATGGTCAAGCATTCAATTTCCAGAAAGGCCCAGTAGCAGGCAAAAAGCTGCTTTTCAAAGGGAGAGTAGCTGTCTGCAGATGATGGCAGAGCCCTGCTCCAAAATCCTAAAGGCCACCTATGGGGGCCTGGCAGAGACTCCACACAGCATCTCTGTCTGCCACTGACACATCAAGGACCACTGGGTCTGCTGGATCACGCGGCCCCGGTGGCAGAGCAGCCTGCACAGCTGCCTGTTGCAGACCCTTCTCTTGTTCTGGGCCCCACTCAAAACCAGCAGTGTTCTGAGTCTCTTGGTAAATAGGCCAGAGTAAAAACACCTAAGTGAGGAATGTGCTGCTTACGAAATCCAAAATAGGTCCACCGGGCATTGTACCTCTTATTTTGGTTGTAGGGGGAGCCAGATGCAAGAACTCATCCTTCCCCTCACCCTTAGGAGCTTTCTGGGATTTTAGCCTAGTTATAGGCCTAGGGGCAAAAGCGAGTAGTGAGGGTGGGTCCTGAGAGAGTCCGCACTGTCCTGCTTGCTAACTGCATCAGGTAACAAAGGATTAGTTTCCTCAGGTATAGGAGGAGAGGCCAACACCACAGAATATAATTAGGAGATTATTATAGTATCCTGTGAGTATACGCTACCTTTATTTTAAGAGAAAGGACAAGAGCAGAAAACCTCAAAAAACAGACAAATCCAAGAAAACTTGTTGTTTTCATTGAAGCACTTCATTAAGAGAAACAAATTGTATTAAAATTCTACTCATAATATAATCACCTCTGGATGCATTTGAAAACTTCAGAGTCCTGAGTCCTGCCTCCTCTGTAAAGCCACGGGGTCAGATAATTGATGCGCATTACAGGCGCTTTAACCATCAGCTGCCTTTTGAGTGGAAGAACAGCAGAAATGGCATTAACGTCCTATTTGTACTGAAGTGACAAAATGGGATCACATAACTGGTATGGCCAATAGGTGTAGTCCTTTCTGGATAAGAAACTGGCTCTCCGCTTATTGTCTTGTTTTGGGTGCACTAGTGTAACTCATTCACAGATACTGCTGTCAGTTTCTTTTCCAGAAATGTAATGCTGATAGTTTTGGAATAAAACTTAGAGCATTAAAAAGAGAAAAAGAACAACAAAAATAAGATATTTACTGAACATTTACTGTGTTTGATAAATTACGTTTTGTGTCTTTTGGGAAACTTTGACATTTAACACACACTATCAATTCATATTTGAATAGAATGTAGAATGGCCGCTGCACTATTGCCAGCTAAGAGCTTGCTATCCTTTTAGCTGATTTCCAAATAAACTTAAGTGAATATTCAAGACATATATTCTGTCCAGATATAAAATTATAAATCTCATCACATTTATTAGCTATTTACCATTCTGTTCTTGTTTTGTTGTTGTTTTTGAGATGCTGAGAATTGAACCTAGTGCCTCATGCATTCTAGGCAAGTGTTCTGCTACTGAGCTCCATGCCCTGTCCCTTATCATTCTGTTCTTACAACTGGGCATGGGAAAAGAGCGAATATCTTTACCATGGCAAAAGGGATTATAAAATGTTTAAACACTATAGTTACTAATTTTATAATAACTCAAGGTACAATAGTGAGATCTAAAGTGCTAAAGAGAGGTATACTACCTTTTGTAACACGTTAAATTTTCTCTGGTGCAGTCTAAATGGAATGTACTTTCTATAGAAATTTCCATAATAAAATCATTGAGGAAGTAGCCTATATACCTTAACAATGATGTTTAAAGCAACAGGTTTTTAGCCAAAAAACTATTGCATTTCATAAATTTTCTTACATAGGTTAGCTTAAAGTTAAGTAGGAATGAATAGATATTTTAAAGCAGATTTGAAGCATATTAGCAAGCTTGACTGATAGTACCATAAATAAAAACGGATAAAATATTAATCTTTGATGCTTAATTGGGACAAAAGTGAATTTGGGAGAAAATAATACACATACAGCAAATTGTATTTTAGAACATACAATGTGGGGAAAATGACAAGTAATTTGCAGTTGTTTAGACATTTCTGTCAAATTCTACTTGAAATTATAATTATTTTAATGCATGTCAAACTTCTTCAAAACAGACTATTTTGTCTTTTTGCCTTCTTTGTTGTATTTCTTAAATTTTAAGTTATTAGTTACATAATGATTATTGATGAATTTATGTTGAATGTGGAGATTA
Organism: Erethizon dorsatum; assembly: GCA_028451465.1. NCBI lineage: Eukaryota > Metazoa > Chordata > Mammalia > Rodentia > Erethizontidae > Erethizon > Erethizon dorsatum. The sequence continues at coordinate 127,984,006 of CM051826.1, read as the reverse complement.
TTTAGACCAAGTCATAGTGGTTAAGGGCATAAGCATTTATCATTGTTTTTTTTGTTATTGTTGTTTTTTTATGTGGGTTCCGGGAGTCGACCTCAGGACCTTGCACTTGCCAGCAAGCGCTTGTGCCTCTGAGTGATATCACTGGCCCCTTTATTCCTTTATGTGAGTAACAGGAGTTGAACTCAGGACCTCATGCTTGCCAGGTAGGTGCTTATGCCGCTGAGCTATCTCACCAGCCCCTTATCATTGTTTTGTAGTCAAAGTCTTTAATCATATTTTCTTAGAACTAGTAGTAATTTTTGGATTTTGTATAAAAATGCTTTTCACTCCATAAAATGTTCTCTAGCTTTCTCCTTTATTTATTTATTTATTTTTGTGGATACTGGGGGTCGACCTCAGGACCTCGCGTGCCAGCAGGCGCCCGTGCCACTGAGCAATATCACCGGCCCTTTTTCGTATGTGGGTTCTGGGAGTCGAACTCGGGCCCTCGCGCTTGCCAGGCAGGCGCTTATGCTGCTGAGCCATCTCACCCGCCCCCTCTAGCTTTCTCTTGAGCTTTGCAATTATTTTGTGTGTGTGTGTGTGTGTGTGGGTACTGGGAATCGAACTCAGGACCTTGTGCCTGCCAGGCAAGCGTTTATGCCACTGAGCTATATCACTGGCCCTGAGCTTTGCAATTTTGCCTGTCATCTGGATTTTTTGTCCATCTGGGGCTTATTTTCATATATGATATTTGTTGGTGATAATGATAAAAATCTGTTTTTAATAAGGTGAATCAAGTTATCCAAAATAATTTGTTTTCTTATTTTCACATTTATTTGTAGTGGTACCTATGCTTAAATTCATAGTGATTTCTAGATTCTATTTGGTCTATTTTGCCTGTGAGAGTTATGTATTATTTTAACTGCAGTGACTTTAGATAACTAAATATCTGTTAGGATGTGTTTTCCTTGGTTTCTCTTATGTGTGTAGTTTTTAATTCTTATCATACTGTAGGCATTCATTTTCCCATATACATTTTAGGACCATTCATGTAATTCCATATTTTGGTTTATATTGATTTATCACTGTAAAGTATTTTGAAAAGAATGGCATCATTACAGTATTGATGCTCTTTATTACTGTTAGCATAATATATAACTGAATTTATATAGATGTCCTTTAATGTTCTTAATAGAGTTCTAAAATTATACATAAAGCTCTCAAATATTTTTATTTTTCTATTACAATATAATTGATTTTATATATTGAAAAATATTATTAATTTATAAATTCTTAGTTCCAACAACTGTCCTCTTTCTACTAGTATTTCAGTTCGTTTCAACTTGTATGAAGGAATTTAAACTCTTGGGCTTCACCCAAGTGTGACTTTGAATTGCATTGTCTGTAGAAATACTCTGAGACCCCTGGACTTCTCATTCTTATGTGCTATGCATTGGGTTTCTTGAAAGTCCGATGTCAATTCTGAGCCTGTTGCTAATTTCTTCTGCGAAAATGCTGTGTTCTTGTTCAGGGTAGAAGCCCTTCTACAACCGAAGATGTAAAACTTACTGAGTGACAAATGTGCCTGTCCCACATCTTGTCACTGTGGAGCAGACATACTGTGTGGCAGCAAAGCAATCAGGAAAATTTCCTCTCCCCAGCCACAACTGCCTGAAGCCTGGAGGGCTCTCCTTTTGGAAAATCACATTCATAGGCATTGAGGCACCCCGGTAAGTTGCTCCAAGAATTCGGAACGCTAGGAGTTAAGGAAACAAGAAGTATACCAAGTCAGTTGTGGTTTCTCTTTCTCTCTACAACAGCATCTATCAAAAGATTGGGCATAAAATCTCGACAGTACCTATGACTTATATTCACTAATACTGATTTTTAAAAATAAGGAAAAGAGGGGAAAGTTCACTAAAATTGCTAAACTAGGACATGACATCAGGTCCCCTTACCTGTTTGAATGGTGGAAACTCATCTGTAGAGCTCATAGAAGGACTCTCACCCATTAGGAAGATGAGTCCAGTCGAAAAGAGAAGACCTAAGCCTGAGTTCAAGCCCCTCCTGAATCCTCCTTCAATAGATACTAGATGGTATTCAGAACTAGTTTGAGTTGAACTGATATCATTTGTACTCGTAAGTACTGTAACACTTAATTCTGACACTAGGAAGTATGCCAAAATAAACTGGAATTTGGTAATCTTTATTTGAAAATAAAGCTACTGCTTAAATAATCTCTATTTGAGTGTGTGTGTGTGTGTGTGTGTGTGTGTACACACATGCCTATGGGGAGAGCATAGATCATATAGTTACAAGGTTTGGAAGTTTCAATAACTAAGTAGAAAAATCAGACTTATAACAGTCTTGAGGCTTTCTAGTGGACTTTAATATTTAAAAGAAATTTTAAAAATAGAAAAGAGTCAAAATGACAAAATTACATAGTAGAGATACCACTAAACTTGTATCCCAAAATAGAATAGAATGGATATTTTATAATTAAAAAATAAATATGGGCTTAGATTTTTGAAGAGTGATACAAGCCCTCGAGAGAAATTCAGCTTTTGTTTTGTGAGCAATGAAAAACCATTGAATTTTTGGGGGTAATAGAATGAAATAATCTAAATGATGATTACAAAGGCCCTCTCTGATTTTTGAGCAGAGAATGGGCAACAAAAATGCAAAGAAAAACTAATGGGAATCTACTGTGACAATCTAGTTGAGAAACAATGGCTACAAAGGGCCTTGTCAATGGGTAGAGTAAGAAGAGGTTGAAGTTTTTGGTAGATGGCTCTGGGTAGACACACGACAACTAGAAGAGATGATTAGACAATTGGCTATCCCACACTGATCATCTAGAGAGGCCAGCTGGTAACCCGACACCTATAAACCCTTGTCCTTCCTGGCCCTGGGATCCCTGCTTGCCCTGCTCACCTCATTCAGTGGAAGCAGTGCTAGACCGAGGTCACCAAGAGCCATTGCCCTTGGAGGACAGCATCTCCAATGCTCCGCTTCACATATTTCCCGTTGACATTTCAGCCAGTAAAGGTATTGATGTTCAGGGATTAAATACACATAAATATACAAATTGATAACTATGAACCCAAAGAGAGGACAGACATATTGTGACATTTTATATTTGTATGCTTACTTAAAACTCAAAGAGTTATACAAAAATTATTGATGTGGGTTGTTAAATTGGCAAGGCACAATTTAAACAGATTTTAAATATGTTTTAATAATTATATGCCACTTCACATCTATTACGCAGACAAACACTTAGAGCAAATTTTTATTTTAGTCATAAAGAACCATATATTTTTCCCTCTTGAGAACTATATGATCACACTCATTAAGTGGTGCACATGAAAAAAATAAGAGTGTTAATTATTTTTATAATGAAAAACTATGTATAAATAGAATGTGTTGATGTCATATTAATGAATATTAAAAACATTGAGAAGAGTCTATGCTATGCTTATTATAGCAAGTTATGCTTATGTCAAGATTTTAATTTCCACCTGTGGTCTAGCGAGGAAGACATTTTAAAGATATAAATTTAGATAAGTGGAGAAAGGGAGTACAAAAAGTTGGACAATAGTATAAGTTTATATTTAAGAAAAATTATTATTGGATTTACATATTTTAATGAAGAAAATCATTAATCAACTGAAAGAAAATGGCTAAGATATTTCTCCATATTGTTATTTAATAAATAATTTATATTTTCCTAGGTTAAGCAGCTTTGAAAGCTAAATTATTTTGTTATTATACTACTAATGTTTCAGAAACAATCATATGCAAATAGTGCAAACACTAGATTACTAACAAAACCTCAGGAAAGTTTTTCTCAGAAACTGACAAGTTGACTGGGAAATTGGTAAGGAAATAGAAAGAATCTAAAATAGCCAAAATAATTTTTAAAAAGAAGAGCAAAGCTGAAAGGCCTGCATCATTTGATTTCAAGATTTACGATTAAGTGACAGTGAGGATGGTAGCATGTTATTGCTTGTGTGTAGACATACAGATCAATGGCACAAAATGAATAGTTTAAAAGTGCATCTACACTTAAGCGGTGATTTCATTATTGGTGAAGGTGCTGAGGAAGTTTGGTAGATAAATGATAATATGTTTTAAAAAGTGATGAGGGGGCCGGTGAGATGGCTCAGCGGTTTAAGCGCCTGCCTTGCAAGCGCGAGGGCCCGAGTTCGACTCCCGGAACCCACATACAAAAAAGGGGCCGGTGATATCGCTCAGTGGCACGGGCGCCTGCTGGCGCGCGAGGTCCTGAGGTCGACCCCCCGGTACCCACAAAAAAAAAAAAAAAAAGTGATGAGGAAGTTGAGTAACTACAGGAGAAAAATATCTTTATATATAACTATTAACTGATACCATTTATAATAATTAACTCAAAATTGATAATTAACCTAAATTTAAAAACTAAAGCTGTAAGTCTTCTAGAACATAAAAAGGGAGAAGGATCTTGTAGTTTTAGATTAGGCAAAGATTTAATAGCTTATAACAAAGATCACAAACCAAAAAGTATAGAAAATGATAAACAGAACTTTGTCAAAATTAAAATTATCTTGCTCTTCCATAGTCACTGTAAAAAGTAAAAAGGCAAGATACAGGATGGGAACAACTACTTAAAAAACATATCTGATAAAGACTTGTATATAAATTTTTAAAGAACACATAACTCAATAACAATACTATAATATAATAAAAAGGTGAGATTAGAGCATGTACTTTACCAAAGAAGATACATGAATAATAATGAAAATTATTTCATATATGAAAATATATGTAACATCAATAGAAACAGAAAGAAAACAAAGTAAACCATGAGACCTCGTTACACATATTTGAGAATAATTAAAATTCCGAACAAGTAGCCATATCAAAGTTTGGTGAGGATGTGGAGTAACAAACTCATACATTGTTGGAAAAAATGGCAAATCATACAGACACTTTGCAAAATATTTTGGAAGTTGCTTATAAAAGTAAACTTATGCTTCTACTACATGAAGTTTTGTTCCTATGTAGTTTCCTATGAGAAATTAAAAGCTATAACCTCCAAAGGCCTGTCTGTGAGTGTTCATAGCAACCTCTTTTTATAGTAGCTGAAAACACTTGTAAATGGATAAAAGTGTTGTCAAATACCCGTGACATAGAATTATAGCAACAAAAAGATTGAACTACCGATTTGCACAAGAAGAGGATCGACTATCAAAGGCAATATGTAAGTGAAAGAACAGACACAAACACAAAATGTTACATTGTATGATTCCATGAACATGGAAGAGGCAGATCTACATCACTAGAAAGACCAGTGGTGACCAAGGGTCAGTCATAGAGGAAGGTTTTGGACTACAACAGGTCCAATGGGCACTTTGAGGGGTAGGGGACATGTTCTATATCTTGATTGGTAGTAGTTATAAGACTATGTATATGTTTATTGAATTAAATAAAATTGTATTTTTAATTGATGCATTTTATTACCTGTTAATAGTTCAATAAAGCTGATGTAAAGAAAAGTGTCTATTTGCAATATATGAATTTATTGAGTAGTTTGGGAATATATATTTTTACCAGAATAAATTATCTTTTTTGCAAAGATACTATATAACTCTATTTCTTTAAATCTTTTGTACAATTTACTAGAGGTTAGACTTTTTTGATCTCTTGCTTTCTTTTTGAAGTTGATATGTTATGGATATTGTTAATATTATTAGAGTTATTGCTATTGTGTACAGAATCTTATTTCCTACTATATTAGCTGTTACTGGCATGGTATAATTCTAATGCCAATAATGTTTAGTAAATTACTTATATAGAGTAACACTATTAATTTTTGTTAAGATTTTCTTTTAAATTTGCCAAGCCATCTTATTTTTCTAATGTGCTAATTTATTTTCATGTTTTCCAATTATGACTATCATATATTTATCTTAAAAAAACCCAAATATGTAAAACAATAATTGATGGAAATATATGAAGAAATATATGAATTAACATAAATAGTTGAACATTTTAACACAGTACTCTTAGCACAGATAGACCCTAGCAGGAAAAAAATAATTATGGAAGTAATAAAAATAGTACTGACTATGCTACATTGTAAGATTTGGCTTGTATTAATTTTTTAAACCACAGAGAAAATATATGTTGCAAATGATATTCTTGGTTTAAATATGTAAAATGTAATACATAAATAACATAATTTTATATAACTTTCTCAAATTACAGTTAATAAGTGTTAGAGCCGGGATTCAAACAGACAGAATAGCTCCAAGTTTTATGTTCTTTACCTCTTATTCTTCTTTGTAAAATTTAGTGCTAACAACATAAGTTTGAACTCATAATTTTTACTTTACAAGGATTGCGATGCAGACAAAAATAAAAATATCGTCAAAATTCAATAATCCACCAAATAAGCCTTAATATACATCAAAAAATCAAAATCCCAGCACTCTGGGAGGCTGAGGCAGAAGCATACCAAGTTCAAGCCCAGCCTGAAAAACGTAGTGACTTAACAAGACTTTGTCTCAAGATTAACCAAACCGGGCCAGTGAGATGGCTCAGCAGCGTAAACGCCTGCCTGGCAAGCGTGAGGGCCCGAGTTCGACTCCCGGTACTCACATACGAAAAAGGACTGGTGATAAAGCTCAGCGGCACAGGTGCCCGCTGGCGCACGAGGTCCTGATGTCAACCCCCAGTACCCACAAAAAAAAAAAAAAAAAAAGATTAACCAAACCAAAACAAAACCATGTTGTAGTTCACTGAAAAGACTCTGGGTTCAATGCCTAGATACAAATAAATAAATAAATAAATAAATAAATAAATAAATAAATAAAATCCAACAGATTATATTCTATGGCCACAATGATTATAATTAGAAATTACTAACAAAAGGAAGAAAAACATGCTTATAAACTAAATGTAATATCTACATTTCAAGGTACTACATATGCCTATACACCTCTAATCAGTTTTTAAAAAGCTTTCCAAAATGTTAATGACTATTGTTTTACTTACCATTTGCTACTTCCACCTCTCCTGTACCTGAAAATTCTATATGCCAAATTAATATATATGAATTAATAAGCCAATATAATTGTCTGGCTTATCTACTGTTATTTAGGGAATTATTCCAAGACTTAGCAGCCAAACAAGAAACATTTATGATTTTGTTTCTGGAGGTCAAAAAACCCGAGGAGCTGAGGAAATTTTCCAACCCCAGAGTCTCTCAGAAGACTACAGTGAAGCCTAGACGAGGGGCCCATCACTGTAAAGCTCAACTGGGGATGGATTAGCTTCCAAATCCATGGTTTCTCCACATGCAAAGCCTCAGAGGACCTCCCTGCTGACTCCATCATAGGGCTTCTCTCTCTAGGGCTACCTCCAACATGGCAGCTGAGTGCCACAAACAGAAGATGTTTTATGACATAATCTCAGAGCAATATCTCAACACTTTGGTCTTACTCTATTCATTAGAAATAAGCCAGTAAGTTCATCCTACACCAGGGTATGAATACTGGTAGGCACAGAATACTGGGGGTCATCATCAGGTACTTACTGCAGTGCACCCTTTGCTTTCCAGAGATTCATGTCTCTCCCTCTGAAAATACCCAAGATCCTCAAGTTTTATCCCATTACTGCATCAGCTCAAAGCACAGAATCTTGTCATCTAAACCAGGCCTATATGTGAACGAAGCTCTCTGGGGTGCTTCACGGTACAGCTCCATGGTTACAGTTCCTCTCAATCTGTAGGACAAGGAAACTGAAAGATAAATTTTCTGCCCTCAGTGTACACAACGTTCAACGATCAGACAGATATAGGGTAATTGCTGTAGGCATTCTTGTTAAAAAGAAAAAAAATCTCAGTGGACTATTCAAGGCAGCACACAATCACTCATCTATGAGAATTATAAAATGTATAAATGTTGAAAACTCCTTGATTAAGTGTCAAGCCCAGGGAATAATTCTGGGTTGGTCCTCATCTTTGCTCTGCAAACTCTTGGTTCTAGCCTAGGAGTGACTTTCCCTTTTTCCTGAAGAGTAACAAGGCTTTGTAGCAGAATTTGGGAGGTGCAAAAGCCTTTATTCATTTGATATTTTCTTTATTTTACAATCATTTTCAGTGTGGAAAGGCTGAGCACTTTTTAAATGATTGAGTCTTGAATCTTTTAAAATAAATTTTCTTTCAAATTTTCTTTTTTTTTTCTGTTATATTTCACTATTAGCAGCAAGAAAAGATGAGGAAGAACCTTCAAACTTTTCTTAGATTTCTTAGACAAATCATTTGTTCCTTAGGCACATTTTCTATTTTCTATACAATTCCATTTGTCGTTTCTAGCCTTTATGACGTTATATAATAAAGAACTCCCCATTTTCGGTTTTCAAAGAGATATTCTTTGCTTTCCAGTAAGCTCTTACCTCAGTGCACTCAAAGCCCAAACATTCAGTGAGTTCGAGGCACTTCTAAGCTTTCACAAAGTATCCCTTCAGTGTCTCCTGCTCCATTTCAAAGCTGTTCCCATGTTTTAGATTTTTGCAATGGCAATTTGAAGCTTCTGGTACCAACATTTAAATCTGTTATCTATGTCTGCTTAATAAAAGCACTCCAAACTTTAGTGGTTGAAATAACGAACTTTTATTATTTATTTGCTTCTGTGCGTCAGGAAACCAAGAGCATCTTTGCTTCCTGTTTCTGCCTAATGGCCTCCAATGAGACTGCAATCAAGGTGTCAGCGGAACAGAATTATCTCAAATTTTAACCCTGGTAGGATTCATATCTAAGCTTGTCCTCATTGTCTTGGCATGCTACAGCGTATCTATTTCGAGGAATAATAATGGGATTGCCTCATGACAAGTCAGCCGCTGCAAGTCAGAGCAAGCCAGACTTCCAGAGACAAAGGCTGTAGTCTTTATAAGCTAAGGTCAAAGTGCTTCTGCCTTGCTTACCTACTAGAAGCAAGTCATTACATACAACACATATTCAAGAGTAGAGAATTATAAAAGGTCTTGAATACCAGAAGACAGGATCCCTTGGCATGGAAAGTGTGTGCGAAGGGTGAGATGGGGTACAAACTCAGAGTTTGTACAAATGTATACCATAAGGATTTGGGGTTGTCTGTAACATTGTGCTACATATTGTCTGCAATCAGGAGGATTTTACAAAATATATTTTATACTGCATATCTTAAATGGGAAACCACAAATATTTTATGACTGAAAAGTAATCTCAGGGTATCCTTTAACTTTAATTTAGTATATTCTTATCAAATATAGGTGAATTTACTTTTTTTCAGATTTCTCATTTTTGTCTGGTATTCATCTGCATTTTGATAGTATATTCTTATCAAATATAGGTGAATTTACTTTTTTTAGATTTCTCATTTTTTCTTGTACTCATCTGCATTTTGAAGAAGACCATTACTTAAAGCATTGTAGTCTCAATAAGAGAGGTTTTTCATCATTTTCCAATATAGAAATTTGTATAAGACTTACCATGAGCTATCATACTGCCATGTCTATTTATATTATGTCTCCACAATGTTTATATTTGTACAATAAAGTTTCTTAAAGTATAAAATTAGACTTGGTTCTGAGAAAATATCCTGAATTAGTTAAGGTTTAGTAAAAACTGCTTTAAAATAAGGAATTGTTTTTATTTTATTTTATTTTATTTTATTTTTTTGAGTCAGGGTGTCACCATGTAGTTCAGGCTGGCCTTGAACTCACTACGTAGCCCAGGCTGGCTTTGAACTCTCAGTGATCCTCCTGCCTCAGCCTCCCAAGTGCTGAGATTATAGGCATGAGCCACCACGCCCAGCTGGAATTGTTTTTATAAATGAGATTTTGAAAAGCAGAAAAGGGACAAAGAGGAAACTAGAGGTTCACAGTGGCATAATGCTTCTACTACCCTTGGGCAGGGAAACCAAAGGGAAGTGGTGGTATTACTGTGTAACGTCCGTGGAAGAGGGGTCCGAGAAGGGAGACGCTCCAAGAACCACACAGGCTCTTATGTAAAAGGCACGGGGTTTATTGAAAGGCTACACTAGCGTAGGGTCACCAGTGAATGTGCTAAGGCGACGACGAAGGGCAGGAGCAAGGGGTTTCTATAGGGTTGGGTATGGTAATTAGGGATAGGCAAGCGAAGTTTTACAGAAGCCAATCGCAAAGAGTTAAAGGGTAATTAATACATTCATTGGTTACTTAGGGGAACCTATAGATAGGGGAGCTTAGCAAACGGGCAACCAATCAGTTTGGAGGAAAGGCTAACAAAGGAGACAAAGGAGCCCGGGCGCGGGAATGTAGCCCGGGCGCGGGAATGTAGCCCACGCGCGGGAATGTAGCCCGCGCGCGGGAATGTAGCCCGCACGTGGGCTTGGCAACCAGCCAAGTCACATGATTTCCAGGAATTTGCCCTGAGACAGAGTAACAGAAACTTAGTCTAATAGGTTAGAGCCCAATAAGTTAGAGCCCTAATGGCCATCGCATAGTTCGGCCTAACACATCAGAATTACAACTTGTATAACTTTTATATGAATCTTTCAACAAACATAACTTTATGTCACATCAAACTTCACATTCCCCCCTTTTCTTAGGAGAATCTTTAATCTTAAAGATGGGAGTCTTGTTGGAGGGATTGGTATTGTTGTCTAATAACCATAAGTTTGACTGTTGATATTTGTTGTCTAATGAAGGTAGTTATTCGATTTAGCACACATGGTCCTATAGTGACCAGGAGGAGTATTACTAAAAGGGGGCCCGCCAGCGGTATCAAGTAAGGGAGGACGCCATCCCATAAACCTCCATAGGGCGTTCTGGTTTCCCATTTTCTCTGTCATTGTTTTAGACGTTGGTTTAATCTGTCCATGGACTCCTTGACCACCCCTGAATTGTCGGCATAAAAACAACATTTTTCTTGTAAGGCAGCGCATAGTCCCCCTTCTTTCATAAAAAGGAGGTCTAGTCCACGTCTATTTTGTAATACCACTTCAGACAGGGAGGTTAGAGAGTCCTGGAGGGCCTTTATGGACATTTCTAATTCCTGTAGATCTTGATCAATTACTTTTTGCATTGAATCTATATATTTAGTGCCCTGAATGAGCGCTGTGGTCCCTGTACCCACACCGGTGGCGATTCCCAGGCCAGCTGGAACAGCTAAAGTTAAAGATATGGGTTCTCTCTGGTACCTGGTTGTTGCCTTATCCATGATTTTTTCAAAAGACTTGCTAGAGTAATATATGATCCAAGGAAACAATTTTACCATTACACAATAGTGAGCTGAATTGTTAAACACCTTGGTAAAGACACAGTGGGTGATTCCAGTGTTACAGGCCCAGCGGGTCCCGTCTAGGGGGAGTAAATATCCTGTTGATGTAGAGACATTACGAGTCTGTAGGCACAACTGTCTTATACTTTTTGGAGGTGTCCCTATGCAGATCCCTTTCCCTGAGACTTCAGAAAGGGTGAGGCGGTGATTGCCATTCCAATCACAGGAATCATCTGTCTGTAGGCCTTGGTAAGTGCCATTAATTGCAATGCCCTCATAGTATGGGGGTGCCGCAGATAAGCATAGCCAGCAAGATTGTGTTAGGTCACTCTGGGTATAATTTAACATCGAATAGGCTCCCAATATAAGATTATATAATCTATCTACTGTTTCAGCTGGCTGCCTGGTTGGGAGCTGGTCTGGCTGGTGTATAAAGTCGGACTCAGTCTGTGAAGATAATGCCATAGCAGAGCTGGACACATTAAATGAGGCAGTGTTCATGGGCATAGGAGTGGGGGTGGTTGTGGCCAATTTAGGGGCTCGAGTGAGTTTGGGTTGAGTCTTGGGCTTTAGGACTGGATTTGGGTCAATTGCAACCTTCGGTTTTATGTCTTCTTTTTTTATGAGAATAAGGCTTCCCCGGTTATGCCCGTAATGGTGTTGTTTCCATAGTCTAAAGCCCCATGTTCGCCCTGTTAACCAGCCAGGGTCATTTAAACTTCGGGGCTTGAGGCAGAAGTTACAATTGAACGGGCAGGACCCAGAAGTCCCTTTTTTCCATTCCCCCTGTAGATATCGATCAGGAGATGGGGGTTTCCAGCCTGTGGCTATTGTCTCACAACCCCAATAGGGACAATAATAGGACCGTATGTCGTTGCAATAGCCCCTGCCAGGGTTAGAGGCGGGACACATGTATATATGGCTGTCGCGACAGTCAGGCTTAACTGTATAGGGGCCACGAAGGAAGTGACAAGGTGACATGCACAGATTAGGCTCTCCGGGGCCCTCCCAGGCTAGAAGGGTGCGGTGGTCTTCCCAGCTAAATATTGTCCATTTCCACAGTTGGTGTATATTATGTCCCATACAGAGGGACAGCAACCCATTTAGTATTAACCAGTACATCTTAGACAATTAAGGACACTCAATCCGGTTACAGTAATCAGGTAAGTTAGGATGAAAACAACTTTTTGGGGAAATTCCCAGTGTTGTTCATGTAAAACAGTCCAAAAGGCTATAGCAAAAATTAGAATCAGAAGAGCAAATACAATTATAAATGCCAACGGATAACAATGCATGGAGCAGTCTTACGGATTGCGGGTAAGCTTGATCTTAAGAGGGTCTTGAGTCTTCTGGAGGATCCAGGAGTCGATCTCCGACGGGGGAGCTGTGGGCTTGAGGTGTGAAGCGTGTATCCAGGAAGCAATGCCGTCCACTTTAACAGCTGTGGGGGTTGTCAACAGCACCTGGTATGGTCCCTTCCAGCGTGGTTGGAGAGTTTCAACCTGGTGTCGACGGACAAGCACCCAGTCTCCAACCTGGTATGGATGGGGAACAAGGGTGTCTCCCGGTTGATAAGCCTGGGAGAGTTGCGTCCACAGCGTCCGTCGGACCTGGTCAAGAAGCAAGAGTCTATCAGCGAGGGGGGTAGGCAGGGCAGCATTATAAGGCCAGTTGTTGAGGTCCTGTATTGGTGGAGGCGTCCCGAACAGGATTTCAAAGGGAGTTAGGTGTGGGGATACAGAATAGGGGGTATTTCTAGCTCTAAATAGGGCAAAAGGTAGGAGCATGGTCCAATCTTTATGACCGGTCTCTAGAGCCAATTTTGTTAAGGTCTCTTTAATCGTCCTATTCATTCTTTCTACTTGTCCTGAACTCTGGGGTCTATATGCACAATGTAATTTCCAATTTATCCCCAGGATCTTGGCCACTCCCTGACTTACCTTGGACACGAACGCCGGCCCATTGTCTGACCCGATTACCTTAGGCAGTCCGAATCGAGGAAATATTTCTTCTATTAACTTTTTTACTACTACTTGGGCTGTTTTGGTCTTCATAGGAAATGCTTCAGTCCATCCAGAAAAGGTGTCTACGAACACTAGTAAATATTTGAATCTACATTTTGTGAACTTAATCTCAGTGAAATCCACTTCCCAGAATTGTCCAGGTTTAGTCCCTCGTAATCTTTTTCCTCGTGTTACGGGAGAGGGGTGAGCATTAATTAGTTGGCAAGCTTTGCAGGAGGTGGCCACTTGTTTGGCCAACTCCGAGATTTTGAACAATGGGAAATGGTTGGCATATTGTTTGGCCACCAGCGTAAGTTTTTTAGCCCCTAGATGAGTTAGGCGGTGGGCCTTTTGTAGAAATTCTCTCAGGTCAGATTCTTTTATGAGTGGAAGTGGATCAGCTTTGGTCAACTCTCCCTCTGTAGAATCAGGAGTTTTTAAAAGAAGTTCAGTAGGCCCCAACAATGCGGCTTGCTTAGCCGTTTTGTCTGTAAAGTTATTTCCTCTCACCACTGGATTATCTCCCTTCTGATGGCCATTGCAATGTACAATAGCTAATTTTTGGGGTAACAGGATAGCGGACAAGAGTCTTAATATCTCCTGTTTATTTTTAATCTCTTTTCCCGCCAAAGTTAGCAACCCTCTTTGTTGGTAAATGGCTCCATGAACATGGGCAGTGGCAAAGGCATAACGGCTGTCAGTATAAATTGTCGCCTTTTTGCCCTTGGCCAGTTCTAGGGCTGTTGTGAGGGCAATCAATTCTGCCCTCTGGGCAGAGGTGTTTTCTCTGAGTCCCGAGGACCAAATGACTTTGTCCTTTGACACTACCGCCGCCCCCGCATGTCTCTTACCGTTTAATATGTAGCTGCTGCCATCAGTGTACCAGGTTACCTCTGTGTCTGGAAGAGGTTGGTCCATCAAGTCGCACCGGATCCCAGATTCTTCAGCCAGAATGTCTTGGCAGTTATGGAGGATGTGGTCGGCGGAGGTAGCGGGGAGCAGGGTGGCCGGATTGAGAGCGGCTGGTGAACCAAAGGTTATTCGGTCCTTGTTTAGCAAGAGGCTTTGATAATGAGTGATCCTAGCATTAGAGAGCCATCTATCGGGTGGCTGACGAATTATGCTCTAATGCATGAGGGGCCACAATAGTGAGGTTTTGCCCCAGAGTCAGTTTGTCCGCATCTTTAGTTAATAGGGCGGCTGCAGCTATGGCTTTTAAACAGGAGGGCCATCCGCTTGCCACTGGGTCCAGTCTTTTTGATAAGTAAGCCACTGGTCATTTCCAGGGTCCCAATGTCTGAGTTGAAACCCCTCGGGCAACATTTTCTCTTTCCTCTATGTAGAGAGTGAAAGGTTTGTCTATGTTTGGTAAGGCCAAAGCCGGAGCGGACAGCAAAGCCCTTTTAATATTATCAAAAGCCAGTTGTTGTTCTTTATCCCACACAAAAGGAGTCCCTTCTTTAAGGAGTGGGTAGAGTGGCGCTGCCAGGGATGCAAATCCTGGAATCCAGAGACGGCAGAAGCCTGCCATTCCTAGGAACTCGCGTAGTTCTTTGCGTCTTTTGGGGATGGGAATCTGAGCAACAGTTTGTTTTCTGACGTCTGTAAGCCATCTCTTACCATCTTTAAGCAAATACCCCAGGAAGTGGACTTCCTTTTGACAAATTTGAGCCTTTTTTGCAGAGGCTGGATATCCCATCTTACCCAGCTCCCGTAGTAGGCCCTTGGTCCCAGAGAGGCAGCTCGATTTTGTCTCAGCCGCCAGCAGGAGGTCATCGATATATTGAAGGAGGGTTACCTCTGGGTGTCGGGTTCAAAAACCCATCAAGTCTCTATGGAGTGCCTCGTCAAATATCGTCGGAGAGTTCTTGAAACCCTGAGGGAGGCGTGTCCAAGTGAGTTGTCCAGATGTGCCTCCGTCGGGATCAGTCCACTCAAAAGCAAATATCAATTGACTGTCTTTATGGAGAGGCAAACAGAAGAAAGCATCTTTCAAATCCAGAACAGTATACCAAGTTTTTGTGGGACTGAGCATGCTAAGCAGGTTATATGGGTTAGGCACTGTAGGGTGTAAGTCTTCTATTCTATTATTTACTTCTCTCAAATCTTGAACAGGCCGATAGTCATTTGTGCCTGGCTTTTTAACGGGCAGCAATGGGGTGTTCCAGGCGGATTTGCAGGGTCTTAAGACTCCTAAATCCAGAAATCTTTGGATATGCACCTTTATGCCTTGATGGGCTTCTTTATTAATAGGATATTGTTTGACCCGGACTGGGCTGGCGGTGGCCTTTAATGTGATTACCACCAGGGGTTGTAAGGCAGCTAGCCCTAACCCAGCCGTCTCAGCCCAGGCCTCAGGAAAGTCAGTCATCCAATTCTGGGCTAGGGCAAGCACCTGGGGTTGGTCATGAAGTCGATATTCATCCTCTAATGACAAGGTTAACATGGTTGTCAATGGCTGGTCCACCAGAGGGTTTTGAAAAACAACCTGTGGACCCGTAGGTTCGAACGTTATCTTAGCCCGGAGTTTAGTCAATAGATCTCTGCCCATTAAAGGAGCAGGACATTCAGGTATCACTAGGAAGGAGTGCTGTACAGTTCCTTTTCCTACGTTTACTGTTCTCTGAGTTGTCCATGTTCAATATCTGCTACCATTGGCCCCCTGAACTAAAGACCTCTTGGGAGAAAGAGCTCCAAGTGGTGCTTGCAAAGCAGAATATACAGCCCCCGTGTCTACTTCAAAGTTGACAGGGGTTCCCTCCACATTGAAAGTTACCCTGAGTTCGGGGAGGGGATCCAAACCCCGTCGCCCCTAATCATCTTCTTCTTCCAGGGCTAGCAAAGTGTGCTTGGAAGTTTTTGACTTTTCTCTCTCCTGTTTTCTCATTAATTTGATACATTCTCTAATGCGGTGTCCCTTTTTTTTGCAATATGCACATTGGTCAGGGTCTAAAGGAGGGCGTCGTGGTTTTTTCTTATCTTTCTGTTCCTCACTCTGAGCTGCCTTAGTAACTACAGTGGCCAAGATTTTTCCAAACACTCTAGCTTGTCTTTTTTTTTTCTTAATTTCTTTTTCCTCTTCTGTCTCCCTTTTAAAATACACTTTTTCTGCTTCTTTAACTAAATCCTGTAGATTAAAAGTAGGTAACCCTTCAGAGCATTGCAGCTTTTTTCTAATATCAGGGGCCGACTGCCCGATAAAAGTCATAGCCACTGTTCCTTGCATTTGCTCACTCTGAGGATCAAACGGCGAATACCTGCGATAAGCCTCCATTACTCTCTCTAGAAATGCCGCAGGGGTCTCTGTAGGCCCCTGAATTACCTCTCTTACCTTAGCCAAATTAGTAGGGCGGCGAGCAGCCGCCCGGAGACCCGCCATTAGAGTCCGGCGATAAATGGACAGATGCTCCCTACCTTGAGGCGAGTTAGGGTCCCAGGTCGGGCGATTCAGGGGAAAGAGATCATCAATGAGATTCTGTAGTGGCGTAGGTTGACCATCGGGTCCTGGAACGAGTTTGCGTGCCTCAACCAGGATACGTCCGCACTCTTCTGTCGTAAAAAGGGTACCTAGGAGTTGTTGACAATCGTCCCAGGTGGGCTGATGAGAAAACATCAAAGAATCCATAAGATTAGTTAACTTAGATGGATCCTCGGAGAAAGGAGGATTATTATTTTTCCAATTATAAAGGTCAGAGGTGGAGAAAGGCCAGTATTGGAGAGCTGGCATTTCTCCCCCATTACCATCATCTATAGGTGGCCCATAGGGCCGGAGGGGTAGGGTAACGGCTACGTCTCTATCACGGGAGCGTGTTCTTCGCGCCGGTCCTTCGTCATCGGAATCCGACGGTGGTGAGGCTGTAAAAGGAGGGGCTGATGGAGGCGGATCAGCCACGGGGGGTGGAGGAGCCCTCCTCGGTGGGACATAATTGGGGGGGGTCCATGTCCCAGCCAATCAAGTCACCCTGTGACTCGGGCAAAACCACAGGGCGTGTATGGGCGGGAAGCGCCTTAGGTCCCTCCGCCGGCAGGGGGGACAGAAAGGGTTTTACCCAAGCGGGAGGATTTTCACTGAGATCTTGCCAAACTAGGATGTAAGCTTGCTGGTCAGGGTGCCCCCGAGGGCCTTCTCTGAAGATAACTTCTTTAACTGCTTGGATCAGGTTTGGATTGAAGGAGCCTTCAGGCGGCCAGTCAACCTGAAAAAGAGGCCACTCGGAGCGGCAAAAAGTTATCCACTTCCCCTTATTCACTAGGAGAGATAAATTGTGAGCAGCTTGTTTGACCTCTGACCAGTGGGCCAGTGTGAGGTCTAATGGTCCAGAGACGGTTTGTCCCATTGTTCTGTGGAGAGAATGTAATGATAACGCTTGCGCCAGGGAGTGAAAGAGAGAACAAAAGAGCGAAATGACTCCGATACGAAACACACTCAGCAGTGACTGCTGAAACTAACGGGTCTGAAACCCCAAAATTACTCCGCGGAGTTGGGGCCCAATTAAGGGCCACCCCAAACGAACGGAGAGAGAAGGAAAAGGAAATTCTCTCCCAAACGACACTGCAGCGTCAGGCAAATGGAGTCACGAGCGAAGTCAGAACAAAAGAACAAGGTATAGTCGAGAGGCAGAAATATAAAAAAACGGCCGTACTTACCCCAAGAGGCGCAGTGTCGGCCATTGAAGCCTCTCCCCTGGCCCCTCTTTAATCCCGGACGAGCCCCCAAATGTAACGTCCGCGGAAGAGGGGTCCGAGAAGGGAGACGCTCCAAGAACCACACAGGCTCTTATGTAAAAGGCACGGGGTTTATTGAAAGGCTACACTAGCGTAGGGTCACCCAGCGAATGTGCTAAGGCGACGACGAAGGGCAGGAGCAAGGGGTTTCTATAGGGTTGGGTATGGTAATGAGGGATAGGCAAGCGAAGTTTTACAGAAGCCAATCGCAAAGAGTTAAAGGGTAATTAATACATTCATTGGTTACTTAGGGGAACCTATAGATAGGGGAGCTTAGCAAACGGGCAACCAATCAGTTTGGAGGAAAGGCTAACAAAGGAGACAAAGGAGCCCGGGCGCGGGAATGTAGCCCGCGCGCGGGAATGTAGCCCACGCGTGGGCTTGGCAACCAGCCAAGTCACATGATTTCCAGGAATTTGCCCTGAGACAGAGTAACAGAAACTTAGTCTAATAGGTTAGAGCCCAATAAGTTAGAGCCCTAATGGCCATCGCATAGTTCGGCCTAACACATCAGAATTACAACTTGTATAACTTTTATATGAATCTTTCAACAAACATAACTTTATGTCACATCAAACTTCACAACTGAACCTAGAGGAGGGCTATTCTGCAGCTGGTGCTCAGACTTCTGAAGAGGATCTATGGTTCAGCTGTGCTCAGAATGGAAAAGAGGAAACCATTCAACCTGATTCTTCTGAAGTGCTAGATCCCCAGTGCTTATTTCTGGGCTCTTATTCATATCTCATAGAGAATGATTTGTGGTTGCTGGGTGTGTCAGTACGAGTGAGATTCTGGACCTAGCTGTACTACAAGAGAGGCCACAAGACCACTGAGCTAGAAGCTTTAATTTTCAGCCTGTAATCTTCCAGTGGTGACTACCACCAGATGAGATTAATCTCCACTGGCAATGGAGCTGGCTGAGAGACTGAAGGTAAGTTAAGTGCTCCTTACAACAGAATACAATGCTCTAAGTTTCTTGAAGAATTGACCACATAGAAAATTCTGGGATTTTTTGAAAATGTCATATATATTTATTTTCAGGTTATTAAGAGCCTTGATTCAATAAGCACTGGTAAAACAAAGTTGTCACAGATTGGCTTTCCAATAGACAGATGCCGGAAAAGAATCGAACTGTAAGATACTAAGGGTAAACCTCTGTAATGAAAAAGAGGAAGATGAAGAATTAAGTTAACCAGTTTTTCTCAAACTTCATCATCCCTCAGAATCACTCAAAGGGTTTCTTTTTTTTAAACAGAAATTGCTGATATTCACTCCTAGAATATCTGATTTGATAGTTACGTGGTGAGTTGTTGATACTGTTGGTATGCGCTTTGTGTAGAGGAAGACTAACTGTAATGCAAATTGAAGAAAAACCTTGGTCAATTTGGCAGAAAGCTTTCAGAACATTGCCCATCTAACAACATCCGTTTGGGTCAAAAGGACCAAGCCCTTTGCTCATCTCTCTCAATTATTGTATTTAAATTTTCTTGTGAAAGAAATGGATCTGAGTGGGGCTGGCTATCTTTAGCTGAGTCTGGCTCTGAAGAATTTAAGAGCTGGAGGCAGTCTCCAAACCTTCTTCTTCAATGTTGGACAATAAGGCCTTCTGTTATATGGAGAATCAGGCAGTACAACTCCACAATCTACCAAAAAGTTTGAAATGAAGTTTCTTCACTATAGATCATTATGAATTTTTAAAAATTTCAATTAAAAGCCTATGGGGCAGTCTTGTCATAAAGGGGCGTTGTCATGGGTGTATAATACCCTCGTTATTCTTTACAATATTTCTATTAATGAATTATTAATTTTAATTTTATGAGTTTTATTGTATTAAACAATGAGTGTTTAACAGGAAAAAAATAAAAAATGTTGGATTTTTAATATTTATTTTGTTTATAAAAAAGCATCAAAATTTTCAGTATAAACTTTTTTGCTGTACAAAGATAACAAAAGAAATAAATTCCTATATGATCTAAAATGAAAATACCAATAGAATGCTATAAAAACATAATCTTTACTTCAACCATCACACCTAAAGCAGTCTGCATACATGACAACAGCATGTTCCATACACACAAATTGCCTAAACTGACAGCACATGTGTTTTGCTTTCCTGGCCTTTTTGTAGGACATACTTGACATCTCAATGGTCATGCTGTTTTTTCAGGAGGTTCTTATTATATTAATGTGTAGTTGACAGGAACGTAAAATACAAATAAAATAAAGTACTAAATTCTCAATACGTATTGTGCTTTTAGAATAAACATCAACCTTTTCACATAAGCTGTGTACTTGTTTACAAAACTTAGAAGATAACATCAGAAATAAATTTATATGTGAACTACAATGAAAATGCCAATAGGACTCTACAACAAAAATAACCTTTCTTCAATTGTCACATACAAGGCAGTCTTCACACATGACAACTGAATGTTCCATGTACATGTCTCTCTTACATAGACAACACATGTCCTTCGCGTTCCTTTCCTGTGTGGCAGGCCATTCTTGTCACCTCTTTTGTCTTCATGTTTTGTCAGGAGCTTCCTAATATATTGTATGACATGCCCTTAGCAGGAAAATAAGATATCAATAAAATAAAATATCAAACATGTAATGAATGCATAGAATAGACATCAACATTTTCATATCGGCTGTTTGCTTGCTTACAAAATCTGAAAGATAACATCAGAAATAAAAACCAATGTGAACTACAATGTAAATATAAACAAATATCTACTACAGAAATAATTTTTGCTTGAATTTTCACACCCATGGCAGTCTTCACACATGAAAATTGCCTGTTCCATATACAAGTATCGCTTACAATGATAGCACATATGTTTTGTTTACCTTTCCTTTCTTTTTTTTTTTTTTTGTGGGTACTGGGGGGTCCACCTCAGGACCTCACGTGCCAGCAGGCGCCCGTGCCGCCCAGTGATATCACCGGCCCCTTTTTCATATGTGGGTTCACGGGAGTCGAACTCGGGCCTTTGCACTTCCCGGGCAGGCGCTTACGCCGCCGAGCCATCTCACCAGCCCCGACCTGTCCTTTCTTGTAGGGCACAATTGACATCTTTTTGGTTTTATTGTTGTAGCAGGTCCTTGTGATGCTGTGCCTGCCAGTTCATCTGTCAGCTCGCCAGTGTGGTCCACAATTGTTTTGCATATCTCTGTGCAGAAGCATTCTGATTTTCCTCTGCTGTAAATGATTTCTTATGAGTCCTGGTCCCAATCCTCTAAGAAAATTTCTCTGGTATTTTTCAGTTGTTATTTTCTTTGTAAACTATCAAACTATTTATGCCACACATGTTTAGGATTGAGTAAAACACAACCATTGGCCAACACTTTGTTTTTCAAGTGACATCATAGTTGCTCTATAACTCATCAACAAAATCTACACCACCTTTGGTTTTGTTGTGGAAAGTTACCATCTCAGGCTTCCATTTTGTCAAGGTTTCCTTATCAATATTTCCATCACAGTGCAATGTTGATATCAGCAGTACCAGTTTATTTTTCTTTGCCATGTACAAGGCCAATGTTATATCCTTCTGAAATCCAAAGGTTGTATTACCCAATTCTCTGTTTTTTTTTTTTTTTTTTTTTTGTGGGTACCGGGGGGGTCGACCTCAGGACCTCGCGTGCCAACAGGCACCCGTGCCACTGAGCGATATCACTGGCCCCTTTTTTGTATGTGGGATCCGGGAGTTGAACTCGGGCCCTCGCACTTGCAAGGCAGGCGCTTACGCTGCTGAGCCATCTCACTGGCCCCAATTCTCTGTTTTGAAATTGCAACATTTCACTTGGAATTTCTGCTTTGTTCCTGCATACAGTACCTATGCTAGTCAACTTGTGCTCTTTTATCAAATGCAACATCAATTGGAAACTGGTAAACTAGCTGTCAAATATCACATTCCAATTAATTTTGGAGATGGGATCCAAGGATCTGGTGGGTGAGTTCCAGAATAAATTTCTAAATTGAAGGCATAATTGCTTACACAAGGGCATAAATTTTTTGCACTATTTAAAAAAAATTTTTTTTTTTTGGCATATACTGCCTGAAGCTACAAGGCCCATGAAATGCTGCAAGATGTTTATCAATAGTCGTGTATTAAATGGTGTGCAAATTGTTTGACAATTACAAATCTCTCAAGTAATTAGTAGATAGCAGCCAGATTATCAGTTGTTTTTCTTTCTTGGCAGTTGTTTTGTCATCAAACCTCAGGAAACTCTGAAGGAAATCAAATAACCTCCTCAAATGAAATAAAATTTTATCAAGTCCACACCCATCACTTTTCTATGAGTCTTTTACATTCCTGCAATTACCATGAGAAAGTTCTGCTAAGCACACCAGACCTATGAATGCTTTCAGTTCAGCTAGTGAGGTATCTGTCATAATAAATATATTTTTGAGTATGGTTATTTGTACATACAGAACATTTTACTTGTATTTCAGCATTTGTGTATTTCACAACATCTTGTAGCACTTTGTCTGTAACAATTGCCAACACTGAATTGCAGTGCTGTCATTCCATCCAATAGGTTTCACCCCTGCCAAGATCCTCACTATATATTTGGACCTAGTTTTAACAATTGATCAATCCATTTGGTTGAATGACCATTTTGTACCATCTCAAATATGTACTCACATTGCTGTTTCTTTGTCATCTGAATCCAGGAGGTCTGTATTCCCTGTCTCTGTATCTGGTCAATTCTTGTTCCATTTCATTGTCAGAGGAACTTTGGCTCCTCACATAGTCAACATCAAAGTCATTATCACCTTAATTACCCATGTATGAGTAACGTGATGATTCACTTTTGTCCTTCTCCAAAACTTGCAAATTTTGTTTTTTATGTGCCTTTACTGAATTGGGCTACTTCTACCAGAAAAATCAAAAGAAAACTTGTTTTAAAAACAAATCCTTCATGCACAGAAATTTAGCAATAAGCATTTCATGGGTAAAACTCATCTGCTGCTGCTTTGGAGCTCCTGTACACACCTTGCCTTTCATCTGCCGAGTAGGTGAATACACAGAGGGGTATTTGCTTTCACCAGATTCAGCTACTGTGAGTCATACTCACATTCCATTGTGGTAAGATACATGGTTACATAACAGAAGAATGGTATGGGTGTATTTTACTGGCTGTGATACTCAGGTTAACATATGCAAAACCTGTTAGATGGAGCATAATGTGGGTAAAAATCCCAGTTTGACACTTTTGCACATGTGCACACACCTTGCTATTTGTAATACCAATAGGGTAAACACAGAGATTGCTTCCTGTATCCTCCAGGTGCAGCTACTGAGATGCATAACTGGCTACAATTATGCTAAAGTACAAAGTTACAGTAGAAAATTAGGGGGTGGGTTGTTGTGACGCAATTAATATAGTATCTAATGTTCAAAGAAAACATTATCTATAGGATTACAGTTTCCTACTCAACCACAAAACAAAATAGAAAGAAAAATATGCATGCAAAATGAATGTGATATCTCTGTGTCCTCATATTATTCTGAAATAATTGTGCAATAAATCTATAAAGCAAAGCTATTTCATGAAATAATACAGGATGCAATTAAGGATGTTACGACTCTTCTAAAGGAAAAAAGATGTGAACTCCAGGTGTAATGGGTAAAATTTATGATTCAATTACAAGAAATATTCACTTTCTTTGTTGCAAACATGAACTACATTCAACTACAGTTAGTCTAATTATAAATTCATACTAGAAATAAAATACAAATTTATTGATGATTCATAACATATTTCAATGTTAATATTAAAGTGTATTTAAATACACTGTATTTTTAGGTTAATTTCTGAAATACTCATATATTTTAAAGCATTACAATTTAATGTTTATATGTATTAAGAAACACCAAAATATATTTTATTCATAAGGTAACTAGCAAAAGGCTTTCATTTTGAGAAATGAACCAGCTATTCACTATTTAAAAATGATCTCTTCTATTTTAAAATCTAATTCTCTTAAGGAAATGAGTTAAACATTTTGATTTATTTGAAAATTCTGTTAGTGGGCATAAAACTCAGGTGCTATTTTTCAATCTCGGCTTGAGTTCCTAGATCCATGACAATAAAAATTTGTTTAAAAGTTTATAAGATGCCAGTTTACAAGATGCCAGTTTACAAGATGTAAACTTTGAACTAATCATAAAAATGTCTGAAACGTGTTCTGTTCTTCAGATTATTCTTTGTATTTTAATTCCTTAAAGACTTGCAACCCAAGAAGTGACATATTTAAAAAAAAAAAGAAAGAAAACAGATAGGCTACACAATTACCAATCCCACAAAAGTTCTCACTGTGATTATTTTATGTGGTAGCATTGAATGAAGAAATTCAATTGTTATATATATTTTGATATTACTTATAATATAACTTAGGTATTTAAAGTATCAGGGTATATTAATATGGAAATACTATTTTAGGCTTGACACTTCTATGAATATTTTTATGTTTATCCAGTTAAACCCTCTTTCTTTATAGGTAAATGTGAGTGAATGTGTTTTTAGTTCTATGGGTCTTTATACAGTGATGTATGGCTGATTTGAATGTGATATGAGAATTAGTAAATGTGAAAGGGAGTGGGACATGTCTAAGAATGGTCATGATCACCAGTGTTTAAGTAGTTTATATGTTTACATTTAATGCTGTCTTCTATGCCTATAATTATATATTTGACTATATGCATGTAAATAAGAGTATGTGTGTGCATGTTTATCAATATCTGAAAAATTAATATTTTGTTTTAAACTGTAGTTAACAAATGTAGTGAGAAGTTTATAGTTGTGTTTATTTGAGCATCTATTTGAATATAGTTTTTTCCCTCAAATTAATCTGATTTAATAGACGTAAAGTGTTTTTCAAACATTAGAAAGCTGGCTACTTCTGAAAGTAGGTATTTCAAATTATTTAGGGGAATAGACCAAACTATCAGAAGTAATTTAAAAGTTCTTAAGAAATTTAAAAAATAACTTTGTAAACATTGCTACATCTTTAGGGAAATTTGTTCACCAGAATGAAAATTAATTGAGTACTAAGCAAAAGTCAAAAATAAAAGTATGGGGCCAGTGAGATGGCTCAGCGGCATAAGCGCCTGCCTGGCAAGCGCGAGGGCCAGGGTTCGACTCCCGGAACCCACATACAAAGAAAGGGCCGGTGATATTGCTCAGGGGCACGGGCGCCTGCTGGCGTGTGAGGTCCTGAGGTCGACCCCCGGTACCCCCCAAAAAAATAAATAAATAAAAAATAAAAATAAATAAAAGTATGTAATGATAACACACATTACTATTTTTATAATTCAACACACTACATTATAAATAATTGCAGGAGTCTAAAGAAAAGTGAATTTGTACATTTATGAACTGAATAAACTGAACACGAAAGAAAATACCATAATCAGGATATTTTACCAAACACAGACACTACTATTCTCCCATAACAAAATCCAAATACCAAAGTGATTATACACAGTGTACAAGATGTGTCCAGATCTTCAAATACCCACGAAAATGTGTGGATGAAAGGTGATTTGTCTAGAAATGATGGTTTCTTTTTTCCTCAAAGGCCTTTTCCAATTCTTTTCCTAAATAGCAGGAAGAGTATCAACAGAAGAGCTAGATGTAGAGCAGTTAATAAATAACTTCAAGACTCTCTCCAGGAAATTTTTAGTCTCTCTAGGTGCAAATGGTTCATAGATACCTGGCTTTTGGGGTCTCCTATGGAACTGAGAAAGGAAGAAGCTTCTGATTGTGATCCTGTGGTCACTTTTTGCCCAAATAGCTTTTGCAGCCAAAATCCATGCCAGAGAAACAAATAATTTTCTCTCTGTTTTCAGCAGGGCCCAGTAATAGTCTTTGTAACTCTTACTCTTCCTTTGATGCTAATTGGCATCAACTTCTCTATCAGATTTTGCTTCTGGCCTCTTCTCTTCGGCACTTTGCTGTACCACGCACAAGATTTCCAGTTGACTCTGAACTACCATGTCTGCTTCCCCTTGTAAACCCACGAAGCTTGCTGCATAAGTAAGAGAGCGATGGCTTCTGTCTATTGGCTCTTTGTTTATTTCTTGACAGCATTCCAGGAATCATTAGCTTAAAGCCCACCAAGAACACACTCAGACTTTTCCATGTCCAAATGTTTTCCATGTGACCCAAGTTTTTTGTGATCCTAAGCCTGACTGCTTAGGATCCTCAACAATAGTAACAATAGGAAATACAAACACAGCATCTATGGAGGCCTCAAACTACACCGCATTCAGAGCTCTCTGAAGCAGAGACTCCCTGAATTATGATCTCGTTAATAGTTTAATCCACTGATGAAGTTAGAGACCTCACAATCCAATTGGCTTCTAAAAGCCATTTCTCTTAACATTCTCTAAAATGTCTGTTGCATGGACATTTTAGATCTAAGCCATAACACGAAGGCTCCACCCTTAATACCCAAACACCTTCCATTAGGTACAACTTTCAATGCTGCTGCATTGGGGACAAAGCCCCAGGCCGAGTCTGGGTGGAAACAAGGCAAATTCAAACTACAGCAGTCTCTACCTCTCCATGGGATTTTCGGCTTCACTTTTCAAGGGTGTTGGCTCCAAGATTACTTTATTGAACAGCTCTATCTACCTATATCTATTTATCTATTTATCTATTTATCTATTTATCTATCTATCATCTATCTAATCTATCTATATCATCTATCATCTATCTATCTATCTATCTATCTATCTATCTATCTATCTATCTATCTATCTATGTCAAACATCTCCATACTAACACTCTTTAGTTTTTTTACTCTCTCCTTATTCTTTGTAACATTTATATTGGACTAGCATGCAAAATTTATAAAATCATGAGCTGTGTCTATTTGGGTTCCTACTTCTCAAGAGTGCTTTAAATAGTGACTGATGGGCATTTGGGCTGTTTCCAAGATTTAGCTATCATAAGCTGTGCTGCTGTAAACATAGGTGTGCATATACCCCTGTGGTGTGATGCTTTTAATTCTTTCAGGAAGATACCAAGAAGGGGAATAGCTGGGCCAAATGGAACCTCTAGTTTTAATTTTTGAGGAATCTCCACACTGATTTCCACAGTGGTTGCAACCGTCTGTACTCCCATAGCAGCACAATTTGTAATAGCTAAATCTTGGAAACAGCCCAAATGCCCATCAATCGATGATAGAAGATGTGGGATTTTTTTATACAACTGAGTACTACTCAGCCATAAAGAAGGATAAACTAGGGACATTTCTAGGTAAATAGATGTACCTTGAGACCATACTTTTAAGTGAAATAAATCAGACACACTTGTGTAAATATCATATTGTTTCTCTGGAGTGCAAAACCAAAAGTGTAAGTAAGGACCAAAATGTATAATAGATATTGTGAAATAGGAAGAAAATGTTCAAATGGGAAGGGGAACTAAGGTGGGGGGAGGAAAAGAAAAGAAAAAAATGAGAAAAGAAAGAAAATGGAAACAAAGCTTTTGTAAATAAGGAGAGGAAGAGAGATTGAAGGGAGGGGAGCGGAATAGGAAAAAAGAAGGATCAAAATATACCACATGCAGGTACAAATTCCCCATGATGAATGTGGTCATTATGTATACCTGAATGGTACCAATAAGCTTAATTAATTTTAAAAAAGAAAAAAATAGTGACTGAAAAGTATTAGGTACTCAATAACTGTTCCTCAAGTAAATAGCATGTCTATAGCAAAAGTTGAAGAAATATTAACAACGTGATGTTTTATTAGGTGTTTTAGATGTATGATACATAATCATGACAAGAATTCCATGTTATGGAGGAACACTGCTGACTTAATGAGTGCCAGAGACGAAATTTGACCTCAGAGAGTCTGACTTTAGAGACTACACTATTAATCATCATATTAAAATACAGAGCAGAGAAATATCTTTTTTTTTTTTAATTTTTTTATTTTTTTGTGGGTACCGGGGGGTCGACCTCAGGACCTCGCGTGCCAACAGGCATCTGTGCCACGGAGCGATATCACCGGCCCCTTTTTTGTATGTGGGATCCGGGAGTCGAACTCGGGCCCTCGTGCTTGCAAGGCAGGCGCTTATGCCGCTGAGCCATCTCACCGGCCCTCTTTTAATATTTAAAATAAAGCATTATTTTCTCTTCTCTGAGATTTTCTATTTACTTTTTTTTAAATAAAGAGTGTAATGGAATTGACTTTTGTTGAGAGGCAACACAATGTTTTGATTGCTCTCCAATCATTAATTTTATCAATACCATGCATTGGGTATCTGCCTTCTCCAGCATGCTATTCCAAGTTTGTTTTCGAGAAGAAAATGTGATAAATTAAAAATTTGTCATTTGGATCTCCAGTTTGTTTATCCTGTTATACCTTATAATTTGTACTGGCATTCTTTATCTTTTGGAGAATTTCAGGCTTTGATTTTTCTTTCTCAGTGTTTTTATGGCATACTCATATTTATTGCCTTATTAATTGTTACTTGAACATTTTGAGTTTACAAAATAATTTTAATTATAATTGTGTATGACATGTTTATGTTGCTTTCTATTCCACAAATAATCTCTAGTTTCTAGAAAAAATGCATATTACTTGGGTTTTATTCAGAAACTGAGAGAAAAATTCGATTGTAAAATTTGAACTACATTTCACTGCTTTCCCTCTGAGAGCCTGCACATGGAGACAATAACCAGACTATGTATAAAACAGAACTCTTTTCTTCAGCTACAGCAACCAGCCCAGGAAGCCGAACTACTGCCCCAATAGCCACTGCCCGAAACAGACAGGACTTGACAACTAACTGAGAGTTTCCTTACTTTTGCCCCTGCTTCCAAATAAGGGCAGAGTAAAGAAAGACAAATATAGCTTCATAGTCATAGAGGAAGTCCTTGCATCTGGTTAGTCTGCCTACAGCTTCTCTACGGCCATGGACTCCATCAGAAGCGTAATTGAAGCCTTCCATTGTTTCCATACAGAGCTTTCCTGTCTGTCTCATCTCTGCCAAACGCGAAGGATGGTGTCTGACTCCCTTTGTTACACGGGACACCAACTGAATAGCCTTTGCCTGTTCTCCTTTCAATGGTCCCTGCTTAGTTGCATGTTTTTTTTTATTAGTAGATCAATAATTTAAATTTATTTTAATAGGTTTTAGATTACATATCCTTACTATACTAAAATGTAGACTTTTATCTAGACATCGTATTCATGAACAGCATTTTTAAGAGTTTAAATATAAGAAGAGTTCCTGTCAAAGTCTCAGCCCTCACCTCTGGGCCCATCATGATAATTTGCATACTTGCATTCCCAGCCTAGGGACCTCTATTCACAGGCTTCTTTTGGTGAAGGGACAGTGAGCGTGGCTGGGGTACTGTACTTTTTAGGTGCCTCAGCTAAAGTCCTATCAGGGGTCTTTCACTAAGGTATTTTCTCTACTCTTTCTCTGAGACTCATTACTTTCCTAGTCACAACATACTCTTCCCAGTTTCCTCCTAGACACCTAGGTGATACAAACAGGCAAGAAATTTGCTCAGGATCTTCGAGTATGAGATGGTTGCCCCGCCTGCACTGCTATCATCTGTCTACGCCTTGCCCAGTGCCACCCTGTACAGAAAAACAGAAGAGTGAGAGCTTGTAATTTTCTTTGTTACTGGTTTTGTTTCTCTGGGAAAGTGAAACAATCTAGCCACCTCCTCAAGAAACTAGATAACCCAAAGCAATCAGAAAGAAGGAAATAATAAAGATAAGACCCGAAGTCAATGAAATTGAAAACAGAAAATTATAAAGGAAAATCAATAAAACCAAAGAAGACACAGATTACTGAAACTAGAAATTAAAGAATATCATTGCAGAGCCTGCAGACCTTATTCTGACCATTATTTTATGGAATTTTCCCCTTGTCACTGTCTAGCAACCAGAAAGATTGAAATTCATTAGATATATAGCATTAGGTTGTTAGGTAGCCTTTTGAAATTAGTGCTAAGTAGGTCAAAAATTTCTCTTCTATCTTACATGAGTATTAAATGTATTAGTTTGTTAAATAAATATAGGTATAAAATATGAATCATAAGTAGGCATACAAATATAGGCTATAAATATTTCAATGAAATATGAATAATACTGGTCCTTATCAGTATATGCCTATGCAATACACGTGACTGGATCTATAAATAGATGATGACTTGATCTCTAATATCCAAATATTAGTGAGGAAATGTGATGAGAATTTGGGAACTGGTATTTCACTGTTTGATAGATGTGTGGTTTCTCCAGTATACATCATCATTAGGAAATTCAGCATTAGTGTAGATTCTCAGACATTTAGGGATTGGTAGAAAAATCAGTTCTGAGACACTTTGGGAAATTTTAGTTTTGTTATAGTAGTTTAATTTATAATAGGAGACAACCTGAAGAGAGAGTGAGAGACAAGGAAAGAATGTATGTAGGTGTGCATAAAATGATAAGATACCTGACAGCTTCATATTGGAACATGGTCTATTTGTATAACTTTTGACTATTCTAGAACATAGCAGCCACCGGAGATGAAATATAGCTTTTATTTTTTTGCATCAATCTTTTTTTTTGTGTATGTGGGTACCGGGGTTGACCTCAGGACCTCCTGCGCCAGTAGGCGCCCGTGCCACTGAGCGATATCACTGGCTCTTTTATCGTATGTGGGTTCCGGGAGTCAAACTCAGGACCTCGCGCTTGCCAGGCAGGTGCTTATGCCGCTGAGCCATCTCACCAGCCCTTTTGCATCAGTCTTATGAATTTACTACATTTCTTCCTGTCTATTATTAAGGAGTACTCTGGAATCTCTGCCTACAATGGGAAATGGAAGCCGATTGCTCATCACAGGAGAAATGGACTGCATTCTATCAGAGACCTAGGCAAAATGAGATAGTTTCTTGGTAGTGAATTCAAAAGGAAAGCTCTTAAAAGTTTCCACCAGAATCTCAAGATGCCCTTCTCAGTAAAATAGACCAAGTGTAGTGGCAACCTAATTTCCCAGTGAGTATTCAGTTTAGTCCTACCAGCTGCTTGACTCTACTGCTAGCTACATGTTTTACTTGAAATAGAGATAGTCACTTTTATAAAGAAGTAAATTGCTTTATTACTGGTATTGCTTGCCTCATTTGTTGGGACATTGTCACAACTGGAGGATGCAGCTGCTTATTTTCCCTTGTATTACAATCAAAGATAAATCATAGGAGAAATACATTAGAGAATAAAATAGTTTATTCCGTATTTAAAATAGGCTGTCAGCAAGTTTGAAATACATAATTTTCAGAAAATGAATGTATAATTTAAACTAAGACATATGGATACTGATCAATTATTCTAATAATCTTGAAATAATTTGAAACATTTGTTTCTTTGCTAAAGACTGTCCTATTTCAAACTTTTAAAGAAGATTTAAGTATGTGAATTTTGGAATCATTCATGTAGTCATCTACAAAAGATCACCACATATAAAATTCAAACATATTTAATTGCATCAAACACTGGTTTGTATTAGAAATAGGAAATTTTTAACAAGTTTGAAATGCCAAAATATGACTGATTTAAACATTTGCTTGTTTTGTTTGTTTATTTGAACGTGTCCTCTTAGTTGCTGTCTGAGGCCTGGTATGTTCATATTTGGTAGGTTCAAGCTCAGAAGGAATTCCTGTGCACAATATAGAATGTATGCAGTATCTTCTCTTTCCACTTGTGAGAGTTACAGACTGGATTTAGCCTTTCTACTTACACAAAAACAAAATCAAAAGGCAGACAAAAATATAGAAAAGGATTCTTTTCTGGCATTAAACAGATATTAAATCTGCAAACCTTTGAAAAAAGAAAAACAAACAATGCAAGTACTATGAATTCCCCATATTATTACCTGGAAATTTCTTTCTGTAATATAAGAAAAAGAGCCCAGACAAAGCTCGACACATCACTGAGTTCAAAAATCAGGCTGAGTTTTGAGTGCCAGAGTGTCAGAGCCCTGAAATTGGGAGAAGGAGTTGTGGGCAGAGATACTCTGAAGCTCTGAAAAGAGATTCCCGTGAAACTTTGCCTTGGTACTGATCTGTGAGTACATGAAAGAAAACTTCCCAAAGGAAGACAAAGAGCTATGGGAAAACAGTAGTCCAAATATATTCCAAATTTCATACACAAAGAATGGTTGTGCTCAGCCTACATAGAATGTGTGGACTTTGTCATACATGAAACAGTGGGGAGAATCCTTGGGAAGTTGTTGCCTGGGTAAAAGGCTTGTTTTCCCTGTGTTAAAGTTGCTCTCATGTTTACTAAAACATTTAAAGGCCAGCCTAAAGTGGAAAATCCTGATTGTAATTAACTGTACCCAAACGAACACTACATAAAAGAATATAATAAAATTCAGCAATCATTATTATAAAATTCCTAATATCCAACATCCAATCCATAAAGAAAAAAAAAGCCAGACAAATAACAAAACAGTTAAATATAGCACAAACTCAGGAGAAAAAGTGCTAAATTGAAAAAGAAACAGAAATAACATAGGTGATATACTTAGCATACAAATACTTTAAATTTGCTGCTATGAAATAATATGTTGAAGAAAATAGGAAAAACATAATTATCATGAAAAGAATGATAAAATGCAATATGACAGAGAATTTTAGTGAACTTGAATACATAAGAATAGAAACCCTTCCAATAAATCATAGAAAAAATTTAAATGATCACAGTATATTGGTGTCCTATGGGAACATGTGAGAATATATCAAGTGGGTTAATAGAAGTATAATTGGAGCCCCTGCATGAGAAGAAAGAGAATAGTTATAAAACATTATTACTGAAAGTTGTTGAAGGTAATAAACTTCCTATAGAGTAACAAGCTTAATAAATCCCAAAGAGAATAAATATAAATGAAATCATAGAAGGCAAATAATATTCCAATTCCTGAACCAGTGGTAAATAGAAAAACTTTAAAAAGACAGAGTAAAATCATATGTTATGAAGAAAGATAAACTGACAGCAGATGTCTTGTTAAAAAATAATGTGGGAAACAGTATTTTAAAGTTGCTAAAAAGCAACCTTACAATTAAAACCTCATGCTCAACAAATTGTTTTTTTTTTAAATAAATATCAAGTAAATATTTCTCCAACAAAAGCTGATAAAAAGTCATCACTCACAGACCTGCTCAGCAAGAATCTTTAAGGATAACATTCTGGCAGCTAGAAAATAATAACAAAGAACATTTAAATCTATGCAAAGAAATAAATAACATGAGAAATATTTAATTTATCAGTAAATACATATAACACAATCATTTTAAATATACATGATTGTTCAAAGTCAAAATGTTAACTATATGTTGCTTAGTTTAATAGTTGCTGAATTGAGCTTTATGACTTCGATAGTATAAAAAATACAGAGAGGGAACAGGAATACATAGATGTCAATATAAGAAGCAAATTGTAAACATTAGATGGAAAAATTGAATATGTTTATCTAATGATCGATACTGGAAAACTGCTTAAATCGTGTAATCCAAATGCTCCTATAAAATATGTATGCCTTGTCAGCCCTAATCAAAAGAAACATAGAATAGTTATACTAATATCAGAAAACTACTAGATTTCAGAAAAAAGATAATCATAGCTGCCAGTTTATCAGATGATGCAATAACCCCAAATATGTATGAATTTAATAACGGTTCTTTGATGTATCGTGAAAATAACAGTAGAATTGAGGGAAATACAGACTAGATTTCTCTACTGTCTAATGAACAATGTCAGAGTACTAATGAGGTAAAAATGAATTAAGCAGAAAAAGACCAATATTTCTACTTCACACATTCTACATTTTTTCATTGACATAATAATACATTTGAGTTCTATTTCTAAGCATTAAAATATTAATATAAGATACCATTTATGATTAGTTTACCATTTACCATAAATTTACCATTTATGATTAATGGGAAGAGCAGTCATAGAAATAACTTTATTTTTTAATCTTTTAATCAACATCTTTGAGTTTTTCTGGATCCTCCCATTATCCTGATCACTCAAAGAATTCCTGTTGGCTGCCTCTTGCCTTCTCTGTCTTCGTATTTCTCATGTCCTACTTCACAGTGACTCATTTGGAATCCTATGAAATGTCCACTAATCCCCTGTACAGGATTTCTAACATACCATTTGGCCTTCTATACCAATGGCCCACATTTAAATCATGAAAGGCAATTGCACTTGCACATTCTGGCCTTTTCCTGATTTTTTTTTTTTTGCAAGTACAGCCAGTTCTAGATGCAAACAAGGCTATTGCTACAGCCTCTTCCCCAAGTTACTTGGAAATGGGAGAAACATCGTATTTTGTACTTTCTTCATTTTTAATTTTACCTCTACATATAAATCTCAATATTGTTGTTCTTATTTTTTATGAATTTAATTACCTCTTAAAGCTGCTTTAAAAAGATAAAAATATATTCTACATGTATTCATATTTTTCACCAATTCTGGAATCCTCTACTTTTTTGTGTAGTATAAATCCAAGTTTTTACCTGGTTTTATTTTTTTTCTTTATGCTTCTAGTAATCTTAGTTCACATATGTTGTAGTGCAAGTCAGTTGTAAATAAATTCATATTTTGAATAAAAGATATTTCTTTCATTTTTATTTTTGAAATGTATTTTCAGTAAATATAGATGGAGCATACATGGATAATTGCTTTTAGATATTTAAAAATGGTGATCAATTTTCTCTGTTTTGTATCATGCTCCTTAAGAATACTGTAGCAATTATTTTTCCTCTTCAGTATATATCCTTTTTGAAATTACATTGAAAATGTTTGCTTGATCACTTCTATTTTAATGTTGCATTATAGTGTGTGTGTGTGTGTGTGTGTGTGTGTGTGTGTGTGCATATCTTGCTTTGGAATTAGGATCTTCAGCTTGTTTGTGGTTTACATTTTTGTCATGATTGGAAACATTTTCATTACTACCTTTTCAAATATTTTTCTGCCATCCGACTCTTCTGAGACTCCAAATTCACTTACACATAACAATTTGATGTTAGCCACCCACATCACTTATCTGGTGTTGTTTCTTTTCTTTTCTTTTTTTTTTTTTCCTAAAAAAAGAAAGCTTTCTTTTCTTTTTCTAGCTTTTATTTGTACAATTTCTGTTATTATGTAATGTTCACTTATCTTTTCCAGTGCAGTCTAATCTGTTGATAAGCACATATAGTCATTTTACATTTAAGATATTGTATTCTCCACTGATTATTTTTTATGTAACATTCATCATCTTATTTTTCTGTTTTCTTTAAATAATAATTATGGGTTGAATTTTCTTGTTCCTTCGCATGCCTACCAATATTTTCTTGCATGCCCTGCTGTAAGATTTGAATATTATTGACTGTCATTTTCTCTTCACACATGTTAAAATTTGACTGGGCAAAATGCTAAGTGATTTTTCCTCAGCTTGCTCTTTGTAGGGTTGTTGGAAGCGTTCTCTGGACAGGTCCAACACGTACCCTTCACACTGTGGCACCATTCCTGGAAGCAGCAGCTCAGTCATCCCTGAGCCCTAGTTCTGCATGATCTCTGGGAAATTTCTAAACTTACGCCCCCCCATCTGTTTTGTTGTTGTTTTGTTTGTGGTTCACATTGTATAAATTTATCACACACATGTACAGATGAACTCAATGACATTTCTAGGCAGATGTGTGGAGTTGACTATTTTCTATACAATATTAAAACATACCAATTTTAAAGATAATACAAAAAATTATATCCAGATTCAGCTATTGAT
Source organism: Erethizon dorsatum (assembly GCA_028451465.1). Taxonomy (NCBI): domain Eukaryota; kingdom Metazoa; phylum Chordata; class Mammalia; order Rodentia; family Erethizontidae; genus Erethizon; species Erethizon dorsatum. The sequence continues at coordinate 127,948,222 of CM051826.1, read as the reverse complement.
GGAAATAAAGCAAAAAAAAATATTGAATTAGTAAATTGAAGTAGATAGTTTATCAACCATTGAGACTGACTCTAAAATTCATGTTGCAAAGATAAGGAATCCTAAGTCTCTTTATTAATAAGGTCACCTTGATAATTACAAGTGGATAGCATGTTAAAAGCTGTGCAAATCTAAGCAATTGTAATTATCAAGGCTACTTATACATACATTTTTTCATTCTGAGAGTCTTTTTAGAACTGTACTTCCCACTCTTTTTGAAGTTAGATAAAGGCCTGTGACTTATTTAGTCTATGGCACATGAGCATAAATGAATTTTACCATTCATGGTATATATTAGAGTTTAGACTTAAATGTTCCCCCAAATTCTCATGCGTGTGGAAGGGTACTGGATCACAAAAGTGCTATCCTCATCAGTTTGTTAATCCACTAATGAATCCATAGTTGAATGTGCTGTTAGGAAGTGGGCTTCTTTAGCAGAGATGGTTCACGGGCCCGTGACCTGGAAGGGTATATATCCCTCTCCAGTTCCTCCCTTTGCTCTCACTGCCTCTTGGCTGCCAATATATTAGCAGCTTTCCTCCATGGCAGGCTCTTCCACCAGGCTATCTCTGCATTTAAGTCATCCAACCATGGACTGAGACTTCTGAAACTGTGAGCCAAAATAAGCCTCATTTAATTTGTGGGTGTCTCAGCCATGAGAAAGTGACTAAGGCAGTATATTATTTTATAAGTCAGTGTGGTACACTGTTTACTGTATCTCCCTTCCCTTCTTTTTTCTTTTGTGAGTACCGGGGGTCGACCTCAGGACCTCTTGTGCCAGCAGGCGCCCGTGCCACTGAGCGATATCACCAGCCTTTTTTTCGTATGTGGGTTCCGGGAGTCGAACTGGGGCCCTCGCGCTTGCCAGACAGGTGCTTACTCCACTGAGCCATCTCACCGGCCCCTCCCTTCCCTTCTTACAGTAATTCGGAAAGGAAGTGTTTTGAGAAGGATCTTCCTTCCACCAGATGCCTTAATGACCATTAGAAGAGCTCACAATTTTGAACTGCCTTGCATATAAACTTATAAATATAAATAAATAAATTTCTGTTCAGCTATGGAGAACTTTGACAATTATACAGAACATATCTTTTTTTTGTACAAGAAATCGAACTCAGGACCTTGTCCTTGCCAATCAGGTGCTGCTGAGCTATATCCCCAGCCCGAGCATATCTTAACAAACCTAACTCTACTTGACTTTTTTTCCTCAGTGTAAACTTGAGTCCAATTCAATGGTATGTACTTGTCTAATACTCTCCTTTGTTTTTTCTTTTGTTTGTATTTATTTATTAGTATCTGTTTGTAGTACATAATGTTTACATTGCTTGGGTGGAGTTGGTACATCTACATAACATATCTTAATTCCTTTTTTCATCCTTTTTCCCTTCCATTGCTCCATCTCTTAATATGCTTTCTCTTTGAGAAAGATCTAATATTCTGTGTAAATTATTATCCCTGCATAATTGTCATGTTGTGTTCACGTGGCAGAGAGCTGGCAGAAGTTTACTAGTGAATGATGGCAAAAACTAAATGGAAGGTAAATTATTCATTTGTAACATAGAAGGAAGACTACAGGCAGAAAAACATCAGCATTTGGAAAGATAAGCTTCCTTGCTTTTGAGGTCCACTTGACATTATTCAAAGTTCCATGATAGTCCTGATAATTGTTATGTTCCCTGTATTTCCTTCACCAAGCTTCTCAGACCCTGAACACAGGAATTTCACTGATCTCATCCATTTGGATTTCTACAGGAAAATACTATAGACTGGGAAGATTGTAAAGAGCTCAGATTCACTTCTTTCAGTTGTGGCTGCTGAGACAGTGGGTTAAGCAAGATAGACATTTATTCTTCTGTATCAATACAAGGTGATTAAATTATTAGTCACATTGCATATCTGGATGCCAAGGAATTTGGAAAATGTAAGTATTGTATGCATCTAGTTAAAATATCTATCATAATTTGGAAGGAAGATTTGGGAAGGTAGCAGTTTTCTCTGCTATTATTCTATATCTATGTAACTTTTATTAGTAATTAATCTTTCAAAGCCCCAGTTTCCTCACCAACTAAAAAGAAGATGGTAACCATATAATGAGTACACAGAAAGTTATACTATGGTATTACTATCTAGCTGTATGATCCATGTCACGTTTACATGAGTTATTACTCACCTACAAAATGACAGCATAGGCTTAGATCAGAGTTTCCAAAAGATATTGGTGGAACATTTATTATATTAATATATTGTATGTGAAAAAAAATCCATAGTTTAAATTAATTTAGAAAATACTTAACTGCAAATACTTAATATCATCACAATTTCAGTCATATTTGGATAGATAACACAGTGAATGATCTATTTTAATTTCTCTCATAGTTGTGCTTTTTTTCTTCCTATTTTAAATTAGGATCTAGAAGGTATATTCTATTTTCCTAGATGATTTTGCCTTGTAGGGAAAAAGTAGAAAATATTTGAGTAAAAATGTCTCTTCCAAACTAGAACTTGTGGTGACTTTTACTACAGGAATCTACCGTGAGTTTTTATGATGAGTGGCGACAAAAACACTGTAAAATACATGGCTTTAGTTTTCAAGAGTAAAAGAGTATTAGTATAGTTCAGATTAGTATAGTTCAGAAAGAGGGTGTTTCCTTGATCATTCTGTCACAGCACACTTAGGGTGGTAGGATGATGTAATTCCGGTAATGCTGTGTGCCATTTATTTCCAAATTTTACCCTAAGGACTGGAGTTTCCGAGTCTGATGAGGAATTTCATAATCCAAGACTGGGCAACACTTAGCCAAGTCATTGGAACTCAAGAGTGTCGCAGGAGCCTGGTGAACAGGGATGAAGATATTAATCATAATAAATTCGATGCCTGAATTCTTGTCCTCCATTTTCCGGAAAACACATCTAGGTATTTCATCCTTGCGTGTTATTATGAGGGACACAGCTGTATCAATGCCTCACACTTAATTTATAATTCCAGGTAAGGACTTTCTAAACTCTAGATTCGTGTGTCTAACTGCCTTCCACCCAGATTTACAGCCTTAAAGAAACTGGTGTTATCCTCCACGGTGGATGTCTACATTTTGCATTTCTACTTTAGATTCTTGGCAGGCATAGAGATCAGGAAAAATCTGCAAATTGACATGTCCTTTTATATCTGCTTTTTGTTTTTCCTTTTTATCGTGGTTTTGTTTTACAAGTGAATAAAAAAAGCTGAATAAAGACTCATGCGTTTCTGCAAGAGAGGAGCTGTCCCTTCTGTTAGAGAACGGAAGCATGAATGACGTTGACACTTACCGTCATTAACAAGCAGATGGTCTGTGAGAGAGATTTCAGTATCAGCACTGATTCCTTTCCTAAGGTGAAGAGCTGACCATCTGTCTTAACACCCTTACGAAGGAAACTAATGACCGTAGCTCCTTTTTTATTAGTAAAGCATGCACTTCATCTCCTGTGTTAACATTTTTCCTCGAATTTAAATTTTTAAGAGTTTATTAAATTGAATTGCATGAAATGAATGGCATTAAGACAGCAGCACTATTATAGCAATTTTTTTACACTCTCTTCCAAAAGTTTTTCCTCTGGTTGTAAATTATGAAATCTTGATTTTAGAGGGGCTCACATAAAATCACCTTAAATACGTGAAGCGATAATGCATTTCTACATACTTTACTTTAAAACTGTCTCCCACGCTTTGAACATTTCTTGCTCTCAGATTCATTTTGAACCTAACCTCTGTGGTGGTACTGAGAGCTGGCAATTTGGGGAGGGGATTGGTCCTAAGGACTTCCCTCTCAGGAGTGGGATCAGTGTCTTTGTGAAAGAGATTTGAGGAAGATTGTTAATCCATTTGATGTGTGAGGATGTGTGAAGGTGCCATTGCTTGGAGACAGATTGTGAGGGACATCAGATCCTCTGGCACTTTAATCATGACCCTTTCAGCCTCTGGAACTGTGAGCAGTACATTTAATGTTTATAAGTTATCCAGTCTAGGGTGTATTATTATAGCAACTTGAATGGATTGGCATACCACTTATTTGTAAATTCAATTAAAATATATCAACTATGGAATAACATACTTATTTAGTCAGAATAAATAGTTGTAAACCTGGCCTTAAATTTTAGTCTGTGGTTGTGGATAAGTTTCTCAAATTTTGTGGGTCTCAGTTTACTTGTGAATAAATGAAATTACTAGAAATATCAGCAATAGCTATTGAACAAAGTAATAATAATAGTTTCCTACCATCATCGATGTGTTTCAATAATTCTTCATATAATTGCTATGAAATAATAATTCTTAGTATTTGCATTAGCTTCCTAGTGTTGTCATAATAAAATACCACAGATTGGGTGATTTACTCGAAAGACTTTTTTCTCACACTTCTGGGGCCCTATGTCCAAGATCAAAGTTGCAACAGGTTGAGTTTCTACCAAGGTCTTTCTCCATGGCTCATAGATGGTGGTCCTCACAGCACGTACTCTGCTCTGTGGACAATCAATCATTCCAGGTGTCTGTTACTCTCTTTACAAGGACACAGTAAACCTCTGTTAGCCTTAATTTTGTCTTGAAATGCTCTGTCTCCTAATAGAGGGGTTGGGTCTTCAATACATGAATTTGTGTTTGGGTAGAGAGTAATTCAGTCCATAATCATATCTACTGTTAACAGTAAGAGCAAACAATTTGTCAAAGGTAAAAGAGCTAGCAGGTTACATAAAGAAAATATGCACCCCAGCATGTGTGCTCCCCAGCACTGTTATTACATACCATGCTAGAGTGCCTAGGCACGCATGAACCACAAACTGTGAATTCTGGGTATGCATTTCAGTAAAAGTTGGAACACACAGTATCAGATGATGATTGTAATAGCAATGGGAAAACAACTAGTGACCACCTACATTTTCTTTCAAGAAAGATTAATGTAAGTAAATACAAAGCCAAATTATGAAACAGAAAAACTCAATGTTATGATTTGGGCAAATAAATATTAATAGTTCAATAAGCTTTAGTTATGATGTTCTTACTTATAGATCTTTGTTATTAAGGACGAGTTTACCAATATCTTTTGTAAAAATAATTCTCTCTTAAGAGATGTAAATTATAAAGTGCTATGCAAATGAAAATGAAAGATTTAAAGTATACTTACTTGGAATTTTTGTATTGAGTTCTTTAAATTTAGTTCTAGAAATACAAAGTTTCTAAACTATCTTTCTTTATAATCATTTATTATATAATTAATTATGTGGATGAAATACAATTTTAATGAATCTCAGAAAGCATTATCCATTTTTATCAATGATAAAGCAAACCTTAATGGGACCTATATAATCAAGGAATGATAATGTCTTAAAAATCCAAAGAATTAGAAGAAACTCTGCTGCATTTTCTTTCTACTTTGATGAACTTCTAAGTACATTTCTCCAATATAATTATGCATTAAACTACCAAAAAAATGTAAGTACTGATAGAAAAGATTAATTTCATGCCTTGTAATGTTTTGGCCAAGAAAAAAATCCTTTCTCCTGGACAGTTGAAAAGCTTATCATTCACCTCACTCCAGTACAGCTCTCATATACTTGTCTCCTAATTCTGTAATATTCATGGATATCTGTGCAATCCCTAACTTTGGGTTAAAATTGAAGCTCTGTGAATATTCTATTAAGAGAAGTAAAAGGTAAGTCATGGAGTGCAAAATAATATGTCTACAAAAATCCTACATCCGGATTCTCCGAAAGAACTTTTAAATTCACTAATTAGAAAGCAACTCAGTGCAATGTTAAAAAAATTTGAAGAGATACTTTACTAAAATACTAATACTAACATTAATGAAGGTAGACCATTAGCAAATAAGCATCAGATACTAATGCTGATTAGGAAGATATAAATTAAAATCATAATGATATATCACAATATGCTATTAGAATGGCTAAATTGAAAAGAAAAAAATACAAAATTGTGAGTATGGGGACTAACAGCAACTCTTGCAAATTGCTTGTGAGAACACAAAATGTATAGCCTCAACAGAAGAGTTTTGCTATTTTTTATAGTTATGTTAACTATACTATTACAAAATACCTGAGACAGTAAATTTAAAAAAGAGAAGAGTTTATTTTGATTCATAGTTTTGGAGGTGTCAGTTCATGGTCGGGTAGACAATTGCTTTTGAGCCTGTGGTAAGGTAGTATGTTGTGGTGTGAGCTCATGGAAGGAGAGGCTGCTAAGCCTCTTAGCAACCAGGAAGCAAAAAGAGGAGCTAGAAGGGGGGAGAGTCCCAATAACCCCTTCGAAGGAAGAGCCCAGTAACAACTTCCTCCCACTATTTCCCAACTCCTACAGGTGCAACAACTTCTCATTAGGGCCACAGGCTGGTAATCAAACCTTTAACAGATAGGGCTTTGGGCAATACTGACCCAAAGCAGAGCTGCATTTCAACTGACATCTGTGACTCACTATCCTGTTCTTATGCATAAACTAATTTAAAATTTCTGTCCCTTGGAAAAAAATTATGAAAATGTATTCAAAGTAATTATTCATATTCATAGTAGTTTATTCATAGTAAGCTAACACCAAACCAGGTGTGGTAGCCCGTGCCTGCAATCCCAGCACTCTGGGAGGCTGAGGAAGAACTGCAAGCTCAAGCTGAGCCTAGGTACCTTAGTGGCTTAGCCACGCCCTGTCTCAAAATAAAAAATAAGAAAGGGATGGAGATGTCGCTCTGCATGACTCTCTGGTTTCAGTACCTAGTACTGAAAAAAAAATCTAACATTGGAAATGATTGTGATGTCTTTTAGTCACTGGAAAATTGTAGTACGATGGAACAAGTTACAAAATAACTTATTGATTGACATATACAAGATGAAATTTAGAAACATTTTTCTTCAGTGATGGAAGCCAGGATCAAAAGGTTTCATATTGTGTAATTCTAATAAGACATTCTGAAAAAATTAAAAAGACAGATTATATGCATTAAAATAGATCAGTGTTGCTGAGTGCTTAGGAGAGGGGATAAATATTGAAAAGGGTTCACATAAGGGAATTTTTAGTGATAGAACTCTCTTGTATGTCTTATATACATAAGCTCATGAGTTCACACCACAACATGGTAATATGTTGATGTATAGCTTGACGTATTTGTTGTAACCTAGAGAATTTGACATGTACAGAATCATAGATTACCAAGTTTTTAAAAATGAAGTTGTTGGGTATTCTCAGGCTGATACATATATATCTATATCTATCTATCTATCTATCTATCTATCTATCTATCTATCTATCTATCTATGGAGTGAGAGACAGAGAGACAGACAGAGGGACAGAAAGACAACAAGACAGAGAAAGAAGGGAAGCTAATTCTATTATAATATGATATACCCTCACTGAAAGGGGAACACTTTGAAAACAGTGTTCTGACAGGTTACTATAAAGCTAATGGAACCCTACATGAATATTGTACTCTGGTAGGTACATTTATTTCTTACAGAGACAGGTGAGCAATTCTGAACCTACTTTACATTTATACTACAATTGAACAAATAAATTAATACATCATAGGTTGAGAACCAGATTTCTAATTTTTGAAAAAGAAATTTAAACAAAGCAACAATGGGAAAGGCTAGGAAAAACATTACAGTACCAGATTAACCTTGGAGGTATTAGAATAAAGATATATTTATTTTTACAAAGTTACAGGTATGTAGGTAGGCAGTAGATGGATAGGAAGAAAGAAAGAAAGAAAGAAAGAAAGAAAGAAAGAAAGAAAGAAAGAAAGAAAGAAAGAAAGAAAAGAAAGGAAGGAAAGAAGGAAGGAAGGAAGGAAGGAAAATCCTGCTAAATCCCACTCAGAAATGATAGAGTGGAAAGTAATTTGTTACTAACATCGTTTTTTGGAAGAAAAAAATTAGTATTTCCAAATTCAAAACCATTCAGTGTATATTTTACATATTACACACCAAAAACACTTAAACTAGACGGCAAAGAATTTCAGTAACATTTTGCAGAAATTTTAGAGTTTTAGCTTTTATATATATATATATATTGGTGATTCATTTTGTGTAAAGTTATTATGTGAGATAAGAAGATTAAGTTAATTTTTGCCACATAGATATCATATGAGATACACTTAAATATACACTTTGTGCTTTCAACTTATGTATTTTTTCTCTATAAATGACTAACCAGTTGCTTCGACATGTATACTGACTTTATTAAATACTTGCTTGTTACTAAACCATATTTGAGCAAATTTAGTTCCAAATAGAGGGAAACATTTTTAATTGTTTTCTACGCATAACTGTTGAGTAATAATATAGTCGCTGTTCCCAAATAGAAGAAGCTATTCATCTAAAATAAAGTCATTTGGCCTTATGTTTGGATTCTTTTCATTTCATTTCAACTTTCCTCTCTGTGTTCAAAAACTATATACTGAATGGTAAAGGTTGCGTGTTCCACCACTCAGCGCCCCTTCCGACTATATTCTAATGGTACATTCATGAGGTTTTGCAGAACTTAAAGCAATGCTGTAATGCTATTTTAGAACTGGGAATTACAAGTTGGCCATTTTATAATCCATTTCTTCCTTTTATTAAGAGTTATGAGACTGTCACCATTGTTTGCTTTCAGTATATGTTTGTATTTCTATCAATCAGCATTTTTTTTTCTGGGGCTATTTTGTAGTTTTAGCAGATCAAAGTAGAGAGAAGGGAGTTAGCACTTAGTCTTGTGCTACTGTCTTCTAGAGTTGACATTTTCTCTCTTGTTGGTAGAATATTCAGAAAAGCTTCAAATCTTCCCTAGCACTCTTAAGTGCCTCTTAATGTTTAATTTTAAGCATTGTAGAATGTTTTTGCAAATGTTCTTTGTAATGTGATCCACTTGCGTCCGTACTTTATATGTCACTGATTTTTTTTAGTCCTACTCATATAGAATAAGTGCCATTTATTTTAATCAACGTTGGCTTGATAGGGTAACTTAAAATTTTAACAGGTATTATATACTAACAGTAGCAGGTCTTATTCTGTAGACATTTGGTGCCCTTCTCCTACAATATTTGCTGAATAAATTGAATGAGACTATTATGCTGAAACATCTCATCTGATTAGACCCAACTTGACAAAAGTGTTCGATTTTCTTGTTTACTGAGAATTCATTAGAAGATGGTTTTAAGAAATGATTTGTACTTGTAAAGTTATTAAAATTGAGGCTAAATAATTGACAGTGTCCTTTTGCTCTTACATGAAGCATAATAGCAAATTAATAATAGCATAATTATTTTAAGTACTAGTAATCTTTTAGTGAAAAGCAAAGAAATTTAATTACTTTTGTGTGGATGAGTTAAGTGCACTGATTATTGTGCTCTAATAAGCATCAAAGTACTGTCTGTTACCTAATATATTTTACTAATAATTGAATATGGACTCCCACCTATTGAAAAGGCCTCACAGAAGCATAACGTTTACACTGCACAAATTAGTTCGAAACGTGATTATTTGGTTAAGTGTGTCTAGATTATTCAACAAACACTCGTGAGACAATTAGAAATTGTTTAGTTTTCTTTTTCTAATATTTATTTCTCTTGGGAAAATGTATTTATAAAATCGTGAGTGTAAATATGGAGACAGTAAGGACATTTTCCCATGCCATGTGCATATCCTAGTGTTTGAGGGGTCATGCAACTGAGAAGCGAAGCATTTCTGTGGAGGTTAGAATGTTACTCATTAAATTCCTATTTTGAAATTTATCTACCCAAATGTACATGTACTGAGACAAATGTGGCTGATAGGGATGCATTTTTACATGATCTTTTTATACCACTGCTACACTTACCGTTATTTCTTCTGCTACTTAACCTTCTGTGGTTATTAATGCCTGAAAATTTTGACAATGAAATGTAAGTGAAGTAGTTGTTTAACTTTCAAAATTCATTTGAAATTAAGTAATATTGACTTTTTATCTGAAATTTAGTTTTAAAATATTTTATTTTGATAACAATTGATACTTAGAGCTAACACAATTATTTTGATTTCCCTAACTTTCACACTGCTATGTGCATATTGATAAATTTTTTTTCTATTCTTGATATCTGACTTCTAGCAACTTTCCTATACCATTGTTACAGTCATTTATATTGATTTAGGTTTGTATTTTATTACAAAAACCATAACACTTATGTTTTCCTTTTTTATTTTGATATTAATTTTTATTATTGTTGTTTATTGGTGCAATTTAGATATACATAATGATCAAATTCATCATGAGAAATTTGTACATGGTATATCTTGATTCCTCTTTTTTTCCCATTACCCTTCCCTCCCTTCAACACCTCTTCCCTTCATTTACAGAAGCTTTGTTTCCATTTTATCCTTTTTTTCTCATTTATTTTCTTTTCCCTTCCTTTCTATTCCCCTCCCTCCCAGTTCCCTTTTCCTTTTGAACAATTTCTTCCTATTTCACAATATCTATTATACATTTTGGTTTTTATATACACTTTCCGATTCTCACACCCGAGACACAATTTGATATTTACACATTTGTCTGATATATTTCACTTGAGTATAATCTATTATTAGCTATAAATGTATCAAGTTTATCCATTTTTATGGCTCAGTAGTACTTTATTGTATATTAAAAATCCCCACATCTTTTTTATCCATTCATCAGTTGATGGGCATTTGGGTTGTTTCCAAGATTTAGCTATTACAAATTGTGCTGCTATAAATATAAACATGGTTGCTCATGTACGGCTGTGGTGTGATGTTTTTAATTCTCTTGGGAAGACATTAAGAAAGGGAAGAACTGGGTCAAATGGGACCTCTAATGCTAATTATCTGAGAAATCTCCACAGTGGTTGCACCAGTCTGCACTCCCACCAACAGTGGAAAGTGTTCCTTTTATCCCACAGCCCCGCCAGCCTTTGTTATTGGTTGATTTCTTGATGATAGCCATTCTTTCTGGAGTGAGATGGAATCTCAGCATCGTTTTAATTTGCATCTCTTGAATGACAAGTGATGTGGTACACTTTTTCATGTATGTATTTGCCATTTCTACTTCTTCATCTGAGAAGTGTCTATTGCCAAAAATGCCCAATTTTAGATTGGGTTTTTAAATTTGGGGGATCTGATATTTTTCAAGTCTTTATATCTTCTGGATATAAATCCATTGTCTGAGGGATACCTGACTAAAATATTCCCACTCTTTGGGTTGTCTTTTCACTCTGTTAATTATTTCTTTTGCTGTGCAAAAACTTTTTAATAAGATCAGATCCCAGTTGTTGATTATAGTATTTCCCGTGCAGTTGGGTTTTGTTCATGAAGTCTTTGCCTATACCTGTGTCTTCAAGAGTTCTACTTATTTTATCTTCTAGATGATTTAATGTTTCTGTTTTAATATTTAGGTCTTTGATCCATTTTGATTTTAGTTTAGTGCATGGTGAGAGATATGGGTCTAGTTTTAATTTTCAGCATTTGGAAAGCCAGTTTTTCCAGCACCATTTATTGAAGAGGCTATCTATCTTCCAGTCAACATGTTTGGCTCCTTTGTCAAAGATAAGGTGGCTGAGTGTTCTTGGATTTGTTTCTGCATCTTCTAATCTATTCCACTGATCCTCAGGTTTTTTTTTTTTTTTTTTTGCCAGTACCATGATGTTTTTATCACAGTAGCTCTATATTATAATTTCAAGTCAGGGATTGTGATGCCCCATGCCCTGCCTTTGTTGTGTAGAGTTGTTTTTGCAATTCTAGGTCTTTTCTGGTTCCCAATGAATTTTAGGATTGTTTTCTCCAGTTCTGTAAGGTATGCTAATGGTATTTTGATTGGGATTACATTAAATCTGTATAGCAATTTTGGGAGTATGACCATTTTCACTATGTTGGTTCTTCCTTCCCAAGAGCAAGGGATATCTTTCCATTTTCTGGTATCGTCTTCAATCTCCTTTTTCAGACTATTGTAGTTTTCAGTGTAGAGATCTTTTCCTTCCTTTGTTAGATTGATTCCTAAGTATTTCATTTTTTTCAATGTTATTGTGAAGGATGTTGTTTCCCTAATTTCTCTCTCAATGAGTTTGTTATTTATGTACAGGAATGCTGTTGATGTTTCAGTGTTTGAGTGACTTTGTATCCAGCTGAATGTGACTGAATTTGGTTATTAAATCTAGAAGTCTTTTGGTGGAGTTTTTGGGGATCTTCTATGTAGAGTATCATGTCATCCACAAATAATGATAATTTAACTTCTTCCCTTCCTATCCTTATTCCTTTTATTTCTTTCTCTTGTCTAATTGCTTTGGCCAGTGTTTCCAGATCTATATTGAGTAGGAGTGGTGACAGTGGACATCCTTGTCTTGTTCCTGATTTTAGAGTGAAAGCTTTTACTATGATGTTGGCTATTGCTTTGTCATAGGTGGCTTTTATCAGATTGAGATAAAAACTATCTATTCCAATTTGCTGTAGGGTTTTTATCATGAATGGGTATTGGACTTTTTCAAATTATTTTTCTGCATTTATTGAGATGATCATGTGATTTCTGTTTTGGCTCTGCTGATATGGTGAATTACATATGTTGATTTGCATCAGTTGAACTGTCCCTGCATCCCTGGGATGAAGCCTACTTGGTCATGGTGTATAATCTTCTTGATGATTTGCTGCATTCTGTTTGCCAGTATCTTACTGAGGGCTTTTGCATGTGTTCATTGGGGAGATTGGCCTGTAGTTCTCTTTTCTTTGTTGTGTCTTTCTCTGGTTTTGGTACCAAGGTAATACTTCCAGGAGTGACTTTGGGAATATGGCTTCCTTTTCAATTTCATTAAAGATTTTGAGGAGTAATGGCATTAGATCTTCTCTAAATGTCACTAAGCTCAAAGCTCATCCAAGGGAGGAAAGCATAAAAATAAGAGCAGAAATTAATGCGATTGATACTAAGACAATGATACAAAGAGTCAATGTATCAGAGTTGGTTCTTTGAAAGATTAAATAAAATTGATAAACCCTTAGTCAACCTTAACAAAAAAAAAAAAAGAAAGAAAAGACTCAAATTCATGCATTTAGGAATGAAAAGCATGAAATCCCAATGGATCCTGAAGTAATCCAGATCATCAATACTTACTTCGAGAACATTTACTCTAATAAAATATAAAACACAGATACTTATGAATTACCAAAGTTGAACCAAAAAGATATAAAAATTCTAAATCACCCAATATCAGTCAAGGAAATTGAAAATGTAGTTAAAACTTACCAAGAAAGAAAATCTCAGGTCCTGATTATTTTCCTTTTCTTAGAGTTTATTATTATAATTCCTACAGAATTGAGGTTCTGTATTGAAAAATTATGTAATTTGGTATATTTAGGTACATATGCTTTTTATTTATCTTTATCATTCATGGTTCGCTTACACTGGTTAAATTACTTATGGCACAATGACTATGAGTTACTGTGTGATTTTTTTATAATATATTGAGCTGTAGGTTGTTTTCCTTTTTTTGTCATCCACTGTACACTGTACACAGTGATTGAAACATAGTAGAAGCTTGGTAAGTATTTGATATAGACTGGTTTATCATATTAATGAGCCTTGTAAAGTTGAAATCCTATGAACAATTTAAAGTAAATTTTAATGTAGTTTTTGATATCTTACACATAGCACATGTAACAGTTGTTATCAGCTTCTTCTCTTATCTCAGACCTTTCTGGGTGCCAGTGCAGTGTTCTCTATGGAAGATACTGTGTCCAGTGGAACAAATTCATTCCACCAACATAAGCCCCTCTATGTCGTGGGGGTAAAAACTTTTAATGAAGTAAAACTGGCATGAATAAAGACTTGAAGCACCTCTTAATATTTTTTTTATTATTTTTCCTCACCAAAACTTTAACATATCCTCAAATATGAGATTTCAGATACATGAAATGATCATGAGACGTGGCTTGAGGATTGCCTCGATGGTATGGAACTGAGTTCAATCACCAGGAACAGCAACAACAACAACAAAAACAAAATCAGATGCACAAGACTCTCATGGCATAGTTACCTTATATGTCATTGCATATCTTTGAAAATAAAATCACACTGCTATTAATGCCTCTGTTGACCTGTTGTAAGCTAGGTGCCAGAGATGAACCCTAATTTGTTTCTCAGTATGATATTAGCCAGGCATGATAGTGCACACCTGTAATTCTGGCACTCAGGAGGCTGAGGCAGGAGGATTACTGTGAGTTCAAGTCCAGCCTGAACTACATAGCGAGATTCTCTCTCAAAAAACATATTATGTTAATTCCCCAGAGAAAAAATTTGGAAGCAGACATTGCATGGGAATGTATGTTATGATTTCATATTAGTATTCTATAAGTTAATGACATACTGTCCTAAATGTTGTATATATTAGAAATCATTCAGTCACTGTAACCCATCTTCCCCAAATCACCTCTCATCTATCAGTGCCTTAAAATTTCAATGAGTGTTTATTTATTTTTATTTATTATTTTATATTTTGTTTTTTTGGGACAGAATCTCAATACGTAGTTTACTGTGACCTTGAACTTACTATGTAGCCCATGCTGGCCTCAACCTCATGGAGATCATCATGTTTCAGCCTCCCAAGTGCTAGGATTACATGTGTGGGCTACTGTGATCAGCTGGATGGGTTTTTGAAGTAAGATTTCTTAGAAATTCCAAATGTGACGATTTTATTACACTAAAATAAAGACTGTAGCTATCATATACACTAGCATAATGCTCCTCCCAAAAATGGACTTCACTGTATTTCAATTGTTGAAATCTTAAATTGGCTAGCATTCTTTAAATGCTATACCATGCAAATGTGTAATTAATAGCACAACTTATGGTTTTGGAAAAAATGCATAATTTTGCCTTGTACATGCAAACTTTGTAAGACTAAATTATAACCGTGGCAACGTTTGCACGGTTTGTTACTAACGAGACTTGTACATCAGATTCCTATATATGTTCATCATACATGTGTTGTGTCCTTTGTCTTACATCTCATTTGTCCCCTGCATTCTCTACATCAAGGGTAACTACTGTTTTATTCTTCATATTTGTATTTTTTAATTTTTTAGTTTAACATATAAACTATGTCAAACAATATTTTTCTTACAGCGTCTGACCCATCCATGTTGGGCAAATGGCAGGAACTCATTTTCAAAGTTCAGTGATATCCCACTGTGTACATGTATCATATTTTCTGCAAGCATTCATCCATCAACAGACCCTTAGTCTGTTTCCATGCCTTAGGTGTTGTAAATAATACTGCAATGACCATGAGAGTGGAAGGCACCACATTTCCTGATTTAAGAGCATATCATAAAGCTATGATGAATCAGTACAGTGAGTACTAACCTAAAACCAGTAAAATAAACCAATAGACACAAAAAAGAGAGCCCAGAATGGGTCCCAATTTATATGATCAACTCATTTTTTTACAAGTTCACCAAGAGGACACAGTGGGGAAAAGAATAATCTCTTCAATCAACAATGCTTATCAATAATGAATCACTAAAGAGATCAATGGTTGAATTTGATGAAGTAATTTTTTTGCAAGGGAATTCGAACCTTTCCTAGGAACCTTTCCCAGGGCCATTATTTTTCACGAATAATCTATGTATCTCATATCATAATAAGCCTATTCACAGGTTCCAAATTATAATAGTACAGAGATCAAAAATCTAACACCCATGGGATAGATGTGGTCTGTCACCTACTTTTGACCAATCAAAATGTGGATTTTACATTTTCAAATTATTGAAAAAGATCAAAGGGGTAAGAATAGGTGAAAATACATGAAATTCATATTTCAGTGTCCATAAATTTGGTTTTATTAGATCACATTATGTTTATTGATTTAGACATTTTCTACAGCTCCATTTGTGCTACTGATCACATGAAGTAGCTTTGACGGAAACCGTAAGCCCTACACACCTAAAAAATGACAGCATTTCATGTCACAGATTCCATCCAACACAAAAGGTTTTTGGGTAAAAAAAAAAATTCTGGGGCCGGTGAGATGGCTCAGCGGCTTAAGCGCCTGCCTTGCAAGCGCGAGGGCCCGAGTTCGACTCCCGGATCCCACATACGGAAAAGGGGCCGGTGATATCGCTCAGTGGCACGGGTGCCTGTTGGCGCGCGAGGTCCTGAGGTCGTCCCCCCGGTACCCACAAAAAAAAAAAAAAAAAAAATTCTGGATTGAATTGACCACAGTAACTATTGCTTTCTAAAAGCTTGACAGCTTCATGGAGTAATTCTGAACATAATTCTTGCTCTACTTGAGTTGGAGAAAACTGGGAACCGCTTTCACCATGAAAAACCCTCTTACATCAAAGTATGTCACTTTTATATATTAAATCTTTCGATGCAGAAATATGTGAACCGCAGTGTTTTAAATTTTTATAGCAAAATCTTCCATGATGCAGGA
Source organism: Erethizon dorsatum (assembly GCA_028451465.1). Lineage (NCBI taxonomy): Eukaryota > Metazoa > Chordata > Mammalia > Rodentia > Erethizontidae > Erethizon > Erethizon dorsatum. Next base: position 127,931,765 of record CM051826.1, on the reverse strand, counting down.
AGACAACTTGTACGAGCGCCTGAGACCTGTCTGGGAGACACTGATGGTCTGCGCGACAGATGTAAGGGTATTTCCCTAATACTGTCAGCAACTGCACACTGACAGAGTCAGGTCCTAAAAATAGTCCTGACGTGGGTATCCGGCTTTTCAATTATCGTTATTGAAAAGGTCTACATTTATAGGTTGCACAATGTTGTATGATATTTATGATCAACTTTTAAGATATTCTTGTAAGTCACCAACTGAATAATTTTACATATGCAATTGTGATTATATGATCAGTTATGTTTTTCTTGACCTTATTGTCATAACTGCATTCAAAATTCTTTAAAGGGGACCTCCTTTTATGAACTGAAATTTTCTCAGATATTTATGCCTTATCCATAACAACGATCAAGAAAATCTTACATAAAAGAGAATACATCACACATTCTCAAAATGATGAATGAGACTTTAGGTAGCTGATGATGATGTCGAATTGTGTTGTTTGGCTCTTCACTGTATGATCTTTGTTACAGTATCATTAGATTTCATAGACAAACATGTTGAAGCTGGAACCATTTGACAAAGTAGCAGTTTAACTGATTTTGAAATTTTTTTCACCGCACTATTTAGCCATCTTACAAATATTACTCTTTATATACCTATGAATGCAGGGTTGGTGTCTATATTTATCCAAAATATGTGGCATAAAGGATGTGATTATTTTATTGACACATTATTATTGACATTTTATCTATAAGACATATGTAAAGGAAGTTATTTTACTCACAGGGGTCATTATATGACTTTTATTCACAGTTCTTATTTACTTTAGGATGACGCTTTATATACATACACTTGGGTCTTTTTGTCTTGGAAATATTTTATAAACTAATGAAGCTGCACCTGTAGGTAGGAAAAACTGATTTCCTTCAGCTCGTGTAAATACTTTTATTCCTACACTTGAATATGACTTTAACAGTAAGGCAATCTGTTTCATAACTCTGCCATAGAATTTATCTTGATTTTAATCTCAATTTTCTAACCATCTTGGTGGTTACAACCTCTAAGAATTTAACAGGAGAAATCCATATTGTTTTTGTGGTGGGTACTGCAGATTGCCTGGTTTACTAATTATAATTGCAGTCATCTACTGTCATGGCCATGAAATTCTAGTGTTTAGTATTTTATACCAAAATGTTTATCCAAAACACTATATGAGTCATATGGCAGTGTACAGTAGGCTATGTGTATATATATATATATATACACACACATATGCACCGTACATATCAAAAGATTTGGAAAGTTAATCATAAAGAAATGGTAATTTTTAAGGATATATGTTTAACCTGGTTTAAATATCATACAGTGTGTATACATGCACTGAAACTTCAGATTACTTCATAAAGGTGTACAACTTTAATGTTTTTATGTACCAGTTAAAATTAATTTAATTTAAAAATAAGCATTTATTAAGCCTTTCTTTTACCCAGGTCTCTCATATTTTCTTTGGCTCTTATGCTCAATATCTTAAGAATTATAAGATATATGGTTATGCATTAAAAATTATTTTATTTTCTAAGGTAAGAAAGCATATTTATATGTCAGGTAAAGAAATGTTAGTGGTCATTCTTGTGAGGTGGTGAGGAACATTTCGGAACATCGGTGTTAGTTCGGGAAAACACCTTTGATAGAGTCGAAGATATTCTTGCCAGCATTTTAGATCCTTGTTTGGAAATACTGGGTTTGGAAGCTTCTGTGGACAAAAAAAAATAATATAGGTGTTTATTAGATATTTTAATTTACAGTAGTTACAGTAGGGTACTGATAATAATTCAGAATTTCACATTTAGAAAATATTGTGTGATATTCAAAGAACATAGACAAAGATTACTTTTCCTTGACATTTGTGACTCTCTCATGAAGGAAACATGAAGAATGACATCTTCAGCTTTGGACACTGAAGCTTGGCAGGATCAGATATGTGGCCCAGGTCACAGGCGTGAAAACTGGCTGCACTGGGAACACGGCGCGTGCTTTCTGACCCTTGTGGCACTATTATGCCTCCTTTACCTTGAGGTTTCTTTAGTCAGGTGTGCAAAGTCTATCTCTTTTTCTAGCAAAAAACTCTCTGAAAATGCCTGATAAGCTAAGTGGGAAAGTAGATTTCAACTCCACATTGAGGGTGTGTTTTTCAGAATGTTCAAATGAAAGCAGAAGTACATTCAAAATGTTGTAATTTCTCCCCATTGGGGAAATTTTCTGTTGATTGGACTCAAGTGTCTTTTTATCATGTAAAACAGGATTGTACAGATAATAAAAGAATCTCTATATGGATTCTTTTTTTGTGTGTTGCTTATTTAGCATATACCAGCTATTATCATATATCATCTTAACAAAATGATTGTTTTCTATCTAATGGTATCAATGAACATTTATGTATTTTGCTGATACTTCATGATAGCTTGTGATAGGACAGGAGAACACATATCACACCATACCCCATACTTTCTTAACTGCAGTAAGTCTTACATATTCACGTTCTCTAGAAGAGTGGGAAGATCTGAAGAGAAGACTTGGCAAGGATCTAGGTTGCCAGATGGAAGCTCCCTCTGCACGGAGAATGCAGTCTCCAGAGAGTCACAGGTCCCTGCTCACCCGCTGCTCTTGCTTCCACTACCTCCTTCATTCAAGTAGCCACTTGTGTGTGTAAGCTATGACGACGGTGAAGGAGCTAGAAATCACGCAGCTCTGTGTGTGAATCACAGCTCTTCAGTTTGCTAGTCATGTGGTGACCTTGAAGAACCTACTGTGAATGTCCTCAATTGTTCTCTCTTCAATAAAAGGTAGGTAGCTAGGGGCTAATAAATGTTAGTCCCACTATCTGTTGCCCCTTTGGTGTAAGTTAAAGACACATACTGTACAATAAAATGTGAATTTCTCTTTATAAGAATATTTCTTCTGTTCCATATTGATAATGCACAAGGGAAGGGCTTCTTCTTCTGAGATTATAAGATAAAATATTCTAAATTCAAAATGGTGTAATTAAGATCTTTATTACACTAGTTATTACACTAGTTGTTAAAAGGATGGTGTATTTTATACCTGAAACGATTTCCTTTGGGGGAGATGCCTTGTCATCAGCATCCTTGGATCCTTCAAAGATGGAGGTAAACTGCCAAGACAAATTGACATATTTGCTTAGGCTTTCTTTAGATCAGATATACCTAGAAATACTCAAAGGGTAGAGTATTGCTGCATCTCACATGAATGAAATCCGTACCCTGCAGTCTCAAATAATTGTTCTCTGAGACATCGGCTAATGATTCTGCCAATTATGATTCCTAGAGTTGGCCCTTTTTATGAATGGAATGTGGACCTCGGTTACTACTACAAGATAGCCAAACTCTCTGCCACATTAACTCATGGAAAATGTTAGCTCTGTCTTCCCACATCTTCCTTTGGATTTACTGATGTAAGTTACAAATCTTTTTCTGAGAATAGATAACATGACAATGGGGGAAGAAAAAGAATCTTTTTAACTCTCAAATTCTTTTCATGGAAATCTTAGCCAGCATGGGGTCCAGAACAATAAAGTGGTTGTGTGTGCCTGGTAGCGCTGCGAACATGGCTCAGATATTGGTTTTATTCTGTAGACTGTGGCATTTCTTTGAATACAGGAGCAGCAATTACCACATAAAGACAGAGTGTGAACCACTAGTAAGACTATGGTTCCAATTCTCAGAGCTTTTAGTCTATGTAACTTCAAGTCAATTCCAGGCATGCATGGCTCAGGGGAGACTTTACAAACATACGTCAAGATCCCCTTTTTTGAGGCCTCACCTGCCTACAATTTCCCTCAGTCTCTGACTCTCAGAAGCCTCATTTCTAGTGCCGTGGCTAGGATGCTGTGGCTGTCCCCTCCTTGTGTGAGCTGTCCCACACTTCCCATGACTGCATCCACTGTGATGGCAAAGTAAGTGAAAAAACAAAGCAGAGAAAACAGGTTCATCCCATATACTTCAGTATTTTAGGAGCCCTTTCCCTAACTCAGAGAGAAGAATTTTCTTTCAGAATTTTAGTTTGAGTCTTGATAGTCCTTTCTGCCACTGCCATGCAGCTCCAGGACTGAAATTTGCCTAGAAGTGGGGCCAAGGTGGAGGAAATAAAGCAGGGGTTGCTCCACCCCAAAGGGATCTCCTCTTCTCACTCAGATCAGAGAGCAAAGCCTTCCCTTAGAATGTTATTCTACCCATTCCTTCCATGAGATCCAAGATGGGACTGTCTCCAAGGCTAAGCCAGGAAATGTGGGAAGAAAAAAAACCTAAGACATTTCTCATGGTGTTGGTTGTTTGAGTTTTGATTTCCCATCCCAAATTCCTGCTACCCTTCATGTTGAGATCATCACAATGTTTTAAGTTATAGTCAGTGAGAGACATAAGAGGGAAGTGTGTTTACCCACATTACTTGGAACTGCAGTGGATAACAATTTTAACGATAGTTTCACCATGGAAAAGGTAGCAAATATAAGAAAGGACAAAGAATGGCAAGAGTGCAATTTTGCTAGGAATTCAACTTGGCACCAAGAATGTCAACGGATTCCCAGACTGGAGCCTCAGCACCTGCCCTTCATGGCCATATGATGGTACTTTTTGGGGTGTGGCCTACATGAAGTCGGAGGGTGTTGAGCAGATGTTTATATTCAAAAATAAGGATAAGGTCGAGTATAGAACTGACACAGTATCTTTGAAAATTTGGCAAAAATATATCTAAGTGTGAGTTATAGGATTTTGCTATATTGTGGTGTTGAGAAGTGACTGAGTAAGTGCTGAACTGTGTGCATATGAAGGTAGGAAAACTCTGAAAGGTACTTGAATTGGGGCAAACAGAAGACAATACGATTTAAAAAAGAAACAAGACAATCTGTAACTTGATTCCTCATTGGAAACTTTGAAAGGAGGATTAAAGATGAAGAAAATTTGTGGACTCACACTAGGGAGTAAGTAGGCTTTCTGAAAAGCTACCTGTAAAGAGCTGGTCTTCAGGAATACAGAGAGGTGGGCAAAATGAAGTCTCATTTCCTGCAAGCCACTCCCACCCCTGCACCGCCCTATTTGAAGTTACTCTTCACTTTCTATGGCCACCAAATCCTCACTGTAGTCCACCTGCTCTCGGCAAAGCCTGTGGTTCCCTCTCTACAAGAGCTTCTCCAGAGGCTGCGGTAACGGAGCTAGTCAGCAGAACTGTATTTGTGTTCCAGGAAGATCAATGGCGTACTCTGTGTACCTAAACAAAGAATGCTAATTAACCCAAAGGGTGAAAATTTTCACTGAGGGATATTCAGAAATCAGGGATAGGCCTCAGACGTAGATGCGATAGGGGGATGCTTCCTGATGTTCCTCAAATCATGTCACAGAGACTGATCAGACTGTGAAAACTGGGCTAATCTCAGTTGGTCCTGAAAGTGCAATGATTGGAAGCTATTACAAATATTTACCTGAATACCTGTTGAATTATCCGATTTTTGCTCCAGAGAACAATCTATGGGAGAGAAAAGAAAAGTAAAATAGTTTTTTCTAAGGTATATGTATATTTTTGACAGAAATCTGATTTTACTTCTCATTTCCACCAAAGAATCATACAATTTAGCATACAGAACAAAAGTATTATTAATATGCAGACAATGGGAGCAATGCTAAAATAGGGAGGGCCCTGGGATGCTGGGGCATATCCTAGATCTTGATCTAGGAAGTCAGAAAAAAGGAGTGAAGTGCAAGGAAAAGCATGTTCTGTAACTTGGTAGCTACATATTTATGCAAAACCATTCATTCGATCTGTATGAACTTTTATTCCCCTAATGAGGAATTACAGTGAAGATGATTCCTGAGGGCCCTTCCAACTCTAACAACCTTTGTACATCCCTAATTAAAAGCAGCTAGTTAGAATAAAGAAGAAAGTTCGGGTATAATGAAATAGTTAACTTCCGGTGAGAATCAGGAGACTGAAAGCAACACTTAGAGGAAATCTGGTGAGACTGCTACAGAGCTGTATTTGTCTAAGGTTCCAGGGAAAGGGGTCAACATACCCGTGAAAGAAATGAGAGGAAGAAGGTAGAAATGACAGTGACAGAGCAAGTCTCACAGAGACCCTATGCCAAGGAGGCAGACAACACGCCAGGGGATCGAAAAGGCAATGCTTGAGTCTTAGCCTCGCTGCTTAGAGCTGTGTGGACATTGGCCAGTGAAACCTAACTTCTTTTACTCTCAATTTCCTCATCTCTGGAATGGAAATGAAACTACTTTCCCATGGCTATTTCACAGGGGTGTGCAGTGAAATATATGCGCCAAATCTATAGGTTTTACACACATGTATTTATCAACAGCTTACACAAGCAATCATTCTGAACTACTCTTTGAGGTAATGCAGATTCTAGGGGAAAAGTAAAGTAAAACCTGAATTTCATTGAAATATGAGGGAGATTAAATTACCTGACAAAATTAGTAAAATTTCACATCTGGTTAATTATATTCTTAGTGTCTGAACTTTATATTGCATGTAATTGCACTGACTTTTGCATTTAAATGACTGACCAACACTAGTTCTTAAATTTCTAGGCTATACAGGTATCAGACCTCCAGGACAAACTAGAAAATAAAAGAGACACAGAAAAATTATTGATAAAATTTAAGAGGCCCAAAATATTTGGGTTTATGTTGAGATTTTATTGTGTATTTTATGAAACTAGGAATATGTATGCCCAGCCTGACTTCCCCATTGTCTGATGGGTACCTGAGAATCAGCAACCCAAGTGGTATTCCCATGTGCCGCTCTGCCTCCTTAGCGCCTACAATGGTCTCTATCTCCCCACATGCCTCAGGTACTATATGCCAATGGGCTGTTTTAAAGACATAAATTCCTACTTCCTGAAGCTTACATTCGAGAGAGAGACAGTCAAAGTCAAATAACTAAAAAGTGTCAGGGAGAAAAAGAGCAAAGAAGTGGGATAGGTAGAGCCATAACGGGAAATAACTTCAATTTCAGAGAGTGTGATCAGAGGAGGCCTCTCTGAAAGAGTTACATCTGCGTGAAGATCTTCAAGTGAGGAATGAGCAATGAAGACAGAGGTGGAAAAAGTACAGGTGCAGCAGCAAGTGTAAAAGCCCCAAATGCTCAGAAGGTGTGAGACACAGCAAGGAAGTCAGTGAGCACTCCAGCACTGTGTGTGGTTCCTGCCTGGGTCTAACAGCTCATGATTTCATAGCTCTGAAATCAGGTCAGTGTCTGTTGTGATCCCAGCTATGGTACATTCTGGGAATTCATGCACACTAACTGCTGTTCTCTGAATTATTCGTATTGTTCTATGGATTATCTTAATGAAACGATTTGCATTGTCAAGTCAGGAGAATGTTTCTTTTGAAAAACAGTCATGATGAAATGTGGTTTGAGTTTCAAGAACATACAACACTCTGCATTTTGCACATGCTGTCATTGTCAGAATCACATTTATCCTCTCAGCTTCAAACAAATAGAGGACTAAAATTTCCTAATAGATGTTCTAAGGTGTCCATAAAAATAAGTACTTAAAGAGAAAGAAAAGAAGGTCCACCCTAGCTTGATTTAGTTTTAAAAAGCCTTTTGTATACTTTAGTAGAGCCAAGATATGGTGCACAGAATAGCTTTTGGAAGAAATAATTCAAATCCAAGATAATGGGTTTTGCCCCAGGTACAAACTAGCATGAGAATATGCCCTACATTTTTCTCACAGAAGTGTAATAATGTCTACAACACAAAATATTTGATACCAAATTCATTAATGAAGTATTTATAGCAACGCAGACAAAGCAAGGGAGTTTGCCCATGTTAACACCTGAGTGATGCAACATTGATCGCTTTCCAACAGTACACATACTCACAGGAAAAAAGAATTTCAAATCTGATAGCTAAAAATTTATCAAAGCATAAAACTAAGTTATCAAAGTAGCAGGTAAAATTTCATTTTGAACAGTTTCTAAAATTGAGAAAAATAGCCAACCTTTCAATATCTTAGTGCTTGAAACAGAATCAGAACCTTCTTTGTCACTGAAACAAAAGAAAAAGACATAATTTTTTAATTTCTGTATTTAATAGATGAAGAAATTACTAGTAAAGCAAAGGCGCAATCATTCATTATTCATGTGGAAGCAAATCTGTGATAGGGCATTGCTGAAATTTCAAACTGTATGAAAATGACTTCCACGTTGCCTTTTCCAACTTTACATTTGTGATTAAGTACACATGAAATTTACCAGCTTAACCATTTTAAGTGTATAGTTTTGAAGGATGAAGTATATTTACACTCTTGTGCAACAATCGATACGTACGATGCATCTCAGGAACATTTTCATCTTCCCCGCCTGATGCTGTAATTGCTAACCATTAATAACCCATTTTCCTCTCTCCTCACCTACTGGAAACCACTATTCTACTTTCTGTCTCTATGAATTTCACTACAAGGAACATCATAAAAATAGACTCATGCAGTTTTTGATCTTTTATGACTGACTTATTGAAATGTTCATAATGTCATCAAGGTTTTGTGCATGTTATAGCATGTATTAGGATTTACTTTCTTATTAAGACCGGATTATAATGTCTTGAGTATATACGACATATTTTGTTTATCCATTCTTCCTTTGATGTACACTTGGGTTGCTCCCAGTTTATTGCAAATGATGCTACTATGAGTAGAGGTAGGTGTATAAATACCCATTTCAGTTTCTGATTTCAGTTCTTTTGGATATATACTCAGAAGTGAAATTATGGTACTGGACCACACACTAATTCAATGTTTAACTTTCTGAGACAATAACAGTGTTTTCTGCAGTTGCTGCACCTTCTATATTCATATTTTCAGTGAATGAAGGTTCCAGTTTCTCTTCATCCTTAACTAATGCATATTATTTTCTTTCTTCCTCTTCTTTCTTTCCTTACTCTGCTTCCTCTTTCCATGCCTTTTTTCCCCAATAGCTATCACAATGAGTTTAAAAGAGTATCTCCTTGTGGTTTTGCTATGCATTTTCCTGATGATTAGTGAGGTTTAGCCATCTTTTTCTGTACAGCTTCTTTGGAGAATTTTCTGTTCAAGTTGCTTGTACATGTTTTTCACTCAGGTTGTTCTTGCTGTTATTTATTTATTTATTTTTTTTGGTGGGTACCGGGGGTCGACCTCAGGACCTCGCGCGCCAGCAGGCGCCCGTGCCGCTGAGCGATATCACCGGCCCCTTTTTCGTATGTGGGATCCGGGAGTCGAACTTGGGCCCTCGCGCTTGCCAGGCAGGTGCTTAAGCCGCTGAGCCATCTCACCGGCCCCTTGCTGTTATTTTTGAATCATAGAAGTTCTTTATATTTTAATATTAATTCCTTACCAGATATAAAATTTGCAAATATTTTCTCTCATTCCATGTATTGACTTTTCACTCTGTTGACAGTGTCCTTTATAGCACAGAAATTTTTAATTTTGATGAAATAAAACTGCCTATTTTTCTTTTTTTGGATGTACTTTTGGTGTCATATACAAAAAAATTACTGCCAAATCCAATGTCATCAAGCTTTTCTCTCACATCTTTTGTAAGAGTTGTTAGCCCTGATGCTTAAATATTTGATTCATTTAGAGATAATTTTTATACGTTAAAAAGCAATGGTCCAACTTCATCTTTGTTGTTGTTGTCTTTTTGCATTTGGATATCTATTTTTTCCCAGCACGATTTGCTGAAAAGCCCATGTCTTTCCTATCAAATAGTGCTGGTACCCTTGTCAAAAACATTTGAATGTACATTGAAAGGTTTACGTCTGAGGTTTTTATTATATTTCATTGGACTATAAGTCTGTCATTACATTAGTATTGCATTGTTTGTTAACTGTCGCTTTTTGTTAAGTTCTAAAATCAGGAAGTGAGAGACCTCTAATGTTATTTTTCAAGATTGTTTTGGCTTTTAAGGGTCTCTTGAGCTTCCAGGAAACTTTAGGGTGAATTTTTCTATTTCTGAAAAAAGTTGTTTTTTTGGGTAAACGAATTTCTTTGACTCCGTAGACCACTCAGGATAATGTTGGCATTGTAACAATATTAAGGTTTCCAATCCACTTAGTTGTGGCCTGTTAATATCTTACAGGAATGTGGAGTAGTTTCTGGTGTACAAGTCTTTTGCCTTGTCAATGAAGTGTATTCCTAATTATTTTATTCTGTTAGAAGGGAGTGTAAATGGAATTAAAAAAAATTTTTTAGATAGTTCATTGTACATATATAGAATTTATCTGTGCTGAATTTAGTATCCTGCTATTTTACTAATTTCTTTTATTCTCACAAGATCTGGGAGGACACTTCAGGATTTTTCATATAAAATCTGCAGTTCATATCATCTGCATATATATTACTCCTATCCTCCCTCTTTGAATGCCTTTTATTTCTTTTTCTGACTTCTAAATAATAGCTGGTATGACTGCAACAAAATGGAATCTCAGTGTGGAGTTGATTTACATTTCCCTTATGGCCAAAGATGCTGAATTTTTTTTCGTGTACTTATGGGCGATTTGTACTTCTTTGTTTGAAAAGTGTCTATTCATCTCATTTTCCCATTGAGTATTTTGTTATTTTGGGGCCTAATTTTCTTTGAGTTCTTTATATGTTTGACATATTAATCCTTCTCTGTCAGAGGATTAGCTGGCGAAAATCTTCTTATAGTCTGTAGGTTGGCTTATTACTTTATTGATTGCTTTTTTTGCTGTGCAGAAGCTTTTTAATATAACACAATACCATTTGCTGATTCTTGTTATTATTTCTTGTGCAATTAGGGTTCTGTTCAGTAAATACCTGCCTATGCTTATGTCTTCAATTGTTTCCCCCATTTTATCTCCCAATGGATTCAGTGTTTCTGCTTTTATATCTAGGTCTGTTGTGGCTTATATCTTAACATTCCACCAAAGCCTCATGTGCTCATAAGTGGGGCTTTTGGGAGGTGATTTGAGCATGAGGGCATGATTATCACTAATGCACTAATGAGTTTATACCTGAATGTGTTATTGGGAAGTGAAGCCTAATCAGAAAAGGTGAGTCACTGGGGGCATGGCCTGGAAGCGTGCATTTTTTTCCCTCCTTGCTTGGTCTTTCTCCTCTCCTATTGCCCCACCCAATCTCTCTCTCTTCCTGCTTCCTGCCTCCATGCCATGAGCAGCCCTCCTCTGCCATGCCTGTCGCCAATGCCACCCTGCCTTGGAGCCAGAGGGCTATGGATTGAAACCTCTATAAACTGTGAACCAAAATAAACCTCTCCTCATTTAAATTGTGTGTGTTGAGTATCCATTTTGATTTGATTTTAGTACATGATAATATGTAGATGTCCAGATTCATTTTTCTGCAAGTGAGTAATCAGTTTTCCCAGCAACACTGGTTAAAGAGGCTATCTTTTCTCCAACAATCTTTGTCACAGATCAGATGGGTAACAATGCATGGGTCTGTTAACGTGTCTTCTAGTCTGTTCCACTGGTCTACATGCCCATGTTTTGTGAAAATACTATGATGTATTTATTAGCATAGCTTTGTAATACCTTGAGTTACTGAACTGCCATGCCCTCTGCTTTGCTTATGGTTGATTTAGCTATTCTAGGTTTCCTGCTCCACACAAATTTGAGAATTTTTTTCTACTTCCATAAAATGTAATGTTGGCATTTAGATTGGAATTGTATTAAATCAATATATAATTTTTAGTAAATGGCCATTTGATAATATTGATCCTACATATCCAGGAACATGGGATGTCTTTTCATTTTCTAATGTCTTTTTCAATCTCTTTCTTCAGAGTACTAGAGTTTTTATTATAGAGCTTTTTCACCTTGTTAGGTTGATTCTTAGGTATTTAACTTTTTTTTGAAGCTAGTGTGAGTGGGATTGGGTTGCTGATTTCTTTCTTGATGAATTATTGGTTTATGGGAATGCTATTTATTTTTTGTATGTGTTGATTTTGTATTCTGCTACTTTGCTGAATTTGTTTATTAGCTCTAAGAGTCTTCTGCAGTTTTTTGAATTTTCAGTGTAAAAGATCCCATTGTCTGCAGTTAAATATAGTTTGATGTCTTCCTTTCTTATTCATATCACTTTTATTTCTTTCTCTCCCCTGACTACTCTGGCTAAAGTATTGAGTACTGTACGAATAAGTGGAATGAAAATGAAGACCCTTGGTTTGTTCCTGCTTTTAGAAGAAATGCTTTCAGTTTTTCCCCATGTGGTATGATGTTGGCTATGGGTTTGTCATAAGTGCCTTTTATGAGTTCGATGTAAGGGTTTTCAATATCTATTTTTGTGAGAGATTATTTTTATCATGAATGTATGTAGGATTTTCTCAAAGATTTTTTCTACAGCTATTCAGATGATCATGTAATTATTACCCCTAATTCTACTTAATGGTGTACTACATTTATTGATTTATGTATGTTGTACCATGCTTGCATTCCTAGGGTGAAGATGAATTGGTCATAACGTAGGATATTTTTCATGATTTATTCAGTTCTGTTCACATCAAATGCTAATGCTGAGAGGTATTTACCAATTCCTGTCATCGTATTATTTCTTCAGTTCTGATTCCTTTATATTTTCTCTTTGTTTAACTACTCAGTTAGATGTATTCTCTTTTGTGGGTTCTTTGTTGCTATTAGCTTCACTGGCTCTCTTTAGAATTCTCTTGAGTATTTAGAATTCTCTTGAACTAGTGGTCATGAATTTCATTAGATTCTCTTTGTCATGACAGGTTTTTATTTTTCCACCTATTTTGAAGGATAATTTTGTAATATATAGTAATCTGCATCAGCAATTGTTTCCTTTCAGGACTTGAAAACTTTACTTCATGCCCTTCTGGCCTTTAAGCATGATGTGTCATGGAAAGGATTTTTTTCTGAGCATGTCTATTTGGAGTTATATATGCTTCATTTACTTGTTGAGCATTTTAACCCCTAGATTTGGAAAGTGTTCTTCAATGACATTGAGGAATAAATGTTTTATAACTTTAGTTTCTGTCTTTGTTACTTTCCTTGTTGCTGGGACAAAATACCTAACACCTACAACTTTAAACAAGATGAGTTTTATTTCAGTTCACATTTTAGAAATTTTAGTCCTTGCACTTTTGGCAGCATGGCTGAAGGGACTAGTGGAGGAAAGTTGCTCACCCCAAGGTAGCCAGGAAGCAGAGAGGATGAAGGGAGGAGCAGGGAAAAGAGATACATCTTTCTAGGACATGCCCACAGGGACCTGCCTCTTCTAACCAGAACACACCTCCTAGCAGCACATTCAGGTATCAAATCACCTTCCAAACACATGTGGCTTTGGGGGTCCAGTTTAGATCCAACAGATAGCATTCCTCCCCTGGCTCCCAAAAGACTCATGCAAATCTCTTCAGGCAATATCCATTTATTCCATCTCTAGGACCTGCCAATTTTGAACAGTTCAGCATTGCTTAGAATTCTAAGTCTGAAGCCTCCTCTGAGACTGTTAGAAAACTGTTGGCTGTGAGTCACTATGAAAATCAAAGGAAAAGTTGAACATTCTAACATACAACAATAGGGTAAACATTCCTGCCCCAAAAGGGAGATGAAAAGGGTATGGAAAGCAGCAGGACCAAAGCAAGACCAAAACACTAAGTCTACATCAATTTTGTCTTCAAGTCCTGATGTTTTCTCCTTTGTTATCTATTTCCATGGTTTTCAACTGTGTTTTTCACTTCCAACATTTTTACTTGATTGCTTTTCATAATCTCTAATAATTTACTGAAATATTCATTCATATCTTTATTTGTATCTTCTTTAATCTCATTTATCAGCTTTTCAATAGAACCATTTAACTATTTACATCTTTGAGCTCACTGAACATCCCATTATGCCTTGCACATATGTTGGTCTCTTTAAATATTTTAAAATATTTAAAATTGCCAGTGAAGGCAATGAGTGCCAATGAGGGCAGCTTATGGGGAGTTAAGAATATTTGGAAGTATCTTTTTGCTTTATTTGCTCATATTTCTAGAGTTTTTGTATTCAGAGTTGAAGATCAGTTGTGCAGAAAGCTCTGTTAATACTGCAGAATCTCCTTAGTTAATGGATATCTCTTTGTTATATAACCTAGGGCTTGGGTGTGGTTTAGTGATGATGTACTATTCAATGTATTCAGTGTATTAGGATCAGTTCTAGTTGCTACATGCAAGAACAGAACATCTACTGGTTATATCAGCTCTACAGAACCAACTATGTATCACCATATAATTGAAAACTTGTTTTAACAATTACACATTTTTTTCAATAACTAAGGAAGATAATGGATTAGTATTGATGACAAGTAGGCTGGGATGTGGAGAATGAAAAAAGGAAAAAGAAAGAAATAAAGGGAGAAAAATGTTCAGAAAGAAGTAAAGAAAACAGACAATAGAAGAAGAAAGAAAAAAAGATAGGACTTTTTATGTCCAGAGAAGAATAAAGAGGGTTTCACAGCTTATTTGCAAGGTGGAAAGAAGAAAGAAAAAAGAAGCAAGTATAATTACAGATTGAGAGAGGCTAAGAAGGTTGCAAACATTTAATAGGCTGGTAGAAAATTTATGTTTGAATCTCTACACATAACTCTTGAGTATGGTCAACCTGATATGTCAATGTATGATATTATATATACCAAATCAACAATTAACTTTCATTCACTGTTATACATATATCTCACATATATATTCTTAGACAGAAATCATGGAAAAATAAAAATAATAAATAATAAAAATATGTTTTGCTTGTAAGCATTTGTGTCATGCAAAAGCAAGAGAGAAGGAATACTTGAGAGGCTGTCATAAGGGAAGTAAAGAGTCAGAGAGGGAGGAATGACAGGTAAGGGACGGTCAGGGGCTGAATACTTACACCGTCACAGCTCTACCAGGCACCTCATTCTTCCCATAAGCACTACACTCAGATTTTTATGTTTATATTGTTTTAATTTCATTTACCTGGAAGATGATATGAGATCTTCTTGGTTGTAGGAAGACGTACTCATAATTCTGTGTATGAAGTGATGTGTTGGTTCAGTAACAAGACTCCTTCCTTCTTTCTGCAAATTTGCAAATCAGGTATTACACAAAAGTAGAATTTCACATGTACATTTTCATCTTATTGGACTTTTTGCAGTCTAATCCATACATTAATGAGAGAAAGTTTCAGAGATTACTTAAAAGATGGTGAACGCTGCAGTTCTAATTGAAATGTCTTTCCTAATATAATTCTTTTGAGATGATCAGTGAAGGTATTCTAAATTATGAGACTGAGTTTTGAATAGATTTTTAAACATAAACCTAGTAAAGTGTTTGAAGAAAATAATTTTCTATTTCTAAACTTTAAATATATTTTCATCATATTTTACTAAGTTTATGGGGGTATAGCTCAGGGGAAGAGCATTTGATTGTGTATTTTACTAAGTTTCAAAAGAAGAACAGAGATACAACTAGACAATTCAGAAACCTGCACGCTCGATCATTGTTAACACTTATCTGGTCCATTTGTTGGGAGAATGTGTGCTTCTGAATTAACTGAAGTTATATCTATTTGCTTTCTCTGGTTCCTTTCAGTTTTTGTGTTAACCTCAGAATCATATCAAATGAATGATCAATTCAAAATTGTCCTATCAGGGAATCCTAAATCATATATTCTCCAAAAATAGGAACAGAATGTATTTTTAGACAAGGATAAACCCAAAAAGTCATTGAAACCCCGAGTGTCCTTTGAGGTTCCGGAACCAGTTATAAGAACCGCTGAGTGTGGTGAGAGGGGAGTTGATGGCTAATTGTAAGGGTGATGTTAAAATTATTTTCAGTAACTTCAGCAAGACAGCAGACCCATTATTTAAGAAAAAACTTAGCTATGTATATGTCCAAAGGCGGCAGCCTATTCAGAGAAAGGATTCAAACACATCTAAACATCCCCCCCCCCCGTTTAAATTTTTTCTATCTTTCTTTTGTACTACTGCGGTTGCTACGCAATAATGTCAATTTCTATGGACTTTAAAAACTTCTTCCTATTTTCAGATCACATCTCTTGGCATGCGACTCTAAGATGTTCAATGACCAGCCCAAATACAAAAGAGCTGGAATATATAATTTTAAGTAATTACCTTGTATTTCTCTTAATTAGTTTCCATTTTCTATTTCCACTCAACTTCTCACTTATCTGGGTTTCTTTGCATTATCTGCTTTCCCTTGCTTGAGTTTCACTGGTATATCTTATTTTACATATTTTGTAAATACTTACAGGCTTAGGAGAATAAATAATATATTTTGATATACTTTTCTGCCTAGTCAAGGTATTCTCTTGGATAGAATTTGTGAACTTCTCTATTCTTTCTTGTCACTGGCAGTCACTTACCTTATGGTGTAACTTTTCCTTTGTGGAACAGTGTGTTTCAGTCAAACTTTTGGAAGTGGCCATGTTGAGCTCCCTGGCAGCTCTATTACCTTGTATCTTGTTAGATTTTTTTTGGATTGAGGCTGCTTCCATACATTCAGTATTTGAGGTGGATGTTAAAGACTTTTTCATGCTGCCTGTGGTGCTGGTTGGCTTGAAAGGAGCAACTTTGCTTTGCAGTAGGTTTGTAACTTCTTTCACTTCATCTTCAGAAAGTTCTCCTATGAATTTTTGTCCAAAATACTCTCCTAAAACAACTTCATTTTCATCATATATTATATCATCTTCTGTTAAATAATCTGTATCTTCCTCATTAATATCATGAGCCACTAACCGAATGATGACGTCTTTTCTGCTTCGGACATCTTTTAAAAGCTCTACCTTGGAGATATCAGGCTTTCTTATATTTTGAAATGAATTTCTGCAAACAGCCTGAAATTGAAAGTGCAACGCATATTAAACAGAAACATCTCACTCACTTTTCCTGTACTACTGAGATAGTTATTTTCTTATGATTTGTTTCAATTTAAGTAATATCTTTAAAGGCCGCTGACTGGTATATCAGTAATATTTTTTTTAAAAAGACACAAAAACCATAATTTTCTGATGTTTGGCATTTCTTTCACATTCAGATTATATTCCAAACATCAACTCTAATATGGGTTCTATTTTGCTTAAACTATATTTTTACAAAGTAACTGTATTAGTTATTATTTTTGTCATTTCTCTTTAAAATTTTGTGATAGAAGCAGATGACTAACACCATTTTTAATCCTAAGTTTTTGATCATAGAGAAATTTAAATATACATATTTTTAAGAAAATAAGCAAGATGTTTCTTGATCATCACTTATAAAAATGAGTAGTCAAATGTGTGGAATCTGAATTTTTATTTCATATCTTTCCACTCTTGATCTTTCAGAAATATTGTCCCAAATATTCTTTAAAGCATAAATCTTCATGTCTTCTCACTTCCCTGGTGAAATGTCCACTTTCATTTTCAATGTTAAAGAGAGATCAAAGATAAGACTATTACAATTAAATAACAGAATTGCCCCATTCTTATTGCCTTTAACCATGTCTTAGTACCTGTACATTTATCCAATAACTTTAGACTCAATCTTCCTTTGTAACTTTGCAAGATAGCTTTTCAGATAATGATGGCTTTAAGGAATACCTTCTGTGGAAACAAATTATTCAAAGTAATTCTTTTAAAAGATCTAAACAATCAACTTTGATTATCCATTCTAGTACAGAAAAGAGTGGTCTAGAAATTCTGAAATCATTCTACACGGCTTTGGCATTTGTTAGGCATTGTTTCTGCTATGCAGATATCCGGAAAGTTGAGAATTTATAATATTTCAAAACAGAGAATTAAATTCTTAGGCAAAGTTAAAAATATGTAGACTTACATTTGATCTAATCTCTTTCTCTTTTTGTCTTTTACTCCTGTTTGCCTTTGTTAAGAACAGACCACACTCATATGCAGATGGCTGCATAAATTTGATTCGCCTACCTGACTTACCTATGGCTGCTGCCTCCCTCCCCCCATTTCTAAGTTTTTTTCTTTCTCTTAAAAAGACACAGGCAATTGTTCTTATTTAAAAGCTCACTTTCTGTTTTCTGTGGTTTATAAATATCTTTACAAGAGAGTTGGTACCTAACAGTAGAATTTGTTACAAACAATTCTATAATTTAAAACTGATTTTGAGTAACTGTATTCTACAATATTTTCACCAAAATTTTACTTCCAAGTGATTATTTATATATAAATGAATACCACTAAGTTTATGCTAATGTAAAGACAACCTGGAAGAAAGAGGTAATTTTAAAACTGGAAGGGACCATCATCATGATATGCTCCAAAAAACTAAGGATAAAGATTACTAAAAGAGGCTCAATCTATGCCAATCTCAATATTTGAGTTTTAAAATATAAAGAAGTAACTAACTTATTTATGAGACATGAGACTTGAGACTTAGTTCAATGGGATGCATACCAGTGTTTGAAAAAATTAATTCCTAGTTTATGCTCCAAGGAACATGGTTGGAGCAAACTTTGTTTAGACAATCTCCAGGCCACAGACTGTACCCCTCAGCACACACTGAACTCTTAGTAAAGGCACACTACAAATACAAGATGCTTTTATAAAAATCAACATGAGTAATGGATTACTATAACTTGATACATTGGCCAGATGATTTTGTTTTTTTTTATTAGTGGTTTTCTTAGAAAAAGAAAATAATTTTTGACATTTTGAAGTCTCAGTTAATTTAATTTATTCATGGCTTGGGTATTGGGCTATAGGGCACAGCTATGTCTAAACCAAACAGAAACAGTTTCATAAAAATAGCAACAGGAAGCTGGGTCTAGAACAAGGGTAGAAGAGGAAGGAAACTGGGTAATCCTGAGAATATAGAGTAAATGAGAAATACCAGTGTAATTAAATTTACATCGTAAGAATAAATGTAATCTAGGAATTCCCAGTCTAATCCTTGTTGATGAATGTTATTAAAAGGAAAGGAACACTACAGTGGATTTTTTTTCTTTTTTTGGTACCAGGAATTGAACTCACGACCTCATGCTTACAAGGCAGGCACTGTGCCACTGAGCTATATCCTTGGCCCTACAGTGGAGCTTTAAATGTGAGAATTAAAATTACTTTAGTTTCATGCACCCTGATGTTCTATTAACTGCCCTATTTTGAATGCTTTTATTTTTTTTTATTTTTTATTTTTTTGTGGGTACCGGAGGTCGACCTCAGGACCTCGTGCGCCAGCAGGTGCCCGTGCTGCTGAGCGATATCACTGGCCCTTTCTTCGTACGTGGGTACCGGGAGTCGAACTCAGGACCTCACGCTTGCCAGGCAGGCGCTTATGCCGCTGAGCTATCTCACCGGCCCTTGAATGCTTTTAGATAGCCATAATGAAGAAGTAATGGAATTATACAAGATTATGTTTCTTTTGAGTTATGAAATAACAATTATAACTTCAGTCAGTATTATAGTGAAGGATATGTACTTACATTCCTATTCTTTAAAAAAAAAAAGCTAGGGCCAATGATAACGCTCAGTGGCATAAGCACCCACCTGGCAAGCACAAGGTCCTGAGTTCGACTCCCGGTACCCACATTAAAAAAAAAAAAAAAAAGCTCGATTAAGTGGATTATCTTTGGAAAACTAGCCCAAGACCTGTACTGTATAGTGAGTCACAGAATGAGGAGGCCAGTCATGAGTCGCGTGACTGTATAGATGAACTAGTGCAACCAATTTTCTATTTGGGTTGGCAACAGCTACAAACACGCATTCCCACGTAACTATTTGAGGAAGGAAACTGTCATACAGCCTGGTCTCAGTGTCACTCATTTTTCTGCCATTGCCTTTGCACTTACCTCATATGGCTTTATATCCAGTCGACCTGTGCTATTCAAAGAGGTTCGTCTTTCTTTCTTTCTCTTTTCTGAATCAGTTGGGCTTACGGCCCCGTAGCTTCTCCCATCTATGGATGCTCGTCTCAGTTCCTCTATGCTGTGTCCAGTTCTTCTTAAACATTCTGTCTTCATTTTCTCAAGTGACTGTGTCTTTACAGAGATGACTGCTAAGTGCTGGGAAACAATGTGTGGATCCACTTTGATCGCTTTCCTTCCGACATGTGGGATTATCACAACTGGGCATTCCTCTCCAGAGCTGTCTTCACCTGGCTTATTCTTGTCATCCAACATTTTCTCAGCATGCTCTTCTGTCTTTTCAATGATTCTATCGATGCCCAGATCTTTAAAGACGCCAGTATACGAACTCATTGAGGGAGCACTATCTAACGGAACTCGTGAAACTCCATCGATAATTAAACTGGCCACCTTAGAGAAGACTGTGTTTGTATCCTTCATGTCATAAATTTCCTCATAGCTTCCAGATAGCTGTAGCATGTTTTCATAAACGGAATCAACAACCTGAGAAATCATGCCCATTTCTTCTAGATTTGGAGAGTATTCTTCAGGTTTAGCAGCTACTACACTAATATTACTTCTAGAAACTTCAGCTGTTACAGATTTTGTCAGTTGCGATGCAATTTTATTTAAGTCAGATTTGGATAGGTCGTGTGCATCTTGGCTTGAGGTACGAGGCAATCTTACTAGTTTAGCCAAGAACAAGGCCAATGCTTCCTCTAAAACCTTGGCATCTAACACAGAACATTTTTCAGATGAAAAGTTTTCCTGGGACTTAAATTTATCAACAATTTTGACCACTTTTTCCATAATTTTGACAGCTTCCAGAACTAGTTCTGAACTTGATATTTCTTCTTCTACTTGAGGTTGAAATTCAGAATTGAAAATTTCCTTCACCATTAAAAAACCTATTATGTCAGACAGGACATTGCTCTGACCCATTAAATCTTTAAATACAGACGTATGGGAACCAGAGTGCTTTAAAACACTGGTATAAACAGAAGTAACTACTTTTTCAATAGCTGCACTGTCATCTAAAGATACAGTAGGTGATTCCTTGGCAGGTCTTGTAAGTTTGATCTTACTTCTGGAGATAAATTCTTGGAATGAGTTTAGTATTTTTGAGGTTATTTTTTGCATTTCAGTTTCTGGAGATTTGGTTGTTTTCTTATGTACTTTTGGAAACACAGATAAGAGCTTTGATAGAAATTTCACAGCAATTTCTTCTATTATGTTATAAGACACTTTATGAGTGTGTGATGGTTGAGGTGGAGTGCTCTGGATGACATTGGAAAGGATATTTTCAACAACACTGTCAACTTCTGCACATTGATGTGGAGTTAACTCTCCACAAAAGTAGTTCTGCAACTGATTGCCAGCCACTTCTCTTAGAACTAGGTCAACTATGGTTTTTGAAAAAAGTCTGCATCCATTCGATACACAATTTTGTATGATTTCTTGTGATCCAAATTGTGGCAAAAGATTATTATAAATGGACTGAACCACCAATTCAATAATTTCATCATCATGGGGATGCAAGGATTCTACATACTGTATAACCATATCTTCATCTTTGGATATCTCTGCTGCAATTTTACTTACTAACTCCATTTGAAGAAAATTAAGTTCTGTGGAAAATTTGTTTTCAGATGTTTCTGCTTTGGTAATGGTGTTGGATATTTTCGAGAAGATTTTTGATAAAAGGGTAGAAATCACATCCTCTAAAAATTGATGAGGCAACATTATGGTATACGGTGATGTTGTCTGACATTCTTTGCTGGCTGTTTGGGCCACCTTTTGGACCTTTTTAACAAGATCTTTAGAGTCCAGAGGCAAACTTGCTGAAACTGGAGCCTCATCACAAAATATCAAGTTAAGCTGATGTTGAAAAAGTTCACTTATCACTGCACTAGTTAACCTTTTTACTAAATTTTCCCCATTACTGTTAATGTCCTGACGAAGAGATTCTTGAGTTCTATATTCTTTCAAAATATTGCAAATAGAAGAGTGAGCAACTTTATTGACAAGTGTTTTATCAGTTGATGGTATTTCATCTAGGAGAGGTATCTCAGGTGAAGAGAGTTTTTCAGTCACTTTATGCATATCTGGCATTTTATCCACATTTTTTATCTTAATGCTTGACAATGCTTCATCTGTAGTTGATTCTTTATTCCTGGAAGGTGCTGTAGGAACGGAAGACACTTTACTTGCATGTGGGGAAAACTGATTTCCTTCATTGGACCTAAATACCTGAATTCGAGCACCTGAAAACTCCTTTATCAGTGAATGGGTAAGTTTCATAGCTACATCATAGAGCTCAGTTTGATTCTGATCGTCATTTACATTTAGACATTTTCCACAAGTTTCTATTTCTGGTGAGGAAGAAAATAGTAGTTTGTTAACTATTTCAGTGATAACATCTTCTAAAAAGTTAGGAGGAAAAATTCCACGTTTACTTTCTGGTGGGTACTGAGGATGATCTATTTCAGTAGCTTTACTTTCAACCTCCTTGTCTCTTACTTTCTCTTTCTCCGTAGTTTTCTCATTTTCTTTATCTTTCTCGCTTTTATTCTCTTTCTCTTTTTGTCTCTCTTTCACTTTCTTTCCTGTCTCTCTGGCACAGTCCTTTCCATTAACTGAGGAAGAGAAACCCTTTGTGGTAACAAACTGGGTAGACTCCTTGCCCGACTCCTGAATGACGTTCAGTGCTTTACTACCAGGGAAGCTTTTGCTATATCTGTGTTTTAAAAAATCGGGTGGTTCTTGAAGAGAAGACCTTTCTAAAACAGTCCCGTAAATGTTTTCAATGATGTTTTGAACAGTTTCGTGATCTGAATGGTTTTGCTCATCTGTATCTATTTCAGCAGGAAAGACTGTCATTTCTTCATTTCTTGGCTTTTCGGTCATTTTCGAAGTTTTCTCTGTTGTAGTATCAATATTTTTCACCTTGGGCTTCCAAGGAGATAACTGAAGATTCTGGCCATTTTCTTCTACTGAACTTCCTTTGGTATTGTCCCTATTCTTTTCCTGGTCTGTTTGAAAATCTGACTGAGATACTACATCCTCATGTTCTGTATCAGGAAAAACTGAAGAACATGTTTGTATTTTACTACCCTGTGACTCCTCATTTTTTGGAATTGATTTTTTCTTTTCAACTGCATTATTTTTAACTGTTTTTCTCAAATCTTGCTCCTTCCTATTTGCTCTGGTAGCTGGGGAAGTAACTTTCGATGCACTCTGATTATTTCCTGGAGTCAAAATTCCCAGTTTATTTTTATTCTCTTTCTTTCTATGTGCCATACCTGCAGATGACCCTGACATTAGGTTAATCACATTGCTTTCCATAATGGTAGCGACAGAGGTAAGCACTGGATCTTGGGTATCTTTTTTTTTCACTGATAGGTCTTTAGTGTGGAAATTCTTTCTACTCATTGCACCCCTATTCTGTTCCAAACTGACTATCATCTTTTTCTGATCTGAGCTTAGGGAAGCCTGTTTATGTGACTGTTCTGGTAAAGTAAGTTGCTTCTCTTCTGAGTATCTAGTTATCTCCATAGAGGTGTTCTGTGGTAAGTGTTGAACCCTTTGGGTGATGGTATCTGGATTTAGAAATGAAAAGAAGGTAGAAGACCAGTCTCCTGAGAATAGGGGTTGTATCTTGAATGCAGAGATTGCCTTCTGGGCTAAAGCAGCAATCACTTCTACAACAATGTTACTTTTATCCCCCTTCTGAATATCATTAGATCCAAATTTCCCTATGAACTGATCATACACAAAACTGGATATGTCAGCAACTATTTCTTTATTAATTGATGGGAAAGAAAATTTTTCTTCAGCTTGTGGTAAAACCTTAATTTCATTTTTTCTAAATTCTCCTAGGAGTGCATTTGCAAATTTGATAGCTAAGCCCACAATATCTGGCTCTGGCGTTGCTCTTTTCTTAGAATCTTTAATAGCTGGGAAAGAAAAAAATTTGCTAACAAGGTCAACTACTACATCTTCCAAAAATGTAGCTGAAAACAGAGAAGCCTGTTTTGTCTCTTTACCAGATTTAGTAACTACAGAGGCATGGTCCACACAATCAGGTAAGTTACTGGAAGATGATTCTTCACCATGTAAAAATGGTTGTAAATGATGATCCATAATTTCCTTCATAATGAGGCCAGCTATTTTACTGAGAAATGATCCTCCTTTTCTGCCTGCATCTTTCTGTACTTCAGCTTGGAATTCAGGTTTTTTCAAAATATTATTACATATAGAGTCAACCACATTCTCAAGGACTTCGAACTGCTTACTTTCTGCATTCTCCACTGCAGTGGCAAGTCGGATCTCATGCTCAAAAATTTCTTTTATAATTTCATCAGTCATTTCTGAAGCTGCAGTTGCAAAATCATCATCTGGAGTAAACTCTTCTGTTAGTTTGTTTTTAGTGTCAGTTGGAGGAAAGATATGCACAAGGAGCTTGTAAATCATATCTTCTAAAAGAGAACGAGGAAACACAGTAACACATGATGGCAAGGCACTGCTATCACTCAAGACGGTGCTGAGTACATTTCTGATGATGTTATCAGCTCGAAGGGAAGAACAGGAAGAGGACGCTAATTCTCCTGATATTAATGACTGCACCTGATAATCATAAATTTCTTCCAATAACAAGTGATATATTTTATTTCCAAAACAGGTAGTATCACTTTGTATAGCCCTGTACATTTGAACTAAAGATTTAAATTCATCTAATAATTTTTCATAAATTAAGTTGACAGTTTCTCGAACCATTTCTTTATACTCCTCTGAAAAGCACGAACTTTTATCTAAGCTATCTGCAACTGTAATCTCTGATGTAGTAAATTCTAGAACAATTGATTTTACTAATGTTGTAACAATGTCAGCTGTTTGGGCTTTTGTTATGTCTGGGTTTTCAAAAGACAAGACATTGTGTGTGAATGCATAAAAAATTTTGCATAAAAGCTCAGAAATGACTTCCTCCAAGAAGACAGCTGAGTTCACAATGCAAGAACATCTGTTTTGCTTAGGATCTATTGCTTTTTCTTTGTAAATCTGATCAACTGAAGCAGAAAGAGGTGGTTTATCTCCAGATAAAAAGCACTGTAGATGATGGTTAAAGATTTCTTTTATTATGAAACTTGCTATTTTTGAAACAGGTATGTTGCTTATGCCTTTCTTATCTTTTGTGAGAGACTTGTATATATTTGAATGAGAAAGATCAGCATAGATGGAATCAATCATAGACTGTATATCTTTTTCTGAAATCATATTTTGTTTTTCATTTCCATGTTTAGTGATACATATTGCATTTTTTGAAATTACTGACATGATCTCATTTATCAGTTTTATGACTGTAACACTTAAGTCTGATGGAGAAGTATCTGGATGTTCTATGGTGGATGTCAATGGATTAATCTGAGATACAAGCTGAGTGACTATTCTTTCCAAATGATTTTGTGATAACAGAGTAGTATATATTGTTGAAGCCTGTCTTCGGAACCTCGACTTACTAATATCATATTGAACTCTATGTATCAAAATGTTTTCATTTAGTTTGGAGTGAGACTTAAAAGACAGATTTGCTATAAGATCTGGATGAATTTGGAAATCAAAAATTTCAGTCAGGATGATTTTAGTTATTCGAGCAGCCAATGTCCTTGTGTCACTTAGAAAATCTTTATGAGGCCTGATTTCCATTTCATATTCTTCTAAAATTCTACCATATGCTGCATCAATAATATTTTTTACAACTTCTCTCTCCACTGGAGGCAAACACAACCGTTCCTCGGCATTTTCTATAACGGTAACTTGAGCTTTTGAGAGTTCCTCTGTTATCAAATGTATCAGTTTTTCAGCTTTATCAAAAAGTTCATCTTCTGAATCTCTCATGGCTTTCATTTGTACAATACCAACTACCCTGTGGAATATTTTGCTTAAAACTCCAGACACCACATCCTCCAAAAAAGTTGCGGAATAAACACTGGCATAAAATGACTGCTGTCTCTTATCATCAAAATGTGTGTGGGATGAAGATGAATTTACATCCAAAAATGGCTGAAGATGATGTTCACAGACATATTTAATGATGAAACCTGCTATTTTGTCAATAAGAACATCATTGGTGCTTGTAATATTTTGCTCCACTGACTCTTGAGACTCAGAGTTTTGTAAAATATTTTTGAATACTGAGTCAACAAGATGCTGAACGTCATCTTCTGAATAAACAAATTTGGTTTTTTCTTCGTCTTTAGAAAAGCAGATTTCATGTTGGGAAATTTTCATCCTAATATCGCTGATTAGGTTGGAAGCAATTTCATTAAAATTCATTTTTGATTTATCTTTTGGAGTTTCTCTGTATGGAACCACACTAGCTGCAGTAGGAAAGAATCTTGATAATAGTACTCTGATCATATCTTCTAAGAATGTATACGGCAATAAGGTGTTATATGCAGGTAAACTCTGGGTTGACCTGGCAGATTGACTTATGTTACTAAGGATGTCTTGAACAATATTCTCAGCCATCAACGTGGAATAGGATGAAGTTGACAGGTCACCAGAAAACAATGGATGAAGGAGGTAGTCTGAAATAGCTGTTACAATTAAATTAGTAATATTTTCCACAAAAATATCACTATTTTTACTCTCTTTATTAATGTCAGGGTCTAGTCCGTACTGGTTTAACACATTCTTATAAACTGAGGTGACAAGTTCATCTACGATATCTGTATCTATAGAGGGCAAAGACTTCTTGTCATCATATAAAATGTGAATTTCACTTTTGTCAAAATACTGGTTCACAGAGTTTACTATTTTTTGTGTCATTCTTTCCAGCTCAAATTCAGTGTTAGGCCTAGGGCTAAAAATCTTTGATAAAAGTTTGGCAACCATCTCCCCTATGAATACATCAGGGGAAATACCTACAGGTGGTAGCTTCTGGGGTCTGTGTGATTCTAGGACTTCATCAAGAACCTGTTTAACCATAATAGATACTGCATCCCGTGGAGTCCCTGGATGAGACAATACCTCTCCACACAAAAATGGTTGAAGATGACATTCAATAATCTCTTGGATAATAAAACTGGCTATACGATCAATCATAATTGGGTTTCGGCTGACTATACCTTTCTGTATTGAAACAAGAGAGTCAGACATTTGTAAAATACTGCCATAAACAGAGTCCACCATCTTTTGGAGATTCTTTTCTGAAGAGAGGTATTGATTTTCATAGCTAGTAAACCAGATTTTATGTTTTGAAATGGCTGACATAACCTTGTTGGTTATACAGGTGGACATTTCATTAAAATTTGAATTCATTGCATACATTTTTTCCAAAGAGGAAGGTTTAACAGATGGAGGAATGAGCTGAAGTAAAAGTCTTCTGATGACATCTTCTAAAAATGAGTGTGGTAACATGGTACTATAGCTTTTTGAAGAATGGGCTTGAAAAGTGAGTTTTCTTAGGTTGCTTTGGAGCTTCTGCAGTATAACTTCAGCCTCAAGAGGGTAGCATGAATGAGTTCTGAGGTTTCCCTTGAGGGAAGATGGGAGTTGGTAATCTAAAATCTCTAACAATATACCATTTGTTATTTGTCGAGCTACTGAACCATGTTCACATGCTAGATTACCACGGGTCACTTTCAATTCATACTGGTGTAAAATATCATAATAAACGGAGTCAACAATCTTCCTGACCATTTCTTTATGGATTGGTGGAAAATACAGCCTTTCTTCCGCATTCCTCAGAACAGTGACTTGAGCATTATTAAAGTCATTTACCACATGTTTGACAAACAATGTATTCATTTCACTGAGCTGGGCCTCAGTGATGTTTGCATTTTTTTCCCACAAGGATGTAGAGAAATGTAAAAACAACTCTGAAATTATTTCCTCCAAAAACGTGGCTGAATAAACACCTGTGTTCATATCTCTTTGATACACATTACGAATGACTACTGTATCCATTTCCTTTGTTTTCTGTCTATTAAGAGGTGACCATGAAGAGGATTTTACTGTACACTGCTTGCCAAATGGTACTTGCATTTTGGAGCTAGCCATAAGTGGATTATTTAGGGATCCTGCCAAAGAACTGCTGTCATAACTTGTGAATTCTAAAGAGCCTTTACTTTGTCCAAACTCCACAAGTTCTGGCCTTTTTGCCTTTGTGAAACTAGACTGTATTTCTCTTCTCCTATGGTTCAAATATTTGTTTTCAAACAATGGACTTTCAGGAGCTTCTTGTAAACTCTGAGATAGTTTATCCATCAATGATTTAACCAAGCTGTGAGAAATAATAGTAAGTATACAATCTGAGGACAATAAATCTTGATCCATTTCTGCCAGATTTTCCAAAAGATCTGACATGTAATCTCCTTGAAGTTCTTTGCAGTCCACTGATCTCTTACAATAATCAAGATCTCCATCTTCTACCCTTTGAAGTATTTTTAAAAGTTGATGTACTTCTGCTGATATTTCATTAGCAATAAGACCATCATCAAGAAAGGCAGTGGCTGTGCATTTTTCCAGAAGTGTCCTAATAAGTTTCTCACATACCACACTGAGAAGAAAAACTGATTTGGGGGACAGCATTTGGTTATTTCTAAGGATGCTATTACTTTGTTGATTGTTTGGGGAAGAGAAACATCTTCTTGCTATTTTACCAGAGTCCAAAGCTCCATCTGGGAATTCATCTGGCAAAAATAAATCTAAAACAATATTAAATACTTTATTGACTACTTTTTTGGATTCATCAGTTTTTAGGCTTCTCATCAGGCTGTTTAACTGAGATGTCAGATAATTTAACTTGTTTTTCCGAACAAGTTGATCAATTTGGCGAGTTGATGATTCCCAACCTCTGGGGCCTGGTAGTTCCGTGGTATTGGTTTTATTGCAAATAGACACATTTTTGCTTCCAAGCATGGAGCATGATTTGTGTCTTCCATTGTTTTTAAAGTGATGATTTATTCCTATTTCTTCAGACAGTACTTGAATAACTCCTGTTAAGAGATCTTGAAAAAAATCATCAAAGTTGGCAGAAGTTATTCCTGGACAGTAAATGTATTTTGTTTTTGTGGAAACCATTTGCTGTCCAGTGTCAGCCTCTACAATGTTACTATTGGCAAGAATTTCAATAATTATTTCAGAAATACTTAAAGCAAGTTCTCCAATAGATAGTGATCTGTTTTCAAATACTTGAGAATGAATCAAAATAATCTTGTTAAATGCCGTACGTTGGATTTCCCATAGTTTGTCTTTTTCTCTACCCTCTTTGGTACCATCAGAAATGCTTGAAATTAAATGGCAAATGACTGACTCAGTGAGATGTTTACAGAACTGATTAACTGAAGAATTACTGTACATGCTTCGTAGAGGCTGTCTTGATTCACAGTTTTTACTTGACAGTGTAGAAACAAGAGATACCTTCTCTGCAGTAAAAATCAAAAAAGAAAACACTGTCATTTTTAGTATACATTAAAGGAAATATTGGAAATTCCACATGTTGGTAATTATTTACACATTTTGGTAATTACTTAAACATGTATGTTACCTTTGGAGTACTTCACTAAAAGGAAAGAAAAACCTAATGAAGAAATAAATTGCGTTTTCCTCAAGTATTTATTTCTCATGCTGTTAATTTTACCCACTAGGTTTAGAGAATAACATCAAAACTCAAACCTCGGGCCAGTGAGATGGCTCAGCGGCATAAGCGCCTGCCTGGCAAGCGCGAGGGCCCGAGTTCGACTCCCAGATCCCACATACGAAAAAAGGGGCCGGTGATATCGCTCAGTGGCACGGGCGCCTGCTGGTGTGCAAGGTCCTGAGGTCGACCCCCCGGTACCCACAAAAAAAAAAAAACAAAACAAAACAAACAAAAAAACCCTCAAACCTCTAAGCCATGTGTTGGTGTTTGTCTTGCTTGGACAGTTATGGGCTCCAAGCTAGAAATTCTAGAGCACAGAAATATTTTACACAGAAACAATCTTTAATTTTTCCAGCGATGCCTCGAAGTCTTATATAAATATTTAAAAATATTTTTAGTCAAAACATTTGAAGTTATGTTTTGTTTTACTTTTAGGATGCTAAGGAGTTTTGCTGCAGTATCATCTTGACTAAAATAAAAGTTTGCAACTCCAAAAATGTTAGTAATAGATTATGAAGGCAGAAATATGCATAAGAACTTTGGAATTCATGCCTGACACTCAAGCAAAATTCCCTGCTTTAAAATCGTCTCATTTTTTTTTATCTACAGATATGGAAAAGCAAACAACAAAACCTTTCAATTTAAGTCATGCAAATATTTAACCTTTTACTATTTTTTTAGCATCCTGGGAGATTAGAAAGCTGTTAAATAGTCATCTCACCTTCAAAGCTATTTTCATTAAAAAACTGAGAATGCATATTCTTTGACAGGAGAGCTTTTAAACATGTCTTTTAGTATTTTCCCTGAATCACATCAACTTTTTAAATTTAATTTTTAAATTTTTATCGATACATGTTTGCAGTACATAATAATTACAACTATCATGGGAAGTTGGTACATGTACATAACACATCTTAACAGTTATCTCTTGCTTACCTCTAGTTTTGAAGTTCTTCAAATATGTGATCACAGATGTGGTGACATGCATTGCTACCAAATGAATTTCATTTGGACTCAGTTCATGATCAGCAAATGCAATGACTTCAACTTCTCTGGGAGTCTCTATTTTCTTTATCTTTGGAGTCTTGTTTTGCCATTTTTGCAATAAAGAAAAATCTCCCCCACAGACTTCAGGGATTTCACCTGTTTCGGGTCCACAGCTGATTCTTTTAGTCCACATTCTAAGCAAACTATTATTTTTTTGTCTGGCGGATGTTTCAGATAAAGAGTTTTGCTTTGATATAAAAAATGGCTTCATTGTTTCCATGCTTTCATTAGTGGGTGGTTGATCAGGAAAACCATAGCTTGACAGCACGGTATTGACAATATTTTCTGCAGCTAAACATATTCTGAGTGGAGAAACAGTTGTCTGAATTTGGTTTGGCTCAACAACTGGTTTCAGAGTACCATAATGAAATACTCTTGGATTTTCCCCTTTTCCCATTTCTATGAAAGACATGACTTGCTTTAAAGACGCTTCTGTGGAGTCATTTGCTTTCTTAAACAGTTTTTGTAAGACACTGCCTTCAGGGAGGGGGCTGTTTCTTTTCATGGCTTCATCAAAATGGCCCAAGTTAGGTTTAACTTGGTGATGTTCTTGAACTTTATTTCTAGAACATACTGATATAGTTTCTGAATCAAACCTTCCCAACGATTCTGAACTTTTAATTGTGTGTTCTACAGATGTGACATATGATGGTAAATTAGATGAAAGCTTGTACTTTTTTCTCATATCTTCCACTGAATAAAATACCAAACCAGGTACACTTCTCTGTGGATCACTATGCCCCAAATTATCATCTTCTAACTGTGGTGTGGGCATTTTCATATTATTTGCAAATTCATTCTTCTCAACAGGGTAAGCGTTTTTAGTTCCTTGGAATGAACTTTCCACTGAAAGGTTTCTGATCAAAGACTCACTGAAATGAGTAAATTGGTCCATTAATGTGCCAATGATCTCACTTGCTACAATGTTCTCTTTCAATATGTTAGTGGAAGACAGTTCCATTTGGTTTATTTCTTTGTCCAGTTTGCTCTTGATTATAGCAAGCATGTCACAGACAATATGAACAGCATATGTAAGTAACTCTGAATGAAATGAATGAACCTGCAGGAGAGTATTCTGTATGTTTTCTTTGGAAATAACAGTGCTTGGCTTGGATTCATCAGAAAAGTTTTTCAGTGGCTGTAATTTTGGTGATAACTTTTTTCTTAATAGTCTCTGCTGGACTTGAAAAAGGTTGTCAATAGGCATTTTCACTATTTCAGAAAATTCACATTTAGAGATATGCTTAAACTGTAAGTTCACAAATGACTCTAACAGATTTAAAACCCTTCCTACAATTTCTTGAGTAACTTGCTTGTAAGAGGTGGTGGAAATTTGATCTTTTGTCTTCATGTCACATGTCGGTAAACTGTTGACGACATGCTTGGTTGGGAAACCATGTTTACTTTTACCAGTACTATGTTCTTTCCTATTTGTTAGAGTTTCTTTATCTGGAGTGGGCATCTGGGACAAAAAGCATAGCTGCAATTTTTCAAACAGCATTTCAACAATTTCTCTTCCAAACATATTAATCTGTGCTTTGGTATCCTCTGCTCTAGAACAATCTTCTTTAAACTGATTAGAGAAACTGCCTTCACAATGCTCAAGAAGTGGCAAATTTAAAAGTGAAAGAGAATATTCTAAGTCTCTGGCTTTTATCGAAATTTCAGTCAAAACATTATCAGCTATTGTCAACAGAGTATATTTTTCATTTTCCATGTCATTTGAATCTGTTTGCCATTTGTCAAACATTTTTTTAAATATACCTTCTTTAGGAAAAATCTGTTCTAGCTGTGAGGGAACATCCTCTAAGTAAAAGCATGCTTGTTCTTTAGTAGGAGAATTTAAATACCGTGGTGAAAATTTGAGATCATCCAGACATGAGGATTTGACTGGATAAGCCAAACTGTGGTTGTCTGTAGCATATAATTCTTGCAAAACTGTATTAACTATTTTACTGGCTTCCATGATTTGATCAGATGGTAAAACTTTTGTATGTACTATTGCTCTAGTTTGTATCACCCTTTCAAATTCTTTCATTATTGCTTTTAGAATATTACTTATTATATCCTTTGCATATACTTTTAGTTCTGAAAGAGGAAGTTTTGTTTCCAGTAAGATTTCGGCATCTCCTGTTGCAAAGATGTGTGGCAGTCGAATGGCAATGTTCGACTGACCATCTTTTGGTGTCTTATCTCCAGTACTTAACTTGGTCTTGCCTTTTGTCTTAGCACCACTAGGTCCCACACATGGTTTTGTTTTAAATTTATGCAAAGATCTTGCTTTCAAACTTGTTTTAAAACCTGGCTTAGGGCTGTCCTTAGGGCTATCTTTAGAGCCCTGTAATCTACAAAGTTGCAACTCCTTGGAATACCTTGCGGTGGACAAGTGCTCTTCTAGATCTAGTGAGACGAAATTTCTGATCTTATTGAGCACCATTTGGATTAAATCTTCTCCTATGTGTAATGGTGAATACTGCAATAAAGTGTTTCCTAACACGGAAACATTCTGACTGTCTGCATTAGGGCACAGCTCTGGTATCCCACATCTAGGGGAATTACTTCTCTCTCCTGCTTGCTTAGTCTCTCTAAAGTATAGTGATTTCATCGGTAAGGTATCATTCTTGTGGAGTGTTTCTCCTTCTCCCCTACTTTCATTATTTTTGTATAACAACGTCACAACAACAGAGTACATTTTACCATAAACACATTCAATGATATCATTTGCTGTTCTCCTAATGTGTGATTGACAGAAGTTTTTTCCTGTTCTATCTGAAGTTTTAATTTTAGAATTAAAATGGGGGACTTCATTAAACGGAAGCAAATGGCCTATGACTTCCATGACTCTTTGATCTAACTTATTCAAAAGTTCTGCCACTTTTCTGAGCAATTCAGTTTTTTCTTTTTGTTCCAGTTTTCCATTTCTCATAAATATTTCTTCCAAAACAGCTTTCTGGCTTTCCTTTTCAAATGTCATTTGGTTTTGTTCTAATGGACAGTTTGTAAGCAGAGATAATGAAGTGCTTTTTTCCTTCTCTTTGTGTCCCACAAATATTTCATTTGATAGAGTTAATTGTGAAAAGTTATTCTTCTCTGAGGAAAAACTAATTTCCTCTGCAGATATTTTATTATGTAAAATCTTTAAGATACTGTCTATCATTTCACTCACAATTATATTTTTTTGGAATAAAATATTGTTTGGATATGGATGCATCTTTTGGATTTCTAAGTCTAAGTCATTTTTAATAAGCTTCAAAATAGCATTGGCAATGATATCAGCATATTCCTTCAGGCTAGCTTGTGATAAATGAATTGTGCCTCCAATTTTTTCTCTGTAACTGGCGAAAGTGGGTTCTGTGAGCTCTTGGCTTCTCATGGCTTTAGTTGTTGATCTTTTCAGGACATTCACATCAAGTTCCACTTGGCTTAAGTCATGAAAAACACTGTCATCTTGTCTATAATCTTCCAATTCTGGACTAACAAATGATGTTCCTTTAGTCTGAAAAGCAAGAGTAATTAGTGTATCTACTCTTTCTGTGGCAAAAGTTTGTAACCGATCGAAAATAGTTTTTGTGATGAAGTTAGCACTTTCCTCACATGGGTCAGGAATAGATTGCTTCGTGTCCTCTTTCTCCTCTACAGCTGTCTGGTTACCATCAGCATATGCTGGTTTCTTATCGCTTGAATATAGAAAACACTCTGGTTTTCCTTTGCTATTTGACTCCATATGAAGAGATGCTTGGTACTCTGCTTTGGGAAACATATCATCAAAGGTTGATCTTGCAGAAGTAGGATCCTTCGCAACTGTGCCAAGCATGGCAGCAGAAGCGAGACTATGAAGAACAATATCCACTACACTCCTGGACAGCAAAAGGACATCGGACCTAGGAACTGAAAGTTCAGGGGAAATCTTATTTGCACCCTCAGTGAACATTTCAAAATTTGGTTCTGAACGTTTACCAGCTATGTGATATTTCAGAGTGGGTGTGGCAAATGAGAAATTATTCTTATACAGGGTTTTTTCATAAATATCATATAAGATACCTTCAATGGTATTCTGTATTTGAAACTGAAGTATTTTTTGATACTCAGTCTTATTGAACAACTTTTCAATAATGTAGTCTGGCTGAGCAGAGTCATTCTCTTTCTCACAGTTGTTGTTACATCTGTTTTTACACGATATAGTATCGAGCATTGTGTTAACAATTTGACTTACAATGCTTTCAGAAACCACAATGTTATGAATTAAGAAAGGATTTTCCCTTTCTTTATCTAACTCATTTTTGATCCCCTGTAAAATTTTTCTAGCCACTTCTTTTGCATAAATATTTAATTTAGACAAAGAGATTTGGCATAATGAATTGGTCTTAGGATCCATCGAGTGAAAGAAAAATTGCCCATCAGAACATGAATCTTCAGTTGATAATGCTTTACTTAGTGTATGCTCGTCTTGCTCAGTAGGTAAAATCCCTGGGACTGTGAAGTTGACTTGGGAACAAAAGAGAGATTTTATTTTGGAAGTAGCAAAAGTTTCTAATTTTTGAAATATTGCCTGCACAATATCTTCAATCATATTTGCTTTGGTCTGTTTGTCAACATCGAATTTGGGCTGAAGCGCACCAAGATTTCTGTCCAATGTAGTAAGAGAGTTTCCTCCATAGGTATGTTCATGAAAAGAAACATTTGCTGAAAATGTGATGTTTTTACATCTGTTTTCACTTATATTTTCTTCTGTCATGGCAGCTGTATAAAGTTTATGAAATACAATTCTAACAATATCACTTGCCACTATGATCACATCTGTGTCAGACACTAAAGGACCTATCATTTTATCCATAAATTGAACAGGTCTTTGAGCAGTTGATTCATGAACATTGTGAGGCATGCCACTAAAATGAGAGTGGGAGAGAAAAAGCACATTTAACTGATTTATTAAATTACTTTGAAAAATTTCATTCAAAATATTTCTTATAACAGGAATAACTGGAGATTTATGTGGTTCTTTGAGTTTCATTTCAATTTCATGTAAGCTTGTTTCTAGAACCCTTTGTTTAGGAGAACAGAATTTAGCTTCCTGTCTCAGTGATGTTCTCTCTCTAGTGTATTTTTTCTCTGTATGCGTATCTTCTTCTAGAAATGAATCTGATTCAGCTCCTCCAGGAAGAAAATTTCCATAAGTTGGCTGGTATCGGTAAGTTTTGATGCCTCCGTCTTTTGATTCAGTTTCATTACACATATCTGAGGATCCTACATCCAAAATTAAATTGACTATGTCCATGAACATTTGTGTCTCAGGTGATGGTTTTTTTACACTTTTCCTCAAATCACCTGAGTTCATATTTAATTCTGTCTGAATGGCTTTCAAAATAGCACTTGATACCTTCTTTGCCTGCATGTATAAAACAGACTCTAATGGTTCTTCATTTGTATCTGAGAAAGCATTGCTACTTCCACTTTCCCTGTTCATCCTATTGTCTTTTTTACTGATATCATTAGTAACACCTCGAGCTTCTAAATTTCCATTGGCAAACCCTTCCAGTTTAGTAAAAACCATATTAAGGATATCTGAGGCAACAGCTTTCAGTGTATTTTGGTGAGTTTCTTTTGAGCTCTCTGATTTGGAAGACACAGAACAAACACTTTTTACCTTGCTTTTAGTAACCTCTTCATTATTCTTCTGTATCTTTCTGGAAATTATGCTGGATATCATGTTGGTGCATTTGGCCATTTCCTCAATAATTGAAGCAAATGATAGTTTGTCAACATTAGATTCTGAGACAGGTTTAAGTCCAGGACTTGCAAAACTGGTATCCATATCAATGCTACATAACTTTTCAAGGATATATTCTAAAATTGTTTTGGAAATGACTTGAATATTAGACTTCTGTGCAGCAGCCATTTGTTGATCTTTGTTTGTATTTTCGCTGTTTTGCCCTCTGAAAGACGCCCGAGAATCAGGAGGAGTGCCTATCAGTGTGCTTAACATTTCATGTACTGTTTCCCCAATCCTATCTAATACCTGCAAGTTGGCATTTTCTTTGAGATCTTTTATGTTCATGGTACTGTGGATAGTACAAGGAGTAGCCAAATATTTACGAAAAGATTCTTTATCCTGTCTAATTGGCAAAATGTTTTGTCTGTCAGTGTTGTTATATCCATATGAAGTTGCAGACCTTGGCCTATCAGAAGAAAGTGAAATATTTCTTGGATCTTCATTTCCACTTAATAACATCTCACAAATCCAAGTTAATAATGGACTTTCTATATTGTCATCATTGAGATTTGCTATGAGAGATTCTAATTTCTTATCTGTATCATCCAAAAATCCTTTACTTGTGTGGGATTTGTCCCTAAGATTGACATTTTTCTCATTGAATTCCAGTTCATTCTGGATAGCATCTAAAACAATGCTTACTACTTTAGTTGTGTAAGTACTAAGTTGCGATTTCAAAGAAGAGTGCTTGGCAGATGAAGGTTTGAATTCTGTTTGCAATTTTGGACAAACAAATAACTTCAGCCTTTTAAAAACTGTATTAGTGATCTTATCAATAATGTTATCTATACATTTAAGTTCGCTTTCTCCAGATTTTAACCAGGAAGGCTTTGCAGAATCTACATTGAGTGAAGATAAATATTTCATTTTCCTATCACTATCAAACCATATTTTTAGTGGCATTTTAGTCGGTGCTTCCTTGACTATATGAGGAATGTCAGAATTATCTAGAAAAGTTTGAGGAACTGAGGATGAAGCAGAACTTTTAATGGGATTGGACAAGGAGTTTGATGCCTTAAATAGTATATTTAACATGGAATCTGTTAT
The DNA here is from genome assembly GCA_028451465.1 of Erethizon dorsatum. Taxonomy (NCBI): domain Eukaryota; kingdom Metazoa; phylum Chordata; class Mammalia; order Rodentia; family Erethizontidae; genus Erethizon; species Erethizon dorsatum. The sequence continues at coordinate 127,894,387 of CM051826.1, read as the reverse complement.
TTCTTGAGCCACTGCACTTATTTCTGACACAGAGAACATCTGGTCCATCCATTCTTGATGTGAGAGTCCTTGGGATCCTTCTGAAAGAACAGAGGAAGTTTCTTTGTCAATATTGCTACATAAACGATCAGGAGAAACAGAAGACATACCCTTGAGTATTTCTGTTAAAATATGTTTAACTGTGTTCTCTGAAGCCTTTTTTATTTGATGCTTTTGATCTGGGCTCAAAATTGAAATGTCTTTATTCAGGCAGTGTTTTTCCTTTAAAAAGTCTTCATGGATAAGTGGTGGTAGCTCCGTCTTTAATTCCCAATCATGAAGTGCAACTTTGCTGCGAGAAGTAGGCTTTGTTGGTGGTTTAATATTTCTTTTGTATTCAGAAGAAGTGTTTGCTTTTGTGAAACAATGATTAGATGTTTGTTCTTGTGATTTTGCTTTTTCATCTTTCAGAGATGAATCAATCACATTTTTCACAATGTTGTTTATTTCTTCATTATCATCTTCAGAATAAATGACCATGCCTGGAACATTAACACGTGGGAACAGCCTTTTACACTGAGCACCATTAGACACTGTAGTGCCAGTGAGCCTATATTTTTCCTTAGTGCCAGGAAGATTTCTCTGTGTAGATCGTCTGCTTTTTCGGACATTAGGTTTTACTGGCTTGTGGTGGAGATAAGTGAAGATCTCGTCAAGTAGCTGAAGGAATACTACTGTTTGTTCAGATGCAAGAAGTCTCTCATTATGAAGTTCAATTTGTATATAACCTAATATAGTGCTGATTGCCTCTTCTATGTAAGCAACTACAGAGGACTGTGAAAAAATGTTTGACATTAAGTTTTGTATTTTTTCATTGGCAATTAAATTAGCTGTCTGATGTTCAGGAGTAGATTTCTTTTTGCTAGCTCTTTGAAGGATGGTGTACGTTGGGTCTGTCCTTTGTTGATGGTAGCAACGTTTAGCTGCACCTTCAAGAGGATGTTCATTTTGCTTGAATGATGCAAGGGTTATCAGCTTTTCTAAAATGTCGTGCACCACATCTTCTGCAATATTACACACAGGTTCCAAAGTACAAGGCAGTGAATCTTCCGAAGGTTTTCCATTTGATGATGTGAAATATTCCCCACTAGTTGTTAAACTTGATTTAATGTCTACTGACAAGTCTTCTTGCGAGAAAATCTCAACACATTTTTTCTGAACTGCAGACTCTAGCTTCTCAAACACATTTTCCACAATGTCCGAAGCTAGTGAGCAGACAGCAACACTGGAGACCGAGTCGTCTTTTTCAGGCTCGCACTGGTCAACAAAAACTTCAGCAGTAACAGAAGAAATAGAGGGAATGGCCTGGGTTAAATCAGACATTATTTCCTGAAAAACGCTCTCCAAAATCAATTTAGTTTCCTCTTTCAAGTGACACTTAAAGTTAACAAAAACATTCTTTAAATTCTTTAACTCATCCATGGCTTTTGCTTTTTTATCACAAAGCGAAGGATTTACTAAGCTATCTGTTTCTGTGGTAGCATCCTTAGATTTCTTTGTGCCTCTTTGCAAAGATGCTAGAAGTTGACTATCGGATTTACAACTTCTGAGTTTGGGGGATGAATAGATCAAGCTGGTCTTGTTATATCTGAGTTCAGAGGTTATAGCTTGTCCTTTCCTGTGGTATGTTCTACCCATAACAGCTCTTTCCACCTGGGCAGAAGGAGGTTTTAAAGGTGGGGTTGGTTTCCTTGCTGACACATTAACAGCAAATGTGCAAGTCTCTGCCTGAAATGTTTTCGTTGTCGCAGATGTGTAGCTTCTGTATGTAAACTCTTCACTGCAAGTGCTGCAAAAGCTTGAACTATCTGAAGAAAGGGTGGAGTCATCAGACCCTGGGTATGTATTATTCTGCAACCTTTCTTCATACCTTGTGATGGCTGGGTATAATATACTAGTCACTGTAGCCACGACCCAGGTCATTATATTCTGAATTATGCTATTTAGCTCATCAGAAGTTACCTGGAAGGGGGACGGAGATTAAAAAACAAAAAAAATCATGCAACACTATACTTTATATTTTGTGGGCTGACAGTAATATTTAATTTTTATATGAAACAATGCATAGCTGGAATAAAATTATAGTTTATGAAGAAAACAGTAAAAAAATCTATGTAGAACTTTAGATTAATTTTAAAGTGGTTTATTTTATAGTACAGAGGAATACTTTGTGGATACAATTTTTACTCATTCACATTCTTTCAGAAGTTTTTTTTTTTTTTTTTTTTTTTAGTTTTCCTGCTGAGATAAATGACTTTTTTTTTTTTTTTTTTTTTTGAGACAGAGTCTCACTAGTAGTTCAGGCTGGCCTTGAACCTGCTTATGTAGCCCAAGCTGGTCTTGAACTCATGGTGATCCTCCTGCCTCAACCTCCTGAGTGCTGGAATTACAGGCATGTGCCACCATGCCTGGCCAATGACTTTTTTGTTTAAAAAAAAAAAAAAAGACACAAACACCAAGTTGCCACCAAGGCTAATGTCATGTAAACATCTTGGCAAAGAATATAATGTTCATATACTTGCTAATTTTTAAGGCACACTGACTTATTTCTAACAGATGTGTTCTAAATGTTTGTGTGTTTTCAGAGGCATCTATCTTATCGGGGATATGAAGATGGAAAATAAGCTGTTCTCATCCATATTCACTACTGCAAAGGTGAGTCTGTGATCTGCATACGTGTAACATCAGTTAAGAGCTACTTGATAGGCAAAATAAATGTAAATGTTTTATAGAGATTCACTGGCTTTGCACCCAACAGGAATATCAGTGTAACCTGTTCGAGATCAGAAAGCTGAATAACAGATGGTCATGTGAAGGAACGAATTAATTTAGATAAATAAGGAATATACTAGAACCAGGTATCAAAGAGCCAAGAAGGGTTAGCAAGGGTAGAGAAGTTAAAGTATTGCTCAGTTTGAACCATAAGCAAAGGACCAGATACCAGATTTGCATAATCATTTCCTTAGTGGTCAGTGTGGCTACGATAGATTTATAGAGGACCAGGAATAGGAAAAGAATGCACCTGTAGGATTCAAAAACATTTACTTATTGACTGCACACATACTTTAGGCTTACATATGCCATCTTATTTATAATAAAGCAGTACTTCGTTTTTAAATTATTACAATTCTTAAAACATATGTACTTCAAACACGAGGAAGGCAACAAAGTTGGAAGACTAGTGTGTAAGCACGACGGTATAAGATTATGCAAATGGGGCCATTCCCATCCATAGTATTGCCTAAATTAGTCTGAAATTCTTCATGTTTCAGGGTAAAATCAAAGAAAATTTAACCCTTATATAGCACTTTCTCTCCTTGTCCTTTAGCATCATTTGAAAGGCCATTTTATTCAGCTCTAATCCCCAAAATTCTGAATAGATTTTTTCATTAATCTTACAGAGAGTGACTAGTGGTTTGAAAACATTTTGGGATGACAGCTTACTTTGTGAAACACTTATCTTGCACTAATGTGCCATAAATCAGTATTTCTCAGTATATCCAAGAATAAAACCTTAATTTTAACAAAGATAATGGTTCCAATGAACTACAATACAGTTTTGGATGTAGTGAAACGAGGCAAATAGGATTATATTTTTCAATTTTTCCCATTATGATATTAAACTGAGAAATTTTCCTTGAATCAAAGCTTTGTATTTATTGAACATTCTATGAATTGAGTGGGTGTCCATATGAAATAGCGTATCAAAAATATGTTGCTCCATAATGCTTCTTTTCTTTCCTGACTGGTCTATGTAGACCCCTTCCTCAAGGGCCAACACCTACCGGGAATCAAACTCAGGACCCTGCGCTTGCCAGGCAAGCACTTGTGCTGCTGAGCTATATCCCCAGCCCCTCAACACCTATCTTTTGATGGCAACTTCAGGCCATAATGAAATCTAAGACTAACCTGAAAGTAAACATCAAAGAGGATAAAGAGCAAAGAAAGAAGAGTGGCAAGTGTCAATGAATGATTCCCAGTTGTCTGATTTACAGCTGTTTTTCTACTATGACAGTATAAAAGGTATAATTAACATGCTGCTTTATCAGAGGATTTTATGATACATACTTTTGCTTGCACGCAATTTTGTAGAAGATTCTGTTGTCTGTAAAGAAAGTTTTATCATTCAGTTATTAGATTGAAGAATTTATGAAAAACTTTCCAAAATTTTAGTCATCTAATCAATTTTTTTTTATATCAGAGAATTTCTCTGCAAAAATTCAAAGAGATACCACCATTTTATTTCATCTCCTCCTTATATGTGGGCCTCTGGATTCAGAAATGTCCTTTATTACTACTCAGGGGAGTGGAATTACAGCTGCTACATAAAGAACATACCTGTCTGGTAGTTATGTCTGCTTTGTGGTTCTCTGGAGAAGGAGACAGGTCTCCCCTTCTGTCTGCTAACAGGCCCTATAGAGAAGTGAAGCTTGGAAGAGCTTTCTGATAATACTTTACTCTTTCAAATCCCGCAGTCCCACCATCCCTTCTCCTCATCTTCCAGTTAGAAAAGAACATATGAATGATTATTCCATAATTATGGGTTGAAATTGTGTGTTTCTAGTTATATTCAGTACAATTTATATGTATCTTTTTGTCTCTTGCAATATTCTCTTATGTTCTAATGAGATTTATTATCTTGCACTGATAAAATAAAACAGATCTCTGAATTATAACAAATCCAAGAACTCTGTCATAAAATGATAGGAAAAAAAAAATCAAACGTATGCCCAAAGCTGTAAGTTCAAGTTCTGATTTGTTTTCATATATTTTTGCCAAAATGGGCCTTTTGATTGTCTTAAGAAAAATTCTTACTTTTTACTTTTTCTAGGCCTGTATTTTTTTTTTTATTACTTTTTGCCAAAAGGTAAAATTTAATTTTGAGAAAAGTTAAACTGAATACTGTATGTTAAATTTTAGCAGAAAACAAAAACCTCATTGGTTGCAGTTCAGAAATTGGGATATGGAAGCGGAGCCTGTTGGCAAGGACTACATCAGTCGTCCTAGGTAATCTGCAGTGCAGGTGGGAGGGCTGCTTGAACGCAGTAGTTTGAGGTGAGCTTGGGCCACTCAGAGAGACTACATTTTTAAGAAGGACTTGGTGAGAGCCGTCTGTCCTCAAACTAGAACCTTTTGCAATATGGAGCCCACAGCATGAAAGCAGACGTCAGTGACATGTTCTGTTTTCTTTGTACTCATTTATTTCTGGTGTGTTAAATCGACCCAAATTTCCACATTTTTTCTCATTTTACATATTCTAAAATCTAACTTTGAGTTTCATTTCTCTCTTCTTTCCATGTTATTCCATTGACACAAAATGAAACCCTTGGAATCACTGACACCTGTTCCAAACAGACATTCTGCACCAAAAGCGTGCAGAAAGGTGCAGCAGAGAGCGAAGATCTGTCAATAAAATTAACCAAATATCCGAGAAAACGTCGTTGAAGATTATTAAGTGTGACACTGGGTTCGGAGTACAGCTCCCCCTGTGTACAAGGTCTGGGGTTAGGTGGCCAGTAAAAAAAAAAATCTAGTAATAGCCAGATAAAGTCAGCAAAAGTATCAGTGTAAAAAACTCTATAAAAACAATAAGTACTGGCAAAAATGGTCAAAATTGTAATTTCCAGAATTCCAGAAATTAACCAGGAACTCTCAATATCCCAATGAGAATTTTCAAGAAAGATGGTAAGAAAGTAAGCCATGTAATGTTTTAACTTGCTCTATTTTTGCCCTCACCCCCAGTAAAGTGATGCCCTACAATCGTAGCAGTGCGATTCTATACATCTTGGTATCTGCCAAACATCTGGCATTATTCTTTGTACATAGTAGATGCTGGATAAATGTTTGATAAATACATTTCAATTTTAAGTCTTTTGGATGTGTACCTACTTATCTCTAAGTCCAAATGAAGCCTTTGTTCTGGCCACCAATGGACTTCTAGAACTGATTCCTAGTTTCTTGCCTTCAGTTTTTCCTATGTATTGCTTTAAGAATTACTTTTATGTATGCTAATTTGTGCATAACATTTCTCTTCCAAACTCTCAGACTATTAATACATAAACTACACATTTCTAACCAGGCTAACCCAGGCAAAATTACTGCCTCCTTCAATCCGTTCCTTATATCCTCCCTGAAAAATAATAAAAAATTGCTCATTATCCAAGTTCAGTGTTTTATGATTGCAACTCTATTTACTCCCAGTGCTATCATATTTGCTTTGCCTTCATTCTGTTGGTCATGAATTTTCATTCCTAACTTAGAAGCTTTTGTGTATGCTTTTTGTATTAATATTTAAAAAGTCAAGAACTAAGCATAGAGTGATGGGGGACAAGAAAGAAGGCGAATGAAGGAACAAATGTGATGCTTCTACAGTGAAGTCTTCTGAAACCCAGAGCTAAATCAGAACCGGAAATGTGAGATGCATGTGGTGAGCAGAACAAGACCAGATAGTAGTGTGAGCTGCGCTGTGTTCGTATGACCCAGAGTTAGGCTGGCTTGATGTGCGAAGTGTCATATGCCTGTGAATTTGGCAGGAGCTGTGAAGAAAATTCAGCTCATGCAAAAAGTTTTTCATTTTAACTGAGCTTAGATTTTTAATGCGAGTATTTGTTCTGAAAGATTGAAGTGATGCTGTAGTTCTGGATTTTTGGACAGGGAACATGAGAATGGAAAAATCGAGACTTCATTATGAGCCTCCTTTGACTTTTTCTTTTTTTTTAAAAAAAAAGCAAGTATTTATATTTCCAATAACTAAAATTATACTTATCCAATAAATAAAATATCTACATATGGCCATCATTCTTCCTCCTTGCTATTTTTCTTTGAATTGTACTCAGTTCCCTTCCTTCTACATCTATTACAGTGCTTTGTGTCCTGGGAAAACTCAGTACATCACATAAACTGATTCCCAGTTGTCTGAAAGTTAAAATTCTTCCAACCAAAAGCTTGGTCTAAATATGTCAATACAATTTGCCACCATAAACCTTTAATTTTTCCTAAACATTTATACAGAAATCTGGACTTTGTAGTCCATCTTGGACTTCATTTGTCTTCTAACATTTTTTAAATGTGATAAAACTGGTCTTAAATGGTAATCTTGCTCTCTCTTCTCATGTTAAGAAAAATGAATATAACATCACTACCAAAGTTTAAGGAATGAAAAGCACTTGGGATTAAAAATACCTCTTCCAAGTGTCTAAAATTTACATCATTGGAGTTTATTATTTTGGCTTACACTGTGTACACATTCTTGGAGGGAGATTATTGATTAAACCATTAGTACTGTATGCTAAACTATTTTACCATCCCTGAGAAGCCAATGATCACAACAGGCATAAAGAATGGTAAATGGTTTTAAAGAGGAGAAAGAAAAACATTCAGGTCATGGGAAACTATGTGGGGAGAAGGCATGAAGATCCTGAATACAGGCAAAATTAGGACGGGGAAACAAAAAGGAGGAAGACAAATGCTGACTTAGCTACAAACCGAACATATTTCAAAGTTTTCCAAATAAAATCTCACTAATTCCAAGTAGAACTACGAGAAGATTCCCTGTAACCATGTGCTTATGAACAGCACTTGTATGCAATTACAAAAATACTAACTCATGATTAGACATGAATTTTAAGATACTTACATATTTGAGACAATAGGAGAAGAAAAAACACCTGGGGCTGTAGCATGATTTTGAGGTCCTATATAAGATGAGAACAAAATTTAAATTGATATACATCCTTGATTTACCAATTAAGTCGTTTAATTGGTAATTCATTTCTCTTGCTAAAGAGTAGTAACAACCTTCAGTAGGTCTGTATTTTCTGTTTTGACTGCCTTGTTTACAAGCTTTTAGGAATTCCCGAGAGCAAAATTCAAAGTGCTTAGCCAAGCAAAACATGTACAGTAAGGTCCGACATCCTTGTCTACCTGTACAGTATTTCTCTGGCTAGTCTTTCATATGTATTCTGTGGTCCAGAGACACAGGGTTACTTGCAATCTGCTTAATATATCATCCTTTCTACAGCCTGGGCCATTCCTTTTGCCACTTCCCTTGGAGTGCTCTGTGTTCTCTTTTAATTTTTTTAGTTTCCACTAAGCTTGTGTTAACTCTTCTTGAAAGCCATTCTTAAAAACTATCTAAATAAATAAATACCTTTAAAAAATACCTCAAATATACTTCTAAAACTCATTTTACCATAATTATATGCTTAATCTTATATATCTCCAATACTGATATAATTTCACGACTCTGTCCTCAGCACACAAGGCAGTAAGTGCTCTATAACATTTATTTGTTGAATATATGGTTCATATGTTCCCTCAGCATTAGTCTTTGATTAGTCTACCATCTCTTGCTACTGAAATATTATCTAACTTGCTTTGTATATAATAGAGTAAACTCTGTAAATGATTGTGGTAAGTCTTCTGGATATAGATGATATAGGAAGTTTTTATGCAAAACATCTCTATTTTGGAATGACTTGAGTGGATTTATATATGTCAATTATACAAACACATACATAAATGAAAATCTTAGGCAAATAAAATGTTCTGGAAATAGATATGTTGGGTTAGAAATTAGAGCCATTTTAAAGTCAGGTTAATTGGTATTTTATTTCTCTCGAAGACTGAATCACCAATAAATATGGATACTGTATATAAAAATCTGATGAACCTTTTTGAATTTTTGTGCATGTACGTTTTGTGTGTGTTTAGGCTTGAAGACGAATTAAATGAGATTTTGGAGGCAGAGACTTGAGAATCTAAGTGTGGAGCCAAAGTTATTCCAAAAACAAACCAAAAAAAACCTTTTGTGTATTCCTGCAAAACAAGAAGGAGATCCTGTCATTGGCAACCGAATGGATGAGCCTACAGGACATTGTGGCAGGTGAAATAAGCGAAATGTGCAGAAAGACAAATATTGCGTGATCTCACTTATATATGGAAAATATAAATGTAGAACTCAAAAAAGGAGAATGAAACGAGGTTATCAGGGGATAGAAGAAGGATATGGAGAGATGTTGGTAAAGTGGAATAAAGTTTTATTTATACAATTAGTAAGTCCTGGAGAGCCAACGTACAATATGATTATATACTTGAAAGCTGTCAAGATAGATCTTAAGTGTTCTGAACACACACTTGCAAACACACACACTCATGGAGTGTAACCATGTGAAGTGATAAAGTAATTAGATTGAATATTTTACAATGTATACATATATAAAATTACAAAATCGGTATATATTTTTAATTGTGCACTCAAAGTATTTCAGGGGTGGGAGGTACAGTACAGCAGAATACAATAGATATAAGAACATGAGTACAAAACTTTAACAATTTTTTCTCAATTTTGGTTGCCAACATTGTTACTGACTCATTAAAAATAGCAGAAGAAAATAAATTATTTCTCATCATCCTTCCTATCTCCAGTTTGATCTTTTCTGCAGACTTCCCTGATAGGTCCACATGATCTCCCTGGGCCTTCTGACTTTTACACATACTTACTTTCTTTATTGCACTTGTAATAGTGGGTTGTGGGTTTCTGCCCTGACTATTTCCCTACTACACTTTATAGTGTAGAATGTAAAACCCTGTGTAAGAATGAAGACTTTCTCTCTTTTACATCCAATGTCTAGCACTAGAAATAGTATGGATCAGGAGAAAAATAACTGTTGGCTGAAAGAGTGAGTTAATAGATTTCATGATTTACTCAATAATTATTTCTGATGTTTACCTGATTCATCATGGCAGCCTGGTCTCAACTTGGGTGTCTTTCCATTTATCTCCTTCTACATAAACAAAAAACAGATCCTGAAAGAACTATTTTGCCAGACTTTGAACATCAATTATTGTTTCTACATTTAAAATACAAAAATTTAAGATTTTAAAATTTCTCTTAAATGTCAGTTGAGAAGAAATATGCACATTTTCATTATGTTTCTATTATATCTGTCATTTATAGAATTCAAAAGTTCACAGTTGTGTCAAAGGGTGTCCACCAGACCATCTACATATTTGATGTTTTGTTAAGATGCTGACACTCAGCATATACTTGTACACACATCTGAAGACTTATTATAATAAAAGGAAACACAATAAGCTAAGTAGAGGGGGAAGACAACAGGCTGAGTCTGGAGAAATCCACGCATAGACTTTATGTTCTCTTGCTCTCTCCTGTGAGAAGACACGCTGTAATATGCAGTCTCTTCTATCAGTAAAAAAAGAGTAGCACCTTTGCTGTGTTCCACCCCCAGAAAATCTGTAAGAAGCTCAGCACTCAACATTTCACTGAAAGCTGATCATGTAGACACCCTCTGCTTTAAGCATATTCCAAAATTCCAGATCCACTGAAGGAAAGTAGGTATTCAGCAAGAATCAAACTGCACAGTTTAGTTACAGTGAACCACTTTCCTAGCAAAGGAAAGTAAAACTATTTGCCAGTCACTTTCCTAGACACCAGCCTAAGGGCACATTCATAAGAAGGCTCTTTGAGAGACAGCAGTCTCAAGGCTGCCATGTTATCTTTTCTTCACAATAATAACCTAAAATAACTACCTGTGGAATGCAGATCAGCAAAGAAGCTAATAAACTCAATGGGAAGGAGAATAGGTTTGTTTTTGTTTTTAAAGAAAGCTACCATTTGAAGGACAGTTGAAGTAGAGCTGCAAGGCAGAAAACATGTCCTCTTAATTCAAGACTGTGTCTCTCTGTTCTCTTTTTGGAACTCAAACTGTTCAGGAAGCAAATCCTGTATAATAAATTTCTTTTTTTTAATTTTCTAGATCTCAGAGCTGAAAATAGGCCATTAGAAATATATTTTCTGACAATGGTAGGCTGTGTGCAATGTTGGAAAATATATTTTAATACTTACAATAAAACATTCGCTTTGTTTCTCATAATAAACTAGGTATCTGTGAACATCTGGTACTCACTTGAGATTAAGATGGACAAGTTAATAGCACACAAGATACCCGAAAAAGGTGCATAGTAAAATTTAGACATAGTTTTTGAAGGATTTTTTTTGTAAAATTAAAGGCATAGCCTTTGAAACATGTTGGGCAAGAGGACAATTTCATTTGCCAATGTTCTTTTTTTTTTTTTTTTTGTGGGTACCGGGGGGTCAACCTCAGGACCTCGCGCGCCAGCAGGCGCCTGTGCCGCTGAGCGATATCACCGGCCCCTTTTTCGTATGTGGGATCCGGGAGTCGAACTCGGGCCCTCGCGCTTGCCAGGCAGGCGCTTATGCCGCTGAGCTATCTCACCAGCCCGCCAATGTTCTTAAGAAACTTCTCTTTCTTTTAGAAACTCTTTAATGCGGCTCTTGACATAGCAGAATAGTAAACTATGCCCAGGCAACAGTTGTAAAATGTTTATTTATAATCAAATTATTATACAGAAGCATACTGTGATAGTCATACTACATTTTAGGAGCTCCGCATAATTTAATCTGTCAGTTATTATGCAATATGGGACAAAGAAAATGATATTACTTTCTACGGTGAATAATTTGTTTACTGAAATCTTTATCAAAGTGTGTTAACTCCTTAGCACAGTTAACCAGGGAACATTAAGCTAAAAATGGAACCAAGTGTGTGGATTTGATTCCTATGTTAATGACTCGACAACCCACAGAAAATTTCTATTTCTTATGCAAAGGCTGTGACCCAAGTCTACGATGGCAACTTTCCCATAGCAGGTACATGATCACTAGTCGGAAACTACTAAATCAGTACTAGAAGCAGTTAAGGCCAAGATGTAAAATTTGATTTCTCTGAAAGCTACAGATACATATTATAAACTACCATATTATGGCTTACACTTTGGCAGATCATCCTATAGCTACTACATTTTTATTATAGTATAACTAATTTAAAAGAATGAAACTGTTCTGTATGGTGAAACAATAACATTTACATAACAATGATGAACGTAAGACCATCTCTCATCTACTGTGCTTTTGTCTGGAGCAAAACAAATACTATATACCTCTTCTTTTGGATCCACAAATGAATGTGAAGATCTGAGCTTACAGTTTGTAGGTGAATGTTGAGTTGAAATAACTGAACCTCGAGCTGCTATGTTTATAGCTCCTAGAGAAAAAAGAGATACCTTTAACTACTGCTGAAACAAGGGTAAAAGTTAATTTACAGCATTGCTCTAACATCCTCCTTGCTGGGTGCCACAGTGACTAGAATTCCTATAATCAGGAATTTATTTATTCCAAGAACAACATGACTTTTCTGATGCTCATCCCCTACAAAAAATGTGAACAGTTCACCACTGCCTTCAAAGACAAGTTGGAGACTCTTAAATTCTGACCCTAATTTATGTATTACAATAGCTTAATCTTAAGAAACTAACCATAGTCTACTGTTAAAATTCACTTCGATTTCATTCAGCAGGCAATGAGGGACAACTCACACCTTGTGTCAGGGGGATAAAACCGTATTTTGAGCAAACTGCTTCCACAGTAAAATGCGTGGTAGATTAAAGAGAAAGAAGTGATTGGAGGAAGGCCACTGCACTAGAGAACAATGGAGGAAACAAGGACAGCAGCATAAACGGAAAAGAGAGGATAGATTAAGGAGGTAAACAGAAGGGGAAACTTTTAGATGTAAAAATAAAAGGAAAAAGCAAGCATTTTAAGCCAGCGTTCTGATGCCCACTGGTAATCTCAGCACTCCGGGAAGTTAAGGCAGGATGATCACCACAAGCTGGAGCTCAGCCTGAGCAACTTCGTGATTTAGCAAGACGCTGTTCTTAAAAAACAGAAAAGGACTGAAGATGCAGCTCATTGCGAAGTACCTGGGTTCAGTCTCTGGTAATACAAAACAAAACAAAACAAAACAAAACAGGAAAAATCCCAAGTTTTGTGCATAGGTGAAAACGAGATTCAGGAAGATGATGAATTTAGCTGCTTTTGAGTTTGAGGTAGACTCTGTACAGCGATGTCTACTACTTTCTATTCACACAGGTTGGATATGCATGAAAGTACTTTTTAGTGACTTACAGAATCATAACAACTTACAAAATCTTAGATAAAGCATACCTTAAGGAACCATGGGAATGGGACATATTTTTTGTGGGAAACAGATGGTCGTGGGGCTTAGGGATACGCCTGAGAATAATTTTCTGTAGTCCAGCCTCTCCAATCACAGCACGTAAAATACTCTACCTACTACTACAAACAGCCACAACGGCGACTGTGACTTTCCTACGTTTTGTAAATTACAAAAGCTAGATTCATCCAGCAATAACTTAGATGTATGGTCTAATTACAATATCTATACTCATTAAATAATTTTATAATACCCTTTATCTTTCAAAATAAGCATACATTTTATAATCAGGTAAAACAAGTTTAAGGGGCCGGTGAGATGGCTCAGCGGCATAAGCGCCTGCCTGGCAAGCGCAAGGTCCTGAGTTCGACCCCCGGTACCCACACACACACAAAAAGTTTAAAACCTATATGATTAACCCATAATAATGTATTTAATAACAGGAGAATTATGAATATTATCCATTTTCTTACCTTTCTCATCACAAGCACTTGGATTTTTAGTTATCATTCCATCTCTCTAAATGGTACAACAGAAGAGAAAAAACATGCATGGATAACTATATTTCTGAAAAAGATTTTGCCTTCTATCAGTCAAGCAAATGAATCCAGCCTTTTCCACTCTTTATGCCTCAAATATCTGATAAATGTCAGGGCAAATATGTATTATTAGCTTCCCAGGATACCTTACATGGGATCCCAAATTTATTTTAAAATGGAGCTCAATATGTAGCAATGTACAAACTTACTCCTTTTCTAATGCTCTGTTTTATTTAAATGAATGTGAATGGATGACTCTAAAAAGTCATTCAATTTGTCTCAGAGAAATCCAACTCCACCTTTATATGCCTTAAGAATTCAATATGATGTTTTTTAAAAGCATGGCTTGGAGTTCATCATTCCAGACTTATTTTATTGTAATAACATTTGCGGGTATCTGTTTCTCCACTGGACAAGAAGTCCTTGAGTAGACTGATTGTGTCATTCACGTTGCATCCGTGCGACCCAGTTTCCTTATTTTCCACCTTTCTGGCTTAGTTCAGTGCCTGTTGACAGTAGTTTAATAAATTCTAGCTAAGAGTATCATTACAGTTGCAAAGTATTTGTTTGTATTAATTTCTGCTAAATTGCATAGTGTATTTTGAACATAGCTAACTTTTTACTTTCTTCACTGGGGAACAGGATCTGTTCTTGTGAATAGAACCTTTCAAATAGGTACCATGCCTGAAGGAGACAGCTCTTGGAAGAAAAAAGAAAAAAAAAAAAAAAAAAAAAAGAGAGAACTCAATCATCACTGTGCAAAATTTTGAAACATAAATCTTTACCTTTTGTTCTGTACCGTTTTCCTGTACGCCAGACTGATCAACAGCTGAAGTTAATTTTTTGGTAACATTCTTTGAACTACTTTGACACTGAACAATAGTACTTGCTGCAGGTTCTAAAAGGAAATGAAAGCAAATTGTCATGTTTAAAACAACTATTGCAGTACAATAAATTATCCTTATTTAAATTTAATTATTTCATCAATTTTGAAATATGTAAAAAATCTGGGAAGCCATCAGTGTCACCAAGGTAACATTTCAATTATCCGTGTTTTTTCATCCCCCTTTGTAAGTCATCCACCTCTCTTTTCCATCCCCTGAAAAAAATTAATCTGCACCTCTCAAGGTAAGTCTGTACTTTTTGGAATTTTATATGAATGGAACCACATAGTATGCACAATTCTTCCCTGTCATTTATTTTTCCTTTCTGGCCTGCCTTTTTTCAAACAAAATACTGTTACTGCATACTTCGATAGTGTTTTCTTTTTAATTGCTTGAGTGTCACTTTTTAAAATCTACACATCAGTGAGTTGGATCTTTCAATGAATTGAAAAAAAATATGCACATAAATTAGCAGAAGAGCCTACAGGTAATTACTAAAAAGAATAATAAAGGAATATAAATAAAATCTGTGGCAATAAATTTGAAAACAGATGTGCACGAGGCAAATTCCTTGAAGAACTCAAACTACCAAATCTTATTCATAAGTAGATAATTTGAAAAATCCTATATCCATTAAGGAAATTCAATACGTCATTGTAAGCCTTTCCACAAAAAGGCTCCAGGCACAAATGACTTCTTTCATTGTTATCAAATATCTAAGGGAGAAATTCCACTAATTCTATACAAACTGTTTCAGAAAACTGAAGAAGTGTGAATAATTCCCAACTCATACTTTGAGATCAGGATCATTCTGATCCACAATATCATTTACCTAATACTAAAAGAAAACCAAACCTCATGCAATTTCCCCATGAGGAAACAGGGATTATCAACAAAAAATCAATCCAACAATATATAATAAAGATAACGGATGAGGAAGAAGTGGAGTTTATCCCAGGATTTAAGCATTAGTTTACCATTCAAAATCAAAGTACTTTACCAAGTTATACACAAAACAAAACAAAATTTCATGTGATTATTTCCAAGATACAGAAAAAACAACAAAGAAGTTCAGTAGTCAATTTATTTTATTTTATTATTATATATATATATATATTTTAGTACGTAGTCATTTTAAAACCTCTTATTGAACTAGGAATAGAAGGGGTTAGACATCTGTTAAAGGCTGTCTTCAAGTATTTATAACCAATATTTTTCACTAATATTAAAGACTTCTTCTAAAGTTTTAGAATAATATTAGGATGCACCCAACCACCATTCTGTTGAGCATTCTACTAGAAGTCCTAGCTAGACAGAAAAGGAAATTAAAATCAGTCCTAAACAAAACCCCACAGGCTATTTGGTAGAAATTTAAAAGTTGTTTCTAAATTCTTTTTAGGAAATTAAAGGCCCTAGAATAACCAAGTCATCCTAGAACAACAACAAAAACTGGCTAAGTCAAGCTGCTAGATTTTAAGACTTATTATAAAACTATCATAATAAAAATGCTGTAAGAATGCATAAGAATAAACAAAATGGAAGATAATGTTTAGGAAAAAAACAACTTACCTATGATCATTTTATTTCTTCAAATTTGCCAATACACTTGATGGTGTTGAGCCAACTGTATGTACACTAGATAAGCCTGGCTCATCCTGCCTTTCCAGACAGCAGGGAAACGATCAAAGATCACCAGAGCGACACCAGAAAGGACTCTGGGTTATCTCTAAGGGACTTCTACTCGCCAGAGCTGGCACAAGTTCAACATTAATAAGAACATTAATAAGAAGTATTAAGTGTCATGATTTCACTAATTTAAATAACTTGATTGAATTTGTTTAAATGTGTGAATTCTAATAACACTAAACAAAACAGCACATTATGTAGGAAGCTGCTGCAACAATTCATTATTGTGAAAACTGATGCATGATAGTAAAATATTTAGCCCTTAGTCTGCTTTTCCAAAATATTCTCTACCACAGTATAAGAGCAAACCACAGCTGCAGGGGGTAGGGGTGGGTTCTTTTCCTAAAAGTATTCCAGCTAATCTATGAAGAAGAAATGATACAATTAAAATATTCCAACTTTGTTGTTCCTAGATTTATTTATGGGTATAGGCCTTGAACATAAATTGTTGCTAAAATCACAGAGAAAACCAGGTATAATATGCTTCTTAGTGGAAAGACATCCCGCCTCTAAGACTCAGTCTTGCTAAGAACATTCAACATGAATACCTATGAATCGAACTGGTACTTTATAGAAAATAGGAAACAATATACAGAAATAGATTATGACATCAGGTGGAGGTTAAAAGCATAGATGAAAGAAAATTGTGCATGAGTTAAAACTGGACTAAAAACACGGAAGGCTTTTCCAGGCTTTTCTGTTTTTTTTGTTTTTGTTTATATTTGAAATATTTGATAAGAAAAGCATAAAATACCACTAAAACTGTGGAAATATTTACCACAAATAAAAGATTAACATCTTTACACATCAAAAAGAGCTCATCCAAATTAACCTCAAATAAAGAGTGACAAATGTACAACTTATGAATAGAGTTAAATGTTACTGCATTGAATTAAGGACTTCTATATATCCAAAGATAGACTAGAAGGAAGTTATAAATTGTAAGATGAAATTTTCTACGTCATATACATGCATATAATAGGCTAGTGTCTAACATGACTAAAAAGTCTTCCAAGTCCATAAGAAAATCAACCCAGGAAGAAACTGGCCAAGAGATAAGAAATGGTAATTTCTAAGAAGAGTAGACATAATTCAGAATCCCTAAAGAAGCATTAGCCATGTTTATAAAGTAATCTATGCATACAAGAATGTTCAGTGAATCAAAATACCAAATTCTTCTACCTACAGAAAAACTGGATGTAGAAATTGTAGTAAATTCACATAATGGTACATGACTAACAGTGAAATGAATCGAAATTTCAAGCAACACATGGGTTCTATGTTTGAGGCAGTGCTAAGCGTAAAAAGCAAGTCAAGGGGACTGATTACAATATCACATCCATCTTAAAATATTTTAATAATGGCACTTATGTCCATTTGTATATGTATCTATATAATACTTAAAGGACACATATATTTTTAAAATATTTATGATAATCACCAGAATCATGTAGCAGTTCCCTTCGTCGGTGAGGAAGTTAGCTTCAGGGAAATTTTTTAAAAGTTATCACCCTACAGTTTAAAGATTCACAGTGAAGCTTAAGGGAGGGAAGAAAGACACAACAAAGTCCACACCTAGACATAGCAGAAACTGCTGAAAATTAACCCCACCCCTAAAATGGAAAATAACCAGAAAATTGGTACTTTTCTTATTGAGAAAATATAACTAAACTATTGCAGCAGCCTCATCAGAATCATGGAGAAAACAATAAAGTGAAATAACATTTATTAAGATCTAGAAACAAAGTAATAGTCAATTTCTAAGTCTATCCATGAAAAACAAAAACAAAGACATTTTCAAAAGAAAGAAAACTAAGATAATTCTGTGCCACAAAGTCTTTTCTAAAGGAGATGTCAGAGGTAGTCTTAAAGACTAAAAGAAGATAATAACAGAAAGCTATCTAGAATCCCAGGAATTAAGAAGAAACCAAAATGGTAATTATTATAGCAAGTATAACAAACTATCCTTCATCTATTGAGTTATTTAAATATATATTTGATGATCTGAAATAGAATGAATTACCTTGTCTGATTAGAGGTTTGATGCATATAGATGTAATACATAAAACAATTATAACATAAATGGGAAAGGAATAATGGGAAATACACAACAGTAAGATTACTATATTCTACTTAAAACAGTGAAGTGTTTACTCATAGTTGGTTATTTAGTAGTAATTAATAGTGTAGTCTAGAAAAATTACTACTGAAAACTATGTACAGAGAGGAAATACAATAATGGGCTACTGCAAAGCAAACTTTAAAAATTACAATAGTATCAAAAATGAAGTACTCAGCAACACATGGCTACTCTGAAACAGTGCTGAGTGTACAAATACACCACAATGTATTTAGGATCTGTGCGCTGAGTGCTACAAAACGCATTATAAAAGAAATCAGGATGGCTTAAATAAATAAAAAGGTACTCCATGTTTTTGCTGGAAGACTGTAATAAAAGATGTCACTTCTCCTTAAACTGACTTATACAAGTACATTTAATATACTTCATTAAAAAACATAGCATGCTTTTTACAGCTGTAGTTACGCTAATTATGAAATCTGTGTAGAAAGGCAAGTGAGTTAAAATAGCTGAAGCAATTTTCAAGCAGATATTGGTGTAAATACACTGTTTGTTACGGAGCTGGACAGATGCCTTCCTCAGATAAAGACCAACCTGTCTTCACGTTTTTAACTGGGATATTTCTCCACACTGAGCTTAATTAAACATAGAGGTCTGGTCTGGACAACTGTCACAGTGGTTCAGCAGCCTGGTGAGGCTGAAACAGCATTTTCTGCCCGCCGTCATTCCCTCAGGTAGCGCCGGCACTCTGACAGCACTACGGTCAGTCCGGGCTGCATTAAGCACTGCGTTTTTAGTGAAGGACTTTCGTCGAGATGATTTTGCTTTAGAAACAAAGCATTTATTTTTATCACACACATTCCCTATGGGACTGGTGTTGTCATAACAGTGTGCATTTTAATAATTCTTCCATGTTTGATTAAAAAAAAAACTGGACTTTGGGACCATAAATCTTTAGAGTTGAATTAAGTGTTTACTCATTGTTGGTTATGAAGAGTTCATTAAAAGTGTAGTCTAGAAAAATTACTATTGAAAACTATCCATAGAGAGGAAATACAGTAAAGGACCACTGCAGAGAAAATTTTAAAAATTATGATAGTATCAAAAGTGATCCTGAGGGTGGAAGAGTGCTTAAAAGTTAAGTCAGGCCTGTCTCCTTCCCGATTGCTAAGTTTGGATGAAATTAAGCAAACTGTATATTCAGAAAGGAAAGAATGTGTACTTTATTTTCTTTAGAATTTAACCAATAAGGACCAGGTTACTTATGTTGACACACTGATTTTAAATTTTAAATTTAATAGTGGGAGAAAAGTCATATTGTCTGATTTTTAATACTCATATTTTATGGTGTATTATTAGGAGATACTTTTCTGTTATGTGGACTCATCATGCAGTCTAATATTTCTAATGGAAAATATCAAGTGACATAAGGTAAGAAATGTAACAAGCAGCCGATTGTGGTGACACACACCTGTAATCCCCACACTCTGCAGGCTGAGGCAGGAGGATCTCTACAAGTTCAAGGCCAGCCTGGGCTACATAGTGAGTTCAAAGCTAGCCTGAACTACATAGTGAGACCCTGTCTCAAATAAAATAAAATAAAATAAAATAAAATAGGGCCGGTGAGATGGCTCAGTGGCTTAAGCGCCTGCCTGGCAAGCGCAAGGGCCTGAGTTCGACTCCTGGATCCCACATACGAAAAATGGGCCAGTGATATCGCTCAGCGGCACGGGTGCCTGCTGGCGCGCGAGGTCCTGAGGTCGACCCCCAGTACCCACAAAAAAAATAAAATAAAGTAACAAGTGGTTCTCAATAAGGCTCACAGTGGTTTTGGAGTTAATGCACTTAATTTCTGAACCACTGAAGAGTTTTTTAAAATCATTTTAAGCATTAAAAATATTTTACAATTAGGTATTCTATAGTGGATATATATTTGTAATAAACCCTTCATCTAATTTTTCTAGTGACAGTGTAGTGGCAAATTCAAAACACTAAGTCTGTTATTGAGTGATTAAATTCTGAAACTAACAGCTGCTACAAAGTTGCTGATGCCCATCACTCTGAATCAGCCATTTCACAAAGCGAGGAGAAAATTTATGTGTAAGTAAGAAGACTGTAACCAATCAGTCTTTCCCCAAATTTGTATTCTTATTACTTAGTAGTTTTGTCACATTATGCAATTACCTTTTTGTGTTTTCTGGTCATCAGCAGAATACAGTAATTTTATACCATCTTGATTCTTCTTTTTCTTCTTTGCAGAAACTTAAAGAAATGAAATAAAACATTTATATTTTTCATCAGTGCTCAGAAGGAGGTGATCCATTTGCTGACCTGTATGTGAAATTGTGGGAAACGTGGTAGATGGAGAGATATGAAATGAGGGCAAAAACTACTCCTCAAGTATTATTCCTTCAAGGTAAAAGATATACATGGAAGGGCAGAATTTCCTTCTGCGAGAAAGGCAAATATGCACTGCAATGTGTGGCAGCAGACCGTGAACCGTGGTATTATCCCAGTGTAGTGATGGCTGAACATCCACCAGCCCACAGCAATCACTGCAGTTCCCAGATTAGCATTACAGTGTGGCGTAAGCAAATGTATACAATAATACAACACAGTATAATACATACGGTTAACATATAACTCCCTCCTTTGTGGTAGAGGAAATTATATTTTCTTTTTGTGACTATTTAGGTAGGCAGCATCCTCATTGCATGTGCACTCAATGGGTTTTTATTAGAGACATAAAATGTGAGAGTTAGATGCATGCCCTCCTCCCTGAACACTGCAGCAGATTCTTCCAATCTACCTTTTCTCTTTCCTTCTCTGTCCCTCTAGAACTTGGTAGAAGATGACATTATTAGAGTGGTATAATTAAATTTCATTTGGGAAAGTTATCTTTATTCTGCACTAATTCAAGAATATAAATTTTTCAATATATTACTACTTCGAAAGATTTGAGGTAAGTGTTTAGGATAGCTACTGAACATTCTTATTACATGAGACTCTTGACAAAAATGTTGAGGTGTGTAGTTACTAAACTGATGTCTTCTCTGAAGCATGAAAATGCTATCATTTCCTCGCAGTAAACAAATTGAGTTAATCCATTTAGAAAACATATCTAGTGTGTATGTATACACAATTTATGTTTATACATAGTGTATATACAGTATTTCTATATGAGTACATATTGCATATATCAGCATATAGCTCTAAAAGGTGTGAGTAATTAAGACAGTGGGAAGTATATAATGTTACAGATTACTAAAGAGTCTCAAGAGAGAGGGCTTTTCCATGAGAGCTATCAAGAGAGACTTACTGGAGCAAGATTTAACCAACAGTAGGATTTGGACAGGTGGAGGCGGGAGAAAATCATTCTAGGCTGAGAGTACTGGATGAAGAGAAGCGGAGAAGTGGGAAAGGTCAGCTGTGTTGTAGGAACAGCCAGTAGTCTCATCTGATGGAACAATGATGTGAATGAAGGTTCACTATATGATAAAATACTGGGACTCTTTTATCTTCATTGTTTGGGTATCACCTTTGTTTTTAGATGATAAAATATCCTCTTATTGGGTAAGTCACTTACGTAAGCCATTTACATAGCCATAAAACGATAAAACAGAAGTTGGACTTCAGCAATCCAGCTCCAGAGCCTGCTGGGGACACCATCAGGTCTTCAGTGATATAGTGTGAAATAAAACTGAAAAGCTAGGTGGGGACTGCACTGTGTATGGTGATGCATGTTTGCCTGGTCATTTAGCAGGTATCAGGTTTAGAGCCAGGAAAAGAGATCATCACAACAGCTGTGAATGTAACTGGTGGTCTGGGCAGTACACAAAGTGGATTTGAAGGACATAAAAATAAGAGTAACTGAAACTGGTTAGTAATTTACTGGGGTGACTTTGGGGGACTGTGACAAAGAAATATGATTGCTGAGGAAGAAAGAAGATTGATAATCATATTCTTTCCCAATATTGTAAAGTCATAGTTAAAAACAATGTACTTTCTTATGTTCTGGGCATTCAATTTTAACTAATATTGAGGTGAAAAACTCATTATACTTTTGTAGTGTTAAAAATAAAATGAACAAGTTCTTCCTACTTCCCAACAGTAGCAAATACGTACTAATAAAAAAAAAAAAAAGAAAAAAAAGAAGCCGGCATGGATTGGGTATGGCAAAGCCATGGCTCTGTGTCCCTCCTTTTAGACTGTCTTCATATTTTTGGTCTTTTTTTTCTTCATTCCTTCTTTTTCCTTTTCACTATATCCTTTCATCCCTCCTTTTCCTGATTCTATTTTTACTTATTGGGAATAAGGGAGAACACCATGTTGATATATAATAGCAATTTAATCTTACAAGTTTTATGGTTTCAATAGTAAAAACAACACTATTTTAAGTATAGGGAAGTTTGAGTATAAGAAGCTGCAGAGTAGGACAACTTGTCTTTTAAGTCACTTGACGGGATTGTTTTAACGTGTTATCATTTTTACACACGTGCCTCCTTTTCAATTTGAACTTTAATATGGAAGTGAAGAGATGATGGCCTGCCTCAAAGTGCATAGCAAGGAGAAGCACACAGAATAAATACCACAAAAGGATTTTTACATACATAAGCATTTCCTACTTAGCTATATCATTTTTTAATGTTCTCACGTTCAAAATCTCCTCCATCTTGTCCACTGTATTCAAATGCATTTTTATCCATATCTTCTTTAAAGCCAGTTTCTTGCATTTTTTGTAAATGATAAGCCATTTTTTTCTCTAGCAGGGCTTGTTTCTAAAATATTAAAGACAACTATTGATTAATACCAATTTGCCATTTATGAATGCAAGACAAATATTTAAAATATGATACTATACTGGAAATCAACCATCATTCTTGTCTTGTTAACTTGTGAGTTCATGCTAATTGCAAAAATGAGAGTGGTAAGGGCTGAATTTCCATTTGTGGTCAAATATAAAACTATATTTTTTGTGGATTTTCTTTCTTTTCTTTTCTTTTTTTTTCCTGAGACAAGGTCTGCTATGTAGTCCAGGCGCGCCATGAACTCACCATGCTGCCTCAGCCTCCTGGGGGCTGTACCACCATGCCTGGCAGACATAAAGAGTGAATTTAACATTCATATGCAATTTACATCACTGCAAATTTCTGAGGAACTAGTAGAGTTTCTAGTCAGATAGGGTCTCATGTCCACAGCTGTCCCATTAATATTAAGTAATTTTTCAATCATCTTTAACTGAAAGGTCTTGAAAGCTTAACCAAAAGTCACTTAGGGCTCCATAGATAAACATAGTACCTACAATGTGACCTCCCTCGTGAATCACCGTGCTAGTACTGGATATAACAAAAAAGAGACAACTATACAGATCTCTAAAGGGTTTATGGAGTACTCAACAAGAAAATAAATCAGCACATGTGTGTAAGGAAACAAGATTTCTAAGTGAAAAATCAGACAACATTATTTGGCATTGACCTGAAGGGAGAACTCATGCCTCTTCCCATAACTAAGATTTAAGTTAAGACAGGTCTTACCTCAACAATAAGCGATAACAAGTCCCAGATCAAACATGACTCTGGTTCCATTGAAAAATCCTTTAAAAATATGTGTAATAAACTGTTTCCAAATAAATTACATGCATCCCTGACAAAAGTTAAAAAATATTTATAGGAATGTAAAAATATCCAACACACAAAATACAATTTACAATATCTGGCATACAAAGAATATCAGGCATGTAGAGAACTACAGTAAAATGACCAATACAAAGAATTAAATTGATGAGATAAAATCAACCCAAAAGTAACACAAATATTATAAGGAACATTAATATGGTCTATATAATTCCATTCTGTAGGTTTACAAATACACTAAAAAGTGTGGTAGATATAAAAAGAACCAAAATGAATTTTTAGCATATGAAATAATTTAGTGAAAAATATACATCAATGGAAGAAGAGATACTACGGAGAAGAATAATGTGACTTTAGCAACAAAACTAGAAGGAAAAAAATGAAGACTTTCAGAGAGAGTTAGACAACTTCAAGTAGCCTAATACCTGAAAAGAGGAGAGAAAATATAAAAGAATAACTACCTAAAATATTCCAAAGTGGATGAGAATCACAAATTCACAGCTTCAGGAAGCCCCAAATACCAAAGAACAGAAGAAAAATGCCACCAACGGATGTTTTAATCAAATTTCTTAAAACCATCAATAAAGAAAAAAATTAAAAGTTGCTGGGATGGGGACATATGTAACAGAAAAAGTTAAGGACTGAAGATTTCTTTTTAGAAACAATATAGAAAAGAGCTGAAAAAGTATATTTAAAGTTTTAAGAGAAAAAAACTTGGATGGAAAATTCTATACCCAGCTGATACTAACCACTATACTAACTAATATATACTCGGAGAAATCTTGCAAACATAAATGCAAAATACTTTTTTAGATACTCAAAAGCTAATTGCACTGAGACAAATATAAAAGCCCTTCAGAAAGAAGAAATAAATGACACCAGATGGAAATATGTGCAAAAAGTAATGGAGAACAGCAAAAGTGGTAAATTCGTAGCCAAATATATGACTTGTCATTTAAATCATGTTAATATATAAATGTTTAGACAGAAATGTCAATGTATGGTGGAATTTATACTTTATATAAAAGTGAAATGCATGACAAACACAGCATAAAAACTGGCAGGGGGAGACAAAGTTTATTATTGTAATATTCTTATACTATATGTAGAGTAGTTTAATAGCAGTTTAAGTAAGATCTACCTTAATAAGTTAAAGATACAGTATATGTTATCATCGCTAAATCAACCACTAAATCACGAAACAAAGAAGCAAAGCTGATAATTCAGCAAAATAAAACAGGACATTAATTAATCCAAAGAAAAAGGCAGAAAATGAGGAGGAAGAGAACAAGGAAAAGACAAAACAAATACTGAGATAACAGATATAAAGCTAATTAATAATTATATTAAATGTAAACATTATACATTTCAATTAAAGGCAAGGGTTGTAATATTGAACAACAATTTAAAAAAAAAGCAAAATCCTTCCGTATAAAAACTACAAAAAAGAAACTGAAAATAAAGACCAAAAAGAGTTTTAAAAGTTAAAGGAAAATGCCATGCATGCTAATATTAATCAAAAGAATACTGTAGTGGCATTAGAAATTTTATACAAGGTAAGATTAGAGTAAAGAATCTTTGGGGGGAAGGATATCCTCACAAAGACAAAAAAGAACAAAAACAAGTCACTCGCCCTCAGAACAATCTTAATGTACCTAATGACTGAATTTCAAAGAAGTAAAACAAAAATTAATAGAACTACAAGGAGAAATAGATGAACCAAGAAATACAGCCACATACTCCAACATCTCTCTCAATAGTTGAGAAAAAAAGTAAACAGAAAGTGAAGTAAGATTCAGAAAAATTGAGCTTGATACCTGGAACACATTTACAAAATATGCTACCAAAAACAGTGGAAATTTTTTTAAGTAAGCCTTGTATTTTACCAAGAATGACAAAAAAAGTAATTTTTTGGATAACAAAAAAGCCTCAATACATTTAAAAAGATACAAGAAATAAAAGTACGTTCTCACCACAAGAGAATTAAATTCAAAATCAATTACAGAAAGATCTTTAACCCATCTAAGAAATAAAAGGCAAATTAAAAAAAAATATATATATATATATATATATTTTTTTTTGTGGGTACCAGGGGGTCGACCTCAGGACCTCGCGCACCAGCAGGCGCCCGTGCCGCTGAGTGATATCACTGGCCCCTTTTTCGTATGTGGGTTCCGGGAGTCGAACTCGGGCCCTTGCGCTTGCCGGGCAGGCGCTTAAGCCGCTGAGCCATCTCACTGGCCCTAAAAATATTTTTAATTGAATAAAAGCATGGCGTATCAAAATTTGTGGGCTCTTGATAAACCAACAGAGAAAAACACAGTACTAAATTTCTATATTAAAAAAAGAAGAAAAGCCTCAAATTAATGACTCCTATTCAGAGATAAAAAGTTTATTAGCAAGGAACATGTATGTAAGGTCAGAATGTAAATCAATGAAAAAGGAAAAACATAAAGAAAAAGACTAAACAGTAGCAATTTAAGAAAATCAGTAAAAAATAAAATAAAGCCGCTGTAGCCAATGCTGGTAAAGAAAAACAAGTCACAAATCACCAATGCTAGTAATAAGAGAAGGTGCCATCATTAGAGTTGCTATATGCTCAAAGGATAATAAAAGAATATTAGGAACTCTTTGTGCATAAGTTATGCAATTTACATGAAAGGGAAAAAGTCTCTGAAATACACAAATTTGTTAAAGCTTTTTAAAAAATAAACAATATTCTAAATAGACCTGTATTAAGGAAATTGAGGTTTAAAAACTTTACACAAAGAAGAATCTAGACCCAAATGACTTCACTGATAAATTCTATATAAAATATAAGAAAAAAAATACCAACTTAAAATAAACACTCCTAGAAATATGATCAGTGAATGCACACTAACTTGCATGAAGACACTACTATCCTGATTCCAAAAGCATTCTAAGACATTACGAGAGAAGAAAATCACACGGTAACATCTTCGCAAAATTCTAAGCAAATATTTGGCAGATTCAATATAATTTTATACATGTGCAATATTGCCAGATTATTCTATTTATATTCGTCCCTGATAAAATTTCTCAGAAAACTAGGAATAGGAGAGAATTTCCTCAGCCTGACTGATGAAAGGCATCTGTTAAAAATTCACAGTTAACCTTAGCATAAATTTTAATAAACTTAATGTTTTTTGTTGAGGTCCGTGACAAGACAAAGATAGCCAATCCTTTTATTCAACATTATACTAGAGATTTCAATCATGTAAAAAAAAAATAAAACACATTCATACTGACAGATAACAAGATAATCTATGTAGAATATCGATTTCCATGTAGAAAAACATAAACTACTGCAATTAATTGATTTTAACAATACAAGATGCAAAATAAATAAATATATATCAGTTACTTTTCCATACCAGTATCACGTAATCAAAAATTGAAATTACAAAATACAAAGTACAAAGCATAAAAAATACGAACTACCTAGAGATGAATCTACCAAAAGATGTACAGTGAGATACATGTTGGGAAGTACATTACATTGGTAAGAGCAGTCAAGAAACCCTAAATAAATGGACAGATACATGCGGTTCAGGAGACAAGAGTCAGTACCATCGAGAGGTCACTTGTGCCCAACGATCCACAAGGTTAACACAAGGTCAGCAAAAATTCCAGCAAGGTTTTTTGGTAAAAAAAAACAAAAACAACAGAAAAACCTGATAAATGAATTCTAAAATATATATGAAAATGTGAAAAACTTAGATCAGCCAAAACAACTGAAATAGAACAAACTTGTAAGGCTAATATGACCGATTTGACAAACTAGTAAAGGAGCAATAATCAAGAAAGAATCACAGATAACAGGTCAAAGAACAGGAAAGAATCTAAAAAGTCAACTCAAAAATTATTTTTGACAAATATATTAAGTGAAAAATTCAAAACTTTTGATAACTCTGCAATATAATCACATAATTTGAAGTGATTTTTTTTTTTTTTTTTTTTTGTGGGTACCGGGGGGTCGACCTCAGGACCTCGCACGCCAGCAGGCGCCCGTGCCGCTGAGCGATATCACCGGCCCCTTTTTCGTATGCGGGTTCCGGGAGTCGAACTCGGGCCCTCGCACTTGTCAGGCAGGAGCTTAAGCCGCTGAGCCATCTCACCGGCCCTGAAGTGATTTTTATACATAATACTAAATGTGAAATACGATAGAAATATTAAAACAGCACAAATGAATTGAAGAGCTCTTATATGAAAACAAGATTCAAAAAAACTAATTACAGAATAATGCCACTGGACATTTGAGTGCTTCAAGTACTCTGCCATCACCATGCTCGGGTAGCCCATGCTGTCCCCATGTCTACAATCAGTGGCCGCATCTCATGAGTACCCATCCCTGGCAAACCTTCCTCTATGGCAGCAGTCTCCACTGAAACTGAACAGGACTTCTTGAGCAGAAATTGAGATCAGGCAAAAAGTGAAGTAGAGTTGGAGGACTGAATTGCTCTCAAAAAATAAAAATACTCTTGGAGATGTCTGGTAGCAAAACAAAGAGGCCCACTTTGAGAGCTCTTACATTAGAAAAATGTGAATATTAGAAAATTAATTACACTAAGAATAAACTGAGTCTGCCACATGAGAAGTGAGACTGTCATAACACTAAAGGTATACGTAACAGAATGAAAGATGAATATACATACTTAAATTTCCAATATTTAAAAACATTTTATATTGTACATTGCAATACAAATGGAACTGTGATTTGTCAAGAATGAACTAACTGAATTGCTATTTAGAATTTTAGATCAACATTTATTGTCATGGAAAGTTAACGATATTTTATTAAGGAAAGGCAGTCTACACAACAATCTGTATGTATTATAGCATTTATTTAATTATTGGAATAAATACTCATAGAAACATTATTGATGAATGTGTGTACTAAATTGTTAATAAGGTTTTGGTGGGATTACAGGAGTTTTTCTTAGTCTGATTTACTCTCTAAATCACAATTTATATATTTAAATAATACATATTTAAAACTGTTTGAAGCAGGCTTAAAAACATTACTTCATTGGAAAAAAATAACTTTTACCAATAATTTCTGATTCTCAGAAAAAAAACTAATTGGTTAATTTTCATAAGAATTACAAGCAAAACATACGGTGTAAAGATAAAACTGAAAGCAGTTACATCAAATAATAAGGCAGTAATTTTTACTTCATAGAAATATACAGCACTCAAAATACAGCAAAAACACACATGGCTCGGTGCCCTGGCAGGCGCCTGTGGTCCCAGGGCAGGAGATCTTCAGCGCAGCAGTATAAGGTCAGCCTGGGCAACATGGTGAGACACATGTTTGTTTGTTTTTCATATGCGGGTACTGGGAGTTGAACTCAGGACCTCGCACTTGCCAGGCAGGCGCTTATGCCTGCTGAGCAATATCACCGGCCCGAGACACATGTTTTAAAAAGTATTAAGTTTTAGTTTTGTAAAATGCACACTGTTTAGGATAACTAGTGCATATCCATAATGTAAAGTGATTTTTACTTCGAAAAACTGAACGAGCAAAAGCTTCTCTTCAAACAGGCCAATGAAGAGGTTAAAGCTCACTCTACCTTTCTGTCCCTCTCTTCTCTGCTTTTCCGCCGTTGTTGTTCTAGCTTCTGTTCTCTTTTAACATCTTCTGCAATCTTTGTCAGAAGTAACATTTCTTTTGTCTTCCATTCCTACAGAGCACAGTGCTGTTATACTCTGTATGTTCCTTACCCAATGATACCTTTGTGTTTTGTCCCAACAAGAAAATTAGACAAGTCAAGGGTTTAACAGTAATCTGGTCAGGCATAATGAAAGGCATACATTTGTTTTAGAATGGGCTTCTCTCACTACGCTTCTATTGGGAGGGAAGTATGATTATTTTTATTGAAATTAAATTTTTAAAAAATTTCCTCTCTAGGGGGCCGGTGAGGCGGCTCAGCGGCTTAAGCGCCTGCCCAGCAAGCACGAGGGCCCGAGTTTGACTCCCGGAACCCACATACGAAAAAAGGGCCGGTGATATCGCTCAGCGGCACGGGCGCCTGCTGGCGCACGAGGTCCTGAGGTCCACCCCCCGGTACCCACAAAAAAAAAAAAAAAAAAAAATTTCCTCTCTAAACTGAGGGTTTACAGGGCACTTAAATAAAGTCCAGAAACTTTCTCACACTGCTCTTTTTAATAGAAGCTGACACACACATATAATTTATTGTATTCACCTCATTATTTTATGTAATAACTCGTATATTATAGGTGTGAAGAAAGTGTAATGGTGCTATGGTTTGTGTCTAGATGTCCCCCAAAGCCTCCTACAGTCATGGGGGGCAGGCTTTTCAGAGGTGGCTAAATCTAGAGTTTGTGATTAATTCATGGTCCAATGCTAGGATTCAGGGTGTGAGCGCTATATCCGCCCTAGGGCGGTAGTCTGCATACAATATAAGGGACAGAACGAGGCTTGTCCCTTCTACTTCCGTTGTTGCTTTTGCTGTCTTCCACCACCATGAACTGCTGCCCCTCTGCCATGTGCCACCCCCAGCCTTGGGGTCAGCTGATTATGGACTGAAACCTCTACAAACTGTGAGCTAAATAAACTTTGCCCCTTTAACCTTGGGTGTAGGGAATTTTGTCCCAGCAATGAGAGAAAAGTAACTAAGACAAAAGTGTCTAAATTATTTAGAATGAAATTACTTCAATCTGACAGTTAAAATATCTACAAATGGAAAAAGTTACATTCAAAAATTCTCTGCATGTTTTAAGTATGTTACTTCTCACCTCTTCGATTTTTCTCCGAAGATGAAGTTTTCTTCTCATTTGTTCCCGCTGTCTTCTCTCCTCTCTGTCCATCCGGATGAGGCGCTGCTCTTCCGCTGCACGCTCTGATTGCTCTAATCCTTTACTTATCATGTCCAAATATCTGAGTAAGAGTGAAAACATCACTGAAGCTCAATCAGCTGCTTCCCTCTTTATAGCGTCATACTTTCTCATATTCTCAAATTATCTCTTGCTTTTCTTTTTTTGTACTACAAGAATTTTTTCTGTCGGTCCTGCTTATGGACCTTCAAGACAGCCTGACTCACAACATGTTATACATTTTAAAGTCTTCCTATTATATGCATATTAGTTACCAAGGCAATGATGAAACATGGAACAAATTAATAAAAGTATTTTTTACAGTAAGTATTCATAACTCAGGAGGTTTAGAAGCATGATTTGCAAAGAAATCTGATATAATTGAAGCAGTGACTTTAAATACAACACAACACAGTAGTCTTGAAGTTTTTAAAAACAAAGTGGGTACTAGTTTCCTTGAAATTTACAAGTCTTTGCACAAATATCCCATCTACTGTTTGGGTCTCTGGCACATCAATATATTGTAAGACACCTCCATGAAATGAAATGATAAAATACAAATCAGATAATGGATCACAACCTCTCACTCATCCTAAAAAATAGATCAGGCAAGCAGTATTAATGGCTGGATATGACTAACTGATATTGGAGTGAACTTCCGGTCTTTTTAGAGGCAACACAAGTTTATATTTACATCAGATACATTAAACTTCTGTTCTCGGCTTTGCACTAATTTCTTCAAATTTAACGTTGTCAATCCTTAAAGATGGATCACAGAAAGTTCCTATTATTTGCTGCATTTTCTAAAATTACTTTCTTTCCTCCTTCTTCTCTTTGTAGGATTTTAAATCTAGTTTTCCCTTCTATTATTTATTTACATTACTTCCTGGGTTCTCAAAAAGCTAGATTTCTCTGGTAGAAACTTCCCTTTAGAGTCTTGGCACCAAGATTCCCTCTTGGTCCCTCTTGGTCTTCCTTCTTTCACTCCACACTAAGGGCTACAGAGAAACTGTCCTGCCTTGATCCTTTCCAGGATGTCCCAATTTATCCAAGTCCATTATATACATGCAAAACACACGTTAACTTGAATCTTACCTGTGCCTTATTAACCGCTCCTGGTCCTTAATAGATTGGGCGCCCTCATGCAACAACCAGTTCTGGAACTGTGTAACATCAGAACACTCGGGGAATGGATTGTTTTCCTCCAATTTCCGTAGTTGTTTTGCAAGCATTTTCTATTTATAAAGAAAGTGCATTATAAATATATAATGTTTTGTACACTCCCCAGCAATAAACCCGCTAAAACTCCTATATTTTATCAATGATGAATTGTTTAACTACATTTAAGTCCATCCTTTAGAGACATGGATAGCAGAACCAAAGTAAAGATATATCTCTCTGAAAATAAAATATTAAGCATTTTATTTCTCCTCTAAAATAATTAAATACAAATATCAAAATGTAGAGCAAAATGTCTATGCACAAGGAGAGGAGGAGGGAAAACCACACAATGAAAGTATAGTGAAGTTATTATTTTTGTCCTACTCTATTAATCTTAGATTATAAAAGGGTAAAATCACACTTACTTCTTTTTGAACTCTCTTGTCCCAATCCCGAATTCACTCACTTTCATACGTATGTTAATGCACACATATCCCATATACAACTTCGAGTCAAAAATCAAAAGGAAATCACTGTTGCCACTCACTTTACACCCAAACAATCCAACTCATTTTTAAGAAGGTTTTCTGTTAGATAAATACAAGTGTATGTGTGTGGGCACAAGGACACGGTGTACTTGTCCTATGAGTCACTTGTAGAACAGTGTGGATATTCACACTCTCCTTCTATTGCTTAAACTGTTTTGGGTTCCAGTTGTAGAATTTTGATGTCACAATAGACCCTTCTTATTGGTCACAGCTCAGGGAGAATTAGTGCATTTGCCTAGCCACTTAATTACCAAATCGTGTCAGCTACCAACAGTGTAATAATACAGACTTTCCTTTTCCCTTTCTTGGTCAAATATAGCAACCTCCAAGATGTTGCTTATTTTAAGTTTTCATTTAGAAAAATACTTATTTACTTTGTCAGTAAGGTCAAAATATTATAACAAAATATTTTAAAAGCAACAAATTCTTATAATTACTTAAACCAAAATTAAGTATTTAACTTACTTGTTCTCTTACATAGTTTCTTTCAAAATCTATTTTTAAGTTGGTGAGATATTGCCTGTACTTATTCAATTCCCTCAAGCTACACACAATCTGTAAATAAACATAAAAATATATAAATATTATAAATATATAAATACTTAACAGTGATAGCAACAATTATCCAGAGGAAAAAATAGTTCTAATGTACAACTGAAAGACATTTTGCTATCAAGTAATGACTTGCTGGCAAATTAAGAGGTACTATCTCTTCACATTTGTTAATCAGTAAGAAATTTCTGTCCAGAAATAGTGTTTTAATAATATCACCTATGGTTTAAAAAGAATATAGTACTATTAATTGGCATTATTATTAAATATTATTATCAAAAGTTATTATTAAAATGATTTTTTATATTATTAAAATAGTAATAATGCCTATTAATTACAATTGGGTTGTATTTGTAAATGTGATGTTTAACTCCAGTAAGAATTGTTCTATCAAGATTGTTACAAACTAAATTTTTCTACATTACTATTTCATCTCATTTTTTAAAAAAATATATTCACAATAAGTGTTCAGTCCCTTTAGAGACAGAGAAAGAAAACTATTTATAGCTGACCAACTAACATATCTGTACCTCATCAAATTTCTTATCAACCGTCTTTTGATTTTATAAAAAAAAAGAAAGAAGCAATTTAATTTACAAATGGCTGTTGTCAGATTTCCTTTGGCCCAAATACTGAGTATTTCATGGAACGAAGCATGAATCATCCTCCCACAATCAAGGTGAATGTGATATTGGCCGTCCAGTGAGATACAGAAGCAAATGTATACCAAAGTTCGAAGGTACGATTTAAGGAAAAGTCATCTTCAACCCACTTTATTATTGTTGGTGATATAGCCACCTTTCTTCAGTCTCCTCTGGATATCTTTGCGTCTATAATATGCTTTTAAATGTGGATCGTGGAGACTTTTATATTGGTTTTCCAAAAGTCGACAATAAGGGTCTGTCAGGTTAAAACCATAGGAAGGTCGAAAAAGCTGCAAACACAGATTCAACAATATTACAAATGTAAAAGTAATGCATTTTCACTTTTACATAACCCACTGAAGTGGGCAGAAAATAACACCTATGAGTAGAATCTGAACTGGGGAAAACCACCAACAGCAAGATTTACTTTGAGCAAGTAACTGCCTTTCACTTCTTCTTTAACTCATCTTTATGAATTATTCTAAAGACTCAGCCTGAATAAGTTTTTCACCTGATTCACGTCAGCCTCTGGCCCAGAGACTATGAAAACAAGGGGAAAGGAAAAGAAAAGGAGTTGCATATAATTCTTTCAAGGCATAAAGGCTAATGTTTGGATTCTGCCTTTTCTTTTCCCTCTCCCAGATCGAGGTACCATATTCAGAAAACAGAATAGCATTAATTATAAAATTTCAATCATCTAAAATGAAAACAATAAAAAATCACTATAATTAAATGGAAACTAGTTGAAGAAACAATATGAGTAAAACTTAAATGTTAAATATTTTTGGGTTAAAGAGTCATTGTACCTGGGGGTCTTTAATGAAAGAAACCTGGTATTTTCTGAGGGCTAAAGTCACAAGAAAATTCAAAGTCTATTGTACAGTTTATCTCGTTTAAGAACCAATTTTAAAGCATATTTATAAGAAGTCAGGTTTCTCCATATGCATAAAGGTCATATAAAACCTTATGAAATTTTATAAAAGGAGAAAAAGACCATCAGCTAATTGTCAATCAACTTTCTTTTTCTTTTACTTTAAAGGAAAAGGCTGATTTATTTAGTCTGTTTTATGGATTAAAACATTACCAAAGGGAATTTTGGGGATGCATTCCTAGTTAATTTTTGAAAAGTAAAATAAATGGCTTTCATTTTGAAGGAATCTCTGAAGGGGGAAAAGTGGAAAATGAAAGTGTCCAATTTTTAATACCCTGTTTCAATCCCAGTGATTAAAAAAAATAAGTGTCAATGTTGTCTTTCTGTTTTAAGTTTTGGCCACAAAAACACAAGTTTTAGTCTAAAGCAATGTCGGGAACCAGATGAACAGTAACTGGACTATTTGGAGGTTCTGGAAAACCAGAGGGCAAGTTCCCTGTTTGCAGGTGTCCAACGCAACTCATACTAAGGCACAACATTGTGTACCAATTCACGCACGACTGCACGTACCATTTGTGACTCCTGTGTGCAGTTTGACTACAGCTGCAACTGCGTTCCAATTCTGAACACTCAGGACGCTGACTGGAAGAAACCTTACAAATAACCCCCAGAAAGCAGGTAGTATGGTGAGCAAAGGGGTACATGGGGGAACAGGAGTTCTACCTTGACATTCAAACGCTTCTTTGTTAAATCTCTGATGTCTTGTTTAATACCAACCTTTAATCCCTTCCAAATGGCCTAATCAGAAACCTAGACTGCCTGATCACCAAATGGATCTTGTCGTTTTTAAGGTACTCACTGTGATTTGTTATAGGAATGACAGGAGCCCAAACTGACTAGGAGATTAAGCAAGTATAAAGTACATTCCTGTAGAACTTTTTAGGATACTAAACCAAATAACCACTCAACAAGAACGTATTAAACCTCCTTGAGGATCTGTTACTTAGTCAAGGGCTGCGAAGTTTTGAGGATGGAGGGGGGTTGAAGATTAAGGCATGAAAAGGTTTAAGGGAAGTAACTATTATAACACAGCATGATTGAATATTGAATGAGATCATTCAAACCAAAGATGTGAGTCCAAGCAAAAAGAAGCTCATCACAGGCTGTGAGTTCACGAAGAGTCTTGAAGAATAACTCAGATTCATCAATTGGGGTGAAGAAAGCAGGGTCCTGCAGGTTTGGGGACGAGGTGGACCAAAGCACAGAGGTGCTGGGGCGGAACGGATTGGTGGGTGTTAAGAGCCCTCCTGAAGAAGCCGACGTCCTCACACAGGCCGGGCTGTCTGCCACTCATTCAAGTCACACTAACTTTAGGAAATCATTCCCACCCTACTCTCTCTTTCCAACCTCGTGTATGAAACAGTGTTTAGCTCAAAACGCAATAAAACATGTGTTCATAGCGTTCAGTCCACGTCACCATTGGTTAAAATTTTAACGCACTATTAAATGCCGGCCAGCAGTGACAGCCGTTCACTTTTCAATCAAACATATTCCTAAGCAAAGCAAAACTCACTACACAGGCATGTACGAAATTTCATTATTTGAAAAGTTACTACGCTTCCATGACATGAATTAAGACAAGACTAAGGGATCAAACTCGACGAAACTGCTTCTTACGCCTTCTAAACGAAAGCTTGGGTGAGAGGAGGCTTCACGCTGCCCAGGATCCGGTCAACCTCCGTGGACAGAGTTGTACCCCGCCCCGACGGGTCCGGGAAGCTGAGGCGGCCCTCCGCGAGGAGCGTACCTTCTCGCTCAGGTTCGTGGTGAAGAACAGAGGGTCAGATCCTGGGATCACGGGCAGCTTCGCCCCCAGAGGCAGGTCCAGCAGCTGCGCCGCTCCCACCTCGGCGAAGTGGGCTTTGTGCGCCTCCTGTCGGCCGGAATCGGAGGGGTGAGTCTCGGGCGATTCTCGCCCGCCGAGGGCCGCGTCTCCCCGCTCCGGCCCCAGCGACCCACGCGGGACCCCGAACCGCCCGTGACCCGAGCCCCGTGCCCCCGACGCCCCAGGGTCCCCAAAAACCCGAGACCCCGCACTCCTGCTTCCCGAATTCCCCGGCGTCCCCGAAACCCGCGACCCCGAGCCCCGCAGGGCCCCGCACAGCTCCGCCGCTCCCGCACCCCGCGAGCCCGAGACGGCGCCCCGCCGCGGGCCGCGGCCCACTCACGTCTCCGCACTGCCTGCTGTCCGCGGCCAGCGCGCTGGCGGCCGTCCTGGAGGCGGCGCGGTGCGCGACCTGGGCGCAGGCGCCCAGGTACAGCTCCATGGCGGCCGCGCGTCGCCCGCCCTGCGCCGCGGCGCGTCCGCACCCCACTGGCCGCCGCCCGCGCCCCGACGCCCGCGCGTTCCGGGCCGAACGTGGGGCCGCGCGCCCGAGGGCCGGGGACGCGGCGGGGCGCGGGGCGCGGCTCCTGCTGCCGGCGGTGGGGGCGGCCTGGGCCCGGAGCTCGGCCTTCCCTCCACGAAAGCCCGCGAGGGTCCGGGCTGTCTGGGCGCGCGGCCTGGCTCCCACGCTTCGCTCGGACGCTGGGGCGCCCCGGCCCCGCGCCGGTTCCCATGGTGACCCACGGCGCCCCACGCGACACGGGCGTCCCCGCCCCTCCCCCTCCGCGGCTCTCCCTCCTCTCAGCCTCTCGGCCGTCCGTAAAGATTGCACCTTCGCGGACCTGCGACTCCAGTAGGTCCCCGCCCTTGAACGGCTGACCGGACTGGGGTGCCGTCGGGCGCTGCCACGTAGCTTCACAGCCGCGTGGACCTACGGTTCTCTGCTGTTTCTAGACTATGTAGAAATAGTACCGTCCGTTTATGAAGGAGTCCCTAAGTCCAGATGCCGTGCTAATTGCCCTTGTAAGCATTCAGGCCTAGTAACAGCCTGGACAGATACCCGCTTTTCACAGGAGGAGTGATAATCACTGCTGCAGGGTGACCCCAAGGGCTGTTTGGTCCCTGCGCTGCTTTCGCATTTGCTCTTTACTTCCACTCTGGGGTTAGTGGTCTTAACGTCCAGGCTTGGGATATAGTCTACTGCCAGTTTTCCACATGGGTGTCTCACACTGGTCTCAAATTCAACACACACTCCCTTCGCAAAAACACGACAAAACAAAGGGCTTATTTTTCTTGAATTTACTATTTCAGTGGCAATACCAACATTTTCCTAGGACGGAAACCGAGGGATATTTTTGAATATTTCGCATTCTTCTCTTGTCCCATGTTCAATTGAACCCTAAGTCCCGATAATTTATTTGACCAATGAAATTACTTCGACCCGTCAGTACACTACTCCTTCAGATAAGCCGCTTATTATTTGTTTGCTTGTGCCTTTGCCAGAGCCTTATAATATCTCCCTGTTGTCTTTACCCTTAAGGTCTGTCTTTTATCAAACCGATCATTTCCCTGGCTTTAAAACTGTAATTGCCCCCAGGAAGACTCAAAG
Source organism: Erethizon dorsatum (assembly GCA_028451465.1). Taxonomy (NCBI): domain Eukaryota; kingdom Metazoa; phylum Chordata; class Mammalia; order Rodentia; family Erethizontidae; genus Erethizon; species Erethizon dorsatum. Next base: position 127,856,343 of record CM051826.1, on the reverse strand, counting down.
CATGTAAAAGACTTAGTACTTAATCTCTCTTTTAGTTTCTTATTACTGATCTAACAAATTATCACAATTTTAATAGCTTAAAATACCACAAGTTTATTATCTTACAGTAATGGAGGTCAGCACTCGAAAATGAATCTCAACTGGACTGAAACCAAGGTGTTGGATGGGCTGTGCGGCTCTGGGGCATAATCGGCATCCTTTCTGCTTCTATCTTCCAGAGGTTGCCCCTTCTTTCTGCTTTAAATCCAGCAGAGCAGCATCTTCATCTCTCAGAATCAAGTCTCTGCCTCCCTTTGCTACAATGAACAAGTCTTTCTGATTCACTGGGCCCATCTAGATGATCCAGGATGATTTATGTATTTTAAGGTTAGCTGATTGGCAATCTTAACCTCATATGCAATCTCGCTACACTTGGTATGAAATAATATATTCACGAGGCTTGGAAGTTAGGATGGAGACACCTTTGTGGTCATATTCTACTGTCTTTCCTTCCTTTCTAGCTACAACTTCCCCATACCACTTGTATTTATTGTCTTTGTTTCATAACAAATCATTGACAAACTTTAGTGACTTTAAACAATTATTTGTTATTTCTCACATTCTCTGGGTTGGGTGGTAATGTTTTGGTCGGGGCCTCTTTGGTTTGGGCTGGATTATTGAGGCTTACATCACTCACATGACTGGGCCTCCAGATGAAAAGGCTGGACTTGCTGCGATGGCTGGATCCCTCTGTCTATCTTTTCATCCTGGTGATCTAAGTTCAGTATTCAGGAAGAAGCACGGTTGTGTTTTAGTGGTTCTTACCACTAAAAGTGTAGCATCACATTTGCTGTTGTCACACTGGCTAAAGCAAGTTGTGTAGCCAGCATCGGAGTCAACTACTCAAAAGTACCAATACGGCAAGGTTTGCATCTTTGGGCGTCATTGCTGCAAAACTCAGATAATTCTTTGACCTCTGTGATTCATGTTTCTCCCATATTTAAAACACATTCAGCCCACCTACATCAACCAAAACTTTCATTCAGTAATGTTATCTAGCTTCCAATTTAATATCTTGTGATACACATTATGTCTAGGGATAGCACCTTGGATACTACCTCTATTAATTTGAAGACCTATGAACAGAAATCCAAGTTGAAATAAAAATCAATAGATGAATAATGCATTCCCTCAAAACTTAAGGGTCAAAATCATGTGACAGGTCACCACTATCTTGTTTGGAGCGATTCTTTCCATGACATCTGTAGTTTCCTCCCACACTTTACTTACAAATTGGCAGCGAATGCTCCGGGATAATCCTCTGCACCACTTTGGAGTTCTTGTTCCATGCAGCTCTTGCCTCTCAACCACTCTGTTCCTCATGCTCTACTCACGTTTGTCTCCCTGGGCCCTGGACTCCTGAGCTCAAGGAGTCCGATGGGCTCCATCTGGATTCTCTTTGCCTGTGCTGTAGTCTAGAAACTTCCTCAAATTGATAAGCTGGAGCAACACTATACCTCATCTCTTTCGTTTGCTATTTTTCAGAACTCATTGTCTTTCATTGCTTGATATCCATTTCTTTTGGAAAACTTTCTTCATATATTCTGTTTTTTGATGTTTCAGGTGAGTTTCAGAGGGGCACATCTCCTTGCCCAACTTTTGTTGTAATGAACAGAGTAGAGTTTTAAATTCTTTGGGGAATAACCACTCTTTTATTTGGGGGAAATTCTGTGTAAATGAATCTCGATAGGCACTCCATCCCATTTTTAAATAAAACCCAAGATGGGGACCATTCATTCTGCATGCCTTGGCAGCAGGGCCATGGATATGACTTTGTATTCTGAAAAGAAATTGATTCAAAGATTCCTGTATGGTAAAGGACCATACAGTCAGGCATTGGCTAAATTCCAGTCACAGCACAAGCAACAACCTTTTAATCGAACTGCATATATGGCTTGATATTGAATTTCCTCTCCTAGCTCCTGTTCATTTTCCTCAACTTGGATACAGAGCTTTTTATGCATTCTCTGAGCTTCCTCAAATCTTTCCTGTAAGTTTTTTTCTGCCTTGGAGAGCCAGGCTTATTTTCTACTATTTGCAGCCCAAAACTATAGTTCATACAATAGTCACTGTGCTCCTAAATTGTCTTCATTTTTATTTACCATTTCTTAGTGTAAGTATATGTGGCAGACTCAAGTGATTTGGGTTTCAACACCTCTTTAGGCCTAGTTAAGAAATAAGATCTTTAGGATTCTGTATAAAAATTCTCTAGCCAAACATAACCAACTGTGTGTGTGTGTGTGCCTCTCTCATGTCCTGAAATAATTCTCTTACCAACACGCTAATTACAAGTGCACAGGCAAAACAATAAAAAAATGGAAATTTTTGTTAGCAAGAGTCTTTTTTTCTACAGGATGCTTTTAGCAGAATATACCCTATTGTATAGAATCACTTATGGTAAAAACACTGGGATATTTAAATTTGTGAATGATGGCTTCTAGGAAAATATTATACTCTATAATCTATATAAAGCTGTCAGTAACATATAATGTTTTTTAATCTAGTCAGCTCCTTCTATGAAAATAAGCTCCTACACACATCCCCTTCATTCATTCCCCAGGCCCAGAATGATATTGCAGGGTTGGACTTGGGGCACTGTACCAGCAGTCCTAGGCTTTTCCTTGTTTTACCTGTGTGTCATAACTGCATGTTTTTGAAAGTATCAATAAAGCTTGCTAATAGATAAAATGCTGTGTCTTCTGAGTATAGATTATCAATCTGATTATGATAGTCCTCAAACTTCATTTTTTGGTTAATTGATTCAATCATTTTGGTATTTTATAGAGATACGGGAAGAACAATTTTATATTGATAAGGTAATAAACATGTGTGGGCAAAAAGATCAGTAAGAAGAAAAGTATTTGACCTTTAATAGCAGATCCTTAGACATTCAACTTATATACATGAAGCACATTTTATAAAATATTCAGTGTTGAGAACTCCACATGTTCCTTTTTTCACCGAGCAATATACCTTGATTATTCCATATCAGCATACTGGGATTTAATTACTTTCTAACATGCATGTATGGTGTTTAATGCTGTAATTGCCATCATTTTTACACTAGTTTTCTACCTCAGTTTTTACATTTTTTGTGTTACAGAAATTCTATAATGAGCATCCTTTTATGCGGATTGTAGGATTAAAGTGAATGTCCATTTCTGTTTTTTTTTTTAAGATGTGTTCATTTTTCTGCAGAGCCACTCTTTAATACTCACACAAATGGTATGTGTGTGCCATTAGTGTTCTCTCTCTATTGAATAGACTTTTCTCATAAGTTGTGCTTTCAAGTATGGCTAAAACTAGTTACCTCTCTATCTTTATCTCTGTCTCTAATCTTCCTCATCTCTACCTCTATCATCTCTATCTTTATCTCTCTATCTCTATCTATATTTATATTACTTTTAGGGAGAACAGAGTTTCCTTACTTCTTTGCCCAGTTTTCACTCCTTTTATTCTTTATGAAATTTTTACTCTTGCCAACTTTAAGCAAAATCTGTAGAAATTTTAGTTATATTTTAGATTGTATGTTTAGATGATAAGTAAAAGGGACAAAGATGAATATAAAAAAAGTGATCAGATTACTTATTATAGACTAAACTGAAAGATTTATAACTTCTTTAAAGAACCAAAGCAAAATTTAGTAATCACTGTAAACCTCAAGTATGCAGTTAACGTAAAAATACAATAAATTGAAAATAGTCTTGTTCTGTGAAGCTTGATTATGCATGCATGAGTTAACATAGTAGACAAAAGTCCTACCTTTTAGAAAGGCTGGTTGCAAAAATCCTTCTTGGCTGGCATTGGGAAATTCCACAGTTGAACCACTCATAAACTGATATGTGCCTTGCGCCTACACCATTTGTGAACACAATGTGGTTTATGATGATTACCTGTCTGCTTTCTAGGAGTTTGGAATTTTGCCATATGCTTGGAAGAGGTACATGTATCATCTACCCCTTAAAATCTCTAGATCCTGTTACAGCATGATATGTGCTCCCCAAGTCCCGTGTGGAGATCTTAACCCCTCACTCTTGCTGTATTTCAGAGTGCTACTATTTTGAGACAGAGTCTTTAAATAGGCAATTAAATGAAAATGAGGTCATCAGGGTGGTCCGATATGCTGACGTGCTTATTAGACTGGAGTAGGACACAGTCATGCACAGAGGAAAGACCATGTGAATACACCTCCCTGCTGACAACCTCGATCTCAGATTTCTATCTCCAGAATTGTAAAAAAATATGTATCTATTGTTTAATGCACCCAAGCTTTGGTATTTTGCTGTGGGAATGCTAGGAAACTAAACTAACTAGGGGTCTGGGCAGTCTTAAGGAATCCTAGACACACTGAGCTAACCATTATAATGGTCGTTGAGGTATTGAAAGTGGAGTTTTCAGATACTTGGCAAGAAGTCACTTGGCGGGGTGAAATCTGCATATATGAATCTTGATGGATGTCCATCCCTCCTCTAACTGAAACTAAAATGGGATTCTGTATACAGCTGTAATTGTCTGTCTTATCTGCCTCACCACAATAAAATGGAAAAAAACTTTAGGGAAGATTTTTGTCGTTCTTTTTTAATGTGTTCTTCAATAACTAGAACAGTGCCCAGGAATTACTATTAAACAGAAAGGATGTAACAGTAGATATTCAATAATTAACATTCCAGTAAATGAATGAAATTTTATTTCTTGCTTTTGGTAACTGTTTCTTTCTTTTTTTTTTTTTTTTTGTGGGTACCGGGGGGTCGACCTCAGGACCTCGCGCGCCAGCAGGCGCCCGTGCCGCTGAGCGATATCACCGGCCCCTTTTTCGTATGTGGGTTCCGGGAGTCGAACTCGGGTCCTCGCGCTTGCCGGGCAGGCGCTTAAGCCGCTGAGCCATCTCACCAGCCCCGGTAACTGTTTCAATAAACATTGCTAAAGCTAATCCCAGGGCGCCTCTAGTTTTCTTTTATTTTTTGGCATCCATTTCTGAGTATTAATCTTTCTAATTGGCACTGCCCTCTTCTAGGTACCACTGTGTTTTTAGTTCTAAATTAGTGTTTTCCTACACAGTGTTAACAATGTGAGGTATGGAATAATGAAAATGTGCTATGATTTCTTCTTTTTCTCATATCAATTTAATAAATACTTGCATCATACATTTGTGGTTAAAATTCTCTTACATACTGTGTCAATAACAGAAGATTTAATTGTCATTTTTCAACCTTATGCACTAATGCCAATTAAACATTAATATCCACAAATTAAAGAATGGAGATTATTGATCTAAATAAAGATCTAATTAGTTTGTTAAACAGAGTATGACAAACTGTTAGTAACTTGTGATATTAATTCACTGGATAAGAGTAGTATTTTTTTAAAGTAAAAAAAGAAAAGAACAGTAAATAGATTCTTTTAAAATTAGCAAGAATATCATTTTATGCAAAGTTATCTTAGTTATACATCTATAATTTACATATTTGCTTATATAAACATATGACTTGTAATGTATATATCACAAGTTTGAGGAAGGAGAATTTGAAAGTGGCATAAAATGATGGATTTTGAGTAAATTTTAATAAAATGATTCTAAAAAGTGAAAAATCCTTCAAAATGTGAGAATAGCAATTATTATTGAATATCATTTAATCAAACTCTTTCATTGTGTAAATAAGGAAATAGTGACTCAGTAAAATGAAATTATCTTCCAAAATTACAAATTAGATAAGGGGACGATTTCAAATTTTAAATCAAGTATGTTAATTTTCCATTAAATCAGAGAGTTTAAAATAATCTCAGGCTGTCAAAGCACCTAACTTTGGATCTCTTCTAATTGTTAGACTGAAACTAGCATAGAATTGAGATTTTTTTTAATAAACAAATTTGTTACATTAAGTGCAATCATCACAAAAATATAGTTTTCAAATTTTTAAAATGATAAATTCAATTAAAAACTTTTAAATATGATGGGTATATAATTTCTTTACATTTTAACTTTATAGAATTGAATTAAAGGAAATTTATTTCTTTTTTGTTAGCATGGAATAATTGTCACCTGTTCATGTAGTTTGTATTATCATTATTCTAATATAACTGTTCAGAGCAAGTGCTTATTAAAAATATTACACCATCCTTATCATCTTCTGCCAGCTGGTAATTTCTATTGACATTGCAAAGGATCACGGTTTTATTTTAGGAAACTGCTTATCAGTTATGGTTTTTTTTGGGGGGAGGTTGGTTTTTCACATAATTAGAGAACAGTCTGAGAAAAGTTTTATCTGTAGTATGACTTCAAAAGTAACAAAGGTGAGAATATAAAAGAATTTTGGAAACACTTTGCAGGTGAAAGAAAAAAAAGGAAGGGAGGGAGGGAGGACAAGCAAATATAAATTTCTCCATCCTTTCTTAGATTTTCTGAGTTTTACCTTGTCTGATATCAAGAGCTCATTCCTATTGTATTAGCACTCACATATGTTTGACATACTATTCCATATCTCTAAATTTAAAATCCTTCTGTATCACTTTGTTTTAGATATATTTTCTTCATAGAGAAAAATATTGGGTTTTGCTTCTTGGTACAATTTTATGTCTTTGTTTTTAAATGTAGTAGTCAACCCATTTTCACTTATCAACTTCAATACTATGCATGTTCTCAAAATTATTTTATGCCATATTAACTGTTTCTTTTGGTCTCTCTCTGTCTCTGGCTTTCATTTTTTATTTTATGGGAAAAATATAACAAAATTTCATAACGAAACTAATAATAGGAGAATAACAATAGTTAATACATTGCATAATGTTATCTTCAAAGTAGTTACTCAGACTACAAGATATGGGCATAAAATATTCTCCAAATGATATTAGCGCAAACCTGTCTTTTCAAAGAACTATGGGAAACTGGTGTTATAACTATCTTGCATTTTTTTTTCTTTATTCCTTCCTTCCTTTCCTTTTTCCCCCACCCTAGTTCCTCTTTCCTTTTGAACAATTTCTTCCCATTTCACAATATCTACTGTACACTTTGGTCCTTAAATACTCTTTCAGTTTCTCACACCAGGGAGATAATATGATGTTTACACATGTGAGTCTGATTTATTTCACTTGTGAGTATGGTCTCAAATTGAGTACATTTACCTCTAAGTATCTCAAGTTTATCCTTCTTTATGGCTGAGTAGTGCTCCATTGTATTAAAAAAAAACACATCTTTTTTATCCATTCCTTGATTGATGGGCATTTGGGTCATTTCCAAGATTTAGCTATTAAAAATTATGCCGCTATAAACATGGGTGCATATGTATCATGGTGGTATGATTTTTAAATTTTTCTGGGAAGATACTCAGAAGGGGAATAGCTGGGTCAAATGAGACCTTTAATCCTAGTTTTTTAAGGAATCTCCATACTGATTTCCACAGTGGTTGCACCAGTCTACACTCCCACCAATAGTGGAGAAGGGTTCCCTTTTTCCCACAGCCCAGCCAGCATTTGTTGTTGGTTGATTTCTTGATGATAGCCATTCTTTTTGAAGTGAGATGGAATCTCAGTGTTGTTTTAATTTACATCTCTTGGATGACCAATGATGTGGAACATTTTTTCATAAATTTATTTGCCACTTGTGTTTCTTCATCAAAGAAGTGTGTATTCATCTCAGATGCCCATTTTTGGATTGGGTCTTTGAATTTGGGGGTCTGATTCTTTTCAATTCTTTATATATTCTAGATATAAGTCCTTTGTGTGAGGGACAACTGGCTAAAATTTTTCCCCATTCTGTGGGTTATCTTTCACTTTGTTGGTGATTTCTTTTGTTGTGCAAAAGCTTTTTAATGAGATTCCAGTGTTGATTCTTTGTAGTATATCCCGTGTGATCTGGGTTTTGTTCATGGAGTCTCTGCCTACACCTATGTCTTCAAGATTTCTACCTATTTTCTCTTCCACCACATTTAGTGTCTCTCTTTTAATATTTAGATCTTTGATCCATTTTGATTTTAGTTTAGTGCATGGTGATAGATAGGGGTCTAATTTTAGTCTTGGAAAGCCAGTTTTTTCAGCCATTTATTAAAAAGACCATCTTTCTTCCAGTGAACATGTTTGGCCCCTTTGTCAAAGGGAAGATGGCTGAGTGTGTTTGGAGTTGTGTCTGCATCTTCTGATCTTTTCCACTGATCCTCGGGTCTGTTTTTTTGCCATACCATGTTGATTTTATCACAGCAACTTTGTAGTATAATTTCAAGTCAGGGATTGTGATGCCCCCTGACTTGCCTTTTTTGCCAAAATTGCTTTTGCTTTTCTAGGTCTTTTCTGGTGCCAAATGAATTTTAGGAATGTTTTCTTTAAGTAAATGAAAAGGAATTGAAATCATCCCATGCATATTATCTGACCATAGTGCAATAAAATTGGAAATCAATGACAAAAGAAACCACAAAAACTATATAAACCAATGGAAATTAAACAACACCCTCCTGAACAACAAATGGATCACAGAGGAAATGAAAGAAGAAATTAAACAGTATCTAAAATTAAATGATAATGCCAATACATCGTAGTGGAACTTATGGGATGCAATGAAAGCAGTCCTATGAGGGAAATTTATAGTGATGAATTCTCACACCAGGAAAAGAGAACAAGCTCAAATAACTTAATGTCAAACCTCAAACTTCTAGAAAAAGAAAAACAAATCAAACCCAAAGCTTCTTTGAGAGAGGAAATTATAAAGATAAGAGCAGAAATTAATGAAATTGAGAACAATACAAAGAATCGAAGAGTTGGTTATTTGAAAGATTAGATAAAATTGATAAACTACAAGCCAACATCATCAAAAAGAGCAACGAAAAGACTCAAATTCAAGCAATTAAGAATGAAAAAGGGGAAATCACAATGAATCCTGAAGAAATCCAGAAGTTCATCAATACCTACTTCAAGAAACTGTACTCTAATAATATGGAAAACACAGAAGAAATGGACAGATTCCTGGATACATATGAATAGCCAAAGCTGAATCAAGACGATATAAAAATTCTAAATAACCTGATATCAGTTAATGAAGATGAAAATGTAATTAAAAGCTCACCTATGAAGAAAGCCCAGGTCCTGATGCAGTCAATGTTGAATTCTACAAGAAATTTAGAAAAGAACTAATGCCACTAATGCTGAAACTCTTTAATGAAATCAAAAGGGAAGCAATACTTCCAAAATCATTCCTGGAAGCAAGTATTACCCTGATACCAAAACCAGAGAAAGATACAATCATAAAAGAAAACTACAGACCAATCTCCCTAATGAACATAGGAGCAAAAATCCCCCATAAGATACTGGCAAACAGAATGCAGCAAATCATCAAGAATATTATACACCCTGACCAAGTATGATTCATCCCAAGGATGCAGGGATGGTTCAACATACACAAATCAATAAATGTAATACATCATATCAACAGAGCCAAAGACAAAAAATTACAGGATCATCTCAATCGATGCAGAAAAAGCATTTGACAAAGTCCAACACCTATTCATGATAAAAACCCGACAGAAAATAGAAATAGATGGTCTTTACCTCAATCTGATAAAAGCTGTCTATAACAAACCAACAGCTAACATCATACTAAATGGTCAAACTGAAAGCTTTTACTCTAAAATCAGGAACAAGACAAGGATGTCCACTGTCACCACTCTTGTTCAATATAGTTCTGGAAACATTAGCCAGGTCAATTAGACAAGAGAAAGAAATAAAAGAAATAAGAATAGAAGAGGAAGAAGTTACATTTTCACTATTTGTGGATGACATGATATTCTACATAGAAGACCCAAAAACTCCACCAAAAGACTTCTAGATTTTATAACCAAATTCAGTAGTGTAGCTGGATACAAAGACAACATTCACAAATCAATAGCTTTCCTGTACACAAACAACAAACTCACTGAGAGAGAAATTTGGGAAACCACATCCTTCACAATAGCATCCAAAAGAATGAAATACCTAGGAATCAATCTAACAAAGGAAGTAAAGATCTATACACTGAAAATTACAGTACTCTAAAAAAGAGATTGAAGAGGATATCAGAAAACGGAAACATATCCCATGCTCATGGACGGGAAGAACCAACATAGTGAAAATGGCCATACTCCCAAAATTATTACACAGATTTAATGTAATCCTGATCAAAATACTATTAGCATATCTCTGGATTTTAAAATTCTTAGTTGCCCTTTAAATATTTGTTCTGAATTTCTTTGAGATTTTACCCCCACATGCATAATACTGAAATGATTTTTGGCTACCTATTCACAAAGATGTCCTCTTAATATTTTTATTCTAGCCCAGGAAGTGAATATTGAAAGGGTAGTAAACATTCAAAATTCTAGCCAAATATAAAAGACCATCAGAGTCATTATTTCTTGAGATTTTTTTTTCCCCGTGGGTACCGGGGGTCGACCTCAGGACCTTGCGCGCCAGCAGGCACCCGTGCCGCTGAGCAATATCATGGGCCCTCTTTTTGTGTGTGTGGGTTCTGGGAGTCAAACTCGGGCCCTCGCGCCTGCCAGGCAGGTGCTTACACTGCTGAGCCATCTCACTAGCCCTTGAGATTTTTAAGATTAAAAAAATACAAGTTTTCTTTAAATGGCAAAGAAAATTCAGAAAAAATGTGTGTCATGTAAGAACTAAATATTGCATAAGTCATCATTCACATATATACTTTCAAGTACAATCTCATTATTCTTAGATAGGTCTAAATATTGGAAATATGTTTTAGTTTTGTTCTCATTTTCAATATGTGGTTTGATAGAAAAATACGGCTAATATTTATAAATTTTTTTATGTGGGTACCAGGAGTCAAACTCAGGACCTCGCACGTGCCAGCAGGTGCTTGTGCCACTGAGCGATAGCACTGGCCCTTTTTTTTCCTTTATGTGGATACCGGGAGTCGAACTTAGGACCTCACGCTTGCCAAGCAGGCGCTTATGCCGCTGAGCCATATCACCGGCCCTATAAATTTTTTAAAGGTTATTACAGTAAATGCTACATTTCTATTAGTCACCCTCAAAATACTATCTCTCCCTTTGAAAACACTTATCCCATCCTTCTTGCCAATTTCTGAAGCAATTGTGGAAGCCCTTTATTGTGTTTCTAGTTGCACTGTTCAGCTTGCCTCTGGATAGTGAATGGATTAAAAATGTTTCCGATCATTTTAACTTTGAGGAAGAGCCAGAAGGTACATGGTGCCCCATCTACTGAATAAGGTGGATGAAGACGCATGGTAATGGTTTTATGAGCCTGCCTTTTTTTTGGATGATACTGGGCTACAGTATTCATTGTACTTTTTATCACGCCTTGGATAGACACAAAAGACAGCTTCCAGAAGTGCTTCAGAAAGTGTTAAGAATGATAGGATGAGTGTGCTTGAAACAGGAAGGGAGTATTTTGAGAGGGTTAATGGCAATATGTCACTTACTGCGATCAATGCTTAAAATTTAAATATTCTCCATATATTTTGTTCAACCCTTGTTCTATTTTGGATATCCTTAATAATCCCTGAAATAATTATTTTTGTAGGTAATTATGTATGTAGCAATTATGTTTTATAAAGGAACCCTTTTAATGGAAGATTTTAGACTGCTAGATAATAGTTATTAAATGTATCTTCTTCAGTTTTGTTCTTTTCTTGTATGGTAATAAGAAAAATAGGGCCGGTGAGATGGCTCAGCGGCTTAAGCGCCTGCCTTGCAAGCGCGAGGGCCTGAGTTCGACTCCCAGATCCCACATATGAAAAAGGGGCCGGTGATATCGCTCAGCGGCATGGGTGCCTCTTGGCGCGCAAGGTCCTGAGGTCGACCCCCTGGTACCCACAAAAAAAAAAAAAAAAAAAAAAAAAAAAAAAAGAAAAATAAAGCAATCAATTTGCTTAAATTTTAGTGCTCAGATGCTTAAGCTTTGGTTTATTAGGCAATAGTTTGATATTTAGCAAGCAACTTAAAAACTTATTTTAAAGTACTTCTGTTACATATTATTTTGCAATGTAATACGCACTTTGCTACTAATGATACGGACTTATAAATTCATCTTTGTATTATAATTGTTTTTATTACAAAAATAGTAATAAGTATTTTTATAATTAGCTTAAGTCAATATTAATTTTACTGACTTCATTTCTTCCATTGTTTCATTTTTGTAGAATATCTATCTGTATAGTAATTTGTGGTTTGAAGCTTTTTTGTTGAAATATGCTGCCATGAAGGTATTTTTCAGTAAATTTTTAAACCAAAAATAACTGAAAGATGATACAATACCAACAGTTTTGTGTTTTCCAAAACCAAGTACACTTTGGATCTAACTATAACATTGTGAATCATCATAAACTCTCAATGGAAACAGTGGTAGGCATTGTAGCAAGTGCTCTGCCTGGATTACCTCACTGGGCATTGCAAAGCAGATAGCCTGCCACCCATTTCTCTTCCACACCTGGGTAGTAGTGCAAAGTGCCCCTGGGGGAAAGTAAGGTGGGAGATTTCATAAAATCCTGTGGTAGAACACTAATACAGTGGGACCTCGTTTCACAAAGTCAATTCTGTCCACAGTTCTGGTGGCAAACTGCATTGGTCGAGAACTGAATCAAATTTCCCCATAAAGTCCGCGTGGAGCCTAACCTTTGAATTTGATTTGGTTCTCATCCAATTCAGTTTGCGACCAGAACTGTAGAGAGAATTAACTTTGTGAACCGAGGTACCACTGAGTTGCCCTCCTGAAAAACAAACAGATGCTCTTTCATGGGAGAGAGTCGTTAGGTGTGGACTGTTTGCAGCAGGATGGATGGGGTCTGAGATTGCTTGTGGTTAACACACCTAGCATCTATAAATTCATGAGTCTTGTCTCCTCAGATAATGCTATATAGTTTATACAGTTTTCTGGATATCAAAAGATGTTTATGCTCCAAATGCTGGTGGACATTTGTGGTTAATTTGCACATGCTTCTTAAAGCCCTCGATTATTCTGAGCCAAAAGGAAGGTATTTCTGTGAGAAAGAGAGACAATGGTAGATGCAAACAGGATCCCAGCCCTGCTTTGTCTGTCTTTTTTTTTTTCTTGGTACTGGGACTCGAACTCACAACCTCGCGCTTGCCAGGCAGGCGCTGTGCTACTGAGCTGTATCCCCGGCCCTGTCTGTGTCTTTCAACTGTTTATGTCCTTGAAATGATTAGGAAAGCTTTAGACTAAATCAGTTCTCTGAATCATGTAAATCTGATTTTAAAATCTAATTCTGGCCTGGCACTGTGGCACACATCTCTAATCCCAGCACTGATGGAGGCTGAGGAAAGAAAATCACAAATTTTGTTCTGTCTGAGCAATTTAGTGAGACCTTGTCTCAAAACAAAGCATCAAAAGGGCTCAGTGATAGAGCACCCCAGGGTTTGAACTCCTTTACTGCAAAACAAACAAACAAACAAACAAACAAACGGTAATACTTTAATCCATTGCATCATCCTGGGAATGAACAGTTTGGTCAAAGCTGTCCCTTTGTGAAATAGTGTCCCTTTTTCACTTTATAGTTCTTATACATCACTGTATGTTATTGTCAGCAAAAATAGCTTCTTTTGATCACACTAAAAAACAAAAATGGAAAAGAGAAACCTAGCACAATTTCATACAAGGTAGCACTGTTTACCTTAACTCTACTAATTCAAACTTAATGGGCAGTGAATCTATTTCTTAATTTACAAAATATCAATAGTTGTATCTAGTTTTTGATCATTATGGGCAGTATTTTAAAAAGATGAAATAACATATGTGATTGATCTGTTAATGGTTTATATATGATGTTCAATAAATGCTATTTTTCTGTCTTTTTCTCCTCATCATCTCTCAGTGGAAGCAGGAATCACTGTCAGAACTTGAATATTTTATGCCCTTCTGTGACCAAGAGATTCAATGGCACCTTTCATTTTCCTCCTTAATTCTTCATACAGATAAAACAGTGTTTCTCTAAGTGAATTTTCTCAAATTTTATCAAAATTACTTCAAAGATAGTATTTTCATTATTAATAGAGTAGACTATTTTACTGCTAATGAGAAAACACTTAACAATGAATACCTGAATGTCCAAAGATGTTCAGGTTGAACATTTAAATTCATGCTTCATTTGAAGCTAATAATAAATGGGAACATCTTTTGACCTTTGTTAATTAATGTAATTCTAATATTAAAAAATGGTAACCTTGAGAAATATTTATACTTGTTCTGCTTCCTAAAAAATAACAGAGTGTGGGGAATAAATCTCCAAAAGTTCAAGTTGCCTTAGACCTCACTGAAATTTCCAACAGCTAGTGGTCCAAGGCATTGAGATATCAATTCTAAGGACAGAGGAGCATTGTTGCATCCATCACTCCTACAATCAAAATACAAGCGGCATGCTTAGCAGGTCTCTTTGGGAGGCAGCATATTCTTTATTTGGGTATTCTAACCCATTTATCAAGTGACTCCCAAAACTGCTTATTTTGAGTGGATCTCAGAAGAATAAAATGATACGGAACAGATCAGGCTGCCACGAGCATTTTTCTCCTACTTGACCCATATGTGGTTTGGCAAATGTGTTAGTGCTTGAAGTGCGAGTCACAGAGACGCTCTTTGTAGGCTTTGACAGGTTGCTGTGGCTAAATCCCAGGGCATACACTTAGAATGTTAGCCCTGTGGATAACTACTCTCTTTTGAAAAAAATAGTTATTGGCTTTTAACCAAAGCCAGCAACTTACCATGTACCCTGTGCTGCTCAGTAGGAAGGGGATGTGTGATCCACCATGAAAGCTGCCCATGCTTGGAAGCGCTCCACTGACAAGTGGGAGTGGTGTGTGTGAGGCCAGGCTCAAGCGGACTCTGAAGGTGTGTGTAATTCACATAAAAAGTAGCCCAAATACCTATTGCATCTACTCTGGTTACATTACCATTTCTAACAGCTTTCAGCTAAGGCCTTATGGAACTTCTCCATTGCCAGTTGACTGAGGATAGCAGAAATAGTCTGGTTTATACATGGCTCTGCAAGATATGTGGGCATCACCTTAATGTGGGTTTTTGATGTGTGAAGCACTACAACTTTCTCAGAAACACGTCTCGAGGACAGTGGTTAAGGGAATTCTCTTAGCAAAGCCTCAGGTAGTGACCTTATTATGCACCTGAATATTAATTTTAATAAATGGGCCAGAGTGTGGGGATACTCCATATGCGTGAGTACTGAAGGATGACCAATTTTGTGGGTAGCAGTCAACCTCATTTTCTAGGCATTTCATTCATTGCCCAGTGGTCTTATGATCAAAACGGCCACAGTGAGAGAGCAGACATTTTGCATGGGCTTCGTGACATGGACTTTTATTCACCAAGGCTACCTTAGCCATAGATACTGCTGAGTGTCCAGTCTGGCAGCATTGTATCTCAATGTGGCACCATTCCTGGGGATGATCAGCTATCTCAGGATGGCAGGCTCGCTATATTGGACCGCTGTCATCAAAGCAGTACTTCGTTCTTACAATAAACATTTACACTGAGTATGAATTTGCCTGCCCTGTATGCAGTGCTTTGGTCAGTAAACTTACAGAATCTCTTATCTACCATTGAAATATTTCATACAGCACTGTTTCTGAACTAGTAATTTACTTCCAAGTGAAATGTGGCAGCAAACCCATTCAATAAACATTGAATTAACTGGATGCTATAATTTGGATTTCAAATGTCTCCCCAAACCCTATATGTTAAAAGCTTGATGCTCAAACTAACACTGCTGGACGGTGGTAGAAATCTTTAAGAGGTGGTGTCTCAGGGAAGGGGGATCACTGGGTTTGTACTCTGGAAAGGGAGTGTGGGATGTCAATGTCTTTCTGTTTTCCATTCTTGGCCATGGGGCGAACAGGCTTCCTTAAGCACATATACCTGCCATAATGTGTTGCTTCATCACAGGCCCAAAAGCAATGAGTGAATTAACCATGGACTGAAATCTGCAAAACTGCAAGCCTAAAACTTGATAATATGCTACTGAATGAAGAGTGGGTCATTAAGTAAATCAAACAGGAAATTAACATATTTCTTGAAACAGATGAAAATGGAAATGCATCATACCAAAACCTATGAGATACAGCAAAAATAGTACTGAGGGAAGTGTACTATGTTTTGTTTTGTGTGTGTGTGTGCTACTGTCTTTGCTCAGTTTTGTGTTTTTGAAATAAAAATACTACTTTTATCTGGAAATATACATATGTCAATTAAAATGTTTACAGACTAATTATACCTATGCAAAATTACATTTAGATCTATCTATTTATATTCATCCTTGTCGTTTTACTGTAAAAGCCTATACACAGACCTAATTCTATGTGAAGTCCTCATTCTATAATGATGTTTTCAGAAGACAGATTGTTCACTACCAAAAAAATAAACCATTTCTTTTGAAATGACTCTTTTTCAAACAAAAATATCTTCATAGTCCTCACACTGGTAAGCTCTTATAGCCAATTTATTGTATTTTGTTTTATTTTTTAATTTTTCTAGACGTAAATGTTCCTGAGATTCTGAAACATGAAATTTTAAAATTTTCTTTCAGTGTTAATTTTTAGATAACTAAATAACAAGAAACAAAATCATTTTGGAAAAGAAAGTTATTTTCCAAATATTTCAAACATGTGATGATTTTAACATCTAAATATTTCAAAGATTTATCATGGTATTATTTGAACTTTCAGATTCAGTTAATTGAAGGAACACATGAACAATATTTATTTAGATTTAATAATTACTTAAACATATGTTTTATTTTTTTTTTTATTTATTTATTTTTTTTTTTTTGTGGGTACCGGGGGGTCGACCTCAGGACCTCGCGCACCAGCAGGCGCCCGTGCCTCTGAGCGATATCACCGGCCCCTTTTTCGTATGTGGGATCCGGGAGTCGAACTCGGGCCCTTGCGCTTGCCGGGCAGGCGCTTAAGCCGCTGAGCCATCTCACCGGCCCAAACATATGTTTTATTAACCAAAATATTCAGTTATATTTTAAAAATTGTGGTACACGGTTTATAATCTATATAAGTTCAAATTCCTCTTGCTGTGAATCACCATTAATGCATGTATAAACACTGGATCAGGAAATGAAAATTAAGTTTTTAAGATTCTCAGTAGACAAAAGCCTCCATATGCTTTTTATATTCTATACTGTTTGTTTGTTTTCAGGGAAACTAGTAGCCTTGAGCTTTTATGAATACTTTGGAACAGGACAAGCACCTACCTCTGGGTTTAAGGGATCTTACTTTTCTGGATATTTCCCTCCAAAAATGACACATTGGCTTGTCTTCCCTATGATACACCCTGTCTGACATTGACTTATTTTGTACCAAACCATTGCTTCAGCCTACTACCAATTCCACTTCTATATTAAAAAAGCATATTTCTTTCTTTCACTTTAGTTAATATATAGGAGCATTCTCAACTGTTTTAGAATATGTATTTCATGTTTTCAAACAGATATTTCATTTTTTGCATAGTTAACATGTCATGTGTGAATGTTTGTTGTATGGATGAATAGCTTGAAATACTGCATAGCCTCACTGAGAAGCTTAAATTAGTTCTGGTAAACAGGGCATATCCACGTGTAAAGTAGAAACAATGTGATAAAGAAAAGTGGGAACACAAGATAGGACTTGGTGGGTTCCAAGTGAATGGCATGCTATGACATCTCTAGAACAGGTAAGGGTGTGTGAATGGCTTTATAAATTCAGGCTGAACCATAGAGAATGATTGGATTTTGTTAAAGAGAAAGCATGTTTTCAGTGTGGTATGTAGTTTAATGTGACTTCTGATCTATTAAAGTACTAATAGAGTAATATAAAAATTGCATTTTTCATTCCGTCACAAAATATAGAATAAAAATTGCATATCTATAATATAACCTGAACCCAAAATTCATTTATTATTAAAGTTGAATAATGTATATACTTTCTAAAATCTAGAAAAGATGTGCCATAATTTATTCATAAGATATGAAACCCATTTGATATGAAAATGAAATGAAAGAAGACTGACTTTGGAAATTGATTTTAATCAGCAGGTTAAACAAAGGTTCATAAAATATTAACCTGGGTAGGTAAAAATTTACAGGATATTTAGATGCTGCTGCCTTATTCAGTGCAGATGAAGAAAATCATATCTTTTCAAGGTATTTGTTGAAGATAGAAATTATCTTATATAATAAACTTATTTATGCACACATTTTATCCTCCATTGTGTCTCTGGAATTTTATTTAAAAATTCACATTTATGTTGATTAAAAATACTAAATCTTTATGCAAGTTTTAAAATTCAATACAGTAATAGAACTTTTCATTTCTTACTCATGGTTGCTGAAGTCGTATCTGAACATTGCAGATCTGAGCTTCTGCTAAGCAGGGCCTCGTGGAAAGACTGAACAACCAGCCAAGCAGAACAAGATATTTGGGGTTAATACTTAATACAATGACCATGCATGGTATTAGGGCGTCCAGTCCACCTGCCTGAATCATATATCTTCTTCTTAAATTTCATACTTCTCTGAACATCATGAGAATTGTAGAAATGAAGGAGACTGTTAACATAGTCGAATTAATGAAATAGTTGCCTATAGCAGATATGGGAGAAACTCCCCACATTCATTTGATATTGGTTTTAATGTAATTAAGATGGAAGATAAATGCCCACAAAAATGTTTTTATATGCGACCTTTCTTTCATTCACTGGCAGATATATGTAACACTTCAGGTGTCAGAATTTTAGTCAGCTGCAGTAAAGTCTATGCACATAGTGCTACATGACTTAGTTGTCTGGCACGGAGCAGGTAGCACTGACACGCCTACAAGTAAGTTATTAACAATTTCAGAAGAAAACCAAGCAAAACGAGACACTGCCCAGGAACTTTTGCAGCTTAAAAAAAATAGAACAGTTTTTGGAGAAGTGGAAGTAATACTTGGAAGACATTATTGTAGTTTTTCCTTACGGGAAGCCACAGTAGCGAAATTGATAGCGTCTTATTTCAGACATCTAGTAGGAAAAGTCTTGCGTTCAAGCTGAGGGAACCAAATGAATGAGCTCCAAAACCCGAGCTGCTGGAAAGTAGGAAAGAAGGCACCAGAGAAGAGAAGTCTCTGATTCTTTCATGAACTCATTCCACAAATGATCACTGAACTGGACAGAGGGTCAAACTGCAAACAGCTTGCCACTGAAGCCCGAGGTACGGGCTGGAAATCTGAACTCTGCCACACATTCTAAGCATGAGAATCGGCAGTTTAAGCATAACAAGTTCGTTTATTGCTAAAACAGAAACCTCAACATTCTTTAAAGCAATATAACAGAATCTAGAATATTCAACATTCCATTCACAATGCTCAGAACAAAGTCAAATTATCCAAAGCCAGGAAAATACAGATGTCAGGCACCGATTCACTCAGATACTAGAACCAAGGCCATTGGCTATTTTGACTATATTCATTGAAGTGAAACACAATGTGCTTATACTCGGTGAGAGTACAATAAGCATCATCAGCAGAATAGACAATATGGAAAAAAACATAGAAATATTAGATCTAAAAATGGAGAGATGAAGATTCCCCAATACTATGTATAAATTCTGATAAAATCTTTGGTTGACTCCAAAACCATGCATACCGATGCCAACTCAAAACAGCATTGGCCAACCTCATTAGTTATCAGGGAAATCCAAAGTAAAACCATTGTGAGATATTACTGTATCTATCAGAATGTCAACAGCGACATGACTGCCTACATCAAATATTGACAGGAAAATGGAATAAACAGACCTATTATATACAGGTGCTTGAATAAAAAGTGGTAAAACTACCTCGGAAGACAATCTGAAGGTCTTTTTCCCCCTAAGTTAAAACAAACTATCCTGTGACCTAGCCTTCTCTTCCTGAATATTTATTCAAGAATAAAGAAAGCTTTTGTTTTGTTTTCATAAAATGGAACAGACATAAATATTTATTATGGCTCTACTTAAAATAGCAAAACAATCTCAGTTGAATCAATAAACAAAGCTAAGAATTTTTAACCAATATAATGATTCATACAATGAAATATTATTCAGAAATGAAAAAGAAAAAACTAGTAATTTATGGAACAGCATGTATAAATCTCAAAATTATTTTCTTACATAAAATAAGCCCTTCGTAGAGTGCATCATTTTGCTTATTTTACTTACATGATTTTGTAGAACGGGGAAGAAACAAATGCTTATGGTAAAAAGTTGTAGTGACGATTGCCTTTGAAGAAATGTATAATACCTGAATAGAAAGGAAAATTAAGGAAATGTCTGAGTTAAACATAGTGTCTTTATTTTGACAAGGGTTTAAGCTACACAGGAACACTCATCAAAATTTATTTTTAATGGCTAAATTACACTTAGGATATGTGCGTTTTATTTTATGTGAATGTTATATCAAACAAATAGAAACTAATGCAGTGTTTGGGTGTATACGTACTGACGTTTGCATTCACTGTGAAATGCTTACGGGAAAAGCTAAAATGAGTTAGTGGGAAAAGCTCATTAAAATAAGAAGCCATAGTTCAATAGCCCATTGGTAAGAAAAATATAAACTTCTGATTTAAGTGTTTATTTTAGTTTAATGCAGTTTACATCAACTCCCAAAACAAAAAACATAGGTGTTCAGATTGCTGGAGAACAATAAATATGAAGAATTAACTAATATCATGTATATCCTGTAAAAGGCAAATTAGTTTTATATATTATCACAATGTAATATCAAGATTAAAGGCAAATTAGTTTTATATATTATCACAACGTAATATCAAGATTTCAGGAACTTTAGATACAGGTCAAAGATGTTACATTTCAGATCTGTGAGGGAGGCCTCTGAAAGAGACAAAATGTGATTATTTAGAGGAATAAAGGAACTGGGAAATCAGTTTATGTGGATTCTGAAGCCAAGATTCCAGAGTCAAAAGACAATGATGTGGTTCTAAGAAACAAACCAAAACCAAAACAGAGGTAAGGCTAAATAGAAAGTATTTTTAAAACAATGCCTCAAAAACAAGCTTCAAATTTATCTCCTGAACTGAGGAAATTACGGTATTAACAGTTACTGTAGGAAAGCATAAACATAAGGGAAAAAATCGGAAAGTTGGATGAGCACATGCAGGACTGAAAGGACTGTGTATTCAGATGGATAACTCAGTGTAACATAGAGACACATGTCATCGAGAAAGGCAATTTACTTTACAGCCAAAGGAGCTGAATCTGGGATTATTGAGAAGTTGGGAAACAGGGGAGCATTATGGAATCCCTCAAAAAATCAACAGCCTTGGAAATGGAGACAACTGAGCACATCTCGAATAAGCAGTACTAAGGTTGGGAAAGGGCAGAGAGTGGAATTAGTGGTTATTTGTCCAATCCATTAGTTGGTTTTTTTTTTTTTTTGCTTTTTAGAAAAATACTTTTAGTGTTCCATATCATCTGTATGAATACCTATCTGTCCCTTTGATTTATTTTAGCGATAAAGTTACAGTAAAGAAAATCCATCTTTGTCTTGGCATAATCTACATATAAATACTATTAAGATTCTTAAACTGTACAAGTGACTTCAAAGAATAATTTCCATTTCTCCCTTCTTTCTCCTTTTGTTATTGTCATTTTTTTTTCTACATATGTTAGAAGTGACTGTTAGTTTTTCTTTAGGTGGTAAATCTCTTTTATTGAAATTATAAACAGAGGAACATCTTTTATGCATATATCCATAATAATTTGTGGAAATTCCTTGGTGTAGTCCGAGGTTCAGTGGAGGATCATTTTCTTCATGCCTAAAGCAAATACAATAGTAGTTCTTGGAGTTCAGATCCAGTACTCATAATTCTTTCAATTTTTTGTTCAAAAATATTTTACTTTCATTCTTGAAGGATATGTTCCCCAGATATGGAATTCTAAATGGAAAAATATACTTTACATATCCTTTAGTATTTTAAATGTCATCCCATGCCTTTACCCTTCTCTCTTCTCCTCGTTCATCTCATCTCCCCTCTCTTCTTATAGAAGCCTTTAGACAGTTTTACCTTTCTTATACAAATGATGGACTGCTTAGTACCTTACAAATGATGGGCATATCCCCAGAAACCTTATTTCCTTCTTTTAGTTTTCTTTTTGTCACCTGTGCTTCTTTGCTAATTTTTGTAAGCATAAAGGTCAGTTGTTTTAGTTTCTAATCTGCTATTAAGAATACAAAGTGAGGGCTGGTGAGATGGCTCAGCGGCATAAGCGCCTGCCTGGCAAGCGCGAGGGCCCAAGTTCGACTCCCGGAACCCACATACGAAAAAAGGGCCGGTGATATTGCTCAGCGGCACGGGCGCCTGCTGGCGCGTGAGGTCCTGAGGTCGACCCCCGGTACCCACAAAAAAAAAAAAAAATACGAAGTGAAAGTTTCATCTACCGTATCCTGTATTATAGTTTTCAGTGTTAGAATAATCATTTAATTCTTTTCCTATTATATATATTTCTATGTTCCTTTATTTATATTTTCTTTTAATTTCTTAAGCATGTTTCTAAAAACCCTGTTGTAATGTCTTTTTTGTCAAACTTCATCTTCTCTCTTATTTGGTTTTTTTCTATTCACGCTCTTTTGTTCATGACTCTAATTATGCTATTTCTTTCCACGAGTAATTTTCTCAATGTTATTTTCAATAGCTCTTTTGAGATATAATGCACATAGCATGCAATTTACCCATAATAAGTAAGCAGTACAATTCATGTAATAATCATGGATGTCATCAACATAGGACATTACAGTTTTATTAGCTCAGAAAGAAACTGATACGCTTTAATTTTTTATTAATATGTATTTGCAATACATGCTAATTACCCTCATCTTGGGAGCTGGTATATATACATATTGCCCCTTGATCCTGTTTACTCCTCCTTCCACAGAAGTCTATGTAATTTAGACACCATCCTCCTATTCCATTATCCTCTCAAACCTAATCAAAAATTATTTTGCTGTTTCTACAGATTTGCCTGTTTACATTTGTAAAGGATATCATATATTAGAAAATTTGTGTCTGTCTTCCTTTATGTAGCAAAAAATTTGTCAAGTTTCCTCCTTATAGTAGCATGTATTAGTATTTGTTTTCCTTTCTATAGCTTTTTAATATTCAATGTGTGCGTATACTACATTGGTTTATTCATTCATCAGTTGAGGAAAACCTTAGTTGTCTATTAACAGTAATGCCTATTAAGACTACTACTTTTGTGAACACTGAGATGTAAGTTATTACCTGAAATATGTCGTCTGTTCTCTGTGGTAAACTGTACACCAGTAGTGGAGTTCTTAGATCATCCAGTAACTTTGTGTTTAACTTTGTGAAGAATTTCTCAGGTGTTTTGTTCAGGGACTATCCCATTTGTTCCATTTCTCACTACCACCAGTGTTATGATTTGGATATGAAAAACCCCCCAAAGGCTTATGTGCATGTCTTCTTTGATGAAAAGATTTCTCTGTTAAAATCCTTAGCCTGTGTTTTAATCAGGTTGCTTCTTATCCCTTGGGTTAAATTTCTTTAAAAAAAAATACTGGAATAGAGAATGCAATCTTGAGCAAAGAGGAACAAAGGCAGCATGAAGAGATTTTACTAGAGTAGGAGAAGGAAACACAGGGAGGGAGGAAAGCAAGTAAGATCAAAGTATCATATATGTATGAATGAATGTGCAAAACAAAAGACATTTTCTGTATAATTAATAAAAAATATAGAACTCCAAAAAATACTACTCAGCCATTAAGAAGAACAAAATGATGTTATTTTCAGGAAAATGGATGGAACTGGAAATCATCATGTTAAATGAACAAAGACAGGCTCAGAAAGACAAGTATTGCATCGTTTTTCTCATATTATGTTGTATGGCTTGTATCTAGATGTTCCCCCAAAGCCTCATGCTGTCATGTGGGGCTTTTCAGAGGTGGCTGGATCTAGGTTGTGTGATGCTGGGAATAAGGATGCGATGCTGGTATTGATTCATGCAGTGATGCTAGGATTAAGGGTGCCCCACTCTGGGTGTTATTGCTACCCACCTAAGGGCAGGTAGCCTGGATAGAATATAAGCGACAGAAAGAGGGCTGCCATTGTCATTTGCTGCTGGTCACTTGCTGATTCTTTGCTACTTTGCTGATTTCTGCCTGCCATGAACTGTTTCTTTTCTTCCACGCCATCCTGCCTTATAGCCAGCCCACTAAGAACTAAAACCTCTATAAACTGTGAGCTACAATAAACATTTCCTCTTTTACCTCTGGGTGTCAGATATTTTGTCTCAGCAATGAGAAAAGTAACTAAGACATATGGAATCTGGAAAGAAAAACATACCTATAACTTGAATAGTTTTCTATGTTTTCTAATCTAGTAATTTTATAGTTTCAGGTCATATATTTAAGTCTTTAATGCATTTTGGTTTTGTGTATGCTGAGAAGCAGCAATAAGTTTCACTGTTCTGCATGCAGATACCCAGCAGCATGTATTGAAGAGGTTGTCATTTTTCCATTGAATGGTTTGGCACTTTTTTCAAGAATAAATTGGCTATAGATGAGTGAGCTTATTTCTGAGCTCTATGCCGTTTCACTGGTCTACATATCATTTTTATGCCTCTGCCATATTGTTTTGGTTATTATAGCTCTGTAAGAAGTCCTGATACGTATTATGAAGCCTCCAGAATTGTTCTTTTTTTTTTTTTTTTCTGTGCGTACGGGGGGTCGACCTCAGGACCTTGCGTGCCAGCAGGCGCCCATGCCGCTGAGCGATATCACCAGCCCCTTTTTCGTATGTGGGTTCTGGGAGTTGAACTCGGGCCCTCGCACTTGCCGGGCAGGCGCTTAAGCCACTGAGCCATCTCACCGCCCCAGAATTGTTCTTTTGTGCTCAAGATTGTTTTGGCTATTACAGTTTTATAAGAAATTAAAAATATAAAACAATAAAATCCTCCATGAAGTTCAAATGATAGAAGAAATATTTTCACAGAAAGAAAAGATAATATACTGCAGTGTTCAAAGACTTAAATTACTTTAGCGCTTAAATATTTTTAAAAATTTTTGTTCAGTACAATAAGAAATTTAACAAAATGTTTACATATTTAATTCACAGAGTAGTGAAACACCTAGTAACAATTTAAAGTTGCTAAATAGAAACGTTTAATAATATAATTAAGTAGCATATCATTTCATTCATGACTCCAGTTTCTGTTGCAATTCTTATGTCATAGTGCAAGGCACACTCAGGTTTGCCTCAATTACTTGTGGTATATTTTAATACAGAAGCTTGGCTTATCTAGGGGTCTGAGAAATTGAGTTTAAATTCCCTTGTACGAATATTTTATGCTTTTTTTTCCATATCTGTGTATTTTTCCAGTGGAGCATCTGTGGCTTACATTCTTATAGCTCAAAATTCTTTCTGGCTGCTGTGCCATGTTTACCGCGGCGCAGCAGCCAAGTCTGTGCATGTGCAGCTCTCGCGGGGCTGGCAGGCTGGCAAGAAGGGGTGGAGTGCCTGACTGCAGCCCTGGCATGCTCTTTTGTTCGTTTAACAAATCATGTACAGACAAATTAAAACAGCAGGCCACACATGCCTCTGCACTCCTCAAGGGGCAGTCCCTTGATTCATGCATGGGCACGTACTCCATGGTGACCCTTCACAGTTTGTCTAATGACTTAGTGTCTTACTTATCCCATATGCCGGATGTGCTTTAAGCATTTATAACAGAATTGAGATTCTTTTCAGAAGACAAATTCATATACTGAGAATAATCCAATTTTCAATAATCATTTCCTGCCACAATACCAGAGAGTACAAAGGGCTGAATTTCCAACTCTCAAGTATTGATTTCAACCAATCGACAGAATCCCATGTTGGCAGGTAAATTAAATGAGACATGGAAAGTGTTTGTATTTACTCTTCAGTTATTCATATATAGGAAGCAAGTAACATGCATTTATTTTAAACAGACAAACTGTCTTTCTGATTCAGAATCTAAATAGCAATTTTAGTTGATTAACCATTTAAGCAATTGATAATCAAACCCTCTTCCTAGACATTGAGGTTTATTATTTATTAAATAGTCCCTAGGAGACAGGTGACATTAAGAACATTTAAACTGATTTTTCCATTATCTATAGAAATAAGGAAATGTCTGCCTTTGCTTATTAAATCTATTTTACTTAAACCTTACATTTCCAGAAACTACCATATATTTTTAAAAATGCCTCTGACTTAGTTATTTTTGCTATAAAAAAGAGCAAAAAAA
This sequence comes from Erethizon dorsatum, assembly GCA_028451465.1. Classification (NCBI taxonomy): domain Eukaryota; kingdom Metazoa; phylum Chordata; class Mammalia; order Rodentia; family Erethizontidae; genus Erethizon; species Erethizon dorsatum. The sequence continues at coordinate 127,830,026 of CM051826.1, read as the reverse complement.
GTGTGAAATAATTGTATTGGAATAATTTCTCTATTAAGTATTTACCTGAAAGAAAAATATTTTTCTAACCATAGCATTGATCCATTTGACTAAACTTACCCCACCCCCAGCCTCAGAAAATCACTGCTCTCTGTTCAACTTCTGTTGAGATGAACTATTTAGATTTCACATGTGACATCATGTGGTAATTATAAATTCTGGCTTTCTATTTAACAGAAGGATTACTACAGTTAACACTAATGTATATTTCAAAACATAAAAGAGGATTTTGAATGATTTCACCACAGATAAATGAAAAATATCTAAATTAATAGGTACATTAATCATATACTTGGTCATTGCATAATGAATACAGTATTAAAAATATCATGTTGCATCCTGTAAATATGTACAAGGATTTTGTTTCTATCAAAGATAAAATAACATTTCAAAGAGAAAAAATGTTTTTCTGCCTTTATATTGACAGAGGATCATCGATGTAATTTTACTTCAGCACTAAATGTAAAATAATTGAGAGCTAATGGTGAATTATGTGTAATAAACTTTCTGCACTTTAAAGTCAATTTAAGACGATCTGTCTTAATGTAGTCATTTATTGCTACACACTTCCTTCTTACCTCTGCTTTTGCTATTTCCATCAGGTTTTGGTATGTTGTGTTTCCATTTGCATTTGTTTCAAGGAATTTTTTAATTCTTTTATGTATTTCACCCTTTACAAAATTATTGAAAAGTAATTTGGTTAATTTCCATGTACTTGCATAATTTCTAAAATTTTAGTATTGATGTCTAGTTTTGTTGCACTGTGGTCAGAAAGATATTTGTCACAATTTTAAATTTTTAAATTGTTGAAGTTTGTTTTGTAACTTATCCCATGAGCTATCTTGGAGAATGTCCTATGTACTATTAAGAAGATTGCATTTACCATACTTACTGTACGGAGTGTTCTGTAGATATTCATTTGATGAATGTGAAACTTAACTGTGGCATTTCCTTGTTGATTTTTTTAATATTGTTGATCTGTCCATTGCTAATTGTGGGATTTTATCATTCCCTATTACTACATTAGATTATTATAATATTTGCTTTGTATAAATTGGGTCCCCTATATTGAGTGAATACCTATGTAGAATTTATTTTTATTCATGGTTGAATGGACTCCTTTATATAATGATTTTCTGAGTTTTTTTGTTTTTTTTTTGATGATTTGTTGCATTCTCTTTGGCAATGTTCTGTTGAGAAGTTTTGCATCTATATTCATGAAAGAGATTGGCCTGTAATTCTCTTTTTTGGGTGGGTACTTTCCTGGGCCTGGAATCAAGGTAATGCTAACTCCCTGGAATGACTTTGGGAGAATCTCTTCCCTTTCAATTTCATTACAGAGTTTGAGAAGTATTGGTATTAGATCATCTTTAAAGTTCTTGTAAAATTTGGCAATGAACACAGCAGGTCCTGGGCTTTTCTTAGTTGGTAGTATATTTTTTATTACTTCTTTAATTTCATTGCCCATTATTGGATGGTTTAGAATTTTTATATCTCCTTGGTTCAATTTTGGTAACTCATTTATATCTAGGAATCTATCCACTTCTTCTGAATCGGGCACTTTTTTAGAGTACAGGTCCTCAAAGTGATTACTAACAATCTGGATTTCAGCAATGTCTGTTGTGATTTCACCTTTTACATTTCTAATTACATTAGTTTGTGTCTTTTCATTCCTTTTATTGGTAAGACTGTCTGGAGGTTTGTCCATTTCCTTTTTTCTATCAAAGATTCAGCTCTTTGATTCATTGATTCTTTGTATTGTTTTACTTAGTCTCAATTTAATTAATTTCTGCTTTGATCTTTATAATTTTCTTTTGTGTACATAGCTTTGTACTTCAATCTTTTTTTTCTGGTGTATCACTAGGTTTTTTTGGACTTGCTCTATTTTTCTTTTTTTTTTTTTTTGTGGGTACCGGGGGTTCGACCTCAGGACCTTGTGCGCCAGTAGGCGCCCGTGCCACTGAGCGATATCACCGGCCCCTTTTTCGTGTGTGGGTTCCGGGAGTCGAACTCAGGCCCTCGCGCTTGCCGGGCAGGCGCTTAAGCCGCTGAGCCATCTCACCGGCCCTCTATTTTTCTTAAGTAGGCATTCACAGCTATAATTTCCCTTCTAGAACTGATTTCATTGTGTCCTATGGGTACTGGTATATTGTACTGGCATTATTGTTTGATTCTAAGAACTAATTTTTTCCTTGATGTTTTCCTATGAGCCACTGATTATTCAAGAGGGTATTGTTTAATTTCCATGTGTTTGCATATTTCTGTGGTTTCTTCTGCCATTGATTTCTAGCTTCATTACACTATGATCTGAAAGTATGCATGGAATAATTTCGAATCTTTTGCATTTACTTAAGTATGCTCTATGAGATAACATGTGGTCTATTTTGCAGAAAATCCCATGTTCTCTTGAGAAGAATGTGCATTCTGTTTTGTTGAGGGGAACATTCTGTAAATATCTATTAAGTCTATTTTGAAGGTTTAGTTCAACTCTGATATTTTTTGTCCAGACAACGTGCCTATTTGTGACAGGAGGGTATTGTGGTCCCCTATTATAAGTATGTTGGTGTTTATCTGATCTTGTTGATTTTTTGTCTGGTCAATCTGTCTATTTGTGACAGTGGGGTATTGAAGTCTCCTATTATAAGTATATTGGCGTTTATCTGATCTTTTATGTCCAGTAGTGTTACATGAAGTTGGGTGTGTCATTGTGCCATCTCTTCAGATAGAAAAATAAAAATTGCCTTAAATAATTTTCTACATTTATAACATATAAATTTTATCTGTATTTTGTTTGGCCAGAAGTTTACGTCCAATTAAATAAATTGCAATTGAAAAGTACAGGAAATTTATAGAATGAATTTCTTGTTTTTATGCTTAAACATAATCTTCTTAGAGTAATAATAGAAGCCGATACTGATTTTACTGACATCATCATATTTGGGGGAAATTCAAAATTATTCCACCTGTAATCTGATGTTTAAATTCTTATGTATCTGGTTCATGGTATGATGATCACTATGAAGTGTTTTTTAATTCAAAACTACGAAATCGTGTTTAATTTAAGGCAACTAGTTTGCATCTGTTCCATATATTAAAATATCAACAAGCAAAGTAATATGACAACTATATTATTCATCATAATTTCAGACAATTCCCGAAACAACATAAGGAAGAGCATAAGGAATAAGAAATAAGTAATTTTTTCTACAAATGAGTTATCAACATTATTTGAATAGACTGTTTTTACAGCTATAAATTAGCCATGTTGTGTTGATTTAATATTCATTGAGTAAATATATGTAAATGAGCACAGAAAAGAGATGCTGCTTTCTCAAACAGTACTGTGTACTGATTTAAAAAAATGATGAATCTTTGAAATGATTCTGAGTGATTTGAATATTAAGAGACAGTGCTACAGAATGTAAAACATTTTATGCTGAGTCCTCACTGTATTTTCTAAAATATTAAAGTAATTAATAGTAAAACTTGAAATGAATACATTTGATAATTATGAAAAATAATATTCTGTCAGTAAAACAGAAACTCTGTGTTTACTTTTTCTTTTATTTTTATTAAGTAGCCCATGAAGTTACCTTTTCAATTGGGTAAAGTCATATTGAGGCAAGGACTTGCGTTCTTTAGCAGTAGATTAGATATTATTTGATAGTTTTATCAGCTATGAGAATATCCCTAAATCCAGCAAATTTGACCCATATTTTTAACCACCAAAATCTATCTTTCAAGGTAGTTTGCTATACAAACATCCTTGAAAAGGTAGATTAAACAAAAACTGTCAATTTCTTCACTCATAATAACATGCAAAAGTGCAAGAGACTCCTAGAGAAATACCTCTCAACAACATCCTCCTATCATGTCTATGTAGTCTCTTCCTGTCACAAAAAAACAGACCAGCAGGGGGAATTGTCAACCTGCACTGTTTATCTCGAACACATCCCCCAGGGTCCCAGTCTCAATGTACTGAAAAAATCCTACAAACTAATGTGGTTCACTTACAGAAGAGCTATTTCCTCAACTTCTTTGTTGACTTTTTCACCTGATCTAAGTCATTAATCCAGAAATGTGTAACTTCCCTGTCTAGGGAGTTGAAGCTGACCTGTGTACCTCTCATGACTTGGATGGTACCAGTGGTCACTTCAGTTAAAATTAGAGACAAATTTTGTGTCAACTTTCTTAATTCAGTGGCTCCTATTATAGGGAAAACTGCTTGCAGCATGCACAAATACACTTCTCATTTTAGAGAAATCTCCTTAATCAAATGAGAGCTACATAATCTACTTGCAAGTTGCTTATGAGCACCCCTAAGGCGAAAATCACTGTGTTTTCAGAAAACAGACACATTTATGACTAGCTTCTACTTAAGATGGAAATTCTAGAAACACATGTTCTCCTGGAAGAAAATGGTGTTTAAAATTATTCTCCTCCCCTCCACCAATGGGACCTAAATCAGATGGGGTCATAATTGAAAACTCCCAGTAATATAGTCTTGCAGTTGGCTGGTAAATTAGAGTTTTCAGTTCGGTTTAAATAATTGAGTCTACTTCTTCTATTTGGTTAACTCTCTGATGAAAATTACTGTGTCCTGTTCTGTCCACTTATTCTGCCAACTGGGTAGCTTGGTCCCACACTCATGAAGTCATTGAGACTGGAGGTTTGGGAGATACATGGATGGGATATCCCCTGCAATTTTGCTAGGTCCCTCAAAAGGGTTCAAGGGAATGGCAAACAATTTATGGTAGGCGCTATTTAGAGAAAGATTTCAAATCCAGCAGTCACTGAAATTTATGATACTTAAAACAGTTTGGGAGCACTGTTTGAGAGAGCATACCAATTTCATGTGGAAGTCTGCAGTGACAGTTCTGAAATACACAAAATCAGTAATGGTCCTCTCCAAGATTCTTCTGAGGGTCTGAGGTCTCCTTTCCTCAATGGCAGGCTATTGCTTTTTATATCTGTGTGCTTGATTCCAGTATTTATAACTTTATCTATTTTCCAATTTTCTCCTTACTAACAGGCTGATTTTTCATTAAAAAGTCAGATGTAGGAGGACAAGTGTAATTATATAGAATATAAGCAAGTGTTCTGAGGTGTGGAAATACATAATTCTATCCTTTCCTTTGGTAATATGCATCCTTTATGGAAAACGATCTGGCCCTGCTCAATCTAAATTGAATGTATCAATATTGATATAGAAGTAGAGGTAGAGATAGATGTAAATGTAGATATACATATATAGATATATCAAGTCTTTTAGTAATTATGCTGGTGAGTGTGTGTATTCTCCCATCCTCTCCAGCTGAACGTCTATAGGTCAATAAAGGACATACATAACAATATTTCTTTTTTTTTTTTTTTGTGGGTACCAGGGGGTTGACCTCAGGACCTCGCGCGCCAGCAGGCGCCCGTGCCGCTGAGCGATATCACCGGCCCCTTTTTCGTATGTGGGTTCCGGGAGTCAAACTCGGGCCCTCGCGCTTGCCGGGCAGGCGCTTAAGCCGCTGAGCCATCTCACCGGCCCTATAACAATATTTCTTAAAGGGTTAGCTGTGGTTCCAAGAAGATGGAGACAATATTAGTGTCTATGACTTGCCAAGAGGATAACATGATGTAAGTACAACATGGAGTTCTCTGCCCCTAGGTAGAAACAATGGATTAGATTAGATAGACACAGAAGACATAGATGACCTTTCAAATAGTATGAAATCATTAAAATAAAAACTAATTTATATACATATATTAAGGTCATCAAAATCTACACTGGATGAAAGGCATAGAGAAATGGACAAACTGGAGAAAGTTTACACTGAAACTGAATTTTAAAGAAATAATGTAGTTGTTTTTACACTCAATTTATTGTCCTCTTAATTCTTAATAAGTTTGAGAATGATATAAATGATTTGTAACAAATCATTCAATACACAATGAAGACTCGATGTAGTTTGATTTTCCCCTCTTTTTTTCTGATCTTAGATGGATATTGCAAGATTTACCATCTACTTTACAATTTGTGGACAAGACATGTAATGCAAACGACTACAGTCGGCATTGAAAGAGACAAAGTTTGTAAGTGATTGTTTTTCGTGTTCATGTAAAGAAATTTACACATGTTTTTAATATTTCTCATGCATGTTAAACAAAACCCATGTTATTTTAATTGCTTGAATTAAGCTTCAATCCATAGTTTACAAGCACAAAAAAAAAAAAAAAAAAAAAAAAAAAAAAAACAAAGAAAATAAGCTGGAGTGGTAGTTCATGCCTGAAATCCTAGAACTCTGGGACGCTGAGGGAGGAGGATCTCAAGTGTCAAGTAATAGGCCAGCCTGGGCAACTTAGTGACTTAGAGAGATCCTGTTTCAAAATGAAAAAGAAAAAGGGGTTGTGGATGGAGCTCAGTGTGAAGGCCATGAATTCAATCCACCCAAGGTACTATGAAATCAATCAATGAATTAATCAAAACAAAAGAAGCAAGGAAAATATTTTTTTGGAATAGGATAGCACTGATTGTTTGAGCCAAGAAAGAAAATTGAAGAGTTTCAGATAATCTCTGACAGCTATAAAAAAAAAAAAGAAAAAAACATTAAACAGATTAGAAAACATAAAATGAGAATAATTTGCCTGCAGGTTTTTTTTTCCCCCTAAAAGAAAGACCTGGTAATTATAATCTAAGAAGGCCAAGAGTTAAGTTAGAGATTCTAATATTGAGTAAGAACATATTGTGTATAAATTAATCCATGAAATTAAGTCTGTGTTCTCCAGGTTTCTTTTTTCAAAATTTTATTCTCCTTTTTAATTGACACATAGTAATGGCACATATTTATGGTGCACAATGTGATAATTTAATATGTAAATAGTGTGTGATGGTCAAATAAGAGTAACTAGAATTTCCACTGCTTTGGCGTTTTTTTATGTTTGCAGCCTTAGAAAACCTCAATTCTAGACATTCATATACTATATAACAGGTTATAAATTACAATCACCTACTATGCTATGAAATTTGAGAACTTATTCCTCCTACTTAGTTGTATAAAGAGTGTCCTCTTCTCAGAAAACAACACTGGAAACTCCATCAAGTGAATATTTGTGGAGGGGTGAAAAAGATTTTAAGACTAACATCACTATTCTAAATCCTAAGTTGGATATGAAACTTGTAGATATTTTACTATTAATATTAATGGTATGACATAGATTGTACACATATAAAACACAGATATGTAGTATGCATAGTGAAAAAACAAAGTACATAATTTCAAAGATGTGAGGTCAAGGGATGTAAGTGTACATAGTTCATAGAGTGGCAAAAGACAAAGGTGATATGTGAGACTTTGCAGAAAAAATAAGGATTTCTCAGAATAAAAGAGAGACATAGTAATTTTATGACTTGTATCTAGATGTCCCACCAAAGCCTCATGCACTCATAGGCGGGGCTTTTTGAAGGTGGCTGAATAATGGGTGTGTGGTACTGGGATTAAAGTGTGTGATAACTAAATTGGTTTAGCGTAGTTCTGGGTGTGGATAATAGAAGGCCCACCCTGGGTGTGGGTGGCACCAACCAACAGACTTGCAGCCTGAAGGGAATATAAAGGGACAGAAAAGAAAGCAGCCTTGCTGCTCTCATTTTGCTGCCTCTTGCCTGCTCTGCCATGGACTGTTTCTCCTCTGTCATTCTTCTCTACCATGAAGCCCTGGTTTGGAGTTATGAACTGAAATGTCTACAAACTGTGAGCTAAAATAAACCTTTCCTCCTTTAACTTGTGGGTGTCAGGTATTTTGTCCTGGCAATGAGAAAAGTAACTAAGAAAGTAATTTAGTTTGAAAATAATTCTAGACATCACACATGATTAACAAATTTAAAACAATATATTAAAACATCAAAAATTCTCCATATAATTGAAAAAAAGATATTCTAAAATTTTGAAAAAATGATGAAATTAAAATTGAATTTATATCTGAATGCACCACAAAATCTGAAGAATTTGTCTTCTGTTGCTTTGTAACAAATTACCACAAACTTACTATATTAATAACTAGCACTTTTTTAAACAAAGTACCACAAAGTGGGTGGCTTAAAACAGAAATATACTATTGCATAGTTAAAAGTCTAGAAGTCTGAAATCTAAGTGGCAGCAGGTCGTCTGTCTGAAATTTGCAGAAGGGAATCTTCTCTTGCCTTTTCTTGTCTTCTGGTGAGTTACTAAAAATCCTTGGGGTTCTTGCTTTATCCCTGCAGCATTTTACACTCAGTCTCACCCTCATATAAATCTATGTCTATTTTCTTACCTGATATACTCCTCCGTGTGTGCCTGTGTCCACATCGCTCCCTTGAAAGGACACCAGTGATGCTGGATTATAATTCATCCCAATGACCTTATCTCAACTTGATTACACTTGCAAAGACCCTATTTCCCAATACAGTCACCAAGTACCAGGGATCGGGATTGTAGTATATCTTTTGGAAGGACAGAATTCAATCCATACTACCTATTGTCTTAGAAAAGCACACAAAATAATTATCTCACAATTTGTATGGTGCAGAAATCCGATCAGAGGTTAGTTTGGACTTCTTCACAGGTTCTCACAAAGCTGAACTTAAGCTGTTGTCTAGTGTGTGTTCTTACCTGGAGCTCAGAGTTCTATCCCAAGCTCGCTCAGGTTGTGGGCAGAAATAAATTCTTTCCATTTGTTGATCTGGTGGCCTCCTTCTTCTTGCTGGCTGTTGGTGATGGCTTGTGTGCAGCTGTAGAAGCCCTCTCGGGTCTCTACCATGTGGCGCTCTTTCACAAAATGGCAGCTTCTTCTAGGTCCATGGGAAAATGCCTTTGTCTTTTTCTGAGTTCTGACATTTGAGTTCTCTTTAAAAATCCTAATTTTAACTTGACCATGCGTACTTGCAAAATTTTCTTTTAAAATAAGGTTATTAGGTACCTATTCATGTAGTCTCTTTTGACATACAACCTAATCATACTAGTGATTTCTATCACGTTCACACGTCCTGCTCACACTCACAGGTTAGGGTATTACACAGACTGTGAACTCCACCAGAGAGTAATTTTGAGGACCATACTAAAATTCTACCTACCACATTTACTCATGAAAACATACGGATATAATATGTATATTTAGATAAATTACTAATCAGATGGACAGAAGAAATTAAGGTTTTTACTGTCATGCATTACTTCTGAGTGGATTATCCATGAATGCACTGTATGAAGGCATTCTTGGGGAAAGCATCATGTCAAAAGAAAAGCGAAATCATGAAGAACACTCGAATTATGGTAAGTCATTGCAAGCAATTCAATAAGAATTATGGTAGAATTATGGTATGTTTAGTAATTCAATAAGCAAATTATTTTAATGTATAGGTAAGCAATGACAATAAAAACAATAAATATCTACATCATTTCTAGCTAAGATATGATAGTAATATAATCCTAGAGAATAAGAAGAGTGAAGCAATGGAAAGCTTCTTCTATAGTTTCTAGATGAAACATAAATATTGCTAAAGCTTAAATGAATAGGTGAAAATAGCTTAAAATAGATGATAATGGTGTAAACAGAAAAAAATCAGGATATTTTTCAAACTAGGAAAGGAGTTATATAAATATTTTTATGTGTAATGTGAGAGAGATAAAGAGAAAACAGAAAGGAAAAAGAAAATATGATTAATTTTGGTTATGTGTTAAGATTTCATCCTATTCTTCATAAAAACTTGACTTACTATTAACTTATAAGCTTATATCCCCTGTAAACCTGCTAAACTCGAATGACAGCTGGTAACTAGGCAGCATCACATAAGGTAAAATCAACCAGGGATTACTAAGTTCCAGCTGAACTTAGAGAAACGGTAACTATCATGAGGTATCCAGAAATGTGTGTTTCCCTGATGATGGAGTTCATGCCTTTAAAGAGCACTGTTACAGGAAATGCTGGCTTGTGTGTGGCATGGGGTTTCCAAACCCAAGTGAATCCCACACTATGGCTATGATTCTGGTCTCCTTCTACCAAGTTTCCTTGGGTGACCAGAGGATCCCTTGTTGATAGCTATGTTAACTGCCTCAAAGGTAATTTCCACTGTGTAGAAGACCTGATGGTTTGCTGATGACAGACTATTTGCTTTTCCTATGTCCTTCTAAGTAAATCTGATATCAAACATGACCTTTTTACTACTATGAGTTTAAACTTTCAGTTGAACCTTAAAAGACACCCTGAGGGATATTGTGAGGATAAATGGAACATAGATAATAATATAAAAACTTAATATAATATCAATCCATCACATTATAAAATATAGGTAAATATGTAAAAATTATCAAAGATGGATTTTTAGATTAAAAATTTTAAAACAACAATATATGGTATACAAGAGATACTTCAAAAATAAAAGACATGAGTGTGGTAAATAAAAATCGTAAAGATTGAACCAGAAGATGTCTAGCTTGTAGAGCAATTTTTAAAAAGTTGTAAAAATACTTGCCTGATATTATCCTAAGGATCATGGACAATATTGGTAAAATAATCCATACATGTATGAACCTAACAATATAGCCTTAAATAATTATTTACAAAACTATAGAGAGAAACATAAAAGTAAAAATTAATTAGACATTTTAACACACCACTTGGAATTTGTTACTGCAAAGAAACAAATGACAAGTCTTGAATTTGTCATTAACATAATTAATAAGCTTCTTTAGGAATTTTGTAAGGCATCTTGGAATTTTGCCTACCAAGGTATTCTCTGCAGACTTAACATATTACGTAAGTGTGTGGTACATGTGTGTGTTTGTGTCTCTGTTTCTCCCACACACAACATGTTTGTCCACCAAGAACCCAATGTCCAAAGTCCACCAGCTTGAAGTCCAAAGTCTCTCCTTTGTGTCTCAAGTCCTAGGAATAACTTCTCTTTGCCCTCAGTTCTGCCATCTTGACTCTTGGTTCTACACTTGGATGTATCCTTCTCTTTTCATGAAGATCAGTGTATGTTTACCCCTGAGTTGTTTTATCAGCTCACTTCCTGCCTGTAGATTTTGATGGTCTGGCAGCCTCTTTTCATTTTCACATCAAGGCATTGAAGTGGAAAAATAATACACACACATTTAGAGAGTAAGACTGGAAGGGGAGGAATGAAGCAGATGGCCTACAAACAGTTTCTCTTCTGTAAGGGAAGGGTAGGTTTCATGGAAGAAAAGAAGGCAAATGACCAAGTCTAATATTTTACACATATGCTCATAAACAAAATTGAGCATTTCATTTTTTATTGAAAGAATTCTTATTCAGGGAATTGTTTAGCAGGATACCCATGAATTGATTGGTATGGTAAACAAATATAAAATTTATAAATTTGTGATATGTTATCCCCAGTAAAATGTAAGATAACTCATGAAGTTATCTGAATATAAAATGGAGATTTAGCTCCTATGAAATTGGAATAAAGCACCATGTGCTTAGAAACCTGATTTGATGAAGAGAAACACCATCTGGGAAGACTTCTTAAGCATTCTGGACTGCTCCCGTTTCTACTCATGGCTCTTAATATTCTGTATACTTAAAGTTTTAGTAAAGTTGACACAAGACTATATATTTGATATATTTAATTCAGATTTAACCTGCTAGCCTTATGTACAAATTCAGAGATTGTGGAAGTTTTATACAATTGCAAATGATTTACAGTTTTTGTTTCAAAAGGCTGATGGAATGTTCTCACATTTGTATTCTTTTTTTGAAAATTTATTGGTAGATGTTTGTGATATATGTGATTTCATTCAACTTAGGATATATATATATATATATATATATATATATATATGTATATATATCACATCTTGGTCATTTTTGAGAAAAGTCTGTAGTAATATTAACCACATTATTTTAATTCATAATTTTACTTGTTAGGTATTTTTTTGTTAACATTACTAGTCTTTAGATTTAGTCTGTGAGTAGTCTAGTGCATTTATCATACAGCAAATAATGAAGTCTATCTTTACTATGCTAGGGTTTTTAATAATACATCCATAGCGATGCTATTATATTGAGATAATCTCTGTCATGTGAATATACAGTTTATTGTTATAAACTGTATATTTCTAAACTTTTAAAACCAAATACTTGTTGAGTGTGTACTAGGTACCAGGAAATGTTTTAGTTACTTGGAATATATTAATGAAAAATCAAACAAAAATTATTGCCTTTCTGGAGATTATAGTTCAACGAGGAGAAGCATATAATAAAACAAAGATAATAAACAATCTAGCATGCTGTACGAGGATAAGTGCTGTGGGAGAAAATTAATCTGTAGAGGAAGGAATGTTTAGTAGAAAGTATAGTGACATAATACAGAATGCAACATTAACTGTGATCATAGAACTTTTTGTTAAGATGACAATTGTACAACTAATTGATAAGATTGAAGGATTTCTCCCTAGGAAACTGGAAATATTTTGGTTTTTATTTAACTAAAGCAGAGATTGAACTGACATACTTTAAAATAACTTTCTGTTAAAATAGAGTGGGGCGGGATGAAGCATAGTGCCCGGGAGAAAGGATGCTATTTCTGTATTCTAAATGAGAGGTGACGATAGTTATGTAAGGAAATCATCATTAGGTGGGAAGTGGTAGGATTCCTAATACACAATATTTGATTTGAAAGTACAGTGAATATTTAAATGTTTAAAAATTTTCAAGTAAAAAATACATTGCCATTAATAAACCTCAAAATACTCCCCCTTGTTTCAAAGACACTTAGCCATAGTTCTTGCCACTTTCTAAAGCCGTTCTGGAAATCCTCTTTCATGTCTTCAGTTGCATGTCCTGGCTGCCTCAGTGTCTTGAATCAATTCAAAACATTTGCCTTCCATGGTTTGACTTTGGGCAAAAGCTAGAAGTCACACAGTGCCAGACCTGGTGGATAATTTGGACGAGGACACACTATAATATTTTATAATCCCACCTTTTCTTTGGATGGCACTCAGCAGCAGCATTAACCATATTTTCTTTTTAATCACACCTCATAAAGACAAGAAAGAGGATTTCTGAACCACTTCAGAAAGTGGGAAGAATGATGGGAAAGTGTGTTCAAAGCAAGGGGTGAGAGTATTTTGAGAGGGATTAATGGCAATGCATCTTTTAGTGTAATAATTATTTAAAATTTAAACATTCACCTTACATTTAGATCACACCATGTATTTTTGCCTAACATCAATATATTGCCTAAAATTAATCTGATATAAAGTGTAAGACAAATAAAAGAGCTAAAGTAACTGTCCAGAGCTATGAAAGAAAATGGAATTTTCAATATTTAGAAAATATTGAGAAGATATTTAACTTTTGGACATATTGAATTTTATATATTTAACAGACATCCAACTGAGGATATAGAGTATCAGATTGGCAAAAAAGAAAATGGAGTTTCAGCAAGTGATGTAGACTGCAGTAAATAGATGGTATTCAGAGCTACACGACCATATGATCTCTGCTACCACACCAACATTATCCCTATGATAATGTGAGCCTTGACCTAGCTATAGTTTGTAATTTTTAAGGCAAGTTTATAATTTATCCTTGCTTCTCTAAGTTTTTCATACTGAACTTTGTTAATCCATCGTAGAGAAAGAATAATAGCTTCTTCACATAATATTTCCCGAGAATTATTTACCATTTTATCCTTCTATTCAAACACTAAATTTTTCTATCTCTTATCCATTTCAGCATTTTATTCAAATTGCCCTCTCTGATCGTAAAATTTCCCTTTACTCTAATTGTCATTATTTTTCTCTTTTGGGCCTAATTTATTAATTTTTGAAACATCAGGAGAGAAAGTAAAAACTAAAAACACATGCTGGGTTTAGAATAAAGGTTAATGGCCCATGTGGGAAACGTAGTTGTACAAAAATACCAGGTGCGTGTTTGTGTTGCGTATCAGAAAATAAAATAGAAACTTGTGAATGATATCCCAGTGATCTTTCTAAAGAGAAAATAAACTTGAAGAGGATTAAAAACACATTTTCACTTTCTATCATTTTGAGGTGTTAGAAAGAATGTGATGAAAGTAAACCCTATTGCTGTTGAACATTTTCCCTTAATCAGGGAAACTGTAAAATGTGTTTAAAGATAAATCAATGTTAATATTAAACGAAACATGCCATATCTGTTCACACTTAGAAAAAATGAATTATGTACAACTAAATTGTGTTACTAGAGCTGAAAAGCTCTAGGAAGAACTAGGGAATAGTTGAATAAATATCGAATGTTATTGAAACAATAATATATGTTTGTTTTCATATCCCTGTTAGGGAGGGAGACAAAGATATAAAATGAATACTGATAAAATTTGATCATATTGTAACAGGTTTAATGTATTCAAATTTGTATGCTTTAATAAATTGTAAGTATGTTCATAAAATACATATAATACATAATACATGGCTTTATCTAATAATTTAGATCCATAGTGTTATCTTTTCTTCTAGTAATAACTACCTTTTAATAATTTAGATGCAAATGCAATTTTTTGTTTCTGCAATCCTTGTGACTGTGTGGGATTTTGTAATTGCTTACACCAATAGAGAGTGTGTGGCAGAAGTGGGAGTCAGGACTTCCCAGGATAGGTGATAAGCAGCAATGTCACTACAATGAGGTTCTTCTGAAGCCTTCAGCAACCCAGCAGAAGTTCGGTTTCTCTGAGCCAAACATTCTGTGAGGGACGCCAATAGAGCTAACCCTACAGGGAGAGAGAGAGAGAGAGAGAGATGCACTCTCTCTTCCTGGTTGTAGACACCATCTAATGCAGTGTCATGAGAGTGCATGAGACGGTCCAGCAAACTTCGCGAACTGTGGAATTAAATTATAATAAAGAATAAAATGGTTGTTATTTTGAGACAATAATTCTGAGGATACTATTTATACATCAATAATTAATCAGAAAAGGCATCATGAAATCTCTGTCATCAAAACTAATCTGACTACTGCTAATGCTAAATACTCAATATCCCTGAAGCAGAGCCTGATTCTAAGTCTTGCATACAACATCATCTCTCATTAGCCAGCCATCAGTGGCACTTTGATTAGAGTTGATCTCTTTAACACCCTGAAGGGGGCTGCAGTTTGTTCTTATTGGAACTCAGATCTATTCAAGGCATAGTTTTATGTTCTCTACTAGAGTGCTTTTGCCAGCATGATTGTCTTAAAGGCTCCCAAATGGCCTGATGAATACGCATGATGTCCTTCAATGACATGTCTGATAACACTGCCATACTATTTTTGGATAGTATGAAAATAAGCACATGAACAAAAGATTCTTGTTATTTCCACATAGCAGATCACCTAGGTGCAGCTATCCTAAAAATATAAAGGTAGGGCCTTGTCTAAATAATAAATCCAGGAATGGCACTCCATGGGTGTTGCATTCCAGAATATAGTACTAAATTTATAACTGGAATGTGGTATATATGATGCTATGCTACTGTTAGAATGCAAGAGTTTTGTACTCAAAGTTAGATATAATATTCAATTCCTTACTACAACCATTTATTAAAGAGGCTATCTTTCTTCCAGCAAAGGTGTTTGGCACCTTTGTCAAAGATAAGTTGGCTAAGTGTGTCTGGAGTTGTTTCTGCATCTTCTAATCTGTTCTATTAATCCTTGGATCTATTTTTTTGCCAGTACCATTATGTCTTTATTACAGTGGCTTTGTAGTATAATTTCAAGTTAGGTACTGTGATGCCCCCCACTTTGCCTTTGTTGCCCAAAATTGCCTTTGCTATTCTAGGCCTCTTCTGGTGCCAACTGAATTTTAGGATTGTTTTCTCTAATTCTGGGATATATGCTCTTGGAATTTTGATCAGGATTGCACTAAATCTGTGTAACAATTTTGGAAGTATGGCCATTTTCGCTATATTGGTTCTTCCTAACCAAGAGCATGGGATATCCTTCCATTTTCTGATATCCCCTTCAATCTCCTTTTTCAGTGTACTAGAGTTTTCAATGTAGAGGTTTTTGCTTCCTTCATTAGATTGATTCCTAGGTATTTCATTATTTTCAATGTTATTGTGAAAGGTGGTGTTTCCCTAATTTCTCTTTCATTGACTTTGTTATTTGTGTACAGGAAGGCTATTGATTTTTGAGTCTTAACTTTGTATCCAGCTACGCTATTGAATTTGGTTATTAAATCTAGAAGACATTTGGTAGGTTTTTTGGGGTCTTCTATGTACAGTATCGTGTCATCTGCAAATAATGATAGTTAAACATCTTCCCTTCCTATCCTTATTCCTTTTATTTCTTTCTCTTTTCTAATTGCTCTGGCTAATGCTTCCAAAACTATATTGAAGAAGAGTGCTGACAGCGGACATCCTTGTCTTTTTCCTGATTTTAGTGTGAAAGCTTTCTATTCGCTTCTAGCCACAAGCATCTGAAATTTATGCTTGGTGTCTATGAAATTTACACTCTGCAAGATTGAAGGCTTCTGTTCAGTGAGAGGATTCCTCTGCTTGGAGAAACTGCGCAGACTAGCACTTCACTCTGACTTCCTTAATCTCTTACAAGAATCAAACCATCTCAACTCTACACAGACACACAATAATTCATGATTATTTTCTCCTCCTACAGCAAGCTAATAAATCTAATTTTATATGCTTTTATGATAGTCCTTAATTTTATTCTTCTATGAACATTATTAATGTATTTTATGTCTTTAAGTAAAAAGAAAGCTATTAAGAAGGGAGATATTGTCTAGATGGTACTTTGGAAATCTTTGAAAAATACTGTTGGATGGTACTTTACAAAAAATGTCCTATTATACGTGGGAACAGTTTAAATTTGGAAATTTCACTCTGTAGTAATTGCATATAATTGTATTGCTCACAGATATCTATTACCACCTGATCTAGGGATGTAATGTTTTTTGTAAGTCAAGTATTTTTTATTACAGAATTTGAGGAATAACCAATATACATATTTAAACTGAATAATCATCACATTCTTAGTTACAACCAACTTTTGTGCTTTCTGTCTTACTTGTGGCTGGAAGGTTGATGGGGTATCATATGAACAGATCCTCCTAGCACCAGAAAAGGGCAGCAACAGTAATCGAGCCAGTGGGATCAACATCCCAGATGTTTTTGCAATTTATCTCCGATTCTCTCTTTTCAAAGGTGGCTGGAGTTCTTCTAACGCTCAGAGAGCTGTAGGTGTTTGAATAGACTGAAAATCTATAACATTACAATGTTAGAGTCATTTCTGCTGAAAGAAATATTTAAAAACTCACAATAAACCAAATCTGAAGCATATTCATAAGAAATAAAATTACACATTTGGTTTAGAAAGTGCCATATTTTATAATAATGGATCTTAGATAAATGTATGTACCAAAAGCTTGCCTGTCTTGATTTAGACTCTGTTATGGAAGAGTCGTTAATGAAAAACTGGACAAATAAATGTCCACATTACATTGAATTAGTTCATATTGATTGATACATTCATGTTGATTGATAAATAACTGATATTGTATCATTATCAACAACTAGGAAACCCAATTAGCCAGTAAAATGTAAAGTTGGTTTTAAGATTTATACAGTAAGATATTTGTATGGAATGTGTATTTCCTCTTTTCATATTATTACTACAGATATTTCTAGTACTGCAACAGGTGAAATTTTAATGAAATTATCCAAGACTCATTTAGAATTCCTCTTTTGTCTCTGCAACATCTGTCACGATCAAAGTGAAATTTCTACTTCATTTTTGCAGTCCCTTTTGTTAGAAAATTACTTTTGTATATCCTCACATGACAGTTAAAAATCCCCATGGGAAATTTAATTCTGATCTTTTATAGCAACAGTAAAAACGTTATATTCTGAGACAGTTAAATTGTATGTGACTGTTCAGACAATGCATTGATTTCATACCAAATACCATCCCTCCAGGAGCCAAATGTCACCTTATAGAGCTGGCGTAAGAACAGCGGCACAAATGGTGTGTATAATAACAAATGTTGACTTTTGAAAATTTTATTTATATTCTTACTTATTATCATATTCTGATATCTAGACACAAGTCAAGTACTGAATTATTCTTGAAGACTCTTTCACAAATACACCATGTCAAATCACATTTTGATTATAGAAACCATTTCCCTAGTGATAAGGACCAAGTTTTCCACTCTTTGAACAGTGCCTCTATTATTTTAAAATATAAAAAGACCTTGCACCAAGAAATTCATTCTTTCAATTAGAAAAACATCATAAAACTTAGTAAATGCTCCTTAGAAACAATGTAATTCTGTGTTTAATGAAAATATTAACTTGAGCTTTTCTTTTCAAAGATGTATATTTTAATCTTCATTATAATTTCTTAATTTATCATAGTCACGTATTTGAAGTGCACAGATAAAAACTTTGCAGGAATAAAGAGGAAAATTCTCTAAGACCTAGTATTTACTATGGTAAACTATCTATAATCATTTTATGATTAGATCAATTAATCTCTAAAAGTTCATATTATATATTAGACATTGTACAAAGGAAAATACGTGTTTAGCATTAAAGGAACTTATGTTAAAACAAAGCAGTTAATACTTAAAATAAGTTTCTGATATTTATATGAACATATGTAGTTGATAATTCATTAGGTAACACTAATATACTACTACTGTTTTAAAGACAATATACTAAGTTATCCAAAGATTTAACTTTATTTCTTAACTCATTACAATTTAAAGATTATAACAAATTATATATTATTGTTTAAGCCCTGAAAGAATATTTTTTTTTCTCTTAGTTTTTATGAATTTGTTTTTACGGTATTTTAACTGTGAGCCCATTTGTGAATGAATCAGTAGTTCACTCTTAATAATCACTCATCAATAAACTTGCTATGTGTCTGAAAAGTCCCGAGCTCATTTTTGGACCATCTCTGCAGTAATACTATTAACTCAAAGGAGAAAAGAGATGGAAAACAAGAACCGGAGTACAGACAACTGAATTTTATCATGAGTTTACCACCTGTGAATAAAAGTATCTAATTTTCTGGACAGGGAGTTTCCTTGGAATTTGTATATTTCTTCTGACCAGTTCCTAGAAAAATGATCTCTTTAGGACCAGGTATCTCTTTATCAATTCATGCTACAATTCTACCACTTAAATGGTCTCCAAAACATTCCTCAGCAATACCATAGTTGGGACACTCATTAGCCTCACCTGACGTCTTTGCCCTGCATATGTCATTGAGCTACATGACCTTATGATTAAACTCCTGCTTGTGAGTATCTCTCTCTCTCCAAAGTGGAAATTCTTCCAGTCCATTCCAGTCAATATTATCACATAATTTCACTTATAACCATATCTCCACCCACATCACCCTTTTCTTTGTTTGCTTGTTGACACTCCTTTTCTTGTGTCTTCTATAAAGCAAAAATTCTATAAATTATTCTTCACAAAACAACATGCATCCTTATTCCTATAGCAACCCTGGCTGTCCTATGAGAACAGTATTATCTCAGAAATAATCTCATGTCGACCTTCTTCGCTGTCCTCATACACCGGAACTCCTTGTCTGTATAACCAGCAATTGCGTTTCCTATTTCTCACCAGGGTTTCACATTCTTCACATTTTTCTCTTATACACAAACTCTTCTTAACTTTTTGCTTATTTATATCTTTCTTTTTTGTGTGTGTCAACAGTATCTATTTGCTTCCTATTTTCTATACTCCTTCTTGTATTGATAAGTAGCTTTGAAACCAACTCGATACTCTTGTTGTTGTTGTTCTCTAACCTAAGTAAAGGTTTCATTGAGGCAAAGTATACATCCATGTAGGAGACCTGTCTGCACAGTGACTTGGCTACATGCGTTAACCCTGCACACTTCCTTTGGACTATGCATTCATGTTGCTTTATTCCTCTACTCCTAATAATGTGGTTATGTACTGAATTTATAAGAGTTAATAAACCTTAAAATAGGGTCATTTTTGTCTCAGCAAAAACTATGCTTCTGCCCCCAATCATCAATCCGTGAATGCTTTGTGCCATGTCTTATGTAACTTAGATTCCACTGTATAGCATTTAAAACACATTCTCATGAGCATCCTCAACATTCTATGTGCCTTATATTTTTATTCATCTGCTTTGGTACCAGAAGCCTGCATCTATCTTCTCTGATTCACAACTGGATTGCTTGTTAATAGCTAGTAACTTAGAGGTTTTAAGGCTATTTTTATTCCCCCCAGTACTAGGTATTGAGCTCAGGGCTTTCACAATGATTTGCATTACTAGCTTGCTTTTTATTTTTTATTTTTTTATTTTTGTGGTAGGGTTCTACTAAATTCCTAAACTTCCCAGGCTGTGCTCAAACTTGCAATCCTCTTGACTCATCCTCCTTTACCACCAGTCCTACTTTTCAGGCTCTATTTATTTATTTATTTATTTTTATGTGGGTACTGGGAGTCGACCTCAGGACCTCATGCTTGCCAGCCAGCGCTTGTGCCACTGAGTGATATCACCGGCCCTTTTTTTCCTTTATATGGGTTCTGGGAGTCGAACTCAGGACCTCGCGCTTGCCGGACAGGCGCTTATGCTGCTGAGCTATCTCACCGGCCTTCAGGCTCTATTTTTTTTTGTTGTTGTTGTTGTTTTTTTGGGTAGTGGGGGTCAACCTCAGGACCTCGCGCTCCAGCAGGCGCCCATGCCACTGAGAGATATCATTGGCCCTTTTTTCGTATGTGGGTACCGGGAGTCGAACTCGGGCCCCCGTGCTTGCCAGGCAGGCACTTATGCCGCTGAGCCATCTCACCGGCCCAGGCTCTATTTTTAAGCTGTCTTCCCAAATGACTTAATCTAGCAAAGTGGACATAAAATTGACTGTATGGCAAAGAAGTCAAACTCTGAGTTTAGGGAGATCTTATTGGAGATTAATAATTTAGAAAATAAATGTACATAAAATACACCAGGTACTACTATGTACATAGAAACTAAGAATACCTGAAATTTCTTAAGAAAAAAATTAAAGACTCAGTGACTGATTGGGCGTGAGAGTAAAGGACAGAAGGAAAGAAGTGTTCTGAAGTTCAGTGTGGGAAGGGCACCACACACATCTGACTGCTCAGTTAAGCAGACTGATTTTCTGTGACTCCGGACAGTGCATCTGGAGGAGCATCTAGGTAGGAAGAATACGGAGTGTTAGGTGATTCGAAGGAGAGTTCAGGATTCAGTGCTATTAGAAAGTGAGAGCAATTCAGCAACTGGAACTCATAATAGTTCATATCTAGGAGCTGTGAGTAAGCACTTGGAGCAAGATTTGCAGACAGCAGTCAGTCATTTTAGATATATGAAGGGCTCATTACTTTACCGTGGCAGGGTGCCTTCTTTGTCCTAGAATAAGGCAAGGGCACCACACGGTCTTGTGTCACCAGACTCGCACAGCGACCTGGCCTTGTCTGCCCTGGCGTCTCTTCAGCAGGGAGCACCGCATACAACCTGGGCACTAACTCTCCCCGAGGCCCGTCTGTTAGCTTTCTACTACTTTCTCTTTTCAGTCTCCGCCATACCGCACAAGCTCGGAGGACATCAAGCTGGTGATCCAAGTCTGCATCTTGACAAAATTGCTGATCAAAAAGTTCTCTAGAGAATGTTAAGTGTTTCTTCTGTTGCAGGATTATGTAATTATAGAACTATGGGATATAATAATGGCTATGACTTAGCATTTAAGATTCTTATAAGAACTCATCATCCAATTGAAATTAAAAAAAATATATGAGAAGCAAAATGAGTATCAGTCTCTATAATTAGGTTTCAGTATCAGAGACTTAACCCAAGTCACAGAAAGCTTCCCAAAATCCAAGTCTCTTTTAAAGATCCATATGCCTTTTTTCTTTAACCCGGAAATAGTATGAAAGTACTTGACATAACTAAGGAGCTAGTTGAGTTCATTATATTTTTTTAACATAAAAAATAAGAGACTGGAGAACTAGGCAAGAAATTTGTGCTTGTGAGTATGTTATTATATGCTAGAAAATTTATATTTTTGTCTACAGACAACAGAATAGTTTTGAAGAATTTTCTTCTGGAATGTGACATAAATAGTTTAGCATTTTAGAAAAAAATAATTATAGATTTGATGTACAGACTACATAAGAGAGGAGTTGGAAAATAGTTGGCAGTGATTTTAGCTTAAAAAAGCATATAAATGGAAAAACTTAATGCACATAAAGTAAGAAATAAAGCCCAAGAGACTGTGTCAATATTAAGACACAGGAGGAGATGGAGAAAAGGTATCCATGTAGTTTGATGCCAAATGTTTGGTAGAGCTGGTTAGGAAGATAGTAACCATGACAATATGAATGCAAAAAGAAAAACATTTGAGACAAAGAATTTGATGAATATAATAGATATGATAATTATAATGGTTAATTTTGTGTGTCCAATTGATTGGGGTAAGGGATTTTAAATAGGTTCTAAAATATTTTGAATACGCCTGTGAAGGTGTTCATGGAAGAGATTACAGTTTTAATCAGTAAACTGGCTAGATAAGCTCTACCCTACTAATGTGAGTGGGCATCCTGCAATCCATTGAAGGTTCAAACAGAAGAAAAAGGAGAAAGGATGAACTAAGCCTCTCTCTCTCTCTCTCTCTTCCTCTCACTCTCTCTCTCTCCTTCTCTCAGCTGGGATATGCATCTTCTGCTTTTGGACCTCACAGCTTCTGGATCATGGTCTTTGTTTTCTGAGACTTAAAACACCAGTATACACCCCCGCCCTCCCAGTTTTCAGGCTTTCAGCCTCAGATTGGGAGTTAAACCATTGGTTCTCATGGTTATTAGGGCTGTAGATTCAAATGAATTGCACATTTATTTTAGGGGATCTATGTTTTTTCATTTCTTTATATATTCCAGATATTGGCCCTCTGTCTGAGGAGTAGCTGGCAATTTTCTTTTCCTGCAAACATGTAAAACAAAATAATTAAAAAAAGATGAATTACACTACAAGATTTTTGGGTCTCCAGATTACAAAAACCATACTGTGGGATTTCTCAACCTCCATAATCATGTGACCCAACTCGCATGTAGAACCATGAATAATGTAAGTTTGAGATAAACTGTTGAAGCAACAAATGGTATTATCTGGTATGGAATGGATGATGTATGTTATATTTTTCAAAACTGATTTTTTACTGCATCATGTAACTCCACAATCCAAACTAAATGCATACTATTTTTACATAAGAGCAACAAAGATCAATCATGCAAAAATCACTATTTTCTATAAAACATTCTGTATTATCTCTAACAGATGTAAAGTTATTGCAAGT
Source organism: Erethizon dorsatum (assembly GCA_028451465.1). NCBI lineage: Eukaryota > Metazoa > Chordata > Mammalia > Rodentia > Erethizontidae > Erethizon > Erethizon dorsatum. The sequence goes on along the minus strand of CM051826.1, from coordinate 127,806,679 downwards.
TTTTTCCCCAAGTTCCTCGATTTTCAGATAAAAGTATATTTTTTAGTGTTAGCACCAAGTAGAGGGCTTTAAAATTCACTTTTCAATTGGGTTAAGTAAATAGATAGCTACATGGATATGTAAGAGGTGTTAATCATTTGTGTCTTAATTACTTTCTCATTGCTGGGACCAAATACCTGACATCCACAAATTAAAGGAGAAAAGATTTATTTTAGCTCACAGTTTGTAGAGGGTTCAGTCCACAGTCAGCTGGCTCCAAGGCAGGGCAGCGTGACAGAGGGGCCTGGCAGAGGAGAAACAGTTCATGGCGCACAGGCAGAAGGCAGCAGACTTTATTATCTCTCTCCCTTTATATTCTGTCCAGGCTACAGCCTACTGGTTGGTGCCACCCACACTCAGTGTGGGGCTTCCCGTTAACCACACCCAGAACTAAGTTAAACCAATCAGTGGACAGTATTGGTATCATACACTATTAATCCAATATCACATAACCATGTTCCAAGCACTTCCCAAAAGCCCCACTTAGGAGCACATGAAGCTTTTGAGGGACATCTAGATATAAGCGTAACATTTTCCCACTAGCTGCCAAAGACCCATTGCATCTCTTTATGCAAAATACATTTAGTCCATCTCTAAGAGTACCAAAAGTCCTAACAGTTTCAGCATTGCTGAAAAGTCCAAGTCCAAATTCTCTGAGATTTAAGGCAAACTTTTAGCTGTGAGCCTCTGTAAAAATTAAAAGAAAGTTAAATATTTCCAATATTCAACGGCACAAAATAAACATTCCGTTACAAAAGGCAGAAAGAGAATTATAGACAGAAACAAGACAAAAGCAAGAACAAAATTCAGCAGGGCAAACATTAAATCCCATAATTTCATATCCAGCATGGGGAGGGGGCATGTGGCCAGATGAGAACTCTAAAGGGCTTGGGTGGCTCTGCCCCTACAGCACTGCTGGTGGTTGCAGCCCTCCTGGTTTCTCTCTTGAGCTGGCTTTGCTCACTCCTTGGGGCTCTCTGCAGAGGATTCACATTCCTGGCTTCACAAACATTATGGGGTCTCCACTGCACTTTCAGCTTCACACACACAGCTTCACACACTGTCCTCTGAGGGGCACACTGCCTGGCCTTCATGCCTTCTTCTAAAATCTAGGCGAAATCTTTCCTGACCCTATGTTTTTTTGTGTTCTGCATGCATCTAAAACCAGTATCATGTGGATGATGCCAAGGTCTGCTGCCAGCTGGAGCAGTAGCCAGGCTTCCTTCTTTCTTGGCTATAAAGGTTGAGTGGCTAGATGGCTGAGTGCTATGAACTCAGTTCCGAGGAACTGGTCCACTTGTCTCCTTCATTCTGCAACATGGTGCTCAAGCGCTTTCTTCTCAAAGCAAAGTCTTTCACCTTTTCAGTCTTGAGGCTGCAAAGGGTGGAGTCCTGTTGGGTCTTGCGATGTCCTCAGACGTTTCCTCCCGTTCAGTTCTGAAGCTGTTGACCTTTTATTGCTAATATTCTCAGAAATAAAATTCTCCTCTGTTTCATCTCTGCAGGCCACAACTTTACTGGAGCTTTTCTTGTTGCCAAATTCAAAACTATAACATTCTGCTGGGCCTTTACTCTTGATTCTCAACATAGATCTGGGTAAAAGCCCCGAGTAGTAGCCATTCAATTGCTTCAACATTAGACTACCTTAAAATTTATTCTGTAAGATTAATTAGTTCATCATACTTAGTCTCCTACAAAGTCTCTGGACATGAACAAAATGCAGGTAAATTTTCCACCAGAGCATAACACACATGGCCTGGAGTCCAACTTCTAAAGGAGTCTTTCTCCCCACTTGAAACCTCTTGAGCCTGGTCTATTTCAGCTGCATTGAAGTCAACATTGTGGGTTTCTGACCTCTGACTAGAATCCCCCATCAAGCTTGGCTCACAGAATTCTAGGGTTGCTTCTCCAGTCAGCAACTCTAATTCTTTCTAATCTCCTCTGCCAAGCCAGTTCCCAAAGCTTCTAACTCACATGGTCAGGTAGTATCATAGCAACAACCCTACTCTTGGTCCCAAAATCTGTCTTAGTTACTTTCTTGTTGATTGGATAAAATACCTGACACCCACAACTAAAAGGAGGAAAGGTTTATTCTAGTTCATAGCTGTAGAGGTTTCAGTCCATAGGTGGCTGGTTCCAAGGCTGGGAAGCATGGCAGAGGGGAATTGCTGAAGAGAGACAGTTCATGGCATAGCAGGCAGGAGTCAATAGTCAATAGACTTTCTTCTCTCCTTCCCTTTATATCCCATCCAGGGTACAAGCCTACTCCCTTTTCTTCCTTATTTGATTTAGTGCCCCCCTCCCCAAATTGAAGACCTTGTTCAAATATATGATCTGTGAATATCCAATTAGGCACTAACAGGAATAGTTAGCTTTAACCAATTGGTGACCTTCCCTACGCAGAGTTCAAGTGAAGGATACACCTATTTTTATGTGACCCAGTGGCAGTAAGAGTTGGTCCTTTCTCTTAGGCCAGTGTCTGCAGAGAGAGTTCTTGAACACAGCTTCTGGGAGTGCATATGTGTGGCTCCAGGGTTTGAATAGAGAGGGGAAAGGGCTCTGGTGGTTAGAGATGACAGGTCTGAATTTATCTGTAGTCATCTTATTTCAATTTAGCACTTCACCCTTAAGCACCACTACATTTTAATTCTTTAAGTTCAGACTATCTTACATTCATAAGCTCTAAAGAAAACATTTAATACATGAAAAGGTCAGGGAATAGGAGGTCTGTCTGTTAGAGTTAGGAAAATACATCTAGGAATATAATTGCTGCTTGGAGAGACTTTAAGTCCACACAGCCCTTTTCTTGCTCATTGTTCATTTTTTATTAACATCTCAGATATGACTATTATAATGTATTATAAATAAGGCCAGAGACTTCATGCACTGTGGTTAGTCAACTTGCTTCAAAATTTTTCACAAACACGTCAGACACCGATAATGAATGACAGACATTTAGAAAGTGGGGCTGTTCCTGTTTTAGATGTCCTATAAAAAAAATTCATAGGAAAAAGCTCTCAATTAAATTTGTATGTTTTTAGGGAAAGATACAGTTTCAGCCCAGAAAAAATTAGAAATACAGTTTTTTGTTTGTTTCTTCAATTTAAATTCCAGGAAAATTTAATTCTAGAATCTGAAACTATAACTAACACTACAACCATGCACTTTTACAATATTTTATGCTTAGTAAAATGCTTTTAAGACCTCAATTTCATGAAAATTCACAATAATCATGTAAGTCTGTTGGAAAATAAGATCATTTGGGAATAATATTTACAAAAATCATTATCTAGAGAAATGAAATGTCAAAATGGAACCACCTGACTTAAGTGTTTAATCAAGTGCTTGCTTCTGCCCTCAGTATAGAAATCAGTTACAACCAGTTTTTGAGTTTCTTTCAGGAATAATTTAACCTTATGTAGTAAGGACATGAACATGATAAAAACTAAAGCCCTTTTCTGCCATTTTTCCTCACTTATTCATATAAAAAGCTAATCTTATAATATGAAGTAAAGTAAACTAGGTTTTAAAGAAGAGAATGAAGGAAGAAATGGAGAGGGACAGCTGAGAGAGAGAGAGAATAATTCTGTTTTCTCATCAAAATATGAGTACAATTTTATTTATGGTCCCTAATGATAAAAATAAAATTTATTAAAATACTTAATTTATATTTTAAATATACGGTTATCCTTTCAAGCCAAGTCAATTGTCATGTATGAGGAGATGGACACCTCATAGTACTGTAGGCAGCTAAATTAGATAGAAATTAATATACAGTCAGAAGGGGACTGAGGTGTCAAGGAAGTCAGTCAGGAAAAGATAAAGATGTCAGAACTGTCGCTGGAGGCACACCTGAAGAAAATGCAATGATAAACATAAAGATGCGATGACAAGGCCTACGCGCCTCCCTAAGGGATAGTCAGTAGCTTGGAATTGTTATCCCCTGGTCCAGGAAGTCTAGATAGACATCTGTTGCCTAGGTGGTGGCCAGAGCATCAGGCCCATCCCGTCCCAAAAATGACTTTGTTCTTTCCATGTACCCCTGCTACGCGACCCTCTTGCCTATTGGACCAATATTAGCTAAGCAGCTGTACTTGTAATCCTGTAAGTGGGTGACTGTTTGACCCCCATTGTAACCATGTCGAAACATAGCTGTATAGATTATCAACAAAGGGCCTCGGTGGTGACCCACTTCTGGGATCCCTCCTGTCTCTCTGGAGCTATTCCTATTCCCCAGTAAACCTGCCCTACCCTTAGTCTCCTTAGTCCTTCAGAATTCATTCTTCAATTTTGGGGGACACTAACTTGGTGTATTTGACATCTAGCAGGTTGGGAGTTATATTTTCCCCTATATTAAGAACAGAGAGATGAGAAAATATATTCTCTCCTTCCAAAAACCAGAGAGAGAGGCAACTGTTCCCTTCCACACTCGAAGGGACCCCTTTACAGGAGTCATACTATTGTTATGTAAAAGAATCGCTCCCTGAGCCAGCTAGCCCTAGAAGCATTCCCCTTGTTCCGGGACCTCATTTCTCTTTGACATATAAGTACACAGTAAAATACCCGGTCAGTTCTCTGTGTTCTAGGTGGGGAATTGTTTTTAGGAAATTAGCCTGGGGCCATAACCACTTGTCCCTCCTAGAGACAAGAGAAGTTTACTTTCACTGATCAGAACAACTCCATTAACTCTGTGTGCTGCTTTATTTGTTCTGTGTGTGCTAGCACTTTATTGTCATTATTTTCTTTTTAACTTTTAGCTTTTCTGATTATCGTGTCATAATATTTCATTGCAGTTTGAATTGAATCTTCTTGAACGAATGGCACAGAGCACATTTATGTTTACTGCTCATTTCCTAGGTGAAATGATCATTCAAGTCTTTCATCTATTTTTCTATTTCTATGCCTTTTATCGGTTTATTGAGATTCTTTAAAAACTATACACATGTAAATATCTTTTACCTGTATCTTTTACCTGTTGAATTCATTCTCTTAATACTCATTCAAATGAGGAGCAATTCTTAACTTTTACTTTATTTCACTCTACTAATTTTTATTCTTTAAGTTCAAGATGTTTCTCTAGTTCTTAAGAAATTTTTGCAGACTGCAAGATCAGAGAATCGGTATGCTAAGCTTTCCTGTGAAATATTTTGTCTAATAAGATAACTTTGAACACTGTTCACAAATATCTTATTTTCTAATTTTCTTTTGAATTCTCACATGCGTCATAAAATTAAGTTATAAATTTACCAAATAAAAAAGCCCTTACATCTTTAAAATAGTGTCTCTAATCTATAAACAGTTGCAATGGTACTTTATACGAATGTTCTTTAATCCTTCCCCGTGGAAACCACAGTAAAATGTGGCCTATTCCCCTCCTCCCACCCTGAAGGGTACTGGGCTATATTACAAGTATGAATGTAGGTTTTTTTTGGTTTTGTTTTTTTTTTTAAGATGGATTATTTAAGCATTCTTTGAGCACTTTTTTTGAAAGCTCTCTATCTGTTGCTTTAACTTAGGATCATGCTCCTGCTTTCTCAGTAAAGCCAATTTATGGCCTTACAGTATTCATGAGAAATTTTGGGAGTGATGGTCTGGAAGGAAATGCTAATATGGATCACCTTGAGTAAGACTTCGACTGGCTCTGGGAAATTTCGGTCTTCTAAAAAGTACAGTTTTTAGTTATGATTTCCTTGTCTCCTTTGTATTATTTATTTCTTCTATCCTACCTCACTGTCATTAAACTTTTACCTATGGAAATTTTTGATGCAATTGCAACTGATCCAATTATCAGTTTGCAATCTTTATTGACATTATTAAAAATTTACCTTGTCCTTGTATCTAATAATTTGTCTAAATTCTCTTATTAATATTAAGGTCCTCTTGAACTTTCTAGATTTGAGATTATGTCTAGATATTGAAAGAATCAACAGTTTTGTTTCTCCTCTGATTTTCTCATGCTCATTTTCTTTAATTTGCCTTCTTACAGTAGCAAGCATTTCAAGGGCAATGTCGAATATAGCTGATAACAGTAGCCTTTTTTCACTTCCAATCTTAAGTGAAAAACTTTCAATATTTTAATGTTGGCATTATATGATGTACGCATTGGGTTTGTAAGGATAAAGTTCATGGGTAAAAGCTTTTTTATTCCTAGTTTGCTAAATGTTTTAACATAAATCAGTGTTGAATTTTATCAACTATTTTCTCCATCTATTGACATGATCATGTAACTTCCCATTTATTTTAAATATTATTAATTTCAAAATTTTGAACAAATTTATATTCTTGGGTTAAGCCAAGTTTATCATGATGCATTATCCTTTTTAAAAATGGTGAATTTCATTTAATACAATTGTGTTGAAGACTTTTAAATATATGACTAGGAGAAAGATCTGTCAGTAATTTTCTTTTTTGTGGAATATTTTTGCTAAAATTTGGAATAGAATTTATGTTAGCTATGAAAAACCAAATGGTAAATGTGCACCCTTTTTATTTCTCAGGAGATGTTTTTGTAGCATTGGTGCTTTTTTGAATTTAAATGTTCGGTAGACTTTCACCAATCAACTATAGCTGACCAACCGACTATAGGTGACTTTCTCTTTTGAATAGGGAACCCAGGGCCTTTGCACAGAGCTATTTATACAGCCTTTAAGAATTTTTTTTTTTTAATTTTGAGAAAGTGTCTCACTTAAATCACTAAATTGTCCAGGCTGCCTCTAACTTGTGATCCTCTTGCCTCAGCCACCAGGAGTGCTGGGTTTATAGAATTGCTCCACTGTACCCACCTGGTTTATAACTCATGTTTCTTTTTGAGAAGCCTTTTATTTATAGATTGAATTTCAAAATTACATTCCAATGTTCATATTTTTGTGTGCATTTTTAAGTTGCATTTTTCTAAGAATTTTGTCATTTTTCCACTTTCATAAAATTGTCCTTCATATTTTTACTGTTTTAATAGATGTAGAATCTGTAGTATGGTAATGTTGCCTTTTTTGTTCATATATTAGCAGATGTATCTTTTCTTCTAATCAATCCTACTAATTTTAAAAACAGATTTGATTTTATTAAATGACTAAATCACAGTTTTTGGTGTATAAGTAATGTCTGATTTTATTATTTTCATCTTCTTACTAAAGTCGTTTAATTTGCTTTTATATTCCTAGCCTAATAAGATGGGAAGTTTAATTATTGATTTTTATTCATTTTTTTATTATGACAACTATATTTTACACGTACTTTGAGGCTGTAAATTTTTCCATAAACATTCTTTTGTGTTACTTTGCTATTTCCATTCATTTGAAGTATGTTCTAATTTTTATTACAATTCCTTTTTTACATATGAGTTATCTTCACATGTATTTCTTTCTAAACAATTTAGTTTTTCTAGTTATATATTTATTATTTATTTTTAGTTGAATTCCATTGTCCTTATACCATGCAAGATTTAAATCATTTGAAATTTTTAAATTACATTATATTCTAGTATTTGATTAGATAAGTACAATTTCCTTACGTTTAAAAGAATAAACACTTTCAGTGACCTGTTTATATATATGCTATTTAGCTCAAATTTGTTATTAATACCGATCAGACATTCTTAATGGTACTTGAAATTTTTGTCTGAATTTGATCAGTTACTGCATCTGTGATTGCAGACTTCTCTTTCCTATTCTATATTTTTCAATGTTCATTAATTTTTAATCAATTGGCCTTTTTACTTTATCTACTCCTCTTTATCTTTAGCAATTTTCTTTGCATTAAAACATAATTGAGGCCAGGTGTGGTGGCACAACCTGTAATCCTAGCACTTCGGAGGCTGAAGCAAGAGGCTCGCCATTAGTTCAAACCACCCTGGAGTACATAGTGTGTTCAAGGCCAGCCTGGACTACACAGCAAGATCCTGTCTCAAAAAAATAAATGAATAAATAAATAAATTAATTAATTAATTAAAATGATTGATTATATATTAGTATGGGCACAACTGGTTTTTATTCCGTTAGCTATATATTATATAGTATATACTTGTATTCTTTTTTTTTTTTTTTTTTTTTTTTTTTTTTTTTGGTGGGTACCGGGGGGTCGACCTCAGGACCTCGCGCGCCAACAGGCACCCGTGCCGCTGAGCGATATCACCGGCCCCTTTTTCGTATGTGGGTTCCGGGAGTCGAACTCGGGCCCTCACGCTTGCAAGGCAGGCGCTTACGCCGCTGAGCCATCTCACCAGCCCTATACTTGTATTCTTTATCTTCAATGCTCCATATTCTTATTTCGGCTAGATATCTCTTGTAAACAGAATAGAGATGAATTTTCTTTTTATCCATCTTGAAATTGCCCAATTGACCATATGTCTGTTAGAAGTTGGATGAGAAACTCTTTTACGTGAGTAGCCTCATATATGACACCATTGGTAAAGAATGGATAAAAACAACCACCCCTGAAAGAAAAGAGAACTTCTGTTATTTTAGCATGGAGTGGAAATGATGCTGAGTTCTCATCCCAAACTTTTGGAATCAGGAGAGTCTTTATGGGAGGCAAAAAGACCCAATGACTCTGGCTTCGTGACCCAGATACTTCCAAAGTGTGGGTTCTGTACTTTTAAAATATAAATATTGTACCCAGGAAGCTAGTGATCTAGACTTACTGGCGTCTGGGATTGACCGAGGGACCTGAGATGGGCTGCACCCATTTAGTCCTGTTGCATAAAAGTAGACAAATGTCTAAATGATTGCAGATCTATGTATGAAGGTATATGAAAGGTAGAATGTTTCCAGTGGAAGTGAAAGCAAAAGTCCTATATTTAGATTCTGTACATCCTTTGTCTTTACATAAGAGTGCTGAAAAACCAAGAGCAGTTCTATTTTCTCATTCATATTTTAATTGGCATATTGAGTTTCTTTTTATTTAAGAAATGTAATACCATGGTGGGATTTGTACTTAATATCTTCCTATTTCTTTTCTACTTGATCCAACAGTTGTATACTGTATTCTTGTTCAGTGCTTTCTTCCCATCTCTTTCAAAATTAGTGTTTTTCAACATTCTGTCTTACCTTCCTGTTAGCCACGGAGGTACATGCCCTGTTACAGTCAGACACTACACGCATAGCTGACCCATGGTAGGTTAATATAAATGATTGCATTCATTTCTTACCAGAACAACACTATATCAGAACTCGTTAAGACAATTTTTCCTTCCAATTTTTTGGTTTCACTATCATGCATTAATGGTTCTATATATATTGATGAACTATGTAGAATTATGTTTTTGGTTTGTGCAATTCATTGGCATTTACCCACAAACTACCTTCTCATCAGGCACTTGTTTTCATCTGTCTTAAGATGCCTCTATTTAACCTTTATTTTAAGATATTTTTTATGAGAGAATATTTTCTAGATTAGCTGTTACTGTCCTCTAATTAAAAGCACGATTCCTTTTCTTTTCTCTTCCATTGATTTCTTGTGAAATAAATTTAACTTTTATTTTAAATGATACATTCCTTTGCTTTAGATTCATCTATGATTCTCTATTTTTATTATGAGATGATATTTGTAACGTGAACAATTGCAGATATCTATGTCTTTATCTACCTTGATTTTCACAAAATTTTATCTTGATGCATTTTATTAGTTTGAGAATATTCTAATTCTACACCTCTTCAAATATTTCTTCTGTCTCTTTCATTTCTGGGACTCTAATCACATATATTTTAGTAACTTAAATCAGTTCATTAGCCTCTTTTTCATATTTTCCTTTTCAAATATTTATATATCAGTGAAATAATTTTTAGTGATTTATTTAGTTAATTTGCTTTCTTTTTTGATTCATCTATTATTGAGTGCATCTACTAGGATTTAAATTTCACATACATTTTTAGTTCCAGAATCTCTACTTGATTCTTACATACAGTATTCAAGTTTGTGGTAAAGTTCTACATGGTGTTATTATTATCTTCATTGTTTTACTAGTATTTAAAAAATTCGTAATTCCAATGTATAAATCACTTACGTTTATTTCTATAAGCTAGTTTCCCTTGTTTCTCTTTTATTGTCATTGTTATGAGTGACAATTTTAATAACGTTTTTGGCACTATCTCCATTTTTTTTTTTTTTTTTTATGTGGGTACTGGGAGTCGACCTCAGGACCTCGCGCTTGCAAGTGCTTGTGCCGCTGAGCGATATCACCAGCCCTTTTCTTCCTTTATGTGGGTTCCGGGAGTCAAACTCAGGACCTCATGCTTGCTGGGCAGGTGCATACACCGCTGAGCCATCTCACCGGCCCCACTATCTCCATTTTTAAAGGCAATGATTTGTTTGATTTTCTGTTAGAGAACATTTGCTCTATCCCTCATCATCACAAAGTATGGACTAAATGGACTTCGGGTGGGGTTGCATTTTTGGAGAGCTTGGACTATTTCTTAATCATTCCTGTGTTACAGGCTTCAATTGTATAGCTACACACTTGCTGTAGTTACCAAGGTCCTTGATGCTTGGCGAATCCTGAATTACACTTTTTCTCCTTAGTGTTATGAGAATGCCAAGGTTGTTCTGTTTTTTTTTTTCTTGACTTATTAACCTCGTGTCCTGCTTGATAAGAATGCAGGAAAAGACTCGAGGAATCAACTGCTATATGCAGGCACATTTATATTCACCTGTATTTTCTTTAAGATCAGACCTCTTTTTTAGAGGGACTGTGAGTAGAGATCTTGACATCAATCCTCACTTATCTCCATAGTCCATTCTTCCACCCAGGACTTCCAAGGTCCTTTTAGTAGAGTCTGCTGAGAACAAGTTCCTGAAGAGAAGAACTACACACACACACACAAAATGGGTTCATCTGAAAGAAATTCCTTTCTTCCAAGATCCTGACCCTTCAAGCCCTGAATGCCTTATCATTCTTTTTCCTTTAAACTTACTTGGAACATTATATTACTGTTGATGTTTGCCAATTGGCCTTTGCTATTAGTCTACGGTAGTTTCTAGCACAAAATAACCTAGACCGGATAGATTAAACAATGGAAATTTATTTCTCACAGTTCTGGATGCTGGAAAGTCTAACATCAAAGTGCGTGCTGATTCAGTTCCTGGTGAGGGGGCTCTTCCTGACTTGTACATTATCTCTTGTGTTCTCCTTGGTTGGAGAGAGAGAAATCAAGCTCTCTGGTGTCTCTTCTTATAAAGTCATTAATCCTATCATAAGGGCCTACCCTAATGACCTCACCTAACCCTGATTATTTCTCAAAGCCTTCCTCTGCACATACAGTCACAGTGGGGAATCAGGGCTGCAGCATATGGCAGGGACAGGGGCCGCACAAATCTGTGGCATCTGTGTTCACGATGTCCTACCATGGAGGGAAGACAGTGAATACCAACACTTCCTGTTTGACGACTCTGTTCTGTTCCTGCAACTAGGTTGTTAAGTGAATTGGTCGCTAAATGAGGACTTGTGTATAGTTTGTGCATTACAATACTCAGAACAAAGAACTGCTCAAAGGAAACTCCAACTTTATGACTTCGCTTTTATTTGCATAACTCTTATATACAGTACAGTAATGTATATAAGAACGTAAAACTACCATACTATACAGTACAATCAGCAAAAATTACAGTGCTGTGTAAACAAACTGTACTGTACAAAAATAAATACATCAAGGCTCTATAAACAAGATGTTCTGAATTGTGCAAACAAAAAAAACAAGATAGGTGGTAAATCCAAGCAGCAGGATGTAAGTCCAAACAGGGCACTTTGGTCGTAGGTCTGAGCAGTTGGTAAGCAGGTAGGTCGTTAAAAGAGAAGTATCTGCAGCTAGGGTGAAGAAAGAAAATGTTTCTGAGCAAAGAGGGGGCTGAAGTAACAGCGTGTTTGTAATTTACAGTACAAAGGCCTCAAGCAAGACTGGAAGAAACATATAACTGTTTAACCCAGTAGAAAAGAAAATTCATTCACTTCAAAGATCACACGATTGCTTATTCCTTGAACTATGCTGCTCATTTCATCAGATTGCCTGGGGAGAAATTGGGGGAAAAAAAGTCAAAGTCACAGTGGTATCTATCCCTTGTTTTCTTATGTATAGCAAAAAGTAAAGAGGCTCAGGTTACTAGTATGCACAGAATATTTACCGTGAGAAATAACATTTAAAGATTTGTGCATAAGTCTCTTGATTTATTGTAAATGCTGTATTTACTTTGGAATTTTTTTGTTTAAATTATTATATTGAGTGACTTTGTATCAGCTTTTCTGTTGCTTCTCAAAGTCTCCATTTTAGGTAAACTGTTGAAAGTATAAAGTTTGTTGTTTCTTCTGTATCTCTTCCACAACCAGAAGACTTCTAACATGTTGGAGTGGTACAGTCTCAAAACTTGACACTTAATACTTCCTGACCTCATATGAGCTGAGATGTTACAGATAGTTTGATTTACTTGAGCATTGATTATTTATGTTCTCTTGTTTTTTAAAGAAACTATTCTGGAATTGACATTTTTGTATTTATTCTGGCATTTCATAACCAGCCAGCTCAGCATAAAAATCTATAACCAGTATTCTGGCCTATTCTTTATCCTTTATCAGCTGTAACACCTCTCTACTGTTTAAAGAACATAATAAAGTGTTATATGGAAACTCCAAACCATAAATCTTTAACAAGGAAGTGGTTTATTTCTTTCCTATTTACTAGTCCAGAGATATGGAAGCACTACATGAAGACACATTGATAGGCTCTTTTGTGCTACATGGCCACCTAAATATCCAGTTAACTGTACCTTATTGTTCTACCATTGGCTAGGTGTATGTACCTATTCCATCTTCTGTGTAGACAGGGAGGATTGGGATCTGACTCACTAGAACAGTCTCTTATATTTCAGCTTTCTGATGGCAAAAGAGAGAAGATACTCTTCTAGTCACTTTATGATCAGAGCTCAAACATGGATTTTGTTTGTATTCATTTCAAAACATTATATAACCAAACGGATTTATAAGGGAGGGCTGGGATATACAGTGATTACATAGACTTGGCTTAAACTAAGGCAGTTATATTCCTAAATATTAGAGAAATATTTTATATTACAAAGTAATTTGCAGCCTTTGGCCCTGAGCCTGTCAGGAATTCATAATTTTCTTTTTTATTTTATTTTATAGGCAAAGATTTTAAAGGACTGCCAGAATTTCTGCTGAATCCCTACAATTTCAAATCTATTACATTATACCTTTTCTTTCTCAAAGGTATTTGGGTTTTAATTTTTATATTATCAGTCATTTTAGATTCTTATTTGGCAGAAATGCAATAGGCTGTGAATCTTGGTTTTATGATAAAATTGTAAGATTTCTCCATTATGTGGGGCCAAGGTTAGTCTGATTAAATCAGTGCCTAGATTATTTGACACCTTAATGCTGAATAACAAAGCAGAAAAATGAAAGAGGCTTAAGCTATGTGAATTATTGAGAGTATCAAAGGAAGTTATATTCTGCCATGTTAGGTTCAAATACACAATCAGATTTGGTTGGCTACTCTGAGCATTGGGTTGTGGATAAGATGGTGATTTATAACACACACAATACACTTACTTTTATGCTTAGTAGAGAAGACAAATATTAATTATATAACCAATACTAGTTATATTATTGCTACTTGAGAGATTTATATTGAAAGAAAATGAGAATTCTATAAAGGGGACATTGGAAGGTGACTTACTTTGGTGGATCTGGGAAGAAATCCCTGTATAAAATCCCATCATGTAAGTGAGGGTGGTCTCAAGCAGCAATGTTTACTGCCACCTTTGGAGGGGAATATTAGCAGCGCAACCACAATCCATTTCTTTTACTTCCAGGAAACAGTACCTAGGCTGTGTCCTCTGGTCACCCTGCCAATGAGTTTGCCAGTGTGACTCATTCCAGCCAATGAAAAGTCTGTGTTCTATTCTGAACTGATACCTCAAAGAGAAGCTATACCTCGTGTACCGTGATTTGTGCCTTGTTACTGACTATGCATGACAACGGGACCACAGGGGACAGCGGAGTGATAGCATGGAAGGAATCTGGATTTCTGAATTATTATCTGAATAAAAATAAGTGCTAAGTCTATTTTATATTTTGGGTGAATTTATCATGACAGCTAGCTTTTCTCTAAATAGTATATACTTTGCGATCGTACTCTGATATGCAATATAATCAAGTTACATTCATTCAGATTTAGGCCTTAGAGTCAGCTCATCCATTGGTTAGTCCCACACAATCAAGAATTCAGTTGGAAAATAAAGGAAGAATGTGAGTAATTTAATTCTATTCCTGGACAGGGCCAGCTTCATGGGTGTGTGGCTGGTGTCACATTGGGCTCCCGGCTCAGAAAGGCCCCTCATTTGGTTTAATGTTATGCCACTGTCACATTGAAATCTTTAGTGACTTTTGAACAAAGGGGTCCTCATTTTCATTTGTTGTTGTTGTCGTCGTTTGTTTGTTTTTGAGCCTCATAAGTTATATGGCTCATCCTGCTCCTTATACTAGGTGAATGAGAATGATCCTTCTTTGCAAGAAAAATTTTAAGGTGAAGATCAGTGTCATTGTTCGGGTAAGTTTAAATTCCATGTCTGGTGAGGAAAGGGTGGCCAAAGCGAAAGTCAGTTATGCAAGAGAACAGTGGATTAATATGAAGCAGAAAGACCATGAAATGAAAATATTAGGAAGAGACCACTATCTTGAATAGATTAGGGTTCTGCTTCTCTTGAAGCCTGAGCTTTCAACTAATAGTATTAAAAAATCTTCGTTTCCTCCTCTGAAAATTTGACTGTTTTCTATAATCAAAAAAGCTAATTAAATATATCTTTTAGGGTGCCTAAGTATGGGTTTCCCATCCTGCCAAACCATGGTTTCTACTGAGAATTCAGTTCTACGTTTCACCTGTGTCCTAGTTCCAAAGCGAGCAACATCATACTCTGGCTGCAAGTGGAACTGTACATTGTTGGAGCCACTTTGAACTCCTTGAATAGAATGATACAGTGAGGGAAAAGATCGAGTGATGGACATTGTTCTGATTGGAACTGTGCAGCCGAAGAGTTAACTGAACTATTCACTGAGGTTTGAAATTTAGGTTCTTCATTGCTTATGAGAGTGGCACATTTAATATGCAAAATCATGTTAATTACTTATTACTTTGGCTCAGTATTCTTTAATTTACAAGTTTTTTTCCAACATATTCATGATGTTTAACTTATAGTGGTGTCCCTGAAAGTTACTGTGAGAATTTATTCTACCTATATCCAAAAGACTTGGTGTGCCTGTTTACCTTACTTTTCAACTTGATTGTATTAAGAGTCTTCTGAAGATGTGATCATATCATAAAAGTGCTATACTTGTCAGTCAGTGGATCAACCCACTGACCTTCATAGCTGCATGCTGTCAGGAGGTGGGACTCTGCTGGAGGTAGGTCACTAAGGTGTGCCTTTGGAGGATATGTCTCTCCCTGGCACTCTTCTCCCTCTGCTCTGCTTCCTAACTGCCATGAAGTGAGCAGCTTTTTCACCATGCTCTTCCATGTTCCTGCACTGGAGCCAGGTGACCATGGACTGAAACTTCTGAAACCATGAGCCAGAAAAACCATTTTGAATATCAGACATTGCTCCCAGCAATGGGAAAGCTTATCGATACATTTGGACTACCCAAGAAATGTGTCAGAAATTGATTTAATATACATTTTCTATAAGAAACAGCAGAAAATTAAAGATTCATAAAAACATCATTTAAGCTGGGCGTGGTGGCACATGCTTGTAATCCCAGTACTCGGGGGCTGAGACAGGAGGATTGCTGCAAGTTTGAGGCCAGCCTGGCCTACAAAGTGAGTTCAAGGCCAGCCTGAACTGCATAGTGAAACCCTGTCTCAAAAAGACAAAAACAAAAAACAAAACAAAAACATCATTGAATCGTAAATGTGACCTATGTTTTTCAGTCTATATTAAGATAATAATTTATTATTTTAAAAATAATAAAATATATGAAAATTTAAAGAAAAATAAGAGAAAAATAAAATAATGCAATACATAGTGAGGGTCATTGGTATGGTGATTAGAAAGTAAAGATATTCTGATCCAGTTCTATTTTATGGAGTACTTTCTTTAAACTATCTTTTGCTCAGAGTTGTCAAGAATCAAGCTTACTGCGGGCCAGTGAGATGGCTCAGCGGCGTAAGCGCCTGCCTTGCAAGCGCGAGGGCCCGAGTTCGACTCCCGGATCCCACATACGAAAAAGGGGCCGGTGATATCGCTCAGCGGCACGGGTGCCTGTTGGCGCGCGAGGTCCTGAGGTCGACCCCCCGGTACCCACAAAAAAAAAAAAAAAGAATCAAGCTTACCTATTCTTTTATGTATATTTTATTTATGCTTCTCTGATTACAACAACAAAACTTTTAAATGATCCTTTTACATGTGTTTGAAGATATCCTGCTTTTGTATTTGTAGGTGTATATTTTATCACATTGAAATCACCAAAATCCTGTCACTGCTCTAGGAGGCCCCTGGATTATCTTCATTAAGTCTCTGCACCTCTTGGGATCTGTTCATTTATCTCCTTGGTATATTCTTACATGAGTATGATTCAAACTGAGCAATATAGTACAGGCTATTTTACCTACTTAAACACACATCGTCCTTTCTACTTTTCACTCATTATTGTTTCCATCTAGAATTTGCGGAGCTGACCTATATTCACTGATTAGCCCGGGGACATTCACCTCAGGACCTTCACACTTTCTGTTCCCTCAGTCTGGAGTGAGTTTCCTTCATCTCCCTCACTTCCTGTCTGTGCTCAAATACCTCCTCATTGAGGATGGCTTTTCTAACTATATTAGCTGACCTATTTCTCTGTCACCTTGTCACCACGTGAACACTGTATCTCTGTCTCCTGATTATTTCTTAACATAATAGTCATTATGACCTGATAAAAGACAAAGGTCTTTTTCTTTTAAGAGGATTTAATCTTCAAGAGAATAGGCACTGTTCCCTCTTCCCCCACTATTAAATCTCTAGTGAGTAGAACAGTGCTTGTTACATAATAAATTCTTAGTAAAAAGTTACTGAGTGAATATATGGATAAATGAATGAATGAACTGTGGTTTTTTTCCATAATATGAGAATTGCCAAGGAGTTAGAAAGATGTTTTCCTAACATGACTCAAGGAAAATGTTAGCATTGAAATAGCATAAAACACGTATAAGATGCAATGAAACGGTAAACAGGTGGACTTATGAAAACAGTGATATTTTAAGGAAGACATATTCTCTAAGAGTAAATAATATTCTATTTAAGGATATCACAAAATCAAGTTATTTTAATGTGCATGTCATGAATATATGTGAGCCTTGGAACTTGTAACTTTCTAAATCACATCTCCCCAAAATAATACTTTCATAAGTTAAAAATACAGCTCTAAACAAAATGTGTACATTACTACAAAACAAGGAAATGAAATGAGTGAACAAAAGGGAGAATTTTGTATATCTGGACTTACTGTTTGACCAGTGGTTTTCCTGAAGCTAATTTTTTTTCTTCAAAGTGGACTTGAAAATGCACTGGATTCAGAGTCAGAGCTATATTCTAGATGAATTGGTTGATTTCCAGTCCCACATGGAATGAAGAAATTGCCTCAGAGACATATTTACACTCAAGGCCTTGAAATAAAGATTACCCATTATGGTGAGTCTTGTCAAGATAAATGGCAACTATTCATTTATTAGATCCCTAAAATTTATATCTTCTTTTATAAGCTTGAGAAAACTTAATGCCATGAGGCAATAACACCCCCCCCACACACACAGAGCTTTTATTGAAAGTAATTTTTTGGAACAAATATTTGGAACAAATATAACTCACACTTGCTTTCAAATTACTTTGAAACATTTCATATGATCTTTTCTTTTTCTTTCAAATAGTGACAGTATATAAAGCTCATTCTTCGTAAGGGAAGAATAATTACATGGCAAATATCCAGAATATCTCATATGCTTAAATTGAGATTCTGAGCTCTCTTAAATACCACCAGCATATGGAAAAATTGAAAAACATCCTAAGTAAGCTCGTCTTTTGTATATGTTGGAAAACTTCCCTAGCTTTTTGCAGTAGTCTTTTGCTTGTTCATTTCATGACAATATTTGAGAAGTCCTAGATCACAAGATGACCTTGAAAGGGTTCAAATTTCAGTTTTACACAAAGCAGCCCTTTTCTCTTTTACAGTGAAACTGTACATATGTTTTGTGATGCAGTTGTTGTATGTTGTATGTAAACAACATTTGGTTTAGCACCATGAGACTAGCATTCAAACGGCAACTATCCATGTTACTGCTAGCGGTATGACCTAAGTCAAATCATATCTATTTTATTTTCTTGTTTTAGAAAATTGGTGAAGATTTCATATAGTTAATGGGAAACATGAAGATGATAAATTATTTGGAAATATAAAGTACATTTTTTCTGTCTCACAACAGATAATAATCATTAAAATGATTTATTTAGTTGGTTTTTCTCAACATTACATCTCTAGTTTATAGTCTGAAGTTCTTGGTCTTTGTAAGTTAAAGATTTCAGGGCAGTAATGAAGTCTGTTACCAATAAAACCATCTCTTATGTCTTCAAAAATGTTTCACCTAACTTATCCAAGATCAACACAAAATATAAGCCAGTTTACTGTGTCAAAATGAAAACAAGGCCAAAGTTAAACAAGGAAAGATATCATATGCAAGACCACTGCAAAGGAAGATGCTCTAAACATATGATGTATAAATGTCTGGAGGTGAAAGGAAAAGGCTCTTATGTCTTTTATAAGGAAAACTATACAGAAGGTTAGAAAGAACTGGACATGAGAAATAGAATAAGCAAGTGGCACGATCAAGGAATTGAACAGAAACATTTTTGTTGCGGTCAGCTGATTCTCAGTAAGGCCATTATTAGGCATTTCTGTGCTTAAACCCAAGATTGGTACAAAGTTCAAGGATCTAGAAAAAGGAGAAAACCCTGACAAAGGTAAGTCAATTTACGTTGGCCATATTTGAAGAGTATTTGCCCAAACACAAGAGTAATAAACGTGGTTTTTCTTAGGTGAGAAACCTGAAACATATATCTATAATAAAGAATAAAATAAAGGAAACATGAAAGGAAACAGGCAGACTTGTTGAGATAGAAAAGGGAAGTAGGGGGTGGGAAAACATGGGGGAGGGTAAAGGACTTGAAAATCATGAAAATAGGCTGTATACATGCACTAGTTCCCCCAAGCAAATGTAACTATGATGTATTGCAAATGTACACTAACAAAAAAGAGTAACAAGTTTAACACAGCAATGTGTTAGTCAGCTTTCCCATCACAGGGACACAATACTCAACACACAGCTTAAAGCATTAGAGGTTTAATTTGGCTCACGGTTTCAGGGGATTCAGTCCTTACCTGGCTGGCTCTAAGACAAGAACATAATGGTGGAAGGATGTGGTAGAGTGAAGGTGCTTTAGTTCATGGTGGCTGGGAAGCTGAGCAGGGGGAAAGTGCAAAAGCTGAAGGAGAGAGGGATAAGATATAGACATCAAGGTCACACCTCCATGACCCACCCAGACACACCCACATGTGTGCTTCATTAATCCCCTGGGTGCCTCCCATACCAATGAAATTGAGAGTCCTTTTCCACTGTCACAGGCCATGCTTTTTTCCTCAATACCAAGTATTAAGAATATCATGTGACTATGGGTGTTATTCTCCCCGCTAATGTATTGATTAGTGTTCTCTAGGTACAAATGCAGAATGCAGGTACATAGAAAGACAGACAGACAGACAGGGATTAATATACACAATCCAATTAACAAAAATATGAATGTCCATAGTTTCATAAGATTTCAAAAATTTAATAAATTTCTAAAAAGTTTACAAAGTGATTTAAAAGAAAGAGTAGTTATTACTGAATAAGTAAACATGTAAAAAATGGATAGTCATGAAAAAGTTGAAAACTAAGAAGTATTCTTGAAAGAAAACAGATTTTTATACAGAGATGTGTTTTAATTATAGTCTGAGACCAAACATGTTACCATCTCATCAGGAAAAGTATATTAAAGATGGGTACATAATTAAAATATTCCAATATTTCACCCCCAAAGGCTAGACAAACGATGACAGAAAGGAAAAAAAAATTCTTAAGATGTCATGCATACATTGAGGATGTTCTGGACTGAATTGTTCTTCAAAATTAATAGCTCCAGTCAGTGTGACTTTTTTGGAGAAATGATCATTATGGAGGTAGCTACATTTCAATGAGGTCATGAAGGTGGTTTTTAGTCCAGTAGGTCTAGGGTCCTCATGAAAAGAAGAGATACCAGGAATGCACTCCACAGAGACAAGACCATGTGAAAACACAAGAGAGCTGCCACGCACAAGAAGAGAGGTCTCAGGAGAAAGCAACGATGCTGTCACCTTGATCTTGGACTTCAAATCTCCAGAACTGTGACAAAACCAGTTTCTATTATTTGAGCCATTCGATGTCTGGTAGTTTGCTTTGGCAGCTCTAGCCAATTAATACAGTGGGGTACAAATCAAGGAAAATATATAAGATAGAAATATATTAGATTATGAGCACTAGGAAATGGGATGAAATTGAGAAAGAAATGAAGACATAAAACAGATACCCACTTTAACAAGGGAGAAAAAAATGGTGAGTAAGTACTCAATTAAATTAGGAAAGATAAAAGCAAGAGAAAAAATTTACTGAAACTGATAAAACTAAGAATTGCAGAAGGAATTTAATAAAGTATATAAGTTGATATATATGACTAGATAATACTCCCAATAAAAATAACTACTGCATTTGGTAATTTTTGTATAAACTAGGCAGTTTCTCAGAGCTTCTGATACACATCTTGACCATCCATGATTATGCTGAAGAATCACTGCATATGGTAATGAAGTAAGAATTACCATTCACATTATTTATATTGAATGAACTATTAATGATAGTAGTATTTATATTGGGAATAACATCACTAACTTGTTTGACATTGTATTTGTCAGCCTTTTGCTACTATAACAAAATACCTAAGGCAGGTTGACTTTACATAGGCAATAGGTTTATTTAGTTCAGAGTTTTGGAGGTTGAATGTTCAAACTGTATGGTGCAGCATCTGCTGAGAACCACCTGTGCATGTTCACTTCATGGCAGGTGAGCTGGCCTTTATTCAGAGCCGCAGAGCCTGAATGTGGTGCATAGCGCTAGATGGGAAGACGCAGGGAGCACATGTGTCTCTCTGGTTTCTCTTCCTCCACTTATAAAGCAACCAGGATTCCATCATGGGGGCTCCATTTTAATCACCTTATCTTATCCTGACCACTTGTCCAAGGCCTTGCCTCTACTACAGTCAGATTAAATTACCACTGTTTTAGGACCATTAACATATGATTTTGGAGAGTAAAGTCTTGTGTAAATTCAGGGAACAATCTGTGTGCAAATCATAGCCATATATAAATGCACCATTGGTTTTAATTTGCATTTAGGATTGCATTTTTCATGCTTTGATTCCAAGTAAGGTTTTTAATTCTAAAAATATAACTAATTGGAATCGAATGCAGGAATTAATTATTTCAGTGAAGGGGATTATCTGTGGGCGTTTGTCCTGTGGAATTTATAGATCTACCTGAGTGTCTTAAAAATAAGACTATAGCAATAAACATCAGATATTTTTATTTTACTCATGCAAGTTCCATTTTTTAACCTAAGATTTTAAGGAAAACCAACCCATTGTGAGCAGTTAGGTTGAATATTTATATAACACCTAGTCAGCATTCTATATGATATTGAAATTGTCCTTGCTGAATCAGCAGGAACTGTAGCTGCCACATCGCCTGGGGCAATGACTTGTTTTCTCCCTTGTCCTTCATCTCCCTGGCATTCAATGCTGTTTATTCATTATTCCTTCTGGAAAGATTTTTCTCTCCTGGGGTTTTGTTAAACCCACCATATCAAAAATTCCTTCTCAATTTTATAAGCTCATTTTAACTCTTTTCTGTCATACATGGATGACTCTTATACAATAACTATTAGTCCTTTTTTCTCTGTATTGGAGAAACCTTACCTTCCTATATGGCTTCAAGAGGTATAATCAAAGTTTCCATTAGGTAGTAAGCATTTGTGTTTAGAAAAATATGGTCACTACTCCTTTAAAGTAAAACTGAATGCACACACACAAAGGACAGCAAGAGCAAGATTGAGACTTAGAGTTCTTTCTTTTTTCTTTTTTCTTTTTGAGACAGTGTCTCATTATGTAGTTCAGGCAGGGCTGGAACTCACTATGTAGTTCAAGCTGGCCTTGAATTCACAGCCAGCCTCCTCCCTCAGCCTTCCCAGTTCTGGGATCATAGCCCTGTGCCACCACGCCCAGCTTGAGAGACTTGGAGTTCTAATTGATAGCACAAACAAGGAAGTAAGGATATTGGAAGAATAAAATAAATGATTGAAGGTAAGAGGAGAAAATGTGACATAGTAAGGACAGTATAGAACATAGTAAGGACAATATAGATTGAAGAACTTTCAATGATAAAGATATGCAGTATTCGATTTAATGTTTATTTTTTAATGAAAACCTACAGAAAGCATCAGATTCTTCTTCTTTAGCCCTATTATATAGAGTTAAGTTAGACAGAAATTAATAGGCAGTCAGAGAGGGATTGGGCCCTCCAGCATGTCAGTACAAAATGTGATATACATCAAAATTGTGGATGCAGGCAAATTTAAAGAGAGCCAGACATGCCAGCCTCCCTAGAGATGAACAGCAGCTTGAGATTATAGTGTAATGAGCACCACCTGGTCCAGTGAGCCTAGCGAGTACATCAAATGTACAGGTAGGTAACCAGAACACCCTGATCCATACTCCCTTCCCTTTCCAGGAATCACTTTGCTCTAAGCTAAAAGCTATCTATAAGTTAAAGTTAAAGATGTGCACCACACACCCTTACTATGCTCCTCACTTCCATATTGGACCATTATTGGCTAAGCAACAATGCTTGCAATTTTATAGGTTGATTGTAGTTTGACCCATAGTTACCCAGGCTGTAACTTTGTCGTATAAAATGTTTCAGTGGCCTCATGAAGAGCCTCAGTGGATACCCACTCCAAGACCCCTCCTGAAAACCCAGGAACTATTCTTTTTCTTTTTATTTCCAACAGAACTCTCTGCACCTCCTCCTATGGTTTATGACTTCATTCGGATGTTGTGAGGCCATGAGTTCCATACGTACCCAAACGATGCAAACAGCCCTTTTTGAATACCTTTACCTTGGCACTAAGTACATTTTCCAGAAATTCTTCATGGATCAGTAATCCCTCTGGACTCCAAATTACTTTAGAACAGAAATTATGTCCTTCGATGCGAAAATAATACCCCACTTCTAACTGGTACTTAAAAATGAGCAACTTAATTACAACAATGAAGATCTTAACGTTGGTTATTGGGCATTCTCAGTTCAAAGGAAAAGAGACATAAGTAGGGCCAGCAACAATGACCTGTTTTAAGAACCGAACTCCACAAAGCAAGCCCCAGGTCAAATTAGCATATTTAAATTTGTGAAAAACCCAGTTTTCTGGTAGACCATATTGTTATACTCAAGAGCACTTTTTACAAAGTTATTCAGACTTGTGTTTAAGTACAAGGCTTTGCCATTTCCTGGCTTTGCAATTTGTTGCCATATACTTAATTTATCTAAATTAAAATTTCTGAATTTCTAATCTTATTTCATAGTTATTTAAAGAATTAAATTATTAAATAGAGGAAAATGAGTTAATGCTTAACTAAAGTAAATTTAGTACCTGCCATGTTTTTGCAGACGAGAAAGGATGTTACAATAGTTTTAGACTGATTTTGCTTAGTTTTCAGTTTCACCCAGAGCTAACTGTAGCAGCATGCAGTCACTTTTTATTTATGTCCGAAGAGAGCATTGTTAAAGAATTGGAAACAAATTCTATTTTTTGTTTGAAGAACCCAACTTCTGTGTCTGAGGGCATAGCACGAAATCACTTAGGCAGGCAGAAGCAATGTGATTGTGCTTACTGGGCCTTGCTGGATGTGAGTTGTAAATTCGAGGTGAGTACGGTGACCTTGGGATCCAGCAGGAATTCTCCAACGTGCCACTCCCCCAAGACATCAGGAAATCAGCTATTCATGTGAAACAACAAAATGGTGAAAACAACTCAATTCATTTTCTTAAAAATATTCACTTTGTATTATCTTACCTTCTGATTGCAGAAGATGGTGAAAAAAAAGTCTAAAATTTGTCTGAACTGTGGCACTTTAGCTTTACCAGTAAGAAAAGAAATATATCTGTAATTCACTTTGTAGAACCCATTTCTTCTAGCTTGCTACAGAGATAGCTGCCACATCTAATTGTGTTTATGTAGTTTCTTAATTTGCATGAAAGAAGATAACATAAGTGAAAATGCAAGAGAAAGACTAATTTAGCTGACTAGCCCAGGCGAGTGGAATTTGTTATTCATTAAATGCTAATGAGCTCAGCACCCAGGTTTTATTTGTCTCACTCTATTTGAGATTTGAAAGGTCTTGCAATACAGTTAAAGTCTACAATAAACAGATATGTGGAATTAAAGTCCTGCCTTTTCTCTTGTTTCCATTTGATAGATACACAATTATTGCTTAGCTAGGCAAGCTAAGTAAATCAGTGTGGAACCATATGTTTTCTTTCTGTTTAAGAAAACGATTTAATCAAAATGAAGCTCTTGACATGTGTGTGTTGTCCTTAATTTCTATACAGTGTAGACATTCTTCTTGTGTATACTGGAGTCAAGCCTACTTTTAAAAATAGAAAAATCAGATGGAGTGTGGATCAATTGAACCTGTTCGATCATATCCATTTTCTTTTTACCATTCGAGCGTTATTTATTAGATTCTTTATATTTTCTATTACTGCTTTATATAAAATCCAACAGGTAGAAAGCAATACCATATATAGCGACAGTATAAATTTTACATTTTTTTAACATAGCATTTTTTTTTTTTTGTGGGTACCGGGGGGTCGACCTCAGGACCTCGCGCGCCAGTAGGCGCCCGTGCCGCTGAGCAATATCACCGGCCCCTTTTTCGTATGTGGGTTCCGGGAGTCGAATTCGGGCCCTGGCGCTTGCCGGGCAGGCGCTTAAGCCGCTGAGCCATCTCACCGGCCCTAACATAGCATTTTAAAAACCAGTTTTTTAACCTAATTTTTATTAGTAGATTATTTATTGATGAACTTGGTCGATATGTAGAATTACTGAGTTTATTTAACTTTATAGGTCATTTGTTATTGAAATTATTCTGTATGTGGTATAGGCTTTTACATTACAATATTCTATATGATGAATGCAAGAGAAGAATTGTGTTTCATTAATCACTGTTCATCTACAATCAAAACCACTGGTGTTCATGGTATTTGTTAGCAATGTTTTTCTAATTAAAAACACTCTAGTCTAATGCAAACTCTGATTCCCATAGAGATTTAATTGAGAATGAAAAGTAGCTAAACTTTCTTTTTTCTGTATACTGTATATAATAGAGCCAGAAATCTACCAATATTTTATGGGTTAGATTACTACAGCTCTTGTAGCGATAGAATAGTTTAAGTTTTTATCAGAGAACACATACCTGGTGGTTGATTAATGGCTTATGTTAATATGTGATGCATTTATATAAGATTCACTTGTATAACTTTGCAAGAACAAATCATATTTTTTAATGGGCTAGATTATTACTTTTTAAACCTATTCTCTTTCTGGCATTCAGATATGAACAATATTTAGCAGTAACAAAAGACAAAAGAAAGATGTTTCATTTCTTAGAATTTAGGTTATTTTTCAGCAAAATATCTCCCACAGATAATTGTAACAGTGGTTGAAGAATGCTAACAATTTTACTTTTTTTATGTACCACTTCTAAAGGCCTCAACCTGTAAACACATACAGAGATATTTGCTGCATCGAATTGGAAGCTAATCATTTTTTTAAGAAAATGCTGATTTTGGAGGAAAGAGACATGAGGAACATGTAAGAGAAAGAACATGAGCTCGTCAGAGAAATAAAGTTCAAAACACTGACATAGGGCCGGTGAGACAGCTCAGCGGCATAAGCGCCTGCCTGGCAAGCGTGAGGTCCTGAGTTTGACTCCCAGAACCCACATACGAAAAAAGGGCCAGTGATATCGCTCAGCGGCACGGGCGCCTGCTGGCGTGCAAGGTCCTGAGGTTGACCCCTGGTACCCACAAAAAATAAAAAAAATAAAAAAAATAAAACTACTGACATAGCTCCACGACCTTCCCAATTTATTTGTATTGCAATTTTTGGTTAACCAGATTTCATATCACTATTGGGCATATGGTTGAGAGGCCCTGTGATTTCAAATTGTACATCATTAGTATCTGATTTATATTAGCTATGAATTAAAAGCTCAGAATATTACTCTCTGATCAACTTACATATATTGTTTATTGTTTTTCCATAAACAAATGAAAGCAGAGCTTTCTTTACCCTGTTTACTGCTATCTTTTAGCACCTGAAAACAGCCTGGAGTGTCATATCCTTCAGTAAATATTTGATAGAACAATAAATCACTTGTTAGCTAATTTTTAGTTGTTACTGATTTCATTTCAACTATTGTTTTTCTAAAACTTCTGTTATTTCTGCCTTAGGATATATTAAAATGAGGACCTTCAAAATGTATTTAAAACTTTATTATTCCCATTCTACTTCAACCTCTTAAAAAAGTATATAATAACAAAATTTAATTCAGTCATATTAATACAATATAAGACAATTTCAAAGTGATTAATAAGTGGCAGACTTTGAAAATATTTTCCTAAAGCTATATGTTTACTATTACAAACTAAATAAACCTACTTTTCTTGACTGTACTACTTTGACTTACTGCTATTACTTCATGGAAAATGTGCATTGAAAAATGAATTCTATTTTATAACACACAGATGCCCATGCACTATTTGCAACTCAGAAAATAACTTAAAAAAAAAAACAAAAACGAAAAACAACATTGCTTGCTCTCTTTGACCTCATGGTCAAAGTCCAAATTACTTCTTCAAATTGAGAACTGAAACAGTGGCCTCTATTATGGATGTTCTGTGGACCCTCTGACCTATTGAAGTATTTGTGACAAGTGTAATCCCCCAAAGATGGAGAAATTTGAGATGGGCATTTATTGTATTGAGTTATTGGATGTTATCTTTTTGTGTCAGGTTAAAGGGAATGTTTTTGTTTCTCAGTAAAAAGTTTATAGAAAGGCTAGAAGGTTACTATTATTTGCTTAAGATTACTGCAGTAACACAACTGCCATAGGGTGCCGATCACATACGTCAAGGCTTTCCTGAGGTTGACGAGAAATACAATTTGAGAAACTGTTCAGTTCTGAAAGTGAGTACAATATATACTTAATTTCTGCCAATTGACTTTTGCTCCTTTATCCTGTAGTGTAATAAAGAAAGCTCCCCTCGGCTACCTGCACCCACATCCCTCTCAGACCAAAATCTGGGAAGTGACATTAAAAAGTTTCAAATCTTTTTTGCATATAAGAAGAAAGATTTTATTCCTGCTTCCCATCGACACTTAGTGGCAACACCACTGACTCGACAGGCAGAAAGGGCTGAGAATTTTCTCTAGATTTCTTCTGGCCCATAAGTCACAGAAAAGCAGCAACAGTGGTGGCGGAACGTAGCCTGGAGGATGTGGACATAGTAGACTGCAGATTGCATTGTCTAAATGACTGAAATTCATAAAGAGCTGTGACAAATTTAATCCACCAAAGCTGAGGTGTTTAACGTGATGCTCAGTCACTAGGTGTCATGATTTATATCATAGTAGGTATCGTTTGGGATAATTCCTGAAATGCAAAGCCTCACAAGATGACCCATTACCAGGCTGGATGCCTTTTTCTTGGTTTAGTCTGTTATTATCTTCAGGTTAATGCTTTATCCTCTTTTCTGCCTTTTACGTCTTAGTTCTATTTCTCAGATTCCTCTTTAAACTAATGTGATCTCCAGACTTCATCAGTTGCACATCTATGTGTGCAATATCCATCTGACTGTGTCCTCAGAAAATGAAAACTAGAAATTCCATTTGACCCAACTATTCCCCTTCTAGGTATCTTCCTAAAAGAGTTAAAGACATTATACTACATGTCCACCCATGTCTGTAGCTGCACAATGTGTAGAAGCTGGATCTTGGAAGTAGCCTATATTTCCATCAACAGATGAAGGGATAAAGAAAATGTGCTATTTACACACGTTGGAGTACTACTCTGCCATAAAGAAAGATAAACTTGAGTAATTTCTAGGAAAATGGATGCACTTTGAGACCATAAGGTTAAGTGAAATAAATCGGATACACGAGGTTAAATATCATGTTTTCTCTTATGTGAGAAACCCAAATTATAAATAAAGAGCAAAACAAAAGACAGATAACAGGAGGTAGGGAGATAGATCTTTCTCAAATAGGAAGGAGATCATGAGACGTGGGGAGGGGGACAGGAGGGGAGTGGAAGGGGTTGAAAAAAAGAAATGAGATGTGTTGTGTACATGTACCAAATCCACATAAGGAATGTAGACATTATGTACTGCAAATGTGTACTGATAAAAAAATTTTGAACTATTTGATACTTATATTTGTGTTTATATAAATTATATACATGTTTTGTTATACTATAACATTATGTATCAGTACAATAATATAAATTTCATGAAGAGGATGACAAAACACGTGATTTTTCTCTTGATTAATATAATTTCACTGTCCAACAGAATAAAATACAAGACTCCAACATACCCTGGTCAAGTCCTTGTATAGTGTAATTCTCCAACCTCAACTCATACCAAGCCATCTCTTTTCTCTGTTTATTAAGTTCAAGAAATATTAATCTTATTGAATTTCCTTCAAGAACTACTGTAAATACAAATACTGACATACATTTTTATAGTACCTTAGATTAATTGTTCATTCTTGTCCTCTGCTAAACTATAATGCTGTGTTGAGATGGGTCTTAGTCATCTCTCTCCTCTCCTCTCCTCTCCTCTCTTTTCTGTCTCTCTGTCTCTCTCTCTCTGTCTCTATCTCATGCATGTGCACACACACACACACACACACCTTAGTTTGTAAAATACAATGAGTACCCAATATACAATTTCACATTCTATATTCATCAAAACTATTTCCCAGTACATACATATTAAAAGTCCATACATTCATTTCATGTTAACTCTTCAGTAATCATTTTATTAATGAACACGTGTCATTTTTTATTGTGACAAAAAATGGGGCATCTTGTGTACCTGAAGAGAAGCATAATATCCAAATCCTCCAAAGCAATCTACTTTTTGGTAGCAAACCGATAGATAACAAAGCAATAATAAAAATAATTATCTAACTTATGTAAAAATATGAGAAATTTTTTGGAAAACAATCTATGTGGTATACATACTTGCAGATAAGTATGATTATATCTCTGTTAAAGATATATGTAAAGGGCCGGAGAGATGGCTCAGCGGCTTCAGCGCCTGCCCGGCAAGCGCGAGGGCCCGAGTTTGACTCCCGGATCCCACATACGAAAAAGGGGCCGGTGATATCGCTCAGCGGCACGGGCGCCTGTTGGTGCGCGAGGTCCTGAGGTCGACCCCCCGGTACCCACAAAAAAAAAAAAAAAAAGATATATGTAAATATAAAAGTTATAAGATTGGATAATGAAACATTAAATATTTAGTACAATTATATTTAAATATCTAACTTGACAGATTATTTTAAAATTATAAATTGTGACATCAAAAATTTTAATAAAATATATGGACTGGACTATTATGTCTATGCTTCCTCTGAGAGATTCTATAGGTCTTAAGCCATAAGGAATACTATAAAAACTGTATAAACATATAAACCTCATAGAGGAAAAATAAGTTTACAAGAAACAAACATTTGGGCAGATCATTTGCATAAAATTCACTATTCTAAGAAAAGTTGAGAAATTTGTGAAGAAATTTAGACTAATGCAAACAAACCCTTTTGAAGGATTCATTCACCCATATAATTAAAATATTTTATTTCCATTACCCTAAGACCTCTGTGTTCCTGGCTTCCTTTTTTATTCTAATTTTATGAGCAGCAAGACATAAAGGGGCGTGTGGGGTGAGGAAGGCTCTACTGCCTTGCCCTATTATCTATTATAGGTGTAAGGAAAGAGGGAACAGCGGCGCTCAGCGAGGATGGATCTGGGCCTCAAATGAACAAGTGAGAAGAAAAGTTCTTTACTGTTGTCTAATTGTATTGAAGACCAAAATTCAACATAATATAATTTATATAGAAAGTGAAACTTTACTCATTTTGAATTACCTAGTCAGATTAATAGCGGTCACAGCTGAAAGAATGCTAAATTCTCTGAAATTACAAAAGCGAAACTCGTGGTCGATCATCCCTTGAGCAGACCCTTTCATCGTTACACGTTTAACCGGGCCCTGCCTGGACTCTGATTGCATTTTTATTTATTTATTTATTTATTTATTTATTTATTTATTTATTTATTTTTTTGTGGGTACCGGGGGTCGACCTCAGGACCTCGCGCGCCAGTAGGCGCCCGTGCCGCTGAGTGATATCACCGGCCCTTTTTTCATATGTGGGTTCAGGAAGTCGAACTGGGGCCCTCGCGCTTGCCAGGCAGGCGCTTACACCGCTGAGCCATCTCACCAGCCCTGATTTCATTTTTATTAAGTGGCTCTGTTTTGTTGTCTTTCAGTGATCTAAAGTTATTTTCTGATGTTTTATAGAGCATTAGAAGTACTTTACATACATCACTTTTTACTTTTGACTTTTTCCAGTGGGATGCTTTTTATCTTGATTTTGCTTATTAATGACCAAAAACTTATTTTCTGCTGTCCTTGCCATTTGTTTGCATTATTGGACAGGTGAGGAAAGAGGAAAATAAATTCTCAGTTCTAGTTTAATCCACTAACCCTGTGTGAATAAAATCCAAATGGAAAGGGACCTTTAATTGCACTAGTACATTGTATAATGTGGGTTTGTGTTATGCTGTGTAATCTTGGCAGCTTCTACTACAAATAGAAATAAGAAACGTTTATGTTTTTCTAAGTTTTGCTCATGTTACTGTCACTTGCTGACATTTCTGAAATAAGACAGGAAGTAGTTTCATTCGAACAAAACATTCCGACATACTGAGTATAGAATCTGCCTGGTGCTGCTACCTTACATGCTTATAATTTTTGCTCACAAAGACCTCGTCCATGCGAGATGCTTGTAAGCATCTTGGTTCAGTTGCCTTCCACTGTATCTTCCCAGCAGGCTTGGTTTACTTGTTCTGGATATCTTAGCAGTTCAAAAGGCAGTGACTAATTTTTATGCTAATGTTTGTCTTGGGGGCTTATGAAGGTTAAACTGAAGCAGAAGCCGATCAGCAGTTTGAGGTCCTCTGAGAAGCTTGTTCTCACTGAAAACCCCTGAAAATAAAGAACAGCTTATTCTCCATGTGTTCTCTGTGTGTCCTCTGGACACGTGCTTTGCAGGGTTCACAGACAGTTGAGACTCCTGATTTATTTTCAGTGATGTTATTTGCTGCCCTGTACCAATGTGGGAACAAGGCCTGTTCCACTGGCTTTGTGTGGGTGTCACCCTCTGAATGTGTATTCCTGTCCCAGGAGATTTGGGGTCAAGAGCATCAGCTACTCAACTTTCCTGTGTAGGTTTGATCTCTCACCTTATTTTTGGAAACTGGTAACTTTCTTTTATTTGAGTCAAAATCAGATTTAAATTTAAAATAGATTTGTTAAGTTTTATGTAGGATTTCTGGTGTTGTGGCAGAAGAATATTTAAATTCCTTTAATCCACTGTTTTACAATGACCACGACTATTCTATAAATCAATCTCTTTAAGCCACTTAGCAAGGTTTTGTGCTCCAATCACATGCAGGTATTTCACAGTTTATATTCACAGAAGAAAAGGGAATAATAGTTACATTAAAAAATCATTTAAAGGCTCTATCTGGTCTAGCTCAGTGGTGTATGTCTGTAATCCCGGTTACTCTGGAGGCTAAGGCAGGATTTCTGGAGCCCAGGAATTTGAGACCAGCCTCAGTGACATAGAGATACTGACACAAAACAACAAAAAAGTGCGAATTTGAAATGTGTTTCATTTTCTAAAATCACTAATTTAGTTACTTGTTGAGAATTAAGCAATCAACATTCACTATTCAAACTTTTTTTTAATAAAGGAGAAAGGAATATATACATATCCTATAGTTCAAAGTTATTTTGTTGATTGTGTGCCTACTACACTCGTACATGTCATAATGAAAGTGTTCAGTCTTTGCTAATTTTTATTACACAGTGCTCCACATCCCCCTTTGGCCATATTTTATAAATACACAAGGGCAATGTGTGATAGTTTTTTGGATTTATATGCTGAAGCAGCTGCCATTGTGCTTTCGGAATAAGCTTCGATGAACAGCTTCCAATAGTTAAGGACCATCTAACCAACTTCCACCCTGTAAGATGTTGATTTCCTTTCATTATAAATTAATGCCCATGACCACATAATTCTGTTAAATTTCTGGTGATGTTAGGAAGATACAGAGAGACATATTTATATTAAATAGGATCACTAGGACAATACTGAAGTCTTATTTTATTATTACCATAATAGTTAAATGGAGATGATATTTGAGAGCGCAGCATCAATTCAAATTATCATTACACCCTATCATAAAATATTTTCTTTCTAAACTGTGATATTTTGATTTTTTTCTTGAAATTAGTTTGCCTGAATGAATTAAATCAAGTGGTATGTTTATAGATATTCCTTTATCTATGATTTTAAATCTGTGGTTGAAGAAATACAATTAGAAAAACAACTCTCCATATCTGGAAAAGTTTTACATAATTTTCTATGTGGCTGAAACATATTTTCTCTTTTAAAAAACCTTAGAAAAATACTTAAGAAATGTTAAAAAGGTAGTAGAGCACATTAACTCACATCATTCACTGTATAATTTGAGGGATTCAAAATGGGTCATTAACTATAATTTAGCAATGCTATTCTAAGTGGGGAAAAACAGAAATGTTATTACAAAGCTTGATACTGTATTGCATTTGAACATGTATAGTTATCACACTAATAAAAGTATTTAAAAGGCTTTTTCTTTTGACTGTGAAATTTAATTATATATGGCATCCTCCATAAAAAAGTTTTAGTTGGAGCTTTTAGGCAATTGGTACTTTTATTTCTGTGCAATCCATCTATAAGATCAATTTTCTATTATTTGAAATTATATTATTAATAGAAGGCTATATATATTCAGTTGCAGTTGCTTCAAGAAAAGAAAATATTCATGTTTTTAAATTCTACTTTTCTACCATGTATAGAACCTAAATTACATTATCATTTTTAGCTAAAGCTTTGTCTTATCAGGACTCATCCAAATAACTATTCTATTCAGTAATTCCCTTTTGAGCAAAATCATCATGGGGCTTAATAGAAGATAAACATTTTATATTCATATGTGAAATACTTATTTTAAAAATGTTATAGCATAAATCAAACATTATTTCCAAATGATGACTAAAAGTTAGTCACATTTAAAAATCAGTTTATTATTCAGATCTACATTTGAATCCAATAAAATTAGCTGAACATGAGGACTCATAAGAGATATATATAAGTCAATCATTCTGGTGGATTTGTGCTGCAGTATTTCATTGAATTTCAATTTGTTTTTCTCTATGTATTATGAATTTTGATGGCATTTTATATACATATATATATATATATATATATATATAAATCATTTATATATGTTCTTTTGTAAAGGTCCTGCTCAAAGTTTATTTAGTTTTTATAAAATTTTCCTGTTTAAGAAAATCAATGTATATGTGTCCATTTTTCTGAGTACAAGCCATGTATGTTTCTCATGATCAGTAAATATCTTTTTAAATCTTTCTCCTTCACGCTCAATGCTCTTTTTTGATGAAATCTCATTTTTCCTTTATGATTAACTCCCTTTGTGCTCTTTGCCTACCATATGTTTAAGAAGATGTTCTTCTATATAATCCTCTAGAAGGATTATTGGAATGTTGTAGGTGTTAAATTCTGTAATGCCGTAATGCATGAGGCAATAAGACAAGACAAAGTACTCTTTATGGTATCATTCATTAAGTCCAGAAGTCCTTGGATTAATTTCCCTCTTTTTCACAGTTATCATAGTCTTTCTGTGCTTGTTCATTGATTACAGACAGGGTATTTTATTTGTATGAGGGGAAGTGAAAGATATGGTTTATATTAGTAGACCCAGAAATTCTATGGCATTCTGTAAAATTGTCAGTTTTATTTTCTTTTTTATTGTACTTATGTCACTGAAATATTGAGTTATATTTCAAACCGTCTTTTAGGTATCATGTTTTTGCCAACATTCCTTGGCAATAGTTGTCCTAAGATGTGCGTACTACTCTCATACATTGAACGTGGCCGCTTACTGGCAGAATCAGTAACCTGATTTCTTAGGCTCTGCTTTATTACACATGTACTACAGTGTGGATCTTAAATGACCCTCAAAGGCCTACGTGTTAAATTCTTAGTCCCCAGCTGGACACTGTTGATTGGTGTTGGAAATCTGAAAGACGTGGGGTATTCCAAGGAGATTTTGGATTCTGGCCTTCTCTCTCTCTCTCTCTGTCTCTGTCTCTGTCTCTCTTTCTAGATCTCCTGGGTGCCAAGAATGAGCAGCTTTGCTCTACCATGTGCTGCCTACAATGATGTGCTGCTTTGGTACTACTCCAAAACAATGAGGCCAACTGGCCAGGACTGAAACTTCCAAAACTATCAACCAAAATAACCCTTTTCTCTTTATAACCTCATTATCTCAGGTATTGTGTTATAGTAATAGAAAGTGGACTAACAAAATTTACAGGTTAGTTTTAGAATTAATTTCCAGGCAATAAATGCAATATGCTATATCTTGGCACTTATATTTTATCAGAATTAAAATGACCATTTTTCCTTTTGTGTAAATAGAGACATTTTAATGGGCATTTGTTGTGTGGTGTGAAAATTTTGTAAAACACATTTCTATATATTCCATAAGAATTCTTCCAATTGTTCCTCCTTTCTTCTACAAAATGTAATTATAGGAAACAACTCATAGACAAGAACTTTTCTCTGTCTACTAACAGGTGAAGTTGTTATGAGTAAAGCGATACTAGAACAGATGTTTTACTACTCATTCAGAAAACTTGACAATTTAATTTTCATCTGGCCAAAAATACACTGAAGGGTTAAGTGTGGCTTCTCTTGAGGAAAAGCAGCAAATATAGACAATGGGTTTAGAATATAATACTCTATCAGGCAATGATAGTCGGTTTAATTTTAGTGAGAGATAAAAAGTTATTTAATTAAGAAACAGCACACTGGTAGCTACTACACAGAGTTTATTTCATGGAGTGAAATTCTTTATTGATAAATTTCTTATGTTAATGT
Source organism: Erethizon dorsatum (assembly GCA_028451465.1). Taxonomy (NCBI): domain Eukaryota; kingdom Metazoa; phylum Chordata; class Mammalia; order Rodentia; family Erethizontidae; genus Erethizon; species Erethizon dorsatum. Next base: position 127,771,133 of record CM051826.1, on the reverse strand, counting down.
TCAACACTAGAGAATTCCACCTGCTTATAGACCATCTGTTTTCAGATCAATATTCTACAATCGACAGGTGGAAATTTTAAAACAGAAAATCCAGCTGTTCTACTTTTCTTTTCTTTGACCAAAAGTTCAATTATTGTATTATATGCCACACAGCTACATTTATTTCCTTTGGAGTGTGAGCTTCAGAAATCAGATGATATGAGATGATGTTTGTAGAAATTTTGTATTAATTGTAGTAACATCTAATACCTGGAACTAGTTTGACATTAAAGGGATGTTTCCCCTGTCACTGTGGCAATATATACAGACAGTCAGGTGTGCCTTTGCAGTAGTTCAGACTTGGTTAGTCTTTTGTATGTTTGTATGTAGCATATGGTGTATATAAAAATACTTGGGGTATAATTTTCATCATTTCTATAAATATTCTGGATAACTCTTTAAAATAATTTTCCTTGAGATACCGGTAATAAAAGATTTAATTTATTTTATTCATTTACGTATCTTTTAAACACAGAAAGGTGGTATAATTAGTCATTGGGGAATTATAAATAAGATCTATGAGTTACTACTTTCTATCCACTAGGATGGCTATAATCAAAATACCAGAGAATAACAAGTTGACAAGGACATGGAGACATTGAAGCTCTTATATATTGCTGGTGGAATTTAGAATAGCATAGCTGCTTTAAAAACACCTGGGCAGCACCTCAAAATGTCAAATACTGAGTCATAATATAATACTGCTACCTTAGTTACTTTCCTAGTCACCAAGACACCATGCTGGACAACAATAACTCTAAGGAGGGAAGATTTATTTTGGCTCACGCTTTGGAGAAGTTTCAGACGACAGTTAGCTGGCTCCAAGGCAGGGTGGCATGGCAGGGGATGTGGCAGAGGATAAACACTCTATGGCATGGTGGAGGGAAACACAGGTAGGAGGGTAGGAGATAGACCCTTCCAGGTCGCACCTCCTCCAACCAGGCTTCACCTCCCTATATCATACTTAGCTATAAACTCATCAGTGGACTAATTCACTGATGAGTATCACCTCCCATGATCCAATCACCTCCCTCAAACCCCACCTATGAATGTGTGAAACTTTGGGGAACATTCAGACATAATCCAGAGCCTCAATGCTATTTTTAAATGTATACCCAAGCTAAATAAAAACCTAAATCCACACAGAACCTTTAGATAAGTGTATGTACCAGCATTATTTATAGAAAAAAGTAGAAATAATTCAAATGTTCGTTGATTATAAATGGATAAATAACATGATATATCTATATGAGATATATCATCTGATAATGAGAAAAAGTGATGTAGTGATTCAGCTCATAAGAGAAAACCTTGAAATCATTATGCTAAGAGAAAGAAACTAGTTATAAAAATCCATACTGTATGATGTCATTTATTAAAAATGTCCAGAATGAGCAAATCTATAGACATAAGATTCCTTGAGTTGGAATTTGAGGATGGGGGAAATGAAGGGTGGCTCAAATAATTATGATGTTTTGGAAGGGGTTATGATGATGTTCTAAAATCATAATGAGAGGATGTGTGCACTTTAAATTGATTTTATTGTGTGAAATATATATCAATAAAGATATAAAAATAAAACATTAACAACTAAATCATGGATATGAATTTGATTAGTTATAAATTAAACTTGTTATTTTTTTCTTCTGGTGGGGTTTAAAGAACAAATTCTGCTTTATAACTGCTCGTTAGCTGAGACTCTGCCAAAAGACCTATGAGTGGTTAGAGAGGTGGTGGGGCTGTGATGCTTAATATTTTAAATTTCTTCTTGATATAACTGTTACAAACTTTGACCACCATGCATATATTCAAAGTTACCTGGCTCACCTGTTTGGACTGATCTAGATTGCCCTAATGAATGCTGGTCGCCTTAGTAGATTACCACTTAGTAGATTACTGTATGTATGTCCATTTACCATATACACACACTCATACCCATATATGATAAATACATGTACTGGAGTAAGCCTTTCTTGAGAAAATCTATGTAATTAATGTATTGTTACATTATTTAAAACATTTAATAGGCAATTAAAATTGTATGTATTTATGTGTATTTATGGTATACCTATGATATTTATATATATATACATTACACATATATGTATTAGAATGGCTACATCAAGGTAATAAGTGTGTATTTCCTCAGTACTATTATTTTTGTATGTAATGATGACACGATCTACTTGGAGCAGTTTTCAAACACACAGCACAATGCTGTTAACTATAGTCACCATGATTACAATAGGTATCCTTAACTTATTCTTCCTGTGTAACTGAAATTTTGTGTTCCTTGATCGATGCATACCCTATACCAGCTTCTGGTAACTGCTCCTAGTAAATTCTTATTATTTACACACCTAGGCATCTTGTGTAATTTGGTTATTGTTTTAGTATTTCCTAAGGTTTCATTTCTTGAGATTTGCCTCCATTATAAGGTAGAGTGTGGAAACTTAATCAGATTATGGTGTTCAGAGATGGGACTTTGGGAGGCAGCTTAGATTAGATAAGGTGATCAGGTTGGAACTCCCATCATTTAATCTTGGAGTCATTAAAAAGAGAGGGGAGACAAGAGAAAACACAAGGATATACATGCTTACTCCCTTGTCTCCTGCACTATGATGCCATACACAATCTCAAGACTTTGCCAGCAAGAAGGTTATTTCCGGACGTGGTCCCTTGGCATTGTACTTCCTAAACCATGAACCAGGATAAACTTTCTCTCTTTGTGAATTACTATTTCATCATAGAAAGGAGAAGGGGACCAATATGATATCCATTTTGAATATGTTTGATGTTTTCATGCTAGAAATAGGGATCAACCCTTGACATACATCTATTTCTATGTCATGCTCAGATTACTCAAGCCAGTGGCCAAAATAAGAACTTAGAAACATCCTTTTATGGGCTCTTCTTTTTCTATTTGACTCTTCTTTCCGGTTCATTGATCCAGAGTAAGAAGAATGCCCTCCGGACTTATTATGACCTTGTGCAAGATCTGTAAGCAAAAAATCTTAGAATTTCTTTTTATTGTGGTTGAATACTGAATTTGAGCCTTGCATCTGAAGAACTAAGATCTATTCCAGCCCAGGTTTTCCCAGGGAGGCCAAAGAAAGCACAAGGATGTTTTCCCATCACAAGCATAATTTGGATGCGATTCAGACAAGAGGTACAAGATAATCTGCCAGTATAAACAAATTTCCCATGTGAAGGGACCAACTCGCTAACAGGTTGGAATGCTAAGCATTATGGTCTTCATCAGATAAAAGAGGTATCTCAATAAAATAAGCAGTCAACTGCTGTGTCCAATTTGCCTTCATCCTTTTAGGACAGATTTTGCTAGCCTCTCTGGTACCGGAATCTCAGTTTAGTTGGAGACTCTCAAACTACAAAATACCATAACTCTGTTCTCTGCTTCTATTATATATATATATATATATATATAACAATTGACAGATAAAATTGTATATATTTATCATGTACTACATGACATATGGAAGAGATGTACATTGTCAAATGGCTAAATATAGCTAATATGTGCATTACCTCATACACTCATCATAGCTGTGTTATGAACACGTAACATCCATTCTCTTGGCATTTTTCAAAAATATATAATAACCTCGTCAACTATAGTTATCATGCTGTGCAATAGATCTGGAATTATCCATCCTACCTAACTGTAACTTTGTGTCTTTCAGCCAACATCTTCCCATCTCATTCCTACTCATGTAGCTATCCCAGCCTTTGGTAACCTCCATTCGACTCTGTAATTCTATTAAAGCAAATTTTAAAAAGTTCCACCTACAAGTAACATCACGAAGTATTTGTCTTGCTATGCTTAGCTTATTTCATTTACCAAGTGTCTTCCAGATTTATCCGTGTTGTCAAAAAAACAGGATTTCCTCTTGACAGATACCTCATTTTATTCACTCATTCATTGATGGACACATAGGTTGACTCTATGTCAGCTATTGTGAATAATGCTTCAATAAACCTGGGAATGCAGATTTTTCTTTGATATACCGATTTCATCTCCTTTGGATATATACTCAGTGATAGGATTGTTAGTTTATGTAGTAGTTGTACTTTTAATTTTTGAGGAACTTCCATGTTGCTTTCTGTATTGCCTACACTGATTTAAATTCCCAACAGCAGAGTTGTTCTCTTTTATCCACATGCTTACCAGCACTTATGACCTTTAGTTTTTCTGATAATAACCATTCTTACTGGAGTGAGGTAATATCTCATTATGGTTTTGATTTGCATTCTCCTGATGGTGGCTTTGGGCATTTTTTCATGTACTTGTTGGCCATTTGCTATTCTTTTTTAAGAAAATGTCAACTCAGATATATTCCACATTTTAAAATCCTGCTGCCTTCTTTTCATTGAGTTCCTTTTTAAAATGTTTGAGATTTAACCCTTAACAGATATAGTTTGTGAATCTTTTCTCCCATTCTGTAGGTTGTTTCTTAACTTTGTTGACTGTTTACTTTGATGTACAAAAACTTTAGTTTCCTGTAATCTCATTTGTTTATTTTTGCTTTTGTTGCCTGTGTGTTTGAGGTTATATCCAATACTCACTGCCCAACTCAAAATTGTTGTGCCTTCTTCCCCCTTTATTCTTCCAGTAGTTTAATAGTTTGGGATGTTACATTTAAATTTTAGTCCATTTTGAGTTAATATTTTATAGGGTGCAAAGTAAAGGTCTAATCTCATTTTTCTACATCCAGAAATCAAATTTTTTCCCCAAAACCCATTAGCTGAAAGAAACTGTTCTTTCTTCATTTTGTCTACTTGGCACCTTTGTCAAAAATCTATTGGCTAGGGCCGGTGAGATGGCTCAGCGGCTTAAGCGCCTGCACGGCAAGCGTGAGGGCCCGAGTTTGACTCCCGGAACCCACATACGAAAAAGGGGCCGGTGATATCGCTCAGCGGCACGGGCGCCTGCTGGTGCTCGAGGTCCTGAGGTTGACCCCCCGGTACCCACAAAAAAAAAAAAAATCTATTGGCTATAACTGCAGAGATTTCTAAGCCATTGACTAGTGTCTGTTTTTATGCCACTGCTGTACTATGTTACTTTATCTTTGCAGTATATTTTAAAGTCAAGTAGTGTGATACCTGCAGCATTGTTCTTTCTTACAATTGCTCTGGCAAATTGGGGCCCTTTGGGGTCCATGTTAATTTTTATTTTTATGAATACTATTATATTTTTGTTAGAAATTATATGAAATCCATAAATCATCTTGGATGGCATGAACATCTTCATAATATTAATTCTTCTAATGTAAACAGGATATTTTTATGTTTATTTGTGTTTTCATCTGTTTCTTTCATCAGTCTCTATAGTTTTCAGTGTAGAGCTGTTCAATTGGCCACATTTATTTCGATGTGTTACCTTAATTTTTGTAGCTATGGTAGGTGGGCTTGTATTCTTGATTTCTTTTTCAGATAGTTTATTGTACAGTGTAGAAAAGATACCAATTTTTGTATGTCATTTTAAATTCTGCTACTATACTAAATATATTTTGTACTTCTAATTGCTTTCTAGCTTATGCACTATTTAAATCATTTGCCTTCCACATTCTTGGGAAGTTATTTTTTCCACATTCCATTCTATCAATGAATTACTAAAATATGTCCAGATAAGTCCTGGAATATGAAAATATGAACATGGTTAAAATTATTTGTTAAAACAGTTAACTCATTTTGTGTCTAACTTTGATAAGAGTCCTTACAAAATTGGAAATTCATAAAATTATTTAATATGAACTCATATATAAGATCAGGATTTTTATCACATGATGAAAGTACTAAATGAAAAGTTAAAGAGTAAGTAACTTCATATACTTGATACCCTATTTAAATATAATTTTTGTCTTTTGTAAAAAGGAACATTCACATTTTGTTTGTCATCAAACTTATGGCTCATAAATACTTTATAAATAAAGTAAAACATGACAGTTCTCTAAAAGAAGAAGGCAGTTCTTTGATAACTGATCTTCTGAAACCATTAATAAGCCATATTTTTCATGCTTATTTAGCATGAGATGGCAGTATCATATTGCCACTTCATAATTATTTTCTTTATTATTTGTGCTGGTATAAAGTAATAAAATTTTGCTCCATGTTGCAAATGCACACAGAAAAATTAAATTCTATATGCAGATTTAAACTTTCCTTCAACTTTACATCTTATATAAATGACCATTTCCTTCTGATTGTAGGTCCCCAATAAGAAATATCATCATTAATTGCAGATATAAGAAATATTACCATAGAAGAAATTTGTTTTGAAATACTACTTTTAGAATTAGTTGTACAAAAATTCATCTAGGGCCAGTGATATGGCTCAGCAGCATAAGCGCCTGCCTGGAAAGTGAGAGGGCCTGAGTTCGACTCCTGGTACCCACATAGGAAAAAAGGGCCGGTGATATCGCTCAGCGGCATGGGCACCTGCTGGCACTCAAGGTCCTGAGGTTGACCCCTGGTACCCACACAAAAAAAAATTCATCTGAAGATTTTAGGATAATTTAAAAATATTAAGTTTGATTACTTTTGTAGTATTACATTTATTACTTTTGAACAGTTCAAGCAGCAGCTATCATTTACTACAACAAAAATCTCTATTTTTCTCTATGTGCCAAAAAAAAAAACCCTAGAAAAGTTATGTCATTATTATAACTTTAAATTAAATAATCAACAAAAATAAATATTACCTCTATGGATAATATTTTCTTGGATTCTATAATTGTATCTATTGCTCTCATGTTTGGCTTTATATTTTTCTGATGTTTGGGAAAACTGGATAAGAGCACATGCTAGGACTTACAGGGAAATATCTCCAAGCTATCCTTGCTGCCATGTCTCTTTGCCATTGAATGAGACAGACTCTGGGATATATTTTGAAAATATAAATATTGAAAGCCTCTCCCTGCTGGAGTCCACTGACATCAAAAGAGAGTAATAAAATAAAGATCTTTCAGTGCTTGTTTCCTACTTGTTTCTATAGTAAATAAGACAGAACGAAAGCCACAGAAACAAACCCCATGCATGACCATTTGATTTTTGACAAAATGGAAAAAACAAGCTGCAGAAAAGGTAGCCTCTTTAATAAAGGGTAGTAGTAAAACTGAAAACCCATAAAATATTGAAGTTAGATAATTTTCTTTCACACTGTACTGTGATAAAATAAAAATGATTCAAAGTCCTCAATATAAAACCAGAAACTTTGAAACTCTTGTAAGATAATATTAGGGAAACATCTGAAGCCAAAGACACAGGCAAATAATTCCTGAATAGGACTCCACAAACATGGAAAACTATATAAAAAATCAACAAATGGGGCCAGATGTGGTGACGCACACTTGCAAATCTAGCACTCTGGAAGGCTTTAGAAGGAGGATCTCAAGTAGAAGCCCATTCTGGGGAATTTAGTGGATTAGCCACAACCTATTTGAAAATTAAAAAAAGAAAAAAAAAAACAGATGGGGGTCTAGAAATGGAGATGTAGCTCGATGTGGAGGCCATAGGTTCAGTGCTTAGTAACACACACACACCCATACTCACACACACATACACACTCAACAAATGGAATTACATCAAATTAAAAAGTTTCTGCATACCAAAGAAAACAACAGATACAGTGAGGGGGAGAAAAATCTATGGTATATCTGGGTGTATAAAATTCATCCCTCTAAAAGAAATAACTCAATCAAAAATGGACAAATAAACGGAATAGACACTTCTCAAAATAAAAAGTACCAATAGCCAATAAATATATAATGAAGCCCAACATCTTTAGCCATTACTGAAATACAATTCAAAAGTAATTTGAGATTCCATCTCAATCCCAATCAGAATGGCTACCACCAAGAATACAAAAACCAATAAATTCTGCTGAGGATGCGTGGTTACAGTGGATGTAAACTAGTACAACCACTGTGGAAATCAGTGTGGAGGCAGAAGAATCTAGACCTGGAGACGGAAGCCCAGAGGTGATGACGAAGACTGGGTCTGTTCAAAATCAGACACATGGGGCCGGTAAGACGGCTCAGCGGCTTAAGCGCCTGCCCGGCAAGCGCGAGGGCCCGAGTTCGACTCCCGGAACCCACATACGAAAAAGGGGCCGGTGATATCGCTCAGTGGCACGGGCGCCTGCTGGCGCGCGAGGTCCTGAGACCGACCCCCCGGTACCCACCAAAAAAAAAAAAAAAAAAAATCAGACACATTTCCTTCTTCTTTTCCCTTTTCTATTATACCAAGGCTACAAGCCTATTGGTATCCCCACCTCTGGGGTGGGTCTCCCCCACAGTTTGCTGTCCTAATGTCAGTCATCCACAGACACTCTCGGAACTGTGCTTTACGAATCTGCTAGGTGTTTCTTCCTCCATTCAAGTTGACATATCATGATTACCAGTCATGATCCCCATATTTCTTTAAATAGTGCTCTGTATCTGCTCCTTGCTTTCCTTTCTACGCTAGGTCCTTGCCACTGTAACCCAGGACAATAGGCTCTAGACAGTTCTCTATTGGTGGCTTTATTTTTCTATCTCAATTTCAATGGATCTGCAGCTTTTACTGTTTTAAGTAAAATATTGATTTTTTCCCCTTTAACCTTTCACTTCTTATATGTAGAAATACTATTTAATTCTTCATCTAATATCTTTTCTTATTAAACTAATTTTCTTCAAACATATGCACATATTTTAAGGTCTTTAAAAATTTTTTTGTTATTGTAGGGTCTGTTTCATAGAATGATTTCCTGATGATAACCTGTTATTCTGTTATATTTATTTTCATGTCCAGTTATTTTAATAAGATGTTTGTCATTATGAATTGTCTAGTTTTAAGTGCAATATTTTGTGTATTCCGTGTTCTAAGTGATAATAAATATAGTATTTGATAAACTTGACCTATTGAGATTGTTTTTAACTTTTTGAGGTAGCAAGAAGTTGCTTTCATTGTAGTGCTAATTTAATCCTAGTTTTATGGCATGATTCTTCTAAAATATCTATTGAATTATCTGTATGTGGAAAAGGAATATTCAGTCTCGTCAGTTGGGATTTCGGAGTCTTCTGGCTTTAGGAAAAATCTTAGGATTACGCGCCTTCTGTGCCCCAGTCATCTCTAAATGCCATAAAATGAATTCATTATATGCAAGTCTGTATTCTGCTGAAGACTCAAGGTGACCTCTGTGAAGATTCAGTGTGCCTCCTCTGGTAGCTTCCTTCTCTCTAGTGACCTTTCTCTGAATTTCCAGCTGACTTAGCTTCCCAAAACTCCCATCCTTTGTTTTCAGCTCAGTAAAATAAACTGTTCATCTCTGCATGCTCAGAGGTACTGTCACCGTCCTCCCTCATTTTGGTATGGAGGAAAGGATTTGACTTCCATTTATCACATTTTGTGATTGGGAATCTATAAAGTGCTACGCAGCATCTGACAGGGCTCCTAACAATTTCCGCATCATGGTCTTCTGGCACCGTGTAATTCTTTCTTCTTAAATGTGGTCTAGGCCTGGTTAACTTGCTTCTAGCAAATGGCAATGGAGATTGGATTTCCTGCCATGTTGGGCTTTACAAAATAATGTTACTTTCATATTGCTGGGGTTCCTTCTTGCCTTCTTATTCGGTCACTCTAATTAACCCATTTGAAATGTCCTAAAATAAACTATGAGTCCCTTGTGGCATGGAATTAAAGGAGGCTCTCAGCTAATGTCCCTTGAAAACAGAGGCAACAGTCCAACTGCTCTTGAAAAATGGAATGCTGCCAAGTACCTCTGAGTGAGCTTGGGAAGGGATCCTACCCGGGGCCTACACCTTGTCCAGATGGGACAGACCCTGCCGCAATGAACCCTGCTATGCTATGTCTGGATTCTTCATCACAGAAACTGCAACATAACAGGTACTTGCCTTTTTCAGCTCAGACATTTCTGATTGATTGATTACTTGGTAATACATAATGAGTAAGAGGCTATCTGCTTGTTATTTGGATTGTGGAATTAATTTGTTTGATTTTAATGTTTCACGTGATGTTCATACTTTGGAAGAGTACAATAAATTTAATTTTTAAACCTGATTTAAAACCTGATTCATGAGTCATTTTTAAAATTTGGAGTAATTAGAATACTATTACATGTCAATAAATATAAGCTTTGTTTGATAAATCATAGTAAAATATTAATTCGATGAGTAATGGAATCTACCTTAAAACTTTCAAAAATTCAATTTTATATATAATGACATTAAATATCAGCACATACTCTGTCCTTGTTTAACATGCTTGCTATGCAAAGAAACTATAGAAAACCAATGTTCTATAGAAATATATTTATCTCATGTCATTGAACAGGGCATTTATTTAAAGAGCAACCTGTAGAAATTGGAAAGATGTGCTTTAAAATGTATTTATTTCATTGGGGATGATAAATATTACAAAATAACTTTTTTCAAGATAGTCATATTAAACATTACTTTGATCTTTACCCTTTCTTAGGAAGGAGCCAAATATTGCCTTATAAGAAAACTGATTAGAAAATCTTTTTTTATTCTTATAGGACTTTTAAAACTAGCATTTGGCTTGCTTAAATTACTAACAGCTCATATTTACATTTAAGGGACATACAATTCTTTTAGCATTGATAATGATAAAGCAAAAAAGATGCTTTGGGAATTATTTATTTTATCTAGACACTTTTTTGATCCCCATGAAATATCTCTGGATATATAGGACATAGAAAAAATGACAAGTAAAGAATTAGAGGTATTCAAATATTTGATAATATTAATGTTTTATTATATGAAGGCTTTTGAATACTCTGTGCCATTTTAAAAGATTTTCTTTGCTGACTTTATAATTTAGATTTTAAACATATTTATTGTTCACAGAAATGGCAAATACTGGCAGTCAAAAAGAAAGTGATTAACATTTGTGCGTGAATATTAAGGCATTGAAGGCACTATGCTATAATAAATGCTTTTGAAAATTGCTTCAAGCATGGAGTTTATCAAGAGACCTGTCTTATTTATTAGAAAATAGGTTTTTGTGGAATATGGAATCACATCCAGACTCAGCAGCATTTTACTTTCAATAAGGGAGGAAAAAAATCTTCAATCATAATATTTTATTGCACTTTATTAACCTTCTTTAATAAAAGTTAACACATTAAACATGTTCCATAGGAATATTAAAACTTATTCAAGACCAAGAAATGAAATAATCCTGTTGAAACCAATTACATATGTGAAATTTAAGTGCCGATATAGAGAATCTTAGCAAAATCTTACAAATTTTAACATGTGTTTGCTCTAGATAAACTTATTCCTATGAATTGAAAATGCAATATACAGATATCTGTGTACAAGAATTCACAAGTTAACTTCTTGCAAGTTGTCTGACAGAGTGGATGAAAAGGGCATCCATTTAAAATGAAGAGTACCTATTTCTACAAGAGGTAATGGTTTTCTAAAAACACAACATGAATATTCATTTAAAAATCTAAGGTAATCTTTCTCATCTAAAATTCAAATTATTAGTTGTTTACCTGGCTTAGTTAGAAACAACTGATACTCCTAAAATTCAAACTATTTTTGTAAGGAAAGCAAACTTTTGAACTATTAATATAAAAATAAATTCTATACAGTTGCTAACTTGAAGTGGTTACCAAAGGTCAAATAAGGAACAATTTGCACAATAAAGTGAATAATAAAAATAGACTAGAGCTCACAGAATAAGATAAATATGAATGAATCTATAATGATAGAAATACATCGAAAAATTATTCAATAAATGGCAAGATGGGCAAATGCTTCCTAAAATTAGGATAACATCATCATGGTGCATATCACAGTAATAATAGCTTCAGGAAAAAAAACACAATGGATTAAAACTTAGTGGTTGAAAATTCTATAAAACAGGTGATTACTTCTGATTACTTCACTACAAAGTACATCCCTAAAATAATTATTAATTATGAAGTCAAACAATATTAATTTTACAGTACAAAAGTCTTGTTTCCTTTGAGAATTTTCTTATATGAAGATATTCATGGTTAAAATTAAATAATCAAATTTCCAATTAGGGAGAATTGGTTGATGGTGTCAGTCTTTGACATGTTTACTGGTTTTCTTTATATTTGTTCTAACAATTACTGAACCAAGGGAATTAAAGTCTATAATTATAACTGACTTGTTGTTCCTTGTAGTTTTATCAGTTTTTGCTTATCGTATTTAAAAAGACTTTTTATAAGGTGCTCACCATATTGAAAAATATTTCTTATAAGATTTATATATTCTTTTTATTAATTGACTCATCATTATACATATGATCTTGAGTTTCACAGTAATAGTTTTAAAATCTATTTTTTGGTATTAATGTTCCTATTTCATCTTACTTTTAGTTAAAATTAGAATGGTAATATTTTCCATTTTTAACTGATTTGTGCTGTTGTATATAAAAAATGATTCTTTACAATTTGATATGTCTGCCTTTTTAACTGGTGTGTGTCGCCTGTTCTGATTTAACATGATTATAGATCATTTTATCACTTGGCTATGTTTCCTTTGTCTCCATGCAATCTTTGTTCCCATTCTCTTATTTTTCTGACTTTTAAAACTAGAACATTTCTATTTTTTATATTTCTATTTATTATTTATTCTTACTAGATATAATGCCTTGTTTTATATTTCACTCATTTGTTTGCATTTTATAGTATAGTTCAGTTGATAGTATTTATAGTATGTGTTCAGTTGATAGTATCTTTTTTCTTAACCATTTACTTTTTATTTTTATATTTTATTAGTCCATGTTTGCCTTACATAATGACTACATTCCTTGTATCTTTATAATTATAATATCTGTACACGACTGAAGAGTCTGAGATTTTTACCCTACTTGCAAGATAACAACTTTTTCCGTCATGTTTTCATGGATACTGGAATCTCAGAGATGTTTAGGTCAGAGAGAAAGGAGTTAATTACTCACAACACAACAAATGGCACAAAATTTATGTTTTCATTGTTTCCTTTACTTGCCCAAGTCCCACAAAGGTAATATACAGAAATACAGAAAACAGGAAGTTCACGTATTCATTTTTTCCCTTTGCTGCCCAGTTCCCACAGTGATAATGTGGAGAAGTACATGTGGATGCAGCATGTGTTGTAGGTAGAAGTTACATCTGAGAAACACCAAACTGAGGGAACCCAAATCCTTTATGATTCACTCCAAGTGAAATTTATGATCTTTGTCATAAGAGAGATTACATTAAAATAGAAAAATTCCAAACCAATAAAAACAAACAAACAACAACAAAAGCCAAACAGAACCTTCACCTGTGAAGGAAGAAATTACCTAATCTGATAATTATCTGCTGACTATAAGAATAACCTTGAGAATTCATAGTGAACAAAGACTTCAATCCATGTACTCACAAGAAAAGACAGACATGAGAATCTATTTCCATTTGAACACTATTGATATCTGTGCTATTTTTATATACATTTTACTTTCACTGATACTATAAAACCTATGGTACACTAAATTTAGTAAATAATCTTTTAAAGTAATTTAATACAAAGAAGCTCTTATATACTTAGTCATGTAGTTGTAATTTAACCGGCCTGTTCTTTTTGTTGATCTACATCTCTCCTTCAGTATCATTTTCCATCTCCCATGAGGACTTTTAAAATCTTTTGTAGTAAATATCTGATGGGAATAAATTCTTTTAACTTTTGCACGTGTGAAGTAAACTATTTTGATTTTGCGTTTTGAGATATATTTTTCTGGTGGATACAATTCTAAGTTGGTAGCATTTTCCTTTAGTATCTTATAAATTTTGCCTACTTTCTGAAGAAAAATACGATGTCGTTCTTGGTTTTCATCTCGGACATGTCTTCTTCATCTGAATGCTTTAGTTGACTTTTCTTTATTATTTATGTTGGGTAAATAGATCAGTATTTCCCTTGGTGTAGTTTTATTTATGTTTCTTGTGATTGGCATTTGCTCATATCCATGCATATGTAGTTTACATGTTTCATAACTTTTGAGAATATGGACACATTTTTCTTCAAATAGTTTGCCTATTCTTATCTCTTTCTCTCATCTTGGTGACATAATTATATACCTCTTGGCTTGCTGAACTTGTCTCACAGATTACTAATTCTTTATATTTTTCTCTATTTTCTGCGTTTCGTTGGACACTTCCAATCGCTATGTTTTCGTATTAACTAATTCCTTCTTTGAAATATTGAATGTGTGTCATTTATCTTGTTCAGTGAATTTTTATCTCACTTATTATAGTTTATACCCCTAGAAGTTTGATTCTTTTTATGTATTTTACATAGGCGTTTCACTTTTTAATATTTGGAATTCATTTGCAGTAAGTCTTTCCATGGACTTGTCTGCTAATTCTAACGTCTATGTCGTTCGGGGCTGGTGTCAGCTCCACTGATATATAATCATGTGCAATGCACAGAACACCTTCAGTGTGTAGAGTCACGTGAGTTTCACCTTTGTGCGTGTGTACTGTACCAGAGCAATACTCACGGTGCCGAACGTGAGCATGCTGTGTGGAGTTATTCTCACGCTGCTTTGTAGTGAACTCTTCTTTTATACCAGAATTTCAGGCAATCAGTAATTTATTTTTGTTATTAAAACTTACTTTGCCTTTTTGAGGATTTAAAAATGAAACTGTGCAGTATATCGCCCTTTATATCTGGCTTCTTTCACTTGGCACGATGTTTTTGAGATTCATCTTGTAGTTGCGTGTTTCAGTACATTCTCTTCCACTGTAGAATAGTATTTCAGTGCAATGATATGCCACGATTTACTAATCCATTTACCAGTTGACATACATCTGCATCTTTACAGTTTGAGCTAAGATAAAAATTTAAAAAGCAACTACAAACATTTATGCACAAGTATGGTGCAAGATTTACTCTATCTTGAATAAATACCTATCTTAGTACCTCATCTGAGTGGGGAAAGAAGCCTCCTGAGTGCTGGGATTACAAATGTGTATACAATTGTACACATTTTTAAAAATATGCATAAAATCCTTAAAGATACAGCCTTATTTTCCATTTTTTACCTATACAATATGTAGTGGTGACAAATTTTCATTTCTGATTTTGGTCATCTGTGCTCTTTTTTTATTTCATTTCTCTCACCAATCTACCTAAAAGGTTACTAATTCTGCTACTATTGGTAAAGCACACACTTTTCATTTGCTTTACTTTTTTTCTTTTATTCCCATTAATTAATTAACTAATTAATTAGTTACTTGTTCTACTGAGAAATGAATCCAAGGCCGTTGCACTGAGCTACATCCTCAGCTCTTGTTTTATGTTTTATTTTGAGACAGGATCTTACTAAATTGCCTAGACTGTACTTGAGACTGGAACCCTCCTTCCTAATCTTTCCAGAGTACTGCGGCTACAGGCTTATGCCACCATGACTAGCTCCTTTTAATTTATTACTATTTCTAAATTTACTATTTCTTTTTCTATGTATTTAATTACGTTTTTACTTTTTTCACAGAATCTAACAGTAGAAGCCAATATTCTTTAGTTTAAACCTTTATTAATATACATCTTTAAAACTGTAAATTTTCTTCCTTGTGCAGCTTACAATGTAGCTCCAAAATTTGATCAATTGTTTTTCTATTATCACTGAATTTGTGTTGTCCCTTACAAGTTCTTTACCACATTGGTTGTTTAAAATTAAATTGTTTAACCTCTACATTTTACCTGCTTATTAGGCATTTTATTGATGTTTACTTCTAATTAATTACATTCTGATCAAAAGGCATATATGTGAGATTTTTACCTTTTGAAAACATTTTTTAGATTTTATTTAAGTTTTATAAGGAAATTGAGAATAAATATCATTAAATAAATGTGATAAGCTCACCATTAAGGAGCACAGTTTTTACTTTGTATATGAATCTAATTCCCACCAGGCTTGTCAGATAAATTTGTGTGCTGTCTACTTATTGCTTTAGAAAGTCCTGGTCATTTAGCTATTAGGAAAGGTCACTTCCTGACATATCAAGAATATTACTAGAATTGTTCGTAAAGAGAAAGGAACTCAGCCTCCTTTGTGAGTGATGCAGGTGAAATCTGGTAGAGGTAAATTTCTGGCATTTAATTTCTTAATCTCAAACTTCAAATCATCACAAAAGAAAGCAATCATGAAGAGATCTCCTGGACGGAGACAGGCTCTCTAAAGTACATCCTGATATCAATTATGAAAACTCAAAAAAGAAGTTGATTATTCAACCTTAGTAGCTGCTCAACTCCATAAAGAGAAGGTAAAAATTCTTATTTCACCTCTTTAAAAACAAAAACATTATAGGACATAAGCTTTTGAGACAAAAAATAATCTTTGGGAATTATAATCACAAGAATTACTGTAGGGAAAAAGTGTTCAAGAATTGGTAATAAATAAGAATTATTGAGTGTTCCCTCAGCTTCTGCTGGATGTGTCTACCTTGCCCATTTATGATTATCTCATTCTTTACAGGTGCAGGTATCTTTGGTTTACTGTTTACTACTGATTATTGCATTTCACAATGCTGTAATGGTAGATATTATCTGGCAGAAAACAGATATGTATGCAAATGCTTTCTGTGGGAAATCAAAGATAACTTAATTCTGTCTTGTTGAGATGTTAATAGCTTTTGAGTTTTGTTCCTTATAGAAAATTACAAACTCAAGCCTAGGGTTTTATTTTGAAAGTACATTTGTAAGCTTATTGGGGTACTTGTACTCTTAACTACTATAAAAACTTTTTCATCCTTCTTGTTCTATTATTAATGTTTTAAGTAAGTGTTTGAAAAACATATATTCTAAACAAACAAAAATATGGCACTTGGCAAAAAATACCAAGAATTCAAAAAGTAATTCAGAAAAACGGAATAGCAAAAATGTGTTAGGCAAATGGAAAAAAGTTTAACTTGCTACCAAAGTATCAAACTAACTTGTAATATTTGCAAAAATTACACTTAAAGGCAAAGCCTTTAAAAAGAAAATCCTATTAATGACTGCTACTTTGGATGTGTAGTTTTAGATACTTATTTTCAGTTTTTTTCTTTTTTAAAATCTCCAAATATTCCATTATAAAAACATATACTTTACATAATCAGAAAATTTTGTTTCAATTAAAGAATATGGAGATATGTGGCCCATGGTACATAATACAAGGTCTATTTTATGTGAGACTTTTCTGTTGCATTATGTTTATTTAAAAAGCTATTCAGAAAGGTAACTCTACTGGACTTAATGCATAATGCTCTTGATCTGATTATAATTGATCAAACATTTATGGAAGTTTATTGTCATCAAGGACAACTTGGAAACCTCAGAGTGAAAATAATCGACTAAAGTCAAATGATTATTCTTGGAAAAAATGTTACGTACCCTGATATGAAGGTTTATTGTAGTTCGTATCTTTTTGGGGGGGATTATTTGAGACAGGGTCTCGGGTCTCACTATGTAGTTTAGGCTGCCCTTGAACTCATGCCTCAGCCTCCTAGTGCTGGGATTACTGGTGTGCACCACCACACCTGGTGAAGGTTTACTATAAATATCGTCCTGCAGTCAGTCTTACAGCTGGCTACCTTGTTTTATCCATGTTATTGTACTGATCTCATTTTACAGACCAAGAAATTGAATCTTGGAGGGCTCTTGTCCTACAGTCATAAAGTAAGCCAGTTTATTTCTATCAGTTCTATGAAGGACAGTATAACTTGTTTTTCTGTATGCCTGTGAATATATGTTTATACTTTACTTCAATGGAAGCTGTGTGTTGCATGATTTCTGAATCATTTAGCTGTACATCGGGTCTCTAATGATTCTCCCTTATCCTTCAAAATTCCAGTAGGCACAGAGGCTTTCACCTACCCCTGGACTGGCAGTATGCTATTTGGACAGGGGTGCAGGATGTGGAATAATCTACTCTGCTGCTGCCACCAGGGAGGCTCACTTGTTTGGAACGTTGTCATTTAAAGTGACCTTGGCTGCTGACTCTGCTAGCCTCAGGCTGGGGTGTGTTCAGCTCAACAGTGGACGGTGGACTGGGTGGGGAATCACAGAGGGAATTCTAAGAGGAGGGAAATCGATTCTCCAGTCCTATGTTGATCACGAACTGTGCATGTGCACCGCAGAGCGGTGAGGGCTCAGGACACCCACACACTTATGATCACTGGAGACTTTCGAAGATGTGGGAGAGGAAATAAAATCTCAGGCACACCTGGAGAAGATCTGTCTGTCTTTCTTCCAGATTAGGTTTAGTGAAATACCTTTACAATGTGTATGGCTGTTCAGATTTTGTTGAAAATGGTTACATATGGAATGGTTATACTATATATGAAAAAGTAGACCCTTATTAGTTGTTATTTGATTCTCCTAGACTTGAAATAAAAGTGATGAGTAGAGGTAATTATTTGTGGTAAAATGTGCTGACTATATATTAAGCTAAGACTAATCTATGCAAAAACATTAGTGCATTTATTCAGTGTTAACTTTAAAGTTGAATTTTAAGCACTTATGGCAGAATGGTATTATCCTTGGTGCACAGTCCAAAAACTGCTGTTCAGAATGACTTGGTCAGTTCTGACAAGAAAGGAAATGTCTGCTGTGTGCCGTTTGCTCATTATTTCATTAAACATCTATCTCAAACGTCTTATTTATTCAAACTATGACTAAAGGTCAGTGACTTTAAAGAACACCTAGGACCAAGACAACCCAGCAGTGCCAAGAACTATTAACAGAGTAATCAGCCTCTTACGGAGCACAGAACAAAGAGCCAACCACTTCGCTGGTGTTATTGCAAGCTATGTGAAAATGATACTAATATATTTTTCTTAGATTTACATTTGTATAATTTTGATGCCTAGGAAAGTGCCATGCCAATAATTCAGTACTAAAATATACTGTTGAAAAAAATGTGTTATGTATTAACAACAAGAGCTATGTAAAAAGGCCATTAGGTAAATAAATAATCAAATTTGACAACAACATATGATTAAATATACAAAGGCACATGAGGAAATGATAGATTCTGGAAAAGATCTTATTCTAATTCTGAACATTTCTATGTTTCTATCAGTTTTATCCCTGATTTCCATCTGTGCTTCACATCTATTTCCATTTTACTAAAACTTTTTCTTTCATTGCCCTAATCTATTTTCAAGACTCAGTGTAAGTTGAAAAATTCATGTTTAAAGATAAAGCAGAGGTATGTTTTTTTTTTGGGGGGGGTACTGGGGATCGAACTCAGGACCTCACGTGTCAGCAAGCACCTGTGCTGCTGAGCGATATCACTGGCCCTTTATTCATTTGTAGGTATCGGGAGTCAAACTCAGGACCTTGCGCTTGCCAGGCAGGCACTTATGCCGCTGAGCTATCTCACCGGCCCTGAGGTATATATTTTAAGAAATAATGACGCTTTGGTACCATACCACTGAGTTCAAGTCAAATTTGGCTTTATATGCAAGGCAATATATGGAAGATAATCCAAAATTTATTAAAACTCTTAAAAATTATCCTCAAAGAATAAATAAATAGGGCTATTTTTTCTGGTTTTTTATTTTTCCAATTAGAATATGAGTTTACAGTACACTGTTATTTTAATATTTTTGTGAAACAAGATGGTTGTATAAAAGACATAAGTTAACACAAAATCAATATTAATGATTTTAAAGTTAAAAATTCCTCTTAAATTCATACTGCAATTACATTCATTATTGCTTCGTTTTCACAGATTTCGTCTGCAAAATGCAATAAAAGTAATGTGACCAATTTCAGGAAAACGTTGCAGTACATAAAATTATTACCTAAAAATTTCAATGTTGCACAAAATCTCATGGCGGAAACCTTCACTGTATGTATTTACATTGACAGAATAGGCGAACCTAATTAAATGCCATGAGGTTATTCAGTGTTCATTCCCAAAGCTTTTACATGGATTGTCTTTTAATGTTTTATTATTCTTGTGTTTCAGCATGAAATTACAAAAACAGTGTGTTAAAGTGATTGAATAGAATAAAAGTAAATAAGATATAACAATAGCACATAATGAGAAATTCTGTGACAACCCAATACTTTTTGTCACACATACATATTCCTCAGGAGGAATTTGGATCAAATCATAAATTCCTACCATCAGCACATCACTTGCAATATGTGTCTAAGTCATCATGGTGATTTCTCAATTAAGCGTAATGACTGGTGTGCCCTCCTATGGTTCATAGCTGAAGAACACCACATGAATATTAACTATGGTGTTGATTAAAAAGTCATAAAAGCAGAAGCAGAGTTTGTCAGCTTGTCGGCATACTAGTAAAACAACTTTCCCTCATCAAGCCTGAACAAATAATGAAATTTAGCAAGAAGTGCTGTACATATCCCCAAACTGTCAACCATTTGTGTACTGAGCTAATGAAAAAAATGATGATCTTGATATACTTGGGTGAACAAATACCCAGAAATCCAATGTTGCAATTATTCTCCTGTTTAAGACAAGTCAATTATTGGATGTAGATACATGTAACAAAGATAGGCTGGAAAACTAAGGCAATGAGATCAATGTACTAAAGAATATTTCTAGACCATATTTTGGATAGAATTATATGGCTTTTGAGCAGAAAACAATGTTTCATCAGTGAGCAAAACATCAAAGAGATTTATATGCACTTTAAGCTTCAACTACTATTGTTGGAATAATTTGTTGGGTAAATTTTGTTTGTTTATTATCAAAAAAATGTTTAGACAGAATCTTTGATTATAAGTGTCAGAAGCATTTTACATATAGCAGAATATGCCAAAAAGTACTTATGTTACTCTGTCAAGGATAATCCGTGGATGTGTATTGCACATACTAGTGCAAAATATTTGTTTATTGCTAAATACATTTTACAATTAATTTGCTATTGCTAATGAAGAAGAATTCAATTATCCATGGATCTAGTTTTCTAAATACCTCTTGAAAGACAAGATTCTAAGTAAAACTTAAAAGATTTTTTCTTTTCAACATCCATCAGTTATTTGTACTTATTATGAGTTTATGAGTATAAATAATTTTATTAAACCTCCATGATCATTAAAGATTGCAGTCCTCTGTTTTAAAATTTAGATCTTTGATCCATTTTAACTTTAGTTTAGTGCATGGTGATAGACATGAGTCTAGTTTTAGTCTTCAGCATGTGGAAAGCCAGTTTTTCCAGCACCATTTATTAAAGAGACTATCTTTCTTACAGTGAACATGTTTAGCTCCTTTGTCAAAGATAAAGTGACTGAGTGTGTTTGGAGTTGTGTCTACATCTTCTATTCTATTGCACTGGTCCTCAGTTCTGTTCTGTTTTTTCCCAATACCATGCTGGTTTTATCACAGGAGCTTTGTAACATAATTTCAAATCAAGGATTGTGATGCTCCCAGACTTGCCTTTGTTGCCCTGAATTGCTTTTGCTATTCTAGGTCTCTTCTGGTTCCAAATGAATTTTAGGAATGCTTTTTTTTTCTAGGTCTGTGAGGTACTTTGATTGGGATTGCATTAAATCTGTATAGCAATTTTGGAAGTATTGCCATTTTCACTATATTGGTTCTTCCTACCCAAGAGCAAGGGATATATTTTCATTTTCCGTTATTGTCTTCAATCTCCTTTTTTCGAACTACTGTAGTTTTCAGTGTAGAGATCTTTTCCTTCCTTGGTTAGACTGATTCCTAAGTATTTCGTTTTTTTTTTCAATGCTATTGTGAAAGGTGTTGTTTCCCTAATTTCTCTCTCAGTGAGTTTGTTAATTGTGTACAGGAATGCTGTTAAGTTTTAAATGTTGCCTTTGTATCCAGCTACACTATTGAATTTGGTTGTTAAATCTACAGTATTTTAGTGGAGTTTTTGGGGTCTTCTATGTAGAGTATCATGTCATCTGCAAAATATGGTGATTTAACATTTTCTTTCCTATCCTTATTCCTTTTATTTCTCTCTCTTGTCTAATTGCTCTGACTAATGTTTCCAGAACTATATTGAATAGGAATGGTGATAGTGGACATACTTGTCTTGTTCCTGATTTTAGAGTGAAAGCTTTCAGTTTTTGGCCATTTAGTATGATGTTAGTTGTTGGTTTGCCATAGACAGCTTTTATCAGATTGAGGTAAAGACAGTCTATTCCAATTTTCTGTAGGGTTTTTATCATGAATGGGTGTTGGACTTTGTCAAATGCTTTTCCTGCATCTATTGCAATGATCCTGTGATTTACTGGAAGAGAAAATAGGCGGAAATCTCGAAGACATAGGCGTAGGCAGAAACTTCACAACAAAACCCAGACTACATGGAAAATACTGCAAAAAATCAACAAATGGGATCTCACCTTATTAAAAAGATTTTGCACAACAAAAGAAATCACCAACAGAGTGAAAAGACAATCCACAGAGTGGGAAAAAAATTATAGAGAGTTGTCCTTCTGACAAAGGACATATCTAGAACATATAAAGAATTGAAAAAAAAAATCAGGCCCCCAAAATTCAAAGACCCAATCCAAAAATGGGCATCTGAGATGAATACACACTTCTCAGATGAAGAAATACAAATGAGAAATAAATACATGAAAAAAATTTTCAACATCATTGCTCATTCAAGAGATGCAAATTAGCGCCAGTGAGATGGCTCGGCAGCATAAGCACCTGCCTGGCAAGCGCGAGGGCCCGAGTTTGACTCCCAGAACCCACATATGCAAAAAGGGCCGGTGATATCGCTCAGTGGCACGGGCGCCTGCTGGCGCGCGAGGTCCTGAGGTCGACCCCCGGTACCCACAAAAAAAAAAAAAAAAGAGAGAGAGATGCAAATTAAAAGAACACTGAGATTCCATCTCGCCCCAGGAAGAATGGCTGTCATCAAGAAATCAACCAAAAATAAATGCTGGTGGGGCTGTTGGGAAAAGGGAACCCTTCTCCACTGTTGGTGGGAGTGTAGACTGGTACAACCACTGTGGAAATCAGTGTGGAGATTCCTTAAAAAACTAGAATTAGAGATCCCATTAGACCCAGGTATTCGCCTTCTGAGTATCTTCCCAGAAAAATTAAAAAATCATACCACCATAATATATATTCATCCACGTTTATAGCAGCATAATTCTTAATAGGCAAATCTTGGAAATGATCCAAATGCCCATCAACCAAGGAATGGATAAAAAATATGTAGTATGTTTATATAATGAAGTACTACTCAGCCATAAAGGATAAACTTGAAACTTTTGTAGGTAAATGGATGCAACTCAAGACCATACTCAAAAGGGAAATAAATCAGACCCAAATGTACAAACATCATATTGTCTCACTAGTGTGAGAAACTGAATGAGTAAATAAGATCCAAATGTACAACAGATTCTGTGAATTGGGGAGAAACTATTCAAAAGAAAAGAGAAACTGTGATGAGGGAAAGGGGAAAGGAAGGGAAAAGAAAGAAAAAATATATATATATACACACAAGACAGTTAAGATAGTTACACAGCTAGTTTCTCTTAGTTCATTGAAAAGAAAGGTTTGTGCTAATATCGTTTGGACCACATTTCATGGCTATATCTTGTACTTTGAATAACTACTATGAAGATCACAATATGCAATGTATTAATTATTGTTACTCTCCTACTAACCTATTTTGAAACTTTCTTATTGTTATTTTTATTTTATTCTTTTCTCTTTAAAAGCAAAAAAAAGATTGCAGTCATCTACTTTTTCTCTAACATCTTTTTTATTAGTTCATTGAAACTACATTTCACATCTTCTTATTGTAATCCATTGTTACTTCTCACTGTCCCCGCCCCTTTTTAGTAGTATATTTTAAAATAATTTTCAAATAAGAGCCATGAGTTAAAAATAATTGAATTCTAGTGACTTTATTTCACTGACACACTTGATTGATGACTTGTCTAAGCATAGAGTAAGAATTATTTATTTTTTAAAAATTTATGTATTTTCAGAGATCCTTCTTTATATTAAAATATATAGTTAACTATGAGAAATTTTCTTGTATATTTCTGAAAGAGGAAAGACAACTGATCTCACAGGGCAGATTAGGGGATATGAGAAGAAGCCCCTTGAGTCAGGAGTTAATTCTCTTGCTAACTTGGTGGCTGGGATAATATTCCCTCATTTTTCTACCTCTTAATGAGACCAAGCAGCAGGCGTTGCTTTAGTTACTTTGCAGTCTCCTTCATTTAGCATGTGGGAAGTTTATTATCATGAGGGTGGATCAGCGAACTCGGCAGTCACACAGGAGTGGAACTGTGGTTGCTGCTGAGTCCTTGTCTGGGCTCACTGTGACTTTGTGAATCATTGGATGAAGGAGAAGTTGAGCTACTAGAAATTAAAAGCAAATGCACATCCTTGCTTATTGGTGTGGAAATAGGACCCCTTC
This sequence comes from Erethizon dorsatum, assembly GCA_028451465.1. Lineage (NCBI taxonomy): Eukaryota > Metazoa > Chordata > Mammalia > Rodentia > Erethizontidae > Erethizon > Erethizon dorsatum. Next base: position 127,746,685 of record CM051826.1, on the reverse strand, counting down.
CCACAAATCCATTTATGTTCTACATTTTCACATTTCACATTAAATATGAACTTTCTGAGGTCAGGAATTATTTCTGCTATCCACTCATTACTATATTTTTAGAATTTAGAACAAAGAAATTGGACCCTCAAAATAAAAGACATAATAAAAAACTGGGCAATCAAAATGAAGAGACACTTCTCAGAAGAAGTACAGATGGCCAATAAGTACATAAAAATATGTTCAGCATCTCTGGCCATTACAGAAATACAAATCAAAAGAAAATTAAGACTATCTTACTCCAGAAAGAATGGCTATTATCAAGAAAAAAAAAAAAAAAAAAAAAACAAGTCCTGATGAGGATGTGGGAAAAGGGAAACCTTCTAAATTGTTGGTGGGAATGTAAACTAGTAAGATACTAGAGTAATCAGATAAAGATTCCTTAAAAACTAAAAATAGAAATTCCCATTTGATGCAGCTATTCCCCTTCTTGGTGTCCTCCAGAAAGAGTAAAAGACATCATATTACAGTAACACATGCATACCTATGTATTTAGCAGCACAACACATAAAATCCAAATCTTGAAGGTGGCCTATATGTGTCCATCAACAGATAAGTGGATAAAAATGTGTGAGATATATATATATATCTCACATTTATATATGATATATACATTTATCATATATCTATTTGCTCTGCTGTAAAGAAAACCTTGAGTGTTTCACAGGAAAATGGATACACCTTGAGAACATAATGCTAAGTCAAATCAATCAGACACAGAAGGTTAACTATTGGATAGTTTCTTTTATATGAGAGGCCCAAAGCATAAATAACTTAAGAGTGAAATGCAGATATATTATAGGAAACAGGGAGGGAAGATCTTCAACAGAAGGGAGAGAGATCTAGGCATTAAGGGAGAAGAAAGGGAGGAGAGGGGATGGGGAGGCAAAAGGGATTAAGATTTGGTGAGTACATTTACCAGTTCCCCATGGTGAATGTATTCATTAAGTATCACAAACATGTACTAATAAAATTAAATAAAAACAGTAAAAAAGAACAATATCTCTAACCAAGTAAATAGTGTTTGTACATTTGCCAAATGTATCAAAATGTGCTGTGAAAAGAAATTGCAGACTTAGTGTGAAAGCTGCTCACTCGCTGCTTCTTTCCCCATCCCTGCTATGTCATGGCAGACCAAGCAGTTCTGCATTTCCAAAACATTAACCAATGCAAAGTGAGTTCCCGAGAAAGCGAAGTATTTAGTGGCAAAAAAGAAAGAGAGCAAAAATTCATAGTAGTGAGTAGAAGCCGCAGATAAGAGAGTTCTCAGACCCGAGCATCTGGTGCCTGTGCTAATGTCTGCTTGAAGGGACGGGTTAAGTCTGGAGATTCTGTGTAATGTAGGATGTTGGAAGTATGTCCACTACAAAAAACAAGTAGTGATAAAATCTCTTAAAAACTTGGACTTTTGACTTGATAATATAATAGAAAATGGTCACCCACAAAAATTAGACCGCCATTACTGTGCATAGAAGCAAGCAATTCACACTAATTCTTTGGCACCAAGGTGTAATGTTGAAAAGGGGTCATAAACACTTGTTCAGGAGCAGCAAGTCAACAAGATACAAATGTGAGGAAAATCAACTATTGTTTGTGGAGCTATATCCACAGTACCGGGTACATGGGTTCCCTACGGTAAATTAAGCTCACCTCAACTAAAGATGAGCTCACATCAAAGAAGATGAGAAAATAAATTCTCCAAGAGAAATATATGCTTACACTCTGCAAAAATAAAGTAAATGGGGCCGGTGAGATGGCTCAGCAGCGTAAGCGCCTGCCTTGCAAGCGCGAGGGCCCGAGTTCGACTCCCGGAACCCACATACGAAAAAGGGGCCGGTGATATCGCTCAGTGGCACGGGTGCCTGTTGGCGCGCGAGGTCCTGAGGTCGTCCCCCTGGTACCCACAAAAAAAAAATAAATAAAGTAAATGGATTTAAATGTACAAATGAAGAAAAAACCAAAAATATTAAAAGTAGAAAGAACAATATGAAAGAAACACCATCTGTATATACAATGAATTCTAAAAAGAGTTATAAAACTTATTGTTTGAATGTGGTTGAACAACAACAAAGAAAAAATTAATATATTGGATTTAACTATGAAGACTTAGCCCATAATGCAGGGTGTAAGATAATGGGAATATGCAAAGAAAGAAGGCAGTCAGGTAGACAGGGAGAGAGGAAGGGAGGAAGCAAAGAAGGAAATGAAGGAAAAGGAAATTAAGTATGGTTTAAAAACCAAGAAAGATAAAATAAGGAGACTCAGAATCTATCTGAAAGAAATAACAAGAGGAGAAAGTGGAGTATTCAGAGAAAGTAGTAAATGCAAAGCCTAATATTCAGAAATGTGTATTTTTAACAGTGGCAGGATGGAGACTTAGGTTCTCAGGCAGAAATAACCCATATTCTCTCAAACAACAGAGGCAGACATCATTCAATACTTGTATTGCAGTACATCTGCAGAATATAAAACAAATAGAAAATGTAAGCAGTTACCCTCTTACTGTGTCCTCCAGGAATGTAGATATGCTCAAAGTATGTTATAAGAATGAATGGAAATGCCACAATGAAACTCACTTTTCTGTATAATTAACATGCATTAATATTTAAAAAGAGAGAAAATACAAACAGTTGTTGGGGAGGACACGTTGGTTACAGAAATATGACACAGTATGTGACCGAAGATATGTTTTAACCTCCGAACCCAGATAAATTCAATTTGAAGACAGAGGTGAAATAAAGCTATTTCAGGCATACAAATAGAAATGTTAAACACATAGAGGTATAAATAAATGGATCCCAGAAAGCAATGTGGAGACTAGCAGGAGGTGACTAATATTGCAAAACTCATTAAGTCTAAACTTGTATGAAGTATAAACAATGTTAGTAATAATTAGAGCTAATGAAGGGCTCTTTAACAAATGACAGGACTCCAACTGCAGATCACAGTAACAGAAAGTTGTGGAGGGACAAGAAGAGTGCAGGGAAGAAAATGGAATTAAGGACTTCAACTGTACAACCTGCTGAGAAAGATGAGCATGATATTAATTTATAGATCAAAAATGTTGTTAATCTAACTCTCAAGTAAAAATTAAGGGGGGATTACTAAATTAATAAAAATGAAGAGTAAACCTCCTGGTAAATACTGTTCTTTCTCTAGAAACAGAGCTCATTAGAAACAGATTCTTCCTAGAGAGTGAAGAACAGAAGTTGTAAAAAGCAAGTAAAAGGTGAAATACAGAGAAAGCATAGCATAATAAACAAAATAGCTGTTGCTGTGTTAACATGAGACACATTACAGCTAAATAAAACACAGAAATTGAAGTAATGATCAAATTCTATAATTGAATTTCCTTTAATTTTACAAACGTACCTGAGGACATAGGCTTTGCTAATTAAAAGATGATTAACTATTTGTTTTCCAGTAGTGGGGATTGTACTCAGGGCCTTAGCTCTCCGTTACATCCTCCAACTACTTTTTTATATTTTTCGTTTTGAGACAATAACTTACTAAGGCATTGAGTTGCCCAGGCTGGCCTTGAATTTATGATCCTCCTGCCCCAGCCTCCCAGATTGCTGGGATTACAGGCCTAAACCACCAGGTCTGGCTGAAAATGAAATCACTCCCTAGTGCTCACATGTGTCAGTTTGGAGTTTGTGAAAATGTGCTCGTGTGTGTCAGTATGATTCTACTGACTTTAAAAGGTTATTTCTATGTTGTAAAGTTTGACAATTATTTTACGTTTTTGTTTGAGTGTATGCCTGTTTATGTTGGAATAAAACATTATAGATGTGTTTAGCCAAAGACTATGTTACATTTGAATATATTTTGCTTTATATTAATTTACTCTAATGACATAATAGAAAATACTGTTAAAGGTTGCTTAACAAAAATGATAGGAAATAAATTTCAAATGCTGTGTTTCAAAAGGAATTACTTCAAGTGGTAAAACTTCACAGTTTGTGTTCTACTTATAATCCTTAACTTAATATAAGATAAAATTTTATTATTCTATGAGAAATATTTCACTCATAAAGTTATTGCTTTTCCCAAATTAATATGGCTATTAAAGCTAAGTAGCATTAATATGACAGGTGAATTCAATGAATTCAGTTGTTTAATATCAAACGTAAAACTCAAATCTGAGATTGATTTTTAAACAACTAAGTGAACATGGTTTTAATAACATTTCTTTAATCAAAATTAGATTTTACTTTTTCCTCTCATTTAAACATTATTTTATTTTTAATTGACAGGTAAAATTCTATATAAGTCTGTCACATACAATATGATGTTTGGAAATACCTATGTAAATACACACACTCCCCTGGTAGATTGGCTAAATCTAATTTAAATATGTATTACCTCACATGGTTGTCATTTTTTAAAAAGATTTTTAAACTTTATTGTTCCTTATGTTCTAGTGCTCTCTTAATTTCTATTTAAAATTTTTATTTTAAGGTAATACAATTAGATATTACTAAATAAAATATTTTTTAAAAGCTCTGCTCACTTCTATGAAAAAATAAAATGAAATTTGATGACATTGCTGTGGTCCAAACACTTCAAATCTACTCTCAGTATTGTAAGACAGTATTTAGTTATTTCCTATCGCCACCATGCTGTGCAGTAGACTTTAATGTATGCATGGATAAATAGCTTAACCTCTGTCTAAATTTTCCGCAATATCCACTTCCAACACTGCTGTAGCCCTTGGTAGCCACTATTTTATTTACTTCTCTGAGATCATCTTTTTTCGATTCTTTATTGAAAACATTATGTAGTATTTGTCTTTCAGTGCCTGTCTCATCTCACCCAACATTATGTCTTCGGGTTCGTCAATGTCACAAGAAACTTCTCCCATTTTTATTTTAGTTTTCTATTATCTGAGTTCTTCCTTCAAGGTTTATTGAATTATAATGGACAAATAAAATTACATGATCTTAAGGTGTACAAAGTGATGATTTAAAAGGCACACATTTTATGAAATCATTGCCAAGATTGTTAGTTTCGTTTTCACCTTACCACCCTATATGTTGGATCTCCTGAAGTTATTCATGAGTAAATGAAAGCTTCCCATCCCATCTTGCTTCCCATTTTTCTCCACCTGGAAAGTTACACTCTACTCTGTTTAATATGGCTTTGCCTTTTTAGATTACACATGTTACTGATAGCATGCAGTGTTCTCCTTCACGAATTATTTCATTTATAATAACATCTTCAAGTTTCATCCATGTGATCAGATAGTATTGCATTTTTTATATTGTACTGAATATAAATTTCTTTATCCATTCATGCATTGATAGACATTTAGGTTGTTTTAACACATTGGGCATAACAAATAATGCCACATTTCTCCCTTTTCTTGCAAGATAGTTCATTTCCATAGCTAAATGTCATTATGATTCTCATCCTGTAAAATCTAAGAACTCCAACAGCCTTCCTTCACTCTGCTCTGGCTTCTCTGTTCCCTTTGGTTTCAAGTGGCAGTGTCTATGCTGGTGTATCTCCATTGCTGTACCTGGATTTGGTGGTGATGATTTAGTTGTTTGGTTACATCCATGACTACTTTGTAAAGTGTTTGTTTAGCTGTATCTTTAGTGCTTTCTTTAGAACAAAATCATTAATTTTCTTTAATATGGATGGGCTGAGCATTTTTCAGATCTGCAAGTTCTGGTTGCTTTTTATTTTAACAATCTTATTTAATTGATCTCTTTTTGTGCAATTTGTTATAAGCAGTTAGGAAGAATGAAGTCACTCCTTCAGAATTTTGCTTAGTCATCTCTTCAGTTTAACATCCATTTTTATGTCTTGCAAGTACAACTTCCCACAAAACATTGAACTTGAATGCAATTCAGCCACTTCTTTGCCACTTCACAGCAAAGATTGCCTTCCTCAAGTTTCCAATAACGTATTCTTCATTTCCACCTCAGACTTCTCCAGAGTAGCCTTTAATGTCAATAAATGTTAAAGAACAAACAATATTCTTTTCATATGCATTATCTAAAAAAGTGGGAGATTATTTTTCCAGTTCTCCTCTTCACTTTCTGAGCCCTTAACAGAATAACCCTTAACATTCATATTTAAAAACTGCACCTCAAAACTCCAGATTCTACTCATTACCCAGTTCTAAAACTCCTTCTACATTTTCAAGCATTTGTTACAGAAGCACCCTATTTCTCAGTACCAAAGGATTAGACGCTTTTGCCTCTCATAACAAAATGCCATACAATGGGTGGCGTAAACAACTGAAATTTATCATCGATAGTTCTGTTTGCCAGGTATCCAAAAATAATGGGTCTGGTAAGGTCAACCTGCCAAGTATAATTAAAGGAATATATGCCTACCAATGCTCTCTCTTTTAGAATTCAACTACCCAAATCAGAAAAAAGTCATTATAGAAGCCTCTCTCTTCCTTCAGTCTTATATTATTTGTGAACCAAGTGGAAAACAAAAGAAAAGACCACATTTATCCTGAATTCTTTACAGAGGACAATTTTTCAGTGTTAAGATTGCTCAAAAAAGAGTTCAAGGATTATATAGTGATATTTTTGGACTGAAGACACTAAGGTCAGGGTTTGGGCTGACATGTGGAAGAAAGTCAGAGAAGTGTGAACTTCATAAGAACTTCAAAATACTCCCTCTGATTTGTTTGGCTGGTTCTTAGAATGTCTTACAGAAAGGAGATGCAAAAACAGCAGAAAATAGTTTAGAGGTCCAATACTGTATTAAAGCAAAAACCAATTCGTGGTTAAATTTTTGAGCTTTGTAAGAATTTCTACTTCAGTTAGATAATTGTAAAAAGAAAGGCTACTACAAAAAAAGGGCCGGTGATATCGCTCAGCAGCACGGGCGCCTGCTGGTGCGTGAAGTCCTGAGTTCGACCCCCGGTACCCACACACACACACACACAAAAAACTATAATTAAGGCAAAACAGTTATTTTTTAGAGATGTATGCATTTTGGATGCAGATGAAAGGTATAATGGAAGCATTACTCTATAAAATCTGGCTTTATGTCAGAATATTTGAAGGATCCCAGCAGTATGGGGCCAGACTTCCAGTCTGTAATTATATAGGAATATGTTCTATCAATTATTGGTTTCTATTGTCTTATTCTGTTATTTACCATTGCATATTAAATAAGTATACATCAGCAAAATAGTTCCAAGTTGCTACACACTTTTTACCTGCAAATAATGTGTATATAATATTTTTGGTAATTTGATGCAGTTTTGATTCCAGTCTTGTTTTATTTTGCTTGTTTTATTTTGAATAACATGTATCGTAAAGTTCTTCAAATGAATATGTATATCTGTGCTGCCAGGGAACTCGTGATTGGCTTCAGCCATCAGTGTTCATTAAGGTGATGTTTTGGCATGTCTTGTATTTGAAAAAGCCAAATTTAATAAATGTCACGTAGCCTGCCTGTTATTTCATTGTAAGATATGGTAGATTCTTATGAGAATAATGTTTCATAAGCAAGGTAAGTGATATTCAATTAATAGTCTTCACATGCTCTTAGTATCAATTTATGGCAATGGCAAATTTTTTTATTTTGAAGCAAGAATTTTATTCTACATGTAATTTTTACTTCCAATTGGTGAAAAGCAATTTTTTTTTTGCAGTTTATGTAGGTTTGTTAGTAGTTTTCAGACAAATTTAGTCATCAATTCGATTGTTTTTTATTTTAAAAATTACTGGTTAAATATATCAGTAACTGCTATCAAATTAAGTCCTAATTGTTAGGTAAGAACACAGGATATAAGTTAAGTGCTATGTATCATTGTTTTATATGTATATAGAACAGTCAGTGTGTGCAAATTATTATTGTTTCACCATGATCAATTTTGTCACATGAATCTTTTGGTTCTGGGATTTGAGTTAGTTTTGAGACTCATGACCATTTTTGGCTTATGAGGATGTAAAACAAAAGATGTTCAATGAGTTAAACAGAAGTTCACCACTATGCAGTCACCGCTTAATCCCTTATTCCCCGATTTCACTGTTTCATAAACCCCCCGCGCTCTTCTAACTGTTAAAGCCCTGTCCAGCAACACTACAGTCTTCAATTTCATCTTCCCCCTCTGATTCATAGGGTTTCCTACCATCAGCCCATTTTCTCCCTCTGTTCTTTGCAAGGTCTTTCCAAGGATTAAATTGTTTCTCTACATTTCTTTACACTCAGGCATTCCTTTCTCTCCCTTCTCTACTAACATCCTAACTAGTAACAGTAGTCTCTAAGATCCAGACTTAAATAGCTTCCTAATTCAAGTACCTGAACTTTCAGCAACACTAAGCCCACGCTAGCCCTTCCCTTCCCTCACTATCTCTAAAATCAAGTCCACTCTTTATCAAATTCAGATTCCATCATCTTTGTAAGTCTACAACTGGCCACTATAGTCAGCATTCATTTATTACTTAGTATCTTTTATACCTGAGCTTGTTCCTCTGCGATGGAAATTGCACACTACTACTTTAAATTCTAACTACTTTACTTCATGCTGTGCTTTTCCTGTTAAGAAGCATCAACCATGCTTTCTATGAACTTAAACATATCAAACTTTTATCAATACCTAGAGCCAAGTGAGTGCTATTATCTTTTGATTTCAACATGATCAACTGCAGATAAATAAACAATCAAGTGAAGAAAGATTTATAATACTCGCCATTTTAACATTTATTTTAAAAATATTTAAGCATCAGTGTATCTAATAGAAAATTCACTAATGAATTGTTTAAGTCCTTCCTATACATAAAATATCAAAGTAATACGTTTATGAAGTAGTTTCCTGAATAAAGTGTGAGCAGAGAGCTGGCAATTGTGATAATCACCATTTCCATTTCAACAAGTTGAGTGTCTAAGTGGCCAAACAATAATTAAACCAATAGCACAGTCCATCAGTCACTCGTGAAAGTGTGTGTCATTGCTGCCCAGGAGGGCTGCGCAGATAGATGAACCAAGGGAGAGCGAGGAGGGACAAGAAGCACAGCAGCACTGTGACTGAATTTCTCCATGTACACTGCCATGCATTTTGATGGTATCCAAGACTTTTTATTTTTTATTTTTTGCATACATTATCCCTTAGGTTTCTCTTCGTTACTTTAAACTAGTCTTTAAATGCCCGCTAAAGTTTGGACTCACTCTCTAAATTTTAACAACCATTTATCAATAATATATGTATATATTTCCATTTTCGCTGTGCATCTAACCCATAAAATAGCCTAAGCAGTAGGTTATGTTTGAGTTTTAATCGAAAAGCCCAAGAAAAATAGGTCATTAAAGGTTAATAGGATTTTTCTTACTCTGTAGGACCATAATTCTCTATGCTCTGTCACCTTCATTCTAATCCCGAGATCTAGCTGTTGAATAAATAGCCTTGCTATTATTACACAGTATATGCTTATGTGCAAGGAGGAATTCATATTAAAGTTCATTGCTTCAGTTGAAATATGCTTGGTAACATTTCCTGTGAAGAACCCTGCTGTGGTCTGTTGAGATGTATTGAAAACAGACCTTCTTCCTTCAGCTTACTCTTTAGTGCCTGGGGAATGTGATATTTCTCTTCTTTCCTTTATTTATTTTTGACTATTCTTTACAATGTTTTGACAGAAATGTCACCACTTGTGGCACTCCCCAGTGATTACAATAAAGGGTAATATATCAGTAATTTTATGTTAACAATACTATTAAAATGTGGAAATCCATAACATACAGATAAGTAGACTCATGTTATATAAGGAATATTTATATTTATGAGACTGATTAATACCTGACTACTCTGCATTTGTTTAGTAAGACTTTCATACAGAATAGCTTTGATTTTAAGAATTTCCATAAGAAAATTTTTAACCTTAAAATGGAATAAAGAGCCAGACATGGTAGTGCACACCTGTACTAGAATCCCACTGCTCAGAAGGCTGAGGCAGGGGGATCGCTGTGAGTTGGAGAGCAGTCTGAGCTACATAGTGAGTAGGCCACCCTGAACTACATAGCAGGAGCCTGGTCTGAAAACAAAACAAAATTTAAAAAAAATGAATAAAGAGGCTATAGCTTTATCAGAAGTAATAAGTGTTATTTTTCTTTTGGATCAATATTTAGGTTGATAATATTTTAATCTACATGTTCCCTCTCCTTTTCACCTAAGGTTCACTTCAGCACCAGTTATCCAATAAGAAAAAATTTCTGTTTTCAGTGGATTAACACATTTTCATTTTGTAAAAATATTGGAAAAATCTTTTTAAAGATATGCTTCTGACAATATCAATTTACTGCTGAATATGTCCAATAATTTCTCTATATTTATGGCCACAGTTCCCCTATAAATAATCTTTGGACCTGTGGATTACTGTATTATTGTAACAAGATGTTCAGAATAAAAGAACAATTGTTAAGAAAGATCAATTCAAATAGTCTTTGAGAAAAAAGAAAGTACTTTTTGTTTTTAAATAAAATTTACTTTCTGAAAAAAATGTAGGATAGCTGTGTACAATATTGCTAAGAATCTGTTAGTTTTCAGAGGCATTATTAGAGAGAATAGGGCTGAAAATACACTCAAACTGAGAAAAGATACCATATCAAATACAAAGATTCTAGAGTCTTTACAAATTCCCACTGAAATAAATATACGAAAAAGTATGCTCCATGAATTATATCACTGCTAAAAACAACAGCAGCTGGAGGCATATGGCTTCATACTTTAACTTCAGAGAAATGAAATATTTTTCCCTTCTTAAAAGAAGCAATGACAGCTAGAAGACATTAAAATGACATAGTTGTTTGTTTTGTTTTTGTCTTTTGATTTGGTTTTCTGAGACAGGATCTCTGTGTATGGTTGAGGCTGGCCTTGACCTCACCAGGTAGCCCACACTTGCTTCAAACTCGTGGGGATTCTCCTGCCTCAGCCTCCCATGTGCCAGGATTACAGATGTGCTCCACCAAGCTGGGCAAGTGATAAAATGTTGACTCAAATGTGAAAAGTGAAACAACAAATCTTTTAGGAAAATAAAAGATAATATAGCTACAAAATTTTGGAGAAACAATGATATCCTAATAAGATACAAGAAATAATTTTTTTTAAATGTAGGTAAAGCTTACAATAGGATACATGGAAATTAAGAGATTATATTCAAAAGAAAATTGACATCTAGAATATAAAATTCCTAGAAATTAATAATATAAAGGCATACAATCCAACAGGAAATTGGGTGCTTCTTAAAAATGGAAATAGAAATGGGTAAAATTGTAAGGTCTCTGAACTAGACCCCCGCCCAACTAGGAGAAAAAACTCGCCAAACTGATCTGCTACATCTGCAGGTGCAGTGTTAACAGGAAGCCAGCAGCTTCCCCACGCAGCTCATCCAGCTAGCTGTTGCCCCACACAGCTCAACCTGCAGAGAGCTGATTCCACAAAAAAACCACAAGAGACATGCTGTGCCTGCAAGCACCCCCACACCCAATACCACCCTAACAGCCAACCCCAGACCCCCTACTCAGAGACCCCAAATTTTTCACCCCTCTCAGCAGTGCCCCCCTCCCCTACCTAAACTCCCCTATAAAACATGCTCTCGCCCCTTGCTAGAGGCCAGTGGTCTTTTTGCCCTTGGCTGGGCCACACCCAGTGTGCAATAAAGTCCTCGCACATTGCTTAAACTCTGCCTGCCTCGGTGGTCTCAATTGTGCCTTGGTTTACCCTAAAAATTTTTTGAAAATATAAAAATTATTTAACAGTCATTAGAAAAATAAAAAAAATTGATATTGCTATGTCTAAAATCAGGGCTGGCCAAAATGAAAAAGAGAGTGCAAAGTATTTTGAGCAGTTTGAATTCTTACGCATTGCTAGTAAAATGTAAGTTAGTACAAACATAGTGGAAACATCTCTATTTGATAACGTGAGGAAGCTCTACCCTTGGAACTGGGCATGCAATAATCCCTGATATGGACCCTGAACCTCAGGGTATCTGCACACCCCCAATCAAGCTGTGCATCTAAAAAAGGCCAAGGAATCATGCCTCGTGGTCTTAGTCCTTCACGACCAGCCTGGTGCCCATTGTAACTAAAATATATATTTTGTCTATTTTATTCCGTCGTCATACCCCTGAGCAGGAGATTGTTGGTCCTAAGCCAGGGCCCAATAACTGGCGCCCAACATGGGGCAATAATAGCCTGCTCAGAGAAGGCCACCCTGAGTGGATGCCACTGGAGAGCAGAGACGAGAGTGGAAATTCGCTTGACAAACAATGGGGACACCCCGAGAGTGAGGTAAGTGACCACCGACACAAATAGGTTCTTAAGCAGGATTAAAACATGGGGAAAAGGCAGTTACAACACTCAGGGGCTCATGTGCCAACACGAGTGAGAAGAAACCTTAACAGGCACGTGGCAGAGGAGAAATAATCTCCCCTGAGCTCTCTCCAACTTGGAACTCAGTTCGGTCAGTTTTAAATCTGTTATGGAAGAGCTCACAGCCAACAGCTCCTGCTTCAGGCACAGCGAAAACAAAAACGCCCCCAGCAGAGGCTCCCGCCCGCAAGACACAGCCTCTGTGGGAAGAGCTAACTTCCCAGGCACCAGAGTCCTTACAAAGTGGTCAGTCGCCACCACCAGAGGCTCAGGAAAAAACAAACCAGCACAAATCTGTCTAGACACCTACAGATCCTTGAAGGTGCTGCCATGAGCCAAGAGTGCCCACTCCTACCACTACCTCTCACGGACCCCGGGGTGGGGGAGAGAGCCAGGATAGTGGGTGCAACGGGGTCCAAAGAACTCCATCAACCCCAGAGCCCGGAGCCAGGCAGGGAGGGAGGAACCAGCTCCAGCCCAGAGCACACTTCACAGCCAGTCAGGGGATGAGAGGGTCACCGCCCCGCACCAGAGCAGAGGTGGAGGTGGCCGCGGGCCCACCTGCCTCTGCCACCCAGACACCATGCGGTCCTGAAGCCCTGGCACCTGCCCTGGTGCATGAAAGGGCGCTGGTCCCCGCTTTTTCACTCCCATGCAGGATGCTGCTCTTACATCATTAAATGGCAACAAAGCCGGTGGCTGGTGGTGAAACTGTGTGGGCAAAATAGTGCATGCCTGTAATCCCTACGTAAAGGGTGACAACCACAGATTCCTCTTTCACAAATGGCAGAAAATTATCGTTTTAATTGGCTTCTAGGAATATAAATAAAAAATTACAATCAGATGCTTGAAAAGGATACTGGGACGCAGGGCATGCGCACAGAGCCAGGGGGCTTGGCGGAGCCCCAGCAGGATCCAAGGAACAAGACCAGCGGGTGGTCAGGGCCATGATAAAAATCTTAAAAATCACTTAGAAGCTTATCAAGATGTAAAAACCAAATCTTATACAAATTTAATGTTAACCCAAATTACACAGAAAGCCTCTCAATCAGATTTGAAGCTTACAAATTTTTTTATTTCAGTAATCAAAAGAATGCAGCCAATGGAATCTATAATGGTTAAAATCCGCCATAGGGCCGGTGAAATGGCTCAGCGGCGTAAGCGCCTGCCCGGCAAGCACGAGGGCCCGAGTTCGACTCCCGGAACCCACATACGAAAAAAGAGCTGGTGATATCGCTCAGCGGCACGGGCACCTGCTGGCACGCGAGGTCCTGAGTTCCACGCCCAGTACCCACAAAAAAAAAAAAAAAAAAAAAAAAAAAAAAATCAGGCATATACCTCTACATAAAATTGCTGTTAGTTTCAGACTGGCCTAAATCTTTACAGTTTCTTTAGACACACCTTTCCTTTGTTAAGTCTTTCAGAGAGAGATCCCACAAGCACTGTTTAAAAAAGGGGAGGTCTAAATAAATTTTTTTAAAAAGATATAAAGAAGACTGAGCGAAAGCTATATAGAGGGGAATCTAAATGAAGTTGCCAGTATTAAGACAAAATGAAATACAAAAATATTGATTATAGCTAAAAGATTTTTATTCCTTCTAACTCTCATTACAAGAGATCTCTATTAATTGACCTACAAAAAGTTCTGACTAGTTTATTTATAATTTAAAAAATTATTAAAAAATTAGTGTAATTCAATTTGCCCAAATACATGAGTGCACTCTTATTTTATAAACAAATTGTCTAGTGTGTGTTTGTTTATTTGTCTGTCCAATCTGTAAACAGTTGTTTTATTTGAGCTCAACGAATTTTTCTTTATGCCTTTTTAGATTTTTAAAGCATTTGGCTATAACTTAAACTTGTTTATAGATGTCATCAAAATTAAAGACATATTTCCACCTAGGTTGCTGGCTGATCGAAATGATGTTAAAATTGATTTTATACATATAATGCATATTGTTGTCTGTGTATAATAACCTAAGAGTTTTTCATTGTTCAAAAATAATGTGTTAAGTGTTATCTGATTTTCATAGGTCATCAAAAATTTGTTAAGATAATTAAATGTGAACATTTTAAGCTCACGAGAACTGATGCACGGGACTCCCCTTGATGAATAAGGAAGCTGAAAATATTTCTGAAAATATGCCTGAAAATATTTCTCCAGTCTTTGTTCATTAATGGGGACCTCAATAATCTCCATAGCCTTATAGCAAACACCCCAACAAACGTTGTCATATACATTATCGTGGTATGTTTACACTGGTCATTGTCAAAAGGTTAAGTCTTCTATGGGTAAAACTATAAGGTATCTTATTAAAAGATGCTCTTGACACAAAACTAAATTAAGAAACAAAGATTTCCATATAGCTATGATAATTCATTATTGCTAATCTCATGGTGTATTAAATGTATTCATGACTTCCAGATGTAGAGGTCTTCTAAGATGAAAAATTGAAATTGTTTTTGATGATAAGCTTTTTCTTTTAGACTCAGATAGCTGCCTTTCTCTTGTTCTCCAGTTACTTCTGATAAAAGATATATGTCAAATGAACATGAGATTACCAGTCAAATAGTAGTCTTTAAAGAACTTATCTGATGTATATGCTATATGTGTCATTCTATTCCATACTAAGATGGATATTTAAATGTGTTACAAAAATAATGTCATCATGATTGTCATTGTCAAATATCATGTGTGGCTTTTAATCTCAAGTTTTCTTTGTAAAACTATATAACTGCTGTCTTAACATTCTATAGGGATTCAATTACTAGGACAACCATGGTTGATAAGAAATACCAGTCTTCTGATACAGTTTTTATTTCAAAATTCTTGGTGTTTAGATAAAATTATAATAATTAAACCACTACAATACTAATGTCACTGATCTTCTCTTCTGGGTGGTCAACAACTAAAGTTTAGGGGCCAAACCTAGAAAGATAGCTAAGCTAAGAGGACAGCCAATATTTTGGGCCCAGCCCTCTGAGGTCAACAAGCAGTCAGGACATAAGGAAACATTTTCTGCAATATCCTACAACTCTGGTGAGTTACATCACCTCCTGACTAAGGAGATTTCTGGGCCCTAGGGGATGGGAACACAGTAAACAGTGTGCCAAGGGAGGGTCACTGGAGAGAAAAGTCTCCCAAGCTTTCATTGATATGTTACACAAGGAAATTGATATCTGTGGGTAAATATTAATTTAAACCAGAGAGTAAAAACAAGGTACTTTCCTAGCCAATAATGACATTCTCATCTCCAATAATGACATTCTCCATCTTTAGATGGAGGGCAGAAAGCGCTGAACTCAAGGTCTGGGGCATATAATAACTATAATGTCCTTCAATTGAAGGTCGCATTATCATCCTTGGAAAATTTTCTTTGTCAGTGATGCCTTCTCTTATTAAGAAAGTGCAAGATTCTGAGGCTTGGGGTGTGAACATTTCCGAAGGATGCACTAAAAATCTTGAATTTTCCTATTTTTCTCAATCTAATACATCCTATGAAGTGATCTTTTCCTATTCAAAGGGAAGAGTTTGTGTAAAATTGGTCCAGAGGTTTCTGTCCCTCAAGAAAACACCTGTCTGTTTAGGGTTTATGTCACGTTCTTCTGCCAGATAACTGACAAATGATTATTGTTAAATTAAACACAATGCAGTCAGAAAATTTCTGGAATTACTAAGAGAAGGAAATGACTACATGTCAAAAAGCTATTAGATTTGGAAATGTCTGACATAGATATCATTTGTTGCCAAGAAAAAATATATATATTAATTTTTCTACATGAGGACCCTGAAACAAAATGTGTGTGTGTGTGTATGTGAAACACAAATTTGTTTACTATATAGTTTTTGACATGAAAACTTTTTAGTACAAAATAGAATTTAATATCCTGGCAAATATCACAGAATGTGCTGATTTGCTGCTTAAAAGGGTCTTGGAACTTGAAGAAAGTGACAGCCTACCCTAAGTGAAATGGAACTGCCAGAACTTCCATAGTAAAAAGTAGAAGAAGAGATCTAGATTCTAAGAGAATCAGCCATCCTGGAATAGATAACATTTTTGAGTTTTGAGGCCTGTTGTACAGAAGAGCTGAATTGTAATCCTAATCCTTATCAGAGTGCAAATGTGTAGATAAATCTTGATCAAGGTTTGGTTCACAATATGTCAAGTATGTTCACAGATGTTCTCTGTGTTGATTTTCCCTTTCCTCAAATGTATAATTTGAATGAACACACTTAAAAGTTGTCAGAACTCCACATGAGGCAGAATGAGATCTATGATGGTGAAAATTATGAAGAAAAAGTCTTAGAAATGGTTCCCCTACCAACCATGAAATTAAATAATTACACATCTGAGTAAATGCAGAAATTGATGATATCCATAAGATTTCAAAAGACACAGTCATAGTATTTCCCCTACCAAAATATATATTATTCTTTAAAGAGAAGAATGCACTAACTCTACTTAAACAAGCTGCAACAATAATTTTAGCTGTTGTGCAAAATGTGATATCATTGCCCAAGGAGGTTGATGTGACCAAACTCTTCCCTTAGATGTTCAGCTATTGAACTGGTAGGTAAGTTGTTGTCCATTAGTGATGATCAAGTGAAATGGAAATTGTTCCCGTTCACAGAGCATGGGCAACAGTATACAGAACCACTACTTTGTGTGAGGGTTATATTAACTATCTTGCCTTCTGTCATATTATAGAGACATAAATTGGCTGGATATTCAGCCAAACATCTAACTTGTCCACTATGTCCATAACATCTAGTTATTTTGCTCTAATTAACAAGAAGTGTTTTGTACATAAAAGGCTGAAGTAAGTTGTGTTAGCTTGAGGAGTTAGAAGATAAATCCAATGAAAGTTCAAAATCTTATCCCACTAGTAATAAATCAGGCACCTAAACATCTTGAGCAGTCCAGGACATCCCCTCCAATGTAAAGTATAACTTAATTGCATTCCATGTGTATATCTCCTTATAAAGGAAAGCAAATATCTTGAAGGCAGGCCTCTTTGGGTTCTACAGTCATTCTATCTCATACTTGTTAATACTTCCCTAGTCCAGATATGTGATATCATGGAAGGCTGCTAGCTCTGAGTGAAGTCCTGACCCAAAAGGTACCATATACTCAGGCTGTGATTTGAACTGCAGTGCTAGCTGTATAATACATGTGGAAAGTTGTATAATACTAGAAGTATCTGTACAGAGAAAGCGTGCTACTTGGAGTTTATGGTAAATGCCAATGGGATAGTCATCATGTGACTCCGAGGATTTTAGAACAGGGTAATTAGAACTATATTAGAGAATAGAGAATAAAAAACACTTCCTGGCATTCTACTGGGCTATAGAACATCTAGTGACCAAGTGGAAAGTTCCGTACCACAAGATGGGCTTTGTCAGAGATACGCAATTGTCATGATTGAAGCAGAATAGGGGAAGAGGGAGACACTGGTGTGCGCATAAGTAAACTCTGTGATCAGGTTTCCAAGTCTCCTTTCACCCAGCCCATACCTGTGAGTCACAAGAAAAGTCACTCATAATGAACTTGTGCAGGAGGGACGTACTCTAGCTTGGTTCATGACTTAATCCTCTCATTATATAGATTAACACTCAATATGAACACCTCTTGCACAATAGCCTCACTCTGGGGAGGGAGTGAAGAGGACTGAAATTAGAGAAGGAGTATCCTTTCCAGAAACACAAATTCAGAGCAGCTCAATAGATAAGAATGTATGGATAACAGCTAAAATAAACTTTATTACACATGCTTTGCATAACTTTGGAAAAGTGAAATCAAAACGGATATTTATGCAGGCCACAATTCAAGGATGAGGGCATGGGTAACCAAATAACTTATCTTTGGTGGTCTGGAGTCAGGAAGATGAAAGATCAGTATATTAGTACCAAGTTAGTATGGATAAGAATCATATAAGTAGGTCTATTGAAATGAGTAACACGTAAAAAACTGTTTGTTACTTATTAGCTACCAGAGAGCATCCTATCACAAAAGAGGCACTATGTAGCCAACCAGATAGGGTGTTGATTGGTTAATATCCGCCAGTCAATGGCTTTGGCAACACCAGCGCCAGCGCTAGGGATGCATGTGCAGAATGGCCACAGGGGAAGAAGGTGTGGGGCTCTGTACTGGGCTCTGAGCACAAGTAAAACTCACCACAGCTAAAATAGTTACCCCCACTCTCTTGTGCCTTACCCAAGCACCACAACTGCCCCTCTGTTCTCCTACACATTTCACAGCTGTTATTTTTTGTACTGTAGTTCAGTTTGATTTCCTTTTATGTTCCTACCTCTTCCATGAGAAGATAAGTTGGAAGAACCATGCATTTCCTTTTGTGCCTGAATCAGTTGTAAGTGGATAATGTACTCTGTCCTGGGATTATTTTAACACACACACACACATGCATGCATGGTATAATTTTTTCCCCTGGATGCTCTCAAGAGTTTGTCTTCATTTCATAAACTTGTGGTAAAGTTTTTGGCATTGGTTTCTTTGGTTTAGCTAGAGTTCATTCAATTTCTTTTTTTTCTTTTTTTTTTTTATGTGGGTATCGGGAGTCGACCTCAGGACCTTGCGCTTGCCAGCGAGCGCTTGTGCCGCTGAGCGATATCACCAGCCTTTTTTTTCTTTTATGTGGGCACTGGGAGTCGAACTCAGGACCTTGCACTTGCCAGGCAGGCACTTATGCCCCTGAGCCATCTCACCGGCCCTCATTCAATTTCTTGAATCCAAATTTTATGGGAACATATTTTTCAGTAGATTTTAATTTTCTTTCATAGCCATGAGGGCAAGAGAATCTGGAAAATGTTCATATTGCCCTTCACAATCCTATATATTCTAGCAGCTGAAAGACAAATTAAAAAATCTCCCTCCCTCCCTTCCTCCCTGCCCTCCCAGGATGGTATGTGTGCATCCGTGTGTGTGTGTGTGTGTGTGTGCCGTCCTAACTCCGTGTCATAGTCATCTCCAATGTATTTGCTAATTCGTAGTATTCTTGTTTGGTGGTTTGGTTCTTGTTATGGCTTACATAGTTAATATCTTTCTAATGTATTGCTAAACTGATACATACATGTATGTTTTATTTCAAAGAAACACAAGAGATAAAAGTATATGTTAATATACTAGATATGTTAGCTTAAATTGCCCACAGTTCTGAGCAGAACACTCCAACCGCACCTTCTTCAGATACAGGGAGCTTTTTGTTTGGTTTTCATCAGAGTACTTATTCCTAAGGTTGCTAGAAATCACAAAGGTCCAGTGAAATTTGAATTTCACATGAACAATAGAAGATAAAGCTAGAAATTGGTATACCCCAAATATTACACACACCACTTACACTAAGATAATTTTTCATTAGAAATTAATTTAACTGGGTATCTTGTGTTTTATTTGTTTAATACGGCAGTGCCTGGTTCCAACATGTTGTCTTAATGCTTAAGCGTGCTGTGGTCAGCTGACTTCCCCCCACAAGCTAAACGAGGGGGAATTAAGAGACCAGTGTAGGGCATTTCGTTACAATCCTGTAGTAGTTGCTTTTTTTTCCCTCAGTCAGATATAGTGATCTCACCATGTCCACAGTCTTTTCTGTGAGCACTTGGTAGTTTTGTGGAGAAAAAGTTTGCCAAATGAGACAGAATTCTCTATTTTCAGTCCTTACGGGGTTCTTCCTTTTTCTCTCGCGCCCATCCTGCCAACCCTCCACTATGCCACCAAGCAAGTCATCTGAAAATGTGCATTTGTCTTCATTTTCTATCTTTCTGTAGATTTCTGCCTTTTTTAGACTTTGGGCCGCTTTATTGACCTGTAACCTCACCATTCCTGTTATATACTATTTTTGGATAAAAAAAAATATTGTAGAAATCTTGGGCAGACTAGTAGGCACCAGGAGGTTAGGATAATTGAAGGCAGAAGTGTGGTTGTGTCTATCGCAAGCAAATAGCGGGCTCCCTGCCATGATGGAAACGTTCTGCATCTGGACTATATGAATGTCGATATTGTGATTTGGAGATTGTACTACACAACCACTGAAGAAAATGGGTAAAGAATACTTAGGATCTCTTTATCATTTCTTATTGGGTATATATACATAATTATTTCACTAGAAAATTTTAAGAAATTTCTTTAGAAACTAATTAGTAAACCTTTTATTTTTAATTTCATATCCACATATATATCCTACCATAAAATCAAGCTTAAGTATTTGTACAATATTTAGGAAAGCTAAAATAAAAATTCTAAGTCTAGGAAAATATATTCTCCATGAAATGCTTTTTCAGATACACCCCAAATTTAGAGTATTTATTAATAATGTGAAAGGTTTCTACACAAAATGTTTTTCTTAGATAGGTTTTGAAATTATTTCCAATATTTGTTCCCTAGGATTTACAATGAATATTCAAATACAGGAGTACCCAGATGAGAAAGTGTTACACTGAGCTTGTGTCATATGGGGTCAAATAACTAAGACGTTATTGTAAGAGAAATGTGCACATTCTTATAGGACATAATGAGTGTTTTATTGCTACTTTAAAAATTTTTATTATCTGAACCTAAGATGACATCAATGTGTTCATATCATAAAGGCCTGGCACAACTTAGGCAGGGTGTTTTTATGGGGAGAAAGAAAGGAAACACAAATGAAAAAGAAAAGTATGTACTATAAAACATATGAGACAGCTTTCTTACCTAATTTCCTCAATTTTTTTCTAGGCACAGCATTACTAGGCATTTAAAGAGCATCCACTATTTTGAGTTCAATCTATTGACAGTCATAAAACATGAAAACAAATCACAATCCTGCCCAAACAGATGAATGCATTGTGTTTACAAGCTATTAATTGAGAACGAACCCACTTGATGATAGTCTTGCACAAAATATAAAGTTTTCTCTTAAAATCTATAGCTATCAACCTGCAAATACCTAAAAATTAATAGCTGTGAGACACAGTAAAAATAAGGAAGGGTACTCGTGCAGCACAGTGGCACGTGTAATATATTACTAATGCTAACTGTAAGTCACTGTATTTTCCGAAGTATATTACTCTGTCTTTTTATATACAGTAAGACATTGGCAGAAGCAATGCACAGTGGTAGAAAAGTGCATTGATTTGCTGTGATTTACAGCCAAGTAAGCAATGCTTCTGTTGTTCTCAATCATAGATGCTACTACAAAGGCTTTGATGAACTACCCTGATGAGTGTTTGAAAATGCACCCAGTCAAATTGATGTCACACTGGCTGATTCATTAGCTGACACGGAATTTCTGCAGGGAAAACTTTTACGTACAATTTACCTCTAGCTAAGTTGATAGCGATGTGTTTGACTAGCAGACACAACTATCAAACTAGAGAAAATTCAACTAGAAATATCTCGGGGGCCAGTGAGATGGCTCATCAGCATAAGCACCTGCCTGGCAAGTGCGAGGTCCTGAGTTCGACTCCTGGTACCCACATACGAAAAAAGGGTTGGTGATATCGCTCAGCGGCACGGGCGCCTGCTGGCATGCAATGTCCTGCAGTTGACCCCCAGTACCCCCCCAAAAAGAAATATCTTGGGAAGTGAGTAGAGTTTGAATCATTTCTAATATAACTTAGAAGGATTATATGATGAAATAATTTGATTCATAGTAGTCACCTCTGCTCATCTGAGGTTGTTGCAAATTAGGAAAAAATGAAGCCTCTTCCTTCAGTGTCATATAATCCATTAAATTTTTGTTATTCTTGGAACTTAATTTTTCACTTAAACTTTTTATTTTGAAATAATTTTAGATAAAAATATTTCAGAGAGTACTAAGTGCCCTCTGTTTTGGTCACACATATTTTTCTAGCATCTTTTTTAAGTTTCTAATTTTAAGTGATACCATAAGTAAGTAAGATTTATTTTTAATTTTTTTATTATTTTGGTACTAGGGATTGAACTCAAGGCTTTTGCACAGAGCTACATCCCAGTTTCATTTCCATCTTTTTATTTTTAATTTTGAGAGGGTCTAAGTCACTAAGTTGCCAAGCCTGGGCTCAAACTTGTGATCCTCCTGCCTCGGCCTCCCAGAATGTTGGGACTTTACTTTTACACAGTATTTTTGCATGACTGTGAACTGTTTGATAACATAACATCACAGTGCATAATTACTGAAACCATCTTACTGAGCAGGATATAGAATGATTCATCTGTATGTGAACTATATATGTAAGCTACTTCCTAGTCATGAATAGAGCAACTGTGTAATGAGTAGTACTTCAATGTTTGCTTTTCAATATCAATTCAAAATTCAATTCAAAATTATTTTAAAACTTGATGATCAAACTTTTAAAAATACATTGTATTATAGTCTTAAAAATTTTCCCGTCAGCTTTTCATGTATAATTCAAGATTTTCGTTATTACATGCAAAATTTATATTATTTATTTTAACTCCAGTGTACTGAAAATTAAAGAAGCTTCACTAGAATTATTTAAGAAGATATGTATTTTTAATTGTAAAACATTAGTCAATTTATAATGGAAGTGATATTGAAGAAATATGACCAGAAGGAGGGTATTATGACTTTTAATATAAGGTATATCCCTGATGTATTAAATTTGGTTGAAGTCATAATGACATTGAAGTGTGGATATCATAGTCATATGGAGAGATGCACTGATAATAATATAAGCATAAAATCGTGACTAGAATTTATGTATGAAACATAAAATAGGAATTCAAAACAAAATAATTTCTTAAAAAGACATGCCATTCAGGCATTTTACAAAAAGAGTAAATCTCCACATGTTTGGAAATTTTAAAATAAATAAATAAATGTATTTCTTTTCTAAGAAATTTGAGAGGCACTGTTCTAGGATATTACATCGCAGTGGGGGAGAAAGGGACTTTAGGGAATGCATAGGGGATGTCAGTGTCAAAGACTGCACTATGAGAATTTAAGTGCAGTCAGGAAAACCTACAAAATACGTAGGCAGGGCAGGGTGGCCTTTAGCGTGAGAAGACATCGTGACACACAGAGAACAGCCTTTGAAGATTACAGCAGAGTTTCATACAAGCTGACAAAGCACCATGGGACCTCTACCGCACTGGCTACTGCGCAGCCTCAGAGATGCATTTTAGATCGCGAAATGAGCGCTCAGAAGGCTATTGGAGTAGACAAGAGTTATCAGGAGGCGCGAACGAAGGGATTATAGACTCTAAGGAAGAGTTTTGTAGGAGCTGTTTTTTCTTTTCTTGTTCTCAAATTTTTCATTTTTATCTATTATGTTAATATAATGGGTTTTATTTTTGAATTGTTTTGACATTGCTACATATATTTTAACTATGCTTCTACAATTTTTGTGATTCCTCCACAGATTTAAATGAATTTCCTTAACTTTTCAGAGTTTATTTAAACTTAATATTTTCCTCTTTCACATATAACATTAAGACTTTGCCGCACTATAAATCACAGGCCGTCAATGCTTTCTTCTGTAAGTGTTTGACACACACGCACACACACACACACACACACACATGTGCTGCATCATAAGTGTTTATTATGTATCATAATTATTTCCTTAGGAAATAACAGGTTCTTCATGGAAAGAATATGCAAAAATGGTAGAACTGAAAAATATATTACTCTATATATTCGAGTTCTTTGTCTTTACATTGTAAGCTGGGATAGTGTATTTAAGGTGTATGGGTTCTTAAATCTGTCAATTCATGTCTTTAATTATACTTGAGATTTTGACTTTAGTTCTCTTTTCTGCCAGAATTCCTTTTATTTTTTTCTTCTTTTATTCTGGAATTCAAGTTCCTATTTCTTTGCCTTGATCTAACAGTTTTTTTTTCTTTTTGTGCAGATAAGAATTGTCTAATAACTAGTCCTATATTCTTGTCTTTTATGTCTTCCCCATATACATTTGGAGGAAAAATAGAATGTGGGAAAAGACCAGTGCAACCATAAAACAATGTAATTGAGTAGTTTAAACTTTTTACCTGAGGATTAAAAAAGCATCACTTTCTGTCTACATTTAATTAGGGAGTTTTTTTGTCTCAGAGCTGAATAAATTAAGGGCTCTGCAGCCACTTATTGGGCTTTTCTGCACATTTTGTAAGTGACTGTTTAGTGTACTTTTTCATACAAATCCACCCTCCTGTTTTAAGGTATATCATTGGAGTCTTCTGTACCATATACATGATAAAGTACACATATATTTTATTTGAAGAAACTGAAAAATTAGAAAATTGAACTTTCAATCAGTATTTTTCCTTCAAGTGGATTATAACTTGTTTGAAAGCAAACACAATGAATCAGTTTTATTTTTTCTTTATCATACTACATAGCAAAATGCTAAGCATAATAATCATTTAAATGTATTGTTGTTTTAATTATTAATCTTTTACTAAGACTGAATCAACAATGCCCAGGTTCTGGGTAGTGTAAATGGATCAGTTATTACTATTATTTAAACTTTTTTTTCAGCTTTGTTACACAGAATTTTCTCTGTTTTATTCATAGTTTTGATTATTGTCACCAAGAAATATTTACTCCATATTTGTTTTGAACTTTGTCGAATCACTTTTGTTTTTCCACTAGCAATTTGCATGGTTATCTGACAGTTTTCCAATTCCCATATTTTTTCTCAGATGCTAGTTTTGCAGAGATTTCCTATACTGGCCAAAAAGAATCTAAACTGCTTCTTGACTTCACCTTTACCTAACTTGCCCTCTTAATACAATGCTTTATTTACTAGAGAGTACCATCACATAAGAAATGGCACTTCCATTTATAGCCTAGATGGATCCCACACTCACCTCACAAAAATATAAAAATATTCATGAAAAAGACCTTTTGATAGCCTTGTTTAGTTCCATATTATTAATTTATATAATACTATGGGTGTATACTATGGGTGTTCAATAAACATTTTTATTTTTATTGAAGATCACCTTAATATGCCAGATTTAGAGTTAATAAAAATTGATTTAAAGGTACATATAACTTATTAATACAAACAAAAGTTTTTAATATTTGGATGAAAGATGGATGCAGATAATAACATATTGTATAATTGCATTTTTATGATACTCAAAACATGAAAGACTATAATAAATAATAAATATCAAAATCACTTTGGACAGGAATGGTGGACACTGGATGGGGCAGGATAAAATCTTTCTGTAATGTGGGAAATATTTTACTTCTTGATAGGTGAGAGTTGTTTAGAAGCATCATATGTAAAATTTAATTAGTGAGTGTAAACTTAAGATTTGTGTATTTTATTGTATACGTATATAAAAAAAATTATAAAAGTTGAACTTTTGAAGGATATTTTAATTAAATGACTATGAACATTTCTTTTGTGCAAAAATCAAATGATATAATTTTCCTATGTTCTTTTTTCTGAAAATTGGAAATATCGGACTTCAAAATTGTTTTCATGCTTTTCAAATTCTATGCATTCCTTTAGCATAAATCCTAACTTAAATATATTATGTGTTTTAATTTGGTAGTTTAATGTAGTTTAATGTAGTTTGGTAGTATAATGTAGTATAAGACTATTTGAGCTAATCATAGTTTCAGATGATTTTATGTGTGACCTTAAAACACATTATTCAAAAATTCCTAACGAATAATTTGATGTCACCAACAAAGCAATAATTAAATACTTGGTTGTGTCTCTTAAGGTCATAAAAGATACTGGTGATGGGATACTACTTAATGTTTTGTAATTATGCTCTTCACAATTAGCCATTTCATATGTATCCAGTCTTTCCTAATAGAAATAGTCTATTAATGTCTCCAAGTAAAAATGCAAATCAGCTGTGTTGGGACTTGATGAGTATAATATAAGTATCCCTGAGGATTCTAAGCAGATTTACATAAAGCATGTGCAAGGTCATCCAAACTTTCAAATGTTCTCTTTGAATCATTCTAGTAATCATGCTACCTGGCCAGTGGGCCAGGCATGACAACATGGAAATACACAAGTCAGGGGACAGAATAATGCGATGAACTTTCATTTGTGATTAACTGAGCCGGGCCTTGGACGTACTTCCACAGGCCCTTCCGCACTTGACTCATTTGGCGTTCTCAGTATTTTGAATAGCGGACACTTCTACATAAGGTTTCCGTTCCCAGCATACTCCTCATAACATGGCAATAAATAAACATTATAGAAAAAATTTTAAAACGGAACATTAATATTATGTACTGTCTACACGTATAGTTTCCGTTTGTTCATTTGGAATGTTTCGTTTTTGGTTTCTGGCCAGAGCATTTCAAAGCAGGTGATGTGGGCCGGTGAGATGGCTCAGTGGCACGGGCGCCTGCTGGCAAGCGTGAGGTCCTGAGGTCGAGCCCTGGTACCCACATAAAAAAAAACAAAATAAACAAAAAAAACAGGTGATGCATCTACCTTCTTGTGAACGATAAATCACCTACTTCTTTCCTTTTCCTTTCTACAAATGCGTTCTCCTAAATAATATCTGCCCCTACAATGTCTTTTCATTTTATCCTCTGGAACAATAAAAAAAGGTTTTTTTGAATAGCTGATTTTCAAACATGTTTTTAAATCTGAATTCATTGTAAGAAATTTTGCATCATCACCACCATAAATACTAATATAATTGGCGAAAAACTGGCTAACAGAAACTTACTTTAAACACAACAGTCCTACTTTTCGGAATATGTATGGCTTACTCAAAGGTAAATTGATTTGATGACTCGTGGATTGTGTAAAATATATCAAAGATAGTGTTTAAAAATAATTAGTAAAGTTTTTACTGAGTGCTCAATTCATTATTCACCTTAATTGAAAATTACTGGTAAGTTGAAAGGTCAGTTGAGCTAAAATATTACATTTTTGTCACTTTCAAATCATAAATCTTGATTTTTTTATAGCAGTGAATTACTGTTTTCATTAATCTTAAAATATTATATATCACCTGCTCCTGCTCACTTATCTATATTTATTAAGAATATTCACCTTAACTTGCATTCTTTGTCTTTATTTCATGTATTTTATTATTTTACACGGCTTCTGGTGTCTGTGATCAATATATCTAGTTCCTTACTTCACAGTTCTCTGACTACACCAATTCCAATTATGACTACTCCATTTCAATTACTTTAAATGCTCAACTTATAAACTCTGTCCGTTCTTGCATTTAGATATTTTGAATTAGCATTAAACAAAAAGACATCAAGAATATTGCAAGAAATTCTCTTATATCTTCAATGCAATTTTAATATTTTAAGTAACATTTATATCCATCATTTACTCCTCTTGTTCCATCTTTCTCTCCTCTTTCTACATCTCTCTCTCTCATAGATAGATATGAAATCAGAATAATAAAAATATGATACAAATATGGTAATCACATGTATATCTATAATATATCTATCTAGCTAAATATTTCTAAATAATTTGAGACTAGTTTGCAGATTTCAGTAATCATTGTATTAAATTTTTCCTTATGTTTTATCCTAGGATGAAGTACATTATATATACATAGAACATAAATGTCAAAATCAGGAATTTAAATTAAATATAAATTGAAAGTTTTATTCCTTTATTATATTAAGCTGAGCAGTGAATTAAAATGTTCTTTTTAAAAGTTTATAACTAACAGAATACACACAAATATAAATTTTAAAATCTGCAAGTCAAGCAGACAATTCAATAACAAAACCTAACATAAGGATACTGTAAAGTAAAAGTTTAGGTTTCCCTTAGAAAAGGTAAAATAAAATGAACAAGCAAAAATCCCAATGCAGTAATGACTCTGTTGTTAGATTTATACAATGTAACAGAGTGTGATATTTCTCTTGTGGGGTCAACTCTTCATTTTGTTTTTGTTTTTGTTTGAGACAGGGTCTCACTGTGTACTTCAGGCTGGCCTTGAACTCACAGCAATCCTTCTGCCTCAGCCTCCCTAGTGCTGGGATTACAGGTGTGTGCCACCATGCCCAGCAGTTTAGTGATCACAGTGAGTGAAATCTTGAGTTGTTTATGTAAAACAAATTGTGTGATTATTGTAATGAATAAAACTAGAAGAAATATTCAAGTGGCATTAGTACTTGTAAAAAGAATCAAATTACATTACAGCTTATAAAGACTCAAAATTACATAGTGATATATTTTTACTTTTTCTCAAGATTATTTACTATTCAAACAATCACAGATTTGTGGTTTTAGTGGATGAAAAAATTCCGAGGTTGGGGACTGGGAGATAAATATATTCAAATTGCTTAAAATGCACTGTAGTGCAAGAATTATTGCTGCTGATTCAGTTTACTAGGTACTATCCAAAAATCAATGCAAGAGGGAAAACAAATTGAACTTGTACTGAGATTTGAGGGATTCCAATACTGTTTCTCTTAAGCAGTAGCTCCTTAAGCATCACATAAAATGAAGCACATAATCAGCTTTCAGCGTGCACTTGCCTTCATTAATCATAAACCGTAGGCAAATTCTGAGCTTGCAAATTTAGATCCTTTATTGTGGCTTCACGGTAATGATTATTGTCACTTATTCCCCTTTGGGTTTAACATTTTCAGCAACTATACAGCACAGATGGTAGAAAGCCCTTGTTGAAATGTAATCAGCAAATCTGAACATGCTGTATGCAAAACACTGGATACAGGAAGACACTGAATTACTCCCTAGCCTACATAATCAATCAATCAAAGTGTTATGATACAAACGTATACATATAGCAAAGCCGTCACAACTTTGTTTCATTACCGGAATCACAGTCTATGTGTTTATTTCCAAGCTAAGTATCAATACCCAGTTAAGAGCTTAGATTACACAAAGACATATACAATAATCTCTATCCACCAATTAAAGCAAACGTTGATAAACTAAATTCACATCATCCGCGAAAATACACCTAGTAATAAAAACGTTTTAAAGGTTGCACTACTTTAAATATTATGTTTACATCTATAAAGCTGTGTTAATTTATAAAATGTTTTCATCCTGTAAAAATGTTTAAATTGTAGTTACAATTCTAGTTCCATACAAATGCTATGTAAGTGAGAAACCAAGTGATTCATATATAACAAAATTCATATGTATTTAAATTTCAAGTTTTTCTACCTTTGGTGGAAGGAAAATACTACGCAGACTTAAAACTAACTCTGGGATTGCTACTTGTATAAAAAATTGAAGAACGTGTAGAGGAGTAATTACAAAATTATTTTTTAAAAATATATTTGATTTCTATATTAACATATAACTAATTTACTTAAGGGGTGAAGTGTGATACTTTAATTCATGTATGTATTATGGATATTAAGTAAACCTAGTAAAAATACCTATTACCTCATCAACATGATATTTTTGTGGTAAGGAGGATAAAAATGTATTCTTCCAGCACTTTTGAAATATACAGTATTAAGTACTGGTCCCCACACGGTGGAAGCGATCACTGAATCGTACTCGTCCAACAGAAACTGTACTGTTTAATCAGCACGTCCCTTCCTGTGACTGTTCCAAACATGGCAGCAACCCGCCCATTACAATCACACCTATTTTTTCCTTACATAAATACCACTGAATTGAGGGAGAGGAACTCAGTGTCCTTCTGTAACCAACAAGATTGGATACAGAGTGATATTTTTCAAATGCTGGTGCTCCCTGCTGTTAATTTGACTAATAATTGCAGCAGGTTTGATGTATAACAAACAAAAATTTCCTTAATCATTTGAAAATAATAGTATTTCC
The DNA here is from genome assembly GCA_028451465.1 of Erethizon dorsatum. Taxonomy (NCBI): domain Eukaryota; kingdom Metazoa; phylum Chordata; class Mammalia; order Rodentia; family Erethizontidae; genus Erethizon; species Erethizon dorsatum. The sequence goes on along the minus strand of CM051826.1, from coordinate 127,716,582 downwards.
ATTGTTATCTAGTACTTCTCAAAGTTGGGTGGCCTGCCTCTGAATTAGTAATTAATCTCACTAAGATAAAGATCCTTATATCCATCTCAGTTCTATTAATTCAAAATATATGAGAATGGGCATGAGAAACTATGATATAAATAAGCTCCTGAGATGTTTTTTAGTATCACTAAATTTTAATAACAACTGTGTGAAGCCATATAATTATTTAACTGGATTTTAGTCTCCTTTTATAAGTTCTACCGATTCTTGTTAATCAAGGTAGTTAGCTTCTGCAAAGTCATGGTGGAAACTCAATTAGTAAAAATTGATCAATATTGCTCCAGGGAGAAATACAAGGTTAGGTTTCTATGAATCTCATGTCCTACTCTTGTCAACCAAAGTCCATTGGCTTATAGGTTCATTCACCAGCATCCTTGTTAAACAAGCCAGCCTTACAGCATCAAACACCTGCTACTCCATGTAACCCTTTTACTGTATACACTGAGCAGATATTTTAAAGATCTTTCCACAGCCTCCTGACCTGCGGAATCTGCCGTGCTTGCAAGTCTAACATTTTCACACAGCATTGCCTTTTGAGATGTGTGAGTCAGGCAGCACTAGTTGAGAAAGGTTTGACATTTTCATGACCCAGGTTAAAGTAATTGTAAATTTCTTTCACTTTGAGCCTCAGAGCTATGTTTTCCTTAACCAGTCATTACATCATGAATCCACAGATTTAGCTCTATTTCTATCGTGCAGTAGCTTCTTCATGCACTGTAGTTGATACTTTAGTACTTCCCTTAGTGGCTTCAGGAAAACAGATAAATTTGTTCCTCTGGATGTACCATATTGTTGATTCATTAACATTGAACTTGTGACCAACAGCATTATAGTTTGTGCCTGAATGAATATAAATTTTTTATACTGTATAGGGCACTTCATAGGGCTTTTGACTAGGAAATGTAAACAGCACTTTCTCTTTGTACTTGGGACCATTTTAAATAGGAAACTCATCAACAAAAAGTACAAACGTGCAAAAAACATGGCACTAAGTAGACCCTGAAAGGATACTTGTATATACAGTGGAATAAAGTAGGCAGCTGAGCATTTTGTTTGATCTCAGATGGGGAAGTATGATTTGAGCAAATTAATTTCACCCATTCCAAACTTTACTTAAATGTGATGACACAGGATATCCTCTTTTTGTGTTTGGCTTCTTCCACTCAACTTGGTGCTTGAGAGATCTACTTGTGTTAATACACACACCAATAGTGTGCTTTCTCATCGCTTAATCACCTAGTATGAATGCGCTATTCTTGATGGACATTTGGATTGCTGCCACCTTTCCAAATCTGTTTTGTTAAACTGTGATTAGGTATAAATATATAACCATATTGCAAATCATTTTGAAAATGTATTTGCCTATATATTCAGTTACTGTCACCTTTGTTGCAGTTGGGCTTCAATATGTATAGTAGTTTACCTCTGCATACTAAAGGGAAAAGAGAAGGGGTAAGTAACAAATTGTTTTAGAATGTGGACCAAGCTGCTGGCAAATCATTAAGGTGCAAAAGATTTTTGCAAGGATTTGTCTACTACTAGAAACTTTAAGTCTTCACGTTCAGAGCAATGACGCATAATGTATCAGAAGTTACCAGAATTTCCCCAATCTTCTGATCTTTGTAAACATCCTACCCAGCAGTTGATTTGGAATATTGTATATGGAAATGCTCTACTGATGTTTCAAAAAGCATTTGTAGGATGGTTTAATGAATGGGCATGAGGGTGTCATTGGACAGAAGGAATAACTTCTAATGTTCTATAACATTGTAGGATAACTCTGGTTAACAACACTCAATCTATGGTTAATAACACTTTATAGCTGGCACATAAAGAAATGACAAATATTTGGATTGATGCATATATCAATTACCCTGGTCTGCTGATCATTACCTATTGTATACATGTATTGAAATGTTAACACGGTACCCCATATCTACTTGCAATTATTACATGTCAATTAAAACTAAAAATAACATTCAACTGCTTTTAAGAAAGAAAGCCATTGGAATTTCTAGTATGCAGCTATTGGTAATGCGTGGAAGAAAATGAAGCCAAATGTTCCGATGTATTTGAAAATCTCTCTCTGTTTCTCTCTCTCTCTCTCTCTGAAAGCAGAAAACATGCAGGAACATGCCACACAAGTACTTATATTTTAATTTAATGGGAAATGTAAATTCACTTCTACCTTTTTCTTTTTACTGGTACTTGTGAAGGCTAGACATTTTCCCCAAGTGGGTTTAAATTACCTTATGTATAATGGGCAAACAGGAAATACAAGACATGATCAGGCTTTTACAAGATTTATCTTTTTTTTTTGTTTGTACGTGACTATTTAATGTAAATGTGACAACAAGCAACCCAAGTCAAAACTGTTATAAAGGGATTTGAATGTTTTCTTCATAAACAAAAACAAATTACAAATATTTGAGGAGTTGGATATGTTAAATTGATTTAAATGTTTCACATGCTATTGGGTTAATATCTAGTTTTTTCATATTTTTATCAGTTAAAATAAATTTAATGTAAATTTAAAGATACCCAAATAAAAAGTTTTATTTAGCAAATTTCAACAATTCAGTATTAATATGATTGTAAAGAATCTTGACATTTGTTGCATATGGACTTTATAAAAGAAATAAAGGGCCGGTGAGATGGCTCAGCGGCATAAGCGCCTGCCTTGCAAGCGCGAGGGCCCAAGTTCGACTCCCGGATCCCCATACGAAAAAGGGGCCGGTGATATCACTCAGCGGCACGGGTGCCTGTTGGCACACAAGGTCCTGAGGTCGACCCCCTGGTACCCACAAAAAAAAAAAAAAGAAATAAATTATTTATGACATTAAATGATGTTTGTAGTGTCACACATTGCATAACACCTATTCATTGCACAGGTATAAATAAATTATTCTATGGTGGGCACTTGTTTTTAATTTAATCCATCTTCTTTTCTTCTATATGTTTACTATCTTAATGTACTCAACTATCACTAAGCAAAACAATTGTGCTAATTTACACCTCCACTAGTGGTGTGTGACAGTGCTAGTTACTCCATAACCTCATTTATATTTGGTTGTATCTTTTTTGCATGTTTATTTTTTGTAACTTTTTCCATTATGATAAGTAGTTATTGCTCTCATGATTTTGATTTTCACTTATCTGATGACTGACAATGCTAAGCCTTTATTCATTTGTTTTTGGTTCTTTGAATAGTCTTTTTGTTTGAAATGCCTATTTAATTTTTTTTTACAATGAAGGCAAAAATTCTCTTTATTGATTTTTTTTTAATTTTAAAGGGAAAATATTAAAAATAACAATAAAACAGAGTTTCAAAACAGGCTAGTAGGAGAGTAACAATAACGAATACATGGCGTATTGTTATGTTCATAATAGTTGTTCAGAGTACAAGATATAGGCATGAAATATTGTCCAAACAATATTAGCACAAACCTTTCTTTTCAATGAACTAAGAGATACTAGCTGTATAACTATCTTAGCTATCTTGTGTATATATATACATTTTTTTCCTTTTCCCTTCCTTCAAGTCTTTAGCCTATTTTTCCCACTAGATTCTCCATCTTTTAACTGATTTCCAAGACATATTTACATACTCTGCATAAGAGTATTCTATTTAACATATATATTTTAAATATATTCAAATTTCTGGCTTGACTTTTCAGTTTCTTAAAATTTCCCTTGGATAAAAACACATTTTTTCAATTGTAATTAAAACTAAGTTATCAGATTTCCTTTGTTATTAACATTTTGTGTCTTGATTGAAAATGTGTTGTCTTTCTCATTGTAATATTTATCTTCTAAATTTTTCATTAATTATGTGATTCATCAGAAATTATTTTAGTGTGTTCTTTTTTTTTTTTTTTTTGTGGGTACCAGGGGGTCGACCTCAGGACCTCGCGCGCCAGCAGGCGCCCGTGCCGCTGAGCGATATCACCGGCCCCTTTTTTCGTATGTGGGTTGCGGGAGTCGAACTCGGGCCCTCGCGCTTGCAAGGCAGGCGCTTAAGCCGCTGAGCCATCTCACTGGCCCCCTTTAGTGTGTTCTTGAATGAACACTTTTATACGGATGTACAATGAGATGGATAGCATGAGCTGAATGAAATATCCCTTCGTCATTCCATTTTTGTAGAATTTTGCCATAATTCAGGAGGCCAGGTTTGTGCCTGCCATTGTATTGCTGTTCATTGCTATATTTGTGTTTTGTGCTATATTTGCCTTTGAGTCACCATTTTCTGATTTTTTTCTCTGTTTCTATTTTAATTTATGTTGACATTTATTTGGCTAACTCATTGTCTTTTCTCATGTGCTTCATGATCTGTTAATCCCATCTTGGCATTCTTATTCAGAGGTACTGAATTTTTATTTCCATAATTTCCTTTACTTCTTTTTGTAACTTTGGTTCTCTAAAATCCTCTCATTCAGAGGATGTTTTGTTCTCACAAGTTGATAGAATAAGAGGACATCCACCCCTGTTCTAAAACTAGATGATTGGAATCTTTATGAGACTTAGTATATTTCCAATTTGCCTCCTGTCCTGGAACATAGCGGTTCACTGGCCTTGAGTGAAAGTCTGTGATATTACTGGGGCTTCTGCTATTTAGTCAAAGTTTTAGAGAAATGTCTCAAAAAAAAAAAAAAAAGCGCTAAGAAGATGGTTGTGCAATTTTTTTTCAGGTTCGTTTCTTTTCGGTGTGAGTCCTTCAATTCTGTTGTCTTAAGTATTACTGAATGTGAAGACATAAGTCATACACGGGAGAAGAATCCAAGGGAGGAGGTGTTCTTTCCATGGGAATCATTGGGACAGAGAATAGGACCACAAAGGACGGACAGTAGAGTGTGAACATCCCATTATTGGGAAATTATGAAAAAATAAGCAGCCAGTATAATAGACAGTTGTTAAGATAAAGATAAATGTAGCAAAGAGACCTAGAGTGTGTGAAGGTTCTCGATGAGAAGGTTGTCTGTCATGAGAAAGTCAATTTTAAACATCAGAGCTGGATATTGCAATCATATTATGATAAGACTAGAGAGAAACGGGTAGAAAATCTCATTTCTGCACAACCACACATTTACAGTTATTTCCTAGTGAGAACGCTGGTTTGAAATATCTGATAGTCATAGAAACCATAAAGCTCTCTAAGGAGAATAAAAATTTCTTTTTAACTGCTCTCCAGTTAAAATCAATTTTATTTCTCTGAGTAAACTAAAACATCAGAGGGCTGCTTAAGTTTTAGTGGTATTATATTTTAGATAAGATTTTATATAACTCCTTTTAATAAAATGCAAGTTAATTTTGAGATGAAACATATCTGTTACCTAACAGAGAGAATTCTTCCAGCTGTTAAATATAAATAATAGTTTTCAAATTTAGAAAGAATAAAACAATAGAGAAGCAATATAGAGAGAGGACTGATTTTGTCTACCAGTACATACATTAAATTTAATTAGTAAACACGTTATTTTTCTTTGTTTTTCATTATCATGTTATCTTTGTGAAATAGGTTTAAAATTTTTGACTGTATTCTGATTCTATATTTTTACATTTTCTTTTTAAATGATTTTGGACACTATACCATGTAGAATATTTGCTAACTCAAAACAAACTGTAATGCAGATTTTAATAAGGGTAACTTAATGTAAAAAATAATCTGCTTCTCAAATTATTATTCCTATCACACTCCTATTTATAAAGTTCATAAACTTTACATGTACAAATGCTGTGTAAATTAAAAAGCGATTAAATATGAATTGATTAAATACTTTTATCTTAACAGAATTGGAGCACTACAATTAAAACAGCCATTTTGAATATAATGACTGTAGCAATGTGGCATTGGTTGATTCTTCTTTTAATAATCACTAGAAAGAATGGTTTGAAAGTAAGAAAATTGTTTTAGATGAATCATATTCCTTGAACTTCTATTGCAATTTGAAGTTCTACAGAGCTTGTTAACTTTTACAATTTGAAAGTTTCTTAAACTATATATGCCTGCATTTTCTAGGTTCTGAAAAAGAAGCAAAATCATTAGAAAGGTTGTTCTAAGCGTGTTTCTAGCCTGAAGGGAAGCAGCAATCACAGGAAATCTAATAATAAAACTCGCACTTGAGAGGTTAGTTTTCTAGGACTATTTTGCAGACCTAAGATGTTTGGAGAGTTTTAAAAAGTAGCCAGACTTTTGGGTACTTACAGAACTTACAGCATATTTGGAGTCATTCATAACTATCAGTATCTCACAGTTACCCCTTGCTCTTATATAAAAAGACATATGGATTCCTAGCAAAATACTCCACAACATGTTGCACAGAATTCTTGTTTACGTTTATGGAGAACTCTCTCTCTTTCTCTCTCTCTCTCTCTCTCACACACACACACACACACACACACACACACACACACACACATATGATTGCTGGAATAATATAATTTTGTAACTTACTAGGTTTAGAATTTTTTCTTGACTGTAGTTTTTACTCAGACTCTAAAGGGTATGATGTTATTGTGGCTAAAATGGATGGCATATCTGAATCCTGAATCATCAAAGAAAGCAACATTTCTTTCTCTTGAAAAATACGTGAAATACGTATGATATAGGAAAGCATAACTACTGCTTGGGTTTAATGCTAATAAATTTATGATATTAATACCTGACATATCATATGCCTTCCAGGCTCTTTTCCAAATTTTGTTTGTACTGCATTAACTTACTCACTTCCCACAGTAACATTATTAGAAGAGAAATGTTATTGCCTCCAGTTTACAGGAGAAACAACTAACAAGTAATTAAGGTAGCTTGATTAAAATCATAGAGTTGTTATATTACAGATTTGGCAATCAATACATGTTGCCTTAGAAAACAGGTTTGCCACTACTTTCTACTGCTGTTCATTTTTTGGTATATTTTACTAGATAGTGCAGAACTACAATATCATGCAAACATTGGCATTCCAAATATTTGTACACATTTTCAAAAATTGTTACTGCAATACTCAAGGGAATAAACTTAATACTCAAAATAATATTTCAATTATAAATCCAAAAAAGAAGTGAGTGTCCTAACACAACAGAACTGAGATGGTAGGTTTACTGCTTGAACACTATTTATGAAAGTAAATATCCTTTTCCAAAACATGCATAATCATTGAAACAATGATCACATTAACAGAGTGCATATTATTATTTGTGAAGAATTTCCTCCAGGGAAAGAGAGATAAGGAAATGTTGGGTGAAGGAAATATAATTATATTTAGATAGAAAGAGTATTGTTAAATTCCAAAATAGGCAAATATATATAAACAAAAAGTAAAAAAATTATCGATTGAGCCCAGAGATTGGTGCAAAAGAAGATAAATTAGATATTGGAGAGCAATAGGGAATGGCTACTGATAGTAGCGAGTATTTGGATGGTTGAAATGTTCTAAAATTGATTGTGGCGATGGTTGCACATTCTTTGAACAAACTAAAAACCATGCAATAATACATTTTAATTGGGTGAATTGTGTAAGATGTGAATTATATCCATTAAGACTTTTAAAAGACATTCCTCTAAATGTCACCTCACATGGAACTCTCGCACGGTAAATTGGTAGGCAGAATCACTGACGCCTCTGGTTCATAACTCTAAATGACAGCTCATGTGTAAATTCTATCATGCTAAGCAGATGGGAAGATATTTTGAAGCATATTTCATTTTTCTTATACGTATTTGTTGTTAGGCAGCCAATAGGTCTAATGAGACAACAAATATACATATACATATATATATATATATATATATATATATATATATATATATATATATATTTTCCTTCCCTTCCCTACATAGATAGAGGCATTTTATAAACACTTCTTCAAACTATTCATGTATATAATCATGACAAGTAAAAATAGATACTGAGAATGAAAACAAAAAACCCAAAACAGAAAACAAACAAACAAGCAAGCACACTTGACCTGTGGCACATAGAAGTAACTTCACGAATGTTACTGTTTGAAAGTAATTTTTAAGGTATAGCAATTTATAAAATTATATTTATCCTTGGCATAATGCAAGAATCTTTTCAGATACATGATGAAATTAGTTGGGTTTTCTGAAAAAAATAAAGTAGTATAAATTTTGACTTGAACAGAAATAAAGTGCAAAAAAGCTGGTTAAATTCTGAAGATAGCTGATGAATCAAAAACTTGAGAGTTGTAAAAATACAATCAACAGATTAAAAATGAGAGTTTGTTTCAATGTAAGAAAAATTCTGCTACATTTGCTAGTTGTATTGTAACAGTTCACTAGGTTTGGCAAAACTATACTTTCTCTCCTTTATCATCATATTTTTCTATTTGTCTTCTGCACTTCTTTTTTTTGAGGAGTTTATCCTATCTCTGATTAAAAAATATCAAGTATTTTTACCGTGATTATTTTTCTGTATATATAGAATCAAGTCAAGATATACAATGAAGCTATCTGGTCAGTCGGTACTGAGTTAAATATATTTATGGCCTTTTACACTCTTTGTTTTCTTTAATAGGGTTTTAAATTTGAGAACTGAAAATCATTTTAAAAAATTTACAATTTAAGTGTTATCTCTTTCATCTTGATGAGTTAGATCACCATGACATGATTTTGTATAGAAGTAACAATTCTATGGCTATATATTTCTATATAAACTAAAGTTAGTGAAAAATCAGCCATCTTCTGTTAGTATCCTTAGTAAGAATGGCAATAGTAAAGATTTAACATTCTCTTATTCTAACTGTGGAACAGGAGAGCAATAATGATTTTCCTAGACTAATTGATATTGTTGTGATAATTTTACTATCTGTTAAACTAAATTAATAATTAGTATTTTATCCTACTCCTGAATGGTGACTGATTTGAATCTTTGCATGGTATAATTGTTTTCATTTAGATAATCATAAGCTATTGAGAGCAATTTAAAAGAAAGAATAAAGAATATAACCTTGGTTTCTACTTGTGCAGAAGAAGTTGGCTGTTGTTAGATGGTATTGAAATTCTCCAGATGTTATTAATGAGAGCTATTAATTCTCTATCCTCAGCTGACATTAATTGTTCAATATGGAACACCAAGGGTATGCCCTCTGAGAATGAAGATTCAAGGTCTTCTATTACAGTAATAGATTTTTTCTATTACTTAAAAAATCTTGAACTATTGTGATAATTGTTTCTTTGAAAACTATTGAGTGTGTTCAAAAGGAAATTAACAGTTGGATACTCTACCTTTAGATAAGGAGAAAATGTAATCAATTCCATGTCTCATAAAACATATTGTACATGAAATTTTCTTTACCAGTAAGCAAACATGTAATAATAGGTGGTTTTTTGTGACTTCTAGGTAGGAAAAAAAGCGACTGAAGTGTTTTGAAGTCTTCTGAATTGCGCCTATTTGTATTGTAAAAGCAATATCCCTAACTGTCTAATGATATCAACATTTTTAGGCAAAACCTTTCAATTTTCTATACTTCTATGCAATTATATATATATATATATATATATATATATATATATATATAAATTTCTCTTCAATGTATTTGCTACCTAATCATTCCCCTTTCATGAAGTATCTCTTGAGATACAGTTATCCAAAGAAATTATTTTAAACATACATTTTTGGTCAGGAATAAATTAATATTCATTAAACATTATTGGCATGTATGTAATGTGCAATGTTATTAAATATGAAATAACATTTTTAAGATGCTGTTGTTTTTATTTTTTAAAAAGTTACTGGCACAGTATCTGTCCAGATGTATGGGGTACAATGTGATGTTTCTTTTTTCTTTTTTTTTTTTTTTTGTGGGTAGCGGGGGTCAAACTCAGGACCTCACGCGCCAGCAGGCTCCCGTGCTGCTGAGCAATATCACCGGCCCTTTTTTCGTATCTGGGTATCGGGAGTCAAACTCAGGACCTTGCACTTGCCAGGCAGGCGCTTATGCCGCTGAGCCATCTCACAGGCCCAATGTGATGTTTCTATACATGTATACATTGTGTAATGATCAGTGTAATTAGTAAATCTGTCACTTTAAACATTTATCATTCATTATCATGCAAACATTAGAAATCCTCTCTTCCAGCCACTTGAAATATACAATGCATTATTGTCAACCATTTTATAGTAGTTTGCAATAAACATTCAAACTTATCCCTCCGATCTAACTGTACTATTTTGATTGACCATCTTCTCTTTCCTTCTGTTCTTCCCAGCCTCTGGCAATCACCATTCTCCACTTGACTGCTATGAAATCAACTGTTTTAGATTTCACCAATGAGTAAGATCATATGGTATTGGTCTTTCATTTCTTGGCTTATATCACTTGACATAAAGTTTTCCAGGCTCGCTCATGTTGCCACAAATGACAAGGGTTGAATAACATTTCATTCAAAGTTTATTTGTCCAACGAACCATTGATGAGCATTTGCATTGAATTCATATCTTGACTATCGTGAATACTGCTGCTGCCATCTTGCGCGTGCAGGTGTTTTTTACATACTGGTTTCACTTCCTTTGGACCTGTACCCAGTAGTGCGAGTGCAAGATCACACTGTATTCCTATTTCTAGTTTTTTGAGGGACTTTTATATTGTCTTTCCTACTCACTGTACTAACCGACATCCCTATCCACAGTAATCACTCCCTTTTCTCCACTTCTTCACCAGAATTTATTCTTTTTTCTTTTTCAAAATAGCCATAATAAAAAGATTAAGATGATATTTCATTTGCACTTAACCTGATGGTTAATGATGCTGATTAGTTTTAAATATCACTCTTGGTCATTTGTTTGTTCTTTTTGTTTAATTTTTATAGAAAATATCTGGCAGTGTTGTATATTATGCCCTTGAAGTAAATGGAAGGGGTGTGTTTGAACTCATCTTGGTAGGTCAAACTATTCCTTTTGCTCTGCAGAACTCTTCTTGCTTTTTACAATTGCATGCTAGTTAGGAAATCCATTAGTTAACATCTGTTTAATGTGTTAACATATTTGCTCATTTATAAGTACATATTCATTGTTCAGGATGTGCTAAACTCTGTTGTAGAGGATAGAAAACAAACCAGAGAACTGTGAAATTCAAAGTCAAGCTTTTGTAGATGGGGTGGGGGTTGAAGGGAGGGGAGGAGAATGGGAAAGAAAAAGAATTAAGATGTATTATGTACAGGGACAAATTCTCCATGATGAATGTGATCATTATGTATGGTAAACATATGCTAATATAATAAAGAAAAAAAGACAGAAAATCTGCAAGCCAGGTATGATGGCACAGGAGTATAATCCCAGAACTCTGGGATTATTCGAACCTAGCCTGGGCAATTTATCCTTCCCCTCATAAAAAACAACAAAGAAAAATATTGAGCTTGAATGGGTTCATAGACCACTTTTGATGAGGAACAAACCTTTGGAGTGCAAACACTGTGCTAAGATTTGAATCGAAAAAGAAAATTTGAGGAAAATGTACTTCAGCCCAAGAAAACTCAAAATGGAAACCCTTGAGGCTGGAAGTAGTTTTGCTCACAGAGGATGGCAGGAAGGCCGGTGTGGAAAGAGCACAGCTACTGGAGGAGTGGGTAGTGAAGCAGGGGAGTCAGAAGAGAAAAATGACAGAGGCCCTGCAGTGAACACTGTACTGGCTGGAATTTCCTAGGTGAAAAGTCTTTAGTGCAGTTCTCAATTTTAAGATACCACTGTGGGGGCCGGTGAGATGGCTCAGCGGCGTAGGCGCCTGCCCGGCAAGTGCAAGGGCTGGAGTTCAACTCCTGGAACCCACATATGAAAAAAGGGCCGATGATATTGCTCAGCGGCAGGGGTGCCTGCTGGCACGCGAGGTCCTGAGGTCGACCCCGGGTACCCACACACACAAAAAAAGATACCACTGTGGTTGATATGTTGATACAAGACTAGAGGCTACATTGAGAATGGAAGCACATGTTGCAAGGAAAAGCTTTTATTTTATTTTCCAAATTCAAGGTGAGATTGTAACTTGCCGAGGAATTTGGCAATGGCACGAGTCAAGAATGGTTTCTAGACTTTTGACCTGAATAACTTAATAAAGTGTAGTGATATTTACTAATTTGGAAATACTTAGGAAAGTGATCCTATATATTCTTTTTGATCTCATATCTCCCCCACAATAAAATGTTACAGACATAGATTGCAAATTTAAATCATATTTAGAACTGTAATTCTGAAATCAAATATCAGATATATTTTCTAAAGGCATTCTTTCTGTCTTTCTCTGTCTCTGTCCACCTGTCTGCCTGCCTGTCTCTCCCATTTTGTATATTAATGCAGCTCAGAGTCAGGAAGAACTACGCAGGCTTTCATTCCTAATCATTGGTGTAAGGCGTAATCATGCAACCTTCTTATAGGCTTCAAAATTATTTTCAAATGAAAACATGTTTTTGAAAGAAAGCTTTGTCAAGAGTTTACATTTATCATATTTGGCTGCTAGTCAAATAAGAAACTCATAGTTGTAACACTTTAAAGTTCCTGAACAGAAACACGGCAAAGGACAAGAAAAAGGAAGATACTCAGATGCCACCATTTCCTGTAGCGCAGGTAGGGCCTTCCAGTATTCAGTGGTGATTTATGTGATTAAAGCCTAATAAACACTTAACCCGTAGAGTACTTCCTTGAAGAAAATATATTTTGTTCAGAAAAATAATGTAGTTTATACATATTAATAAAAGGTTGAGAGGCATAATATTTTCTTTATTTGCATAATGTTACATGCATTATGAGTTTTTGGTTGTGTGTTTTATAATAATATGCCATAATATAATATGTATATACATACCTATACTATATATATTTATATAAACAAATGGACATTTTTAACTGAAATGTCTTTGGAAAAAACATGTTTGGCTAGGGGATAAAATCTGCAGATACAAAATAGAAGTAGTGACTATTACATACAACAAATAAATTTTCATTAGGAGGCAGAAATCCTCATTCCTAAAGGACTCAGCAGTTTTATTCCAACTAATTAAACATATGCTGTGCTTGTAGTCACTCCTAAAAATTTGTCATCTCATTAAATGAATGCAGAGCTGTTCTTTTACTGTAGTCATTTCTAATTATTCTAATTTTTTTCTGTGACTATTTTGTCAGTGCTAAGAAAAATTGGTGTTAGGTTAGAAAATGCAAATGTTAAAGATTTAATTACTTTTTAAGACATCCTATTTCAAAGTTTGTTTTGTGTAATTCAGAATGACTTATGAGCAAAATAACAGTTTTGTATGCATGTTATTTCTTTGCATTGGATCTATTTTACTCTCTATCAACAATTCTAGTTCTAATCGTCCACTTACAATTTAAATTTTGAAAGAGCAATCAGACAACCTCCAATTTTGCATCCCATTATTTCTAAAACTCAGTAAAAACATGTGGGTTTTTGCCTCTGTTTTCCATTTAAATATGCCTGCCAAAGTCACCAATGACCTCACTTTGGCTAAATCTAATAGATTTCATTTTATTAAAATAGCAGCACCATTGCCATAGTAAATCACTTGCACCTCTTTAAAGCACACATATCCCTTGGTTTCCAAGATATCCTACACCCCTGGCTTTTCTTAATATCTCATAAATTTGTTCTTTCCTCAGTTTCTTTTGTGGATTCCTGCTATTCCCAAGTGCTCCCAAGGTCTTTGTCCCTGCTTCTTTTTTGTTTGTTTGTTTTCTTGTCTCTTTTTTAGCTATATAAACTCTCCTAGTTACTTCTATTTTCATGCTTTTAAATTACTTACATAAGATGACAGCAACCAAATTTATATCCCTAGCCTGTATTTCTCTGAACTCCATGTAACTGGCCTAATCAACATCATAATTTTGTATACTGTATATTAGAGATCATGATCCTGGCACAACCAAAACTGAACTGTAGATCTACACACACGCACACACACACACACACACACCCTGACATTTTGTCCTGGTCCGATCATAGCTAATGATGTCTCCGTTCTTTACTTTGCTGAAGTCAAAGGTCAATATTGTATGAGGCTTTTCTTTTTCTCTAACAACAGATATTTTAAGAAGGAAGTGTGAATGCATACTTACTTTATTCATCATCCTTACTTTATTCTCTTTAAATAATCATAACTTACAGTAGAGAAACTGCTCTCAGGAAATATTTTTATGAAAATAACCAAGGATATAGCAGTTTTAGCCAGCATGGAATATTTATGTTTATCTATTTTTCAAAGTGACGTAAGCCTTGATTTCCAAAGTGTTCAGTTCTTTGTCAGTAACCAGTTTGTAGTTTATCTATGATTGAATATTTAAATGTAAATTAACTTTTGATAATAATGGATTGCAGCTTTGATATTTTGATAGAAGACATTTTTCAATTCATGTTATCAGTCAAATTAACAGAGTTTTTAGAGAATTTACACAAAAACTATAGATTATTACCTCCTTCATTGGTAATTGCTACTACATTATAGAAAATATGAAAACACTATATAGACAATCTATTTTTCCAAGGTTACAATTTTTATTTTCTCCCTTTAATCTTACGTGACATTTTAAAACAGGTTACATTTCTTCCTTGCGAGGGAGGTATTAAAATCACTAAAAATGTTATCATTAGCATTTAATGTCTGATCATTAAAAAACTTAGAAAAACGGACTTGAATAACTCATCTTTTTAAACATTAGTGGACTGTTTTGGCTTCTTATAAGCATTATTTTGGTTTCATGAGACTCAAAAAGTCATATACAATTTTAACATAATAGTGAAAGCTTGAATCACTGGTGTTTATTTGGAAATATTTGATGTTCAGTGGGAAATGAGTCTATTCAAATAAACTTCTAGCAAAATGATACCTTGAAATGGAATCAAGTATCCTGGTTCACATATTGAGAACCATCTCAAGGAACAGTCAAGGTATTTGTTCTTGCAACTTGAGTCCATGAATATTGGTGATAACGGAATTCATTTGAAATATAAGATATTTGAATACGATAGTGATATGAAGGGATAGTTGCTTTTAGCATAAGTGTTATTAACTTTCCATACACTAACTTTGAAACATTGCAGTCTCCATTTACCTATAGATCCAACCATCCATCAATTCACTTAACTTTGTGATTCATTTTAAAGTTGTAGCTATCAATATGCTGTAGTCCAAAATGCAATATCACACATACGATTAAAATTAGAGTTTAATATTATTTATTCATTCTTGATAAGATAGATATTATATACAATGAAACATACCAATTTGGGATATACTATTTAATAAATTTTGACCCATATCCATAACTAAAATTAAAAATTATGGTCACTTCAGAAAGCCCTGTTATATCCCTTTCCTGTCAATCACCTAACTATACATCTAAGTGGTGTTTTCTTCCAAAGATTAGTTTTATTTGTTCCAGAACTTCACTTATAAAAAAATTGTAAAATGTATATATTTTGTATAATATTTCTTTCATTCGAAATCTTGATTTTTAAAAATTACTTTGGTTTTACATGTTAATATCAGTAATTTTTGTATCATTTGATAGTTTATATGTATCTAAGTAAGATTATACAAAGGAAGCCACAAGTAAATAAAAACTGTAGTCAAATTATTTACAATAAATATTAGTCACCACTAATAAAAGACATATGTTTCCAGAAAAATATACAAATGTTATGACATTTGGAGATTGTGTCCTAAGAATTTCATTAACTAATAGAATAGCAAAGTTAAATTCTATAGACATATAACAGTAGCTGAACAAGAATATTTAGCACATCTAACTGGCAAAATACATTTTTTTCCAAGTGCCTGTGGTTCATTTACCTCTTTGACAAAAGACATAAAACCTCCTTTCCATGTACAGATAGATAGATGATAGATAGATAGATATAGATAGATAGATAGATAGATAGATAGATGGATGATAGAATACTTTCAGCAAAACATGTAAACAGACAGATAGATAATATTTTGGTGTGTATTCACTTTCCATTCAAAAAGAAGAAAAAATTAATTAACAAATGGAAAAATACTTGAATGGTCACTTCACAAAAGATGATATCTAGAAGCTGAAGTGCTTATTAAAATTATGTTTCTAATAATTATTTTCAGCAAAATATAAATTAAAATAATGAAATAGCACTATATTCACATTGCTTAAAATTAATAACATTTACAGTTTCAAGTAATTTTGGAGATACATACATTTCTGATGGAAGAAAAATTTTACTACCAATCTGCATTTCTCTTTGTCAAAGCCTAATGAAATAACATCTTTCTCCCTTTATGATCTAGGATCCCTACATCTATGTACATACTTCAAACTACATGCACTGGGGAAGTACCATGATAACATGTATTCACTTCAACTTTATTCGCAGTTGCCTAAACCTGGAAAAATATAATATACACACAAAAATACAATGTAACAAATCACGGCAATAAAAATGTTCTACTGATCTTTTCAAGAACGTGGGTAATCTTCACAGGTGATGTATTGCAGCAGATAATCCAGATACATATGAGCTTGTACAGAGTGATTCCATGAATATGCTGAAAATTGAGTTTTAAAACAAGAAAAACACATGGACATACATGTCGAAATAGGCACCATGTGTTTACTGAAGGGGACGGAAGGGAGCTTCTGGGATGTTGGAAGGGTTCTGTATCTGACCTGGGTAGTTTTATAGATGCATATAATTTTTTTTTAAAAAATTAAGCTATTTACTATTTATGGTAATCATTGATAAGATATTAGGAACTATACTCTGTGTTCCTAGACTTCCCACAACCCATACACATCTTTCAGCATGAAGCCTGGCGACACTCAGCGATCATTCAATAACTGCGCAGAATATACTGCAGGGTATTAACTTACTTACATTCAGAGCCAAACACACTCTGAGCTGACCTGTGACAAGGGCGCATGAGTGACAAAGGAAAGTGTGCGACAAAGCCTGGTACACAGAGGGGCATTTAGGGCTGGATTGAAAGAAATAATTGTAAAGGAGTAACAGAGGGAAGGAAGGAAAGAGAGAAGGAAGAAGGGAGGGAGGGAGGGAAGGAGGGAAGGAGATAAGGAAGGAAGCAAGGAAAGAACGATATAAGGAGGGAAGCAAGGAACAAGGAAGGAAGGAATGGGTGATCTCTGGATTCCAATTTACATGAAGGTTACCTCTAGAGGAGGAAAGGCCATGTTTAATGAGCCCAGATATTGGATTTTTTTCTTCCGGAACTTTCCAGAACACCATGGAATCTGCAGCAGGTATGTGTGAGGAAGTGGACAGACCATCCAACGTGACTTTATTCTCATGAATGAGATTGAAAATGATATGTAACTGCAGTCTTTCCGTAGAGCCAAGTATTGCAAGCTTGGAATACTAAATGGTTCATTTATTTCACTGATTACCATACGTAGCTAACAAATCCTACCCTACAAATGAATGTGACTCAAATCATATTTGAAAATAAAGTAGCGATTCTTTTCCCTAGAGACCTAGTGTTTTGCATGCCACAGTGCTCATTTTCCTCCCCTACATTTTCCTACATGATGAGACCTGCTTGTTTTTGTTGCCAGTTGGTTCTAAGTCTCATTTACATCCAATCACCCTCAACACCAGAATCTGTTACCCACAGGGGAAACTCATTTGAAAGAAGATATCATGGGGAAGAGATCATCATGCAGGGAAGAGATCATCATGCAGAGCACATATTTGCAAGGTAGTTTTCAGTTACAATTGGGAGCATTTGATAATACCTTTTCTCAATCTTAGCCTATCTACTTAAAGTATTGTCCACTGTGTATGTGAGTGAGAGAGGGAATTGAGTAAATTGGGGAGGATTCAAAACTATTTCTTCATGAACACATGCAGAACTGTAAGTGAAACTATAATGTATTGCAATTAGAAGAATACTGCTATTTGGGACATAAAATTGAATGGGGGTAGAAAGTGTATGTGGAATTAGTAAGAACTTATAGTCTGTAGTTCTTGACAGCTGCTTATCAACATTTGTTTAAAATGTTATCTATTTGTGTGTTTATACAGAGATAAGCTCTGAAATAAGCATGATAAACTAGTCTTGAAAATCAAATATATTGCAGTCTGTAATGGTTTGGGTCTAAAATATCCCCTGAAGGTTTCATGTTCTTTGGTGGGGTCTGTTCAGGAGGGTGCGTCATGGTGCGTGTGACTTAGGAGGGTGCAGTGTCAGCCCAGGTCCTCCATTCTCTCTCCACTTTCTGGCCACCATGATGTGAGCAGCTTTCTTTCCCCTGGCCCTTGGAGTTGGCCAAACATGGATGGTATCTCTGCAGTGGGAGCCAAATACCTTTCCTTTCATTTGCAGCTGTCTCAGCAACGGAAAACTGATTAATGCACAGTCTATGAGGGGTCAGTTTAAATTGCAAAAAACTGGGCCAGTGAGATGGCTCAGCGGCATAAGCGCCTGCCTGGCAAGCGCGAGGTCCTGAGTTCGACTCCTGGAACCCACATAAAAATAAATAAATAAATAAATTAATTAATTAATTAAATAAATTGCAAAAAAAACCCAGCACTAAACATTAGGTATTATCTTTAAAGTGTGATAGCAATTTGTACATGAGTTTCATAGTTTTCTTAGCTTTTAAATCAGCATATTTGGGAACTATATACATGGTTTCCTATGAATTTTCTTAGTATATAAATACATTCTGTAAACTTATATTTTTCTGTGACATTGGGGATATTTATTTCTCAGTGAATTACCTTGCATTTACTCACAATTAATTTTATTCTGTCTTTTTCACAAACTTGTTAGTAGGTTACTGTATCTATTTCTATAATCTTGGAAAGTTTACTCTAGAGCCATTATGCTAATTAAATTTTAAATATGTTTCTATTTTTTCTTCTCTTTCTTCTCTTCTGTCTTTTCTTCATCTTCATCCTCTTCTTCCTTTTCATTCTCATTCTCTTTTTTGTTTTCATCTTTGTCTTTATCTGTACATTTTTCTAAGGTCCAGGCTTGGTGAGAGTATGATAAAAATAAACTTAAATATAAACCCAGCTATTCACAATAGCAGGCAAAGCATGGCCAGGTCGTTTTGCCAGTTTGATGTGAAATTGCTAAGAATGAGAAGTTGACCTGGGATATGGACCTTTGATCCAGCTAGGGGCAGAGGTAAAACCAGTTAGGAATTGCCACACTATTTACCAGTTAATTAGACCTATGTGAATAGAATTATTGGCTAGAAATATATTAAAAACTCTTCCTGATTTCATAGGAAATGTAACCCTATCTGTTGGTAATATCGGTAGCTGTAGGCATGATTAATTTGACAAAATAGCTACTTATACTTTTATATCTATGTCTTCTGATCATTAACCCCCCTAAAATGCTCCCCTTCACTTTGCACCTGTCCCATAGTTCTTGACACTTCCGGGAGGAGTTCTGGAAGTCTTCTTTCCTGAGTGGCTTGAATTGCACTGTTGTGGTAACATTTATGTCCTAAAATCAACTAAAAAGGTTTACCTTTCATGATCTTTTTGACTTTAGGGAAGAGCCAGAAGTCACATGGTGCCAGGTCAGTGAATAAGGTGGAGGAGGACGCACTGTTATGTTTTTATAAGCCTGTCTTTCCACTGGCAGCAGCATTCATCATATTTTTGACCACATCTTGTAAAGGTACTCGTGGAACATGTTTTCCAAAACTGCTTCAGAAAGTGGCAAAAACATTGGTATACGTATGTTTGAAGCAAGGGAGAGTTTTTATGGCAATGTACTTTTTATTGTAACAATTATTTTAAAAATATAAACAGATACCCTATGTTTTGATCACCCCTCATAGGAGAAAGAATTGTAATCTTTCCTTTCCTCTGCTAAAATCGTCCCATCCCACAGTCTCTATCTTATTACAATTGTCATTTTACTTACAAGATATATCTATTTAAATAATGTGTCTTCTCTTAAAAATAAATGACAATTAGTCCTTGGAATTTTTGCCATATGACAGTTTTTTGTGATGGAATTTACAATGCTATACAGTCTTTGCTGTATGTCAGGAAAGAAACTTTTTCATATTTTAAATGTAATTTTAAATGTCTCACTTTAATGGCTCTATAATATGAATAATCCTGTGCAAAAATTGCTTGCTTGTCAACGAGTCATGGTACAAGGTATGTGTACATTTGGATGCATTGGAAGGTTTCATTTTTCCCAATGTTGTTCATGATGCGTATTTTTACTAGAAAACTTTCCTGTCAGGTATACAAGTTCCATCACTTTCTCTTCATTCTGTGGGTTGGTTGGTTGCTGTAAATTTCTTCTATTGATTTAAACTTTTATACTTGCTGATTTATTTGTTGTATTTCCTTTAATGTCAAGTTTTAATAAATTTCTCCTTCTTATAATTTAAATTTTATGCATAAGTTGTAAATATATTTCTGAAATCTGATAGTCACAGTAGTATTGTGTTGTTTTGCTACACATGAGAAATATGAACAATTGATATTATATAAACACAAATGAAATATTGATCATTTGTATTTTTATCTTTCAATGTCACACATTTTATAAAGAATATAAAGCTTCCTTTATTTTGGAGAAAATGATTGCAAACTTTTCTTTTTGGCGTCTACAGAGATGGTGGAAGCTGCCTCTTTCACAGGGTGGGAAAGAGGATAAGAGAGGACTTAAGTGAAGACTAGGTACATCATTGGAAGATAAATGGGTGGAAATGCATAAAGTAAGTTGATGAAGATATGTATCTGAAATTTGAGCAGGTAAATAAAGTTTTGTTTAATTAATCTGCTGTACCCATTCTAATTTCAAGACAGACCAGGCAGAACTTTCTAGTACTATTCTTAGATATGAGATTTAACTCAGTCGCGTGACACATACCTTGCTAACTGGCAGATCATATATAAAACAAAATCCAGAAAACATGTAAAAAAAGTCAGTTATATGGGCCATGTTAAGCTACTTTACATGTTTCTATTTCTGGATTATAAGTATGGAAAAAAGTGCATGAAATGTAAAAGCCATTCACTCTTTTAGTCATATGAAGACTCAATGTTTATTTTAAAATGTTATCTCCTCAAAATTGTAACAGAAATAATGTGTTTTTTTTTTTTTTTATGTTTGGTACCGGGAGTTGATCTCAGGACCTTGCGCTTGCCAACAGGCGCTTATGCCACTGAGCTATCTCACCAGGCCAATAATATGATTTTTAGCTAAATTTTTTATTGAAATATTATGAAAATCAATTGTAACAGTGATTGATTCATGTAATTCTGTTATTTCAGAAAAAGATATATTATGTAATTGTCCAGAATTGCTTGATATGAATCCTAAGTTCTTGATTTCTCTTAACATAATTCAAGAAATTTCATTATATCTACATTATATCTACATTATTTATCTTAGTTGTGAAAAATGACCAATACTTGAATATTTTTATTTTCAAATTTATGCAAAACTCTCCTAATATTCTGGTCAATAAATTTCTAGAAAATTAAGTCACTTCTAAACTATTATTAAATGTCAATAAAATTTTACATCTAATACCTTTTCTTCTTTTTCATGAAGTAAAATCTGTGCTAACGTCATTTCTAGGTAAATGGGTGCACCTTGAGACCATACTCTTAAGTGAAATAAATTGGACACACATATGTAAATAGCACACTGTTTCTCTGGTGTGAGAAACTGAAAGTGTAAATAAGGACCAAAATGTATAATAGATATTGTGAAATTAGAAGAAAAGTTTCAAATGGGTAGGGGGCCTAGGGCAGGGGAGGAGGAAAGGAAGGGAAAAGAAAACAAAAGGAAAATGGAAACAAAGCTTTTATAAATGAGGGGTAGAGGTTTTGAAGGAAAGGTAAGAAAATCAGAGGAAAAAGAATCAAGATATATTATATCCAGGTACAAATTTCTTATGATGAATGTGATCATTATGTATACCTAAAATGTACCAGTAAACTTAATTAACAAAGAATTTGTCTTGTTACAGATATTATATTAATATCGTTGGTAGTAGTCCTAATGTTAATACAAAAAATGTTAGTGATACTAAAACAATATAAATAAAACGAAAATAATACAACAGATAGAGCTTTGTTTTTATCAGTTGATATTAACATTTAGGCTAAAATAAAAGGGTTTTGGCATTAAAATACTAAATAAAGCAAATATTTCAGTTTAAGAGTTCATATACATGACAAAGTCAATTAACCTATTCATAAGCAAAAGGGTTCACTTTTATTTTGTGGGAACTTAAAATATTGCAAATTGAATCAGATATGTAAAATTTCTAAGCAAAGTGTAAGTGAAGAATAATGTATGTCATATTTGAAAGAACAAGAGTTTAGGAAACTGCTGTAGGCAAGCAATCTTCGATAAAGGTTATTCTTTGATGAAACAACACAAAAAAATTAGCCATTTTCATAAATGACACAATCAATACTATACTTGTTTCCTAGGCACCACAGGCTTTTTACTATATTTTTGAAAGAAATAAATTGATGCTTTGGAATTCACTAGAAAAAAATTCTCAAAAATGCTTTTTTATTAAGTATTCTACATTTTTGGTAGATTCAATTCTTATGTCCAAATAAATCCACAGTTGTAGAGAATCAAGGGTTATCATGCTACAGAGAATAGAAATATTATAAATCCACCCAGTAAATTCAGAGTATGCACACGTTACTGAAAGCTTTATGAAAAATTACTTCACTGAGTTGGATCTGTAAATGTGATGGAGCTGAAAAACATCAAAGCAAGCAAGTTTTAGTTGAAAATGTTTTACAAATACATTTATCTTAATCAGAAGATGCACCACCTCACAGATACATAAAGCACATTTACACTGGTGACCAAATACACAAACACAGCCACACATGTACACACATAGTCGTGCACACACACAATTCATCTTCCTTTATTACTATTAAATATATGTCAAATACTTATTGACTCCTATAAATCTTGTAATGGAAAATGTCAATTATAAGAGGTCAAGAAAATACACTTATTCTTACCCTTTTGGGACTGCTTAAAAATTACCCAAGCTACACCCCTGCTTATTTAGATTTCTATAATTGTTTACAAGGGAACAATGAAGGCAAGATTGATAGGCAAATTTTAGTTGTATCACCATGCTTGGAGTATGCCAGTTTTAAACAAAATACTCTTAATATGTACGCACTCCCTACTTGCTCACATAATTTTTACTTACTTTGCATTTCAACATATCATACAACTAGGAAATGGAAAATGAAATGAAGTTGTGCTCAATTACATATGCAGAATTACGTTTGCAATGAAACAAAGTAAGAGAGGGAACTATTGATTAAATAATAATGTAAGACATAATCTGCAAAATCTATCTTTCTAATATGAATATTCCAAAATAATTTAGAAAAAAATGATATCTTTTATTCAGTTTCTGTATAACTAACAGCCCTAATAAAAAGTAAGATACGGCAAAGTTAATCAACTCTCTGATTATTACAATAGCAAAATTAATTAAAACCTGGATAAATCTCATGCTACCTTATTTTTATTTCAAGTTTTTGTAATCTCAAGTACCAACAGTGATTGTCTACATGTCATGAGAAATCTATCCTTAAAATCGTCGTGGTGATACCAACCCTCCCTAAATATGGTGTTGTAACAACTAAGACCAACTATGAAATATAAAAAATTTGCATATAAAACAGTAAGCCATATTAAACTAGCTCTAATCACCCATTTATACAACACAATTCTTTCAGAGTTTGCCAAAGGAAAAGGAAGTAATTAATTTTTATATGGCAATAGTTTCTTTAGCTAGTGTTGCTCATTTAATGTTACCCAACTCCATGAATTTTAAGTCCAGATTTTATTTTACCTGACACTTTTTTCCTCTCTGCTTCAATATGTTATCTTTAATAATATGCTAACTAAGTGCAGATATGTAGATATAGATAGAGAATAATGGTAGTCATATTCTTTGTCCACTTACTATGTTACCAAAATACATTTATTCTTACCCTTTTGGGACTGCTTAAAAATCACCCAAGCTATACCCCTGCTTCTCTACATTTGTATAATTGTTTGCAAAGGAAAATCAAGTACAGGTGAAGATATTAAGTTGAAATCTATTTTAGAAACCTAAAGGAAGAGTTTATAATAATAGCCAAGACAATTATTTTTGTGGTACTGTGGTATAATTCTTTTTTGGTTGGAGACAGCATGGTTGTAGTAGGGAAAATTAATGGCTAATTTTTAAAAACTCTGACTGCATGCAAAATAAATAAATGAATTAAAACTTGTGAAGCAAGAGGAAACGGATCTTGGACTCTATTAACAAATACTTTTTCAAAGTTTTAATATACATTTAGGAGCAAGATACACTTAATCCTTATTGCCATAAAATTAGCCTGCTTATAAATATCTTTCTCTGGGAGTGGTTTTGTATGGATGCAAAATGTACTACCTCTCTTCAATCACCCTGAGGATAACGGGCCAACACTGTAACAAAAAGATAGGTTAACAAGAGAAAAATACAGCAAATTGATTTCATCACAGTTTTACATGTCATGGTAACCTTCAGAAATTAAGATTCCAAGACCTAGGAATAATTGTTTTTGTGCTTCAATTTCATGAAGAATTCATTTGTGTGTAGAATTATGACTTCACAAAGAGTGTGAACTAATGGTTATAGACTGAAGGGAAGAATCCCACAAAAGTCTTTCTGCTCAGATATTTCTGGCCTTTCTGGGTAATGTTCCTTCTTTCCAGGTTTGGAATAGGACCCCTATGGAATGAGATAGGCCCTATTTATCATCCATCTATCATCTATCATCTGTCATCGGTCTTCCTATCTATTCACACACATGTATTTCAAAACTGTATTTAATGATATGATCATTACCAAAACTTTTAGGAGAAAAAAGGAAATAAATTTTTGACTAAAATATGTAAAATTTTGTGATTTCACATGCAAATGTATACACCGAGCTAGCAAGTATAGTTGTACATAAAATCGGTAATGGCATTTTAACCCAGAATTTATTGATGAATTAATTTAACGCTGCTGATTCTCTTGGTTATCTTTGATATGATCTCTAATATAGTTTTGGTGTTAATTTATAATTTTATGACTGTAGTTTCTCTCTTCTTTCACATGAATATTATGTATTTTCTATGTTTTGGAAGCATTACTGTTCCTATTTTAGCGACCACGTTGAGCATGGTATGCATTGGCATGTACAAAGTTCTAAGAATCATTTTCTTTGAGACTAATACATCTCTCCACTGCTTAGTCTTCTTTCTTTTCTCTTCTGTTCTCATCTTTCCCCCTCCTTTCCCTTCTACCCTTCTCTTCCCTACGCCTTTCTTCCCTTCCCCTCCCTTCCTTTCCCTTCCCTCAACATTCCACAAATATAAAACCATTTTAGCATTCTTTGCTTCTGAGCCATAAGAAACAAGTTGGAAGTTTTAGAGGTTCCATTTGACTCAGCTCTTCCCCTTCTCGGCATCTTCCCAAAAGAGTAAAAGCATCCATTTCACCACAGTGATATGTGCATGTCCATGTTTATGGCAGCACATTTCATAATAGCTCAATCTTGGAAACAGCCCATGTGCCCATCAACAGATAAACTGATAAAGAAAATGTGTTGTTTATATACAATAGGGTAATACTTGGTCATAAAGAAGGGTAAACTTGAGGCATTTTTAGGTAAATGGATGTACCTCAAGACCATAATCTGAAGTGAAATAAATCAGGCACACAAGTTCAAATATCACATTGTTTCTCTTGTGTAAGAAATCCAAAAGATAAATAAAGAGCAAAAATGGAGGATAGATATTAGAAAGCAGGGAGAACTTTTTCAAATGGGAAAGGTAACAAGAGATGGGGGAGGGAAGGAAGGGAGAAGTAATTTAAAGAAAAAAATGAATTGAAAGAAAAAAAGGAAATAGAGCTTTTGCCAATAGAGAGGCAGGGCTGGAGGAAGGGGAGAATGGGACCAAAAAAATTAAGATGTGTTATGTATGTGTACAAATTCCCCATGGTTAATGTAATCATTATGTACTGCAAATATGTATGAATAATAAAAAAGCAAGTTGGAGGCCAGATTTGAACCAATAGTTTATCATTTGCCAACACCTGTTATATTTCAGTGGTGGGCAAAGTTTGATTTTGGTTGTCAATATACAGTTCAGGATACTTGTTGGCAAAGGATTAAACATGTTAAAGATACCCATAAATAAAAAAGAAAAGTACCCATAAATAGCAAGGCACGTTCAAAAACTGAGGCTAAGATTTGAGTGTCCAGTAATACTTTGAATTATCTTAATGTCGGTCAGATGGGTGAAATATATGATAGTAGTCACCTAAGTCTAAAACCTAAATTTATCTTGCAAATAAATGCAAACTACTTTTGTAAGATTTCAACATTTATTAAAATTGCTGAGAATTAATTTATGTACTAAAAAGGGAAATAGTACTTTATGTTGCTGTTGCTGAGGGCCATTAAAACAATTGTTCATTAGCAACTGTATATATAAACTTACTTAAAAATACAAAGCACTTGTATAAACCTAGATTGATAATTACCATATTCATTATACATTTTAAAATTAGGAATAAAGTATTTTTTCTTGTCTAATGCAGTAGTATTTCATTTGAAATTATACGTGTTTTATTCTTGTTTAAAACTGAGGAATCATACACTCCCACACACATCTATAGACAGAGGCAAATGTAAGTATTTTGAATGATTTCTGAATTTCATTTTATAGTAGGGATTTATTTAGTTTAATTTAAACCAGATAATATCGTGGTTGCACACTGTTAGCAAATAAATGTCATCAGTGGAATTACGAAAGAAAATGGTGGATTTCTACTTTTAATTATCTACACGTATTGTATATGTTTAAGAGAGACTCTTTTCCACAGTTACCCAGAACTGCTTATAATTTGAAGTGTTTATTTAGTCAATTTGAACATCAGAATCAATGAGAAGCAAAACTTACCTAATATTCTTTTGGCAATATGGTTTCTCCTGATATTTAATTCTTAATGCATGTTCCTTTCTTTTTTAACCTCTCTTATATTGCATCTTTTCTCATTTCACTAATTTATTTAAACTTCTTTTTCTTTATAATATTTGTGAAACAAAAATACAGGAGGAATGTTTCACCCAGTAGGGCCCTGTCACCAAATTTACCATCTCAAACTCATATGTGATTTAGTGACGAGCGACGGGTAATACGAGTTGAGAATGAAAGTTACTAAAAATGTTAATAAGTGGCAATAAGTTGTGTAAAGGCAAATTTAACATTCTCTTTTATCTTTAACTCATATAAAAAGCAGCTGCTTCCCCGGACCAAAAATAAATAAGGTCAATACTACCAAGTTTAAGCTTTTTTTTTTCTTCATTAATGTTTTATTATGTCGTTGGATACTTCCTCATGAAATCATGGGGTTTCGGTTTGGAGTAGGTTGATATCCTAGCTTGAAGCTATCTAGAAGCCTCAAGAGAGATGAAATTAAAACAAAGTTCAGACACAAAAGGCCATTAGGTGAAAAGGGATATCAGCTAATGAGTCTCATGTGTTTAAAAAATACCTACTGCTATGAAATTTATAAGGTTAGGTTCTTTTTAGAGTCCTTTTCTTTTTCAATTGACATTGAAAAGAAAATAGTATAGTTCAAGGTATTCTTGAAATTTTCTTTGTGACTGTCAGATTTTAAATGAGGCCAGTATAATATCCATTCCAAAAATGAAAAGCATGTTTACCCTTCTAACAAAGAATCACCAAACATTTTTATAGGCCTTGGTGACACGTTAGAAAAAAAGAAACAAAATAAATTTCTGATTTATAGAACTCATATTGTAGTGTATGTAGTAGGAGAGGGGGCTAGAAAAATATTAAATAATTAAACAGATTGTTTTAAAAGTTAATTCTGAATGCTTAAAAATAAGCAGTTAATATAAGAGTCTGGAAAGCCTGATAAAAGTCAAAAATGTATTAAATTACATAAAAACTTTTAATGTTCTAAAAACACAAAGACCTGTGAAGTCTCACATCAGGGACTTAAAATATGAAATGTTTTGGACAGGAAAGGAGTGATATCACAAGACATTGAAGAGGAATATAAGGAAACATGGAAGAGGAATATATGGATTTCAGTTTTATTTTAAGTGAAACAAAAAATTATCACAGTACTTTGAGCAACTGAGTATAATGATCCAGAAGTGGCATAGGGAAATGTTTACACCATATGAGGATGGAAAGTATAAAGCTTAGTAGTCTATTACAGTTGTTCAAATTGGAGAGAATTGTGATACAGGTGAAGTGGGAAGTATACCAAGAGATTAAAATATAATTTTGGTTGTATCATCACCAACTTTTGCACAAAGGTACACAAGCTCCATAACAGAGGAGGTGTAGCAGTTTATAAATGTGTGTTGAACAAATGTGCAGAGATGCACAATGATGACAAAGAAAATGCAGCATAACTCCTAGGTGTGGGACTTGCAGACCTGTGTGAATGATGTTATTATTTAATAAGAAGGATACAGGATGGGTCGCAGTTGTTTAATCTTAGTACGCTAGAACAACTCTGCCACTCCCTTCTGAATTCCAGGATTTACGATACTGAAACTGAAAAACTGTTGCATTTTCCATTTAGAGATGATTTGCTCTTTTGGCTAGAAGCTCCCAAGATTTGTACACTTTTCTAAGAGATTATGAGTTTTATGAGGGTTTGATTAGTAACAATTACTTTCACAACAATGTTATTTGGAACTACTTAAAGTCTATAAACTAGAAGACTTTATTGATTTTTAAATTATTCATGTATGAAATTTGTAATTTATAACACTACTTGATAGACTTTCATTTCTGTTCTGGATTGGAGAAATGATAATATAAAAGAAATTATTTCCATATTTCCCACATAGTTTTTGAAAGCAGTAGTCTTCAAAGAACTCCTGTAATGATATGCCCAATTTCCATATCATTAAAATATTTGTTAGTATTACTGGGTAAAATCACATTTACATTTCCCTCATTATTTTATGAAAAACATGAGTGACATCGTACATTACAGAATCACTAAAAAAGTGAGGTATAAAATGTTTAAACAGTGGAGAACCAAGTGATAAATTGGTACATGCATACACTGTGTAATGTTCAAATCAGAGCAAACATATCTACTTTTTCAAACATTTATTAGGGCAAAGAAACCTAAACTTATCATTAGAAATTTAAGGACCAAGTGAGAAATTTGGAAATGGACATAAATAGTACAGTAGAAGAAAGGTACTAATTAAGGGAAAAGCCATCAATATGGGTGCTTAATGAGTTTTTGCCCAGCATTCGTTTCCAATACCAGAGGTTTCACTTCAGAGAAATCAACCCCTTCCAAAGTGGAGAGATCAGAATGTGTGTGGATGTGGGTATGGGCGTGGAGCCTGAGCTCATTCAGAGCTCCATTTGTGAATCACATTGTTGAAGAAAATTTCTTCAACTCTCTAGCCATAATAATAGTCTCAATTATAAGTAAATTATCTAATTCAGGCAAATATCAGTGAATTAATCTTAAGTAGAACACATCAAAATATAATCTCTGACCCTTTGCTTGTAGGCTTAAGATAAATTTAAAAGTCAGATAAAACTGTGCAGATAGAAATTCTTTACGTCAAAAATCAAGATTACCGTACTTACAATTTTCAAGGGACTATCTTTCAAAGAGAGGTAGGACAGAGAGAGAGAATGAAAAGTAGATACAAAAAAGAAAAAAGAATTTAAAACTGAAGAGACACAAGATAAAATACAGCACAATGAATGTATTTAGGAAGTCTTCAAAGAAGATAGAACTAGGACAATCCTTCAATACATACACTCTGAGGAATAACTGGACTTGGTCTGCGTCCAGTGTTGCTTTCTTTAAAGATTTATATCTCATTTCATAGGAATAAATCCATGTCTAGTAATTATTCTAGCTTTTTTAGTGTCTGAGCTTGTCATATTTATTTCAAACAACACTAAGAATAAAAAATACCTAGAAGGAGGCCAAAATTATTGAAAACTATTATAATTACTTCAATACATTATTTGCACATTCATTAAAAATGACATGTTGTTCATTAAGGTAAGATGTTTGAGGAAAAATTTAATATTTTGCCTAACATATTAAAAAATAAACTGAAATTAACAGCAATAACAATCGTACCTCATCTTGAGATGATAAGCTGCCTATCACTGTGGGGTTAAATATGATGGTATGTGTGATAGTGTGGATATGTCTGTATGAGGGCTGAAATGGATTGTATATTGTAGTAAAGTCCTTAAATAAAGATTCCTGTGAAATTTATTCTAAATAAGGAAATACTAAAAATAAAACGTCTTTTCCTAAGAAAAAGTAGTTATTTTATTTTGGGCATTAACAGACACCATTTTGCACGTCAAGGAAAAACACATGCAAATTGCCATATTTCTAAGTAAAAAAACACAACTGGGTTGACCCCAGGGCACCAGTAGTTCCTTTTCTGTCAGCAGAAGCAGCAGGGGTGCTACTAAGAGCACTGCAGCTAGTTAACGGCAGAAATGTTTCCAGAAAAGAACATATTCTGAAGTGAGATATTTTAGTTCAACATTCTGCAAAATTTACCTTCTAAATAAGGACATGAGTAAGGCCTGGCTTCAGAGACTGCTAAATAGAATTTGGTAAGGGGAGTGAACATCCTCTGTCTATACAGGGAAGTTATAAATTACAACAAGTAAAAGTTATGCTGTTACGGGGACCATATCTTTTTTTTTTTTAATATGCAGGTATCAAGAGTCGAACTCAGGACCTCGCACTTGCCAGGTAGGCGCTTATGCCGCTGAGCTATATCACCGGCCCATGAGGACCATATCTTAAGCCACGCCGGTATTGCATCTCAAGATAGGCTGTACTCTGCTTTAAATAAGGATTTGTCTTTTGAGTATAAACAACTGCATTTCCTATATTATCTAAGGAATCCTGTTTTAAAATTTAATATATATGCACAACATATTTTAATATCCATTAAAATAATTCATACACCTATTCAAGAATATGTGTTATATTCAATATACTGTTAGTACAACTCAAATTTTAATAATTTCATAAACCAATTTTCAAATTCATACAGGATCACTAAATTTATTAAAAGCAGTAAGACAGTGAAAAAATGACCTTATGTTATTTTTTAAATCTTATAATTACCATAAAAGTAGTTCATAAAAGTAAAAAATAACTTAAAAAACTAAATATAATCACTTTAAGGAGGTAAAAGATACACAGCAGTCATTACTTAAAGCATTTTGCTATCAAAAGCAATTTAAGTAATAAAAATATAATGATCATAAGTAATAGTGTGCAAGTATTTACAGGCAACAAAAAAAGAAGGAAGCAGATTAATTTGGAAAGTATAAATAATTTCAGAAATTAAATTGAATTCATAGTAACAGAATTACTTTCCAAGAACTAAACCTTTATTTTGCTACAGAAAATGTCTCAAATGCAAGAAACCAATACTTACAGATTTATTTTATTGATAGCTTTGTCTGTCCCCATCTATAATCTACATCTGACATGGCAACACGGTAGAGCCCCTAAGTTTTCCAACTCTTTTTATATGACTATAGGTAGTTACCTCTTGAATATTTTTATATAATTATTACCAGTCATAAACTCATTACTTTCTTACTACAATGACAATACTTTCTTTATTGCTAATAGATATGTTTTAATTACTGTTTCATTAGTACAATAATGTACACATTAATAAGATGTAGCAGGTGCTTAGTGCAAGGAACACAGAAGTCCACAAGGTGGGGAAAAGTGCAGTGAAATGCAGACACGGATGTAGACTCAGACCTCATAGATGCACACATGGGAGACAGATACTGGTTGGGAATATGTAGAGAGAAAGGGAAAAATATTGCATAAAATTATAAAAGGTTATTAAATATTATACATTTGAAAGACGTTTCATTCCTGGCCTCATACTTACACACGCTCTTGTAAAGTTTCAGGTTTATTTGGGCAGGATACAGAATATACACTATAGTGCCTTCCTTCAAAAACTGTCAAGAAAGTAGGCATGGTGGTATGCAGCTACAATCCCAGCACTCGGGGAGTCTGAGAGAGGAAAACTTCAATTCTGAGCCCAGCCTTGGCAACTGAGTGACTGAAGAAGAGCCTGTCAAAAGTAAATACATATAAAAAGGTAAGGATACAGTTCAGTGTGAAGGTTCTGGGTTTAACACCCTTTTTTAAAAAGGCAAGAGGGGCCTGGGATATACCTCAACAGTATAGCACCTGCCTGGAAGTGGAAGGTCCTGAGTTCAATTCCAGACACCAACCAAACAAAACAAAACAAAAGGCAAGAAAATTTGTTTTAAAATTGATAAGAGCAAACAAATTAATCAGTATTACTATATAAAGAATTCCTATAAAATATATGGAATTTGAAATATAAAATAAGTCAATATAAGTTCTATATACCAGTAGTATGAAAATAGAAAATACAATTGAAAAAGTGTAATGATCATTAGCAAATAAATAAATACTGTAATGCTAAGCTATATGCAATTTCTACCTTACTTTGGAAAAAGTATACTGAGACCTGTGGGTGCCAAACATACCTAGAACATCCAGATTTTAAAAAGAAGTTTAAAGGAAATCATGGTAAAAAATTAAATAAATAAAGTAGTTAATTTAAAGCCAGACAAATTGGGTTCTAAGCCGAAAGTTTTACTAGTAACAAAGAGGCTCAATTTAAAGTTAAGTGGTTTTATTTGGTATATTATAAACCAATTTAGAACATATATGTACTTAGTAATATGGACTCAAATATAGGAAAAGCAGAAATTGACAGAGATAAATGGAGGAGCAATCAATAATCAGGACTGAAGGTTTCTACACACATAATTCAATAGCTCTCAGCTAGAAATACATCAATAAGGACAGAAGAGATTAAGAAAAATGACTTTTGTACCACCAAACAAAGAGAAAATCCACATTCTTTTCCTTTGAACATGGGATATTCACAAAACTTCAACAAAGTCTCAGTAAATAAAAAAAGGGGTCAATAATCCAAAATGTGGTTTATAACTATCACAGAACTAGAAAATAAGTTAGGAAGACAATTGGTAATTCTTCTCTAACTGAAAGTTGACCAAAATAATTTTAATTA
Source organism: Erethizon dorsatum (assembly GCA_028451465.1). Classification (NCBI taxonomy): domain Eukaryota; kingdom Metazoa; phylum Chordata; class Mammalia; order Rodentia; family Erethizontidae; genus Erethizon; species Erethizon dorsatum. Next base: position 127,683,360 of record CM051826.1, on the reverse strand, counting down.
TTTTGTTAACAAAAAAGAAACCAAATAATTTAGGCAAGTAATTTCAATGAAATTACATGATTTAAATAATTTACAGGGTAAATATAAGTCGTTTTTAGAGAACTTACATCATTTTAAGGACACCTATTAGAGATGAAGAAAAACTGAAAATCATTCCCATAGCTTCTTAATCAAAAATCAAGAAGGTAAAACAGAAAATTAAGTTTAGAGAACTAAAATGGAGGAAATAATTATAGTAAGGTTAACAATCAGTCAAATAGAAAACCAATGTCCAATTGAAGATGAAATATAAAAATATTTACTGCTGTGAAATTCAATCAAGGGTGTGGGGAGAAAACAAAACAAAAAGCATAAGTTGGCAATATAAAAGATGAGAAACCCAAATTATAAGTAAACAGCAAGACAAAAGATACTAGGAAGTAGGGAGGTAGATCTTTCTCAGACTGGAAGAGGATCAAAAGATGGAGGGATAGGAAAAGGGATGAAAAAGAATTGAGATGTGTTATGTACGTGTACCAACTTTATATGGGCAATGTAAACATTATGTTCTGCAAACATGTACTAATAAAAATTTAAAAAGAAAATAGAAGATGGAGTAAAAAGAATCAATAGATGTCCTTTATCAGTGCATCAAATCATGATCACAAAACACATGCCTCGAATATCTGTGATACATGAAATTGGTAATTCTAACCAAAGACAAAATTTACCAAAATAATTCCATAAAATTATGTTAAAAAGATAAATACCTCTCTTAGTTCATTGAAAAGAAAGGTTTGTGCTAATATTGTTTGGACAATTGAAGGCTGATATCTTGTACTCTGATTAACTAATTTAAAGATAACAGTACACAATGTGTTAACCATTGTTGCCCTCCTATTATGTTGTTTTGAAATTTTGTTCTATATTTTCTCTTTAAATAAAAATTTTAAAAAAATATAAATACTACCTCACCTACCAAAAACGTTAAGTATGTTTTAGAACTTCTTCACAAAAATCCCTGGTGTAGACAGACCTACTATTGAAATATTTCCAAACTTTAAAGAGAAATTGGTGCCAATTTTATAAAAATATTTCAAGACAAATGGAGAACAAGAAAACTCAAGTTTTTTTTTATCAAGCCCTTATAACATTGACATTAAAGATAATTCATAAAACTTAAAATTAGACAATATTATCTTTCACAATCCTCAAATGCTCTTGTTTCTTCTCCTATGTTGACAAGGTTGGCTTACATTGGAAAATAAGTCAACATAATTAACCACATTGTTATCTAATATTTTAAGAAGAAATCTGATTCAGTTTGCTACCCATTCATATGTTGAAGTTAGTAGGACTCAAAAGTGTCACTTGGTCAGACACACTGGAAGATGCTAGGGATTTGAAGATATCCATAGTGGAAAAGATACAGTGAAGGGTTGATGCCAAACTCTATTGGGGAAAAATTACAACACAATGTTCTGAATGTTCTACAGTTCAAGCATTATTAGAACTACTCAGTTTTAGTTCATTGCACCACTACAGAAAATGTATACTGGGTAGATAATGAATGCAATATTGATTTTGAAGGCCAATAGGCCTCTCAATTAATAATGATGGGTAACTTACTTGTTGTAGCTGACTACACTTCTACATAGCAATTAATAAAGCAATCAAAAGTACACCTTTGTCATTCTTTAGAATGCATACTATGGTTTTCCAAACCATTAATAATTAGATGTGGGGATTAGAAGGTGCTGTGGCAAGCTAAGTTGTTTTCCTTAGCTTCATATTGTTATTTTTTATGTTTAGCATACTTACTTGATCTGTTGTTGAAATATAATTTTAAGATAAGATTAATCTTTTAATCTTCCTGCTGAAACATTGTTCAGATATTTCAACTCCTTTTACTACTGACTATGTATGCAGCCTTACCCTTTTATTAGGCTTTAGTGTGGCTTCATCTTTGTCTTGTTTTGTTTTTGAGGACTGATTCCAGAAATGCTATAAAACAGCAGGCAGTAGGATGGGTTCGGTGACAAGGTTACTCCTGTTCCTGCCTATTTCTTTAAAATTATCTCCAACACTTCTGTTTACGGTTCATTCCACTTGCTGATCCCCCTCCACTTGTGAAAACCCACAGTCCTTGGCCCGCGTTCCATTGGTACCGACGCTCTGTAGCAGTTCTAGAGATGCTTGTTAAAGGGCGTGTGATTCTTTCCACAAAATGATCTGGTCTTGCTTCCAAATGTCAGGGCATTGTGTTGTAACTTTTCCCCAATAGAGTTTGGCATCAACCCTTCACTGTATCTTTTCCACTATGGGTATCTTCAAATCCCTAGCATCTTCCAGTGTGTCTGACCAAGTGACACTTTTGGATGCACCTGGGATAGAGCCCTCTCCTCCTCTGAGCTTCACAAAGCTGTCAGCCTTTCTGAGACAGCCAATGGATGTAGCAAATCAGTATTATAGGGAATGTATTGTCTCCTGGGTCTGAAAAGCTCTACCAAGAACTACACTTCATGCCTTGGATAAGGGGATAGAAGTCTATTTATTCGGAAAGTTTGTTCTGGAACATCCATTGCAACTTTACTTGAGTGGCAGTGGTATGGTTGAAGGTTTTTGTTCAGTCAGAAACTAATATTAAAACTTAATTCCTACTGCAACTGTGTTGGGAAGTTGGGCCTAATAGGCGGTGGCTAGGCCATGTGGGCTGTACTCTTTTGAATGGATTAATGCCACTGTAAAGAGAGACATGGTAGTAGGTTTGCACTCTGTCTGATTTTCTACTGCACCGGGGCACAACTTTCTTCCTCTCTGGAACTCACAAGAAAAAGGTAGTGTTCTGGATGCAGAAAATAAACCCCTACTGGCCCTTGATCTGGAATGGCCAGACTTCAGAGTCACGAGAGAATACATTTCCATTCTTTGTAAATTACCATCCTTGCTATTGTGTTACAGTAGCACCAAGGACTAAGGCATATTTTTGTGGAGCTTATGGTCCATGCTCTGAGAAGTTACATCTTCACATGGTCTCAGCATGTTAGCTGCTTTCTTCTTATCTACAGTCGACACATCATCAATGCAGTGTCCCAATTCATTTTTTTTGTGGGTTCTCTAGATCTGTGGGATAGTGTAAATCTCTCCAGACTGTCCCATGATGAAGAGTGGAAGAGTAAACAGTTCTGCACCAAAATTCTCTTCCTTATTCCTATTTCTATTTTAATTAGGTCTCTGAAATCTAGATTTCAGAAAGATTAAGATGGTAATGAATAGAAGGGTAACATTATATAGCACATTAGCATTTTTTGATACATAATGTACACAAATAAAATTTGGAGGTAAGTCCCTTGCAGCTTGAAATTGTAGTTTTGTCTATGCTTTAATAAAATACAGCAAATTCTGACTATGACCAATTTTTTTGTTGGTTAAACAAAATGGCTTGTTAGCATGGAACAATTCTCCAGGACTATCAGAGAAGACAGGGCCTGAACCTGCTCACACGTAAATATGTGGATACACTTGTAGTTGGAGATACAGCTCTTAGGAACTTCATTCATTCTTATTTTGATTAAAGAGTACATAAATCTGGAGGCAGGCATGGTAGCGCATGCCTGTAATCCCAGAACTTGTCAAGCTGAGGCAGGAGGATCGTGGAGGGTTCGAGGCCAGCCTGGGCTCCAGGGTAAAACCCTGTCTCAAAAAAAAAAAAAAAAAAAAAAAAAAAAGGGTACATAAATCTAGAAGACAAAATATGCTATGATATTTTTTAAAGTCAGAAAAATGCTCAGTAAAAGTGCCAGTTGACATTTTAATTACCTTGGAGGTTTAGACATTTACTGAAAGCATTTGATGACTTGAAAAGCAGTATTTTCTTAGCTGTGTGCTGATTGATTTTCGGCAAACTGTTTTTCTTTGATAAAATCAACATTAATTTTCTCTTCCTTGAATATTTACCTGTCAGACTGAACATATATTCCATCAAATGATTGCATCACTTTTCATTTCATTCTTAGTGGAAATAATACATTGCTGAGTGATAAAGTGGGAAAAATACTAAAAGCAAATACCAATTGAGATGCATCGATTGAAAGCACAGCTCTTGTGCCTCAATCTTCTCAATCATATATCAACTACAGTTTCATTCAAACAGACACAGTCAGTTCTTTATCCCTTATCGTATTTAGGAATGAGTGAGAGGTCATGAAAATATGAGAGGAGAAACATCGGCTGAGTCGTTTGTATAAGGAAGAACACAGTGACTAACATAAAACAGGCACCAAAAAATTTTTGATATAACACAAAAATACATGTACATATGAATTTATGCATACCTGAACTCATAGGTCTGTAGGGCTGCACAAATACACACAAAACAGGGTATAAACTATACCAGCAGTCCATATCAGTGTACTCACACATAACCACACACTCATCCAAACCTGCCTATATTCATTCTGTATGTGTGCATGCGTGTATATATATACACATACAGAGTATGTGTGAATATGTGTATGTGTACATGCATATACTTTACACACATCCTATTATATGTGGAAATATGCAATTCAAAAAATAGTACTAGCTAGATTTTACTTTCTGATCAACCGAAAATTCCTATTAACTAATGGATATTCTATTAGAAAATTGAAAACTATCAGCATCAATTTCTTAGATTGTATATATATTATGCATATTATTTGGAATGTAAAGGACATTTATACATATATAATTAATTCCCTAAAGCACAGCATTCCCTAAACTCAGCGAGCAACATGACGATCAATGTAACCACAGATGTAATACATGTATCTGCAGTCAAATTTTAATGGGAAGCTAGTCATGACTAGCTGCTCCAGAAATAACAACAGAGTAAAATATATAATGTCTCAGGAGTTCGTGGTTGGATAAATTATATTTTGGTATGGAAATTTGATTTTAAAGTAAATGCTGAAATCCTTGCTAAAACAGATGGGCTCAGCAGCTTCCGAGTGGGCTCCTGCTGTCCCTGTCACCATCTTGGCTGTCTTGGGTTGCCTTCAGCCCGTAGAGCAGTAACAGCCTCAGAGGAGGCAGAGAGATAATGCACACCTTAAATAGCTATGCACCGTGTGAGCCCAACAATTAATATGCACCCTCAGAGTCCTAACTAGCATCTCACCTGGACATTATGTCAACTGTTAAAAAAAAGTTGGATAATCTATTGTAGAATGTCACATGAAAATTTTTTCTATAGCATTTACATCTACATTACATCTTTAAGTAGACTTCCTCTAGTTTTCTATTTTTATCTTTAATGCTTTCATTCTTGGTAAAAATAATTCCTGAAAGCAATGAAACATGCACACTGCTGTTGCAACACCTGAATGAAACCGCAGCTTACAGGTAGCAGTTTGGAAAGCAGGAGGGATTCTACCTGCGTGTTTATTTAATTCTCTTTTCACCTTTCAAATCCTACTTACCTATCATACAGACGTACCGTATCACTGACACATTTAGCTGCAATTGTGTTTATAAATGACAAAACAATTTTCCTATCTGTAGGGAAAAAACCCCCAGAATTATTGGTATCATTATAGAGAAAAAAAGGATGCCTAAACAGAATATATTTGATTTACAAAGTAGTTGCCAACTCTATGTAGATATTGTCAAAGATGTGAGAAACAGGTTTATGGGGGAAAATAACCTTTCTTTGATATAAATATTTAATAGTACTTTATTGGAGCCTCCCTTCACCTTGTGTATTTTAATAAATTATGGTATAATTTAATCAGGATAGGTATCCATGTTGTGATACAAAAACAGAGAAGCAATACTTGGTCAGATACATACTAATAACAGGCTATGCGTGTACATGTTGGGAAACCTTCATGTCCACATTTTAAGCAGTGACCTCTTTGGTACACTGTAATTCCACACTTCTGATACAAGAAAAATTTCCTTGCACTACTCCACAAATTTCCCAGCTTATCACACTTTAGTTTACATTCTGGATTATATACTGTAGAAATTAAAATACAAAATCTTGTTTTATTTCAAATCAAAATATAAAATTAAGCCGATTCTTTATTTTTTCTTGCATATGTATCAGCATTACTGTCTCCCTATGGCATCAGTCTCATTACTGCATGTCTGCTAAATTATTATTTATTCATTGTTAATAAAATCATGACCATTGTATTGTTTTTCCACTTCAGAATTTTAAAATGGAAAATATTAAGCGTTAAAATAATCTTAGAACTTTGAAAGAATCAAAGGGATATATATTTCTTATCAGATAAGCTTACCTAAGAACAAGGAAGAACTATAAAACTTTTATATTTGACTGTCCTCTCCCTTTCTGATATATTAAGAAAATTATTTATAAATAATACAAACGTGAAGAGAATGTAACAGAGGGACTTACTGTCCCACTAGTCTACATAAAAACAAAATTTGCACACAGTTAAATATATTGATTTATCAAATAAGCATTCTATATTTGCACAGAACTTAAAAGTCAATATGTTTATATTTTTAAGAAAAAAAACCTTAAAACCATTAAAGTCATTATTGTCTCATTCTCTGCATGATGAATTACTGATTTTCTTGAAATTAGAATTCTTTCACACAATGTCACTATTGCAGAAGCCATTGCGATTAAATATTATGAGTGTGATGTAGGAATATTTAAACACAGTTCTGGAGAGAGTGCTTTAAACTCTTCAGACGTTCCTCTTTAGGGTTGTAAGCTTAGTGTATCTTGTACTAAATAATGAATTTTAGCACCAGTATGTCAATGTGAAATTCATAATCCCAGAGATTGTCATCTTTGGAACTCCACATTCTATCAGATTTTCTGTTATATAGAATGGTGAATAAAAATATTTGAAAAAAATAAATAAGTCAGTAAGTCATACCTTTTTATTTTCCTTGAGTCCAATATTTCTTTCAAATTCATATCTGTATGCCTAGTTATTTCTTAATATATCTATCTCCATCAAAATTCTGAAGTAGAAGTTTAAAAATCAGCAAAATCTCAGTGAGTTCTATAATTGGAAAAATTATGTAATTTTTTTCTGCTAAATTAGTTAGTAGCTCTCAATTTTGAAAGCACAGATAGGAATGGACTTCTTCCTAGAATAACAAAAAAGGTGGCTTTGTTTAAGTAGTGCTCTTTTTCAATTAAATATAGAAACATGATATGTTTCTATGTGACATACGGATATTTCTTGAAGATATTATCTACATGTAATATGACATGTAGATATTTCTTCTACAAGTTTACCTAACAAATAAACAACCTGGTTGACTTTGTTTTTGCCCTTCAGACTGAGTAGTGTGTTGTATAAATAATATTAATTAGAATGAGACCTGCTCAAGCAGTTCATCAGGAGCTTGGACTTTCTTAACTGTAAAGATAGAGACTCTACAGATTACAATTGACAGGTGTGTCTGAGATATCCAGATTTCACAGGATTTCTTTCTGAAATCTGTGCTTTAATATTACATTTGAAGAAAGTCTATTGCAAACTCTCTCCATGTGTATTTCTAGATTAATGCTTCCACTGACTCTCATCTTGAATGATAAAACTTATATGGATGACAAAAGCTCATATTGACTTGTGGGAATTAATTATGGGCATCTCTTTCAAATTTCTTGGTTAGTAACATCATGGAGTAAATTAAAATCTGCCATAATGATAAAATTTTCACTAAAATACATAGCCAATTAAGTGTGACAGCACCCTATTCTCATCCCAATTATGCGGTGCATACTAGAAACAGAACTGGAATGTACAGAGTTGAATTGCTAAGATAGAGTAAGTGCAGTTTTGCTTAAAGTTGCAGCCAGGCTTTCTCCCAAAATAGATACAAACATTAACAATTTCATAAGCAATGCACAAAATATTGTTCCCATATCTTTGTCAGAATTTCGTATATAGTCCTAGCACCAAATTTTAGACATATGAATAGAGGCTAAAAAGCCTACTATGTTTTAAAATTGCATTTCTTTATTGAATAATAATGAGCAGCTTTAGATATGCCATTGCTCATTTGAATATATTCTTTGCTAAAGTGCCTGTTCAAGTACTTTATCCATATATTGTTGGATTGTCTTTTTTTAAATTTTGCTCTGTATACGTTATTTACACATTTTCAGTAAGTGCTCTTTGACATAAATGCATTGCATTTTTTCTAATTTTGTAACTTTTCATAATTTTAGTTTTTTAAGAACATAAATTGTTAATTTAATGAAATATGTCATAAATTTTTATTTTTGGCTAACACATTCTGAAAAAAGCTAATTCTTTACATTTTATGTTTAGGTCTGTAGTCTATGTTGGGATTTATTTTGTACATGATATAGGGTAAGATTTATTTAATTTATTTATTTTGGATAAGATATCCAATCAACATAATATTCTTTATTGAAAAGAGGATTTTTCTTCTAAATTGTAGTAGTGCTTTTGGGTTTTTTCTACTTTCCACTTTTTTTTTTTTTTTTTTTTTCCATTTGTTGATTTTACACATCTGCCTTAATAGTGACTTGTTTTATTTGCTTTGTTGTATAGTAAATCTTGGCTTCGGATGGTATAAATGCTGCAACTTCGGCTTTCCTCTATAGTATTCCTCTACTATAGGTTATTTTTAGAAATATCTTGTTTAATTTACCCACAAACACTGCTGGGACTGGGCAAGGGACATGAATTTTCTGTATAATAGTGTTCTATCTCCTCTTCCATAAAATTGTTGAAAACTATTCACACGTACACAGAGCCATTTAAAGCCTAACATGATCTCGTATTTCGTTTGCCTCACAGCCCACATGAGGTGAGTGGCTGATGTGTGGGACAATGGTCAGGTCCCCAGTGAGGGAGGCAGAGAGCTCCATGGAAATTGCATCACAATTCCACAGCTCTCTACTCTCTCACAAGTGTTTATCCAATATACTCCTTAAACTTGACAGTATAGAAACCTTCATTTCTGAATCCATTGTCTGGAAATCTGCCAGTAATACTTGATGCCAAAACAAGTTCAAAGAAGAAGACCTTAAAGATGATACTAGAAATGATTCACACCACTTCCTGCAGGGCCTTAGTGCTGATAGAGAATGAACTTCAGGGGACAGCAGTTCATAAACCGGCACCTTCAGGGCAGAATGGCAGGGGCAACAGTTCAACTGTTCTACTTATCACTGCTGGAGCAAAGGGATGGGCTAATATTGGAAGAGGATACATTAGTAGGTAACATTCTTCAGAATTTTAGAGGGTTAGATGAAGAAATAGTACTATAAATTTGAATGACTGTTGGTAGAAGCAAGCAGTGCTTTGGAAAAAATAGTGAAAATCTAAGGATGACTGTCAAATATTAAAAGTTGCAGTATAAAGGTTAGAATTATTCCTTGCACAAGCGAAAATGTTCTTCATAACCTGCATTCAGAGAGCCAAGTCGCTAGATGTCTAGATTTCTGTACATTTCAAATATGATTGTGAATTTCTATTTATAATTATTGAGTTTATGAGTGATACTGAATTTAATCTCTGAATTAATTAGGCAAAAATAATACCTTAAGAATATCTCTTCTTTCACTCATAGCTTTCCCTTTGTCAATCTCTTTAAATTTTCTGAGAAGCACATTTTAGTTTTTCAATATAGTTTTTTCACCTGTCTTTCCTTAAATTTATTTCTAAATATTTTATTTTTTAATGTTACTGTCTCTGGAATTTATCTTACGTTATTTTCAGTTGTTTGCCATATACAGAAATATATGCACACATCTGTACCTGTGTCTGTGTCCATCTACTCTTCCGACTGATTTTTGGATACTATGTATTAAATTCACTTTTGGTTCTAATTATTTTATTCTTAATTCTTTCGGATGTCTTCCACTAATGATGAACAGCTTATTTTCTGCTCTGTAATAGTTATTCCAATTATTTTCTATTCTTAATTTTCTGTCAAGAATCCTCAGCATAATGTTGAAAAGCAGTTGTGAATGTGAATATCCTTGCTTTCCTCCTCCTTTCTTGGTGGAAACGTTCAAATTTTTATCGTTATGTGTGCCGTTAGCTGAAGTTTTTTTTTTTTTTTTGTGGGTACCGGGGGGTCGACCTCAGGACCTTGGGCGCCAGCAGGCGCCCGTGCTGCTGAGTGATATCACCGGCCCTTTTTTCGTATGTGCGTTCCGGGAGTCGAACTCGGGCCCTCGCGCTTGCCAGGCAGGCGCTTACGCCGCTGAGCCGTCTCACCGGCCCTAGCTGAAGTTTTTAAGTAGACATGTTTTAACCAAGATAAGAATATCTTTTTTACCTCTATTTTAGGTTTTTCTTTTCTTTTCTTTCTTTTTTTTTTTCTTTCTGTTTTTTCTTTTTCGTCCTGGGGATTGAATCCATAGCCTTCACACTGAACTTCATCCAAGCCATGTTTGTTTGTTTGTTTGTTTGTTTGTTTGTTTTGAGACAGTGCATCTCCATAAATTGCTGAATTTTCCAGGCTGACATTGAATTTTCCATCCTACTGCCTCAACCTCCCAGAGTACAGCAACTACTAACCTGTGCCATCGCACCCTGCTGCAAATAGTTTTTTTACTGAATATTTATGAATTGGCATTGAAATTTTTTAAAGCATCTCCTGCACACACAAAAGGTGTCAGAATTGATTACCAAATGTCCACAAAGTGGTTGAGATGGTACAAAACTGGAATTTCTGGATGTCCAACTGCCTGTTCCACTTTTCTTTGAATATCAACAACAACTGGGTGGAAGTCAGTGTCAGTAATCACTCTGGATTAATAATAAATGGCGCCAATGTGGGGCTCTGTGACTCTTGGAGGGATTTATGGTGGGTTACTCACAGTTTCTCAAGGTTTTGGTACAGGAAGGGCATGGTAGAAGGGAACTGGAGGGAAGCGTTGAGGGGAAGCTGCTCAACCCAAGCAGCCAGGAGACTGAGTAACTCGCCACTCCCTCAGTGACCCAGAGCTTCAGACCAGGACCTCACAAAAGGAAATCAGCGGCTGAAGTCATCAGTGGGTGAATTCACCCCAGAGCACAAAGCCCCGTGATCCAAACACTCTCCAGAATCCCCTCCTCTGAGCGTGCAAGGCTCTGGGGAGCGCTCTGGCTCTACACCATAGCAATCACCGTGGGTAGATTGCCTTTCATTGACCCAGGGAAGAAAGAGGTTCTGGGAAAACCAAGGACACAGTGGCTGTCCTTCGCATCCATCATTACATGAAGGGTGTACCTGGTTTTTGACATCTCTCTCAACTTTGTCTTCCTGGTTCGGAGGACAGAAATCAATCACCAAGCTTTATATTATATGCTGTAAAATAGTGTCAAATGATTCAATTGCTGTTTTGTACATCTCTCTCAGCTTTGTCTTCCTGGTTCGGAGGACAGAAATCAATCACCAAGCTTTATATTATATGCTGTAAAATAGTGTCAAATGATTCGATTGCTGTTTTCTAACTTTATGTCAAATGAAGTTAAAATGTGAAGCTATATATACATGTGTATAAATCTATGTATTTCAAATGCCCACCCTTATACCATAGGTAAAAATATTGAGAGTATATATATATATACACCATGAAACAATGTAAAATATACTCTTTGAACTTGTGTCTATATAGCAAAAAGATTTAACAACTAAAAATTGTATATAATGCTGAAAATAATATGCAAACAATAAAAGATATTCTTTACAGCATGGAAAAATGAATATTCCAGAAATGTAACAATTAATCAATGACATCTTATTTTTATCATATGCTGCAATATTGCCTCATCCTATATACCTATTTTTGTTTTTCACATTATAAGAATGAAATACAGTGTAAAATAAATGTGGATAAATAATTATGTATACTACTAATAATAAGGAGCATTTAATCTCACATCAATCTGAGTTGGAAACCCAAAGCATAAATCTTACCTTCTCCTTTACGTACATCACCAAAGTGTTTTATATTATTTTAATACATTTTTCTTAATAGTTAGTATTGTTTATAAGATATTTCATGTATCTTTATAGTCTCTTTCAAGTTAATTCATTGGCTTATTGATTAAAAATTATAAATATAAAAGAGGCAACTACAAACAGTACCAAAGATATGGTATTATTTTAAGGAATTACTGGGACAAAGTCTATATGAAAAGAACAAAAACAAACTAGGGAGCTGGTGAGATGGCTCAGTGGCATAAGCACCTGCCTGGCAAGCGCGAGGTCCTGAGTTCGACTCCTGGTACCCACATACAAAAAAAGGGCTGGTGATATCACTCAGCGACACGGGTGCCTGCTGGCACGCGAGGTCCTGAGTTCGACCCCCAGTACCCACACACAAAAAAAACAAAAAAAAACTAGGAATAAACTGAGCAACATCAGTTTATTTCGCCTCAGGATATTTGATGACTATGCTTCTCTTGACTTCTATTTCACGGACTCAAGAGCAGGCGAGAGAGAGGAAAGTGCAGGATAAACTGGAAAAACGAGTGGAGGCCCACAGCTCATAATGTTGAATACACTGAACTTTACCCTGGGAGAAATGCTGAAATGTAACCGGTCTCCTTTCCACCCAGAAGACCACAAAATCTACCTTAGCACTGAGTTGAGAAGGAAGAAAAAGATAATCAACTCATTTCTAACAATTTTTAATCAGACAGCAGCCCTAACACAAAGGTGCAGCCCAAGTTGAAATCCCTGCATCTTCTACCTTCCCCTCAAAAGATCTCACACTGAATTTTGTTTAAAGTTGGCAGGGATTGATAGATTCTTCATTTCTTTGGAAGAACTAAGCAAAATTTATTCTGAAGAACAAATGCAGAAAGCACCATGATAGAATTAAACAAATTTTTTCTAATAATTTTCCAAGGAAAATGAGCAACTCATAATACAGAAATAAAAGCAACACAAGAAAAGTTAATGAAGTCAGAAAAACTTAAAAAAAGAAAATAAGACATGTGATCAAGAACCATCAAAAAGGAAGGCAAAGATGGCAGATTTGGAAGAAGCAGGCAGCGAAACTCTCTAAAAGTTGCCGTTGGGCCACTGGAATACAGTGACTGGGAGAGCACAGGAGGGAGGGAGGTGCCCCCCCTGGACCCAGGAAAGTTCTGAAGTGCAGTTCGGGACTCAGGGAGCCAATGAAGGGTACTTTCAACAACGAAGGAGGAGGAGACCACAGCGCCTTCTCCCTGTCCCAGGAACCGCGGCACAACAGAAGCTCAAATCTGTGGACACGCGGTGACAGCCGGTGCCCCCCTGGGGCCCCGCGGAGGATCGCGAGACAGTGGAGGTGCAGGGGAGCAGCGAAAGACTGAGCTGGCCAGCAGAGAGTGCCTCTGAGACGCAGCTGTCCCGCGCCAGAGAGCAATTGGCCGGGCGCCATTGTTGGGGGTGCGGTGAAACTCAGCGCAGCACAAAAACACAGCGCTCAGGACTCAGCTCGGCGCCAACACACAGTGCTCAGGACTCAGCATGGCGCCGCAGCTCTCAGGCCCACGGAAAGTGTGCTGACGGTGGCAGGCGAATGAGACTGGTCTCCGCCTGAGAGTACAGGCTTCTGCTCACTGCCCCGCCAAAGGGCTGCTCCTGGCTTGCCAGGATGGACCTGCACGGAACAGGACTCTGTCACCACACGGTGCCTGCCTACAGCAGAGTCAACACCTGGAACTGATTCTTTTACTTTTCCTTTTCCTTTTTCTTTTTTTTTTTTTTTTTTCCTGTCATTTGTTTTTTGTTCTGGTTAAGGGGTTTTTTCTTATTTTGTTTTGTTTTGTTTTGCTTTGTGGGGTTTTATTTTTTTATTTGTTTTGTTGTTTTTGTCTTCTTTTTTTTTTTTTTTTTTTTTTTTCTGTTTGTCTGTTTGCTCTTTCCTTCAATATTCTATCTGGTTTTTATATGAGTGTAAACAGAGCCTCTAACCTCTTTGTGATTGTGGTCCTGATCTATTCTTCCTTTTATCCCTTCCTTCTCTTTTTCCCACCAGTCCCCTGTACCAGTTTCCCAATGTTAGCGGGATCCCTCTTGATCCTCCAACCTTACATCTAATTCCTTCCTCTTCTCCCAATACTCTATTTCCTCCTTAACTCATTTTAAATTTAAACTCCTGAGGGCAAAATTGACATATTAAGGACTTGTATACTGCATGTAATTTTTCTGGTGTGTTTTAGATTTTGTTATATAACCGCAACTCTACTTTATACGGTTAATAGTGGCAAATAACCGGTTAGCTCAGTCTGTCATTTTCCAGGCTGTGTTTGATGCTTTAGGTACCATTATAGCCAAAAGTGAAATAATTGTTATAAATAGCTTTCCTTCCTGATATTCCATGACTGAGATTGACTAAGGGTCACAGAAAATACAGTGGCACAGTACCAAAGAACCAAGGACTGGGCCAAACTGGTAGCAATTTCTCATATCCAACAAATTGAAGAGGTAGGATCTAGCAGCAAGCTCAAAACCGAAAAATAAGCTTCACTTGGAAGATACTGCAGAGAAGTAGTCATCTCCGAAGGATCTTAAACACTAGCAATAAAGTAACCTACCATAGGTAATTTACAAACCTCACCCCAGGAATTAAACTAAAGAAAGAAAAGAAAATGAGACGACACTTAAACAACATGCAACCCCACACATCCAATTCACCAAAGGCAAACCTAGAGGGCAATGAGGTGGGACAATCTGAAAGCCACCCACCTGGCCTATCTGAAGTGGTAACAACAAAGCAACTGAATGAGGCTCTGGAAAAAGTTAATTCACAAATAATTTCACAGATAACTGCAGAGATAATGTCCACAATGAAGACGATGCTTAAGAACACTATAGCTGATACAGACAAAAAAATAGATGAGCTTAAGAAAATTATAGAAACCAGGAATGCTCAGCATAGGAAAGAAATGGAATCTGTAAGGCAGATTGAAGCAGATATCCAGGAGAACAAAAATTCCATTGAAAGTATTTGTAGCAGATTAAGCCAATGTGAGGACAGGATCTCAGATATAGAAGACAGGCTTGCAATTAGTGATCATCAAAACAAAGAATTCTTAAAAATAGCAAGGGAACATGAAAAATCAATCCAGCAGCTGCTAGATGACTCAAAGATAAATAACTTAAGACTAATTGGAATAAATGAAAAAGCAGGAGGTAGCATAAATGACATCAGGACCTTGTTCACATACATAATCACGGAGAATTTCCCTGGTAGAGAAAAAGAATTTGATCTTCCTGTAAATGAGGCTTATAGAACTTTAACTAGCCACTATCAAAAAAAAAATCTTCAGCCAGACATATCATAGTCAAGATCCCAGAAATTCAACAGAAGAGCAGAATCTTAAAAGCTGTTAGGGACAAGAGACAAATCACCTATAAAGGAAAGCCCATCAGAATCACAGCTGACTTTTCAACACAAACCCTCAAGTCAAGAAGAGCTTGTAATGACATATTTCAAGCTCTAAAGGAAAATAACTTTCAGCCCAGATTGATGTACCCTGCAAATCTATCATTCAAAATTTGGAGAAATAAAATACTTTCATGACAAAGAACATCTGAGAAAATTTATGACCACAAAACCAGCACTCCAAAATGTTCTGAAGGACCTTCTAGAAAGAGATAACAAAGACTACAACTCCAGGAACCCCAACAGAAGGAATCCACCAGGCAGGGCAGATAATTAAACGGGGGGGGGAAGAGGGGGAACCAACAACAGGAAAATAACATGACAAGTATAAGTCAATACATATCAGTTTTAACCATCACTGTTAATGGTCTCAAATCACCAATCAAAAGGCACAGACTGGCAAAATGGATCAAGAAGCAAGATCCAACAATATGCTATATACAAGAAACACATTTACTTCAGAAAGAAATTCATAGACTGAAAGTCAAAGGATGGAAAACATTACTCCATGCAACAGGAACCCAGAAAAAAGCAGGGGTAGCTATTCTTTTTGCAGACAAAGTGAATTTCAAGCCAAGAATGATTCAGAGAGATAAAGACGGTCATTACATCCTTGTAAAGGGAACAATCCAAGAGGAAGAGATAATGATCATAAATATATATGCATCAAATACCAGTGCACCCAGCTATATAAAACAAGTATTAAAGGACATGAAAAATCAAATAAGCACTAATACCATTATATTGGGGGATCTCAATACACCACTGTCACAAAAAGACAGATCAACTAGACAAAAAAATCAATAATGAAATAATAGAACTGAACCAAACTTTTGAACAAATGGATTTAGTAGATGTCTACAGAGTGTTCCACCCCACAACATCAGAATACACATTCTTCTCAGCTGCACATGGGACGTTC
Source organism: Erethizon dorsatum (assembly GCA_028451465.1). Taxonomy (NCBI): domain Eukaryota; kingdom Metazoa; phylum Chordata; class Mammalia; order Rodentia; family Erethizontidae; genus Erethizon; species Erethizon dorsatum. The sequence continues at coordinate 127,667,077 of CM051826.1, read as the reverse complement.
TCCAAAATAGACCACATACTAGCTCATAGAACCTGCTTAAGTAAATGCAAAGGAATTGAAATTATCCCATGCATATTATCAGACCATAGTGCAATGAAATTGGAAATCAATGGCAAAAGAAATCACAAAAACTCCCTAAACACATGGAAATTAAACAGCACCCTCCTGATCAACCAATGGGTCACAGATGAAATTAAAGAAGAAATTAGACACTTTCTACAACTGAATGATAATGACATACTGGAACTTATGGGATACAATGAAAGCAATCCTAAGAGGGAAATATATAGCATTAAATACTTATATCAGGAAAACAGAGCAAGTGCAAATAAAAAACTTAATGGTGAACCTCAAACTTCTAGAAAAAGAAGAGCAGGCTAAGAGAAAATCTCATTCAAGGGAGGAAATTATAAAGATCAGAGCAGAAATTAATGTATTGGAGACTAAAAAAATACAAAGAATCAATGAAGCAAAGAGTTGGTTCTTTGAAAGAATAAATAAGATTGACAAACCCTTATCCAACCTTATTAAAAAAAGAGAAGACTCACATCCATGCAATTGAAAATGAAAAGGGTGATATCATGACGGACCCTGCAGAAATCCAGAAGATCATCTATACCTATTTTGAAAATTTATATTCTACTAACATGGAAAATGCAGAAGAAATGGACAGATTCCTAGCTACGTATGAATTACCAAAGGTGAATTAAGAAGATTTAAAAATCCTAAATAAACTAATATCAACCAATGAAATAGAAGATGTAATTAAAAACTTCCCAACAAAGAAAAGCCAAGGCCCTGATGGATTCACTGTCGAATTCTACAAGAAATTTAGAGAAGACCTAACACCACTACTTCTCAAACTTTTTAATGAAATTCAAAGGGAAGAAATACTCCCAAATTCATTCCTGGAAGCAAGCATTACCCTGATATCAAAATAATTTCCTCCCTTGAACGAGCTTTTCGCTTAGCCTGCTGATATCAAAACCAGAGAATGACCCAACTAAGAAAGAGAACTACAGGCCAATCTCCCTAATGAACATAGATGCAAAAATCCTTAATAAGATACTGGCAAACAGAATCCAGCAAATCATCAAGAAGATTATACACCATGACCAAGTTGGATTCATCCCAGGGATGCAGGGATGGTTCAACATACGTAAATCAATAAATGTAATACACCATATTAACAGAACCAAGGACAAAAATCATATGATCATCTCAATAGATGCAGAAAAAGCTTTTGACAAAGTCCAGCACCTTTTCATGATAAAAACGCTACAGAAAATTGGAATAGATGGTCTTTATCTCAATCTGATAAAAGGTATCTATTACAAACCAACAGCCAATATTATACTAAATGGACAAAAACTGAAAGCCTTCCCTCTAAAATCAGAAACAAGACAAGGATGTTCACTTTCCCCACTCTAATTCAACATAGTCCTGGAAATTTTGGCCAGAGCAATCAGACAAGAGAAAGAAATAATAATGATTGGAAAAGAAGAAGTTAAATTATCATTATTTGCAGATGACATGATCCTCTACACAGAAGACCCCAAAAACTCCACTAAAAAATTGCTAGATTTAATAAGCAAATTCAGTAGTGTAGCTAGATACAAAGTCATTACTCAAAAATCAATAGCCTTTCTGTAAACAAATAATAAACTTACTGAAAGAGAAATTAGGGAAACAATACCTTTCACAATAACATCCAAAAAAATGAAATACCTAGGAATCAACCTCACAAAGGATTTAAAAGACCTCTACACTGAAAACTACAGTACTCTGAAAAAGGAGATTGAAGAGGATATCAGAAAATGGAAAGATATCCCTTGCTCCTGGATAGGAAGAACCAATATAGTGAAAATGGCCATACTTCCAAAATTGTTATACATATTTAATGCAATTCCGATCAAAATTCCAACAGCATATCTCACAGAATTAGAGAAAACAACCCTAAAATCCATTTGGACTCAGAAGAGAGCTAGAATAGCAAAGGCAATTCTGGGCAACAAAGGCAAGGCTGGGGGCATCACAATCCCCAACTTGAAATTATACTATAAAGCTACTGTGACAAAAACAGTGAGATACTGGCAAAAAGACAGACCTGAAGATCAATGGAACAGATTAGAAGATGCTGAAACAACCCCAGACATACTAAGCCACCTTATCTTTGACAAAGGTGCCAAACACATTCACTGGAAGAAAGATAGCCTCTTTAATAAATGGTGATGGAAAAACCAGCACATGCCGAAGATTAATACTAGACCCATATCTTTCACCATGCACTAAACTAAATTCAAAATGGATCAGAGATCTAAATATTAAAACAGAAACATTAAATCTGCTGGAAGGTAGGATAGGTAAAACCCTTGAAGACATTGGTGTAGGCAAAGACTTTATGAATCAAACCTCAACCTCACAGGAACTAGCACAAAGAATCAACAACTGGGATCTCATCTTATTAAAAAGCTTTTGCACAGCAAGAGAAACCACCAACAGAGTGAAAAGACAACCCACAACCTGGGAAAAAATGTTTGCCAGTTGTTCCTCAGACAAAGGATTACTATCGAGAACATACAAAGAACTCAAAAAAATCAGACCTCCCAAATTTAAAGACCCACTCCAAAAATGGGCATCTGAGATGAATACACATTTCTCAGATGAAGAAATACTAATGGCAAATAAATATACAAAAAAACGTGCAACATCACTAGTCATTCGAGAGATGCAAATTAAAACAACACTGAGATACCATCTCACCCCAGAAAGAATGGCTACTATAAAGAAATCAACTAATAACAAATGCTGGAGGGGCTGTGGGGAAAAAGGAACCCTTCTTCACTGTTGGTGGGAGTGTTGACTGGTACAGCCACTGTGGAAGTCAGTGTGGAGATTCCTCAAAAAACTAGGGTTGGAGGTCCCATTTGACCCAGCTATTCCCCTTCTGGGCATCTTCCCAGAAGTATTAAAAACATCGTACCACAGTGATATATGTGCACCCATGTTTATAGCAGCACAATTTGTAATAGCCAGATCTTGGAAACAACCCAAATGCCCATCAACTGAGGAATGGATAAGAAAGATGTGGTATTTTTATACAATGGAGTACTATTCAGCCATAAAGAAGGATAAACTGGAGACTTTTATAGGTAAATGGATGCAACTTGAAAAAATACTCATAGGTGAAATAAACCGGACGCACATGTGCAAACATTGTATTGTCTCCCTAGTGTGAGAAACTGAAAGAGTAAATAAGATCCAAAATGTACAATAGATATGGTGAATCAAAAAGAAACTGGTCAAAAGGAAAGAGAGACTGGGATGGGCGAATGGGGAAAAGAAAGAAGGGAAAAGAAAAAAATTTTATTTATATATAAGATGGTTAAGATAGATACACTACTAATTTTACTTAGTTCATTGAAGAGTAAGGTTTGTGCCAGTAATGTTTGGACAATTGAATGCTGATATCTGGTACCCTGAATAACGAACTTAAAGATAATAATATGTAATGTATTAATCATTGTTACACTCCTATTATGTTGTTTTGAAATTTTGTTCTTTTTTGATTTGTTTTGTTTTGTTTTTTCTTCTCTTTAAAAAAAAAAGAACCATTAGAAACATTGATGAGAGCTTTACAAATATATTGGATAATATGTTTTCAGATCCAGAAAATAACAGCTATTTCAATATTTGAAAAATAAGGAATAAATATAAAAATTCTGTCTAGGTGATATAATCTATTTATATATAGTTTTTCTCTGTTTCTCTCTCTCTCTCCATATATAGATATATATAATTTAGCTATACAAATAGGAAGACACAGTAGGCAGTAAAGTTCAGAATTTAATAGCACTTTGAATTGGAAATTGGTAATTTGAGAGTATATATTAAGAAACTTAAAACACAGCACAATAAAATAAAGAGAATTTATGGAAGAAGTGTAATAAGACATCATACTAGAATATCCTATTCTCTGACTAATAAATTTTCATGAAAGAATGCTAAAGATGTAAGACAATTATCACTGAATGATCATGAGTTGGAGGCTGATGAAATTTATGAAAATGGTCGCTATTTTGTTGTTTTAAAATTAAAATATCCTGCATGACCAAGGGAGAGAAGGAGATAGGTTTTTGTTAGAATAAATATAATTGCTATGGTAAATGAGAAATAATAGTGTAAACTATTAGTTTAAACTCTAATAGTGTAAACTCTAATTAATGAATAGCTGTGTATCATCTTAAGTAGAGAAATCAATAGGATGACAGTTGATTCTGAATATATTGGTAGAACTTGAATTTTTCTCAGGATATGTTAAGCTAATGAGTTTGCATTCATTTTGTAAATTTTAAAGGCTGCTTCAATTTGTAGTCTGGTAATATCTTGTTGGCTTCAGAAATCAGAATTTCATCTAATATGTTTATACATAATAATGATAGTGCATATACTATATGCTTATTTATGTCTAATATTCATAAAATACAGAGGCAAATTATTATAATTTATCTACTAACCTATTTATTCATAGGAATGATATACCAAAGTTTGAGGTGTAATTCCTCCAATGTTTCTAAGCCATAGTTATTTTGTTCCACTGATAAATTCACACAATAAAGAAGCTTAATATCAGATCTACTTATTTTCAGAAATAAAGTCAACAACTTTCAGGTTGTGTTGGAAAAGCAACCAATCTAAAACATATTTTGTGTGTATTTTCCCAGCATATGCAATTACAGAATTTTGAGAAACTTTGTACAATAAGTTGCACTTGTTAATTTATATAGCAATCACAATTTTGGCATGAGGTTAGTGTTGTAGACAGTAAAGAGATGAGCCAGCAAAATTTTCACCAACTGAAATGGTGCTAATGCTCAGAGGACTTTAAGGGGAAGTCTATAACTGGTAAGAATTTACAGAGTGACTCTGACTGGTGAGTTTATCTGTCCTGTAGGCTATTTGTACTGGAAGATTCTCTCTGATGGGATTTATAGTTTGTAAAGAAGGAAATATTTAGAAAAATTTTATTCTATGCACCTCTTTTCTTTTTTTTCTCTTTCTAATAATACAAAAATTCCAGAGACAAATAATGCAATCTAGAAGATCAGAACTACATGATAAAGATGTTCTCAAAAGATTTCCTATTCTACAATTTTGAACCTGAAAATTCTAGATAACCAACCTTCTGAATTGAATTTGTTACAAAATATCAAATTCCTACATGAGTTATAGTGATTTGTTTTCTTTTTTGTTTCAACATTCATATCCAGTAAAACTTGCATTTGATATTTAATATTTAGAGTACTGTTTTTCACATACACTTTATTAGAGTCTCACAACAAATCATTTCAGGTCAGCAAATGAAATATAAACTACCAGTTTTCAAATATGTTAATTGATCTGGAGAAATAAAAAGTGAAAAAAAATTTTTTTTTGGTTGTGCTGGGGATCAAACCCTTGTGCATGCAAGGCAAGAGCTCTACCACTAAGCCACATCCCCAGCAAAAAGTGAATTTTTTAAACATCATTTACATTCTAAATATTATAATTCCATTTTCAAAGACTATTTTGCTACAGCACTTACTTCGTATTTTATTTTGATTAATGTAGATTAATTATGTACATTAATGGGGTTCATTGTGATATTTCAACACAGGCATACAGCATGCATTGATCAAATTAGGGTAATTAGCATTTCTCTCATAATTCCTTTATATTTAGAGCTTTTGTGCTGTTCTCTTCTGGGTCTTCCCAAAGTGTGTAATAGGTTATTTGGAATTATATTCATCTTAACTGTAATAAGTAAAATATACTATGCCCATATTATTTAATGTTATTCAGCAAGAAAGAATGAAATCCTCTTATTTCATGCAAAATGGGAAAAACTAGAGCACATTGTGGTAAATGAAATAAGCCAGGCACAGAGAGACTAATCATACATGTTTGTTGTCTCAGGCGGTTTCAAAATAAAAGTCAACGTGAATGCAGAATACCCAGTAGAAGATGTCAGAAAGATGAAGGGAGAGTGGTAAAGAGAGGTTGGTATCATGTAACCTCTTTAATATGGAGCAGGCATTCCTAGTCTCTGGACATTCAGTGGTGAATAACAGTGTGCGCTGATCTAATTGGCAGGGAACTTACATCCTTGGGGGACAAGTCAGAATTTCTATGCAATAACATTAAAAAGGCAATTACAGACTGATAGGAGTGTTGAATGAAAAAGATATTTAGAGTGTGAAAATAGTTGAAGGGAGATAAGTCATGGGAATCCAGGGAGATCCTTTTGTGAAGGGATGGCTTTTTAGCTTAACAGGAAATTTCAGAGATTCTGAGGAAAGTGTTGACTTTCTCACGATCTCTGACAAGAAAGTGGAGAAGTATTGGCTCAATTTTGTAGGTAATCAAAACAATAATATCAGGCATAAAAGCTATGATTTTTAGTCAATGTTCATTAAGAAGCTAGAAAATATTCTAGGCAAGGTAATTATGTGATTTACTTTTAAAAGAAAATCTATTGTACAGACAATGGATTTCAGCATGGATTCAATTGTAAACAAAGCGATGAGCTCTTGTATTAGTTCGGAAACAAGATATGGCAACTTTGAGTGGGGTGATAGCAGTTGAGTTAAAAACAAATTGAAATGGTCAGATTAAAATAGGCTTGAAGGTACATCCAATATTATCCAGGGGGAAAAGAAAGACTCAAGGTAAAGTATAAACTTTTTGGCTTTTTTAGGTCAACGGATGCTGGTGTTTTCTTTTTTTTTTTTTTTTTTTTCCCTAAGATGGGGCCAATTGGTAAGACAATTTTTGAGTTCGGCATGGAACTAAAAATATTATTTTGCATGTCCTAAGGTTAATGTTATAAAAACTGGAGATATCAAATATGTAGAAACTTAGAACTCAAACAGAGTTCTGAACAAAGTGTAAATTTTGGTAAGTCATGTGTATACACACAAATATTATGGCGATGTGATGGATGGGACAGGACGTGACTGATTACCTAGGGAGTAAAACTCAGTGGAAATGAGAGTCCACGGCGTGAACGCTCTGGAGTCCTCCAGTATGTAGAGGGCAGAGTAAGGGGACGGACTCAAAAAAGGCAACTAGGAAGGAGCAGCCAGCGACACCAGCAGTGCGTGACATTACAGATGCTTCTTATTTTGGCAGAAAGCAAGTAGGCAGTAGAAGAAAACACGTAATGAAATGTATTCATTTGTAGTTTTATGGTTTTTATAGCTATTGTCTGCAATTTTGGTAAAATAAATTATTTCTGCAAAGCAACTAGGTTGCAAGTGCAAATGCAATTATTCCAAATTTTGGTCATATACACATTCATTTATTGAGATAATAGTAAGCCATGTGTTGACCGCTGAGTATGGATAATGTGGTCATTCACTTTAATAACCTCACAGATATATTACACAAATAATCACTGACATATAATTATCCTAAAATATAGTAAGTGCAATGATGAAAACACATAAAGAATACTTAATCCTGTCTAAACTGAATGTAAACATCCGGAAGAAATCGCATGAATGACGTGAACAGTAGTATTCATGTGTTTAAAGTGAAAAAATATTAAGCAAGGTGATTAAATTCACAGCATAGTTTGTGCAAAACAATATGTAATATGAAGTGAGTTAAAAACTGTAATTTTGGGCGGTGAGATGGCTCAGTGGCGTAAGCGCCAGCCTTGCAAGCGCAAGGGCCCGAGTTCGACTCCTGGAACCCACATATGAAAAAGGGGCCGGTGATATTGCTCAGCGGCACGGGTGCCTGTTGGTGCGTGAGGTCCTGAGGTCGACCCCCCGGTACCCACAAAAAAAAAAAAAAACCTGTAATTTCTAGGATTTACAAAGAGGGGTTGTAATGGTAACTAGCTTGGGCTTTATCTGACTGTCTATTAAGAGGAGTAAAAATGTGGAGTAAGAAAGAATTGCGTATAGTTTTGACAAACCGAAGCTATGATTTCATGAAAGGCAGAATGGAGGATGCTGTTCTGAAGGCAAACGAAAATGGTAAGCACTTGCTATTTGCAATAATTCTGGCAATAGAACATAAAGTCTAAAGTCAAAATAGCAATAGAAATACATCCATCATCCTAATTACATACAAAAATAGTGAAAGCAATGCTATCTTAAGACCATGATTGAAAATATGAATCCTACACTGTAGAGGACAAAGCAGAAAGAAGGGAAGACCTCTGTCCTGGATAATATCATTGAGCTTCTGATCTAATATTGCAACTGTCTTGCTGCAGATCTCTTGTTACATAGAATAATGCCATTTCTCAAGCCACTGAAAGTCAGGTTTTTCTGTCACTTATTACTGAAAGCATTTTAGTTGACATAGCAAGTTAATACAACACAAAACAGTCTTGACTCGGTGTAGTGTAACTGAAAAATAATGATTTCTAAATACCACATTCAACCAAGGTTAAATCATTTCAAATGCCTCAGGAATATCTTGTGCAGACTGAAAGCTCTACTTTTGTTTAGAGAAGATATAAAGTCCGATTCAGCTTAGTTTAATTTTAAATTTCAATTTCCTACTCACTGTAGAACATCATTACCCATTCTATGGTCCTCTCCCACCCTCACTCTCCCTAACCACAGTCCAGAATTGGAGAAGAAATACTGGTGGTGGAAGTAAGGTTGTATGAACTGTCTTGTACTCCTTTCCTCCTTTAGGTATAGCTGGAGTTGGGGCTGGAAGATCAACTTTATTAAATGGGTAGATGTACTTTTCTCTTAGCTGGGTCATTGGGGAGATCTTACATCCGTTGTTGCCACCATTTCTCTGTTAATGTCCTCTAGGAAACAAAAGAGTGTTTTTTTCACAATGCCCTAAAACTCTTCATTCCATGGTCCTCTAAGACTCCAAAATGGACTAAATGTAGGCTTGTTTTTATTTGATATGCACAAATGAACCCCAATCTGGATTTGTGTCTGTTAAATAAAAACAAATGAGGGTTTAAATGAAGAACATTTGTTTGGAAAGACTATTAAAACAGAGAGAATCAGAAATGGGAAGTATCTCCAAATGAAAAACAAAAAGCAAACAAAAAAAAAAAGAAAAAAAGAAAAAACCAAATTTCTCTTTTATAGGAAATAGTAAGCAATAGTAAGTTAGAGAAATAAGGGGAAATGACTGCTGAGATCTGTGGGGAAATGTCCAGCTTTGTTGGCTAATTTTCAGAATAGTTAATAAAAATGGTATATTTAGCTTTCTATTACAAATTGAAGCTGTGAGAAGCAAGCAAAGGTTGGGAGCTGGTAAGAGGAGAGAAGATTCATTCTAGAGCTTGGTCAAGAGAAAGCAGAGGATAGGAACCACGTGATTGTGACATTTGATCAGGTGGAACAGTGGTAGGGAAACTGTACATAGTAGTTAGACTATTTATCTAAGTTTATGGCTTTTATCTGAGGTAATTATTAAGAATACATTTTGCTATCAAAACTGTCCCATTTAGGACAACAAATTATATATTCATTAAGACATCAGCAAAATTGCTGATGCCTGGCTACAAGCTGCTCTGTCTACTGGACTCATAGGAAACACGGTCTTGTAGATTCTGGGGAGAGACTCAGATCCACCAAAGTCCTTCCTGTCCAACATGCATTTCTTCTTAAATATTTTCTTGATCAAATATGAAAGTGCCTGGTGAAATATTTTTGATTACTAAGTAGTCAGACATCTAACTCAAGAATATTCACTTTACTTCAGTTCCTTTCTTTTTGTTTTGGGTGTGTTGAACTTTGTTTGTTTGGTTTTTTGGCACCTCATTCATTTGGTGAGTACCAGAAGCCTTTTCTCTTTCTCTAGGATTCTTCATATGTATGGACCTGGAGATAATAGTTCCAGATATCAGAGCTAGTGTAACTCATTCTAAGCCCCATTAAGGAAGCTCCTAAGTCTTTGAATAGCTTTTGGCATGTATAGTATTTTTTGTTCCTGATTTAGTGCTAACTTTCAATCCAAATTAATAAAAAAAATCTGATTATATGAAAATATTTAAATGAATAGAAGATGGATCTTTCCAATTAGTTATTTTAGCCTTACTTTTGAGGATATACAATACATTTAAACATGATTATTAACAAGTGAAAAATAAACATTAAGTTTATTCAGTGAGGCTATGCACTAATTATTCTCATTAAAAAATTAAACCAGTAGGTTAGCTTTGAGAGAGGTACCAAGCATACTCATTAAAAAAAGTCTCTTTAATAAATCCTTTTGGGAAAGTTGTACAGACACACACCAACAAATGAAATTAGAGCCTATCTTTCATCATATGCATAAAAAAACTCATGGACTAAAGATTTGAATGTGATCACTAAAACCATGAAAATAATAGAAGACAATATGGGGGAAGTCCTTTACAACATTAGGCTGGGCAAGGATATTTTGGATAAGAATTTAAAAGTAAAGATAGACTATAATATTTATATCAAAGTAAAAAAGCTACTTCATAGTAAAAGACAAGAATCAGAGTAAGGAGACAACCTACAGAAAGGGAAAAAAGTCTTAGCTATCCATCTGAGAAGAGATTAATTTCTAAAATATATAAGGAACTCTAAAGACTATATACCAAAACCTCCCATGTATAACTCACATGATTACATTTAGTGTAGGGAATTGATACGTGTACATATTTCAGTTCCCTTCTTTTCCCTGCCTCCTTCCACACCCCTTTTCTTTTTCCAGCATCAGATTCATTTATTTATTTTATAAGACCTTATAAAGTTATCATATGTACAGATTGCAAACCAGACTAACAGGCCAAAGAACATAAAAAACGTGTAAGACAATTGTACTAAATCAAGGTACACTTTTAGATGCATTGTCAGCACTGAATTATAATACTTTTTAATTCTTTCTCTTTTTCCCTATTATCTCTTCTATTTTTTAAATATATATGTACTTTTTCACATAAGAGAAACCATATGATATTTAAGCTTGTGCATCTCAGTTACTTCACATAACATTATAGTCTCAAGGTGCATCTATTTTCCTACGAATGATTCAAATTTATCTTTCTTAATAGCAGAAGTACTGCCATTGTGTATAAACACCACAATTTTTAATCCATTCATCTGTTGATGGAAAGATAGGCTGTTTCCAGTATTTAGTTATTATGAATTGCACTGCTGTCATCACGGGCATTCATACGTCACTGTGGTACGATGTCGTCAACACTTTGGGGAAGACTCCTAGAAGGGGAGTAGCTAGGTCAAATGGAATTTCTACTTTTCGTTTTTTGAGGAATCTCCAAACTGATTCCATAGTGGTTGCATCAGTTTACAGTCCCACTAAGAATGGAGAAGGGTCCCTTTCTCCCCACAGCCTCACCAGCGTTTGTTATTAGTTGATTTCTAGATGATAGCCATTCTTTCTGGAGTGAGGTGGAATCTCAGTGTTGTTTTAATTCACTTTTCTCAAATGGCCAGTGATGTTGAACATTTTTCTTTTTTTTTTTTTTTTTGTGGGTACCAGGGGTCCACCTCAGGACCTCACACGCCAACAGGCACCCGTGCCGCTGAGCGATATCACCGGCCCATTTTTCGTATGTGGGATCCGGGAGTCGAACTCGGGCCCTCGCACTTGCCAGGCAGGCACGTACACCGCTGAGCCATCTCACCGGCCCTGAACATTTTTCTTGTATTTATTGGCCCTTTGTATTTCTTTATCAGAAAAGTGTCTATTCATTTTAGGTGTCCATTTTTCAATTGGGGTCTAAGTTTTTTCATGCCTTTTTATATTCTAGATATTAGTCCTTTCAGGTATAGCTGGCAAACCATTTTTGCCCATTCTGTAGGTTGTCTCTTCACTCTGTTAGTGGTTTCCTTTGCTGTGAAGAAGCTTTTTAATCCGATGTAATCCCATTTGTTGGTTCTTGGTATTATTTCTTGTGCAACCAGAGCTTTATTTATAAAGTCTTTGCCTATACCTATGTCTTCAAGAGTTTTACCTATTTTGTCTTCTAGCACATTAAGTGTTTCCATTTTAGTGCTTAGATCTTTGATCCATTTTGATTTTAGTTTAGTGTATAGTGAGAGGTGTGGGTTTAGATTCATCCTTTGGCTTATGGAAAGCCAGGTTTCCCCGCACCATTTGTCACAGAGGCTATCTTTCCTCCAGTGAAGGGATTTGGCCCCTTGTCAAATATACCACAGCTGAGTGTCCTACAGCTCTTTCTGTAGCTCCTATTCTGCTCCACTGATTCATGAGTTTTTTTTTTTCCCCAATATCATACCATTTTTATCACTGTAGCTTTGTAGTATAACTTGAAGTCTGGGAATGTGATGCCCCCTGCCCTGGTTGGACAGAATCGCTTTTGCTATTCTAGGTCTCTTCTAGTTCAACATGAATTTTATGGTTGCTTTCTCCAGCTTTCTAAGGAATGTTATTTGATTGGGATTGCATTAAATTTTTATAATAGTTTTGGAAGCATGGCCATCTTGACCATACTGGTTCTGCCTATCTAGGAACAGGAGATATCTTTCCATTTTCTGGTATCTTTTTCAATCTGCTTTTTCAGAGTACTGTAGTTTTCATTTTAGAGGTCTTTTACTTCTTTGGTTAGGTTCCTTCCTAATTTTAATAATGGATAGAAGACCTAAATAGACATTTCTTGATAGCACATATACAAATGGCCAACAGGTACACAAAAGATTGCTTAATGCCACTAATCATGAAGGAATTATAAATCCAAATCACAATGAGATATCACCTTACCCCAGTTTGAACAGCTATTATCAGAAAGACAAAAGAGAACAAGATCGTTGAGTATGTATGGAAAACATCATCCTTATATAATGTTGTTGGAAATGAAAATTAACACAGCGATGATGGGAAACATTATGGAAGGGCCTTCAAAAGGTTAAAAATAGAAAAACCATATGATCAGCAATCCTACTGCTGGATATGTATGTACATCAAAAGGAAAAAATAATCAACATGTTGAAGGGACAACTGAAGTCCTGTTTATTGCAACATTACTCACAATAGTCTAGAATGGAGTCAACCCAAGTATCTAACATCTGGTAACCAAAATAAAGGAACTGAGGTACGTATACACAATGCATACTGAAAGAAACCAAGCACAGTGTTCTTACTCTTAAAAGTCGATCTCTTAGACCTAGAGAGTAGAATGGTGGGTACCAGAGCTTAGGGTGTTGGAGAAGGAGAGGGGATGGGGAGGTGTTAGCGATACAGCCTGAAGAGGTACACCACCATTTCGAATGAGACCACCCACCCACCCATCTTAGACAAACATAGGTTTCATTTTACTTAGGTCTCAAGCAGTCCCCAGAGGACATGTCAGTAGGTCACAGAGGTCGCAGCAGGTCATTAGCCCTCTGTTTCTCTGAACAACTCCCCCAAAAGCCAGCCAAAAAATGCTATAAAAATCTCTAAGCCTGTAAGAGACAACTTCTCTGTTCTGCTAGCATGGAGAGGTCCCACTCAGGGTTATTGGACTGTTGAGTTGGTGTCCTTCTTTCCCCCTCAGTTAGAGAGCAGAAGTAAATTTCAAGAGAACTAAGGTGTGGCAAAAAGTCTATAGTTAATAAGAATATGCAGTATTTTTGAAAAACGAATAGATGATCTTATGTGCTCTCAAGACAAAAATAACTATGTGAATTAATGCATTTACTAATCAGCTAGATTTAGTCATTGATAATATGCATACATATACATTTCAAAACTTCATGTCATACATGATAAAGATATGAAAAGTTATTTTTCACTTTAAAAATAAGAAAAATTACATCAGGGTTAAGGGTTTAGCTCAGTAATAGAGGGAGTGCTTAGCATGCAAAAACCCAACAGCAAAACAAAAAACAAAAGACAAAACAAACAAAAACACCAAAGGCTGAAAAAAGGAAAAGAAATCAATTGGAAAACTCTTACGTTTCTGTATGTGATAGTCTGTGTGTATGCAAGTGTGTGTGTGAATGTTTTTACTTGAAGGTAAGTCAATTTATAATAACTATTACATTAAGCATTATCCAAGTATCATTTTCATTGCTAGCTGAAAATGAAAATTAATTTAGGAACTTGTAGTAATGTAATAATAATATGATGTTTGATTGCTAAAAGACAATGCTTGCAACACATTATTCCAGTTGCTTTAAAAAATGTGAGCCAAGAATAAGCAACTGGCATAATTTTATAATAGATGCTGATTGTAACTCTTTGAGCATGATTTACTTCCCTGGCAGGCTCAAACAACAAAGCAAACCCAGAAATAAGCAGAAGGAGCTAAGAGGGAATGAAAGCAAATAGTGTCTTCAAGGGGTGTCCGTTTGTCAGCCATTAGCAGGAGAGAGCCAGCTGCTAGGTAAGCCCAGACCTTTCCTATCTGCTTCAGCCAAAGGGAAAGTGGAAAAAAAAAAAAAAAAAAAAAAAGAAAAGAAAAAAGAAAAAATTCAAGAATCAAACAGCAAAGTCAGCACCCACAGCCTGGTTAGCAAAGCATCAGGTAACTATGAAAATTTGGAGTGGTATAAATTTACAAAAGGTTTCTAAATTTATTGTGGTGAACAGAAAAGATCCCGGTGGCCAAATCCAATCTAATTAGGATAACAACATTTTTCCTCCTTAACTGCCAGCTTTTGTATGAAAAATTGCTGCCTCTCAAACTCAGTCAATTTAAAAATGTCTGCTAGCCGCGTTTGCCCAGCAGGAGGCTAAAGGGTCCATTATGCTGACAGCTGCTCCCCGCTTTAAGACTACGGAATTTTAATGACTTTTATTTTCTGTGCATAGCCATCTAAATTGAGTTAATATGAAAATAAAGCCAAAGTTTTGCCATTTAAATTTACACCTTCTAAATAATTTTAAATGATTGCAGACATTACTGGTAATTTATATTTGTGTTATTATGCCAAGTTTTATTTTCTTAGTTTGTAATCATAGTTTTTAAGAAAAATGTTAATAGATGATATTGGTTACAACTTTGGTGGTTTTTTGCATATTTTTATGGCGATAATGTCTATTCCTTTATTGTTATGACAGTCAGATGAAGTGGATAGGTGGGTAGAATTATATCCAGTCAAGTTTCGAAGAAAATATTCTTATTTATTAAGTTATTATTATTTAGATCAAGGACTATTTGCCTAGACTTTTGTTCTTTTAGGTCAGAAGAGATGATGTTAAGCTTTTCTGCCATTACAGAAATTTTAGTAAACAAATATTCACTAATTTATATATTCATAAACTCATAAACTCAGTGAAATACAAAATTTAGAACAATGATCCACATGTGTAAGTATAGATTTTAGCCTTTTTTGGAAAAAGAAAATGCATTCAACCTCTTCATAAATTATTTAAACCCAATATTTTAATTTACTTTGTCCTATACCTCTGTATCATTAACCATCGATATTAGTTTGCTAGAGGAGCCATAAATAAATCAGCACAAATTGGGTTGCTTAAACAGCAGAAAATCATGTCTCATGATTTTCAAAGCTAGAAATATAAAATGCATGCATTTTGGGCATGTTTGTTTTCTTCTGAAGGCTGTAAAGAAAGTCTCTGTTCCACGCCCCTTAGTTTGTTTTCTAAGACTTCTAACATCATTTTTTGGTGTTGTTCCTGTGTCCAAATTTCAACTTTTAGCAAAAGGACACCAGTTATGTTGTACTGTTTCTAATAACTTCATTTTAACTTGATTTTCGATGTAAAGACTATCTCCACACAAGGCAATGGGGACTCCATTATACGAATTTGAGAGGATACAATTTAACCTCTAGCACCTTTGCCTTCTAATTCCCTAAAACACTGAAAGTGTAAAGGGAGAAGGATTGTACCTGAACTCTATCTTCTACTTGTAAAAATACTATTTTTTTTTCTTTGCAGAACAGTGATAAATTGTCTTTCAGCTATGCTTTAAAAATACCTTCGAAATTTGGTTTACAAACTTCATGTAGTTTAATGTTTCACTGCTGAATTTTACTAAAATTCTTAAATCCAAGTTCTTGGCCAGCCATTTTTCTAGCACCTCTGCCATTCTTAAAACCTGAGTCCCTTGAAAGTAAGCCCTGTAGTTACCCATTCTCTAACTTCTCTCCTCTGATTCCTCGTCTTAGGTAGTTTCTACCTTCCTTGTTTCATCAAAATTATTCTGAAATGAGTCAACCTTGACAAAATAATAAATAAATAAATAAGTAAATCAATAAATAAGACATGTTTCTTTTCAAATTTTCTCTCTATCATTTTTGTTATTGATCATTCTTTTCTTGAGCTTTTTTTCCTGTGTTTTACTTTTCTATTTCTTCTCATAATTGTTTTCCTTATCCAAAATGTTGACTTTCACCAACTCCCCTGGCCTTGTCTTCATTACTTGCTATTTAGCATAATTGAAACTTTTATTTTAAGTAACATCTATGATCTTCTCATCCCAAAATGGTGGCAGCAGATCTGAATATCTAACATATTAGTTCTGCACTTCAACATTTGGAACTCTATAGGTTTTGTAAAATCAGTATTTAAAAGAAAGAACACTGATAATATTTCCATACTTCTTTCCAAAATTTTTCATATAGTATCTTTATCATATATGATTATAACCTTATAATTTATGTAAGTTATGACTCTTGCTCATTAACTCCCAAGGTAACAGAAACTGAAGTCATTTGGTATTTTTCTAAATACTGTATTGTATTTACCTACTAGCTATTAAAATATATATAACTATTTGTATCATTCCATGGATTATCTATACTCACCATGTCAGAGACATGTATATCGAATTAACATTGACTTTTCTGTGGAGTACACAGGCATCACTTACCCACTAAATGAAATTCATTTTATAGTACAAAAAATTAAAAAAGACTGCATGATCCATCATGGATGTCAGATAGAGTGCTGGTCCTCTATAGCGTCCAAATATAATTATGACCATTTATATGACTAACATAAAAAAGTTATCATTAAACATTTACTAATTTTTTATGAAAATATTTGATATTTCAAATTTTTTTCTATTAGAGAACTTATATAACAGTATATAAAATTACATAGAAAATAGAATTTGGTGTTATATAATTACTATATTTTTACTATTTTGAATTGTAGCATTTCATAAAATTACTAATCTATAACTTTAAAATCATGTATAAAGTAGATTTTGTAGTTAAAAAGTAGTATTTTTCTTTTCCAATCCAAACAAGAAAATTTATAGAAAAAAATACTATGTATTTGCAAACTTAGCTATGTATCATCATTTACCTCTAATATATTTTGTTCTTCATTCTTTAAGAATAGTAAGATTCATCAAAGCTGGACTGTAAAATATATTTTCATTTTATTTTAAATTTATTTGTAATTGCAAGTAATAATTGATATATAAGTAGAGTACAATGTGATGTCATGAACTATACTCATTGTAGTTAGATTCAAACTAATTAATATGTCAATTACCTCAGCAACTTACCTTTTTTGTATAGAAAACATTAAAAATCCTATTCTTTGAGCAAGTTTGAATTATTACTAGCTGTGGCCACCATGTAGTTCAGTAGATCGTTAAGCCTTACTGCTTCCCACTAACTGAAATTTTATACTTTTTGATAAGCATCTTCAGCATCTTCTCTTCCCCAACCCCTCATCCCTATCTCGCCCCACCGAGAATCCTATAATTATCTTTTCACTCTCAGTTTGTATGAGATCAACTTTCTTAGATTCCATAATGAGATTATATAGTATGTCCATTTCTGTTGCTTGTTCTTTTACTTATCATAATGTCCTTGGGTGTAAAATCCTTCTAAATGTCTGTGTTTGTTTTTCTTTTAATCATAGACTATGATTTTGATAAGAGCCTCCCAAAGATCCATGTGTTAAAGGCTGGGCTCCAGAGTGTGCTGCTGGAAGCAATGGAACCTTTAGGAGGTGGGATGTAGTACAGGCCCCTTAGGTCACTGTGGGCAGACGCCAAAGGGGATTCTGGGACCCTGACCTTTTCATGGTTCTTTCTTTTCCTCCCAAATGATGGGGTGAGTGGTTTTGTTTACCACACACTCCCACCCCATGATGTTTTGGTGTGCAACAAGCCCAAGGGAAGGAGACCAATTAGTTATGGGCAGGAAGCTCCAAAACTGTGAAGGAAAATAAATTTTTTAATATAAATTAGTTATTTTATGTATTACACTATCATGATGAAAAGCTAACACATTATACGAAGCATTTTACAAACTGACATAAAACCAATGTTGAGTAAAAACTTACTCATTGGTCAATTTTGTGTGGCTTTATTTGATCTCGTTGATTTCTATACTAAACATGAGATTTATGTATATTTCAATTTGATTCTAAACCATTACTCTTTTTCCTTAAGGAATGGTGACTAAATGTACTTTAGTACCTATTGTATAAGCTTTAAAACTTATCACTATTAGTGTATATAATGTAAAATGTTAAATTAGAACCTTTATTTTGATAAATCCTGGTCTCAGAAGAGTAGAGCACTCTTTGATATCTTAGATGTACTATTAGTGTCCTAGATTTTATTCAATTTTTAAAACAATTTTTTATAATTTGGAGGAGATGATATTCAAATTCAAATGTTTTTTTCCTTTTTTTGTGTGTGTGTGGGTACCGGGGGTCGACCTCAAGACCTCACATGCCAGCTGGCGCCCGTGCCGCTGAGCGATATCCCCAGCCCCTTTTTTTCCATGTGGGTACCAGGAGTCGAACTCAGGACCTCGCGCTTGCCAGGCAGGCGCTTATGCCGCTGAGCCATCTCACCGGCCCCCAAATGTTTTTTTCTATGGTTATGTTCACCTTGAGCCATGTATCCTAGGTGAAAAGTTTGTTTTGGAAACAATTTATTTTATGATACTCTTAAAATTACATGCAAATACATTAAAATACGTTTACATAATTTGGTGGAATTTTGAATTTCAATTCTGGAAGAAAAAAGAAAACAAAAACAGAAAGTTTAATTTGATTACTTGGCAATATTGCAAAGTAATTTTAAATTTTTAGAATTTCTGGTAGCTCTCAGAATCCACTTTCTCCTTTTTAACTTATCCATCTCTCCAGAATGAACACAATGGAGAAAGTAATGACATCATATATAGTATTTTTTTTGTTGGACGGCTCTAATATCATGGTGATAAAGGACAGTGAGATGTGTGTGAGAAAGAACCTACTCTCGTGTGTATATAGATAAATGATGTGTACACGTGTAAGTGTGTTTGTACAGTGTGCAGTGTTTTTAAAAAATCCACCTGCAGAAAATAACTTTTAGAGAATAGCAGAGGAGGAAGTATCTTAAGTCATTTTATAAGGGCTAAACATTAATTTGACTATCAAACCAGAAAACTATTAGAACTTTTTCAATATGTTTGTTCATTTCTGGATTAAGTTAGTTTAAATTCAGTATTACTTGTGAGATCTGACAGATAGGCTGTCTTATCCTGATGTTTAGAAAGATTTTTTTATACTTTTAATTTTTAGTTTAAATTTTATGGAAAAAAATTGGGAATAGTCACTTCAAAATGTTACCAAACACTGAAAGATGTATTCATGAAAAAAATTCCTCTATATCTGTATTTTGATAAATTTAAATGTGACTTGTCAATCTTTTATCTATCACACTATTGAAGTTTCCATAAAACAAAAGCAACTAATTAAAAGGGGAAAATAACAGGGGTCTAGCTCAGCACTAGAGGGTTTTTGTAGCACATATGAGGTCCTAGGTTCAAACCCTGGCCCTGAAAAGAAAATGGTATGTGGGGCAAGGAATAGAGTACTTGGCTTAGGTATGTTTCATGACATTATTTTTTTTCAGTGCCTTTATGAATTTATAATTTTTTTTATTTCTATAGAGTTGATAATTTTAAATAGTTATATATTAACAGCTTCATTAAATTTTACTAAACAAGTTTATGAAATTTCTGCAAATTAGTAAAAAATTGTACTAGAAATATTTCTCCTTCAAGGAACACTAAATTAAAATATATAACACATTATTCTCCTACAATCGACATAATATATACTAGTCTGTTCGCTAACTTATGCTAAAAATAATGAGAGCTAACAATATACATATATAACACAGTAAAAGTTATGAAAATGACATCAGTAATTCTTAAATAAGGTTGGTGCAGGAGCACACATGTGAAGTCCTAGGATGAGAAAGGAAAAATCCCTGTAGTCTAAGAATTCAAAGCCAGACTAAGTAACAAATTAAGACTCTGTCTCAGACAAACTACAGTATATGTGTATTTGATGATTTATTATTATACTGGAGTGAATTAATATATAAATTCATTTTTGCAACATGCTTTTGTTTATTGAAAGTCTACCTTGATCTATCAATCTGATAACCTGCCTATGACCTTTAAGAACATAAAGTACTGAATATGAAAAAATAATAATGTAGCATTTTCGTTTCACCTTGTCTATTAAATTGATTAAGATTTAAAAGAGTAAAAATAAATATTTTTTTCATATAATGAACACTTTATCAAAAAATCAAAATATCCAATTCTGCTATGATGTTTGTTATACAGTGAATTAGATCTGTGCATAACTATCTGATGTTTTACACACGTTCTTACTGAGAACTACTGATTATTTAAATTAAGCAATTCAAACAACAGTAAACTTGAGGTTTTAAGGTATTATTACTTAAGAGAATTTCTGTTCCATAGCCATACTGACATCACAGTACTTCCTTCCTCCACACTTCGCACAGATGAAATAATCACAAAAGTAAAAGCGGTAAGGGATGATAAAGAGTGGTTGGTCGAAGTTCCCTGTTTTCTTTTTAAAGAACACTTTCAAGTATATGCTTTGTTGAGTGAAAAAAGGTATTTTTTCTTCAAGAAAGTAAGTTTCTTGTTAGTCTGTTATGGAATACAGATACAGAATTTTTGTTATCTTTAAAACTTGATTTAAAGTCATAGTTCAAAAATAAAAATTATTAATGAAGTCAGAAATGTTTCACTACCAATTATCTTTTGGTAGTTTAATAGTACTTTTAGCTAACAAGACGTGAGCATTTCAACACATCAACATGGACTTTTGTTATAACCATGGAAAAATCAGTAAATAGTGATGAATTATGATGTCTAAAATAAAGTATCCAAACTACAACCTTAAAACTATCTTTTTTCTTTTTGCATGTCTATGACGTAGTAGGGAATAATTGAAACACACGCAAAGAAAATATGTATCAGTGATGATTTCAAGCTTTTAAAAGACGATCCATGTATCTACGTAATATAGAAATTAAACACAATAGCAGCCTACCTGCCGCTGACAGCGTGTATGTCTGTGCCGCACTCACAGTGCCGTCCGCACAATCACTACCTCATCTACTCCTCAATTAATGCAATCATGTCGGTGTACAATTCCCAGTACACAAATCACTGAGAATCATAACTTTTACCTGTCTTTTCATCGCTTAAAATTAATAGAGTGCTCTCCACGTATTCAATACATTTGCATAAATTTCCATATTACAGCCCTCTGTAGTTCGTTTCCTGTCATCTTTCCTAAGGGGGTGACTATAAATGGCTTTTCCTTATTAAAATGAAACATAAATGTTTGTTAAAAACATACTTTTAAATCTAGACTGAATTGATTTCAGCACATAGTAGTTTCCTGTGCATTTGTTATACAATACTTAGAAATACCAGGGATAAGTAGCACATACTAAAGCAATGTGTTATTATAAAGAAATGGACTATAAACTTCATATTTATTTGTCTGGATTTTTCCAATTTCTCAATTATCTTCACATTATGCTCAATTTTAAGAAAAGAAAGAGTGTTTTGCATATTCTGTAATTAGTCGAACACTTGCCCACTTTGCTTCATTTTTAGAGACAAAAAAAGCTGGGAAAAATCTGTTTAAATTCTTGAAAAAAAATTACCTCTCTGATAAATTGATTTATTTGAATTTTAATAATATTTACATTTTAATCCCATAATTATAAAATTTACATTGTAGTGACATAGATCTTATTTAAAATATTACTATATTTTATTTAAAAGAATGCAATGTATTTAAAAGTTGAGTTGTCCAATCTAAATTTATATACCCAAAACTGAATAAAATCAACATACATCATATGGGATTTGTATTCATCACCTTTCATTGCTGGGCCAAAACCTGACATATATAAAGGAGAACAGGTTTGTTTTTGCTGGTGGTTTCAGAAGTTTCTTTCCATTGCCCGCAGGCTCCAAGGCATTTCCGGCAGAAGGGTGTGGAGGAGGAAATCTGCCTATGCACAGCAGCCTGGAAGGAGAGCAACCAAGAAGAAAGCTAAAGAAGGGCTGAGGTGAAGATGCCCCCTGCAAAGGCGCGCTCCCCAAAACCTATTTGCTCCAACAGCTCTTTGGGCCGTTGGTCAAGTCATCCATGGTTTAGTTCATTTCTGAGGCTAGTGCCCTCATGATCCAGTCATCCTGAAAGCAGGAGCCTTTTTGCGGTAATTTTTGACGAGACAGTAACACTGTTCCGTAATTGCTGCATTTTCCAGTAGAAAAGGAAAATATTTACTTGCAGAAATTCTACTGCTAAAATTCACTGTGTGGTCTTATTTGGAGTTGCAAGATTTGATTTTTTTTCCCAAATTCTTTGGAGAATCTTAGTTGTGAGAAGAAAACAAAGAACAAAAAACAAAAAAACAAACAAAAAAAGCCAACTCTTTGTCTGTCGTCCTAACACTGGAGACAGCAAATTAACATTCTCCTATCGGAAGTTACTCACTTGGTTCCTTTTCTGTATTTGATCTGCGTGTAGTATGCTGGAAGTGAGGAGAGGAAATATGGATGGGCATTGCACAAAAGTAACAGATTTCTCAGGTGGGTTTGGAGGTTTAGAAAAAGAAATCACAGTGTCTTTTCTGCTGAATTTAATCTTTTATTCCTTTTTTATTTGATGTAAAGCAAATGGCAGGAAACTAAAATAAAAGCGCAATTGGAAATAAAGGATAGAATAGGAGAACAACTTTGGAAAATAGAATTAAAACAACCAGAAAAGAAATGGAAGGAAAAGAAATAAAATAATTTGCAAGCTGCAATGTTCTATAGGACTAAAACATGGTAATATGATTGATAGAGGAGTCTTTTGAAGCTGGCCAAAATTTCAAATGAATTAATTATAAAAAGTAACTGTGAAGAACTGCAACAATTTTGTGAAAGAAGTAAAATAATAAGACTAATATTTTCAAAGGTACATTTTTATCATTCATATGAAATGAAGTACAAAATAAATAAAAAATAAGCTAATGAAAGTGCATAAAATAAAGCATAAATAATTATTCTACTTTATTTTTTATAATGTGGAATATCAAAATAAAGTTTTCCAAAGTTCAATATACTTAGACAGTTTTATATTTACTCTTTAAAGAAAAATTTTCATCTTGGAATTAGATTTATAGAAAAACTTTTTATACTCTAGGGCGTTTCTCCTACTGTGATGGTTACTTCTCTGCATCCACATAACTATTCTGTGGTACACAGTTGTTTAATCACATGCTAACATTGCCCTGAAGGTATGTTACTGAAGTGACCAACAATTACAATCAATTTGCTTGAAGTTATATAAGTTTTCATTATATAAGTTGACCTCGTCCAATCAGTGGAGACTTTTACACACACACACACACACACACACACACACTCTCACAGATGGTGCATGGCTCTCTCCCTGGAGATCTCTGATTGATACACCTGGTTCCTTCATCACTTAACATCTTACATCACAGTACATTTGCTAAAGGTTAGAAACCAATATTTGCACATTTTGACTAAGTAACTTCTTTTTATTTTTTTTATTTTCTATTTTTTATTTTTTTTGTGGGTACCGGGGGGTCGACCTCAGGACCTCGCGCGCCAGCAGGCTCCCCTGCCGCTGAGCGATATCACCGGCCCCTTTTTCGTATGTGGGTTCTGGGAGTCGAACTCGGGCCCTCGCGCTTGCCGGACAGGCGCTTAAGCCGCTAAGCCATCTCACCAGCCCCAGTAACTTCTTTTTAGATTTATTTATTTTTACTTTAATAATTTTGCTAATCTTGTGAGACTTTGGTTGAAGCTAATTAATGCATTCAACAAATAGCTAATGGAAATCTGCCTATTAAATGCCCCAAATTGTTCTAGAATCAGAAGATGAAGGAATGAACAAATCATACAAAAATTAGACAATGCTGCATAGAGATTCTTACTCTGATACTCTAGAGGTCAGAAACCAAAAATTATTAAAATACATGCCTGTATCATTCCAGCACTATTTGTTGAAGACTTTCCTTGGTCCAATGTTTCATCATCACACTTGTGTTGATTTAAATAGGTGTGTTTTGTATCTAAGTCCTCTCTTCCACTGACTCATTACATTTATATACACACTGCATAATCCTAAGCAAAGAATGTTATAATTTTGAAAGTCATGTAAAATGTATAACATACTCAAAACATATTCTTTAAAGTTGTTTTAACTATTCAAGATGCTTCACATTAGGATCTTAATTTTTATTTTTTGTTTTATAATTTGACTTGATCTGGGTCTCCTGGAGTTGTTCTCACAAAGGCAGTAAAGAGGTTCCTGGACAGCCCACCCTACAACAAGCTCCCATCCAGATTCTCACTGTATTAAATTTATAACGAGCCTCCACCTTAGTACATAAATGCTTGCCGGAATTTGGTAGATGTTATATTAAATATATAGATTAATTAATGGATAACTGAGTTATAATGAAACTTGCCATACATAAGCATATTATGTCACTCCACTCTATTTTATTTTTTCAGTAATGCTTTGTAGCATTCAATGCATAGGTTTTGTCAGGTTTATTCATATTTATTAAAAATTTGATACTAAACTACTGTTCATTCCAATATCCAAATTTTCATTGTGTGTGTTCATTTCATTGTGTGTGTGTGTGTTCATTTTTTGTGTGCGTATGTGTGTGTTCATTGTGTGTGTATGTGTGTATGTTCATTGTGTGTGTATGTGTGTGAGTTCATTGTGTGTGTGTATTGTGTGTTCATTGTGTGTGTATGTGCGTGTGTTCATTGTGTGTGTGTGTTCATTGTGTGGGTGTATTGTGTGTTCATTGTGCGTGTGTATGTGTGTGTGTTCATTGTGTATGTGTGTATTCATTGTGTGTATTCATTGTGTGTGTGTACTGTGTGTTCACTGTGTGTGTATGTGTGTGTGTTCATTGTGTGTGCATGTGTGTGTATTGTGTGTTCATTGTGTGTGTATGTGTGTGTTCATTGTGTGTGCATGTGTGTGTGTTCATTGTGTGCATTGTGTGTTTACTGTGTGTGTATGTGTGTGTTCATTGTGTGTGTTCATTGTGTGTGTGCGTATGTATGTGTGTTCATTGTGTGTATGTGTGTGTTCATTGTGTGTGTATGTGTGTGTTCATTGTGTGTGTTTGTGTGTGTATGTGTGTGTGTTCATTGTGTGTGCATATGTGTGTTCATTGTGTGTGTATGTGTGTGTGTTCATTGTGTGTGTATGTGTGTGTTCATTATGTGTGTATTGTGTGTTCATTGTGTGTATGTGTGTGCTCATTGTGTGTGTGTATGTGTGTGTGCTCATTGTGTGTGTATGTGTGTGTGTTCATTGTGTGTGTGTGCGTGTGTGTTCATTGTGTGGGTGTATTGTGTGTTCATTGTGTGTGTATTGTGTGTTTGTTGTGTGTGTGTGTTCATTGTGTGTGTATGCATGTGTGTTCATTGTGTGTGTATGTGTGTGTTCATTGTGTGTGTGCATATGTATTTGTGTTCATTGTGTGTATGTGTGTGTTCATTGTGTGTGTGCATATGTATGTGTGTTCACTGTGTGTATGTGTGTGTGTTCATTGTGTGGGTGTATTGTGTGTTCATTGTGTGTGTATGTGTGTGTGCTCATTGTGTGTGTGTTCATTGCGTGTGTTCATTTCATTGTGTGTGTGTTCATTGTGTATGTGTGTATTTGTGAGACAGCTTACACATGTGGATACATTTGTGTATGTGTACACTCCTTGGCCTTTACTAAAGTGACCTGAACATTTGGGTCCGAACAAAAAAACCAAACACAAATGTTTATAATACTTTTTTCTTATAATTGTGAAATTTTGGAAGCAGGAAGATATGCTTTAATAGGTGAGTGGAAAAATAAACTATGCTGCCTTAAATTCAGATTTTCAGTACCTATAACACAACTTGCTGAAATTTTAATTAATACTGTGCTGAATCTACACAGCAAGTTGGGAAAAATTAACATCTAAATAATGTTGAGGGTGTCTATCCTTGAACAGGGAATATCTATTCATTTATTTAGATGTTCTTTAATTTCTTTCAGCAGAGGTTTCTCATTAGTTTTCCCAACATATTGGTGCATATTTTGTTAGATTTATATTTAAATAGTTTTCTTTTATCATGTACATGTATAAGTTGTTTTCAATTGAAAATTCCAGTTGTTCATTACTGGTACATAGGAAAACAATCAATACTGTGTGTTAACCTTCCATCCTGCAATGTTTCTAAAATGGACTTTTGGTTCTAGTAATTTTGTTGCTGTAATTGATTACTTGGGGTTTTCTTTTTTTTTTTTATATATATCCAGGTACCAGGAGTCGAACTCAGGACCTTGCACTTGCCAGGCAGGCACTTACACCGCTGAGCTATATCACTGGCCCAGCTTGGTGTTTTCTACATGGACAAACATGGCATCTGAGAGCAAAAACAGGTTTTATTTTATCCTTAATTTATATTTTTATTTTCTGTTTTTATTCAATAGACTTCCAATATCAAGTTCAGATATACCAGTGTCCTACATTAGTGGGACATTCTTGTTTCATTCCCGATCTTAAGGAGAAAATATGAGGGATTTCATAATTAGTGGGATGTTACCTGTAGATTTTTGTAGATATTAATTTCAAGTTGAGAATTTTCCCTTCCTTTTTAATTTATTTATTTTTTTAAATATAGATAGGTCTTAGCTTTGCAAATACTTTCCATGCAGCTATTGAATATATAACCATATGATTTTTCTTCTATATCTGTTAATGTGATGAATTATACTTACTGATTTTTTAATGTCGACTCAGCCTTGCAAACCTGAAATAAATCCCAACTAGATATATATTATCCACATAATATAAATATATAATCGACTATATATATAGTCATTATATGATCCCACATTTATCCACCACTGAATCGTTGTTGATGACTTCTGTATTTGTATTTATGAGAAATTTTGGCCTTTACTTTTTCTGTCTTCTAGTATTTTCACGGGGCTTTGTATTAGGCCTCATAGAATGCTTTCGGTAGTATTTACTCTGCTCGGATTTTTTGGAAGAGTTTGTAGATCATTGTTATCATTTCCCCTTTAAATGCTTGAGAGAATTCATCAGTCAATTCACTTAGACATTATTATTTGTGTTTTGGAAATTTATGAAATATTTATTCAAGTTTTTTTTTTTTTTTTATGTGGGTACCAGGAGTCGAACTCAGGACCTCCTGCTTGCCAGGCAGGCGCTTATGCCACTGAGCTCTCTCACAGGCCCTGCATTTTCAAAATACTCTTTCTTATCCCTTTAATGTTCATGAGGTTAACAGTTATAATTCTGATACTAATAATTTGTGTCATATCTTTTACTTCTTTATTTACCAGGGTAGGGTTTTACCAATTTTGTTGATCTTTTTAAGCAAAGAGATTTTGGATTTGTTGATTTTTTCTATTGTTTTCTATTTTCAAATTAGATTTCCACCACAGTTTTTATTTTGTATTTTTTTTTTTTTGCTTACTTTGAATTTTTTTCTACTTATAATAGAAGCTCAGATCCATATAAAACATTTAAATCTCTTTTTTCTCTAACGTATCCTTGTACTCGTGCAAAATTCTCTAAACACTCTTTCCATTACATTGTGCAAAATTTTTATTTTAATTTTCATAAGTATTAATTTCCTTGATACTTAGTCATTTCATCTGTTATTTAAGCATGTGTTGTTATTTCCTTGATACTTAGTCATTGTATCTGTTATTTAAGCATACATTGTTTAAGCCCCTGATACTGGGGATTTTCCAGCTATGTTCCTGTTACTGACTTCTATTTTAATCCCACTGAGGTCTGAGAGCATCCTGTGTATAATATGTATTAAATTTGCTAAAGTGTGTTTTAATGACCAGAAAAGCAATATTTTGGGGAACGTTGCATTTGAAATTGAGAGGAATGCATATTCCATTGTTGTTTTCAAAGTATTCAGTCAAGTAGACATGGTTGATTAATGTTTCTATTTGGTTCAATTATGTCTTTACTAATTTTCTGCCTGCTGGGCCTGTCAATTACTGATAGCTGACTTTTGAAATTTCCAGCTATAGTCCTGTATATCTTTTTTCTTTGGCTGTTCTGTTAGTTTTCACACCATGTAATTTGATGCTCTGTGGTTACTCACGTACATATTAAGGGTTGTTTCATCTTCTTGGAGAAATTGCTCTTTCGTCCTTATGTAATGTTCCTCTTTGACTCCGATTACCTTTTTTTATTCTGAAGTCCCAAATTTCTTTTGCTTTGCATTAAAATACTAAAGTTTTATCCAATTCTTTATTCTCACGTGTGTCTTGATATTTAATATTGATGTTTTACTGATGACGTAGTTGGGTCTTTTTTTGTTTGTTCATTTTTTTTCACTCCACTCTGAGAGTCTTTGTTTTTTAATTGGCATATTTAGATCTTTTACATTTAAAATGATAACTGACAAGGTTGAGTAAATAACTGCCATATTTGTGACTCCTTTCTCTCTATTGCCCTGCCTTTGCGTGTGACCTGTCAAATGAGGAAAACTGATACCAAGGGAGAATGCCGTCTTCAGTTCTTCAGGCAGGAGAGCAAGCCAAGCCCTGCACCTGATACCAGTTTCTGGTGTAAGCACAAGCAGGTTTTTGATGGGAAAGCCTAGATCTGATGCCAGAACGAGGATATAAAAGAAGGTGGCCATCAAGTTTGTGGCTGCTGTGAAACTTTTTACCCGTGGCCCTGTGCTCTGCAGAATGTACCATACCTCTCTCTCTCTGTTCCTAACTTAACTGGCCCACTCTCGCTCTGCAAAGCACTTCTCTTCAGGGCACTTTTTCTTCTTCAGCACTTCTTTTACATTTCTTTTTCTTCTCCTTTTCTTCTTCTTTTGGACTAAACAAATGTTCAACTTTCACATTCGTCAATTGCTCCGTCCAGTTCTTTGAAAGGGACAGTAAGAACCTGGGAAGGACCATTACTCGTTACAAAACCCTTAACATGTACAGATTCTCCGTACATCGCGTCCCTACCTAAAGTGCCACTTGCTTACTTTGTAAATACAATATACATGGTTACAATAATTATTTTCAAGTTCTTGACTATAAATTGTACCCTGTCTCACTTATATATTAGTTTCTATTCTTTCCTTTTTCTCTTAATTATAGGGAATATTTTCATGCTCTGTTGTATATCTGGTAGTTTTCATTAGATTTGAGACATTTTAATTTTCATTGTTCTGCACTGGATATTTAGTATTTCTTCAAATATTATTGAGCTACTTGGATCCTACTAAGCTACTTGGGATGAATTTTATTCTTTTGATAATTGCTTTTTTTTGGCTGAACCATAAGCAGCATTTAGTTTAGGACTGCTTGTCTTCACCTCTGAGAGAAAAACCTGTGTAATATTCTGCTTAATACTCTCTCTACCTTGTGTGGCATATTTTTCCACAGACCCATTTTTGTTTGTTTTGTTTTTCTGTCATTTTATTTTGGCCTGAGGTTATATCTTTATAGGTTTTTTTGGCAAATATATTACTTGTTTTTAAATGCTTCAGTTTGAATTCTGCTGTCAAGTAAATATTTTTTCTAGTGGGATTCTGTTTATTTTGTATTTAAATACATTCATCTAACTTCTTTAGATAGGCATATTTAGAATCCTATGTCTATCATCACTCACTAATGCCCAGGTTGGTTTCTCTTTTATCTTACTTGGGTAATTTTATATACAACTTAGGTGAGCTTTAATGGGGATACTCCCTTGCATTCCACACCCCACTTTTTGCTCTCAAGCCCAAATCTGACAGTTATTTCCTTCTGTAGTGTTCAGTATTCTCTGGATGGTAGTGAAGTTAAATCAGTTGATATTGTAACTGTAGAGTGCAAATGGGCTGTGACTTTGGTAATCTTATAAAACAGATTCTTTCTTAAAAACAGTTTCTCCATGGTTCATGAAGTAATTCAAGCTTACAACTTAAAGCAAGATACATTAACATGGAAATGCATTAAAGGCATTGCAAAAATATTTTGCATGACTCATGCGTGCGTGTGTATTGTTTTTAATTAGAAAATAGTTCGAAGATGGAATTACTTTCAAGAACAAATCTTATTAGTAATGTATAAAATAAAAATTTCTCCAGGCTCTACTACATAGTCTTTTATTATCTGGAATTTCTTGTTATTTTCATGGGGAACTTTAATGTTCATTAAAATGAGGACTATTAACAGTATGTAAATCTGAGGAGAGTTTACATATGTCTGCTCTTCACACTATTTTTACAACTTTGTTGAACATTTAAAAGACTTTCCGAACAATAAAATTAAAAAGAATGAAAGGCCTGGGTGACTGCTCCTATCCTTTCCTCCTGATGCCTTGCATGGCCGTTGGGTGACATCCAGCTGCCAGCCCCTGTGTTTCTTCACTGAGAGCTTTCTCGGTCCTCCAGGTCTCACCCTGTCTCACAAAACAGGCCGGAAGTGCTGTGATTAACACCCACAGTGCTAGGCTTCTGCCAGCACCTGACAAGAGGTGGCACATAAATGTCCCGCCTCGCTCACTGTGCAGGCAGAATAGCCCTGAGGGCAATTTCCCCCCAAAACTGTTGGTGCTAGTCTATTCATTTTCATACACATATAGTTTACTTACATTTATTCTAAGGCAGTAATTTATCAATACAAAATGTATAAATGAACCTGAATTGAATAATTTAAAAGATATATTGATTCAGAGAGTAAATAGCATCAGTAAAATAATTTTGTGTGATTAGTGTTTCAAATAAATACCAGGTAACACTGCAAGTGTTTCTGGGTCTTGGGAAAGGACTCAGATCTGCCTTTAATGCTTCCTATGGAGTATGTAAAGTAAGTTGAAATTGTTTACTCAAGTAAAACTTCTAGATTAAAATATTAAGGGACTTGCATCGGTCAGTTTTTTACTAGAGAAACAGATGAAACACAAGATATACAAATGTATAAGAAATTACAAGATTGGCTTACAATGGCTGCCCACAGAGTCAGGTGTGGAAGAGTGCAGAGGGTTTGTCTGCATACTGGGACCAAATGATTCAGTACAAGGTCTGGAGCTCACTGCAGTGAGTCCGTATCAGGAGGCTGATTGGTCTGTGCCAGAAGCCAAGCTCTGCACTGGAAGCCAGGAGATGACGTCCAAACTGAAGGAGAAGACAGGGTCTTCTCTGAAGAAACAGGAGCAGAGGCGTCCTTCTTCATTTCCTTTTGTACCATCCAGGCAATGAGCTGCCCTGGGGTGGGTCTTCCATACCCTGGGGTGTGGAATTGCTGAGCCAATTTAGTTAAGCTTCTCTTAACTAAACTGCTCAAATTGGAACAATCAATAAACCATCACAATCTACCCGCTGTCAACTTGGCAACCAGACACATTTCTTTAAACCAATCTCCAGATAAAAAGACAAGCTAATAATTATGCCTCACATGTTATACCTTTCCTGCCTACAAATGGAAACACACTAATTCCCTCCCCAGAAAAGAAGGCAACTTCTCTTGGGTGATACTTACTCTTAATATTTCATAACTTGAACATTATAACGTAGGTTTAACAATCCTTAAGAACCAGTATTAGATCTACCAACATTATATTACATTAGAACCATATTAGGAGAGAAATAGTACAATGACAGCCCTCATTTCTGTAGCTGATCATAGGATTGTGGCTGGTATTTAAAGCTATCTTCTTCTACTACCCATTCTATATTCCCTTGGCCTTTGGCAAGCACCTCAGCAGGTCTTGGTTCTTTCCTGATGGAGTGACCCATACCTTCATTCCTGAAGGCTCTGGACCATTTGTCATTCTGCCTGGATTAGCTTGTTGTAGTTTCCCACTGACTTTAATAACAAGGTGCAGTAATACTACAAGGCTCCCTAAGGGATCTCCTGCACTCCAAGTGTATTTTTCCTTTCCTCCATTGTAGAGTAGCAGTCCAAATTCCCCTTGATAGTATGGGTCAATCACCCCTGGCAACACTGTGATTTCCTTTTTAGCTTGCTTCCTCAGAGGCATAAGGAGACCAAAATGACCAGAGGGTTGTCTTAGCTTCCAGTTCAATGGTATCATTGCTGTGCTTTCTGGTATAAGCCTTCCCCCCTCTGGAACTAAGACTTCTAAGCCAGCAGAACATAAGGTCGAAGGAACGGGAAGAAAAAATTTTACTAGTGGATGATAGGGGTAATGGTGAGTGGTACTATTCCCATTTCCACCCCTTGATTCCTGGACCCATGAATCCTGGCTATGGGGGACACAGTACTATACAGTGGACACAGATTCAAAATATATACAGACTTTTGGAGAACCTTGCCCAAGCCCTGCAAGCTGTTGCCACCTAGCTGGTGCTATTACTGTGTGTTCAAAAGACCATTCCACCTTTCTATCAATCCAGCTGCTTCTGGAGGGTGAGGAACACAGTAAGACCAAGGAATTCCAGGAGCATGAGCCCATTGCCTCACTTCTTTGGCCATGAAATATGTTCCTTTGTCAGAGGCAATGCTGTGTGGAATTCCATGATGGTGGATATAGCATTCTGTGAGTCCACAGATGGTAGTTTTGGCAGAAGCATTATGTGCAGGGAAGGCAAATCCATATCCAGAATACATTTCTGTGCCAGGGAGGACAAAGTGTAGTCCCTTCCATGATGGAAGTGGTCCAATATTATCAACCGGCCACCAGGTCGCAGATTGATCACCCCAGGGAATAGTGCATATTGGGATTCAGTGTTGGTCTCTGCTGCTGGTATATGGGGCATTCAGCAGTGGCTGTAGCCAGTTCAACCTCGGTGAGTAGAAGTTCATGTTGCTGAGCTCATGAATAACCTCCACCCCTGTCACCATCACCACTCTGCTCATGGGCACATTGGGCAATAACAGAGGGGGCAGAAGAAGGAGGTTGGCCACTATCCACAGAACAGATCATCTTATCTACTTGATTGTTAAAGTCCTCTTCTGCTGAGGTTACCTTTTGGTGAGTGTTTACGTGGGAAAACAAATATTTTTACACCTTTTTCCCATATGGAAAGGTCTACCCACCTTTTCCCCAAATATCTTTGTCACCAATTTTCCAGTCATTTTCCTTCCAAGTTCCTGACCATCAGGGCAGACCACTGGCTACAGCCCATGAATCGGTGTGTGGTTGCATGTCTGGCCATCTCTCTTTCAAGGCAAAATGTACTACCAGGTGCACTGTCTGAAATTCTGCCCACTGTGATGATTTCCCTTCACCACTGTCCTTCAGGGATGTCCTGGAAAAGGGCTGTAATGCTGTAGCTGTCCAGTTGTGGGTAGTGCCTGCATAATGTATAGAGCCATGCATAAACAAGGCCCTAGCCTTCTTTTCCTCTGACGGCTGATCTTATGGTACACCCTACTCTTAGTACCAAATTCTGTCTTAGTTACTTTTCTCATTGCTGAGACAAAATACCTGAGACCCAAAGTTAAAAGAGGAAGGGTTTATTTAGCTCATTGTTTGTGGAAGTTTCAGTCCATAATCAGCTAGCTCTACGACAGGGTGAATTGGCAGAGAGCCATCACAGAAGAGAACAGTTCATGGTGTCCACAAGATAGCAGAAAATAACAAGGGAGGTAAGGACAAGCCTCTTTCTGTCCCTTATAGTGTATGCAGGCTACCCGCCCTAGGGTGGGTAGAGCACTCACACCTTCAATCCCAGCCAGAACTATGCGAAACCAATCAGTGGATTGATTTACTAATCACACACCCTTAACCCCAGGATCATACACTCTGGATTCAGCCACCACCGAAAAAGCCATCTAAGACTGCATGAGGCTTTGGAGGGACATCTAGACACAAACCATAACAGGACTTTTTATCAAATGGATCATATATGTATTTTGTGTATCACATGTATACATACAAACATATATATGTTCATAAAGGATTATATATATTTATATACATATATAATCTTTTTTGAATGTATCAAATCAGAAAAGAATGTCCAGTACTATACTATGGTTTGAATTAAAATGAGCCAAAATTTTCTTACTGAAGTGTATCCAATAATAACAAATGCTCAGTATAGTTATTGGGCTTCTCTCACTAATATAAAGTGACACATCTTAGTATTTAATTAATGTTAGAATTTTTGCATAAATTTATTCTTCAATAAAGGCAGTGTTTTATTAGCATTAAAATACATATAGAGCATTCCAATTGGTTTAAAAATATTCCACACAAGTTGCTGAATGCCCTAATGAATCACATTGAAGTTTCTTAAGCATTTAGGCTTGTAAGACTTTGATGTGTAATCATTTATGTAAATGGCATATATCTTGGATATTCTTCAGTGCACTGAATTTTATTGTATGTAAAGCATGTATTTAATTTATGAGGTAAAATATAATAAACACCTCAGGTTTTTGTGACAAAAATTTGGGCTAAATGGGTTTTAACAACTTTCTAATACACATCATAATAAGAACACATGTCTTTCTAATTTTCAACCTGGATTAGAGAGGAGACAACAGTACTTTCTGAAATACAGTTTACAATAGTGGAAAACTAATGGGCAACAAAAAGCCACTCAGAAAGCAAGTTAAATAATAATTGGACTTTGTGGAAAATTATTTCGTTCTTTGAATTATTACTGCATTTTAGGTACAAAATAAGATGAGTTATTTAAAGGTTGTAAGTCTTCGAATAGAACATTGTTTAGCTTCTTCTGTTTAAAAGAATGTGTCAGATAATTTGGGACCAAGCAATGCTTCATTTATGAACATTTAAAAATATAAATAAGGGCAGGTGAGGTGGCTCAGTGGCATAAGCTCCTGTCTGGCAAGCGCGAGGGCCTGAGTTCGACTCCCAGAACCATATACGAAAAAAGGGCCGGTGATATCGCTCAGCGGCACGGGCGCCTGCTGGCGCGCAAGGTCCTGAGATCGACCCCGGTACCCACACACACACACACACACACACACACAAATATATATATAAAATCAGTTTCCAGAAATACTCAGGATTGAGAAATAATGATAATTCCTGGCCTCATGCACAATGTTCAAAATGGAATAGAGAAAAGTAAATAATAGTAGAATGGTAAACTTGGAAATTTTCCAATCTCTCCAGACTAATAGAAAAATTTAAATCTTAGCAAATTAGATTAATTTATCTGAAAGTGAAGAGAGCTTGTGAGATTTAATGTGGGTGGAAATATAAGTCCTATTAAAAGTTTTAGTAATACAACTACTAATTTAACAAACATTAC
This sequence comes from Erethizon dorsatum, assembly GCA_028451465.1. NCBI lineage: Eukaryota > Metazoa > Chordata > Mammalia > Rodentia > Erethizontidae > Erethizon > Erethizon dorsatum. The sequence goes on along the minus strand of CM051826.1, from coordinate 127,631,573 downwards.
TGAGATTAAATTCTGTGCTAATTTTTATTGTCTTGACCTGATTAAAATGAAGGACAAGGGCCGGTGAGATGGCTCAGCGGCGTAAGCGCCTGCCTTGCAAGCGCGAGGGCCTGAGTTCGACTCCCGGAACCCACATACTAAAAAAGGGGCCGGTGATATCGCTCAGCGGCACGGATGCCTGTTGGCGCACGAGGTCCTGAGGTCGACCCCTGGCACCCACAAAAAAAAAAAAAAAAAAAAGAAGGACAAGACAAAGTTCCTGCACTGGTGAAGCATATATTAAAATTAAGAGTTAACAAATAAACAAAAATGGAAAAATAATCAGATGTTGATATTTAGTATAACGAAAATAAACTTGATGCCCTGATGCTTACCTAAGATAGTAAAACAGAAGGACTACTGCAGAAGTGGTGTTCATGGCATAATGTGGGTAATCAAAGATTTAAAAATCTTTCTTCTAGTCATAGAAAAATAAACGTGAACATTGCAAGATAAGAAATTGTGTGAAGTGTTCAAGAGAGACTCAGCTTAGTGAGAGCTTAGTGAGAAAGTGCAGTAGGAAGATATCACAAGATAGCATACAGAAGTGTACTGACAGGTCCACCAAAATTACAAGTACAGTCATGTGCAGCTCATTTATGTTGTATGTTCTGAGAACTATGTCTCCAGCTAATTTTAGCATTGTGCATAGGTCTTAGAGTGTACTGTAAGTACGCTTACACAAACCTAGAAAGTATAGCTCAATCACATCTCAGGACTTTTTGATGCATGTGTAAAGCTGGTGACAGCATAACACAGCATATTATTTAACAGAAACTCTTTTTACAAGTCAGAGTAGACTATAAAGGAACGATCAAAAGTAAGTATATGAACAAGCAATATAGCCTCCCGTTATCAAGTATCCCTATTATGTACTTTATTTAATTGCATGTGGTAATTTTCATAAGCCTGGAAGTGCTGTAGTTTTGTTTATACCAAAACTACAACAGACCTTTGAGTAATGCATTGTGTTCTGATATAAAATAGCAGTGCCATCACTAGATGATAGAGATTTTTCAGTGCATTATAATCTTTTCGGATCACTATCATATACGAAGTCCACCTTTGACCAAAACATGGTTGTACAGGGCACAACTATGTGATAACATTTATTTTGATCATTTCTAAGATACATATGTGCAATTTGCAAAATTTTCCCATTCCTATTGTTTAATAAAATAAAGTGTATGTTATATATTATATTTAAATTCAGAAGCAAAATTTGGCAAATAAATTTTGTTTTTCCTTCCCCAATAAATTGTTCATGGAATATGAACATACAAGACATTACTATAAACTAAAAGAAGATGAACAGGACTCATGAGTCATTTGTCAAAATATGTCATTTGTACAACATGTAAATAGAATAATAAATCTGTGCTCACACCATCTCCTCATCTCTAATTCAGGGCTCCCTATAAAAATAAAAGCAGTAAGAAAGAGAAAAAGAAATAAATTCACCGAGATTTTATTAGGGATGAATCTTCATAATATATGAATTTAGTCCTGCTGGGATATTCTCCAACAGTAGTATTGGCTTTCAATTCAAACTGATGACTGTGAATAAGACTAACAAATATTTCTAGTTCTGCAACACATATGAATATGCTGAAACCTTCTGTCATGGGACATTTGAATTTTCCTACTTAGAGTCTTCTAATGACTGAATTTTAATAGCAAGATATAACTCATGTTGATATAAGTCTTAGCTGTTACAGACAACACCTTAATTCATGCTGCACTGAGCATATAACAGATGTTTACCAGGGAGGAGTAAATGTCTGAAATTCGCTAATAGGCAAGTTAGAGATCCAGGTGTTCTGTGTCACCAGACTACAGAGCCCCTTGTCATATGAAAGTTATGACAAGAAAAATTGCAACTATTATGTTTGAGATGTTGGCTATATTGTTAATACTGGTAAATTAAACTTAGTGTTGCTACATTTCTAGTCTTTATGCTCATAAAATTATTGTAAGGCCAACTTTTATATTATTTAAACAAAATTTGCACTGCTTAACAATATGCTAATATGCCATGAATTTATGTCTTTAAGACAAGAAATATAGTTTGCAGGCTGAAATATTGCAAAAATGTATTTTCCTATTTTAAATATGTAGACAAAATAGATGTGTATGCAAATGTATATAAAAATGTTTTGTTATCCTACACTGTGGTATGTAAAGAACTTTATTATTTTCCTAGACTCTGACATATTCAGTAGAATCTACATTTTGGCATGGGGATCTACTTAATACCCACTTTAAATTTCTGTGCTCTCAAATATCAGCCATATGCCTATGATTTTTACAAGTGTACACACATCATATCACCATTGCTTTAACTTACTTTAATGAATTTTCTTTGTTTAATCACTATTCTACGTGATATGTGAGGATAAATGGTAATCACTATGCTCTAAGGAAAGCCACTATAACTTACAAAACATAAAACTAACTCTAAAAATTCATAGTAAAAAATATCCATAGGTATTGTTGGCTGCCTAAACTACTGAGATTAAAACCTGTTTTTGCCTTGTTGAAACAGAGTTTTAAAATATTAGATATTTCCCCTGGTATATTTTAAAGCACAGAAAAAAATAACAGGAATGAGGATTTGTGGTTCATAATATTTTGTTAATATATCTATCTCATCATATCATCTATTGATCTACCACTGAATGTAAAAGCCAAAAGAGAACATTAAAATAATTTACCCCTATGAATTCATGGGCTTCTCTCCCTATATCACCACTGATCATCTTGACTTCCATCCCCTGGAAAGATACAGGAGAGAAAAAAGACAGAAAGACACAAAAGGTACCAGAATTAAAAATAACTTCAGGGCTGGTGAGATGGCTCAGCAGCATTAGCGCCTGCCTGGCAAGCACGAGGTCCTGAGTTCGACTCCCAGTGCCCACATATGGAAAAAGGGCCGGTGATATCGCTCAGCAACACGAGTGCCTGCTGGCACACGAGGTCCTGAGGTCGACCCCCAGTACCCACACACACACACACAAAAAAAAACAGCTTCAAACTATTTTCCAAAATTGATTATATTCATTTAGAATTAGGCCAGTTATTTATAAGTAATCCTACTGATCTCCATCTACTCTAAGCTTTGGCATTACTAGTAGGATGCTACTTCGCTGCAATAAAATGCTTATAAAATTTGGTTTAACTGTGGTTTAAAGTTTCCCACATTTCTCTTGTGTTGTTCACCTTTGTTAGTTAATTTATGGGGAAAATGTGTGTATGTGTATGCCCATGCACATGTGTGTGTGTTTTTAGAAGCTAGTCTGGGTATTATTACCTTTGTCCGGCTTGCATGTTGGAAATATATTAAATATAATGCATTAAATAAAATCTTTATTTTAATGCAGCCAATAAAAAAATAAAATTACAAAAGTAGTCCTGACTCTAATTTAATAAGTTATTTCTATGCTGAGAATTATAAATTAATTTCTATGCTGAGAATAAAAAAAATAATTCATATGATCATTTATTTTGAGTTTAAAAATTATCTCTTAAAACTTATGTGCTAAATAGTAATGAGATTTCTCAAACATTTTCTACTGCTTATGAAAACACATCAAAATATTTAAGATAGATAAAAAAATTACAAGCAAGAAAAAATATTGCATTTAGTAATTACATCAGGAAAGAAAAGGTATAAATCAGATGACTTTTCTATAGATTCAAATGCCTTTTTGAATACTTCCATATGTATACCAGAACAATGCATGGACATATACCCATGCCAAGGCCCCAGTCTCAGGCACATATATCCCTGGGCATATGATATTCACACTTCTGAAACTGAAGACCAAAAACAAATTTCAAAGGAAACAGGAGGGAAATAATACACATACACAAATATGAATATTTTTCATCAGAAATAATTAAAACAAAAACAAAATGAACAATATGGATGATGCTTTCGTGGGACTGAAAAAAATTAGTCAACCCAGCTAATAGTAACAGCAAAAATAAAACCCAGATATCCATAACCACGTAAATAATTCTCAACAATGAAGGAGAATTAAAGACTCCACTTAAAAACAGAATAATGTATGCAGCAGATCTCATCCTCCATATGAAAGTTCTTTATGGAAGAGGTCTATTCTTTCCGTTATAAATATATCTACACATTTCAAATATTGTATTTGTTATTTGCTCTTTGTTATTGTTCTATATCTTGATTCTCTTGTGAGTGGAAACTCTAATCAGATTTTATGTTTGTTTGTTTGTTTGATTAATTAATGAGGATTTCTCTATGTGTCCACATACTTTGGGAAATATCCTAAATTCATTTGAAAAGATTTTGAAATGTGCTCCTTTGAAATGTAGGCATCTATAAACTAGTTGAATGTGTGATTTGTGGATGTTTTTATTATATATATTTTGTGATACTTTGGTTAGGTTTTTTTTTAATTCCTGCATTGCCAAAGTCACTATTTGTTACTGTGCATTTGCATATTTCTCCTTCTGGGTTTTATGCTCTCTAATTTATAGTGGGATCCTTTAGATTTAGGAAGTAGGAGAATAGTACATTGCTGTTGGATTATATAAATTACAGTGTGAAATATTCCTTTTTACTCTAACAATGCTTAAGTTTCTTTCCCTCATGGAGAATAAAAATGTTTGCTTTATTTTAAAACAGTTACTTCCTTACATTGGAGCATCAGGCAAAATTTGGTACTAATAAAATATAAATTTCTTAGGAAGTTAGAATATGTCAGGCAAATTTTTCTAATTTTGTAAGAGGCAGAATTTTTAAACCATTAAAAAAAACAATTAGAAACAATGTACTTCAACATTCCACTAAATAACCAAACTATACAGCCACGCGTGGTGGCACATGCCTGTAATATCAGCACTAGAGAGGCTGAGGCAGGAGGATTGCTTCAAGTTTGAGGCCAGACTGGGCTACACAGTGAGTTCAGTGTCAGCCTGACCTAAAGCAAGACCTTGTCTCAAAAAACCAAAAAAATGTAAATTACCTCAAATAAGTTTTTGATACCATATAGAACAACATGTATTTCAATAACTTAAAATTATCTACTCTTCCCATCTCCCAATCCTCCCAGCAAGTACGACTTTTCCACAGATTTAAATAATAAATCCAAATATTTACTTATGGTAGGAGATCCTGGCATTAACTATGACTGAGTTTGTTAGGAGGATAAAGTCATGAAAATGTATTAAGCATTTTAAAGCGCTCACTTACAGGAAGTCCTTACAAGCCTTAGATGAAGAGGTAGTTCCACACTTAGAGACAAGCTCTCACTAATTTCCTCAGGCCCCAGTTCTCCACTTTTTCTTTTTTTTTAAGTTTTTCTTGTGTGTGCATGTGTTATACAAAGTCTATTAGTTCAGGCTGGTCTTGAACTCAGCTGTGTAGCCCAGGCTGGCCTCAAACTCCTTGCGATCCTCTTGCTTCAGCCTCTCAAGTGCTGGGATTACAGGTGTGCACAACCATGCCCAGCTCCTACTTTCTAATAACACCTAAGGTTTATGTTGCACAGTGTAATTCTTAGCACAGCATGTAACCTAAAATAAATAATTTGTAGGAAATTCATTCACCTATTTGATAATTTTTTAAAGCAGAATGAAAATCTAATACCATCACTTGTACCATTTTGTTCATTAATGTATAATATAATTACTAAAACATCTTACTTCAAGTTACAATCTACTTATTTATATGACCCATCTGTATTATGTTTCTCTTTTCCCTTATAAAAGAGTAATATGTTCGTTAACCTTGTGTAATAGTGGTTATTCATATAGATTTTATTACTATTTGCTATGCTTAACCTTAATTCTTTTTAATACATTTTAACAAACATTAGAATTAATAATGTTCTGGGCTGGTGAGATCGCTCAGCAGCATAAGCGCCTGCCTGGCAAGCGCAAGGTCCTGATTTCGACTCCTGGTACCCACGTAAAGGAAAAAGGGCTGGTGATATCGCTCAGTGGCACGGATGCCTGCTGGTACGCAAGGTCCTGAGTTCGAGCCCCGGTACCCACAAAAAAAAAAAAAAGAAGAAGAATTAATAATGTTCTTCCTTTTCCCACTTTTCAGCATTTTTTTATGCAACTAGATTTTAGATTGACGTAATTAAATATGGTTTTCTTAGAATTTATCCTATTTTACCCAGCTTCTTGAATATATATATCATATAAATATGTTTAATTCTATACATGATTATTTTGAGGAGATAAATATGATATCCTTGATGATAAATGATTTTAAGATAACTGTGTGCTTTGAAAAGACAGCTGTTAAGAGATTCAATCATATTTTTGAATGGGAGGAACTTGTTGAATTGGATAATATATTGGTCTAGTAACATCATGTTGGTTAACTTATTCTGTGAAATCCCAAATTACAGCGGAGCCTGGTGGCACAAGCCTGTAATCCCAGCAATCAGGAGGCGGGGTGAGGCAGGAGGATTGCGGGATTGGACTACGGAATAAAACCCTGCCTCAAAAAACAAAACAACAACCAAATTACATTAGTTTGAGGAGTAACTGGGAAGTTGAGAAACATAAGCAATCCATGTACACAACTAATGCATGACATTTAGCTGAAAAGGAGAGGAAAAAATAAGGCAGTAAATGATGAGTGTTTTGAAATGTGAAATAAACTTAGCCACATTTAGACTAATATTAAAGAAGTGATGATATAAGTGAATAAAATAACATAATGAAATTTCTTCAGAAAATAGACACAGATAAGATTAGAACATGATAGAATTTATGAAGCTATTAAAACAGTTCGTTTAAACCATATCCATGTATTTATATGTATTCTTGTGTTACAGGCGCAGATATGTGTCTTTGCCTACTTGGTACTAGGAAATTGTGTTAGTAAACATCTGATAACTTATTTTCTCTGTAAAGTAAAAGACAAGGACATTTGTTGAAAACTTGTGGGAGAATTGAGGCTTTTCAGAAATTTTCAGAAAGGGAAATATTTTTAAACAATAATTATGAAAATTGTAAGTTCATTGAGTAGAATGACAGTAAAAGATTCTGGGCATTGTTTAGTCACCAGATGAGCTTTGTGGCAGTAGATTTTGTGCAGTGTCACTACAGCCATCTGGATGATTCCATCCAAAATATTCAACAGTTCTATGATAGGACAGAGAAAGTGAAAATTTGATTTCGCTCAGTGTTTGATATTTATGGAAGAAAACCTCGAAATACAGACACGAGGGTGGTGAAGAATGGACTGTGTTCTACAGACCCAGAGAGTGAGGAGGCAGCGGAGATCCTATTCCTAATGAGACAGTGTGACGATGAGCAGAGGGACAGCAGTGCCAGCATTGTCTGGGGACTGAGAAGGAAATATTGTGGAAATCTTAAGTTGAGCTGCCTTTTTTGATGCTGCTGATTCCTAGAGTTGGGAGAAACACTTGTTACATATATATTAAAGAAAATATATGGTCATAGCATTGGGGCAAAATCAACCTAATTCTGTGTACCAATTACATACTACGTAATTCAATAATAAATTAAATGAATCTCATGAAATAAGGCATTAACAGCAGAGTTCACTCTAGTCAGAGAAGGTATGGTTTAAAATTCTGAATAGATTTTTGTAATAGCATCGACATACATCATTAAGAAATTTAATTTTGTTGGGAGTGCTTTTCAATCGGTGTAAAGGAAGCAAAAAACAGGGGATTTTGCCTAAAGTTTTCTGTGAGATATTTTTAGTGATACAAAAAAGACAAGTTAACACCGAGACATGCATCACTTCTGTCCATTTATTCTGATAACTGCAGTTCTTTTGTGCTCCTTTCTGTAGTTGGTACAGAATAATTTTTAGAGATATTTGTATCTGAGTTGTTGGATCTAACCTTCCACGACGTTTTCTGCATTCAAAACATCTTCAGGTGGTCTGGGTAGAGCCTGCTCTAGTTCCCAAAGGACTCCTATTCATGATGGTCTTCTCTGTCTAAATGACTTCACCAGAAATGAGGTGGTGAAGCAGTCTGCATTGTCTGCAGTCACAAAGTCTACTTTCTTAGTAACGAATTTAAAACAAAAAATACAGGAGTGCATACATTAGCACGTCTAAGTAATGTCAGTGATAAAATAGTCCTCCCTAAAAACATGATCAGTGGCCTAAGCTTGAAACAGTCGGTGCAGTTGCTGATTTTTCACACAGGCAGCCCTTACTTTTCATGTTTTTTATGCACAGATTTATGAAATTGGTTCATTGTTTTAATAAACCAATGCCCCTGTCTCAACGACACTTTTCACATTTTAGTTATCACAATAGGGTACGAGTCGTTGCAGAAAGGACCCACTTAGGTAGTAGCTCGTCAGTCTACGCACAGCTCACTCTGTGAGTAGCAGGTGCGTATCAGGATCAGTGACCGGTCACGTCATTCTTTCAGTCTGACAATGACTGGCTCCTTCATCCGTCATTATATGGTTTACAAAATAATCAAAGAGATGCAGGGAGAGGGCAAGAAGGGAGGGAAAGGGATGTAAAAATTAAGATGTGTTATGTACAGATACCAACGCTACAGAATGAATGCAATTAGTATGTACTGCAAACACGTACTAAAATAAAAAATAAATAAAGCTAAAATAAAAAGTGAAATAATCAGCAAGTGGAGAGGTAACATAAATTGAAGTTAAGGAATTTTATTCAGAGAATTTTACTATAAAGAGACTGTGGTATAATGCCTTTACCTATATTTTCTAAGTGAATGAAATAACATAATAAGTATCCCCAATATTACAAAATACTATATTAAATTCATACAACAACAGTACATAAAGGATACTCACTCATATTACTAGTTTGTAAAAGTATCCAATTGAATTTTATAGAGGGTTTATTAGTGTAAAACTGCCAGTATATAAGCACATATGTGATAACTATATGAAAATGAGCCAAAAAATGAGGTCTAATGGGACATTGTTCTGGTGTTACTACAGAAAGTGTATTTATATGAATAGAATTCTAAAGTTGCATTAGTTGCTTGGATTTGAGATTGTCATTTGTTTCTTTGTGTGACAGTTATAGGCTTGTTTCTGACCAAATTATGTAATGTACCCAAGGAAACATGATTTTTCTAAGATACAGTGGAGAAATATAGAGCAGTTAATGAAAAATTAGAAATAAGATGAAGCCAGAAGAGAGGACATTATAAAGGAGTAAGTGAGATTAACTCCACAGCACTATCGATTTAGGACTGGATTGGCTGGCTGTCAGTTATTTTTATAAAATTGCGGATGACTGATGCCTTCGTAAATTTCACTACAGTACAAGATTGAGTTACCAAGTAGCCAATTACATTGAGGTAGCCACTGAATGTATTGCATTCTATTCTTAAATTGCACTCTGGTAACATGAACATAATAATGAGCAAGGTTTGGTGTCATTAATATACATGTAAGTCTTATAGTCTAAATTGTAAGAATTGGTATTGCTTCATGGGAATTACTGATGCTAATTTATTAAACGCAATATGTTTTATGATATCATTTTATAAAATATAAAATTAATATTAAACTTTGCAGAAATTGTTTTCATCAGTGAGCTATCTGTAACATCTTTCCTTTAATTTTTCACTCTCGTAACTTCACAGCATATTACAACTCGTGTTTCCTACTTTATCTAACACATTATTTTCCCAGCTTTGTCTTTGATCCATTGCATGCTCAATGGTATCTATTATGTAGGGAGATTTCACACTAAGGTACTTGAATAAAAATATATAGCTGTCTAGCAAATAAACTGTCACTAAATCAAAAGAAATGCCACTGAATACAAGACTAGAAAAAATAGCTAGTTTCTGTTCTAAAAATAGTTTGTCCGGCCATGGAAAGGGATTTTTGAGGCTTTTAACACCATGGTTAACCAAATATGTCCATGCGAGCAACATTTTCTTAATGAAATTGGAGACAGCACATTTAAATACCCAGGAACTTTCATGAAATATAAAACGTGTATTAGCTCTTTTGCAATCTTTTTGTTTATTAAGGAGTTTAGAGTCTGAACTGCAAGAGGCTAAAAGGAAAATACAAGGAATGATAATTAGCGGCAAAGCTGAAGGTTAGTACTTGAAGAAAGGAAAGTTACCTAATGTAGTATTCATCAGCATAAATCTACCATTTGCTTGTATTGCATGGAAACTTAGACCTCACCTATGTTTCCCCCCTTATGGGTCACCTACAGACCTATCACACTGAGAGGTAAAAAACTGAGTTATTACCCCATAATAGAGGGGAATCAGAAGGGATGTCAATCTCATCGCTCTCATTCAACAATTCAATGTATAGCAGAATTTTTAGTGTGCATAGTTGAAGCAATAAAAAGAAATAAAATACACTCAAATTAGAATTGAAGAAATAAAACTGGCTCAACTTTCATAAGAGATAGAGAAAATCCAGAGGATGCTGTATACCTATACTTAATAAGTGAATTTTCAAGGTTACAGGACAAAGATTAAAACCAACAAAAATTATATTTTATAGACTAACCATGAACATATAGAAAGTAAAATTAAAGAACAATACAATGGGCTATGTCATATTCCTGGTTTTATACTATACTACATTAATTTAAGATATAATTCTTAAGGAAGCTGGTTGAGGATACATGATGCTCAATTTAATACAAACGAACAGTTGCCAATCACAATTTTCATAGAATTGTCACCGTTCTCCAACATGCTAACTGACTGTGTACGCTCCACTCTTTCTAGCTGGTCAGTAGCAATGTGAGTGCGACTCTGGCTTAGATATATTGCTGTGTAATAAAATGGGCTTTGTTAGGAACGAAAGAGTGATTTCTCACAAAGTTCATTGTGACATGTTTTAAATTGCTTGATTACAGAGTGACAATAACTGCCAAGTGATATGGCGAAGATTAAACACTCAGGATGGTGTTACACTTGCACTGGAGCCCGGTTCTAGGAAGCCAACTCTGTGCTAGTCACTAACTCTATTTTTGTTGGAATGCATGGGGAAAATGTGGAGAGAGCTGTGTGGGTGAAAGAGGACACTTGGGTCACTTGGAGGCTCGGTCATCAACCAACCTGTGCAGACTTATTTTAATAATCTTTGTAGCAGCATGTCCACAGACATGCATACCATCTGAGCACAGATTAATATGACTCTATCAACTAATGTCAATTGTTTTTGTTTCTTTCCCATTATACTGAAGGGGTTACATGCTTTAAGTAATCACAGCATTATTTTAAAAAATATTTAAGACCACAGTGCTGCTTTCAAAAATTTTTATATTCTAATATGATTAGGATATTCTCTCAAATAAATTAGTGATAAAAAATAAGAAATAAAAAGGTGGCTATTTTGTGTAACAAGGATCTAAACTTACTACACATTGATTGAACTGTTTTTAATGCCACAACTAGAAATACTCCAAGCCATAGATTTTTAAAACAAAACTATAATATAATTGTATAATTTCTAAACAATATAAAATTTATTTCATATAATCTAAATCTTGAAGATACAGGCTTTAATAACTTGCTCTTAAAGTATAAATTACAAATTGCACTGTAGTTTTATTTTTCTAGAATCTTTAAATTCGTACATCAGGACTCTCAGTTTTATCAGAAAAAGAAGGAAAACAGTTTCTTTGTTTTAGGCCACTTCATCCTCAGGAGTTAGAGTGCATTAGAGAGTGGCTAAGCTCTGGAACCTAGGCAGGGAGGTCCCAAGAGAGAAGAAATATTAATGGAGGGATATTGAGAAATGTCAGTTCTTCAGAACTAAATTCAACCTTAACAATAAAACAGCACTTCTATATTATACAAAAACCCACTAGCTCCAGTCTTTCTAAACAGTGCAGGATATGGACCTACAGAATAATTTCTCTCTCATTGTTAATGAAAGTGAATGTGATGATTTACTTTAAAATGTGACACATAACATATTTTATTTCCCTTTGTCTTATTAACCTTTTGATTGACAAAACACCAAACTAATGGCATATTTTAATGAGATTTTAGCTGCTTGCATGCTCTGTTATAATCTTAGCAACCTGCCTTGATTATTCCACTTATTTCAGTATTTGTGCTTTTTGAATAAATGTAAAAATCATCTTGAAATGAAGAAAATATATTTCATCCAACTATATGAAAGTTAAAAAATAAAAATTGTAAATGCCTACATAGATTGCACAAGTGAATCTAATTTTGTAATTATGTCATCCTGAATTATTAGAACTCTGAGTATATTCCTACAATTTAACAAAAGATTAATTTGGAGCGTTGTTCATAAATTATCAACATGGTAGTAAGTGTTTTAATGTGACTTTGTTCAGTACACACTTAAAATTAATCATGGCATTATTTATTAATATGTTTGCATAGTATTTCTTAGAAATGAAGATGTCTTTGCACATAATTATAAAATGGCTTCTTTCGCTAGATTGAGATATTGCTTTACCTAATCCATCTTATGATTCTACTGTGTGAAACAAAATAAATACTGTTATGGTTTAGATCTGGAATGTCCCCTAAACTTCCACGCTGCCAGGGGTAGCTTTTGGAAGCTGGTTGGATAACAGGGGCACTTACTCATTGTGGACTCATCCACCGGTGAATTCAGGGGCTGAGTATCACTGGGGACTTGACCTGGAAAGGTGTACAGTGTATCTGTTCTCATCTCCTCACTTCCCTCTCTGCTTCCCATAATGTGAGTAGCTTTTCTCCATGGCAGGCCTTTCCACCATGAATTCTGCATTTGAGCAAGTCAGCCATGGACTGTAACTTCTGAAACTGTGAGCCAAGATAAACCTCTCCTCCTCTAATTTGTGGATGTCAGGTATAGTGTTTCAGTGACCATGAAAGTGACTAAGGTAGATACTTTTTACAAAGAGAATGCAATTTATTGTAGATCAATGGGAAATTGTAGAAATGAAACCAATCACGTTCCCTTTTAATCATCAACCTCTGTCCCCAGGGTACGAGGCCCATATGACAGTCTTTTCCTTTTTGAACTGTTTACACTCCTCATGAGTGTAATACTGGACCATTATTTCTAGTTCCTTTGTTTTCAGGGAGTATGTTGACAGGGATGTACTTATCTTAGGGAAAATACAGGATGGAAACTATATTACAAAACATAAGAAACCAGAATAAGTTTGAAGAAATATATACAAGCAGAAGAGTCAGAGAATTTGTAAAGTGCAGAAAACTCATTAAAACCTAATGGAAATAAACCTAAATAAAGTAAGAGATATTGCAGAATACTTTTATATTTTCTAAACTGCTTTGAGATTAGGAAAGCTCGAGAGGAGTCTGACCAGAGTCCATAAGGAGAGAATGTTCAACGAAGAGGCTTCTGCTTCATGCTACTGACATTATACAGAGAAGTACACTTGAAATGCAGTAAACATGCCCAATTGCCATCCTGGAAAATTGTTAGGGAGGAAAATAGGACTAGGTTTTTTTTTTTTTTTTTTTTAATTGTAGATGAAGTTGTAGATCATGAGGGAGAAGATTTGATTGAGGTATAACCATATTACTTTGAGTCCGGAAGCTCTAGAGGGCTCGATTACTCGTGATTTCTTAAGTGCTGAGCCGAGACAGGGCAGCCTCTGTTATGAATCACACACTTCCCTTGCATGTTACTGTGCATGTCCTGCTGGCTGCTATTATCTCTGCTGAAAGAAGCCAAGTTCTCAGAAGAGTACAGCCTTCGCTCCAGGTTCTCCGTGTAACTCAGCCTCAAAGCTGAGCAATTCTATAGCCTCTTGCTTTAAGGGCTCTTCTTCCCTATACCAACATGCAGGACATCTGTGCATTTCCACGTGGAGAAATGGAGGATAAGATCATGAGAAGGATTCAGAAGAGTCGGAGTAGAGATCAATCATCTTCATAAGAATGATGTATCCTGCAAAATGGGAGAGATCTCCACTTTCCTCTCTGCCACTACTCATACTCCTCAAAAACAGGATGGGAAAGGAGACTGACATTTGTTTTCTTTTATGATATGGTCAGGAAAATAAGAAAGAATTAAAATTATCTTTTGTGGTGGGATAATGTTAGAAATCAAAGCATTTTTCTGGTCAGACTATTCTGACCCAATCCAAGTTTGATCTGACATGAAAAATATACCTATCTGGACCATTACAAAAAAAGGAAAAGATATTAATTTTGCTTCAATTTTCCACTGTGATGGAGTGGTTTGTATAACAACATGTATTACCTTACAGATTCTATAACTTTCCTTATTGTAACTAAGGTTAAGTAAACATGAAGACTATTTTAAGAAGTTTCTTTTACCAACATATATTGTGAAGAGATTGTTTGAGGTGAGCTAAGGTAGTTATTTTCTGGGGGATATTTACAAAAAGTATCACCTAGGAATATGTTTATGGTAGTATAAAAATTCAAAATAAGCAGAGTGAACTAATATAAGAATCTCTACAATGAGAGTGGCCAAATGGCTTTTGTATAGAACAATATGTTGATATAATTTTCCGCTTTTCATTTCAGTGGAGGTATGATCTTTTTTGAATCTTCAAATTCTCTAGTATTCTGTAGTTCAAGTCAATTGGGAGCTATTGTGGATCAGTAGCTAAGCAACAGATCTGAAGTCCAGAGTCTATCCTTATATATTTCCTCTGCCAATAACTTAGCATGAGACAGTGAACGAACCATTTAACCTTCCAATTTCGCTATCCCTCATCTTTTCAACAGAGAGGTAATATAGCTTATTTCTCACAACCCAGTGAAATACCTCTTAAAAATATTCCTCAAGTGCAATGGAAAAGATGCTCTACTGCAATGTCACGAGGCCAACACGCTTCCCCTTGCTTCTCAGCATGGTGTGTAAACCACTGGAGGTGATATCTCACAACAGAGAAACACTCCCTCATCATGCCTTGGGGTCTCAAAAGCCCTTTATAATTTTCTGATATTCTCTCAGCTACAAAAGCATAGAAGCATTCATAAATGAGGCCACATTTCTTCAAAGCCTTTCATATATATGGTTATATATGGAATCCATTTAACTATCCTTAATATTTGAGCATTATGTTTGAAAACAAACACAGTGGAACAGTGTTTTGGAATTCTATGGTGTGTTGCTATTGACATAGAATGAATGACTATTTTACTTTCGATTAAAACTTTAGATTTGCCTGTGATTCTAGCTTTTTATTGACATGTATACTAAGAGTAGAAGATTTAGTGTCAAAAAGAAACTTACTTCAATATTTTCTCAGTAAATATTACTCTTGCTTCTTTCTGTTCATAGCACTGATACTAAAATACACAGAATAAGCTATCCAAGGTGGGAGGTGAGGGAATGATATTGGTGGCAGGTGTTTGCTTCCATGATCCAAGTAAGCAGTTTATTTGTGTGCTGGAGGAAGAGGGATGATTTGGTTAATTGTTTGTTAGCTTATTCTGAAGTCTTAGTAGAAGAATCTATAGAGGTACTTGCTTCTACTATTTACATGACACAAAATTTTTCAAGACTGTCAAAGAACCTTCTTATATGCCGTTCATAAAGATGCGTGTATTCAGCACACATGGCCACATCCCTTGTGTGGCCAAAGGCAATACCACAGAGAAGCACTCGGTGCTTTTTTTTTTTTTATTAAGTGGCAAATTTGTGTTTTATTTTTATTTCATTTGCTTTCATTCTGTATTTACAGACCTTGCCAAACAAATGACAATACAAGAGAATGTAGAGAGAATATAATTTTCCATTTGAAATTTAGCCAGATTATCCCCAGAGTCAGAGAAAATTGCTGCTCCTTTATTAAAAATCCTTTAGAATCATATTATCACACAATACATTCTACGATTTTGGTCGCATTTTTACAAGGACGTCAGCTGCTGCTGTAGCAGTGTGTGGACGGACACTGTGTGAGCAGGACGGGATAAGGAAGAAGAAATCACTGCTTTGTATAAACGAGGGCCTAAGAAGGAGTAGCACAAAGAGACAAATGTAAAGGCGCTTTGCATTCCAAATTCATTTGCATTTCCCTAATAATGACGGTGAAATCACCATTTAAAAACTGATCGATGTTTTTCTTATACTTCATTGAACTTCTTTCTCACTCAATTTTTCTGCCACTATAAAGCTTACAAGGCCCATCTTTCTGTACAAAATCTAAATATGCATATTGATTCAACCTCTGTTCCTCATGACTGAAAGATGTAATAAACTTCTTTTTCCCCAGATATACAAAATATCAAATATTTTATATGATTTTCAACATAATGGTTTTAAGATTTCTATTTAAATTTAACTCTAATGACAGTGGCTGGTGATTTTATATAGAAAAGATAATTTACCCAGATTGTAGAAAGTGGTATGGTGTCATCCTGAAACTTGAAATTTTTCTGTCTGTTAAAATGTTTTGTCTCCTTAAATACCAAGTAAATATCTAATTTGTTGATTCTGGATTTTTCCAGCCCAATTTCTAAAATGTTCTGATATTTTAAGGCATTTGAGGATCTTAGATTCAGAGTAAGGTATGCCATCTTAGTATTCAGACATGACTGGTCATATCAGTAAGACTAGTGAACATAGATGTATTTGCAATTTGTTTTTAACACCGGTGAGTTTACTCATTAAAAAAGGAAATCCTTCTTAGAGCAGAAGGATTACATTTGATAAGACAATTCCTCCAATATCCGAGAGGAGGAAGATTCTAATTTGAGTTCGATGCTTGTCCCTCAGATTCTGCACACCATAGCCACTTTTCAGTCCTGGTTTCCAGGTATAGCATTAGGTAGGATTAGTAATAGATCAAGAATATGCAAAAACAAAAACACTACTTTGACAGAGGACGTTAAAATCAAGGATGTAAATGGTGCCTAATGTGTAATAGAAGTTGCTACAGTTGCTCTAGCAGTATCAGGACAAGAAATGTCCTACGGTTGCTCTAGCCCTACTGCCTGATTCTTAGACATTGTCTACACAGGTATTACTTTTCTCATTTAGTTCTTTGCAAATTTTAACGTTCATGTGATTTAGCTCAATATCTTACTGAAACTAAAGATACTGATGAAATAGGACTGGCATCAGTCTTGACATTCTGTAGTGAAGACATTACATGATGTTGATGCTGTTAATCCCTAGAGTAAACAGTGAATCACCTCTAGAGTTAATCAAAGTGACCTAGTGTATGAGAAAGATAAACGGTCCAGATTATGAGGTGAAAATGCCTGGTACACAGCCAAAGGAGTTTAGAAGAAATTTAAAGTGGTTTCCAATTAAGCAAGAGGAGACATCACTTCTTTTTTTTTTTTTGTACCGGAATTGAACTCAGGACCTCAGGCTTGCCAGGCAGGCGCTGTGCCACTGAGCTATATCCCTGGACCTAGAGACATCATTTCTAATTCATCATTTTTTAACTTCAATTAGGTGAGTTAGATTAGCAGCACCAGTTACATGAAATAAATACTCAATCTTAAAGTGTAGTATGTTGTGATTTGGATTTAGAATATCCCCCCAAATTCTCATGTATTAGAGTTGGGTCTTTCGGAATGTGCTTGGATCACAGGAACTGTGTGCTCATCGATGGTTCAGTCCATTGCCCCATTCATGGCTGCATGAGCTGTTCGGAGGTGGGGCACTGTTGGCAGAGGCTGGCAGGAGAGGCAAGCCTGTGGAGCACATGTCTCCCTCTCTGACTCCTCCCTTCTCTCTCTGCTCCCTGGCTCGGTGGAGTGAGCAGCTTTCCTCTGCCACGCCTCCCCACGGCCGTGCTTATGCCTTGGAGCCAGCTGACCATGGACTGAAGACACAAACCGTGAGCCAAATTAAACCTCTCCTCTTGCAACTCGTGGGTGTGTCAGGCACTGTGTCTTTGTCACAAGCTAGCTGACCAGTACTCACATAACACCTCTCTTCTGCCCTGACTTTTAAATATAAGTGTGTTTTAATTACTTGTGTTATAATTGTTTTGTTGAAGTCTTCTTTTGTAGTATCTCTTTATATTTAGAACACAGAGAGATCTCCAAAATTATTTACTGAGGGCATTCAAAAGATTCCAGATTGCCAAATATATATTTTGTTGTATGAAGATTCTAAATTGAGACAAACGAGGTTAGAGAAAGCTTGGGGCTCTTGGAAGCATCTTGCTAAGGGACAATCTGGGGCCAAGTTCCGTGTAGTTGTATTGTCTGGCCATCTCCATTACACTGCAGCTTTAATTTTAGTTATCTGAGAGTTTTATACATGATTCAAGCATCTATTGTGTTTATATTAACTTGGTTGAGATTTCTGCACCTACACCTAGGGTCTAAGAGATGTGTAAAGTAAGGCTAATTATTTCAAAGGAACCACTTAGTGGTAGATGATCCTAATTCCACTACTGAAATAACCTTATGGTTTCCAGGCTACACTGTATATTCTAGGCTGTACTGTTTATGTCATACACCCATTTATATACAGCCAGGAGACGAGATAAATGGCTTCTCTCTAACCATTTTTATGGTATTTGATTGGTTGGAGACCCTGGCAGCTCTAAAACAAGGACACGCTTTCCTTCTCAATTAAAACCTGCTTCTATTCTATTCTCACTTTTTTTTCTGTTCTTCTATAATTCTTTTACATTTGATCCCAATTCCTGTTCTGTCATTTGCGTGCTTTCTTTGGTTTTACCTCATCTTTCAGAACCTAATTTTCACTTACCTCTCACAGCTCTTGTTCTTTTGCATGACTTTGATAGGATGCTACCTAAAATTCTGGCTTACATTTAATGTCAAATGGAGCTTCTTTGAATCTTAAATTTCTACCAAGTGAAATATTCTTACCTTTCTTGGTCACCCTAACTGACAAAACACATTGTTAAGAATGTATCTGTTTTTATTAATTTAGGCTGGATGAAAAGATTTAGATAAATTATTTTGTCTACATTTTAATTATTATTTTACTGAATTTCTTCTGATATTTGTTTTTAGAATCCGTACTACCCATTTGCCTCTTTCAATCACCTTCAGGGTTGAGAAGTAAACATTTTATCATAATTGTGCCTCATTTAAAGTATTTCTACTTTTGGAAAATGGAAAGAACAACTTTAGCAGTGTCACAGACATACCACATGCCATCGTTTTAATGCTAACAGAAGTTATTACAGTCTGTTTAATGTTTAAAATTTAAATTACTAAAAAGAAGAAATTTCTGTTTTCTAATATTTGAAAAGTAAACATAGCTCAAAGCACTGCACTTTAAACATAAAACATTATTTTTATAATATGTTATGACCTACATAATACCATATTGCGATAAAAATGACATCATTTATTTGGACTTTAAAATATTTATTTCCTTATATTTGTGTGTGTGTGTGTGTGTGTGTGTGTGTGTGTGTGTGTGTACATTATTTGGTTTAAAGCTCTATTTAATGTTTAAACTATCTCTGGCACAATGATTATTGTTGCTTTTATTATCATTCCTATCCTCTTTCTCCTCTTCAAAGTTATTGTTAAAGTTTAGGACCTTGTATTTCTGAGATAATTGCTGCTTAGACCTCCGCATCATGGCTCTTAGGGTCCCCTGTATATGCATTCCTTTCAATCTCCTCATCGTCTGCCTGTTTGAAATTTTAAAATACAACCCCAGTCTGATCACTCAAAGGCTTATGTGGGGAAAGAGTAATTGAATATCTATAAATCAAAGTTTTATTTCTTCGTTTCAGAAAATAAAACATTGCCACTCTACAAGCACAATGCTACCTATTTAGTTCTGAGAAAGGAGTCTTATGTAAAAGGTTAACCATCTCAGTGATTCTTCACTGTTTAAAGCCTACCCCTCAGGAAAGAGTTTGCATGATTCTCTTGTCCACATCTGGCACTCTTCATCATGTTAAGTTTGTCACCTTTTATAGAAGGAGGTTAAAAAGACCTGTATGAGAAGGCTGTTCACATAAAAGTGACGCTAATGAGTTAGAATATGTCAATCATGCTCTTGTATTTTATCTTGCAGTGAGTGACCCAGCTGTGAAAATGTAGACCCCAGAACCTACAAGGTTAGTTCTGACAGATGACCTAAGTTACAGTGCAATTTATGTAGTCCAGTTTCTCTGAAGATAAAATAAACTTTTAAAATACTGCAAATATAATGCACTTCTGTGAGACTTATTCAATCATCCATTCAAGATTTCTATCATAGGTATCTTTGAAATTTACAAATACTTATGGAAGTGACAGTTTGCCATGCTAAATTTTATGTGTCTGGGCCATTAGCAGTGCCCCTGCCAAATACAATGCTCATATCCCTAAAAATAATGTATCACCTCTGCAAGGTACTCACCTCATAAAATGAAAGATTTTCAAGTTGAGAGACACCTTGCTTTAGGCAGTGATACTAATCTTAACCTTTGAGAAAGGCTTCTGACCACCACATGGAAGGTTATGATCTGCAAGGAAAATCTGGCCATCCAGTCTAAATGGTCAGCTGGAGTGTGTAAATCCAGGTGTCCATCATCTGCATTTCTGGAGTCTCTAGAGTAGTGGCAACATAAACATTTCCATGATCAACTTTATTCTACATTTCCACTTGGTTCCATTCAAAGTGAACCTTTTTTTTTTTTTCCCCAGCATCATCACTTTTCTTTACTGTAGTTTTATCTTTTGGGCCAATTGTTCTATTTGCCATTTTTGTAACCGTCATGCTTATCACTGTAAGACACAGAGTCACTACAACTTCCTGTCTATGCATGAACTGAATAACAAATGCAGGAGCCAATCACTGACAGATATTGATAGAAGTGACATGATTGGTCATAGTCCTCATGTGCTTTAGCTATTCAAGTAATGATTTGTGTGTGGCCTGAAGAGCTAATAGTGAGGATTACACTTTCTGCAACTCTTCATGTAATATAGCATGGTAACTAAAATTTGAAAAAGCATGTTGGAGCACTGGTGTTATATTTTTGAAATGTGGGAGCTGGATATTGAAACTATAAAGTGAAAATTGAAAGCTAAATCATTAATTACGGCACACACACAATTTCATTTCTCTCACCACTCTCACTTTTCCTACTTCTCATAAATAACTTTGCTTCCTTCTAGATTCCTTTCAGATCACTTGAAACATGTACACATACATAGAGAAAAACATAAATTAATTTTGCTTTTGTTTCAGTTTTTAAATATTTGTGTCAGTAAAGCCTAGAACAGCACCTGGTACACAGTATAGATTAAATAAATATTTGCTGGATGAATGTGTGATATATAATAAAAGCTCTTTGGTCATTAATTTCTAGGATTCTTTACCAAAAGCATTTATAAGGTTATTCCATTCCTTATAATGACTCCATAGTATTATTTATCATTAGTGAAAGTATATGTTACATATCATTTTCTTTGTAGTGAACATGGCATTGGTCCTTTTTTAGCTATTATTTAAAAAGAAGGCAATTACATTTTGCATATAATTTTTGCCAACTTTGAAGTATTTCTGTAAAATAGATTTGTAATTGCCGCATATTTCCCATTCCTTAAACCTATCTTAAGATTTTAATTTGATAGGGTATTAGTGCTTTGAAAGGTTTATCCCTTATCATTTAGCCTGGCATATAGTATAGGTGATCCTAAATGTGTTCTTAGTTGTGTATTTATATATAACATATACAAAACTTGAAACTATTTTCTTATCTGTAAATTAATAACACAATATACCCAACATGCTGATGGTAAGTCCTGCACAAAATGATGTAGGTTATTTAATTTGCAATAAGGTATTATGCAGATTCAATTAAGTAAAGAGCTGGCAATATAAGGGGAATCAAATGATTAAATCTTTTCTTATGCAAATAACCACATTTAATATTTTGTTTTGTAAATCATGCAGAAAATATTTAACAATAGTGTAATGATCATTCCAAAATTTCATTCCTTTAATTAAAAATCATTTAACCTCTTTTGGAATTTAAAATATGACTGTATTTTATTCTTATCATAATTTTAAGATGCAATCATTAAAATGTCTTTTTTTTTATAACAAAGGACATTTATTTGGGGTAAAAAAGATGTAAAAAAAGAGGACAGATAGCTACTGAAAAGTGGTAGGGTCTTCAGAACTGAAAGCCCCTAAATGTCTATTTTTATGCATTAATTTATTTTATTATTACCATTAACAATTTTAAACCTATATTTTCAATCTATTTGTTCTGTGATCCTCTAGAATGACTATTTCATGTTATAGAGGACATAAATTATGGATTATTTAAAGCCCATGAACAACAACAAATACTGCTCAGGCAGATCTCATAGTCTTTTCCAGGATAAAAGATGTGTTATTATTTGGAAAATAAAACAGCTAATATATTTTTAAATGATAATAATTAATATTTACTCATTTAATATTCAAATTGGACATGTTTTAAGATTTTAAAAGTCATTTATAAAAAGTTATAAAAGAAAAAATGATACAGTTATAAATAATGTATACCATATATTTAAAAAAAAATAATCTCAAATAGTGCTCTTGCACTATCATCTTGCCTGACACAGGGTAGAAAGAATTCTAATTTTTTTGAGGAACCACTTTATTGATTTCCACAGTGGCTAATAATTTACATTTCCACCCTCATAAGCATTTATTATGTTTTGTGTTCGTGACGATTCTAGGGTGATCCAGATATGTACCATTCGTCAGTATATACCCAAAGAGATCAAATCAGCGTAGCATAGAGATACCTGCTTGTCATTTTTATTGCAGCACTATTCACAATAGCCAAGTTATGGACTCAGCCTAATGGTCCATCAATGGAGGAACAGATAAAGAAAATGTATTATATACACACAATTCAGTATTCCTCAGCCTTAAAAATGGAATTATGCTAGTTCCAGGAAGATGGATGCCATAGAGACCATCGCGCTGATCTAAGAGAGTCAGACTCAGAAAGACAAGCATCACACAATTTCTCGCATATGTTGAATCCAGGGGAGAAAAAACTTCTACATAAAAGCAGAAGGTAAGGGTCGGTGAGATGGCTCAGCGGTGTATGCGCCTGCCTGGCAAGCGCGAGGGCCCGAGTTCAACTCCTGGAACCCACATACAAAGAAAAGGGCCGGTGATATCGCTCAGCCGCAAGGGCGCCTGCTGGCGCGTGAGGTCCTGAGGTCGACCTCCGTTACACACACACACACACAAAAAAAGCAGAAGGTAAACTATTGGAGAAGAGAAGGGGAAGAGGAGGACAAGGAGAGTGTAATTTTGTGATAAATGCTATTAAAATATGTTCTATACAGATTTAAAAGATAAAGAACTCTTCTAAAGACATATTGCTTCAAATCTCCACTTGCATAGGTCACATTACTTCACCAGATCCGCGGTTGCCTCTCCAGCATTCTATCAGTGGCATCGGCCAGCAGAATAGCCCCAGGCTGATGTGCCCTGTGTGTAGATGTCTCACCAGTAAACATCATACAATTCTTAAATAGAGTTTATTTGCCCTAAGAATGCTGGACAAAACAACTTTCTACTCAGTTTGTATGTTTATATGCTATACCAGTTATCAGATTGTGCTATACAACACTGTCATTTCTTCAGGCTCAAAAACAATGACCTTTAGTCATTTCAAATTAACATAAGTGAAATTAAACTTTATAAATAAATCAGAGACCTATGATTTTTTTAGAAGAAAATATTAAACAAAATCTCTTCTTACCCTTTTTTCTACATGACCCAAATATTAGAAATTATTGTTGGCTGATGATTTTTTTTTTCAGTACTGGGGACTGAACTTAGTGCTTTCATAGTGAGCTACATCAGAGCCTTTTGTTTTATTCTATATTTTACTTTTCATTTTGATTCAGGGTCTCACTAAGTCAGAAGTTGCCTAGGCTGGACTGGAACATGTGATCATCCTGTCCAGCCTCTTAGAGTGCTGGGATTAATGTGCCTCTGTGCTAGCTGAGATGAATTTTTAATAACCATGAAATCAATGTTCATTAATTCAAATTC
Source organism: Erethizon dorsatum (assembly GCA_028451465.1). Lineage (NCBI taxonomy): Eukaryota > Metazoa > Chordata > Mammalia > Rodentia > Erethizontidae > Erethizon > Erethizon dorsatum. The sequence goes on along the minus strand of CM051826.1, from coordinate 127,607,597 downwards.
TCTTTCCTATAATATTAAGATTTAAGTCCTTGGAAGTATTATTTTTCTTAGGAGTATGGCCATTTTCACTATGTTGGTTCTTCCTATCCATGACCAAGGAAGATCTTTCCATTTTCTGATTATCTTCTTTGATCTCGTTTTTCAGAGTACTGTAAATTATAATATATAGATATTTTACATCCTTTGTTAGATCGATTCCTATGTGTTTCATTTTTTTCAATGCTATTGTGAAGGGTGCGGTTTCCCCAATATCTCTCAATGCATTTGTTGTTTGTGCACAGGAATTCTATTGACTTTTGAGGGTTGACTTTGTATTCAGCTATGCTACTGGATTTGCTTATTAAATCTAGAAGTCTTTTGGTGCACTTTTTTGGCATCTTCTATGTAGAGTATCAAGTCATTTGCAAATAATGATAATTTAACTTTTTCCTTTTCGATCCTTATTTCTTTTATTTCTTTCTCTTGTCTAATTGCTCTGGCTAATGTTTCTAGAACTATATTGAATAGGAGTGGTGTCAGTGGACATATTTATCTTGTTCCTGGTTATAGAGTGAAAGCTTTCAGTTTTTGACCATTTAGTATGATGTTGGCTATTAGTTTGTCATGAATGGCTTTTATCAGATTAAGATAAAGACCATCTATTCCTATTTTCTGTAGGGTTTTTATCATGAATGGGAGGTGGACTTTTTCAAATGCTTTTTCTGCATCTATTGAGATGATCATATGATTTTTGTCTCTGGCTCTGTTGATATGGTGTACTACTTTTATTGATTTTCCTATGTTGAACCATCCCTGCATCCCTGGGATAAATCCTACTTGGTCATGGTATATAATCTTCTTGATGATTTGCTGCATTCTGTTTGCCAGTATCTTACTGAGGATTTTTGCCTCTGCATTTATTAGGAAGATTGGCCTGCAGTACTCTCTTTTGGTTGGGTCCTTCCCTGGTTTTGGTATCAAGGTAATACTTGCTTTCAGGAATGAATTTGGGAGTATTGCTTCCATTTCAATTTCATTAAAGAGTTTCATCAGTAGTGGCATTAGACCTACTCTGAATTCCTTGTAGAATTCAGCAGTGAATCCATCAGGACCTGGGCTTTTCTTTTTTGGTAAGTTTTTAATCACAGTTTTAATTTCCTTGACTGATATTGGATTATTTAGAATTTTTACATCTTCTTGATTCAGCTTTGGTAATTCATATGTATCTAGCTATCTGTCCATTTCTTTTGTGTTTTCCATATTGTTAGAGTACAGGTGCTCAAAATAGGTATTGATGATCTTCTGAATTTCCACAGGATCTGTTGTGATTTCACCCTTTTCATTCCTAATTGCATGAATTTGAGTCTTTTTTTTTTCTCTTTTTGATAAAATTGGCTAAGGATTTATCAATTTTATTTAATCTTTCGAAGAACCAACTCTTAGATTCATTGATTCTTTGTATTGTTTTCTTGGTCTCAGTTGCATTAATCTCTGCTCTTATCTTCACAATTTCCTCCCTTGTATAAATCCTCAGGTACAAACCCCTTGGGTTTGATTTGTTCTTCTTTTTCTAGAAGTTTGAGGTTCAACATTAGGTTGTTTATTTGAGCTTGTTCTGTTTTCCCGATGTGAGAGTTCACCTCTATAAACTTCCCTCTTAAGACTGCTTTCATTGTGTCCCATAAGTCCTGGCGTGTTGTATTAGCATTTTCTTTTAATTGTAGATACTCTTTAATTTCTCTTTTTATTTCATCTGTGACCCATTGGTTGTTCAGGAGGGTGATATTTAATTTCCATAGGTTTATGGAGTCTATGTCTTTTCTTTTGCCCTTGATTTCCATTTTCATTGCACTATGGTCTGGTAATATGCATGGGATAATTTTAATTCCTTTGCATTTACTTATGTATGTTCTATGGGCTAGTATATTGTCTATTTTGGAGAATGCCTCATGTGCAGCTGAGAAGAATGTATATTCTGATGTTGTAGGGTGGGACACTCTGCAGACATCTACTAAATCCATTTGTTCACAAGTTTAGTTCAGTTCTGATATTTCTTTGATTTTTTGTTTAGTTGATCTATTTGTGACAGTGGGGTATTAAGGTCCCCCATTAAAATTGTTTTAGTGCTTATTTGATTTTTCATGTCACTTGATGTTTTTTCTATGTAGTTGGATGCAAATGTAATCCCAATCAATATATCATTAGCATACCTGACAGAACTAGAGAAAACATTCCTAAAATTCGTTTGGAGCCAGAAAAGACCTAGAATAGCAAAAACAATTCTAGGCAACAAAGGCAAGATAGAGGCATCGCAATCCCTTACCTGAAATTATACTACAAAGCTAATGTGATAAAATCAGTATGGTACTGGCAAAAAACAAACAAACAAACAGACCTGTGGATCAAGGGAACAGATTAGAAGATGCAGAAACAGCTTCAAAAACACTCAGCCACCTTATCTTTGACAAAGGTACCAAACACGTTCACTGAAAAACAATAGCCTCGTTAATAAAAGGTGCTGAAAAAAACTGGCTTTCAACATGCCAAAGACTAAAACTAGACCCATGTCTATCTCCATGCACTAAACTAAAACAAAATGGATCAAAGATCTAAATATTAAAACAGAAACACTAAATCTGCTGGATGAGAGAATAAGTAGAACTTCTGAAGACATAGGTGTAGGCAAAGACCTCATGAATGAAACCCCGATTGCCCAAGAAATACTACAAAGAATCACCAACTGGGGTCTCACCTGATTAAAAAGCTTTTGCACAGCAAAAGAAATTACCAATAGAGTGAAAAGAAAACCCACAGAGTGGGAAAAATTTTAGAGAGTTGTCCCTCTAAAGCATATAAAGAATTGAAAAAAATCAGGCCCCCCAAATTTAAAGACCCAGTCCAAAAATGGGCATCTGAAATGAATACACACTTCTCAGAAGACATACAAATGGCAAATAAATATTTGAAAAAATGTTCAATGTCACTGATCATTTGAGAGATGCAAATCAAAACAGTGCTAAGATTCCATCTCACCCCGGAAAGAATGGCTATCATCAAGAAATCAACCAATAACAAATGCTGGTGATGCTGTGGGGAAAAGGAAACCTTCTCTACTGTTGTTGGGAGTGTAGACTGGTGCAACCACTGTGTGAATCAGTGTGGAGATTTCTCAGAAAACTAGGATTAGATATCCCATTTCACCCAGCTCTTCCCTTTCTGAGTATTTTCCCAGAAGAATTGAAAACATCATGCCACAGCGATATATGTACACCCATGTTTACAGCAGCACAATTTGTAATAGCTAAATCTTGAAATGGCCCAAATACCCATCAACAAAAGAATGGATAAAAATATGTGTGTTTTTTATGCAATGGAGTACTACTCAGCCATAAAGAAAGATAAACTTGAGACATTTCTAGGTAAATACACCTTGAGACCATACTTTTAAGTGAAATAAATCAGATGCTCATGTTTAAATATCATATTGTTTCTCTGGTGTGAGAAACCAACAGTGCAAATAAGGACCAAAGTATATAATAGGTATTGTGAAATAGGAAGAAATTGTTCAAAAGAAATTAGAACTAAGGTAAGGGGAGAGAAGGAAAGGAAAGGAAGGGAAAAGAAAAAAATGTAAAAGAAGGAAAAAATGGAAACAAAGCTTTGTAAATAAGAAAGGGAAGAGGGGTTGAAGGGAGGGGAGGAGATTGGGAAAAAAAAGAGGAATCAAGATATATAATATACAGGTACAAATTCCCTACAATTAATATGATCTTATTATATCTAAATTGTACTAATAAACAATAAAAAAGAGAAAAAAAAGAAAGTATTCTTTTTCTTCCAAAAATGGATTGCATCCTTTTCTTTAGCATGAGAATGACATTTCCTCAAGCCATGAAATAAATCATTTTATGGAGGTCTGTGATCATTAAAAAATTTAGAAACCACTAAAGGACACTTACCTTTGAACATTCACCACAATGTACCTCTTATTTATACAATTCCGTCATTTTTCAAAATCATTTTTGAGAGATGCAAATTTTAATAAAAATGACAAGGTCAAATGTTGTAATCAAATTGAACTGAAGATACCCCTGCATTATATAAAGTTATATGATTATTTTAATGTATTTCTGGCTTTTTAGTGAACTCTGAAAAACATACTGTTTAACTACAAAGATGAATTCATATTTTTTTTCCTTGTCTGTCATCCTCCCCTAGGCTTCTGTGACATAACTAGAGGTAAATCTATTTAAAGAATGTTACATTTTCCAAAATTCACTGGTTTGCTTTTTTGCAAAAATTCATTATTCCTATGTTGCTAGTCTGAAGATTGAGAACTACAGGGGTGAACGTGTGTGTATGTGTACCAGTGTGTTTACATCAGCTTTGAATAGACATTCCAACACTTGCTTAAATGTAGTTTTTTTTTTTCCAAATCCTCATGCTGCACAGAAGTCATGTAATGAAGGGCTATGATATAAATTTAAAACTTAATTTTAGCTGTTTCATTGTTTAAAAATTCCAGAATGTTCACTGATATAGTTTTATGATCAAACCACTTTTTTTCTCTCTACTCAATCTAATTATCAGAACTTCTAAACAATGGCTTCTCCTTTTGAAAATGGTATTTATTCATTTAAAAATGAAAATTGCAAATAGGCTACTTTTGTAGGAAAGCACTCCTTTGTATGGTTATCTCTTTTTTATGTGCAAGAAATAAATAGTCGTTTCCTTCAGGTGATAAATCTACATCCTTGGGAATGGTTAATTTCTTCTGACAACTAATTTGCTTTTGAAATATTACCCTTCTTACATAATAACCAGAAAATATAATTGTTACAGTAAAGTACACACAGCTGAGCATTTTACACGGCAAACTACTTTGACAATGTTAGCATTTTTGTTTTCCACAATAATGATCTCAAGACCAATGCTCCTTGACTCTCACAGTAAATAAAGTTCCGTTGCTTAGTGGATCACGTGTCTTTTTCTGGTCTCACATTTACATATCCTGTATATCATTTGATTGAATTGACTTCATATAGAAAAGCCCGTGTGAACTTGAGAACAAGAGCTTAATATGAAAGTCTGGGAAATATTTCCTTATCCACTAACTATGGCATCTGGTGGTGTTGAGGGTGTCCCAATGTGCACAATTAGGTTTCCAGGTTTTATGACAGAAAGAATAGGAATTCTAGTTAATCCAGATGATTTTTGAGAACAACTAACTGAATGCAATTTTCTACTTCAATTTTAAAAAAAAATTCTGTGTCTGCATTTTTGTTGATTTTTACAAGGATGTGTAAAGATTTGTGTATGTTTGTGATATGCCATGATATGATAGTTTAAATGTCAGTTAAATCAATAAGCCATGACAGAGTTTTAGAATGAGAACCACTTCGGGGTCTAATTCTTCCATCAATATAAATTTTCAACTGACATGAACATGAATAGGAATTATGGCTTTAAACCAAGAAATAGACTCCAATAGATTACACAGTGGATAAGAAGTATTTATAATCAACATGTTTCATCTCTTCACCCAGGCAATCGTTGCTTGATTACATGCTTGGAAATATTAAAACAAACAAAGAGAGTGCAGAGAAATGGTAATCATTAAAGGAAAAGGCAATGTTGTTCGTTCTATTGGAGGTTTTTATTGATAATGTACGCTAGAGGGTACTGGCTATTTTTAAAGATTGCTGTAATAATATTATTCTGCCAACATGACAAACTCCTTCTCCAGAACTAGCTTACAAACTGAATTTTTTGTTTTTAGTCTAAAGTTGAAGGTAGCACCTGGTTTTTAAAAAATATTATAATCAGAATTGTGGTGACATCTGCCATCAATTCTAAAACTATATAAATTATTTCATTTCACTTTTGTGAAATGTTAAAAATTAGACTATGGGGGCCGGTGAGATGGCTCAGCGGTTTAAGCACCTGCCCGGCAAGCGCGAGGGCCCGAGTTCGACTCCCGGAACCCACATACGAAAAAGGGGCCGGTGATATCGCTCAGTGGCACGGGCGCCTGCTGGCGTGCGAGGTCCTGAGGTCGACCCCCTGGTACCCACAAAAAAAAAAAAAAATTAGACTATGTAAGTGAATGAGGTTAAGAAAGTTTGAATCCAAATAGATTTGAACACTGTTTTCTGATTAATGTGGTCATTTACATTGTATTGGTTGTGTATGGAAAGTGGGCATTCCCTACAAATCCACAGGAACAATTAGACAGATGTTTCACCTGAAACAAATAAAACTGATGACTTAGTAAAAATGTGAAGCAAACTATACTGAAACTAAAACAAATATTTGGTGAATTTACTGCAGTAAAATAGAGCATAGAACATATAAGTATATTCTAAGCATAGGGACCAGAAAGGATAGAACATATCAAAAACTGATCATTTTTAAATTTCTTTTCCATTTTCATTTTTGTTGTTTTTAATCAGTACATGTTGGCAGTACGCAATTATTACCTTCATTGTGGGGAGCTGGTACACGTACATAACACATATTAATTCTTTTTCTATCCTCTTCCCCTCTTTTTCCTCCCTTCTCCTTCCATCTCTCGGTTCCCTTCCCTTTTGCAAAAGATCTTTCTCCCTATTTTCTTTTATCTGTTTTCATTTTGCTCTTTATGTGTGTTTTGGGTTCTTTTTATTGCTTTTTTTTTGTCTTCCAATGTACCTCCATCAAATAGCGCTCTTAATAACCTTCAGAATATTTTCCACCCACGTGTATGTTTCCTGTTCTTCCTCGTATTTCTAAGCTCCATAAAATTAAAAATTTGAAAGGACAGAATAGAATGTCAGTGTCATATGATGTACTCAGGTTTGAACAATGTCGTGATGAAGCTTAATCAAAACAGCTACACAAACATTGACTATTATAGAGTTGAGGAGAAGTAAGGTAACAGCTTCATTGGGCCATCTGTTCTGCACATAGCATGATAGGAAGACTACAAATACAGATTTTCAAAGATGAAACGAGTGAAGGAGGGATCAGTTACTCTAATTTTATACATGAGATGTTCCTGTGAATTTGATTTTTGTTGGTAAACAGATGTCCTAGTCACATGGTTGGTTGAGAGAAACTTAATGAAAACATCATTTGTAAAAATAAAGGAAAAGCCAGACCTCTGGGGCTGGTGATGAGCACTACACAGAGCCCTAGAGGTACAAGAAAAGGAGGCTGTTTTCTGGAGCTCAAGACTTGCAGGAGGACACAGCCAAACGATTTGCTCTTCCCTCCTCTGGACCTCACTCTTACTCACATACATAACAAATTTCATACATTTCCTGTTTTCCCTTCCTGTGTTTTTTTTTTGGCAAAGTCAGCAGATACTTCCGTTTATTCTTAGCCCCTCCTTCCCTTTTACTCAAAGTAGAGCAGAATAAAGGGAATCTCATTTGTGTACCTTGTTTTTTTCCAGGTAACAAGATACATGAGAAATGTTTCCATGTCAACTTATAAATATCTACTTATTTTATAGAAGTGCAATTTCTGCAAATGGATCACAATGTATTCAACTCAATGCAGAGTCATTTCAATCATTTCTAAATATTTGTGATCATAAATAGTGCAACAAATATTCAATTGTATTAATATTAAATTAATGAAAAAAATTAAATGTATTTTTATATTGTTGGAAGTGTATTTTCAGGGTAAATTCTTAGAAAGAGACATCACTGGGTCAATTTTATTTTTACAGGGTGAGTAATTTCCCTCCTTAAGAACTGTGGAATTTTGGCCACTGTATTCTCTTACACCGTGGTTCACTTTCACCCTGTAGAGTGTACTTGTTTTCCTACATTTATTTTGTCCAAACTTGCTCTGAAGAGGTTGTTTTCTTTTCCTACCTCTAATAAGTGTAAAACCTCACTACCTCAAAAAAAGGATTATAAAATTTACATTTCATTATATGAATGTCTGTTTTGTAATACCAGACTTTGTATTGAAAAATCATTAAAAAGTTTTGTCAAAATGATAAGTCAAAATGAGATCTTCTATTCCAGTTTAGTTTAAATTTTCACTTCTGTATTCTCCTCCAGTAAGTGAAAAATAAACATCTTTTTATATATTTAGAAGATACGCATGTAGTTACTAAATCTATTTTGCTCACTGGTCTGTTTGCCTACTTTTGGCCTAGTTCTGCATGTGTGTTATTATTTTTACAAATGTTTTAATATGTTCTAGAGAACTATCCATCTCCAGAGCCTTTCTGGGTATTGTATATCATTTTTCACTTTTAGCTTTAGTTTTGACAGGTCTAGTTCCACTGACATTTTTATTGAGGTCATACACACTTAGAAATAATTGATGCTTGTGTTGTTGACTCATTTTTCTCCAAACGAAAGATTACTTCACATGTTTTTCTAGTTGATTTTTAGTGTACTATGTAGTATTTAAGTGTTGCACATATATTTATTGTGAAGTTATATTAAAATATTGTGTCATAATTTTGTTTTTGGTTTTTAATAATTTTAGTTATTCATATCGAAATTCCTACATAATGAATTTGGAATTTTCTAAATTTGCTGTGCTCTGAAAAAATATATGATACCATGCAGGCTTTGGAAGTTAGATTTCATTAATGAAAATGCACACAGAACTGTGCTAAACTGTTAAGTATTTATTTTTTTATGGAAAATAATGAAACAAAATTTCAAAACAAATAATAGAATAACAATAGTTAATACACTGTGTATTGTTATCTTCGAAGTAGTTACTCATGAAAAGTTGTCCAAACGATATTAGCACAAACCTTTCTTTTCAATGAACTAAGAGAAACTAGTAGTACAACTATCTTAACTGTATGGTATTTTTTTCCTTTTCCCTTCCTTCCTTTCTCCTTTCCCCCACCCCAGTTCCTCTTTCTTTTTGAACAGTTTCTTCCCATCTCACAATATCTGTTGTACATTTTGGGTCTTATTTACTCTTTCAGCTTCTTACACCAGGGAGACAATACAATGTTTACACATGCGAATCTGGTTTATTCAAGCTTAGATCACAGTTAGCTGTGGCAGGAGTAGACAGGCAGGGCGGCAGCCCTTCCTAGTTCTGTCAGGAAAGATTGCGTTCTAGTTCTCTCCCCTTCTTGTAGCTGTTTGCATCCCCTTCTCTCAATATGTGCCTGTCTCTGCACTAGTTCGCCATTTTTATAAGGGCAATAGTCTTCACCCTAATGGCTTCATTTTAATTTAGTTAACTCTGTAAAGGCCGAAATCTCCAAATATGATAATATTTTGCGGTACTAGACATTAGGACCCCAACATATCTTATGCGGGAGGGGCAAAATTTAATCAATAAATGTCATGTAAAAAAACATATTTATATATATACTTATATATATTTATATATATATTCACTCATTAAAAAGGAGTGATACCTTCTAGATCAACATCTTCTCGATTGCTGATGTGTGAAAAGATTAACTTCTGGGAACCACTTCACGCTAAGCAGCCTAACGCAGCCAAAAGCCCTGGGAGAAGAAAAGCTGAGGGTAGGGTTTCAGTCTCCGCCAGTCTGAACAAACAAAGCGTGTTACTGGCTCTTCCCAGGCAAATCCCGTCACAAATGGATTAGTAATGTAAGAACGTCAGTGAGCCTATTGATTTCTGCTTGTCTAAATTGTGAAGGTTTAAATAAATACCTCTGAATCCCTCACCGCATAATCAGGTCTGTTCTCCCAGGTTTTTCTGGCCTTTCTCCACTTCATGATGGAAAGTTAAATCACATAGAAAATTTTATAATATCAGAATACTATAGAAGTCTGCATATGAAAGAGTATTAATGATCCTCATTAATCAGGCATCCTCTGCTGTAGTGGGGTCAGTTCCTGAGCTGAATGAAGTTCTTTACAGAACATTTCCTCTTCTCCAATTAAGCGCGGAAAAAACGACAAAGCAAATTTGACCTCTCATCATTTTAGTACCAAATGACCTACATTCGTGGATATAAACTTTAATCAGATGTATTTTCTCAATGACTTCTGCACATATGTCTTGTTAATAATCTGTTTATTAAGAGATAAAATAACCACGTTCACACACCATTTGCTGAATAATTATTAAGTATAATTCTTTTTTTGTAATGATGTATATCTTTCAGGGTCACACCAGGAAAAGAGATGGCGTACACAAGCGAGGTTATTCCTCGGGTGAATTTACCACTTACTGTCTGGCATTGATAATGCACCAGAAGAAGGGGCATACACTAGCATTTTACTGAACAAAAGAGCATCTGTTGCCACTCTGGCGATTGAAAATGTTTAATAAAGAAACCATTAACAAATATGTGGTCAGGGTTAAGAATCTCAACAGGAGAAGGGAAGAATCTCAACAGTAGTGCCAAAGAGGTAGCAACTCGGGAGCCATTATCGTTTTTTGAACGACCGTATCTATGTGAGAAAGGTGTTATTCAAATCTTTTGAGTAAAATGACTGTGGGAGAGAAGTGCACTTCCTGTTAATCTGGCAGGAAAGGAGCAGAAATAGCCTGCTATTTCTCCGCTTCTATATTCCAATCTTTGGCTTATCCCTCTCATTACTAAAGCTTAACTGGAAGCCAAACAAGGACACCATTATGAAGACAATGCAGGTAGTTCTCAGGATACAAGGCAGGAGGGAAAAGATTGTGTTGCAGAAGAAGAAATGGAAAATACTCATAAAGTGTTGATGTTCCTCAGCTTCTTGTAGGGTTACACTCCAATATAACCATCATAAGTTGAAAATGTTGTAGGTTGAAAGTGCCTGTAATACATCTAACCTGACCACCATACCTTTGCAACAAGGAAACTATAGAGTATGTATTGTTTCTTCTTATGATGACACAGTTGACTGAGAGTTTCTGCTACTTAGTAGAAAGAAGTTGCCACTGCCCAGCATCACTGAGAGTGTTGTACTTTGTGGCACTAGCCTGAAGAAAGATAACAATTCAGAAATAAGAAGAGTTGTTCCTACTGAATACGATTGATTTTCACACCATTATAAAAACTCCTGAGATAAACCATTGTATGTCAGATGCCTTCTGCATCATATTATTTTTCTAAACACATTTCTTGCAACACAAAATTTCCTCCTCAAATATTAAGCCAGAAGGATTTCTCTAGGTAAGAAAGAAAAATAGATAAACGGAGATAGAGAAACTTGCTTGCAGTCACAGAGCCCTTAGGTGTGTTAGATAAGACTGTAATGAAATCTATCACAAGGTTTACCATGAATGATCAAGCTATTTCTCAAATTCCCTCTGTAGCATGTATAAAATGTACAAATATAGGCACACATATATACTCAGAATATATTCCATGTGTCATCAACAATACAATCTGCAGCCATGTACACTATCGTAAAGATTTCCCTACATGTCTGACTTTGGAATACAAAATACGCATAATATTTTGATGCATATACTTTTTATAAAACAATCCTAAATACTATCAAATGGTGAGATAGCTGAGAGATCAATGAAAAGTAGAGAGATTAAAAGTAAATGTTTACTTTTTAGAAGTTCATCTTTTGCTTTTAGAAAGCAAATAGTGTTTGAGTGTGTGTGTGTGTGTGTGTGGTACTTAAGGTCCTGCCTTAAAAGGTTACCCAGTTCTCCATTCTTGATGCCTGTTGAGATCTTTCTTTCTGTTTATAAATAAAGTATGGCAAGGAAAATGAATCAGGACCTGACCTATATGGTAAATGACTTGGCACATACTGTTCTTGTGTTTTCTTCTCTATTATCTAACATCTCAGATGTCATGGTTTTATGACTGACATTTTATGTTTTACAATTTTTAATGAAATTCTCACACACACAATGAAAATGACATAAAAGCAATTTTCCATTATATTTATTGAACTTATACTAAACTCTGTCAAGGGAAAATAATATTTTATTTTTGTTTTATTTAAAATACAGTATATTAAAATCTCAAGTTTTTAGAATAGACAGCCCCACCCCACACACATGCACTGTTCTGCCATTGTTCTGCATCCCCATTGAAGTAGGAATATAAAAATTCTACGAGGAACAAAGGTTTAATAACAAGAAAAGACTAGGGTCAGCAAAATAGGTTTCAATTCTTTACTTGTAGAAATAAAATATGAGATGAAACATGCACGAAGATAAAGCTAAGAATGTATAATTTGGAAGATACCCTTTCCAATAGAAATCTGAGTAATTCTGGGTTCAGATTAAATAATCAATATAACATATGCATGGAGTCAAAATCAGACAATCAAATCAAATCAAACGTAGGATGAAGATATAGGATGAAAGCATCCTGTAATGCATAAGAACCTGAACATTTTCCCTACAGCTAACAACCAGTGAAAACAAACGGATAATTTTTTTCTTGTTTGTATACTGCACTCCAAAGTTGTTAATTCTAACTCCCCTGGCTTTTCCTAATATGACTGTTCATAGTTACAACAGCTCCCAAACCCACAAGAACGTAGTTCTGCTTTTGTAATGTCAGAGGGCAAAAGGGGTTACAACTGTTAAAATGAACTTTGAATTAATGAGTCAGATTTGGAGGTGTTACAGAATATTTATAACTTCTAACACGTACAGAGTTTCCATTGTCCAAAACTCTTAGCACAAAAAAATCTCTGTCCAAACACCTGTTTATTTGTACCTGGTCTACTTTGCCTTGAGCATTTACTAAAAATGGAGTTATAATTGTGCTTCATGAGATGCATATGTATCTTCTATTCTTCAGGAGTGTCTTTCTTAAGAGCCTAAAGCCAAATCTTTGAAACATAATCATCGTTAAGGATAAGGTTTCTATTTTCCAGTCTCAGTGAGCAAATAGAATTTGAACTTGGATAGTTGAAAGCTGACAACCAGGGCTGTCTTCCTCACATTTACACTGATGTACTCTTTGTAATTTTTTTTCATTTTCCTGACACTGTGTGTACCCCCAGTCATTTTCCCTCTCTGCTCCCTCATTTTCCCTTGAAAATAACCAGTTTCCCCTGCTTATCTCTTTCCCTTATAGTCAGTATTTACTAAGTAAAATTTGTTTTTATTACTTTACCTAATGTCTAGCTTTGTTTTATTTTAGACTATGTATGTGCTTGTATCTATTCACACATAGATATATCTATCTATACATTCGTAAGTGCATATATCCCCCAGTTCCATGATTGAAAAGGCTTTTAAGGAATAACAATCCATTACCAATTACAAACTGTAGCACCCAGAGCTTACTTTCTCAATACAATTCTGCTTCCCTTGGAGAAATGGTTAGTTACAGGATTGGATAGGAACAAACAAGAAAGGCTAGCGTCAGAAAGTGACAGATGTATTCATTATATATCATAGACAAGCACTAATAAAAAGTGTTTTTAATAAGTATGCAGATCTTAAGGCTTGATAAGTCACATAAAATGGAAGTGGGCACTGATCTAAACTGATAAGTAAACAAATGATTGAATGGAGAAGAAAAAAACAGAATTCCAACTACTGTACTACATATAGAAGAACAATGGAGATAAAAAGTATGTGAGTTTCCCCATGGTAACAATTGCTTCAGGATGCAAATTTCACTAGATGTCAAATTATGGAGTGAAATATGGCAAGAAGGAAAATATTTAAATAATTTCAAAATATTTCCACATGGGTTACTAATTAATTACAAAAGAATTAGAGTTACTTTATATTTGTTTGTCTTATCTTAAACTTGTAGAAATTGGCTACAGACTCATTGCACAGTTCTTTACTTATTTGTTTTTACTTTTTCCAGTACTGGAAACTGAACCCAAGACCTTTGCACTCAGCTATATCCCCAGCTCTCTTCGCATTTTTAAAAAATTTTAAACCAAGTTTCCCTAAGTTGTTAAATTTTTAAGGCTAATATTGGACTTGGACTCCTCATACCTCGGGTCCCCCAGAGTGCTGGAATTGCTGGCTTGTACCGCCAGACCCAACTTATTTTTGTTTCTCTTTAAAAATGTACACTCTACTGTGTATTTGTACAAAAAATAAGAATATTATTCTAAATTGCCACTAAATAATTACCAAAATCAGAACTTTAGCATTAAAAATATCTAATCTATATATCAAATTCATGAATTGCCAACTACACCACTAGTACCCTTTCTCTATTCTAGGGCTTAATTCAGGATATATATCACATTTAGTGCCTGTGTCTCTTTACTTATCTATATCCAGATTGTTCTTTGATTCTTCATCCTCTTAAATGACTTTTCCCAAGAAAAAATTGATCAATTACTTTGTAGAACTCTCCTCATTTGGACTTGTCAAGTGCCATTTTGTAACTAGATTTTGTTTGTGTATTTTTGTCAAGAATAACACAGAAAAGTTTTTCTCTCAGTACTTCATATAAATCCAGAAAAGGCACATGACCGGAATTTCTGTCATCACTGATGTAACTTGTATAATGTGATGGGGGATGTATATCATTCTCTGCTATAAATTGTATTAGTTCCCTTTTGATGCATTGGCATCGTGTGTAGAGATCCTTTGAGATTATGTAAATGTTTTATATATCTATGTATTTGTATAATAATTTTTTCTTCACTATCTGAACACCTCAGGGTCAAATAATTTCATAAGACATTATTTATCTCAAATCTCAAAAGAGAATTAGCATAACTAAATCTATAGCCACGGTGAAGCAGGGTGAATTACCAATAAGTGATATCTACAACTCAGTATGAACCACTTCAGAAGAGCTCCAGGGCAGGATTACAAAGCCACACCATTTCGCAGTTGTTTTATAACTTAACTAGGGTCATGCTAGAATTTCAGCAAAACTGCTTAGACCAATTCAGAAGCACAGAAATAAACCTACATAGCACACAATGCATGAGATTAAACATATTAATGATTATCTATATGCACACAGAGTTAAGCAAAATTAATAATGGATGATTTTTAAAAAAATTTATTTTATGGAAAAAAGTTTCCATAAAAAATTTCATAACAAAATAACAGGAGAATAACAATGGATCAAAGATCTACATATTAAAACTGAATGATTTTTTAAAAGCAGATACATGATTTTTTTCTATATTACCAAAGAGACTACAAACTTTATTGAAGACATTTCAAAGAATCTTATTCTGGGGGAAATGATAACTCAAAAAATTTTGTTTCCATTTTGGAGAGAAGGAGATATATATGTATTTTTACATAGACTTTTTTCATAATATCATATTGGATTTCCTATGCACTAATTTACAGAATGAGGCAACAAATGGCCAAGCTCTCTCACACAGAATACAAAATGTCCTGCAAGATTATTTCCCAAATTTTCTCCATTCTCATTTATACACAGAAACATAAGCCAGATTTCTTAGACTTATTTGCCTCCTGTTATTAGCACTATGCTAAAAAAATGTAGAGGTTATAAAATAAGCACTAGTTAAATATTTTAATACTGTGTATTATTAATATTTTAATACTGTGTTATTAATTACAATTACTACATATTTCTTCCATTTCTGTAACATAGAATATTTTATAGGGTGTTTTCTTTTTTTTTTTTTTGTGGGTACCGGGGGGTCGGCCTCAGGACCTCGCGCGCCAGCAGGCGCCCGTGCCACTGAGCGATATCACCGGCCCCTTTTTTGTATGTGGGTTCCGGAAGTCGAACTCGGGCCCTTGCGCTTGCCGGGCAGGCGCTTAAGCCGCTGAGCCATCTCACCAGCCCATAGAGGCTGTTTTCTTTTTAACATCCTCTTCCACTAGATTCTGTTTAGATAAGATGACAGAGTAATATTTACAAATAAATTTAACAGTCTAAGTGATAATTCCTCTTTACCTGTTTGCTTTTTCCCTTAGCAAAAAATTTGTACATATTTATGGTGTAAAATATGATGTTTCAGTCTATGTAAACATTATGTAATGTTCAAATCAAAGTACACATATCTATCTCCTCAAATACAATTTCTTCATAATATCAACATGCTTTCTTTTAGTTTTTACATTATGCAGCATATTACCATTGTCTATAGTTACCCTGCTGTGTGCAGCAGAACAGAAGAACACATTTGTCTCCAGGTGTAGTGGCGCACACCTGCAATCGCTCCTGCTGTGCTCCCAAGCCTCTAGCGGCCACCACTCTATGCTAAACTTCTACCAGGTTATCTTCTTTAGATTCCACATATAATGAAATCATGTGTCTGAAATTCTGTGTCTGGATTATTACAATTAAGCTAATGTCCTATGTTGTAATAAATGACAGAATTTCATCTTTTGTATGAGCATGTATTTCATGTACATTCTGCATTTTCTTTATCCTTTAATCAGCTGATGGATACACATATTGCTTCCATTTCTTAGTTTTTGTGAATAGTACTGCAATAAATACAGGAGCGCAGCTGTCTCCCAGGCACACTGACTTCAGTTTTCTCAGATGTATAACCAGTGTAGGAACTGGCGGATCACATGGTGGTTTTAATTAGATTTTTGAGGAGCCATCATACCGTTTTCTATAATGGTTCTACCAGTTTATAGTTCATGTGCAAGGGTTCGCTTTTATCTAAGTCTGTACCAGCCCACATTATCTTTGAGTTATATTGTATTTCACCAGTGAGTCTTACATTGGTCCTTTCATGATTAAAATGATTTGAATTATTGGTGTACAAATTGGAGAAAATAAGTTTAAAGAAAACAAAAGAATAAAAATTGGAATCCTGACTATTTGAGAATATGGACCTGAATAGTATATAATGTGTGATTAAACTCTAGAGAGATTTTAAATGACATGTTGCTAAGTTTTTTTGAATCCAGTCACTCTTAAACCTATTTGCTCACTAAAATTACCTGATGGAGATTTTAGAAAACAGGATGGTGTGGACTCCAACCCGAAGTTTCTGACATTAGGCTAAGGTATTCTTAGTGTCTTTTCTTTCTTATTTTTTTAATACTCCAGATTATTATGAAGGCAACCTGATTGGTAAAATACTACTTTTAGTAATTAGTTGCTAGTTTATACAAAGAAACTAAAATTATTCTAAAGATGTTTTTGTAATAATGTGTTTTTTTGTATTGAGTTCTTGACGTTTTAGAGAAATTCTAAAGGGATACTGTAGAAATAAGAAGTTGCTCTGTAGGAAATAAACTGTGATGGCTCATGTGAGAGATACTGACGTTTTGAAGCACTAGAATAGGGATAGAAAAGTTAAGGTGGAAAATAAAAATGTGGTGAAGGTTTGGAGATCCTGGTTTTCCAATTCAGTACTAGAGTACATTATGCAAACCTTTATTTTTCTTAAGGTGATGCATGTGTGTTGCTATCTGACAATTTCTATCACTGACATGTCATACCACTACCTGAAAATAGACTGCTACTGAAATAGATGTCAATAACTAATCTAAGATTTACCATGCAAGTTTTAAGATTTTTTTTTTTTGTGGGTACCGGGAGTTGAACTCAGGACCTCGTGCTTGCCAGGCAGGCGCTTATGCTGCTGAGCCATCTCACTGGCCCCTTAAGATTCTTTGTAGCTTTAAACTTTAAATACAAAACTGTATCTCAAAAGCATATCTGAAGTAGATATCAAAATTTCCCTTAACTGATTGATTCATTGATTTAAGCACTATGATTACTAGTAAGTCATTTTATAGGAAAAGCAGTTTTCATCTGATGTGAATTTTCACATCTACTCTAACATATTTTTTATCCATTGCATCCCAGTATTTAATACATATATGTTTATTTAATCATTCGTTTTGGCATGTTGTCAGGTATAAAAACTGAAATGACAATAATATTCAAACTGGAGAAGGGTCAGTATTAAAAATTAATATCATTTTTATTTGTGCACAATCAGGAAGAAATGTATATTTCTTTTAGATTGATAATATAGTGGCAGGACTTTTGTATTGAACTGGATAAAAATCTTACAAAGTTAAGCATGTATAAATATATGGGTCATTTGAAAGATAAAAGTAATAAAAAAGTAGGAAATGCTTGCATCAACTTATTTTATAATACATCATACATATGGTGAGCTGCTTCTGTTATCTATATAGTGAAATAAGAGTTCTGCATAAACTTAAGACACTTGGACTTCTTTTCCTACCACTAATGCAGTCTTACAAAGATGTCACTTTTTTGACAAAAAGATAGGAAGCAATGAGTATAATTTCAATTAAATTATCCTATTGATTATTCTATAGCATTTCTCTAGAGAGTCTATCTATTTAACAGAGAAGGGAAATTTTCTTATTTATTTTCTTAATGCAACAGATATAAGATGTGCTTGGAAAGTTATGGTTTCAGCCTTACATTTTTCTAGTATCACTGTATAATCACCTAAATAAAATTAAAACTCTTCTGTATCTTTTTAAAATTTCTTACTTCCATATTTTTAAAATAGACATGAAGTGTTTTGATTGCTAGAATGTTTGGTATATATGTGTATAGATATGTATATATATTTACCATTACAGTATATAAATATTTAATCTGAAAACCTTATTATAACATTACATTTTGCTTTTGTATGTGATTTATATTTCTTCCCCTCTCAAGGTATTTTTTGAATAGTTAAGTTAGGATCCTTTTGATACTTATGACCAAATCCAAACCATTAATAATTCATTTACTATTAAAAGATCAAAAGCCCTGAGAGAAAATTATGATATGATCAAGGACCGTTAGCATTAATTATGTTCATTATTATGCAGGACTTTCCAATTGCCAATTCCTGTTTTTTTTGTGCTTTAAAACTTATGAAATTTTAACTGCAATTATTATTAAAATATTGATGGGGTAAATATATTATTGGGCAAAAGCTGGAGTATTATTTCTCAGAGAGAATAACCACATGGATAACTGTGGTGAAGGAACTGTGGCTTCAAAGGGTAGATGCAGACAACACCTCACTCTCTGTCCCACAACAAATACTCCAAGATCATAAAGAAATGGTCAAAAAAATTTAAAAAAATAGAAGATATGTAGCAAGGTAGATAAGCATAGAAAGAAAAAGATTGAGAGAGCAAGAGAGAAAGAAGGCACTTTAAAATAAATCTAGCTCCTAGTGGAGCAAAAGCCATATAGAATCTATAAACAATAGAAAGCAGATGAGATATGAATGAAGAAGCAATGTTACAACCATATGAAAATAAGAGATGATTGAGAACAACACAAAACGATAGAAATAGAAGCAGGAGCTCTCTAGGGAAAGCCAACACACTGAAAGCTTTGGTATTTGGTATCTACTCCCAGGCAATTGATTCCAAGATACTTATCAAGATTCTTTAGTTATAGGAAGCAACAAGGAGAAGTCACCTATGAATACAGAGACCGTAGTCTATCCGTGAATGACTTTTGTGAGTACGACAATTTTAATAATATTAATACTCCCTATCCAAAAAGCATTAGGAGGACTCTGCAACTTCTCTCTTTTTCAATTCCGTTCATAAATGTTTCATAATTTTCATTGTAGAAGTCACTGACATCCTTGGTTAGGTTTATTCATAGGTTTTGTTTTGCTCTCTGATATTTTAGGCTATTGTGAATGGGTTGCTTTACTGATTTCTTTCTCAGTTCATTCTTGGTGTATGGAAAAGCTGCTGACTTCTGTATGTTGATTTTGTATTGTGCTACTTTCCTGACCTGGGTGGTTCTAACAAAGTCTTATGGTAAAGTCTTCATGTTATTCTAAGTATGGAATATCACTAGCAGACAGGGAAAATATTTCTTCCTTTCTTGTTTGTCTACCTTTCATTTCTCTATTGCTTACATTAGCCTTTGTACTGACTTTTGTCCCACACATAAAGTAGGACAAGTATTGCTGAAAAAAGAAGTCTCAGAAGTTGTCTTCTGAAATCATGTTCCTTTCTACTGGCACCTCTAGCAACCTTTAGTTTAGTTATGATTGATGTCCTTATTTTGTCCCAGCATCTCATGCAGTACACCATATTACATTTAGTCACCAGTTTTCCTTAGGTAACTTTGATTCTGAAAGTTTCTCACTTCCTTTCTTTGATGACTTGGATAACTTTGAGAAAGAGTGGTCAGTGAGTTGAATTTGCTGAACATTAGATTTGTATGTTCCTCATTTTCAATGCGTTGATATTGTCCTTTGTATTGAATATGCTCTTGTTAGGCACTGTATTAGCTTTTCATTACTGCAGTCACATACTGAGAAAACCAACTTAAGGGAGGAATGATTTATTTTGGTTCATGCTTTCTCACATATGAGTGCATTGTCAGCTGACTCCATTGCTTTTGGGCACATGGCAAGACAAACACACCATAAAAGAATTGTGTGGTGGAGGAAAACTGCTCACTTCATGGTGGCCAGCAAACAGAGACAAAAGGGAATGAGCCAGAGAGCAAAGGGTCAGAGACAAGATATACTCTTTCAAGGCAATTTCCCAGTGACCTCCCTCCTCTGGAGGGACCCCACCTTCTAAGAGCCCACTCAGCTAAGTCCTCATGAACAAATCGTTCGTTAGCCTCCATCTCTAAACACTGCCACCTTGGGAATCCAGTCCTCAATGCATGAGTATCCGATGAACAGTTCATGTTTAAACCATAACAAGTGCAAATATGGCTAGGTCTATAATGTCTACTGGATAATTAACTTCTCTATGATTATTTAATATCCTTCTTTTTCCTTGACAATATTGTTCATTCTACTTTGAAATTATCAATATTATATCTGCACTATGACGAATGGTATCATGTTGTATCTTTCATCCATTCCTTTGTTTTTAAACTGTGTGTCTTTACATTTAAAAGTGAGTTTCTTGTGGATAGATATTGTTTGATATATTATACAGGACTCTCCACAGGAGAAGAAATAAGAATACAAACACACACACACACACACACACACACACACAGAAGGAGCTGTCTCTAAATATCCATGAGGGATTGATTTCAAGAACCCATAAATACAAAAGTGCACAGATGTTTCAGTCCCCCCTTTAAACTGGCATAATACCTGTGTATAACCTGCATACCTCTTTCTGTATATTTTAATTATCTGTAGATTACTCCTAATATCTCATACAATGCAAATGCTAGATAGATATTTGGTATACTATAATGCTTAAGGAATAATGACAGAAAAATGTACATACAAGTCAGTACAAAAGCAAGTTTTTCCCAAATTTTTGATTCATAGTTGGTAGAATCTGTGATGTGAAATGCATACACACACACACACACACACATATATATATATATATAGATATGTTATATATCTGTAAATATTCTACAGACACACATATATTATACAATCATATGATGAGATTTACTTTGAGAACTAGGTCATGCAGTTTTGGTAGTTGAAGAGGTGCCGTGGTACACTGTCTGCACGCTAGAAGCCCAGGAAGCCGTGTTGTCATTTAGCCAGAGTCTGAAGGCCCGAAGACCTGGGACACCATGTCTAAGGGCAGAAGGTGTTGGATGTCCCAGCCCAAACACAGACAACCACTCTGCCCCTCTTTGGCTATTTTGCTCCATATAATATGTGTCATAGCCACTCGATTTAAACTCTGTGAATTTAGAAGTTAGCCTCTATCATCTTCTACCAGGGGGTCACAGCCCTATAGCATGGCCCACAAGCAGTTATTTCTCTCCATGAGAACCTTGTGTTTATTGATTCCTCTGCCTGAATCAGCCTTGTGACAATTTTTATGATTAGGTTTTTGCATTCTTTGAATAATTTAAATACTATTTCACTCAAAGGTGTCTTTATACAATTATCCATAGTATGCCTCTTCTCATTATTTATCACAATATCATTTTTCTTGTGTAGCAATAAAATACCACAAAATTAATTGAACTACATACAACATGATGCACACACATACATGCACTCTAGGTTTTTTTACAGGTCCCATAAACCACACCTGCTAGTATTCATGATCCTGTGTATTTCTCTCCCTCATTAAATCTTAGCTGGGCCTGTCAATCAGTTTAAACTATAAAATGAAATGAAAGGGATGATGTGCCAGATGCAGTCCTAAATCTTGAGATATGATAACTGTTTGTTTTGCACTTTGGCATCACTAAATTACTACATATACATTTATCTGCTCTGTTGAAAAGACAGTGTAGAAAGGCAATGTGGAGAGGAAGAAGCCCTAAAATTATACAGAGAGAGAATCTATTGTTCCCACCTGCCGGATCATCACTGGAGGGATGCACACAAATAAGGTATTAAAGATGTACGTGAGCAATCTAAGACATATAAAATCCTACGAGCTGAATTTTGTCTCCCTCAAATTCATATTTTGATGACCTAATCGTGAATGTGACAGCATATAAAGAGAGCCTCTTTAAGAGGTAATTAGTTTTAAATTAAATCATACAAGTGGTGTCCTAACCCAGTAAGACACTAACCATATAAAGAGAAGTAAAAAGATCTCTTTCCAACTTGGGAGGTCAACACCAGAAGGTGGCTGTGGCAGCTGGCAGGTGGCTATTGTAACCCAGAAAGAGTGCTCAACCACACCCCAGTTGTGCTGACATTCTGATAGATTTCTAATCTCTAGAGCAGTGAGAAAATAAATTGCTGTTGCTTGAACTACTTCATGCCAGTATTTCCTCAGGAGAGCATGAGCTGACTCATACCCCAGCTACTGGAAGCCCTGAAGCTGATTGCTGCAGCCCCAACTGACATTGCATGATGCAGAACGAATATCCACTCACCCCACAGACTTAGCCATGATAATAAAGTTATAATTCTTAAAAGACAGTGAGTTTGGGAGAACTTCGTTGTATAGCATTGGATAGCTGAAACATTTTATCTGTAAAATCTTCTAGCTGATTTCTTTACACCTGAACACTTCTTCCAACTTAATAGGTCCTCAAAAGCTATTATGTGAAAAAAGGAATAGAGGAAGAAGGTACGATTGCATTCAAGATGATCAAAAATGTACGATGAGTGTGTAAAATCATTTGATAAAATGAAAATGTCCATACTTACAGTCTGCAATTTACTTACAATGCACATTAAAGTAAAGGTATTTTCACTAAAACTATTTCTCAAAGTGTGCCTCAATGATCCTCTAAACACTGAATTATTTGTTTACAATTCAGATTCCTAAGTTTAAACTTGTGCCAGAATTTTGTTTCCCTATCCAGAGTCTGTGTGATATTCGTGTATGGCAGTTTGAGACTCCTCACTCACTCTTCCTATTAGTGCACACATATGTGTATCCATACCCAAACATACGTGCATACAGATTTTCCTAACTGGAGAAACACACCACACAATAAAAAATAAAGATAAACAGAACCGTATCTAGTTGGCCAATAAAAGTACAACAGGTTCTGCCTCAGCAATGTAGTTATTACAGTTGAATCATTTTTTGGCCCAGATAAATACATCTTACTTTCATTTAAAAATATGTTCACATCTGTAAAGCTTTCTTTCCAAACTAATTAGTTTAATACTGAAATACTTCTATCAGATCAATTGCTTTAGACAAATCAAAATGAGACATTGTTTTTATTCTAAAGCTGCCAAAAGAGAAAATATTCTTCAATTGATAGTTCTTTATTTTGTACTTTAAAATCTGTCCAACCTATTAATATTAATTCATATAGCTGTGCATGTATTTTAGCAATTACATTTTCTAGAAAATATTAATTTTATATCTAAGTGTACATTTGTGTATACAATTATGTAAACAATTACTGTTTTTAAACTATTCTGAATATATTTCTGGTATAACAACTTGGTAATTTTTATGTCATGAGATATTGTTTGCAATTGACTATATCAGTAGCTCTCAACATATTTTCCTCACAATGGGACATTTGTCAATAGCTGCACCAAATTTTGGTCAAAACTGAGGAACACACTTGACGCTGATATTTAATAGTCTATCCCCTTGTTTCCTCGAATCCATTCTTTATTATGCTCTTTGTACTTTGCCTGCTAAGCATAATATTAACAGCAAGTATGAAAATGGGGAAAGTGGACTTAGAGGTGGAGAGAGGGAGGTGGGTGGGAAGATGAAGGTGATTAAAAAAAGAAAAAATTGTATTATGTACATGTACCCATTCCCCAAGATGAATGTACACTTTATGTACAGCAAACATGTAGTAAATAAATGCAATAATAAAAAAAGGTAGACTCCAGGGATTCTTCCAAGGACCTACACAGGACAGCTCCTTCCATACCCAAAAATAGTAATGGGACTGACAATGTCCATAGCTGGGAGATTACAAAACTGTGGACTAAATAAAGCTTTTAGAAACATGTTGTTTGGTGGCCACTAACAAGTGCCCAATTCTCTAAAATTTCCCCCTAATTTCCTATTCTAACAAATCATCCACTGTTAAATTTGTATAGATGATTATGCATTCTTCCAAATTTACTTACTGAAATTCTGCTCACTTCTCTAATTGCTTTTACTTGTCTCCTACCAACTTATGATAAATAGAAAAATGTTTTATTCTGCTTCTTCAACCATAATGAATCTCTTACATAAATGTATGGAAGAGTGGAGATAATGTATCAATAAAACAAGAACATGAGAGTATGAGACATTCATATACTTAAATTTCTTCTGTAAAACACAAAAAGAGAATTGGATGAAATAATGAGTGGTGTAACTGGCATTATTGTAAAAATGTAGTTAATAGATTGTGATACTGCATTCTTTTACATGAGAAAATTTCCTGTAAAAACTCACAGATCGTCTTACAATTAACTGAGATACATTTTATATTAGGGCTTTCAAATTCATATTTAAAATTTAATAAAATAGATTAAATTGATGGATTTCCTTTTATTGTTCATTTTCTAAAATATTTTAAATTACAATTTGAAATACAGTTTGTCTTCCAAATTGATTAGATTTAGAGAAGAAAGTTAGAAAGACTTAATTGTTCTAAATTAAATTGGGTGCAAGAATGGGATTCGTACAAATAAATGAATTACAAAAGAAGCCTTTCTGTAATTAACAGTAACTTTATGCATCAAGACATAACATTTAAAATATTTAAACTGTGTATCATATAGAATAAAAGGTCCCATATCATTAAAATACACTAATGTGTTCTCGCTAGCAATCTCAGTCTTTCAATGTCAATGGAAGCTTCTAAGTATGTACAGTCAGCCATAATAGCGGAGTAATTGTGAAATACTCCTCAAACTTATTGATTGCATTCTTACTTAATTCTTTGTTTTGAAATATGCTTTCTTTTTCAGATAAAGTCTCACAATGTATAGTCCAGGTTGGCCTTCCTTACTATGTAACCCAGACTGATCTCAATTCATGTCCTGCTGCCTCAGTTTCCCAAGTGTTGGGATTAAAGGTAATCACTGCAATACCTGGCAAAATACACTTTTTAAAAATTTAAATTATTAGGGCCACTGAGACAGCTCAGTGGCATAAGCACCTGACTGCAAGCGCGAGGTCCTGAGTTAGACTCCTGGTACCCACATACAAAAAAAGTGCCGGTGATATACCTCAGCGGCATGGGCGCCTGCTGGCGCGTGAGGTCCTGAGTTCGACCCCCGGTACCCACACACAAAAAATTAAATTATTATTAATTCTTCGATTAATTATTTGATAAATTATTTTATATATCATTATATATATAAATATACTTATGTTAGAAACTATATAACTACATATATTAGTAGAAACTGTATATAATATATAGTAGAAATTATATATATAATATATGGCAGAAACTATATATGTAAGTAGAAACAAACCATGTTAATAAGTTTATAATAATTAATAAATAGAGCTTTAATACATGTCTTACATTTATACATGTATAAGTTTATATGGATATATTATTGGATATATTATTATAACTTTCTGAAATATTTTATGTAATGTCTATTATTTACCTTCTAATAAATATCCCAAAAGAATATAATAGAATAAAAGTCAAGCTCTGATTCCAAATGTCCTTACATCTATGAATGCCTCTGATTGGAAAATTCTTAATATCAAATCAATAAAAGGATAGCAGGTATCACTATTTAGCACTTGAAGATATTTTACCTTCAGATACCTTCAACTAAGCTAATAGGTATCTTATATGAACTATGATGAATGGATCATCAAAGTTTCAAATCAACAAAAATTAAATGTATAACCTTTACAGACATTTTTATTTCTATTTTTATTTACTTATTTTTTATATGTGGGTACCAGGAGTTGAACTCAGGACCTCGTGCTTGCCAGGCAGGCACTTATGCCGCTGAGCTATATCACTGGCCCAGACATTTGTATTTTTAAATCACTTAAAGTTTGCTACGCTCTTTTTTTGTTTTTTGTTTTTTGTTTTGTGGGTTTTGGGGGTCAAACTCAGGACCTCGTGCTCCAGCAGGCGCGTGTGCTGCTGAGTGATATCACCGGCCCTTTCTTCGTATGTGGGTACCAGGAGTCGAACTCAGGACCTCGCACTTGCCAGGCAAGTGCTTATGCTGCTGAGCTATCTCACCAGCCCTGCTACCCTCTTTTAAACTAGCCAATCGGGAATGTTTAAAAATAATACATACTTACTATACAATTGATAGTAATAATAATAACGATAATGATGATGATGATGATGATGATGAAAGGATAGAAATCATGTAGATGAACTCATGTGGCCGTGAAGCTGCTCTCAGATGCTCTGATATTTAGGAAATTCTTGTATAAAATTGCAATGAGAAGTGAACATTTATAGAAGTCATATATGTAAAAGATTGTTCATTTTCAAAAATGTTGTTACTATTAAATTAGTTTATAAAAATAAAGCTAAAAGCGATTCAGGAAAGTAATTTTGTGTTAATATTAGAGTTTGAATTTGAGGATTTATGATATTTTATTTCAGAATTTTTATTGGGAATGTTACTATTAATTTGAAAATAATTTTGATTATTTGGATCAGAAATTAAATATTTAATGGACAACAAGGTGAAGGCGATTGTTTTTTCCTACTATGCTCAGAATAAAGATGAATAGAATATATTATTATTGCTGCCTTTAAAGAGCTTTTGACTTACTGCATGAAGAAATGTGAAAATTAGCATAGGGAAGTTGATTATTCTAACAGACGTGAGAAACGTGAAGTGATCTTAATTTGCTTACTTCCAGCAATAATGAGAAACAAGTTTCCAAAGTTGAACACAGCATTGTGCCTGTCCACTTTTCCTACATTGTCAGTTTTTGAGTGATGACCACAGAGGTGAAGAGCCTCAGCTATGGGAACCGCGCACGTGGGCTAAAAGGAAGATTCCCTTGCATCCTAAGTCAACAATACAGTTGATTTTCATATTTCTCATTGGTCTGTAGATGTGAAAAGATCCAGAAGCAGGAAGCTTGGCCACTGGCCTCTAATTCTTCTAGTGGCCTGTTCTGCATGCAGGGTGTATCTTCTCTTCGGAGCACTGCTTCTATTTCTTCTTCTTGTACCTTTCTTTTTATCTTTAAATCTTGTTAAACTTTGACCTTTATCAGCTGTCCCATACAATTTTTTTAAGTGGCACCTCAGGAGGCTGGAAAGGATTGCGGACAACCTCACTGTCTGATACCAATTTTGGTGAAGCCAGCCAGGAGATAAGAGTGGAGCCAGGGAGCTTCTGACAGGTTCACCAAGATCTCTTCTATTAAACAGGCACCAAATATAGACACTGACTCCTTTGTCATTGTCTTCCGACAGGTTTTCCTCAGCCCTGCTGGTGAGTCATAACATCCTAAGGTAGTTACAGAGTACATAACCCACAGTACATAGGGCCTAGAGTCCCTTTCAGCTAAATGAAGACAGAGATTTCCAGTCCCTCAGCAGCACATACAGAATTACGGGATTTATGTCTGACAGGGGAAAATGAGGCAGGAGATTAGGGCATGGCAAAGAGGTTGGACAATACATTGTAACCTTTCAATCACAGAGAACTGGTAAAGAGGCTGGACAACAGTGGGTAACCTGTCAGTTATAGACAGCCATCAAAGCATGGCTGGACGAATACGCAGAACAGCTTCCAATAGCATGGATCTGACATCAATAGAAGACAAAAAAGATGGAAGCTATGGGCTTCACAGGCACTGCCCTCACCTTGCAGTGGCCTGTCCTGCCTCAGGGCCCAGCTTCTCTTCAGAGTACTTTTTCTTCTTGAGCACTTCTTCTTCTCCTCCTTTTACTTTTCTTTTTACCTTTAAATAAATGTTAAACTTTCATCTTCAAAACAAAAAAGGAAACCTTGATTTCCTTAAATACTATTAATTCTCTGAGCAAGAGTATAGAAAATGTAGGGGAAGCATAATCTGATATCATTTTAAAAATAAAAAAGATGAGGTTTGAAAAATTATAGTGCCCAGAAGCTTCCAAATGTATATACGTATGAAAAATTAGACCTGAGAAGCTTTAGACATATAGTCTTGATATAAACAACAATATGGAATCCTCGGGAGCATTATGAAGGAAAAATAATACATTACTTTCTTTGAGAACAAAGTATTGTGTCAAAATACCTAGGAGATCACAAGTGTGAACCCAGCCTGGATAATACTGTACCTCGAAATAAAAATATAATATTTTTAAAAGGCCTGGGTTTGTAACTCATGTGAAAACCCTGGGTTTGTAACTCATGTGAAAACCCTGGGTTTGATCCCTAATACAGAAACAAAAATAGAAGAAAAACAAAGAAAATATATAGCAACTAGAAAATCATTCTTTGCCATATTTAAGTGTTGTTTATTCTGAAACTGTAAGAATTCATTACCTGGATTTCCTCACCAAAAAACAAACAAACAAATAAATAAATAAATAGATAGATAGAGACAAACCAATAAAAGTTCTTTTGCTTGTTCTAAAATTTTCTTTAAATGTAAATTTGTTTACAGTTCATACACAGTAGAGAAGTGTTTGTGATAAGTTACTTCCCATTTTCACTCATAACTCAAGATGAGTATGTATATGCAATTATAATGACAAAATTAGATGTTCTAGAGAAATACATAGCTATCTACGTTTAAGGTTATATAAAAGTGTGTTTATCACTCTGCAAAGGAAAAATTCCATCAGTGATTTACCTAATATTTTTTCCATCTTGAAATAATTACACAATTATCCTTTACAGCAGCCATATCAAAATTCCTCCAGAAATATTCATATTTTGTCAAAATTTGAGATACAGTAGACTTGAAAACTAAAGGATTATATTGTTCTGGATTTATCCATTTACTTTATTGAAGGACACAGATGTTATACCTACAACATGAGCTTCCTAGCCACATAACATTCAAAATATTGCGTACACCTCCAAAACAAATAAGTTTCACTGAAATCAGTAATGTGTGCTTTGCTTCCACCACTGCTAGTTTTTATTCAAAATCATGTGTTTCTTAATTATAGTTTTCTTCTAATAGTTCAAAGTGTAAAATATTATTTCTTATTCTGTCACACTCGACAAAAAATTATGAAGATAATTTGTTTCATCGATTAATATACAGAGTATTTTTAACTTGAATATCAACTTAAAATAGAATTTTTCTATATAAAATGTAATAGAAAATGAATTATATTATTGATTATTTGGTGAGTAAGGATGTTTTTTAATTTTAGACTTCTAGTTCATTTTAATCTTTCAACACAGCCATGTTACATTTGATAAAATTAGGGTTCAGAGATATTAATGAGCTTCATAAAAATATTTTCCACAATGTAACATAACAGAACTAAAAATTTCATTTGATATTCAAACACAAAAACTATTCCTGAAAGTCTCCTCAGATGTGTCAACATTTTGATCAATTGTTTTTACTTTGTTTGTGGCACCTGAGATAGAACTCAGAGCCTTCGCCCTTTATTTCCTTTCAGAGAGGGTCTTGCTAAGTTGCTAAATTGCCCAGGCTTTGCTCAAACGTGGATCCTCTTGCTTCAGCCTCCCAGAATGCTGGGATTACAGGTGTACACCAACACATGCAGCGAACCCCTTCATTTAAACATTACACGATCTCTAGGTAACATTATATGGAATACTATAATATGTACAATTTTTATGTTTTTATGTGTTAGTTAAATTAATTTTAAATTAAAACTGTGAAAAAGGAAGAAGTTACAGCACTTTTCTGCAAGGAAAAAAGCTAAGAATATGTATGTGGAGAAGGAGATGAATATTTATTTGAAAACGTTGTCTCATGATTGTTGGGGCTGACATATCAAAAATTTGCTGGACAGAATGTTGAATGGAGTCTCAGAGAAGAGTTGATGTAGGAGGCTCAGGTCCAAGGGCCACCTGGAGACAGTGTACTTTATTCCTCAGGGTACCTCAGTTTTCTCCCTGTGGCCCTCAGCTCACTGGATGAGACTTATTCACAATATGTATAGTTATATGTTTTATTCAAAGTCTACTCACATACATGTCAATCATATATAAAATATACATCCACAATGGTATCTAGACTAGTAGTTTACCAAAGAAATGGCACCGGATGCTGGCCAAATTAGCACATAAAATTAAACATCATAGAAATGAAACCCATTTCCTGAGAGAAGAGAAGGTCCTGATTGCTGTTGTAGTGTATTCTATCATTTAATTAGTTGAGTACTAAGGAAGACAAGTTACCATGCTACAAGTAGGACATTTGCAGTTAGAATCTAGTCTCCTGTTAGGACTGCAAAATATCTAAACTCTATGGTTCTGAATTTCTGCAATTTAAAAAGTGTTAATAAACTCTATTATCTAGGATGATGAAAAATAACAATACATAGTATGTGGGGAAAGAGTTTTCTGAAAAGCCTATGGCAATTAATAACTACAGCTGTTATGTTTCCAAAACATGTTTTTAATAACAAAACCATTATTAAACTTCAAAGCCCTGTATTCTGGAGGCTAAAAGAAATCATTTTTGTTTAATTTACTTTTATGAATCCTCTTCCAATCCATTGTGGATATTCTGACTTTTCTGTACTGAATATCAGGGTATAAAATTTTAATAAAATTCTGGCAGATATTTAGTGAGAAAGATTTTATGTATCAATTCATAAATCTTTGCTCTCCTCAATTTATATCTAATAGGTATATATATATTTTTTGCTGCCTTCAAGTTATATCTAGTATACCTCCATTATGTGAAAATGTGTTTAAATACTCTTCCCATGGAGACACTCACTGTGTGTGTGTGTGTGTGTGTGTGTGTGTGTGTGTCTGTGTTGTTTGGACGATGTCTTCTGTCATTACTAAAAGTCTTTAAAATAAGATAAAATATGCTGCAAAATTTAAGGTTCTTTTCTTCAGTGTACTAATCAAAGCAGTTTCTTTAATCACTTTTTGTCTCTGCATCCAAAATTAACCTAGCAAAAACTGGAAGCTTGCAGGCTTTCAGCACACAGAGAGACACCTCATATAGCTGTGACATTAAAGAGATGTTGCTCTCTGTCTGTCTTTGCCTGAAAGGAGATGCAAAGCCTCATCAATTAGAGGACAACAAAATAAAATTAAAATCTAAATGTCAATATTGTAAAATCTAAAGGGAGAGCTTTCGATTGGTGTGCTTTTGATTGTATCCTACCCCTCCCTTGTTACACTTAGTGGAATTGCCTGTTGGAATATTTTCACAATGAACAAAGCTTTCTGTTTGCTGGTTGGCTTTTATTAGTACATGTTTATGGGACACAATTATTGCATTCATGGTGAAGAATTGGTTCATGTGCATAACTTATCTTAATTTTTTTAATTTCCCTTCTCTTTCCATACTCCCCCTTAGTTCATTTTTAGATCTCTTTCCTATGTTGCAATATTTGTCTCCCTGATTCATATCAGCTCTTTAGTTTGCTCCTTCAATTACTTATACTTTGGGCTCCTCATATAAAAGAAACTATGAAATATTTAGGCTTATATGTCTATTTTGCCTAACATTATTATCACATTTTCCAACAAATGACTCAAAATTATCTTTTTATGGCAGAGTAGTACTCCTTTGTGTATAAATACATTTTCTGTATTCATACATCCCTTGGTGGATAAGTAGACCATTTCTAATTTAGTTATTATGAGTTTTGCTGTTGTAAACATTGGTATGCATGAATCATTGTGATATGATGTCTTTAAATAATTGGGGAAGATATCTACAAGAGGAATAGCTGGGTTGAATGGAATTTTTATTATTAGCTTTTTAAGGAATTGCCATACTGATACCCATAGTGGTTGTAGTACTTTATGTTCCCACCCACAGTGTAGAAGTCTTAATTTCCCTTTTGCAGCCTAATCACAATATTATTATTTGATTTCTTGATCATAGCCTTTCTCTCTGGAGTAAAATGTAATCTCAGTGTTGTTTTCAATTGGATTTCTCTAATGGCCAGCAATATTGAATTGTTTTTCATGTATTTATTGGCCATTTGTACTTCTTCTGAAAAGTATCTACTTATTTCATTTGCCAATTTTTTATTCATTGTTTTATTTTGGAGGGACCTAATTTTTTGAGTTCTTTAAATATTTTAAATGCTAATCTCCTGTGGAGAAGTAGCTAGCTGGAAAAAATTTTTTCTCATTTTTGTAGTTTGTTTCTTCACTCTATCAGTTGTGTCTTTTGCTGTGCAGAAGCTATTCGATTTGATAAAATCCCATCTCATTCTTCATGTTACTTCTTGTGCATTTGCTGCTCTGTTCAAAATGTCTTTACTTATGTCTTTGTCTTCAAGAAGTTTACCTATTTTATCTTGCAGCAGATTAAGTGTTTCTGTTTTAAAGTTCAGTTTTTGATCCATTTTTATTTTACTTCAGTGCATGTCTAGAGAGACACATCTAGATTCAGTTTTCTCATACATGTAACCAATTTTCCCAGCACTACTTGTTAAAGAGCCTATCTGTCCTCCAGCATGTTTTTAGCCACACTGTCAAAGAACAGTTGGCCGAAAATGCCTGAGGTTGTTTCTGCATCCTGTGTTCTATTGATTTACATGTCTATTTTTGGGCAGTACCATGCTGTTTTTATCACTATAGCTTTGTGGTATAATTTGAAATTTGGGAATATGATGCTTCCCCCTGCTCTCTGGCCCAGCATTGCTTTTGGTATTATGAGTCTGTTCTGATTACATATAAATTTTAGGATAGCTTTTTCTTGTTATGTGAGGATGCCTTTGATATTTTTTGGGGATTGCATTAAACATATCTATTAATTTTGGTAGTGTGGCCATGTTGATGATATTGTTTCTGCCTATCCAGAAACGGAGAATATCTTTCCACTTCCTGATGTTTTCTTGGGTCTCCTTTTTCAGATTATATAATTCTTGTTATAAGACCCTTAACTTCTTGGTTAGGTTAATTTCTAACTATTTAATTGTTATTTGAATGTATCATGAGTGGTATTGTTTTCCTAACTTTTTCTACATGGGTTCATTATTGGTGTACAGAAATGCTATTGATCTTTGTATGCTGATTTTGTATTCTGCTACAATGCTGAACTTGGTTATTTGTTCTTGAAGTCTTTTGGTGGGTTTCAAGAATATTAAATTAATCAATATTTATCAAACATTTAAAATAATTTAGGGCACCTAAGTACTTTAAAAGACTGTGTCCAGTTGATTTTAAAGATGACAGCCACTATTATCTTCAGTTTATGTACAACCATGCTACTCCAGTAACTGACTTGAATGTAGTTTCCTCTCTGTTGGTGCATGTACGGCTAACCTAACAAGTGGACTTTTTACCTCATTTTTTGAACTGCATTAAAAATGGCAATAATTCAATGATATTGAATGTGACATAAATATGCAGCTTCATTTTAAAATAAAGTAGCCTGTACTTTCTATTGCCACCAATTTTACATCACTAATTTGTGTTGACATAGAATAGTAAAAATTAAAAAATGAAGCTGTAGCTATAATAACGGTATTAAAGATAGGAAGTACTGGGCTCTGTAGTTAGAGTTTGAAGTAAAACTCCTACTGACTAAAGATTTGTGCAGAATCTAGGCTTGCCCTTAGGAGAAACCCAAATATTTCTTTTATAATGTATCTAGATACTTGTTCTATCAATTAAGCATAAATAATGTCAGTAAGAAGCTAAACATAAAATCAATGAGGGTACTTTATCAGCATGCATATAAAATCTATGCAGTTGAATATTTCATATCGTAATACTGTTTGGTGTGTAGAATATCTAAAACACACAAAGCAAATTCAACTCTACGAATTCTCACAGAAACTGAATTTACCTATAAGGCTGTTATACAAGTGTAGACAAACTGAAATCAAAGGGAGTTTCATAAAGTCCAATGAAAATGTGTGATAAATACTGAACAAAAATATGACAAAATATTTACAGCAGTTTAATTGTAGGTGATTACATTTCTCCCTATGTCTCCATGATTTACTTACAAATGATAAAATTTATTCCTTTTAAAAGGAATAAATTAAAAATTAAATTAAAAATCCACAAAAACAGCTAAAAATAAAACAACACTACTATAGATACAAAAACAAAACAAAAAATTTACTCTATATTTATTCATTTTTATATTGACATTCCTTTTGCATTCTTAGATTACTTTATATAGATA
Organism: Erethizon dorsatum; assembly: GCA_028451465.1. Lineage (NCBI taxonomy): Eukaryota > Metazoa > Chordata > Mammalia > Rodentia > Erethizontidae > Erethizon > Erethizon dorsatum. The sequence goes on along the minus strand of CM051826.1, from coordinate 127,573,170 downwards.
TTGATGCATGTTTATGCACATGTACATATTTTATATTGGTTATATTTATATTTCTTGATATCTTATTCTTGAAGTTATTAGATAAATGTTTAGGAGCACATAATGCTTAATATTAATGTTCTTGAAGGATAATTTTGTATAAAGGCAAGATGAGAATAATTGTAATTATTTTATTTTTGATCTTCAATGAGAAATTTAGTGTGGGTATAAATGTATGTGAGAAATTCCAGGAAAAAATATGTTCAGTTCTTACAGCAATAAAATTACACTACATTGGTTTTTTTGGTCACCAATTACAAATCACAAATTTTTAACTTTCTTTTTTTATAAAAAGTATTAGTAAGTGCATTCATTCATTATCCATGTAATCAAATATATCAATAATTATAAACAGATCTCTCACACAGTTGCGAATACAATCCCTGCACGAATCTGAACTTGTCAATTCAACTGTTTGTTGAAATAGTATATATAGAACTACATAAATTATGGATAGCTTATATTGCTTTATTCAGTTTACAACTACTGTACTTCTATGATTTAATAAATAGTTTTGAAGAAAAAGTAACTTCATGACTTTAATCCTTTCTCCTTAGCTCTTCGGATTTCATTGTGATATACGAGTTCAGGACTGTGGTGTAAATTGCCGTTGCCACAGAGTGAAATGCTAACCTTGACCTATTTAAAATGAAATGTTGTGTTGTCACTCAAGCTAAAGAAGTCATTAAAGTTTGACAGCACTGCCTCCTGTCAGCTTTTCCCAAATCCCTATGGAGCAAAATGTCTACCGGAATTATGACTTCGTTTCACTATTTTTCCTTTGGAATGACATCTTAACTAATTAAAAGTAACCTGTTGAATTTTACCTGTGGCCATCTACAAGCTAAAGGTCAGCCCTTAGGGAATTTCTTATTGACAAGGCAGCTTTGCTTTTTATGGATACATCTTCATAGCAAATGTGGCTGGGAAATACAAAAAAAAGAAAAAGAGAAAAGAGAAAAGAAAAAAATTAAGCAGCTCATTCTAAACCATGAACTTTGTCTTAATTTTTTTTTATTAACTTGTGGTTTCCTGGCCAATAATCTTTTATATCTGAAAGGAAAAGCAAATGCAGATAAAAGTTCTAAGGAAATGTAATTACGTTTCTAACACAAAGTCTAAAATTACATGCATTCATAATGGTAATCAAAATACAATGCTGCAAAATACAATGCATGATATTGAATCTAATTTTAAAAAAGATATTTAAATATATAAATAAGGTCTGTATGTCAAAGAAGAAAGTATGAAATGAATTTTAAAAAGAGCAATTTGGGTAAATTTACCATTATTAAGGATCAAAGAAACATGAAGGAGGTCACAATGAATGTCTGGGAATCATAAGCTGAGCAGCAATTTCCATCCATTAGCTATTCTCATATTTTTAAACATAAAAGAACTAGAGAGAAAAACAAAGGGTAGTTTGAATTAATTCCCCTGTAGAACTTTAAAATGCTTTTCTATTCAGATTTCAAATTTAACATAATACATTCCGTGACTGGCCTGTGAATATAACTATATACCATTAATAAAATCAAATAAAAAAGGAAAGACTATTAAACTTAAAAAAATTTTATTTTTAACAAAAGCTGTGTAAAAGATAACACATTAAGGATTTCTAAGTAAAAGCAACCCACCATGCAAGCTATCATATTAAGCTAAGCATTTATTAAGCAGGCTATATTAAATAATACTATATCTGATAGAAGATGATAGTATCACTAAAATTTATTTTAAATGCAGAATTAATAAAAGCAAGCATTTTTAATGACAAAAGAAATGCCCAGTCTTTTGGGAATCGGATTCCAATTCCTCACCAAATTTTAAAATATTAGGAGATATTTATGCAGAGACAATTAAGTTCTTTGAATGGTGTCTATCTTGTTTTTTGTTTCTTTTGTTTGCTTGCTTGCTTGTCTGAGACAGGGTTTCTCTATGTAGTTCAGGCTGGCCTTGAATTCACTATGTAGTTGGGGTTGGCCTCAGACTTGTGGCGATCCTCGTGCCTGAGCCTCCCAAGTGCTGGGATTCCAGGCATGCACCACCATGCCCAGCTTGAGTTGCGTCTTTCTAACAGCCAAACAATTTTGGTTGTCCCTAGAATCTAGGCTATTTCTTGATACTTATTAAATGTGTGTGTTAGCCAAATGTACATCAGGTAAAATTCCTGCTAACTAAATACTCTTCCAATGCCCTTTGTAAATGATTTCTGCATCAGAGGTCCTGTGCTGCCACAGGAAGACGGGAAAGACCTGGTCAAGACTCAGGTTAATAAGAACTGGTAGAATAAGCAATTTATAAAAACAACTCCGGTTACTCAGTGTATGTTTATGTAATGGTAAGGATTGAAAGAAAAACAGTTAAGAGGATACTATAGGAATTCAGGAGGAAAGCAATAGATGTATTACATTCCCTCATACATTGAAAAGAAAACCTCATAAGAAAAGGAAGTCTTCACAGATTTCGGGAAAAAAAGAATACCCTAAGTAGGCTCTGTGTGTGTCATTTTCAAATATTATATATTTTAAGAATTATATATCTTTTATCAAATGTTGGCATACATAACCTTGTGTGCTAAACAAAAATTAGTTGCTATTATAAAGTGAAAACCAGTATTACTAATTTGTACATGAAAGTTGGAATTGGTTTGAAAAAAACTGTGATACTTTATTTGAATTTCAAAGATTAGCTTTTTACAAATAAAATAGAAAACTATAGGTGGGGAGAGGTGTATATTTCAGACACAGGTAAGACCACGTTTAAAACGTGGAATAGTTTCTTGTATGTTTGGAGTGGCACTGTACATGCGATAATTGTCATTTAAAGTATAAGAAGTAAATAATGGTCTAGGACTCCAGAAAAATGATTACGTACTTATCCTGTGAAAGACCTCACATCCCACATTTAGATATTTGCACTTTGGATGTACTGTTTATGTTTTAGCCTATAGAGAGACACTAGTGGTGTTATTGGCCCAGAGGAATTAAATTACCAAACTCACTTAAGAAATAAAACACTTCTGACAGTGTGAAAATTGAATATATGTATCAACAGATATGTATCAAGAGAGTAGTTAGCAATTTAAGATAGGAATGATATGAAAGAGCAAACATAGCGGGAGGGTTAAAGTGTGATTAAATGGAAAAATATTTCTAGGGTATTAAATTACATAGAAGCTGAGGACTCATATATTGATATTCTCACTACACTGTACACAAAAAATGTTACCGTACTGTATTAGTCAGCTTTCCCATTGTTTGATAAAATATCCTGTACCTAAAAGGGAAGAGAGGTTTAAAGGTTTTAGAAGTTTTGGTTTATGGTTAACTGGCTGCAAGGCATGACCATCATGGTGGCATGATGGTGCAAACTGCTTAGTTCTTGGCAGTGGATAAGCAGAACAGAGGAAGCCGGGAGGCAGAACTCTTCCTGAGAGCAAGAGGCCAGGGGCCAGACATAACAGCTGAAGTCATGCATACATGAGCCCCCAGATGCACCCTGAAATGTGCTTTACTGATACCCCAGGCAGCTCTGAAGACATAATGGCAATAATTCAGTTTAACTGTCACAAACACTTTTAGTGTAAATAACATTGTAAGTGGTATCTAAAGTTTGAAAATAGCAGATAATATTAGCACAATTCTAGCCAACTCTGGAATGAGAGATTACTTCTTAGGAATTAATAAATACTCCAAGACAAAAGATGATGGATTAAGCCAGCCGTGGTGGTACATGACTGTAATCCCAGCACTTGGGAGGCTGAGGCAGGAGGATCACCATGAGTTTGAGGCCAGCCTGGGCAACATAAGGGAGTTAAAGTCCATCCTGCAGTACATAGTGAGAGCTTGTCTCAAAAAAGAAAGAAAAGAAAAGAAAAAAAGGATTACCTATACCTATGTTATGTAACACCTTTCTAGATTAAGCATCATGTAGATTTAAACTGGTAAAACAATAAATTGCACAAAATATTTTAATGAATAGGAAGGTGAATTATTAAATACCAATCAAAAACTTAAGAAAACAATCTATAGAATATATAAACAGACATGTCTTTGAAGTACAGATATCTCCCCTATAAAAATTTCTTAAATTACCATTGTGACAAATAAAAGTTTTAAAGTGAAACCAATATTTATTGATTGTTTTTTTCTTTTTTTGATACAAGGTCTCACTATACAACTCACTATAAAGTCCAGGCTGCCCCCACACTTTCAGTCATGTTACTCCCTCTTTCTCCCAAGTGGTGAGCTTACAGGTGTATATTACTCTTTAAAATAAAGAGAAGATTTCAATGGGAAAAGTCTTATGTTACAAGTACATTCATATCTGTGAATACTACTCAATTATTATTTAGTAATATTTTGCATGAATGCTATTATTTAATGTTATAATATTGTATTAAATAATTTCAATTGCAACATATAAACGCTTAACGTTGCTTATAAAAACTCCTAAAGTCTGTATAAATCAAAAACTGCACTTACAGTCAGTCCAAGCTAGTCAAAAAAAATCTGTACTTGCTATCCATTAAACTTAATATAAATTGAATTTACATACTACATACATTTTGTTAAATAATTTGAGTATCACTCAAATAATTTTTTAAAAAGATTAGTATTCTATAATTTTATTGTCTTAAACAGAGATTATTTTAATTACCTTCTCTGGCTTTTGTCAAATCATTTCATTTTTTTATTTGTTATATTGTTACCCAATTATGAGTAACATGAAAATTGTGTGTATTTGGGGGTAAGATGTGATATTTTGATAACATGAATGATTATGTAATACTTAAATAAAGTTAAACATATGTACATCCTCAAGGGTTTGTCATTTCTGCATGATTTAAACACTAAAATCCTACCTCCTAGCTTTTCAAAATATTCAGTACAGTATCTTTATCTACAGACATTCTACTATATGATAACACACTGGAACATCTTACTTCTATCTAATTATATCTTAGCTTCAAGAAGATGACAGTAGAGAAATCAAAATTACTAGCCACCTCGAAAACTCTTTTCCCTTTGGACTTTATTCACATATTTTTATGAGTTGCAGATCAAATATACAGATAGTTATTCAAATTAGTCATCTACGTAGTCAAAATTCATACTTTCTTATTCAGTCTACTTTTCCATCTAGATATCCTGGATAGACAAAGAAATTAAAAATTTATCACTGTGTAACTCACTTTACTAGTGAGTTATGGAAAATGAAGCCAGCTTAATAGTAAATGCAATCTTTATAACGTGTTGTCATTCTAAATTTTCTTCAGTATATTCTATATTAACAGGTATTTTATTTTATTTTATTTTATTTATCATTATTTTTTCATTTTTTTATTTTTTGGTGGGTACCAGGGGTCGACCTCAGGACCTTGCGCGCCAGCAGGCGCCCATGCTGCTGAGGGATATCACCGGCCCTTTTTTCCTATGTAGGTTCCGGGAGTCGAACTTGGGCCCTCGCGCTTGCCAGGCAGGCGCTTATGCCGCTGAGCCATCTCACCGGCCCTTTTTTTATTTTAAAGAGGAAAGAAAAAATTTCAAAACACGATAATAGGAGGGTAACAATGGTTAATACATTGCATATTGTTATCTTTAAATTACTAAGTACAAAATATTTGCATTTAATTGTCCAAACCATATTAGCACAAACCTTTCTTTTCAATGAACTAAGAGAAATTAGTAGTATAACTATATTAACTATTACATATATATATATATTTTTTTTTGCTTTTCCCTTCCTTCTTTTCTCTTTTCCCCCATCCCAGTTTATCTTTCCTTTTAAACAATTTCTTCCCATTTTACAATATCTATTTTATATTTTGGATCTTATTTACTCTTTCAGCTTCTCACACTAGGGAGACAATACGATGTTTGCGCATGTGCGTCTGCTTTATTTCACTTATGAGTATGGTCTCAAGTTGCATCTATTTACCTATAAATGTCTCCAGTTTATCCTTCCTTACGGCTGAGTAGTATTACACTGTATAAAAAGACCACAACATTTTTATCCATTCTTCAGTTGATGGGCATTTGGGTTGTCTCCAAGATTTAGCTATCACAAATTGGGCTGCTATAAACATGGGTGCACATATATCGCTGTGGTATGATGTTTTTAATTCTTCCGGGAAGATACCCAGAAGGGGAATAGCTGGGTCAAATGGGACCTCCAATCCTAGATTTTTGAGGAAACTCCACACTGATTTCCACAGTGGTTGCACAAGTCTACACTCTCACCAAGAGTGGAAAAGTGCTCCTTTTTCCCAACAGACCATACAGCATTTGTTATTGGTTGATTTCTTGATGATAGCCATTGTTTCTGGATTAGATGGAATCTCAGTGTTGTTTTAATTTGCATCTCTCAAATGAGCAGTGAAGTTGAACATTTTTTATATATTTATTTGCTATTTGTATTTCTTCATCTAAGAAGTGTGTATTCATCTCATTCTTGGGTTGGGTCTTTAAATTCAGGAGGTCTGATTTTTTTTAGTTCTTTTTTGTCTTAGTGGGTACCGGAGGTCGAACTCAGGACCTCGCACGACAGCAGGCGCCCATGCCGCTGAGCGATATCACTGGCCTTTTTTTGTATGTGGGTACTGGGAGTCGAACTCAGGACCTCTCGCTTGCCAGGCAGATGCCTATGCCGCTGAGCTATCTCACCGGTCCTTTGAGTTCTTTAATGTTCTCGACAGTAATCCTTTGTCTGAGGAACAGCTGGCAAACATTTTTTACCACATCGTGGGTTCTCTCTTCACTCTGTTGGTGGTTTCTCTTGCTGTACAAAGGCTTTTCAATAAGATTAGATCCCAGTTGTTGATTCTTTGTGATAGTTCCTGTGTGATTGGGGTTTTATTCATGAAGTCTTTGCCTACACCAATGTCTTCGAGAGTTTTGCCTATTCTATCTTCCAGCAGATTTAATGTTTCTGTTTTAATATTTAGACCTTTGATCCATTCAAATTTAGTTTAGTGCATGTTGAAAGATATGGGTCCAATTTATTCTTTGGCACGTGCACAACCAGTTTTTCCAGCACCATTTATTAAAGAGGCTATCTTTCTTCCAGTGAATGTATTTGTCACCTTTGTCAAAGATAAGGTGGCTGAATATGTCTGGAATTATTTCTGCATCTTCTAATCTGTTCCATTGATCGTCAGGTCTGGTATTTTTTTTTTTTTTTGCCAGTACCACATTCTCTTTATCACAGTAACTTTATGTCAGGGATTGTGATGCCCCCTGCCTTGCCTTTGTTGCACAGAATTGCCTTTGCTCCTCGAGGTCTCTTCTGGCTCCAAATGAATTTTAGGATTGTTTTCTCTAATTCTGTGAGATATGCTATTGGAATTTTGTGAAAGGTGTTTCCCTAATTTCTCTCTCAGTTAGTTTTTTATTTGTGTACAAGAAGGCTATTGATTTTTGAGTGTTGACTTTCCCTCCAGCTACACTACTGAATTTGCTTATTAAATCTAGTAGATTTTTAGTGGAGTTTTTTGGGTCTTCTATGGAGGGTATCAAGTGATCTGCAAATAAAGATAATTTAACTTCTTCCTCTCCTTTTATTTCTTTCTCTTGTCTAATTGCTCTAACTAAAGTTTCTAGGACTATGTTGAGTAAGGGTGGAGACAGTGGACATCCTTGTCTTGTTCCTGATTTTAGAGTGAAAGCTTTCCATTTTTGTCCATTTAGTATGATGCTGACTGTTGGTTTGTCATAGATGGCTTTTATCAGATTGTGGTAAAGACTATCTATTCCAATTTTCTGTAGGGTTTTTATCACGGATGGGTGCTGGACTTTGTCAAAAGATTTTCCTGCATCTATTGAGATGATCATATGATTTTTGTCCTTGGCTCTGTTAATATGGTGTATTACATTTATTGATTTACATATGTTGAGCCATCCCTGCCTCCCTGGGATTAATCCAACTCGGTCATGGTGTATAATCTTCTTGATAATTTGCTGCATTCTGTGATTTTTGCATCTATGTTCATTAGGGAGACTGATCTGTAGTTCTCTTTCTTAGTTGGGTCCTTCTCCAGTTTTGGTATCAGGGTAATGCTTGCTTCTAGGAATGACTTTGGGAGTATTGCTTCCTTTTCATTTTCATTAAGGAGTTTGAGAAGTAGTGGTGTTAGATCTTCTCTAAATTTCTTGTAGAATTCATCAGTGAATCCGTCAGGGCTTGGGCTTTTCTTTGTTAGTAGGTTTTTAATTACAACTTTGATTTCATTGATTGGTAGTGGTTTATATATCTTCTTGATTCAGCTTTGGGGTAATTCATATGTATCTAAGAATCTGTCCATTTCTTCTGCATTTTCCATCTTACTAGAATACAAGTTTTCAAAGTAGGTATAGATATCTTCTGGATTTCTGCAGGGTCCATTGTGATTTCACCCTTTTCATTCCTAATTGCATAGATTTGAGTCTTTTCCTTCCTTTTTTTGATAAGGTTGGATAAGGGTTTGTTGATTTTATTCAATCTTTCAAAGAACCAACTCTTTGATTCATTGATTCTTTATATTGTTTTCTTAGTCTCCAATGCATTCATTTCTGCTCTAATCTTTGTAATTTCCTCCCTCATATGAGTTTTTGGCTTAGCCTGCTCTTCTCTTTCTAGAAGATTGAGGTTCACTATTAAGTTGTTTATTTGTGCTTGCTCTGTTTTCCTGACATGGGTATTCACTGCTATAAATTTCCTGTATAGGACTGTTTTCATTGTGTCCCATAAGTTCCAGTATGTTGTATTGTCATTGTCATTTAATTGTAGAAACTGTCTAATTTCTTCTTTAATTTTATCTGTGACTCATTGGTTGTTCAGGTGGGTGCTATTTAATGTCCATGTGTTTATGAAGTTCTTGTGGTTCCTTTTGCCACTGATTTCCAATTTCATTGCATTATGGTGTGATAATATGCATGGGATAATTTCAATTCCTTTGAATTTACTTAAGCATGTTCTATGAGCTAGTATGTGGTCTGTTTTGGAGAACGGCTGGTATGCAGCTGAGAAGAATGTGTATTCTGATGTTGTGGGTTGGAACACTCTATAGACATCTACTAAGTCCATTTGTTCAAAAGTTTTGTTCAATTCTAATATTTCATTGTTGATTTTTTGTGTAGTCGAGCTGTTTTTTTTTTGACAGTGGGGTCTTGAGATCCCCTATTACAATTGTGTTAGTGCTTATTTGATTTTTCATGTCCATTAATATTTGTTTTATATAGTTGGGTGCAATGGTATTTGTTGCATATATATTTAAGATTGTTTTCTCTTCCTGTCGGATTGTTCCCTTTACAAGGATGTAGTGACCTTCTTTATCTCTCTTAATCAGTCTTGGCTTGAAATTCACTTTGTCTGGAAATAGAATAGCTACCCTTGCTTTTTTCTGGGCTCATCACATGGAGTATTTTTTCCATCCTTTGACTTTTAGTCTATGAATTTATTTCTTTTATTTATTTCTTTATTTATTTTGTGGGTACCAGGGGTCAACCTCAGAACCTCACACACCAGCAGGCTCCCATGCCACTGAGCAATATCACTGGCCCTTTTTTCATATGTGGGTTACAGGAGTCTAACTCAGGACCTCGCGCTTGCCAGGCAGGCACTTACGCTGCTGAGGTATCTCACCGGCCCTGAATTTCTTTTTGAATTAAATGTGTTTCTTGTATGCAGCATATTGTTGGATCTTGCTTCTTGATCCATTCTGCCAGTCTGTGTCTTTTGATTGGTGAGTTGAGACCATTAACATTGATGGTTATAACTGGTATGTACTGACTTATCCTGGTCATGTTATTTTCCTGTTGTTGGCTCCCCCCACACTTTTTCCCTTCCCTCTGTTTAATCGTTTGCCTTGCCTGGTGAATTCCTTCTGTTGGGGTTCATGGAGTTGTAGTCTTTGTTATATCTTTCTAGAATGCCCTTTAAAACATTTTGGAGTGCTGGTTTGGTATTCATAAATGTCCTCAGATGTTCATGGTCATGGAAGTATCTTATTTCTCCATCAGTTTTGAAAGATAGTTTTGTGGGGTACATCAATCTGGGTTGAAGGTTGTTTTCCTTTAGAACTTGAAATCCAAGCTCTTCTTGACTTGAGAGTTTGTGCTGAGAAGTAAGCTGTGATTCTGATGGGCTTTCCTTTATAGGTGATTTGTTTATTTTCCCTAACAGCTTTTAAGATTCTATTTTTGTGTTGAACTTCTGGAATCTTGATTATGATATGCCTGGCTGTAGATTTTTTTTTTGATCATGGCTAATTGGAATTCTATATGCCGCACTTATCTGTGTGTCAAATTATTTTTCCCTATCAGGAAAGTTTTCTGCCATGACATCTATGAACAGTTCTTTTTTATAACATTTGTGCTATCTCCTGCTTTTTCATTGACTCCAATCAATCTTGTTACTCTTCTTTGCCTCATCAAGCAGCTGCTGGATTGATTTTTCATGGTCCCTTGCTATTTTTAAGGAATTTTTCTTTTCATGATCGCTAACCACAAGCCTGTCTTCTATATCTGAGATCTTGTCCTCACATTGGCTTAATCTGCTGTGGATGCTTTGAATGGAATTTTTATTCTCCTGAATATCTGCTTGAATCTGCCTTATGGATTCCATTTCTTTCCTATGGTAAGCGTTTCTTTCTTAAGCATTAGGGGCTTACATAATTTTCTTAAGCTCCTCTATTTTTTTGTCTGTATCTGCTTTAGAGTCACTAAGCATGGTTTTCATTGTCAACACCACCTCTGCAGTTATCTGAGAAATTATTTCTGATTTGATTTTTTCTAGAGCCTCATTCAATTGCTTAGTTGTACTACTTCAGAGAGGCCAGGTGGGTGGCTTTTGAATTGTCCCCCCTCATTGCCTCCTGGGTTTGTCTTTGGTGAACTGGATGTCTGGGGTTGCACCTTGTTTAAGTGTTTTCTCATTTTCTTTTCTTTTTTTAGTTTAATTCCTGGGGTGGTGCTTGTAAATTGCCTATGGTGAGTTGCTTTATTGCTAGTATTTATAACCCTTAGGAAATAACTACTTCTCTGAGGTATCTTCCAGGTGTAAATGATTTTTGGCTTTTGAGTCTGTTGCAAGATCCTATGTCTTCAGTTTGTTGGGGATGAGAGGTTGCTACCTCTTTGGCCCAGTCCCTGATTCTTTGGCACTGTGCTACAGTATTTTCTGTGACCCTTAGTCAATCTCAGTCTTGGAATACCTGGAAGAATAGCTGTTTAGAATAATTATGTCACTTTTGGCTAAAGTAGTACCGTCATCAATAAGAGTAGCAACAATCAAGCCTAGAAAATGACATACTGAGGTAACCATTAATTTGCCACCTTTAACCATAGGAACTAGATTTGTAGTTATATAGCAAAATCTAAAACAGACCAGAAAATTATATGCAGTATAGAAGTCTTTAATATGTCAACCTTACCCTGAGGGTTTAAAATTTAAAAGGGGTTAGGGAAAAAATAGAGATGTAGAAGAAGAGGAAGAGATAAGAAGTAAGGCTGGAGGACAAAGGGGATCATGCTAACTTTGGGAAAATGGTGCAGAAGATTGGAGGGAAAGAGAGAAGGGAGAGATTAAAAAAAAGAACAGAACAGAACAACCACCACAAAGAGGCTAGAAACCACATTCACACTCACAAAAACAAGATCAAACAATGAAGGAGAAAAAAACAAAAACAGAAACCAAAAACACAACCACAACCACAACAGCAAGAACAAAAAACAAACAAGAGAGAGAGAAAAAAAGTCTACTTCCAGGTTTGTCTCTGCTGTCACTGGTAGACAACGTGTGGAGACAGAGTTCTTATCCATGCTGATCTATCCCAGCAATCCAGCAGTAGCTTTTTGGCAGGGTAGTGGATAATCTCAGTGAGCCTGTACTTTCTGGTCTAGACTATACTCATTCAGCCTGCAGCCATCAGTGCACCTTCAGCAGGCCTGAGCCCAGCTGGGGGCTGCTAGATGGAGCCTGCAGCCACTCTGAGTTCTGAGCTCAGCGGGGCCCTCTCCAAGATGGCTCCTGGCCAGTTGCTCTCTCCCACAGGGCGACTGAGCCCTCAGCACTCACAGCCAGGCAGTGCAGTCCCTCACATCCACTGCTCCCCTCCACTGCTGCATTTCTCTGTGGAGGCCTCTGGGGTTGCCAGCAGCCACCATGCGTCCGCAGGTTTGAATCACTCCTCTCACGCTGTGCGTCCTATCTCAGGGAGAAGGCATTGCAGGCTACCTCCTTCCTCTTCATTGAAGTTTCTCCCTTCACTGTCTCTGTGGGCTTCAATTCATGCCTCAGATCCTTCCTATGTCCAGGGGACCCACTTCCCTCCCTCTTGTCTTCCTCACATTGCTGTATCCAGCATATGGACAGCAACACTCAGAGAGGCTCTTTCTCTGCTGCTCACCACTCTGCCATCTTGGTGCCTCATGTTTGTTTATTTATTTATTTTTTCAGGTATTTGATTTTTATTAATTGAGTTTCTGGTCAATTGGGAGGTACTGGGGAACGTACCAGGTATGCCTCAATTCACTGGAAATTTATTACTATTGAGCTAAGAAAAGACTACTGACCTACATACTATTCTCCAGCAGTGTGTTTAGTTACTCATTTAGTTGTGTTTATGTTTTTATGTTCCCCATTATTCCATACTACAGTAATGTATAGATATTTCCCACTTCTGTAGGATTGGATCTAATGCTGTTCTATTTCTAGTAGGTCACAGGAATTGGGGTATGTATAACAGTTAAAATAAAATATGGAATTCACAAATATTTTTGATAGATTAACTCACAAATGAAATATGCCCAAAGAACATCTATAAATCCTGTTTTGCATTCTTTTAGATGAAGACAAGCTTGGATAAATTTAACTTCTTAATAAATTCAGTATTTCTAGATCAACTAAACCTGCATCTTTACTACATCCGATTGATAAAATGGTTCATTCATCCAAAATCAAATATATTTTCTTCTGGTGAAAATTTGACTAAAAATATAAATGATCAAGGAGTAGATAATTAAATCGGCTAGGATGTCTTATCAAATGAGCCATGAAAATTGTTGTATGGCACTCATTCAACTGGAAAAACCATTGAAAATGCATCTTTTTCATGCTGTTAAAGGCTCCCTGTTCTTTAAGGATGCCTAGACATGTTCTCAGCTTCTGCAGCTGTGCTCTGTCTTTCCTTATAAGAGGAACATAATGCTATTTTCAGTTCCTCCTTCAGGCTCTAGAGGGAGCTTGCCTTGGTTCAAAGTACATCTCCACTACTTCCTGAAAGGGTTATCTGTGGAAAGTTTCCCAACCTCCCTAAAGATTCAATTTCTTCATCTTTAAAAATATAAATATACTTAACATCTCAATTATTTTCCTAATAACTTTAATGTTGAGCACTTATCATATAGCTTAGATACTAGTGTTTAGTAAGAGTTGTCATTTTGGCATATTGCAATGCTACTAATTTTCTGTTTTTATTTTATTTTGCAACTCTGTTCAATTTATTTATTCATTCTAGGAGATTTTTAGTGATTTACCTCAATTTCTAACTATCTGAAGCAAAAAGTAAGAAAATACTGCTATTTACAATAGCTACATTAAAAAATACTCTATTTAACCAAAGAAGTGAAAGTCTTCTACATTAAAAATTTAAATATTGCCAGGTGTGGTGGCACATGCGTGTAATCCCAGCACTCAGAAGGCTGAGGCAGAGGATCGCCATGAATTTGAGTCCAGCCTGGGCTACAAAGTGAGTTCAAGGCCAGCCTGTACTGCATGGTGAAACCCTGTCTCAGAAAGATAAATAAATAAATAAATAAATAAATAAATAAATAAATAAATAAATCTAAAATATTGATGAAAACAATTGAAGAAGATGCAAAAAAATGGAAAGACATCCTGTGTTCATTTATTAGAAGAATTGGTACTGTTAAATTTTCATTCTACATAAAATGATCTAAAAATTCAATACTTAACCAAATTCTAAAGACACCCTTCTCAGAACTACAGAAAACAATCCAAAATTTGTATGGACCACAAAACAAACAAACAACATACAAAAAACAAATGTCCAAAGCAATCTGGAACAAACAGAACAAAGTAAGAGGTTCTATTGGACCTGACTTTAAACTACAGTACAATGCTATAGTAATCAACACAGCATGGCAGTGTCATAAAAATAGATACATAGACTAGTGGGAAAAATAGAAACTACATAGAAAAATGGACAGCTTAGTCATAAATCCATACACCAATAGCCAACTTGTTTTCAACACTGTCTGTTCAATAAATGGTGCCAGAAAATTGGATATCCACATGCAAAAGAAAGAAAATCTACACCTATCTGTCATTGCTTAAAAAAATCAATACAGAATGTAGTAAGTCTTAAATGTAAGACTTGAAACGCTGGAATTTCTAGAATAAACATATAAGACAATTCTTCTGTATATTGGCAAAGGAAATAATTTTTCCTATAAGGTCCGCAAAAAGCAGGAACAAAAAGTAAAAATAGATAAGTGGTATTTTGTCACGTAAAAAGCTTCAGCACATTAAAGAAAATAGGTTGAAGAAACTACCTACAGAATGTGAGAAAATATTTTCAAACTGTTTATGTCACAAAGAGCTAATATCCAGAATGTATAAGGAATTCAAACAACTCAATATTAAAAAAAATGATGATAATAGTAACCCAATTTAAAATGGGCAATAGACCTAAATAGGCATTTTATAATGAAAACATGCAAGTTATGTACACAAAACAATTCTTAACATTGGTAGTTACGAGGGATATGTAAATGAAAACTACAATTAAATATCACTCCTAAAAGAATAATTATCAAAATGACAAACTATATGTGTGGTGAGGATATTGAGTATGGGGAACACTGGCATGGTGCTGGTAGAAATGTAAGTTAGTAGAAATTTAATGTAAGTTAGTAGAAACTTTTATGACTTAAGAATTAATTTTTGAATGTTTTCAAAAGAAGAAATGATGGATAGGTAACCACATAGATGCATTTAACTTGATTTGAACATTATGCAATGTATACATGAATCACAATCCATTAATCATTAATAATTAATATCATAATCCATTAATATGTATCTTTTGAAAATGAATTTAATTTGTAACTAGACAAGAAATATTAGACTAAAGGGGAATAATAATGAAAAACATGAGAATGGGCTAAATATTTTATAAATAAGAGTTGTTACTTTTATATTTTAGTTAATTTGTTTGGTTTGCCCTACTTTAGAGCAAAGCTGACCATAATATTATGGTAAACTCACTTAGGTGAGAAGTCTGGGAGATAGGTATTCCTACCCACTTACATGCATGAATGAAGTTTCATAGGAAACAAATCCATTGACTATCAAATACCAATGTTATCAGACTCTGTATCAGGTTTTAAAATGGTGATTCTCCATGCAAGATGTAAGATAAAATAAAATCCAGAAGAAATCATTTGTCCTTCTTCTGCCTTGATGATCACTGCATTCTGCATAAGTAGATAGAAGACAGATGATAGATGACAAATAGAGACATAGACATAGAAATGTGTATGCGTATACGTGTTTATGCACACACATATGAAGCTAGAAGCTACTATTTCAATATCTATGTATAGATTTCATTTTTACACTTTTGGTTTTCTTTTTTACTATCTATCTTTGTATCTCAAGCCAAAAAGACAAAATATATAAATAAAAAATCAAGTAATCAAATTCTCCTCAAATTTAGTCCTTAGTTCCTACAATAAAAAAATGATTAAAATTGTCCTGACTTCAACAAGGTTTCATTATTATCATAGTCACTGTTTTTATTATGTTTATGGACAGAGATAAAATAAAAACAAAATTTTTATAATTAATGCAGGTTTACAAGCTTCGTGGTAACACTATTCTAGGGCTCATTGAATACTTGTGCTTTAAGTTAGATGTATGAATTGTGACTTTGGAGACAAGTGGGTGTTAGAAAAACAAAAGATAAGGGTGTGGAAGTACGAAATAATGTAGGCGAAGAATGTAGGAGGGTATTTGTTTATACCAAGATCATAGAACACTTTAAAGAGTGGTAGAAGATTCATTCTGCACCTTCAACAATCTTTGTGGAAATCACCTAACTGGGTCACTCAGTACAATGGGTGTATTTTCTACTTTTCTGTTACTTTAGGAAAGAAAGTATTGTTGTATGAATATAGTAAGAGTTTTCTTGATTATGAAATTTTTTTCCTCAAATGGTTCTCTGTTCTCTAGTTCCTCCTTATCACACCTCTAACCTCAATAGTCTCCAGCTAGCACTATGTGTAAATCTCTTTAAACTTGCATTAAACTCTCTGCAGAATGTCTATCTTGCTATCAGCTCACTTGTCTCAAAGTCAGTTCCAAATTTTCAGTTTTTAAGGGTGTGTGCGTGTGTGTGTGTATGTTGTATATGCATGTACATATGTGTATGTTTGCTTATTGTTTTTTTGGAAATAGCCCACTTTTGATACGAAATTGTGCTCTGTGTTGTTTTTTTTTTGACCTGTTATATTTTACCCAAAACACTAATTGACTTTGATGGATGGCTCTGGGCTGTGATCTCGCAGGACATTATAGCCAAAATAATGGCTGAAGATTAGCTATGATTTGGAATCTGGTTTAAAGTGACTTACAAGGCCAATGAGTTTATACTTGTTGGCAGGAAAATTCTATTTTCCCATGGACCCGTCTATAAGAATGCTTCAATATGCTCATGTTAAAAAATCGGTTTGTTTTTTTTTCCCCAGACTGAGCAATTCAGGAGCTCCAGTTCTTCAGATGCCACACTTCATCAATTTGGTAGTATTGAATGTTCTAGTCTTCTGGACATATGTGTACATATGTTTGCTTCATAATCCTCAGGATTAAAGAAAATCGATGTCTAAAACAGATTCTAATCCTGTCCATTTTATTTTGCCAGAATATAAGAACACGGGTTTGAGTAAAATATGCCTTTTTCAGAGAGCAGCTTATATAACTCATTTTTAAAATGAAATTGTACTGATGGGCATTTTTTAAAGGTTAGGTGATTAGTATGATTATACATTATGAAAAGTAAAGCATATCTAAGAAAGTATCCTAAATTTTATCAAAATAGAATCTATCATAGCATATTAATAGATAAAACAATGTTAGAAGTTAAAATTCCTTTACATTTATTGACTTTGGATATTCTTTGAATAAGGCAAGTTATAAAAATAACTCAGAAACTATTTTAATGTAGCTAAAGGTTTCATTTTTAAAAAATCATTTTTTGCCTTTTTTTGGAATTCAATTTGAAATGTTCTTTTAAGTTTGAGTCAGCCCTGCATAATGCAGGGATTGAATATACCCTTTAAAGACACTTCCAACTCGGAAGTTCTTTGATTTAAATATATATATATATATATATATATATATATATATATGTATGTGTATTATTAGTGTCAGAGCTGCCTGTTTTCCTCTATTCACCCTATTTTTTTAAAGTGTAATAATTTAACCCTAAAGATACCAGGCTCAAATTCCAGCGCTTGAATGTAAGCAAGTTAAAGGGGACTTTCTTCTTTTCTGATGGAATCGACTCATTTTGCCATTATTCTCGATCGAATCTTGTGTTGTCAACTCTCAGAGGCTGGGCTTAGGACGTTTGTAATCCAGTGTCTGAATTTCCAATTCCATGCACACATTCCCCAGATTCCACATTTGCTTTCTAATAACTTTCCAATTACTCTTGCATGTTAAAATCACCCATCAACAGGAATGAGATCATGATTCCATTAGGACATTTATTTGTGTCTTCATTTAGAAATTTATCGGTACGCAACAGTTCACATATCCTCTGTCAAATTTACCTCTTTCTTCAGTTTACTTCCTACTTTTCTCTTCTGCCCATGTTGAGATTAGCATAATTAACTTGTTTTTAGCTTTGATTTCGGTTTGACGCGGTGTCCTGCCGACGCTTCCCATTCAGTCGCAGGTTCTGTGTCACTCTGCTCTGCAGTGTGTATTAGCACTGTGTATTTCCCTTTGCAAGGAGGAACTGACACCTAGATGGGTGAAATGACCAAAACAGCTCCATCTTTTAATTCATGGTACACGTATGCAGCATCTCCCTTCTATGTGCAGGGTGCTTCATTCATGGAACCTTTTTCAGGGGATGAGGAACAACTTTTCTGATTGGTAAAGGCTGGAGACCTCCATGTGTACTAGATTGCATTCCATCTTCTCTTTATTTGGAGGACTGGGTAGATCCAAATTTTTCTGGCAAATATACTCTGCAGGCTACTTTGGTATTCCACATTTGACAGGACTGGGTATGAAAGTTTTTCCAACATTTGGGTCTTGCGTCATTAAGCTCTCTTTGTTAGAGTGATGACTTTGTTGATAACAATACACAGTATAATAACTATTGTTGCTATCTTATTATTTCATTATGAAATTGTGTTGCATTTTTTCATAAAACAAAAAGTTATAAATAAAACAAGAACACAACCATTGCTTCTGTAGGGAAATGAAATTAGGGAGTATTTAGAAAACCGTGTTATTTCTGCTCAAGAGATTTCAACAATAAAGAGATTTTGAATATTAAAAAACATTCTTAAGCCACAATTTAAAATCTGTAACAAGCATATTTTGATAGCTAACAAGCCGAATAACTGATTTTCTTTCTTTTTTTGGGATAAAGGAAGGGCAGAGGCAAGGTATTGAATGGGCTCTCTACAACCCTAAACTTATCCTAGGTGAGGGAGAGCACAAACATTCATATCCTTCACATTCATTCGTTATATAAATTTCAGTCCTCCTTTTTTTTTTTTGGTGGGTACTGGGAGTCGACCTCAGGACCGTGCCTGCCAGCAGGCACCTGTGCCGCTGAGTGATATCACCAGCCCTTTTTTTGTATGTGGGTTCCAAGAGTTGAACTTGGGCCCTCGTACTTGCCAGGCAGGCGCCTAAGCCGCTGAGCCATCTCACCCGCCCATTAGTCCTCCTTTCGATTCAAGTGAATATTTCTCATCTCACCAATGATTTTTAAATAGTGACCATACTTTTTCTTTTATTCCCATTACTGCAGTGAACTGATGAATCCTTAATTTTATTTACCCTTCAACAAATTTTGAAGAGTTAAATAATACTTAATTTGCAGATGAGGGTTGAGGAGACATATTCATGGAGACTGAATTGTGTTTTCCAAAATATATACGTTGAAACTTTAACCCCTTGTTTGAATTTCTAGTCACAGGGCTTGCAAGGTGATAATCAAGGTAAAATGTTATTATACAAGTGGAGTAGGAACGTGATATGACCCCGTCTATACAATGAGAGGAGGAGGCATCAGATCTCAGCTTCAGTATACACAGAGAAAAGGCCCTGTGGAGTTGTGGTGAAACGCCAGCCAGTGACAAACCAGGGAGAGCAGCTTCCCCACAGACAGCCCTGCTGAGCCTCTAGTATGGTGAGGAAATACATATCTGTTGCTTAAGGCACGTGGTCTATAATATATTGTTCCTGAGTAATGGTTGAATAAATTATCTGGGATATCATATATGAAAACTAAAAGCTTATTGCCTACTATCCTTACAAATAATCTTTCTGCTGACTTTTGTCTATGTCAGGTTTCTACAGTTATTAGCCAAGTTATTTAAAGCAAGAGTTGAATGTATTTGACATGTTTCCTTCCCTTTTAAATACTGAACAGCAAAACCTGTCCTGTATCAGTTATGAAGCTCTCTGTTGCCTAAAAAATACATGGATGTATTATATATATATAATCTATGACATTAAAAAGATCAAAGTGCTTTAAAGAATCCCCTACATGTAAGTACCTTGATATATTTAATGATACTATATTAAAAGGATTAAAATTTATGTCAATTCATGGAGCGGTTTGCTACAAAGATAAAATAGCTACTACACAAGACGTTTTTAACTCAAAAGTCCATGAAATTTGGTGGAAATAAAATAGCATCTTCAGTTTTGCATAACATCTAACTTAAATTTAACATTTCCTTGCAATATAAATGTACCCAGCAAACCATACTAGTAGAAGTAGTAACTGCAATATTTTTCCCTATAAAAATCACTGGTATTTTCATATTTTTATGGTAGTTCTTATGAACTTTCCACATAGTGCTTAAATATTTTTCTTTTTAAGCCTAGATTTCCTTCAGAAAACAAAACCTAAGACAAGGGCTTATTGCACTCACAGATAGTTTGTTTTGGGAATAAGGTTGGGAGACTGGGGACAGTGCCGCTTAACTGTTGACACCTGGGCCCAGCTCCACAGGATGTTCTAGAGATGCGTCTGTTGGAACTCAGCTCTATTGGAGAAGCAGCTGCTTAGTGCCACATTACCTCCTGAACACTTCCAGGTCGTCTGTGAGAGAAGGCTCTGTGGCTTCACAGAGGTGTCAGAGAAAGTTCTGGAATGGAACCAATAGGTATCAAAGAAAGTTCTGGAGCACAAAGCAAGCAATATAGTTTTGAAGCTAAGGAAAGCCCCTGATTTCAACTTCTTGCAATTAGTTGTCACAGGAAGGACTGAAACAAAACATAAGCTAAGAAAACATGGCACAGAATAAGACAGTTGTCATCAGTACATCAGTTTGGAGCTAGGGATTTATGTAATATGCCTACTTCTCTCATTTGAATGTCAGCACCTGTAGGTCAGGTTAGTAATAGTACCTTGTTATGGCACTTAAAATAATTTTTCTATAGCTGTTGCACTTAAAAAACAAGTGATCTGGATACAAAATACTTTTATCCCTTGAGAATCTTGTGTCGCTCCACTAATTTTGGTCATTAAATATTACTGGATCTATTAACTTTTGTTCAATAACAAACTACCTCAAAATCTCAGTGACATACAGAATTAAATTCATTTTTAATGCATCTGCCAAATAGTAGAGAGTCCACTGATTTAGGTTGAGTTAATTTTGACAGCTCTAAGGATTTTGGTGGAGATAGGATTTACAGCCAAAGGTTGGCTCAGGTAGGCTGCCGAGGTTGGGCCAGGCTGGGGCAGCCTGCACCATGTATCACCCTTACTTTCTCCCAGAATCAGTCTGCTAATCCAGGTATACTTTTCTCAGGACAAGGGTATAAGTACAAGAGCAAAGGAATACAGTTATAAAAACATTTTTTGAAGCTGTAATCACATCATACTATCAACATTCCTTTGACCAATACAAGACATATGACCTACCCAAACTCAAATAATGGGAAATTATACTCTACTGTCTTATTTTTGGAAAACACAAAATTACATGACAAAGGACATAGAAAATACATCAATACTGAAATTTACCACACTAGAGCAAAGAAATTCCATGAAAGCCACACTTTTAACCTCACCTTATGTTTGCAGCCTAAAGCATTATTTTGTTGTACTTGAAATCCTAAAACTATGTTAAAATATTTATTGACCAGCTGGATCAACTTTCTTTGGAGTAACATTGTTTTCCCATATGTAATTTATTTCATTTTATTTTAGGATTTTTAAAACATTTGTCAGAGCAAAAATTGCACCAGAGAGTTAGTTAATTACAGGAAGTGAGAAAGATTGTGTTCCAGGCAATTGCAATTAAGGAATGGAGCGGCCAAAACTCAGCCTGAGCTACTGAAACAAAGGGTTGGAAAGTTTTAAGGCTGGATCCTGGTGATTGAAGGTCATCTGTGTTTCCTTATTGCCTTTCTCCAAAAACAAAAACAAAAAATTTATCCTGTTTTCAGGATAGAAGGTAAAGTTATGAGTCAGAGCAAGCTGAGGCAGAGGTTGCACCCTTTCTCTACTAGAACCAGGGACGTGGGGTGCTATCTTCTTTGATTACATTTCAAAGTGATGGATCTTGAGAAAGACATTGCTAGGTTGTAAAAGTCTTAAGATTTTAAAAGATTAACATCGCAAAGAGGCAAATGAATTATGTATAATTACAAGATTTCTAAAGCGAATAGCTAAGTGTTCTAGGTCAGGAAAAAACCTGTCAAAATTAAGCTGAGGCAAACCTCAAGTTGGCTGGATCAAATTATATTTTTAAATATTTTCTCTGTTCTAGTTACTTTAGTCCTCTCTGGTTTAGATTTTCCCCACCCCCTCCAATGAATCATGTACGTTTTTAAAGTTTAAAGCAAAAGCTTTCCTTCCATTTAAAAAGAGGTCATAGGTGGTAAAACATATTTTGTCAACTGTAAGGAAAACTTGGACTTTCTATAGTACAATGCTGTGAAAACTCTTTAGAGGAAGTCAAGAGTTTTGGAATAAGTATTTGAGTCAAGAGGAATGGCCTAAGACTAGACTCCTCAAATCAGATTTGGTGTCAAGTTTTCAATCCCATGGTGTGTGTACATTTTGTAGCAAATGCCTAAACAGAGGGCAAAGATCAATGTTTCCTTTTATGAAAATATCTCTGGTGCTAGCATGCACACATGTTATTTGCATTGAGATATCCTAATCTTGCGTTGTACTGTGACCACTTTAAAAAGCACATTTGACATTAAAGCACAACCCACAAACTAAAATACAAATAAAATATGCATTTTTGGTCTTTAGAAAGAGTAGAATAGCATGAGTTATTTATTCTCAGACATGGAGAAATCTCTCTTTTCTTGGGGCACTAGCATTTTATAGCTCTGAAAAAAATATATATGTATATAAATGTTATATTAAGGAATTAATAATTATTTCTCATAACATTGACAGGTATGATATACATCTTATAAACATCACAATACTAGGGCCTAAAATAATGTGACAGTGATTTTACTTTTTATTTTTCTTATTTATTTATTTATTTATTTATTGCTGAGCATCGAACAAAGAGACACTCTTTACCAGTAAGCTATGTCCCAGATTTATTTAATTATTTAATTATTTTTATTTCATTTCCAGACAGGGTCTCTTCAGGTTTCTGATGAGGGACTAGAACTCATGATTCTCCTGCCTCAGCCTTCCTCAATACTGGGATTTGCAGGCATATAAAATCACAATTGGAGAAGAGTTACTTTTCAACAGGTCTGTTCAACTAATAGCAATTTTGTTTGGCTCATTATTGTTTTGAATATATAAGTTGCATTAAGTAACCACCACTGCACTCTCTTGGTCCAGTGTTTTTCTCTTACCTTCTTTTGCTTTGTGAAGAAATCATCTGTATCTATATTTCTATCTATCTATCTGTCTATCCATCTAGCAGCTTTATTCATCTTCCCATCTTTCCTATCCTATAAAATGGGCTTCTTTTTTTCTGTTCTTGGTTTTCTCAATAACATCATAACCTCTCAAATTTTCCTTGCTTGTACCTGCCTGTTAATCCCCAAAACTAACGCACCTGATCCTGTAACTAAGTAACTCAAGTCACACCACCTTTGTTTTTTGCATGATTCCCTTCATTTGCCCCGATGTGATCATGTACTATAAGATTTGCAGCCCTACCCCTCTGGCTTCCTCTTCTATTATTCTAGTGAAATGAATCCTCTCCAGCTTCTCGTGCTTATGTGTCATTATTTGTACATTTCCAGTGTGCTACCTGCTTATCCTCTGACTAATCTCCAACTCTGCTGGTGGCCAACATCTTTATGTTCTTCGATTTGTGACTCATTTTCCCTGGGGTCAGCTCTGAACATTCCATTTAATACTTCAGTCTGCATGCTCCAGCTCTACCCTTCTCCCCTGCTTATACCTCTACCTTTACTTACCTTTCACTTATTTATCATTCTTGTTATTTATTATCTGACTACGGTGTTCTTATAGAAGTTGATGAAGTGGAGAAATCTTTGGCTCTTCAGGTCACTGATGCATCCTGGCATCTATGACAATCCCAGACACATAGAGTTGATGGCACTGTTGGCACTCAGTAAGCACCTGCACCATGAATGAATGCAGGCATACAAGGAATGGAAGATGGCAGACAACAGGTCTAAAGATTTCAGTTGGCCAATGCAGGGTCTCCTGAAAATTACTTTGTCCTGGACAAAGCAAACCTAGGAACCGAAGGGTGTTGAAAAGCAATGAATAAAGCAGAATAAAAGTTGAGTTAAAGGGAACAGAAGAAATATGTGCTGAAAAAACAAGTTGTTAATATATACTTTTTCCTAGTGGGTTGTTTACACTTAGGTTTTGGTAATTAAGACCACTCAGCATCTGTATCCAGATTCCAGTAATGACAATGAGTAGTGTTTCAGATGATAACACAGAAAATGTATTGAACTAAGAAAAGCTACTTGGAAAACTACTGCAAAATTTTCCATAACACTGGGGTTGTAAATTTGAGTAAAATATCGTAAAACTCGAATATCATTTATCTTAACATTTTTGTGATAACTGCCAATTTCTATATTATTAGTGTGGTCCAATTTGGCCAGCAGTATTTTGCACATGTGATATTTGGCTCTTATCATAGGAATAAGAACTATTTTTTTAATTGCTTGATCACACTATAAAAACTTTTATAAATGACATGCAAATATTTTTCTGAATTTATGTCCCATCACCATAACCACAAGAAACAGAATAGAATTCATACCAGTTTAAGTATGAAACTTAATTCATATATTTGAAACACATTTGTATTAGTTAAGAGAAGCATAGACAATTATTCAAATACAATATTTATACAATTTTTATTTAATTTTATTTTAGATGTCTACTTATTTATTTGATGTAAATTTTCTACTAAGAATATTCAAAGACCTGTGAGGAGACATGACAGTACATAACCATAAGAATTTCCCGTGTTTACCTTTGAAATAGACAAATAACAGTCAATCCTCCTAAACAGACAAAAGGGTCATTGCATGATAAAAGGTGATGGGATCTCTTTTTTATATTTGAATACAAGTGTTCTAAGAAGTAATTCTGTGAAGAAGAAGTAAAAGGGAACTTGCTCTTTCTTGTCTGGTGCTTACTAATCTGTAAAGCCATTTCTTCCTGATTTTAGACAGATAATATCTGTCAGCCTGATGCAGGTCACACTCCTGAGCCAACTGAATTATCCAGCTGCTCTCCTCAAAAATAGTAGAGCATTTTGGCTTAAAGTGGCTTCCTGTTAAACTGCAGGATGAATGAAAAGTGTGCAAACCAATAAAGTACTAAAACCCAGTAAATACGAGGTATACATAATTTAGAAATGAATGTTTTAGTGAAAATTTCTTTGTAGAAAATTTACTAATAGTAATTTTTCAGAAATGGAATGCTGGGTTGTGTTGCAGTATTCTTATTTATAATCAGCATTTATATGTTAAAATTTCTTTAAACTTCTAATCTGAGGCATAGATCAGTGTACTAGAATGCCAAAATGTTTTCGAATTCATGGATCAATGTAATAAGCTTAAACTTGCAATAGAGAAACAGTATACTTTATGTAATAAAGGCATTTTGTGCTATGAATCTTTAAATTAGTTTTATACTTTAATAAGTAAAAATTTACATACACTCAGGAAACAGTTTGTACTACTCCAGCTATAGCTAGTGATTTATCTTTGAAATTACTCAACTAAAAATACTGACTGATAATCTCAAACTGTATTCGAAATATCAACTGATTAATTATTGAATATTTATTAATAAATACACTGACATACTAATATTTTCAAAAAGTTAAAACCTCTAATTCTGATGTTGCATTAGAAGGTTTACATGTGTCCCATAATAATGACAGTAATTCTAAAATACCATAAATGGTAACACGTATTGCTCTTATAGAAAAAAATAAGCGAAAATTGTCTCTAAAAGAAATAAATTAGAGTAATGCATAGACAAAACTAGGATTGAGAAATGACTTTCTGAAGACAAGAAGTATATTTAATATTTAATTAATGTCAATATTTCTGAGATGTTGGAAGGAGACTATTATGAATATTACTGTAAGAAATATTTTGGTAGTATGTATTTCCGTTGCATCAACTTAGTATTACTTTTACACTTCAAACCACTAAATTAAGTTATTCAAATTATTACCTAATTTACTACTTTATATACCTTCTACTATCATAAAATGTCACTTCTAAAATGATTATGACATATTACTAGTAAGATGTTGACATGATTTTAATAATTGGTCAAGTATTTCTCAGGGTAAAGTTCTTTTAAACACTTGAGAACCAAAAACTTAGTAGCTGCATTAACAACACTACTATTCACAATTCTAGGTTAATATTTTACTCTTCCAGAAAGTTCTTATCATGCCTATAAAGTTACAAATAACTAGTCATGAAAATCTAGTTATTCAAACAATAGGACATTGAATTAGATGTCCTGGAGTACTACTGTCTTCTTACAACTTCACACTGCTCGATGAGGGTTACCCTGCACACTTCAACAACCCCACCCACCGAGTCTCCAGCGATAAATTATATCCCACATATTACCATTAATTCTCAACACATCGTTTTCACCAATTAATGTGATTCACTGTGATATTTCTGTACATGCATACATGGTGCGCTTCTATACCTTCCGCCCTTCTTCCACATTCTACCCTCCCTGCAACACTTTCCCAGATCTTGGAAATCCTTCCGCATATCTTTCTGTTCCCCTCTCCCCGACGCTTCCTGATTTCTAGTAACCACTCCTCTGTACCACACTTCTAAAAGGTTGACTTACTGGTTTCAATAAATCATTGAGAATCTGTGGTATTTGTCTTTATGTGTTTGCCTTCTTTCATGCAATGCAGTGTTTTCCAGTTCCACCCATGTTGCCGCAAATGACAGTATTTCATTTAATTTATGGCTGAGTAGTATTCCGTTGTGCAATTATACCACATTTTCCTTACCCAGTCCTGTGTTGAGGTGCTTCTGGGTCTATTCCATATTTTGGCAATTGTTAATAAGGCACAACGAATGGGGGATGCAAGAACTTTTATAGTGTAAAGATTTCATCTCCTCTGTGCCGCTATCCTATCATAGGTCTATCATTAATTTTTTGAGGAATCGCCATACTGTTTTCCATAGTGACTGTGCTAATTTACATTCTCATCAATGACACTATTAATTTTCTATTTGCTTTCCTCCATATCATTGGCAGCAGTTGTTTTTTGTTATCTTTTGTATAAAAGCTGTTCTAAATGGAGAGAGATGATAGCTCATTATGGTTTTGATATGGATTTATCTGATGATTAATGGAGTAGAGCATTTTCTCATGTATTTGTTAGACCTATATACATTTTCTTTTCAGAGATATTTTTAAATTTCTTTAGACTATTTTTAAATTGGATTTTTTCTCTTTTGGTGTTCAGCTTTTTGAATTCCTTGTGTATTCTGGATAACAATGTCTTGGCAGATGTATCATTTGCAATTATTTTATCCTATTATGTAGGTTGTCTCTTAATCTTGTTAATTATTTTCGTTTCAGGGTAGAAGCTTTTTAGTTTGAAATAATCCCACTTGTCTTTTACTTCTGTTGTCTGTGATTTTGAGGTCCGATGTAAAATATTTTTGCCCACAACATGTCTTGGAGTGTTCCCTTATGTATTGCTATAGTCATTTCATAGTTTTGGTTTTCATATTTATATCTTTAATTTTTAGTTGATTTCTGTGTATAATGAGAGAAAGGGATCTAGATTCATTCTTCTGTGTAATGATATCTAATTCTTCCAGCACTATATTGCAGAAACCATCTTTCTCTGCCTGCTGAAAGATAAAGTGGTATAACTGTTCAACTCATAAGATTAAGCAAGGGCTTTCTGAATGGAAGTCAAATTGCACAAGAAATAACAGCAAGAGTCAATAAATGGGATCATTTCAAATTAAAAACTTCTGCACAGTAAGTGAAGCAACCAACAGAGTGAAAAGACAACCTACAAAATGGGAAAAAGTATTTCCAGCTGCACCTCCAACAGAGTATTAATATCCAGAACATATTAAAGAACTTAAAAAATTAGAGTTGCCTAAATAAAAGACCTAATCAGAACAAAAATGAGGAACTGAAATGAACGACAATTCTCAGAAGAAGAAATATAAAAGACCAGTATATACATGAAAAAATATTCAACATCTTTGGCTATTAGAGAAATGCAAATTAAAACAAGTTTGAAATTTCATCTTACTCCAGAAAGAATGGCAATCAAGAAATCAAATAATGACAAATGTGCACATGGCTGTCATTAAAAGGAACCCTTCTATATTGCTGGTGGGAATGTAAACTAGTAGAACTCTTATGGAAATCAGTATGGATATTCCTCAAAAAATTAAAAATAGAAACTCCTTTTGACCCAGCTCTTCCCCTAATAGGCCTCTTCCAGAGAGAGTTGAAGACAGGATATCACAGTGATACACGCACACTGTATACAGCAGCACTGCTGGAGTATCGAACTCTTGCAAGCAGCCCGTGTGTCCACTAACAGACACTCAGATGATGTGAACGTGATATCTGTACCTACTGGAGTGCTCCTCTGCTGTACAGAAGGATAAATTTGAGTCATTTGTAGGAAAATGGATGTAACTTGAAAACCATGTTAAGTAAAATAAATCATATAGACAGTTTAAACATGACATGGTCTCTTCAGAAATCCAAAGTATAAATAAGGTAAAAAGCAAAATGAAAGATAGACAAAAGGAAATGAGGTGATGGATCTTTCACAAATGAGAAAGAGTCCAGGAGGTGGGGAGAAAGGGTAAAGGAACAACAACAACAAAAAAACAACCAAACACACAAGAAAATTGTACCAAATGAATGCAGTCATTATATACTGCGAATGTACTAATAAAAAATAAAAAGATAAAAAATCAGTTTGCTGTATGTATGCGGATTAATTCCTGGGTTCTCTGTTCCATTAGTCTACATGCCTGTTTTAATGCCAACACTAATTTACCTTAGTAACTATAGCTTGACAGCATGTTTTCAAGTCAGAGGTTGTGATGCTTCTCACCTCATTTCTTTCCATCTTTTTTTTTTCTGAGTCTTTTGTAATTCCATATGCACTGTAGGAAATTTGCAAATAGGCCTTCTCCTTCAACATTCCCCTCCTTGAAGCAGAGCCAAAATATTTTTATAAATACTTTGTCCTTGGTCTACCTGTTTCAAAAAAAAAAAAAGGTTCTGTCAAAGCAGTTAACTCCTTTCCTGTGGAGTCCTCGCTGCTTAAAAACAAACAAACAAACAAAAAAAAACAAAAAACAAAAAACATGATTAAGATTATTATTGATTTCCTTACTATGAAATGAATTTGATATAAAATAAAAGAACATTAGCAGTACTTTTTGTTCCGCTCAGCAGCTTGCCATATGGCAAACACACATTAGCAGACAATTAAGGGTGAAAAGGAATGGCTTTTCATACATAACACAATTACCTAGTGTGAAAACATTTGTAGAGTGTTTATGCACTCGGAAGACGCTGAAACATAAGCTATTCTCACAAGACATAAGGGATTTTGCAGGAAGCGTATAACCAGTATTCTCGTTCTTTTTAGAGATTTAATCAGTATGTTTTAAAAAAAGAATAACTAAGATTTAGATGGTTCTGGCCAGATTTTACTTACATTAAAATCGTCCGATTATAAATCAAGGTAAAATCTTCTAACTCTTGATATCCTCTGCAAATATCCAGAACTTGTCCTTAAATAAGTTGAATATACAAGGCTATGAGATTGTAATAATACCTGCAAAATTTAAATTTTATTATAAATATGTAAAAGTATGTCTTTATAGAGAAAAGAGCTATGCAATGGAAATATTAAATTCAAGTAAAGAAAATGATAGGCATCCTCAATGACTTGATATGCATCGAAAGTGATTACTTTTATGGTACAGAGAATTAACCCCATGGAGAGTACAGCTACACTCCCAGCCATTTTCTTCTATTTTTATTTTGAGACAGGTTCTTAAATTGCCCCAGCTGAAATTGAACTTTTGATCCTCCTGCCTCAGCCTCCCAAGTATCTGAGACCATAGGTCAGGGACACCACATACAGCACAAAACTGAGTTTCTAAAACTACACAATACAAAATACATTTGAAAAGTCACAGAACTTATCATTATGGAGCTGAACAACATTCTACAAACTGAATGGAGTGCTCAGATGAAGAAAGAAAACATTACACCTACTTTGAAAGTTCTCACATCCCCTCTCAGTCACTGGCTCTTTTCTAAAAAGATGTATAGGGCTGGTGAGATGGCTCAGTAGCATAAGCGCCTGCCTGGCAAGCGCATGGTCCTGAATTCGACTCCCGGTATCCACACACACACAAAAAAAAGATGTATAGTATATTTCAAAGACTAAACATAAAGCAATTAAATGACTATAAAATCTAAAGATCATGAGTACAGCACATATTATCTTATTTATAAACTTTCCTTACTCCTTTCACTAAAATCCATAGAGTTCTAAACTATACATTTGAGATGCAATAAATATATTTTTATTATGTAGGAAGAAAATGGTTAAACATTATGCCTATAATGTGTTTTCTGCCTTTCTTGGAGGAAATGTTCTAACAAAATGTGCATACATAGCTGTGATTTGTTTCTAAAGAAACTATTTAATGCTATAGCAAGCAGGATAGTCTTTATCTATCGAATGCTTCTGCAGGCTTTACTAATTTCCCTCTGTGCAGGTAGTAAACATGCTCGAGATACATAGACTTGTGCACCATACTTCCCAGCAGAATAGGCTAGTTGTCCCTTAAATTTTGAGTATGAACTGGGGACGACTGAGTGGCTTCATCCTATATAACAAACGCAGTTGCTGATATTTTTTATTTTTATTTTTTAATATTCTAGTCACAACGTGTCTAGTGTAGAAACGAAGAATCTGGAGGTCTCCAATTCCTGATGTAGATTCACCCCATTTGTCTATGCTTGTGAATACCTATAGCCTTGATTTTTTAATAAATCTTGATACCAGGTGTGTTAGTTTATTAAGGCTGCCATACTAAAGTACTACAAATTGGATTACTTAAAAAAAGAGAGATTTATTGTCTCAGTTATGGAAATACAAATACAAATATTGGCAATCTCATAGGGTCATCACATTTGCCTCTTCTAGCTTTTGGTGGTTTTTGTTGTTTCTCGGCTTGAAGCTGCATGGCACCTTTTCCTTGATCATCACACGGTACTCTCCCTGTGTGAATCTATCTTCATAGAGTCAAATTCTTACAGGGACAACAGCTCTATTGGATTAGGAGACCATATTATTACCATATGAACTCAAGTATTTGAATCTTCAATGACCCCTTTCCAAATAAGTTCACATTTTCATAGTAGAGGTTACAATTTATGACATCATTTTTTTTTTTAATATGTGGGTACTGAGAGTTGAACTCAGGACCTCGCGCTTGCCAGGCCGGCGCTTATGCCGCTGAGCTATATCACTGGCTCTATGACATCATTTCTGAGGAGTCTATTCAATTCATAAAAAGATCTCTGATTCGTTTGCATATGACTTGATCATTTGATCCATTTTATCATCTGATTATAAGCCAAAGAGGAGGATCACTTTAATTTTAAGCTGTAAAGTGGAAATATTAACATCTTTGAACAACTATATATATATATATATATATATATATATATATATATATATAGGATATGGTATTCATGGTAACTTATAATCTGAATAAATATATTTACAGTATTTTACTAATTACTTGAAGCAGGGGTTAAAACAAAAAATTGCACAAGTAACAAATTTGGGCTATGTAAACCAGATATAGGATCACATCTGGAAATAAGTCTTTATGTTTTGGCTTAATTTATCTTCTGATACAAATAAATATTATGGCAAAAAAATGGTAGAAGAAATTTCTTTGTGAGTTGAGTCATAAAAGCACTTAGAATATAGAGAACTGAGAAAGCAAAAGGAGTAAAACCAATAAAACTGGACTTGCTGCCATTAAAACCCACTGAAATACTGTGAGAATCATGCAAGAAAATTTTCCCAAGAAATAGGGAACTTAAAAATTACTTAGAATTTGTGGACATTCTATGGGCATTAACTTTCTTGCACTTGGAGCTGGCCTTATATGACTTCACAGTAGGCCCCCGTAGCAAGAGAAATTAGTCAGGCAGAGGTGCAGAAAGTTCTCAGCATGTATGAGACATCTTTGCAAACTTGCCCCAATATGGTCAAGTATATAGAACTGGAAAATCGCCAACTTGTGCTACATGAGATTCTTGGTAGGGTGTTAACTTTGCTTTGAATTAAAATTAGGGTGAGTCAGTGTTAGTATCTACCAAGGGATCCCATCACAGAGGCAGAATAAACCAAAATTCTTCATCTTTTTTGAAGGGTATGCTCCATTGTACTTTCTGAAAATAAATATATTTGTGATCAGAAGCATAGTCCTTTCATAAGCCATCTACCCTCAGGGGCTAAAGAGGGAACTGTTTTCTGCATGTGTATTTTCCCATCAATATACATAGTCTGCCACTCTTTTTTTAAACATGGATAAAATCCATCACATCTATTAAAAAAATGGACCTTAATGAGAAGTAAAGGCAGATGGAACTAATAAAGTTTTCGAGTACATAAAGGAGTCACAAACTAGGTGTGGTGAATTTGCATCTCAGGTGACTTAGACCACTTAATACTTCACAGCGCAGCAAAACAGGTATAAAACTACACTACCTAAACTAGACTACCTAAATTGTATCGAATGAAGCAGGAGGTATTCATGTGACAGAAATAGAGTGCTAAGGAGAAAAGCTAAGATGTGGAGATTTTTGAGAAAATTATGGAATGGGTGTCTACTGCAGATATATTTGGCAGTTACTGCAAGATCAAAGAACTCTTACGTTTACATACTGACCCAGAATGTCTAGTGCCACAAGGCGCAAACAGCACTTTCTTCTCTCAGGTGAGGTACACATTGCCCTATCTATCATCTATTTTTCTATGTATATAAATATCATCTATCAATCTCTCTGTCATCTATCTATCGTCTATGTATCTATCTACAAATGTATCTATGTATCTATGCATATATCTGACATCTATCTATCATCTATCTATTTTCTTTTGAGACAGAGTCTTACTATGTTGCCTACGCTGGTTTCACACTCTGCCTCAAGTTAACCTCCTGCCTCAGTCCCCTGAGTAGTTGGGTCTACGGAAACATGCCACTGTGGCCAGCTCGCCCATAGTCTTCAAAACTTGTACTCCTCAAGAAATAATGTGGAGTGTGCAGTGTCTTGTAAATTACTTGGCAAAATAGTTTTCCAAGTAACTTGTTAGGCTGCCTCATCACTGATGTACGTATTTCAGCAACTGAGCAAGGTTCCTGTTGCTGGAATCCTGTGCCTCAGGCAGAAAGGTCACCATTTACGCATGAAGTCTCAAGCATCTGTAGAGCAGTGAAGTTGTGAACGTGTTGAACCGGTGTAAACGATAAGTCTGGCAGAGATTCAAAATGGTTTTTGACGCTGCCGAAGTTTAATTCAACCACTATATTTTGATCAAGGTTTCTTTTCAGCACCAGAAACAGATAATGAGAGAGAACTTTGGAGACTAATTCTCTAAAGAGAAGCTTTGGTTTGTTGGAAGAGTCTCAGATCTGAAATACACCTACACGGTAACCTAGATTTTGCTAAAAGCCTGCTAATGCCTGGTTTCCAACTTATTACTAAGCAGGGAGAGGGTGGCTGGAACACGGTGTGTGGTCTTCCAGTGGCCCTACAACCTGTTCCCTGGGATGGTAATACATACTATGCGGAGAGTAATGGGGGCATTCAGGTAGTCCCTGGTGGACGCCGAAATATAATGATGCCAAGAAAAGACAGCTTTATGGATAATTTCAAAGAGATAATGTTATTTGAGTGTGACTTTATTAATGTTATCAAGAAACCACAGATTTTTTAGCATATGGTTAACTCTCGCATAAGTTCGATGCACGTACCATTAAAAATTCAAACTCAATTTACTTCGCCATTTTTTTTCCTGTGTATTTGTTGTTTTGTGGAGTTGGCCTACGGAGATTTCTGTTAATAAGTAAATTCATTCAACAATCTGTTTTTTGAGAAGCAACATGAAAAGAGTTGGAAGAAAGACAAGTTGTATTAGAGCTAACTATATCCTTAAATAATTCATGACAAAAATCATTGTATATTGTCCTAGATTTTACTTGAAGACTTATTTAGTTTAATCAGTGATTACCCTTCTTACTGAACTTGAAAGATTTTGATACTTCTGCACACCTAAATAACTTTCATATTTTGAAAGGACAGCCTGCTATATGTTTTTCTTGGCTGTTTGTTATCTGTTTCTAAAAATTACCAGTTTCTACTTTGACTTGTCTCCTTTCTTAAAGGGAAATACTATTAACATCTGGTATCTATGTGTTTTAATCTTGTGCTAAAAGAAATTTGTGCATATAGTGTTCCTATTCTCTCCATTATAGTTACTTTTCATAACAGTTTGAAATTCTATTTCATTACTGTCAGTTTGACCTGATGTGCAGAGGGCTTATGAGGAACATGACCTAGAGATTACTTATCAAAGAACAGTTTCTCATGCCATTGAATAAATACACACTTTGGAGATATCACAGAGACAATATTGGACTTTTAACTTACATTGATATGAATTTTATTTAGTGGGGCAATTATTTACCTTTTAACTATAATACTAACTTTACCACTTGCTAGTATGCCAAATATTGTGAAATGATATATTGAAAACTACAGCTTTATCTACTTACTGAACAGACTTCACCGGTGAACATTTCCCTCAATGTGATACT
Source organism: Erethizon dorsatum (assembly GCA_028451465.1). Taxonomy (NCBI): domain Eukaryota; kingdom Metazoa; phylum Chordata; class Mammalia; order Rodentia; family Erethizontidae; genus Erethizon; species Erethizon dorsatum. Next base: position 127,538,484 of record CM051826.1, on the reverse strand, counting down.
GTGTTTACCACTGGAAAAAAATGAGAGGCCTCTTTTGTAGCAAACCCATGCTAAGTAACTTTATGTATTTTGTGTCATTGAAACTTTATCATAAATCTCAAAAATAATTGTTCCTGTCTTTCTCACATTAAAAAAAGAACCCTAAAGCTTAATGAGATTAAATCAATTCTCTAAAATCACAGAAGTAGGGAATTTGGATCAATAACTTAAAACCAAGTCAGTGGACTTCACACATCTTGCTTTTTTTTTCTCTTTATGTGGGTACCGGAAACCTAACTCAGGACCTTGTGCTTGCCAGGCAGGCGCTTATGCCGCTTATCGGCCCTTGTTTTGTTTTGATAATTTCATTGTATACAGTTATTTGAACAAGAGTCTTAGGAAATTATAATGCTACTTTTATTCTATCATGTCTATTAATGAGTACCTAGTAAACATGACATTTCATTTCTCCTTTTGAGATAATACGTGCATTTAAGTAACATTTTTATTTTCCTCTTTAAAAGGTGTATTCACTATTAACATGGACATAATCCTATCTTTCATTTGGTTTAACATGTTGTTGAAGTTTCTTTTTTTTTATAAAACTTCTTTCTGAATATCTCTACCTGACATTGGATTCTTAAATTCACACTACACAGCATTAAATGATTACAACACAATTTTTTATTTTTATTCTTTATTATTGTTATCTTAATTTAAACATTCATGGGAAATAGTGTGATAATAGTATATATGCAAAAGGATGCCATTTAGTGTTAGTTTTCAGTAGTTTTATACAATAATTTTAAACCAGATTTATGGAATTATTATTGGCATACAGTAAAATACATAGATTTGAAGTGTACAAAGTGTGTACATCCATATATTATAGATTAATATAGATAATTTAATGTCTTCTAGTTTATAGCAAAAACAGTCTTAATTTTTAAATCATAAAGTGCACATGCTATATTAAAAAAGAAGAACACAGGTATATTCTACGGTATTTTTAGGGCACAAATGTTACCAATTCTACACAACTCTTTTAAGACAATATAGACACAGGGAACAACTCTACCTTATTTTTTGAGGTCAGCAGTGCCTTAATACATTAACGAAGTAAATGTATTGTAAGAACAGAAAATTATGAACACAAGTCTTGAAATCCTGAACAAAATATTAGCAAATCACGTTTAGCTTGTGTAATGAATAGACTTTTAGATCAAATGGGATATATTCCAAGTCTGTAAGGCTGCTTCAATAATTGAAAATCAGTAATTTAAATCAAGGACATCAACCAACTAAAGAAGAAAAATGGCATACCAATAGATTCATAAAAATCATTTGGCATAATCTTAACATTCTTTGTGATTTTAAATACACAAATATAAATATAAACAGAATAAATGCAGGTGAATTTCTTCAAATTGATAAAAAAATCTACGAATAATATATACCTAAGATCATACTTAAAGGTGATAAAAGAGATACTTTTCTCACAAAATTGAGAATGAGGTGAGAACAACCTGTTGCATCACTTCTAGTTAACATTATGCTTGAAGACTAGGTGATGAAATAAAAAAATTAAAGAAGATTTTTTACTGAAAGAGCAAAATAAAACTATTCCTACCTGAGGACATGGTTGTCTATATAAATAAAGAAAAATTAGATAGGAACATCTGGAACTAGTAACTGATTATAGTAAGGTTGCAGAGTGTAAGATAAATATAAAAAATTCAAACAATTTCTTTTTTTTTTTTTTTTTTTTTGTGGGTACCGGGGGTCGACCTCAGGACCTCGCATGCCAGCAGGCGCCTGTGCCGCTGAGCGATATCACCGGCCCTTTTTTCGTATGTGGGTTCCAGGAGTAAAACTCAGGACATCACGCTTGCCAGGCAGGCGCTTACGCCACTGAGCCATCTCACCAGCCCCAAACAATTTCTTATATAGAAGCAACGGTATATAAATTTTGATTTATAATTTAAAATAACACTATTTGCTTTAGCAATGGTATATAAGGATTTAAAATTGAAAACAACACTGTTAACATTATCACCAAAAAATGAAATACAGAATCATAAATCTAAAAAACAGATCACTATGAGAAAAACTAAAAACTCTGATAAAAGAAGTTAAAGGAGACCTAAATTAATGAATATATGTCCAAATACATGAGTAATTAGACTCATTTTAAAGAAGTAAGTTCTTTCCATGTGATCTACACATTTATTTCAATCTCAATCAAAATTTCACTAAATGGTTTTATGGATATTGGTAAATTGACTTTAAAATTCACACAGATAAGTAAAAGGCCTAGACTATAGGCCCTAGAGTATCCAACACAATAATGAAAAGGAAAAATTTGAAGACATGAATTTACTTTGGGAGTTTTTATGACTCTATGGTACACAAGACAGCATGATATTGATGAAAGAATATCCAAGTAGATTAATGGGAGACAATATACTCACACAAGTGCAATATATTATTAATCTTTAAGAAAAGACAAGCATTTTCAGCTTTTCAATCAATTGTCAACATATTATGTGGGGAGAACTGGACATAATATGAAAATTTATTCTAGACACAGACTTTACACTTTTCAGAAATAATGTGTCATAATACATGTATGTAAAGTTCAAAATTATAATCTATATATGAAAAAAGATAAGAAAAGAATGTATATTCTTTGAGCTTGTAATGGTGATTCTATATATGACACCAAAAGTATGATTCATGAAGAAAAATTTGATGATGAAGATTATTAGCAGTAAAACTACTTCTCTATGAAAAATAATTATATAAAAAATGAGATTGGGTGTAAGTATTGTATTTGCAAAATAGTTTCCCTTTTCTTGTAATATTTTTTATTTGGTTTTGGTGTTAGGATAATATGTTAAAGGAGTTGTATAGAAAGAGGTATTTAAACTAATCAATGCAAAAATTCAAAACCTCATGAAAAAATGGAAGAGGGTACAAGCAGACACTTCCATGGGGAGATATATAGATAGTGAATAAGCACGTGGAGATATGCACAAGAGAACATTTAAGGCATAAGATCAAAAGTATACGTAGAATCTAAACATATTAATCCCATACATGTAGAAAGTAGAATGCCAGTACAAAAGGCTGGGCAGGTTAGGAAGAACTGGAAGAAGTGGAGATGTTGAATAAAAGATGTGCACAACGCTAGAAGGAGTGAGTTCAAGAAATCTATTGCATGGCCTGGTGACTATAACTAATATTATATTGTATGCTTTAAAATGCTAAGTGAAATTTAAGTGTTTGCATCACAAAAATGAAAACTATTTGAGGCAATCTATTTGTTCAAACAGCTAGATGTAACTATTTCTCAATGTATATATTCAAAACATCATGTTTTACATGATTAATACATATAATTTTATGTCAATGAACAATAAATAAATTTGCAAGACAATAATATTTGTCCACCGTAGCAAATTCATCTTTTCCTATCATAGAAATATGTGTTAATGTAGTTTCAGTTAGCCAATCTAAACTGCAAATTCAATTTCAATTAGAGGTGTCATGGACTATAGCAATATTAGGTGTTATATGTGATAATGATTGTTTATAGTTCAAAAGGAAAGAACAATTCACAGTCAAATATATGTTCTCCCTGAATCTTCAAAATGCTTACGTGAAATGACACCTGAACAAATATCTTACTCTTATTTTTAAATTTTTAATTTGTTTTCCTTAAATGAAATATCAATTAGTTATTGGGAAGTTTTCACAACTATAGCTTTTTATAGTTTTAGTCCTCATTTATAATTGACTGTGTTTCTAAAACTGACTGTTCAGGATTAGATAATAGGTTCTATTTAATGGATAATCACCTATGTTAGGTCTAAGGGTATTACCAAAGAAGGAACATAAATCGTGGTACACATAAATTAGATATAAGAAGAAAAAACTGCAAAAAAGGAAACTTAAAATCTTAGTCAAGATCATCTCATACATCCTGATACTGTAGTTTTGCTTTAAAACTAATAATAAATTATTCACTTCCCAAATTATTTGTATGGAAAAATTTATATTTCATGTATTTTAAATATGTATTTTAAATATATTTTTGTTATGTAAAATTAAAATGGACTATAGTCAAACAGCTAGAAAGTTGTAAATTTTTACCCTATGAATATAAATTTTTGTAATTATTATTCTTCATAAGGAAATAATTTAGATATTACTTTGAATCTTTTACATTCGGAGTCTATATAGGTTCATAAATTAAGGAATGTAAGAGATAGAAACAATCATTTTTAAATTAAGGTACAATTTACATGAAGAAATACTATTCCATAGATCTTAAATATCACACAGAACTACTAAGAAGTATAAGATTTCCATCACCCAAAACAGTAGTTAAGGTTCCTTTCTCAACAATCTAAAAATATTAAGCAAATGACTCTTTAATTCCTTCACAAATTATGGTTGCCAGATTTAGCATTACAACACATCAATGGCATATTATACAATCCTTGGTGTCAATCTTTTTCTCAGTATAATTTCGTATTTTTATGATTCCTTGTATTTTGTGTATCACTAGCCTGTATTTATGTAACTGAAAATTCCATTATATTTATATCACAGTTAGAGTATGCATGATCTAGCTAATGAAAATTTGAGTTTTCCTCCTCAGTTTCAGACTTCTATGAAGATTTGATATGAGTCATTTTATGAATGTCTTTTCCTTTATCTTATGCATACATCTAGATACAAAATTAATACATCAAAGTGTAATGAAGTGTTTATCTTTGTTAAAAAATAAAAACAAATCTTCCAGATTTTATAAATTGGTGGTCTCATTTCACAATTCATTATCAAATTTAAAAGTTGTTGTTTCTACACATTGTCACCAGGTGTTGATGTTGTGGACCTGCCTCATATTTGCCTTCAGGCTGTACATGTAAAGTCAGAAGAGCTGGACGGGAAAAGAGACCAAGTGTTCGAAAGAGGTCTGAGCTCTCAGGTGTTCAAGTGCAAGTTTTAAAAAGAAAGTCAAAAATGGAAAAGTGAAGACTTTAATCAGTTACTGCAATGCTACAGGCACAAAATTGGAGAAAGAAACAACTTGCCTGATACTCATTTCCCACAGAATGGCACACAGTTTGAAATCCAAGAAGACTACCTCAGACATGAGGTTTTTCTTACAGATGGGGGACCCTGAATAAGACTGTGGCAGTTTTAAGAGTGTTGGGGAGTTTGTGGTTAGAAGACGAGAGGGAAGGCCCGGAGTTGGAAAAGGACTGGGTATTGAGTCAGATTGGGGAAAAGCATTGTCTCCTCTCCCTGACCATAAGAAGCTCTCAGGAGAAGCACCCGCTTCCCAAGGCCTCAGATACAGACTTCTAGGAATGAAGCCACTGAAGCTAGGACTGCAAATAGGCTAAAGCGTGGACAAGCAGAGGAGCCCGAGTGCTTAACAACAACTCCCTTTAAAAGAAATATGCTCCCGTTGGTTGTGCGCCAAGTCTGACAGGCGGAAGTAGCTCACCCTCCTCCCTGGGAGCCCTAACAGCTAAAGACCTTCTCAGTGCCAATGTTTAGGCCACAAAAACCAGAGATAGGTTCACAACCTGGACCTAGACTTCTCATAAAGTAGAATCTCATTGGCTTATTAATGTGCATTTCCTCATAACTAACAGTACTGAGTACGTTTTCATGTCTTCACTGGCCATCTCTTCTTTTACAGACATCAAGAATTTTGCTCGTTCTTTTTTTTTTTTTTTTTTTTTTTTTTTGTGGGTACCGGGGGGTCGACCTCAGGACCTCGAGCGCCAGCAGGCGCCCGTGCCGCTGAGCGATATCACCGGCCCCTTTTTTGTATGTGGGTTCCGGGAGTCGAACTCGGGCCCTCGCGCTTGCCGGGCAGGCGCTTAAGCCGCTGAGCCATCTCACCGGCCCGAATTTTGCTCGTTCTTAATTGCATTGCTATTTTATTTTTATTACTGAGTGGCAGAAGTTCTTGAACATGAAAGATGCAACTTGTCAAATATATGAATTGTGAACATTTAGTGAACAGTCTCTTTTCCCTATCCATTCTCTTAATAGTGTCTTTGAGCAGAATTTGCAATTCTGATAAAATTTTGTGGTTATCTCTATATTCTACTAGGAAATATTTACCATTTCAATATTTAAAGTTCATTTGTTAGCAACTATCTAGCCATCTTTTATATCTAATTTGATATTTATTTTAATTGCTATGATGATATATTATATTTAAATTATATATGTATCCATCCTAATTAATTGCAGTTAGAATCAACCCTACCATTTACTAGTTGCTTTAGATTTACCTCACGAAATTTTTGTTTGATATATGTATAATTTTTAGTAATTCCTCAAAGAATTTCAATTTATATTAACAATTTTATGCAATGTTCCTTGAATTAGTATTATACCAAGTAATTTATTATATAAGAATAATAACAGTATAAATCATTTATTTTTGTTTATTTTTGTTTATCTGGTGTTTTTGTTACTGATACTTCTGTGTATGTAAAAAAGCTTTAAATACATGGTGATTATTTTTGCTTTAATTTTTTAATTACTTTATAAAGAAAGCAAAATAGAATAAAATAATAATTTATACTTATTAATATAAATACTGTTTTCAGCATATTTATGTTGTTTCTAGTATTTTAAAGATTCTATTTGGTGTCATCTTACCTCAGGCTGACAGATATTATTTAGCATTTTTTGAAAATCTGGACTATTATTATCAAATTATGAGTTCTTAATCTACCTTCAAATACCTTTTTTTTTTTGTGGGTACCGGGGGTCGACCTCAGGACCTCGCGCGCCATCAGGCGCCCGTGCCGCTGAGCGATGTCACCAGCTCTTTTTTTGTATATGGGTTCCGGGAGTCGAACTCGGGCCCTCGCGCTTGCCAGGCAGGAGCTTACGCCGCTGAGCCATCTCACCGGCCCTAAATACCTTTATTTTTAACAAAATTTTTCACCTCATATTAACTGTAATTTCATATATTTTTTTCCCCAGCACTTTAAATGCGCTGTCCCATTGTGTTCTTTCCTTAGACACCAAAGTCTGTCCTGTGTGCTGGCCAAATTCTGGAAAAAGTTTTTCCTATAATCTGTCCAAGTTTATGATTCTTCAAAAGATAGTAATCTGGCAAGAGATAAAGTACTTTGACAAATGCCTTAATTTATCCTTACTGCTACCAAACATTACATCTCTTTTTAGTAGTTTCCTATTAATTTATATGAATAAAAAGTCTCATACTATAACACTATACTTGGCTTAACAATAATATTGGAGCAACATTTTCCATTATAAATTTATTATCAATCCCTAAAAGGTAATATGATTTTTATACAGCTATTTTCAGGGTCTGGCTACCATTACCTTCAATAATTACTAGCTTTTGAAAAACTATTGTTTTTTAAGTGTTGTTCAACTGTTATCAATTCAATCAAACTCAATGGTGTTCATTCTGCGAAAGTTTATCAGCAATAATTGCAATGTGCCTACGTGATTGACTTTTTCTAGAGTAAGCACTTTTTTGCATCATAGGCATGGAATACGGTAATATTATACTATTTCTACAGTAGATATTGATTCTTGGTGTCTCAGCAACTGCTGAATTAAACTTATGGTAATACCTTTCTGATGACTATTAAAGCAATAAAAATTAACATGCATTTTACACTTTTTAATGTTCTGATAATTATACAATTTAGCTAGATTAATAGCACTTCTTCAAACATTGGAAATTTTACCGAGTTTTGCTGTCTGCCATCTTTAGTTAGGTCTATAGAAGAGATATGTTGAAATTGAAAATTATTGGTTCCTGTACAATCTAAAAGAAGCCCCCAGAGACCAAAACAACTTGAACAAAATAATCATATTCTGGACATTTTTTCAGAAGAAATCAAACTAGATATTAAAGGAGTTAAATAATTTGTGGTAAGAGTTTCCCCAAGACATTACAAACTCATTTCTATTCTTAATTTCAAGTCACAGAGGAACTCTTTTTACACTTCGCTATTCATAGTTCCCTACAACTCCATTTCCTCCCGTTCTGTCAGATTTCTCCCATCACTGCAGCTTCGTGGAATGTCCTCAGTTCACTTGCCCCAGGTGAACATCAAAGGATCTCTCAAGGCTTAATAATCTTTGCGGCAGAGCTGACATGTTTTTACCCTTTGCCACCAAACAATTGTGCTATGCTCAGTATATTTTAAAAACATATTTTTTCTCTTCTTCTCCTTCTCTTTTTAAATTTTATTTTATTGGTACATTTTGGATATGCATAATGATCACATTCATCGTAGGTAATTTGTACCTGCCTGTGGTATATCTTGCTTGTTCTTTTTTTTCCCATTCCTCTCCCCACCTTTCGAGAATAAAAAACCTTGATGGTTTCTTAAAAAGTATAGAGATGAAACAATTTCCATGCTGGTCTGAGTAGGTGTTCAGTATCTAGTAATAACCATGCCAACTTGCTGTATCTCTGCAAATCCGCTTTCTCAACTGAACATGAAAGATAATTCCTGTGTCTATTTATAAGTATTGCTCTGAAGATTATGTGACATATTAAATACAAAGCACCTGAAACGGTAGAAACTCAGCAAGTCCGTGGTAAATGTTACTGCACTGTTTGAGAGGCTCACTAGGTGTCTCCAGTTTCTTTCGCTGACTTTTCAAACTGCAATTAATCACCCTAAAGTTAAGATCACAGATAACAGATGAACAAAATCAAAACTGCTCAGGTTATTTACATGAGATTTGGTAATATCTGCAGTGACCAATATAAATCATTTAGTTTTTATGAGTTATATCAGAATTCTGAAATACAAATTATTTCACATAAATATGGCTTAAAGTACAACTCATAATCATCATTTAGTCATGATTTCTGAGTAAGTTCAACAGTTGATTCAAGGAACAAGGGAAATACTGGTATGAATCTACTTAAAAATTATGAGAGCAAACAATGATCACAAAAATAAATTGCATTTTCCCATTTAGTCATAAAATATTTCAAAGCTTCTTGTTATGAGACATGTTCTTTTTAGGTAATTCTAGTCAATGAAGATTGCCATAATTATAATGTTCAAAAAGTAAACTGATTGAAAACCCTGGACTTCAGTTAGATATTCAGAGAAAATTCAGGGAAAATCGCATTGGTGGAGGAGGGAGAAGGAAAAGCACTTCACTCTCAAGTAAAGTTTCCTAATATTTTTTTTAACTTCAACACAAACATAAATATAAGTGACATGAAAGCACAATCCCATCAAATGATTTTCTGATTTAATATTGTTAGGTTCTAGACGAAAAGTAATTTTTTGGCCCCAGTTGAAACCTTCACTGCCAGGCATTTCTTTAGCACAAAATGTCCGTGTTGATGGGCAATGCTGCAACATAGCTCAGAGGAGAGCAGAAACAATTTCCTGCATAAATAGATTATTTTAGCCTGCTTCTTTCACTTCAAGTGAACATGATTAGCCAGATGAAAGGCAGAGCTAAAATTGTTCAAAGGGCCTCAAGAAAGTCAATAATGGGAACAAATTAACTGATTATGAAAGGAGCTAATTTTTGCCTTCTTAAGAACCACTCTTTTATGTAAGGTCTATGAATTTATCAGGCATCTATTTGGGGATTATCTTAACAATAGATTAGAATGAATAATTTATTAAATATTTATAGGAAAAATAAATTATTATTAATAAGCTCATTAATTTGTTTTCAGGTTTATTTTTCCTACAGTTTAATGAACAGAAGATTACAAAGTTCAGGAGAACTTGTTTAATGAAAATATATGTTCCTTGAGACATTTTTAGGTAAATGGAAGCACATTGAGACCATATTTCTAAGTGAAGTAAATCAGACACATGGGTTTCAGATTTGCATTGTTACTCTTGTGTGAGAAACAAAAGATAAATGGATGATAAGGACAAAAACGGATGATAGATATTGGGAAGCAGGAAAAGGAACAAGGAAGGGGAGAAGGGGAAATGGAAGGAAGGGAAAAGGGAAAAAAGAATAAAAGGAAAAATGGAAACAAAGCTTTTGTAAATAAGGAGAAGAAGAGGGGTTGAAGGGAAGGGAGGGGAATGGGGAAAAAAAGAAGAATCAAGATATATTGTGCTCAGGTAAAAATTCCCTATGATAAATGTAATCAGTATGTATATCAATAACGTACCAATAAAATTAATTTTAAAAATATGCGTTCAGCTTTTTCAAAAAGATTTTTGACAGTCACTAGAATGTGTGAAATTAAAAATGTTTGCCCGATCTGTACCCATTAACAATGATCCGTGTACTCTCTTAAATCCAAATGGTGATGTTTGTTGTTCACCAGGACTAGACCTCTGCTGGATTCTACTAGAAAATCTTACCTCAGGCTCCTGAGTAAATTATCATTTCTCAAAATGACTGTATATGTTTCTTACTGTATTGTGGTTTATGTATTTATGAAATTGATAAGGCACAAATGTTTAAATGGTTATAATCATTGTTGCCCTAATGATTCTGACCATCAGAAATTTTTCACCATTGCTATATCGAGTCAATAGTGAGTTTTAGTTTAGTCTTGTTACTTTCGCTCCTATTTAACTTTTTATCTGTGTATATTTGACCCTGTGTAGCAGAATGGAGGTTTACACTCTCTGCACTGGTAGAGCATGGTGCAGTGCTCTGCAGGTATCCCCTTAACTGCCACCGTGGTGGATTCATTCCCAACACCAGTACATACTTTCATAAGCAAAGGCTTCCTGCAGGCTGCCGAATCACAAATACACAGCACTAGAATTGATCCAGCAAATGCTCCCTCTAGAAAGCTGCTGTGAACCAATAATCCTGGGATGAGGGAGTGTAAGGACTTTGCTCTTTTGCTACAAACAAGGTAAAAGGGTCACCCAGTCACCGAGACTAAATTTCCTTGGGAGACTGAATCATGGTATCCACTGGGACACCAGGCTTGCCGATAGTTCTGTTTGGCTCCCCTCCTTTTTTTTCTTTTTTCTTTTTCTTTTTCTTTTCTTCTTTTTCTTTTCTTTTCTTTTCTTCTTTTTCTTTTCTTTTCTTTTCTTTTCTTTTTTCCTTCCTTCTCTCCTCTTCGCTCCTCTTCTCTTCTCTGCTCTTCTCTTTTCTCTTCTCTTCTCTGCTTTTCTCTCCTCTTGTCTTCTCTCTTCTCTGTTTTCTGCCTCCTCTCTTTTTGTTTCAGCCCTTTCTCATCACTAAATTTTCCTACATGAAAGCCACTTGCAATGGAAAGTCTCAAAATATAGTTCTATGGCATCCATTTGAAAACAATACACAAATCCAAATTTCTTCTTTTCTTTCTTTTGTAAACAATAAATATTCAAATTAACACCATTTTTTTTTTTAGATGAGGTCTTGCTATTTTGTGCAGGATAAACCTGAACTTGTGACCCTCCAGCATCAGCCTCCTTTGTATCTGGGATTATACCATGGCCAGTACCAACTCTTCTTTCAGCTAGAAAAACCTTCAGAACCCTGGTGTTGGTTGTATAAAGTCACAGATAGAAGGAATCGAATAAAGGAAACAGCAGCCTAACTCTACTTCTTTTTATGTAAATGAAATTTTATTTGTTATTTTAGCTGAGTATTTAAGTATTCTCAAATAGTTCATGGCTTTTGGAGGAAAGGTGCCATATTTCCTACTTCTTTATCTTTCTGTATTGCGCTCTATAATGTGAAAAAAAGGCAACAATAATAGTAGGTATGTATGGAGAAAATATTATTTTCAGTTATTATACATTGTATTCTCATAAGTAAAAAGCACTTCAGATATTACAAAGTGCTATCTCTTTCATACAACTTGAGTTTCTCTTTTCATTAGAGTATGAACTTGATAAGGTCAAAGAAATAGGGCCAGTGAGAGGGCTCAGCAGCATAAGCGCCTGCCTTGCAAGCGCGAGGGCCAGAGTTCGACTCCCGGTGATATCACTCAGCGTCACGGGTGCCTGTTGGCGCGCGAGGTCCTGAGGTCGACCCCCTGGCACCCACAAAAAAGAAAAAAAAAAAGAAATAGTGAATCATTTTGTCCCTAATGCCTAGAAAAACATCTGATGCACAATAAAGCTCAATAAAAAGTTTTAAACTTTAATTAATAAATACAAAATATGTATGAAATATTGTATGCAAAATATTATAGTATTTTTAAAACTTTTGAGGAAACATTGCATGTATCATTTTGATCCTGAAAGAAAATGTAGAAAATAGGTTGCTAGCTTAGTACAACAAATATTCTGACTAAATATATTTTGTGCTCGATAGAATTTCTTCTTTATAGTTATATCAGCAAAAACAATGGAAGAATAAATAAAAATCAGTAATTGTGACTATAATTTTTAAAAAGGATTAGTTCTGAGTCTAAAGAAAGCCTATAAATCTTATTTCAAAATGTAAAATTCGGTTTTGTCTTAACTTGCAAGAGTTGGCTGGAGAACGGTGAAGTAAAACATAATAAAAAAAATTGCACTGAAACTTCTTTTTACCATTCGTTAGTTTACAAACTTGAATATACTGCAAGCCTTTTTCAAAGTAAAGGAAAACGACCTTATGCAGCTTAATTGTCATCTAGTAGTGGTTTCTATGTGCTGCTTATGCAAGGTTACTACTGATTATACTACCTACAGATACTTACAATACATGCTTCTGTTTGCCAACAATTCGGTTTACAAACAGGAACGTTTGACAAAATTTTGCTTGTGTTCATGAACTCTGCTTCAGATGATGAGAATGACTGCAGCCTTCTTCCCCACAGGAACACCAGCATGGCCATCTTCAGAGAATCGTGGAACGCGTTAGGTTCGTGAACCGAGGTACCACTGCACATCAAATTATCAAATTTTGTAAGTTAAAAATGGCTGAATACTGGAAATTTAAAATTCAGTCTGGGGCCGGTGAGATAGCTCAGTGGCGTAAGTGCCTGCCTAGCAAGCGTGATGTCCTGAGTTCGACTCCCGGAACCCACATACCAAAAAAGGGCCGGTGATACCGCTCAGCAGCACAGGCGCCTGCTGGAGCGCAAGGTCCTGAGGTCGACCCCTGGTACCCAAAAAAAAAAAAAAAAAAGAAAAATTCAGTCTGATTTATATCAAAGTTATTTTATCAGAATGTATGAATTTAATGAAGGCTCTAACCTTTCTATCAACATTCCTATTAAAAAATGTGGTGGGCTAATATGATTTACATTACAATAACTTAAATGACAAATACATTGTCCCCTTGACTCAATCTTTGTTCAGAATTCCTTATTGCTGTTGAAGTTAGCTTACTGTAAAGATTGTTAGAGCCCACGGTGGAAGACCTGGCCATATTTAATTATTTCGGTTCATTGATACTTTCCCCTTGGTTTGGTGATTTTAGATTATCATATGCTCGTAAAGTCATATGTGTGTGCTGAAGGTGCCTATCCCTAACACAAAATAAAACGAGCACTTCATTTATATTTTAATCTTGTGACACCAGCTGACAAATGAATTTTTAGTGCTCTATCTAGACACCACCAGTTCACTGGGTTGAATTGTGAACTCCATGTCGCATCTACTCCATTACTGACAAAATTAACCTACTGTCTTTCCTTAATTAAATGAAAACAGCTTTGAGGTCTTTTTAGTTATAGTCTCAACTAACTTCATAATTTCAATATATTTATGTTAATTGCTTTAGGATTCTTCCTCAAATGAATTAATTCAGCAGGAAACTCATCCTGGGGGGACTCATTGTGCATGATTCAGGGACTGTTCTCTGACTTACCATGGCTAAATTATGAGTGGGTTTTTTTGGTATCAACTGTAATCTATATGTACCAGCAATTCAAAAGAGTTAAAGGAAAAAGGAAATGAAAATTTCTTTCTAAATTCCCTTAGGGAGAAAGCAGTTGGCATTTTAATTGCCTTTTTTTTTTTAACAACCTTAAAGTAGATTCACAAAATTAGACACTCTTTATTACAATGATTCAAGTGAGCTCTATATTTATGTCAGCTTCTACAAGCAGGCAGAATTAGTTTTGAAAGGGAACTTAAAGGTCATGTATTCCAAACAGATAAGGCAACATTCTGTGTGGTTTAGTGATTAATTGAAGACTTTGTGATTATGGGTAGATGCAACATTTGAATACCTTATAAAGGAATGACTGAAAGGGAGCAGTCAAAAGAGAAATGTCAGGCTACACATTACAAAAACAGGACCCAGGAGGCAAAGTTGATTTTTCAAAAAAAAAAAATAGAAAACCTGGCTTTCAGATATGTTGAATTTGAGATGGAAATGTCCAGTAGGGTTGAAATTTAAAGTGGCCAGATTAGAGCTGGAGGTGGGGATTGAGGGCGAGTCTCTGAGAGGTTATTGCTAAGCACCAGCCTCTGTACTCTTTGGGGAAGTCAGGACTGAACACTGAAATTCCAACCAGTATATGTGAGAGTGGAAGAAAGATATAAAATGACCTCAGGAGACTCTTCCACTCGTCCCACTATCACCTATGTATTTAATTGCTCCTACTGTTAAAATTCATTCCAAATATATATAAGAATATTAATATTGTGATGTACTATCTTAATATATAACAAAAGACGAATCCCATATTTAGCCTCAAAAGACACAGATAAACCTATTTGTATTACTTTTCACAACCCACTTTCTTAAAAGATTATGAACTCACTTTCTTCATTCCCTTACTATTTTTTTTTTTTTTTTGAATCTAGGTAATTTGGCTTTTGTTCCCTCTCTTTGATCTCCTTTATAAGGTCACATGTCAATGCCTCCTTGTGGTAACCACAGTGCACAAACTAATAAACTGTACCTGGATAATCTCACTCACAACATTTTGTTTATATGATTTAATATGAGTGTATGATATTTAATCTTGATTGTGAACTTGAATAGATTGAGACACATCTAGGAAATTAATAAGGTATACTTCTGGGTGTGTCTGTGGGGGTTTCCAAAGATGATTGGATCATAAGGGGTCCAACATCTTCTGTGGATTAATCCACTGATGGATCATACTTTTATGGCATTATTAGGAGGTAATGGAAACAGGAGTTGGGGCCTGGTTAGAGGGAGTGGATCATGAGGGCATGACCTTGAGTACTGTATCTTGTCCTCTGTCCTTTCTGTTGGCTGTTTCCCTCTCAATTATCTTCCTGGCTGCCATGAGGTGAGCAACTTTCCTCTGCTGTACCCTTCTGCCATGATGTTTTTGCCTTGTCACAAGGCTAAAGCAATGGAGCCTGCAGACCATGGACTGAATCCTCCAAAATTGTAATTCAAAATAATATTTACTCTTCTAAGTTGTTTGTCGCATGTATTTGGTCACAGCAATGAAAAAGTAACTAACCCCAAATGATATACCACTAAAATTAAAACACACCATTTCCACTTGTGTTTAATAACAGGTGATATCTCTATTTTCTATTATTTTGCATTTGTGAAAATTCTATTTCTAACAATGCAAAACCCCTAGGGATTTCATGAGCTGTGTTGGCCATCCTAATCATATCTTATTAAACTCTATGTGAAATGGTTTACTTAATATGAGTAAGTATCTGACGGCTAATCTTGATGTTGTCTCCAGAGCCCACACACTTAAAATTGAACTATCACTAAGCTCTATTTCTGAGTCTATACTTTCAGTGAAACGCTGAACTCTATTTGCAGGCAGATATGACATGGATAATTCTGCAGCCTCTTGCATTGTTAAATGCTTAGAATTTCTGTGCTAATAAAATAAAACAAAACTCCCCATTCATTTTAAATAATGATTGTGAGTATTTGTCTGTTTTCTCATAATATCCTCTGGGTTTATTGCACATTGTGCCACAGCCTATCCATGAGTTATTTTTTATCTAGAAATGAATGCTTTATTGAATAATTTTTTATCTTTTTTCTAATTTTTGTATATGAGCTATAACTTTTAATTCAAATACTCACTCTCCCTGCAAGTTTGTCTAAATATATGCATATATTATGATATATCCAAAATATTATATAATTTACATTAAGATGTTCAAAACAATATTTTAAGAAATATATCATCATCTTAGTTAATATTTGAGTTTTTTTTTTTTATGTGGGTACCGGGAGTCGACCTCAGGACCTCGCATTTGCCAGCAAGCATTTATGCTGCTGAGCGATATCACTGGCCCTTTTTCCTTTGTGTGGGTACCGGGATTCAAACACAGGACCTCACGCTTGCCAGGCGGCGCTTATGCTGCTGAGTTATCTAACTGGCCCCAGTATTTGAGTATTTTAAGTTTATCTTTGTCATCGATTCCTAATTGATTTATACTGAGGTAAGATAATACTTTTAATGTGAGTTTATTGTTCTGAAACCTGTTAAGACTAGTTATTATCTATCACTTTGGGTAAAGATTTTAAGAATGGTAAAAGTAATTTGCATTATGTAAATGTTGGGTTTGATATATTGTAAAAAATCTACAGGTCAAGCTCATAAATAGTGTTAAAATTTTTTATATTCATATCTTTATTAATTTTGTGCTCAACTTTTGTATAAATTACCAAGTGATATATGTTTAGACACCTTCTAATGAACATATATATTTTTTTGTTTGTTTGTTTGTTCTTTTGGTAGTGTTGACAAATTCTGCATGAGCCAGGCCTTCTGGCACATGCCTGTTTTCCCAGCACTGGGGAGACTGAGGCAGGAGGATTGCAGTGAGTTCAAGGCCAGCCTGGGCTACCAACTGAGTTCAAAACCAGCCTGAACTGCATAGTGAGACCCTGTCTCAAAACAAACAAACATTCAACCAAAAAAATAAAAAAAATAAAAACATGAACTACATGTATTATCACAATGTTGAACTCTGTTTTATATGGAATAGAGCATTCTGTTCTCAAACGTCCAGTGTTAATGTAACTACTTCAGTTTTCTCTGTTTGTTCGTATATATTTTCTGTGCTAATAATTTTAAATACTAATATTTTATGTTTAGATATATTCCTTAAAATACTGTAGACTGAATGTTATATTTTCATGCACTCGGGTAATATTTTTCCTTTTTCTTTACTATTTGTGAATATTCACTATTTATAGTTAGGTTTAAATTCAACATTGTATTTTAAACTTCCTCTTTGTCCAGTCTGCTCTTGATTTTGTGTTTCTATTTCTTTGTTCTTAAAAATTGACCATTTTTAGCATTATATTTTTCTCTACCAAATAATAAATCATATGTCTTTAAAAACTATTACTGATTACCTTATAAATTATAAAATATACCATATTAATTCATTCAAGGCTAAAATTTTATCACTTTTGATACTCTTTCAGATAATAAGAAGCCTTATTATACAATTTATTTTCTCTTCTCCATTACATACTCTTCTTAGTATTTTTAAGTCACTGATGTGAGATTTATTTTAATCATTCTAGAAATGCAATCAGGCAGTATTCATAAACATCTCCACATATATTGATAAATTTCTTTGCTCCTCGGCATTTGAGCCCACCCAGCCATCTGCAGTGGTTTTCCTTCTCCTGAAGTTTATTTTTAATGAGGTTCTGGTCATGATAAACAATCTCTATTTTGATTTTGCATGCATGTGTGCAAAACATGGTGAAGTACCTTCTTATTTTCTGTTTATTAATTTCTAGAAGAGAGGAATATTATTGTTTTGTGTTTTTCTTTCCTCTGAATGGAATTGTTACATTCATTTTTAGAAATTTCTTTTCTTTATGAGACAAATTTATATACATAAATATAATTAAAATTTTATCTCTGCACATGGTTGGTGGAAAAATGACTTCCACTGAAATGTCCATATTGTAATCCCAGAACCTACAACTCTTATTATGTTATATGGTGTTATAGCTTCGATGAAGAATGTCCCCTAAAGACATCCTGCACTCATAGGAAGGGCTTTGGAAGGTGATTGAATCATGGGGGTGATGTAAGTGACTTGCTTTTAGGAGGTAGGGTCTGGCGGCCACAGGCGTGTCACCGAGGGTGTGGCCTGGCAGGGTGTATCTTCATTTCCAGCCGCTGGCTTCTCTCTCCACTTCCTAGCCACCACAATATAAGCAGCTTCCCTCCACCCATGGCTTTTCACCATACCTGTTCCTGTGTTTTGACAAACTGGGACTGAAACTTCTAAAACTCTAAACCAAAATAACTCCTCCTCCTTTAAATTGCAGGTGTCAAGTATTTTGTCTAAGTAATGAGGATACAATGGCAAGCAGAAACACAGAAACTACACCCAGGATTTGGAGGCAGATTCATTTACATCAACGGGCCCTGATCCGGACTATTCCCAGTATATCAGGCCCTAATCTCTGGTGGTTTAGGGCTTATATAAGTAAGCAAGAAGTACAGAGGCAGAATGGCTTGTCAATGGGGATTGGTTTATACAATGTGCACCATAGTGACCAGCTATGCATCACAGTGACCAGCCATTTCTAAGAGATGAGAGCAACGGATCTGGAACAGGAACTAATACCTGGGCAACTAAGAGACTGAAGTACATTGGCTGGGGGCTCCATTTTCTGTTCAAGGAAAATGACTAATTATGTAGTAAGAAGGACTTTGCAATTGTGATTAAGGGAGATTGAAAAGGAGAGATTTTCATGCATTATCTGTGTGTGTCCAATTTTGTCAAACAGGTCCTTTACATTAAGGAGGAGAAAAGCATCAGAATCATAGTGATGCAATCTGAGAAAGACCTAGTTGTCACTGGCTTTGAAGATGGATCCATTGCCATTAGCAATGAATGAAGGTGGCCTCTAAAGGAAAGGCCAAGAAAATAGGTCCTGTCTGAGACCAACAGAAAGTAATGTCACCCTGTCGATACCCTCATTTTGACCTCATGAAACCTATTTTAGACCTCTGATCTCCAGAATTTTAATATAACATGTTTAACAGTGGATGGTTTATGGTAATTGCTGATGGTGTTGGAAAACAGTGGGAAACCAATACACTATCACTGTAACTGCACTTCTTCTCCTGTACATTCGTTTCTTTCTGAGGCATTTTCTTTCCAGCCACAGTGTTGTTATTTGTAAAATGAAATCCTACCAAGTTGCTGGTGGACTCTGCCAGGTTACTGTGAAACACGTTCTCTGTTCATTGAGAATTTTTCTCATTTCTATACACCTTAGAGCTTAGCATTTACAGGACTGGGGACTAGCTCTTTTCTTTAAAAATACACAGAATAGGGGCTGGGGATGTAGCTCAGTGGTACCGTGCCTGCCTGGCAAGCATGAGGCCCTGAGTTCGATTTCTGATACAAAAAAAAAATACATGGAATCATTCATGCTATAACTCTTATAAAACTTTACATACTCCAATCCAGTAAAAAACCAGAATGGTTTAAATTTAGGTTTGGGTAGGAAGCAAAAGAAGCATTGGTTTTTCTCAGTAGGTATTCATTTCAGTACACTGCTGAACTCAGAATCCTGGTCCCAAATGGAGCTCTTTGATGGTCTAACACTGACAGCAGGTCTTATGCCTTTTCTAGTGTCACAACCCTCACTTAGCCCCTAACTAGAGGATGCTAACGTGTTTGAATATAAAGAAGTGTGAAGAGTGGACAGACATACTAATTTCTACATATTAACAAAATATTACATATACAATTTTGTTACAATAGCACTTGCATTATTCTGAGAACATTTGTTAAGATATTTGTAGATACTGCTTAAAATTTGATAATCAGGTTGTGTTTTTCACAGTCTTTTCTCTATTTGACATTATTCTTTCCCTTTTTTCTGTTTGATCTTTGAATGATGTGGACCAATACACTCTCAAAGGTAACTCTTCTCTTTCATTAGCACTGTTTATTAATTGACTGATAAATTGTATGGATTAGTGGAACAGAACACGATGGCTTGATGCATGTATAAATTATGTTCAAAGTACATTGTGGGGTGGCTAAGTCTAGCTAATTAACATATGCATTATCTCACATAGTGATCAATTTTGTATAAAAACACTTTACTTACTTTTAGCATTTTCAGGAATGTATTTGATGTAGCTATACCTCTCCTGGATACATTCTTGAAAGTATTAAAGTCATCATGCTATCCATGTTTACACCAGTGCAATTCACAATAGCCAAGCTCTGGAAACAGTCAAGGTGCAATTCAGCAGACAAATAAAGAAATTGTGATATATTATTCACACATGAAGAAGTACGAGTTCATGTCATTTGCAGGAAAGTAGATGGATTTGAGAACATAATGTTAAGTGAAATACATGGGACACAGAAAATTCAGTGCTGTATGATTTCTCTTATATGCAAAATTCAAAATAAATGAATTATAGAGTAAAATAAAGGACAGATGATATGAAACAGGGAGGTAGATTTTTTTGAGGATGAACAGGGGGATCAGGGAAAGGTGGATTGGGGAAGATAGGGAGTAAAATGGGTCAAAAATAATCCAGAAAATTCCCCAGAGCAAATGCTAATATGATGGATCCCAAATTATATACTAATAAAAAGAATAAAAATAATACAGTTTTCATAAACTATAATCACCATGCTGTACAGTAAATCTCTTGAACTTACTCCTTCTCAATTTTAATTTCACTCATTTAACCAACATTTCCTCGAACATGCTCTGCCCCAGGTGCCACCACCCTGGGACCCACTCCTCTCTCTACTCCTCCGAGATCAACTTTCTTTAGACTCTGTGTGTGCATGAAACTAGAAGGTATTTGTCTTTCTGTGCCTGGTTAATGGATGAACCAAGAAGGAGTATATTAAGGGAAATAAATTAGCCACCAAATAACTCCTTTTGTTTGAAGTGATACAATAATCAGCTTTTAATTATTCTTGCAGCAAAGAAATGGATTACTAGGCATATCTATGTTCAAAACATCATTATTCATTACATGTAATAAATTATATAGACTACAGATAAAACACTCGTATTCCTTTTTGCAATCCTACTGAAATTATTTCACTCATGAAAATATTGTCTTCATTAATAAAAACAAATCATATACCTTTTAAAAATGTCCTATTGTTACTCATCATGTTTACAAACAAGTTGAATATATTCAAAGACCTCTCAGTAATCAAATTATAAAATTAGCTTTCAAACAAATGCATTGAAAATCGGAACAATTTTTTTATTATTAGAAATAATTACAGTTTGAGCACAATAAATTTATTTTCGTTAACAGAATATAGATGTTTATGAATATAAATATATGCACAATAAATATTTGTGCATGAGTGTATACATGTATGCATATATATATCTACATCATTAATACACAATATATAATATATTATATAGTATATTCTATACAATTATGAATTATATATAATCACTAATTATATACATATACTAATTGTATATGATCATTAATAATATATATTATATGTATATCACATATATACATATCTGTATTTCCAAGTCACTAGTCTTGTAACACAATTTTCATGTCATTTGTCAAAAAATTTTTAAAACCAACTTTTTAAAACTAATATCTTTGATGGCTATTCTGGATAATTAATATACATTGATGGTTTGTTTTAGTCTTTTCATTTTGAATAGAAGTATTTTAACATACCTATAAGGTTATTAATGCGGTATGTATCCATAATTTAAATCTTCATAATCTGACTTATTTCAAATTACAAGTTCATGTTTGGAAGCAAAAATTCTTCATGACACAAAAAATTAGCTAATTAGCTTACCACAAATTAAGCTACTCTCTATTTGTTTAATATTAGTTATTTTTTAGTCTCTCTAAGTAGTTAAATGGTTAGTATCTTGACAATTAAAAAAAGCAAGTCAATTGCCAAATAAAACTATATTTTTGAGATGATGGAACATTTCAAAAAGTTTACTGAGGTATTTTTATGAAAGTATTAGGCTGATAATCAGCTGATGTTCGGTGATTCAACCTCTGCTCAGATTGGCTACATTTCTGTGTACCAGTGACTATGTGGTACTAGATAAATATTTTTCATAAAACCATATCATTATATCAAAGCCAATGACAACTTGAGGTCTAGCACATATAGGTGAGTCATCAATTGAGAAACAAAAACTGGACAAAGATGAATATAGATGATGTGCTTGAAAAGAAAATTATTTTCATGCCAGTAGACTAAGAGTAACTCCCTGGAAAAAAGTGGTAAATTCTCAGTTTTCCATAAATTATTCTTGTAGTGATCATGTTTTGAAAGTGTAGTATAAGTGAAGATGATTTATTGTGAAATTATGCAATCTTGTCTGAAAATGTACACACAAAAATCAACTTAATTCATTCTTATTCATTCATTCATTTATTCAATTTGTAATAAGTATTACATTAATCATTATGTTAACTGACAAATTTACTGAAATTATTTTTCTAATACTATTTAACTTTACTTAAATACAAATTATATTACTTTTTTTTACTTTATAATTTATGATAAAACTTTAAACTTCCGCCCAATAGCTTTTTTTTTTTTTTTTTGTGGGTACCGGGGGGTCGACCTCAGGACCTCGCGCGCCAGCAGGCGCCCGTGCCGCTGAGCGATATCACCGGCCCCTTTTTCGTATGTGGGTTCCGGGAGTCGAACTCGGACCCTCACACTTGCCGGGCAGGCGCTTAAGCCGCTGAGCCATCTCACCGGCCCACCGCCCAATAGCTTTTAAATGGACTTTTTCAAGTAACAGTTTTCATAACTGAGAAAAAATTGCTGAAATGAAAAACTCTAATAAGTATGATAAAGGAAATATTAAGAAAAGGCAATATGAGCCATCTACGGGAGTCTAACAGAGTAGCCTATTTTAGTTATAGAGGACTGGGAAATGTCATTAAGAACATTTTCATTAGGTTGAATACATTGGTTCATTAAGGCAGGTTGTGTGCCTGAGAAAAAAGCTTGGAAGAATGTTTGTAGGCAGAACAATGCATTTTGAAAAATGAAAAAAGAAAAGAAACATGGTTGTGACCTTCAAACGGGAAGCATTTCCAAGGAATTGAAGAGAAAGAGAAACGTGATTTGGAAGGGAATGGTAAGTTATATATTTTTAAAGTTGTTTGCGAGGGGAGAAAGGGGATGAAAAAAAGAATTAAAGAGATGTTACGTGCCAATTCCCATAAGGAATGTATTCACTATGTACTGCAAATATGTAGTAATAAAAATTTTTTTAAAAAATTCGAGAGACAGGAAGGGGGGAGGGGAGAAGATGAAGGGTGGGGAGGGAGAGAGAGAGAGAGGAAGAAGAAGAGAGGGAGAAAGAGAGGGAGGGGAGGAGGACAGGGAGAGGGGTAGGGGGCAGGCAGAAGAGGAAGAGGAAGAGATTGGTTTTAGGAGTCGATTCACAAGGTTATGAATTTGTGGGGGCTAGAAAGTCTGAATTCTACAGGGAGGGCTGATTGACTAGAGACTCAAGGAAGAGTGCATTTGGCGACCTGAATCTGAAGACAGTCTGGTAATGGACTTCCTTTCTCCTTGGGGGAATGTTTTTTTTTTTTTTTTTTTTTTTTCAAATGACTAAAGGAGACCCATTAATGTTATGTAGCATAATCTACTGTATTCTAATTCTGATGATTTATGTGTTAATTACATCTAAAAAATACTGTCTCCCCAATTTCTTGGTTGGCATTTGACCAAACATTAGAACCACAGAGCCTATGCAAGTTGACACCATAAAATTAACTGTAACAACTGACAATGGAAAGAAGCAGAAACGATAAGGTAATGTGGACCTGCATCTTATATCTGAAATCTTTGAGACATATTTGTTTAGAATTTTGATGGGGTAATGGCTAAAGAAATAATTGTTGCCTATATTGTGTATTTTATAATGCTCCAAAGAAAGCCCAGTATGGAAATTCATAAACATTCAAACAAAGTGGGATAAATAAATCAGTTAGGTAAAGTATCATTGCTTTTAAATTTTGGGATAAATTTATGAAAGATGTGCCAAATCAAGGTCATAAAGGAAAATCTATAATAGTAGACTATCTTTTTTGCTTCTCTTTCTATTTTCTCATCAAATGTGGGTTCTTTTACTGCTGTATCATAGATTCTTACCATAAATTAATATTCTATTGAATGTTATACAGCCATTTTCTACTCCTTTGAATTCTTGGCACTGGATTTTGGCAAGTAAGTACCTTTTAACTATGCCAGCATATGTCTTTCTTTGCCCAGTAGAGTTCTGGCTTACATTTGTGTCCCCTTTTACCCTTTATGCATTGTACAGTGACAGGATTGGTAACTCGAGCAATTAATCTAAGTATATAATCCGAGTAAATGACTTCTTAGAATGGGATTCTAGTTTTCTTAATGTATTTATTAAGTTTTCTTCTCTTTATTAATGTAGACTAACACTGAAGATAATAATTAAAGTTATATTTACAATGTAAATTATGTGGGGCTGGATTAAAACTGACAGTGAGATAGTTAAAAAAGCAGGAAATCTTTTCTTTTTCAGAATACCATTGATAATAACCTGGGGATTTGCTTTCAGCAAAATTCAGATCCTTTCATAACATTAGTGAACTCAACTGCTTTGGTGGATCTGTATCTATCAACCAAAAAGTAGATATAGGAGAATATCTACTCCAACAGTCTAACTGTAAATGGGTACAAAGATTTCTTGTCTCATTGTCAAATTAGTGATGAAAAATGATGTGTTCTCAGCATAACAAAATGGGATTCTGAATTCAATTTGCCAAATATTTATTGAACAAATAGTTTTTAGTTCTTATTTATTTGACTATTCTAGGAGGCAGAGGTACCGTCATACTCTTGTATACTTACCTTGTAAGCAGGAGAAAAAGACAGTAAATATTATACATGATAAATACTGTGTGGAAGTATCCTATGATAATAAGTGGAATATTTTTTAAAGTAGAAATACATATTATAACCTGCATCCTGTATTTCCTAAATTCTTGAGAGTGCCATGCAATAGCCAGCCTTCACATGAAGCCACAGAGCCAGGAAGCCTAAATTATAGGATAGAAAGATTAGCTTTCCAAAACAGAAGGCCAGTCAGAGGAGAGCGAAACTAGTTATTGTTAGAGAGCGTTGAGCATAGTAGCATGAAAAGGCTGAAAGTTTAAATAAATTAATCCAGGCATATCCTATAATAGAATATGCCAACAATGTTATAATGTAAGGTTTGTAAAATATATTAAATACTATATACATATATCATGTGCAATAAAACTTTGAAAACATGAAAAAAGTTTCCATTGAATAATAACTTCTGAGGCCAGGAATATAGCTCAGTGGCACGGCGCCTGCCTGGCAAGAACAAGGTCCTGTGTTCGATTCCCGGTAAAGAAAGAAAAACTTCTATTACTATTGTTCTGTATTCTCTTTGTAGTTTTGAAAAATCATAAACTTTTAATAAGTTGAGCACTTACTGTACTTAGCGCCAGAAATCATATAAATTCTCATATTCACAAACTATCAAAAGGTATTTTATGTCACTCTTAATATAATTATATACTTCCATGAAATATTCTGCTAGTTTCAAGAGTAAAGGACCAGGGTGAGGTATATTGACAAAACTGACCTCAGTTACACATGACTGCAGCCTATCACACACAGATCTCTTCCTCATTCTCAGGCTTTGCTAACATAAATTTGAAAACATTATTTTATTTTGGATTTCAATATTACTAACTTATGATTAGGACCAATGAAATGCACTCTGATTTTGTGATATATTAAGGTATGTCTCTAAATTAAATCTAATCACTGTTCATGTAGCGTGTATGTAAAGGCTGGCTGAGTAGGGTAATATAACAAGGCTGTATTATTGGTGATTTAATCCCCTGTGGTCAACTTAGAATTTCCTCCTTCTGGAAATTGTATACGAGATAATTAAATAACTTTGTTCATTAACTGAACATTCACTGAATATTCTATTTCAGATGTTTATAACACTAGTGGGTATTATACACTTAACCTGGTAGAACAGAGATACACTGAGAGATATATAGATAAAATATGCAGAATCTTTTGACATGAAAGGACTGAGTTATAATGTTTATTACTACAGATATTTTGAAGATGGTATGAAGCATAATTTTTGAGAAGAAAATTTTGTGTTAAAGTTACCTTGGAGCTGAGGTATCAGTTAAAGTTGAGAAAAAAATAATTTTGGGGGAAGGGAGCAATTTAAATTCTGTCTAAAAGGTGAAAGTTCCAAAAATATACTCAGAGTCAAATTAATTTTTTAAAGTTCCAGAGATTAATGTGAATAAAAAAATGGTAATCCTAGAATGCTAAACAAAGATAAACCGACAGAAGGTAATTTATCCTTTGTTTTATAGTATGGAACTTAGGGAACCACTTAATTATTTTATAAAAATATTAATCTATAATTTATAATTAAGAGGTAGATGGGATAAGATATTCTAAAAAAGAATAGGAAAATACCTTTCAGGAAGTATAATGAAAATTAAGGGACTTCAGTTTTATCACTACCGTTTGAGCTAGAAATTTCAATAACAACCATTTTTAACACTTTTCTGTGTCATCGTCAGATTTTATTTTTCTTGTGTTCTTAACTTGTCCAGTATATGTTTAGAATCTACAATGATGCATCTTTAAACCCAGGTTGTTATTATTAAAAAGTTTAAAAGAATATATTTGCAAGTAAATACTAGTTAGCTAAGCATAGTAGCTAAGTGAATAATTATTTATCATCTTTCTTTGTTTTCTTCAAATATGAAAAATCTCTTGTATACCTTAAGTGAAGGACTTCTTTGTCTAATGTTATTAGTAGATATGGGCAGTGCTATACATTTTCAGCATAGCTATTTGCAGTTAGTATGCTTGTGCTAAACAATGACCTGTTATTACAAGAGTATATATGGAATTTGATATATAATTTAAGTACAATTTCTATTACACAGTAGAAAAAGTATAAAGCAATGTCAATATTCATTCATTATATCCAAAATAGAGAGAAGGTGATTCTTCATTTTTTAAATATAAGCCCCAAATAAGAGAAATATTTCTTCTTGCAAAGAACGCAGGATTCTGATTTAGAAATGTTTGTGTCCAAATCCCATATCAACTTTTAGCGGAGTAACTTTTAACCTATCATAGGTATATATTAAGAAACAAACTTTGACAATTTTCTTAATATTCTTGAAAGGAAAGAGAGCCTGTGGTCAAGATGTTTCAGCTGGGTGCA
The DNA here is from genome assembly GCA_028451465.1 of Erethizon dorsatum. NCBI lineage: Eukaryota > Metazoa > Chordata > Mammalia > Rodentia > Erethizontidae > Erethizon > Erethizon dorsatum. The sequence continues at coordinate 127,511,361 of CM051826.1, read as the reverse complement.
CTGGTCCATGCCTGTTATCCCAGAACTCAGAAGGCTGAGGCAGGAGGATCACCCCACATTCAAGGCCAGCCTGGGCTACATAGTGAGTTTCAGGGGCTAGCCTGGACTACATAGCAAGACTCTGTCTCAAAAAAAAAAAAAAAATTAGCTTTAATTATTTTGAGATGTTACTTATTGTAAACATATTCAGGCAATTGCTTTCAACAGAACTGGAGATATTCTGTTGACCGATATAAATGGATCATTGTGAAATATATGAATTATGGTACTATCAGTTATGGCTTCAAATAGTTGATTTATAGAAGTGCATATCATGTTTCTTTTCTGATGCTCACCAAGAAACTTCCTGTACAGTTTGAAGAGTTATTTATTTGAGCTCTGTAATGAAACTTGTTAAGAATAAACTCATTTTACAAAGTTACAGTTAGATATAAACAAGAAATCTTGATGTGCAATTGCATATTAGAGTGACTATAGATAACAAAAATGTGCTGCATATTTCAAGATGTTAGAGGAAAAGATGTTGAAAATTTTCATCATAAAGAAATGGTAAGTGTTTGAGAAGATAGATATGTTTAACCTGATTTAAATATTACACAGTACATACATGTATTGAAACATTACTTGGCACCTGAACAATTTGTATAATTTTTATGTTTCTATATTCAGTGAATAATTTAATGTAAAATTTTAAAACTACATTTGGGGAAAATGCCATATACCAGAATTGTCACGCTATGCCCATGAGATGATACCATAGAGTTCATAATTTCATATCTTTTATTAAGGTCTATTAACACAAAATATGTCATCTATTAACCAAAATTATGGAGATATCGTCTTTTTATATTTAAAAATTGAAACAATAACAAGAATAAACCAATTCTACAGAGATGTGAAGCAATCATACCAGATGTGAAACCATCATCTTTTCTTCCAATATTATAAAACTATCACATCATATTGAATTTTTAATTAGATTCTAACTTCAAATATGCAACCTCTGTAATTAGTCATGGTGTCACCTGGATCACGACAAACTGATCACATCATGGCAATTTTGACGATGTGAAAACAGACATTTGTTGTGCAAACTTTATTTTTAAAAATTGATGGTGAAGAAACAATAAATTATTGAAATGATTTCCTGTTAAATATGGAAAATTAAGTACTTGCATTCATTCTTACTTCCTCTTAAAATATTACCAAAATGGTAATAAAGTGTCCACATAAGTAAATAATATATGCTTGAGTACAGAAAAAAGATAATAACCTTGCAGCAAAGCAATTTTGGAAGTGTAAAAGTATATGAATTTGTAGAAACTAATTTAGCGCACTTGAGAACCATGAGACTTGGGCTGTCTCAGGAAAAGTACAGAAATAACATGATTTCCATTCAGAAGTAATAAAATGCTTCAAAATTTGATAACCCCTCAAGAAGGTGGAAAAGTTGGCTGCAAAGCAAAGGATTTGTATTCTTTCAAAAAGGGGTTGATCTTCAGGGTTCTACTTTATGGCATTAGAAAAACCAATCTTTAGAAAGAGTGATCAAGGGCTGGTGATGTAGCTCAGCAGTATAAGCGCCTGCCTGGCAAGCGCGAGGTCCTGAGTTTGGTTCCCGGTACCCACATAAAGAAAAAAAAAAGAAAGAAAGAAAGAGTGATCCAGAGATATCCACAGAGAGCAGACCAGGAACACCTAGCTGGGAATGCAATACCAAAAACACTGAGATGAGTTGGAAATTCATGTACTGACTGACATAAACCCCATATCCCTTCCCATCCACATTTCTTATCATTGGCAGCTAGGCTCATATGGTTTGGGCAGGGAATAGGAAGATTTTGTTTTGAGTAATATAACTGGCCTGAAATAAGTCCCTGAATATGCCAACAGATTTTCAGACTCACTTGGTAAGAACTGCCTACAGACACAGAGCATCTGCTCAGCCCTTTGGTCCCTCCTTTTTATACATAAGTACACAATCATGTATTACCAAATATTTGAGGGAAGTCCCTAAAAGGAACAGCAGATGTTCAAGCAAACCTGTAAGAAAAAATGAACTTGGACAATCAAAGGTAATTTCCTCAGACAGATAAGAAAACTACACACCTGTGAAAAGAGTACTCAAAAAATAAAATGGAAGGTTCTTTTCTATAGCAAAATTAATTTTTTAAAAAATCAATAAATTTGTTGAAGATAACATTGAAAATATTCTGCAAAATATAAGGCAATGAGATGCATAGTATAATGAAATTTGAGAAACACCTCAGATGTCTAATACAAAGTATCGGAAATTCCAGAAGTAGAGAGAAACGTAGGTCATGATGCATTCAGACTGTCTGGCTAAACCAGACAATAGTAAGTAATAGCAGGATTGCATTTGTACTGGTATTACCAGATTACATGGCTTTTTCCCATAAGCTCTCTTTGATATTTGCATTTCTTAATACTCTGTATGTCTTTGACTCCAACGAATGATAGGGTTTCGGGAGTCAAAACTTATAAAACTCACCACCATTACTTATATTTCCTCTTTTCCATCTGTAATATCAGTTCAAACTTACCAAGTCCTGCTGTTTATACCATTTTCTAAATATTTCTCAATTCCATCTTGTTGCCTATCACTTGGACATTTCATTAAGATTTATGCATGTCTCCCTTACCTTACTATAGAGACCTCCAGAAACACTTGTTTGCGATCTAATATGAAATCCTTACAGTGAATAGGCTTTGATTCTTGTTCCTGGTCAGTTGGCAACGACATCTGATTCTTTTCTTGAATTTTTCCGTTTTTTCCATTTAGCACTCAGATTATTTTTCTCTCTGCCTCCTGTGAACAATGAAGGTTTCATGTAGAGTTCACATAAAAATCAGATTGAGATTAACATTTTTTTTTATATGCAGGTACCGGGAGTTGAACTCAGGACCTTGCGCTTGCCAGGTAGGCGCTTATACTGCTGAGTTATATCACCGACCTGAGATTAACATTTTAAAGTTTAAGTTTCACAGAATTATTCTGTGCATAATATCAAAAGAAAGTACTTTTATCTGGAGCTAAAGCTGGACTTCATCTGTGTGTAATGGGGGCATCAAAAGTGTACATTTGGAAGTAGCAGGTAAAAAGCCCTTCCAAATTAAATGCTGTATGCTGTGGTTCTGCACTGAAGATGTCAGAATAGATGTACAGGGACTTTCATTCAAGACAGAGCAAGTATGAGGCTTCTTACTGACTCTTTCTTAAAGATTTGCCTGATTTCAAAAGAGAAGTGACACCACTGGGCTTTTGAAATTGCGTAGAGATCATGTAGACATGCCCTTTAAAGGATCAATAACTTAGTTGGTAATGAGAAGTAGTGTCTATTTCAAGAAATTCAATACCAGAAAATATAGATTAGGAATTCTATTATATTTAAGCTTTCAGACTTAAACAAAAGGACTAAAGAATTCATAAAAGAAAAGGATAGAGTCCATAGTCTTTAATAATCACCCTATAACTTTCCTCGCATGCTAACAACGGTCCTGTTACAAGGATTCAATTAAGATCTATGTCTTATAGCTTATTCTGAAGGTGTTTCCCGGGGAAGAAGGCAGGGCTGTCAATTTTCTACTTGAAAGAATGACACAGGCAATAGTCATATGCCAAAAACTGCCTTCCTGGATAAAATAGTCCTTAAGGCAAGAAAAATCAAACAAAAATCTGTCTTGAGCTTCAATAAGTCTCAATCTTTAAAGTTTTATTTCTTAAGCTTGATCTGGCTTTTGTGAAGTTTGCAGTGTATTTGGAGTTCTTTTAAGAATAAGCAGTGAGTCCTATAAGAACCACTATTTTTATGTTAATTTAAATTTATTTATCCTAATATTATCTTAATAGACTAGATTGTGTTATTATTTTTCAGTGTCTGGAATTCTTTTTTGGGGTGAAATCCATAGACAGTTTCTCTCATTCACTTCTAATTATAATTCTTTATCAAATTCTTACATTATTTCTAAATATGATGATAAAACATTCTAATCAGCTAGGCATTGCCACAGGATTATGTAGGATAGAAGGGCTCAATAAGAATGAATACAAATGTCACTGATTCAAGCCTTGTCATGAAAGAAACAAAATCCCCTTTTCTGATTTACATGTTGAGATTATATACTTGTATTCCTCAAAAATACCTACTTAAGCGGCTTTCCATCTTATTCTCAAAAAGGCTACAAACATATACATGAAGATATATGCACACAGCTATTTATACATATTAAATTGCTTATAAAAAGATAATTTGAGATAAGTAATCCTTGACAAATATTTTATCATGGACTTCTGTTCTCATAACAACACTTGCCTAAGGATACTTTCAATTAGAAGAAATAATGTCATTCAACTAGCCAGTGACTATTTTCTAGATGCATGGATTCAACTTCAAAAGATGGTCCCTTTCTTAATTTTTGCATACTAAGTGGGTTTGGGATGAACTGTATATGGATGTAGCAAATTTGTGAAACTTGTGGCTAGAAATTAATTACTGTGTTCTCAGCCTATTTGTTTTCTACCTAAATGTTTCTGCCTACTTCTTTTCCCATTACAAATTTCATAAAACTGTTTATCCTTAGTAATGGGTTTTTCATATTTTGAACTTCTTCTAGTATTCTGACTGTAAGCAAGTTCTTTATCTCTAGCTCAATTCCCTGTTCTGTAAAATTAAGGTGTAGAAATGGATTATTATTATCTCGTTCCACCACTAGGATTCTATTTTTTGTTTTTTGGTACGGGGAATTGAACTCACAACCTCACGCCTGTCTGGCAGGCAGTGTGCCTGAGCTATATCCTTGGCCCCCAACACTAGGATTCTAGATTCCATATTAAAATTAAAGGTCATCTGAAAATATTTTATAGTAATATGGATAAAAATTATTATTTCCTAAGTAGTTAACACTCTGATAATTTGTGTTTTCTCAAATAATCTTTTAAAAAACACATCAGTTATTATGCATAGTAAATTTAAAAACAAAATTAAATGTATCAGTCCAATAACACATAGGTTTTGAAAGACCTGTGGTTGTGGCAAGACCAGTTCCTTTCGCATTGCTCCATACTGAAGTTATTGCTTCTGTTGTACAGACCACTTGTGCCTCAAAGTTTGAAGTATAGGAAATCCACTCCCTTCACATTTAATCTTCATTATTCTTGGGAAAGAAAAAAGAGAAAAATGTTTCTCTTTTCATTTTCTTCTGTCTATCTTCAGTGTTATAAGATTCCTAACCTACAATTGCAATTTATCTTAATGAAACTGGAGACAGTGGTTGATTGAATATTTGGAGACATTTAATGAATCCTCAGAGCCCAAATGCAGCAATTCTTGACCCCATCGCGTAGCAATGATTCCACTTGGTGTTTGAAATTAAAAACCACAGCTATGAAAATAATCATTTTATCCATCTTATTTCATTGGCATGAAATGACCAGAATAGCCATGTAGTACATCTCACCTTCCAGTTCAATGTGATGGTATGCATTGGTGGAAATATTCATCTCAGCCAGACTCAAATAAAAAAAAAATCATTGGGTTTTTAGGTGTGCTGCTGAGAAAAGCCACTGTCGTACCTTGTTTGCTAGACTTATGTATTGTGAGTATAAGAAATGAGGTTCATGTGCAGTAGTCACTGGTTTAAAGTATAAAGAATTTTTGAAAATGACACACTATATTTTGACTAATTTTCCCATAACCTATCATAAATAAGAATTAATAAGTAATTTTTATTGTGATGGTGACTTTTTAAATGAGTATTTCTAGATGGGCTCATAAAATTTAAAGTCATATAGGACGTGGTAGGGTGATTGCCAATTAAATCACCTTACGTATTGTTGCCAGTGTGCATTCATGGCGTAAATACAGATTAGGAATACAATATGCAACAAAATAAGGTGTGTTCCGTAATAACTGTAAATTGAGCATGCGTCATCCTTAATTCAGCTTTGTTTGGGTCCATCTATGAATCTCACTCTGTTTTCCCTAAAAATATCAAAGGACAGTGACTGCTGGAATGAAGCAACTCTATCACGCCTGTGTCCACTCCTTTCAAACTATTCAGATTTTACTGCCACTTTCTTTATAAGCATTGCACTCAATTTATAATCAGTCTAGATGAAAGAGCAAAACCAGTGACAGTTCAGGTATGTGTTAGAAATGTGTTTCCCATCACACTCAGACAACCGTCTGAGCAATGTTTCATCTGAATTCATAGTCACACAACTGTAGATGCCAAGATGTTCAGCAATTTCCACATACACAGATGAAAGGTAGCCTTTTTCTTACTTTTAGGTTATTATAAAAAGAAACAAATTGACACACTTACCCTTGAATAATATGTCGTCCTTGATACGAGTTGAGTGCTCAGGGGGTTCTGTGTCAATTATTTTTTCCCAGATTATCCTGACAGAGTCTTTGGGCAGAACCTATAAATCTTTTTTTTTTTTTTTTTTACAGCCTATACATCTATATGAACCCTGTATCCTTTTTACCTGCATCAACTAATTATCTTTTGCAGATTAAGAAAATAGCCAAGAGTATTAATTTTTTGCCATAAGAGACTCTCACTGAAATGTTATCACATTCCTATTTTGCTGGTGATCATAAGCCACCCAATCAGCCTCCTTCCCATTCATTGCAATCCATTCATATGTCCACTTACTACCTGTTTTAACTCCTCCTCTGGTGGCATTTTTAAATTTCAAAGTATTTACTTCCAAGGACAGGCACATTAGTTTTATCAATATAACAAAAATGGTCCCCCAGGAACATAAGATAGTGTTGGTTTCCGCCACTGTAAACCGCCAGTTTACTTTGGCTTCTGTGACTCATGAAGCTTCTGTTTCCCAGAAACGGCTGGTCACTATGATGCACATTATAAGAACCAGTCCTCAAATGACAAGCCACTCTGCTTCTGTACTTCCTCTTCTGCAACTCCATAAAGACCTCCCTTCTCAAGCCTTTGGAGCCCAACTTCTTTGGGGATGATCCGGGTTGGGTCCACCCACGTAATAAAGCTGATTCTTGCCTCCAAACCTCGGTACCTTTAGGTTCTTGGTCAGAACTTTGCTGTTACATCATGACTTCCACTTGTGTAATCTCAAGAAAATGCTGTAAAATGTGACTAGAAAATAATAAGGATCTGACCCTGCCACTTACTAATAAGTTTTATATTCAAACTTAGTTTTAATTTAATCACATAGATGTAGTGGATAAACTTAATTTTGTCCCCTTATTTGGCTTGGCAGCTCTCCAGGGTATTAGAAAAGCACACTTCTAGGTATGTCTGGGTGGATCATGAAGGCCTCATCCTGGGGAATGTATACGATCTCTGGCCTTCTCTTCCTTGGTTATTCGCTGGTCTTCTTCCCAGACACCATGAACTATCCATTTTGCTCCACCATGCCTGAAAGCCATGATTCTGCCTCAAAGCCAGCTGACCACACAACAAAGCCCCTGAAATTGTTAGCCAAATGAAACCTCTCCTCCTTTAACTTATACCCACAAGGAATTGTGTCTCAGAAATGGGAAGGCTGACAATGCAGCAAATTGGTGCCAGGAGTTGGGTAGTTGCTGTGGATATACCCCACCATGTGGTTCAGAAGCTGTTGGGTTTGCAAACTTCCTGGTTTGCAGGAGGAGTTTGGAAAGGTTTGGAGATGCAAACTAAAGAAGCCCAAGAATGCTGTAAGCAGAACCTAATGGGTAATTCTGTTGGGAGCTCAGAAGACTACAATGCTGATAGGAATGTGTACAGTGGAGGCCAGGCTCAAGAGATTGTTACTGAAATGAGGACTTCACTGGCAGTTGGACTACAGGCTATGTGTTTTATAAACTGACAAAAATTCTCTACATTTTCCCTGTCACAGCTACCCAGTAAGTACATGAAAAAATGTTCAATATCTGTAGTCATTAAGAAAACACAAAGCAAGAACCCTCTGATTCCATCTTACTCCACTCAGAATGGTTAAAATCAAGACACAAACAAAAACTGTTGGTGAGGCTGTGGGGAAAAAGAAACTTGCCTACATTTTTGGTGGGACTGTAAACTAATACATCTCACCATGGAAAGCAGTATAGAAATTCCTCACAGAACTAAAAATAGAAATTCCTTTCAAATATCTCTCCTGGATATTTTCCTGAAAGAGCTGAAGACATCACACTGAGTAACACACATGTACTCATATTTACAGCAGTGCAATTCACAATAGCAAAACTGTGGATTCAGCCTAGATGCCCAACAACAGATGAATGGAGAAAGACAATGTGGTATATTTACACAACGAAGTACTGTTCATTCTTTAAAAAGAATACATTTGAATTTATAATGTTAAGAAAAACAAGTCAGAAGCAGAAGGTTAATTATTGCAGTTTCTTTTACATGAGAACCCCAACATATAAAACATGATTAAAACTAATGAAAGATGTAGGAAACAGGGATAGATACATTGGAGATGGAGAAGGGGCTCAGTGGAAGATTTCAAAGGAAGGCCTGGGAGGTCAGGTAAGGAGCCATTGAGAGGCAGTGCAGGAAGCTGTAGGAATGAGGTCCAAGGTTTAGTGAGGACAGCAGGAAGCCAGAGATGTCAGGAACTTGGGATGTCTGCTGAAGAAAGCTGCAGTCTGTGAGCAGGGTCAGCCAAAGATAGAGCCCAAGTACACTGCAACCTTCAAGTCTTAGGGGTGGCATTTCCAAAGTCCTCTGGAATTCACATCTCACAACCACTACTATTTGTCCTGGATGCAGGGTATGGAACTACAGGATGTAATGTTTCCGATGATTTTAGTCTTGCTTTGTTCTAATTCTTCTCCAGCTGCCTGTTCCTCCCTTTTGGAATGGGAATGTTGTACTTGTGCCATTGTACTTTGGAATGATCTAACTTGCTTCTGTTTTTTTACAGAGGTTCATAGCTAAAAGTTTGTCTTAATTGTCAGAAGAGACTTTGACTCAGGCTTTTCAAAAACACTGATATTCCTGAGTCTCTGTAGAAGGAATTACTGTTTTCTCATTTGTACACAGAATATTTGTGTCATATGAGGCAGAATTGTGAAGTTGTGGCATTTATTTGGAGATTATGTATGGTTTAATGGATATGTTTGGCTGTCAATTTGACAAGGGGTGGAATGTGGTAGTTAAACTGATTGTCAACTCAATTGCTTCAGAGCCACCCAGAGGATAAATAAAGAATATTTGTACATGTGTGTGGTAAGTTATGGAAATTTGACCTTCCATAATATACCTGGTCCCTGGCCCTATTCTCTCTGGTACTATTCTGTACTCTGCTTTCTAACCACCATGAACCAAGCATCTTTGTTCCGTCATGCCCTTCGGCCATGATATTTCTGCCTTAGAATTAGATCACTATAGACAAAATCCCCTAAATGATGAACAAAATCAAACCTGTCCTCCTTTAAACTGTGGGTATCAGGCATTTTGTCTCAGTAATGGGAAACCTGAATAATACAATGGAGACATTATAATTCACCCTGATAATCTTTCAAAAACCCATGCATTGTACCAAATTAAGTAGTTTGGTACTGAATCAATGTTCGGAGCATGAATATCTCTCTCTACTGTTATGTGAACTGGTAACATAAAAGAAACCTTTTTAAAAGTGGAAAAAATGAACAATTTTATACTTACGTGATTCCCTACCATCCCATCTTCAAATTGTGATTCTAAAAACATTTCCAGTGGAATTCCGCTTATGTTGTCAATTTAGGCAACTCTTAAAATCTTTCTCTACCAACTGTTATATATCACAAATATTTAATTGTCTAATTCATTTCCAGTGAGATCAATGTGCTGAGGCTAAGGTTTGTGGCATGTCTGTGCAATGTTAGTTTATATTGCCTACTTGCACTTGCCTTTGTGCACTAGTGATGTGAAGTCCTTACTCTGACTACAGGAGATATGTTTATGTGAGTAAATTGATACACTATATCTTCAGCTGTGTAATTATGTTCACTATGTTTGATTTGAAAAACATACAATAGAATAGTTGTCACTTCCATTTTTGAGGCATTTGCGTGCCCTCACCATTACAGGTGAATGGTAGTATCTAATATAATATCCATACTTCCTAGCTACTGACAAATGCATTTTATCTGGAAATTATACCTCAAGCCTTCTTCATACAATTACTTTCCTATTGCCATGGAAGTTTACTCATTTACTACATGTGTTGTTTCAAGATATGGAAACTAATCAGTTATAAGCTAATCCATCTGTGCATTTCTTAGTTTACCTATCTCAAGAACCCAGGCAACTCATTCTAGAGATTTGATTTGGGCAACTGTTTTAGTATTTCCATCCATTTCGGAAATGACTCTCAAGGGTTTCTGGTGTGAATCTTTGTAATTCACCTTAATGTTCCCCTAAGTTCTCAGGTATTTCTGGAATTGAATGAAAGCATATGTGAACATTTTTATTGGGCCGTCATCAAGAGTCCATTCACATGACCATGCAATCAGCATGGGAATGATGCTAGAATCTACAAATACACAAACTCTTCTCTGAAGCAGCAAGCCTAACTGTTTCTGTGCCCTAAATAGAGGTGTCAGCTGCAGTGATGGTATGGATTTACTTTATCCTCTTCCATCAGGCACTTTACCTTTTTCCAGGGTTTTATAGTATGCAGAGAGTTTCCCATCCCAAGCCATTTCACAACAGCAGTGGCATCTTTCATGTATGTGTAAATGTATATGTATATGTCTGTATGTATATATATGAATGCATCTTGTATTCCTTTGGTGTGGAGGAAATCATAGAGTTTACACTATGTAACAATGGCAGCTGAAAATCCTTAGGGGCTCCATCAGTAAATATACAGAACGAGAAGCATACTGAATATGTATGAATTGTACTCCCTGAGCTCATCAGAACTCCTCACATTGTGTTCTCTTGTTTATATCATTTATGCTTATTTGCTGAGACCTGTTGAGTAATTTCTTTTATGTCTATATGCTTCTTTAGCACAGCCAAGGGCATGCTCATTTTTCAGCTGAGCATGACCTGATTTATGTGTGCTGCCAGTTTCCACTAATTCATAATAGTAAGCTAGCGAATATCTTTTAAAAAGGATGTATTGAGAGCCTGTATCAGATGATCTCTGCATATACACTAGCTGTAGACAGTTCTAAAATCATCTGAGCAACTGAATCAAAAGTGACACCTGAGTACACAAATAGTGCCATCTAAGCAAGAATGTCTTTTAGCTTTTTAAATGGTAACAACTTTAATGAGGTAAAATCTATTAGCATAAATAGTACATATTTAAACATATAACATAAACATATTGATATATGCTTACACCAGTGAAACTAACACAGTCACTATACAACCACATCAATCATTCTTAAATTATGTCAAACTCTTTTGTGTGCCTTCTCCAGCTCTATTAGCCCTCTTGCTATCGTATAACCGATGATCTGCTTTCTGTCATTACTGATTAATTTGTAATTTATAGAATTTTATTTAAATAAAATCATATAGTGATCACTTACTTTTGCCTGGCTTCTTTCACTCAACATATTTTAGTAATTCATCCATGTTACAGTATATATTAAAATGTCATTCTCTTTGTTATTGGCTTGTATTACTTTAAATAGATAGGTCACAATTTTACACATCCTGCTGTTTACTAGTTTCGGTAATTATTAATAAAAAACTCTTGATTGTATGTTTTCTGATGAAATATATGTTACAACTGTTGTTTTTGTTCCTCTCTAGGTAAATTGTCTTTCTTTCACTGCCTTTGTGACATTCTCTTTGTTTCTTACCAATTTGGACATGATATCCCTAAGTTTTATTGGGGAAAGGGGATGGTGAAGACATTTATCTAACTTGATGTTTTCTGAGCTTCTTGTTTCTGAGATTTGGTGCCTATCATTACTTTAAGAAGACTTTTAAAGAATGTTTCTTAAAATATTTTCTCTGTTTTCATTCTTCTTCTGGCTTTCTAATTACGTCTATGTCTATTTCAATCCCATTAACATTGTACCTTAGCACTTGTGTGCTCTGATCTTTGTCTTTTTTCACTGTTTTTATTCTGGGTTAGTTTGGTTAGCTTCTTTAGATTTATATTCAGGTTCATTGATTCTTTCCTTAGTTATTTATATTCTACAATAGAACTCTTCAAACATTCTTGATCCTTATAATATTTTTCAATTCTAGAATTTTTTAGTTCACTGTATTTATGATTTTTATTTCTTGATTAAAATTATATTTCTGCCCCTTCATGTTATTTTCCTTTTCAAATAGCGACATTAGCATATTAGATAAAGATACTTCAAATTCTGTATATGATAGTTCTTACATCTTTTCATATGTGGGCTTCTCATGGTTGCTTGCCTGGTCAAAGTGTACCTTACCTGGCCTTTCCAATGTGTTTTATAGTCAAATAGTTCATTTAGGACTGTAGATGGTAACTAAAATAATGTTATTATTGAAGCCTAGTGTATGTTTAATTTTTTTTTCTCCTAGAATTTAGTGTGAGGGCTTATTTCTAATATGGTTAGATTTGGTGTGCATTTGAAGCTTGTTGCTAGTGTAGTCACCCTTATCACACCATAAGCTTCCAGTTTTTCCACTGACTGTATTTACCATGTGGGAAAATTGCCAGATGGTTTTTCTCTATACCCCTCCACACAGGCCTTCGAGAACTACCTTCCCATCTTTTCTTTGTATTTTCCTGTAGAGAATATCTGTCTTGCAGCTTTCCAAGTTGAATCTTTTCCATCCTTAGTTTAAGAGATACTTGCTAGCATTGTGATATATTGCAGGGAAGGACAACATTCACTGATACTTTGATTAAGGTTCATTGTTAGTCAAGTACTCTATGCTCGAGTCTCTGGAATCTGAACTTCACAAATCTTTCTTCCCACTTTCAGAGGTAGTTCTGAGTCTAAAAGTGTTCTTGATCTTATTAATAAAATTTTTCTTTCCTTTTCTTTTGTTTTGCTTCATTGTGTGTGTGTGTGTGTTATGGCCCTAATTTTTGTGTGTTTCTCCGATGATTAATGTTGACCTTCAAGTTTAGTGGCTTGCATGATACCTATGGAATTAGTAAAGCATATTCTGGGCATGTCTGGGTGGATACAGGATGTGTGAGTTTGGAGCCTACCTCTGATGCCTGGCCCACTCCTCTCTGGCGCTGTCCCGCTGTGCTCTGGCCATTGTGAAATGAGCAGCTTTATTCCACCATATCTTTCTGACATGATGTTTCTGTCTAGTAGCCCGCTGACAGTGCACTAAAACTCTGAAACCATGAGCCAAAATAGATTACTCTTTCTTTAAGTTATAGGTATCAGGTGTGTTTTCCCAGCAATGGAAAAGCTGACCAATACAGTTTCTGAATACAGACAGTACCTGGTGACTACTGTTTTCTCCCAGAAGAGATAAGGGGCATGAATTTGAGTAGATTTTCTAGAACACTTGCCATTCCCTTCTGTCACTAAAGCTGCAATTTCCATTTCACAGAAAGCAGATCAGCTTCTTATTTAGTGCAGGAGATGAGAAGAAAGGTTTTTGGTGGAGTTCAGAAATGGCTGCCACTCTCCTTCCCCACCAAGCACCAGAGTGGGTAACTCTCTCCTCTGTGGGTGTCCACCAGAGTTCTTAGAAAAGTCCTGTGTGAGATATGGTGGCACATGCCTGCAATCCCAGCACTCCGGGATGTTGGAGCCAGAGGATTGCCAAGTTGGAACCCAGCCTGGACAATTGACTGAGCCCTTGTCTCAAATAAATAAATAAATAAATAAATAAATAAATAAATAAATAAAAGATTGGGGTTGTAGCTCAGTGCGAAGGCCTTGGGTTGAATATCTAGTACTGTAAAAAATTAAAAAATAATAATGTTTTGCTTTGTTTTTTGACCTTCTGCTGCCTTGCCTTTGCTGTGATCTACTAATGGTCCCTGGGGCCCTTTCTATATTCTCTCTGCTCCTATTCTTCATTTCTTTGTCTGTGCATTTTACTTATCACAGATGCTTTGTGTATCTCTTGTACTTGGATTGTACAAATTATGTTTTTCTTTAAATGAGTACGTAGATATGCATACCTGTATGTTAATACCAACTTTTATTAATTTTCCCACGATAAAAAGATTTACAAGTTTTTATGCATACAGTAACAGTAAATACAGTACTGTGATTTTGACACATGTTGCATCATAAACTTACTTGTTACAATAAAAAATTGTGGATTGTTGTTACATCCCACTTAACCACAGATGGACACATCATATGTTTATATGACCACATAAACCCTATCAACTTGGAGGTCTCTCTATGAGAAAAATTATATATAATTGTTTCTAATGTTTGACGATGTATTTAACACTATGTTTAAAAACTGATGAAAAATCACTATGTTCAAAATTCTAAGCCAAATTTTCATTGTTCAAAAGGAATAAGGAACTAGGATGGTGAAAGGGGAAAGGTGAAAGGATGGCAGTAGGGAAAGGGAAAAATGCAAGTCAATTATACTATTAGTGTCTCTTAGTTCATTAAAAAGGAAGGTTTGTGCTAATATAGATTGGAGAAATTTTTATGCACATATCTTGTACCCTGAGCAACTACTTTAAAGATAGCAACATATACTGTATTAGCTATTGTTATTCTCTTATTATTTTGTTATGCAATTTTGTTTTACCTTTTCCCATAAAAAAAAATTGAAGGAAAATAGTATTTGAAGGGAAAATAATTATTTCAAACCACTTTATTTCTTCCAATAAATATTTATTATGTTGCATATATTCTATCAGTTTCTATTGCAAAACCACTTGAAAATCATTATTATGAACCAGTAGTGAAATATTATCATCTTGGTTCAGATGTAATATATTCATCCAAATTTTGTTTACAGGAAACTTGCAGGAAGTAATCTTGCTTATTTCAGTTTGCTTCAGACTACAAGTTGGCTCATGGGTTTAAGTTTTGTGCATATTTTATTTACAAATTATTTAAATTCATATGTCTGATTTTGATTTAGAGATCAATAAAGTGAAACCTCATGTCTTTAGCTGATTTTTAGTATTCTCTAGGTAAGACATCATCTGTGGGAAACACAATTTTCTATGTACTTAGATTTTAATGTTGGTATATTGAAGCAAAAGTGTCTTTAAAATCTGTCCACATTTTTAAACATCAAAATTTATTGCTGAGCATATGCGGTAGGTAATTTTATTTTTTTTTCTCTCAAATCAGTACTGGCACCATATAAGCAACTTGTAATGACATAATTAAACAGATTATTTTGCAAGTTTCACATTTTGACTATGCCTAAATGCACAAACCTCAGATAAGATATTTAAATATATGGGTATAGGATATATTCAGTGAGTTTTAAAAAAAGCCATAACAATAACGTAAATCTTACATAGTAAGAGTCTAATATATTACAATGCCTTATGCAATATCATTTTTAGAGGGTAGAATACATTGTGTTAACAGGTTGATGTACTTTCTTCTGCAGTATTACAGAAGGCATGTGTATGTTAATCTATACATCTGTGTTTCCTAAAACACACATTACATTGGCAGGAAAAAGAAAACGCATTTCCTATTTCCCCTCATAACTTGGAATGATTGTCCTGTAACTATTTCTTACACTATCTTATATTTCTGGCCTTTCTTTACCCTTCTGCACTGTGGGTGGATCTTCTGCTCAATATGAAACATTGATGGAACACAGCAGTCTGCAGGGCCAGCTCAATGACTGGAGTGAGAAAACTTCACTGGAGTTGTTGGCTGTCATGAGTGGATATGAAAATCTGCAAGGTTTTCCCTGAAGATTTTGCAACATCCATATTAAATGTACCTTGCAAAAATGACAATATAATAGACTTTATTTCTATTTTATGTCTTTTAGTAGATATTAAATATAAAATGTGTTGATTTCATGTCAATGTTAGCTTCACTGAGTAGTGAATAACGAGAAGTAGCATGATATTTCCTCATGTTATGATGACTTGCAGAAATAAAATACAGGGATTTACCTAAGGCAAGGAAAATCCTATCATATCAATGAGATATCTAACCATTATAGTCCCCATTTTATTGATAGCAATTGATCTAGGACTGTCTTCCACTTTCCTATTCCACCTCAAAACCACTCAGTAGAAATCTGTTTTAAGAAGATCTTCACATCCCCTTTACTATATTTCTTCTAAAGCATCTCAGGGGCTTTTTCTTAGTTCAGCAAGAATAATAAGCAAAATTTGTTTTACTTTATCTAGATAAAGTATGTCTTGATGTGTTTGTGGTAAGCTTTGACTGTCATTTAGCTTTCACTGAAATTTTGCTGAGATTTTTGTTGCCACAGGTTAATACTTTCAATATAGAATTAGTGTGTTAACCTGTGTCTCCATTTATTAGAGGCAAACTTGACAACAATACCGTCTTAGTTACTTTCTCACTGTTGAGACACAATACCCAACACCCATAACTCAAAAAGAGGAAAGGTTTATTCTGGCTTAGCATAGAAATTCCAGTCTATGGTTGGCTGGCTCCAAGGCAGGGTGACTCGGAAGCGCAGGATGGAGAGGAGAGTTCCTCATGCATGGTGCCAGAAAGCAGAGAGAGATCAAGGGAGGAGAGAGAGAGAGAAAGATTCTTCTAGGCCATTCTGCACGTGACCCACATCTTCCAACTGGGCTTTCCCTCCCAACATCATAGTTAGCTATAAACTCTCACTAGGCTAATCCACTCATGAGTATCACACCCTCATAATCCAATCACCTCCTAAAAGCCCCATCTATGAGCTCATGTGCCTTTGCAGGGACATCTAGATGTAAACCATTACAGAAACCAAGGGATGTTAATACTGAATCCATGTTCTAAAAATTTGATTAAGCCCCCCATACTCTATTTTTGTTCCTACCAAAAGAATAAAGGGCTCAAGACTCTGTCCATTGGATAAGTTCATTAATCATCTGCTTTGTTCTTGGTTGTGTTTTCTTTGTTTTGTTTTGGTCATTATTAGTTTGATTTTGCTACTACATTGTTTATTTGAAGAAGATTCAGGAGTTAGGCTGATCGGATCAATGTCATTCAAACTGCACCTGAAAAATAAAAGTTAGCTTTAGACATTATCTTCTTAGGATAAGGTTTGTTATGACATTCATCAACACATTTCCAACACATTCCTTGGTCTTGTTTATGTATGCAAAATTGTTTTTTAAAAGTGTTTTCTCCCCCACAAATTGTGGCTGGAAGGGAAATTTTGATTCCTCAGGTCAGCATGCAGAAGCAGTTTGACTTCAGGTTGAAGATCAAAGATATCCACAAGAGATCCTTTTACTTTTGACTGATTATCAGCCAGCCTCTAATGGATTGTCTGCTCTGGTGAATTTATGTTATCTTCTTGCACTTGCTTTCGTGTTACCATTCAAAGATTTGTCTTTCTGAAGGGCCTGACTGCACAAAGGACAATTTAATATCTCAGTAGACATGTTGGAGAACTTTTGATATAATCAAAAATGTTCATTTAATTGCATTTCTAATCAATATGTGAAAAAAGACACCTCATGGGGAAATAACATGTCTTTTTCACATAAGCGAAACATTACCTTGTTAAACAGAGAATCCTTCTCTCCTTTTGTGCGCTGTGAAGATTAATAAGTACAATTTTTATCCATGAAATCTTAATGGAATTAAGATGGACTCAAATTATTGTTTAAACCAAATACAGCATTTATTCTCTTTCTCTCACCAAAATTAATTTTGCTTCAAATGTGCCTTGTTACATCTTGTAAACGGAGATCACTGAACTCCAAATAATGAATTTTAATTTTCTTCATGTGTTTCAAAAGCTGGGTCACTCTAATTTCCACTTTTTCTCCCTTTGTCTCCTTTTCCTCCTTCACTCAGGAACTTAAATATTTTATAAACACACACATATCCTGAGAATATCAGCTGTTGATAAATACCACTAGTATAAATAGAGGAGTATACATTATAAGTAATATTTTCTATAATTTAATGATGTTAAAGCCTGTTCTAGTAGATTTTAACAAATAATTTTGCATTGCATTTATATACATTTGGAATTACAGAAATTAGGAATTTCCAATAAAAAAAGGAATATTTGCCTATTCTTTAAGTTTGTTAATTCTTCCTCTAACAGCTTTACAAAAAAAAAGAAAGAAAGAAAGAAAAAAAAAGCAGTCAACCTGCTATGTTATTGGCCTTATTTACTATGTCAATTGTCAAGAAATATAGAAAGACACTCAGAATTTCCATGCCTTACTTAAGAATTATTTAAATTTGTTTGTTAATGCAAATATCTATCAATTATATTAGAAAAATCATGCAATATTTATGTCAGAATGACTATTTGGGCATTGTAAACTGTTTTAATTTGTCTTTAAGAAAAGGTCAGTGTCCCTTTGATTTTTATCAAAGCACCAAAATAATATAAGCATTATCTTAGTTTATACAAAGCTAAGGTTTATTTTTCATGAGTTAACTTCTAAATTTCTTACATTGGTTTTAAGAATCAGGCAAATGGCAGTTACACAAGTGTTTAAAACTACGGAACATAAAGTTGTGTTTATTCAAAGAAATCTTTTTTTTTTTTTCTTTTGCGGGTACCGGGGTTTCGACCTGAGGACCTCGCACGCCAGCAGGCGCCCGTGCCGCTGAGCGATATCACCGGCCCTTTTTTCGTATATGGGTTCCAGGAGTCGAACTCGGGCCCTCGCACTTGCCAGGCAGGCACTTACGCTGCTGAGCTATCTCACCGGCCCGGAAATCTTTTGTGAAAAGTTAATCTCTTAAAACTCTTTCAGTCATCCCGCTGAGATTTGATACATTAACTTTATATTGTAATTCACATATCTTTGATTAACTTTGGTTTTAAAAGTAAATTAAATTTAATAGATTATATTTGTAAAGTTACAAAATATCATTTTAATATAGCTGTGCTTTTTTAAATCATTAAGAGTAATCATCAGTTAAATAGGAAGCTTCCACCCAAGATAAAAGATAAGATTTAATATTTCATAACCTATCCGTACTTTTTCTTCCAGCTCTGTTCTCAGTCATCTGTGATGTGGTTCTACCCCAACCTCAGTAACTTCGGCTCCTTACATCTGCTGGCTGTGTTGACCGCTCCTCAAGACTCTGCCGATGAACAGCTATTCTTTCAAACACAGTCTTCCGAGTCCTTTCTGATTCTGATATTTTCACCTAAGGGGAAAGAAAATGAACCTTAGTATTTGAGAAGAAAAATGAACTGTGATTGCAAAGCAGCTGACTTCTCCTGTAGTACTCATGACATCGTGGCCGTTGGAACCAAGTTCACTGGTATTTAGAGCAGATATATAAATCCTGTAGCTGTGATCAGTCTGTTTTCTCTCCAGCCTGTTCAGAAGAATTATTTGGTTCAAGATAGGGAAGGTGTCTAACTCAAGGAACCAACAATCAGTAGCCATCAGTGTGGAAATTCAGAAGCTCTTCATTGTAGTATGGACAAAAATGAAATATACAATTACTTTCTTGCCCCAGAGCTGTATGAACTCCTCAGAAAGTGGCAAGAATGAACAATGGGACAAATATGTTTGAAGAAAAAGGGAGTACACTGAGAGGGATTGATGGCAGTGTGCCTTTTATTTTAATTATTTTTTGATTTAAAAATCCACTATAATTTTTAATCACACCTTGTATATGTAAGTTCATTAAAAATGTGAATGTTGGAGGACCTGGTTTGGAGAATACAGAGGCACATCCTCTCTGAAATGAGAGATAAGATACTGCATATTCAATTGCTCACCATGAAAATAGAACAAAGACCACCAACAAAACACATGATAGCCCCTTTGGACTTCAGAGGTATACGCCATTTGGGGCATGCTGTTTTAAACCAAATGGCTTTGCATCACAGGATCTTGTGGAAGCTGCCCTCTGTGTAGCTTGGCTATGTGACCTGGCAAACACATGCATTCAGAAGTTGCTCTGGCAGACAGGCATACTCCGTGGGAAGCACTCGGGGTACCAGGAAATGCCAGCATACACTATGAAGCTTCTTGGCAAAATTTGTGCCATTGTCTGTTGAAAATTATTCAGGAGTACTTCTGGGATTTCTGCTGGACATGGATAGAATTTGAAACTCTGGCCACTGTAGTACTGGACTTGCAGAGAATCTTTTCATTGTAAAAGGGAAATTGTATCTTCAAGACAAGGCTAATTTGCTCAAAATTATTTATGTAATACAGTCGCACACTATTACTGTTTCTCCTTTTAATCCCCAACTACTTCTTCCTGGTGAGCTTGATGTGATTATTTAAAGTTTCAAAAAGTACAGTTTGAATCATGCTGGGTTAGAAGAATGAGTTGCAACCTATCAAACTTAGTGGTCCCTAGACTATGACCTTATCCAAGAGTGACCTGCAAGACAGCTGATGAAATCCCATTTTCCCAGTGGTGGATCTTTGGCAGTGAACCTGACCATCTACTTTATGCAGTCTGAGCACAGATCTAAAATGACTTGAGGTAAAAACTAAGTGGTTGCTTCCTACTAAAAATATTGGGAAGATAAAATAAGTCGCGAGAAGATTCAGATTGTGCAGAGACTTACAGTTTTGTTTCTCTGTAAATTCCCAGCAGACAGCATCCTACAGAAAAAGTATTCTTAATTTTATATAAACAAGTTGGCCTATCCTAAGAACATTGACCAATATCTTTCCCAGCTATCTTTTTATTTTCTAAAAGAAAAAAAAATGCACGAAAAGCAATGGTGAAAATGATGTTTGCTAAGCATAGGTTCAACCAGCGGTTTTCCCCCAGACTGTGACTAATCTGGTTACTTTTATCAATAAATGCACACATGATACTATTTCCTGGGAGGGCAGTCAGATAACTTCCTGGAGGCCAATACATTTGATTTAGCCCTTCCAAACTAAAATGGGAAACTTTTGTCTTTATAGAGTTAGCTCTGTCTTCCAAATATGGGCTTTATTCCCTGTACAGAATGCTCTGCCAGTCCCATTATTGACAGATTTATAGAATGGCTCATTCAGCACTGTGGTATTGTCCAAGGGACACAGATGATGCCACGAGGCAACACAATCTGTTACCGAACTATTGAACTATTTTATGTTGCTCATAGCATTGATCCAACATACTTGGGGAGGGGATGGTCAGGAAATTATTTTGAGTGATAAATCCCAAACACAAGTGTTAAATTGGCTTGCTTTCTCACAACGAGAGTAAAGAGGACTATATTTGGAATGAAGAGGATTCATTGGTGTGCTTTTATTGTAACATCTTTCTCAAATGTCCTGATGGATGGTAATTTGCAATAAACAAGACTGAGCTGAAGGACTCAGCTTGTGCACAATTCAAGATATGGGCAGAAAAGCCTGTGTAGCTGAGGGGTTGGCTGAAGGAAGAGGGAATATAAAATAAAGAGTGAAATAAGAAAGTCATAGAAACTATTGGAAGACACAAGGCCGGTAGGGAATGGTAAGCTGTAATGGCTGTACCTTTTTTTAAACAATTCCCTCTTTTCCTTTCCCAATATATGAAAAGTATCAGTGATGACTAATATTTCAGTGATGATGAGTAAATGACTGAGTTAACGCATTCATATGGTAGCTGGTAGAGATTTCTTGATGTTGGGACAGCTTAGCGAGGAGCCGCGCAGAGAGACTGTCAGATCCTCTTTCATTTGTGCCCTTGCCCTCTGCTTTTGGGTGGGATCTCTGAGAAAGTAAGGCGAGAGCTCAAGGAATGTATTCTACTCATTCCTTTCCTGCGAGGCTGCGTAGGCTTACTCTTTCCTTTCACACAATTTCATTATTCTCAAACAGATCTATTCTGCGTAACAGATCACTCTTTCCCGATTCTCCTAATTACTCACCTTCGGGTCTGCTGGCCCTAGATTACTTTATTTTACCATCTGTTTATCATCACCTGTTTATACCTCTGCAAATAACTCCTTCTTTGAGGTTTCTTTTTTATTTTTTTGTGGGTACCGGGGGTCGACCTCAGAACCTCGCGTGCCAGCAGGCGCCCGTGCCGCTGAGCGATATCACTGGCCTTTTTTTCGTATGTGGGTTCCGGGAGTCGAACTCGGGACCTCGCGCTTGCCAGGCAGGCACTTACGCCGCTGAACCATCTCACTGGCCCGTTCTTTGAGGTTTCTAATTTGAATCATCCATATATTTCCAAATGAGACCTACACTGAATTGCTCTACTTTATAATACTGTTATTAAAATTATTTTTAAAATTGTGTTTATGAAATTAGAGAATGATTTAAATAAGTGTCAACTGTATTGTAAAGTTATAGAAGGTTCTGTGATGGCTACCATGTCCAAAATAATCACGCCATATTTTTTTTGGAATATGAGAGAGATTTGCTAAGTAAAAATGTATAAAGGTAGTAAACACAAGAGTCCAAGAATTCACAGTGGAACCTTTATGAAGAGAAATCTTAATGTGTGTGAAAAGATGACAGAATATTGTACTCATGACTCACAATAACAAGAGGGAATAATAAACATCTGTAAGATAAGAATAATATAAATTATTAATTCATCTGTAATGCAAACGTAGTATATAACAAATTTCTATGTAAGGTTAAAACCAAAGAGGCTACCTATTATCTGTTAGAACCAGATAATGAGTACTCCAATATTATATCCATAAAATAGATAAGATGAGATTAGATAAACTTGTGGTCGTTATTTTAAATTCTTGTTTCCGGGTAGAAGTATATGATAAATCATATTTATTGGGAAACTTAGTGACAACTATGATGGCAACTTAACTGCAAATAGAATGACTCTTTGAGTAACAGGCAATGGTCAAGATAACCAAGAAAATCTTCCTCTACCTCCCCAAAATAGAAGCTGTTGGTCAAGAAATTTAAATCCTAAAAGAAGGATTGTGACCAAAATTTCAGGTATTTCTGGGATAGTCCCTGAGCATACAATCCCAGAGATTGTCAAATGTTGAGTTTTGCTTGTATCCTGAATTCATTTTAGTAAGGAATTTCCTATCAGACTTAAGTAACAGCAAGTAACACTTACATTGATTTTCAGAATATGGGATATTTTGTGTATTTGGGGGTTTACTAAAACTTGCACAACCTGGGATTAGGTGTGAGGCTTACATTATTACATGTCCTCATTTTACAAACATGGGAACCATAAGTCAAAAGGTCAAATAAGATGTCAAAGGCGTTTATCAAATAAGTAATTGAGCTAAGTTTGAATTTAAGTCCTGAAGAAACATAGTTCCTATGTTGACTTTCACAGCCTCATATCTTTACATAATGAGGTTTTTATATTTATTAGAAGCACAGTAGAAACTGAATTGACCATATATTTGGTTTTGAATGGTGCTTTTAAAATATCCCCTAAATACAATGATACTATTGCCAATCTTCTAATTTATTTAAACTATATTACATTTCATGAGAGCAAACTCATGCTTTCTTATGTCAATGAGCAATTGTTTATTAACTTCAAGGTGGTCTGAGTTTAATGCAGTTTATGTTAAGGTCAGGCATTTCACATAGCTTAAGTAGGAGAGTGTGCAGAGTGCAAGGGGAAGACTTACATCACATAGTGGAGATGCATTTTCACTTATTTTCCAATGAGACAGAGAGGATTGGATTTGAAGATATGACTTTATCTAAATAATCAAAATTATTAGTTCATAACTAGAGGCATAGTTGTGAATTTAGAATACAATCAGGGGCATCAGTCAAGCGTAACAGGAACAGTTCTGTTCGCATATGTTCTGGTTTAAAATGGAACATCCATAACAGCCCAGTGAAGCTCAAAATTGCAGCTGAGAAGTGATCAGTTAAACACCCTTGAAAAACTGTACGGGAAATAGACTGAAAAATTAGTTTCTTAACATCAACATGTTTTTACAGTATTGCATTCATGGAAAGATCTAAAGTATATTGTCCTTAAAATAAATATTTAGATATATATTAAAAGTATACAATAAAAATTAAAATTTTATAGATTTTGGCACAGACACATATTTTAGGTCACATTTAAAAACTAAATTCAAAACCAACGCTAGGGAGATCAATTAAGAAAATATGTAGAGTTAAGTGGTACTGAGGGTAAGAAAGATAATCCAGGAACTGGTTCAATATTTACAAGAAAAATATTTGATATATGGTGAATTTGCATGGATTTCAAAGATGGCATCTGCAATCCTTAAAACCTTTGGAATTTCTTTTTTAATAACATGGCCAAAAACCAAGCAGTGATCCGATGTTCATAGAAACACAGAGATGGATTTATGTGACAGGAAAGGAAACTGTGCTACGAATCTCCTACTTTTTAAAAGTCTTTTTCGGGCCAGTGAGATGGCTCAGCAGTGTAAGCGCCTGCCTGGCAAGCGCAAGGGCCCGAGTTCGACTCCCGGAACCCACATACGAAAAAAGGGCCGGTGGTATCACTCAGCGGCATGGGCGCCTGCTGGCACGCAAGGTCCTGAGGTCGACCCCCGGTACCCACAAAAAAAAAAATAATAATAAATAAATAAATAAAAGTCTTTTTCCTCATGGTAGGCCATTCTGGTTCATGAGAGGGCTCGTTTGGAGTTGCAATTAATTAGTCATGAAAATCTGTAGTGAAAGCAGATAAGAGTAGAAATGAGGACCAGTAGTGTAGCAACCTCTTTTTGCACTTACCAATCATTTGTAACAAATGTAACTCTCTGGAGTGAATTTACATGGGACAGAGAGGCAAAATGGTACACAGATGAAGAATACAGACTACACAGACATTTTGAATTCAAATCATAAATAAACTATTTACTGTACAATGATAAATAAGCTACCTTATCTGTGCTCAAAATTTTTATTTATAAATTTAGAATACTCCTCTCTGATTATTAAGGGTGTTATGAAGAGCAAATACTCCTAAACAGACAAAATTGTGATAAGAATAGTGCTTGGTATGCTTTAGTACTAAGTAAGTATTTGTGCATTATTATTATTATTATACTTAATTAAAATACACAACCACAGATGGTATGTTGATAAACAGGCATGCTGAAATGTCCTCCCACAACACAGTAGGCACAGACTTAGATCCTAGTTTGATTCTGGATCAGTCCTGGGTCTCCACAACTCCTTATAAGTTAGTAGAGCTGGATTCTACAGCAAAGGATTGCGTATTACATATTGATATTTCAAATACCAATGTATTAGGGCTCATTTTCAGGGGATATCATTTCTAAAATGACACTATAACTTTTTTACCTTGTAGGTTTTATTTTGGGGGGAGCAGGGTACTCAGCAATAAAGGTCCTTAAAACATGCCTATGGTTTTACATGTTATCATTTTAGATATTTATATGATTGAATATTATTTAATACATAAAATTATA
Source organism: Erethizon dorsatum (assembly GCA_028451465.1). Taxonomy (NCBI): domain Eukaryota; kingdom Metazoa; phylum Chordata; class Mammalia; order Rodentia; family Erethizontidae; genus Erethizon; species Erethizon dorsatum. The sequence goes on along the minus strand of CM051826.1, from coordinate 127,485,978 downwards.
TAATGTATGATTAAATTTGATCCATCTTTAAATTCTCAGATTAAATGTCATCTTCTAGTTGAAAGCTTCTTGGCACCCAATTGAATAATTTCTCCTTTTAGGATTGATCTTTTCCCTGCTCTATCCCCCTCCAAAAAAGTCTCTGATTTCTTTAGTGGAAAATGATACTTACAAACCAATAGCTTGCTGCTTTTGGGTACTTTGCTTTTGCTCCCATTCTAACCCAGTATTACATGCTGTTGTCTTCACTTTCCACTCTCCGTACTTATAGCTGCCTTCTACAGTGGTGAGAAATTTGTCTCATTTGTTTAAGCCTAGAATGTGCAGGTATTAGTGTAAGAATTGTGAAATTATATCATAAGAGAAAAAGCAAGTTTATCTGTACAGTTTAATACTGACTTACAGATTGAACTTTTTAGTTAAAGTGTTTATAGGGTGAAATGCACAGACTTAAAATATAATTTGTTGCATTCTGATAAATACATACATTTACTTAACCACATTGCCTTGCCAGATAGACTATTTTTATCTATCTGGAAATTTCTCTCATATTTCTACATCAACTCTGTGGGATATGTATAGATACATATTCACGATCAAATTTTTTTCTGCTCCAGAACCACAGATAAATGGAATTGCGGCACGTGTGCTGTGTGTCTTTGTTCTGTTATTCGGCATTCTGCTCAACAGACATATCTTTCAACATGTGATTTTAAAGGTTGCATTATTCACCAAATGGCTCCTAAAAGAAATAGCGAAAGGTCCTGCTTCGTACCTGTTTTCAGGAGGCATATTTAAAAGCGTCTCTGAAGCATACACCGCTTCTTCTGACTCACTTGCCCTCTTCCCCTTTACCCAAGACCATAACTGCCTTTCATGCAGAAGAGCAGTAGCTTCATATTGCTTCTTTATTTAACACGTGCATTTGTCAATCCTGGCTCACTATCTGCCTTGCTAATAATGAGCCATGTGTGTTTGTGTGTGTGTGCGTGTGTGTGTGTGTGTGTTTGTGTGTAAGGAAGTGGATCAAACCTAGGGCCTCACATATGGTAGGCAAGTAATCTACCACTAAGTTGGATTTATTATTTTTACTTTGTGACACGATCTTCCTAAGTCTCCCAGTGCGACCTCTAGCTTGGAACTTTCTGTCTCACCCTCCTGGGATTCTGGGATTGATAAACCTTCTCTAATCAAAGGATATTTTATAACTACAAAGGGAGAAAACATTTTCTCTGAAGATTAATAACATAGACACAGAAAAGTCTTGCTATAAAATAATGGGAATGTGTATAATATTTCAAAATATGCATTTCAGGCATTGTTTTACTTTTAAGGACGTGATAATGCGGGTTGTATGTCAAAAACAAACAAATGCATTAAAATGAATTAATTTTGTGTTTTTCAACTATAAATGGAAGTGTCTGGAATAAAATTACAGTAGGAATTTTTTAAATTTCAGAGTGGAAATGATAATTTAAAATGTATGAAAATAATGAGGGCTTTTAATGAACCAGTAGTATTTAAAAAGTTTAAATAAGCAATAAAATTGGTATTTAATGTGGCTGTCATTGGAGTTCAGGAACCGTGGTTCCTACAGATAACAATGGTAATTTTAAAATAAATTTTCAATTTTATCAAATAGTTTTTACTAATACTCATTTAAAATTAAATGTTTTCTACTTCCCTATATATATGCCATGTCAGTAAATAGAAAGATAATAGAAGTACTATTAACAGAAAAAAGGAAGTATTACCTTCACGATATTAATGGTACTATAAAATATAAGGCCATGAGATTCAAAATGTGAAAGGTTGAGTACCTTATTTCAAGCTGAGCCAATCTTTGCTTCTCAAAATCTCATAAAGAAGATTTAAAAAGACATTTTAGAACAAGCTGAAGCTACTGATATAATTGCTAGCGCTCTGAAGAGAATTGATTATACAAAGCCTAAGATGCTGCTTTTGAAATCTGTTGTTTACTGTTTCACTCTCCAAACAATTGGTGCTCCAAGTTAACTCTTATTTGACTGAAACCCTGTGAAACACTGCATCCGGACAAATGAGTGGCATTGCGTATTCTATTGCATTATTTCAGTGTCTTTGGACCTGTTTCTTGGAAACTTGCGAGATTTACATATTTTAAATATTCCTCACTTTATTCTTATATTCTAAACAACAAAAAATTTACATGTAAGGACAAGTAGCAAAATTATAGTCATTCATCAACTAATGTTAAGATTCACATCTTTTATTATGTACATCATCCCTCTGACTGCAATAGATATCTACAACTGTTACATCTGGCAAGCTTCGAAACAGTCAAAACATCATCTGAGGATGACGAAGAGGTCTCTGCTCATGACAGGATAAGGAACTTGAGTTAGATCAATCTGCCATTGACAAAGTACATGGTCTAGTTTGGTTCCCAACCCCCTTTTATAATAAGACCTCTGATGTAGGAACTCGTTCTTTAATTTGCATCCTTAACTCCTTGCAAACTTGCACCTGCTGATCATTTCTCTAAACCAGGGTTCAGCACATTTTTCTATAAAGGGTGAGATAGTAAAAATATTCCACTCTGGGGCTCACACAATTTCGCTACAAATGGTCAACCCTGCCCCACAGCATGAAGGCAGCTATAGACAATATGTAAGTTAAGACAGTATGTAAGTGCTTGTTTGTGTTCCAATAAAATTTTATTGATGGATCTTAAATCTGAATATCATAAATATTTACAAGCCACAAGATAATATTATTTTGTTTCCCCTAACCACTTAATCACATGAAAATTACTCTTAGCTTGTGAGCCATAACAGTGTAGTTAGCTAACTCTTGCTCTAAGTTGTCCTCTAAGTATCCATTAAATTGTCTTTTGTAATACAAATTTATAACTTCCCCAATCAAGGTTAGTATTCTTTTTTCTATACTTTCTTTTTTTTTGGGGGGGGTACCAGGGGTCGATCTCAGGACCTTGTGCGTCAGCGATATCATTGGCCCTCTATACTTTCTTTAAGGTTCCCATAAAAGTACAGATACTTTATTGGTTCTTATTTGTGTGACGATCCTTTTTTCACTCAGATGATTGACGTAACACACATAAGTTCCCCCAAGTATTAATTGTGGTTGGAATTTGAGCCCTAGAGCATGTGTTGTTAGTCTTACTAGTAAATGCCAATTCTTAAAATGTCTGCCTGTCATCTGGAGAAAGTAGGGATTGAGGGAAAGGACTGGGTAGGGTAGGTGAATATCCAATAAATTAGAACTTTGGGAATCCAAGTGCTCAGGAATGTTGTTAGATTTTGCATTAATTAATTAACTTTTTGAGTTTCTATTTCTTCATCTGGAAAATTAAAGGATATAACAAATTGTCCTCTATTTTTTGGTCATTGTGCCCATGTTTCTGATGCTAGGATATAAAGACATTCCATAATCAGAGAATAGGTTAGAGAGTGAACATTCAAAATATACAGACCTGTATTTTGCAAAGATAAGAAAAATATGAAAGGAGGTTATATAAACTGAACACTTTTTTTTTTACCAGCTCATCAATTGATTAGAGCACTGAAAATAGTTCAGGAAACACTTCTGTATCTGCTCCAGCGATTTCTTGTTCGGATTGTTGACTTTGGAGTCTGGCACAGTGCAGTACTTACAGATACCCTCTGAGACTTGCTACCCACTCACTGACCTCAGTACCAGCTCATGAAGCCTGAACTCAGGTGATTCTCTGAAGAAGCTAATCTTTAGCCTCAGGATGCCAAGCTATGGGAGCTCTGGAATTTTGGATTCTGTGTATCATATATTTACTTTTATAGCTGTCACTTTTGGTAGTATCACCAAATAAATGCCCCATAGACATGCTATTCCAAGACTACTTATGTTATTTAACATGTTCACTACCTCTCTCCTGTATTTTCTACAGGGCTTTGTGGAACCTTTGTTTTCTGATTGAGTAGTTTTCTAGGATGTCAAAGCATTCTAAGGAAATCTAGACAAATGAATCCTGAATTTCTTCTCAGGAAGAATAATAGCGACTGAATCTTATAGTTAGCATATTGCTTGAGATTCAGAGGTAAAACTGGCTTTTTCTTATTCTCCAAAACTATATTTCTAAATAATTTCTCCATAGATAATTTTTAAATTATTCTATTTCACTCAGTTGCTTTCCCAATATGCTATGCATTATGTTCATAGACATGAGGACTTATATGTTATTGCCTTGATTACTTTGTTCGGTCTTTTTTTTTAAAAACTATTGTAGCTGCTACAGGACAGTTAGATTATTGAAATTTTCTATGGTACTGTCACCCTGGTAGGTAGAATACACGAGTTGTCAAAATTCTAAATAAAAAATATGAAACACCAATTAAATTTTAAGTTCAGATAACTAGAAATTTTTTCTGTACTTCGTATTCCCCTTCTTTACCTTTCACATGACCAATAATTGTTCATGATACAGATAAAGAATTGACTCCTCGAGGATAGCAAAGCAGAAACTCCCAGACAAAATAGGTATGTGCTTTTAATTTACAATACCATTAACATTGTCATATAATGGACTATTTCCCCCCACATATTTATCAGAGTAAATTTATCTGCTCTTGTTTCTTTTACCTTTACTTAACTTTAAGCTCCTTGAGGAAAAATGCCTGTATCTATCTCATTTGTTAATTCTTTTGCAGTCCCAGTACATGGCCAAGTGTCTGTTAAATCGCAAATTGTTCATACTTACTGAATAAAACATTAACTTCTCCATGTCTCATATGAAGAGGAGTAATTCAATCTAAGCAAGATAAGTTTTAAAACACAATGGGCCATAACTCAAAGGTATATTAATTTTCTGTGTGAAAGTTTTTTATGGTTTTAGTTCCATTTATGTCAAAACATCTCTTCTGTTTTCAATCTTAAAGTATGCATTGTAAACATTTCAGGTGCTCTCATAAGATGTAGGAGTAAATCAATGTAACTTTAGATGTCAGTAAAAAATATATTAAAGGCAGATTTTTGTACTACTTATTGGTCCTCTGTTCAATGAGCTGACAGTAGAAGATAAAATGTGGAATTTGAATACTCGTGGCACATTATCATTAGTCTTCTTAGAATCGAATAAATTTCTTTTCAGCTTAATTACACACATATCTATTTTGCTGAATTCTTTTTGGTGGTAGTTTAGAATTAAATGCTTTCTTTTTCATGTGATGTACATTCAAATATTAAATTGACTCATACATCAATGAAATAATATTCTTTTTCTTTTGAAGTTGTAGAGAAGACCAATAGTGCATTTCCCAAGATCTTTACCAAATAATAATTCTCTTTTAATGGCTGAACACGGGTTTTAGTCTAGACTCATGTTAAGCCAGTAACATTGCACATTATCAAATGACCACAGATTATAGAGTATATTTAAAGCATATATCTATATCTATATATATAGATATATATATAGATATACATAATATATGAGTTATTATTGGGAGTTTAGAGAAATGATATACTTTCAGCCAGTATCAGTAAGCAGTTGAAAGTATTTTGTGTAAAATATGGTACGTCCAGGTAGAACAGAAATCAAAAACAGGAAACAAGAAGTTAGAGACTCCTCTTTTCTTTTGCTAGCCAGTGAAAGGATGTTTCTTGAATAACTCAAATCTCTACCCTTTGTTTTATTCTGTTGAGATCTGACCGATGGTGGCTCTGCAGCAGACACACAGAATGGTGCCGGATGTGATATGCATTCAGAAAGGACGGTATTCCCTCTCCAGCAGGCACACGTGTCCCTCTTCTGCACCTTGGCCAGCTTTCTCCACACATCTTATGGCAACAAAATTATCCAGTGTGCTTAGAATAGTTCCTCAATACAAATAAAACTAGGCCATGTACATAGTGACTTTTTCTACTTCCTTTTACTAATTATAAGCAGAAACTATGTTTTCTCTACATACACATTATAGCCATTTTTTCAGTAAGGACTGATGAACATTTTATTTTTAAATGCTATCATTTAAAAAGGATGTTGCAATTGCTCCGGGATGGTGGTGCCAGTGAGAAGAGTGTGAGTTCACACTTCTCCTTCCTCCATGGCCCCAGGATGGTGGTGCTGGTGAGAGGAGTGTAAGTTTGCACTCCTCCTTTCCTCCACTATCCCCATACTGCATGACAGACAAGAGGAGTCTGAGTTCATGCTCCTTCTTCCTCCATTGCCTTGGGATGATGTGGCTGGCAAAAGGAATATGGCATGGCTGGTGAGAGGATTTTCAGTTTGCACTCCTCCCTTCTTCCATTGATCCAGGACAGCACGGCTGGCAAGAGGAGTGACAACACTGCAACTGTAAGGGGTCATAACCATCACCATAGTCCAGTACCAAAGGAATGTGCCCTAAGTCAAATAGATAACAACTCCTCAGTCTCAATATATTGGGAAGGTAGATTCTAGGGACAGACATAAAGACCAAGAACCACATACATCTAGAAGACATCCGGAGGAACAGAGACCTCCTAGGAAACAGTCAACACCAGTGACAAGGCTATCTAACATAAGAAATCTATAAGCATCAACACAGAAAAAAAATAAATAAAATAGAAAATAGAAAATGACAAGACAAAGAAGCAAAATGCAATCCCAAACACCCAGCCCACTGAGGACAAGTCCAGAACACAAAGAGATAGAGGAAATCAGAAGCCAAGAAATGGAACTCTCTTAAATTATAGCAGCAGAAGTGAAAAAAGCAAATGGAAGAGACCATAGAAAAAATAATCTCTAAGATTCAAAAAGAAATGACTATAAAAATAAAAGACTTTAAAGCAGACACAGATAAACAAATAGAGGAGCTCAGGAAATGATAGAAACCATGAGTGCTCAACATAGACAAGAAATGGAATGAATGAAACAGATCCAAACAGAAATGTAAGAGATTAGAAACTCCTTTGAAACTATACACAGCAGATTTAATGAAGGCAAGGATAGAATATCAGATCTAGAAGACAGGAACATGTCTAGCAACCAGGAAAAGAAAGATATCTTAAAAATCACAAGACACCATGAAAAATCAATCCAAAAGCTACAAGATGAAGCAAAGAAGAACAACATAAGATTGATCGGCATCAGTGAGAAAGCTGGAGACAGCACAAAAATCATTAAAAGCCTCTTCAAAGAAATAATGGCAGAAAATTTCCCAAACATGGATAAAGAATTTGACATACAAACTAATGAAGCATATAGAATTCCAAATAGCTATAATCAAAACAAATCCACACCAAGGCATGTAATAATCAAGATTCCAGAAATTCAGCACAAGAACAAAATATTAAAAGTAGCTAGAGAAAAGAATATTACTACCTATAAAGTAAAGCCCATCAGAATCACAGCTGATTTCTCAACACAAACTCTCAATCAAGGAGAGCTTCGAGTGAGGTATTTTAAACACTAAAGGAAAACAATCCTCAACCCAGGTTGATGTACCCCACAAAGCTATCTTTCAAAATTGATGGAGAAATAAGATACTTCCATGACAAACAACAACTGAAGATATTTATGACCACCAAACCAGCTCTACAGAATGCTCTGAAGCACATATTAGAAAGAAATAACAAAGACCACAAACACATGAACACCAATAGAAAGGAGCCACCAGGCAGGTCAAGCAATTAAATAGAGGAGAAAGACAGGGAACAAACAACAGGAAAACAACATGAAAAAGAAAAGCCAATACATGTTAGTTATAACCATCAATGTAAATGCTCTCGACTCACCAATCAAAAGAAATAGACTGGCATAATGGATCAAGAAGGAATATCCAACAATATGCTGCATTCAAGAAACACATTTAACCCAAAAAGAAATTCACAGACTAAAAGTCAAAGGATGGAAAACAATACTCTATGACACAGGAACCCAGAAAAAAGCAGGAGTAGCTATTCTATTTGTAGACAATGCAAACCTTAAGCCAAAACTGATCAAAAGAGATAAAAGAGGTCACGACATACTCATTAAGGAAAAACTCCAAGAAGACGAGATAGCAATCATAAATATTTATGCACCAAACACAGGTTAACCCAACTACATAAAACAAATATTAACAGACATGAAAAACCAAATAAGCACTAACACAATTGTAGTGGGGGACCTTAATATCCCACTCTCACAAATAGATAGATTAACTAGATAAAAAAAGTCAACAAAGAAATATTAGAATTAAACCAAGCCTGTGAACAAATGGACTTGGTAGATGTCTACAGAGTATTCCCACTCCAAAACATCAGAATATGCATTCTTCTCAGTGGCACATGGGACGTTCTCCAAAGTAGACCATACACTAGCTGAAATACATGTTTAAGTAAATATAGAGGAACTGAAATCAACCCATCCATACTGTTTGACCATAGCACAGTGAAAATGGAAATCAACAAAGAAGGAAAGCACAAAAACTACATTGACGTATGGAAGTTAACACACTTCTGAACAACCAGTGGGTCACAGAGGAAATTAAAGATGAAATTAAACAGTATATACAATTAAATGGTAATGCCGATACAACATACCAAAACGTATGTGATGCAATGAAAGCAGTCCTACGAGGGAAATTTATAGTGATGAGCTCACATATCAGGAAAAGAGAACGAGCTCAAATAAACAACCTACTGTTGAACCTCAAACTTCTTTTTTTTTTTTTTGTGGGTACCAGGGGGACGACCTCAGGACCTCGCGCGCCAACAGGCACCTGTGCCACTGAGCGATATCACCGGCCCCTTTTTCGTATGTGGGTTCCGGGAGTCGAACTCGGGCCCTCGCGCTTGCAAGGCATCAAACTTCTAGAAAAAGAACAAATCAACACAAAACTCATATGAGTAAGGAAATTATAAAATAAGAGCAGAAATTAATGCAACAGAGGCTAAGGAAGCAATACAAAGACTCAATGAATTGAAAAGTTGGTTCTTTGAGAGAATAAATAAAATTGATAAAACATTAGCCATCCTCATCAAAAAGAGGAAAGAAAAAACACAAATTCAAAAAATTAGGAATGAAAAGGGGGAAATCACAATGGATGCCACAGAAATCCAGATCATCAGTATCATATCTATTAGAATATGAGAACCTATATTCTAATAAGATGGAAAAAAACAGAAGAAATGGACAGATTACTAGACACAATTGAATTACCAAAACTAAAGCAAGAAGATATAAAAATTCTAAATAACCTGATATCAGCAAATGAAATTAAAAATGTAATTAAAAATTTACCAACAAAGAAAAGCCCAGGTACTGATGGATTCACTGTTGAATTCTACAAGAAATTTAGAGAAGAACAAATGCCACTCATGCTGAAACTCTTTAAAGAAATTGAAAAGGAAGCAGTACTTCTGAAATCATTCATGGAAGCAAGTATTACCCTGATACCCAAACCAGAGAAGAACCCAAACAAAAAAGAAAACTACAGGCCAATCTCCCCAGTGGACAGTGATGCAAAAATCCTTAATAAGATACTGGCAAACAGAATGCAGCAAATCATCAGGAAGATTATACATCATGACCAAGTAGGATTCATCCCAGGGATGCAGGGATGGTTCAACATATGCAAATCAGTAAATATATTACACCATATATATGTTTTTTTTTTTGGTACCAGGAATTGAGATCAGGACCTTGCACTTCCCAGGCAGGTGCTTGTGCCACTGAGCTATGTCCCTGGCAATACACCATATTAAGAGAAATAAAGACAAAAATCGCATGATCATCTCAAAAATGCAGAAAAAGCATTTATCAAAGCCCAACACCCACTTACGATAAAAACGCTACAAAAATTGGAATAGATGGTCTTTACCTCAATGTTATAAAAGCCATCTATGACAAACCAACAGCTAACATCATATTAAATGGTCAAAAACTGAAAGCATTCACTCTACAATCAGGAACAAGACAAGGATGTCCATTATCACCACTCCTATTCAGTATAGTTCTGGAAATTTTAGCCAGAGCAATTAAACAATAAAAAAAAATTAAAGGAATAAAGATAGGAAAGCAAGAAGTTAAGGTATCATTATTTGCAGATGACATGATACTCTACATAGAAGATCCCATATACTCCACCAAAAAACTTGTAGATTTAATATCCAAATTCAGTAGTGTAGCTGGATACAAAGTCAAAAATCAATAACATTCCTGTACATAAGCAACAAACTCACAGAGAGAGAAATTAAGGAAAGCACACCCTTGACAATAGCATCTAAAAAAATGAAATACTTAGGAATCAATCTAACAAAGGATCTAAAAGATCTGTACAGTGAAAATTACAGCATCCTATAAAAGGAGATAAAAGAGGATATCAGAAAATGGAAAGATATCCCTTACTCATGGATAGAAAGAACCAACATAATGAAAATGGCCATACTTTCAAAACTCCTATACAGATTTAATGTGATCCCTATCAAAATACCATTAGCATACCTCACAGATCTAGAGAAAACATTTCTAAAATTCATTTGGGACCATAAAAGGTATAGAATAGCAAAAGCAATTCTGGATAACAAAGGCAAGGCAGGAGGCATCACAATCCCAGACCTGAAATTATACTGCAAAGCTACTGTGATAAAATCAGCATAGTATTGGCAAACAAACAGGCCTGACAATCAGTGGAACAGAATAAAAGATGCAGATGCAACCCCAAACACAGTCAGCCATCTTATCTTTGACAAAGAAGCCAAACATGTTCACTGGAAGAAAAATAGTCTCTTTAATAAACGGTGCTGGAAAAACTGGCTTTCCACATGCCAAAAACTAAAACTAGACCCATGTCTATCACCATGCACTAAAGTCAAAATGGATCAGAGATCTAAACGTTAATATAGAAACACTAAATATACTGGAAGAGAAAGTAAGTAGAAATCTTGAAGACATAGATGTAGGCAGAGACTTCATGAACAAAACCCAGACTGCGAGGGAAAGAGTCAACAACTGGGATCTCACCTTATTAAAAAGCTTTTGCATAACAAAAGAAATCACCAACAGAGTGAAAAGACAACCCACAGAGTGGGAAAAATTTTAACCAACAGTCCCTCAGACAAAGGACTTCTATCTGGAACATATAAATAATTGAAAAAGGCCTGAACCCCCAAATTCAAAGACCCAATCCAAAAATGGGCATCTGAGATGAATACACACTTCTCAGATGAAGAAATACAAATGGCAAATAAATACATGAAAAAATGTTCAACATCATTGGTCATTTGAGAGATGCAAATTGAAACAACACTGAGATCCCATCTCACCCCAGAAAGAATGGCTATCATCAAAAAATCAACCAATATCAAATGCTGGTGGGGCTGTGGGGAAAAAGGAACAATTTTCCACTTTTGGTGGGAGTATACATTGTTGCAACCACTGTGGAAATCAGTGTGGAGATTCCTTAAAAAGCTAGAATTAAGTTTCCCATTTGAGCCAGCTATTCCCCTTCTGGGTATCTTCCCAAATAATTAAAACATCATACCACAGCGATATATGTGCACCCATGTTTATAACAGCACTATTTGTAATAGCTAAATCTTGGAAACAACTCAAATGCCCATCAACTGAGGAATGGATAAAAAAGATATGGTTTTTTAATATAATAGAGTGTTGCTCTACCATAAAGAAGGATAAACTGGAGACATTTATAGGTAAATGAGTGCAACTTGAGACCATACTCATAAATTAAATAAATCTCACCCATATGTGTAAACATTGTATTGTCTCACTAGTGGTAGAAACTCAATGAGTAAATAAGATCCAAAATTTACAATACATATTGTGAACTGGGAAGAAACTGTTCAAAAGAAAAGATAAAATGTGATGGGGGAAAGGGGAAAGTTAGAAAGGGAAAAAGGATAAAATATATGTATACAAAAGATAGATAATTATAGAATTAGTTTCTCAGTTCATTGAAAAGAAAGTTTTGTTATAATATTGTTTGGACAAGATATCATGCCTACATTTTGTACTCTGAATAACTACTAAGAAGACAACAAAATGCAATGTATTAATTATTGTAATCGTCCTACTAAACTGTTTTGAATATTTGTTTCATTATTATTTTTATCTGTTTTCTCTTTAAAATAAAATTTTAAAATAATATGTTATCTTAGGCATTTGGAACTATACATTCAATGGATCAGGGCCAGCTCTTGTATTTGGGTGGGTTTGTATACAAGCTTAATTAAATTGCAAATGCATTCAAAATATACTGATTGAAGCACTGTTAGGTAGTTTTATATTTTTGGTGATCACTAGTATTAGTATATTGTAAACTCAGTAATTAAGAAATATTGACTCTGAAATATACAAATGGACCTCCTTGGGATTGAATTCGGATAACAGACTCTAACACTTCTTCTTCCAAATGCTTGCTAACATGAAATTATAGAACAATACAACACAAACAAAAGAATCACAATGCTGAAAAACAAAACTGACAAAAAGCGTTAAGTCAGAGTTGGCAGTAATTTTAAAGAAATCATGACTGGATTTAGAAAAGCTTATCCAGAGTCAGCATTTTACAATTTTACATTAGGAAACAGAAACCCTAAAAACAGACAATTAATTTCTTTGTTCTTTTTCCAGTTGTGCCTTCAGAGTCAGAGAATCAGAAGTCCACCCTTAGGGTGCTGTTTTGTCATAAGTATCATCATCTATTGTTTCATCTACTACCTCATAAATAGAGATCATTTGGAGATTGACAAAAATAAAACTGACAAATAACTTAGACACAGTGTTCTTTTCATATAAGGGAGTGGAATACAAAAAAATTACTTCATCAAATGAAAGACAAAAACAATAATGGAAACTTCTTCCACAAAATAATATTATTATTGTCTTCAATATGTGGATAAAGATTAGGCAAAATATATCTTTCCAAAAATCATACTGCCATCTTTAGTAAGTAAACATTGTAATGCGGGCTGTGAATTCTGGAGTTAAATTTCAGAGGATAGTGTTTCAAAAAGAAGAGCTATAGACAATTAAGTTGACGCTAAGAAGAGCTAACATTTATCCGTGATTACTGAATAACACGCACTCTACCGTAGCCTTCACAAGGATAACCTCTGTAGGGCTTCTCCACCAGTGTGCGGAATATCACTATGATTTCTGTCTTATCAAGCAGAAAGAAGACCGGTAAGCATAAATGACTTGCTTGATTTCATACCACCACCACTGATATTCTAACAGAATGGATTCAGACCAACCTTATCTAGTTGCAGCCAGTATGATTTTCTTCCGCTGGAATTCCCAACTGTGTAAAGAAGTATTTAACATCTCCCTGTTATAATATCTCCATATGTGAATCTCGATAAGGTAGCTGTGTGGCCATGTCATGCTATGGTGACTGACAGATTATAATAATATTGGAAGCAAGAGACAAGTAGAAGCAAGAAGAGCAATGACACAAAGAAGAAACAAGCAGAGGGAGAAAATGCCAGATCAATTCCTACTGCCACTGATGTACCTCACTGAGGCCAAGGTGCGTTCCAGCTTCTGGTTTGTTTTTGTCAAGTATATGATTATGTAACAAGGTTTACTTTAGCTAAATTCCAATGGAGTTATTTTATACAGTTTTTTTTTTTTTTTTTTTTTTTTTGGGTACCGGGGGTCGACCTCAGGACCTCGCCTGCCAGCAGGCGCCCGTGCCGCTGAGCGATATCACCGGCCCTTTTTTCGTATTTGGGTTCCTGGAGTCGAACTCAGGCCCTTGTGCTTGCCAGACAGGCGCTTGCACCACTGAGCCATCTCACCGGCCCTCCTATTTTATGCAGTATTAATACACATCAGGAGAAAACAGAAGTAAAGCAGGTATGGTGGCATGACTGTGTTATCTCAGCGTTGAAGAAGCCTGGTGCAGGGGGATCATGAGTGCTAGCCCAGCCTGGGCAATTTAGCAAGAACATGTCTCAAAGTAAAAAATATAAAAATTGCTGAGGTTGGGCTGGGGATATAGCTCAGCAGCACAGCGCCTGCCTGGCAAGCACGAGGTCGTGAGTTCGATTCCCGGTACTGAAAATAAAAAACAAAACTGGGGTTGTAGCTCAGTATGAAGGTCCTGTGTTCAACCCCCAGAACAGCTAAATGAATGAATAAATACGCTTGGGACGTAGCTCAGTGCAGAGGCCCTAAGTTCAATGCTCATTAGCACACACACACACACACACCTATTGGTTATTTCGCATTAGAGTTGTTAATTCATATTTTCTTGTTGATTCTTTATTGTTTTTGTCAAATGATCTATTACTATAATCAAGTAAATTGAGCATTAGATTAAACAAAATGAAACAACTATTCTACATGGTAAAGTGCACACTTTAAAATATTTCAGATATCTGTTTGACAGCAATAGAGAAATACCGTACTCAAATCGGAAGTGTTCATGACTAAAACTGTTTAGAAACGTTCATTGGAGCATTTACACTGATCAATCATTTTAGTATATACTTATTTCTCAGCATAATTTTTACAAAAGTTTGTGTTTATGTATTTCTCACTTTTCTTAAAGGAAAAATAAAAATCGAAGTCATGACAATTTCAATAGTTCAGAAAATGTGAAAAATAACTTTTTGCCTAGAAATATCTAAACACATACCACAATATATCCTGTAAATATCAAGAATGAATTTGAAAACTTATTGAATCATTTTTATTTTCTTGATTTTTAATGCCAAAAACCAAACTTAATTTGTAGTACTATTTTACAGTTCCTACCATAATACAATAATAAGTCGAGTTGTTGAAAGAATAATGACTGATTATAAAGTATAGTCTCTCTAAATTAATAGAGTTTACATATTAACTATATTAGTGAAAGATATGTAACACTTAGAACTAATATAATATATATTTTCAGGACAGACCAATTATTTGTTCCAATTTCCAAGCTTCTATTGTTTAGCATCTCCAGATTTGTGACATCATTTTTATTTTACATTAAAAGGTCAAAATCTTAATGAATTGTTCTTAGTTGTTCTTGGAGTGAGTATCTGCTGTTATTTTAGAATTCAGGCTATGTGTTATTATAACTTGATTTTAAGCTCAAGAAAAAAATATATGAATAAAGTATTTTCTTTTATTTTTAAAAGTGTCTAAAAGAATCTATTACAAGTATATAAATATTTCCTACATAAATTTTCAAATTTGTTCTATTTATTTTTATGGACACTAGTTTTGTTTCTTAATGCATAGATATTGTATGTTTAGAATCAATTACACGTACAATCTTATGTTTTAGAAAGAATTTATAAGATTCTTTTGCATAATCTCATTTAACAATTGCAAAGTGAGATATTCTCTTCAGGTCCACCTTTCACATGTTCTTGGAAATCTGATAAGGCTGACTGTCTTCTAAATTCCTGAATTACTTGCATTAATACTGTATTAAATAACTGCATTGGAATTTAGCTAAAGTAAACCTTGTTACATAATCATATACTTGACAAAAACAAACCAGGAGCTGGAACGCACCTTGGCCTCAGTGAGGTACATCAGTGGGAGTAGAAATTGATCTGTTATCATTTTCTCTCTCTGCTTGTTTCTCAAAATATGCTGTTCTGTTAGGATTTTAATTGACTAAGGCTCTCTTTAAATTCTAAAGCTGTATTTCTTACTTGGGGTAAGAAAATATTACTTCTTATTCTGAAATAAATACTTTAATTTCACATATAGAAAGTAACAGGATATGACAATATAAATATGCCCCAAACTCAAATTTCTCTGAGAACAACATTAAGTTAATAAACTGTCCAGCCATTTGTTAGAATATACAGGTACCCTTTAATTTATGTTAGTTTACATTCCAGTAAACCCATCATAAGTTGAAAACACAGTAAAATGAGAATGCATTTAATGTACCTTACCTGCCAAATGTCACAGCTTAGCAACTGAGCACACCATATGCAGTTGTTTACATTCAAGTGTTGATCACATGGTCATATGGTTGAGAGCCACAGCTGAGTGCTGAGAGAGAGAAAGAGTGAGAGAGAGAGACGGAGAGAGAGAATATAAATCATACTTCTAATTACTGATCTAAGAAAACAAGAAAATAATTAAAATTTAAACTTATGTTTCTACAGAATGCATATCTACACAAGCTAATAAAAATAATTTTCTAAACCTTATAAAATTATTTCATAAAGTCTACAGATAACATCATACTAAATGCTGAAAAACTGACACTGTCCCCCTAACATCAGAAACAAGACAAGAATGTCTGCTCTTGCCACTCTCATTCAAATGCGAAATGCAGATTCTAGCTGGTAAAACTCTGAAAGGAATTTAAAAAAATATATTGTGGAAAAAAAGAAAATGCCTTGATTCACAGATGCTTTAATGGTCTATGTAAAAAAGCTGAAAAAAATCCAAAGAGCTGCCAAATTGAATAAGTGGGCTTAGCAAGTCCACAGGATACAAAATCAGTTTTATTTCTACAGAGGAGCAGTCTGCAATAGATCTTTCGGAAAAAGTCACTTATAAAAATGCCTTAATATTTATAATACCTTAATAATAAATGTGGACAGACAATTCCACCAAAATATGTGCAAGATAGTTTTGTAGTGAAAACCATAAAATATTTAGTAAGGAAAACCAAATACATCCTAAATTTATTAATAGATATGTCTACATGTTAGAATATAAAATATCGCTAAAATATCAGTTTTTCTCCAAATTTCCTGTAGATTCAGGGTAATCTTAATCAAAATCCAACAACTTTTTTTGTGTTAAAGTTAGCAAGTTGATTCTAAAATTCGTATACAAAGATTTAGAGATAATTTTTCAAAGAAAGAGCAAACTTCAAGGACTTTTGCTGCCTGATTACAAGAATGACTATAAAATATAACTATCATTATAGTATGCTACTGTCAAATGTATGAACCCATAGATCAAAAGAACAAAATAGAAAATCTGTAAGTAAATTAACATATATTGTCATTTGATGATTGATAGAATATCAAAAAGTTATACTACGAACGGATACAATTTAAAATGAAGTTGCAGGGCTGGTGAGATGGCTCAGCGGCATAAGTGCCTACCTGGCAAGCGCAAGGTCCTGAGTTCGACTCCCAGTGCTCACGTAAGAAAAAAGGGCCGGTGATGTCGCTCAGTGGCATGAGCGCCTGCTAGCGTGTGAGATCCTGAAGTTAACCCCCTGTACCCACCAAAAAAATAAAATAAAATAAAATAAAATGAAGTTGCAAAACCAGAATATCTATATAAAAAACTGCATTTTTATCATTAATTATATCATATACAAAATTAGTTCAGAATGAATCATACACATAAACCTATAAGATATCTGAGAAAAACACAAAGAGGAAATAAATCTTTATGACCTTAGGTCCTTGGATTAGGCAGAGATTTATTATGCATGACAAAATTATATAAGAACAAGAACATAAAATACAGATAAGTTGCACTTCGTTAAAATTAAAATTTTCTGTAATTTTAAATCTACAATGATGAAAGGCAAAACTACAAATCATGAAATGTGTATTAAAATCACCAGATGCTACCACATACCTAGTAGATATTTCCAAATAAGGGATTTGATAATATGAAACATTTAGAACTTTTGTTTAGTCCTGGTATAGATTCAAAATCATGCATATGTTTTGGAGAAGAGGAAAGCACTTTCATATAAATATAATGGAATTAATATGTAGTCTAACATTTCCACTCTAAGCTATTTACCAAAAAGAAGTGAAGCCATATTCTAATACCTGTATGTGGGTATTTGTAGCAGATTTATTTATAATCACCAAAAGTGGAAAACATAACAAACACATATCAGTGTGTGCACAAATTAAAATAAAAATGTCATCTATCCATACAGTGGCATAGCCTAGGAAAAGGGTGGACCACCAACGAGTGCAACAGTAAGACTCTCAATGCGTGATGCAGAGTGAAAATGTAATGGCAAATTTATAAAAATCTTATAGTAAAAATTAAAAATCAATTAGTAGTTTGTGACTACAAGATGTGCTCATGCTGTGTGTTACATAGTTGGACTGCTAAACTCAGTCAGCTTTGACTGTCTGCATCAAGCTTCTTCTACTAGATAGTTGCTAGGTCAGCCTGACCACATCTAGCTGTTACATCTGTGTTATTCCTGCCTAAAAATATATATCCAATTTTTCCAACATGCTTGAAGGACTTTATACCTAGGACAGATGAGCCCAGTCAAGGACGTGTTTAATTTTACCTGCTCCGCTCAAATCCCCCTCCCTCCCAGAATGTTCCTGTCTGATGATAAACAATTCCTTTCAAGTAAACCTGCGTAGAATAAGCCTGCCTGACAACACATGATTTAATTCATATAACCAATCATATAATAACCTGCTGTCTTTAGTACTTCCTGCTTACAAAAATGTGTATAAGGTTTTGTTTCACTCTGAGCTGGGGCTAGTGATTTGGACTTGGTTCCCACTAGCTTCCTAGCATAATAAAAGTTGCCTTCCAACTCCTTTGTGCAAAGGGTCTTCCATCTGATTCACTACCAGATTTTTGCAACAAAACCAGTTAACTTTGCTGTTTGAGTAGTGGAAAGTTCAAGTTTGGAGCCATTCAGCAACCAAGGAATCACTGTATACTGAAGGATTCCAGTTAAATAACATTTTGAAACTGGGTTAGAAAGTGTAGGGAAAGCAATCACATCAATGTTGCTAAGAGCTTGGGGTGTTAAAAGATAATTACCTACACAGGGTTATGAAAAAACTTAGCGCAAAGTTCAGAATCCTTTCTCCTCAGCCTCCTTATGTCTTTTCAAATCGTCTTGATAACCAGGATGTGTAGTTATTTGTTTTTCACCTGTTTTATTTTGTTTGGAGCACTTGACATTGGACGTAGAATTTGTTTATTTGAACACCTTCATAAATATCAATTGCTAATTTGGCTGAAGGCAGATCTTCTGTTTTGTCTATCAACTCTATTGTCTTGTTGACTATAATTTTCAGGAGTTATGCTGGGTGTTTTCTTTTGTTTTGTTTTGTTTTTGGCCTGACAACTTCTCAATCTCTGAAACCTCTTTCTATATTTTTTGTAATGTCTACAGTCCATGCCCTATGAAATCTGATTTACTGACCTACCAAATTATCCCTGCTTTGTGTATGTATGTTTTCTTTTCTAGATTTATTTTTTCACTTTTAAAATTTATTTCCTTTTTGTGTCTTAGAGATTTAACCTAGGGCCTTTGAACTGGGTTATATCACTAACTGTCCCTGCCCCCTTTATGAGACAGGGTCTTGCTAAGTTCCTAAACTGCTCTGGCTCAGCTCCAACCTGTGACCTTCCTACCTCAGTCTCTCACCGTGCGGAGATTACAGGCATGTGCCGTGAAGTCTGGCCTCCTGGTTATTTTTAATTCTGAAGATCAGTTGTTCGATTTTCTTTCTTTGTCAGCATTTTCTTTAGCAATGACTCTGATTAATAAGGCCTAGTAAAATAACCCTGATTGTTGACAATATGAATGGAGAACTTGGCTCCAAACCTACCAAATCAGAATCAGTGAGTAAGGTATATGAAAGTTATGTATTTTAAACTTCATGAATAATTCTAATATTCATTTCTGTTTCCAGCATTATAGGTGTAGCAATCAATCTTAATTGTCAACTTGATTGGATTAAGAGACTTTTGGAAGGAGGTTAGATTGTGCCAGTGCTTTATTCATCCACGGATTAATCCACAGGTGTTTATAGATAACTTTGCTGTTAAGAGGTGGGCCCCAGCTGCTGGAGGTATGTAACTGGGGTTGTGATTTTGCAAAGTATCACTCTCATTGATGCTCTTCCCTTGTGCTTGGCTTTCTAGCTGCCTAGAAGTATCAGCTATTCATCACCGTACCCTTCCACATGATGTTTCTGCTTTGGAGCCACTGGCCGTGATTTGAAAGTTCTGAAACCATGAGCCAAATAAACTATTCCCCCTTTAAATTCTGTATGTAAGGCACTTTTTTCCCAATAATGGACAAGCTGACCAATACAGAAAATTGCTATTAGAGGAGTGGAGTTTTTGCTGTACTTGACCTGTCTGTTCCTAACCATATAGTTTAGAAAGCTTTGGACTTGTCTGTGGGAAGAGTTTGCAAATTTTGGAAAATGGGCTGGAAAAACCCTAGATGGCTTTAAGCAGAGCTAATGGGTGGTTTTGGTGGGAGTGTGTAGGACCAGAATATTGATAGGAACATGAAGAGTAAAACCTGCTTCTGAGGTTTCAGAGGGGAACAGTGACACTTCTGAGAATTAGTCTAGAGGTCATGTGTTTCATTTCTGCAAAGAATTTGTCTATGTTTTGTCCATGCTCTAAATCACTCTGTGAGGCTGAGTTTAGGGGTGGCAGGCATTGATTTGGCAGGAGAAATTTCAAGGCAACCCAATATTCATACTTCTCATGGCCAGATTTATAGTGAGAAGTGGGAACAAAACACAGGGTAGAAGATTTTAAAACTCAAATTTTGGCTAGAAAATAAACATTTATAAAGTTGGGGCCCAAAGATTTGTGGTTGCTGAAAAGACTAGTGCCATTTAAGAGAAACAAATTAGTTTAAATCAGATAAGAAGAAAATGTCATGAAAGCTTCTCAGGAGTCAGCAAAAACCCAGTCGTTAAAGTCTCAAGGGTGCAAACAAATAAACCTTTAATTTGAGAGGATATTTCCTGGCCCCAAGAAAGGCTT
The DNA here is from genome assembly GCA_028451465.1 of Erethizon dorsatum. NCBI lineage: Eukaryota > Metazoa > Chordata > Mammalia > Rodentia > Erethizontidae > Erethizon > Erethizon dorsatum. Next base: position 127,465,301 of record CM051826.1, on the reverse strand, counting down.
CCTAAGGATTTGATTCCCCAGAATTCACTTCACCATGTGCAGCCATCTAGGTACTCAGAAGCCCCGCACAGCCATGGCCCTAGAGGGCCCAAGGACTGCTCAACCTGGCTGCTGACCTAAACATCATCCACTTGATGCTAGTTTTATAGACATGCAGTTATGGGATAATGGAGTCTTCTACCTTGATTTCAAATGAAGACCCATGAGGCTAGGTAAGAAGCTTTTAAAAAGCAAATGCATGAAGCTGTGGGAAAAAGGATAAAACTGTATTAGGAACAAGTATTAAAAAGCAACTAAGCCTTACATTTTTGTGTCAATTTAGAAAAATCTGATTGTGCCTGAGGTTAATACACTCACAGAACATATTTGTTTGTCTTCCCCATTTTCCACAAACCAAGTAGTTAAGGCAGACCCACATTTTTGTAATTGTTTCACAGATGAAGAAGAAGTGGCATAGAGGAGTCAAGTTTTAGGATATAGAAAAAATGAGTGTTAAAGTTAGAATGTATTATCATTAGAACTCAGCAAGAAGTGCTATTATCTAGGCCCTGTCTTTCAATGAGGCTCTCATATGAAAAACACAAAGCATAATTTAAAAAGCCCACATAGGCACAAATAGAGGAGTTTCATTAGCTCATAGTCTTGGAAAAAGACTACCTCAAACTCTAAATAAATCTGTGATTAGTAACTTGAATATGAATAAAGAAATATAGTTAAAAATAACATATATATGTGTAATATGGCAGTTGGAGAGGGCTGCATGATATGATACAGTGCAACCTGTGACCTTAATCATCTCCTCTCATAACTGCAGCATATGTCAGGTCTGAGAGAAACGCTTCTCAACATCCTTTGACAATGTCTTGGAACAAGCGTTCACCGTATCTGAGTGTCATATATCTCGCTGCTAATTTTCTAGGCAATCACGCAGAAGAGTATTTAAAACATTTTACATTGCTGCTGAAAAATGTTTATATAAAACTGGAAAGTTATGTGTTTTGATATGTAACACTTATGAATCCCTATATAAATTGCTGCATTATCAAATAATTGAACTTTTAATGGCAGAATTGCAAAAAAAGTTATAAAAATTATTTAAAGATAATTATATGAATTTTGAATTTTGTTTTAATTCAAACTTAAATTTAATGTATTATTTAATCTTTTTCTGTGTGTGGTAATGGGGATCAAACTCTTGTGAATGCTAAGCAAGCATTTTTTTTCACTCACTGAGCTTTGTACCCAGTTCATTATTTAACATTTTTGAAGAAAAATAACTTTTTAGAAAATGTGTAAATACTTTAGTTTTTAACTTAATTTTTATATTATAAAATATACATTGCTTGCTGTTTTTCATTAAGAGCATACTGTATACAGAAAATACTATGTGAAAATACTTATAGTAAATAGTGACTTTGAAAAAAGAAGACAATGAAAACATAATGTGATGAATATACAATAAATTGTGCATTACATTATTTTATTTCATTTCTCATTTAATTAACATCAGCCCATTAGCAGAATATTCATGTGGATTAGACAATAGAACAATTTAATTGTCTTTGATATTTTGTCCTTTTCTATCTATGTAGGAGAAAAACTTACACAGTTAAACAATGATATCTTTATAACATTGCATATTGTTAGGGTTAATTTACTACGGTAGACAGTCATCTGGTCAGATTCCATTCTAGATGTTACTTTGAGGTATTTATTGATGTGGCCGAAAATAAAACAGATTACTCATCGTGATGTAAATTAGCCTCATCTAATCAGTTTAACGAATTAAGAACAAAGATTGAGGCTTTCTAAAGAAAAATAAAATCCTGGCTGTAGACTACAACAAGGAAAGTGTGCTGGTCTCCAACCTCTGAACTTCAGTCTGTAACATCAATTCTTAGCTGAACTTCTTGCCTGCAAGAGTGATTGTCCTATTTGTTCTGTCCTTGAAGAAGCCTAAGTGCTAAGGTGATGTTTTTCAGGATGGGATATAGGAGATGTTCTATTTCATATTTTACTTTAGTGATTTATTCTTTTAAATATTTAAACATTGGGGTAAATTGTATTTGTACCCCTGCCATATTATTCTTGCTTGTCCACATGAAAGGTCTGAGTGAATTTTATAAGAGTTTAATAAATGCATTGGCTTGGAAAAATAATACCAAAAGCTCTATATGTCTGTGATTAGTAGCTTCAATTTGAATGAGGAAATTTACTTAGAAGTAGCATAGGTACATGTGATTAGTATTCAGATATATTTTATTATTTAAAGATATTAGAGGATGTTTCAGTCAGCTCCAGTTGTCATAACAAAATGCCACAGAGTGGGTAAGAAGACAGCCCCCTGCAAGTCAGGGCTGTTACCAGAATTCCACTTTATCTTAGCCTTAGATTTCCAGCCTAAAAAACTGTGAGAAATACACTGCTATAGTTTAAACCATTCAGTGTACAGTACTTTATTTATGGCTGCCCAAGCAATCTAATATGGATTTTGGCATGGAGAGGTGCATCTGGAAGAAACAACTACAACTGTGAAAGTAGTTTTGAAATTGAGTAATGGATCGAGGCTGGAAGAGTTTTGAGGCTCCTGCTGGGAAAAGCTGAGATTGATGTGAATGAGTTAGTCCTTGTGATTGTGGAGGCTGGGTAGTCTAGGAAGCTTTCCAGGGTAGAGTTCTAGCTAGGCTGAGTCCAAAGGTCTGAAAAGCAAGAGCACTTTTCGTACAAGTTCCAGGCTTAGCTGAGGTCCAAAAAGAAAAGAACAGTGTTCCACCTCTAAGACAGGGGAACAGAGACAGTGAATTCTTTGTTACTCTGTTTTTTATTCTATTCAGGCCTTCAGTGGGACAGATGAAGGCCACCCACACTAAGGTACACCAGCTTTAGTCTACTAATTAAAATATTAATCTCTTCCCCAAAGAACCTCACATACACACTGCTATGGTTTGTGTCTCGATGTCCCCGCAACGCCTCATGCAGTCAAGGGGGCAGACTTCTAGAGTTTGAGATTGATTAGTTGTCTAGTGCTGGGATTATGGGCGTAAGTGCTACACCCACCCTGGGCAGGTAGCCTGCATGCAATATAAGGGAGGGAAAGAGGCTTGCTCTCTCTCTTGATCTCCTCCCTTTTTGCTCTTGCTGCTTTTGCTGTCTTCTGCCACATGAACTGTTGCCCTCTGCCATGTGCCACTCTGCCTTGGAACCAGCCTAGTATGGACTGAAACCTCCACAAATTGTGAGCTAAATAAACCTTTTCTTCCTTAATTTTGGGTGTCAGGTATTTTGTCTCAGCAATAAGAGAAAAGTAACCAAGACACACCCCCCTGAAAAATGTCAAACCTGATATCTGGACACCCCAGTGATGACAAGTTGACACATAAAACTAGCAGTGTCCTGGGCAATTCCTTGTGTGGAGCACTGAGGAATTGTAGATGGAGTGACCAACAAGTACTTTCCTTGAGGGTGGAAACAGTTGAGAACTGAGTGATACAAAGGAGTTTTATGCCATAAATCCAAGGGGAGTGTTCTAAGTGGAGGAAAGAGTGAATGCAAAAACTTAAAATGAGCTCACATAGCTGGAAAATACTGAGGAGAGAATGAGATATATGAGCCTGGTGATGCAGAGCCAAACTGTTTAAAGATGCTTTGGCCATGGTAGACTGCATTTTACCATATGTATAACTGAAATCCAAAAGAAAGATTAAAGCAAAATGGACATGCCACTCAATTCACTGCAATAGAGAGAAAATAAGAGAGGAAGAAGGAAGGAAAGAATGAAGGAAGAAAGGACAAGAGTAAAGAGGGAAAAGGAATGAAGGAATAAATAAAGGAGAAAACAATAAAGGAGATAGAAAATAATCTAACATTCTGACTGCATAATGTAAAATAAACTAAAGGATCAGAAGTGAAAAAATCGATAGCCCCCCCGAAAAAAAAGAGAGAGAAAAAGAAAAGAAAAGCTCCTGGATCCAGGACATTGGGAATAAAGAAATGTGGATCAATTAGAAATCTTTTTCAAAAATGAAACTGGAATAGCTTACCAATGAAATGAATGAGAAGGACAGTAGAGAGTTTGGCAAAGTGAATGATTGCTAAGTTTTATAGATAATTAAATTGAATTTGGCATAATTCTTGAGATGACATAATGAGAGACATAGTTGAGGTTCTAGTGGGACAGGAGGAATCAAGATTTATAAGTGGATGTGTTCAATCAAAACCTGTATATAAACACAGAACTTGGAGCACTCCAGCTTGGGGTGCAGATGAAAATAAGATCTTTCTCCTGGCCAGCTATGTTTCTCTTTCCAAATATTCTTTATTTTCTTAAAATCATGAATTAAATTGAAGTTCAACATACTCACACATGTATGCAGATCAGGATGCATATACCATCTCTCTTCAGCAGTAACTAATGTTACAAAATACATGACGGGTTAGAAATAGTAAGAACCATAAAGGACAATGTAAATAGAAAGAATGGGGACACATTAATAGGTAAGTTCTAAAAAGAGAAGATGAATTTAGACTGGCATTCAAAGAGGCGTCTGAAAACCTATGTGGGCACTGAAAACAGTCTTTCAATTAATTTGTTCATATGAACAGATATAGATCCAGTAAAACATTTTCTAATTGAGAAATAAACTCGGGAAAAAGAAACCCTGAAAGTGTGTCATTAAGCAGTTCATGTTAGCAGAAAAGTGTCTAACACAATCATGTAAATTTAAGAGGCAGAATAATTAGAGCATATTATGTGGGAATGGCATGGTCAAGTATATTACCATCAAAATTATAAGCATTTATTGATAGACTGATTTAAAAATCAACAGTATTTTATTTTGTGGCTAGAAAATAAAAGTAGATTGGGACAATTCAAAGGTAGATAGATATAGATAGACAGATCTGATTTAACTGAATTTTACATGATATTATAGAGATTTTTGTGTCCAACAAATTAAGAATACATATTTCGATCTTTAAATTTGTTGTGAGATTGCTTGAATATTCCATTTCTTGGAACTTGACTTAAAAAAAAAACAGAAATGCTGCAACAGCACTTCATGTGTAATTATACTGTCTGAGGAAGGCAGAAGTTGACTCATTTTGGGGTTATCTAGTAGAAATTTCTGCTAAACGTAAATGTCTTATGAGGTTGTCATAAATATTCTTATTGCACTGAAGTGACAACAGGTGACAGAGCATAGTCATTACCACTCAAATATGGAACCGAGTGGGGCTAGAAAAGTGGTTTAAATGATGCAAATATATTGAGATGCAAAGTCATAAGCGGCTCTGCAATCTGAAATGCTGCAATTAGATATTGAACTATGTCCTACTTTTCTAGGACTGAGATCTCATGTGACACCCATTGATGTGAACATATTTCATCTGCACATTTCCCACTGAATGACTTCATGCACCACTTGACAAATCTACAATTAATTTATATACAGTCAAAAAGTGTTCTCAGTTCCTAGAAACCCATGTGATGCAAACATTTTCAGCAGTTTATGTCTAATTTAATTGCACCAAAATGTTAATAATGAGATAATCTTCCATGTCCTTCATGACAAATCATAATTATGGATTTTAGAAAGGAGACTTAGACAAGAACAAAGAAATTGTATTCAGCCTCATACTGTCTGCACAATTTGGGGGAAGACAAACATCTTGTTTTGTTACAATAACTTAAACAAATTTATCAAAAACCTATCATAGACGTCTCCAAATACTACATAGTACAATCTTTAATTGATTAATCATTCTAAAAATCACACTCACATGATCTTTTTATGATGAAAAGTAAAGTATACTGTTTGACTAATTGATGACTTTTGTGCTGTATGAAATTTATTTGTCATTTGTATTTATTGATGTAGGAGAAAAACCATAAAAGAGGTAAAATTAACTCTGAAAGTAAATAAGGATTTCCTTTTTCTGAGAAAGAAAATAGATAAAATGTGTTGGTCTATGGTGCATATCAATTGGTAAAATTAGTGCTGATTTTGATGTTTACTGGGGAGAAATTTCCATTAGATTTCATTTAGTGTGGAAAATTGGACCCTGTTACAAACTCTATAGTATTCCGTGCTCCAGACATGCTCACGGACCTCTCCATCTGTCAAATATTGTGCTCTTTGGTTTGGAACATATTCCTTCATTTAGAGCACTCTGTTTGAACAGATGGACTGGCCTGTTTGTAGATAAAATTAACAATGCATTTCTGTATGTATTAGTTCGTTCTAGTTTTCATAATTTTTTTCCCTGTGGTATTTAAAACACAAATTACGTGTGTTGTCTAAAAGAGAATGAAAATGCTGAGTTTGAGCAACTCAGAATAACTGCTGGAATTGCAGTAAGCATGAAAGGTTGGTGGAAACGATTTGACACATGGCAGGTGTCTTCTGAATGCTTAAAAAATATTGCACAGGAAAATAGTTTCTAAATCTCCAAAACTGTGTAAATGATAGAATTACTCTGTGGGCATGATTTACTATTTTTTTTATTAAAATGTCAGTTTCAAATATTTTAAACTATCTTTTCTCTAAGAATAGTGAGAAAATGAGAACTTGTTTAGTAGAAATAGATGACATTGATACACTTCAAAAGGAAAGGCATTACCTTCAATGACCAATACATATTTATCTATTTTATCTGCTTAATTGTTTTCATATTTTCTTATTGATTTTAAAACACATCTACGTGTATTAAATGCATACATTTTGTGTGTGTGTGTGTGTGTGTGTGTGTGTGTGTATATTCACAAAACACATGAACAAACATGTCAGAGCTGGGTGCACCTGTAATCCCAGTACCCAGGAGGCTGAGGTATGAGGATTGCTGTGAATTCCAAGCCAGTTTGGGTTACATAGTGAGTTCAGGTCTAGCCTGGACTACTCAGAGATACCCTGTTTTAAAAAAATATAATGTCAATAAATTCCCTATTGTATTTTTATTATGTTTTTTCTAAAACAGCATGTCTGTATAATTTGTTTATATAAGCAAACTGCATAAAAAGTCAAAACAATCCCTCCTTTCTCTATAGTTTATTCCATAAGGTGACATAAATATTTTCATGTAATTATATTTCTTTTCACCCATTTTATATTTTCAAGATAAATGTGGGATCATCTCTAGCCTACTTCAAACTTATTATTTTTTTTCAGATGATTTCTGAATTTATATTGCCAAATTTCCTCTGATCTTTAAATTTTTCATTATGCTTGAGTAAATATTTAAAATTTACAGAATAGTGTTGATCCTACTGCACTACTGAGGTTTCCATTTCAGGAGCAAGTCATGTTTTTCCAACATTTAATGTTTTTTTCATTAAATTTTAAGACCATACTGTCTTCCCATTTCTTTCAAGTTGTAAATGGAAGAATTTTCTTCTTTTTAGCAGCCACTGTTGCATTACATATGTATTTGTAGTAGTATACCACTGTGTGTATATATAGTGTACATTATATATAGTGTATGTAAATATATATGTAGTGTATATTCATACATGTATAGACTGTATATACATATGTATATTGGCACTCGCATGCTCATTAGATTGGTAGACTGTATTATCTATCTCTCTAAATTTCTAACTATCTACTCTATATCCATTGATATCTATACACTGTACCTACCTATAAAACGAACAGGGTAGTGCTAATATCTCTTTGAGGAACTAATTTAGTTTCTTCATGTGTATCCCCAGTAGTGACATTGTCAGATCATATGAATATTATTAATATTTTTCCAAAACTGCACACGGTATAAGATTGGTATAACATCTGTGCCAATCTTCTAAGTGACATAAGTCAGGCACAGAAAAATACCATTTTCTTGCTATAGGGAATAAAATATAACTTGCAACCTGGTAGATGTCAGATATGCTGAATTCATATTCCCAGAAATCAAAGAAAGGGTTTTAAGGAACAATGAAGTTTAGGAGTAGGAAAATTTATTGAGGAATAGGAAGGGTGAAAATGAATGGCGAATAGGAATAGCTCCTGAGAGACAGGAGGGGTATGGAATGGGTTGTCAATCAGCCTGCTTTTCTGAAAAAGTTTTATAGAGTGAAATCATGAGGTGGGTACAATGTGGGCCAAAACTATAACCAACCAACAAGATATTTAATATAGCCACTTGGCTAATATTGATCCAATAATAGCAAGGCCACATGTATGACATCATTAACCTTGGTCAATAATCTGTAGTTTTAGTAGTCTTAGTCTTTGTAGGTGGGAGATTATGGTCCAACCCTAATGAGATAATGGTTTATTTATATGGGCAATCTCAAAAAGGTGGTACTGATAATCTCAAGCTTCCATTTATTCCTTAGGGAAGTATGTAAATCTGGCCATTATGACTTTAATCTTCTTTGAATGTGCATCTAGTCAGTTTTATGTGTTCTCATCTTTTGTACTGACTCCCTTGAGGGCCTAGCCCTGTCTGACAGCTTAAAATATTTGTACCTAATTTAGCTATCTATAATAATCTCACTTATATTTTGAATGTAAAATGTTAAAATCAAAGAAGCAAGTAGTAAAACAGTGATTACCAGGAAATGAAAAGTGTTGGTCAAAAAGGACAAAATTGCAGTTATGTATGATGACTGAGCTTAGAGATGCAATGTATAGCATAAGATTGTAGTTAATACTATGGTATACACAGGAAATTTTCTAAGAAGGTAGATATCAGCTGCTCTTACAATGAGGGAAATGAAGGGGAGTTCTGTGAAGAGATGAATGTCATAATTTGCTTGACTATAATAATTTCTTCACTATGTCTATTAAAATTTCCATTAAAAGTCTATTAAAACACCCCATTGTGCAGCTTAGTTGCATAAAATAAATAAATTTAAAGGTATATTTTCTTTTTTCTTTTTTTTTTGAGACAGGGTTTCACTATGCAGTTCAGGCTACCTTGAACTCACTATGTAGCCTAGGCTGGTCTTGAACTCACAGTGATCCTCCTGCTTCAGCCTCCCAAGTGCTGGGATTACAAACATGCACCACCACACCCAGCTAAAAGCATATTTTCTATATTTGTTTTGATTTAGATATTTGGGGGTCAATCAAATGCCTGGAAGAATAACTTTTATTTAAATATATATATGTTTTTATCACATCTTCCCAGTATATGTATTATATAAAACTGATGCAATCAAATCAAATCTGATTTATTGACAACCAATACTTTTATATTTTTTGAAAAGCATACTAACATATATTGTGCTATAAATTATTCCTCTAAGGATTTTATATGTAATTTTTTGGTTAGAAATGTTTCTTAAAAAAATGCAAGTTCTTTGGATCAACATATAAGCAAAATCATTATATTAAAATTATAATTTAGAAGGATATTCCTACTTCTGTGATAAAAATTATATTATCTGCTGACTTACATTAAATATTTAAATATATTAGTTAATTAATAAATCAACATACAGTAATTTACGAAGATTTTCTTTACCAGGAAATTAATGAGCTCGTTTATAGAAATATATGACATTAATCTTCATCTCTAGTGGAAATCATATATCACTAAATATTCTTAAGTAAAAATAATTGACTTTTAAATGTGTTTTTTTTTTTTTTTGTGGGTACCGGGGGGTCGACCTCAGGACGTCAAGCGCCAGCAGGCGCCCGTGCGCTGAGCGATATCACCAGCCCCTTTTTCGTATGTGGGTTCCAGGAGTCGAACTCGGGCCCTCGCGCTTGCAAGGCAAGCGCTTACACCGCTGAGCCATCTCACCGGCCCTTAAATGTATTTTGAGCAAAAAATATTTTATAAAATCCACAACATAATAGCCTAAATTTGCAATAGCTCTCCACTTCTTTCTATGTATTTTATATTGAAAAAACACTTAGCCTGTGATTACCTGTTCTGAAAAAATGAGACAACCTGAAGTAAGCAAACTTGTATTTACAGCTTTTAAATGACAAACATTCCAAATTAGGTAGGCATTTCTTATCAACATGTAATCTGCATGTCAATCAGTTGCTTTACTGAGAGGCCTCGGCATACATTTAATGTGTATTCCGAGGAAATGACAAATTCCCAACTGGAACAACTACCTTCAATTACTCTTTTACTTCCTACAAAGGACAATTTCAGTGACAAGAACAGAGGCAAATTTAAACTGCTTGCTAAGTGCCCCTCACTTTTGCTTTCACAAAGAGAATGATCCCAAGTGAGAGATGCTGCTGTGAGCAGCCAACCTTGGAGGAATGTCCGAAACACTCATCTTAGTACAAAATTCAACATCTATAATTTCCTATAAGAACAGTTCCTGTAATCTAATTTCCATATAGAAATATGTTTCATGCTGCAAAACTGGAAAGATGTCAGGTTGCCACTTTTGGATTTTGTTTTGAAATTATTAATTTTTTTAGGTGAGGCAAATGAACATTGAAGTGCTGAGATACTCAGAAATAGTCTAACTCTGCATGATGGTTACCTCAACGAAAGAGGTAGTTTTGGTATTTCGTAAAGCAAATTTGGCCTTAACAATACTGAACTGCCATTTTAGTTGAAAAATACATTGTAATCTGACTATATCATGAAGAGCTGTGTTTGAATTTCTTTTGCTCTTCATTTTCTCTTTCTGTGTCTCTGTGTGTCTCTTCCTTCGCTCCATATATTTATATACACACATATACTTTCACATGTAAATAGTTTTAAATTCTGTATGGCACAGTTTCTACTTTATAAAATAGAGGTAAAATCAAAACTTGGTTGTTTTGAAATACTTACTCCATGTGAGGTATTTTAGAACATTTCCAGTATATATACAGTATTCAATAAATATTAGCATATTATCATAAATAGGTGGAATATTATTTGGACAAGTTATAATGACAGGAGTTAATAAGAAAAATCAGAAAAATTCAAAATGTCATTAGAACAGATACATGTAAATATGAGCTAGATATCGTGATTTTCTGCATCATGTTCTCTGCCATGTAGGAGACTTCAAAAGACAAGTTCAAATCTTTAGATGAGCATTTGTCCTTGCCTTTTGGTATTTTCCCTGAAGGTGAATGAAGAGACTTTAATAACATCTGACAGATGGCCTTTTTTGAGGTATAATTGTCAAGGCTTGAACACTTGCTATAAATTTTGACAGAAAATTTCCAGTGAGAGGAAATAGATATGCTGGGATCTGGCCTCAGATACATTACACATCTATGTTTAATGAGAAAGTACAGAATATTGATGTGCTGCTTGAGTGATCCAGCACCCAATCTCCTGCAGTAAGTCACTGAGAGATAGGACCTCTTCTCTGACTTGTTCACAAACTGAAATGCATCATTTCTTCCCTTTTCTAAAAATCAAATAGAGATTTTTAGCAGTCCTGGCAAGTAGCACTTTGGGTCTTAGAATCTGGAGGGAGAGACTAACAGAAGCCAGGGAAGCCACATATAATTTAGAGAAAAAGCGAAGTTCCTTGTCCAGCAAAGCACTGAGTATGTGATCTTGGCAACAAATCATCCCCAAAACTCTTCTTCTGATCTTGTAATAGCAAATAGAAACACTGAAACATCACCTAGGATTTGGAGGTAGATTTATTTATGTGGACGGGCACAGATCAGGATCATTCCCACAATATCAGGCCCCAAAGGCTCAGGAAGGGAAGTTTTTATGGGGTTGCAAAGGGTAAGTACAGAGGTAGAGTACTTGCCTGTCTTTGATTCATTCTTACAATATGCATCACAGTGACCAGCTATGCATCACAGTAACCAGCTGTTTCTAGAGACAGAAGCAACCGGAACTGCAACAGGAACTATTACCTGGGCAACTAAGAAACTGAAGTATACTGTCTGGGGGGGACATTTTCTGTTACATTATCTCCCTCTTTTAGTTTCCCCAGCAAATCTTTGCTGGGCATATAACATGTGAAGTTTTGAGCTAAGGCCCAACTAGAAGCAATAACGTTGGGGCTGTCAGTGGTCCTAGGATGGACCTTAGCCAAGGTCCCCAAGACTGAAAATTCCCACCAGGAGTTTGTGGTTTTTTTTTTTTTAATAGGATTTCTCCTAAAGTTGACTCTGACAAGGGAGTGAAGGAATTAATCAGATCTAGGAGAGTGTCCAATGTGCCTTGGATGCTCGTCAAATCTTTATCATTTGTAAGGATCTTACTGGTTAATTTTTATTTTCTCACAGTAATCATCATAGAGCTAAGGCAAAGCAAGGACTAAAAAAAGAGTAAGCAGCCTGAAAAGGCAGAACATATGGTGGGGGCAGGTCTGGTTCTGATTAAAGATCTTCTGGGAGTACCGGCTAAAGATTTTTGGCTGGGGGGCCGGTGAGACGGCTCAGCGGCTTAAGCGCCTGCCTTGCAAGCGCGAAGGCCCGAGTTCGACTCCCGGATCCCACATACGAAAAAGGGGCCGGTGATATCGCTCAGCGGCATGGGTGCCTGTTGGCGCGCGAGGTCCTGAGGTCGTCCCCCCGGTACCCACAAAAAAAAAAAAAAAAAAAAAAAAAAAAAAAAAAAAAAAAAAGATTTTTGGCTGGGGTTGATGTTTCAGTCAATTGGATCCCTGGAGGGTGCTTAACAGCACAGATTTGGTGTCATTGGTGGCAGGTTTCCAAACAGCAGCAGGAAGCAGTAACAGGAAAGCTTTGGCCAAAATAACTTTGTTCAAGGTGACCACAGCATATCTAGCCTGTCAGACTCCATTCCTAACAGAGCTACTTCCATTTGTAAACAGGGTATACTCAGCATCTGTGATGGGGTTTATATTTCAGTCATGGTCTTGTGGACCAATCTTGGTGGGCAGGTACATGGCAGGATTGAGTGGTCTGTAGTCATTTAGGAGGTCCAGTACAGCATGTGTCACCTGGACAGTTAGGCCTCAGCCTAAGGTGAGCTTGTCAGCTTTCTTGATCAGAATGACAGTGGCTATTAGAGTGTGAGGGCAAAAGGAGGAGGCAGCCCTTAGTGACTGGATCCAAGTATTTGTACAGGTAGGACACTGGGTGCTCCCAGGGCTGACAGTCTGAGTAAGCATCATGTTTTTGTGAACTCAAGGATCCAGATTCTAAAGAATCCAGCAGCTCCAAGGAATTTGCAGAGTTTCTTTCTCATAATCAGTTTCTGCCAGATATTGTAGCAGAGCTTTTGTGTCTTTCCAGCAGGCAGCTTGGGTGTCATTAATCAGAAGTGCAGGGCCGGTGAGATGGCTCAGCGGCATAAGCGCCTGCCTAGCAAGTGTGAGGGCCTGAGTTCGACTCCCAGAACCCACATATGAAAAAGGGGCCGGTGATATCGCTCAGCGGCACAGGCGCCTGATGGTGCGTGAGGTCCTGAGGTCGACCCCCGGTACCCACCAAAAAAAAAAAAAAAAAAAGAAGTGCAGTGATATTTTGTGCTGGGAACCTAGTGAGGTCAACTGTGAGGACTTTTTCAAAGAGAGTAAACAAGTTTTTGAACCTCTGGGAGGTTGAGTCCAGGTCAGTCGACTTTTGAGTCCAGAACTGGGGTCTTTCCACTTAAAGGTGAACAGGAGCTGGTTGACAGGAGCCAATTGAAGTCAGAGGAAGGCATTCTTTAGGTCCAGGCAGGTGTACCAGCAGGCTGTGGGTGGCAGAAGACTGAGGCAATGTATATGGAGGGCAAGCATGCAGCACTGTCAACTCAGAGAGCTTGAACTGGCTTTACAGGCAGGAGAGGTGCATTTTAGCTGTTTGACAGTCTATAGACATTTTGCAGATTTGAAGTCTCATTATTTCTTTCTCAGAGGACCATGATGGAGCTGGAAAGGACAGAGAAACAAGCTGTTCTGGAGCCAAATCTGTTGCTAAGGCCTCCCCCCAAATAGTAGGGGAGTTCCCAAACCTTTGTGGCAATTAAGTAACAGTCCAAGAATTGTGTATGGGTTGGGAACTGCAGAATGCAAAGTGATGGCTGCATTGTTGATGGCATGGAGTTCTTGCCTAAGGTGATTAACAGTCTATCAGGCTGATGTGTGGCTAGATGCCTGTTTATGCTTCCTGTGATACCTGACACCAATGGGGGTCTCAGTGAGGTGGCACAGTTGATAGCCAGACCCAGAGGTGAGTCTTTAGCCCATACCTCTTGGAGGAGAGTTTTCAGAATTTCAGAATTGCGGTTATCTGTCTCTGGTTGGTGCAGGCATCATCTTCCTCTCAGGGAACGGTCAAAGTTGAAAGTGCAGGGTTAAATGAGATGGAGGCTTACTGGCTTAGAGCAAAGGTCTGGCTTATATAGGAATTCATGTGTGGTGAGATGTCCTCCTAGACTGCAAGTTTGTGCCTGGCAGAAGGGGCAAGTGGCAAGAGTCCCAGTTGCCCTGATGATGGTAACTTTTTGACAGAGGGAACTTTTGAAGGCAGAGATTTCTGTTCCATTGTCTACCAGGAAAGTCACAGGTTTGCCCCCGACTTTTGCAATGACCATGGGCTCTTGGGGGCCCAATTTGATAGAGCTCAGGCTATGTTATCCATCCAGGCCTGACAGGGCAAGGAGAGGTTCAGGTTGAGGTGGGCCTGGATAGTCAGGTTTCTTTGTGTCTCACAAATGGAGGGGGCATTTATTTATGTGTCCATAGCCCTTATAACTTGTAGTAAGAGGGTATAGTCATCTATCAGGCTGTATTTTCTTATGGACATCAGGTGCTTTTCTTTTATCAGGTTTCTGGATAACAGTGGTTGATGGGCCTTTTTCCCCCCTTTTTGATGTCTTTGAGAAGACCTCAACTGGGTTGTTTCTAGGCAAGGAGAATCTTGGAAAGACCATGGCAACTCATTCTTCGGGGCTGGCAGTCCAGTTTTTCCTCACTCAAAATGTGGAGCTCAGAAGGAATTGCTGACAATTACCTTGGGTGGGTGTTAGATGATGCCATCTGCCCAGGATAGGAAGTAGAGGACTCTGGAGGGAGGGCCTGAATGTAGGCAATGGCTAGCTGGAACCAGTTCAATTGCTTGGCAACAACTGTGGTGGTCAATGAGTGTGCCAAGGTGAAATTCTCAGGAAGAATTGGCCTCTGTTTCCTTGTTTTTCCTTTGAGATGCAGGGAGTGGTTTGACTTCATTTTTAACTCCATAAAAGCCCTTTTTC
This sequence comes from Erethizon dorsatum, assembly GCA_028451465.1. Lineage (NCBI taxonomy): Eukaryota > Metazoa > Chordata > Mammalia > Rodentia > Erethizontidae > Erethizon > Erethizon dorsatum. Next base: position 127,450,220 of record CM051826.1, on the reverse strand, counting down.
TGCAGTTAGAGACTATGGGTTTTGATTAATTAATTCCCATCTCTGACTTACTATGAGTGTGTTGTGTTCCCTAGAATGATGGTGCAACAGACAAAGAGTGGGTGCCCCTCTGAGAGAGACCATTCAGATGACTGGCCATGCCCTTGTGGGGATTTAGGCACAACTTAGCTAAGGAGGGTGCAAGGCCTCCATTATGTCATATGTCAATCACCATGGAACCACAGGTAAGGGCCCAATCAGCCACCTCAAACAGTGCTTCCCAGTCTTGGTGTACAGATGGAGCAGCCTACTGCTTATGCTGTCCATTCCACTCACACATGCATTCAAGAGGCACTCAGAGGTTAAACATTCCAACCCCTTTCCCACGAGGGTGGTCCTGACTAACAAGAGGTGATCAAGCTCTCCTACTCTAGCTGAGAAGGACTGACTGACAGATTAACTGGGTTTCCCCCAGGGGTCTTACTGGAATCAGGCAAACAGGCAGACAGATGACTGTGTCCTCCTCTCTTTGGTGTCTGATGTGAGCTACTTGAGTGAGAAGCCAGGAATCCTCCTCCAGACCGCTTAGGGGATTTGAAAAATCTTGAGGGCACCCTTTCCATCGGGACCTGGAGAGATCCCTGCTCCATCCACGAGGACCACAACTAGTGACCAAAGACATCAGCACAGTCGGTCTTCCCAGCCAATGCACCAGATGCAATGACAAGCAGAAACACTGAAATGACACGTAGGATTTGGAGGCAGATTTATTTACATTGAGGGGCACTGATCGGGATCATTGCCAAAATGTCAGGCCCTGAAGGCTCAGGGAGGGAGGTTTTTATGGGGTTGCAAATGGGGAAGTACAGAGGTAGAGTACTTGGCTGTCTTTGATTAGTTCTTACAATATGCATCACAGTGACCACCCTTTTGTAGAAGACAGAAGCAACTGGAACTACAACAGGAACTATTACCTAGGGAAGTAAGAAACTGAAGTATAGTGGCTGGAGGGGGAATTTTCTGTTACAATCTATGTTGATTAAATTTTCTACTGCCCGTTTCATAAATGTTACTTCTCCGAGCTTCTGTAGATTCTTCCTATTTCAAAAAATTCCAATAAATTCAATTGTCATTCATAAGTTTTGTACAAGAAATCCAGATCAAGTTTTTGTTTGTATGAATACTTCAAATAATACATAGTGACAGCTATTGTGACAATGGCCACCACTTTGGAAGGGAGGGCCTCTAAGTGAAAGGTTAAATCAACAGCTCAGAACAAAATGATATAGAACATCTGCATGCCTGGATAGAGGACCACAGAACTGAGGATGTGGTACACTTGGAGGTGGCCTCCATAAATGCAAGGTACTGGCTCTTTGTCTATGGAGACTGTGACCACAGATATTAATAGCTTAGCACTGGCCATTCCTGAGCTTTATATTGAATAGCAAGTGGCAAGGGACCTGAAAGACCCATGGCTTCCCAATCCTGCAGCTGACATAGAACACTTGAGAAACATATTGGGTTAGTATTGTTAATGTTACCGTACACTGATAAATAACCCAGGAAATTATAATAATAATTTTTGAGTGCTTATTCTGTACCACAACCTTTTGAAGCATTTCACACATATAGTTTCTATATTGAACTAACTGGAAAAATCTTTAGAATCTTAATTACATGAACTAGACCAACATAAAACATAAACAAATTACAAAGAGATACAAGCACAAGTTAATTTGCTTACTAGTGATACAACATTTGCATTTGTTGAGTTTGCTCACTCTGCAGTTTCCTGTCTCTTTTTAGTTACATACGATTTATGACTTAATTTATGACTTGCAGCATTGGAGATTCACTTCACATTTCTTCTGATACTGCTTTTAGCACCTTAACATACCCTATTCTCTCTCTTGCATTTTGATAAAAGTGACATTAAAAAATGAAGTGACTATTTCCTGGGAGAACCAGGGTGAAATTTTATCTTTTAAAATAACTACTTGCTATGTGGATTGGCTGTTTAATTTTTTTGTGCCTATATTACACTATCTATGAAGTGGATGTCATAATTATAATAACCCTAACCTCTACTGTTAGTATAAGGATGAATTTAGTAAATCCACATAAAATTCTTAAAAGAGCATTTAAAACATAGAAGATACTAAAATACTATTAATTATCAAAAAATAAGATGACATTGTCTCAGTTGATCTACATACACTGTATAATGCTATCTTTAAAATTTAATTAGCAATGAAATAATATACTTATCTTAAAAGTAATAAGGTGACCATATCATGGTCTATTCCAGTAATGCAGAGGTGTTATATAACAATAATACTGCATATGTCTCATTTTTAATTAATTTATCCAACATCCTTTTTTGGAGATCCATTGCATATATATAATTCTTTTACCACAAAATGTTTCATATGGTTTTATATCTAACCTCCTTCCTTGACCGAACTGATTTCTAAAAGCACTTTATGTTGAAAATTTGTGATAGGACCTCCAAATGATATAAGGGAAATATTAAAATTCCCAGCCTACTAGATGTCTGATGTGCTGAGTTTGTGTTCCCAAAATTGAAGAATGAATTCTGAGGAATGGCAGAGGTTAAGTGCAGGAAATTTTATTGAAAGAGTGACAGCTCCTGAGAGAGACGGGGGGGGGACCTGGGAAGTGGGTTGCCATGGACTCAACCTATAGAGGAGGCTTTATAAAGTGGAATTAAGAGGTGGGTCCAAAATTAAAATCAATCTATGGGATTACAAGTAAAGATGCTTAGGTAATATTGATCCAATAGTAGCAAAGGCGTATGGATGACATCATTAAACTTGGTCTACAATCTGTACTCTTAGTCTTAGTCTTAGTGGGTGGGAGAGTATGGTCCACCACTAATGAGATACAGGAAATCTCACAAGGGTGGTACCACTAACCTCAAACTCCCATGTCTTCCTCAGAGGAGAATGTAAATCTGGCCACTGTGACTTTAATCTTCTTCAGGTGCACTTCCAGCCACAGTTTTGATGTGTTCTTGTCTTCTGCACTGACTCCCTCAAGGGCCTACCCCTTTCTGACTGCCTACAATGTCTCTACCTAACTTAGCTGCCTATAATAAAATGAGTTCATACTCAAAATTTGAGGGTATAAATAGTTTAAAATTTAATTAAAAACTAGAATATTTAAATTTAAAATGGCTTTAAGGGTAGCATTTAATGTCTGTTATGGCTTGTGTTTAGATGTCCTCCCAAAGTCTCATGCAGTTATAGATAGAGATTTTTTTCAGAGGTGGCTGGATCTAGAGTGTGTGATGCTAAATTTGATTCATAATGCAATGCTAGGCTCAAAGGCACCAGGATTAAAGGGTGAGTACTAAGCACCCTAAATAGATAAAGATAAGATAAAAGGGGTAGAAAAATGATGTTAAGTTTCCTTGCTTGTTTTACTACATTGTGACTGCCATGAACTGTTCTCCTCTCTGATGCTCCTCTGCCATATGCCACTCTGCCATTGAGCCAGGTAATTATGTACTGGAACCTCTACAAACCATGAGCTAAATAAGCCTTTCCTTCTTTAATTTTGGGTGTGGGGTATTTTGTTTCAGCAACAAGAGAAGTAACTACGACAGAATTTAGTACTGGGAGTGGTCCTGGATTGTGGGAAGAGTTTAGAAAGATGCCAACTAAAAAGGTAGAGCTGAAACACCTTAGGCAGTATTTGATGGGAGATTCTGGTCAGAGGTCAGAAGACCAGAAGGCTGATAGAAATCCTACTAGTAAAGACAAGTCTTGGGAGGTTTCTGCTGGGAGGAAGGACTGCATTGATTGTTGGACTCCAACAATGTTATGCATTGGCAGAAGCTGTCTGCATTTTGCTCATGTCCAGAGATTTTGCCTGGGACTGAGATTAATGGTGGTGGACTAATTAATCTGGCAGAAAAAATTTCAGATACTCTAATGTTAAGGTGGTAGCATGGTTACTGTTGGGGGCTTTTAGCCACATTTATGTAGATGATCAAGAGCAAAGATGCCAGCAGAATGATTCAAAATGTTTTGAGTTTGGTCAGAAAGGAAGCCTCAGTAAAGCTGTGAACTGCAAAGATAGAACAGAGGGGATCTTGATTGCAGAGAGGAGCAAAATAGAAAAGATGGCCTGAGGGCATCACAAGAAGTAGCAGGACTCCACCTGCTGTAGCCTCCAAATTGTAAAAGTGAAAGACTGCTTTGAGACGAGACTCCCAGAGCACCATGTTCCACAATTGCTGTTGCCTAGGGAAATTCATCCTTGGGATTTGGATTATAGGTCTTGGACCCCTACAGCCAAGAGAGAAGGAAGCCTGGCTACTGCTCCAGTTGGCAGCAGACCTTGGGGTAATTCATGTGGTGCTGGTTTTAGCCCCATGTAAAATGCAAGAGTTGTGGGGTTAGGAAGGTTCCCATCAAGATTTCAGTAGAAGGCCAGATTTCAGGGAGGCCATGCAATGTCCCCCTGAGAAGGCAATGTGTGAAGCTGTGAGTGTGAAGACAAAGCTGCAATGGAGACCCTGGAAGGCTGGAGAAGCCAGGAACATGGATCATCTGAGGAAAGCCACAAAAAGTGAGCAAAGGCAGCCAAAGTGAGAATCCATGGGAGCTGCAACCACCAGAAGTGTCATCGTGGTGGAGCTGCCCAAGCTCTTCAGAGTTCACAAATTTCCACAGATTGCAGGGGATGCTGGAAGTGGAAATATGGGATTTAATGTATGTCCTGTTGGATTTTGGTCTAGCTTTGTTACCATTCCTTGTTATCCCCCTGTTTGTACCTTTTGGAATGGGAATATCTATCCTGTGACATTGAATTTTGAAAGTGTTTAATTTTCTTTTCATTTGTACAGGGCCTTGCAGCTAAGTTTTTGCCTTGATCTCAGAGGAGACTTTAGACTTGGACTTTTCAGCAATGCTGAAACTGTGAGGACTTTGGCAACTCTTGGAGATGGATCAAATGCCTTTTGCATAAAAAAATGTACATGAATCTTTGGGGCCAGGGCAGAATATTATTGCTGTGTTTAGATGTCCCCCAAAAGCCTCATGTAGTCATAGATTGTGCTTTTTCAGAGGTGGCTGGATCAAGAGTGAAGCTGGAATTGATTCTTAGCGCAATGCTAGGGCACTAGGATTAAGGGTATGAGTGCTACCTTCCCTAAGTAGCCTGGATAAGATATAAGGGATAGAAAGATCCATAGTTATCCCTTGCTGTTTTGTTAACTTCTGCCCAGCATGAACTGTTCTCTGCGATGCCTGTGTGCCATGCCACCCTGCCTTGGAGCCAGATGATTATAGACTGAAAATTCTACAAACTGTAAGCTAAATAAACCTCTCCTCCCTTAACTTTGGGCACCTGGTATTCTGTCTCACCAAGAAAAATAACTAGGACAGGGAGCTTCATAGTGAGCTCAAGGGGATCCTGAACTATGTAGTAAGACCCTCTCATAAGACAAAAACAAGGAGTCATAAAAAGAAAATAATCAAAAAGAGTGTTCAACAAAAGACCTAGATAATATACAGAAGAATCAAATGGCAACTATGAAAGTATAAAATATATTTATTGACTGGGATTACTGAATTGGAAGCTAGTGCAGTAGATATCTAGAAAGACATAAAAAGAGAAAGAAAAAGAAATACAGAAAATTAAGAATGATTCTGTGAGACCCAGTAAATGGACTAAGAATGGGTACTGCTGAACCTAGTATAGAAAAGAAAGAAGTATGTTAAAACACACCATGGAGTAAAATCCAGAATAAATGGAACACAAATCTTATAAAATTATCAGAGAACATATAAAAGGGGGACACATGAATTGAACACATTTCCAGAATTAACTTAATAGAAAACCTGACAAGAATATTACAAGAAAGAAAATTCCAAACCAATCTCTTTCACAAGAGATTTGGAAAAAAAGAAATCCCAAACAAAATGCAAGAAAAGGTAACACAGCCATGTTTTTTAAAATATCTTTCAAAATTTCCAAATGGAGTTTGTTCCAGCAGTGTACCATGTAGCATTATAGAATCAACCTAATTCTAGATATTAAATATTTTAAAAATATACTGCTATAGTGATAAGGGCATAAATAATACTTGATATAGTTGACACATATTCATGACACAATGAAAAAAGCTCACTCTGCACAATCTAGAAATAGGACAGTCCTTAAATAACGTACTATCTTAGAAAAATACAAAAACATGACAACTAATTGTGAAATAAAGAAAAAATATTCCCCGAGTTCCAGAACAAGAATTTCCAGTATCACAAATTAGTTTAAAACTTTTACTGCAAGTCCTTTCCAGTGCAGTAAAACAGGAAAACCTAAATGTACTTACTATGATTATCATCATTTTTAAATATGAAGATTATATATGTTTAAAGTTGCTTAAAATTAAAGGACAATAAAAACTGACAAGTTATCTCCACAGATTTGATGGGTTTGGGGCATTATTAAGTAAATTGAATTGTTATATATATGTCAGCAATATCTGTGGTAAATATTTTACTTTGCTTATGATAACATTTAAAAACATGTAATACCCAGGAATAATTTTACCCAAGTTATGTAACTAACATAGACAAAGTTTAAGAAGGTCAAGTCATAAATATATATGCACCAAATATGGGAGCACCCAGCTATATAAGACAAATATTAATAGACATGAAAATCAAATAAGCAATAACACAATTGTAATGGGGGAACTTCATAACCCATTGTCACAAAGAGATAGCTCAACTAGACAAAAAATCAGCAAAGAAATATCAGAAATGAACCAAACCTGTGAACAAATAGACTTAGTAGATATTTTCAGAGTGCTCCACTCAACAACATCAGAATACACATTCCTCTCAGCTGCATACAGGACATTCTCTAAAATAGACTACATACTAGCCCACAGAACATGCTTAAGTAAATGCAAAGGAATTGAAATTAGCCCATGCATATTTTATCTGACCATAGTGCAATGCAATTGGAAATTAGTGGCAAAAGAAATTGCAAAAACTCCACAAACACAGGGAAATTAAATAACACCCTCTTGAACAACCAATGGGTCACAGATGAAATTAAAGAAGAAATTAAACAATATCTATAATCAAATAAAAATGCAAATACAACATATTAGAACCTGTGGGATGCAATGAAAGCAGTCTTAAGAGGAAAATCTATAGTGGTGAATTCTCACATCAGGAAAACAGAACAAGCAAAAACAAATAACCTATTGCTGCACCTCAAGCTTCTAGATAAAGAAGAGCAAGTCAAGCCCAAAGGCCATACAAGGGAGGAAATTATAAAGAATAGAACAGAAATTAATGCAATGGATACTAAGAAAACAATGCAAAGAATTAATGAATTGAAGAGTTGGTTCTTTGAAACAATAAATAAAATTCATAAACCCTTAGCCAACCTTATCCAAAAAAAAAAAAAAAGGAAAGAAAAACTCAAGTTCATGCAATGAGAAATGAAAATGTTGAAATCACTACAGATTCTGTGGAAATTTAGAAGATCATCAACACCTACTTTGCAAGTCTTTACTCTCATAGGATAGAAAACACAGAAGAAATGGACAGATTCTTAGAAATGTATGAATTACCAAAGCTGAATTAAGAAGACATAAAAATTCTGAAAAACTTAATATCAGTTAATGACACTGAAAATGTAATTAAAAAATTACCAACAAAGAAAAGCCCAGGTCCTGATGGACTCATGGCTGAATTCTATAAGATATTTAGAGAAGATTTAATGCCAATACTCATCAAACTCTTTAATGAAATTGAAAGGGAAACAATACTCCCTAACTCATTCCTGGTGGCAAGTATTACCCTGATACTAAAACTAGAGAAAGGCCCAACCAAAAAAGAAACCTACAGGCCAATTACCTAATGAATATAGATGCAAAAATCCTCAATAAGACACTAGCAAACAGAATGCAGCAAATCATCCAGAAGTTTATACACCATGACTAAGTGAGATTCATCCTAGGAATGCAGGGATGGTTTCACATATGCAAACCAATAAACATAATACACCATAACAACAGAGGCAAAGACAAAAATCACATGATCTCAATAGATGCAGAAAAACTTTTGATAAAGTCCAACACTCATTCATGATAAAAACCCTACAGAAAATCAGAATAGATGGTCTTTACCTCAATCTGATAAAAGCTATTTATGACAAACCAACAGCCAACATCATACAAAATGGACAAAAGCTGAAAGCTTTCACTCTAAAATCAGGAACAAGACAAGGATGGCCACAATCACCATTCCTATTCAATATAGTTCTGGAAGCATTTGCCAGGGCAATTAGACAAGAGAGAGAAATAAAAGGAATAAGGATAGGAAAGGAAGAAGTTAAATTATCATTATTCGCAAATGATATGGTACTCTACATAGAACCCCCAAAACTCCACCAAAACACTTCTAGATTTAGTGAGCACATTCAGTAGTATAGCTGGATACAAATTCAACACTCAAAAATCAAGAGCATTCCTGTACACAAACAATAAATTCACTAAGAGAGAAATAAGGGAAACCACACACTTCAAAATAGCATACAAAAAAGTGAAATACTTAGGAATCAATCTAACAAAGGAAGTAAAAGATCTATACATTGAAAATCACAGTACTCTGAAGAAAGAGATCAAAGAGGATATCAGAAAATAGAAAGATATCCCTTGTTCATGAATAGGAAAAACCAACATAGTGAAAATGGCCATACTCCCAAAACTGTTATGCAGATTTAATGCAGTCCTGATCAAAATACCATTAGCATACCTCATAGAACTAAGAAATCATTCTTAAAATTCATTTGGAACCAGAAGAGACCTAGAATACCAAAGGCAATGCTGGGCAACAAAGGCAAGGCAGAGAAATCACAATCCCTGACTTGAAACTCTACTATAAAGCTACTGTGATAAAATCAGCATGTTACTGGCAGTAAAACAGACATGAGGGTCGGTGGAACAGAATAGAAGATGCAGACACAACTCCAAACACACTCAGCTACCTTATCTTTGACAAAGGGGCCAGACATTCTCACTGGAAGAAAGATAGCCTCTTTAATAAACAACGCTTGAAAAACTGGCTTTCCACATGCCAAGGACTAAAACTAGATGTATGACTATCACCATGAATTACTAAAGTCAAAATGGGTCAAAGATCTAAATATTAAAACAGAAACACTGAATCTACTGCAAGAGAAAGTAGGTAGAAATCTCGAAGACATAGGTGTAGGCAGAGACTTCATGAACAAAACCCAAACTGCACGGGAAGTACTTCAAAGAATGAACAACTGGGATCTCATCTTATTAAAAAGTTTTTGCACATCCAAAGAAATCACCAACAGAGTGAAAAGACAACCCACAGAGTGGGAAAAATTTTAACCAACAGTCCCTCAGACAAAGGACTTCTATCTGGAACATATAAACAATTGAAAAAATCAGGACCCCCAAATTCAAAAACCCAATCCAAAAATGGGCATCTGAGATGAATACACACTTCTCAGATGAAGAAAAAAAATGGCAAATAAATATATGAAACAATGTTAAACATCATTGGCCATTTGAGAAATGTAAATTAAAACAACAGTGAGATTTCTTCTCACCCTGGAAAGAATGGCTATCATGAAGAATTCAACCAACAACAAATGCTGGAGGAGATATGGTGAAAAAGGAACCCTTCTCCACTCTTGGTGGGAGTGTAGACTGGTGCAACCACTGTGGAAATCAGTGTGGTGATTCCTCAAAAAACTAGGATTAGAGATCCCATTTGACCTAGCTGTTCCCCTTCTGGGTATCTTCCCAGAAGAATTAAAAACATCATACCACAGCAATATATGTGTACTCATGTTTATATCAGCATGATTTATAAGAGCTAAATCTTGGAAACAGGCCAAATGCCCATCAACTGAGGAATGGATAAAAAAGATGTGCTATTTTTATATAATGGAGTACTACTCAGCTATAAAGAAGGATAAACTCTAGGTTTTATAGATAAATGGATGCAACCTGAGATGACACTCACAAGTGAAATAAATCAGATTCACATTGTAAATATCATATTGTCTCCCTAGTGTAAGAAACTGAAAGAGTAAATAAGATCCAAAATGTACAATAGATATTTTGAAAGGGGAAGAAACTGTTCAAAAGGAAAGAACCAGTGGGATGGGTGAAAGGAGAAAAGAAGGAAGGGTTAAAAATATATATATATTCAAGATAGCTAAGGTAATTATACTAATTTCTATTAGTTCATTGAAAAGAACGGTTATGCTCACATTGTTTGATCAATTTTTCATGCCTATATCTTGTAATCTGAACAACTACTTTGAAGATAACCATACGCAATACATTAACCTTTGTTAATCCCCTATTAGCTTGTTTTGAAATTCTGTGTCATTGTTTTTTCTCTTTAAAATAAAAAATTTAGAAATAAAAAAAGGTTGTTGAGCAGTTAAATGAGTTAGTAAAATATGTACAAGTTAGTTGTATTTAAGTTTTACAGAATTGATTATAAATTTATTACATTCATTCCTAAAAAGACAAGCATTTAATTTAGAACATATCCTTTTGGCTAGACCATATCATTGCCCCCTAAACCCTTACTAATCAAATGTTTTTCCTTCTTCAAGGACTTATTCATTACTCTGTAACCTCAGACTGAATGAATTAGTATTTTCTGTATCTCTTATCAGCTTACAAGTTCTCTCTCCTTCTGTTCTCGCCACTACTGGCCTTTGCCATTGGGTTTATTCCTCTGAATCATAAGAAACCAATGAGATGCTTTGGAGAGAAAAGAAAATAATTCTGAGTTACACTAAGGAAGCCATTAATTCATAAACATAATAACTATGAGATTTATTTTTGTAACTATTCTATATATAACTGCTAGATTATTTAAATTATAGTCATGACTGAATCTTCAAATTGCATGCCCTAAAAGAAGACTTGAGAACTACAGTTATTAGAGGATTTTATTTCTCCCTTAAAGGAACTAGAAGTATGGTATCATCTCAGGGCACATAGCTAGAAGACTTGGATCCAAGCATCAGCTATTTCATGGGTTCTGAGTGTGCAATCTCTGCCACTAGCTTTGAGATCGACAGGGACTTAGGCTTTAAGTTCTATTCCATGTGCATTATATATAATAAATACTCATGTATGAAAAATATGTATATGCTATAAATATTCATCCATATTTTTAAAAACATAGGCTGATAAAAAGGTTACAATAATATAAGCATTTTGAAAAGTCATGGACTAATTATCTCAAGGGTTCTAGCCACTAGAATATATACCTAGATATATTCTAACAATATTTTTCTTTAATGACCTTGTGCATAGCAATAATCTGATTAGTTTATCGAATATCACACAACTTCCAGAGATTATTTCCAAATCAAGTTGTTGGGATACATAATCCATTCCTGGTCCAATTCCTCTTTTATTTATTAAGAAATAAGCTCACATAAGTGAAATTATAATAACACACACAATTATAATTATTTTATTAGATAAAAATTGAACAATTCATACTTGTAAAACTGTGTTTTCTATGTGTACGTTTTAAGCGATGTATCTAGTCTTCACAATAATGAGAAACGGCAAAGCAGAAATTTAATACTTTGTGTAACATTTCTCAAAGAGGTATGGGTATAGGATATGTGATTTTGCACATTTGGATTTTCTGGGCTTTTCCTCATTTGATTCAGTCCTTTACTTTTGAAACACAAACTTCCCATCACCACTACTGCACATTCAACATATAACAGCATTTGACAGTAAATACACAGCCTCATCAAATCACTTATCTCCCCATGCTTCCACAGTAATATTGAGAGAATCTGAATAAATCACATCTCAAAGGGTACAGCTGCTCTCAAACAGCATAACTAATGAATTGCCTTGACTGGAAGGGAACAAGTAATGTCTTGCATTTATAATCTAAGACAGTTGATGGCCCAGTCCTTGATCTGAATCAGTCACCATAACTAATTACAACTTGAAAAATTAGAGCCACTTTTTATGCTCATAATTAGTAAACACCTTAGTAGCCATTTCTTAGAAAAAAAAATAGATTTCTATAGAGTTTACAGATTGAAACCCACAACTTGTACTGATATGTAGGCCCTTGTTTTTGTTTAATTTATCCCCTTTCCTTCAACAAAATTATTATTCCCTGGTCATTAGTTTAAAGCAGTAGTGATAATATGAGACTATAGAACACAATGATAATGTCATGGTATAAAATATTTAAAAGGCTGTAATAAAGACTACATATAAAGTAAGCCCTTATTTCACTTGTGTAAACATTTATACTTCCGTGTAAATTAAATAATATTTTAGTATTTTCCCAATACTATAGAGGAGGATAAGTGGCTAATAGCTATTAAAACAAATTACTGCTTTAAATAGATGAGAAATTCTTCAAAATATGAAAATTTGATATTTAATTAGTACATTTGACATGACATGTACATTTTATAACCATATAATACATTATATAAGTAGGTTACAGGTAAAGTTAGTATTTAAAAAACAAAGTAGCAAAGAATGAATAACTTTCCCACATAATCACATGAATAAGAAGCACATAGTGTTCTAAAATAGGGAATAGGGTAGGAGAGAGGGAAAGAATTTGTTCAACCTTACAATTAACTTAAAAAAAGGAAGAAAGAAAATTACAGTTATGTGATCTGTTACAAAACTTGTACTTTTTATAGTACAAGTGAAAGTATTTGTTGTAAAATATTTCCAGGAAAGTATTTCCATCATCTAAGTACCTCCAACCACAAAACGATGATAAATCCCCAACTAACAATTTCACTTCTGTGAATATTTATTAAAGAAATAAAATTAATGTAAAACATAAAAGTTATTCTTATGAAAACTATGTGGTAACAGAGATATACAGTACAAAAATTCTTTCATGCATTACAAATAAAACCATGGCAAGATAATGAAGATAAAATACTTCTCAGAGTGATGAACAGTAGAATGTACCTTTTCCTCTCATTCTCCTTAACAGATACTTCATGGCAAACCCATCCTTCAGCAACATAATTAAAATGTGCATTCACCATGAAATATCAGTTAACACACTTCCCATGCTTAAATATTGCCCAAGTTAAAAATCTGGAATCCCAGATGGCAACTTATTTTCAGTGCAAAAGACTGTAGAAGCTCAACCACCTTTCCACTTTATGAATCAATCTTTTTATGCAGAAAATGTTTCTTGGATTATAAAATCAGTATCGTTTTATCTTACATAGTCAGCATTTTCTGAAACATGTAAACAGGCACGCATTGATTAATGATGGGACTGTGTTTGAGAAATGTGTCATTAGGTGATTTTTGTCATTGTGCAAACATTACAGTGTATTCACACCAATCTAGATGGTACGGCTACTACACACCCAGTCTGTGTGGTACAACTTAGTTTTGAGGCTACAAATCTGACAGCACGTTACTCCACTGAATACTTTAAGCAAGTGCAACACAAGGATAATTATTTATGTTTCTAAGCATATAAAGTTAGAGTAAAAGCACAGTATAAATGATAAAATATGGTATTCTTCTGTAGGGTGCTTTACCATGAATGGAGCTCATAAGACTGGAAGTTGTTTTGAGTGAGCCAGACACTGAAAGTTGGATGGACAGGAAGGCCGGGGACATTTCTGTCCACTACTGTAGACTATAAAGATTAGTTTTCTTTCTTTAATAACAAATTACCTTTAAGCTATTGTTTTTCCTTCACTTTAAAATATTAAATTTAATTAAAAATGCAGTTTGAAAACATATTTTCTTTCTTTGTATATCCATTCTATGGGTTTCTTTATATGACTGTATTTTTTCATTTTTTTCTTTTTAAACTTTTCTTGTAAAAAACTAAAACACACATTAACCTAGGCCTACCCAGGATCAGAATCATCAGTATAGCTGTGTTCCACCTTCACGTCTTGTCTCGCTCAAAGGTCTTCGGGGGCAAAGATGTGCACGGAGCTGTCCTCTTCTCCAATAACAATGCCTGGTTCTCTTGCAGGACAATTTTTTAAAGTAAGTACGAGGATTATACTAAAATAATGATGAAAGTATACCATGGTATGAAGTGTGATCAACATGCCGGTTGAGTGTTTACATTTTAAACATTTATTACACTGAAAGACACATTACCATCAGTCCCCCTCAAAATAATCCCTCTCAATTTGGCCACATTTATCCCATAATTCTTGCCACTTTTTGAGTGGTTGTGGATGTCTTCTTTTGTGTCTTTATCAGGTTTTGATCAAAATACAATGAATATTGCTGTGAAGTAGAATCTAAGAGAGTGAATGGTGGGCTTGTAAAACAATGCTGAGATTTCACTTTACTCCAGAAGAATGGCAGTTATCAAGAAATCAACCAATAACAGATGCTGTGGGGAAAAGGAAACCCTTCTCTACTGTTGGGGGGAGTGTAGACTGGTGCAACTACTGTGTGGAGAATGAGTGTGGAGATTCCTCAAAAACCTAAAACTAGAGGTTCCATTTGACCTTCCCCTTCTTGATATCTTCCCAGAAGAATTAAAAACATCATACCACAGCAATATATGCACACCCATGTTTAAGCAGTACAGTTTGTAATAGTTAAATCTTGGGAACAGCTCAAATGCCCATTAACTGACAAATGGATAAAGATGAGTTTTTTAATACAGTGGAATACTACTCGGCCATAGAGAAGGATAAACTTGAGACATTCTTAGGTAAATGGATGCACATTGAGACCATACTGTTAAGTGAAATAAATTGGACACACATGCATAAATATCACATTGTTTCTCTGGTGAGAGAAACTGAAAGTGAAAATAAGGACCAAAATGTATAATAGATATTGTGAAATAGGAAGAAAATGTTAAAATGACAAGGGAACTAGGGAGGGGGTGGGTGAAAGGAAGGAATGGAAAAGAAAAAAAGTTTTCATTTAATATACTATGAGCTACCTTGATTGTATATTTTCCAAAGTAGTTTTCTAGACATACCTCCCAACCCTTCAAAAAGAATGCATCGGTCTTCCAATGCAAAACGATAACTGGCTTAAAGTTCTAGCCACTTTGTTTTGAAAGCAATATAATACTGATGACTTAAATGGTCATACATTTTTATCTAACAAAAGAAAACACTTTACATATATCAGAGAAAAAAAATCACAGTGCCTTCAAGTGCAAATCTAAAGATTCAGGAAAGGGAAATTCTAGAACTGCCTCATAAAGTAGCAGTGATGATGTGGTGTGTTTAAAGCCGGGGTGTATTATGAGGGAGATAAATGACAATGCGTCTTTCACTGTAAATATTTTTAATGTTTTGAAAATATTCACCGTAATTTTTGATCACACACACACCAGTCACATAGTTATTCATTAATCATTATCAAATATTATGTACTGGACCTGATGTCACAGGTTACACTTTTACACCCCAGGAAGCACAGTGCATTCTTTTTACCATCATCACCAAAAACAAGAGTGAGTATTTTGCTGTGCTACAGCCTCACAATAGCTGTGTCACTAGGCTGTGGGAACTTTACAGCTGCACTGTGATATCACAGGACCACCATGATATTATATTGTCCGTCCTTAACAGAAATGTCCATAGCAGGGAATGACTACATAACGTTAGTATTTTACTGTTTGTTCTTAAGATATTTTGGTGAAAATACTAAAACTTTCGTTACTGAATCTAATGTTAAGCACAGTAGTTCAGTCTCTCATACTTTATTTTTCATGTTATATTGAAAGCTTAATATTTTCTATATGAAAATCATACAGTAAAATAAGGATCTATTTTTATGTGGAATATGTATATATTTAGGAATGTCAAATTATCTCACTTCTAGAGTTTGAATCACAATGTTTTCCTAAACATTCTGTTTTCCCCTATAGATTATTTTCCTGTTAACGCAGTCTTTCTCAGAATAATAACATTTTTTGTATGTGTAAAAGAAAATATATGTAACTTTCATTTTCATAACTACCATTTCACTTCTTGTATTCAAAGGTCATGCATTTATATTCAATATCTCCTTACATTGCCACAGTAAATGTTTCAAAATGATTGTCAATTCTAAATGGAAAGAGGGAATTTCTACCTCTAAAACCTCTCCCCCCGCATGCAAATCAATTTCAAAAAACAAGAATAGTGAGCATGCTATGTTTAAATTCAAATCCATAGTTGAAATAAATGAATGCGTAATAGAGAGAATGGGCCCTATTTAAAAAAGACAAATGCTGAGTCTGCAAAATCTCGAGGAACAGAGGTAGAATTAGAAATTCCAGTATCAGATTTCCATGCCCACAGATTAACAAAGGGTGGATGTCAATCAGGATAAATCTCAAAAACGTAAAGATAAAAAAAGCCGTAGAATGAAGCATAAGTTCAGTTATATACAAAAACATTTAAAATATTGGTATCAGACAAAATGAGTCTTCAAAAGTGTTGGTAATTATTTTGTTATATTTAAAAACACTGAAGAAGAAAATAAGATGAGATGTTTAACATTTTTATTTGTGTTTATCACTAAGCTTGACTTTTTTCTGCATTTTCAGCATTATAAAAATTAAAAAGCTTCATCGATTCAACTTTAGAATATTAAAATCTATGTCTTGATATACCATCCCTTTTTCTTTTATGTTTCTTATCAATATTTACCTCAATTCCTGATGCTGAATTCCTAACTGCTTAATTAATATTTTGAATCAACAAATATACATTAAATGACTCCACAGAGGAGTGATCTCAAGTCCATATAATCAAAGTATCAAGAACCAAAATAATTAGATTATTACTTTCATACTTTCATTAATGATGCATATAGAGCTATTTCATAAGGAAATATAAGTATTTCCTGAAAGTAATGTTTTTCATAAAAATATTACTCACTTCATTTACGTTGTAAGCAGAAAAGAGAAAGATGATACCCAGTGGGTCTTGGGAAGGAATGGGGGTGTCTACAGGGAAGAATAACAAAATCTTCTACAGCAGGACCCCCAGAAGACCTGCATTAAGGAACCCCAGAACTAGAATTATTTGAAGAAGCAAAGAAGATATTAGTGATCTTTAATACCAGTCCTTTGTCCATTGCCTAGTATGTTGAGAAAATATCTTTTTTTTTTTTTTTTTTTGTGGGTACCGGGGGGTCGACCTCAGGACCTCGCGCGCCAGCAGGCGCCCGTGCCACTGAGCGATATCACCGGCCCCTTTTTTGTATGTGGGTTCCGGGAGTCGAACTCGGGCCCTCGTGCTTGCAAGGCAGGCGCTTAAACCGCTGAGCCATCTCACCGGCCCCGAGAAAATATCTTTAGAGTCTTAGGAACTTGTTTTTTTTTTTTGTGTGTGTGGGTACCGGGGGGTCGACCTCAGGACCTCGCACGCCAGCAGGCGCCCGTGCCGCTGAGCGATATCACCAGCCCCTTTTTCGTATGTGGGTTCCGGGAGTCGAACTCGGGCCCTTGCGCTTGCCGGGCAGGCGCTTAAGCCGCTGAGCCATCTCACAGGCCCAGGAACTTGGATTTAAATTCAATCACTGTTGCTTATTTCCAGTTGGGCACCTTAGAGGTGCCTATTATAGTTGTGAAAAGAGAAGATAAATTTACAAAGTATCTACCACATGTCTTGCTTATTAACAGAACACAGTAATTTCTAATAATTGTTTGTGAGGCAAAATAATTTCACATAAAACTTCACCTATACAGAGCTGAGAAATTGTTACTGATAAAATAATATAATAGCTGTCTCTCGAAGACTTTTCTAGGTACTTGTCATGAATTAAATTATTTATTTTTATCACAAACTTATAAGATAGATACTATCAATATACCACTTGACAAATAAATAAGGGAAGGGACATTTAAGAAAGTTTAAGTTTACTCAGTTACTAAGTTTTAAATATAGAGATGATAGATATAAAGAGGTAGCATAATATTTGAAACCAGTGAATTAGGTTCAGAATTTGCACAGTTAGCGAAATCACTATTTTAAGTCATTACTTTAAAATATGTTTTTTCAAAAGAAAAGAAAAAAAAAACACTAGCAGTATAGCTATTAGTTCCACTAATAACAATTATTAAACATCTGGTTAAACACATTTCTTACCACTGTATTCAGACTACATTTCTTTTCAATGTTAAATTAAGTATAACAATTACAAATAAATGAATATTTCAAGTATGAAACATTGTCTCCTAAATTTTATACATAAATGTAATTCTTTAGGTATGTTTGAAATTTTGAAGACAATTTTCAAACCTTCATTCATCATTTTAAATTTAGTATGTAAAGTTAAAAATAAGAGCTGGGGATATTGCTCAGGGGTGCAGCACCTGCCTGGCAAGCACGAGGCCCTGAGTTCTATTCCTGGTACCAAAAAAAAAAAGTAAAGTTAAAAATAAATAATCTTGGTTTATAACATATTTTGATGTGGCATACTTTTAATTTAGTAAGAGTTTGATGTAATTTGCCATCTTCTCATTATAATTCTAAAAATGTCAGTATGATATTTACTACAATAGTAAATTATAGGCATTTCAATAAAAAGAGTTTAGCAGTAGATTATGGTTAATTTATTGAGCTTTTCAAAATGAAATGTAAGTTGATTAAAGAGTTTCAAGGTATATTAATAAAACTTAATCCATCGCAGTTATAATTTCCGTGTATGCAACACATTTTTCTAAGGTACAATATGTGAAACAACAGTAAATGTAGATAGGTAACCAAAATGTTACAGTATTAATTACGATTACTAAGCACATTATACTGTCCTTCCTTCTAATGAATGAGGAATTGCAATTTCTTGTTCACAACATCTACTGAAGACAAAACTTGGAAATTTAGCTAAGTAATTATATATGAAAATTAGAAAGCACAACTCAGCATCTAGTCTAAATATATAGGCTACTAAATGAGTTTTGCAACCTTTCTATCAGTTTAAAAACTTTCTAAAACTCTAGAAAAAAAGTCAGAAAAACTTCCAGTTAATGAGATTTCCTAAGCTCATCTGATACCTGAGGTCATAATCTTAACAGCTAATTCAAAATTACAGACAGTGGCTTTCCGGGTGGTTGCCAGTAACAGACCTCACTTAATGCCACACAAGTCAGTGGGAAGATCCAGCCAGAGCAGGTATAGTCACCTGAGTGCGAGAGGCTGGGTATAAGCTAAGGTGAAAGTCTGAACACCCCCTTAGACCACAGACTAGGGGATTCCTTCAGGACCTCGCCAGTATTCCCTCTCGGGGGTGATCAGGAAAAAGCTTCCACCATGGTGTTATCTGGATGAGGCAAGCAGCAGGACCCCTAAAACCACACCGCCCCATCTCGCCTGTCTCAGTGATGAACCAAATCCCTATTCTACGGAGGAAGGGCAACAACATTTGTAGCCTGATGGGAAGATAAAGCAGTGCCATTGGGCATGGGGAAAACAAAAGCAAGCGGGCTGAGTAAAAATCTCTAATTTTGGATGAAGGACAACAATACACACTAAGCCCGATAGTAATAGTGGATGAGGGACAAATTTATGTTGTGAGCCTGCAGTGTCAAAAGAAGATTGATGTACAATTCAAACAGCAAACATTTCTCTCCCCTACACACACAGTCACTAAAAAAAAAAAAAAAAAAAAAATCACATAAAAATGATGCTGGAAGAAAACTGAGGGAGCTGCCAAAGATTATTTGTGAAAAGCAACAGAAAGAGAGAACCTAAGGTCAAAATTGAGGATAACTAAACTAGGGAGAAGAAAATACAAATTAGCCCAAAGTCCTAACCCACGGTTTTACTGTAGTAGAGGAATTAGAATCCTTTAGATACAACACTTTATGCCCAGCCCAGCTCCGGATAAGTGGGCATGATCCTCACAGCAACTGAACCAAAGATGTGCCCATTTTCAAGTGTAAACTTGTTCACCTCTACATATTTTACAACTTGTCTCTCTTGAAACAAAATTTATGAGGTAGAAAACCAACCCTGCCTGAAAAGACAAAATAATCATCATGACCAGAATCAGATATGAAAGAAATAGTAGAACAAACAAGGACTTTAATTATGATTATATTCTAAAAGTTCTACTAGAAAACTAAACAATACATATGATCAGATATTTTCAGCAGAAAATGAAAATTATAAAAATTAAGAAGCAGCATGATAAAGAAAAAGTTTTAACAGACTCACAGTAGACTTGACAGAATTGAGAGAAAAACACAGCCAACTTGGAGATTGATTAATAAAGACTCTCAAACTGCAAAACACAGAGAAACAAAATGTGAACAATGAAAACAGAAGAAAGCATCAAGGCAATGTAGCCCATTATCAGATGATATGACACATACGCAAGCAACCCACAGAAGAGGGAAGACAGAATTGGAAATAAGAAATATGGGAAGACATGGTACATGCAAAATTTCCAAAATTAATGTCAGACATCAAACCACAGATTCAAAAGCTCGGAAAATAAAAAAGCAGCTTAAATATCAAAAAGGTAGGGCCGGTGAGATGGCTCAGTGGCGTAAGCGCTTGCCTTGCAAGCGCGAGGGCCCGAGTTCGACTCCCGGATCCCACATACGAAAAAAGGGGCCGGTGATATCGCTCAGCGGCATGGGCGCCTGTTGGCACGCGAGGTCCTGAGGTCGACCCCCCAGTACCCACAAAAAAAAAAGGTAAGCATACTTATAAAGTTCAAATTACTATAAATCAGAGAAAAAGTTAATATCTTGAATACAACCCAAGACATAGATTTCATATCTACTAAGGCAGAAGGATAAAATTTGTAGGAGATTTCTCTTTAAAAACCATAGAGACAAGAATACAATACAGCAAAATTGTTAAAGTGCTGAAAAAGAAAATCAGACTTTTGAAAAATATTCTATAAAATATACTTTGAAAGGTGAACAGAAAATATTACTAGTATCAACTAAAAGTGAGGGTTTTGTCAGCAAAACTACAAGAAATGTAAAAGGAAGCAGGCAGACATGCAATATAAATAATAGAAATGGATTAAAGCAAAAAGCTAAAGAACAT
This sequence comes from Erethizon dorsatum, assembly GCA_028451465.1. Taxonomy (NCBI): domain Eukaryota; kingdom Metazoa; phylum Chordata; class Mammalia; order Rodentia; family Erethizontidae; genus Erethizon; species Erethizon dorsatum. Next base: position 127,429,172 of record CM051826.1, on the reverse strand, counting down.
TTTAAAGGGGACAGACAAATCTAAAATAAAATCATCTTCATACTTTTCATTACTCAAAAAGATAATTGAATGTTTAGGGAAAATGACAAAAATTTTCTTTTTAAGGTATTTAAGAGTGAAAAGTATGACAAAGTGACAAGAAAAGGGAAGAAAGACTGGGAATTATCGCTGTAGCATCTATAATGTGCATAATATATGTAAGGTGGTATAATATTCTTTGAGAACACATATATTTTGTTACATATAAAATAACACCTGGGAAATGGCCATTTAAAAAAATAAGGATGTTCAATTTTATATGTAATAGAAGGATCACAAAATACATTAAATGCATGGGAAGCAGGAAAAAAGGAAAAGAAAGCAAAAATTTAAATATATAAGTAGATGAGATTTTAATACAGCAATATGATTAACATTTGAAATATGGATGTTCTACATCATTAAAAGAAAAACAATTATCAGATCAATTGTTAGGATAAGAAAACGAGATCTAGAAATAGTTGTCTATAAGAAAACAAAATAACACTTTTCAAAGAGACTTTCACTCACATTCAATTTCCTTATATCTTTCTGTAATGGCACTATATTGCCCCTTTTGTGAACTCAGTATGTTATAAATTACTTGGAGATTATGTTCTATGCTACATCAGAAAGTGTCTATTTCCTAAAAGAATAGAAGTGTAGATTGCTATAGGAGATTTGAACAAATCTCTTATTATAAACTCAGCATTTTTGAACACATCATAGTTCTATACAGAAATTCATTTAAAAATTGATCATGTGGAGAAAACTTTTAAAGAATAGCTTGGGGGAAAGTACTTTACTTAATTTATTTTGCAAAAATAATTATTTAAATGTAGTATAATATACACTATAATTCTTTACTTAGTATATAAATGAATAAAAACAAAATTACCACCATATAAAATTTTGAAAATAACACGTTTTAAATAAGGGAATACTAGTACTTAGCTAGAAATCAATGTGAAGAATGTTCAGAATAATGTTCAAATGTGTATTCATAATACTTATGATATTCGAGGAAGCAAATCTGACTTCATAAAATAAATAGAAAGAATATGTTAATGAATATTCAGTTACTTGGGTTAATGAGCTCTAGATTACGCATAAAATAGAATCACATCAAGAACACTTACTCCAGAACAGGTTTGATATTTGACAGACACAAAATGTATATAATAATAGTTCTTCCTCCTACAAAATATTTTATTATTCTGGTCTGGGATTTTTGTTTGTTTTATATACTTAGCTGGTAAATTATTCTCTCATTATGTGTTTATCCAGATATATGAAATGTTCCTGTCAGGTCTGCAATGAGCTGTAGCTATAAATACAGGAATTTTTATTGCTTCAAAGGATTTATTATGAAGGAAAATATTAGATATTCTGCTCTATGTTATGAAACCAAATAATATAAAATCACTAATAAAAGAATATTAAGCTACTTAAACATTAACAAAAAAAGTAAAATAAGCTATAATTATTCTCAATATAACTTGTGAATAGAAGTATGTATTGAGATAAATAGGTGACTCTATAAAGAATAATAGAAAACACACACATTTTATCTGTAAATATAATGCAGTTAACTGCATTAGTTTTTCCACAAGGAAAAATGTCTTATAGTGACAGAGCAGCATCTATTCATAATATGCAATTTACATTAAACAAAGAAAATTATAAAGCCAGGATATATATTTATCAATGATGTATAGTACAAAAATCTAATTACAATAATTGTGTGCTTTTACCCTGGCCTTATTTCATTATATATTTCTTTTTGCAATAGCAGGTTTATTGGTTATGATTTACTGGAAGATGGAAGCAGAAAAATGTATTTTTCTTTCTAAATATGCTTTAAATAATATCTAATCTTGTATAACAAGTTATGTATAGATTAATATTTTTAAATATCAAAAATATTTATTATTTTATATTAAAGAAATATGCTGCCTTTAAGATGCCTGTGTTTATCCCATTGTATTAATGTTCAAGCCAGGGAATGCCTCCAAATTATGCACATACCATCATTCCATTTTCTTAATCAACATTGATTACAAAATTCTTGCTAATTGACTCAATTGTGTTATGCTTGTCTTGACTCATCCAAATCAAGCAGGGCTCATTAAAATTCAAGCTTCCTGTAATAACATCAGATTACACATTAATACGATCCATTTGTTTAGAGACAAACTAGATCAAATTGGAATATTTTATACATGATAAAAAACAAATTTGGCCAGTGCACATAGTCTTTTTTAGTGTAGAGTTACAGATAGTGTAGAAATGGCATTTTCATTTTTTTATGGTGTGTGTTATTTGGAGGATAAAGTGAAAGGGAAATTGCATGTATAAGCAATTAAACTGAAACTATGTTAAAGTTACATATTAAGAGAAAAAATATTTTTTCATGAAATGAGTTATTTAATATGGTTATTTTTTACATTGAAATTATATTGTAAACACATGACTGAAAATTCTAATGCATTTTTGCTGAAGAGTAAGATGGTAACTAAAAAAAACCAAGAATTGCTCACTATCTCAGTTATAAAAAGTTTATACAAAGTTTAATTTATCAGTGTTTTAAAAAATTATTGTATGGTGAAACAAACTTTTATTTGACATATAATTCTATGAGTTTTACTACATATGTAATTTTATGTACCAACTTAACATTGATAGAAAATATTTCTCTTGTCCCCCAAATCATCCCTTCCAGTGACTTTTGGCAAGCACTGATATGTTCTCACTGTGGTTTGCTTTTTTTTTTTAATATCACTGATATGGAATCATATTGTATATCACCTTCTCAGAATGGCTGCCTTCACTCAAGAGAATTCGTTTCAGACCTCTCCAAATTGTTGTAACATTAACATATATTTAAAACGTTGTATGTTTACTGATTCTATTTGGTAGCTATAATCTGGTTTGTTCATCCACTCATCTAGTGAAAGTCTTCCTTTGGAGATTGCAAAATATGTTCATAGATTTGAACATTTTACATAGAATCAGCATTTTATCACTTCTTTTAAAATGTAGAAATATTTTCACCATACAATCACCTGTACTGTCCTCTTTTTAATTTATAGTTCCTTTCTACATTTCATCTGTATGTATATATAATGAGGCGCCCATGAGGTACTGTTATAATTGTTGCTTTTAACTTCTAAACGTGCTGTCTTGGCTTTATTATTGCTGGGACAAAGCACCCAACCTCCATAATTTAAAGGAGTGGTTTATTCAGCCCATGATTTTCTGGCTCTAAGGCGGGAATAGCATGGGGGGATGGCAGAGGAAAAGTACTCGACTCATGGCGCTAGGATCAGAGAGAGAGAAGGAAAGAGCCAAGATGAGAATACGCACGTTCAAATTAGCCCACTGGTGAGAATAGCGCCCCCTTCACCTAATCCCCTTCAAAAGCTCCAGCTCTGAACACAAGACTTTCGCTGGACATTTTAGATCCAAACTATAACATTCTGCCCCTTGCTCCCAAAAGGCTCAGATCTGTCTCATTATACAAAATACATTTAGCTCATCTTTTTTTTATTTTTTAATTTTTAAAAATTAATTAAGTTTATTAGTACATTTTAGGTATACATAAAGATCACATTCACCATAGGGAATTTGTACCCGTACATGATATATCTTGATTCTCTTTCTCCCATTCTCTTACCCTGCCTTCAACCCCTCTTTCCTTCCCTATTTACAAAGCTTTGTGTCCATTTTTTCCTTCTTTTCTCATTTTTTTCTTTCCCCTTCTTTCCTATCCTCTTCCCCCTTCCCTATTTCCTCTTCCCATTTGAACATTTTCTTGTGAAATAGTCCATCTCTGGGAGTCACCAAAGTCATAACATTTCCAACACTGTTCAAAAGTCCAAGTTCAAAGTCTCCTCTAAGACTCAAGGAAAACTCTCAGCTTGAGCCCCTGTAAATATCAAAAGAAAATTAAATACTTCCAGGGTACGATGGCATAGAGTAAACAGAATAAGGGGATAGAAAGGAATTAAATCAAAGCAGACCGAAGCTCAGCAGAGTAAACATCCATTTCTGTAGCCCCATATCTGGTGCTTGGGGCAGGTTGTGGTGAGAGGTGAGCTCCAGAAGCCTTGATCAGCCCTGCATCTAGGGCCTTGCTGGTTGCAGACTGCCCACATGGCCTCTCTCGGCCTGCCTCTGCTCACTGCCTGCCACTCTCCTCAGCAGATGTCCCATGTTCCTAGTGTCTCCAACTTCCTTGGCTCTGCATTGCTGCTTTGGTTTCACTCACAGCTTCAAGCATTACCTTTTCAAGGGCTAGCTTTACTGGCGGGGACTGGACCCTGACACACATGCTTGCATGGCCTCCAGGGCCTTATCCTGAAATCCAGGTGGAAGGTTCCCGAACTATATAATTTCACATTATGTGTACCTGAGAAAACAGTACCAAATGGTTGATGCCAAGGTATGCTCCCAGCCTTGGACTGTGGCTGCAGATATGTCTGAGTGCCTAGATGGCTGAACTCAGGGATATGCTTTCTTGGCAGTCCTGAATGAGCATGACACACTGGGGCTGTCTTCTCAAAGCACGGTCTTTCAGAACAGTTTTCCCTTTTGTACCATCCAATCTATAGAGGGTAGGGTCTGCCAATTCCTAAGATGGCTCAACTCATCTTTCCTATTGTCACGATCCAAAGTACTTGCCTTCTTTTAAATGTTAATTTTTTCAGGAGCCACACTTTCCACACTTTCTCCCATTTTTTTAAGAGCTTCCTTTCTGGAGAACTTGAAAACTTTTAAAATCACCCAGGTCTGCTTTTGTCTCCTGAGTCTCACTGGAGATCTCATAAAAGCAGCCGGCAGTACCTGTCCCACAGCTTGAAATTTCTTCTGCCAGATCAATTAGTCCACCACATTTAAATTCAACGTCACACAAAGTCTTATGCCATGGACAAAATCTAGACAAATTCTTCACCAGAATAAAACACATATGGCCTCTAGTCTAGTTTTCAGTACAGTCCTCATTCTTAGCTAATGCTCATGATTCTTGCCTTACCATCAGCATTCCATTCAGTATTCTGATTTTCTCAGCTTTAAACAGAATTACCCATCAATCTCTGTTACAGTATTTTGGAGCTTCTCTAGTCCAAATCCCCAAACCTTTCAAAACTCCTCCTGTGGACCAGGTCCAAAGTCTTCTGAACCAGCGTCAGGTATAGTCACAGCAACAACCCCATTTCTCTGCTACCAGTTTTTTATACTAGTCAGCTTCCTCATCACTGAGGCAAAATACAACACACACAACTTAAAAGAGGAGAGGTTTATTTGGCTCACAATTTCTTGTGTGTTTAGTCTGTTGTTGGCTGACTCCAGGACAGAAATGGCATCGTGGAAGAGCACGGTGGAGAGCTGCTCACCCTATGGCAGCCAAGAAGTGGAGGGGGAGAAAGAAGGAGACATGAGACAGGAAGAAACCCAACCTGGTCACATCCCCAGTGACTTTCCTGTTACAAACAGGCCCTACCTACTCACCACACATTCAGCCATGAACTCATCAGTGCATTGACCCATGGATTGATATAGGGCACTGATGAACCAATCACCTTTAAGAAGTCCCATATGTGAACACGTGAGACATTTGGGAGACAGGCAGGAGGACCTGGGTTCAATCCCAAGCCCCCCTATAAATACGTAGATAAGTAAATAAATCTAATATATGTTTTAAATACATTTATATTTTAAATAACTCAAGACAATGTGTAGTGTCTATTATATTTACTGCATATTTACAACTTATGCTGTAGAGTGATACCTCGGTTCATGAACACTTTTGTTTGTGAAGAATTTGGTTCACAAACAAACTTTTGGAAAAATTTTGTTTTTGTTTGTGAACTTTGCATTGGGTGATGAACATGAACGTGGTGATCTTTTCCAGAATCATGGAACAAATTAAGTTCGTGAACTGAGGTACCACTGTATTTTTTTTCTATGTTTCCAAATTTCCTTCCACTATAATTGCTTTTCTGTCCAGAGAGTTTCCTTAAACTTAGTCTAAAATTATTTTCAGGCAACCAATCACTTTATTGTTCCTTCACTGAAGCATACCTTTATATCACCATCATCTTAAAGGATATTTTTATTTAATGTGGCATTACATTTTCACAGTTCTTTTCTTCATTTCTCAAGAATAAAACAAGCAACCCAGAAAACAAAATGTTGTGCCCTTTATTTGTGGCCAAAATGTAGAGTGAGATGTCTCCAGTCATTCAAATCACTGATCCTGTATAGGCAATGAAACATTTTTATCTGCTGCTTTCAAGGTTTTTGTTTTGAGTTTAATGCTGTTTAATGTTTGGCTAAAAATTTCTTTGTGTTTCATCTGCTTGGCATTCACACAGCTTCATGAAAGTGTAGGTTTATATCTTTCACCAAATGTAGGGGGTGGGACTTTCAGCACATAGTTACACTGCATGTTTCCTTTCACCATCACCATCTGCTTTCCTCTTCTTTTAAAAGTCCTAAGTTTCAAACTTCTATCATTTGTGCACAGGTCCTGAAGTTCGGTTTGTTATTTTCCTTTAGTCTCTATATTACTTAAGGTTCCTAGAGGGACAGAATCAATGTAAAATATAAGTACAACAGAACAAGGCATTTATTAGGTATGCCTACAGGATTGGAAGGGGAAAACTCCCTAAGGCTGTCTGCGGAATCAGATTTGGAAGAATCCAGAATAGTATTTTGAATGCTGAAGGGCCAGGGTGTCTAGTAGCAGTTGAAGGTTAAGACCTGGAAGCTCACTGCAGAATCAATGGCATAAACCTATGTTGGAAAACTGAAGAGTTTGCATTTGCAGGCTAAAAAGTCCGCTCTGGAAGCCTGAGGGAACAGGAGACCAACCTCCAAAGGCAATAGCAAAGACTGAAGTTCCTCCAAAGAAAAGGGAGATTTCCATCTTTTTTCTCTTTTAATTCTTTCCATGCTACAACCCATCGATTGGTGCCACCCACATCCGGGATGGGTCTATTATCTTCATTTTGTGGTCTACATGTTAATCATCCACAGACGCATGCAGAGCTTTCCTAATCCACTGGGTGGTTCTTACTCAGCCCAAGTTGACATATTACACTTAATAATCACTTTCTCTCTGTCTGTCTCTGTGTGTCTCTTCCTCTTCCTCTCTCCTTCTCTTCTTCATTCCCTCTTTTCCTCTCCACCTCTTGCTCTAACTCTTCAATTCATACTGAATGAAGCTATTGATCTATCTCAGGTATTCAAGTTCACTGACTCTTACTATTGAATTTTGTCATCAAATTTGTTCAGTAGAGTTTTCAGTTCTAAAATAGCCATTCTCTTCTTTTTCCTAACTTCTATAATTTTTTACTTCATCTTTTAGCATTTTTAAAGTGTTTTTAATTCCTTATGTAAACACTTCTATAACAGCTGCTTTAATGCACTTGTCAGATGATTGAATATCTCAGTCTTGTTTGGATTTCCTTTCCCTGGAAAGTTGATATTATCATGGTTCATCATAAACTGAGCAATTTATGATTGAAGCTTTGACATTATGCATTTTGCATCACAAGAGGCTGAATCTTGTTAAAAATTCTGTGGGGAATGTCAAGATTTATGTTTCAGTGTGACATTCTCCTGGTTAGGTTCAAGTAGCATGGTACCCCCCAACTTTCGGTGGGCCACTTCTCTGGTATTAATTCACTTTTTAGTTGCTTTACAGTACTGTGCACTTCTGTGTTGTATGGTATGATTTTTAGGGAGGGACTTAACAGAAGTCACTTACTTAACTCTGTCCTTAATGAATGTGTGTGTGAATTAATATTAGAAACTCATCCTCATTAGCCACAAGTGAGCCAAAATGGGATTCATTTTCCAAACTTCTTCTTAACCACATTCTTCCCTACACATTTTTTTCATTGTTGCTATTTTGTTTTCATTTTATTCTTACAATTACTTCTGCAATTGAGCCAGGTCTGGGCTAAAAATTATGAAGAGATATATGGATCAGTATAAACAATTAGATATACAAAGAGATAGATAGGCCATGATAAATAAGATGCAGATATTATGGAAGGAGGACAGAAAGAGAGGGAGCAAAGACACAGAGAAAGGGAAAACACAGCTGACTTTGGACCGCCCTGTGCACTGCAGCCCCAGAGAGCATGGCGAGAGGTTCCTTTTTTTCACACTGCTGGCTCCTGCACACTGCCATTATTGCTGCTGTCTCTGTCACCACCATGGTAGCACCACTGCATGGTGTGACATATGTAGCATGAGGGAAACAAGGAGAAAGGGGAAGAAGATTTGTGCTATGGCTGAGATCTAATATGTCCCCGGAAACCTCATGTACGGATCATGGGGCACTGTATGCATCAGTGGATTCAGCCACTCGTGATTTAGATAATGTGCTGTGAGGAGGTGGGGCTGGCTGGAGCTAGCCACGGGAAGGTGTTCATCTCCCTTCCAAGATGCTCGCTTCTCTCTCTGCTTCTTTGTTGCCCGGGGATGAGCAGCTGTTCTCCCAAATCTTGACACCATCCCATCTGAGCCTTAGAGCTGGCAGATTATGGACTGGAAAGATGAGACAAAAATAAACCTTTCTTCTTTAAAGTTGTGGGTGTCCAGTATTGGGCCCCAACCACGGAAAGTGGCTAATATAGGTTTTCCTGTCCCTTTCTATGCTCTTTGAGAAGTGCCCTTTGTACTTCTCATCTAGAACTAAATGGTTTTTCTGGAGATTTTCCTTCTTGGTTTTTCTTTAGTTTTTGATCCACAGTCTGGTCTTAAGTTCTCAAATGGATTAAGTTCAGGCCAGGAGTTAGCAAAGGATACTGCATATTTGGAGACACTTTGATTTATGGTGATGCACCCTGACCTACCTACGGCTCTTTATGTTCTACCCCCCAATGGCTGTGGAATGTATTATAATAGTATTCCCTGAGGAAAGGAGGGGTGTACTTACCTTTTCTTACCCAAAAATGTTTTCGCACAGATAGCATTAACATATAGTGGAAATAAATATTGGATTTTCAACCTAGATTTATAGGATTCCCCAATTAACGTACTTTTTATATATTGCTTAAATAAAAAAATGTAATTAAAAACATCTAGGAATACAAGAATAAAAATCTTTGGATTTTTAAACCACATACATGTGACAATATAGGCTAGAAATGGAGGACTGGGTACATATACAATTAGAAAGCATTTTACCAATTTTACAGGAGCTTGTCTACACTAAATCTAGGGAGAAATTTATTTCCTCATATATTAATTCATCTGTATCTAAAAGATGTTTTATTATATTTTCACTAATATTTGCTTAATATAAGTAAATACTGCTATACATTTAAGCTAGCCTTTAAAATGAATATTTAAGGATTTATACATATAGAATAGCTATGAATTACAAATTACTCTAAACGACAAATATACAAAAGAACAAAGTGACATATACTTATTTGAATAGTGCATTTCTCATATTTTCATGGGCATATTGCTTCATCTGATACAACTCGGGGTAAGTAGCAATTAATTCTTACTATTCATTTCTCAAAATATTAACTTTAATTATAGTGTAATAAAATAAGTAAATTTAGTAATTTCTGTTTAGCTTGAGGTATTGAAACTAAAAGTGTCTAATTCATTTTTATTAAGTTTATTGGTACAATTTAGATATGCATAATGATCACATTCTCCATAGGGAATTAGTGCCTGTACATGTTGTATCTTGGTTCCTCTTCTTTTTTCCCCATTCTTCTACCCTCCCTTCAACCTCTCTTCCCCTCATTTACAAAGCTTTGTCTCCATTTTATCCTTCTTTTCTCATTTTTTTCTTTTCCCTTCCTTCCTTTCCCTCTCCCCCCTCCTAGTTCCCCTTTCCTTTGGAACAATTTTTTCCTATTTTACAATATTTTATTATACATTTTGGTTCTTATTTACACTTTCAGTTTCTCACACCAGAGAGACAATGAAATATTTACACATGTGTGTGCAATTTATTTCACTTAAGAGTATGGTCACAAAGACCATCCTTTTAGCTATAAATTTCTCAAGCTTACTCTTCTTTATGGCTGAGTAGTTCTTCATTGTATAAAAAAACCACATTTTTTTTTGTGTGTGTGTGTGGGTACTGGGGGTCGACCTCGCCTGAGCAATATCACCGGTCCTTTTTTGTATGTGAGTTCCGGGAGTCGAACTCAGGCCCTTGCGCTTGCCATCTCACCGGCCCCAACCACATGGTTTTTATCCATTCATTGGTGGGCATTTAGGTTGTTTCATTTTCTGAAATGAATAGACACTTCTCAGTTGATGAAGTACAAATGACAAATAAATATATGAAAAAATATTCAACATTACTGGTCATTTGAGAGAAGCAAATTAAGACAATGCTGAGATTTCATCTCACTCCAGAAGGAATGGCTATCATCATGAAATCTACCAAATGCTGGCGGTGTTGTGGGGAAAAAGGAACCCTTCTCCACTGTTGGTGGGAGTGTAGACTCTGTGGAAATCAGTGTGGAGATTCCTTAAAAAACTTGGACTACATTGCGTATTGTTGTCTTCGTAGTAGTTATTCAGAGTATAAGATATAGGCATGATATCTTGTCTAAACAATATTAGCACAAAACATTCTTTTCAAGGAACTAAGAGAAGCTTTTAAAATAAAAAACAAAACAAAGAAACAGACGGAAACCTAGGACTACAGGTCCCGTTTGACCTAAATATTCCCCTTCTTGATATCTTCCCAAAGGAATTAAAAACATGATACTACAGCAATATATGCACAATCATGTTTATAGCAGCACAGTTTGTAACAGCTAAATCTTAGCAAGTATAAAATTCAAAGTCTAACAAGTGAATCCACATTTTGCTCATTGTAATCATAATACATATGAATCTGTTTTAATTACTTTCTCTCCTTGCTGAGACAAAATATCCAATGCCCAAAATTAAAGGGAAATTTCTGATTTAGCTCACATTTTGTAGAGGTTCCAGTCCATAGTTGCCTGGCTCCAAGGCAAGGTGGCAGATGGCAGAGGGGCATCAGAGAAGAAGAGTTCATGGCACCTACAAGGTAACAAAAGCAACAAAGGGGAAGACAAGCCTCTTTCTGTCTTTTAGATTATATCCAGTCTGCTGGGATTAGGGCGGTACCAATCCAATCAGTGGGCTGATTTAGTAATCACTCACCCTTAATCCTAGCCCTTTTAATCCTAGCTTTGCACTATGAATCAATCCACACACTCTGGATCCAGCCAACACTGGAAAAGCTCCACCTATGATTGCATGCAGCTTTGAGGGGACATCTAGACCCAAACCATAACAGAATCTAATCATCTACTGTGCTAAATATTAGATCAAAATACTACTTGTTAGCATCTATGCACTTGTCAGCTGATGGATTATTGTTTGGATATATATTAAATGTTTAGTGATAAAATACTTGTTTGTTTTTCCATGAATATAATTTATAGTATTTTTGCGATAGTTTAATTGTTGTTTCTTTTAGAGATTTGAAATATTCACAAAGGCCATTTATGATGACTGGAAATTTTTCAAAATAATACTAAATATTATGTTAATTGCTAATAATGAGAATTGCATCATTCATATATTCAGGATGTGCAAAATATTTTTAAAATCATGAGAAAGTTCAAACTTTAAATGAACTTGTTCCTGACTGGTGCTATTTTTCAGCTGAGAAATTACAGTAATCTAAGAACTTCAGGAGTTTTCACACCTGCTTTATCATTTTGGGCAGGGATTGATGTTTCATCATTTAGACACTTTTGGTACTTACACTGCCACTATTATATAATTTAAATGGTCATTGTTTCAAAATGATGAAAAAATGACACAGTAACAATCATACTGAACTTTATTATAATGGAAAAAATCCATCCATTAAATTGCATTAATAGAACCTAAGAAAACAATGTAAATGTGTTTTGTTCATTTTCTTTCTTGGTTGATTGACTGACAATTGTATTTTGAGGTGTCTTATTTCTACAATTCCCTGTGGTATCTTCCTGAAACTTTACTGCTGACTATGTCTTTATATTTATCAATATAACATTATTTTATGATGAATATTCACTGAATGTGGTTATCCTTGTGGATATAAAAACAGCGATTGATTTACACCTTTAAAATTTCACTAAGAAAATGTAAAATTTAGTTTTATGTATTAGTATATTTTGTGAACTTATTGGTGAAAATCAATCACAACTTTTGAGGCTTTTTCTGTAATTAGTTTTCCCTTAAATTTTAAATATCATGCTCATTGTTATTTTTATAAATTTAAATATTTTTATTTCTTTTAGCCTAAGATTTAAGACTTTTACATCCACACCACTTTACTTGGCTTTGGGGAGAAAGAATTCTCCCTCATTTTGAGGAATAGTATAGAAGAAGTAGCTACATTTCCTCTTGCAAGGTTAAATGTCTTATAATCAAAATCCTCTTAAGTCCATAGCATCAATTTTGGCATAAATTCAAGATGCTTTATATTTTAACATATTGTACAATTAAAAATTGTTTGATATTATAAATTTGGATAAAGTTAACATTTTAAAATAAAAGCAAGGGCCAGTGAGATGGCTCAGTGGCGTAAGCACCTGCCTGGCAAGCGCGAGGGCCCGAGTTCAACTCTCAGAACCCACATACGAAAAAAAGGGCTGGTAATATTGCTCAGCGGCATGGGTGCCTGCTGGTGCACAAGGTCCTGAGGTCAAGCCCCAGTACCCACAAAAAAATTAAAAAAATAAAATAAAATAAAATAAAGGCAAATATTTTTACATCTAACTGAAATGTAACAAATGAAGGAGAGACACGAAATATAGAGGTTTCCAAAAATTAATGTTTTCCTTCAGGGAATAATAAAATGCACATAGAAAAATGGCCCACGGATAACCAATTCTATGACTGACACTGTTTTGATATTGTTTGTTTCCATCAGTGGAAAATAGAAGAGGTTTGATCCTGGGCAAACATTTCAAATACTATGTAATCAAAGATGTTTGTATTGCCTTTGCCACCAGTTCTTATGTCATTCTTAATCTCTGCAACAAGAGGATAATAAAATCATAGACCAGTATTTTATCACTGTTATTTTAAAGATTTTTTTGTGTGATAACATTGTGAATATTTAAAAATGTCTACTTGATTTATTGTATCTTAAATAAAATTCTATAAAGAAAGAAACCCTGAAAGTGTCATTTATTGAAATAACGAAGAACTAGGATGAAAGAATGGATGCTAGGTTTTCTGAATTGTTTCAGGCAGGTTATCAAGAGGTTGTTTTATACATTATATACATATTGCTTTGAAGCCATACTTGACCTGAATGAAAAAAAGAAAATAAAATTGTAAATTAACCTTTTGTAGATTGTAGAAAAATTAGGAAGACTGATAAAGACAATTCTTTTTAATTGATACATATATAAACTAATTAAAGATGTGTTTCAGAATTACCTCATCTAAAGGGTTATTAGTGTAGAATTCCTGTCATTTCAAGTCAATTTGACAATGAACTTTATTTGCTCCTCAAAGGAAATAGAAATATGAACACATGATATGTCAATCTTGTAACTGTTTAATCCCGAGGCTTAAGAAAGTAGATTTTAATGATCAGTTTGGTATGGCAAACAACCCATTATTATCAGAGATTAAAATGAGTCTGTCATTATTCTCATAGAGAATTTTAATTCATTTGCAATGGCATTTTAGAAATACTAATGAAAGTCATAAAGCATTAATTCTATGTTATTAGTAAATATATTTACATAGAAAATGTATCATTATGAAAGGAAATAAACACTCTTAATGGAAACACAATTTTTTGAGTAGTATTTATTAGATAAAGGAGAGAAATTGGCATGGTGTGTTTACTTCCAGAAGTGCCAGTTTACACAATGAGAATGGAAAGAGGCAGTTCCCTTTATGATCCGTTCATGAAAATTAGAATCTACAGGTGTTGTGATGAAAACCTCCACTATTTCCATAGCATCACAATTCAGCACCAAAAATGTAATTTTGAATCAGAAGAATTATATGAAAAGTAAAAGATATGCATTTTTCTGGTACTAGGAATATTATGAGACATTAGCATGAAGCATGTTATTACTTCTCAAGCATTAAAATAACCTTTATTTCAGCCACAGTGGAATAATTTTATAGCATGTTCCTAGAGAAATTTGTACTAGAAACAGAAGTTCTACATGATAGAAATAATCATTTGAAAAATATTTGCTAAATGAAAGAAACCATAATATGTCCTTTTCTTCTCCATTATTTTCTACATAAAGAAACATTTACAGCTGTGATTAACTAAGAGGTCAAGACTGGTCATTAGGAAGGACAAATACTAGCTCAATTGTTTCATTTTGCCTCCAATACTTTACCCTCTATACTTTGAAAAAATCAATTTGCCACTCTATCGTTTTTATTAGCCATTGATTATCTCCTGCAAGTGCTCCTGGTAGCTAGGAACACTTTAATAATATTGAATGTACCATAACAACATCCAATTGGACTTATGCTAAACCTTTGACAGCAGAGAGAAGTCAGCCTCTTTTATGGACTTTAAATCATGGGAAAATCTTATTTCTCATGATCTAGCATAATATAAAGCATGATCAATTCTCACTTCATTAGCATTTATCAATCCATTATTAATAAAACTTCAACATAGGCTAAATCATACTGTCTCTTTATTGGGCTAGATTTAAATGGTGAAATATACACCTTTTCTTGAAAAAATGCCTTGTGATAATTTATTATTCAGAGCCATCAAGCTTTCTTCAATTGGGTCACTCCATTGTCAGCATGTTCCTGATAAGCCAGCAGTAAAGAAATATAATTTAGAATTTAGCCATATTCATTTTAACTAGCGGATCAAATTTAAATAAGTTTTTGACATGCAAAGAAAAATAGTCCAATTCCCAAATCAAGATACTCTGCGTTTAACATCTCATTTTGCTAATGAAATTATCTTATTCTGGAATACATCTTCTTGACTTTTACATGAAAATAAAAGTATCACAATTTTTTTATGTGTCACAGCACACTACCCAGATGCTAACATTGAGAATAAGCAGGGAGGATACTCAAAAAACTGTAATGGGTTATATTTAATAACTGCAGACTGTATGGGGCATTCCCTTATTAAATATTTACCATCTGCTACAAAACCAGATGGCCCAAGTTGTTTTTTGAAAATGTGGTTCACAGACATGTAATCACTTTCCTCTTGCATAAACTTTGTAAAAGGTAAAATAAAAGAGAAAACTCTATATAAACAGTATATACATCAAGATTTTAACTATTAAATATTAAGCTTTTAGAATCTAAAATGATTATCATTATTTTTCAGTATTCTTTTGTTTTTTTCAAAAAGCTATAAATTCTTTGAAAAGGATCTACTAAGTCAAAATGCCAATTTTTATAACACTTAGAAATCATGTAATGTATTAACTATTGTTATTCTTCTATTATTTTGTTATGAAACTTTTACTTTTTTTATAAAATAAAATTAGAAAAAAATTATCTAATGATTTTGTTAAATGATGAACACTCATATATTGCTATAGTTTATTAAAAATAATTGGAACCTAGAAAATTGTGTCTCAATAAGGAAAAGAAAATCACAATTTCCTTTTTTGCCTATCATCTGGGACTAATGTATAGAAGGGATAAGTACAGTATGGTCAGTCTGAGAATGGTGTAGATAGTAGACAGGGGTCATTTACTTTAAGAACATTACAATTCACTTTTCTTGCTTAGAAAGAATCAATATTTAGTTTCAATTTTGAGTAATAAATAGTAATATGTGCAAGTAATTTTGAATAATCTACTCAGTGCTGAATTTACATAATCTGTGT
Organism: Erethizon dorsatum; assembly: GCA_028451465.1. Classification (NCBI taxonomy): domain Eukaryota; kingdom Metazoa; phylum Chordata; class Mammalia; order Rodentia; family Erethizontidae; genus Erethizon; species Erethizon dorsatum. Next base: position 127,413,279 of record CM051826.1, on the reverse strand, counting down.
AAATTAAAAAACAAACCTCATAATATTTGGTCATATAGTAGCATTCATAATTTCTTAATTGTATGACTCATAAATATAGAAAAAATATTAATAAAATAGATTTTATAAGTATATCACAAAAACGAATAATAGAAGACACTTGAAATATTGGGATTAATTCTCATTTTTTTTTTTTTTTTTTTTTTTTTGGTGGGTACCGGGGGGACGACCTCAGGACCTCGCGCGCCAGGAGACGCCCGTGCCACTGAGCGATATCACCGGCCCCTTTTTCGTATGTGGGATCCGGGAGTCGAACTCGGGCCCTCGCGCTTGCAAGGCAGGCGCTTACGCCGCTGAGCCATCTCACCGGCCCTAATTCTCATATTTTTAGAAATTATTTATTGTGAAAAGGATGTCCTCCATCTTTTACTTCTACAGTTATAGTCCTTATTCTTCCACTGGTATTTATAGCATGATGTAGTGGTGTAAAGGAGCATCTGTAAAATTTGATTTTGTTTGTAAGTATGTGTTATAGTTTGTGTTCAGATGTCCCTCCAAAGCCTCATGCAGTCATAGATGGGGCTTTTCAGAGGCGGCTAAATCTAAAGTGTGTGAAGATAGAATTGATTCATGGTGCAATGCTAGGATCAATGCTAGAACTAAGGGTGTGAGTGCTGCCCATCATAAGTGGCCTGGATAAGATATACGGGATAAAAAGAGCTGTGGTCATCCCTCTCTTACTTGCTTTGCTACCTTCTGCCTGACATGATCTGTTCTCCTCTGTAATGCCTGTCTGCCATGCCACATTCCCTTGGAGCCACCCAATTATGGACTAAGGCCTCTACAAATTGTGAGCTAAATAAACTTTGCCCCTTTAACTTTGGGTGCCAGGTATTTTGTCTCAACAATGAGAAAAGTAACTAGGACAGAATTTGGTAACAGAGAAGTGGAGTAGTTGCTATGACTATACCTGAGTATGTGCTTTAGGAGCCTTTGGAGCTGACTTGTGGGAAGAGTTTGGAAAGTTTTGGAGAGCTGAAAAATTAGACCTAGAAAGCCTTATGTGATACTCAATGGGAGATTCTGTTCAGAGTTCAGAAGACCAGAATGCTGATAAAAATGCTGCCAGGAAAGACCAGGCTTGGGAGGTTTCTGCTGGGAAGAAGGACTGCTTTGGCTGCTGGACTCCAGACAATGTGTATTATGCCTTGGCATAAAGGTTGTCTGCATTTTGCTCATGTCTATAGACTTTGCCTGGGACTGAGATTAAGGGCAGTGGACTAATTAATCTTGCAAAAGAAATTTCAAGGCAGTCTAAGAGGGTGGCATGGCTTCTGTTGGGGGCTTTCAGCCAGATTTATGTTGAGAATCAAGAGCAAAGTTATCAGCAGAATCATTCAAAATGTTGTGAGTTTGGTCAGAAAGAAAGCTCTAGTAAATATGTGGCCTGAAAAAGTGAAATAGAAGAGAATTGGTTACTGAGATAACTAGTAAGGAAAAGATAAGTACTTCAGAAGAAGACAACAGAAAAGATGGCCTGAGGGCCTCACAAGAGCCAGCAGGACTCCACCCTCTGCAGCCTCAAAATTGCAAAAGTAAAAGACTTTGCTTTGAGAAGACAGCCTCAGAGCACCGTGTTCCAGAATGGTGGCAGTCTAGGGAAGTTGTTCCTTGGGATTTGGTTCATAGGCACTGGACCCCTACAACCAAGAGAGAAAGAAGCCTGGCTACTGCTCCAGCTAGTGACAGACCTTGGGATCATCTGTGTGGTGCTGATTTTAGTCACATGCAGAGTGCAAGAGTTGTGGTGTCAGAAAGGTTTCCCCCACATTACAGAAGAAGGACAGATTTCAGGGAAGCTAAGCAGTGTGCCAATGAGAGGGCAGTGTGTGAAGCTGTGAGTATGAAGCCAAAGGTGCAAGGAGGACGCTGGAAGGTTGGAGAAGCCAGGAATGTGGATCATCCAAGTAAAGCTGCAAGGATTGAGCAAAGCCAGTCAAACAAATAAGCCATGGGAGCTTCAACCACCCACACTGTTGTAGAGGCAGAGCCACCCAAGCCCTTTAGAGTTCACAAGTTGGCATAAATTGCTGGAAGTGGAATTTATTGTTTGCCCTGCTGGATTTTGGACTTGCTTTGTTCCCATTCCTTGCTATCCCCGTTTGTAACTTTCGGGATAGAAATGTCTATCTTGTGCCATTGAATATTGGACATGTTTAACTTTCTTTTCATTTGTACAAGGGCATACATCTAACAGTTTGCTTTAAATCTCAGAGGAGACTTTGGATTTGGATGTTTCAGCAATGTTGAAACTGTTAGGACTTTGGCAAATTTTGGAGATGGACTAAATGCCTTTTGTATAAAGGGATGTACATGAGTCTTTGGGGGGCCAGGGGTAGTTGTCTTCCCAGAGAGCTGGCCACTAGAAATTCAAAATCAAGATGTCTGGAGTGCAGTTTTCCTCTTGTAATGACAAGGTCTGTTCCAGGCCTCTCTCCTAACTTCTGTTAGCCTCAGGGGCCTTTGGCTTGTACGGGGCAATTCTTCTGCATCTTCACACTTTCTCCCTGTTCATGTTTGTCTGTGTTCAAATTTCACCTTTTTCTAAGTACATCAGTTATTCTGGAGTAAGCCCACTCGAAGACCCCATCTTAACTTCATTATCTGCAAATTCTAAGGCAAGCAAAAACTCAAAGATTGTCAGTCACCCTAGTAATCATATAGAGGCACAACAAAAACAAAAGCATGATAATTGTTTTTACTCAGTTTGCTGGTTACTAAATACAAAACTCAAGATCCAACATGGTCAATGATGACAATAAAATACAACATTGAAAGTCTTAAAAACTATTAGCATGAGAGTAAATTAATACAATAATTCTGGGAATGAAACTCTGTTTACATAATAAAGTTTTTTCATGCATATACCTTATGTTTTAACAAATTCATACCTGGATATGCACAAATCTATGAAAAGATATAAAGAAAATTTACTACATAACTCCTTGTGATACAAAAGTATAGGAACCTACTCAAATGTCTATCAATGTCAATATAAATTAATAAAGTTTTTAGTTTATTCATCCCATATAATACTACCAAATAAAATATCTTACAACTACATTCAACAACCTAAGTATATCTCAGATAAATATTATTAAGTGCAAATAGCAATGCTTAAAGATAAACGTGTAATATCATTACAATTTTACAAAGAAAAAAGACTAGAATAAATATGCCTATAAATTAAATATGTGATAAAACTGTAAAAAGCAACGAAAATATTAGAAATGAAAAATTAAGGATATTGAATGCCTCTGGGTAGGAAACGGAATAAGATCAGTGAAAGATTCCCAAGAGCCTACAAATTTCATGGAGATAATTACTTTCATAAACTTGGTAGGTAATCTGTATGATAATACTTTTTATAATTCCTTTAGCCTGCATGACTACATAAAAATTATGATGTATATGGTAAATAGTCAATGTTAACGTTAAACTGTTACAGTCGCAATAAACTAAAGAATGACTAAGAATAAAATATGTTCAATGACGTATAATTATTTTGCATCTATATTTCACAGGAGGTGAATTTCATATGTAGTTACATTGTAAGTTGCCACATTTTAGCAAATATAGATGCACTTAATTCAGGACAACATTCTAGCAGAAAATAATTAGATTTTATAGCTCCAACATTAATCATGAAGCCTGACACACCATGCAAAGTTCTCCACGTATTGGTGCATCCCTTGATCCTCATAAGGCTAATCTTGTGGAGACCATGTTACGGTTTATATCTAGATGTCCCCCAAAAGCCTCATGTACTCTTGCATAGGCATGGCTTTTGGAAGGTGAATGGATATGGGGGCTTAGAGCTGATATGCTGTTAGGAGGTGGGCTCTGGTAGAAAGAGATGGTCTCTGGGAGGGAGACTTGGAAGGGTTCATCTCCATCTCCAACTCCTCCCTTCAGTTTCTCTGCTTCCCTGCTGCCATGACATGAGCAGCTTCTCCTATGCTGTGCCCCTCTACCTTGAAGCCACACAAATATGGACCTAAACCCACCCAAACTGTGAGTGAGCCAAAATAAACTCTTGTCCTTTAAGCTGTGGCTGTCAGGCATTCTTGTCCCCATGATGATGAAAGCAACCATGACAGACCACATGACACCATTCCCCAGTGAAAGATGACTAGACACCAGGAATATAGCTGGCTCACATTGCATTAGAATGGTTAGTCACTGTGATATTTCATTCTGTGAGAACATAAGCCTGAATAGACTAGCACCTAATTCTCATAAGGAAGAATTGGGAAATAAAAGTTAACCAGGCATTAGCAGGAGGTGAAACTGTAAACATACTTAAGGTAAATGATGTCACAATTTGACAATTGTAAGGTGAAATTATGAAGAAGTAGAAACCAAGGGTAAAGTAAGAAATATTTATTAGGCATGAAAGTGTTTAAAGTAGGAGAGAAGAAATCACTTGGTAAGAAGACTGAAAGAAATACATAAATGTAGAGTAGCTCATTCATTATAGTGATGGGATACTAAAGCTTAAACCATTTTGCTTGGCCTCTTTGTTTCGTGTCCAGGTCACTTATTCTGTGTCTGAGTCCCTGAGGTTCATGGACTTACCTAGCCTCTTAAAAATGCGTGATTTTACAATACAGATCATTTTTATTGTGTTAATCTTCCTTAAATGTAGCACTATTGAGAGTTTATGATAAAGTTACGAAGAATATAATTTATAAACTTCTACCCAACTATAACCTTAAATACGATGCAAGAATTTCATAACCTTAAATATGATACAAAATGTGTGTGCATAGGTACACATACACATATAGCGGGACCTCTGTTCACAAACAATTCTTTCCACTATTCTGGCCACAAACCGAATTGGACGAGAACCGAATCAAATTTCCCCATAAGGTCAACATGGAAACTAACCATTGAATTTAATTTGCTTCTCATCCAATTCAGTTTGTGACCAGAATCATGGAAATAATTAAGTTCATGAACCAAGGTATAACTGTACACACATATGTACACAGGGGTACAAATATATTTCTACAAAGTTAAGTTAAATTTAAGATAATAATTTTATATTAATGCTGTATCATAAGAAAATACAGAACAATACATATAAATGGGAAAATATGTTGCCTTACATCCATATAGAATTATCTTTAATCTGAAATGTATATTAGTATGATTAATCCTATTATTTGGGCCTTTTGCCAAATCAGTTAAAAATATCTGTAATATGTTATATGCTAAAGATAGTACTTTCTCATTCAGGGACTTTTAAGTAATGCACCATAATGCAAAGTGTAGTTCATTTTATACGATCCATCAAAAAGCTATTGCCTAGAATGTAAGTTCTCACTCTCTCTTTGCAAAAAAAAGAAGACCTACCTGTGCCAAGTCTTGCATTAAGAATATGAATTATGTGACAGCAGCTGTAATTATGTTCAAGGGGATGCATATTCTGGCAAGCACTTTACATCAACCTGGATCTGCCTGATATAAGAGTAGGCATATTTATATTCTCTTTGTTGAATACTGATAATATAATATTTATAGCGCAAAAGGCATGCTTTTATTCTGGTGTACCTTATGCTTATTAATTACATTTGCATGCAGAGAAGGATACTAAGATTGATGTATGTGGTTGATCCCTGTCTGAATACACTACTCCTTATACTTCTCTTAGTACTTCGTATGCCAAAGCCACCTCTCATCTATATTTACTCTCACCATTCCAAAACCTTTCTACAGCATTTGGAGTTATTGGAGCAAAATTCATTTTCACATCTTTTTACACTAAAAATCATCTCAAACTTTCACCTTTTAGACTAATACAAAATATATGCATTGTCTCTTTTCTTACCACTATTTTTATCATATCTTTTAAAACACAAATTGAGAAATAAGAGAACAACAATATTTCAAATCAGGTTTTAAAAGTAAAATATGTGCCCTGTGCTGTATTTGCTTAGTATGCAAACTCTTTTGCAGAAATGTGGGATATTTTGAGATTCTCATTTTGTTAAGGATGTTCTTAATTGAATATGATAACTTTCCAATTTCTTCTGTAGCACATTTGCATTCACAGCTGCTCTGTGTAATCCACACTGATGTGAAAGACTTTCACAGACTACTAAAATTCATGAATGTACACAAAGGCATTTGTAGTTGAGGGTTTCTAAAACTATGGTTCGCAGTCGCTAGGTCTTCGGATGTTATTATTTTCTGTACAAAACCCAGAACTATGGTTAAAGATTACGTGGAATACTGGGTTATAAATAAAAGTTAATGTTTTTCTTTATTTTAGACCTATTTCTGACTATGAATATGCATGGTGTGAAGCTAGAGAAGAAAGCTCCATGCGGGTTTCCCCAGATGTAACTTACTACTAAACTTTTCATTTTATTTTATTTTATTTTATTTTATTTTATTTTTTTTTTTTGTGGGTACCAGGGGGACGACCTCAGGACTTCGCGCGCCAACAGGCACCAGTGCCACTGAGCGATATCACCGGCCCCTTTTTCGTATGTGGGTTCCGGGAGTCAAACTCTGGCCCTCGCGCTTGCAAGGCAGGCGCTTACGCCGCTGAGCCATCTCACCGGCCCAAAACTTTTCATTTTAAATCAGAGTAAGCAGTTTAGTTAAAATTAACTGTTAAATATACTCTTCTAATAATAGTAGATTTGTAGAAGGTTATTTTATGGTCCAGGTCAGTTAAAATTATATGAGTGAATTATTTTTCTTGACACTATGCTTCAAATTCTAATAACATGCAACTTCTGATAATATACAATCATATACCACACAGTACAAGTAATACAAGATTTTCATAAAAAATAAAATAACACAAAATCTATTATCTTAGATTTGCATCTGCTATTTATCAATGTGGATTTCAGATTCAAAGTATTTGTGAGACAATCCTAGTGAAAGATCTTTTGGGAATGTTTATAAGTTTTTTAGTCTTTTATAGGTATTTGCCCTATAAATTCTTTCTTGCCCTAAGCCAGAACATAATAAAACATGATTTTTTTATGTAGAAAAAGCTACCATTTCTACTTGCTTTTTATTCTTAGTTTTAAGTAAAATTTATCCTATTTTGTAATTTCAATGTCAAATGCAATGGAGATAAATAGATTGTGAATAAAAACAAGTTGTGATTTTTGGTAAATGCACATCTCAATGGATGGGTGTAGATGTGTATCGATGTACATGCAGAAACTTACTAGCCAGAAGTTCTTACTATGCAATGAACATAACACAAAATTTCTTATAATTGGGCATTAGATTTTCTTCCAAGTCAGGTTATTAAAGTTCAGAAAGTTTCCTGCATATTTGTTCATAATTTTTTGTTTTCATTTTACAGGAAAATAATGTTACATCTTACTAATAAACTTATTTGAAGAATAGGAACAAGATATATGTAGGCACAATGTCTTCCATGGTATAATGAGTGAATAATGGGATATTATTATTCACTTGATAATAGATTCTATGTGGAATACTGATGGTATTTGGCAGTCAAAGAACACTTAGTATTTAAGTGGCTTAATGAGTAAATGATTAAACTAATTTTGCTAGTTTTCCAATATTATTAATACAAAGGATAGTTCCTCATCATTCGAGGATTCACTTGAGTATTCACTGATGTAGCTATCCTAAGGGAAAGAATTTAGGGATGGGTTTGAGTGCACTTATGTGAATGGTAGAGCATGACTATGGATCCACCACATGCTGTCAAATATATAAGTGAGCCCTTTCTATCTGGAACATTTCAAATAACAGTATCCCTATGAGCTTTATTATTTTGAAGACATGGGAAATGGAAAGCTGGTTTACAAAAGAAGATGCTGAAACAACCTAGAGATTGTACTGAAAGTTTATGCATACTATGACAGCAAAAGCAAGGGTGTGTCCATGGATAAATTATTCACAGTTCAAATGGGAGATAAGAAGATATGAACAGGAAAACGTCGAGATTCTAAATTTAATGATGCCTGCAAATTAAAGACAGTGTGGGTATAATAATTCAGTATTAGAACGTTTGAGATGATATTTCTGGCAACTGTAGGAACTCCTGAGTAAGTCCCGGGGTATGGGCTATTGATCATGCTGTCAGGCACATCTGCTGTCAGCCATTTATGAGTGTAAGTATAACACTTTATCTTCAAATAATCCTTTCATTCTTATTGAAATTCCATCTTCAATTTCTGTTCACTAGAAAAAAATCTTTCATACCAGAGAGGGAAAAAGCATTATAAAACATGCTTGCAAATCTTCAAATTCAGAACTAAATTTTAAAGTCTCTTTTCTTAAATCTCAATTTTCACCTGATTTAAAATAAATTCTTTATACAGCACTTCTCCATCTCTTTTAACATTCAATAACAATAGAGCAAACTGAGTACCACATTTAGGTGAAGCAGTAGAATCAGAAGGTGAAGTGGTTGCCTAGCAACATCACCTGTGCGTAATTAAGCATCTCTTGAGAATTTCTGGAGTTGGCTTTAAATTCTTGGCCTTATTACAAATAGCTCTTTGAATTGGCTGGATTTTGCTGAAGTACTGCATTAAAGATGGTACTGGTCAAGGTAGGCAACCAGGTAAGAAGATCTCATCATCAGAAATTGTTTATTGATGAGATACACTTTTCATTCCTTTCTTTGCAGTGATCTTAAGGCACATAAAAGGATATGTGAAGATGTTGTGATGGTCACAGATAAAAATCTACATTCCTTTTTTGTAATTTACAATATACAGTAATACTGTTTTCTGATTTCCAGCCATCCTCTGTCTTATTATGCTTTAGGTCACAGCTGTCCATACATAGAAACATCTGGGCTAGCTACTCTATTACAGTATCAAGACAGCTATGAATGAGTAAGATGGGAATGCATTTTGAATGAATGTTGGACACTAAGTCAAAATCCATCTATATCCAAAAGCTTACAAAATATTTTAAACCAAAAGAATTTTATGATCCTTCTTTTGTTGTGCTGTCAAGAAACCTCCTTGGAACATCTCTTTTAGAGAGAGGATATTGCCACCGAACTATGTTTCCTTATAATGTTTATTTTGTAGTTAAACTATTATGAGGTAAGTGTTAAAATGATCTGACAGCTTCATCAAATAAAGAATAAAACGAGGTGAAGATATTGTAGCCGCAATCTTACTAAAGAAAGCTACAATGAGGGAGATTTAGAATGCCTTATTTTATATAAGAAAGATACCACACCATGGATGATAAGGGCATGTGAATCTATGGAGAACAAATGCCCCATTATTTGTTTTACAAATGAAATTATGAACTACAGTTATGAACTCACTATGAAATTATGAAGTCACTATGTAGCTCAGGCTGGCCTAAGCTTACTTAAAGAAAAATCATACAGAATTCTCAATTTTAATAAATAAAAAATATACTCATTATTTTAAAGAAATACAATGATCTCAGAGAGAACAAGATGGACGAGCTGATGTGTGCATTTTAGCAAAAATGCAATCACATAAACAATCAGTATCCACTAAGTCTTGGAAAATGTTCGATCATGGGAGCCAAAAATGGTTTTGAAAGAAATGAAATATATCCTCATCTTCAGAAGTAACCTGTCTCCAGGCTATCAGTGTCAGCAATAGTTATGTTACTAAGGAAACCAACAAAATTTAATGGCAACTTGATTATTTGCTAGAGACTTTTGGTGGTTTCCGGGACAAGCGTCTCTTGAGAGATACTCAGAGAGCTCAAGCATTTTAAATTCTGCACAGAATGAGGGAAGCAATACACTAACATGGCATCAAGCACCAACAAGATTAAAATCAGTTATGGTACATTTAAACTGTTTTCTACTAATTTTGATATACAGTCAAACTCAAACATTACTTTGCAAAGAAAAATGATTATTTTAGATAATGACAGGGAAATTTGAAGAGAGAGTATAGCTTTGAAGTTCTTAGCTTCAGCCTATATCTAACTTATTAATTTTGTGATTTGGAACAATTTTTAAACTTCTAAGTTTGAATTTTACAATTTACATATTTATAAATTGGCACTGTGATACATTTGTCATAGACTTGTGATCTATCCATTTATATATCTGATTCATCATGCACTCATAGTAGGTAATCAGGAAATTAATTAATTTATTTGTAATATATTATTCAATAACATTTAAACAAATATTCATTGATTATTACTCTCTACTTTTTAAATTCTATATATATCTATATTATACTAGGCTCTGGAAACAAAGGGGTAAGCAAAATTTATGAGATATTTATACTCAAAACAATTGTTTTACTGAGGAGTTACCCTGGATATAAAAATAACGCAAAATTGCAAATTGTGGTAAATGAGCAGTGAATAAACACTATGTGTTCTGAGAAGAAATAAGGAGGGTATCCCTAATTTTCATTGTAGAGGAAGAAGCAATCACAGGAAATATACGAGATTGATAGCCTTTTAAATATTCCTCTGAATAAATACTGGAAGAAAACATCGTATGCCTGAGACTGGAAAAGTTTACAACCTTGAAAGAAAACAGAAAAGTAGCTGAAGAATAGAGAAAAAAAAATGAGGAGCAGCTTGAAAAATAGCAGAAGAGGGCTGGGGAGGCCAGGCGAGCCCATAAAATGTGGTCTGGAATGTTTTCTGAGAGCTGAAGGAGGTTATATCCGTCAGCTTTTTTATTCCTGTGACAAAATACTGTTCATCATATGGTGGCCACGAAGCAGAGAGAAGGGAGGAGCTGGGGATGAGACAACATTCTTCCAAGATGTGTCCTCAGGGACCAGCACCAGCTTACCAGTCCCCATTTCCAAACGTTAGACTTTTGGGAGACATTTGAGATCAAAACCATAACATTCCACCCCTGACCCCCAAAAGCCCCATGTCTATCTCGTTATGCAAACTGCAGTTAGTTCATCTCTAAGAGTCACCAAATTCTTACCTGTTCCAGCAGTGATGGAAAGGCCAAGTCCAAAATATTTTCTGAGACTCAAGGTGAAGTCCTAGTTGTGAACACTTGTAAAAATAAGCACACTGTATTTGAAATACCTTTGTTCAAATGTTTTCCTTGTCTTTGTGTAACTTTTTTCCGAAGTAATCATTCCAGTATGACCCTCTTGCATCTGGGGTACCATCATACTATTCTACTTCTCTGGAATCATCAATTGGCTCATGCAGTGACTAAGCTATGAGTTAAGCTGAGGTCTAAGTAAATACTTTCCACAAAATCTGGGATGATACATCTTGTACCTTGAAGATTTTTCAAAATGAATCTGTTTTAAAATGCTCTGGCTTCCAGATATAAGACATGAATTGTGATATTGCTGGTTAAGTAAATAAACCCTTGACAATCTCAGTTCTTTTGCTTTAATATCCATTCCATAGTTCTTAGTTGCTAGGCCTGAGTAGGAACACTGATACCAGTTCCAAGCAGAGTTCAAACGCAAAAAGGCAAGGCTTATATAAACAGTTAATAAATTCACATTGCATAAAGCAGTTAAGTCAAGTAATGTCCATGGGAATAAGCATGCATTTTCATTTAAGTGGGTAACTTAAACATTCATAGTGTCTTCATTAGAGTTTTTTTTTTTTTTTTTTTTTGAGACAGGGTCTCACTATGTATCCCAGGCTTACCTTGCACTCACAGCGATCCTCCTGCCTCAGCCTCCTGAGTGCTGAGATTGCAGGCCTGCACCATCACACCCAGCTCTTTACTAGATTTTTGGAAGAAAGTTCAAAAATGATTTCTCAATAATGTTTAATGTTAAATGTGGATTTAACATTATAAACTATGGCCTTATATGAAAAAAATTTTAATAGTGAAAAACAAAATGGGCAGAATGTTTAAATTATAATGAATACACTGATTAAATCTAAATGTATATATTAAAAATATATAAAACCTTATAGAGTCAGGATTAAAAATCTTCACTAAAAATAGACACAGTTTTGTTCAGGAGTAAGGAGATTACACACCTCTAAGATGTTCGATCTTCACTTCTGACATACATCTTCTGCAGAGTGCTTTGAAATGTACTTAGCCCCTAAATTTCCTGCCCACATTACAATGAAAAATAAATTCATGGGATTAGTGTAGCTTCAAGAAGTATACAAAGTCTAAGGCTGATAAAACCAATTTACTTAGGAAGTCTCTAGTTCAGATGCTTCGCCATGCTTCCTTGTTGCGAGCAATAAAAAAGTTGTGAAAAGACATGCTTATTGTTTGCACGATTCTTAACATTTTATGGATGGATTTGGAAGGAAGCAGAGCAGTTTCTCTTAGTTGTGAAAACTAGTCATTTTATTCATCATATGGTATTTTCTTATTTTTCACATGTAGTTTGTGTAATTTTACCTCAAAATGCATTAGAGAAAAATGTAAAAATTGGTATGTTTCTTTGCCAGAAATAACTTGGAGGCACTTCAGAGTATCTTGTGACAGTCTTATTCACATTTTCTATGCTGAAAATGTAATGCTTTTTGGAAATGAAACTTTCTGATCCATACTTAAACATGGGAAAAAATAGTTCAAGAAACTATTGTGATAAACATTTTGTATGTGTGCTTTGTTAACTATTGTGAACATAACTTTTATAATCATATCTGTTCAAATAGACACTGTTCAGTCTTGGCCGACAACAACCTATACACAAATTATTAGTGCAGTTAACAAGAAATTAATCATAACTGCTTTTTTTTTTTGTGGGTACCGGGGGTCGACCTCAGGACCTCGCACGCCAGCAGGCGCCCATGCCGCTGAGCGATATCACCAGCCCTTTTATCGTATGTGGGTTCTGGGAGTCGAACTCTGGCCCTCGCGCTTGCCAGGCAGGTGCTTATGCCACTGAGCCATCTCACTGGCCCCATAATTGTTTTTAAGGATAATAAAGACAATTATTTTGGACCTTTTAAAATATTCTTAGGTTATGAAAATTTATTTTTAAGGACAGATTCTTCTACTCCTCTTAGCTTTAATTCCATATTCAGTCATGGATAATCAGTATTGCTTTTCTTTAGTAACTAAATGTAATTTATGCTTTTCAGAGCTTTAGTTCTCATTGCAAGATAGTTTTCCAGGTGGCGTGGACTGGCCCAGTGCTCCTCCACTTCTGAAGATTATCTCTAGATGTGCTGAGAGGGCAGCACCCTGGGATAAAGAAGAGCTGACAATATAGCATGGGCTATGCTCCCGTCCCTCAAAGAAACGGGGAATACTTCAGCACCTCGGTGGAGCGCTCACCTTTCTCCAGGTATAGCAGCCAGAGTAGGCTGCTTTCCATGATCCTTCAGGTTCTTGCAAGGGTGAGACATGCAAATGTCCTGAGACTGTGAGGCTAGGCATTCCGGAATCTAAGTTCTGTGGTCCAGCTGCCAACCTGCAAACAATAAATCCATTTCACGGAACCTTTGGTATGTGGGTGCCCCTCTTCACTGGGTTCAGACAAGTCGGTAACCAGTGCACAGCGAAGCTGCTTTACACCTATGAGCACTACTTAAATATTAGTCATTCTAATCACTCAAATTCAATGTCAGTAGCTCAAACATGCTGATGCAAGACCTATAGTCTCTACAAAGCCTGACACAACACCATCCTAGCTATAAGGGGAGAGAGAGAGAGACAGAGACAGAGACAGAGACAGAGAGACAGAGAGAGACAGAGAGACAGAGAGAGACAGAGGCAGAGACAGATTGAGGTATTTCCAGGTGAACTTCTCCCCAACGCACACACACACGCACATTCTCTGTTGAACACTTCTGCCACTTTCCTGTAGAATTTAAGTCTACCGCCCTGGGTAACCACTTCTCAACTACAGTGCATTGTTATTGTGGCTTGTGCTACACATGCAGTTCTCTTGGCAAGTGCAAGCATCTCTTAATAAAAATTCTGCGAGCTTTTCCTACACTGTTGTCTTCCTCTTTTTTCTTCCCTCCCAACCCTTCCTTCCTCCTTCCCTATCCAGACCTCCCCTATTTAGTAGATGATAATGTCATTTCACGTACTTTTCATCAGTCTCACCTTCAACTTTAACAGGACAGGGCTGAGGATGTATACCAGTCATAGAGCGCTTACCTAGTATGTACAAGGCCCTGTGTTCCATCTCAGCAGGAGAGAGAGAGAGAGAGAGAGAGAGAGAGAGAGACCCATAAAATAATGCCATTAACGCAGCATAATTCACACAAATCCTCAAATCTAAATTAATAAAAATGCTACTCTCTGAAAATAATTATTTTGTAAATGTGTGGTACCTGTTACCTAATAATTTATACATAATCTCCATGCACTTTAAATTAACATTAATATTCTATTATTCATTTTGAAGTTTCTATCAGCTTTGCTTTTAGTTCTTATAAATTGAAAGTCTTATTGTTCTCACCTTTCTATGGAGCCTTAAGAAGGTGATTCCACAGAAGCAGTGGAGAATAGCAGTCACTAGAGGTTAGAAATAGTAGGACTAAGGGAGGATATAGGAGTTTGTAAAATGAGTATCAAAATATAGATGAAAAGAATAAATACTAATATTCGTCAGCACAGTAGGCTGACTATAGTTAACAAAAATTTACCATGAATTTTATACATACCTAGCAAAATTAGAAGAGAAATGTTTGAAGGTTGTCAACTCAAATAAATGATACATATTTGAGAGGAAAATGTTAATTACCTTGTTTTATCTATGTACATTGCATTCATGTAGCAAATTATCATTTGTACCCCATAAATATGTGCAATTATTATGTGTCAATTAAAAATAAAAAAAAACTTAAACAGGTTAATTCCTGAAAATAGATGGTCCTATGTAAAATACTGAAAGGCAACCATTACAAATAGGTAAGAACAGAAATGAAATTGTGGATATAAATAAAGAAATCTAGGTATACAAGCACATACATGAGACTTGGTCAAAGTAAAGTGAACATTCATTGTTTGTAGAGAAATATGGTGTTGCAAGTTTATTCTCTGTTAACTTAAACAGAGTTTAAGTTGTTGAATGAGATTTTGGTACATATTCAATCAATTCAATTAATGGTTATATTAATTCTTCTTTTCACAGAGTTGTTGGAAAATTAATTTATCATTAGCATTAATCCAGATGGTTTAGAATAATTACTAATGTAACAGGTACTATGGTTTCTTTTTCAAAATATGCCTGTTCTAGAACACTTATTCTTTCAGTATGTTTACAGTACTAAATCTTTTCTCTTTTGCCATTTGCCAATCTAGCACAAAAACATTCACTTCTAATTCTAGTTCAGTTGATTGTTTTGAGACAATATCACTTTCTTTTAAAACAGCATACACCTATTAAAACAAAGTACTTCTTGCCATTTAGGTTCAAAAGGAACCAACATTTATTCTGCTAGACTTTACTTGTCAAGTTGTGCAGGTGTAAAGCTTCAACTTTGCAATGTTTTCTTTTTTAATAATGCATTCAAACTCTCTCAATTACATAACAAAACTCTCTCAATTGGTTAGTTATTCTTGACTTTTTTTTTCCATAATAGTTTTTGAGAGCATTTGAGCAAATATACGGATACATCCAATTTAAACATGATTAATTTATTTCATTTTTTCTCCGTATCTGTAGTTGGGGACATTGCTCTTGCCTTTGCTGTTTGTTTGTTTGTTTGTTGAGACATGGTCTCACTGTGTAGCCCATCTGGCCTTGAACTCATGGTGATCCTCCTGCTTCAGCCTCTCGAGTGCTAAGATTACAGGCATGTGCCACTACACCTGGCTCTGATTTTGTCTTTTCACTGTCAGGGTATGGCTTGATATTTTAGTAATCAAAATAAACAAAAATAACAAAACAGCAGTGCTCAGGGTGCACACATACTCTATTCTATCATCTATGTATCTATCTATCTATCTATATATGTAGAGGGAGACAGAAAGTGAGAGATAGAAACCCTTGAACATGTTAGTGGGAATGGAAATTATTAGAGCCATTATGGAAAATAGGAAAGAGCTTCCCCGCAAAATTATGATTTAGCAATCCTATTACTGTATACATATGCAAAGGAAGTGATGTTAGTATGTCAAAAACTGTACTCCTGGGCTGATGAGATAGCTCAGCAGCATAAGTGCCTGCCTGGCAAGTGCAAGGTCCTGAGTTCAACTCCCGGAATCCACATACGAAAAAAGGGTTGGTGATATTGCTCAGCAGCACAAGCACTTGCTGGTGCGCAAGGTCCTGAGTTTGACCCCCAGTACTCCCACACACACACACAAAAAAAGAAAAACAAAGAAAAACTGTACTCCTGAGCTTATTACAGCACTATTCATAATAGATAAAAATGGAAACAACCTATGTGTCCACTACTCAGTGAATGAAGAAGGTGGTACGTAAACCCAATGAAATGCTATTCAGCCATACAAAAGAGTGAAACCCTGTCATTTGTGATAATATACAATTGGAGAGGAACAAATTGTGAAGTAAGTCAGGCACAGAAAGACAAGTACTTTGTGATGTCAGTCATATGCGGAAACAAAACAAAATTGGTCTTCTAGAAATTGGGACTAGAAGGGCTGCTACCAGGCTCTGGGGAGAGCAGGGGCATGGGAAAGATGGGGAAGAGTTGATCAGTGGGTGCTAAGTTGCAGTTAGAAAAGCAAGAAGTTCAGTTGTGCTATTCTACACTAGGCTGATTATTGGTAATAATAATCAAAATCAACTTTCAATGAGTGAGAAGAAAGTATGTTGAAAGTTTTCACCATAAAGAAATGATAAATGTTTGAGGAAATAGATATGTTTGACTGAATTTAGACATTACACAGTGTATATGGGTATTGAAAAAACAGATATATTATCAATATGTACACATTTTATGTTTTTATATTTTGGTTAAAATAAGTTTAATTTAAATAAAAATAAATTAATTAAAATTTTAAAAATTAAATGAAAATTGTCAATTTCCATATTTTACTATATTCTCTAGTAGTCTCTGTTTTAGTTTTATTTTCCAAGGAATTAAAATCAGCATAATTTATTGAATACCAGATATTTCTTCAAAAGATTTTTAAATTATGATGACTATTTAAATATAAACTGGAAAGGCAAATGAATATAAAATCACTGAAAAACGGTAAAAGTAATGCTGAAATTACTAAGTTTTTAATTGGTATCCATCTGTCAATAATTTCAAACTATACCTTAATTCCAGAACTTTCTTTGGAGCCTCAACAATACATCTATTATTAGATATATTGTATAAAGCTCAAAATAAAATTTTGAGCAACTATTGTGTAGTAGCACCATTTGTACTTTATTATTCCAAACTCTTGATTATTTTTTACAGTAACCTTTCATAACTTTAGCTAGTTCTCAAGGGATGCTCTTTCTCATTATCTTGCATACCTCATAGCTGCAGGCCTAGTCAGTCATTCCTCAGTCCACAGAAATTATCCTAAATAGACACTAGTCCTAAATAGACTCAATAAGATTTCTTCAATACATTTTTGATATCTTCCTCTGTGATCATTGTTTGCATATAGCCAGCTATTATAGGGTTTTCCTTTAATGGAACCTGGTAATTAAACTGTGGAAAATAGATCCAAGCTAATGTACAGGAAAGAGCAACTTGAAGATAGGAACACTGGGTCTGGAAGTGACTGTAACTTGATGCTTTGCACCAGATACATGGATTAATTAATTATGCTTAAAGTTGGGGTCTTTGGGAACTGAGAAAATCTTTTTTTAATATTATCCATTGCTCATTATTATCCATAATCTTATTACTCATTCTTCATTAATATTGAAGTATAATATTGCCATTCATCTTTTTTTTTTTCTTTTCTTTTTCTTGCTTATTGCTTATTTAACATAGGAAAGTGTAAAGGTCAGTGGTCAGTTTTCCTGTTACTGGGACACAATACCTGACACCCACAACTTGGAAGAGAGGTTTAATTTGGTTCATTGTTTCAGAGAATTCAGTCCATGGTCAGCAGGCTCCAAAGGAGAAATATAACAGCTGAAGGGCATGACAGAGCAATGATGTTAGTCTAAGACAGCCAGGAAGTGTAGCAGGGACACAGTGCAAGAGAAGAAGAGCCAGACATAGTGCCCAAGACCACGCCTCCATGACCCACCAAGACACACCCAGAAGTGTGTTATACTAATCCTCTCTGGGGATCCTAAACTAAGCAGATTAACACAATGA
Source organism: Erethizon dorsatum (assembly GCA_028451465.1). Taxonomy (NCBI): domain Eukaryota; kingdom Metazoa; phylum Chordata; class Mammalia; order Rodentia; family Erethizontidae; genus Erethizon; species Erethizon dorsatum. The sequence continues at coordinate 127,395,108 of CM051826.1, read as the reverse complement.
AGCATAAAAGGGTAAACACAATATTTATTTTACAACGTTGTTGTGAAAACAATAATGTAGAGTGCTTTCACTTTAGTAGCAATTATTATACAGTGGGTGACAGAGAATCACTAGAATCACCTTTGATTTTTCTTGTTATTCATTCCTTCTATTTTTTTTTAACATGTTGTTGTTTTGCTTAGCTCTGCTTATTTTTCTAATTTTAGTATTTTTATTACTTCATGTTTGCAGTGCATAATGTTTACATTTCTTGTTTGGAGTTGTTACATTTACACAACACATCTTCATTGTTTTTTTCATTCCCTTCCCCTTTCCTCTCTCCCCACTCTTTATCATTTGATCCCCTTCCCATTCAAAAAAAATCTATCAGTCTCTCTCTCTCTTTTCTTTTTTCTTTTTCTTTTCTTTTTTTTTTTTTTTTTTTTTTTTTTGAGAGACGGTCTCCCCATGTTGCCCAGGCTGGCCTCGAACTTGGTGCAATCCTCCTGCCTCAGCCTCCTGAATGTTGGGATTACAGGCATGTGCCACCATGCCCAGCCCTACCTCTGTGTCTATATCTTTTATTTTGCTCTTTATTTTTAGTTGGGTTTCTCATAGAAGAGAAACTATACAGTGTTTAAGCTCCTGTGTCTGACTTATTTCACTTAACGTTACAGTCTCAAGGTGCGTCCATTTTCCTACAAATGGCTCATTGATCTTTCTTCATGGCAGAGTCGTACTCCATTGGGTGTAAATACCACATTTCCTTTAACCACTCATCTGATGGACATATAGGCTGCTTCCAATATTTAGCTATCATGAATGGTGCAGCTACAAAAATGGTACAGTTTTTAGTATGTTTGTGTAATGGAAATAACAAGAAACCCAAAATTCCAGTTCTAAAGAAACATACCTATTCCTATCATTTTAGATGCCAGCAGCTCCCGGTTGATGGGTATCTTCTGCTGCTTATACATTCATGTTCTGGTACCTAGAGTGCAAAAGCAGACTTTCCTTGGGACGTGCAATTCTTGTTGTAGAAAGAAATGAGTAAAAGGAGGCTGTTGCTAATGGCTCTTAACTTATTCAGCAGAAGTGACACAGAGATGCGCCTTTCACATTTCATCGATCCTAGCAAGTTGTATGGGCAAGCAGGTCAGCATCTCAAGGAAGGATACTTTGTTTTCAGGCCACAACTACAAATCATGTGGCAATTAATAGGGATACACAACATTCCTAGTCAGTGGGATAAGATAATCTACATAAAAGAGGTGTCAGTATGGCCTTATATGATTTGCAGTAACTGCCTTTTTACAGGCCTGAATTTCTTTCGTGTTTTGGGCTTTCTTTCTGTCCTCCCAAAAAACAAGCAAGCAAGATAGACGGAGGTTTCTAATATATAAATCTTTTCATACCACTCCCTATTTAATGTCTTACTCTGTTTTTCCACCTCTTTAAAAATAAAATTCAAAATTCTTTGTGGGACAAAAGCCCTTTAGTTCACTTACATTGACCTGTTGACACCAGTCAGGTGTCAGATTCTATTTCTTAAATTCTTTCTTTTTATTTTATTTACAAACCCTTGCATACACTTTTCCCTCTGCCCCAAATACAAATTTTTCATGTCTATTCCTTCTGTTATTTTCAAGTGGATAGGAGAACAGCACAAAACAAATCTCAAAACCAACACAAATGTTCATTTAGTCTTCCCTCACTTACCATCCAGATGTTATGCCAGACCTTCCATCCTTAAATCTTTCTCCCTTAGCAAGCAAGTCAATGACCTCTACCAATCAATAGTTTTAAATGAGTGTTACAACAACAAACTTTTAGTATTAAGCAAATAGCACAATAGACTCCAACTTGGATCTTAGCAGATAATCTTGTTCTTTTTGTGGTGTGAAGTTGCCAGCTTGGATGGAAAATCTACTTATAGTTCTCCCACATTTAACTTGTCATCTTTCCTATAAACAACTTGGGAAGTGAAGTAGGGAACAGATTTTGATTTTTGATGTGCCACTTGAGGAAGTACCTCCCAAGTCAGTCTAAAAATGTCCATAGCCTGATTGAGATTCTCTCAGTAGGCACGGTGTACTTTCTTCTTTCCCCACCCATTTCCTGTGCTATAATTTTTCTATTTTTAGTCCTTGGCTTCACCCACTTAGTGTTATCCCTATTATGGTTTTATAAAGAGCTCTCATTTATGAAGCATTTACTCACTTGAAAGCACACTTTTAATCATTATTACAAGACCCCCCAAACCACCTCATGAGATCAGTGCTCTTATTATCCATATTTAATTGATGTGGAAATTGACTTAAAGATATATTAATTTATTTGTCACAGACTACACAATTGGCAATCTCTAGGAGATAGTGCTACATAGTCACCAACAAGAATAATTCAGTATTTCTTTTGTTTCTCAATTCTTTTCTAAACCAAGTGACCAGTAAGATAAAGGGATGATGGACAGAAGTTAACCCGTCACCTTGTTAATAACATTTGAATTGGAGAGCATGGTTTATATATACTAAAAAGAAATTAAACTTCCAGTGTGGGGCAGAACACTCCAGTATTCGTGGCAGTGATGGACCAAGGTGTCTTTCAACTTGGAAAGAAACAGACTTTTCCCTGGTAAATTAATACCATGGACTGAAGCATCAAAGGAAACCACCTGCTTACTTCAACGTGATTACCACCAAGAGGAAACAGGTGTAAGTCAACAATACCTGCCCAGTAATTTACTTTGAAATTTGCCTATATGATACACTTACCGACCTCTCCCCGTCAGAATCTGTACAAGATCAGAGACAGGGCACTGGAGTTACATAGAACAAAACCCTTTTTATAAAAAATAGAGAGAAAAATAGCTCTAGGAGGAAAGAATGGTGGCTTCTAAACAGTGATTAGTTCACATTTTTTTTCTTCTCTTGCTTTTCTACCTCCCCAGTTATTTTCAGCTGATGACTTTGCTTCATACTTCATTGAGAAATATTAATAACTAACACTTACATTATACTTACTCATGCCAGACACCGCTCTAAGAGCTTTACATATATTGAGTCTTTTAATGAAATGGAAGCAATCAAGCAGAAACTGCTTGTATTACATAATAGCAAATCTAAAACCATTCTCTTCTTACTTGCGTGATCTTTCTTCTTAATGCTACAATGGATAAACTTTTCTACTTTTAAAATAAGGCAAAACTACCACCCAAAATTCATGTTCCTGTCTTGGTCAAAACCTACCTTTATTTTTTTTAGAACTGTGCTCTTAAAAATGCTTTACTTTTATTACTGAATCTTTCATAATATTGTGAAACCATATAACCAGTTATAACCATAACATCCCTATTTATAAAAATAAATTTCCTCAAAGCATATGTTTTAATTAATAGTAGTTGACAGTAAAAATTGTATATATTTATTGTGTGCAATATGTTGTTTTAAATATGCATGCATTTTGGAATGGTTACATTGAACTAATTAAGAGATACATGACTTCACAGACTTAACAATGTTTTGCAGTGCTAACACTTAAAATCTACCCTTTTAGAAATTTACAAGAATACGGCATATTTCTTGAATTTATCTTTCCTATTTAATTGAAATTTTGTACCCATTAACCAACATCTCTCCAATTCTTGCCACGCTATCCCCTGGTAAACAACATTCTATTTTTCTAAAACTGAGTTCAACTTTTCAGAATCCATATACAGTGTGTGAGATCATGCAGTATTTGTCTTTCTGTGTATGACTGACTTCACTTGACATAATGTCCTTAGTTTCATCTACGTTTTCAAAACTGGCAGAATTTCCTTTCCAAGTAATTATTTTGAAAGACTAATGAAAATTCTCATGCCATTCCCTCAACTATGTAATAGTTTTAATACAGCCTTAATTTACTTCCTTGTCACATATTACTCTGAAATTTATCCCATTGAGGCAACACCTTCGTTATGAAACATTCTGTTAGTACTTTTCGTTTGGTATATTCCTTAATTTTGCATCACTTGCTTCATTTATCATTTTATTTTTTTGTAATACATTTCTTTATTAATATGGAATGTTTACCTCAAAGCATTTTCTTATTTCTTCTTTCTGTTTGTTTTCCATTCATTGACTACTTAATAATTACTCATTGAAGACTTCTATACTTCTAATGAAAGCTAAATGTTGAGATATTACAGAATGTATTTCTAGGTCAATTTCCCTGCAATATTTGTGGAATCATTCATACACATTTGTTGCCAGTGCATGTAATGTGACATAAGGCCCTCTGTCACATGTTCCAAATAGTTTTTGTAGCTACTTCCTTATTATCTCCAACTGTTTTTGATATGAGCAGGCATCATAGCACACATTTGATTGTCCTTCCCTCAGACCTGCTTCTCTCCATATTCTTCCAAACCACAAGTGTTTTCAGTTCTGCCAAAATATAATGAAATCCCTCTTCCTTCCACCTACACTATTATCTCGTTAGTCTAAGACATGTAAATATGTTGACACACATCTAACCGAATTCTCTGCTGTCCATTTTCCCTAGTAGTTGTTCACTTCTTTACATGGTTATAAGACTGACCATGAATATTTATACTTTGATATCTCCCTAATAAAAAGTCTGTCAACTACAGAAAAAAATGTAATCAATATTTTATAAATTACATAATACCAATAATATAGCCACTGAGTAAATTTGGATTTTATATGACTTTGCATGTTTTGGCTTATATATGCTATAGCAGGGGGGCATTCATTGCCCACGTTCGGTGGGACCCTATCCTTCAAGTCACTGTTATTTCACTGTTTCCAGAGAGCACTTCTTTATTCTCTGAAGTTAGAAAGTTGGTGTATTTGTTTACATATTTTTGTCTCCTTGCACTAGAATGTAATATGTAAAATAGTCAAATTACTTTCTCCTGTATTATCATATCACCACTGGCTAAAAAGCAACTTGGCATAAGGAAGATATTAAATGCTGCTTTTTTTGGCAAATGAATAAATTATGCATAGTGTTTTGCCAGTGTCATGGGCAAAGAATTATTCATCCATTAGAAAACATTAATGTTTTCAGAGGGAATGTATTACTACATTTGCATGTGCAGTTGAAAGACAGATCATACATGCATAGAATATGTGTTTTTGAAAAGTGCATTTTAACTAAAATGGAGATTTTATTGAAGAATATAGGAAAGGAATAAAATAATCAAACAAGATCAATAGAGACAATTAAATACTTGAAGAAAATGATCAAAAAAGAAGCATAAGCCATTTGCTTATTAGGTACATGAAATGTGACTGATAAATATGGTATATGCTTAAACTTAGAAAAATATCACAGCAAAAGACATGTTGCTGTTAATCCCCATTAAAACACTTCCTCCTTGCTTCAAACACACATACCATTCTTGTGACTTTCTGAATCAGTTCTGGAAGTCCACTTTTGTGTCTTCAGTTGCGCTAATATTGCTGGCTTGATATCCCTAATTGATTCAAAATATGTACCTTTCATGGAGTTTTTGACTTTGGGCAAGAGCCAAAAATCTGAGAGTCTGCATCTTCTATTCTGTTCCACTGAATCTCTGGTCTGTTTTTTTGCCTGTACCATGCTGATTTTATCACAGTAGCTTTGTAGTATAATTTCAAGTCAGGGATTGTGATGCCTCCTACCTTGACTTTGTTGCTCAGAATTGCTTTAGCTCTTCTAGGTCTCTTCTGCTTCAAGATGAATTTTAGGAATGTTTTCTCAAGTTCTGTGAGGTATGTTACTGGTATTTTGATTGGGATTGTATTAAATCTGTACAACTTTGGGAGTATGGCCATTTTCACTACATTGGTTCTTCCTATCAATGAACGAGAGATATCTTTCCATTTTCTGATATTCTCTTCAATCTCCTTTTTCAGAGTACTGTAGTTTTCAGTGTCTAGATCTTTTACTTCCTTTGTTAGGTTGATTCCTAAGTATTTCATTTCTTTGGATGCTATAGTGAAGAGTGTGGTTTCCCTAATTTCTCTCTCGGTGAGTTTGTTGTTTGTGTACAGCAATGCTATTGATTTTTGAGTGTTGACTTTGTATCCAGCTATGCTACTGAATTTGGTTATTAAATCTAGAAGTCCTTTGGTGAAGTTTTTGGGGTCTTCTATGTAGAGCATCATGTCATTTGCAAATAATGATAATTTAACTTTTTCCTTTCCCATCCTTATTCCTTTTATTTCTCTCTCTTGTGTAACTGCTCTGGGTAATGTTTCCAGAAGCATATTGAATAGGAGTGATGATAGTGGACATCCTTGTCTTGTGACTTTAGAGTGAAAGTTTTCGGTGTTTGTCCATTTAGTATAATGTTGGCTGTTGGTTTGTCATAGATAGCTTTTATCAGATTGAGGTAAAGACAGTCTATTCTGATTTTCGGTATGGTTTTTATCATGAAAGAGTGTTGGACTTTGTCAAGACACACTCAGCCAACTTATCTTTAACAAAGGGGCTAAATATGTTTACTGGAAGAAAGATAACCTCTTTAATAAATGGTGCTGGAAAAACTAGCTCTCTACATGCTGAAGATTAAAACTAGACAACAGAAAAAGACAACAAAAACAAAAAAAAACTCTTTGGGCCGGTGAGATAGCTTAGCGGCATAAGCGCCTGCCTGGCAAGCACGAGGTCCTGAGTTCAACTCCCAGAACCCAAATAGAGGAAAAAAGGGCTGGTGATATCACTCAGCGGCACAAGCACTTGCTGGCAAGTGCGAGGTCCAGAGGTTGACTCCTGGTACCCACATAAAAAAAAAAAAATAAAAATAAAAATAGACCCATGTCTATCACCATGCACTAAACTAAAGTCAAAATGGATCAAAGATGTAAATATTAAAACAGAAACATTAAATCTACTGGAAGTGAAAGTACGCAGAAATCTTGAAGACATAGCTGTAGGCAGAGAGCTCATGAACAAAACCCAAATTGCACGGGAAATACTTCAAAGAATCAACAACTTGGATCTCATCTTATTAAAAAGCTTTTGCACATCAAAAGAAATCACCGACAGAGTGAAAAGACAACCCACAGGGTGGGAAAAAAATTTCAGTCAATTGTCCCTCAAAGGGCTTCTATCTAGAACATACAAAGAGTTGAAAAAAATCAGACCCCCCAAATTCAAAGACCCAATCCAAAAATGAGCATCCGAGATGAATACATACTTCTCAAATGAAGAAATGCAAATGGCAAGTAAATATGTCAAAAAATGTTCAACATCATTGGTCATTCAAGAGATGTAAATTAAAACAACATTGAGATTCCATCTCATTCCAGAAAATAACTTTCATCAGGTAATCAACCAATAACAAATGCTGGAGGTGCTGTTGGGAAAAAGGAACTCTTCTCCACCGTTGGTGGGAATGTGGACTGGTGCAACCACTGTGCAAATCAGTATGGGGATTCCTCAAAAAGCTAGGATTAGAGGTTCCATTCGATACAGCTATTCCCCTTCTGGTTATCTTCCCAGAAGAATTAAAAACATCATACTACAGCAATATGTGTGCACCCATGTTTATAGCTGCACAATTTGTAATAGCTAAATCCTGGAAACAACCCAAATGCCCATCAACTAAGGAATGGATAAAAAATATGTGGTCTTTTTATAAAATGGAATATTACTTAACCATAAAGAAGGATAGACTTGAGACTTTTACAGGTAAATGGATGCAATTTGAGACCATATTCATAAGTGAAATAAATCAGACTCACACGTGTCAACATCGTATTATCTCCCTGGTGTGAGTAATTGAAAGAGTAAATAAGACCTGAAATGTACAATAGATATTGTGAAATGGGAAGAAATTGTTCACAAGGAAAAAGGAACTAGGATGGGTAAAGGAGAAAGGAAGAAAGAGAAAAGGGAGAAAAAAATGCAAGTCAGTTATACTATTAGTGTCTCTTAGTTCATAGAAAAGGAAGGTTTGTGCTAATATGAATTGGAGAATTTTTTATGTCCATATTTTGTACTCTGGGTAGCTACTTTAAAGATAATAATATGCAATGTATTAACTATTGTTATTCTCCTATTATTTTGTTATGGAATTTTGTTTTACCTTTTTTCCATAAAAAAAAAAAAATAAAAAAGAATCTGAGGGTGCCAGAACCACGCAAAAAGGAGGATGAATAACCATAGTGATTTTCCAGGCCTTTTCTTGTCTTGCATGGTACTCAGCAGCAGCACTTTTTATCACAATGTGCACAGATGGCCACAAAAGAGGACTTCCAGAACTGTTTCAGAAAGTGGCCAGAACAATGGAATAATGTGTTGAAAGCTGGGGAGAGTATTTTGAAAAGGATTATTGGTGATATGTCTTTTACTGTGATTTCTTTTTAAATTTAAGCATGCACTATGTAGTTTGGCCATTTTTTGTGTGCATTGACCCCTCTGAGAAAATTTTGTGGACTATTTTATATTAACACAAAGACTGCGGATGAGTAATGTCATTCTTACATGTACAACTTCTAAGTGTTTCTTGTGCTGAAAATTCTTAAAGAAAATAATTCCCTGGAAATTTCTACTGACAAAATTTTGCAAGATTAGACATGAAATTCAGATTCTTATTCTCTAAAATTTAACATTCTATACAAACTTTAAAGAAACACTGATTAAATTATTAGATTTGATTATGCAAAATACTCATATCTATTTATCTATCTATCATCTCTCTATCATCTATCTATCATCTATATTTCTCATTGTCTTCCATGGTTTTTATAGAGCATAATGTTATATTAACATAGGTAATATCGCTAAGGGAAGAAAAGTAGTGATGCTTCATTGACTATACATCTCAATTTTTATTTTGTGCCTCTTCTGTTACAAATACATTTCCAATTTCCTCTGAGAAACTGTTACCTGCATGCCTCATTCCATGTGCCTTTAGCTAGAGATGACTCCTGTGTGAGCTCAGTTTGCTGGTTCTATCATACACTCCATCCTGTAGGACAAAATTATTAGAAATTATTTCAAATCTAATCAGAAGAAATGTTCCTTTAGGAAAAATACTTTGTTGAGATGGCATTGGAACAGGGATGTATGAAAACTTCAGTTCTTTTCCTCTCAAGATGTGGGGAAGGAACATCCAGTAGAGGGAAGCAAGCACCTCAGGAATCTGAAGATAAGTCATCAAAGAATCCAGATGAAATAATGGAAGAAACTTGGTTGCAAAGAATGACAAATTGACAGAAATGAAAGTCAGGGACATAACAGTAATATAAGAAAATGTCACATGAAATAAAATTCCTGAATAGAAGAATTTTTGACAGTGCATGTTCTAATGAAAGCTCAGTATTCTGTGGAGAGAAAGAAGAAATTAAAGAATGAATAACATTAGGCACAAGTACAATGATCCCAGCTTACTTTTTACTACGAGTCTTAGCTTTTCTTAAACTAAGAAGACGATGCATGCCATTTTGTTGGTTGACATATAGTTCCACATACATGATGCTGGATTTAGTCATGTCTGGAAGCAGATATAATTTCCAGTACACCTAAGCAGATAATTTGAGAATCATGACCTATGTACACTATTTCTCTAGCTCTTTTTCTTCTGTTATGAAAATATATCATGCAAAATAGATGAGTCTAGAATCTTGATTTAAAAAATCTATGGGGAAATCCCACAGATGATCCTGGGTAATTCTTAGTTGACATGTAACGTAAGTACTTATATACACACACACACATACAAATGTCTGATATTTTAGTGTTATGCTTTACCTTAGTAGAGATAGCCAAATATAGAGAAAATATAAAATATAATTTAAAACATGTCACCATTATTTTTATTAATATGAAACTGAAATGTCTAACTGCATCTCCATATATGCATAGTGTCTAATTCACAGTACAAAAAATCAGCCCCAATATTTTTATTGATTCATTGTATTAAAATTCATTTCAAAGTTAAGTATTAATAGCAGAGAACAGACAATTCTAGGCAAAATTTTATTGTTTTTATCGTTTATTTTAATTTTACATTTCTGAAGGAATAACATTTGCTTAAAGTTTCATTTTAAATATCTCTGTTAAATCTTATAGTTGTCTTCCAGTACTAATGTCCTGTTTGAGTCTCTTAGGAAGAATCTCATTAAGAAAATGTAATTGCCCCTAATTCTATTTCTATAGATAGCTCTCAGCGACATAAAACTGGTGTTGTCCCAGTACACATCTAAAATGAAAACCATTCAAGATAACTTTTTTTTGCTGCTGTGGCACATTTAATTGACAATATTCAAATGAAGATAGAATGAATGATCCTTAACATTTTCAATGTATGATGATATCCTTCAAGGAAAAGAAGTAACTGACTCCGGCGTTTCCTTTCAGTGTGAGCTGTGTATCAAAACAATACCAGCCCACTTAACTATGCAAAGTGACAGCTATTTCATTGATAAAGTATATTTTGTAGAGTTCTATTCTTTTAATAAATAATTACATATTCAGTTGCTAATAAAACATACTTTTAGAAAGTTCGTTTTACTTTTCCAGTTATACAGGATAGTATCATCGATAGTGCTTTCAATTACCCATTACTATAGAGCGGATCTGAATGTCCGGCTCATGCTGTTATTAGGACACACTTAGGTGGTGGCCCTAGTGGAATGTCATGGGGACTTTTGGGGGAGATTGGGACCCTGAAAACTTCTGTTCCCAAATTATAAAGTTGAGGCAAAATATTTGATTTTTTTGTTTTGCTTTGTTCCAGGGTATATCAATTTGTTTTAGCAACAGCTTCTATTTCTCAACGTTACACAGCATATGGGGAGAGCTCATTCTAAATTACGCATATTGAAATTTTTTGTAGATATCAGATTATGATAGACATAAAAAGTGATATTTCAAGATATTTCACAATTGATTCTCCCAGCAGTTTCTTATTTAAAATTCAATCAAAACCATCACAGGTGTCTGACCTCCCTTTAAGAATTCCATGTAAGTTGAGAAAAAATAAGAATATGACAGCACAAAAATACAATTTGAAGTATGTTGCTGGTAGATGAGAAAATGTGTGGAAATTCTGGAAAATAACTAAAAGATGGCACTTGATGAGAAAAGAAATTAAGGCAAAATCCACTCTAACTAAAACTGGCCAAGTGAGAGGGATAAGTGATCTTATCAGGAAAGTACTGAAGAAATTCAGTGTATGTATCAAATCTCACATTTACATGGAGTCCGAACAATGACTTCAAAAGACTTGAGAGCACATGGTGGCTACTAGAAACTAAGGAAATTAGGGTAGAGGAAAGTCTGATCAGGGAAGACTAAGTTACAGTTAGACAGAGGTAAGGGTGTTTACAGATAACACACATCTAGTGTGTGCTTCAAAAAGCTAGAAGAAAAGAATGTCAATGTTTTCGTGTTAATTTAATTAAGACCATTAATCATGATATGTCAACTCAATCAATTTGAGAAACACCCAGAGTTTAGTAAAGCATTCTTGCATTCATGTGTGTGTGTGTGTGTGTTTGTGTGATAGATGCATAATCTTGAGTAATGTACCTGGCCTTTTGCCCCTTCCTTTCTGGCATCGTTCCCCTGCTCTGCATTCCAGCTGCCACGAACTGTGCACGTTGCTCCACCATCCCCATCTACCATGTTTCTGACTGGGAGACATCCAAGTCTGTACTGAATCCACTGTAACCATGAGCTAAATAAACCTCTGTTAAGCTGAGGGTGTTGAGTATATGTCCCCACAACAGAAAAGCTGACTAATACAGAAAAGATCAAGTCGTGAAAAGATATATATGTTTAACCTGGTTTAAACATTGTACAGTGGGTATATGTATCAAAATATCACAAAGTATCATATATAGTGGTACCTCAGTTCACGAACTTAATTCTTTCCACAATTCTGTTTGCATACCAAATTGGACAAGAACCAAAACAAATTTCTCTATAAGGTCAACATGGGACCATTGAACCTAACCACTGAATTTGATTTGGACAGATAGATAAATAGATACTTTTGTGCCATTATATATGACTTAAATGATGTATTTGATTAAAAGAAAATGTTGGTGAACAAAGCCAGCCATGAGGAAATCATTTAATCGGACACAGATTAGTGAGCTGCCTAAAAAAGAGGTGGGGCCTATACATACCCTTGAAGCCAGTCTCTTGTTAAGGAAATAAAGGGGAAGTGTGCATTGAGAAAATAAATGAAACCTAGAATAAATTCTGTTTTTCAAAAACTGAGGTGAAATAAAGAAAAGTGCATTCCTATCCATCAGTAAATTCACATGGGTAAATGTGCAAAGACTGTCCCTAATGAGTTAAACTAATTTTCTTGTTGTTTATATACTAAAGAATTGTGTTAACTTGAATATCTCGTTCATTCCTATGAAGAATCATCCTTTCAAATTTAAACAGTAATCCATGTATATCAGCAACCATTTTAGTTGATTCGAGGATGGAATGCAAGCTGTAGTAATAGAATCTAAATGGATAAGAAGTACATGAAACAATCTAAATGAAGAAAGAGAAGTACTTATGATATTTAGAGTACTTAAGATATTGAAAGTTTTTGGCATATTTATGTATGATCAATATACCTATACTTTATTGTTAAGGTATTTGTTCAGGTCTTTAGTCTTTTTTTTAATTGTATTGTTGTTTTTCTTATCAATGAATTTATATTGGTGAATATTTCTATCTATCTACATATCTATCTATATCTGTGTATCTATCCATCCATCTATCTATATCTATCTATCCATCTATCTATATATATCAATTATGATACAGTGCCAACTTGACTGGCTAGTGTGCTGTCACACAAGGAATTAGTAAAGCCCATTTCTAAGTGCATCTGTGTGGTCACAAAGGCGTGACCTTGGTTACTATATCTGACCCCTAATCCTATGTTCTCTAACACCGTTTGCCTGCTCTATCTATCCTGCCTCAATGGATCCTGCCTCCTTTGCTCCACCACACGCTTCAATTCTGCCATTGTATTTCTGCTTGGCACCAGCCCGTCATGGACTGAATCCCATGAAAAGGTGGTTTGAATTAAACTTCTCATCTTTTTAATTGTGGATGTTGGATACTGTGTCTCAGTAATGACAAAGTGACTAATGAAGAAAATTGTTAATGGGTTTGGGATGCTTGCTTACATATACCTGACCATCTAGTTCAGAAGTTTCTGGAATTTGTTCCCAGGAGGAGTTTGGAAAGTTTTGGAGATGTAGGTTAGAGAAACTTTAAAATGTTGTAAGGAGAATCGGATGGATAATTCTGTTCAGAATTCAGAATACCAGAACACTAATAGCAGCATAGACAGTAAAGTCCAGGATCACGATGTTTCCCCTGGGAATAGACTTCATTGGCAAATGAAGTAAATGTTGTACGTGGTATATGGCTGGCAAAACTTTGCCTACGTTTTTTCTTTGTTTGTTTGTTTGTTTTTCCCATATGCTGAGACATTGCCAGAGACTGAGATTCAGGAATGTTTACTGCTTGATCTGGCAGAGGACATTTTATTTTATTTTATTTTATTTTATTTATTTTTTTTTTTTTGTGGGTACCGGGGGGACGACCTCAGGACCTCACGCGCCAACAGGCACCTGTGCCGCTGAGCGATATCACCGGCCCCTTTTTCGTATGTGGGTTCCGGGAGTCGAACTCGGGCCTTCGCGCTTGCAAGGCAGGCGCTTAAGCCGCTGAGCCGTCTCACCGGCCCCAAGGCAGAGGACATTTTAAAGCAACACAAAATTCAGGCTGAGGCATATGCACTGCTAGCTGCTTTTAGACATTTTTACTGAGAATTGTTGGCATAAAATACAGAAAAAATGAAATTTTGACACAAAAAGGACAATGTGTTATGTTGGGAGCAAAGAAAGTGTAATTCCTGAAGAAACTAGGGCCATTAGAAGCAGACAGAGTATTTTGTACAAGCACACAAAAAAAGATGCCTTGAGGTCATCTCAGGAATCAACAAGAACTCACCCACTGCAGGCTCAAAGATGCAAAATTATAAATATTTTATTTGAGAAGAAAGTCATGGTCTCCCTGCTCCAGAAGTCCTGCCTAGGCAATTGATTCCCTCGGATGCATTTTACTGGGATCAGTCACGTAGGAACTCAGAGGTTGATGCTATCTGGTTCAAAGGGGCCTGGGTACTGTTCTTGCTATTGACATACCTCGGTCTCATTCATGTGATGCTGGTTTTGCTGGTACTTAAAATCCTACAGTTGTGACAGGGTCAGGGAAGATTTTGCCCATATTTAAAGGAAGTAAGGAGCCCCTGAGAGGGCAGTGCATGAAACTGTGGGGATGAAGCCAAAGGAGTGTGGAGACACCAGGAAATTGGAAATGCCAGGAACCTAGAATGTCTGCTGAGGAAAGTTTCAGGATCAGAGCATAGAGAGTTCAACAGTGAGGCCATGTGGGCTGCAACCAGCAAGGGAATGCCCATGCCCTCTTGAACTCATATTTTACACCTTGTACCCTAGACACTGGACATGGTGCTACAGAACTTAGTGTTTTCCATGCTGGGTTTCAGTCTCACTTTGGTTTGATTCTTTTCTATCTTTCTACTTCTCTTTTCTGGAATGGACTTTTTTTTCCTATGCCATTATATCTTGGACATATGTAACTTGGTTTTCATTTTTAAAGAGGTTCATAATTAAGAATTTGGCTTCAATCTTAGAAGAGACATTGACTTGGCCTTTTGAAAGTGGTGGAACTATTGAGACTTTAGAAAAAGGATTATTGAATTTTTGCTTGTATGTAAGAATTTTACCATGTTAAGTGAAAGTATTATGTAATTATTTTGTTCATTTATATATTCAGTATGGTTTAAAGAGATGTATTTGGATGTCCACTTGACAAGAGGTGAGGTGTGAAAGTTAAGGTGAAGTGTCAACTGGGTTGGCTTTGGGATCTGCCTAGGGGATTAATATAGCACACTTTTGGGTGTATCTGCATAGGTCATAGCAGCATGACCTTGGGCGCTAGTCCCTGGTCCCATGTTCTCTGGAAGAGTTCCCCTGCTCTTCTTCCCAGTTACGGTGAGCTAACTTCTACCACATCCCTCTTTCATGATATTTGTGCCTTGGAGACAGATGATCATGGACTGAATCCACTGAAACCGTAAACTACATTAAATAACTCTTCATTTAAATTGCAGGTGTTGGATATCATATCTCAGTGATTGAAAAAAAATTTTTTTTTTTGGTGGGTACCGGGGGTCGACCTCAGGACCTCGCACGCCAGCAGGCACCCGTGCCGCTGAGCGATATCACCAGCACCTTTTTTCGTATGTGGGATCTGGGAGTCGAACTCGGGCCCTCGCGCTTGCCAGGCAGGCGCTTACGCCGCTGAGCCATCTCACCGGCCCTGGAAAAATGTTTAATATAAATAAAAATGTACATTACACAGTATATGTACATATACAAATGGTGAGTAAAGTATACAGAGGATGATCAAATTTGAAGAAATATATTACATTAAAAGACACATTGCCATTAATCCCCCTTAAAAGACCCCCCTTCACTTTGAATGCACTTACCCGTACTTCTTGTCACTTTGTAAAGCGGTTCTGAAAGTCTTTTTCAAAGTTATGGTGAAATATGTGGTTATACTGTTGCTAAATGCCATCCAATGAAGAGGCTCATTTGTAAAAACATCATGAGTTTTCCTTATCCGCCATACTCTTCAGATCTAGTACAGTTTTATTTTAAGTTTTACCCAAAGTCACGATGACCATGACAGGTAATGATCTGAATGAATTCAGGACAGGGGGCACCCACAAAAGTCCACTAAAGAACTGCTTCAGAAAGTGGTAAGAGAAATGGAATGAGTTCTAAGTGAAAAGGAGCATTTTCAGGGGGATTAATGGTAATGCATCTTTTACTGTAATAATTTAGTTTTAAATGTATACATTTACCATATTTCCTTATCATACCTCATACAACTTCTATATCATTATTGTATAACATTATTATATATTATCAATATTACATACTATTATATTTTATTATATATTTATATTATATATGATGTGTATTGCTTCAATTCCTTTTCTTAAAAACTTAGGAATACACTAGGAATTAACATATCTTAAAAAAAAAATCCTGAATTTTTTGTGAACTTCATTTTTGTTTATTCAGTTTTCTTTGGGTAAATCAAAATGTTTCATTTAAAATAGGATTTTATAGGCATCTCTAGTAACATCATAAATGTTTATATTTGTAAAATAAAATTGACTATTTTTATTTGATACATGAGAAACATTATTTTTTTTAATTCCCAGTTATTATTGACAGAAGACCAATAAATTTACAGACTTTTAAATTCCTTTGTTAATTCTCAGTTCAATCTTCTTGAATGTGTAGGCCAGACAGGTGCTTATTAACATTTTTTCTTATATTGCTTATTTAACAGCTGAGCAATATCAATTGCTTTATAAACACTGTTGCTAATGTATTTTATTATATCAACTATCATGTATTCAGAATTGAGACAAAATGGTGTTTCATTTAATGCTTTTACAGAGGCATATGTTTAGAGAATATAAAAGTTCTTTTGCCACCTGTATCATTTCTCCTCATTATTTATATAAACTGACACTGTCTCTGTTGACCATTTTTCAATACAATTTACAAAGTGTTTGGTAATTTATCAAATGTTTCCTTAATAGTTAGCATTCACCAGTTCACACATATCGAGACACACTTGATTTGCTACAGTGGCTCATGATGCAGTTTCTCAGATATGGAGGTACACTTCTGCTTTACGGTTATTCTGACTATCTTCAATCTTCAGTTCCAAATCTAACTCCCACCCTTGGGCTAATCTATTTCAGCTTCATCAAAAGAATTTTTTTTCCTCCCGGCTTTGTAAATTTCCTGGTGGAAAACACTGAAATCATGGGTCAGGGTAAGGAGAGATGATTATATTTCCCAGCGTCCCTCAGGGCAGACTGGTTAGCTGTGCCCAATACAGAGTATCCTAAACCCTGAAAATAGAACGCTTCAGGTGTTCCCACCTCACTTCTGCTCCCTTCTACTCTCTCCTCCCACAATACAGAGATCTTATTTGCTACCTATATAAAATTTATTGTGTATGTGTTCAAAATATCAGTCGTAGTCCTTTATGTATTTCTATGAAAAAAAAGGAAGACACTAAATTTACTCATAATTCATGGCTAAATTTCCCTCCCAAATCATTAATTTTATTTCTATTATTTGGAATAGCTAGAGAATATCTAATTCAAAATGATACAGGATCTGATGATATTGAAAACAAAAGATGTGAAATACACTTTTAATCTGCTACCGATCTTAATAATCTTAAAGTTTTCTTAAGATAAATTTCTCTAGGCATGATTTATAAAAGTGCATGGTAACTTACCCCCCAAAAAACTATCATTACAGGTTATCAATTAGTAATCATAATGATTAGTGTATATACTAGTTAGTGTATATACAATTTAGTAATTGTATATATTGCATATTAGTATATATATATTTCTATAACTATAATTTTAAATACATTGTAATTATGGTGTGTTAGAAATTAGTTGCTGACTAGTGTCATCTAATTCTCTGTTTCTTTTTTTAGCATAAAAATAGTTTAAATTAATTCTTTACTTCATTTAATCTTTCAGAGCTTCTTAAATTGTGAAATACCATTATTCAAATTGCATCATGTTATTACAGGACTATCTCATAGGTTACACTGTTGCTGGATATTATTCCAAAAGATATTTTCATGGATATTTTAGCCCCACTTATATCATCAACAATTGGTTATAATTTAATTAGGAAAATGTTGACAAGTGACTTCTCTTCACAAATAATGCAACAAAATGAAGAACTAGAGACATCCTTCATAGCCACAGCTACATTTTTCAGGAAGGAATGACAAATAGACTATCAAAAATGTTGAAACAAAAAGTGTGAATCGGGCCAGTGATATCGCTCAGCGGCACAAGCGCTTACTGGCAAGTGCGAGGTCCTGAGGTCCACTCCTAGACCCACGTTAAAAAAAAAAAAAAGTGTGAATCAAGAAGTTGTTTGTGGGCTGGTGAGATGGCTCAGTGGCGTAAGCGCCTGCCTGGCAAGCGCGAGGGCCCGAGTTTGACTCCCGGAACCCACATACAAAAAAAGGGCCGGCGATATCGCTCAGCAGCATGCGCGCCACACGAGGTCCTGAGGTCGACCCCTGGTACCCACAAAAAAAAAAAAAAAGTTGTTTGATCTTCAACTAAATTACTATCATTCTCAGAATTAAGCTTCATAGTTCTAATTATGTCACTTATACTGGACATTTTTTATATTTTGCATGATCCATTCTTACCATTAAGGATATTTTATGTTCTTTTTCTTCTAAAGCTGTTTTATTTCTGGTTTTGAAACATGTTATAAATCTAGTTTGGCAGAAATAAAGGATTCAATCCTTATGTGTTCATGGTTTTATTGAAACAATTTAGGTTTATATTCTATAAGCTTTTTAAAATATATCTCTTTTAAATATAACTCTATGTATATTATCTTCTAAATAGCCTTTTAATTTACTAAACACATTACATGTCTCTAAAGCTACCTCTAGCTATGCTTTAATGGTTTATAATATTATAAGTCCTATTTCTATAAGTAGTATAAAATATACTGAAATATTCTCAAGTCATTCATACAACAATGCTAAAATGAAGAAACTTCACAGAAGTGTAAGAAATACAGTATGTTTTCATTAGATGAAGATGGTTTAAAATGTCTTGGAAATACACAAAATGATTAAGGTAGAAAGAATATGATCACTAAACATTTTCATTGACATATTCCCCTCTAGCTTAACTTAGCCTCATTGTGAATATTTAACCTGCTTTCTTAAATGCATATGATGAAGTAGTATTTTTATTTAATTTCAAAAATAATAATATTCCTTATTCGATACTACTGTGGGATGCTTTCAGTAGCATATTGTTTAAATGATGGTATACTCCATACTCAGGGACATTAATGCAGTACTGTGCTAATACAAATTGCAAACCATAGATATAAAAAATAAGAATTTAGAGCAGGAAGCAGCCTTAATAAGCATGAGGCCAAATCTTCTTACTCTATATCCAGGCAAAATGACATTAACCTAATATTTTGATAACCAATTAATGAAAAATCTAGGGCTTGATCCCAGATTTCCTAGGGACTTGCTATCAAAAAGGAGTGTACATCTTTCCAAATATGCCAGGGAATAACAGTGGTATTTGTGCTTATAAAATACTACATGAACTCTATAGATCATTTTCTTTGTCATGTCATTTCTTGTGTTTTATAATAGATACTTTTTACACATCATTTTGATTTAGATTTGTAAACTAAATTTAACTTTAAAAAGAATGAATGCCAGGTTGAATATTAAAGCAGTATTCTTTATTTTCAATTTTTATTTTTTATTAGTATGTGATTGCACCACATATTTGCACTACATAATGATTACATTCCTCTCGGGGGAACTGGTGCATAACATAATACATATTAATTCATTTTTTTGTCTCTTCTCCTTCCCTCCATCTCCCTTCTCTCTATCTTCACCTCTCTCCCTTTTGCAAAACATCTATCTCCCTCTTATTATCTAACTTATATTTTGCTCTTTATTAATATTTTGCATTTCTCATATAATAGAATCCATGTGATATTTAAGATTGTGAGACCAAGATGCCTGCTTCAGTCATCTTAAACCTTGAACAGTGAATAATCCTCTTCTCATCAAATTCACGGATGGGGCTTAAATTCAGTTCTTGTGAGATAATTAAACCACAGGTCAACTGAACACAGGCTTCAGTTCCTATCTGACTGATAGCTAAAGACTTTCCTTGGTTTCTTGCCATGACTGTCTTCCCATACTGCAGTTTGCTTCATCAAAACTTCCATGCCAAGAAGGAAATAAAATCTATCAAGTCAGTGTGTCTGGTAAACTAATTACTGAAATGACAACATATTACTTTGTTTATTTAATATTCTTTAAAAGAGCCACTCATACTCAAGTAGTAGGAATTATATAAGGACATGAACACTAGGAGATAGCGTTTGTGGGCAATCTTCGATATGTCTACTGTATATAATGTGCGTAGATTACGTGAGCTAAAGAATTGTGGTCCAGTGCATCAAAACTATCTGCTGGAATTAACTAAAATAATCTAACTGCTTTAATATAATAAAGGCATATGAAATTATGTCATTACACATAAGTATATATACAAAAACAGACATATAATTCATACTAAAGATGCCTAGACATCCACTCTTACTCTTCTTCTCAAAAATAAAGAAAAGAAATAGGAAAAGCAAAATTGCCTAGAAAGTGGTTATCCTCTGCATATTTTCACTAAGAGATCCTGAAGGCCAAGTGTTGTCTCTAATTTAGAGCTAAGTTTTTTACATGATGTAGAAGGGCACATTAAAGCAGGGAAAGTAAAAATAATAGCCAATTTTTCAATATCATTATTTGTTTACAACTAAATTTATCATGACTAGCAAAAACACTAATCAAACGATGTAAAACAAATTATATGCTAGAAAGATTTACAAATGAGCCAGTCTTGGCCTAGGCTTTTGGAATGCAAATGCTCATTGAAAAATATGTCAGGGAAGTGAACTAAAAGGCAAGCAGGACAGTAAGTCCTTCGTTTCTCTTATAAAGAGTAAAAGGCTAATGGGATGGGAGCTATGATTTATTAATTTTAACAATGTTGCCAAATTAAAGTGCTGACTCTTACTTTTAGGTAATTTAAACAGAAAAGCCACATCATAAGCACATTAAAAAATAAATTTTCCTAGAACTTGCTAAAAGGAAATATAACTCATGTTCTTCAAATATTTTTTCTATAACCTTGTCAATGTTGTACTCCACATAAAACCTATCTACAAAATGTTGACTTTGGGAATAATTATCTAGAGAATAAGGGAAAATAAATGAAAATTCTTTGAAATATCACATTCCTTTCCAACCAAATTATTTATTGCATTCCTAGATCTTAATGATACAATCAGTATATTCTAATAACATTTACATCTAAAGCTTTAAAATTATTTATTTAGAATTTCTGGCAAGATATATTTCTGTTTTTTGAATACTATGTTTACTGCTGTTATATAGGTGACATAGTAATCTATTTTAAAGTGGGTGAGAGATGTTACATCTTATTATTATAGTTAATATTGAACACTTAAGATCACACTTCCATATTTCTGCCATTTGCACTCCTTTGTGATTTTTATAACAAGCTGAGTATCTTAATGTGTGAGTGTATATATATATGATATTTTATAGATTAGAAATGCATGCAAGGGGCTGGGGATATAGCTCAGTGGCACAGCAACTGCCTGGCAAGCGCAAGGTCCTGAGTTCGATTCCCAGTACAAAAAAAAATGCAGAAAATAGTGTGAAGACAAGTTTTGTCAGTTTGAAGCATTATTAAACAACTAAAAAAGTGACTTTAAAAAGTAAGTCTGGGGCCGATGAGATGGCTCAGTGGCGTAAGTGCCTGCCTAGCAAGTGCGAGGGCCCGAGTTCGAATTCCGGAACCCACATATGAAAAAAGGGCCGGTGATATTGCTCAGAGGCACAGGCGCCTGCTGGCGGGTGAGGTCCTGAGGTCGAACCCCAGCACCCACAAAAAAAAAAAAAATGGTAAGTCTGGTTCATTACAATTTAATAAGAAATTCAGCCTTTAGAAACATTGCAAAGAAATGATCATCTTGAATGGTTTTCTCTCATAAAATCGGTTTCGGAAAACACAACATTACAGGTTACTACTCTGGAAAGCTATAGAAGATTTTTCCTAATACTCGGTAATGCTGCTTACAGACAGAGAAAAACAGATATTGAGACAAGAAATTTGGAACACAGGAAAAACTCAGGAAATCCAGGCTAGAAAATCAATTTCTATTTCTTTTCTTTCTTCACCTTGCTCAAGTTCAAAAGAATAATGAGTTAATTAGTTCAGGAACTGATTAAGTTCTCTAAAATATGAATTAATTAGTTGAACTATCAAGAGGATAAAGTTTAATTGAAATATTTGTTTTCAGTGTTTAATTAATTTCTTATATATTTAAGGCACACATTGTAATGATTTTATACATTCCATATTATATGCATACTTGATGACTGTACTGATATGATTATACATTAAATTATCTACCACCTCCCACAGTTATTTTTGTTTTCGTGGTAGGAGCACCTAAAAGTACTCACTTGGCTAATTTTGAGTACATGGTACTGTAGAGCATTAGTAACTGCAGTCTTCATGTAGGACATTTCAGCCCTAGACGTTTATCCTACGTAACTGTACGCTTGTACCCTTTCACTTACTTCTCCCCAATACCTCTCCCTCCTAGCCTTTGGTAGCCATTATTCTGCTCTCTGGTTCTATTTATTCTACACTTTTTTAGATTCCATATATAAGTGAGATCATACAGTGCTGTTTTTGTCTCTGGATTACTTCACTTAATATAATGTCTTCCATATTCATCTAGTTGTTGCAAATGACAACATCTCCATTTTTATAAGATAGAATCATATATATGTATATATATATATATATATATATATATATATATAAATTTTCTTTTCAATTCATCTGTTGATAAACATTAGGTTATTTCCATACCTTGGCTATTGTGAATACTATTAAATAAACTGGGAGTGTAAATACCTCTATGAGGTGTTGATTTCATGTCCCTTGGATATATACTCAACAGAGAGATCATTAGATCATATGATAGTTATATTTTTAATTTCTTTATAAATCATTTTACTGTCACCCCCAAAGTCTATACTAATTTATATTTCACCAGCAGTGCATATGTGCTTCCTTTTATACACACCCTCTCTAAATTGTTACTTCTTATCATTTGATAATAGCCATCCAAGTGGTATGAGTTGATATCTCACTGTGGTTTGATTTGCGTGTGGTTTGTTCAATGATGTTGAATGCCTTTTTATATACATGTTCACCTCATCTTATGTCTCTTTTGGAAAACTATTTATTAAGTTCCTGAGCCCACCTTGTAAGTCACATTCTTTCCTTTTGTTTTTCTCTTAAGTTGGACAAATTTGTTCTTTTGTTTTGTTTTATAATTTTTATTTTAAAGAGAAAATATAGAACAAAATTTCAAAACAAGATAATAGGAGGGTAACAGTGGTTAATACATTGCATATTGTTATCTTTAAATTAGTTACTCAGAGTACAAGATATCAGCTTTCATTTGTCCAAGCAATATTAGCATAAACCTTTCTTTTCAATGAACTAAGAGAAATTAGTAGTACATGTATCTTAACTAACTTTTATATACATATATATTTTTTTCTCTTTTCCCTTCCTTCTTTTCTCCATTCCCCCATCCCAGTTTCTCTTTACTTTTGAACAGTTTCTTCCCATTTTGCAATATCGATTGTACGTTTTGGGACTGGAGACTTTTAAAGGTAAATAGATGCAACTTGAGACCATACTCATAAGTGAAATAAACCAGAGGCACATGTGTAAACATCGTATTGTCTCTGTAGTGTGAGAAGCTGAAATAGTAAATAAGATCTAAAATGTACAATAGATATTGTTCTGATTTGAATATTAACTCATTAGACATATGGTTTCCAAAGTTTTGTCCTGATCTGTAGGATAACTTTCATTTGGTTATCTATTTTGCCATGTGGAAACTTTAGTTTGATATAGTTCTACTTGTTTATTTTTACTTTTATTGCCTTAGCTTTCAGTGTGATATCCAAAAAACTACTCTGAAGGTCAATGATTAAGGAGTTCTCCCCCTTTTCTTCTAAGAGTGTTTAAAGTTTAGGGTCTTACATTAGAGATTAATCCATTTTTGATGTGGTTTTCGTAAGTGTGGTGCAAATAAAGATCCAATTTTTTCCATATGAAAATTCTGTTATCCTGGCACTATTTATTGTACAGACTATCCTTTCCTCATTGCCTCTTCCTGATGAGCTTTTCAAAAACTTAGTTGACCATATATGCTTGGGCTTATTCCTGTGACCTCTGTTCTTACCCTTGATTTATGTGTCTACTTTTATACCAGTAACATATTGCTGTGATTACAGTATTTGTAATATTATTTGAAATCAGAAAGTATGATGCCTTAAATATTGTTGTGGTTTCTTACTTTGCTTTGACTATCCATCACTTTATTTTTTTTTTTTGTGGGTACCGGGGGTCGAACTCAGGACCTCGCACTTGCGAGGCAGGCACTTATGCCTCTAAGCTATCTCACCAGCCCTCCATCACTTTTATAATTCCAGGTAAATCTTTAATTTGTGTTTCCACATCTGTGAAAAATACCTTTGGGATTTTGGTAAAGATTGTAATGAATCTGTAGATTACTTTGGATAGTATAGACAGCTTAACACCATCGTTTTTATTTATAAACATGGCATTTATTTCCATTTATTTGTGTCAATTTATGTCATCAATATATTATAATATAAATCTATACATCTTTCATTTGCTTGGTTCAAATTACTGTTAAGTGTTTTGTTCTTTTGGATGCTAACATAATTGGGACTGTCTTTGGTATTTTTTTTTTTTTTTGTGGGTACCGGGGGTCGACCTCAGGACCTCGCGTGCCAGCAGGTGCCCGTGCCACTGAGCGATATCACTGGCCCTTTTTTCATATGTGGGTTGCGGGAGTCGAACTCGGGCCCTCGCGCTTGCCAGGCAGGCGCTTAAGCCGCTGAGCCATCTCACCGGCCCCTGTCTTTGGTATTAAAGTAAGAGCATGGTAGAGTACTCACATGTGCCAAAATATTTCCTATTTTAATAGATTACATCATTGAATGGATTTATCTTTAACAGGCATACAGAGTTTCATTTTAAAAATATATAAATATAAATTTCTACTGGCAATCATTTTCACTCATGTATTTTAACAAGCAATAATTTGTTTTGTTGAACCGAAAAATGTATTTTTAAGAACAAAAGTGAAAATATGGGCCAATAAGTGTTATTCAGCTTTCTTTTACCATAGCAAACTATTTAAGGCAGATAATTCATAAAGAGAAAACGATTATTTTGACTTATGATTTTTGGAGGTACTGGTTGAGAAGTCTACATACAAGAAGTGACCTGTCTACAGTTTAATCAAGCTGAAATTATGTGAGGTCACCTTGGGCAATCGTTTTCTTTCTTCCCCAGTGGTTAATCTAAATTTTAAATTTATAATCCTTCCCCATGTTTCACTGCCTGCATTCAGCAGATCTCAGAGCGTCTTATCATTGTGGGTAGGCTCAGCCTTACACACAACAATGAATCCCACCAGGACAGTGGGGCTTCAGCAAGTCCCGCTGGCTGTATCTCCCTATTAAAGGCCTGATTGGCCACAGTCTTCCTTGCTCCAACCAGGACTATGGCTTCAAGGTACCCCTCATTATTTGCCACTGTGATCTCTATTGCTTGTCACACTATACTCCAAATAAAATTAGTTTACTGGAGGTGCAGCAGGGCTGCAGGTTCAGAAGGGCTGCTCTACATACTGGGGGAATGGACTAGCCCCTAGATGAAACGACACAAGTTTCAATCTTACCAAGATGTAGGAGGCCTCCTTGAACAAATATGATACTTAATTTGATAGTCTTAAAACTGGTTGTTTTTTACTACTTTGTTAAGTTTCATCTGCTTTGGGGGATAGAGTTAACTTTAATAAATCTGGTCACGCACCTATTTTGAAAGTCCTCTCCCTGCTGGTTCTACAATTCTTAATCCAGAATTTTCATACATTTTCAGATGCATAAAATGTTCCCTTTCTCTGACATTAGAAAGATCATTAGTGACAGATCTTAAATAAAGGATACTTCATTCTTTTATTTTTCATATCACTTAAATTTAATTAATGACACATTGTTACCAATCTTCTTACTAAGTTTACTTAATTAGGACAGTCCATTCTATGTCATCTTACTTTGGGGAAGTATAATCTGTCCTAAATGAGATACTTACTTGAGCCCTTCAGGCAGTATTCCATCGTGCTGCCGTAATATACTCTGACTGAAATATAAGTCTGACCGTGCCATAACAGCCTCAACATCTGATAAAGACTCTTAACATTCTCCCTAATTCACAGTCTTCTGCATCTACACCCATCCTACCTTTCTGTCCAATCTTCTACTGACTTCCTTCCTTGTAACTTTTCTATCAATAATGTATAACTCCATGCCACATGTAACACTCCTCACAGCATTGCAACTCGGAATGTTTATTATATGTGCTGTTGAAACGAGTACAACTTGGAATGTTTATGTTACAATACTGTGATTACTCTAATTAAACGTTTATGTCATTGTCACTTAGGCATCCTTCAAGAGGCCATAATGTACAAACTAGGATACCCACATTTGAGACCGAGGCAACTGGCTGAATTTCCTCTTCTCTCACAGATCCTTGTGCACAGAGCAATATTTTGCTTTTGAAATAAGAGTTATTTCCGAGATTACTTTAATCACTTATATATTTGCTCATGAAAGACACACAATCTTTTTTTTCTCAGTGCTTGTCACAGTGCCTGCAAAGAAATGAGTTTTATTAATATTTGTGAAAGAAATTCCGAGTGATTCTGGTTCACAGAAATGCATACTTTAGTTTAGTTTCCTCAATATAAATTTACATATTTCCTTTTACATCCGTCTTACTTTTTTCACATTAATGCCATGAACATTAGTCCAAAAACTATGAACGTCATTTGTAGAATGGCAAGAATGGGCAGATGTATAATTACATGAGCCCAATTATCTTTTGCCTTTGAGGAGGAAGTAAGCTGCCAAATAGGGAAACTGGAAGTCCCATCGTCCTTTGCAACAGGTCAGAAACGTTAGTAATTCCTCCATATGCAAGATCAAGACTGCACTATGTCACTGTGTCACCATAGAACTGTACCCCTGTGCTTCTATTGGGTTTTACAGTGTCCCAGCCTCATCCACTGCCTGAGGGCACAAAGTCTGGACACTGATGGTGTCTACCCCACACAGCGAGCTGATCTATGTTCCTCTGAGGGTTTGTACTACAGTCATTTTGAAGAGGATTGATGACATTCTTACAAAGACAGAAGTGCAGTTTGAAAAGACTGACAATGCCAGAAGCATATATGCTTTCATTCTCTTCCTGTTTTAAATTGTATTAAAATTAAGTTAAAATTTTAAAACTTTGGGAAATTGATGTCAACTTCCTTAGTGACATTATAGTGATATGACTATATAGCCGTACATTTTAAACAACTTTTTCTTCATGATGCAAGTAGAAAACAAAACAACAGTGCCTCATACATTTGAATTCAGCTCTATATCACTTAGAAATTGGCATCAGTGGTTCTGATTTCTCAAAGATCAAAATATTAGATAAATCACGACAAGGTGCTCATAATTTTCTAATAGAAGACTTCCAGGATGGGAAATTGAACAGATTCTGCACAAGAATTTCAGAGGGAGCATGGCTGTAATAAATTTGTCTTCATATTTCTTAGTATATTCTTTCTTTATTTCATTGTTCAATATATGTTTTGCTATTTAAAATATGGAAAGATTATATTGATATTAAAAATTGCATGGTTTTTTAAAGCAAAAAAATCTTCATGGTTGTTTGTGTGTCAACTCGAGAAAGATAAATCTGAGTGAATAATATATAGCCATGGGGCTGGTGAGATGGCTCAGCAGCGTAAGCGCCTGCCTGGCAAGCGCGACGGCCCAAGTTCGACTCCCGGATCCCACATACGAAAAAGGGGCCGGTGATATCGCTCAGCAGCACGGGTGCCTGTTGGCGCACGAGGTCCTGAGGTCGACCCCCCGGTACCCACAAAAAAAAAATAATAATAATATATAGCCATGTCCAATAAGGACAAAATTAAGGATATACAGTCATGGTGAATGTATTCCAGGTTTTCTGGATATTCTCAATAATGCAATAAAAAGTGCAACAGGAAGGACAGCAGAATTGCTGTTATTTGTACATAATGTATTTGTATACATAGAAAGCCAGTGGAATTAATCATCAATAAACCAACTCTCTTACCTTAAATGTGTTCAATATACTGACCTAAACTGGGCATGGAGAGGCATGTATATAATCCCAGGACTCAGGAGGCTGAGGCAGGAGGATCACCATGAGATCCAGGTCAGTCTGGGCTACATAGTGAGCTCAAAATCAGCCTATACTACATAGTGAGACCCTGTCTCAAAAAAAGAACAAACAAAAAACTGACATAATACAAGTTCTACATATTAGAAGCAACAGCCTCCTACCCATCACATTAAAAAAAAAAAAACTACAGATGTAAAAAAATTCTTTTAAAGTTTACTATTGGTATTGATTAATCTCTTGTATTAATCCACATATTGTAAAATCTCAAATAGCTTAGTATAACAAATATTTCTCATTCATAAAGTATTCAATGATAACATTTTTAAATCTTTTTTGACATAATTCATCCAAGTCATAATTCAGAGATCCATAATAATTCCATCTTATATTAACAACAATTATACCTAACTACAAACCAAAATGAATAAAACAGCTCCTCCTGGACATAAAAGGGCTGGAAATGCAATTATTCATTAAGACAGGTTTTTATTTCCTCAGAAATATATGTCTATATTGAAGGGAAATAAGTAAAATAACGTATTATTTTTACTACTACTCATACTTCTACAGACAAAATTCTCATAAAATTAAAACACAAAGTATCCCAGTAATAAC
The DNA here is from genome assembly GCA_028451465.1 of Erethizon dorsatum. Lineage (NCBI taxonomy): Eukaryota > Metazoa > Chordata > Mammalia > Rodentia > Erethizontidae > Erethizon > Erethizon dorsatum. Next base: position 127,366,406 of record CM051826.1, on the reverse strand, counting down.
CCCAAAATATTTGTACAAACAGCAAAATAAAAGATAGATAAGAGGAACTAGGAAGATAGATTTTTCACAAAAGTGAAAGCGACCAAGAGGGGGAGGGAGGAGAGAGGTAGAAGTGGATGTGAAAAGTATTAAGATGTGTTATGTATATGTAACTACTCTTCACACAAAGAATATAATCATAAGGTACTGCAAACATATACCAATATAAATAAACATAAAAAATAAAAGACCAAAACTCGAGTAGCTATCTATCATAAGAAATTGGCAAGCATCAACATAGAAAACAAAATAAAATAAAATAAAATAGATTATCTTTCTTGAATCTACATTTTTTCTCTCTTTTATTCTTTTCTTCCCTTCTTTTCCATTCTCTTTCTCTTTCTTCCCTCTTTTTTTTTCACTGTTTAGGTTTCTTATTATCTTTTTCCTTTTCTTCTATTGATCCTCTTTCTCTCTTTCCTCAACTGCTTTTTAAATTTAAACTTTCAAGTGAGTAAACACTGACTCTTCCCTTTCTGATTACTCCTGCACATTCTATTTCATCATTTCTCTCCTGTGTCCTCCAGTTTCCCAAAACTCGGGTGATCATCCTTTGACCTCCAGCCTTGACTCTACTATATTTGACCTCATTCATCACTTTAGCCTGTCCCCTACACATCTTAACACCCCCACCCCCTGCAAAAGGGTAAAACCACTCCATTAAGGGGAAAATCACTGCATACAAGTACATGGTATATGTTTGATTTTGTTATATAACTTTAGAGTTTGCTCCTGTGGTTGGAGGTAGCAGGTTAAAGGTTATGATAGTTTGTCAATAGTTAAGCTGTACTTGAAACTATTGTTCTTATTAACTGTACTACTTTAGCCAGGATGTCATACATGTTATAATTAGTTTTTCTCCCCTGTATGATAATGCTGTCATAGTATGGGGTCATAATCACCACCACAGCACAGTACCAAAGGATTGGGTGCTGAGCCAAATAGTAATTTTGCACCCTTTACAAATTGGGAAGATAGGTTCTTCAGATGGCTAAAAAGAACCACCTACATCTAGAGGACATCCCCAAAGAACAGAGGTCTCCTAGGTAAGCCTCAACACTAGTGATAAAGCTATCTGTCATAAGAAATTGGCAAGCATCAACATAGAAAACAAAATATAATAAAAAGGAGAAAATAGAAAATAACAAGATGCAGAAACAAAAGGCAACCCCAGACCCCCAGCCCACCCAGGACACACCTGGAATACAATGCAATAGATGAAATTGAAAGTCAAACACTACACCTTTCTGAAATGATAACAACAGAAGTGAAAAAAACAAGTGGGAAAGGCTGTATCTCTCAGGTACAAGAAGAAATGATGCTTAAAATCAAAGATATTAGAGAAGACACAGATGAAAGAATAGATGAGCTTAGAAAAATGATGGAAACAAAAAAGTCCAACATAGGAAAGAAATGGAATCCATGAAACAGATCTAAACAGAAATCCAAGTGATTAAAACCTCCATTGAAAGTATATGCAACAGATTGAATGAAGGAGAGGATAGAATATCAGATCTTGAAGACAGAATTGTAGCTGGTGATCATAAAAAGAAAGACATCTTAAAAACAGCAAGAGACTAAGAAAAGTCCATCCAACAGCTACAAGATGACACAGAGAACAATAACATAAGATTGATTGGGGTCAATAAGGAAGCTGTAGTCAGCACATATGCCATAAAAAACTCTTCAGAGAAATAATGGCAGAAAAATTCCCAAGCATGGATCAAGAATTTGACATATAAATAAATGAAGCATATAGAACTCCAAACAGCCATGACCAAAATAAAACTACACCAAGACATATAATAACCAAGATTCCAAAAATTCAGCACAAGTACAGAATATTAAAAGCTGTTTGAGAAAAGAAACAGATCGACAATAAAGGAAACCTCATCAGTATCATGGCAGACTTCTCAACACAAACCTTCAAGTCAAGAAAAGCTTGGAGTGAAGTATTTCAAATACTGAAAGAAAACAACTTCCAACCCAGATTTATGTACTCTGCAAAATTATCTTTCAAAATTAATGGAGAAATAAGATACTTCCATGACAAAGAACAACTGAAGAAATACATGACCACCAAGCCAAACCTACAAAGAGTACTGAGGGATACTCTAAACAGAGATGAAAATGACCACAATCACAAGAACAGCAACAGAAAGAAACCAGCAGGCAGGAAGGCAATTAAATAGAGGGGAAAAGCAGGGAAACAACAGCAGGAAAATATCATAACAAAGATAAGCCAATGCATATCAGGTATAACCATCAATGTAAATGGCCTCAAATCACCAATCAAAAGACACAGACTAGCATAATGGCTCAAGAAACAAGATCCGACAATATGCTGTATACAAGAAACATATTTAACTCAGAAAGAAATTCATAGACTGAAAGTCAAACAATGGAAAACAATCTTCCATGCAACAGGAACCCAGAAAAAAGCAGGGGTAGCTATTCTGTTTGCAGACAATGTAAACTTCAAACCAAGAATGATCAAAAGAGATAAAGAAGGTCACTACATACTTGTTGGGAAAAATTCAAGAGGAAGAGATAACAATCATAAATATGTGTGTAACAAATATAGAACACCCAACTATATAAGACAATTATTAATACACATGAAAAATCAAATAAGCAATAACACAATTGCAATCAGGGACCTTCATACCCCATTGTCACAAAGAGATAGATGAACTAGACAAAAAATCAGCAAAGAAATATCAGAATGGAGCCAAATCTGTGAACAAATGGACTTAGTAGATGTTTACAGAGTGTTCTACCCAACATCATCAGAATACACATTCTTCTCAGCTGCACACGGGATGTTCTTTAAAATAGACCATATACTAGCCCACAGAACATGCTTAAGTAAATGCAAAGGAATTGAAATTATCCCATGCATATTATCAGAGCATATGGCAATGAAATTGGAAATTAATGTCAAAAGAAACTGCAAAAACTCCATAAACAAATGGAAATTGTATAACACCCTTCTAAACAACAAATGGGTCAAAGATGAAATTAAAGAAGAAATTAAACAATATCTACAACTAAATGAGAAAGCAGATACAACATACCTTAACTTATGGGACACAATGAAAGCAGTCCTAAGAGGGAAAACTATAGTGGTGCGTTCTCACATCAGGAAAACAGAACGAGCACAAATAACCTAATGTTGCACAACAAGCTTCTAGAAAAAGAAAAGCAAGATGAGCTCAAAACCCATACAAGGGAGGAAATTGTAAAGATCAGAGCAGAAATTAATGCAGTGGAGACTAAGAAAACAATACAAAGAATTAATGAACCAAAGAGTTGGTTCTTTGAAACAATAAATAAAATTCATAAACCCTTAGTCAATCTTATCAATAAAAGGAATGGTAAGACTCAAATTCATGCATTGAGGAATGAAAAGGGTAAAATCACTACAGCTCCTGTGGGAATTCAGAAGATCATCAATGCTTACTTCGAAAATCTTCACTCCCATAGGATGGAAAACACAGAAGACATGGATGGATTCCCAGATATGTATGAATTACCAAAGTTGAATCAAGAAGATATAAAATTTCTGAATAACCCAATATCGTTAATGAAATTGAAAACATAATTCTAAACTTGCCAACAAAGAAAAGCCCAGGTCCTGATGGATTCACTGCTGAATTCTACAAGAAATTTAGAGAATATTTAATGCCAATCCTCCCCAAACTCTTCAATGAAATTGAAAGGGAAGCAGTATTCCCTAACTCAAAACTGGAGGTGAGTATTACCCTGATACCAAAACCAGAGAAAGACCCAACCAAAAAAGAGAAGTACAGGCCAATTTCCCTAATGAACATAGATGCAAAAATCCTCAATAAGATACCAGCAAACAGAATGCAGCAAATCATCAAGTATGTTATACACCATGACCAAATGGGATTTATCCCAGGAATGCAGGAATGGTTCAACATATGCAAATCAATAAATTTAATGCACCATATCAACAAAGCCAAAGAAAAAAACACATGATCATCTCAACAGATGCAGAAAAAGCTTCTGAAAAAATCCAAAACTCATTCATAATAAAAACCCTACAGATAATCAGGAAAGATAGTCTTTACTTCAACCTGATTAAAGCTATCTATGACAAACCAACCACCAAAATAATAATATATGGACAAAAATTAAAAGCTTTCACTCTAAAATCAGGAACAAGACAAGGATGTCCACTATCACCACTCCTATTCAATGTAGTTCTGCAAACATTAGCCAGAGCAATTAGATAAGAGAGAGAAATAAAAGGAATAAGGATAGGAAAGGAAGAAGTTCAATTATCATTATTTGCCAATGACATGATACTCTCCATAGAAGACCCCAAAAACTTCACCAAAAAACTTCTAGATTTAATAAGCAAATTCAGTAGCATAGCTGGATAAAAAGTCAACACTCAAAAATCAATAGTATTCCTGTACATAGTCAACAAACTCACTGAGAGAGAAATAAGGGAAACCACACCATTCACAATAGCATCCAAAAAATGAAATACTTAGGAATCAGGCTAACAAAGGATATAAAAGATCTATACATTGAAAATTACAGTATTCTGAAAAAAGGAGATTGAAGAGGATATTGGAAAATGGAAAGATATTCCTTGCTCATGGATAAGAAGAACCAGTGTAGTGAAAATGGCCATACTCAAAAAGTTGTTGTACAGATTTAATACAATCCCAATCAAAATACCAGACCATACCTCACGGAACTAGAGAAAACAATCCTAAAATTCATTTGGAACCAGAAGAGACCTAGAATAGCAAAAGCAATTCTGGAGAACAAAGGCAAGGCAGGAGATATCAAAATCCTTGACTTGAAATTATATTAGAAGTCTACTGTGATAAAATCATCATGGTACTGGCAAAAAAAACAGAACTGAGGATCAGTGGAACAAAATAGAAGATACAGACACAATTTCAAACACACTCAGCCACCTTAGCTTTGACAAATGAGCCAAACATATTCATTGGAAGAAAGATAGCCTCTTTAATAAGTGGTGCTGGAAAAACAGGCTGTCTACATGCCTAGACTAAACCTAGAACCATGTCTATCACCATGCACTAAAGTCAAAATGGATCAAAAATCTAAATATTAAAACAGAAACACTGAATCTATTGGAAGAGAAAGTAGTAACAAATCTGGAAGACATAGGTGTAGGCAAAGACTTCATGAACAAAACCAATACTGCATGGGAAATACTCCAAAGAATGAACAACTGGGATCTCATCTTATGAAGAAGTTTTGCACTTCAAATAAAATCACCAACAGAGTGAAAATACAACACACAGGGTGGGGAAAAATTTAGCCAACAGTCCCTCAGAGAAAGGACTTATATCTAGAACATATAAAGAATTGAAAATAATCTAACCTCACAAATTTAAAAACCCAATCTAAAAACGGGCATCTGAGATGAATACACACTTCTCAGATGAAGAAATACAAATGACAAATAAATACATGAAAAAAATTTCAGCATCACTGGTGATTGGAGAGATGCAAATTAAAACAACACTGAGATTCCATCTCACCCCAGAAAGAATGGCTATCATCAAGGAATCAACCAATAACAAATGCTGAAGGGGCTATGGGGAAAAAGGAACACTTCTCCACTCTTTGTGGGAGTACAGACTGCTACAACCACTGTGGAAATCAGTGTGGAGATTCCCCCAAAGTCTAGGATTAGTGGTCCCATTCCCCTCAGCTATTCCTCTTCTGGGTAACTTCACAGAAGAATTAAAAACATCATACCACAGTGATATATGTGCACCTGCGTTTATAGCAGCACAATATGTAATAGCTAAATCTTGGAAATAATACAAATCCCCCTCAACCAAGGAATGGATAAAAAAGATGTGGTATTTTTATACAATGGAGTACTACTCAGCCATAAAGAAGGATAAACTTGAGACTTTTATAGGTAAATGGATGCAACTTGAGACCATACTCATAAGTGAAATAAATCAGTCTCGTATGTGTAAACATTGTATTGTGTCCCTAATGTAAGAAGATGAAAGAGTAAATAAGATCCAAAAAGTGCAATAGATATTGTGAAATGGGAAGAAACATTTCAAAAGGAAAGAGAAACTGGGATGACGATAGGAGAAAAAAAGGAAGGCAAAAGAAAAAAAAATATATATATACATAAGATAGCTATACTACTAATTTCTATTAGTTCATTGAAAAGAAAGTTTTGTGCTTATATCATTTGATCAGTTTTTCATGCCTATATGTTGTAATGTGAGCAACTACTTTGAAGATAATAATAAGCAAGGTACTAACCATTGTTACTCTCCTACTATCTTGTTTTGAAATTTTGTATCATTGCTTTTTCTTTTTAAAGTTTAAAAAATAATTTTGTAGCCATGTGAGATATTTAAAAAAGATAGTTGGACACATTTCTTTTATGATTCATTTTTTCCATTGTACATGCCCACAAAATTATTTATTTAGAAAGAACTGGTAATTATCAAAGCTGAACTGTCATTAAAATAATGCTTTTGTCTGAGCAAGAGCATTAGAGCTTGACGTATTTATTTATTTTGAATTGTGCTACGTGCTAATGAAATAATACTAAATTGCATGTCTCTACCTTTTTTTCCCTTCCTTTCTTGTGAGGAAGAGACTGAAGAAGTAAAAAAATAAAATATATGAATATTATAGGTGATATATAATGCACTACGGAAAACTAACAGAATGTAATAGACACAAGAGCTATCAAATACAGCCTGAGAAAGCGTTGAGGAAGGTACGACAATTGTATGATAGATCATCTAAGAACAGAGAGTGATACATGCTATTGAAAAACTCTATAGAGTATCGTCATATGTTCAAAAAATCTGTCACAACATTTATTGTTACATGTTTTTCAAAAGGCATGGCACTCGTTTCTCCCTGGTGATAAGATGGCTACTGATCAGAGTACGTGCTTGTGCATTCAGCTGATGTTTTGGTAATACTGGATGATTATGAGAATAGTAAAGTTCATTTTTCTCTTTTGGCTGAAAATAAAGTTTGAATGTTTCAAATGATGGTAATAAAAGTATGTTTGACCAGTCTGTTACGGTGATTTTCTTTTCTCTTTTATGATATATATCTCTCTGTCCCTTCAACACCTATAGCACACAGTGATACTTAGGAACCAACTTGCCTTGTGGAAAAGTTAGCCTAAACAAAAAATGTAACTGAACTGCAAAAGAAAAAAAATATTTATTTTCTTATATGGTGGTGTTTGGTTGAGATGAGGAATGAAGAACATGGGTAGGCAACCTCAGAGAAAACAAGACCTTCCACTTGGGTGAATACAGCCTATTTTCCTCATTTACTTTAACCACATAGTACACTGTGTTCGTAAAGGGCAAATCTTGGAAAGTGAACAAGGAAAGCACGGTGAGTGGAACATATAGCTCTCACCCACTTCAGGAACACACAGCTTACTCAGTGAAAAGCTAGTCAGTAGGAACAAGAAATAGAAATTCTGACACAGAATTGGCAGTATATGATATGTGTAAAAAGAAGGAAAAATGAGATGAATGATAAACTTGGAGAAAGAGTAGACATTTTAAGTAGTATGTAACTTGCATGTTAGGATATATTTTTAGTATATACTTGGTAAGTTAACAGATTCATATCATTTTATGTTACTGTGCAAAAAAATGGCTGGTTTTCCAAGTACATGAATTCCAGCAGGCGTTACAGTGAGAAAGAATTCCATCTAAGGCAAAAGTGTTGTTTTTCAGAATCTTCCTCCATACCTAGATCATACTGATAATCAAATTTAGCATTCAAAACTCTAAATTTTAGACACTGATTTTTTGAAAACCTTTATTCCATTCTTGCAATAGGCAAAGGCATAAATAGTAATGCTAAATTGTCATTTTCCCATAACTCACATTTTGTCTCCTGTCTCATCATTCTTTTGCTTTGGGTGTCGAACATGATGTTCTATTTTCCTCATTTACTTTAACTACATAGTACACTGTGTTCGTAAAGGGCAAATCTTGGAAAGTGAACAAGGAAAGCACGGTGAGTGGAACATCTACTAGTTCATCATCTACTGATGACTAGTAATAATAGTAATGTCAGTGACTTCACTTAGATCAGAAACTGAACACTACTTGATAGCTCTTTTCATTTGCTGCTTAAAATAAACCAAAATGTTGAGTCAGCATGTGACATGTTATCTTAACAGCAGGATGCTCAAACTGAAAATACACATGCAAGGTACAAAAATCAGCTAAAACACTTTTGGAATTTATATTGTAGTCCACTATGTTGGCATGCTATAGAATTGTATATAAGTCAGTAGGTCTCCACTTAATTAAAATAACAAGACAGGTGAATATTTTGTAACTAGATAGAAAAAATAAAACCTCTATAAAACTTAGGATTGAAGTTAGCAAGACACAGGTAAAAGTGTGCGAAATAAGCCTTTTAAAAAAAATCAGTGTCTAGAATCTAATGTTTTGAATTTGATTAGCTATATAGAGGAAGATTCACAATAGTCTGAAAAAGTGAATTTTAGTTCATTGCAGAATAACAACAATCTCTATGTGTAATTTTAAGGCATGTCAATGAATGTAAATACAAAGTATCTTAAATGTGTCAGTTACCCTTAAATCTGACATTGGAATTTAAATAAGTCACCTGAATAGTATTACTGGAGGAATAGAAAGGACAATAACATAGTACCACAGAAATATCCACATAAATGATTATTTTGCACATGAAGAAATTACTTCAAATCAGTGGCTAGATATAGTTTTAAATGATATTATGAAAAATTAATACTTGCAAAAGTGTTTATATATATCTATATTTAAGGAAGAAACAAAGCAAAAATATTGAGAAATTTTGTTAAATTTTAAATTTTCATACAGCTTTGCAAAACTTATATTACTATATGCAATTTTTTATATTCGCCATATAAATGCATACACTCATATATGTACTATGCATATCACATAACAAATGAATATTTATAATGGAGATATAAATGAGATATCACTAATGTTAGGAGGTTGATGACTTTGACATAACTATGCTTAGATTTGGCCTTGTATCAAGGAATCCACTGAGGCACAGAATGAAGCTGAAATTCAGTCCACACCGTGCACCCCAAACATTTCTGAAGTAGGGTACATCCACCTGGAGGGGGACTTGTGTTTGTACTTTCCGCAAATCTTTCTAGTACCTTACAGTGTCCCTGATGATGGCAAAGACTATAGAGAAGCAGCTCCTTAGAAATATAAAAATGTTCAAAGTGCAAATTTTAAAAATGCTGCTGTATTTATAACAGGAGAAATGCTAAGTAGATGAGAAAAATATCCGGTATGCATATCGAAATGACATAATTTAAAATACATAAAGTTGGTTAAAAATAAATGTGTTACCCCTTTGCAATATTAATGTTAAATAAGTGTAGAATTTTGGAAGGTATCTGTTGATATATAAAATTTGCATAAATATTAATTCAGCTATTCCCTTTCCAGATACCTATTTTACAAATGCAGATATATACTGGAATTCACCAACAAAAACTTTAATCATAGCTCAGTTCCTAAAACTAAAACAGAAAATACAACCTGATATTATCATTATATAATTAAAAACATTATTTTAAACTAATAAGACACTATAATGCACATATATAATTGTTTATTTTATTTACTATCAATAAAAATTCCATGCACTTTGTTTTGTTAAAAAAAATCAATTTGTCAAGCAAGTCAAGCATTCAACAGATATGTATTATGTTCTTACACAAAGTAAACAAGTGCTGAATATCGTAGACAAAATCTTTGACTTTTTGTAGTTTTGCTCCTTTCCAGATGTAACAATTATTAATAGATTTAGTGGAGAAAATTAAGCAACAAGCATAGCAAACTTTACACTGTGTTAGGAGGTAATAAGTACTAAATAATAGAGCCTATGAAATTGCTTGTAATTTAAATAGGGTGATTGGTGAAAATATTGAGAAATTAATATCTGAACACACACACTTGAAGAAAACACTGGAAATTTAAGCTTGTGTGTCTGATTTATTTCACTTATCATGGTTTCTCTTATATTAGAAACCCAAAATATAGATAAATCAAAGAGCAAATTATAAAGAAAGATAATAGCGAACAGGGAGGTATATCTTTTGCAAATGGGAAGGGGACCAAAAATGAAAGAAGGAGAGGGAGAAGGGGTGAAGAAGGGGACATAAAAAGCATTAAGATGTGTTATGTATGTGTACCAACTCCCCATGATGAATGCAATCATTGTGTACTGCAAACATACACTAATAAAAACAAAAATTTTTAAAATCGCAAGAAAAGAAATCTCAAAAAGAAGAGAAAAGAAGTCAGGCAAGTGGAATGAGCCTTATTAATAAAGTCTATAGCTGTAGCTCAGAGAGTAGGAAAAGGGATGTAACGAGAGCTTGACAGAATGGAAATAAGAATCAGAGTTACTAGAGCTTCATAGATTATTAATAGTAGGGTGATAGCATAACATTTTGTCACACCTGGGTATTTGCGAAGGAAACGGTGACACAAAAACAAAGCATATGAAATATTTACTTATATGCTGACAGTAATATGATTATAATAATGGCTTATTAAAATAAACTATTGCTTGAAATATTAAGACCTGTAAATTAATTGTATGTTACATTAAAGTGTAAATATGATTAACTAGGCAACAATAGCTGGGGACTTTTGATCAGCAGTATGGAATAGTCTGATTAATTTTAACAAGGTAACTTTCTGGCTTGAGTAGAGACTACACAATAAAGAGTAAAATCTTGTAAATCAAACAGGTCATGGGAAACTTCAAGGAGACAGAAAAGACCCTTATGAGAATTTAACATAACTTTGCTTTGGTAAAACCTAAGTCATACATACACAGAGGGAGGTTGTAAATTCTTACTTAGATAAGAGTCTGAAAGTAGAGAAGCAAGACTACTACCAGACGTCACCTCTGGAAAGCAGAGCAAAGTACCAAATCTTAAAATTTAAGAGTTTTCAATCAAAGTTCACGTTTAGTTTTATGAAAGGGAAGCAAGATCCCAGGTACTTGTTTCATTACTTGTTGCCATGTGCTCCAAACCATTAATTTTGGAACTTGAACAATTGGCTAATGCAATGTGAGGGATGGTATCTATGCTACATCTGAGCACAAACTTCAAGACTTATTACATAACTTGACTCCTCTCTTTGTTCTCCATGTTACCTGTGATAAATATTCTTTGGCTCACCGAACTTCAGTCAGGATTTTCAACTTTCTCCTAGCCTATCTGTATACTCTCTTACAAAATCCAGTTTCTGCAAAGAATCCCCTGCTAAGTGGGATTCCTCGAAACCACCATCCTCAGTATTTGACATCTGATCCTCCTCAATATCTGGTCAAGTTCACCTTCCACCACTCTGTTTGTAACTTCTGATCATTTGTTTTGTCTTTAGCAATTGTTTTAGTCACAATTCCCCTGAGATCTTTGCAGTAATTTTCCATCTACTGATTCCTACACTGCTCCTTGGCTATAAAGTCCTTCTTGCCATCCTATATTTGGAGTTGAGCTCTATTTCTCTCCCCCCATTGCAGTGGTACATATGCCTATGGTGATGGTCCTGATTAGTCTTCCTTACTAAACTTCCTTGGTGTGCTTTAACAAATATCATTGTATAACATTTTCCTTAACACTTTATTATGAGACTATCACGTTCTAAAAGAGGGGAAACCTTTTCAGTCTGAGTTGTGGAATGAGAATATATGGTGAGGAAACCGACAGTAGTACCTACAATTTGGAACACTCTCTTGGCCTGGAAGATAATCTATTGAACTTTTTGTATTAGTCCTCAATCCCTAGGCAAAAGCTCATAATATTCTAGATATCATTAAGTTGAGAAAAGGAAAGTGAGGAAAGGAACTCAGAAGATTAGTGATGACCCTTCAATGTAAGAGTGTTAGAACTGTCTCTCCCACTACGCAGAAAATCTGTTACTTAAATTGACAATTCAAAACTTATCCTGGATGCAAACACAGAAAATCTAGGGATACAGCAATATTTGTTTCACTTTTAGAGAAGTAAAAATGTTCTTTGCAGGAACACAAAAAGACAATTAGGTTTGTTATGCCTTAGGGTATTTGTAGATCTATTTCTCAAATATGGAAGATTAAAAAGGTAAATACACTGGTATGAAAATTTTAGCTCTTAGATTACTTCCAAAACGTACATATTTTACCAAATTTAATTTAGTTTTTAAAGGTCATCCATCCTAGTACTTAAATAGATTGACTTCCCTTATTTGCTTTTGACTTTCTAGAAAATAAAAAGTACCCTGTTGTTAATTGATGTGTGTTAGCCACTACTTGAGGAAGGCATAGTTTCATTTTCATTACCTAAGAGAGAAAAACAGAAGAAGATGGCATTTTTCTTATCAAAAAGTACATGAATGTATAAATTATTGGATCAATTTATTGATTTTCTGAAGTTGCCCTGCTATATTTGGAGAATACTGTGTGGTTACGTTTGCTATTGGAAGCCTAGAAAAGTGTTTCCAAAACTTTAAAATCAGAAAAGCAAAGATCAATAAGAGAAATACATTTATTTTAAAACTCAGACGTGAATGTGAGATACAAGCTCTAAAGCAAATTAAATTCCCTAGCACTGCCCATGAGCCAGCTACCACAGGTTTGAAGGTCACTGTTGCTGGATATTTGGCTAAACTTCAACTCAATTTCAGCCCCGATCAGTGATTTGAAACTGACCCACACAGATGGGCAGCCATGTGATGCCCCAGTGCATATTAATCAGAAGATTCCCCTACTCCAGAAAGAAAATCAGATGTTTTAAAAGGAATTGTATGAAGACAGAAATGCAAAAGCCTTGAAAGATGCGCCAAACTATTCTGAGACGCTTTGCATGTTTGATTCCTCCCTCCTTGCTATTTTGTTGCCTGGAGGGAATTAGATCTTATGTAAGGCATTTTTTTTCAGGCGCAAATGGAAGCACTCAGACAATAAACATCCAGTTTAAATGGTTTACAATCATTTTAGCTACAGAGATAGATTGTATGGCAACCTGGCTTTCTATGTTATGGATTCTCCACAGTGAAATAGTTAGTTTTTAGTTATTCATTTACTCTGTGCCTTGTCATGTTATTGGTGCATTAAGGGTCAAGTAATCGAAGTCCAAATGTACATAGTTTTAAGATTTTCATCTTATTTCAAATACAAATTTAAATAATATCTACATTGGTTTACATACCTTATGCTTTTATTATCTAGTTACAAATATCTGAAATGGATTCTGTTTTCTCAATATGCTTTGGTTTAAAAAATAGCTGTGTGTAGGCCAAATAAACTATGAATAAAACCAAAAATATACAATGCTGGACAAGTTATTTGCATAGTATCTGCTTGTATACATTTTTTAAGCTCCTCACTACAGTTATAAGAAAATAAATAATTGGCATAATTTTATGACCAGCCAAAATCACAAAATAAACAAAGATAATTATTATGCCTTCACTCTATGAAAGATAGTAAAAGAAACATTGATTTTAAAATTCACTTAAAATGAAGAATCTAAATCCAAAATTCTGACAATCTCTTGTATTAAGACAAAATTTCTATTAAATGACCTATTTTGATAATTTAACTAAGTGAACTATAGAGATTAATTTTACTCTTCATTATACAATCAAATCAACCTTATTAAATTTCTTTACTTTTTAATCTTTTCTTTTCAAACAAAGAAGATGCCACAGCATTCTTAAATATACATATTCAGTAACATTAATGATTCCTAAAATTTCTGACCTAGTGTACTACCCTGGGTTTATCATTTTCTGTCTTATTCCTCTACGCCCTATTGAGAACTTGTATAAATTTTTAGTTTTTCATGACTCACAGATGAATATATATATATATATATATATATATATTCCTTTTAAAAACTCATAATTATATATCTCCCCAGGTTTATATTTCTCACTATACAATATGAAATTTATTTTATTATATTCTCAAACTAAATATGAATAATCAAAACTTATTCTTTGAAATTCTTTGGTTTGTGGAGCCCATGAAGTGATAACCTGTAGTTCCATACAATTTGGAATCAACTCAAATATATTCAGATTTTACATTGTCCTACTTATATCCAAAGCACAATCAATAATATTGGGTGAGGGCCGGTGAGATGGCTCAGTGGCATAAGTGCCTGCCTTGCAAGCGTGAGGGCCCGAGTTCGACTCCCGGAACCCACATACAAAAAAGGGGCAGGTGATATTGCTCAGCGGCACGGGTGCCTGTTGGCACGCGAGGTCCTGAGGTCGACCCCCCGGTACCCACAAAAAATAAAAAATAAAAAATAAATAAATAATATTGGGTGATAGGCATTGTATTGTGCTCACAGTTTATAATAACTCTCATATTAATCCTTGCATTAATACTATCTTATTCTACCCTGACATTCTCTATTTCTCTTTTTTTTATGTTCATTACACCTAAAAGGTTGTACTCAATTCTTTTGCACCTAATTTGTAAGCTCCATGCTAACAATGCTCTTGACATGCTTTTATTTTATTCTTAGGAAAATGCACACTCATAATACTGTCACATGGCTTTTGGCAATAAGCTATTGTTGAACAAATTAATAACTAGAGGAGGAAGATATTGTTACTATTATATGTGTGTAACAGTTGATACCTTAGGTCAATTTGAGACGTTTGGAAGCTTAACTAAGTGACTCAGCAGTTCTACATCCTAGGGTGTAGAAGACATGCCCTAGGGCAAATGTTTATGCTTTAGGACTTTGTAGTGGTTGATTCATTGTATAAACTTGAGTTTAGAAGTTTAAGTGACTCAGCAGGGGGCCAAGGTCCTCATTTTGTAAACATCCTGAGCCTGTGCAAGCAAAGGGCATGGAGATGGTGTCAATGCTACACCAGCCCTAGGGTGGGTAACCTGCTTGCAATATAAGGGGGGAAAAGAGGCTTGCTCTCCTCCTTTTTGCTCTGGTTGCTTTCGCTGTTTTCCATCTCCATGAACTGTTCCCCTGCCATGCCACCCTGCTTTGGAGCCAGCTGATTATGGACTGAAACCTCTACAAACTGTGAGCTAAATAAACCTTTCTTTCCTTAATTTTGAGTGTCAGGCATTTTGTCTCAGCAACAAGAGAGAAGTAAACAAGACAAAGTGCATAATGTGATGATAATCAGGTTTAAATAGGTTACTCACCTTCACATATCTAGTAGGTAGCAGACCTAAAAGCCTAAGACTTAAACACTCTGGGTAATCTATGTGAGTTTCACTTCAAAGTCCTTGAACTTGATTCATGACAGTAGAATGTTCAGATATAGTCTTCTCATCTTTGCCATACTATTTAGCCATTTACCAAGGCTGGATCTCATGTTTTTTGTTTTTTAACATTTGTTTCTATCTTAATTGTTTTCTATGTCCATCTCCCAATAGCTACTTTTATCTCAGTAATCATTCATTAATTTTTTCATTCCTTTTTTGTTTGATAGTACCATCAAGTAAGCATAATAGTTTTAATATGTAAAATATTTTCATTTTTGTGTTATAACACAATTTTTGGCATTAAATTCATCATAGATAGCTTCCAAATTATACTGTGCAAGACCATAAATCTGAAAGTTTACCTGGAGTGTGATGTAGGACAGACCCTTAGCAAGCACATGTATACCTTCATCATACAACTAAAACCAAAGAGATCTGTTTTTCTCAGTTTTATATGTTGATTTTTTTTATTATTATGGTACAATTTAAAGAAAATAGTCTGATATCTTCAGCAGCAGTAGTTATAATAGTTGCAGCAGTGGTAGTACTAGGAATATTTATTTCTGTTACCTCCATACTTTATATTCAAACATTGGACCAAATGCTATGAATTAACTTCTTTAATTCCAATTATTATATTATTTTATATTGATATTGTGCGTCTCAAGAGTAAATTTCCTCTAGACTAAGCTACAGTTCCAAAGGATCAGCAGAGGTGAAAGACAATTCCAAAGACTTTGAGGAACTTAAGGTGTCCAGAAAAGTCAGCACTTGAATTGCATACATACCCAGGAATTTTTTTTTAATCACTAAATAGGAGATGTTGATATAAAAACTTATGACTTGGAATACTAACTCAAAAGCAAGTGACTTCCAACTACACACCTAACTTGTATTCTTCCTGAACTCAGGGTGTGAATATTGTTGTTTTGGCAATGGATTCTCTAAAATGGATTCTCTAAACCAATTCTCTAAATACTCTAAAATGGATTCTCTAAACCCTTGGTGTTCCTCTGTGCCACATGTAAAACTCTGAGAAGCTTGAAGCATTCTTTTGATTATTCCTCAGCCTCCTCATCCTTCTTAGCCCCTTGAGAAGCAATATGCATTGGGCTGAATATTTAGATTCTCTTGGGTGATGATTGTGCTTCACATTATTTATTATCAACTAAAAGGGCTCCTTAAGAGAATGGTTTGCATTCATATCTTTTAAGGGGCATTAAATATTTAATCTGCTATTAAAGTGAATCCTTTAATAGTTGATTTCTAATTTGAGTACAAAAAGAAACTTCCAAAAATTTATCTCCTTCTTTTAATAAGATTAGCCTGTTCTTGTATTTTCATGTTATTATAAAATTATTTTGTAACTACAATGTATAAGATAAAACCAAAAACTAAAAATTTGTAGAAGCAATCATGTAATATAGAAGAAGAAAGATATACTTCTCTGAACTGTCCACTAGTTTGAAACGAAAAACTTAGAAGGTCTTTGTTTTGTGGCCAGACTAAGATATACAAGATCATTGTCCCCTACTTCAGTTATCAGCATATTGAATATTGATCAATTCACAAATATCAGAATAGATAAGTATTAGATTTCCAAGGACATTTTTTCTTTTACTTTATCTCTTTAGTTCTTCAGGAACTCTCTGTCTAAAAAAAATTTTATAGCACATTGTCATATAGAGGAGTACCCTTAGACTGTTATTGTGATTATTGAATTTAATTTCTCTTCATCTTATCTTTTTGCTATTGAGAATCTAATTCAAACTCTTAATCTGGCTTCTAGCAAACAATATGGAAAAAAAATCCCAGAATAATGATTTTCAGAATTCTGCAATTGTTAGTTGTCTCAGGGAACTGCTAATCATGCTAATTCCTGGTTAGTGAGTTGAGAGTGTAATTTCCTTGTCAATTTTAGTCTATATGATAGTTACAGAGATGTGGTACAAATCCTGCCTCAGGGACCCAGTCAAGGAGTCAATAAATTGTTTAGATGTGTTATTAATAAATAATCCGGGCTGGTTATTAATAACTATTAAAAGGCCTCAGATAATCCACGTCATCAATTGGATCTGCATATGGCAGATGTGTCACTATTTTGGCCAACTAGACAAAGCCACTTAGATATTTCTATTGCATGCAATTGGTCTTAATCCAATACATTTTGAACAGAATGACTGAGTATGTTTCTTTAAAAAAAATGATCCTACCTACTGTCAGTTTAATCTTGCACTTGATCTATAACCTTTCTTAGTGTTGCTCCTGTATCATTTATATCTCCAATTTTTTTTTTTTTTGTGGGTGCCGGGAGTTGACCTCAGGACCTCACGCGCCAGCAGGCACCCGTGCCGCTGAACGATATCACCGGCCCTTTTTCCGTATGTGGGATCTGGGAGTTGAACCCCGGCCCTCGCGCTTGCCAGGCAGGTGCGTACGCCGCTGAACCATCTCACCAGCCCTCCAATTCTTTACTCATTTGCTTTATTCTCTTTTATAGGAATCTTTAACTTTGTACTTCCCTAATTTAGCTCTCCTTATAGTTCCTTAATCTCTTCAATTTCCTATCTACACTTAGCTCTTTGGAAATATCCAATCACATGGATTTAAATAGCACCTGCATGGTAATGGTGCCCTAAATTATACCTCCTTCCCAAAACGCTATGCAATTATAACCAAATAACTACCAGACTTTCTCAACGAGAAGACAAATATTTAAACTTTTAAAACTTGCGCTAAAATCTTCCTTCTGAAAATTCAGTCCTTCCCATACATTTTCAAAGTTTAGGGGACAAACTTCTCTCAGGCTTACTTAAATAACATCCTTATCTTCTTCATATCTTTCTCCAAATCCTTGAGTTCTCACATTAGTCCCGAAGCCCACACTCATTCCTCTACTTAATGCTGTAATCAGCACCTGTTCACACACTCCACTTCTGACCAATAATCTTTTTTATTTAACTTCTATTTGTTTTGAATTTCCAGAGCCCCTGTGTTTACCACACCATATATAAAATTTCACTAAATTTGGGAGAATGATCCTGTCATCCTGGAACGACAGGCTTTTATTGATATGAAAATTTCTATGTACTATGTGTTTACTGCACTTTGAAGTGAGCTGTATTACAGGTCATAATTTATATGTTTAGGTCTGCAATTTGAGAATGATTCTGATTTGAATATGTGATACATTTCTATGTGTGTATGTTTGTGTGTGTAAAATTTGCACAAATACATATACACATATATATGCCATTAAATGATTATATAGGATTTGGTTATAAAGACATAGTATGATAGACATTCCTAATTTGAATTTACCTCTTTAATCAAAGTAAAAGTTACTAATATCTGAATAGCATTTTTCTGTGTGAAATTTGGAATACATAAGGTAATTGTATATATAATAAGCTAATATAATAGATTTGGAAAAGAACTGTAATAGCTTCGTTGCTTTGATAGGATGGAGTCGGTTTGGTAAAAGCAGGAAAGTTTGACAAGGTTTCTCCCTTGTCAAACCTAAAAACTGCTGCGTTCATATTAAATTTATTATCGACTGTGCACTGAAACAACTATGACAGTGACAGCCACATAATGCCCTGCTTTTGTTATTCAAGGCTGACTAATCACATCAAGCACAGAAAAGGAAAGTTCAGAACAGGCTGTTGGAGCCCATTTTTATTTAATTGTTTTTTTGTTTTTTTTTTTTGTGGGTACCAGGGGGTTGACCTCAGGACCTCGCGCCAGCAGGCGCCCATGCTACTGAGCGATATCACCGGCCCCTTTTTCGTATGTGGGTTCCGGGAGTCGAACTCAGGCCCTCGCGCTTGCTGGGCAGGCGCTTAAGCCACTGAGCCATCTCACCAGCCCAATATTTAATTGTTTTAATTCACATCCAGTAATTAAGATAATTTCTTTTATATTTTTATTTTTAAGTAATTGTAGGTTCACAAGAAGCTGTAAAGAAATCTGTAAGTCCCATTTACCCTTCTCCATTCTTTCTTCCAATATTATAACCTTATATAAATAGGGTATGATGTTAAAAGTAGAAAAATGATATTGGTAAAAACCCTAGAGATTATTCAAGTTTCAAACCATTCATCTGCATTCATTGTTGCATATGCTTTGCTGAGTAAATAAGTACATACAATTTTACCACTTTACCAAATATGTGGCCTTATGTAACCATCACCTCAATCAAGTCTTAACTGCGTCCTTCTCAAAAGACTCCCTTGTACTCTCTTTGTAGTCATAGCCTAACTTCTATTCTGTCCCTAAAACCTGGAATTAAGAATGAGTTCTCTATTTTTATAGCTATTCTACTTCACAAATGTGAGATAATAAGGATCATTTGATTATTTATTCACTCAGTGTAATTTCTTCTTTTATAGTGACTGAAATTATGTGTGTAAATGGTTAATTTCTTCTCATTGTCTAGTGGTGTGTCATGCTACAGATGCAGTAGAGTTTGTTTAATCATTCACCCATTGGAGGATATTTGTGGAGTGTCCAATTCTAGGCTACAAAAATGAAGCTGCTGTAAACTTCCATGTACAAATTTTTGTGTGAAAATAGATCTTAATTTCTCTGGGATATATGCAAGAGGGCAGTTGCTGGGTCACATAATAAATCTACTTTTAGTCTAAAAGGACATTGCAGGAGAGATTTTCCAGAATGGCTGATCTTATATATATCTAATAAAAATACGAGAAATCTTTGAAAACATAGGACTAAGTAAAGACTTAACCCTGAAACAATGAACAA
Organism: Erethizon dorsatum; assembly: GCA_028451465.1. Taxonomy (NCBI): domain Eukaryota; kingdom Metazoa; phylum Chordata; class Mammalia; order Rodentia; family Erethizontidae; genus Erethizon; species Erethizon dorsatum. The sequence continues at coordinate 127,346,288 of CM051826.1, read as the reverse complement.
ATAAAAGAGAAGAAGCTGAGAAATTGGATCATATCACAGGTAAAACATTTATTCTGTGAAAGATTCTGCTAAGAGAATGAAAAGACAGACTATGGATTGGGAAAAAAATCTTTGCAAATAACGTGAAAATAATTTAAATGTAAACTATGAAAAAATTCTGTCACAGCTCATTATTTAAAAAAACAAATTTGAAAATGAATAAATGATAGAAATGGACATTTCACTGGAAAGAATATACAGACAGCAAATAAGAACATGAAAAGACATTACATATCACTAGCCATTACAGAAATGATAGTAGGGCCGGTGTGATGGCTCAGTGACATAATCGCCTGCCTGGCAAGTGCGAGGGCCCGAGTTCAACTCGGAACCCACATATGAGAAAAGGGCCGGTGATATCGCTCGGCAGCACGGGCACCTGCTGGCGTGCGAGGTCCTGAGGTCGACCCCCGGTACCCACAAAAAAAAAAGAAATGAAAGTAAAAAATCAAATGCAAATTAAATTAGGTGTCATTGCATATGTCTACAAGAATGATTAACATTTAAAACATGACTGCACCAAACTCAGAGGAGGATAGGGGAAAACCTGGAAGCTCATGCATTGGCAGGAGTACTTTTATACATAATTTTATTATGGAGTGAATTGTGTCTGTAACTAAAAGTTCATGTATCAAAGCCCTAATTTCCAATGTAACTATATGTGGAGATAGGGTCCATGCATAATCACAGTCAAATCAGAGCACACAAGTGAGTACTTGGCCTGATAGCACTAGTGCCCTTTTAGGAGGAGGGAGACACTAGACCTCACTCTATCTTCAAAGTTGCAGTGGAAAGACCAAAGTGAGGTCACAGACACAAGGGTGACATCTGGGAGGCAGGAAAAGACCTCACCAAAACCCAACCTGTGGCACTTTAATATTGAACTTTTGGCTTCAGTAACTACAGTAATATAAAATCTGGTGCTTAGTAAAGCCAGCCAGTCTGTGGCATCTTCTTATGGCAGTCCCAGTTAACAAACATGTTATCTTGAAGTGGCAGGCAATACCAATTAATCTCACTGTACCAGGTATACAGATCAAGATACAGAAAGGATTCATCCAAAAATGAAAAAAAGCAAAACAAACAAAACATGTTTCAATCAAAGTGATGATAGATAGCCAGATATTCAACCTTTTAATTTGGTGGTGCAATGCAATTTCCACATTACATTTTTGTATTCTGAAAATGTAAGCAATTTTTAAAAGATATAAATATAATAGAATCATATTTGGATAAATGCTATAAAGAAGACACATATGCATTCTCTTGCCCCTAATTAATTCTAGTCTACAGTGATTTTATTCCTAGGGATAAGAAAATCACTGTATATCACAAACTAGGACTTGGGTTAACTTACATTAAGGAAATATGTAAGGAGAAATATTAAGTGGGGAGTTCCACAAGTGAATCCCAGTTCAGAAATATTCATTCAATTACCAAAAAAAAAAAAACAATGATGTATGTGTCAGTTGTATGGGACAGGTCTTAAATAATTCTCCTAAAGATTAGAACATGATAATAGAAGCATTTTACAAAATTTAAAGATATTTTAATAAAGGTCAAGAATTAGAAAAATTTGACTCAAAAGTATTACATAGGGTGGGTTTAGATAATACTTATATTATTTTAGTCCTACATTGTGTGTGCTGTTTATGTATGACATCATCAAGTCATTCTCATGAATCTTTTCATAAACCTTTTCAATGTTACCCTGAAATAAAAGTATTCTCTGGCAGATGGTAAGAAAGGGACAGAGTTATCAAAAGGGGGCATGTTTTCTGTCATAAAAGCCATTGGTGGATGTAGATAAATAGCAGATATGCTTTTATGAAGGGTGAAATTGCAAGGGAATAAGTCATCTTTGAAATATTAACTCCAATCATCTTACTAGGATGAAATTACTAACACAGATCACAAATAAAAATAGAAGACTACAGCACAGGGCCTGCCTGGCAAGCACGAGACCCTGAGTTCGATTCCTGATACCAAAAAAAAAAAAAAAAAAGAAGAAGACCACATACTGTCACCTTAAAAATGTTCCAAACTGTGTTTTATTCACTTTAAGATATATTCCTACAAATAGTACTTTTCAAAACAACTTTACTTTTTTGATATTTTTCTTAACTATTTTGCACTAAATTTTATGAGAGCATACTACAGTGTAGGTGAATTCTCTATTTTCTTTTTATTCCCATGGTTTCTGAAATATTCCATAAAATCATGAAATTTCTCCTTATGAAAATAATACTATTTAAATATTTCTCAATCAAAATGTCACTTCCAGCTTCTTTGGTGAATTTGTAGGAGAGTAAAACATATCACACATTGGTAGAGATATCATTTTTCTCCCACTCAATGACTTTTCATGTGTTCATCTATAATTTATTTAAAGAATTTCATTCTGGCATAAAAAGGATTCATCTGTTCTCTAAGAAGTTGCTGAAGATGCCCATTTAAATCAACAAGTTAGGATTATTCCCCAAAACATGAATCCTAAAATGTGCACGAAACTGTAACACTTAAAATGCTGTTCATTTCATGCTAATTTATTGAATTCTCCATACATATTCTTATTCTTCACAGTTACTTCACATTTGATTTTGACTTAATCTGAAAATCTATCTTTCCAAAACATTGCTGAAGTCAGCATTGTCTTAAAGTAAGTCAACGCATGTCTTTAGTGAGTTTAAATGAAATAAACACACGTTTTAATAACATGAGCTTAATACCAAGAAAAAATAAATTATTCCTATTTCTGAAAGTATACTGAGAAGAAATATCACAGTTGGTTATAGAGAGCCAAATTAGATAGCTTATAAACATCCTGGATTGTAAGAAAGCTAATATAGGGCCGATGAGATGGCTCAGCAGCGTAAGCACCTGCCTGGCAAGCGCAAGGTCCTGAGTTCGACTCCCGGAACCCACATACAGAAAAGGGGCTGGTGATATCGCTCAGCGGCATTGGCGGCTGCTGGCACGCAAGGTCCTGAGGTCAACCCCCAGTACTCACAAAAAAAAAAAAAAAGAAAGCTAATATATTAAGTCATATACTTAGGTTAAACTGGGTGATTTTCTTAAATCTAGTACAGTATCTGTTTTCTTTTTACAATTCTAAAAATAAGCAGCTAACTTTTTTTGACAATTTGTCAGTAGCTCACAAAATATAAATGCTGAGTTATTTGAACAATTTGCCTTTTAACTGTTTCCTTCTATATCTTGTTTACTTATATATTTGTACATATACACAAACTCTGCAAAGTAACATACAGGAATATATAGGTAAAATTATATGCACATAATATTTGTATATATGTGTGTATTGTATATATTACACATAAAGATATATTTAGAAGGATGGATATATCCTCAATTTTATATATAGCTGCTGAGTTATTTCTACTTTTTACTATTATATAAAATATCCTTCAATATTGACTTCAAAAGTAAACACTGATCGTATATGCACTACCCTTTCTAATTATCTACATTCTTCTTTTATATGATCAGCTTACATTTCGAATTTTTAATGGATGAAAACTTTTCTACTACAAAGAACTGTATAATTACCTTTCCATAAATAATTTAATGTTGTAAACAAGGATGGACAGTATATTTTGGAAATCTCAAGAGTTGGTGGAAGTGACTCCTGAGTGGGAGGGAGAGGAACTTCATGAACATTGTCTCCCTTCAAACAATTTTTTAAGTGCTAAAAACTATAAAAACAAGTGGATATATTCGACAGTCAGGGAAAACAGCAAATAGAGTAACATATATCCAAGAATCTCTAAATGATCTCAGTAGGAACAGTGAAAGTTTGTGGAATTTGAGCCAGGATTCATTTCAATTTCTTATTCCCTTCTCAGCTCATTGTGACCACAGCTCTACATTGTTCACTCATGACCAAAGCAACTCCTAGGCTAAGGAGTGAAAGGCTATAAATCCGCACCTTCCAACATCTATTATCCTCAACTCTGAGTTGCAGAAGCTCTGTTTCAACTAACTGGCTAAGAGGATTGTGGTTCTCTTACATGGTCTCCAGCACCTCAGAAGACAGAGTCTGACCTCAAGCAGAGAATACTGAGGACGCTGGATCCCAAGAGCCATTTCCACAGGTTTGTTATGAGGCTGAGATTCCTCATGAAGGAGCAATCTAAGAAGGCCAGAGGGGGCCGGTGAGATGGCTCAGCGGCGTAAGCGCCTGCCTTGCAAGCGCGACAGCCCGAGTTCGACTCCCAGAACCCACGTACAAAAAAGGAGCCGGTGATATCGCTCAGCGGCACGGGCGCCTGCTGGCGCACGAGGTCCTGAGGTCGACCCCCCGGTACCCACAAAAAAAAAAAAAAAAAAAAAAAGAAGGCCAGAAACTATCATCGTGCATCACGAGCCAGCACTCTTGTCAAAGAGCAAAGATGTCACTGAGCAGGTGCAGACTGTTGTTCAAACCTCGTGTACCGTGCTGTGAGAGAGCAGTCCTGTCCAGGTGGCATAAGGAAACTGCCTTTATTTGCAATAATGAATGGGAAGTTCATCACTAGGGGAACTGACACTGGTCTGCTTGCTCTATGATCCAAATAATGAGAAAATGATCCACTAGAACATTAAAACTTAAAAAAAAAAACTGGACAATAAACCTAGTGGGGTCAGCTTCAAAAATCGACAAAACTGCTCAGCAAAGAGGGCATATTTTTCTGGATCCGAATATGGAAAAATTTATGTTCCATGATGTAGTCAGAAACAATAGATCATCTGGTAGCTATTAGGAGAAATTAACAGCTGAGTGTAAAGCTATAGAACAAACCAGCAATAAGTTCAGCAAGGACACTGGGGAAAGACAAAATGGAAGAGACCAAGACTAAAATCCCATTTTCTGATGGTAGGAGATAGTACACACAAGCCCAAGACTATACCAGCTGAGGAATATATGAGGGCACACCCTGGAGCACAAACACATTTTACAAATTTGGTCCACTGAAGTCACTGAATGAATGATCAAATAAAATGACAAATCCCAAGAGGGAGGGTTGGACTGGCATCCAGAGTTGATAAAAATATTATTTAAAATGCCCAGTCCTCAATAATATAGTAAGAGATATTAAAAGAAACAAGAATAATCTATGTTGGGGAAAAAGGCCGTCCATATACATGGCCTTTCTGGAAGCCCATATCTTGTACTTAGCTGAACAAAAGTTGTGAGAACTATTACAACAATGTTCAAAGAGTATATATATATATATATATATATATATATATATAAAACATTAAATTATAAATGGAAAAGTAATTATACAGTTCTTTGTAGTAGAAAAGTTTTCATCCATTAAAAATTCGAAATGTAAGCTGATCATATAAAAGAAGAATGTAGATAATTAGAAAGGGTAGTGCATATACGATCAGTGTTTACTTTTGAAGTCAATATTGAAGGATATTTTATATAATAGTAAAAAGTAGAAATAACTCAGCAGCTATATATAAAATTGAGGATATATCCATCCTTCTAAATATATCTCTATGTGTAATACATACAAAACACACATATATACAAATATTATGTGCATATAATTTTACCTATATATTCCTATATATATATACTCAAGGAAAGCAAGTTGTCACTGACATAAAATAAAGAGTATACATAAACAAATGAAAATTCTAGCAAGGACCAAGTTCGAATGCTGGAGTTGAATGATATATATATCAACAAAAACCAGAAAAATAATTCTCACCAAAAGATTTAAATTATCAGAGGAAAGATTAATGAACACAACAGTTTATAAATACTGATTATTCAACCTGAAAACCAGAAGGGAAAGAAGAATGACCAAAAATGGAGTACAATATCCTACAAATCTTCAGTGTAGTTGAGTAAACATTGTTGCTGATAGGAGCAGTAGAAAGAGAAGAGAGAACATAGGGGTAAAATATATATTTTTGAAAGCTTAATTTTTCCCAAATTTGGTAAAAATTATTATTCTAGAAATGCAAAATCTCAACAACTATAAGTTGAAAAATATAAAGAGATCCATACAGTCTTAGCTACTTTTCTCTCCTTGCTGAAACAAAATATCTGATGACCAAACTAAAGAGGGAAAGGTTTATTTAGCTCACAGTTTGTGGAGGTTTCAGTCCATCTTCAGCTGGCTCCAAGGCAGGGTGGCATGGCAGAGGGGCAATAGTTCATGGCAGTGGAAGACAGCAAAAGCAACAAAAGCAAAAAGAGGGGAGAGCAAACCTCTTTTCCTCCCTTATATTGTAAGCAGGCTACCTGCCCCAGGGCAAGTGTAGCATTCACACCATCTCTGTGCCTTCCACTTACACAGGCTGAGGATGTTTACAAAGTGAGGACCCTGGGCCCCTGCTGAGTGGAGCTAGAAACACTGTAACTCTGTTTCCTGAGGTGAGGGCATGAAAATAAGAGGTCCAGGTTCAACAAGCTGTCTTCAAAAAGTCTCCCCCCGCCCATGAATGCATGAGGCTTTGGGGGGACGTCCAGACACAAACCTTAACACATACATAGACATATCATTGTTAAAATGTTGAGAGATAAAAAAAAAATTGAAAAAACAAAGGAAAAATAAGTGTATAGATGAGGAATGATACATAGGTTATTACGTATAAGATTAACAAATGACTTCTCAAGAACATAAGACATCAGAAAACAGTGTGCTGTGCAGTGGCCTCCACCAAGAATTGATTGATTGATTGATTGATTGATTGATTGATTGTCTTTTTGAGACAGAGTTTCACTCTGCAGTCCAGGCTGGCCTCGAACTCACTTTGTCGCCCAGGCTGGCCTCGAACTCACAGCAATCCTCCTGCCTCAGCCTCCTGAGTGCTGGGATTGTCCACCAAGAATCTGATGTCTCAGAAAAGTATCTTTCACAAGGGGTTCGGCATGTCCACATCAACAATTTCTAAAGAAATTCAAAGTGAACAGTTCCAATTTACAAAGAAAAGAAAAAAAAATTGTTTCGAGGCTGAAAATAAGTAGTTCCAGAGAGTAATTCAATTCTATATGAAAGTAGAGAGTGCTTATTATAGGATAAATTGTGACTGCCCCAAAAATTGTATATTAAAATCCTAAGACCCAGTAGCTCTGAATGTAATCATATTTGAAGATAGGATTTGAAAAGAGTCAATTAGATTAAAAGTAGGCATCAAAGATGGAGTCTAAATTAATATCTCTATTGCCCTAAAAGTGGAGATTCAGAGGGATACTTGCAGAAGAAAGACATGGGAGATTATGGCCATCTATGAGGCAGAACAGATCCTCCCCTCTCCTCCCTCAGAGGCAACCAACTTTGCCAACACCTTGACCTCAGGCTTCTGACTCCCAGAACTGTGAGGAAATGAATTTCTGTTTCATAAGTGATCTAGTTTATACTACTTTCTCACTTGAGCTCAAACAAACATTAATTAGTTCTGACCAAGACAATATGGTCGAAGGGCATTATGTAAGTAATTATGAAATAATACATAATTTCACATTTCCTTCATTGTAATTGATAAAATAAGCAATTAAAAATAATGTGTGTATATTAGGAAAGTACTTTATTGAAAAATCATATCAAAAGAGATGGGAAAATCTGTATCAAAGAAGAAAACTACAGAAATTGGAAATTCAAATCCACAGGAATAAATACAGAATGCTATAAAAGATAAATAAGGAGAATATGATTAACATTCTTAAATATATACTTTCTTAGTGTAGCCTCTTTAAAAGTTATAAAATTATGTAGAGTAACATACAGAAGACGTTGCTGGATTTGTAAGATACAAAGGCATAATATGAATTACAGTAACAGCATAAAGAGGAAAGTATTTCTATATTGCACTGAGGTTAAAAAAATCTAAAGTAGGTTCTAAGTAAGGGTGTACACTGTAAGCCATAAATAAATCACTAAGAAAACTACTCAAAAGATATAGTGAAGGGCCGGTGAGATGGCTCAGCGGCTTAAGCGCCTGCCCAGCAAGTGCAAGGGCCCGAGTTCGACTCCCAGAACCCACATACGAAAAAGGGGCCGGTGATATCGCTCAGTGGCACGGGCGCCTGCTGGCATGCGAGGTCCTGAGGTCGATCCCCCGGTACCCACAAAAAAAAAAAAGATATAGTGAAAAATCATTACAGAAATTAATATGTTACTGTAGACTATTTAATTATGCAGAAGAGGGCGTTAAATGAGGAATTAAGGAATAAAATGAATAATGGACATGTAAAAAAAAAAGGCCAAAGAGGGTAAGTTCAACCAGTGAACACCAGCATTACATGTGAATGGTTTATATATCTAATAAAAATCAAAAATTTCCAGTTGATGAATAAAGAATATTATAACTATATCTTGTATATAAAAAACTACATTTTCAAATATGAAAATTTTTGAATATAAAGTATTGAAAAGTAAAAATATCACAGACACCCTACATAGCAGGAGAAACTTCTGTGCTAAAAATAAGAACAAATCAAAAATTTTAACAGAGAAACATGATAAAGAGAGAATAGGTAGAACTCTTGAAGCTGTAAGTATAGGTAAAGACTTTATGAACCAAACCCCAATCACAAGGGAAATATTACAAAGAATCAACAAATGGGATCTCATCTTATTAAAAAGCTTTTGCACAGAAAAAAGAAACCATCAACAAAGTGAAGAGGCTACCCATGGAGTGGGAAAAAATTTCTGCCAGCTGTTCCTTAAAGATATAATATCTAGAATATATAAAGAACACAAAAACATCAGATTCCCCCAAATTTAAAGACCCAACCCAAAAATGGGCATCTGCAAAGAGCAGATGCTTTTCAGATGAAGAAGTAGAAATGGCAAATAAATATATGAAAAAATGTTCAATATCACTTGTCATTCAAAAGATGCAAATTAAAACAACATGGGGATTCCATCTCCAGAAAGAATGGCTATCATCAAGAAATCAACCAATAACAAATGCTGGAGGGGTTCTGATTAAAAAGGAACCCTTCTCCACTGTTAGTAGGAGTGTAGACTGGTGCAACCAGTGCGGAAATCAGTGTGGATATTCCTCCAAAAACTAGGACTAAAAGTCCCATTTGACCCAGCTATTCCCCTTCTTGGTATCTTCCTGAAAGAATTAAAAGCATCATACCATAGCTATATATATGCACCCATGTTTATAGCAGCACAGTCTGTAATAGCTAAATCTTGGAAACAGCCTAAATGCCCATAACCGATGAATGGATAAAGAAGATACAGCTTTTTTACACAATGGAGTACTACTCTACCAGAAAGAAGGATAAGCTTCAGACATTTCTGACTAAATGGATGCATATTGAGACCATACACTTCAGTAAAATAAATAGGTCATACATGTTTAAATACTGCATTGTTTCTCTGTTGTGAGAAACCAAAAGTATAAATAAGGGCCAAAATGTATAATACATATTGTGAAATAGGAAGAAAATGTTCAGATGGGAAGGGGAACTAGTGAGGGTGCAGGAGGAAGGAAGGAAAAAAATCAAGAAAAGAAAGAAAAAATGGAAATAAAACTTTTGTAAATAAAGAGTGGAAAAGGGGTTGAAGGGAGGGTAGGGGAATGGGAAAAAAAGAAGAATCAAGATATATCACATACAGGTACAAATTCCTTATGATGAATGTGATCATTATGTTTAACCAAAAGTGTACCAACAATTTTCATTAAAAAATTAAATAAAAAAGCTTTTTAGCCATTTATGCATATAATAACTATGTGAATTTTAATTTTTCAATTCTATGTAAAAATAATGCAAGAACAAATCGAATAAGAGAGACTGATAAAGGACTACAACTGTTATTCTTACCACCTAGACTTATTTTTTGCACTAAAAATAACATATATATATATATATATATCATATATATGAACCTATATAAATTTCATGCTAATAAAAATCATTTTTTGTGCATTAAAAATTTAAACAGTACAAAGAAAATATTTAAAAATAAAAATGTAAATTATTAAGAAATCTGACAAATACAAACACACAGGCATCTAACAACAGATATCCTCAATAAAGAAAACAATAATTGGAATTCCTAAAGATAAAAATAAACAAGTCAACTACAATAATTGGAGATTTAATATCTTATTTTAATAATGAACACAATAATCAGGTAGAAGATGTACTGAAGTATAAAATATTTGAAAAATTACAAAATAATTAGGCACAATAAGCTTATAGAAAAAGGACAGAATCTACTATTTTTCAATTAGTTTGAGCTCATGTGGATTGTTCCCAAGGATACACCATATGGTATGCTATAAAATAAATCACAGAATTTTAAAGGGATTGAAATCATTCAAAGTATGTTTGTGAGCAAAGTGGAATGAAATTAGAAAAGAAAAACAAATAGAAAATTGAGAAAATCTCAAATATATGGAAATTCAATACCCCCCTTCATCACATGTGTATCATGAGGGGATAAGAAAATATTTTGAGATAAGTGAAAACAAAAGGGCAAAATAAAAAAGTTATGGGGTGTTATTAAAGCAGTACTTAGAGGGGAATTAGTTGTGATATTTTATTTTAAAAATGAATAAAGATTCCAAAGAATAGCCTAATATTCCATTTTCAGTAACTAGAACAACAGAGAAAAATCTTAGATAGTCTGATAAACAAAACAACAACAAAAAAGGCCAGATCAATAAGGTACCTCCTAAGTAAAAAAATCAGAAAATCAACTCTTTCACAGTAATACACACACACCTAAGAATCAACCTAACCAGAGAAGTGAAGGAAGGACGTCTACAATGAAAACTACAGAACCCTTAGGAAATTTTACTGAAGAAGACACTAGAAGATGGATAGACTTCCAATATTTATAGATCAGCCGGATTACTATTGCTAATATGGCTCTATTGCCAAAACAATCTACAGTGTTAATGTAATCACCTTCAAAATACCAATGATATTCTTCAAAGGACTAGAAAAAATACTGAATTCGTATGGAAGTACGTAATACTCAACATAGCCAAAGCAATTCTGAACCAAAGAAAGAGAAATCCTGGAAGCATCACCGTACTCAATTTCAAAACCTACTACGCAGCCATTGTAGCAAAACCAACATGGAACTGGTATAAAAACAGAAAAGTGGATCAACAGAATTGAACAGAGGACACAGAAATGTTCTTGTGCAACTACACCCATCCTACTTTTAACAAAGGGGCCAGAAACATAACAAGTAGCCCTGGAACAGTAGATATTCAAAAGTAGAAGATTGAAACAAGGACCCTGTATCTCTCAGTCTGTATATAAATCACTTCAAATTTGACACAGCTGTACCTCTTCTAGGTATCTTCTCAAACAGCTAAAGATTTCATACTACAGTGATACGTGCATACCCATGTTCGTAGCAACACAATTCCTAATAGCTAAATTATGGGCACAGCCTGTATTCCCTGTTACAGATGAATGGATAAAGAAAATTTTGTATATACATATCATATATACATAGATATGAGAGTGATATATATGTATGGGATAGAGAGAGAGTTTTCCCACCTCAAATGACTTCATAGGTAACTGACATGCTAAAGTAGGCTAAATTAAAGGATATTACTGAGATGGAGAGAGAGGAATAACCTCCTACAAACCCGAAAATTGCTGAAGAAGGGTTTTGGTAGATTTTAAGACCATATGTAAGAGAGTAAAAACAAAAGACAGAAAAGAAATATTTAGGTTGATACTATCAATGTGACACCATTTCCCTACTGGTAATAACTACGGAGATTTGAGTGTGTAAGTTAGTTATTACCATAGAACATAGTTATTTAGTTATTACCATAGAACAAACTACTCAAATGCTTATATTCTGAGGTCAGTCAATGTGTTTAGCTCACAAGTAAGTCAGTTGGTTGTGCTGTTATTCTTTATCAGAGAATTCAAATATCCTTTCCTGGACTTTCTCATTAGTTTGTAGGCAGCCTTGATGTTGGCTGCTGCTGGGATGATTTCAGATGCTTCCACATATCCTTGGTGACTGGATGGATGACTATCTTATTTTTTTTTTGTGTGGGTACCGGGGGGTCGACCTCAGGACCTCGCACGCCAGCAGGCGCCCGTGCCGCCGAGCGATATCACCGGCCCCTTTTTCGTATGTGGGTTCCGGGAGTCGAACTCGGGCCCTCGCGCTTGCCGGGCAGGCACTTAAGCCACTGAGCCATCTCACCGGCCCTGGATGACTATCTTATGATGCATCTTTTTTTTTTTTTTTGTGGGTACCAGGGGTCGACCTCAGGACCTTGCGTGCCAGCAGGCACCCGTGCCACTGAGCGATATCACCGGCCCTTTTTTTCGTATGTGGGTTCCCAGGAGTTGAGCTTGGGTCCTCGCGCTTGCCAGGCAGGCGCTTACGCCGCTGAGCCATCTCACCGGCCCCTTATGATGCATCTTGATCCTCTGCCATTTGGCCTTTCTTCCCCCATTAGCTTTGCTCTGAATGTTTACCTGATGATTTCTAGTTTCCCAGAGTAACAGAAAAAGCTAAGATATACTGCACAACCATTTATAAAGCCTCTGCTTGCATAACACTTGGAAATGTCTTATTAATCATGCTACTTCAAAAATGTAAATTTGCTTACATTTTATTTTGAGATTGTTTTCTCCTCAAATTATAGTCTACAGACACTAGCAAGGATACCTCTGTCCATGATACAAAAGAAGAATGTCAGCTTTCATCCAGATGCAAGAAGTCTGAATAGGTATTTTAACAAGATTTTATGTGATTCAGGTATACAGTTGAGTGTGAAAAGCATCACCTAAACCATATTCTAATAGAAAGTGTTTTTCATTTAAAGCTTTCTCACTTGCATTTAATGTTAAAACAATAAATGTTACAATCATTTGTTTTAGAACAGGCATGAATATGCAATACAGGGAGGGGGAAAATCTTAGCATGAAATTTCAAAACATAATAAACTACTACAAATTTAAAACTTTGATATAGGAATTTTCATTTCAAGTGATACATACATAATTTAGTATGTATTAATGCCTAGTTGGATAATTTAACATTCAAAATATGCATTTAAGAAAACATTACGAAGCTATTTTATTTTACGTTATACATTTTTTATGAGGACTTGTTTTTTTATTTTTTGCTGACATACTGGGAGGCAAAACAAAATTGACACTATACAAAATAACTTCATGAAATATTCACATCATATTTTATCAGATTTACAGCATTTGTTATAAATGTTTAAAGCATTAATTGATTTGTCAAGTTAAGTGCATTTGATTACTGAAAGATTTTTATCTATTTATTTTTCCATCTATCACTTTTGTGAGAGCAGTTTTAAATTACTGCTCATATAAACCATTTTAATTATTTTTATCCTGTTCCTTCTTATCTGATCTCAACTTCCATTGCCCTCTTTATCTCCATTTGCTGGATTTCTTCATTACTGGACCACACACTAAGGGGCTATCTCTATATAATTTGAATTTCTATTCAGAGTGCTTTTACAGTCCTCCGAGTCACATTCTTCTTCACTTTGAGCGTTCTACCTCCAGATGAAGTCCTTCATTACCAAACTCATTTATCCCTATTTAATATCCCTAACAAGTGCTCTGCCTGCCTCTTCCTCATTGGAATAGCTCCTTAATGCATATCTCACCTTAACATGTCTATATAACACTGAAAGATTTTGTTCTTATCTCATTCTCAACCCTGTTATAAGACACAAAGAGGGCTACTTAAATATGAATGAAATGGGTACATATTTTAGTATCAGGTGTATTTTTAGTATTTTCTATTTTCAGTATCCAGAGCTATGCATTAATTAACAATTAATAGAGCATGCACGCAGTTACACAATACAGACCTCAAAAGCCTTATTGATGTTGATGTACCTCCTGAATAAAATAGGAATTTATTTATCTGGCTTTCAGACTTCTCATGATCTAGTTAATGCCAACTTTTACAATTTCATGTCTTCACTTTCTTTGCATTCTTTCCGAAGTATCTCACCTGCTGTTTTCTCTAATTTTCTTTCTTGTCTTTATAACTTACCCACTTTATTTCTTTGCAACAATTTCTATATGTACCCATGTCTTTGTCCCTCTTACCTTCTTCAGTTCTAATCCATTATTAATTTTAGCAGAAGCTTGGAGATTCATCTTTTAATCAACATATGTACATACATTCTAAATCTACCAGTGGATGGCAGTTCCAATGTTTTGATAAATTCTCTTATTCTCCACTGCTAGTCTTCTTTTGCTTCCTTTTGAAGCACTGTGCTCAAACAGCTTTGGCAAGTTTCTAGTATTTTAGAATCCCTGGATGTCTTCATTTTTGTGTGCTTGCCATCTGATTTACCATCGAGTATCTTTTTTCATTAATCTTTCTTATAGCACACATCTTCTGACAATAAACTTCCTCCACTTTAGTTTGGCAAATAAACTTTTTCTTCTTTCGCTTTGCAGGGCATTTCTGCACAGTGTAATTTGGGGCCGGAACATTTTTTCTTGTGCTATTTTAAAGAAATTACAGCATTGCCTTCTGTCGTATACAGTTTCAGATGGTAAACATGTTATATCTCTTATCTATGCTTTTCAATATGTAATTTATAGAAATAATTTTTTCCATATATAATTTATAGAAATTACTTTTTCCATCAGTGCTTCTCTATACCTTTGTGCAGCAATTCATGTATGCTATATGTGGGTAGTGGGTGGGGTGTGTGTGTGTGTGTGTGTGTGTATGCACTCGTGTGCATGAGTTCATCTTACTTGGGCTTCACTGTGATTCTGTGACCTGAAGTTTGATGTGTTCTTCATTATTTTTTTGGACAATTTTCAGCCATTATATATTGAAGTCTTTATCAATTAATAATGTCTTCTACAGAAACAGAAATGATAGAAAATATATGTGTAATGATGCAGGGGAATTTGTGAGGTAGGCCTACAGGATCAGAGGCAGGAGAGTCCACAGCGATTGTGCGTATGCTGGAGAGCTGCAGGACCCAACAGTTGCTCAGGCCGAGAAGGCGGAACCATCAGAGCTACAGAGATTATTAATGCAGCACTAGGAGATCCGGAAGCCCCCTGAAGAGTCGCTAGTACGAGTTCGAATTGGAAGGCTGAAGAAACTGGAGTCTGACGTCCACAGAAGTAGCAGGAGAGGCTTCCTCTTAAGCAGAGCAGAGCTCTTCACAATGCAGGTCGGCTTCCTTGTTGTTCGATTCCACCCACACTGGGCTGGGGTCTTCCTCCTACAGCTTGCTGGCCTGCGTTAACCACCCACGGACACAGCCAGAACTGCGCTGTACCGTCTGCTCCTGTTCCCTAATCCAGCCAAGTTGCCATATCTTGATTAATGGTCACAAAATCTTTCTCTTTCCTAATTTTCTCTCTCTCTTCTGTGATTGTAATCCCATATTTGTTCAAATGTCTTTTATTTCCCTTTTTTGCTATTTAGTTGTCCCAGAGCTTTGGAATGTCTCATTTTGTGTTTTTGTGCATTCTTTCTCCATGTAGTTCAGTACGGGTAATTATTAAGGACTTATCTTCAAGTTCCCTGCTTCTTTCTTCAACTGTAATGAGTGCACTTATGAGTCTTTCAAAATATTTCTTTATATTTTTATCGTAACTTTAATGTCTAGCATGTTTATTTGACTTTGATTTTTTCTGAATCTCTCAAAAATTTCCATCAAATAATTATTATTTTCCATCAAATAATTAATATCTTTTCCACAAGAGCCTTTAACATACTGATAACAGTTATTTAAAAGTATTTCACAGGTCCAACATCTGAATCCATGTATAAGTCTGGTTTCATTATTTGCTTTGTATCTTGAAAAGGGGTTGAAGTTTCATGTACATTTTCATGTTTCTTATAATTTTATATTGAATGCTGAACATTGAATTCTGGATACAAAACAGCAGAAACTCTCCGAGGAAAAGAACATTCACTTTGAACAAGGTGTGCTTGTTTTCTGGTTGATGGATATTAGGTGGATTAAGGCCACTCTAGTCCAGATCTGAGCTGGGTTAATGGTTTTGTTACTATGATTTCCCCAGTGCAACACTTTCAAAACACTTTTACAGTTACATTCTGTGGTTAAAGATGCTACAATAGTATTTTAAAAATTAATATTCATGTCCCTACCTTAGTATTCAGTGTATCATTTTCATTTATGTCCCAAAGTCAGTCTCTGCCCATGATTGTAACACTCCCTACCCAGTGCTAGAATAATCTCACTTTTGAAGGTGTTGTTGATGTTTAACTGTAGGGACACAGCTGGAGGTTTCTGTCAACATTTCCATCCTTCTTTTTAGGTAGCGTCTGTTACCTTTCCAAATTCTTACTCCAGATCCAAATCAAATATAAAATTCCACATTAAGTTTTATTCTTTCTTTCACCTGAATGTCTACATTCCCTCTTGTGAATCTCATAAAACTTCATTTATTCTCTTATTGGAGAATTCCATATTTTATTATGTAATTAATAAATTCTATCTTTTCTATAAGATATGGAAATGTAAGGCATTATAATTGTGTCCTACACACTTTAAAATTCCAAAAGTTTTAAAATGCAACAAGTTATTCAGAAATGTCCAGGAATGAAAAATTTTAATTACCAAATGCATGATGCATATTTGGGGATTTGCATGCAGAACTTGGCATCAGTAGTTTATATGTTAAAATATTAATTCTAAAATGAATAGGTTCATAGCTAGAAGAGAGTTGGACATTGAGTCATAAATTGCCTCCATAATTTATTGGTTTCATATTTCAGGCTCATTATTTTATTAAATTAAAACTTCAGGGTCACTGAAAGTAGTAGCGTTTCTAATTTTTTTAAAAGGTATAGTCTCATAAGTTTCTGCTGACTCCACAATACTAATATAAATTATTTCCTTACAGAAAACCCTGTCAACAACAACAAAAAAGTGTAGAATGACAAAATGTAGAAATTAGACGGATGTTGGAGAGGAATTGGAGCTTTCATAATCATAAGAGTTAAACACTTCCATTATGGACTAATGCCAGGAGTGTATGTAATATATTACAAATTATATGTACTCTCTTTGTTCCTTCCAGTTAGCATTTTTATGCTATGCCATTGTCTGTAATATACAAAAGTTAACTCTTGTCAGTAAAGAAAATTTTGAAATTTGCAAATCCTGCCAATCTTTCTTCCATAATCAACTTTAAAACTCTTCCTTCTTATACAAATGATAAGAACCTTTTCTATGCTTTATGTTATTTTATGTTTGAAAAGCTGTAAATATTCTGCATTGAGAAATTGACAGAAATATGCTATGTTCAGAACATTTTCAGCATGAAAATACAAAATTAATCATAAAATAACAACCAAAATACTTGAAGCAGCATTTATAGAACATATCAAAATATTTTTTAATTTATTTTATTGGGGAAGTAAGTGTATTTCTGGGAAATAAAATGAATAAACCTAATAAAATATTGGCATGCCTACTATTTGAATTAAAATGTCAGTGATTTCTTATTTACTATGAAGACACATAGAAAAACCCAACTTTTCTGTGAATTCACCTAGGCAAACATTAAAAAAATTTAAAAAATACACTATAAATTATAGACATATTAGAGTATATAACACCATTTGACTGTAGCTAAATGGAGTGACTTACTTCCAGTAAATTATTAATATGAAACTTATTTCCAGAAGAATTGAACACATACACATACATGCACAGACAAAATTCCTTTTCCCTTTCTCACTTTTAATATATGTACTATAGGGCTGGTGAGATAGCTCAGCGGCATAAGCGCCTGCTGGCAAGCGCGAGGTCCTGAGTTCAACTCCTGGAACCCACATTAAAAAAAAAAGATATGTACTATAATTCCTGGAATTTACCTATGTGGAAAGAGATTATTGTTGAATAGACAACAAGCACCACATTAAAGTCCATTTCTGTCTGTCTGTCTGTCTGTCTGTCTATTCTTAGTTTTAAAGTGTCTTGCTCACAAATCATTCCTGCCTATTCCTTTCTGTTCAAGATGGATCTTGTTAAAAATGTTTCTGGTAGTCTAAAATATCTCGTCATGCCTTTATTCAGGGCCTTGCCTCACGTAGATTAGATGGCCTTTTTGTGTATAACAGCATAGTAGTGAGCATGAGTGTTCTCTAGATGCAGCAGCAGTTGGTGAAATACATAATCGGCTTTTTTTGCAGTTATAATTCTTTGGCATTTCTGCCCTGATGAAATGGTCCAACTAATTTATGAATAGGCAGTTTGCCACTCGGACAGATGGCTCTCACTGTAGCCCGGAGACCACGTACAGGCCAAAAACTGCTGGCGTTGACAGGATTTTCAGATATAAAAAAATCAAATGTCTGTCAGTCTCTTAAGATGTGCATCCGTAATCCAGTATTCATTGGACTACGTCCTAATACAATTTTTTCATTCCTATAAGAAGTGATTATAAAAGAAACATTTTAATGAAAAAAAATCTCTGCGCTTCCTGTTCCAAACAAAAAAACAAAATTTTATTTTTGAAGGTAATACATTTAAAAACAAGTGAAAATCTAGTCCACAACTTTTACACTACATGCCAAAGCTCCCATTAAAATAATGGTATTTATCCCTTAAACCAAAAAAAGTATCATAACCTTAGTAATTATTCATTATGATAGCATCTATACTTCATGAATATAAAGCACCAAGTTAGATTAGTTCTTAGCAATATTGATTTTGTTACATAATAAATTTTAATAATCAGACACTCAGAAATCAGTTTTTTTCTCTTAATTTTTGAGACAGTCTCTAGTAAGTACAGAAAGTAAACATTGATAGAATTAGTAAACAGATTGGTTATCAATTTTAAATTGAAGTCCTTTGTCAGAGGAACAAATGACTAAAACTTTTTGCCACTCTGTGGGTTGATATAAGGAATTGAAAAAAATCAGACCTCCAAAATTGAAAGACCCAGTCCAAAAATGGGCATCTAAGATGAACTACACACTTCTCAGATGAAGAAATACAAATGACAAATAAATGTATGAAAAAAATGTTCAACATCACTCATCATTTGAGAGATACACTGAGATTCCATCTCACTCCACAAAGAATGGCTATTGTCAAGAAATCAACCAATCAGAAATGTGGAGGAGCTGTGTGGAAAAAGTAATCCTCCATTGTTGGTAGGAGTGTAGACTGGTGCAACTGCTGTGGAAATCAGTGTGGAGATACCTCAAAAAACTAGGATTAGAGGTGCCATTTGACCCAGCTATTCCCCTTCTGGGTATTTTCCCAAAATTAAAAACATCATACCATGGTGATATATGTGCACCCATGTTTATGGCAGCACAATTTGTAATAGCTAAATCTTGGAAACAACTCAAATGCCCATTAAATGAGGAATGGATAAAAAAGATTTTTTAAAATACAATGGAGTACTATCAGCCATAAAGGAGGACAAACTTCAGACATTTCTAGGTAAGTGGATGCAATTTGAGACCATATTCTTAAGTGAAATAAATCGGACTCACATGTGTAAATATTGCTTTGTCTCCCTGGTGTGAGGATTGGAAAGAGTAAATAAGGACAAAATTGTACAGTAGATATTGTGAAACGGGAAGAAATTGTTCAAAAGGAAAGAGGAACTAGGGAAGGGGAAGAGGGAAACAAAGGAAGGGAAAAGGGAAAAATGATAAAAAGGATAAAATGGAAACAAAGCTTTGTAAATAGGGAGGGGAAGAGGGGTTGAAGGGAGTGGAGGGGATTGAGAAAAAAAGAGGAATTAAAGTATGTCATGTACAGATACAAATTCCCTGTGATTAATACGATCATTACGTGTACCTAAAATGTACCAATAAACTTAATTTAAAAAATTTGTCAAGCTAAACCAACTATATCACACATTGATGCTATTATCAGTTAATAGCTCATTTAAATGATATTGCTTTAAATGCTTTAAATTGTGTTATTGGTACATTATACACAGGTCTTATCTAGCACATTTTTATATAAAACAGGTCCATTTTCTAAAACTATCTCTGCTATGATGACTACCATGACTAAAGGCAATGGATAAAAACTGTTTTCATTGTAGGGATTTTCTTTAATAAAGTTTTTTATATGACTTTAGAGTCAATTTAAGAAATATGACTTAAGGTGCAGAGAATAAGCTATGCCATCTAAATATTACTTTACCTATGTCCTAAATATACTTGCCAAGTCATTTGGTACCACTTAAAGAGTTATATTCTTTTGGACTGGAAAATACTTTTTTGAAGAGGAAAATATTTTTTAAAGACAACAGGGATTAAGGATATGAGGTAGACTTCACTTAACGTATACATTAAATAGTTATTTGCATTTTCACCATTAGCTAAACAAAATAACAAGGACTGAAAAATAGCAAGTTTTGAAGTCAAATGTCAAAATTATCAACACAAGCTTTCAGATTTAGAAAAATCACATGGAAAGAGCAGATATAAATATAGAATTTATTCATGAATAACCTTGGAGCTTTTCTGCAACTAATATAAAGATGTGTGACCAGTTGGTTAATGATTTACAGATATTCTTATATTACTCCTGTGTGCTGACCTCTGTGTGAGAGGAAAATAATGAAATATAGGTTAGTCATTACAGGGTTGACATTAAATTTGTGAGAGAGAGCACATATTAAAATAATGATGAACAAAGAGGAAAAGAAGTGAAAGAGGTATAGTAAGAGTTCAATAAGGTCATATTAAGTAAAATATAATATAAATTAGTACTCAAAAATAGGAAGAAATTCAAACACCCAAAAATAAGGTGTTGAAAATGAAGATTTACAACTGGTGGTTTCTAAAGTTATTTCATGGGAATGAAACCTATAAAATTCTTATTTGCAAAACCAGACATTCTGAGAATATCTTTATGTTGCCATTTTCTTTTGAATTATAAAATTTTTGATCACGCCTCAGAGTACAACTATATAATTTAGAACTATCAATGATCTCAATTTTCTTATAATATCTATTCCTCATGATCATTTAGAATCATGACATTCAGATATTAAACTGTGGGTATTTATATGCATTTATTAGATGATGAAATCAATTTCAAACATATTGAATGTTTTTTCAAGGAACAGCAGGCAACAACTAATACTTTTGAAGTTAAGAATTAAGAAATTATCATTTTAACCAATTTAAAGAGATTTTGATTTTATAGCACTGGAAGTACATAGGGTAAGGCTAAAACCTCAAGTTTCTACTTAAATAGTTGACCAATAAATTCTTTATTCTTGGTTCATCTTGCTCAACTACTATTCATTAAGAAAATACTGGAAAACAAACTTTTAATAAATTTAAATTTTATTTTAATAATTTTAAGTTTTAATAAACAAAATTTTAGTATATCTAAATTATAAATTCAGAAAATAAAATAGAAATACAGTCTTAGCAATCAGTATAAGCACAATCTTCAAATAAGTAAAAACAAACAAGTTGACATCCGTATTACGATAAAATGCTGATAAACTAACTGATGGTTTTCAGTGGAACCATTAGTCTTTAGAATTAACAAAAATGTATCTACTGAGGAAGCATCATAACTCTTAAAATGATAGAAAGATGTATTAAAGATGGATTTAAAAAAAGTAAACATGTTGGCTGATGAAAAGAAAATAAACCTAACAAAGTTTTACTAGCTATCAAACACTCTGTGTTACAGAGTGAAAAAGAATGAAATATAAAGGATCATTCTTTGGACTTAGTTATTTTTGCCAGTTTTAGAAAAGAAAAATCAGACCGTCTCAAGGACAACTGAGAGATTTCTTTCAAAAGCTGAAGTTAGGGCCAGTGAGATGGCTCAGCAGCATAAGCGCCTGCCTGGCCAGTGTGAGGTACTGAGTTCGACTCCCGGAACCCACATACGAAAAAAGGGCCGGTGATATCGCTCAGCAGCATGGGCTCCTGCTGGCACGCGAGGTCCTGAGGTTGACCCCCGGTACCCACAAAAAAAAAAACGTTGAAGTTAGATCTAGCAGCTTCCAGTGTCAGGTTGAGGTTGCCAAGTTCAAAGAGGCAGGAGATCAAGGAGCCCAGTTCTAGCCAACAGGGAGCTGAGTTCAAGCTGGCAGGAAACACACAGAGTGTTACAAGAAAAACAAATTGGGTTCCCGTTTCACAGCCAGAAACCAGCCAGAACTGCAGTGGATCTAAAAGTGCAAGCTTGATGGGATTATTTACTACCCTGACACAAAGCTACAGCTGGCTTGCTGGAATTAATCAACATGGATCTGGACTCTATCTGCCCACATTGTTTACCAGTGACAGCAGAGACACACCTGGAAGTGGACATTTTTTTTTTCTTATTTATCCTCCAGGATTGCTTCTAATCTCTTCCTCTTCTATTTCTCATTTTTTCCCCCTAACTCCTTTTAAATTTTCTCCCCTGAGGGTAAAATTGCCACACCAAGCACTTATTTACAGATTTTGTTATATAGACACAGATCTAGTTCATACAGTTAAAAGTGGTAAATTAATAATTACCACAGTTTGTCACTTTCTAGGCTGTGTTTGATTCTATTGTTATTGTTGATGTACTACTTTAACCAAGGTGACATAATTGTTATAATCAGTTGTTTTTCCTGATATGCCAAGACTGAGATTGCCTAAGGGTCATAAACTACACTATAGGCCATTGCCAAAGAACCAAGGGCCAAGTATGCAGCAATTTCTCATCCCCAATAAATTCAAGAGGTAGGATCTTGAAAAGACTCAAAACCCAAAAGTCAGTTACACCTGGAAGACATCTCAGAGAAGTAATCATTTCCAAAAGGTTCTAAATATAGCAATAAAGCTACTTGCCATAAGCAATTTACAAGCATCAGCACAGGTTTATACTGAAAAAAAAAGAAAAGAGAGAAGACACTTAACTAAGATGTACCCCCAGACTTCCAGCTCACCAAAGGCAAACTCAGGGGGCCATGAGGTGGAACAAGTGAAAAACCACCCACCTGGCCTCTCTGAAGTGGTAACAACAAAGCAAATAAATGAGGCTCTAGAAAAAATCAAATCAGAAATAATTTCTCAAATAACTACAGAAATAGTAATCACAATGAAAGATATGTTTAGTGACTGCAGAGCAGATGCAGATAAAAAGAATTGAGGAGGTAAGGAAAATGATAGAAACCATGAATGCCCAACATAGGAAAGAAATGGAATCCATGAGACAGATTCAAACAGTTATCCTGGAGATTCAAAATCCAATTGAAAGTACACACAGCAGAATGAGTCAATGTGAGGACAGAATATCAGACACAGAAAACAAGATTGGCATTAGCAATCATAGAAACAAAGATTTCTTAAATATAGCAATGGATGACCAAAAAATCAATCTAACAGCTGCTAGATGGTGCAAAGAAGGATAACATAAGACTCAGTGGAGTCAATGGAAAAGCAGGAGATAAGGCAAATTACAAAAAAATCTGTTCACAGAAGTAATGGAAGAAAATTTCTCAAGCAGAGAAAAACAATTTGACATAAAGATAAGTGAGGCCTATAGAACACCAATTAGCTATGATAAAAAAACTATAACAAGACATATAATAATCAAGATTCCAGAATTCAACAGAAGAACAGATTATTGAAAGCTCTTAGAAAAAAGAAACAAATCACCTAAAAAGGGAAGCCCATCAGAATCACAGCAGACTTCTTAAGACAAACCCTTTAATCAAGGAGAACTTGGAGTGAAGTATTTCAAGCACTAAAAGAAAATAACTTCCAACCCAGATTGATGTAACCCACAAAACTATCTTTCACAACTGAAGGAAAAATAAGGTATTTCTATGACAAAAAACACCTGAGGAAACTCATGACCACCAAACCAGAACTCCAAAATATTCTGAAGGACATTCTAGAAGGAGATAACAAGGACTACAATTCCATGGAACCCATCAGAATGAATCCACCAGGCAAAGCAAGCAACTAAACAGAGGGGGGAAAAAGGGAGCCAACAACAGGACAATAATATGACAAGTATGTCAATACATACCAGTTATAACCATCAATGTAAATGGTCTTAATTCACCAATCAAAAGAAACAGACTGGAAGAATAGATCAAGAAGCAAGATTTACCAATATGCTGCATACAACAAACTATGACAGATTTAATTAAAAAAAGATATTCATGGATTGAGAGTCAAATGATAGAAAACAATAATCCATGTCACAGGAACCTGAATAAAAGTAGATGTAGCTATTTTATTTGCAGACAAACTGCATTTCAAGTCAAGACAGATTAAGGGAGGCAAAGAAGGGCACTATACCTTTGTAAAGGGAACAATCCAAGAGGAAGAGATAACAATCATAAATATATGTGCAACAAATACCTGTGCACCCAAGTATATAAAACAAATATTAATACACATGAAAAGTCAAATAAGCATTAATACAATTGTATTGGGGGACCCCTATATCCCACTGTCACAAATGAACAGATCAACTAGATGAAAAGTCAACAAAGAAATACCAGAACTGAACCAAACTTTTGAAAAAATGGACTTAGTAGGTGTCTAACTCCACAGCATCAGAATACACATTCTTCTTAGCTGCACATCGGATTTCCTCAAAAATAGACCACATACTACCTCATAGAACATGCTTAAGTAAGTGCAAAGAAATTGAAATTATCCCATGCTATTATCAGAGCATGGTGAAATGAAATTGGAATTCAATGGCAAAAGAAACCACAAGAACTTCATAAACACATGCAAATTAAACAACACCCTCCTGAACAACCAATGGGTTACAGATGAAATTAAAGAAGTTAGAGAGTTTCTACAATTAAATGATAATGCCAATACAGCATACCATAACTTATAGGATGCAATGAAAGCAGTCCTATGAGGAAAATTTAGAGCAAGGAATTCCTATCTCAGAAAAACAGAGTGAGCTCAAGTAAAACATCTAATGTTGAACTTCAAGCTTCTAGAAAAAGAAGAGCATGTCAAGCCAAAAGCTCATAAGATGGAGGAAATTATAAAGATCAGAACAGAAATAAATGAAATGTCAACAAAGAAAACAATACAAAGAATTAATGAATCAAAGAATATCTTCTTTGAAGGTTAAATAAATTTGACAAACACTTAGCCAACCTTATCAAAAAAGGGAAAGACTCAAATCCATGTAATTAGGAATGAAAAGTGTGAAATCACAACAGATCTGGCAGAAATCCAGAAAATCATCAACATCTACTTTAAGAAACTGTATTCTAATAAGACATAAAACACAGAAGAAATGGACAGATTCCCAGATACATGTGAATTACTGAAGCTGAATCAAGAAGATATAAAAATTCTAAATAAACCAGTGTCAGTCAATGAAGATGTAATTAAAAATATACCAAAAAATAAAAGCCCGGGCCCTGAAGGATTCACTGCTGAATTCGACAAGACATTTAGAGAAGAACTTATGCTGCTACTTCTCAAATTCTTTAATGAACTTAAAGGGAAGCAATCCTCACAAATTCATTGCTGAAAGTAAGCATTAACCTGATACCAAAACCAGAGGATTCAAAAAGGGAAAGGCAGGCCAATATCCCTAAAGAACAGAAATGCAAAAATCCTCAATAAAATACTGGAAAACAGAATGCAGTAAATCAACAAGAAGATTGGACACTATGACAAAGTAGGATGCATCCAGGGATTCGGGGATGGTTCAACATACGCAAATCAATAAATGAAATACACCGTACTAACAGAGCCAAGAACAAGAACCATATGATCATCGCAATAGATGCAGAAAAAGCATTTGACAAAGTCCAACATCCATTCATGATAAAAAAGAAAATACCTACAGAAAATTAGCATAGATGGTCTTTATGTCAATCTGATGAAAGCCATCTATGACAAACCAACATCCAACATCATACTAAAAGGACAAAAACTGAAAATTTTCTCTCTAATATCAGGAACAAGACAAGGATGCCCAGTGTTACCACTCTTAATCAATATAGTTCTGGAGGGCCGGTGAGATGGCTCAGCGGCATAAGCACCTGCCTGGCAAGTGTGAGGTCCTGAGTTTGACTCCTGGTACCCACATACGAGAAAAGGGCTGGTGATATCACTCAGTGGCATGCGCGCTTGCTGGCACGCGAGGTCCTCAGGTCGACCCTTGGTAACCACAAAAAAAAAAAATACAATATAGTTCTGGAAACATTAGCCAGACCCATTAGATAAGAGAAAGAAAAGGAATAAGGATAGGAAAGAAGGAAGTTAAATTACATTATTTGCAGATGACATGATACTCTACATAGAAGACCCCAAAAACTCCACCAAAAGACTTCTAGGATTAATAACAAAATTTGGTAGAATAGCTGGATACAGAGTCAACACTTAAAAAATCAATAGCCTTCCTGTACACAAACAATAAAGTCACCGAGAGAGAAATTAGGGAAACATCTTTCACAATAACATCCCCCCCAAAAAATCCCTAGGAATCAAACTAATGAAAGAAGTAAAAGTCCTTTACTTTGAAAACTACAGTACTCTAAAAAAGGAGATTGAAGAGGATATCAGAAAATGGAAAGATATCCCTTGTTCTTGGGTAGGAAGAACCAACATAGTGAAAATGGCCATACTTCAAAATTGTTATACAGATTTAAAGTAATCCTGATCAAAATACCCATAGCGTATATCACAGAATTAGAGAAAAAAATCCTAAAATTCACTTGGAATCAGAAGAGACTTAGAATAGCAAAATCAGTTCTGGGCAACAAAAGCAAGACCAGAGGCATCACAATCCCTGACTTGATATTACATTACAAAGTGACTTTGATAAAAACAGCATGGTATTGGGCCAGGGATATAGTTCAGTGGCACAAGCACCTGCCTGGCAAGTGCAAGGTCCTGAGTTCGATTCCTGGTAAAAAAAAAAAAAGGCTGGGAGTGTAGTTCAACAATTCAGTGTTTACTTAGCCTTGAGTTTAATCTCTAGTACCAACAGCATGGTATTGGCAAAAAAGATAAAAACCAGATCTAAGGATCAATAGAATAGATTTAAGATGCAGAAACAACTCCAAACATACTCAGACACCTTATCTTTAACAAAGGAGCCAAATACCTTCACTGGAAGAAAGATAACTTCTTCAACAAATGGTGCTAGAAAAATTGGCTTTCCACATGACGAAGATTAAAACTAGATCAATCTGTTTCACCATGCACTAAACTAAAATCAAAATGGATCATATATCTAAATATTAAAGCAGAAAGACTAAATCTGCTGGGAGATAGAATAGGTAGAACTCTTGAAGACGTTTGTGTAGGCAAAGGCTTTATGAACAAAACTTTAGTTGCACAGGAAATATCTCAGAGAATCGACAACTGGGATCTCATCTTATTAAAAAGCTTTTGGGGGCCGGTGAGATGGCTCAGGGGCGTAAGCACCTGCCTGGCAAGTGCGAGGGCCTGAGTTCGACTCCCAGAACCCACATACAAAAAAAGAGCCAGTGATATCACTCAGTGGCACAGGTGCCTGCTGGCACGCGAGGTCCTGAGGTCAACCCCCAGTACCCACAAAAAAAAAAAAAAAAAAGCTTTTGCACAGCAAAATAAATCAACAACAGAGTGGAAAGACAACCCACTGACTAGTAAAAAATTTTTTGTCAGCTCTTTCTCAGACAAAGGACTAATATCTAGAAAATATAAAGAACTCTAAAACATTAGAACCTCCAAATTTAAAGTCCCAATCCAAAAATGGGCATCTGAAATGAATAGACACTTCTTAGATGAAGAAGTAAAAATGGCAAATAAGTATATGAAAAAATGTTCAACATCACTTGTCATTTGACAGATGCAAATTTAAACAACACTGAGATTCCATCTCAATTCACTAAGAATGGCAATTATCAAAAAAACAACCAATAACAAATGCTAGCAGAACTGTGGGGAAATAGGAACTTTTTGCCACTGCTGGTGGGAGTGTAGATTGGTACAAACACTGTGGAAATCAGTGTGGAAATTCTTCCAAAAACTAGGATTAGAGGTTCCATTTGACCCAGCTATTCCCCTCTTGGTATCTTGCCAAAAGAATAAAAAACATTGTACCACAGCAATATATGCACACCCACATTTATAGCGACACAGTCTGCAAAAGCTAAATCTTGGAAACAGCCCAAATGCCCATCAATCAATGAATTGCTAAAGAAGATACAGCTTTTTTACACAATGGAATACTACTCTGCCATAAAGAAGGATAAACTTGAGGCATTTCTAGCTAAATGGATGCATCTTGAAACCATACTCTGAAGTGAAATAAATTGGACACATGTTTAAATACAGCATTGTTTCTCTGTTGTGAGAAACCAAAAGTGTAAATAAGGACCAAAATGTATAATATATATTGGGAAAGGGAAAAAAAAACCTTCAAATGAGAAGAGTACAAGGAAGGGGATAGGGGAAAAAGAAAGATGAGTCAAGCAAAAAATGAGAGCAGGAAAAAATGGAAACAAAGCTTTTGTAAATAAAGAGTGAGAAAAGAGCTGAAGGGAGGGGAGGGGAATGGGAAAAAAAGAAGAATCAAGATATATCATGTACAGATACAAATTCCCTATGATGAATGTAATCATTATGTATATCTAAAAGGTACCAATAAAATTTAAAAAATTAAAAATATAGAAAAAGCACTTCCATATGCTGTAAAAAAGAAAGTGCTTTCATATATAGTAGATGGTGCCAAAATAATAAATAGCATTGGAAAGAAAAAAATACCTGAAGTTAAATCTCAGACTAAAAATCATGCATTTGTATCAAGTATTTTATACAGTAAGTGTAATTAATTTATGTCCTATGATTTCAAGATAAGCTTTTGTCTCCTTTTAGCATAAAATCTTACTTTAATATTTCTATTTCATTAAGCTTTAAGAAATTTTATTATAAAGGAATAGTTTTGCTATATGTTCATTTTTGTTTTTTAATAATAAAATTGTGTGAAGAAAATGACTCAAGGCTTTCTTATTAAAAAATAAAATCGGGAGTGTTACTTTATATATCTGGTATGGAAATATGTAAACTAAAATAGACAATAAAATAAAATCAATAGGTAATAAACTGGGCCTGAGAGTATCTGTATAACTTAAATCTGAAGACCCACCTTCCTATGGAGATCTTACTATAGCGGACATCAACACTCTCAACTTACTTTTCAGCAAAAGGATTTAGAACCCCAGATTGCAGAAGGTATGTAAATCCTCCTCAAAATAATGAAGACCAGGAAGAAATCATTTGATAGTATGTGAGAAAAAAACATAGCCTCAGAGAGAATTATTTTAACACCCAAATGAAAGTGTCATATAATAGTAGATCTTGAAAATACCAGTCAGCCACACATATACTTCCTAAATAAAATGCATTGTCTAAGGTGGAAAGACACAACACTTCGTCACAATTTGTAAGTAGCATGAACAGGGCTTCAGTACGTCCTGTTACTGACATGATAGGATTGAAATTATTATAAGAAACAAGGTTACATCAGAACACAGACAATATTTGCAGATGTAACTCAGTAGTAGAGCACCTGCCTATCACACACAAGGCCTTGGAGTCCATCTCCACCAAAAGTTTATTTCCTACACTCTCCCTGTCCTCTATCACTTGTATTGCTATAACTTACCACTCAGAGAAATGGATCTGAGATGGGTCTAGATTTGAGTGTTGAGGCATTCTCAGTATTTCTGACTTTCTGCTACAGAATATAAGTTCTAATTATCTGAGTCAGGACTTTGTCATGTGGCTTGCTTAGAGAGAGAAGTTCCGTGTGTGTGTGTGTTTGTGTGTGGGTGGGTGTTGTGCTTTTTCATCGGCTGCAGTGAGCCTTCATCTGTAATACAAAGGGGAAAAACTTTCCTATCATTTCCCTGGTAGTTTAAATATTTTCTTGCACAGGGTGATGAGCTGCGTAGGAGGAGATTTCAGGTAGGCTTTATGACTTTCCCATCACAGAGGCTATTACAGTTTCAAAAATCTATGCCATAGGTCCTTGGTTGCTTTTCTAGTCTTTCACCCAGCCTTCAACATCTCTGTTAAATCACCAGGGCCTGGGGATGTGCATGTTGTAATAACTACAAGTGGGTGGAAGTTGTACAATAATAGATAAATAAATTGTTTAAAACAATAAAAAATTATAACATAGGAAACTGGGCAAAACTATGAAAAGCCCCTCAGGGAAAAAGGGTGAAACAGTTAGCTCATATCAGTAGAGTGAAAGTACACTTTGGACCACAATGGGGCCATCACTATCTGCCCCCCAGAATGGTGGAAGATGAATGCTTATCAGAAGACCTATACAAAAACACTCACACAGCATTTTATTATTTACAAAAATTGGAAACCAAGTGATTTTCAAGTGTCTCCCTTTGTGCATACAGATATGTGTGTATATATATGCATGTATACGTATATATGAATGTATACATATATATATTATATATACAAACATATATATACTTTGCAATTTCTGGTAAAAGGCAAAAAATTTAAAAGAGATAACTTTTGGAATATATTTTGAAATTAAAGGTTTAAATTTACATATTGAAATGTCATTTTTCCTTGAAAAAAAACTTCCAGAAGACTCAAAATTGAGAGTTAAAAAGCATGCTATCTATGGATTTCCAGAACCTTGGTATTGGAAATGTGAAACAACTTACCAAGGTAAAGTGTAATCTGGACATTCCTCTAGGGATCAGCTTTCTCCAGAAAGCAGTGCAATGAATCTCCAGAAGATTATCAAGGACAAAAAATAAAAATGCTGGAGAACTTTTCATATTATATTCAGCAAGCTGTGTTCTTTGTTGTTGTTGTTGTTGTTGTTGTTGTCTGGAGTCGAACACAGGGCCTCATGCTTGCCAGGCAGGCATTGTACCACTGAGCTAAACCCCCAGCCCACAACCTGTGTTCTTAAAGCATGAAATGCTTGATGAGGCTTTCTTGCCTAAGTTCAAAATAGCATTACAGTATATTGTTGCTGGTGGAAGTGAAATTTGGCACAAAGGTAATAGAATTTTGGGCATTATGTATCACAATTACAAGCACACTTCTTAATCCCAATTAATTTCTAGAAATAAATCTAATCGTGTATTCTGATACAATCTTAGCTGACAATAAATTCTTCACATTCACATTAGGAAAATATTAAAATAATGCAGATGTTACAGTGGTTCACAGGCTAGCATGTTAATATTTTATGCAATCAGGAATCAGCCTATCTTCTCAGATTTTTTTCAGTTCGATCTAACTTTTTAAACTTAGTGTGATGGTTTCCCCACGATTCAGCTGTATTTCACAGCAAAGAAATCAGCCAAAAATCAAGGGTGGGACATGTTTCACTATGGATATTCTCTGCAAATCACTCTATTCAGTCAAGTACTGCTGCCTGCACTGGCATGTGAATTAATTTCAAAAGAATATTCAACCAAATGTGGGTAAAAAAAAAAAAAAGGCAACTAGCTTTGTGTTATTTCTCTCCCTTTGCTTTTTTTTTTTTTTTTTTTTTTTTGCAATAATTTCAAAATTCTGCCTAATCAGGAAAGGCAAACTTTCTCGATATGACGTCCAGTTTTGTTTCAAGGAGCTTAGGCAACTTAATGGCTTAATTCAAACAGTGACATATAAGGTTGAAGTGCAACCAAGCACACAATGGTACATTAGCTTAGATGGCTTGATAGGAAAAGACATTTTTTAGTTTGGTAGTTAATTCTACTGTAATTAATGCTGGCTTCTTTTCTGTTGCATTTGAATCTTTTAATTCCTTCAATTATACCACTCAAATTCTTATATTCAAAATTGTGTCGAAAACACAAAAAAGATTGATTACCACCAGTGGATAATCAGTGTCTTCCTGTTTGAATGTTATTTCTGAGAACATGATTTAGAATTTATTTGAAATCTCCAGACCAATTCCATATTGTTAAGACAATTAAACTCTCAATAGCTGTTAAAAATCAAAAGCCCTGTGCGGGTGTGATTTAGGTACTAAATATGGTGTCATAATCTCTTTTATCATTGCACACCAGCAAAGTGACACTATCATTAAAAGTAATTCTGTCTACTTGCATTCTTGTTCTAATGACTTTGAAAACTCCTCTGGCAAAAATGTCATGGAGTGGTAAGGAAATCAACTGAAAATTTCCTATGTATCTGAACACAAATACACAGTATTCTCAAGAATATAAGAGAGCTTCCTCTTCTTTGAGGAAAAACTGATTCCTTGGCTATTTTTATGTTATCTTAGGGGTCATTGGTTATTCTACCACATTATATATTGGTTTGAATGTTTATCAGCTTCTTATGCTTATAAGCTCGTTTTCTCTGCCTTACTAGATATGAACGTGTAAGGAGGTAAACGTCATGATTTCAGCAGTGCAGAATACGGAATTATTGAAATTTCTCCCTAATTTTGAAACACCCTTAAGCAAAAGCTACACATACCTCATAAGTAGTCACTGCTACTACTCACATTATATAAAATATTAATAATGGTCTAATGCAATAATTTCTAAAAATAATTTCTATAAATGTTATTATATAATATGTATTAATTATTATAAATATTTCTAATAGCCTACTTCAAAAATGTTACCATAGAAATTCTATTGCCCATGTCGCCTATGCATTAATTAGGCTATTCTCTTAATTTAAATTCCTTTACTCTTTTTTTTCCTCATTAATGTAAAAATATTTGGGAAAATCGTATATTCAAGCTATTTAGGTCTAATTTTTCAATTCATCTACAGAGAATTTGAGCTATTTAAAGTACCTTTAATATGTTCTCTTTTGCTGAAAAACAGAAATGAAAACAACACATTTCGAGTATTGGGGTGAAAGAGACTTTATATATATTGAATAATTCAACAGATGATTACACCTAATACGATTTCATCTAGTCAGGAACATTAGTAATATTTTAGAAAAAAAATGTTTTTTCCCTTTGCCATACTCATTCCCATTTTTGGGTCTTTTTTATTTTATTTTCAAACTATTACTTTATTAAAAGTAATCAACAGTTAAGTTCAATAGCTTTTACTTCAGTTTTCTATGTCATTTTTCACATTTCAGATTTCTTTTTAAAATTTTTAAAGTATGTTCTTTAATTATAACGTGATTTGATGAGAATATGTTAATGCATATTCAGAAAAACCCTATCAATACTGGTTTATGTTTTCAGAATTCACAAGAAGCTATATAACCTTTTATAAATTAGAATAAAAATAAGATTTAAAAAACATATCTATAGTATATATGATAAAATTCAAACTCCTTCAGTGAAAAAAATCCTTCTAATTTATCTAGAAGATTAGAGTTTTGAGAAACATAGAAACAATGATGTATTGCATTTTACTCAAGGACTTTAGTGTAACTTACCTGGCAAATATTATAAGGAAAAATGTTATGATTTAACCATAACATTTTTGTTCTTAACTAGATTCAAATACATATGCGTTTTTAAAAATATTCACAAATATTCACAATTCCTCACATACATAGGCAATTAGATTATACTTCTGTTAAACTCAATATATCATTAGTTTTGTTGTATTAAAATAATTATTCATCTCCTTTCTCTGTGTGTGTGTGTGTGTGTGTGTGTGTGTGCGTGTGTGTGTGCGTGCGCGCACAGTACTGGGGATTAAATCTAGGACATTCGCAATCGTCTTCATTCCCAGCGTTTTTATTCTAAATTTTAAGACAAAGTTTTGTTAACTTTGCTACATTGCCCGTGCTGGCCTCAAACTTGTACTTTTCCTGCATCGGCCTCACAGACTTCTGGGAATACACGCATAGGCTACTGCATCTGTTCATTTTTAAAAACTATTTTGGGTCGGAATATTCTCATCATATCACAATATAAACAAATAACATATTTTAGAAATTTTAAAAACAATTTCAAAGTAAGAAAAATGATGTTGACAAAATGAAGTAAAACTTATTGAACTTAATTGTTGGTTGCATTTCAAAAAGTAATAATTTAAAAATAAAAGAGCAAGAGGCCTCAAAATGCAAAGAGTAGGGTAAGGGGAATTTTTTTTTTCTAAAACCTTGATAACGTTCTTGACTAGAATTAAGTGTAGTGAGGATGACAAATACATGCTAATCCTGGAAGTAGCTAAAGGAACATAAGTTAAAATTGACATATTAAAACATTAAAAACAACTAAGAAAAAAGTAAAAATAATATGTATTACTTTCAACCAGTTGGAGAAAACAATGCAAAGATAAACAAAGCAAAACTGGACCAGTTAAAAGTATTTGTGATAAGCAATCAATGAAAGCCAAACAAATATTAAATTCATGTATATCAGCTAAATCACGTATATTAAAGCTAGATGCTTTAACTTATTATATAAAATCAAAAATCAGTATCAAACTTCAAAAGAAATTTTGAAACCATTTGAAGAGGGATACAACAAAAATAACCAGAAAAATGCAATAAGCAGAAATCAGTTCTTGTAATATCTTACACTAATAGCAGAATATCAGAATTTGGAATATCAGAATTTTATTAAACTATTTTTTTCTTAATATTTCTAGTATCAGAATAGTGGGAATTCTAGTATCTACAGAGTAGAAATCAAGACTAAATTTTCAGTTAGTTAAATACAGATATGTTTTGGTAAGTATTACAGTTTACATATAGAAAATTATAAAACTAATGCAAAAATTGCCTAGCCTCTGTTTAAAAGGAGAATGGTTAATAAATAGGTGAAGTAGGGATTAACATTTCTTTCTGTCGAGGGTCAGCGAAAAATCATTTACTCTTGTTTTGAGGGTCATGCAACATCATTTAAAAGAACTGGGCTCTTCTGTTGTACAATAAAATCAGCCCAAAACAATACATAAGCTCATAAATGTGTCCCAGTAAAACTTTATTAGTAGGAACAAACAGTGGCTTTATTTAGTTTCAGTCTCCATACTGTATGGGCCTCTGATAAAGATTATTTGAACTAAAAATATACACTCAGCAAAATTCTGAATATTTATTGATTTCTTGGAGCTGTGATGTTACTATCGATTTTTAAATATTTTATTAACATGTATCATTTAATATGGGCACAGGCAAGTGCATAGCATAATAGGTTTACTAAATGCATACATATGTAACCAAAAAAGAAAAATGCATTAATATTTATTTCTTTATGTTTTCAGAACTTTCCAGATTGCATGTACTGTATAGTATTGTGCACAGATTGCTTATGTATGATACACAGTAAAATTTGAAGAATAAATATGCCTTGAAAGTACTCCTAGTATATTGCATAATATTTCCATTATCCATTCCCTCAAGCATTATTTTAGACTTAAAGATATTCTAAGGATAATTAACAACAAATTGTCTTAGAGAATGTATTATTAAAATTGCCTCAGTACCCTGAGATGGACTTGGGTCCTGGAAACCATGAAATAAAATAAAAGATTTTCTGAGGTGTGAAATCTCTCAACTTTGCCTGCCAACCTTGCAAAGCTGCCATATATCTAAACCCACCCTGACTTCTCCGGTAAGGACAATAACTTTATGTTTATTTCCTGTAATTTTTTTCTTATGACTTCTCAGAAACCTTATATTAATAAACACTTCTTTTTCCTCCTGAATATTCAAGATCATCTTTTCAATGAGATCTTTCCCAGCAGCTCTTAGTAATGATGAATTCTTCCTGAATTAACTAAAATATTTATCTTGATACAAACGGTGTGTATCTGCATTTTATAGATGGCACTTCATTTCTTGATTTCTACTAAACTTGTTTTCTAGAGTTCTCTCAAATAGACATAACGTGTTCAATCACTAATTCAGACAAAAAGGAAAGACAAATTTTATTTTTAGAACTGGTTTCTAATTTCTGACTCAGTCCCATGTCCGTCTGATGATAGATAACTGCTTCTAGTTAAATTTAGTCCAATCCAGGGATTAATTAATCATTTTGAGATGTATAAATTAGTCACAGTCTAGTTAAAGCTTTCCATTTTTATTCTCTACCTTGGTCCCAGCATTTATCTTCACGAATGAGGGAAGGGAATGGGAAGGGAAAGTCCTGTACACACCACTCTCAAGTAGCGCAGGGTCTGTGAAGTGTCTGGCTCATCTTGTAAGCTGTAGTTACTAACGATAGCTTCCTATTAAGAAAGGGGAAAAGCTCTGAGGCAGCCTGGATAGCGTCATATACAAGTCCCGTGCAATACTCTGCTTGAGGGTATTGGGTACATATTCATGCTCTCCCTTTTCCAGCCAGGTCACTCAATTTACATGATGTTCTGATGCCCAAGACCTCTTGAGACCTCAAAGTTTTAGGATCTTCTCAGTTGCTTTCCTGATACCAAGACCCCTTCTGTCTATGGCTGCCATGCAGCATCTCTCCGTTGTCCCTAAATCTATTGATGTAATATTCATATAACACTTACCATTCTCTAACTACAACCTGGAAGTAATGATCAAAGTGGAATTTATTTTACTCCAGGTGCCAAAATATTAGAAAGCAGGTGTGTAAGAGATCAAACTGTTCCTTTGTTTATCCTTTTCTAAGGTTGTGTTCTGTTCTATTTAACAAGAAAATAAAGAATAATAGTGAAAATGAAGTGCCTTCTTCTGGTTTATATAAGATATCCAGTTTTCCTGGCTGTCGCCTAATTCATACACCTGAGTCTCAAAAGTCAACATACTGACAACTTTATTTTCTGTTCTTCTACAACTACAGGTACCAATTGATATCTGTATGTGTGAACATGTATCTATGCTTTAAGGATATTGGTTGCAGAAATAAAGACACCTCTAAGAATAGGGTGCCTCATTTGTCTGTTCTTTATTTTTTTTTATGTAACATTCCTTATAAAGTTTTGTTGCTGTTTTTATTTGAGAAAGGATCTCTTCATGAAATTTACTCCTTGAATTCACTATGAGGCTCAGTTTGGCTGGAACTTACTGAAGCCCTCCTGCTTCAGTCTCCCAAACTCTGAGATTGTAGGAATGGGCCACAATACAAGATTCCCCTTATAAGCTTGAGTCTATTCCCCTTATAAACTATAACTATTCAATGAGTTATGGTTTAGATCTCAAATGTGTCCCAGAGCTATTTTAAAGCAAATTACAGGCAGTATATCATTTTATTAGTAAACGTGTTCACATGTATCTCTAAAAGAAAAGGACTCATTTTATAAACATAACTAAAAAATTATCTGAGCATCTTACAAATCTTAATAAGTTTCTTCAGAATTTCAGAAAGAGGTACAATTTTATTTGCTCATGTCTTAATATTTTATTAATCTATAGATTCTTTCCTTTTCTTTCTTTCTTTCTTTCTTTTTTTTTGGGGGGGGGTAGTGTACATTGAATCTGCGGCCTTCACACTGAGTTACATTCCCAGCGTTTGTTTGTTTATTGACATGGTCTCTTTAATTCACTAAGTTCCCCAGAATGGGCTTGAATTTGAGACCCTCCTGCCTCAATTTCTCAGAGTGCTGGGATTACAAGCAAGCACCACTACATCTGGCTTCTCCTTGTCTTTTTTATTTCACTCAAAATTTCCCCTGAATAAACTGGTAAACTCACTTTTTTTTTTTTTTTTTTTGTGGGTACCTGGGGTCGACCTCAGGGCCTGGCGCGCCAGCCGGAGCCCATGCCGCTGAGCGATATCAGAGGCCCCTTTTTTCGTATGTGGGATCCGGGAGTCGAACTCGGGCCCTCACGCTTGCCAGGCAGGCGGGTAGGCCGCTGAGCCATCTCACCAGCCCCCTCCCTTGAGTTTTAAACTATATTTTGCTTAGGTTCCTGAGGATTTTTAAAAATTTTTCTCCTATTTTATGGCCACTCTTCTATTTGCTGTTACTATTTTTTCACTTAAGTTCATAGGGCTTTACTATTTGCATAGTTCAAGAGGTTGTTTTCATACCCAGGATCTAGATAATATAAAGCTAAATGTCGAGAGGGCAGAAAGTGTAGAAGATCGTAGCAACATGAGGCTACATTTAAAGAAAAGAAAGATGTTTTTGATCTAATCAACCAGTGGTACTCAATGTAGGTCAATTTCACCAACCAAAACCTATTCACCCTTCCCTTCCTATAAAACAAAAAATAATAAAATAATAAAATTAAAAATTGTGTGATATGTTGCTGAAAAAATATAGAAAAAATAATCAGGAAAATACCGAAATGTCAGTGAAGAAGTGTCATTGAGAAGTATATTGTTGAATGAGGTATATGCGAGAGAGTAAGAAAAAAGTAAGTTCACATAAAATGAATTCCAGAGATTAGAAAAAAAGCATGATGGGTATATTTAAAGAGTAACAAAGAAGTCAAAAAATAGAAAAAAAAAAAAAAAGAAGTGAGGGAGGAACACTTAGGATATGAGATCCAACACATAATCCATTGTACAGATTTTAAGGGTTAAAGCAGGTGATCAGTTTTTGACATTAAACTCAAGATGCCCGTTCAATGTCCAAGAGAGACATCAAGGCAGTTGGGTGGTTCTTGGCTAGAAATTTAAATTTGGGAGCTGTCAGTGTATAGATGCTATTTAAATCCAAGAATTTGAAGGAGGTCACACAAAATGGGAGAAAAGAGAGAAGAGGTTTAATGATTTATTCCCAGTATGGGGAGTGCAGACCTTAAAGCTCTGAGATATAAATAATAGCCAGCAATTGCCAGCAAAGAAGATTGAAGGCCACTTACCGAGGAGAATATTTTTTAAAAACTTAAAGAAAAAATAAACTTTTTTCCTGGAGAAAATGAAAAAATGTTTTAGAGATAGACACTGATTACTGTGT
Organism: Erethizon dorsatum; assembly: GCA_028451465.1. Taxonomy (NCBI): domain Eukaryota; kingdom Metazoa; phylum Chordata; class Mammalia; order Rodentia; family Erethizontidae; genus Erethizon; species Erethizon dorsatum. Next base: position 127,307,515 of record CM051826.1, on the reverse strand, counting down.
CAAATGAAGTAATTAAGGTACATTAACTAAAGTACCAATAATTAACTATTAGATATAGCAGCTCAATTTTTTTGATGATGTTAACAAGAAGTTTCAGCATATTTCCGTCATGGATATTTAGAGTAGATTTATGCAAAAAGTGGAAGAATAAAAGAAATCTCTGAATGTAGAAAATTATTTTGGGGCAGTTTCCATAAACAAACTTGAAAAATAGAGTGGCATGTATAGACGAAGTTAAAGTTAATTGCATATTTATTTATCTGTTTGTTTGTTTTTGAATAGATGAGTTTCCTAAATAACCAGATGATAGCTCTGGTTGATTCAAAGAGTTGTGAGAATAGATTTGTCTAGTTCTTCACTAAATAATAAAGAATGTAATCTAATAGAAATTTCCCATTAACTATGAACACACTTTTTATATAGTAAGATAAATGACAGCAGAATTCAGAGGAATGTGGGCTGTTAGACAGTAAAGGAAAGTTTTCAGAATTCTTTCCACAGATTTTCAATTTTAACAGTAAAATATTTCAAGAGGTAAGCAGTGGTGTTAGACATTTGAGGAAGCTTGAAAAACAAATTAAGTAGTTATCTAATAGGGTTAGAGTTAGGGTTAGGGTTACCCACAATGAAAGCAATAAAGGAATAGAGTATGATATGAGTCATCATGAAATATATACCTGAAATTACTAATATAGTGTTAACATCTGAGCAGTTAGCATCACTATATAATTTTCTCCAGCTAGGTCATATATCTATCTATATCTATATCTATATCTATATCTATATCTATATCTATATCTATATCTGTATCTATATCTACATTTATATTATCTACATCATCTGTATCTATATACATAAAGTTAGATAGTCACAATTGTGATTTGGTCAAACAAATATGTGTGGGACAGAAACAATAAACAGATAAAAGGAAGTTAAGCGCATATTCAAGATGGGAGTATAATTGACCATCATATGTAAATTGGGAAAGAAAAGAGATCTTATTAGAGAAAGACTAAGAGATTAATGTATTGTAAATCCCGAGGAAATAGAACGATTGTTGGACACACATGAATGCATCAAGAAAGTTGATAGGTAACAGAGATTACGAAGAGCTTGCAATTACAAATTTTCGGGAAATTTGTCAAGAAAAACATTCTCAGATGATGGGAATGCTCTCTGCTGTTCTTTGTAATACATTAGCCAATAGCCATGTAAACCTATTCAGAAGTACAGTACACATCCATCAATCCATTGTTAAAGTCAAATTCAGTAACTATATTGGGCCTGTTGGCTTTGAACATGATGCATCCTGTTCCCATATTGCTTTCCTTGTTCCTCTGCATATTTGCAGAGTGAGCCTCATTCCAGCTTTCTCACAGCAACACCTCATTTTTCTGTTGACTCTTTTTTCAAAGTTGAGTGACATCACTTTCCTATATGCTTACATGACATCTATGGAGTAAATAGAAGGAAATTTTAATCCTGGAAGTTAAAAAAAAAAAAAAAGAGAAGAAAACTATGAAAAACAACAAGGACACATCCTCTCTGAAGTAGAATGTGTTCATGCGTAGCCTGCACTGTCCAGTGTGGAACTGCAGTTTTCCTTGATGATGGTATTTAAATAGAAAGTGCAAAATTGCCTGTGATGAACATATAAATTATAGATTTGCACTATGTTACAGGCTTAGTTAGATATGTTCCATGTTTTTCAATGAGTACAAAGGACCATGAATGTGAGATTAGAAAACAAATAATTTCTTTGAAAATGTTGTGTAACTGTATGTTAGCCTTTTATCACTATAACAAATACCTCAGATAATGAATCTATGAAGAAAAAAAGGTTTATTCTGGTTTATAAGTTAGGATATTCAAGTCCAAGATGAGGCAGACCTACTGCTTTTAGTCATATGGTGAGCGGCACAGAATGGGAGGAGTGCAGGGCTATGCAAAACTTCTCACCCCACAGCCAGGCAGACAAAGAGCAAGGAGAAAAGTTTGGGTTCCCACTACTATTCCCTAGGAGAGCACTTCACCAAAGACCTAAAGACTTCCCATTAAACCACAATTCTCAAAGTTCTACCAGCCTTCTACAACCCAAAGGTACAGACCAAGCCTTTAACACAAGGGCATATGGAGGAGACATTCAAAACACAAGCAGTGCCCACCATTTTTCTCTCTCTTCCCTTACCACAAATGATGCAAACCACATTTGGTCCTGTGTACCAATGACTAGCTATAAGAGAGTTAAAAAATGTCAATTAGTGATATATAAATGTAAGATTCACTGACATGCATTTTAATAAGTATCACGAATACAAAGTGATAACATCTGAAATTTCTGTGTGAACTACTAAAAATATTTATTTAAGAAATATGCCAATAAAAACACCCATTAAAATTTTACAGATTTCTGAAATTAATTTCTTATGACTCATAAGTAAGTGCTCTACACAGCTACTGTCAGTCAAACATTAAATTCATGGGGGAATTATTGAGTTCCAGTGAAAAGGTTTTTTTGTAAAAATAAAGATTGATGATTATACTAATTTCCACATCAGAGAAAGAATGACATGCATGGGAACATTTTCACTCATAAAATAACTGAAATATCAGAAAAGCAAGTACATAGAAACCACAGAGGTATCTATGTGAAGAGGTATCTATGGGAAGAGCCGCTCTAAGTGGAGCTGAGAATTAAGGAAAAACAAAAATAACTATTGTTAAATCTTTGATCATCATGGATTTATAGCAAAAAAAATCCTTTTTAGAATACTGAGCATTTAGAAGGGGTTCTCACTGAAGACAATTAGTTTTAAAATGTCAAATTTCAGTTCATTATTAAATTTGGTGCAAAGAACTCCTTTTTGATGTAAAACATAATTACTTATGAAATGGAAAGGATAGATTCGTCCAATATACCGAACCTTCACTTATACATTCTTATCATAACCAAGTACATTTATGATAAATTCTAGTAAAGGCACAAGTGACACAGAGTGGAAGAGAAGGACAATTAAACTCATAACCAAGGCATTATCAGTTGCATGCATTCACAGGTGTCTGCCTGTGGAGGTGCAAGTGTGTGTGTGTGAGTGTGAATCCATAATCACATAATTATACAATCTTAAAATGTGAAAGTGTGCATTAAATTATCAATCAATAAAATTACTTATTATCATTGCCAGCATTTTAACATTTACACATAAGTAAACTAAATAAGAGTCTTTAAGGAATCAAGAAATAGTCCAGTATTTTAGGTCCTTGTAAAGATAAATGAGTTAAAGGAAGGTATTACTGTCAAAAAATAGCATTATCAAAAATATCAAAGAAAGGTAAGATAAACATTTTAAATGATTAAAATAGCCTTCCATATCCATGGCTTTCCATCCATAGATTTAATCAATCACAAACTAAAAAATTTGGGAAAAACTGTGTAAGTACTAAACATGTATGCACATTTTTCTTTTCATTAAATAATACAGTATGCTATGGTTCGTGTCTGAATGTCTCCCCAAAGCCACATGTGGTCAATGGGGGGGTGCTTTTTGGAGGAAGCTGAATCTAGAGTTTGTGATTGGTTCATTGTCTAGTGCTCGGATTGGGGGGGTGAGTGCTACACCTGCCCTAGGGCAGGTAGCCTGCTTACAATATAAGGGAGGAAAAAAGGCTTGCTCCTCCCTTTTGCTCTTGTTGCTTTTGTTGTCTTCTGCTGCCATGAACAGCTGCTCCTCTGCCATTCTACCCTGCCTTGGTGTCAGCTGATTATGGACTGAAACCTCTACAAACTGTGAGCAAAATAAAACTTTCCTTCCTTAACTTTGGGTGTTGGGTATTTTGTATCAGCAAGGAGAGAAAAGTAACTAAGACACAGTACAACAACTATTTACATATAATTTACATTGTATTCAGTATTATAAGTAATCTAGAGAAGATCTAAAGTACACTGGAAGATGTATCAAATACTACATCATTTTTAAATGAGGGTCTGGATCATGTTTGAAATTTTGAACTATGAGAGGGTCCTCAAACTAATTCCTAATAGATGACAAATAACTGTCCTTATTGGAGATTTTCTCCGGAAATATTCCTAGATAAAGCCCAATATAACTCTTTTAAAGATGTTGTGATTTGCTTTTCCTCTGCCCATTCCTATAGCTTTCTTTCTTTGCTTCATTTTTTCATTTTATGCAGTTTGAATATTCATGATTATGTATAGATTTTTTGGTATTTGTGCTCCCTGCTTTTTATTAAACTTCCTCGACTCACATTTTGGTGGCTGTTATTATTTTAGAAAATTCTTGGCCTATTTTTAAGTATGTTTTCATTTCTGTTCTGTTTGTTTCCCCCTACCTTGCATTCCAAATACACACATGCAATTCCTTTTAGAACTGCATCATATTTGTTGCTGGTTTTGTACTTTTCTGCCTGCATTTCCTTTTCAGACGTTCTTACTCTTACATCTTTTTTTTTTTTTTTTAATGTGGGTACCAGGAGTCGGCCTCAGGACCTCCAGCTTGCCAGCAGGCACTTGTGCCACTGAGGGATATCACTGGCCCCTTTTTTTCCTTTATGTGGATACCGGGAGTACTCGTGCTTGCCAGGACCTTGTGCTTGCCAGGCAGGCGCTTATGCCGCTGAGCCATCTCACCAGCCCAGTATTTTTGATTTATAACATTTTAATTCTGTTTTAGGGTTTTCATCTCTCTGCTTACATTTCCAATCTGTGAGCATGTTTTCTACATCTTCAACTAAAGCTCTTAACATTTTAATCTTAATTATTTTCATTTCCCTGTATGAAAATACCACAGTCTGGCTCATATCTGTGTCTAATTCTTATATATGCTTTGTCTTTTCAGAATGTGTTTTTTCACGCTCTTGACATGTCTTTGAGTTGCTTTATGAAAGTCATACATGATGTCTTGACTAATAGCAATGGAAGTGAATGGACTTTCAGAATAGTTTCTTGTTCACAAGGCCAGTAGTTTGTATTTAATGTTTCCTGCAGGCGTAGCTGCCAGAGAGTTCATATTTCTCCACTTGGTTTCTTCTCTCCTGCTCTTTGCCCTTCTGGTAGAACTTTCAGAATCTCGGTCTTGCAGCACTTTGAACCCTACTCCATGTGTGAGAGGGTCCTATCTTTGGGGGCTCAGATTTGGGGGGAGGGAACTTTTTATCATCTTATGATTAAAATATATATTTAAAATGTATCTCTGGGCAGTCTCTTCTAGAACTGTTTCTTAGGTTGTTTGGTCCTTTTAGGTGGGAAAGTAAAGCTGGAAGTGCTGGAGTCAGAGAAATTCTTTTCCATCAGGTGAAAGAAGGCTCTGGTAAGGTTCTGTACATAAATCCCACCAGTGTACCACCTCCCCCTGACACTGCAGCCCCATGAGGTTCTGTCTCATGCCAGTCCTTGCTGGGCAAATCCTCACAATGAGCATTTAAGGTGTTTTCTGTCTGTGGTTCTGGCAGCTTCTGCCATACTGAGATGTCCATCAGTGAGTTCAAAGTGGTGTTCTGCTCTGCAACTTCAACTGTAAGAAGCGTCCTCCAGAAGTTGTTGAGTTTCAGTTTATTCCACGTTTTTCTTGTTCTAATACTGGAAATGCGGACTTATAGTTTCCTCCATATTGTGGTGCAGTCTTGAAGCCTATGTAAGCTTTGATATCCAGCATTTACAACTCCAAAGGTACAGGTAAAGAGTTTTCCCTGGTGTATTATTTCAAATAGAGATTAACAGTAAATGATCTCAAGACAAAGAAAGAGATGTGAAGCATCTGCTAGATACAGATATCTGTGAAATACAGAATGCTGTTTTGTGATACAGTGACAAGGATTTCAAGGAATATTATTGAACGATATTTTTCATGTCATAGAACTTGACTGAGAAAAGTGTGTGTGGTTATAAAAGGACTTGAAAACATTTTGAAAGTAGTTACTACTGGATAAATGTTGTTTTTTTGTTTTGTTTTGTTTTGTTTTTTATTGCCCTTGTTTGTTTAGTGTTAACCTGGTTTCCTTTTCTTTTAATCAGTAAAGTAGGATTAAATTAAAATGTGAATCTCAGGGAATTTTAATTAATTTAGGCCATTTCTGAGGTGTGATAAAAAATATTACAAATGTTTAAATTACAAGAATGCATTAAAGTAAAAACCATTGTCATTATTCCCCCTCAGGTACTACTTTCATATGAATATCTTTAGTTGGGCTGTCCTGGCTGCCTCAATGACCTGAATTTATTCAAAACACTCACATTTTATGTTCAGTTTAACCTTGGGAAAGAGCCAGAAGTCTCACGGTACCAGGTTGGATGAATAAAGTGGATGAGGACATTCTGTAATGTTTTTAAGAGCCTGCCTTCTCTTTGTATGGCATTTGATAGCAGCATTTGCCACATTTTTATCACACTTCATAAAACAGGAAAGAAGACTCCTAGAATTGCTTCAGAAAGTGGCAGTGACAATGGGATAGGTGTGTTTAAAATGAGGGATAGTTTTTTGAGGGTGATTAATGGCAATGTGTCTCTTGCTGTAATGAATTTTTAAACACTCAGTGTATATTTCAATCTATCCATATATTTATTACTTTCATTTCCAAATCATGTTTCATAATAATTTAAAGCTTTCAGTGTAGATGCACTATTGCCTTGTAGGACAAAAGTCATAAGACAAATGATTGGTGCTAACGTAAGCAGAAGGCACAACTAATTTTTCTAAAGTTAAAATGATTTGAATTTTTAAAGGAGAGTAGTAAATATATTTTAGAATGTTTTTAAAGCAAAAGACAGCAATAATTTCTAATCAATCTGTCTCCATTCATATGCTTTATAATATCTAAAGAACTATATTATAGACTTTTTATTCTTCATCTTGCTGTAATTTTCTGGCTGAGAAATATATAAATACTCAGTGTTTGAGATAAATCATTATTAACTTTGTTAATTATTCCTGAAGTTATTTTCAACAGCAGCAGTGGTAGCATTCCTACTATATATTCTAAAATCAAGGCAGTTAAAAAGAATAGTATTCCCCAAGTAGTGCATATATAATTTTTGCCAACATAACATTAGTAAATTATTCACCATAACAGCTACCTTTAAAACATCACTTAAGTTATTAGAAAAGTGCTATCATAGGTCATAATAATTGAGTTGGCTTTTCAAAAAGCGAGATCAGCATTGAGATTTCAGCATTTTTTGTTTTATTTGTTCCCAGTCTTATAATTTATTCATAATAAAAGTATAGTAGGTTATTGAAATATTGCAAAGATCAAATATTATGTACATCTTACTTATATATTTTCAATTCAGAGGGCAGAAACACTCTGGCAAAAATTTAGTGTTTATATATACTGTGGAAATGTTTATGCAAATATCCACAAAGTACAGATATTGGATGGTAATTAACCATTAGTCAACTTTCAATGAGACATGTTACAAATTATTGTTCATTTTTTTTTTAACATTATGAGAGTTGTGGTTTGGTAAGGAAATTGCATCCTAGTGGCCAAGAAAATGTGAAACGTTCATGACAGTATGGAGCCTTACAAAATAAGCAGTAAGTCTTTACTATCTTTCACGCAATAGGTAGTAAATTAAAAGGTAATGATGTTTGCGTGTAATATCATCAAAGTATATTAGGAGATTATTTTCTCTGACAGCATGCATTATGTGAACTCTATGCCTTCTCTGAAACAATCCAAGCAAAAGAATATTGGGAAGGCAAGAATTGACACTGTTGTCTCATGACTCTCTACTTTGTAATTGCATGTATTTCACACCATGGGGAATGACGTTGAGAATATGTGCCTAGCCATAGAAGGAGAGACAACCTAAGGGTAAGAGAAAGGAGAGATCTGCAGACCAGCAGGGTCTTAGTTCAAAAACCTGTGCTGATAAGTCTGAAGTCTCAAACAGCAGTGAGTTTGAATTTGGACTTGTTGTGAAAACTCTACAACATACAAAACATCAGAACTTCCGGTGTGAAGGTTTAGCCAAGCATATAAGTTGCCTTAAAGATATAAGGATGAATTAAGATATTTTGGAGGCCTGGGGAGGGATACAATGGGTAAAGACTTTTGGGGAAGTGTTCTTTATAAAGGAAGCCCTAGCATGAGTGTTTACACAATTGTATTATTAGCAATTTTTCATTTCCATAAAAACCAGCTAACAAAGAAATAGGACTCGTGGACTATAATTAAACTCTGTGTTAAATAAGGGACATATAGATAAAATTTAGATGAACTTGGGGAGCTGGTGAGATTTAGGTTCGGTTAGGGAGGGATAACTTGATTTTCTTAATTCTGAAGGCATTAAGAGAGCAGCCATGTCATACACTGTATCTAACTCAAATATTTGCTTATGGGATCTCATTGTACTGGGGGTGTGGGTAACAATGGATCAAACCAAACGGTGAATTTCGGCATTTAAGTATGTAATCAAATTTGTAAATTTAATATAATTACTATAGGATAAATTTCTGCTTTTGTAATAACACAAGCGCATTCTTTGTTCATGTGAGAGAATTTTAAATAGGGAATTTCAATAATTAATATTTATTGTGAAGCAAAGAAGTACAAATCTGAGACATTTGAAACAGTTGAAATCTAGTATGCAGTGTTTTCAAAACATGATGCAAGAACGTTGTATGTAAAATAAGTTTTTAAATATTTAGATTACATTTTATGCAAGAGAAAAGGAATAAAAATGAACAAAAAACACAACTCCTCCCCATTCTTTGTTTTGTTTTTGTTTTGTTTTGTTTTTGGGTACCAGGAATCAAACTCAGGACCTCACGCTTGCCAGGCAGGCACTGTGCCATTGAGCTATATCCCTGGGTAAAAGTCAGCATTTAAATATTTAATTGTCACAAAATTTTTACATGTTTATGAGATACCATATGTTTTGATATGTGTATACATTGTATAATGTTGGAATTAAGGTAAGTGTGTGTATCTCCTCAAACATCATTTCTTTGTGATCATTTAAAAACTTTCTTCTAGCTTTTTAAAAAATATGCAACACATTATCATTATCTATAGTCATCTTACTGTGAACAGAATACCAGAATTTATTTCTCCTATTTGATGCATTTGATTTAAAAAGCCATATATGTGGTCAAAAAAAAAAAAAAGATAGGATAAATGTTATTAACCAAACTTCATGCCTAGCCTACTGGTACGTTTTAGATTTAAAATATGTCCTAAAAGTCTCATGTGTTTCTTTCTGAGATGGTGATTTGATCATGGGGATGCCATACTCAGCAGCGGATTAATCCATTGACGAGTTCAGAGATGAATGTGCTTTTGAGAGATGGGGACGGCTCAGAAGAAGTGGGTCACTGGGGGCATAACCTGGCAGGGTGTATTCTTGTCTCTTGTTTCTGTCTCTGTCTGTCTGTCTGTCTCTCTGTGATTCTCTGTCTCTGTCTCTCTCCCTCTCTCTGTTTTGGATGCCATGGATTGAGGACCTTTCCTCTGCCATGGTGTTTCTTACTTGGAGCCAAACAACCAGAGATGGAGTCCTATGAAAACCATGAGCCAAAATAAACCACTCCTCCTGTAAGTTGTGGTTGCTTGGTGTCCTGTTCTAGCGATGCAAAAATGACTAATGCCCTACTGAGTGGCAAGCCATGAGTTAATAATACCTACTGGATTCAAAGGATCTATAAGGCAGGCACAAGGAATACTTATGTTTATTTTAGGACACTGAGAATGTATATAATTTGTCCAAGTTCTAGTTAAGTACTATTAGATATGAATTTGAAACCAGGCTTGTTCTCCTATGCCCTTAATATTTGATTTGTTCCTTTTATTAATTCACCAAATCACGTATTAATTCATCTGAATACCTTATGGTTAATTACACCATATGAGGCAATACTCAAGACACAAAAATGGACTAGAAATACCAACATTCTAAAAAGGCTTGTTGAAATAAATGCAAACTGCCCAATAAAATGAGAAAAGGAACAAAATAAGAAAGAAAATGAAAGAAATCCCAGGATATGCTTTCATGTTGTTATCCACAAACTGATTAGGAATTGGAGATTAATTTTCAGAATATGTTAATTTAAATAACAGGATATGGGGCCGATGAGATAGCTCAGCGGCGTAAGTGCCTGCCTGGCAAGCACGAGGTCCTGAGTTCGACTCCCGGAACCCACACAAAGGAAAAAAAGGGGCCAGTGATATCGTTCAGCGGCACAAGCACTTGCTGGCAAGCGCGAGGTCCTGAGGTCGACTCCCAGTATGCACATAAAAAAAAAATAAAATAAAATAACAGTATATGAATTATTACCAAAGAGGTTATCAGTACTTATTTTACAAACAAAAGTGGTAATGACACTTATTGTGAAAGTTACAGAATTAAAAAATAAGTCATCTTAAGAAATGATTTTTATAATTAACTCAAAAATGCACAAAAAACTCAATAAGTAAAATTTTCCTTACGTTTCTGTAAGCAACTACTGCATTGGTATCTAATATTTGCATCTGAAAATATAGGGGTACCTTAAATGTCATTATGCCGGGTCACTAACACAATGCAGAAGTAACTTGTACAGTGTCCTAGGACATTTGTAACTGTGAGTGTCTGTAAGTGTGGGAGGTAGAGGGAGGGAGTTTCAGCCCATCTATTTTAATAAAAGAAACTTCTATGTTTCAAATAAAAACCTATTATAATCTTCCCTTACAAATTGCAAAAATGTATTTCTCATAATGAACAAAAAATGTTTTGCTGGAATTTATAACCCCTGGCCTTAATTCTGCTCTTTGGAGTCAAGAAAACAATCTAATCTCTCTTCCACATAATCCTAATAAAAGTATTTATTAGAAAACAGGGAATTTTTAATATTTTGTGCTGTAAGGGAATACAGAGATGATCCCAGGAGAATTTTTCTGTTGTTTCCCTCCATGCCAACACAAACTGTTTTAAAAAATAAAAAATAAAAAAACACTTTTGTGTAACATAGTCAGGGGTCAACATAATGAATATTGCTGCCATAAAAATAACTAGTACACAGGAGACATTGAATTAAGTGCAGCAGAAATTACCTGGGCAATTCAAACTGAAAGGAATTCTGGCAACTGAAGAAAATACAGTTCTTCAGGGGATTCATACAAACTTCCTCTTCCATTTTTTCAGAGCCCAAAAGTCAGGGAAGTTTATGAGGAAAGTTTATGAGGGCAAATTTTAAAACAATCACTGAAACAAAATAACATCCTATGTACCTATTTAAAATCCTAGTGAGATATCTATTACCCAGCAAGGTAACACTTTTTGTGCCTCATAATGACAGTGTGAAAATCAAGATAGTAATATACACTTATAATGCACTTTGATGTAATTAATATTTTGTCACATTTGCTTCACATTAGTTTATATTAAAAAATAAGATATTAAGAATAGTTTATTTCCTGTGGTATTTTGTGCAATCCTACTTTATTCCCTTAAAATGACCACTATTTTGAACATTGCTATATATTATTCTTATGCACGTTTGTCTTTGTAATTTTATATATTTATGTATCTATAAATATATATGTAATATGTAAATATATAAAGAGTATACTTTTGTTGTAAAACTTTTATTGAGTGGTATTACAATTACATGTTTGCATGGGATTCATATTGATATATTTTGCTCTAGTGCATTTAGTTTCATAATAACAGATATTTACATTGAATTTCATTACTCATTCTCTTCTTGTGGATAAGTCTCCAAAGTCTCCAAAATATATCCACTGCAAATTGTATAAGAATTTTCTAGATTACACAGCTCCGCTTATTAAATTTATCTCTAAAATGTCTCTATACTAAAACCCCTCTTGTATGTTTTAACATGAGTTAGGTATTTTACATTATATAAAATAGTTGTATATCTACTTGACCAAGAATTTTAAAACTTAATACTTTTCTACCATGTTAGATACAGCTGTTGAAATTTCTACTTAGGAAATATGTAGTCTTGACAACCCTAATTACCTGGGGTTTTGTGGTTTTGAAACAGTAGGAGGTTACTAATTCTCACATGCTTTTTGAATAGTCTGCTACTTTTCTATTTTTACATATTAGATTATAAAAGTTAATATTTTATGTTAGATGAGGCCTCAAGCAGACAACTAAATGCATTTTATGTACTCAGAAACCAAAGCTGCATGATTTGAGAAATGTTCACCCACATTTTCATGTAGCTTTTAGCCTTGATCCTCTGCATCCTGTGTAATTTGGGACACGAGCCAGCCAAATCCACGGTGAATATTTTGTGAGCCAGCAGAGAATGGACTCCCTGACCTCACACAAACGGTCTGACCTGGACTGGAAGAGCGTACAATCTTATAATTAATAAAGCATGTAATATAATCCAGATTTTTTTATAGTTCAGATTATGACTCCATCAATGATTAGTTGTGTGGATTTGGGTAATAATTTAATTTCAAACTGGTAATTTTATTATCTATACAGTGGGAAAAATGGCTTTGAGTTTGCCCCATTGATGAATGATAAGGATGGATAGAATGGACTGAACGTTCATTTGTTCCAAGCACGGAGGTGCAGGCTTTTAATGCATATAATCATTTAATACCGCAATAAGGTAATCAAGCAATTGATTCTGGGGGCCCCATTTACTTTATTTTTATGTGCTTGCATTTCCAGCCAATAAGGAAATGTAAGCACATAGAAACAAATTAAATTATGCAAATTTATAAAGCTACTAAATGATAGAGTTGGGAGATGATTCAAGATATTTTGGACCTATGGCCATTACTCTTGATCCTCTGAGAAACTGTACTCCTAACTTGTACCTGGTATTTAGTTCCTTACATCAAGATGGATTGTTTTCAGCCAGAAGAAACCTCTAAAGTAAACGTTCAGAAAATACTTTTTATTCTTTCAAATAACAGTGAAAAACATATCACTTTGGGAGTCCTATTCAGGTATTAGCCTCAGGTTTGCATTAATTCACAAAAGGTTTTGAGGAATTCTTAGCACTTGTGGGTTTCAGACGTTATTATTTATAAAATGTAGAAGTTGAAAAGTTCTTTCAAGCCAACTTGAAAATGTACAATAATGATCTATGTACTTTCATAAAAATATGCATTTAAGGTATCCTATCTCGTGCTTTTATAAATAAAGCTCATAATTCACGAGTATCATATACAGGAAGCAAAAGCAAACACTGTTACATATTTTTTTAATTTTCATACAACTCATATGAAACATATGAGATATTATTCAAATTCTTTCTTAATACAATCCTTTGTCTTTTGTGAACAAATTCTATTTATAAAGTGGTTTATATATCAAGATCTTTACAACATCTTAGTTATAAAAATATGTTGATGAACATGAGATCAATTACGCATTATCTGTATTATACTGCTTATTCTGAACAACTTTGTTCACCTCTTCATTGTTTCTGATTTGACAGATTCACTGACATAGAGGTATATAGATATTCAGAAAGAAATCCTCCATGTTCTTGAGCTAAAATTTCACTCAGATGTACTTGATGTCATATATTTGATCTCTTGGCTGCCCCACATGAAATCCATGTATTAAATTGATATAAAATTATCCAAAATGGATATATATTTTTGCAGTTTATAGAGCACCAGGAGTAAAAGTTTTTGAATCCTTCTTTAAGCCTTTTCAGTGGCTGAGCCAATTTTTAAAACTTGATTTTTTCTGAAGATATTGAAGATAATTATGTCTTGTAGTTGAGGAAAAACACATTTCTTTGGGACATCATTTGGTTACCAGAACAAGTTGTAAATACGCATGCAATTATTTACATTGCATAAAATGGAAGACCATGATAACTCAAACTGGGTGGAAACCAGATGGGTCCCAAGCATGGTACACCTACTTAAATGATCAATTGATCCAATGCAAAATAAAGTGATGTAAAAATAATGACCTTTTAAAAGATTACCACATATTTTTTGAATCAGAGATATACTTGCATTATAAAAATACCATTACTTAGATGACATATTTAAATCCATTGGTTTCTGACATTATTTTCCTGTTTAATCTAGTGATCCATGCTTAAATCATTACTGTAAGAGTCTCTAATTGGATTGCTATTTTTGATGTAAGCTGAAAGCTTGACTGTTCCAGAGGGGGGAAAAAATCATATTCATGACCATATTGATAATGTACTTGTAATCTGTGTTTTGTGACTAGTCAGAAGTCCCATTTAATGATTCTGGATTTAAACTATGAAAATATGGATTACCATGTTTATAATATCAGAATTTCTATTGGTTGTTACTTTTTGCAGATGTTTAATGAAGAAAAGAAAGTGAATACGGTTAACTAATAACTACCGACTTCTAAAAATTCAGTGGTTCTTGTGATTTAAAAATTTGGAAAATTTTAATAGCTGTAAACTGGTTTTCTTCTAGTTTCATATAGTCAAAATCAATTAAAACTTTTACTGTGTTTTTCTTTACACGATCATTTTTAATACATACTAATTTCTTTACTAAATTCTTATCAATATCATCATCGCAATGGTAGCAGACATTACCACCTTTCTTTTGCATCGTTTTAATATCTATGCTCAAATCTGACACCTCATAAACTTAATTTCACTGTCAACCAGACCATTCTGGAGTCATTCAGTAATGATGCTTAGAACCAGAAAGAAGTCTTGGTATATGTGTATATAAGTGAAATTATATCATAAGTTAATTATACTCAATCTGTTTTCAAGTTCTTCAGTACGTGATAGGATTGACCCAAAGTTTCTAGGTTATATCACTTCATACTGGATATAGAATACAATTATAGATACATTTATAGATAGATCGATGGATACAATAGATGTAAATTTGTCTCTCATTCCTTATGATTTCTATACATGTATGTTAATTTCAACTCTTGGAGTATTGACAGAAGTAAATGTGTAACTTTTTTCTCCCTGTATGCCTGTAATCTTCAAATTGTCCAGCAACATGGGCATCTCTTCAGAACTGGTTAGTAATACAAACTCTTGGGCTGGTGATATGGCTCAGTGGTGTAAGCGCTTGCCTGGCAAGCACGAGGGCCCGAGTTCGACTCCTGGAACCCACATACGACAAAAAGGGCTGGTGATATCGCTCAGTGGCACAGGCGCCTGCTGGCACGCAAGGTCCTGAGGTCGACCCCCGGTACACACACACACACACACACACACACAAAAGGAAATACAAACTCTTGAGCCCCAAAACAACTCTGCTGAATCGCAATGCCTGGTAATGATCCCGTGATTTATATTCTAACCAGCTCAATATGCGATTGTTGTGCACATTAAAGTTTGAAAGTCACTGCCCTGTGCCTTTCCTAAACCCCAGACAAAACAACTTTTCAAATGGGACCTCCCAAGAGATTTCGATAAATTGATCTGCAATACAGAGATGTTATTCAAATATCTTAGCTACTTTCATTTGTAGAGAAAGAGAAGCATATTTGTATTTTATATTTATTAACATATTTAAGGATATATGCATCAAAATTTGAATTTGGTTATTGTTTCACTGTTTATTTTCAAATCAGGTTTTTTTCCTGGATACTACCTAATGTATTATATTAGATAATTCTTAAGCACCTCATCATATATTAAGTAGTAAGTAACATTTACTTGCACAGATCCATGGAAAGTGAAAAAAATATCAACTAAATGTTATTCACTTAATTTCTAAAAACTCTAACCAAGAGACAGTTTTATTAGGAGTTTGAACAGATTCGCATAAAATAAACTTATTATAGACACATGTTGCAAATGAAATACTTTTAAAAGTATCTTTAAATCTCTTTAAGTAGTAAGGGCAACAACTATACTAACAATGTGTCTTATACTCCTGCATATTTTCTTGTATTAAATGGAATATTCTCAAGGGAAATTTGAGGTAAGTGTAGGTTATAGTACACTGACATAACCCCAATATTGTGGCAATGATCTCACAGATGCATTGCAAGTATAGATAAGCTAGCCAGAAGTGAAAATACAATATTTTTAATAAATCTGAAAGCCTGCAAAATAAGTTGATAAAAGATGGGTTAACACAATAAAGGAAGTAACAAATTTATTTGCACGTATTTGTGGGGGCTCATAAAGAATGATTTTTATTTTCTTGTGCTTGGCCTAAAAATGTGGCTAGAATTAAGTTTATGTAACATCACAGCAGAAGAGGAGAGGGAAAATAAGTACTTATAGTTCAGCCAATGATTTTAGGACAGAAAATAAATGAGTCTTTAGGAGAGTAGATGAGAGTTTGATAGATGTGTGTCCACCATTATTTATGATCTCATCCTGGCATCAACTTCTTTCCAGTGACAGAAGTCAGTTTCTTCTGCCCTGGCAAAAAAGCCTTCCTAGGCAAATATGTGGCAGGTGATTTTTTCCCCTTTTAAAAGACTGTGCTTTTAGGGAGACATTGGCACAAGAGCAGAGGGGGACAGACAGAGTACCTTTCTGCATCTGTTGACTCTGAAAAGTCTTCAGTTCAAAATAATTGTCATACCACAATAGTATATTCTGCATCACTGCATCACTGTGTGTTCATGGTAGTGGTACCAGCTTGCTCTGGGTAAGGGATGATGAGGGGCAGTGAATACTAATCATATTTCTTGCTGTTGTTAATCTAGGATCGCTGGAATTCACATATATTGCATTACTGAGAGGATTTCTAATCATATCCATTAATTAGTTATTTTTTATTACATTGACCTATTTTTTCTTAAGACATTCAGCTAGGATAAATTTCAGTATTAACAGCACAAAAATATATTGTAATCTGACAGTTTCCATGTTTCTTCTGATAATTTATATGCCTCTATTTTTAAATATTTATATCACAGAAGGGTTCTAATCCATAAAAGAAAGTAATAACAATGGTGTACATTTAAAAATATACATATACTTGAAGCACTTACTTGAATATACTTGTGTTTATCAAGAATTGCATGTCTACATCTTTTGCACTGTCCACTGAAAACATCACTTACTAGTAAAGCATTTGTGATTTTTAGTCACTGAAAATGCTGTAATCATGGAGAAAAAAAACAAAATCACTTGCAAAGGAGAAGGTAACATAATAGAATAATTTTTATTTTCCTATTCTTAGTATGGCAGTTTTCTTATATTATCAGAGATAATCCACCAGTATGTTGGTTATTTAGTTAGAAATAGCATGACATATGGAAACAACTCAGGTGGAAATCCATTTCAGTCTGCTGAAGAAAAAAAATAAAGATTTAAGAGACTAATCTGTTAATTAAAAATTCTAAAAATATCCAGCAAAGCTATGTAGTTCTACACTACCTAGTTTCTCAATTCGAGCAGCATTCTGAATGCAATGTGATTAGAAGCTGTCTTTCTCTCTGCGTCTCTGCTTTCTGAGTACAATCAAGGTGACAGGTATGCCATGCGTTACCTTGTAGCAGATGCTCTCTGTCCTATCTCTGTCAGCTGTCCAGAGCTCTCATAAAATGAAGATAAAACAATTTCACACTTGTCCTTAAAACTCTCAGACACAGTGTTCCATCGAATTATTTTCAAATGTAGGTTATTATTTTCACAAAGCAGATGTTGTTTTAATAAAATACATAGATATATGAAAAATTGCCTAGGGTTTCTATGGCTGTACATTTGCTTTAAAAATGTCTAAAAATCTCTAAGTGTGGTTTATGGTACCATTTCTCTAACTATGTTATATGCTTTTTTCATAACATAATACCACAAAATATGAATCTGCTAAACATTAATTTGTTCCAAACTATAAATTTAGCTTCTTATCCTGAAAAAAATCCATTACACAATCCATAATTCACTAAGGTAAATGCAGGGAAATTGCTACATTTTACTGCAAATGCTTTAATAATCTTGGACATGCACCATTTTAATATCCTAACCTGTAGTCATACTGGTTTAGTGTTACTTTAGTAGACACAGTAATGAAAGTATAATTAAGAAGATGTCTTGAATTTTGCTATAATCTTCAATTTACACACAGCAATATATTACATTTTATCATAGCAATAGGTTGATGATAAGGGTGATTTTAAAGAAGGTAGACTAGATTTCAGTTTAAAGAAACAAAAAATGTCTTAAATGGAATGAAATCTTGAACAATTTTAAGATGCTTTTGGCAAAAGTATGTTTAGGCTTTTGATATTAAGTCCATATTACAGATTAAAATTGCAGGTTGAAAGAACAAATATAAGATCAGCAATTTGAAAATATTTGGAGAAATTTCTGACTTCTTTGTAGAAAATTAAGCCAATTTCTACAAGGTAGCCAAATCAAAATATCCATTTTTTGTACTCCTGGTTATTCTACTTTATTCCTAATTTAATATTTCAGATAGTAAAATACATACATAAATATGATAGCATTTAATATGCTGAATTTCCCATGTAAATATGTAAATGTGACATATGGTGTTAAAAAAATCCTCCTTGCCCTTTAAGATCTTCTCTTTTCTTGTTACCAAATTCTCCACACTTTCAGTTTTGGTTGAGGGTTGTTTGGAAGGGGACATTGGTTTCCCTGGCTCTACCTGCCTGGCCCACATTCAGGCAGAGTTCCTCATTTCCACCAGACAAAGAAATCCCTGTGTTATGGCTTTTTTGATGTCTCCACTTGACTAGATCATAGCCTCCAATCATTAAATCAAACATCAATGTGGGTACTGCTATCAGGGGATTTTGCAGATGAAATTCAACTGATTCTTACTTGACTTTAAACAAAGATTATCTTGGACAATCTGGCTAACCTTGACTCACTCTGTTGAATGGCTAAAAATCCCACCTGTAGGGAAGAGCTCTGACCCCTATTCATGTGTTTCATCATGTTATGTTCTTCAGTGTATACATATGCCAGCCCAGTGGATTTCAAAGTTTTCTAGCCACCTCCTGTAATTACATAAGCCAACCCAAAGCTAATTCCACATTATTTGCATACATAACATCAACATGTGTGTGGATGTGTATACATAAAAGATTGATAGACAGACAGAGTTTTCTCTGGTTGAAACTTTACTGTTATTCCCTGTGACAAATATGTAGTTGTTGGGAATTGAATTTGAAGCTGAGCAGAAGTACAGGGAAATGATGTCAAGTGAGCGTAGGTAAAGCACTGACAGACTCCTCGATCTGTTCAGACATATTCATAGCCCACATTACGTTCATTCTGTCTTACTGATTTTCCAAAGACTGCTGATGATGTTCTCTGCAAAATATATTTATATTAGGAGATTTAGTACAGTTCAGAAAATGTTGTTTTTTTGGATTCTAGATCGCAACTGTTACTTACCATCTCTCACTTCTACCATTCATGGTAGACTTAAAGTTAGTTCCCAGCCTCCCCTGTTTGTTTTGTAGAGTAATCCAGGACTTCAACCTTGATGGGTCTGATGTTCAAGATTCTCCATTGCATCCATTGAAGTAAGCCTATTTCAGATATCACTTCTCTATCAGGGACGTTGCTTTACAGAAAAGACATATTGTATGTGCCAATGTCGTTTCTTTTAGTCTCATAATCAGCTTTGAGACTAGTTTTCTGCTTAGGCTGTAGGAAATGAGAGTCTCCTTGCTACAGAGCCTTATGCCTTTCACGTTATTCTGAGTCTGCAGTTTACTCTAGATTTATAATAAAAATTTTGAAGCAATATAAAACATTTGGCAATGAAATTAACATGGTAAAACATTTATATTTTATTTTTACCTATTTCTTACAAAATTAATGGTTTATGTTTGTAGAAACTGCATTAAAATAAGATGACTTTGGACAGAACATTTCTGACCTGCTAGGTAAGTTTGGTTTTGTGTAATTTTTCAAAAATGTGTTAATGTAGCTCAAGATACGTATAAAATGCAGAGAAATATGGAAAAAAAATTTACTAATGTAAGTTTAAATCACAACCCCTTGAAACAGAAAATATGAGTAATAGTGGATTAAGAATGAATATGTAACTAATAGATGTTATAATATTATATAGCATTCTTAAATAAATTCTTAGCTCATTATGTAATGAGCTAAGTGAAATGAGCAAATTATTTCAAATAGATCTGAAAAATTAATGTTCTATACCATAATGCTTGCTTGCAAAAGATTTTTGGTCATATATAAATGCCTTTTAAAAAATGTAATAATAAGCAGTGTACTAAGAAGAGTTTTTATAAAATGTAGAATCAAAATACTAAGTTTTTAGAAAAGTTTTCATTAAAAAGGTATTTTAAATGTTCTGAAGAATAAAAATCAAGTTATTTTAAAATAACTGTCAGAATATTAAACAGACATTTTTAGCTGAATGATAAATTCCATATTTTTACATAGCTGGTTTTAGGGAGATATCTCAATTATCACTACAAATAAAATTTTCCAATGGGAATCTAAACAATTTTGAAACCAAAGATGCTGAACCAAGACTTGGAGAAATATATTGACTATGTAACTGTAAAACACTTTAAATAGTTTCTAAACATGAAAGAATTCTGAAATGTTATATATCTCTCTGGTTGGAACAAATATTACCTAATGTTAAGATTCTTTAATTGCCTTAATATGTAATGAAAATATTATGTTGTATATTTTGACATAAAATGAAATTTCAAAGAAATCTCTACTACTAAAATAGTTATTCAAATATATTATGAATAGAATAGGTGTGTTATGGTTTATCTTTAAATATGTCCCCAAAGTCTTGTATGTTCAGAGGTGGGAATTTTGGAAGATGATCAGATGAGGGAGGTGCTGTACTCATCAGTGGATTAATGGATTAATCCTTTTGTACTACTGGAGGTAGGTCACTGGGGTTGTGACCTGGAGTGATGTACTCTTTTTCTCTTTCTCTTTCCCTCTTTTTCACTCTGCTTCCCATCATGGGTTTAGCAGCTTTCCACTGCCACATCCTTCCACCATGCTATTTCTGCCTTGGGGCCAACCAACTATGCATGGTCTAGCCCCTATGAAACCATGATCCCCAAACTTTTACTTCTTTAACTTGCAGATATCAGGTATTTTTACCAGTCACAGAAAAGTAACTAATGCGAGGCAGTATTGTCACTTATAAAAATGCAAAACATTGTTTTATCAGAATTTGATTTTTTAAACCTAACTAGTGTATCCTGAAGTACAAATATCAAGTTAAAATGAGGTGCCCTTCTAAATAAGACCCTAGGCAGCAAGTGATAAAATAAATAGATGAAAGTCTTTTAAAGGGTACTCAAGTCTTATCTTTATTCTGTTTCCACCTCTCATAAACTGTTCCTATTGTAATTCATGCAAATGAGGGGCTAATATAAAACCTCTTCATCCTAAAGTAGGAGGAGAGGAGGGATCCTAAGCTCCATTAATATAATTTAAGCACAAGGACTGGGCCAACTTTTAAAGATAGAGATTTTGAATTTTCTGTGGTATCAGCATATAATATAAAGTGCCTTCTTTTAGGTCATTCTCCCAGATACTGAGTTTGGCAAGACCTTGGCTCAGGCCTAGGTATCTCTCTTGCCCTCTGGATTTTCTGTTGTCCATGAAGCTGCTGGGATGAGCCTGCTCTCTGTGGTTGGTTGGAGATGGAGCTGATGTCTCAGTTAAATATCTGGAGGTGCTGAAAGCACTTTGCTCACTTTCTCCTTTTAACTGTCTCTATTTCATTGTCTTTTTACTAATAGGTGTGTGCAGTGGTTAGCATGTTTGTGTCCTCCAAAAATTACATGTTTAAGTCTAGTCATCAATGTGATAGTAACAGGAAGTGACTAGTTGGTGAATGATTAGGTCACAAGGGTTAGGCCATTGTTAATGGGAACGGTGTCCTTCTAAATGAGACCCCAGAGACCTTCCCTGTCCCTTCCACATGGGAGAGCACAGCAAGTATGTTATGTGAACCAGAAAGTGAGCTCTCAAGGAGCACTGGATTAGACTTGCTCTCTCCAGAACTATAAGAAATGCACTTTTGCATTTGGTAAGAATTCCTAATTGGAATAAGGCATAAAATGAATACTGAGTAGTGCTATTGTGACAGATACCTAAAGATTTCCAAACAACTTTAGAACTAGGTAATATATACAGGCTAGAAGATTTTGAAATGCACGCTAGGAAAAAAGTGTATGCTCTGGGAACTGACTACTGAGGATGATTCTGATGTGCATTCAGAAGAGGAGGGATGTGGAAAGAACCTGAATCTTGGAGGATTCCTAATTTAAAGGAATCTTAGAAGATGCATAAGAGGTAATGAGGAGAATGTAGGTAGAAACGTGAGCTGTGAAGAGCATTTCTGATAAGGTGTCACACCCAGTGCCTCAGTCTTGGATCTTGCAGCTTCCAGAATGTTTGACATAAATTTTTGTTGTTCATAACCTACACAGTGTATGGTAATTTGTCATAGAATCTTTAACTTACTGTAGTTAATTCATTGCTTGAAGTATAAGTCTTCTATTCAAACTTAAGAAAATCTAAAAATTGAGCATTTGTATTATTTTTGTTTTAGGACATGAAGGTCCCATTCAGTTACTCAACTTAAATTCATTTTTTTTAAATTGTCCAGAGAAGTTTATAGAGTTCTGGAAGTACGAAGCAATAAGCCAGCCAGTAATAAAGTGGTCTGTGGCTTTTTTTGCCATAGTCAGTTATAAATATATAAATTTCAAAGAAATTGTAAGTGTAGATTGACTGACATGATTTGAGGAACATATCTTAAATTAGTAAAATATTTTAGAATACATGTTAACATATTTATTAAAGTAAATAATACTTGTAGAAAAATGTGATGTTTATAAAGTAAGTTGGCAAAACAAATATCTGGTATTATTTTTATTTTTCTTCTCACCAGCTTACCATTAACTTTTTGATACTTACTGAGCATCTGTTATATTGTAGGTATTACACTAAATAATACAAAGGAAAACATATTCTGGCGAATTATAAATGAAGGCAAAATCGTAAGAAATAAGTAAAATAGGGTACGATAACTGCACATATTCCACTAGTGTTTTATCTTCATACTCTGAATTATAGAAAAATAATATCATTTTTAACACAGCTGTGACAAATAAGCTTGTTTGTCAACTTGATTCACTTGGGTGTGATCCAGGGAATTAGTAAAGCAGACTTCTGAGTATGTCTGGGTGGGTCATGGAGGCGTGGCCTTGGGGTTTATATCAAGTCCCTGGACACTTTCTCTTTGACGTTTTCCTCTGTTCTGCTCCCCTGTTCTGCCATGAGTCAAGAAATTTTTCTCTACCATGATATCCCTGCCTTGAAGTTAACTGACCATGGACTGACTCCTCTGAATCCATGTGCCAAATAATTCTCTCCTCCTCTAAATCCTGGATTTCAGATATTTTTTTCTAGCAACAAGAAAGCTGACCAATACAATAAATTATATGTTTAAGGGTTCTGCCATTACATTGTCAATGATCGGAGAAAGGAAGTGAAATGTGAGAAGTGAAATTAAAGCTGGAAATATTAAAGAAGCAACACCAGTGAAGATAGCAAAAAGGAAAAAGAGGAATCTCTTTTAATGCAGCACTAAAATTTTAGCTGAACTTTTCAATAAATGCCTAAAGTGATTTATTTCCTTTCTGCATTCACTGATAAGCTTTTTAATTTAAAAATAAGACTGATTCCTTATGGTTCTTAGTATGATATTATTTAAAATAAGACCAGTAAATGTATTTATAAAGTGAAATTCTTCTCTTTGCATTTCATTTGAAACAAAAATTTTACAGCCATTTATTTCCCTCTTTCATGGAAAATCACACAGTGCTTACAAGCCATGTCAGACTTACGGAATCCAGATAGCCTACCTAGCCTGTGAACCCCAGAAAGTGGAGCAAAGATTTACAATTACTCAGACACAGCCAAGGGATGTTGGACAGCATGCAACTGGGAGCCGCATTCTCCCGATGTCTTTGATGAAGTTCAGAATTTAAATAACATGCTTCATGCAGAATATATTAGTGGATTTCCCCTCTCTCTAAGGTAGAAGCGATGCTTTCTGTATCAAAACTTTTTCTGACATCTGTGTGAAATGAATTAACGAATTCCAGCTCTGATGTTCATTGCAATGTATGGATGCCTTTCTGTAAAATGTGTGCTCCCAAGCTCTGAGCCCATGAACTCTGTCAGTAAGTGTCCAGCAGGGTCCAAGAACTGGTGGTGCAATAAGCACTTGAGTGATCTTCGCATCTGTGGCTCCTGCTCTACATTAATGCAGAAGACACAAGCTAACTGAGCGTGGGCCTGAGTCTCCGTCAGCCTCCGCGTGGAGCTTCCCAGTTGTGTGCCTGTGCCCAAGAAATGCAGATACCGAGGGCCACACTTCCGTAGACAGAATAGCATCAGATTTTGTGGAACATATGATCAACTATTTTCTTATTCTTTAATAGAGCATTTTGGTAATATGTGTGTGCTTTTATTAACAAAATCTGCTCTTTTATTCAGAGATGGAGGACTAACGCTAAATACTGTTTAAGCTGAGAGAGTTTTGGAAAATTTGGAAGTACTATTCAAATATTGTGATATACAATTCAGTAATATCCTTGGAATTTAGATTATCTAGACTGTTGTCCCTTCCATTTTACATGGTAATTTAAGCTTGAAATTTTAAATACGCTAGGTGAACGGAGACTACGCATGCTTGACTTTGACGCTTAGGTAATGAAAATGGAATGCACCGGGTAACAGTCGTAGGAACATGGTAATTCTAATGGTAGAAGTTGATCGCATTTGCCTTTTAAAGTGTTGATGACATAATGTGCAGTATGGAATAAAATAACCTCGTAGTTCCTGACAGTTCTCACTAAGTGATGCTCGTGGGTAACTGGTATGGATAGAAGTATTTTTAGACTACAAAAATGAACCGGTTCCCCAAGACAGGAGTTTATATTATAATTATATTTCTCATATATACAACATCCTCAAGAATATGAGTTCTCTACCAAATTTAGTAATAGATTTCAATAAAAAATGGGTATACTTTCCACAGAAACTCGAGGAACAAATTCTCACCCTCAAACAACATCATTTCCCCAACTTCTTAGATTTGGTTTGAATGGGATCATCATCATGACCAACTTTTTTGACTGAAACTGTGAGCTACAAATTGAAGAATAAAAGTGATTTTTCACTTAGCATTTCATGTTTTACTACAAATAAGAACAAAGAATGATAGATGAACTTGACACACTGATATTCAATAGACAGTATTACTATTTTCTCTAAATAGACATCAACTTTTTGTCATTTTTTAAAAATATGTCTACCTTAGAGCAGTGAAATTTTCAGTCATCAAATATTCCATATTTTAAAAAATACTATATTCACAAATTCATACCCAACATAATAACTGAAGATATATGCTATTCATCTATTCAACATGCTCTTGGAAAGTTTCTATGTAAGCTGTGTTTTTCTCATTCAATTGCCTTTAAATCTCAAAAACAGTCTACCTTCACCCATTGTGAAAAAACCCAATACTGAGAGAGTATTAAAAGTCATCCTGAAAATATGTGTAGATGCAATTTAAAGAATGAAGGTCAGGTAAAATATTATACATCAGCTATTTTTTAAAATTCTGTTTGAAAAGATAGGAATGTCATGAAATTGTGAAAGAATGATTAAGTTGAAAACAGAAAAGGAAAAGGCAAGAGGAACCAAGAAATGCGTCTAAATAATACAGTACATAAGGGAAAAGCCACTCGACCTATCCACTGAAGCACTAATTATCACCAGCCAGTTGCAAGACCTCAGCTACACCCTTTCATTAGTTATATTCCTACATCAGCGTACCAATACTCTTTAAAAATAAACAAACAAAATTAATGGGTTTTCATTGTGAAATAACTTTGATATTTATTTTTAATTTTTGTTAAATTAATTTTTAACTGATAGATAAAACACAAAATGTATATATTTATGGGATATCATGTGATGTTCCCATGAATGTATGCATTGTGTGATGTCCCCTTAGAGTAAACATATCTATCTCCTCAAACATTTAGATATTTTTTATGAAGTAAACATTCAAATTTCTTTTATCTTGCTGTTTAAGTATACAGCATATAATTGTTTTCTATAGTCACACTACTGTGTAATTATATAGAAGAGCTCTTACTCCTAACTATACCTTCATAGTCACCAATAAACCTTTCTCCATCCCTCCTTTCTTCCGCTCTTCCTATGCTCTGGTCCCTACCATTTTTCTCAACTTCTATGAAATCAATTATTTATTTATTTATTTATTTTTTTTTTTTTTGTGGGTACCGGGGGTCGACCTCAGGACCTCACGCGCCAGCAGGCGCCCATGTCACTGAGCGATATCACCGGCCTTTTTCTCGTATGTGGGTTCCGGGAGTCGAACTCGGGCCCTCGCGCTTGCCAGGTAGGCGCTTACGCCACTGAGCCATTTCACCGGCCCTGAAATCAATTTTTTAAAAAAATCAGAAATGAATGAGACCATGTAGTGACTGATTTTCTGTGCCATGTTTATTTCACTTAACATAATTCTATCTCCAGCCATTTTGCAACAAATGAGAGGATTTAATTATATTTATGGTATTCATATATATACATACATAATCAAAATAATATGATATATATCACACATTTTCATTAGCTTTACTGTTACATTAGCATATCAATACTGTTTTTAAAAATAAACAAACAAAATTTATGGATTTTGGTTATCTTCATCCATTCATCAGTTGATGGACACTAGGATTGTTTCCATTTCTTGGTTATGTAGGTATTGTGGATAGCACTGCAGTAAAAATGAGAGTGCAGATGTCTCTTCAGTATACTAATTTCATTTTCTTTGGACATATACCAAGGGATGGGATTACTGGATCATATGGCAGACAAGTTTTTAATTTTTTGGCGGAAACTCCAATAATGGCTGTAATAATTTGCATTTCCACCAAGGCTGCAAAGATTAACTTCTCAGCATCTGGGCTAGCACTGAACTTTTGCCATTTTGATAACACCCATTCTTATAGGCATGATGTGCTATCTCATTGGGGTTGATGTGCATTTTAATTTTTTCTAATTCTTTCTTTGAGGAAAAAGAAACACACTATAAAATTATCACATAAGTTCTTAGAAGATATTGCTAAGTATTCTCTATCTTTATTGGGAAGACTTATTTTCAAATATTGCGGTTACTTTGTGTTGCAATATCTTAACAAAATATCTATTGTTTTGGAGATGTACATAATAGTGAAATGACTGTTTTGTGCCTTTCAATATACTGAGCATTGTTTAAATTGCATAATTACACTGTTTATCTTTCAGGTGAAAAAAAGAACATCATACACTATAGACTATGTTGAATTTGAATGTTACTGATTTTTAGACACTTATTTTACCAATACTTTTACTGTATCTTTTGATATCTTTCTATAAAAGAATAATTGGTATCTCATATTAAAAATATTAATAAAAAGTTCTATAGATTGCCCCACACAAATTATGATATTATGTTCTTATTTAATTTGAATAGAAAGGGACAGGCTTTTTGAAAACTTGACACATGAAGTGATTTTAATTGGTACTTCAAATAACTATTGTCAGTTTATGAAATTAAATAAAGTATGCCATTTATTTTATAAAAGGGTTTCATTTTTTCCAGTCACATTTCATTATAGCAGTTCAGAATAATATAATGTTAAAAGATTAAGTGATGATATAGCAGGAAAATGTGCTATACACACCTAAAAAATCCACATAATTTTTACTAAACTAGGAACATATTTTGCAATTGCCAAACACAAATAGAGCTTTATGAAAAATCTGGTGGTTAATAACTACAGCAATCAGACTCATCATACCCCAATTCTTTCTTACAGTACAGAATAATTGTCACCTTGTGTCCCAGGGAAGCCTCTGTGTTCTTACGCTACTGTAAACTTGGTTTTATTTGAAGTTTCCTAATTTAGTTATTAATGACATCTACCTTTATGTCTTAAATTCCAATCCTTTTCTCCATAGAATTATATGCTACAACATCCAAAATCCTCTCTCTTAATATGTAATTAAACATATAAGTCCCTTGTAAGAACTCAATCTTCCCCCATATCATCTCCCTTACATGTTTCTGTTTCTGGTATCCATTCTAATATTTTACCAATGTAATAGTAAAACACGAGAGGAGTTATGCTGGCAAACAGTAAAAATACATGCAAAGTTCCTCAAATGAACAGTGCAAGCAGTACTGACTGTCTATTCAGTATGTCAGGAAATATTCATGTTATGTTATTTACATCCTGTTTTTAATGATTCTGCCATTCCTTACCTCACCAAAACAGCTTCCTATTTTGGCCAGTTGCTTAACCAATCAAAATCTACACATGCACTGCTTACTACAGACCAAAACATACTCCATTTATTATACACTAACTTTCTGTTTTCTTTCATAAATTCTTGTAAGGTCCTATTTAGGAAAGAGGAAGTTACCTATGACTTTCAGTGAGAAAAATTACATTTATTAGTTCTTGTAGGAGCTTTCTAAACAGCACAAGTTTAATTGTCTCATATTTCACATAAGACATTTTGAATATATTGTAAAGGAATGAAGATACACATATAATAATGAAATGTGAACTAAGTAAGCATTATTGAAATTAGATTGTGATATTGGCTCTTTGATTTACATTGAAAATTAGTGGATTCTAATTAAGATCAATATTTTAATTGGGAAAAAAGTGAAATATCATTCATACATTGATAATTAGAAAGGTTATATATGTGCTAGGACTGTATGTGGAAAATCACTGAATCTTCACCTTCACTTTGCTATGAACCTGAAACTTCTTAAAAACAATTAAATCTCCTTTTCAAAATAAATTTAATTGGTCAGGCTCTTCATAAATATCAGTCATTCAAGATAACTAAGATACTGAGAAACTTTATCAGATCGAAGAAGACTAAAGATACGTGACAATTAAATGTAACACGTGACCCTGTATTGGATCCCAGAGTGTAAGCTGCATTGTCAGGACAATGAAGGGGATTTAATTTGGGTCTGTAGATTAAATTATATTATTGGATCAATGTTAATTTCCTAAGTTTGAAATTAACTTGCACTAAAAATAAAATGAAGTTTTAAAGGGTAATGGGTCATATCTGAGACATTTTAAGGTAAACGAATGCACCTTGGGATGCTTTTAGGTGAAATAAATTAGGTGAAAGACATAAGGAAGGCTTGTGTACTCTTGCAACTTTTTGTATGTTCAAAATTATTTCCAATTATTTTGAAAAAAGAAATATTGAGATACTTATGCTTCTTAGAAAAAGTTTAGATAATGCTTTAAGAAACTGAATATAATACAGCAGCCTGATCTAGGTTGTACTCTTCTGATGTACCACACTAAGCTCACATTCTCTGAAGGATGACATACATGTTTAAAAAATTTAAGTACTTCAATAATCTCTGTATTTTAATTTTAAGTTAAATCATAATTATGGTGTAATTATTTTCATGATCAAATTTTATATAATAATAGTTATCTAATCTATTTAAATCTGAGTTTTGTAATCTCTAGAATGAGAAATAATTTATACTCTATAACTTGTTAAAATAATTTGTTACATGAATTTATGTATATAAAACACTAAAACATAGACAAACACAATTAACAGTAAGTGGTTGACCCATTTATCTCTTATAAATCCATTTGCACTATAATAATTTTAGTTTTGAAATATTCTGTTTTTCATTTTAATATATATATATATATATATATATATATATAGTCCATTAAATCTTGAGTTATATTTGATGATGTTTAATGAAGTTTGATGTACATAATAAATTAATGTTTTCTTTTTGTTTGCTGCCTATTTTGTTGTAAGTGCTATGAAAACTTGAGCTATCTTTCCATATAATTCTTCTAATTCTTATGTGTTGTAAGAAAATTTTCTGACTACCATGATTTCATGAATACAGACACACATACACATATATATTGAGGCCATGAATGTACTTGGATAGAGGGACAATCTGGGGTAAGTAAGCTAATTAACTGAGGCCATATTGGTGAGAGCCTTATACAATAAGGTAGGATGGGTGTCCCTGTGAGCAGAATCACTGGAGATCAGGTTTCCCATTCTTTGTCACTCTGTCTCCTGGTGTTTTCCCAAGGAGAAACTATGTGGAGACACAGAGATCAGGCTGCCCTCTGCAAGCCAAAAAGAGAGCGCTCATCAGAAACCCAAACTTCTTATATTTTGAAAATTAATTTTTGTTTGTTAAGTTATCCAGGCCATTATTTTGTTATGGCAGTCCAAGCAGACAAATGCATCCCTAAATTAAATTGTTTTCATTTCATATATTCATAAAATAAATATATGGTTAACACATACTGTATTCTACAAAAAGCCTTTGAACTACAAAGGAAATCTGGCGTGATCATATTTTAAGGCATTCATAGTCTCCTGAAGTATTACCAGAGAATTATATGATGGCAAAATATGTTAGCTCTAGATCTAGGTTTCTTTATTTCAAATCTGCACTGCAATTTATAGTATATTTTGGGTATAATTCTGATTCATTACTTGCAGAACAAGAATTATGAACAATCACTTCTGAAATAAAACTGTTTTTATTTATAAACTCAGTAGTAATTGGGGTATGAATACAGCACATTACTACTGTCATACTGGCATATATTTTTTACAAATAATAATAACCACTCTGTTCATGTAGACATATAGTGATTCTCAATTGTATTTGAATCTTTCAAAGAGAAGAGCTGGTAATCCTTTCCTCAGCAGACAAAGTCTCCAGATATTCTCAAGTTATTTCAAGAATGAGAATTTTTGCATGCAGTTGTATATTGAAATGAAGACACGCTATATTAATCTTTACAAGGGAATATATATAATAAGTGAGTACAGTGTAATTCCTTAAGCTTATACAATAAAATAATATTTTTGACTGTACATCAGGATTACTGTTGAAAACTTTGTTCTCAATGCAAAGCTAAAGAGGGAGGTATAAGCCTCTATTTTCCATATATTACTGTCATTCAAGTACAATAATACTTTATTTTTTGATTACTTTAGTAAATTGACTCACAAGGGAATTTAAGTTACTAATAGGACATCAAAGACTATCAGACAGGGAGATATATGCAATCAGCAGAGATAACAACTGCACAGATAGCAGAAAATAATCAACAAAATAAGATCTCCAAGCACATAAATGTTTATTCAAATCATTATACGTGAAATACTATATTGAACATCTAGTATTAAATGAGGTTAAGAAGAGTTATAAAGTACCCCTATTCACTTGTACTGAATACTAATGCTCACCTTATGCATGTGTGTTTTCATTTTCTTCAAAAGCTTATAAATATTAATCATCTGTAGATAAATTTTTTAAATCTACTCTTTCGTAAATACATACTGTCTTTATCATAAAAAATCTACTAGCCTAATTTTTTTTCAAATTGGTAAAGGGTAGATCTATAGAATTATGGAACGTATTTCCCAATTGATAAATTGAAGTTATTAATTAAAAGTAAAAGATATATATTTGAAATCTGGAAGCAATCATTGTTTTCATGTAAAACTAAATAAGCTGTATCCAAAAACAAGGCAGTCAGGTTTCTGGCTAGAAGAAAACAGAGAGACACATACATTTCTATTTTGATTTGTGCTTTTGCTATGCTGTATTGGCTAGATGACTTTGAGATATTCAAGAACAATAAAAGTGGGAAAGAAACTGTTTTTTTTAGATGAGGTGAAATCAATTTAACAAGACTTAAATTCACAAAGGTTAATGAAATGCTATCATAAAAACTGCTACATTTTACTGTTTACCAATACAATGCATTCTGTATTATGCAAAATAAAAATCATATGTTCCATCCTATAACCCACTCAAAAGATATTTATAAAAACTATAATTTATTTAATCTGGGAGACAGAAAGAAAACAAAACATGCTCATATTAAAAACCCAAAGTTGATTCAATGGATATTATATAAATATATGTATGAAAGAGAATCTATCTAGATAGATAGATAGGTAGAGAGACTTTCTATATAGAATCTGCCAAAAAAATGTATGCATCAGGAAAAAATAACTATAAATACTTTAATACTAAATTTATCAAGACATCATGAGATTAATACAATTTACCTTTGGCCTCTACAATTACAAGAGGTGCTCAAAGTGGTTGCCAATAGCTTCCAGACATTTATTAGTATGGTGAACTGCTGAAGTGCATATACATTTTTTTAGTGGACTCTGTGTATGTGAAAGAGAAAATTTTCTTTTATCCCCCCAAAAAGAGCAAATTACTTGACTTACAGTTAAATCATTTTTGGGCTCAGGGTTTTACATGGATTAAGTTTTTCTTTTAACTCTAAGATTTAGCATGTTATGTTCCCCTTCATTATAAATACATTAGGAGGAATAGTTGACACAATCGATATGAGGGTAAATTGGCAATATTAAGATGTTATGCAGGGATCACTATCTACAAGGCCTAGACCATATAATGGAAGATGTTATTTTGTGTAGAAGAAAGAAAGATAACTTGAACAATTGATTTTTATTCATTTGTTTAGTGATGAGTACACTAAATTCAATAGTAAATTCCTGAAAAAGAGAGAGAGAGAAAAAGAACATAGAATCTTCTGAGTAATGAAAATATTTAGTCAATCAGTGAGAATCTCGAATTCTTTCTACTACCATAATTTAGCTCATCAGGTGTCACTGTTAAATGCTACCTATTATTTATAATTTTAACAAAGACTAATGGGTTTAAGTAAAATAAAAATAATACCTTAAATATAAAATACTTAACAAATGAAAATGTGTTTGTTAACTACAACTTAGGTAGTTTAATGAGAAACATGGCTGACATTCCTTCCCTAGACATGCATATGTAAAGTGGTTGATTTTGATGAGTAAAATTGCTTATTGCTCCAGGGCCCCAAGATTAACTATTTTACACACAGCTTCATTGCCAGCATTTTTGGCAATCCCCAACATTCTTAGCAATCTATTCTTATCGGGGGAGAAGAAGTATTCTTAATGCATTCATGAGATTAAATGTCAGCTTCATGTGCTAAAAACAACCTAACACTGGCATTTAGCTATAATGAAGAGAATTAGATACTAAAATTGTAAAATGTTAAAACAAAAACGGGGAAGAATTTAGGGGGACCAACACTATTTTGTCTTTATTTAAGGGCAAACATCACTGGCATGAAGAAAACTTACGTTGCTTAGAAGATGAATGTTTTAGGGACTTTAGATGTGGAAAACCACCAAAACCTGTCAAAATGCATCCAGAAATCAATCCTGCCCTAACCAAGGACATATCCTAGTCTGTGAACAATGTGTCCAATGTATGCAGAGTTTATATTCTCTTAATTCTATGTCACATTATTCTTATTTTGCCTGGAAAGAAGATGAGGGTTAATATTCTATATAATTACAGTAATACCTTAGTTCATGAATGCTTCTGTCTGCAAACAATTCAGTTAGCAAAAAAAAAGCATTCAGCAAAATTTTGCTTCAGTTTGCAAGCTCCACATTGGTGACAAACCCGACCACAGCCATCTTCCCCACACAAACACAAAAGTAGTCATCTTCCCTAAAGTCACAAAGCAAGTTAAGTTCATAAACCAAGATACCACTGTCATTGTCCTGCTTAAACCTATAGCAACATCTTTATAAATCACTAAGCAATATTTTTTAGAAAGAAACTAATTGATCATCCAATAAGTGCCTTTTCACAACAGATATAATATTTGGAGCTGGATATGCTTGGTAATCCCTTAACAAACATGTAGAATTGGTTTCACACTACCTCATTTGTATACAGGCATGTAGACATTGTAATCACATAAGGAGGGTTTGTCTAAAAATTAATAATAAAGGTTTGATATGTTTATAATTATCTAGCTTCTCTTATACGCTTCAAAACACAGAACACTAAGATAAGAGCAACTAAGGTATTTCAAGATTTGCAGAGATATCCAGTTGCCAGTTTTTTCAAAGTCTAATTCCAGAATCCCTCAAGTAAAGCCTAGAAGTCTCCAGGAAGTATTTTAAACTTGCTCTCACCCTAGCTTTTAGGAAAGGAAGAGCCTCATGTACTAAAGACCGCATTGTGGCCCTGGATCATCTAATGGGAAGAGAACTGCCCTCCAATCCATGTGGACTTCTCAGGGGAGCGTCACAGACCCAGTCTCCAGGTATCCACCAACCAGGCTACAGCTCCACGGGATTACCTGTGCTGCCAGCTGTGCAAAACCCCCAACCTTTGCCTTTGTTCTCCTTCTCCATCAGCAATTTGAAAATAGATTTTTCAGTACAAATCTCCATTGCTGCTCATCTCCTTGATTGGTATTTGGGACAGGTGTCCCAGGCAGGTTTGTTGGGACCCCTGAACAGGAGCCTTTACCTTCAACTCTAGTAAATCTCCCACAATTCTTGCTGTCGCACAAGTCTACATGGGCCACATTAAACTTTGGATGGTATTCTTTCTGTTTTCTTTTTCTTTTTTTTTTAAATTTTAGACAGAAAAAAGTAAAAATAACAATAAAACAGAATTTCAAAACAGGCTAGTAGGAGAGTAACAATAATTAACACATTGCCTATTGTTATATTCATAGTAGTTGTTCAGAGTACAAGACACAGGCATCAAATATTGTCCAAAAAAGTGTTAGCACAAAACTTTCTTTTCAATGAACTAAGAGAAACTAGCTATATAACTATCTTAACTATCTTGTATATATATATGTATGTTTTTACTTTACCTTTCATTTCTTTCTCCTTTCTCCCATCACAGTTTTTCTTTTCTTTTGAACAGTTTCTTCCCTATTCACATTAACTATTGTTCGTTTTGGATCTTATTTATTCTTTCAGTTTCTCACACTAATGAGATAACAAAATGCTTACATATGTGGGTCTGATTTATTTCACTTTCAAGTATGGTCTCCAGTTGCATCCACTTAACTATAGATGTATCAGTTTATCTTTCTTTATGTCTGTATTCCATTATATATATATAATCTTTTCTATCCATTCCTCAGTTGATGGGCATTTGAGTTGTTTCCAAGATTTAGCTATTACAGATCATGCTGCTATAAACATGGGTGCACATACATCGCTGTGGTATGATGTTTTTAATTCTCCTGAGAAGATACCCAGAAGGGAAGTAGCTGGGTCCAGTGTACCTCTAATGCTAGTTTTTAAGGAATCTCCACACTGATTTCCACAGTAGTTGCACCAGTCTACACTCCCACCAACAGTGGAGAAGTGTTCCTTTTTCCCCACAGCCCCACCAGCATTTGTTATCAGTTTATTTTTTGATGATAGCCATTCTTTCTGGGGTGAGATGGAATCTCGGTGTTGTTTTAATTTGCATCTCTTGAATGACCAAAGATGTTGAACATTTTTTCATATATTTATTTGCCATTTGTATTTCTTCATCTGAGAAGTGCATATTCATCTCAGATGCTCATTTTTGGATTGGGTCTTTGAATTTGGGGAGCCTGATTTTTTTTAATCCTTTATATGTTCTAGATATAACTCCTTTATCTGAGGGACAACTGGATATAATTTTTTCCAACTCTGTGGGTCATCTTTTCATTGTGTTGGTTATTTCTTTCATTGTGCATAAGCATTTTAATAAGGTAAGGTCCCATTTGTTATTCTTTGTAGTATTTCCCTTGTGGTCTGAGTTTTGTTCATGAAGTCTCTACCCGCATCTATGTCTTAAAGATTTCTACTTATTTTCTCTTCCATTATATTTAGTATTTCTCTTTTAATATTTAGATCTTTGATCCATTTTGACTTTAGTGCATGGTGATAGAAATGAGTCTAGTTTTCTTTGGCATGTGGAAAGCCAGTTTTTCAAGCACCGTTTATTAGAGAGACTATCTTTCTTGAAGTGATAAGGTGGTTTAGTGTGTTTGGAGTTGCATCTGCATCTTCTATTCTGTTCACTGATCTTCATGTTTGTTTTTTGCCAGTAACATGTTGATTTTATCACAGTAGTTTCATAGTATAATTTCAAGTCAGGGATTGTGATGTCCCCTGACTTGCCTTTGTTGCCCAGAATTGTTTTAGCTATTCTAGGTCTCTTCTGGTTCCAAATGAATTTTAGGAATGCTTTCTCTAGTTCTGTAAGGTATGCTAATGGTATTTTGATTGGGATTGCATTAAATCTGTATAACAGTTTTGGGAGTGTGGCCATTTCCACTATGTTGGTTCTTCTAATCCATGAGCAAGGGACATCTTTCCGTTTTCTGATATCTTCTTTGATCTCCTTTTTCAGGGTACTATAGTTTTCAATGTATAAATCTTTTACTTACTTTGTTAGATCAATTCCTAAGTATTTCATTTTTTTGAATGCTATTGTGAAGGGTGTGTTTTCCTTAATTTCTCTCTTAGTGAGTTTTTTGCTTGTATACAAAAATGCTATTGATTTTTGAGTGTTGACTTTGTAGCCAGCTACACTACTGAATTTGGTTATTAAATCTAGAAGTCTTTTGATGGAGTTTTTGGGGTGGTCTGTGTAGAGTATCATGTCATCTGCAAATAATGATAATTTAACTTCTTCCTTTCCTATTCTTATTCCTTTTATTTCTTCATCATGTCTAATTGCTCTGATTAATGTTTCCAGATCTATATTGAGGAGGAGAGGTGATAGTGGACATCCTTGTCTTGTTCCTGATTTTAGAGTGAAAGCGTTCATGTTTTGACCATTTAGTATGATGTTAGCTGTTGATTCGTCATAGATGGCATTTATCAAATTGAGATAAAGACACTTTATTCCAATTTTTGTAAGATTTTTATCAACAAATGGTGTTGGACTTTTTCAAATGCTTTTCCTGCATCTATTGAGATGATCATGCGATTTTTTTTTTTTTTTTTTTTTTTTTGTGGGTACCAGGGGGACGACCTCAGGACCTCGCGCGCCAACAGGCACCCGTGCCACTGAGCGATATCACCGGCCCCTTTTTCGTATGTGGGTTCCGGGAGTCGAACTCGGGCCCTCGCGCTTGCAAGGCAGGCGCTTACGCCGCTGAGCCATCTCACCGGCCCGATCATGCGATTTTTGTCTTTGGTTCTGTTAATATGATGTATTACATTTATTGATTTATGTATGTTGAACCTTCCCTGCATCCCTGGGATGAATCCTACTTGGTATACAATCTTCTTAATGATCTGCTGCATTCTGTTTGCCAGTATCTTATTGAGTATTTTTGCATCTATGTTCATTAGGGTGATTGGCCTGTAGTTTTCTTTTTTTGGTTGGGCTCTTTTCTGGTTTTAGAATCCGGGTAATACTTGCCTTCAGAAATTATTTTTAAAGTATTGCTTCCCTTTCAATTTCCTTAAAGAGTTTCAGCATTAGTAGTATTAGTTCTCCCAATTTCTTGTAGAATTCAACAGTGAATCCATCAAGGCCTTTTCTTTGTTGGTAAATTTTTAATTACATTTTCAATTTCATTGGCTGATATCAGGCTATTTAGAATTTTTATACCTTCTTGATTTAGTTTTGGCAATTCCATTGTGTCTAGGAATCTGTCCATTTCTTCTGTGTTTTCCATCTTATTAGAATGTAGGTTGTCGTAGTAGGTATTGATGATCTTCTGAATTTCTGTAGGATCTGTTGTTTCTTTCCCAATTGCTTGAATTTGTGTTTTCTCTTTCCTCTTTTTGATGAGGTTGGCTAATGATTTATCAGTTTCCTTAATTTTTTCAAAGAACCAACTTTTCGATTCATTGATTCTTTGTATAGTTTTCTTAGTCTCAATTGCATTAATTTCTGTTCTTATCTTTATACTTTCCTCCCTCGTATGAGCTTTGGGTTTGATTTGTTGTTCTTTTTCTAGAAGTTTGAGGTTCAACATTAGGTTGTTTGAGCTCATTCAGTTTTCCTGATGTGAGAGTTTACTGCTATAAATTTCCCTCTTAAAACTGCTTTCATTGCATCCCATAAGTCTTGGTATGTGGTACTGGCATTACTGTTTCACTGTATATATGTTTAATATCATCCTTAATTTCCTCTGTGACCCCTTGGTTGCTCAGAATGTGTTGTTTAATTTCCATGTGTTATTTAGTTTTTGTGATTTCTTTTGTAATTGATTTCCAGTTTCATTGTGCTACGGTCAGACAGTATGCATGGATTGATTTCAGTTCCTCTGCATTTACTTAAACATGTTTTGTGGGCTAATATGTGGTCTATTTTGGAGAACATCCCATTTGCAGCTGAGAAGAATGTGTATTCTGATGTTTTGGGGTGAAACACTCTGTAGATATCTACCAAGTCCATTTGTTAACAGGCTTTGTTTAATTCCGATATTTCTTTGTTGATGCTTTCTCTAGTTAATCTATATATTTATGAGAATGGGGTATTAACGTCCCCCACTACAGTTGTGTTAGTGCTTATTTGGTTTTTCATGTCAGTTAATATTTGTTTTATGTAGTTGGGTGCGCCGGCGTTTGGTGCATATATTTTTATGATTGTTAGCTCTTCTTCTTCTTGGAGTTTTCCCTTAACAAGTATGCAGTGATATTCCTTGTCTCTTTTGGTCAGTTTTGTCTTGAATTTTACATTGTCTGCAAATAGAATAGTGACACCTGCTTTTTTCTGAGTTCCTGTGGCATGGAGAATTGTTTTCCATCCTTTGATTTTTAGTCTATGAATTTCTTTTTGGGTTAAATGTGCTTCTTGAATGCAGCATATTGTTGGATCTTACTTCTTGATCCACTCTGCCAGTCTGTTTATTTTGATTGGTGAGTTGAGACCATCTACATTGATGATTATAACAGATATGTATTGGCTTATTTTTTCAAGTTATTTTCCTGTTGTTTGTTCCCAGTCTTTCTGCTCTGTTTATTTGCTTGTCCTGCTTGGCAGCTTCTTTCTATTGGTGTTCACATGTTTGTGGTCTTTGTTATTTCTTTCTAATATGTCCTTCAGAGTGTTCTGTAGAGCTGGCTCGGTGGTCATAAATATCTTCAGTTGTTCTTTGTCATGGAAATATCTTATTTCTCTATCAATTTTGAAAGATAGTTTTGCAGTCTACATAAATGTGAGTTGAAGATTGTTTGTTTTTAGGGATTGAAATACCTCACTCTAGGATCTCCTTGATTTGAGGGTTTGTATTGAGAAGTCTGCTGTGATTCTGATGGGCTTTATTTTATAGGTGATTTCTTTTCTCTAGCTGCTTTTAATATTTGGTTCTTGTGTTGAATTTCTGGAATCTTGATTATTATATGCCTTAGTGTGGGTTTATTTTGGTCATGGCTATTTGCAGTTCTATGTGCTTCATTTATTTGTATGTCAAATTCTTTAACCATGTTGGGAAGTTTCTGCCATTATTTTTGTGAAGAGGTTTTTAATGGCTTTTGGGCTGTCTCAAGCATTCTCACTGACTCCAATCAATCTTATGTTGTTCTTCTTTGCTTCATCTTGTTGCTGTTGGACTGATTCTTTTGTGGTCCCTTGCTATATTTAAGATATCTTTCTTTTCCTTGTCACTAGTTACATTCCTGTCTTCTAGGTCTGATATTCTATCCTCACCTTCATTCAATCTATTGTAAATACTTTCAATGGAGTTTTTAATCTCCTGTATTTGTTTGAATCTGTTTCATTGATTCCATTTCTTGTCTATGTTTGGCATTCATGGTTTACATTATTTCCTGAGCTCCTCTATTATTTTTATCGGTGTCTGCTATAATGTCTTTTATTTTGATAGGCATTTATTTTTTCACCTGAGACATTATTTTTTCTATGGCCTCTTCCATTTGTTTTTTCACTTCTGCTGCTATCACTTCAGAGAGTTCCAGCAGTTGGCTTCTGATTTCCTCTATCTTTTTGTGATCTGGACTTGTCCTGCGTGGTCTGGACGTTAGGGGTTGCATCTTGTTCTTCCTCTTATCACTTTCTATTTCTTATTTAGTTTGTTTTTTGTGTTGATGCTTTTAGATTTCTTACATTAGATAGTTTTACCCCTGGTGTCTAGGTTTTCCTAGGAGATGTCTGTTCATCAGGGTGTCTTCTAGATACAGGTGGTTCTTGATCTTTTTTGTCTATCCAACGAACCTACCTTTGCATTACATTAAGAATGTGAAATTGCTATCAATTTGACTCAAGGCCTTTTCCTTTGGTACTGGACTATGGTGATGGTTATGACCCCTTGTAATCACAGTGTTGTCATACAGGGGAGAAAAACTGATTACAACAGGTAAGGCATCCTGGTTAATGTAGTACAGTTAGCAATAACCATAGACTCAAGAACAGCTGGGCTACTGACGGACTGTGGTAACTATTAGCCTTATTTCTTTAACCATAGAAGCAAGTTCTATAGTTATATAATATAATCCAACTTATACCAGGAACTTGTATGCATCATTTTTATACTTAGTAGAGTGATTTTACCCTGTCACGGGGGGATTTAAGAGGGGTAGGGGGTAGGTTGGAGAAGTGGATGTGGTTAAATGTAGTAGGAGCAAGTGTGGTGTGCACAGGATGATCACCCAAGTCTTCGGTAATTGTAGGATATAAGAGGGAGAGATAGGAAGAGAAAGCCTAGGAGTCTTGAAGTTGACCAGAAAAAGAAGAGACAGTGTTTACTCACATGAAAGACTCATAACATCAAGCGAGATAGTTGATGAAAGAGAGGAAGAGGACAAGTAGAATAATACAAAGAGAAAGTTTAGAGATTTAAATCATGAATGAGAAAGAAAAGAAATTAGAAAAGAGAAATAAAAGGAAAAAGAGGAGGAAACAGAAAAAACAAACAGGAAATAAAAATAACCACCCACATGAAAAAAAACAACAAACATACAGAAAGAAAAACAAAACAGGGCAAAACAGAACAGAGAGAAAATGAGAAAAGAAAAGGGAAAAAAACAAAAAAAAAAGGAACAACAACAAAAACAAATAAACAAAGAAAAAAAAAACCCAAAAAAGAAACAGAACACTCTAACCCAGCTAACTACCCAAACCTCGCCCCCCCAAAAAAACAAAAAACCATCAGACAGAAAAATACAAGCAGTGAGATTCCTCTAGGTCTGTGCTGGGTCCCAGTCTGATCCCAGAGTGTGTACTGTAGCCAAGACCGCAGGTGGATTTGTGCTGGGTGTGGGTCTGAGCTTTGTCTCTGGATTTGGGGTATGGGATTAGTTTTCTGTGGCATTCTCCCTTGCCGTTTAAAAAAGAGAAAAGAAAAGGAAAAAAAAAAAAAAAAGAAGGAAGAGTAAAGAAAAGAACAGGGGATGGCCCTACCCGCTCCCTTCTATTCCGCGTGTCTTTGTCCCCAAGCAAGAGGCTGGTTCACCTAACTCGCCGCCTGCTGGCTCCTACTGTCACTGTCGCTTCCGCCTGTCCATCCTGTGCGCCCCAGCCTGGTCCTTCTGTGTCGCCGGCTTTCCCGCCGGTCCCTGGCCCCTGAGTCCCGTCAATGGAGGTGCGGAGCCCATGGGACTCACCTCCTGCCAGTCGTCGCAGCTCCCTGCTTTTGCTTTTCTCTTCTGTTTTTCTCCATAAAACACAACTGCCAGAACCAATGCCAGAACAAAAGAAGTATAAAAGAGAAGACGAATTCCACATTTAATTCCTTCCTCTCTTCTACTCCGAAGAATCTCTTTCCTCCTCGTTCTATCTAGGGATATCTGTAACTGTTCTTTAGTTAGGTACCGATTAGTTGCAGGCTTTCTCTCCTGTGGAACTAAGACTGTGTCTCATTGCAAATAATAAAACGGAATGAGATTCATGGTAAAGGTGAGTGAGAAGTGTAAGGGT
This sequence comes from Erethizon dorsatum, assembly GCA_028451465.1. NCBI lineage: Eukaryota > Metazoa > Chordata > Mammalia > Rodentia > Erethizontidae > Erethizon > Erethizon dorsatum. The sequence goes on along the minus strand of CM051826.1, from coordinate 127,265,749 downwards.
TAAGTTTTTTTCAAACTATAATACTTCTTATTCTAAAAATGATATGGTTATAAAAAAGGAGCTAATTCAAATTACCATTCAAATTATGTAGAAATCTTTATGCCACCTATTAATTCTATATTATATCCTAGTAGCACTTTGTATCTTACTAGCTTTCAGGTTCTGACTTAAGAATAATTATCAACAATATTCGTTCTTCAAAAATACCCATTTTTCCTTTTTTTATAGTTAATGGATGTATGACTTTGATGCTTTCTTAAATCTCAAATATTTTCTGTTGAGTTTTTCTTATTCCCAGCTTTTTTCATATTACTGAGGCTTCATGTTGATTAACAGCAGCTTTAATCATTGCTGTGTTTCAATAATCATACCTCTGATATGTTCACATAAATTGTCTGCTATTAATATGCCAATGAACACCTGCTTGTTTATTTCAAGATTCCCATTTTTTATATTTGATTTTAATCAACATTTCCTCAAATTTAGTAAATGCTGTTCAGTCCCTGATTTTACAAAACAGCCAAGGTTTCCTATTAACTTATGCCTAGCAAATTTAAAATATTTCCTAATTATAAGTGTGCCCATTTTGATAAAATATATAAGTCCCCATACCCTTCAATACGGGATAAATTAGGAAAATAAAAATTGCTGATAAAAGACAAATGCTTCCTGGACCAGGATGACTTATATACTTACTGGATTAGGCAGGATTCTCCAGAGAACCAGAATTAATGGGCTGTGTATATGTAGAGAGATTTATTTTAAGGAATCAGTTCACAGGCTTGCTGAGGAATAAGTATAAAATCTGCAAAAACCCTTCAGGGCAGGCCAGCAGGCTGAAGACCCAGGGAAGAATTTTAGTGCAAAACGAAAGGCAGTCAAATCAAAAAATTAAAAAAAATGAAAAACCATTCTGCTGACAAAATTCCTATGGCTCCTGAGAAGTCTCTTTCCTCCCCTGAAGTTCTTCAGCTGATTGTATGAGGCTCACCCAGATCACCAGGGCAGTGAGCTTTATGCAATGTCCACCTGCTTAAATGTCAACGTCACTCAAAAAACACCTCTACAGAAACATTCAGAGTAATGTTTGATCAACCACTTGGGCACCATGTCCAGTTTCTAGTAGACACGTGGAATAACCCATTGTACTTGCACTCCTCTGAAATCCTTTGCATTCTTAGTATGAACTACATAGATTACTTAGTAAATAATTACAATCATGTGTCCACACATCATTTGTTGTACAGATAGTGGGAAATATAAGACATAACCAAGTAGTTTACGCTTACAACCTTACAATGGCACAGGCCCTTTGCTCACAGGACCAATTTGCAGAGAACATGAAGTTATTTTGCATGTGCCATTTACATGTACTACACTGGACGTGACCCTGTGTGTATGTGTGTGTGCACGCAGGGGCGTCATGGGTTACAGGGTGTGGAGATGTACACTGCTCCCTTGTCCATTTCCTTTCAAGAAGATGCCCCAAGCATCGGCAGCTACTGTTAGAAAGCAGAAACTTAAGAGACAAACACCATTAGAATTCACATTGTGATATATATATATATATATATAAAATGGGGCTACTCTAAATTTTTATTTAATAACCACCATTTGCAGCCTAGGTAAAGATACAAGAAATAAGTGATTTGAACAGTCACCAAAATAATTGATAGAAATGTTCTTAGATAAAACTGTGATTTAGAAGATATAATGTTTTAATCGCCAAATTTCATTGTTGATATCAGTAGACTTCAGTGACTTTTAAACTTTATTTCTCTCTGCAGTGTAAATTCTGTATTCCATGAAACTGTTTGGTTCTCTTTAAGGCAGCAGGCTCAAAATCACCAAGCCAGTGACTTATTAGACAGTGATTCTCAGGGGGGAGGATGATATAAGGGTGAGGGTGGGGAGCATGCGAAGCTGTAATCCAGTTTTCAGGTTTCTCAACCTTTGAAGACTACAGTGTATTAGCATTTTACTAGGCAAATTACAGAACAAAACCAAATCCCAAACTTCTGTAATTACCATCAGTAAAGGACTCAGTCTAACATTTAAGTAAGACAAAATATGACCTCAGCTTAAAATATTACACTTGAAATTGTAAATGTTGTATTTTCTCGTTTTATCAAAAATGGTTAAAATTCCTCCATTGGCATAATTATTTATATTTTTTACTCCTGCCTTATATGACTACTAATCTCTATTTCTCCTTCTGTCCCAGAAGAGCTGGTCTCTTCCCCTCAGAGATATGCATCACATTTTTTGAAAATGTGTAGCTAACTTTTTTTATAATTCCAAAAAGTGAGATGCATCTTGGTGAGGGATTCATACTATTTGGGGGAGGGAAGGGTGAGTGGCAGTAACACTGTGGGGCTTCCTAATTCTTTGGAATGCATATGTTATCCCAGGACCATTTATTTCTTTAAAAAATACACAGATGTGCACACATCTATCGTTAGAGAGTAGTCATAAGCTATTGCCTACAATTTCATGGACCTCATGGATGCTTTGGGACCCAGGGGCCCTGTCTGAACATGGCTGACAAATGTTTAATTATCTCGTCAAATACATTCAAATAGCTTCCTTGTGCCTCACAACAGCAGTGATGAAAACATGCACACGCTTCTCTGAGGTCTCCACTGACACATGGCCCTGAGATTCGCCACAGCAAATACACCGGCCGGCTTAAACTAGTAATACCACAGGATAAGACACGGGAATCGGGCGACTGGTCAGGATAAATTTTGTCACTGAACAGCTTTAGAGTGCAGAAACTTTAAAATTTAGATTTCAAGTAAATATTAGTCATAGGCATACAAGAGCTTTTATACATGTGTTAAAAGAGCTTTGCTTTCTGTGAAAAAGATTCTGTAGGTATTCGCTATTGAAATCTTTTCAGGTAATTAGTCCCTGTGGAGCCTTCCATTCCAGGTTCCAGCTGTTCATGCTAATGAGCTGTTACTTGGTGTCAGGATTCCCCTCCCCCGGCACTAAGTAGTTAACCAGTAGTGGAGCCCTTAAGAAGTCGCACACATGACAGGAGGTGAGGAACAACTTAAACTTGAATATCACTTCTTTTATCCACAGAAAATAAAGAAAGAAAAAAAGGCGAGTTAGATCTCTCCTCCTCAGTACTTCTCTGATGAAGCTTGGCAAGAAAGGCTAAAATTTAACATTTCAACCATAATCAAAGCTGTGTTGTTTCTTTAGATGTACACGCTAATTTCATAAAATACTAGACCTACAAAAAGATTGAATGTTCATAAAACATCACCTCCTATCGCTCGTGTTTGCAATATTTACATGAAAATTTCTAATTAGTCAATATATAGAGTGACAAAGGTGGCTTGCTAGTTCCGCATTTCAGATGCTGAATCTTCACTAGTTTTTTGCCTGGCTTGGCTTCGGAGTGAGTGCTTCCGAAGTTTCGAAATTGATTATCTATAGATAGGGTCTTAAATTTAAGTTATAATGTAAGGGTAATATACTGTCACAAAGATACATACACTCACATTCAGTTCCAAATAGACATATTGCATGAGCACATTCTCATCAAAACATAAAATATCTAGACATAAAGTTTCATTTAAAATTACAATATATGTAATGAAAATTGAACATCATTGTTATAAAATATGTACTAGATGAATGAGCAAATTAAAATTTTAAAATATGAAAATTCAAAATTAAAATGACTCAAATTTGGATACTGGGAATGCTTTATATTTAAAAAGAACTTTTTTATTTTTAAACAAGAATATTTAAATAAATTAAATTCTAAATGTAAAATAAAAGATGAAAAATGAAGTTTAAGAAACATACACATTTAAAGATAGTAAATTACAATGTATAGAACCGACCACCCACAAATAAAAAAAGACAGAGAAAGATGACTGTAAAATGATACAGAGAATAAATTTGATTTGAAGAATACATAAATTCTTGGAGAGAATGGCCAACGAAAGGAGAGAGAGACCGAGAGAAAGAGGACAGAAGAGGATACATTTAGATAGACAATAGTGTAAAACAATATGTAGACAAAAATAAAAAGTTAAAAATAATAAGGTGAGCAGAATTTATCAATAAATTAAAAATATAAATGAGTTGTAAAAAGGTTATAGGGTATAAAAAATTATAGTCATATAATCAAAGATGAATATACATTTACAACTCAATGTGTTTAATTAATTGTGTGTGCGTGTGAGATGTGGAGATTTTGTATACCTATATTTGTGGGTATACATATGTGCAGAGAGGGACACCACGTCACAATCATAAAGATAACCTAGAATAACTTCAAATGCCTCACAAGGGAAAGGTTTGAAGAAATGACTCATATTTTATTTCATAGTTTAGGTGGCAATATATAATAATTTTACTTTTCTATTTTTTCTTTCATAAAAAGGCTCATTAACAGAGAGTATATCTAAAAATTAACCTAAATTAGTTAACAACATCTTATATTATTAAAGGCCACTTTTGAATTATTATCATTATCATTATGTCATAGTTAATATAGTAAACAGGATCACTGGCAAATATCATCAAAACCAACTTTAAAAATCTATAATTTAGTAAAAAATGTACAGCAAAATAACATTCTTTATTTTTCAACTATCCAGAGGAAACCCTAACTCTGTAACATCAATTGTCATTTTTCTCAGTTGTAGATCTGACTCGCTTCACGAAGTTTAGTATGGAAATTTGAAGTTCATCAAGGTAAATTTCATAAAATAATCCTATAATACAAGAAAATTGCCTGCTGAAATTGAGGCCAAGGGCCAGACATAAAACTCTTTGTCTTACAGAGAAAAAATTGAAAGCATTCAGATGTTAGCTGCTAGATAATTGTCTTATAAATGTCTTCGTATTCAAAAATAGTGACCTTTGTAAGAAGTAGGTCAGAAGACACTCCTGCCAGAAGGTCCCTCCCATACCACCCGGAAAGCACCGTTCTCACCTCTGAAGACACTAGGATGTTCATGAGAATTACCAAGTTTGGGGACCTACTTCAAGGAAAAGGGCAAGGAGAAGGCAAGAGCGACGTTTTTACTCCTGCTTCTTTCCCAAATACCGAGGTGCCATGTTTTAGGGTAATGTGTCTGGAACACTATCAGTGATTTCATAGACACGAAAACAACTTGGAGTACACTTCTGACAATGTGGTAGGTTTGGATAGGAATAATCAACTTGGTCTGCCTCTGTCTCTCTGTGTCTCTCTGTCTCTATCTCTGTCTCTGTGTCTGTCTGTCTCTCTTTCCTCTTTTTCTCTTCTGAGTCTTCCACGGACAGTAATTCCCAAGGTGAAAGTTACAGCTAGAAGGTGGAGGATGTCTTAGAAATTCCTATCATCCAAGGAGCTGTAGAACTCTGTAATCCTCTTGTAACAAGGTTTTGGAAGAGTGACGTCCTTTCTACAAGGAAAATTAATCACCACATATATTTATATTTAGTTCATGTTGAGAATTCAAAGTGAGGGAAATTGCTTGACTGCTAGATTCTCCATTAAAACAGTACCACTGGGTAGATTTTTTTTACCATTACACCTTTTTTTAATGATTGCTTGTTTATTGTGCTGTACTGGGGGTTGAACCCAAGTCCTTCACACTGAGCTGTATCCTCAGGCCTTTTTCTATTTTTATTTTGAGACAGGGTATCTCCAAGTTGCTGAATTTCCCAGGTTGGTATCAAGCTTGGGATCCTCCTTCCTCAGTCTCCCACAGTGTTGAAACTATAAGAGCAGGGTACCCCGCCAAGCCCAGTAAGCCTCCTTTATTGTTTTACTTTTTCACATATTTTTGGTTCTGCCGAGACTCTTTTCTGCACCTATTCTTGGTAGTAACCTCTGATTCTCAGCAGATGCTCCTTTGGTGTAACTTCCATTTCAAAGTTCAGTAAGAGTTCTGAAAATCCATGTTTGTTTTGTTTCTTTGCTTGTCAGTTTTCCAAGGCCATCTTTAAATACTTGGGCCTAAATAAGATATAGCAAGGTCTGCAAGTTTCCATCCTTTGCTTTGTTAAATTGTTACCTCTGGTCTTTATCTGCCTATGAAAACAGAGGTCAGTGATTCTGTTACATGAGCATCTGTGGTTACTTCAAAGAGTTTTTGAAAGTGTCTTGACACCATTTACTGAAATGGTAGCCTTTTGGAAATAATCTTGCAACCTACATGGGTTGAAGAGAGTAGGAGAGGGGACACAAATGGTGGTGCAGTTAAAAAGGGTAGTATCCAAGGCACAGGAAATGTGTTTGAGATGATTCAAAAAGTAATTGTTTATTTTCTTGGACCTTTGTCAGAACATATTTTAGGGAAGATATGTTGGATTAAGGATTTCCTTTTGAGGGCCCAGAGTGAAAAATAAGCAGGCCAACAAAGGATTGTTTGACATCTCTGCTCTCTTCTTTGCTAGGGCTTTTATTAATTGCATTATGCCTGAGAGGCTCCATGCTTCTCAGAATGATGATTTATAACTGTAGTTATAAATAATTCTTATGCAATTTGGTAAGACAACTACAAGGATTCATGTTACAGTAAGAAAACACACTGGAGCAGAGATCCTGAACAAAAACCAGAATGAGAGTTTCTATTAACGAGAGAGAGAATCACTTTCATGAACACACACACACATACAAACACACACACATGCACACACACACCACTACAACCATTATATCATTACTGAGACTTTATGAAGCAATATATTGGGTCTTGGTTATTTCTGTAAGCATATTTAACCAGTACCCAGAGACCATTACTCCATGATGTATAAAAATGAAAAAGCCCTCCTGCATCAGAGAGACATTTCTTGGACAGCCAAGCCAAAGAATTTCCTTATTCAATTTCTTTAATGGACCCAAACAAAAATTTTTTTTCCAATTTAACAGAACATTAATTGAGGTTAGTCTCTGAATCCAGTCCGAAAGTGATGTCTGGGCTGGCCATGGTGGTGCACTCCTGTAATCCAAGCACCTGGGAGGCTGAGGCACGAGGATCACCGTGAGTTCAAGGCCAGTCTTGGGTACATAGTGATTTCAAGGCCAGCCTGGACTACATAGTGAGACCCTGTGTCAAAAAATGTTATGTCTGGGTCAAATCTAATCTCTAATATGATTTCTTAATAATGCTCAACACTGCAAAAAGCAAAAATAAAAACCAAAAAGATAAACAATTCTGGAATTCAGTGAATTAAAAGAAAGAATGTGATAAAGAGGAAGTATTTACCATAGAAAGTTTTCTGTCTATTTTTGTTTTACAACACACAAAACCTCAAGACCGAAGCAATGCATTCAGGTATAAACAATACCAAAGACCTGGACATTATACATCTTAGTGAAATGATTTAATGTCCCTATCAGAACTCACAGAGAAATATAATCCCAGTGTAAGGTATGAAGAGATGGGGCCAGGTACACATTTGAAGAAGTGATTTGTTTATAAGTTTGAGTGGACCCATTCATGGACTAATAGGCTGTTTTGAGAATGGACCTATTATAAAAAGCCGTTTCAGTACGTGACGTCCTCCCCACGTGACAATGCAGAAAATAGGACCTCGCTGGAAGTTGAACAGATGCCAGCATCATGCTTATGGACCTTCCAGTGTGAGGAACTGTGAGACAAATAAATTTCCATGGTCTGTAAATTACCTGACCTCTGATGCTCAGTAACAGCAACAAAAATGGACTAAGAGACTTAAGAGAGCCATTAGCTTCAGTCTGGATGAAGTACTGTATTGAAGCTTTTCTCAGACCTCATGTTCCCAGCGTGAGCACTCAGCTACCCAGCACAGTGACCAAGCAGGCTAAGTGTGGCACACGATGAGCTAGGGAAATGCCAGCTTCTACTCAGATGCTCCCAGTTTCAATGAATAGATAACTAAGGTCCTCAGAAAACCTCCGTGGAAATTGCAAATTCTAATGGCAATCACTGGTCTACTTTCCACCACCACTCATGTAATTACCTTTTCTTCTTCCAGAGAGAAGGTAGTTAGATTTGGTGGTTGTATTTTCTTAAGAAATTTCATCTCTTCTGGAAGGACAATGTCTTCTCTTTCCTATAGAATCTTGAAAAGTGACCGTGAGAGTTTTCCCCCAATGCACTCATTTACGGTACATACTTTACATTTTAAAATATACAGACCCTGGGTATTTGATGATCAGCATTCTGTTTTAAGTATTTGTGAGCCACTCAGAGGGCTCACAATATATAAATTCTGCTATAGCACATATTGATATCGCATGTGTTCACCCTAATTGTTTATCTAGTATCTGAGCCTAATAATCAATGGGATTCAATGTGCAAGTTGTCTCATCTTCTGCAATTTCTTATTACACACTTAGTAATTTCTTAACATATTGTATTAATAAACACACCTCTTTTTCTGTGTTTTAAAATGTCCCCCAAATGATATCTGCTTACTAAGTTGGTAATAAAAATAGTGATATAATTTTTAAAAATTTAAGAATTGATGTTTCTAAAACAATGAATATTTGGCAAAAAATATAATGGGAACACTGACAAATTTAAGGACTGCCTAAGAAAATTCATTGCATTTTTTTACCAAGACTTGATTTTAAAAATTTATGAAACAATTTTTAATAAAATATTTTTATTTATGAACAAGAAATAAATAATTGGTGAAAGCTGATAAAAAATGATTCTCAACAAAATTGAAATTTATATAGATTTATACCAATAAGCTGATTTTCACAAATTTGATTATTCTCAATTTCTTTCATATATACTATTCATAAATGTTGTCTAGCTATAAAAAATATTCATCAAATAGTATAGTAATGTTCTTATTTTCTTCCTTTCCTTTAACTGGACATAATAAAAAGGAACATTGTTTAATACACCATTCATACTGGAGAAAAAAATGTGAAAACCATTTGATCCTAGCACTGAGAAATCAGAAATTTCATTAAAACATAGTGACTTTGGAGGAAAAAATTACATGAAAAACCATAACAAAACAATTCCTTTATATCTGAGGTGAATGCTGAAATATTTTTAAAATGTATTACATTGCCATTGATTCCTCTCAAAATGTTCCCCCTCACTTTGAATACACTGACTGCATTATTCTTCTCCTTTCGTAAGCAGTTCTGTAAATCCCCTTTTGTGAGTGTCTTCAGTCGAACTGTCGTAACTATCTAGATATCTTGAATCTATGCAAAATATTTACCTCTCATGGTCATTTTGACTTTGGGAAAGAGACAGAAGTTGGTTAGTGCCTAGATGAGTGAAGACAAACCATAATGTTTTTAAAAGATTTCCTTTCCATTGGAAGGCACTTACCAGCAGCCTTCACCATACTTTCATCACACCTAGAAAGACATGAAAGAGGACTTCCAGAACTGCTTCAGAAAGTGGCAAGAATGATGGGATAAAGGTGTTCTAAGTGAAGGAGAGTATTTTGAGGTAGACTAACAGCGACATGTCTTTTTGTTATTGTTTAGAACTAGGATGCACACGAAACTCTCATGCACTCAGAGGCAGGGCTTTTGGAAGGTGACTGGGTTATAGGGGTGGTGTACTCCTCTGTGGATTCATCCAGTAATGAGCTCACAGCAGAATGTGCTGTCAGATGCAGGGACCGCACTACAGGGCAGTCAGTGGAGGCATGACCGGAAGGATGCTTCTCCCCAGCCCCTCCCTGTGCTGTCTGCTTCAAGGCCATCATGACGTGTGCAGCCTTCCTCCATCAGACCTTTCCACCGTGCCCTTCCTGCCTTGGAGCCAGGCCACATAGACTGAAATTCTTTAAAAAAAATGAGCCAAAATCTGTGTCTCCTTTTTAAATTAGAGGTATCAGGTATTTGATCTCAGAGACCAGGAACATGACTTTTACTGAGTAGTTTGTTTTAAACATTTAAACATTCACCACGTAGTTAGATCACTCCCTGTATAATCTAATGATTTCATATGATGTTGCCTTTTAAATCAGCGAATTGTAACCTTGTCAAATTATATTTTTCTGAGAACTTATTTATGCTTGGGGAATTTCTGTATCTTCATGATACATTAAATCAATCAGTGTCGAATCAGAAGCATAAACCACAAAGTAATTTGAACAGGGAGAGGCCAATGTTAAAATTATTAAGTATTACAGAAACATAACTCTAAAGGTTCTGTGAAGGCCTCCTGTACAGGACAACCATAGAGCACTCAAAGAAGGAATGAATTTAGAAAGAGATTTATTCTTCAGGCTGGGGTCAGACCTCACTGGGGAAGTGCAGAAGTAGGGCTGCAAACCTGAGTTAGAAAACACCTCTGTGAATTGCTCCAGGTCAGTCAGTTTTTCAGTCTTCAAGGAAGCAGAAAACATCTCCCCAGGATGCTGTGGTGACCAGGCGCAAGGGCTGGAAACAGATCGACAACTCAGAAACACATGTTCATGGTACAGGTGAGCTGATACTGAGACACACTTGGAAAGTAGGCAGGCAGGACACTATAGCTTGGACTGGCAAAGAGGATCTGCCAGTCCTGATTTCTTTCTTGCACTCACCTTGGTTGGAAGGTGAACATGAGAAAGAAGCTGAAGCATCTGGAGCTTTCACGCTGGCTGGAGAGCACACATGAGGTGTGCAGTTTGGGGGAGGGGAGGTCATTGTTAAAGTGGTCACTGGGCCAAAGCCAGGGCTGTGAGCTCTCCAAGGGAGATAGCTGTGCAGAATGTAACCACATGGCTTATTTATACAATACTGGCAGGAGTGAGAAAGGAACAGAAAGAGTTAAAATGAAAGTGCACTGGAATGTGGAGGAGATGCCCTTTGCTTCAGCCCTGTACTTACATGACCCTGTATTGGCCAAGATTAGCATCATGCTCTCTGCAAAGTAATGCTTGAGGAGTGCAGCTCTTATTACATAACAAGGAAAATAGCCTGGTTTGGGAGTGTAGATAATAAGTTGGAAACAGGCAAGTCAATCGTCTTTAAAAAACACCGAGCAACTTGTCTCATCTCCTTGCTTACTGGGATAGCAGAGGTGAATCTCTGACTACAATTACTTAGCTCTTAGATCCAACCAAGCCCCAGATAAACTTGGCTTGGGGAAGTTCTGAGTTATATAAGTAATACTGACTTTTTGATTCTAGCTAAATTCAGTTGCCTGTCTGCCATTTGTAACTGAACAATTCTTGACTGGTACAAAATAATGTTTAGAAACAGATCTACAAAGCAAACAGAAAAATTTATTGAAGTTCACAAGTAAATCTCAGGTCTAAGATTACTTCACATTTCTGTATTTTAATTATTTGGACTTTCATTCTCTTTATAGAGAATTTCTTCAATATTTTTTTGGTATTGTTTCATGATTTCAATCAAACAAGAATAAAATTAAAATGCTCTTTACAGACTTCTGGCTTAAGTTCAGTCATCTAAAAAGTAGGAAATCTTTACTTCTGCTGACACATCTAGGTAAAATTTGAGGGAAAAAAATCAGTAAATTTTGAAAGATTCTACAGAGAATTGAGGTCACTGGACAAATCTCTCAGAAATCTGGACAGATGGGCAAATACAGATAATCACAGCCTTGAACAGCTGAAGTAAGTAACTGGTAGAAACTTTTATGGTGTATTGTTGATGGATTGTTGCAGGCTGAGTGTTGAATAGCTTGAGAATTAAAACTCCTACGGAACCGGTCTTAAAGGGGTCACCTACTTGTACTAGGTGTTCACTGTGAAAATGGGAGAATAATTCCCTTGTATTTGGGTCAAGACGAAAGGAAAAGTAACAGTTTAAAATACATTCAGAGAAAATGTAGCCATTTTGAAATAAGCCTTTTCCTATCTTCACAACAAAGTTTTGCTTTCCTGAGTAAAGTACTTTATCAAAGCATTATCTGACCTGGAAGAGAGGTCGTTGATCAACTGCAGACCCCTTATCAGTTCTGTGTCATAATAGGAGAAAAAAACTTCAAAAGTATCTGAGCGAAGGCCCCGTAATTTAGACGTATTAAAAACTTAGATTTAAATTTCAAATACTCAACACATCTCCAGAAGAATAACAGCAGGTTATTTCTGAAGTAGATCACATTTAAGATGGAGTTTTTAGGGAAAAACAAAGGCAATGGGGGAGGAAAAGAAACCAGATTAGGAAACGAAGCCTCTAATACCCACATTTATTTTGTGTTAGCTTTTCATTACTGTTACAAAATTCTTGAGAGGATCAATTTAAAAAGAGAAAAGATTTGTTTTGGCTTATGGTTTCAGACCATGACTCATTAGCTCCAGCTCTGGCCCCCTGGCAAGGCAGTACATCATGGCAAGATCTATGGTCAAACTTCACCTCATGGCCAGAGAAAAAGGGGGAAGCCACCAGCATCCTCCAATCTCTAGTGGCACAGAACCACTGAGGTAACACCTCCTTAGGCCCCGCCTCTTACAGGTTGCCATCTACTAATAGCATAAAGTTGTAGACTAAGTCTTTAACACATGGGCTTTTGGGGAACATTCCAGATCTAAATTATAAAATTAGCACCTAATATTAAGTAGAGTCCAGCACCTAGTCAGATTAATATAAAATATCATATTAAAACACTAATTATCTGAATTTCAGGTACAAACCTGACACATTAGCTTTTGGTAATAACAATAAAATGTAGGGCACATGAAGGCAAGAAAACAACGTGGTCTGAAGAGACAGAAAACATCAGAATCAGACACACATAAGAAACATATTTTAGGGCCGGTGAGATAGCTCAGCGGCATAAGCGCCTGCCTGGCAAGCGCGAGGTCCTGAGTTTGACTCCCGGTACCCACATATGAAAAAAGGGCTGGTGATATTGCTCAGTGGCACGGGCGCTTGCTGGTGTGCAAGGTCCTGAGTTCGACCCCTGGTACCCACAAAAAAAAAAAAAGAAAGAAAGAAAAAGAAACATATTTTAGAATGGTCAGATTTAAAATCATTTAAAACCATGATTAATAAGTTAAAGGTACAAATTCAAAAGCAGGCAACATGAAGAACTATATTGAAATGTTACTAGAAAGATGGAAACTCTGTACAAAGATCAGAAGGAAATGTTTAAAATTAAAAACCCTTTACCAGAGTTAAGGATGACTTTGATTGGTAGTGGGCTGGATATTACAATGAAAAGTACCAGTGAGCTTGAAGACATGTTGATAGGAAATATTCAACCTGAAACACAGATAACTGATTTTTTTAAAAAAAGAAAATTATATGCAAGAGTGTGAGACAATTACAAAAGGGATAACATACATATAAGGAAAATGTGAGAAATAAGAAAAAGAAGTAGAATAAATACTTGAAATATTAATGGCTGAATATTTTCAAAATAATATTTCAACATTCAAAAGTCAATTAATGTAAACCTGTTAATAACAGCCTAATGAAGACAAATCCTATAATCATATAGATATATGGCAAAATAGAAATTTGATAAAATTCAACATCTATGCCTAATGAAAAGTCTCAGCAAAATAGGAATAGCGAGAATACCATAATCTTGAAAAGTAATGTGTAAAAGGGTGGCTGGAGGGGGGGCCTCCCATCAGTTAACATTATAATTAATGTGAGAAACTAGATGCCTTTGTCTTAATATCAAAAACAAGATGAAGATGTCTCTTCTTAACACGTATATTTGAGATTATACAGGATGTCCTGCCTGATACAAAAAGGTAAGAAAAGGGAATTAATGTACGATGATTGGGAAAGAAGGAATAAATTCTCTGTTGGCTAAGGTAAAGTGTCAACTGGATTGGTTTTTGGACCCACTCAGGGGATTTGTTAAGCACACTTCTGGGAGTATCTGGGTATATCATGGGGGTGTGACCTTGGAGTTTATATCTGGTCTCCCTCCTTTTCCTCTCTGGTACTGTTCTCTTGCTCTGCTTCTGGGTGACCATGAAATAGCAGCTTTGCTTTGCCATGCCTTTCCACAATGATGTTTCTACCTTGGAGTCCCCTAACCATGAACTGAATCCCCTGAAAATACAAGCCAAATTAAACCTCTCCTACTTTAAGTTCTGGGACTTGGTTTTGTGTCTCACTGAAGGGAAAGCTGACTAATACTGTCTTTGCTCATACACAATATGACTGATTCTCTCCATAGAATATCTCAGATTCCAAAAAGAATCCTAAGTATAATAAATAATTTTAGCAAGGTGGCAGAGCACAAGGTTACTATACAAAAGTTAACTGGTTTTCCCTGTAGGAATAAATAATTAGAATTTTGAAATAAAAAACACAATGCCATTATATAGTAGGCTTGGGTGGACATAACAAAAATATCACAGACTGGGTGGTTTTCTGTAGTGTTAAGGACTAAAAAGTCTACGAACAAATTGTTGGCAGATTTGATTTCTCCTAGGAACTCTCTTCTTGTCTTCTAGATGCCCAAATTTTCACCTTGTTTTCCATAGGCTTTGCTCTGTATGAACACACTCTTGGTGTCTCTTTTTATAAAGACAAGTGTCCTACTAGATTATACTACTTACCACTTCATATAATCTTAATTACCTCCTTAAAGTTCTTTTTTACAAATGGAGTTGCATTGAGGACTAGGGCTTTAGCCTACGAATTGGTGAGGATAAAATTCAATGCATAACAAGCACATATATTAGCACAGTAAAAATGGGAAATCTTATGTGTAAATCTAGAAAAATACATCAAAGATCTATAGTAGGAAAATACAGAGCCATACTGAAAGAAGTGACAAATTAATGGAGAAATGTTCAAGGAGAAGAAGACACAATATTATTAAAATGTTAATTTGCCCAACTTGATCTATAGATTTAACACAATCCCAATCAAAATGTCAAGAAAATATTTTGTGAATATTTGCAATTGATTCTAAAGTTTATTTGGAAAGCAAAAGACCCAGAAGAACAGCACAATAATGGAGAAGAGTTGGAGAACTAACACTATTTGACTTTAGGATTTACTATAAAATAATTAACACTTGTGAAAGAACAGACAAGCCAACCAATATAACAGAATAGAGAGCCCAAACTAGACCTATAAATATAATCAACTGATCTTTAGCAAAAAAGATAAGGCAATTCAAAGAAAGTCTTTAAAATAAATGGTAGTAGAAAAATTGGATATTGGGCCGGTGAGATGGCTCAGCGGCTTAAGCGCCTGCCCAGCAAGCACAAGGGCCCGAGTTCGACTCCCGGAACCCACATACGAAAAAAAGGGGCTGGTGATATCGCTCAGCGGCACAGGTGCCTTCTGGCGCACGAGGTCCTGAGGTCGACCCCCGGTACCCACAAAAAAAAAAAAAGTTGGATATTCATACACAAAAACAATAAATAATCTAGGTATAGATATATTCTTGACAGATAAAATTGAGCAAGTAGTACAGAGAGTTCCTGAATAGAGCTCTTTCCTATGCACATTTTATTCTATTAATCACATCTTACATCATACACTGGTGTAGTATATACATCACAGTTTATGAGCTGACATCAATACCTTGTCATTAAATAAAGTCTAGGGCTTCCATTGAAGTTCATTCTTTGTCTTGTACAATTCTATAAAATTTGCCAAATATAAAATTCCATCTTTCTATGTTTACTGATTCTACAGAATAGTGTCATTAGTCTAAAAAAATTCTCCAATATTTTATCTTTTCATCCCTTTCCTTTCTCCTACTTAACTGCTGACACCCACTGATCTTATTTCTGTGTAGAATTTTCTAGGGTGACATATTATTTGAATAATACACTATGAGGCCTTTTGTATTCTGGCTTCTTCACATAGCAATGTGCACTTAATTTTCTTTTCTTAAAATTTTCTTGATAATATTTTATGGCTTTGTAGTTCGCTTTTTTTTTAATGTTGAATAACACCCCACTATCTGGAGGCACTACAATGAAATACACACACACACACACACATTCTTTACTATTTATTTAGCATATGATCTTGGACAAATTACTTACTTGAACTTAACTACAGTTTATTAGTTAATAAAATGGAATTTTGAACATATCTTTTATTATTTATTGTGAAGATTAACCTCAAGGGTAAAAAAGTTATATATGTTAATGTTTTATAAATTAACCACCCACAATTACTGTTTGCTTACTCTCTAAAACATTTATTTATGCAGGTCTAACTCTAGGAATGAGGAATTCTTGCAAATGAAATCTGTCAGAAGAGAAAACTCAATTTGAGAAGATGGAAATAGTAAGGAGGGTGATTACCTCATACACCAGGGGCTGCACAGATAGGAAAAGGTGACTTCAAAAAAAATGACTTTTGCGTAGGCATTCAGGAAACACATTATAATACTTTTTCTTTTATCCAAAATTTTGTTGCAATTTGTTTCAAAAGTAATTCAGTAATGAATATGCGTTTGTCCCTTCCTTGACAACTTGGTAGTGTCTACAATGCTCTTTATTTTAATCTCGCCATCTATTTTTGCCTCCAGAAAAAGAACACTGCATCTTTTGACACGCAGGTGTACCTGACTTTCAGATGTATTATTCTTGCAGTATCTCAGTTGGGGGTGCCAGAGATTTACAGCAAAGTCAGAACACATTATTAAATCTGTTACAGTTTTCAAAGAGCATCGTGAGACTGGAGATAAAAAGAATAAAAGCTATACTGCTTCTCTTATACACATTTCTTTTTCTAAATGATTATGGCCAAGGCTGTTTGTCTTCATTCACTCATGATACATTTTTATGTCCAGTCTAACTGTCAGAGTAAGAAATTGCATCAGGTAAAAGGCAATAGATTAGGATATGGGAAAATTTTTATTTATATTTGAGAAAAACTGAGCAACTTTTAAATGTTATAGTTCCCATTTGTGAATTGTAAAGATGAATAGAGAATTACCTGCTACCTACAATGTGCAAGTAATCAGTCTACAAAGCATTTAAAATCTTCCATCTTTTGAATCAAGACAGTGCCAGAATATAACACATATTTATCAGGTGCTACTCCTGATGTACATACTCTCTTAAGGGACTTCTTCCAATTACTTTAACCATAGTACTATGTTGTAAAAATATCACAGTTTCTTACTGAGTGTTTCAGAACCAGGACACCTAATGATGAATGGAGATATAATTGGGAACAAATGTAATTCTTTGCAAAATGTGGACCATTCAATTAATTAGGGATCATTTCATTCAGCTTCCTCCTCTTAATGAAGGAAATCCCTAAGCCAGGAAGGCTGTTTTGTTAAAAGATTGGGTACCTACATTATAAAAGCTAGAATGTAAAAATTTTCTTCTTGACGCATTCCCAGCTTAAGTCTCTCTCTCTCTCTCTGTCTCTGTCTCTCTCTGTCTCTCTCTCCCTCCTTCTCACTTCCCTCTCCCCAACATGAATAAATAGCACATTTTAATTTGTAGTCAGTGGCGTATAAAGGAACTATTCAAAACCCTAAAGTATATTTTTCATCTGTTGGGAGAATTCTTATTTAAAAGGCTTTAGTCATTTTGTTATGTTTCCTCATGTGATATTTTCTCTGTTTGTCTGTATTTCTCTGTTCTAATTGTTGAAATAAGGATTCCCCAATAAATATCAGCAGCACAGGTTAGGGAAAAGGATCACAGAAGGTACATTTCTGTGAATTTCTATGGTGTAATGGACCCTGGAGTTTTATTCATGTGAACTGGTGCCTTTGCTTTGGCCTCAGTATTCTCAACACCATATTAAATATTCATGCCTATCAGATGTAAACATATGCATACAATGAAATCAAGAGTTATTTTCAACACTTATACTCATTTTTGTAATCTTTTGTTATGAATAAGCAATGTATTCTAAGACATAGGAATAATATTAGTATTTTTAA
This sequence comes from Erethizon dorsatum, assembly GCA_028451465.1. Lineage (NCBI taxonomy): Eukaryota > Metazoa > Chordata > Mammalia > Rodentia > Erethizontidae > Erethizon > Erethizon dorsatum. The sequence continues at coordinate 127,247,972 of CM051826.1, read as the reverse complement.
GTTAGCATTTTTTTGTTTGTCTATGCTTTATTCATGGAAAAGAGACTGAAGACTGTTGGAGAAAGTGACTAAAGTAGAAAAAATAAAAATGGTGTGAACCAATAATAAGTGACATCAAGTCAAAAGGAATCTCATATCGAGTCTAAGATTTCACCCTATTTGAAAGTTAACTAGTGAGCATGCCACCAATGTGTGGATCCTGATAGGGGGATGAGACTTACATTCATGACTCAAAAATATCTCAACATTTTGGGGTGGGTTCTATGAGTTGCAATTGTAGTTCTACAGAAAAGGCCCAAGTGATCCTTCACCTAGTTCACTGCATTAGAGAAGCGGAACAGTGAGTTAAGGGCATGTGATATATATATATTTTTAAATGATAGTAAATAGCCCTCTTTGCTTCAGAGGAAGAACCTGTGTTGGAAAAATAATGTAAAACAGAAGATTCAATGTCTCACTTGCAGGGCTGCATAAATGTGCGAACCACATGGAGAATTGTCTCCCTACACCTTCTTCCATGTAAAAGTATTTCTCAGGGTCTCCTTAGGGAGTAATTTTTGGGCACTTATGAAGATGGAGTGAAGAAAAATCAAATAAAGTCCAGTTGGAAACAAGAGCAGTTTATGATTCTAACGAGGCAGAAAGGTAGACTATAAAAGAAGAGTAGCAAATAAAACCAGTGTAGGGGACACTGGAATTTCCCTTGCTCTTGTGTGTGCCCGCTCCAATTTCTTTGATTTTGTTTTTAAGGGCCTGCTCCAGAAACTGACCCCTCAGAACCTCCCTTGTGTTACTAGTGCCACTTTCCCTACCTTTGCAAAGAGGCAAAAGAAGCTGGGGCTCCATTTCCTGATAGTTCCCTGAGCTGGTGATTGATTGGATTTGCACTGAAGCTCACCATGCTTCTAATCAAGGCATACACTCAAGTGGACGTTATATTTCCACGTGGTCTTGAGGGATCAGGCTACGTTTGTCCTTCTTTGCTCGCTCTAGAAATAACGTTTTCACTTTATTCCACTTCCTTTCCTATTTTCCCTGTTCTCTTTATAATTGCTTCTGGGACCACATCTTTAATAAACCTTTTGCACAAAATGTTCTGCCTCGGATTCTGCTTCTGCTTTACCCATCCACCAACAGGCAGGATCGATGAACGGAAATCACTGCCAACTTTCTGAGTACTCACTCTATGCCAGCAGTGGGTAAGAATTTCCTTCTATTTTTACAAAAACACTGTGAGGTGGGAATTTTTATCATTGCATTTTATTTAGAAGGAGCCAAAGTTCAGGGAGGTAAATTGACTTGTCTATTGCTTCGTGTTTTATTGAATTTTCTGTTGTCAGTAACACAACACTGCAGACTGGGTTCTAAAGAAAAGAGGTTTGTTTCAGCTCATGGTTGAGGGGTCATATCTGGTGACGGTCATTTTGATAGTGGTAACAAGGTGGTGCAGGACATCAGATGGCAAGAAGTCAACTCCTAAGTAGCTCTAGGTTATCTAAATTTTAGATTACCTAATGAATGTTATTATATTTGCCAACTACCGTTTGAAACTTTACTTACTCTCAACATTTATAAGTGCATGCACCCTAGTAATTCTTCATTCTTGTGTAAGTCTCAATAATATTTCTAATCTGTTATCCTGAGGTTATTAATCGGATTAAAAGCTGCGAGTAACTATCATCTTCAGCGTAAAGTTTTAATGAGCTCCCTGCTTTTTACCTTGCTTATGTCTTAGCCTCAGGTACCAAATTTCCCCTGTCTCATAGGCTGTCTCATATCATATTAAGTTTTTTGCATTTACTGCATCACTTTGCTCATATTATTAAAATTCTCTACATACTTCTCTATTTCTTCCTTTAGAAGTTAATCTCCTTTTTGATAGACTTTATTTTCATTCATTGGTGTTTTTCCAGAGCCTAGTCAAGTGGCTGGTACATTTTAGATATGAAGATACAAGTTTGCTCAAACAGGGATTACTTTAAGTGGGTGCTTCAAAGGTGACCTCACAGCTCTACTTTAAGTGATATTAATGGGAACACTTTATTTCTTTCCCCTCACTGATGTTCAAAACTGTGAACAAGTGGCCTTGGATGAACATTTATTTAATAATTTGCTAGAGTAGTTAACCTGGCATTTTTCCTTCACTAAATATGTTTGCTTCCTTTATTTTGGAAAATCTAAGAAAACATGAGGTTTACTGATGACAGGTGCTTATAGTTTTCCAAACAGTTGGGGATTTTTAAAATCCTTGTTAAACCAAGTGGACTTGAGAGTACAGTTTACTCCACGTCTTGACTGTGACACTGTGACAATGTGGAGACAGAGGGTGATGTCTTGATAAAAAGGTAACTTCTAGGAATCGCAGACAGCCATCACCCATCAGTCCTTGGAAGTGGTGTGTGTGTGTGTGTGTGTGTGTACCTCACACAAGTGTGTTCAGAGCCACAGAACTCGTCCTGGTTACCCTGCAGACTTGAAATGCAGAGTCTCCGGCTCTGGCCTCTGATAGAAATAGGAATGACGATGACCAGCATAGGAAAGGCTTCCAGGACTCTACCTGAGTGCTAATCCAAATGCAATGATCTGGACCTACAGAAAATGTATTAGCTGCTAAAGGAGGAGTGGCAAGTTTTATCTCTCAAAATAGGAAGAAAATTGGAAGGCACTTTGAGAGGGCTACAGATTACTTGTAGGCAAGCGAGCTAGGTTAGAATGTGAAACATTACCTCCTTGCCAATGGGTGAGATTATTACCAGGGAAAGTCCCACTCAAGGCCTGATTTTAACATTATTCTCCCACTTTGTAATCACTCTACCTTCCTCAGAATATCCAAACACTTCAGAAAAGGCCCCACACAGGTTCTTCTGGAAGGCATTATGGTATGGTGTGACTTCAGAGGACTGTGATATCTTCCACTCAAATTTCTGGCAGTGATTGAGGAGACAGAGCTGCACTGACAAGGGCACAGTGGTTCTGAGCTGCAGAAAGCTGCTACCAAGTGGATGATGGGAGAGAAAAGTATTCAATGCTGCAAAGCATCTTCCTCAAAAATTATAAATAAAATATTTTTAAACCCCCTTTCTGTCATTTAAGTTCTGAATTCACAGTTCATAGGCGAATTCTAACTTAAATTTGCATGTAAAAGCCATTTTTTATGTAGAGTATTATTTCTATATTCAAATAAAATGATATAGTCAATTTTTTAAACTTCATTATGCTTAGTAAACTCTCATTCAAGTCATAATAGAGAATTCAGTTTTAACATGCTGGTACTCTAAGAATGTGACACTGTGACTACAATGAGTTTTAATCACTACCTCTAACTGCAGCTACATCTTTTTAAACATTTTTCCAGGCAGGCCCTGGGTATGTAGTTCACTTTGTAGCCCATGATGGCCTCAAACTTGCTGCAATCCTCGTGCCTCAGCCTTCCAATAGCCTGGTTTCCAGCCATGCACCACAATGCCCAGCTTGTAGATATTTACCCACTCAAAAAAAAAAAAAAATTTCAGTAGAGTCCATTCTATGCTGACATATTAAGGGAAAGATTATTTATATTAAATAATAATGTTATTTAATATGAATACTGCAGAAATATTCTGATTCTCAATTTTACAATTATAAATATTTATCAATTGGAAGAGATAGTGTTATATACTAGCATACTAGATTGGTAAACCCATAATTAATATGTGGACAGTATGGAAGGAAATTATAATTACTAATGCCTAAAATATATTTAAAATAGTACATTATGTTTCATATTATCTAAACATTGATTTTACTAAGGTCATGGTCTGAACAGTTACATTGTAGGACAGAAAAGAAAGATTTCTCATATCTGTAGAACATGTTAATATTTCTTTTTCTTTCTAGTACAGCTGTTCTTGGAATTGGCAACCATTTAATAAAATCTGTAATCTGTTTTAGGCTTATCATTTTAATGGGAAGATTGATTCCCTGCCAACTCACATAAGTAGAATAACCACTTGTAAAGTCATTGGATTAAAACATAAGTTGAATAAGGTAAGAAGATTAGCTGAAACTTGAGGCATTAACTTGAAATGTAGTTGCTTTAAAAAATGTATGAGAATTTTAATATAGGCTTTAAAATTAAGGCCACTTACATATGAGATCTTTAAAAATTCACTCCCCATGCATTAAGGATGCTATAAATCATGAAAGATGAGAGTAGACATATGAAAATTTGTTAAAAGGAGGGTGATAAGCAGAGTGCATCAATAAGCATGTAGGAGTGGCATAACCCAGGGACAGAGAGAAGCTACAAATGCAGCTGGGAGGATCAGCACATGTGAATTTAGGCAACAGCAAGAGGTGAGCTCTACAGGGAAAAACTCAGAAGCAAACACCTGTACCAGGCAGAAGATGAAAGAATGCTTACTGGAGCTAGGAAAGAACATAAGATATAGTCATGTTCCAGCCGGGAACACAGAACTAACTAGGATAATGAGGGGATTTGTGCGGCGGGATTGTTTTCTAGGCAGAAACCAAGTTTTTGAACTAAACCAGTGACACAAGTGAAAATGGGTTATGCTATATATGATCCTACAAATTTTGCCTCTACGTCTTGTTTAAAATTCAGATTTGGGAGGTTGCTGGTTATGACAACTAAACATTGAAAAGAACAGCAAAACCTCTTTGGAGAAGCCTGAATGATTAACATGAGGTTTGTCTTAAAAAACTCTTTTAGGGCCAGTGAGATGGCTCAGCAGCGTAAGCGTCTGTCTGGCAAGCACGAGGGCCCAAGTTCGACTCCTGGAACCCACGTACGAAAAAAGGGCCTGTGATATCGCTCAGCAGCACGGGCGCCTGCTGGTGCGCCAGGTCCTGAAGTCGACCCCCGGTACCCACACACACACACAAAAAAAAACCTCCTCTTTTAGTGTCTTGTGAATTCCCAAAGAGTTTATGTCCCCCACTTATACTTCTTTAATGTACATATTAAAGAATTAAACAAAATTAACATTCAACGAAGTTATTAAGAGAGTCTAAGAAATACTCAAGACAAACCAGATAGGAAACATCATAATAGTATACAGAGTACTCTCAGTTAAATTGAAATATGAGATCTGTTTTTAAAAATTTTAAAACATATAATATTCTAAGTAGTCTGAAAATAGTAAGATGTAGAAAATCACACATCATGAAGAATGTTAGGAAGTAATTTATAAGAAAATAAAAATGAAGCAGGTAAAACTAAAATTTTAATAAAGGAAAGAATATCCTTTATTTACCTTAAAGGTAAATACATAAGCATATATATATATATATATATATATATATATATATATTCCAATAACTACCACAAAAATATAGTCAATAAAAAATTATTTAAAAGTAAGAGTATAAGAGATTAAACAAGCAGAAAATCTGGTTGCATGCTTTGTTTTCTACCAGAAGCTTCCAGGCTCAAGTAGATGTGAAGATCCATGTTTCCAAGTGTTGAAAGCCCAGAACAGGGCAGTGCAGGGCACAGAGCAGCAGACCGTGAGTAGGGTTTCACACACACAGATCACGGTGGAACCAAATGCACAGGCTTTTTACTGCTGCCTTTAAAGCAAGATCTTGATCCTCACCTCGTGATATAAGTCAGCTGTAATATTTTTTCCAATTTTAGTTTTGAAAGAAGGTCAGAAGCCTATTGTAAAGCTTCTTGGGTACAACTTTCTTTCCCAAGGATACAAAAGGTACAGTGGCGTAGCTAAGCATGTAAGGAGAGGAAAAGAAAGAAGCACAGATACATTATGAGGAATGCAGAACTTGGGACAAGGAGAAAAGGCATTGAGCAATATAAATTCGGTCTATCTCATTTGATTAATAATGAAATAGTTGTGTTCTGTTCATTTCTTTAAACTTAAAAGCTGGTTACGTGTCTGACACATAATATGTTAACGTGCATAGACAAGTACTAACAGAGAGGGGGGAAGATGATAGAACACACAGCAGTAGGCAAACATGTAGATAAGTAGATGTAAGGAAGTAGAGGTAGATACAGCAGCTTGTGCTTTCTTCCTGCAGCGAGGGAAGTGTTCAAGTCACCCTTTAATTTTTTGCTTTGAAGTTCTATTTTAAATGGCAGTTTCCTGCTCACTGCTTCTCTGTCTCCTGCCTACTTTCCCATGGACTATTTCTCCTCTGTGATGCCCCTCTGCCAAGCCACCTTGCCTTGGAGCCAGCCGACTATGGACTGAAACTTCTATAAACGGTGAGCTGAAATAAACCCTTCCTCTTTTAAAAAAAAAATAAAAAAAAATAAATGGCAATTTCATTCCAAAAGATGTTCTCAATGCTTAAGAGTGTTTTGGAGCTCTACGTTTTTTGGAAAATTATAGTTTGATTTAGGCTTACACAGGACCACTTTGAAGTACAAGTGAATAATAGTTCTAGAAGTCCACAATGTACTCTGTAAATTTTGATTATATTTTCCCAACTCTTTTTATTCCATCATTCAATAAATCATCATTGAGTGTTTAGTATGCACCATATACTACATTTACTCGAGGAACACTTAATGTAATGAATTTAAAGAAGGTTTATATTCAACATAGAAAATATAACAAAATGTGTGTGTGGCATGTCACCTGAAGTTAGATTAGAGAAAACTATCTTATCGGGAGAAGAGAGAACCTGGAACAGAATTCCTGTAAGAAGTGACGTCCAAGTTGAGTTTGGGCTCATTAATGGTTACCCACGTGAAGAAAAGTGTAGGTGGGAAGACCCTGAAGGATAACAGGACCTGTTCACACAGTGTAAAGAAGATTACAAGTGTTTAAATTAGAATGGTTGGCCGAGAGGTGGCTGGTATCTACTTCTGCACAGATTTTTCAGTGGCATCCTAAGCGCTGTGATATTTATACTAAGAATGACAGAACCATGCCAGGTTTTAAAGGAGGGCACCGTTATATCAACATTGCTTTTGTGTAAGGCAGTCCAGACAGCACTGGGAAGGATGAGCTTTCAGAATAGGAGATCAGGGAGAACAGAGACATGGATTTACTATGGTATTGGTTTATGGGCTATGAAGTTTTGAACTAGAGAGAGAGATAATGGGAAAAGTAGGAGATACTTGAAAAGAATTTAAGATGGAGTCAAAATGCTTCATAAAGTGTTCTGATGTAGGCATAAAACCATAATATATCACTTGAGTAACAGGTTTTATTATAATAGTTTTCACAGAGGTTTCACTGGTGCCTTTAAAGTATGATCATGAGTTTGAGATTTGAGCTCAAAATACTTGGGGTATATCCAAGTTGAGGTACCCTGTGGAGAGTCCAATGTAGAACTAAGGTTCAAGTTTCTTGTCCAGCCAGTGTATTCATGAGAACCAATCAACTCATCTGTCAAGGCCAGTTTCAATTAATCTTAATAATTCAACTCATGAAAGGAGGTAGAGAAAATATGTCACTGACCTATGCATGCTAGATGAAATTGTGGACATTTCCTTCCTACTATTCAGTGTCAAATTTGTCAGTTGTATACATTTTACCTTTGACAGATTTCATTCTATATTCCAAGCCATTCATTTGTATAACAACAAATGCTCTACTAAGAAATACATGTATCTAGCAGAGTAGAGATGCTAGTAAGATGTGTGTTAGATTCACTTAAATTTCCACAGCATACAGGATGTACAATAATCTGTTTGGAAAGGATTAAGATTTCAGTTTCAGGGTACAATTTATGGAGAAGACTTCAGCAGACATCCTAAACTACTTCCCGTGTGTCACTGCTACCATAATTTGACTCCTGGCACCATTATACGAAGCTGGACCAGTGCCTCTCTGATAGCTCCATTGCCTCATGATGCTTTCCTGACTCTTTGGATTTTTCGGCTCACTGTTGGTCTTCATTCCATTGATTTCATTCCCTGGATTCTAGGGTTGGAGTTATCATAATAGAGGAACAAACTATCTCATCATCCATTTTTTTTGAGTCCCTAACATTTGGAAAAGTATTGAATTTATAATCAAAATGGCTTTGACAGTGCTTAACTGAGGTTCGAGTTTCTTGTCTGGCCAATGTTATCCATGAGAACAAACCAATTTATCTGTCATGCTCAGTTTCAATTAATCTTAACAACGAACTTTTTCTCTTCACACTTTCCAGAAATTCCCATCATAAACCGAGCAGTCAAGTATGTATAATTGATTACAGTTAAAAGTTAAGTATGCCTAACCATATTGTTTAACATTAACAGCAAAATTCTGAGAGACACATAATTTGAAAAAAAATAATAAATGACAAGATGGAGCAAGGAAAGAAGACTCATATATACAAATAATGTTTACAATGATATTAAGAAGAGAAAAAATGAGAAAAAAGTAATTTAAGTATAAAAACAAGAGGTGAGAAAAGAACTGGCAGTCTGATAGAAGAAGATGAAAAGAAGAAAGAAAATCTGCATATTTTGAAGTCAAACACTGGCATTTTTTTAACAACAGAAAGAACAATTCTGCTCTGACAGATTAAAACAAATTGGGTCAGCATTCCCCAATAGATTACTCCATTTACTTTATCTTCAAATTTAGTTTAAATATTTTGCTTGGGGAAAAAAATCATCTGTTTTAATTTGAGTTCCCATTTTGGGGACGTATTATCTCAGAGCATTTGAAGTACAATTATTTCCTTACTATTTTTATCTTCTTGTGAATCATAAATTGCTATCTTTAGTCTTCTTCAAGCATTTTTTTGGAAAATATTTGTATCAAATTTTATGGCAACTAGTTGTGAAAATTAAAGGTCTAGAATATTCCCTTATTTCTTAAAACAATTCAATATTGAATTTTACAATATGGGAAGATATTTTTCATGCTTTAAATTATTTGACGTAATTCAATTCCTCCAGCAACCATATGAAATAACATCTCAGACACAGAATTTCAACGCTGCTCTCCCTTCAGAGGTTCTGACTTTGTTGGGCTTCCTGTTGTCTAGATTCATTTCAAGGCTGACAGAATCCTGTGACATTCATTTATGGTGAGATGAATCCACTCCAAGAAGAGCACAGATTTTGTCTTACCAAATGGCATGGACAGGAGCAGGTGAGTATTTCAAACTGTCTTGGAAAAGTGTACTCTTCATTAGTTTTCTACTGAATAACTGCTGATTTCACTGCTTCGTTACACACAAAAGCACTTGAATAAACAATAATGCAGAGATCATTAAAATTACAGCAGAATCTGAAAGCTTGATAAGGGGCCATTCTAAGTGCTCCCGGCTGATTGAAAAATATGATGCAACTTAAGCACAAGAAAAATTATCAGAAGGAAGAGCTGTAAACTCTCCATCCCACTTATAATTTTTTTTTTTTTGGTACTGGGAATAGAACTCCATCTTACTTCTAGATGCTCAGTTAAAACTATTCTTATATACCATATATGCCAATATTTTATTTACTAGATAGTGATTTTCAAAATTAAACCTATTTATTTTATGCCAATAATGCATGTATGCATATTTCCTGTCAGTTGTATACATTTTAATACCTTAAAAATGAGCAAAACAAATTTGAAAATTTTAATATTCAAAATGTAGTAAGTACACTTACAGTGGTTATTTGTCATGTTTGATTCAGAATTTTGGGGAAGATGCTGTAGACTTCACATACGTATGAGTTATTATCCCTTCAAATACTATCATCATAGTAACCCAAATTTCCAAGGCTTATTGTACAATTAGAGGGCATAAAATACAATAAATTCTTCACATAAGCAGTAGTTGAACGAGTGAAAAATCAAATGGGCCCTCCGTTATACTTATTCTGATAGATAACGGTATCTAAGTGTTGATGGAGCAGGGCCTTGGAGATTCAGAAATTTAACTGAATAAAAGAAACAGCACAAACAGAACACAAACAGTGACTCACACTCCTGAAAACAGTGAAAACCACCTAAAAGCCGAAGTTTACTTTACTTAAATAGTTAACAAAAATTTATTGCAAGGTATTTTTCACTGAATTTACAGTTTCAAGGAACATAGTACAAAACATAGTGCCATCAGCTTTGTCTAAACATTAAATAGATGCAAATACACAAAGATTAGAAAAAAACCAAGGAGCATACTTTACAACATAAGTTACAGTACTATAAATATAGTTTATGTACATTATACATACTCTTAAGACATTTTAATATACAGCATATATTGTATTGATTTTCAAACTAGTGCTTTAACAATATTATATATCGTAACATAAGAATTTATTTGCATCATTAACCTTACAGTAAACGATTTGAAATCACTGAGGCCATACTCAGGCCAGTTTATTTCCATCAGCTGAATAGCCGGGTATCATTTAGCTGAACACCTACGCATAGGCTAGAGTTTTCGCAGGAGCATTTGCTTTCCACTTGAAGGTGATGACTAGAAGAGAGGCTGCAGAGGGATGACAGTCGGGTGCGGAGAGAGCAATGAAGGAAAGAGTGCATGGGGTATGGATGGAAAAGCCAGGTGGCCAGGATGAAGAACTGAGGCTGGAAGGATCGGCATCTGAGGAGGAGCAACAAAGGTGGGCTGGTTCCCAGGGCAAAGCCTAGGTCCGACCGGCCCCACTGAGATCTGAGGTATAGCTGTTCGGGAGAGAGCTGGGACTTGGGAAAGAAACTGTTGATGTGGCTGAAGCACTTTAAAGGTTCCTGTGGCCGTGGCTGCGGCCGCAGCTGCAGCGGCTGCTGCGTGCTGCTGCAAAACAGTGTGATGGATGGTGGTTACAGAGGTAGAACATAAAGGCTGCTGCAGAGGCAGAGGCGGCAGAGGGGTGCCCGGGGGTGGAAGGGGAGCTGGAGGGAAGCTGAGTTTGACCTTGTTGGCCAGCATGTTGGGCTGTATAATGTGCTGGTAGACGTCACAAGGTAGATTTTTGAATTTTTCATGGTTTTCTAGTGGGATCAATAATGCTTGCTCTGGTAAAGCTAAGGGAGCCAGGATTTGCTCAGTTGTGATGAACGTGTGACCGCCGACATGTGCTTCCTTGAATGGCAATGGTGGTTGTGTGTTAAGGATTCCTGAATTATAACACAGCCACTCTGTCGGGGCCTCATTCATCTTTCCTTGTGGAAGGGTCTCGGCCAGTTCATAGTGGCAAAGGTATGATTTAGGCTGCGGCTGTCTAAAGTTCCTTTCAATATTAGGCACCTTGAAAGGAATTTGCTTTTCATTAATATTTGTAGTGTCTCTTCTTGCTTTGTGTTCGAGGGGGGCGGTGTCATTTGATTCTTTTGTTGGGGGATGAGCTACATGCACAGGTGTGGCGGGATCGGTGGAAACCTCCGACAACCCGTCAGAATTGGTCTCCATCACTAAATGCTCAGCTTCACCACTGCTTTCAGAAGGAAGGAGGCTGCCAGGCTCTGCAGCCAATTTGTCTTTTACTTGGCCTGTTTGTTCTGAGCTCCCTTCAGCATTTGCAACTTCTTGTGGTTTTATTCCTTCTTTTTTGTCTTCACTTATGAACCCGCCCAGGTGATTTAAAGAAGAACTCCTTTTCATGGAATAATTTGCATTTTCATTAACACCCAACGTTTCACCTCCCGCGTGGAATCTGCTTCTTTTTCTTCTTCGTTTCTTTTTAGGTTTACAGGGAGCAACAGAAGCGCTTGCTGACTTCAACAGTTCTTCCGGTAAATAACGCTGTCTATTTAAACTTTCATCTGAAGAGTAAGAATGTGAATGTTGCCTACGTTTTCTGTGGAATTGGTCTGATTCATTCACGAGAGAATTGTAACCTCTTTTAAGAGGCTGATTCTGACTCATGCGTTTTGTGTCATTTTGAAGAACTAAGAACCTGTGATCCCGACTATAGCTCGACAGTCTGGCTTTCCAACAGCAGTAAGTTCTGGAGTACGTAAAGTTATGCTCCCCAGGACGTATCGTTGTTGGATTTGATTGTCCAGTGAAAAACATCCTGTTCTTTTTGCAGTAATTTTTAGAACTGATAGGATTGTTGTTACTGTAGTCAGTCTTCCAGGTTTTACATATTTCTTCATTTTCACTTAAGTATTCAGCTGCTGATTTAGGCCATTTATCAGGTAAATGATGTGAGTCTAATAATTCCTCTGCAACTGAATACTGTTTTTCTGAAATTGTTTCCAGTAAATTTTTCCTAGTTTTGTCAGCGGAGGTATTCTCCATTTCCATTTTGCAGTGAGTTTCTTCTTTGGTTTTCTCCCCATGGTGATGTTGCTGACAGAACTTTCTTTTTTTCTTTCTTCTACTTTTATGGAACCAACGCTTATGAGTATCCTTCAACCTTATTTTGTTGTACTTCTCATCTACAAAGTCTTGTTTTATGTGATTCTTCATGAAACTATGTTTTTCTGTTTTCCTGATTCTACAGGAAATATTTCGAAGCCTCTGACCCATATTCTCATTTTTTCCAGAGTCACATACATTGGGAAGAGTATTGGTGGGCAAAACAGGAGTTATCTGGGTGTATTCATTTTCTGTACCACCAATTTCACAATCTGCGAATCCTGCCACAGATAGGTCCTTGCAGTTTGAAACTGGTTGCTTGCAAAGGTCTTCTCCCTTCTGCTGAGAACAAAGATCATTTAAAGGTAGCTTACTTTTATCTGGATTATTGTTTAATTTGGTGGACTTGAAGTCAAAACAGAGAGGATTACAGCTATAGGAAATTGATGGTTCTGTACTTGTGTAAACCAGCATTTCTGACGGCCACTGCAGAACTGTCGATCCATGTTTATTAAGTACAGGGACAAATGGCTCAGACTGTCTTTTAGATAGATCTGGTTTTTTAGGTAAGGTTATATTATCCACTTCAATATTTGTAGGGGCCAGTGTCTCCAGACCATTTTTATTTTCAGTTTCAATTGAGGATGCATCATTACTCTTAACATTTTCCTCTGCAGTAGCTTGCACAGATACACAATCATTAGGCATATCAGGAATTGTATCTCTATTTTCTAACAACTCAGATCTGCTACCACTTATAGGTACCTCTTCACTGACGATAATATCTTCCAGTGAGATTTGATCTGCTAATAGGAGTGAATTTTTGCAATTGTCTACATCAGAACATAAAGGGAGTTGCACCTGGCAAAACGAGGGCAATAAAAGCACATCTTTTTCGCTAGAGACTTCTTTCACCTCTTGAGTTTGAGCAGTTTCTTTGTCAGTGCATGCTGCCTCTGCTGGATAAGAAGAGTTAGCTTTCTCCTCAGAACTCAACTCTGTTGGTGAAGATCGCTGTAGATGACAGGCACTGGGAACAAACCTACTTTTTCTGCTAAATTCTTTTCCTACCAAGGCATCATCATTGCTTTCTGAAAAAGCTGACGCAGAGGACTCCAGCTTCACTGATGCTTTCTTTGGAAATGCAAAAGAAAAGCCAATTTTGTGTCTGTGAATTCCCTGGGCTTGGTCCCCAAGTTGGTTCTTTTTTGCAGTACAGTTTGTGCTTTCAGGATCTGCAGCAACTGTGGTGACATCTTTAGTATTCTCTTCGCTCTGAATCAAAGTACATTTAGAATCTTGCTGGTTATTAACGGAATCCACAACTCTTTGGGAAATTTCATTATAATTTTCTCTCACAGTAACAGTTGTTGACTTGAACATGGGGCCACTTCCAGGAGCACTGCAAGAAGAAACCCAAGTGTAAGTTAAATTCAACACTCTGGAGGAAAAATAGTCAGACACTTATAGCTAAAAATGTCACTAAGTTTTTGTTTTTTTTAAATTTTCATATCTTTGTAGGAAAATTATTTTACTATGGTGCAAATGCTTTGCATAATGGCATAGTATCACTTTGCTCTTCGTTATTTTTTGAGACAACATAAAGATATTGTCTTGAAATTACCTTGACAGCTGTAAACAGCCATGCACAGGACTTTTCTGTGCTCTCAAACCTGTGCTTCTTGGTTTGTTTTGCTTTGTTTTTTAATCTCCATGCTATCTTCAGTGACATTTTAGAGTGTTATAAAATTCTCTAAGGCAAAGCTATTTTTAACATAAATAGTTGATATCATTGATGTTATATGAAAAACATGGATGAAATTGAAAATTGAAACTCCATCACAACCTTAAAAGGCTGGAAATTTGGTTGAACCATACAGCTCACCCAATATTCATGCAACCAACGTTCCCTGAGAGTCTACCTCAGTCCAAGTGCTGTCATATAAAGACGTCTAAGAGGTGGGATTAGCCGGATGAGAACTTCCTGTCTTTTAGAAATGCTAGGTTCATTAATTAATGTTATACTGAATGTGTAAATTATATCATAAAATACAGTAATACAGGATAAAAGTACTTCAGATCTAAATTATACTTATTTTGCATTACAGTATACTATAAAATTTCTGAATTAAAGAGCTAAACTGTTCAGTACATAAATGTAGGAATTCCCTAAATCTTATCTGTACCACAATAGAATTATCTTGTACAGAATTTCCATTCTAGTTTAAAATTCAGTTTTTTATAAGTTATAAATGCCCAGGCATTTTTATTTAAATGTGTTCTTTATATAATTACAAGCACAATGTACTGGTCCCTTGCCTTATCTGCTACTAAGTAACAGCACCACTTTCTATCAGCACATTTTTAGAGGAACAGAATTAATGGAAAACTATGTTCGTATATGTGTGTGTATGTGTTAAGTGAACTACGTCCTCTGTACTGAGGATAGTAATTCAGGTAAGAAGTACATATTCCTTTTTGTACATATATTGTTAACTCTACCTCTCTTAATATATCTGCAAATGGTACTTCTAGAACATTAAGGTCCATAGGTCCTATGATTCTCTGTAGCATTAACTTGCACTTGGACAATTTTCCATGTGTTTTTACAGAGCTAATGTATCTGGTTAGTACAACTGAATAGCAGTTATATTCATTTTCATTACAGTTCCATACAGGACTCCAAACTCATTTAAATTTTACTTTGATTTCATCAATTATTGACATCCCTAAAAATATGTCAGTACATCCCATAACACTTTTTGATATATTTTGATAGGTCAATATATCCCATAACACTTTTCAGTATGAAACAGATTTGATATAAAATAACTTTGATACAGACAGTAACAAGAGGTTTTATTTATTGGGAAAAGAACACCTTAAAAAGTGTTTTTTTTTTTTTAATATCATTGCCATGCCTGGGATTGTAAGGTCTGAAGTACAGCACTATTCACATCTGGCAGCTGCTCACTGGGACAAGCAAGTCAAAGTTTAACAGTCGTGAATTTTGAGTGAGACATGGGGGTGCACGCCAGTAATTCCAGCCCTTGGAGGCTGAGGCAATAGGATTGCAATAAAAATTCAAGGCCAGTCTGCACTACACAGCAAGACTGTCACACACACAAAAGAGCTGTGAACTTCTAACAGTCTAGTTTTATTGACAGTGAAATTAATTTTGAATTACTTCAGAAGTACACAACATCCTCCTGACCTCTGTTTTAACTTCAAAAGATAATTTCAAATAAAATTTTCATTTAAAATAAATTCCTCTTAAAACTCCTTTTGCAACAAAGGTTATAAGACAAGACCTTGCCTTGCTCTCTTCTTCAATTCTGAATTTCACCAAGAAACGGGATAGCTTTCAATTAAGATAGCTTAAGGAGCAGCATAGTGAGAAATTTATTTTTTACAAACTAAAATTATAGTAATTTTAGCTTTTTATTGAAATATGCACTAAACAGGTGTTTGCATAAAATTCAAATTGAAACTACTATTTACAGCCTACAGAAGGCCATGAAAACATGTGTGCTTTACTCTGGGTACAGAAATAAATAGATCAGTGCCCTTTATTTCCAACTCCCCCGACCCTTTTTTGTCATATTTTAGGAAAGCTTAACATTTCATTGCGTACTCACCACACAGTTTCCTTTCTTAGCTCGGCCAGCTTGTGCAGGCGTTGGAGGGCCTTTTCCTGTTTTCTTTCATCCTTCCTGGATTTAGATGCTACGTTTCGAGCAAATTCCCTTTGTTTCAGTTCTTTGAGCCTCTATTAAAAAGATATGAAAATGATTAATAGTTTTCGAGTCTGTGGCACTTTTAAAGTTTCATTGTTGTTGTTCGAATTTTCCAATATATGGTCTTTGTCCTCACCAAAGAAAAACAAAACATGCATGAAAACCCTTTGCTAACAGAAGTATTTCCTTCCACTTTGCCTTGGGAGAATGCCAAAGCACATTCTTACATAACAGTGAAAGATAGATCTAAGTCCAAGGTAAATTGAAATTGAAAACTTTTATCTCTCTTTATTGATTGTTGTTTGCTTAATTTCTCTGCCTAATTCAGATGATGCATTAGAGTCTTATCAACCACTAAGTTTCAAACTAATTCAGTTGACCTGTATATTCCAGTTATATGTGATAAAATCCCTCATACTTTACTATGTTCTATACAAGGAAGTTCTCTGGTCATTTTCGTATTTTTCTAAGAGTGACTGTGTTATATTATTCCATAATGCAAACGTTTTGCATGGGCATGATTTAAAACAATCCCGTCTCTCAAATATCAAGCACATTCCCCAAATAATTTATGACCTTGGGAGAAAATTATTATTTTGATGAAAATTCTTATTATTTTGGACATTATTTTTCCATTGTATGAGAGGATCTTATTTTTTGGGCTGAAGGCCAGAAATAAACTATACAGACTTAAATGGAATTAGTAAGGAACCAAGTGTGGTATTATTTAAGGGACATCAAAATTGTCCTGTGCCACAAATTTTTCACTGTGATCTCTCATGAAGACAATATAAGACAGTAAAAGTGATTAAAGTATTATTTTTTCTCAGCAGTTTATGTTGTTAGGCAATTGTGATATATAAGGAATTTAGAATAGTATTCTAATAAATTACTTGATCCTGAATTGTATCTCCTAATTTCATTTACATAGCATCATATATCTTGAGCTATATACAATATATACACAGCATCAGATTCAAGTGATTTCTAATAGTTTAATTAATGAGTTTTATAGAAGGTATGTGCATATATTTACATATTTTATATCATCTATCTGTATCTAGTGATTATATCTAGAATTATTTTAATTACACAAAGATATTTTAAGAATGCTCTTTTGCACTGACATATTTTCACAGGAGTTTTTCCAGCATAAGATGTAGATGGGAGATAGACCATTTCATAAATATCTACACTTCACACATATCATATAAAGTTAAACTTTGATA
Source organism: Erethizon dorsatum (assembly GCA_028451465.1). Taxonomy (NCBI): domain Eukaryota; kingdom Metazoa; phylum Chordata; class Mammalia; order Rodentia; family Erethizontidae; genus Erethizon; species Erethizon dorsatum. The sequence continues at coordinate 127,230,796 of CM051826.1, read as the reverse complement.
TTGTTACACTGATATGACTATCAAAAGTAGCCACAACTTTATGATATGAATTAAATTCTTTTGATCTTAAAAACAGGTCTAGAATTGAAGTGTAATAGGTCAAGAAATCTTTACTTCTCAATTTTAGTAATTAAGAGTTTTGTTCAATTGCATTTTTTAAAAACTTGAGGTTATATCAAGACCCAAAAGACAGTCATGGATACTAGCAATAATCACTCCATTAAATTGTTAGGAATTTTTTAAAAGTTAGTTTTATTGTCATTACTTTTGTCTATGAACATATGTGTGGGCAAATGTGTGGGTATGAATTTGTGTGGGTATGTATGTGTGTTTATGTGCATGGAAAAATAGGGAGTGAACACATCTAGCAAAATATATCACCAACTATGTTATTATTACGGGTCCATAGAAGGACAAGAAGGGATGTTCAACAAATACCAAGGAAGACTATCCGGGAAGTTAGAGCTGAGCTGAGTCTTGAACAATGAATAGAATTAGCCTGAAGAAGAAAGGTTCAGCATTGGGCATAGGAGGGCATTTCATAACACAAACCATACTGTACAAATAGAAATAGGAACGTATGCATTCTAAACAATATTCATGTACAAAATACGAACAGTGTGCTGCACATGCAGAATTGATGAGAATTATGAGTGATACGGTCTAACCAGGTCACAGAGCTCCTATCTGTCAAATTTGTCTCCTGTATTTCCTGTACTGAGAAGTGCTGCTTGCCTTTACAAGAACAAGATAACCAAGCAAGAGAGGTGAATAGTTTGAAGAAGGTTGCTAAAGGAAAACGTGAAAGGAAATAGAGGTAAAGCTTTCTAAAATAAATACTTTACAGAATTAAGGCGCCAAGGGAAATAAGGAAAAAAAAAAAGAAATTGCAATATCAATGAAAGAGGTAATCATTAAAGAATGCTTCATTATTGTATTACTTATATCCACATAGTTTTATTTTATTTTATCTTAACAGGCATAGATATTACTTGTTACTAATAACTTTGGGATATGGGAAGCAACAAGCAAGAAAGACAAGCTTTACTATTTTTAACAAAATATTTAGTATAAAAGTTAGCTTCTGTTATATATACAGATATAATAAACAAGTTACATATAGTAACATAAGGTGAAAAAGAGTGGGCTTAAATTTTATTCAAAAGATTAAAGTCCAATGTTTGAATGAAAAGCAAAGCTTCATTTTTGAAGCAAGTATATAAAGTGCCATGACTTTTGCTAATTCTTTCAAATTAGACATTATGATTTGAATCAATCTTTTTCTGTTGATCGAGTAGTTGAATATCAAGGAGTCAATCAGTTACCAGATGCCAGTTATAATCGTTGCGATATAACTGACTGTTGCACATGGCTGATGGAGATAACTGTGTATATCTAAAGCACATAATCTCAGTCTTGTTGAGGGTGTCCAGATGAAACACCAAGCTACATCCCAACATTCTTACTAATCTCGATCATAAATGAAAACATACTTTTCTTAGGCTTATACTTCCTGATATCAAGGTTGACCAGTCCCCTTCATATTTTGGTAATCAGCTGCGGAGCATATTGATCTGGACAAGCTTTGGAGAGGGTTAAGGCTAGAATTCACAGGTTTTAATATCCCTTCCTGTAATTTTTGGTAGTATAAAATCAATGTTCTCTCTAGGGAGTAATTTTGAAAGGTAAACTAACAGAAGTCAAGTACATTTGTTTGAGAATTCCAAATAAAAATAATGTTACTTAATTTTCATACAAATAAATATGTAAGGTATAAATATGTAAGGTAATACTTATGGGTTTTTGGAAATATCAGGGATAAAGTTTCCTCAACAGTTTATTGAGGATTACTCAAAAGAAAATCTTAGTGAAAAATGTCAGGACAGAAATGTTAATCAGCAAAGATTGGGCAATGGCATATGCAAAAAGCAAATAACAAATCATAGAGAACCAGTATTCCTTGGAACGACAGCCTCTCAGAAGCTCTACTCACTGACTTCCTCACTGACTTTCTCTATAGAGGGCAAAGCAACTCCAGACAAATCAATGATAGTTTTCAGATACATTCTCAGGAAACACATGAAGTTGGAGGTGTCGGATGAACCTGGTCATAGGTTAGTAGATGAAACTGAAAGATTGACTAATCAGTAATTAACGTAAGAGGGAGGGAGAAAAAGAATACATTCTTAGCAACAAGAGATAATCTATTATTTTGTGTCAGACTACTTATCAGTTTGTCCTTAAACTTGTAGGTCAACTACACTGTTTTGCAATTTAAAATCAAATTTTTATAAACATCTTTATGTCTATGTATCTGTCCAATCCCAACATTGGTTCCTACAAGTTGAAATGCTGTAATAAGATACTTGTATAGGATCTTTTTGAAGCTTTATTGTTTCACAAACACCACTCTAGAAGTTTACATTATTTTTATGCTCCTTTCAACGTATATAAGAGTATGTACCACACCCTGCACTTGATAGCATCACTTTTAATTTTTAACTTGATAGTAGATACAATTCTTCCATACATTTGTACCCTCATTTATTTATTTAGAACTGACGCTGTTCCTTAAAATGTATTAAGTATATTCTATATACTACTTTGAGTTTAAAAATAACATTGTATACAAGGCTTGCATTATCATTCATATTTGGAAAGGATAAAACTGAATCTAAGATAATTTTAGACTTTTCCAGCATTATTGCAAGTGGTAAAACAATCAATGGAATCATGATTTCCTGGAACATGCCCTGTGATTTACCTCCTGTATTTATTCTGCTACGTGTCGTCAAGTTGTCTAACTCTTCAGGGCTGGCTGACTTGGCTGTGATGCATACATTCATTGATCTTTAACTGAGTGTTCAATATTTGTCAGATGCTATTCCAATCACCATTGATATAATTGTGTCAAAGAAGAAAAAATGACTTTTCTTATGATATTTTCACCATAGTTGAGAGAGACAGACTTTAAAACCTATAAATGTGTTAGTTGCATGACATAATAGAGAAAATCCATGTGGATTAAACAGAGAGTGCTGCAGGGCATGTGGCTAAAAAAAGGACAGCTATTTCAAAAACAGTAGTTAGGGAAGGCTTACTAATCTTCAGTTTTTTGTGTGACAAACAACTATAAATTCATCTTCTTAAAATAGCACACATTTATTATGAATTTGTTTCTATGGGTCAATATGCCAGTGTGTCCTTTGTTCAGTAAAGGTCTTTTCTGGGAGTATTTTCATCTAGAAGCTTCTCTAGGAATTAAAAATATCTTTTTTCAAGCTCCCTAAAGTTGTTGGCAGAATTCATGACCTTGTGGTTGTAGGACTGCGAGTGTGTGTTTTCTGCTGGCTTTCAGCCAGAGCCACTCAGCATCTAGAGGCTGCCAGAAGTTTCTTGCCCCAGAGACCTCTCACGAGCTTTCTTAAAACATGACAGCCTCTTCAACGCCAGCGAGAGTTCCCCTCTCCAATCTGCTAAAGTGAAGTCCTGTGTAACATAGTGTACACAAAGCTACCGAGTCAATAGAGAGGCATCCCACCACTCTTTCATAATTTATGATTTAGAAACAAGTCACAGGTTCCATCCACCCCCAAGGGAAGTGAATTATATCAAGGCATGATTCTTTGGGAATGCACTTAGGTTGTTTTGACCATGGAAACTCACACTGAGTTCATGATGTTGAGCAAAGATTTGTAGGAGGTAAAGAAAAAACAAAGCAAAACAAAACCATAAAAATATCTCAGGAAGGGCCGGTGAGAGAGCTCAGCAGCATAAGCACCTGCCTGGCAAGTGCGAGGGCCCAAGTTCGACTCCCCGATCCCACATACAAAAAAAGGGCCGGTGATATCGCTCAGCGGCACGGGCGCCTGCTGGCGCGCGAGGTCCTTAGGTCGACCCCCGGTACCCAAAAAAAAAAAAAAAAAATCTCAGGAAAAAAACCCCTCCAGGGAGTGAGAATAACCAGAGTAAAAGTAATAGTGAGTTGCAGGGCACATTGGTTTTGATCACTGGTCCTAGCTGCATGGCACCTAGTTGATTAAGCTGATATGCTCATGCTGCTGGTTTATAAAAGGTGGGGAAAGAAGAGTTATCTAAACCACAACACTGGGCAACTGACAGTTCACAGAGAAAGAGAAAATTTGGGCATATTACCATCTGAAAGTTGACAGCTGCAGCTCTAAATTCTTTTCTGTCACATCCCTGAAGGACATCAGTGAAGGGAAATCCTTTCAAAGGGCGGAGCTTCAAGCATTAAATCTGCCTGTTCATTTTCCTCTGGAGAATAAATAGTCGGATGGGAAATTATGTATCCATTCATGAACTGAGGCAAGTGGGTTGAGTGGTTGGTTAGGGACATGGAAGGATTGTGACTAAAGAGGGAGTGACAGGGAGGGCTGGGTGTGTGTATAGATTTCACTGGGCAAGACACATGGAGATACGTGTGTTCCCTGTGAATGCTCTAAAGGGTCACCTCGGCAGAATAAGAATTTAATAATAGACTGGGTAAGATGACCTGTTCTCTGGAGAGCAGTTGGAATCTTTTCCCAGCCACAACTGTAAGTGCCCAATGGGCGTATGACTAAGTGGCCACGGTAGTAGGGGTGGAGGTTATGCATGGACTCGGCAATGCGCCCTTCCACTCTTAAGACGGACATGGCTGCAGCCCCTGCAAGTGTGCAGTCTCCCAGTGGCAGAGACCAACAGCGGTCCCGATAGAGTGCCTCGTCCTTCCCTGGCATGACCAGGGAACTGCCTGGTGGCATGCTGATTACCCTGGACTGCTTCTCTCTTGCAGGGGTGGCATTATGTTCTTTCTAAAATATAAATTTTCCCTCGATATGGACTTGCTATCCCTGCACACAATACTGCCCAAAACCCACTGTCTATTTTCTCACAGAATGCTTTACACACAATTAGGGTATTCTCCTCAGCATTGCTCTAGTTAAAGTGTGCGCTTCACAGCAATTAGAGTTCAGCGATGCACCCATGAGCATCAAATTCACCCATCTTGCTCTGTTTCCCCCCAGGCTGAAGGACGTGGTTTATTAAGCATCAAAAGAGTCTTTTGAAAGCCGAATTACAGCTCCTGATCAGTGGCGACACCATTCAGGGCTGAGGAAAGGCTCTCCAAGAGGCTTCATACACTCTGAATCAGTATGTGGTGCTATGACTCCTGTAGCAAGACCCATGGTTCTGGGGATCAGTGAGTGAGTGAGCCTGACTGACAGTGGCACCAGCCTCTATCACCCCTCGTGATCTACTTCTAGCAAACTTTTTGCTTTCTGTCCCACATACTTGTGTTCCACGGGGCTCGAAGTCTTAGTTACAAAACTAGGAATCCTTCCACAAGGGGCGTTTCAATGATGCCACTGAATAGGAAGTTAGGACTGTAACCCAGGCACTTTGTCTCCTCTTGTCGCTGAATCGTAGGCACAAAAGAGAGGGAGCTGCTACTCCACACTGGAGGTAGGAAGATTATATATGGAATTCAGAAGACTCTGTCTTAGGAAATCTCATAGTAGAATTATGTTTTGTGATTGAAGCAAATGGAAAACTATAATTCTATTCAATCAGGACCAATATTTAGGAATGAAGGTGTGGGTGACCCCACTTGGAAAAGAACCGTGACTAACTAATCAAATACTTCAGACCCAGGTTTTGTTTTATCCAGGGATGTGGAACCCACAAGGACAGAGGGCCAACTCCATAGATATAGATATCTACATGTTGATATAGTTGCATTTATACATATTTATGTTTTCTTTACTCTTTTATCCTCCTATTGTATATTATGAAATTACAACTAAGTATTTTATTGTTTCTAATTTTACACAGTGCTATATAAGTTACAATGTATTAAGGAGAAGAGTATCACCTTATGATTTTGCTTTCCATTTTGGGAAAAGGGTTAGTGTGTTTCCAGATACATGCAGGATATTAACATCATGTTAGCTAGACCATCTTGTTTCGGGCTAATTTGTGGATTAAGTATGGTTTCAGGACATGTGTATGGGCGCCAAGTTAACAAGAGATTGGCTTTCGATGGGCTATTATATGTGTGAACTTTGCCACAGTATGCAGATAGTAAGTCAAACACCAGTGCAGATTTTGCATGGATATTTTTAACATTAATATTTAAGTCAGCTGACTCTCAGTAAAACAGATTACCTTCCAGAATACATGTGGACCTTGTTCAGTCAACTGAAGGACTTCAGAGAATAGACTGAGATTTCCCAAAGAAGTAAAGAATTACGCCTTCAGGCTGGATATACGGCCCCTCTCTTCTCTAGGTTTCCAGTCTGGTAACCCGACCTTCAGGTTCTGAACTTGTCAGCCCTTGCAGTTATCAACTGTGTGTATCAATTCGCTCTCTCTCTCTGTCTCTGTCTCTCTCTCTATCTCTCCCCCCTCAAACACACACACACACACCTTACCAGTTTTGTTTCTCTGGAGAACCCTGCCTAATAAAGACTTTCTCCTGAAGATGAACACTCTATTTTGATGGCTGACGTTGCACATTGCAATTTGATTTTACATTACAAATTACATCCTTCCACTTCATTATAGAAGTCCATGTAGGAAGAGAAAGTTCTGAAATAAAATAATGGAAGTGCTCATTGTCCCTTAAAGTATCTAATTCAACACTATTCTTACTACATAATTGAATTGTAAGCAAATATCTCTGTAGTGGAGAGGAGAGATAGGGAGGGAGAGAGAGAGAGAGAGAGAGAGAGAGAGAAATTCTCATGAGAAAAAAAAAATCCCTGCTCTGTTCTATAACATGCTGTCATGCTCCTGTCTACAGTTGTTAATTGTGAGGCTTTGATGGGCTGCACTGAAATTGTGAGTCTTCCAGTTTGGCAGAGGCCAAGATACTAAAATAAAAATATTCCCATTTCCTGATATCATCTTTGAATTACAGCTTTCACCTTGGAGGGGTTGCCTATGTGGTTAGAAAATATAGAGCAAACTTTGAGTTTTCTCCTATTTCTAATCTCCTTTTAAAAATTTAGTATATGTACCTGATTTGCATACATGCATGTATCAGTATCCATATACAGTATATGTCTTTGAAGGTAATTACATTAAATGTGGGGAATTGGTACACATATAGATTATGTCTTAACCCATTTTTCCCAACTACACAACCTATCTCCCTGTTCCCTAACATCTCTATTTTATTTTTCTCTTTAAATTATTTATATTTTGAGTCTCTCATATTAGAAAAAAACCATGCAATATTTAAATTCTGTATCTGATTCATTTCACTTGGTATTTGATCTCAAGAACCATCCATTTTCTTGCAAATGACTCAAATTTATCCTTCTTTATGGCTGAGTAGTACTCCATTAGTACAGTACATTTTCACATTTTCTTTATCCATTCATCTGTTGGTGGGCATATAGGCCACTTCCATGGTTTAATACTTGTGAATGTAAGTATGCACAACACTGTAACATGATGACTTTAGATCTTTTGAGAAGATACCCAGAAGAGGTATAACTGGGTAGAGTAAAATTTCTAATTTTAGTTTAGTTTTTTTTTTTCTTTTTGGTACCAGGAATTGAACCCAGGGCCTCGCACTTGTCAGGCAGGTACTGTGCCTCTGAGCCACATCCCGGGCACAGTTTTAGTTTTGTGAGGAATCACCATGCTAATTTTCACAATCATTGTACAAGTTTACATTCCCATCAATGAGGTGGAAGATTTCTTTTTTTTCCCTTACAACTTTGCCAAGATTTGTTGTTTTTCGAATCCCTGATAACAGCCATTACTATTGGAGTAAGGTGGAATGTCAGTGTTATTTTAATGTGCATTCCTATAATGTCCAAAAATGCTAAAAATTTTGTGTATCTTTATTGGCCATTTGTATTTGAGATGTCAAGTTATACCACAAAGCTGCAGTAATACAAACAGCATGGTACTGACAAAGACAAAGAAAAAAACTAGATAATTCACCAACTGAATAGAAGAAAGAATGTAAAATGTTCCCAGACACATTCAGCTGTCTAAATTCTGACAAAGGGCTTATAACTTATGCTTGAGAAAAGAGCTTCTTTAACACATGGTGCTGGGAAAACAGGTTATCCACACACAGAAGAATAAATTTAACCCGTATCTTTTATCCTGTACTAAAATCAATTTACAATGGATCAAAGACCTACATATGAAAACAGAAATACTGAATCTCCTGGAAGAAAAAAAAAATGGTAAAATTTTGAAGACATGGGCATAGGCACAGTCTTCTTGAACAGAACCCTCACTGCTCAAGATATAATACCAAGAATCAACCAATGGGATTATGTCAAAGTAAAAGCTTCAGCACAGGAAAGGAAACAACCAACAGAGTGAATAGACAACCTGCAGAATGTACAGGAAAATTTTGCCTGTTATTTGTCAGACAAAGCACTAATATCTAGAGTATAAAAGTACTAAAAATACTAGACCTTCCCCCAATAAAAGATCCAATTGAAAATGGGCACTTGAGACTAATGTAATGTTATCTTATATTTTTGCTTAGTGGATTTGTCCCTTGATAATTCTCTTCATATTCTTAGACTCTGTATCCTCAGGTGATATTTAAAGTTCCTTCTAATTCTTACACTGTAAGATATATGTTTCTAAGATCAGCTTTCAAAATGGAGTTAGTTAGCATTACATAAAATATGTGTTTAGATCAACAGTAAGAATGAATTTAAGGGGCCGGTGAGATGGCTCAGCGGCATAAGCGCCTGCCTGGCAAGCGCAAGGTCCTGAGTTTGACTCCAGGAACCCACAAAAAGGAAGAAAAGGGCTGGTGATATCGCTCAGCGGCACAAGCGCCTTCTGGCAAGTGTGAGGTCCTGAGGTCGACTCCCGGTACCCACATTAAAAAAAAAAAAAGAATGAATTTAAATGTGTTTGCTATTATGAGGAAATTAATTACTCATTTGTTTCAACCCTTCTGTTAATACAAGGGATGATCCAAAGATGATGAACATTTAAATTAGAAAATCTTATCACATTATAAGACATTGGCAAGAATGATGGGATAAGTGCATTCAGTGGGAAAGAAAGTGTGCTAAGGGGGATTAATGACAATATATCTTTTACTATAATACATTTTTAAATTTAAGAATTTCCACATCTTATGATCCTTCAACACTGATCAAATAGTTACCGGAGGTTCTGTCAAATACAAACACTACTGTGTGTCTTCAGCCACCCTTTTCACTGGCTCTGGCACTGTGTAACTGCTGGCTGTTCCTTCAAGTCAAAATGACCATGAAAGTAAACATTTTCAGTCAATTCAGGACATCAAGGCTGCCACGATAGTACAACAAAAGACACTCATGAAAGAGGACTTTCAAAAAGTATCAAGAATAATGGGATAAATGTGTTCAAAGCAAGGTGGAGTATTTTAAGGGACATTAATGGCAATGTTTCTTTTCTATCATAAAATTTTCAAAACTTAAACATTCACCCTATATTCTGATCATACCTCATAGTTTCATATTTCATTATTAGTTAACATATTATCCCTTATTACTATTTCCATGGGCTTAAAACTTCATTTGAATACCAGATAGTTGTTTTTATTAAGAACTACTTTCAATGGCTTTTAAACATCTAAGTACACCTTTTACCTCACAGAGAAGTAATACCCTCAAAGAGTTACAACTGAATCACCATCCCTATTTCCTGAATCAATTTAGCTGTCTTGAAAGACACTAGGCAGAGTTGTATTAGAATGTTAGCAAATATATATCTTTAGAGGAGGTTTAAATATTCTAGTGGATGCTATCACACTTTAAGGTGTAATTTCCTTGTAGTCATTATTTAATCAATGGAATTATGCTGAGTGATTTTGTGGAAGACTCTTTTTAAAAATTCTTTTCCCATTACTATCATGAATGTATATCATTTGGACTTTTCTACTGGCAGCATTAAAAGCATCTAATCTCTTAATGGCATATCAGATCTGAACAATATCTTTCCCCAAGGCCTCTCATTCATTAGATTCCATTAACTCAAGGTTCTCTTTGTGGACAAAAACCTCCTTCAAGTTCTAATACAAAAGTCTTTGCAATCAGTATGTGTTATGTATAAAACTGATTTTCCGACCATTGAGTTCATCTTTTTAAGTGCTGGATCGGAAAGTGTCTCGAGCATCGTAAGTGCTCATGAATGCTTGTCAAATTGAATTGGCACATGATGGCAGTGATTCAGTTCCTCATACAATAGGAGGCTTTGAAAATTTGCTAACAAAAATCTGGATAAGATCTTTAATAGTATAGAGAGCAATGGCAACTTGATTGCAAGAGATAATAGCACTATTATTTAAGAAAACACATGAGTAACTTGAATGGGCAGAAATTAAAGAATGATTAAGAGTCATGGCTCAATTTTATAAGGACATACTATGCAGCTGTTACTAATAATGTTAAGAATTGCAAAATGTATGTAATTTTTGGATTATACTATTGCTTTTTAAAATGATATCCTAATATTTTTACAATACAATGAAACATATTTGTACCTATAGGAGTAGGATAAAAAACATAAGATATTAATTGTTTCTATTTGTAAAAAAAACTCAGAATTTTAGTTTTTTTACTATATATATATATATATATATATATATATAAATTGAATGGCAATTGGCAGCAGCATTCACCATATGTTTATCACCCTTCGGAAAGACACTCATGAAAGAGGATATCCAGAACTGCTTCAGGAAGTGACAAGAAGGATGGGCTCATGGTGATTGAAAAGGTGGATTGGTAATGGAGGGGGATTCGTGGCTATGTGTTTTTTACTGTAATAAATTTTAAAAAATTATTCATTTCACATTTTGGTCTCACTTTGTATAATATTTGTAAAGGAAAAGAAGGTGGATTGTCAGGACAATTGCTAGAGAATATTTTACTGACTTGGGAAATCAAGACTAGCTTTTCTCTCATCTGTTGAAACCCTCAACGACCTCCCAGCCCTGTGTCACCAAAGCACACTTGCTAAGAGTGGGGAGTTCACCTTGCTTTTATGTTCTCTCATTCTCTCTTTTCCCTTCCAGCATGGATGAGGCAACAAGAAAACTTTTGAGATGTGTTGGCCTCTGGAGTTTGGAATTCTTGATCTCTAAAACTATTAGCCAAAGGATTTCTGTTCATTACAAATTAGTCAGCCTGGGCCGGTGAGATGGCTCAGCGGCCTAAGTGCCTGCCTGGCAAACGTGAGGGCCAGAGTTGGACTCCCGGAGCCCATGTACGAAAAAAAAAAAAAGAGCCAGTGATATCTCTCAGAGGCCCGGGTGCCTGCTGGTGCACGAGGTCCTGAGGTCGACCCCCGGTACCCACAAAAAAAAAAAAGAAAAGAAAAAAATTAGTCAGCCTTGGGTGTTCTCTTTTATAACAACACAAAACGGATGAAGAATATGTGGGCTCAGAAGTGACCACAATTAGAAAGTGGTCAGAAGAAGCTGCACAAATATGTGAGGTTAAGAATCCAGAGCAATACAGCCACATTAGTCGTGAAGTCAGAGTATATTCAAATGTTTAGAAAATATTATTGAATGATATCAGTGAAAATGGCAGGATGGATTTGCAATGCCCTGTGTCACCGCACACACACACACACACACACACACACACACCACAAAACTGTCAAAATCAAGTGTGTCTAAAATTTGGAAAAAAAATCAAAGCTTTACATCAACCAAGTGATAAGTAAATCAAGAATAAAGACAAACAGAGAAGGAGAGCTTTTGTGGACCATTAATTTTCTCTTGCTCCAATCCCTACTTGGAAGAAGAAAAACTGCGAACCAAGAATAGTATATCTGACAAAGCTATCGTTCAGAATTAAAGAGGACAATAAGACATTTCAGATAGAGAAAAGTTGAGAGACTTGTTGCTGAATGGTTAGTCCTCCAAGTAATGCTGAAGGGAGCCCTTCCGGATGTAATTAAAGAACACTAGAGAGGAGCTTGAAGTAATACCAAAAAAGAAAAAAGGCTCACTGATATAGGTAATTATATAGATAAAATTCAGCATAATTGAATTTTGTTTTATAATTCCCCTTCTTTTCCTATGTGACTTAAAATATAAATATATGTCTATATTATACTTCTGTTAATATACACAACATGTATAAAGATGGAATTTCTAGCCATTTCTCCATAAACAGACAGAAGTAAAGTTGTAGATATTTAAATAGAATTGAAGCCATTTGCAAAAATGAATGCTATCAGACACCTAGCTCATACCGCTTAGAAAACTAAGCTAAAAATGCATTGGAAAATTTAAGAGCCTAATCTATAAAATTTTTTGAGGAAATCATATGACTAAATCTTCATGACCTTGGTAGTAGTTCCTGGTGTACAGCACTAAAAGCACAAGCAGCAAATGAAAACAATGGATATATAGGACTCTATGAAAATTAAGCAATTTTATGCATCAAATAACACAGTCAAGTGAAAAGACAACTTAGAGAATGGGAGATTTCTTTAAGAACAATATGTCTAATAAAAGTCAAGAATCCAGAATATAAAAACAAAAAGACAACCTAATTTTTAAAAATGAGCAAAAACTTCAGAAGACATTTCTCCAAAGATATACAAATGGTAAATAACTGCAGATGAAAGACCAATACATCAGTAGCTAGGGAAATTAATTTAAAAATATGTGGAATTAAAACCACATTTAGATACCATTTCACATGCTCGGGGATGGCTAAAATTAAAAAAAATAAAGACAGAAAATAATAAATGTTGGCAAAGGTGGAGAAATCAGAGTGCTTATTAATTACTGTTATTAGTGTAAAATAGTGCAGTCATGGTTGAAATAGATTGGCAGGTCCTCAAGAATCAAAGCCACAATTGCTATATGATGCAGCAATTCCATTCCTCCATGTGTTCATGTGTTCCAAATTGTTAAAAAACCAGTACTGAAACAAATACTTGCACACAAATAATCACAGTAATACGATCACAATAGTCAAAAGGTGATAAACAGCCCAATACCCATTAATAATATACAAAAATCTAAGAAGAATGTATATTGTAGATCTACCTCAAAAATATCACATTAGGAAAGAAAAGCAAGATGGAAAAGTCCACATATTGTAGGATTCAATTTATATGAAATATCCAGGATAACTAATTATAGAGTAAGCAGATTAGTAGTTTCTTGGAACTAAGAATATGGGAAAATGAGGAATAAATGTTTAAAGGATCCAGGTTTTCCTTTGAAAGTAATGAAAACTTTTACAACTAGTTAGACATAGTGATTACACAACATTATATGTACCGAGAACCAATCAATTACACATTTCTCTATATAAATTTTATGTTATGTGAATTTCATCTAAAAATGAATAGATTTTTCTGTCATTTTCTAATAAAATAACCATTTCCTGTAAGTATTTTTAATTGGTTAAAACAAAATAAGTCAATATAGTTTGGAGACTTTCAAACAAAATTTTCAAAGAAGGGAATGTAGAAATAAAAGAAGGAAAGTATGTGAGGAAGCAATAAAAGAGAACAAGAAAAAAATCCTTTTTTAATTCACTTACTAAGTTGAATCTGATGATTGTCAATAAACTACTACATTGTTTTATTTCTTTTCTTTTCATTTCAGATGAGTAGACATTTTACATTCCAGGTATTGCTTTTGATCTGCACAATTACAGGAATCACAAAGACTCTTGGGATTTTCCAATCTGGAAACGCATTTAGGCTCAGCCAATGATTCTTGCATTTCTCTGAGGCCAGGGTCACTGACAGGGTCTGAGGTTAAAATAAAATCAAACCTAGTAGCTATAGACGTTGCGAAGACCAGTGCGAACTGGAGACGCATCTAAGGGGCTATACTTACTGCCACTTTGTCCTTAAGAAAACAAGAATACTCTGGAAGGCTAGGGGTTTTAGCATTTAATAGATTATAGCAATTTACCAAATAAAATTGGGATTGGAGATACATTAAAAATTGCTTTAATTCTATATTCTGTTTCTATGGTGACAAGTTGTTCATATTAGTTCAAAATTATGGCACCAATGTCCTGTATAACAAAAGATATTATTTATATGAGGAATGACATCATGGGAAAATTAAGGGTTTGTAAATCTTTCAAGGGATGGAATTTGCGGAAAAAAAAAAAAAGAAAGGTCATGGGCCGGTGAGATGGCTCAGCGGCATAAGCGCCTGCTGGCACGCGAGGTCCTGAGGTCGACCCCCAGTACCCACAAAAAAAAAAAAAAGAGAGAGAGAGATGGAATTTGACTCCAACATTTGCTGTCTGCATGATGCTTAGTGATCATTTCTCCGATTGTAAAATGACGAAGAAAATATCTATGTAAAGTAGATGTACTTCTATCAGTCAATAAATAATCAGTTCCTCTTCCTTATCCAACCTCTAAAGCTTAATAGTAGAGTTCCACGTGTTGTGTAAAGATCTCATTTGACATCAAGTTCACTGATGCAGAAGCTATTATTTGTGAAAATACTGTTCAACTAATGGCATAATTGTTTAAAGAAACAAAGAGACAGAAACATTTCAAATTGAACTAGTTTGATTTTGAATCTTTCAGCCTGTACTAAAATCAAATCAAGATGGATCAAAGATATAGATATAGAAACACAAACACTGAATCTGCTGGAAGGAAAAAAATGTTAAACCTGTTGAAGACATAGCAATAGACAAGGACCTCCTGAACAGAACCACATACAGTATCAAGAATCAACAGATGGGATTATAACAAATTAAAAACTTCTGTACAATGAAAGAAACAACCAATAGAGTAAAGGGAAAACCCACAGAATGTGAAAAAATTTGTCAGCAATTCTCTGGATGAAAGATTAATATCTAGAAGATATAAAGAATTCAGAAAAATTAGATTCTGTAAAATAAAAAAAAAAAAAACAAAATGGGCAACTGAAATGAGGAGACACTTCTCAAAAGTACAAGTGTCCATAAGTACATGAAAAAGTGTTCAGCAGCTTTGGCCATTACAGAAATGGAAATCAAGACAACACTAATATTCTACATTACGCTAGTAAGAATGGTTATTATGAAGGACTCAAAAGACAACTAATGCTGGTGAGGTTTTAGGGAAAAAAAGAACAATTCTATATTGTTGGTGGGAAAGAAAAGTAGTACAACCACTAGGGAAAACAGTATGGAGAGTTCTTAAAAAACTAAAAATAGAAATTCAATTTGATTTAGCTCTACCTTTTCTGGATATCTTCTGAAAGAGTTAAAGTTATCTTATTGCAGTATACATGCATACCCATATTTATAGCAGCACAACTGATAATAGCTAAATCATGGAAGTGGCTTATATGTCAATCAATCAACAGAAGAATGGATAAAGAAATTGTGGTATTCATTCACAATGAAGCACTATTCAGCTATAAAAATTATAAGCTTAGGTCATGTGTAGGAAAATAGATGGATTTTGGGAGCATAATAAGTGAAATAAATCAGACATGGAAGGTTAAATATTGCATGCTTTCTCTGATATAAGAGACTGAGTCAGGCCAGTGATATAGCTCAGTGGCATAAGTGCCTGCCTGGCAAGAGCAAGGTGCTGAGTTCGACTCCGGGTACCCACATATAAAAACAAAAAGAGAGAGAAACTAAGTCACTTTCTTGTTGCTAGAACAAAAATATTGGCCACACACAAGTTAAAGAAGCAAATGTTTATTTTAGCTCACAGTTTATAGAGGTTTCAGTCCTAGTCAGACTGAGCCAGTCCATGTTCTTACTGTAAGTCCTGGAAGCATGCCAAAGGGGCATGGCAGAGGAGAAACAGTCCGCGGAATGGCAGACAGGAAGCAACAAGCAGCTAGCCTGCTTCCCTCTTTTCCCCTTATAATCCATTCAGGCTACAAACCTATTGATTGGTGCCACCCATAACCGGGGGGGGGTGGGGAGGCGGGCTTCCCATGAGCCACACCCATATCTATGCTAAACCAATCAGTGGATTAATTTAGTTATCACACACCCTTAATCAATATTCACACACTTTAAATACAGTCACTTTTGAAAAGCCCCACCTATGAACACATGAGGCTTTGGGGGGGATATCTAGACACAAGCCATAACAGAGATCCAAACCATAAGTAATTTAAAGAGGGAAAATAAAAGAGAGGTGGTAAGAACCAGGTAGGTAGACTCTGGAGATGGGAAGGGGATTTGGGAACGGAAGGAGAGGAGAGGGCAGGAGGACAAGGTGGAGTAAAAATGATCAACATGTGCTGTGTATATAGACCAATTTCCAAGATGAATATAACTACTATGTACGGCAAACATATTTTAATGAAAAAATTTTAAATCTTAAAATAATAAGTATTATATTTTATTGAACAATAAAGATATCGAATGCATTTCTGAAGGTAGAAGTCATTATAGAATGTACTTATCTCTTATGTTTTAGAAAAATCCACATTTTATTTCATCTGTGTCAACTTGTTGGTTTGATTCATGTTTGTTTTGTAGCATTGATTGATACAAGTATGTGGTATGGAACTTTAACTGATAAAATATTTTTACTTTGCCTGCGTCATATTATTCATTATAACAAATTCCATTCAGTAGCTCATAAAGGAATTAATTCATTATCTTAACTGACCTGTTAATTTTGCCATTTTTTAAATAAAACCTGCTTGTATGCATTTGCTGATACTGTTGTTTTTTATGGAAAAAGAAACATATTTGTCTGTTAGAACAGTAAAATTTTCCACAGAAGAATTCCAAAAAGGCATAATGAAAAAGCATTTTATAACTTGATCAGTTCATGAGTTTAAACAGTTCTCAAAGGAAATGTATAAAAATTTGAAGTTATAGGTTTGTAAGTAAAAAAGGTGGCATTTTACTTCTCCAAACTGAAATTACCTGTAAACCTGCTCAATGTCACAGAACGTGGGAGAATAATATATTTCATGTTCATTTGTGTGAAAATTGTAGTGAAAATCGGACCTCTGGTATAGCTCTCACATTAAACACAAATGACAGAGTGATGATTTGCATTCTGTGGGTAAGTCAGCTTTATATAATTATGGAATAATGTTAAAAAGCTGTTTATTAGAAATATGTGTTATAAAAATGAACAAGATACATTCAATAAGGTGAATGAATTTTCTATACTGTTTCATCTTTTAAGTGTAATATGTGGTACTATTTAAATGTAGTGGTTTTGATGAAGAATTGACTTTCTAGAACTCTGCCAATCTTAATACTTGATAAAACATTTTGATACTATTTTATAGATCTAATCGTGATACCTGTAGTAGACAGAATAGTGCCACCTTCAAGTTGTTCATGCCCTACCCTAATCCCTAGAACATGCAAATATGTCACCTTATATGGCCAAGTGACTTTCCACATGTACTTAATTAAAAGACTTCAGGAAAGGGACTGTGTCCTAGATTTTCTGGGTTACATGCTGGGCTAGATGTTATTTCAAAAGCCCTTATGAATGGAAGAGAGAGGGAGGAGAGTCAGAGAAGGAGATGTGATGAGAGAAACAAAGGCGTGTAAGAGAGAATGGGGGGGGATTTGAAGATTTTGGTTCTGAATAGGGAAGAGATCATTACCCAAGGAAAAAAGGTGACCTTCTACGGTTGAAACAAAGCCAAGAAATAAATTCTTTTCTAGTGGCTCCAGCTGGAACACAGCCCTGCCAAGGACTGCTAACATCCAGCTCTGTAAGGTAAATTTGTGGATTTAAGCTACTAAATTTGTAGCAAATTGTCACAAAAGAAAGATAAAGCTCATACAGTGCCTAAGATGTAATTATCTTCTAGCAGAAACTTACTGTAACAAGAGGGTACAGACATTTTAGAAAAGGAATAGGTTTAAATTATAGAGCTTAACTGATGTCTAGGCTTTATTGCCAATCACCTGTTAGATTTTATAAATTATATGTAAAAAAGTTTGTGTTCTCATCCATTTAATATGAATGTTGTATACTTTAGAATTTTTTTGAAAGTCAAAATAAAATAAGAATGAAAACATATCTCAAACTGTAATCACTGGGCAGTTATATGACATAACTGTTACTGTTTAGACAATAGGACCTTTCATAATTGGGATCTTTAGGCATAGACTCCTCCAGTGTTATTTTATTTTGTAGAAAAATTGTGATTTTTAAAAAATTCAAATATTTCCGCCATTTAAAGGAGAATGTTTAACTTGTTACAACTATTGTTCCTGCAGCATCACAATTT
The DNA here is from genome assembly GCA_028451465.1 of Erethizon dorsatum. Taxonomy (NCBI): domain Eukaryota; kingdom Metazoa; phylum Chordata; class Mammalia; order Rodentia; family Erethizontidae; genus Erethizon; species Erethizon dorsatum. Next base: position 127,212,588 of record CM051826.1, on the reverse strand, counting down.
AATTCAGTGATATGATTTATTTCCTAAGTATACATCACTGTTGAAGGTGCTATGAAACCAAAGAGATGGAAAAGACATGCTATAGATAACAAGAAATTTCTCAGAACAAAATACATGGGACAGAAAGTGATATTTTTTCGGAATAGATACGTATCCTATTTCCACGATAGGAAAAATTTATGAAGAAATTTTACTAAGCATTGGGTAAATTATCAAAAACAAGAGAAGACAACACTTAGGAGACAGAAGTGATCAGACATGAAAGTAGTTTCAAGTCAGAAACACAAGAGAAGGGATAAGGAATGCTTAGAGTTTAGCATAACAAAGGCAGGATCCTGATCAACACACTAGTTTCCTACTGCTGTGTAAAAAAATCCTTTCGACCTAAATGGCTTAAATTGATCCACATTAAGTAGTGATAATACATAAATAAAAACTGAGGTACAGAATAGCTGTGTCCCCTCCCCAGAGCATATTAAGTGGAAATTAGTGTAAAACTGAGTTCTTGGATGCTCTGGTAAAAACTGTGCTTCTAAGCTCATTCCTCTTGAGGGAAGGATTTAGGTCTTTGCGGTTGTGGAACTGTGACATTTGCTTTTCTCTACTGGCTACCAGAGACCTCACATTGCTTTGAGGTGTAGCCTCAAAAATCTTCCAACATACTAATTTCTGAATCTTTTAGAGAAAACTAGCAATTTTGAATAATTTGAAAAATATCTGTTACATAAAATATTTTCTTCCCAATGCTAAAATAAGATGACCAAACAAAACAAAACAAAACAAAACAAAACAAAACAAAAAACCACGACTGCTCTTCACACCAAGAAAATTATCCAGAAAGGATCTGGAATAATGAAATCCAGATGATGGAAGGCCAATAAAATGAGATAGACAAGAAACACAGATAAGGAACACAGCACCCCAGAATACTCAGGTAAGAGTAACAATGCCAAAGGGAAATCTAGAGAATCTACAAGCTGGGCCGACAAACACAAAAATGGAGAACAAGCTTAGGTACAGTTATCAGACTATTCAATTTTACAGTGCATCTAGAGCAGTGGTTGTCTTCTAACAAAACAAAGACCTCCTACTTTAGTAATAGTACAGGGGTCCTTCTCGTTATTCATTTTAATTCACCACACATAGGAATGTACCTATAGATGCACTGTATCCTTAAACACAAATCCCAAATATCCTGACTATTTGTGCTAATCATCTCACTCCATTAAAAAAAATAACTTTTCTTACAAAGTGAGAATAAGCTGAGATAATCAGCATCACTGAATGATGGGAAAAATATTATACAATGAAATATCTGAGGGCAAGTTATTTCAATACACAATTTCATATCAAGCAAATTTTGAAAGTAATAAAAAACAAATAAGTAAATAAACATTCCAGAGCTAAAAGAGATTGCTATATGATAGTCCTAAATATGATATCTCCTATTGAAATACTAGAAATAAAAGAAAAAACACCTAAGAAAGGACAACGTAGACTATACGAACCACTGGCTGTTGAATACTGATTGTAAAAATAAATCAAAGAAAACTTATGAAATGGTGAAAGAAAGTTGACTGAATCTTAAAAGCAGGACAGTGACTTTCAAGCAGGAGGATTGGTGACAAAGTGTTGTCTTCCTTTCTTTATGTGTTCAGTTACCAAGTTGGTTTTATAAAAAGAACTGACTTAGTCACAATGGCATGTACACTGCTACTGGGAGTGGAATGATTCGAGGTAGAAGCAATGCACTGACAACTTAATTATAGTTATAGAACAATACATTTAATGATATTCTTTCAACATTTTCAAATTAACACCATAACTGTAAAGTAAGATGAAATTTAAAGCATAGGCATATTTAGATTTTAACATTTTATATCAATAAGTCATATAATGTCTTATATAAGTCATATGAGACATATAAATCAATATAATGTATGATGTTCATTAATCCAGCAATAAAGAAAGAAGTATTAAAGTTAAAAAATGAGTAGATACCACATGGATAATAAGTTTAATAAAATTTATAGGTAGGGGGCAGAACAATTGGAGGATAACATAGCAATTCTTCATCTTTCATAATTGGATATCACAAAAGTCTAAAATTAAGTCAATAAAAGGCATATAGGTAGTATACATGTATACATGTACATTAGATATACTTACATACATATTACTACTATGTAAAATGTTTAAAATTGATTGAATGTATGTAGTTAGTTGCCTCTTGAGTTTGACTGTGGATTTGAGAGGTGAGGGCAAGCCTTTTATATATCATTATGAGCCATTTATATATTTATAAGTATTGTAGGTATTCTGTTAACAACTTTAAAATCTGTTTTACATATTAAAAAAGTATACAATTTCAAAGATGGTCATGATCAAAATTTCAGCATATAGTAAAAAGAAATTAGAAGATATTATATTGTGAAATCTAATTATCCATGTAAAATACTGTCTTTATTATCTTTAAATTCATAGTGGCCCCATTTTAAAACAAGATAGCATTTCATTTCCTAATTTCAAAGAAAACTAATACACTAATAGTATAATATAAGCAACTCCTTTATCAGTCATGTTATAGTAATATTACAAAAACTAGATCATGACTATTAATCATAATAGATTAATTTTGTCACATTTTTTAAGAGTTTATAAATATGATTACAAGATGTGAATTTTTCTTATTGATAGATCTTCTTCATAGACTAAAGTAGATTTTATTTCCAGGATATTGTGCCATAGCAATAATAACATGGTACTTGTATTTGTGAAACTAAGTGCATAATCTCCTTCAAATGCCATATTACATGGTTAAACAATTTCTGGAACTGTTTCGTACCCACAGCTCTAAAGTATGTCATCTGACAATGGTTAGCAATGTAATGCTACATTCTGGTACATTTTTGTTCATATCCCCATCTATAAATCTTTAATTGTTTAACTATTTCTTCTTATCTATAAGATTCAGGAAATAACTATGTCTACTTACAAAGTTGTAAAAAATTAAATAAACTATAGTTTTTCTCCTTTGCTGTTACCATTTTTTTGTGTCTGCAAAAATATATCAGAGTTGTTTGACTTTCAGTAAATATATCTTTCACTTCTTTATTAAGTGTATTCTTTTTGTTTTGTATTTGGAGACAGGGTCTTGCTATGTAGTTCAGGCTGGCCTTGAACTCACTACGTAGCTTAGGCAGCCCTAAACCTCACAGTAATCCTCCTGCTTCAGCTTCTTAAGTGGTAATATAGTAAATGATTTTGCGTCTGTGTTAACCAAACACATCAGTCTTTAGTTTTATTTTTTGTAGCATCTGTTTGGCTTTGGCACTAAGATGATGTTGGCTTTGTAAAATGAATTCAGATGTGTTCCCCCTGTAATATTTTCAAAGAGTTTAAAGAGAAATGGTGTTAATTCTTCAGTAACATTTGGTAGAATTCACTTGCAAAGCTGTGTGATACTTAGCTCTCTTTTGGGGCAAGATTTTTTTATTAATCATTTGATCTCAATATTTGTAATCAGTTTCTTCAGGCTTTCTCTTTTCTCTTAAGTCATGATAGATTGTATGTTACTAGAAATTTATCCAGTTCTTCTGCATTGACAAAATTGTTGGCATATATTTATAATAACTCCTTATGATCTTTTTGTTTGTTTCTGTGATATCAGTTATAATGTCTCCTAAAAGCCTCTGTATTGCAAAGGAGTCAATCAAACAAATAGAAAGGCATTTTACAAAATGAGAAAAAATATTTTCAATCCACATAGATGATAAACAGCTAAGATTTAAGATACATAATGAAATTGTACAACCCAAAGGCAGTAAAACAATAACAAATAAGCAAAGGAATTAGACATTTATCCAAAGTAGTCATAAACCATTAATGTGGCCACAAGGTATACAAAAATATGGTGAACATAACTAATTATCAGGGCAATGCACATCAGAACCAGAATGAGATATTATGAAATATTTGTAAGATGGCTATTATTTAAAAAAAAACAATTAGTAAAGCTGAAGAAAAAATAGAACTGTTCTAGTCTATTAGTATATATATAAATACATTGCAAAAGTTATAGAAAACACAATGGAGATTACGCCAATATTAAAAATAAAATAGTACAACAATATGATCTGGCAAATCTACTTCTAGATATATAGCCAAAGGAAATAAAATTAGGACTATGAATAGATATACGTATTCTTATGTTCATTGCAGCATTATTTACAGTAGCTAATATATAGAAATACACTAATGTCCATGAAAAATTGAATTAATAATTATAATATGGTATAAACTTACAATAGAATATTAGTCTGCCTTTAGAAAGAAGAAAATACTGACATTTGCAATATCATGGATAGATTTAGAGGGTTTTATGTTAAGTGAAATAAGCCACATTTTGAAGGACAAATACTACAAGGAATTTTACAAAAGGTGTAAAAGCGGGGAGTAAAATGATTATCACCAGGGAGTGGGAGGAAGAAACAATTGGATGGCATTAGTCAGAAAATACAGTGCTACAGTTATATACTATGAATAAGTTCTGGAGGTTAGCTGTACACCATGAGGCCTAGAGTTAATAATACTGTACTGCACTGTTATGGCTTATATCTAGACGTCTCCCAAAGCCTCACACGCTCATAGGTGGGGCTTTTGGGAGTGGATTGTGGGTGTGTGACAATGGATTAGTCCACTGATTGTTTTAGCATAGTTCTGTATGTGGATGATGGACTTAATGAAGAGTGAATATCTGCCTTGAGAGTGTGGGTAGCACCAATCAACAGGCTTGTAACATGGATAGAATAAGAAAGGAAGGAAGAAGGAAGGATTGTTTCTTCCTGCCTGCCACACCATGGACTGTTTCTGCTATCCCACCCCCCACCATGCCACCCTGCCTCAGAGCCCCCAGACTATGGACTAAATCCTCTATAAACTGTGAGCTAAAAATAAACCTTCCCTCTAACTTGTGGGTGTTGGGTATTTTTTCTCAGCAACAAGAAAGTAACTAAAATATGTATTATAACTCCAAAGAGGGTCTATTTTTATATCAAGTGTTCTTAACCAAATCAAAACAAAGAAATCAAAAGCCAATAATAAAAAGCAGTGAAAAATATGGCAAGAAAAAACTGTGAAGGGTGAGGGATGTAGCTATGACCTGGATTGTGGTGATGGTTCCATGGTTGTAGGCTTATCCTGAAAGTCACTGTCACTTGCAAACATGGATGAATCTGGACAACATTATGTGTTATGGTTTACATCAGATGTCCTTCAAGAGCCCCAGAGGTGGTCTTTTGGAAGGTGATTCCATTATGGGGTTTATCATTGACTTGTTAAGAGTTCCGATCGGGTTAGAAGAGGATCACTGGTGGGCGTGCCCTAAGTGTTTATCTCTCTCCCTGGCTCCTCTCCACCTCTCGTCTGTCATCCCAGGGGCAACTCTACTGGCCGTGCCCCTGTGCCGTGCCATGCTGCCTTGGAACCAGCCAACTACGTGTGGAAACTACAAACTGTGAGCTAAATAAACCACTCATCCCTGAAGTTACAGGTGTTGGACGGTGTGCCTCATGAACAAGAAAGTGACTAAGACGTTACATTAAGTGTCCTTCAGAAGGACAACTGCTACATGATTCTACCTTTGTCAGGAATCTAAAAATAGTTAAGTGCATAGAGGCGGAAAGGAGAATGGCTGTTGCCCCGGATTAATATGGGAGGGGAAAATAAGGAAACATTAGTCAAAGGGCAAAGAGATTCAGGTGCAAGACGGATGGGACTTAAAGAATAATTATCCAGAAGGTAGATCTTACGTTAAGTGTTCTGATCACCCGCAAAAGTAATAAATGAAGAGGTCTGCAGGAGTTTTCTTAAGGTGATATATTCAAGGCACAGATTGCAGTGAGGTGGCATGTATATAATTATCTCTAAACTCATGAAGTTATACGCATTAAATATGTACATCATTTTGTATGGCAGTCTCACCTCCACAAAGCACTTTGAAACAGAATAAAGGAAATTAAGAAAAATGAGCTGAATTAAGTCATTCAAAACATTTAGCACGGTTGCTGGTTGAGAGTAAGAGCACAGAAATGTTACAAACTCATTCTATTTTTGAAGTAAGATTCATTCTGTCCATGTCAGATTTTGGTGACTCACATTTCACAGCATTGCACCAGATACATGAATTGTTGATAAAGAGTGGAGAATAATGAAGACATAAGGACCTGATAGAATTGGAATGGTGTGGATACATGTTGTAGGGCAATCAAACTTTTACTATGTCATTGAGACATGGCCAACTTGTAGCTGGTAACAATTACAAATTATCGTAAGAAAATAGTTCATACCAAAGTGCCTCACAGTTTTATCTAAGGAGAAAGCTTACTAATAAGCTAGGTTTGGTTAGGAATAACCAAACCAAAGTCTTTCTGAGCCAATCTGACTTGGTGTAACAATTTAAAACCTTTTAATTATGCATTCCTTAGTTAAGATTAGTAATAAGGCAGCACAGTTATCCTCAGAAGTGTGCCCCTAGAAGAAATAAGTTTGATGACTCCATCATCACCAAGTCTCCCTGAACACTGAGTCAAGAAGAAGATACGAGACATCAACACGCTGCATTCATTGTGGATATTGAGGCCAACCGGCGCCAGATCGAAGAGGCTGTGAAGCAGCTCTATGACACAGACTTGAACGGACACTGACTTGAACACCCAGTCAGGCCTGATGGAGAGAGAAGACGTATCCTCCTGATGAGCATGTTTTGCATGTTGCCAACAGAACTTGGATCACCTACACTTACTACAGCTGGATAATTTTAAATACACGTTTTTAATCTTAAAGTATTAATATACTGTCAGATACTTGCTAACAAAATTTGCATGAGTTGCATCCCCCACTTTCTTTTTTTTTTTTTTTTTGTGGGTACCGGGGGGTCGACCTCAGGACCTCGCGCGCCAACAGGCGCCCGTGCCGCTGAGCGATATCACCGGCGGCCCCTTTTCCGTATGTGGGATCCGGGAGTCGAACTCGGGCCCTTGCGCTTGCAAGGCAGGCGCTTACGCCACTGAGCCATCTCACCGGCCCCCCCACTTTCTTAAGATTAGCTAACTGAGTACATCATTTGGAATTTTTATAAAGTCAATATATGTATACTAATGGAAGATAAAACAGTGCTTTCATATATGTGCACATCTATATATATAGATGAAGCATCTCGATCCTCCTTTCTGTAAGAAAATTTACTGTGATAATCTAGCAATCTCCAATACAGAGTTTAAAATTAGCAAAAAATTGAAAATACAATTAAAAAGCAGTGGAAAAAATTACCTCAATTATTCATTCATATGAATAGTTTTCTAGATTTTATGATAATGTTTAAGGCATCTACAGCCATATCACCCTGAATGCACCCAATCTTTTATAATTTTTTTTTTCATTTTTTTATTGGTACATGTTTGTACTACATAATGTTTACATTACTTATGGGGAATTGCCACATGTACATAATACATTTTAATTCCTTTTTTTAATTCCCCTTTCTCTTCCCTCCCTCTACTCTTCATGTATCTCTTGATTCCTTTCTTTTACATTTCTTGTGTTGAGTGGATGCGTGTACATAACACATCTTAATTCCATTTTTATCCCCTTTCCCTCCCTTCCTTCCCCTCTACATCCATCTCTTGATTCCCTTCCCCTTTCAGAAACATCTATCTCTCTACTTTCTATTATGTATCTTCTATTTTGCTCTTTATTTATACTGTGGGTTTCTCATATAAGAGAAACCATGCAACATTTGAGCTTGTGTGTCTGATTTATTTCACTTAATATTATGGTCTCAAGTGCCTCCGTTTTCCTACAAATGACACAAGTTTATCTTTCTTTATAGCAGAGCACTACTCCATTGTGTGTCAATATCATATTTTCTTTGCCCATTCATATCCTGAGAGGCAGCTTCCAAGATTTAGCCATTATGAATTGTGCTTCTATAAACACGGGAACTTGGATATGGAAATATTGCTGTAATATGATGTTGTTAAGTCTTTCAGGATGTTACCTAGAAGGTTAATAGCTCTGTCAAATGGAATATCTAGTTTAAGATTTTTGGGGGGTGTGGGGACTCTCTGTACTGATAATGTTTAAGGCATAAATATTAGTTGATAGATAACTAGTCAAAAAAGCCTTTCATATCATTATAACTTATTGACACCCTTAGAAATTACTACTCAGAATGGTGACCATTAGAATTCACTATCCAGATCCCTAGTTAAGGGAAACATAATTTACCCATAGTTGTGAAGAACTAGAGTGTGGTCATGCCGAGTCCTGCTTCTCCTGAGCAAGGCATCAGTACAAATGCAGGAGCATTGCCATGCGACCTGGGACAGGGTGGGAGATGTACTGCAAGGTCCCACATGTGCCTGACCCAGACTTTGTTTCAAACTTTCTCCTTAGCTTTGCTTTCTTACAAACAAGTTTCAATCTGCTTTATGATCAGAAAATTCCCCTTGCCTTCTCTGATTCCCTCTTCTTTAGAATCATTTACTGCAGTACATATGTATCTGCTCCAATCCATTCTTAGAGCAAGATTTGACTAAACCCAAATAAGGACAGGGTATTTCAGGAGAGGTCTGAAAACACAATTGTAGTTCAGCGACACACTGAATCACTGCTTAGTGGATAAAGCATATACTGTTTTTAATAGTTTAGGGGGTCTAAATACTTCTTGACACAGGCAAGATACGAATTGTCAAAGACATCTATTCTGGTAGGGCAGCACGCTCTTCTCACAAAATGATTCAAGGATTTGGAGATACAGAATCGCCAAACTTAAAAGGCAGCATCATTGGCTGGTGACAACTAAATTATATTGAAGCCCTGCAGAGGGATAATGAAAAACGAGGTCATTAACAAACATTTAATGGCTAGGTGTGAAATCCAGAAGGCATCTTCTGTAGTATGGAGAGAGACTTTTATGGACTGCAGTGGAAGAGCTGAAAACGCTGAACAACCAACAGGTCTCATCAAAGCTTCTAACACAATCTTTACTTCTTTTGTTCCTTTTTCTTTCATAAGTTCCAGATCTATATCCTGAATCGCAGTGTAAAAGACATTCCCATAAGTTTGCGAGGTATTTTCTTATTCATATCCATTGGACATTTCCTCTTCTTTCAACAGAAAAGAAAATATATTAGATCCACCACCCATCTTGAGCATTCTCTGTAAGAGTGCTATTTATCAATGGGTGCTCTGTGTTAATCCCTGAATTGAAAACTGTGTGAAGAGGGAGATTAATTTGCTTACACCAATCAGAACATGTCTCAAGTGCATAGGCTGGGGAAAATCCGTACAAAACTATATTCTGTTATACACAAAAATGGATCATATATGTATATATTTTACATGCAATTTATAATAATATATCTTCTTATCATATGAGGAAAAAATCTTAGAAACTACAGATATATTCCTCTCGAATCTGTAGGTCTCACATAGATCTCAATGAGTGATATCTGTATACAATTTCAACTGCCAGAATCAATACTGGATTCCTTCAAATAATCATATATGCAAGCATATACATACACACATACATGCAACATATAAACATCTTGTACTTAATTTAATATAATAAAGGTTGCTAAGAAGTTAAAACTAAGAGTCAATTATTAGATACGATGTAGAGAGCAAGTATAAAACGATAAAAAAGAACAATGTGCTAAATGAAATCCTTTATGATGGCTTTTGACTTTATATAAAAATCTTGGGTAAACTGAATAAGCCACTTAAATTCATTCTGCAGTATGGTAAAATATAAATGTATTGAACAATTAAAAATTTCTTCTCCAGTCCCTTTTTTTTGTTTTACTATCTATAAAGACTCTTTTCTGCTTTTTGACAAACTTACACCTGAGTAGGAAGTACTTATCTCCTCTCCAAACCCAGGTGAGGTGTAAATTACAAAGACAGTGATTATAGATACAAAAAATTGGTACTTTGGGGTTGGTATTCTATATTAAATGATAAGATGGAGTAATTTGCAACGTAGGCTTTATAGTAAAAGCTATTGAAGGAGAAAAGAGTAAAAACACAGTTATCGTCATTATTCACTAGTGCTCTAGTCACTATTATAGTATCTTTATATACTTTATGTAGATTATACAGACTGTAAAAGTATAACTCACCCATACTCAGATAACATTACAGAAGCATGTAGAAATATTTCTTAAATATTTGCCATTATTATCTGTATATTACTAACATTAACAATTGTTTAACACAGGATTAGTCCTTTGAAGTACAAACATAGATAATTTTAGATAACAAATTAAAGAAAACAAAATATTTAAATGGCTTATGATTTATATCTAAAGTGATTTATATCTACAATGTTCTGTTAAACTCCCAAAGTAACCAAACGAATGACTGAATTAAAAAATAGGCAAAAGTTCTGGAAAGACAAGAAGAGAGTACAAATCACAAATAAGAATATGAAAATATGCTCAGTATATTTTGTTATTAGGGAATTGTAAAATAAAACAATTGAGTATCACTCTATATGATCAGAAAGGCTAAAATTCTAACAATTAAAAATACCAAATGCTGATGAGAAAGTAGAATAATAAAAATCTTTTCTTTGGGGGAATGTAATATGGTATAGCCACACTGGAATATAATTTACAGTTTCTTAAATAGCTGCATATTTTCTGACCATATAATCTAGCAATTACACTCATATGTATTTATCAAGTCATTTGAAAATACACGCCTATTAGAAAATATCCACATAGTTGTTTATAAGTCATTTTAGTTATAGTTGCCAAAAATGTGAAATAAGCAAAATGACCTCTAGCTCGATGGATAAAAGACTTCTATGTTCATTCAATAGAACGTTATTTCACAATAAAGAAAAATTTGCAATCAAGCCACTAAAATGTGTGTTAAGTACATGTTGATAAGTGAAAGAAACCTGTCTAAAAGGTACCATATTGTATGATTCTAATTTATGACCATATATAAAGGACAAATCTACAGAGCCAGTAAAAGAATGAGGGGTCACCATGCATTGCAGGGGAGAAATGAGAAGATTTTAGGGCAGTGAAACTTGTGTGTGATATCATAACAGTGGATATGTGATGTCATAAATTTTCCAAAGCTCAAATAACTTCACAAAATAAAGAATGAACATTTAAGTATACAAATATTAAAAAGTTATATAGAAAATTGAAGGGTCATGGAAAAGAACACAGCCAATGACAAGAACACCTGACTGCGTTTTAAATGTACTAAACAATCTCACTGAGGTGTGCACAGGAAGGAAATGGTTTTTGCTGTGGTGTTAATGTTTGTGTTCCCACAAAACGTACATGGGGAAATCCTCACTCTCAGACAAAGGGATTAAAAGGTGGAGTCTGTGAGAAGATCAGGTTGGGATTCGTGCTTATAGAAAAGGCTCCAGAAAACCCTCTTCTCCCTTTCTAATATATGGTGACACAAACAGAAGGTGCCATTTATGAGCCAGGAAACAAGTTCTCACCAGACATTAAATTTGCTGGCATTTTCACCTTGTACTTTCAACCTCCAAAACTGGGATATCAGTTTTTGTTTCTGAAAAGCTATTCAGATTATATTTTATTACAGCAGAACAAATGGACTAAGACAGTATTGACCTAAGCAATAATAGAAATTAGTAGAATTCTTAAAGACAAAGCGAATCACAAAACCACTCTGATGCTTTTTAAAAATGTTTCCCCTGGGCCAGTGAGATGGCTCAGCGGCGTAAGCGCCTACCTGGCAAGCACGAGGGCCCGAGTTCGACTCCCGGAACCCACATACGAAAAAGGGGCCGGTGATATCGCTCAGCAACACGGGCGCCTGCTGGCGCATGAGGTCCTGAGGTCGACCCCCCGGTACCCACACAAAAAAAATAAATAAAAATAAAAATGTTTCCCCTGTGCATGAGTTAACATGTCTGATACCACTATACATATACATAGAATTAAGCAATTAAATAAATAGATCACAAGTGGTGGAGTGAAAATATACATATGGCTATGGGAAAGAGCTTAGAATGGCCTGTTCCCAGAAATTATAATTGGCCACATCAATATGAACACATATTTAAATTAATATAGATGCTAATATTATCTACAGACATATTCATAACTCTGCATGGACTTTGTTTGCTCCATGTACATATATCTCCAACTCTGTCTTCTGAAAAGATTAGAAACAGTGGCCCCCAAGTGAAATCAGCAGACCTAGAACCCCACATCTTACTTTCTAATACCATTCTCCAAGAAAACTACTCAGGGCCTCTTAGATAAAAGACTGGTTCTTGGCTCGGTAAGGGAAATATGAAAAAGTCTGGACTATCTTCTAGTGTCATAAACCAGGAAGTTCTGAAAACAAACAAGCAAACAAAACTAGAAAACAATGATGGGGGTTTCTCAAAGGAACGTAGGAGATTTTTGAAAGAGTTACTAATTGCCAAGGCTGGAAATGGCATAACAGAATATGGCCGTATTAGATTCCAAAGGAGGGTGAAAAAGAAATGTTCATACCTCATAAATAAATTACTGAATAAATAAATAAGTAAATGTGGGAGAAGAGTCAAATCTCAGAAGGACAAATTCTAAATAAGTTTTGGACTTTTCCCAAAAAGGTGAACCATCTCATGCTGCTTGCAAAGTGTACATTGTACTTTGTGATTCCTTCAGAAAATTCCTGATTGAAAAGGTGAAAACTAAGAGTAACTTTACACTGGAGAATCATGATGAACACTCTTATCTACAATCATTCACGGTAACTTTTAAATGGTGTGACCGAAGTGGCACTTGTCCCTGTGGTAATCTTTTCCAAAAACATAGCCAATGCCAATTATGAAGAAATCAACAGGCAAACACAGTTTGAGGGACACTGTACACATTATCTTATGCTAATCATATACATAAACAAAACACAACTGTGAATATCCAACAAATTTACTATCATATATTACAAAGAATGTAAAATGAACAATTTTAGTTATTCTAGAAATTCATACTAGAATTAACATTTAGTAATTCATTAGGTCACAATATTGAGAAAGTAATCAAAATTATCATAAATTTAGTTTAGATAATATTTATCAATCATTTCTAATAAAACTCCTAAAAAGAATATAAGAAAGCTTTGTTAAATTAATCAAGCCAATCAAATTCAACAAATACTTGTAATGCTGAATTTAGATACATGTATTTTTATAAAAATTACTTTTATTTTACATTGGACTATAATGGCTAGCTAGTTGTTATGGTTTGGGTCTAGATGTCCCTCCCAATCCTCATGCAGTTTTAGATGGGGCTTTTTCAGAGGTGGCTGAATCTAGAGTGTGCGACTGATTTGCGGTGCAGTGCTAGGATTAAGGGTGGGCAATTGCTGGATCAGTCCACCGATTGGGTTGGCACTACCCTAATCCCAGTAGACTGGATACAAAATAAGGGACAGAAAGAGTCTTGTCTTCCCCTTGCTTGTTTCTTTTGCTGTCTTCTGACACCATGAACTGTTTCTCCTCTGGCATCGCCCTCTGCAAAGCCACTCTGCCTTGCAGCCATCCAATTATGGACTGAAACCTCTACAAACTGCGAGCTAACTAAACCTTTCCCTTTTAACTTTTAGTGTCAGGTATTTTGTGTCAGCAATGACAGAAAAGTAACTAAGACACTAGTCTAGAAAGAACAAAATATAAGACTTCAAAATAAAGAATTAAACGTGTCATTATTGACTGATGGTATTTTTTCTCTATTTAAAAATTAACTAAAAAGCCAGATTTTGGTATGAAAGGCTACTCTGTCAAATGTCCTAATGAACATGATAACGATATTCCTCCTGGAAAAAAGCTCCTGTTTGTTAGTGGTGGTGATTTTATTTCTAGAACTCTTTTAGCAAGATGGCCCTGAACACCTAGTACTGCCTACAAAAACCAAGCTTGGGCCTATTATCTATGGGGCATAACTCCGTGGAAAATATTAGGTAAGCTTGGTCACTAGCTGCATATAACTTGGAGATAGCTCATGATATGCATGGTCCCTTATGTCTGAATTATGTGAATCATATAGGTTATTTATAAATCTGTGACATGAATGCATAATTTTAGGGAAGCAAGGGAACTTAGGAGCTGTACTGAAGATCTTTATTTATTTATTTTTTTTTGTGGGTACCGGGGGGACGACCTCAGGACCTCGCGCGCCAGCAGGCGCCCGTGCCGCTGAGCGATATCACCGGCCCCTTTTTCGTATGTGGGATCCGGGAGTCGAACTCGGGCCCTCGCGCTTGCCGGGCAGGCGCTTAAGCCGCTGAGCCATCTCACCGGCCCTGTACTGAAGATCTTGATCCCCTCCCTGTTCTACCTATTATCCATGAGTACTTGTCTTCCTGAAATTATGAATATTATCAATATTAGGCTAGACTTACGTTTTTGTGAGTCACAGTTAAATATCCAGCTGTCTTTTAAATATCAAACACTCAAAAAGAAGCAGAAAATTACACAATATAATATGGTATTACAAAAAGTATTGCATAATATTTCCTCAAGCTTTCAATAAACTACGCTTTCAGTATTTTACTCATATGTGTTTATATTATCAATAATTTCATTTTAGTTTAGTGCATATATATTTCTAATTTATTTTTATTACATGTGTAATGAATAGTACTCTGTTTTTTAAAAAGAAATACAATATCCACATAGACTAAATTGCACAACCAAAACAACACATTTTGTAAGGAGAAAGTTTACTATGGAGCTGAACTGAAGACAGTATTTCAGATTTACTTGTTTTTTTCACAATGACCTTACTAAACTAAACACTTTAAAATTGGCCACAGAAGCCGGTGAGACGGCTCAGCGGCTTAAGCGCCTGCCTTGCAAGCGCGAAGGCCCGAGTTCGACTCCCGGAACCCACATACAAAAAAGGGGCCGGTGATATCGCTCAGCGGCACGGGTGCCTGTTGGCGCGCGAGGTCCTGAGGTCGTCCCCCCGGTACCCACAAAAAAAAAAAAAAAAAAAAAAAAAAAAAAATTGGCCACAGAAGAAAATAAGGGTATAAGTGAGGTCCCATGGTGTTTCTTTGCTGGAGTTGAAAATTGCAAGTGCATTTCCTTCTCCTAGTTCCAAATCGTTTTAGCTAAATGACCCGAGAGCCTTCTGGGAAACATTAGCCAGAATTAAAACTGTTTTCAAACTAGTATTGGGTGAGAAAACAACACAATTCCCTTTGAATTAATATATTTTGCTGCTTATTCCTGTTTCTTTTTAATGAGCACCTAGCTGCCTGATTTGTGTATATGCGTGCGATCTGTCTGCTTTGTTGGGTATTTAAATACCACAGAAGTTGAGATGACCTTCTTAATTCCAATTATTTCCATTTGAAAATACTTCCTAGAGATTAATAGATCAGTATGAGATATTGTTTAATCATGCTTTAATGGCCCTTTTATCTGTTTCAAATATATAAAATAAAAAACAATACGAGGAATGTAAAGTAAAAAACAATAAACAGCTCACACACATCCTTACAAACAGACAAATAAAAAGTACAAAGCTTTTGTATGTGGGACTAAAACAACACATATATATTTTTGTATCTTACACATAGGAGGAAAAATAGGAGGAATTATAATTCTAGGAGTGAGAGAGAGACTTTTTTTTTTTTTTGTGGGTACCGGGGGGTCAACCTCAGGACCTCGCGCGCCAACAGGCACCCGTGCCGCTGAGCGATATCACCGGCCCCTTTTTCGTATGTGGGTTCCGGGAGTCGAACTCGGGCCTTCGCGCTTGCAAGGCAGGCGCTTACGCCGCTGAGCCATCTCACCGGCCCCCCTTTTTCGTATGTAGGTTCCGGGAGTCGAACTCAGGCCCTCGCACTTGCAAGGCAGGCGCTTACGCCGCTGAGCCATCTCACCGGCCCAAGAGAGACATTTTTGAGTATTCACAGAGTGATACTGAAGTGCCTGATGTAAAGACCTTCATTTGAACTCAGAGGAAACAGAGATAGTAATCAGTGCTGTATTTTTGTCCTCAAATAAATTAGTATAAAATGATAAAATTGGAATGTTTTATGCATAGATCTCTTTGTTTATGGAATAATTCTACATTCACAATATTATGAACCTTATTAGCCAATTTCTTGTTCCCGGAATGAGATACCAGGAAACTACAAATAAAGAGGAGAGTTTTGTTTTGGCTCACGTTTTCAGAGAGTTTAGTCCATCCATGGTTGGCCAGCTCCACAGCAGAAATGACATGGTGGAGAGGCACAGTGGAGAAAGCTGCTCAATTATGGGAGCCAGAAAGCAGAGAGAGAAGAAGGGAGGAGCCAGGGACAAGAATACGACCTTCCAGGTCATGCCTTCCTCCAATCAGGTCCACCTCCTAACAGCACATTCGGCTATGAACTCATCAGTTTATAGGTGATCCAGTCACCTTGCAAAAGCCCAGCCTCTGAACACATAAGACTTTTGGGGGATATTTTTGATTTAATCATAAATGAACCCTTGCCAACAATCCAGAATCTGTTGCTTTCTCATATTCAATGATCACCCAGTCTTTTGGAAACATCAAGTGTTATAGAATAAATCACCAGGTATCAACTGCCCATTACTCCAGAGCATAAAATGAAACTATATAAACAACATTATATGAAATACAAAGAGTAAATATTAAAGAATTTAGACATTCTTATCAAATGGTTTTAAAACATTATCTTCAAATGTACATTTATTCAATATGTTATCAACAATTCCACACTTTTAATGCTGTATAATTCACAGGGAATTTTAAAACATTTTATGTACTACAAGGTAAGATCATAAAGTAGAGTGAATGTTCAAGTTTTTAAAAAATTATTACAGTGAGCTGAATTGTACACTTTAAATGGTGAATTGTATAGTATGTGCATTATATCTCAATAAAGCTATTTTTTTATTAAAATAAAAAGACACATTGCCATTTAGTCCCCTCAGAATACTTCCTCTCATTTTGAATTCATTTACACTGTCTTTTTGCCACTTTTGAAAAATTCTGGAAGTCCTCTTTGATGAGTGTCTTTAGTTGTTGCACAGTCATGGCTGCCTTAATGACCAGAATTAATTCAAACATTTACCTTTTAAGGTCATTTTGATTTGGGGGCGTGAACCAGAAGTTACATGGTGACAGACCAGGTAAATGAGGTATTTGGGAACACACTGGGATGTTTATAAGAGTCTACTTTTGATGAGATGGCATTCAACATATGTGGCAAGTATGATAGGGTAAATGTGTTCAAAGTTAGGAAGTGTTTTGAGGGGAATTCACAGCAATGTGACTTTTACCATAATAATTTTTAAAATTTTTCAATTTAAACATTCACAGTATTTTCATCTCCACCATTCCACAAAAAATATCTCTTGTTTTTCCACATTTTCAAATCCCAAATCAAGTCATTTTTATCTTTATCTTTGACACAAACATGCACTCCTACTCCTTGACGCTTCTCCTTTTCCTTCTACTTCACTGCCATGCTTATTAAAGCCCCACAGTTAGGCCCTATTCATTGTTGCATCTTCTAAATGTGTGAAATATTAAGAATTCATTTTTCTTACCATCTCTTCCTGTACCTCCTCACTCTTGATGGCCATCACTTCTATAGCCTTATACTCCTGATTATATTCATCTTCTCTGTTTAGGTGCTTCCTAGCTATCTCAAATTGACTTGTCTACAGTCCAGTGCCAGACTTTAAACCTTCTCTCAGTTTTCTTCAACAGCATTCATTTAAATCCTCTGACAAAAATTTTGAGGATCTCTAAGAGATGCTTTTACATCCAAACTCCAATCCATCAGTGCCTTTGGCTTTTTCTCACAATGAGAACTGCTACTCTGTAATTCAGACTACTACCACCCGACACTTGGATTATAGAAAGCTTCCCACTGGTCTTTGTTCTGCCTTTTTTACCCCTTGCCCCAGTCTATTTTTCGTATAAAAATGAGAATGATTTGTCTTTTAAAGCAAATCAAATGCTGTTACTTTTTCAACAGAGAGTTTTACATCATCTAATGGCATTTAGAATAAATTATCAAAGCATTACTATGGCCCAGAAATGGTCAGGCCCTAGGTTTCCTTTTCAAATTCACTTCCTATAGATTTCTTTAGGTAGATTTCCTTAGATTTCCTTAGGTTTCCTTAGATTTTCTTGGTAGTCTCATTGCCCCATCCTATTTTTGTTAAAAAAACTTTATTGAGCTATAATTTAAGGACATTCATGATGTCACAAATAATGCAGCCTAGCAACTTTTTTATATGGAATTTACAATAAATTAGTTATGATTAATCTAGAAATAATTTTATACAGAATCAGGTATTATAAACAACCTGGATATGATTTTTACATAACTATGCCATTTTAATAACAGATTAGAGCATCCTTGGATTTTGGTATCTGTAGAGGGGTCATGGAACCAATTGCATTCAGATACTAAGAATGAATTAACAAATAATTGCATATTGTTAATGAATAGAATTTGGTGTTTTGGACATATGTGAACACTTGAGATACTATTACTTCAATATGCTTAAGGATGCACTTAATACCTCCTGAAGTTTCACTCTGTCCTCCTCCCACTTTTTGTGGTTAAGTATATACCATACTAAACATGGTATTTATGACCACCTTTCTTGAGTACTCTCATAGCCAGTACCATTTCTGATTAAATTATTTGTTCCTCATTATCTTAATCAATTGCCTTTATAATTTCAGGGAATTATATACATATACATACTACAATGACTTTATTAGAAACATGTATTTGTGACAATAAAATAAAACAATAAAATCCTAAGGTTAAATTATTTTACTTTCTCACTCTTCCTCTCCTCTGTATGACTATACCAACATTATTGTTCTTACATGAAGAAAAAGAGACATTTCTTCTTAACTTTTCTTACATTATAAAATCAAAGTTTGAGTTTTAAAAATGAAATTTGCTTATATAGTACAGTTTTCACTGCACTCTGTGCTTTCTGGTATAAAAGTTACTGATCTGACAGGTGTTGTGGATACCATTGTCTTGGTCACTGTCTTCATGGAGGGGACACAATCTCCAACACCCGCAATGCAGAGGAGGAGAGGTTTATTTGGACTCATGGTTACAGTCCGTGGCCCGCGGGCTCTAGGGCAGAACAGCATGGCAGTGAGGCACTAAGAGTGAAAAGCTAATTTCAGTGCCACATAGCATCCAGGAAGAGGCGAGAAGAGGGAGCAGGCAAAGAGGGAGATGGACCCTTCCAGGCTATGCCCCAGTGACCCTGCTGTTTCAACCAGATCCAGCCTCCTAACATCACATTGACCTGTAGCTTTCCTCATGATCCTATCACTCTTCAAAAGCCTAAGATGGCATGAGGCTTTGGGGGAGCATCCAGATACAAAACTTAACAACCACGAAGAAGGGTTTTAGACATTCAGAATTAATTTCTCCTCCAATCAACAGTCAAGTTCCTAACGTGGGTTGTAATTATCCAAGACTTGAAAACGGGCCAAAATTTGTTGTTGTTTTTCTTTAGTAAAGAGCTGTTCATGATTTAGGAAACATGTCAAGGATTTCCTGACTTTAGATAGGCACTTTCCGTTGTGTTTCTCTTGACTGGGATATTTATGAATCTGCAAATTATTTTGCAGAATTTGTAGACTACCATGAATTATTATTGTCCAATGCAATGCAAGTACACTTTGTTAAATACAGATATGATTAATAAATCCTACAGGGATGACCTAATGTATTATTTTTAATCTTATACAATGTTAACCATTTTGATTATTCCAATATTTATTCATGTATCTGTTATTGAAGTGATTGTTTGAATCACTCTTTCTTAGTTCCTCATTGCTTTTCACTAGTTAAAATTGGCTGAATAAAATCTTTAACTGTTCATTTAACATTTTAAGAGTCTAGTTGTTTTTAATTTTTGAAAATGCAAAGTAGCATACCATGTAAACATACAAAATGACGTTTTATTCTATGAAGACATTGTGGCCAAACTTAAGGTACATAAAGCTCTGTGCAATACTGCCTTTGAAATGTTATGTTTTGCCATGTTTTGATACAATGCTTAATTTTTCCCCTTATCTTTCTTCCTATGTGAGCTACATTTGTATTGCAACTTCCACAGCAACATTTCTTATAAACAATAGGGCAAAAGAGTTTTTCAATACTAAGCAATATTTTGGGGTTAAATAAAGCTGGGATTAAATCTGTGAAATCTTTCTTCTATCAGATATTTTTCTTAAGCTTTTAGCCCATATCTTTGTTTAAGTAAGACAACACAGTGACGTTTTTAAACTTTAAAAATTATTAATCTGAAAGAAAAGCTTTTACTATTTTGTAGAGGATTTTATTACGAGAATTTGTGACATGAAACATACTTTCTTGGTTGGAACACATAATGCTGAGGATTTAACTTTACTTTTGGTTGTCCCAAGGGATATCACTAAAAAGGTGTCAATTGTCTTTAATGCCTCTACCTATATTACAAAAATAGAAGTAATATGTATTCTTGGACTGAGTATTCAGGAAATTTTTCAGTTTGGTACAAAAACAATGGGGTAAACTATGCAGGAATAAAAATGGGGAGTATTTGTTATACCATATAGAAGTTTCCTACTTAGAGGAAATTATATGAAGAAAATAATATGAGTTACAATACTTATTTTCACAATTTTTTAATTTAATGAATTTTATATGCATTACTGGTGCCTGTTAGGTTTAAAACATTTAATTAAGCATGTAAATGAGTGAGCAACAACATTAATTTGCAGAGGCAATGGTTTTCCCAGGAACAACATACATACACACATGTATATACATACATACATGTATGTACACCTAGTATGCAGTGATATCTATCGATATATACTTAAAGACAAAAATAAATGGATGTTAACATGCATATATTTAACACATCATAGCTGTGGCATTAAAATACAAAATTAATTTCAAAAGTAATTTCTATTTTAATAATTAAATTTCATACCAACTGATTCATGTCATGTAGAAAAAGAAATTATTTCTTCTGACCATGAAAAGAATAAAATTGCCAATTAAGGATGTTTTGACAGTTGCAACCATTTTAAAAATGCTTCTCTATGAAATTATTATGTCAAACTCAATTATATTATCACACTTTTTATAAAACCAAGAAATATTAATGTATTTATGCATTGTATATTCATTTTTAGGATCTTAAAACAAGGTTTAAATATTAAGAGTCTGAAGCATGTGAACATCATAATTTAAAAATAAATTCAAATGCAAAAAAGGAAATATTTAAATAAAATATTTGATGGGATATTATGACTCTATTAAAATGATTATCAGGCAAGTTATATAAAAATAGAAAACATGCTGTTGACAAGATTGAAGTAAATAACTTAATATACAGAATTTTATCTATGTAATGCCCATATTTTTGGCATGAAAAGCTGGCTAGATGGTGAAGTCACATTCTTGAAATCACATAGAGTATATGTATGTTGCAGATTGTAATTATTTCAATCTGTTAAGACAGAGTACATCTTTTAAGGGATTCTTCCCAGGTAGAGAGTTTTAACCCACAGTTTTAAAAGGCACACAGAGAGCACTAAGGGCAAAAGAGCTCTGTCCACTTAGCTACTTCATTCCCTGCTGCTCCATGAAAAGCTGACTTGCTCAAGTCTATCGCACTGCCCTCTACCCAGCCCTCCCTGCCAGAAATATGGGCAGGGGACTGTTACTTCTCTTTTCTGTCTTTAGTACTCGATCCATTCAACACCTTCCTCCTTCTCCTAGAAATTATCTCTGATAGATGTTAAAATATATCCATATTTAAATACATCCACAGTGATCCAAGCCACCTTTATGTCTATAATCCTTTTTGCTTTACCTATCAGCTGTCGTTCATTTCATTTTACCGAGAAACAATAACTCCTTCATTTATTCATTAATACACATCTTCAATAAACATTTATGAAACAGCATCATGAGTTAGATATATGTTAAAGGTTTAGAATAAAACAAAAGGAATGACTGCTATTTATAAGGAATGGTAATTTGAAAGTTGCTAAGATTATGTGTTACTATTACGAAAAGTCCATATTTTCACCTATCTCTTGCTTTTATACATTAAACATTTCTGAGTCACTTTGATGCTTATATAACAATATTATATTAATCATATATTTCATTATGGTTTGAATGTTTCCTCCAAAGCTCAAGTTAAAATATAATTGCCATTATAAGGATTTGACAAAGTGAGACCTTTAAGAGACAATTAGGCTGTGAGGGTTCCTTGCATGGGTGGAACTGGTGCTGTTAAAAGGGGACAGTGTGGCCTCATCTATTTTCTCCTGGGCTTCCACCTTCCTCCATGGGATCATGAAGCAAGAAGGTACCAACCAGGTTTCATTTTTTACAGCAGCTAGGCACTTGCCTCATTCTGGTCTCTAGATCTTGGATTTCTTAGTCTCTATAACTGTGGGACAGTAAGTTTCTGTTCATTATAAGCTACCTGGTAGTATAAAAGGAACTAAGATACAAGACATCTCAAAAGTGGTTCCCAGAATGATTATTACTATGCCAGAACACAATTTTAGCCCATGAAGAATTGAGAGCCCAGAAGGAACAAAATAATTTGTGTTTGTTAATTTTATAGCTTCTCTAAAGCCCAGATTAAATTGTTGAAAGGTGTCCTACTGCAGATTGAATAAAAATTGATGTGCCAAGTATTCACTCAATAGAAAAGACATTTATTTCAAGAAAGACCATGTTTACTTGTAATAGGTGTGTAAACATACTGTTCTTTTATCTGAGGGTATAATCATAACAAAGAAGTCAATTTTATATAATTGCAGTCAAAGATTGTCAGAATTCTCCTTTGTCAAAGGTGCTCATAAAGATACTAATTATTTATAGCACTTCCAACCCCAAATTACCAAGACACAAATATTTGTATTCCTAGATAAAGGAAGAATGCAGATTAGTTGTATGTATATACATATGTAATGTCGTCTGGATGTAACATAGTATTTATGTTACACCCATTTGTATTTATACATGTTTCTGTTCCCTGTTTTATGTCCTATGTGAGAATTATTTTCTGTCTGTAGAAATATATACATGATTTGCTCTCACACAAATTATTGAAATCATTGAAATCCAGTTATGATCCCTAAGCATAATAGTTCATTTACTGGCTAAGCATGGATAAATTGTGAAATAGTTAAATAAAATAAGCATATGCTGATTACTCATCATTACTAAACAATATTTATTCTATGTAGTGTTTACTTTTTCTTTATTAAAATCTAATTTGATACAATTTAAAACATTCTGACAATTTGGGTAAGATTTGGGATTATCATAGCTTGAAAAGTAAAAATAAGAAATATTTATATTATTAACAATAAAATGCCAATAGGTAAAATGTGTAGCACAGTGAAAAATTACTATATATCACCAATGTAAAAAGACATATTTGCTTCCTTATTTTCTGAATATATTACTTTCTCATCTACCTGAGCTATCCTCAGATGCGGAGTAGAAAATGAATAGTATCCCAATCCATGTATAAATAAAGGATTTATGAATCATCAGTTTGGGGGATAATTGCTAAATATCTTTACCTTTCTATTTGTTCTTCTTACTCCATTTCTGATATTCTTATTTACAAGAGGTGGAGGAGGCACTGTTTTCATGCCATTTGGGCAACCAAGATCCATACGCTTATCTATGGAAGCCCTGATTTCTCTATGCATTGGTCAGGCCCAGGTAATCTGCGTGCGTCTCTTTCCCATGTGCAGCAGGACCACCTGTTCTCAAATTAGTTTCCTTCTGAGTCTCCCAAGAGGGCAATGGGGAAATTCTTGGCAACACTGACGACAAATTTAAACAGAATATCCTGGGTAGATAACTAGAAAAAATTGTTGTTTAAACACACACTGCTGTCAAATTTCATTTGTTCTTGGCTGAGTTGCAAATCGATGTGGAGCCAATAGCTGAAAGGGCATTTTCTTTCCATAGTCTCTACTTTCTAAAAGATTTTGTAATGTGTCTCTCTTCTCTAAGTCATTGCCTAGAGAAAGGAAAGAGAACATGCTGCTTTGTCTCTCTCTATTCTCTGCTTCTTTTTCCATCCTGATAGTATTTTTAAATAAATTGTTTGAGATTAGAATATATTTTCACTTCTAGATCATAGAAGGATGGATACAAATATGTTAGAATGCAATTTAAGCTCTAACGTCACCATGCTAGCAGTCTCAAATCTGGTTTTCAACCCTAGCCTCATGTTACAATCATCTGTAAAGCTTCAATTTTGAGCCATGAACCAAGGACCTAAACCAGACCTTGGATGTATTATACATTAAATCTTCTCTCTTAATTCTAACTTTCAACTAGAATTAAGGTTTCTATGTGCTATAGTATTATGTTCACCTCCTACCACAGAAAACAGTAGTACTAATGTCTTACTTTATACCGATGCCAGGAGACCCTTAAAGTATATTATGACATAACACTTTGAGCAAATAATGTAAACTTTAGTTCTTGATGGGATTATCAGAGGATTAAAATTTTGGTATTCAAGATGTGCTGCTCTCAAACCCTGGCATTATGTTAATCTTAGATTTACATATTTTGTTTTCTTCTGGACCTACTTTCTTAAGAATTTGATTTTAATAAGAATAACTCCTATAAACTTTCTCATTTTTAAATAAATGAAAATATAAATAAACTTACATAATAAAAGTATATAATAATCTATAAACTATTTTCCCAGATAGATATTTTCTCCGAAAACATATTTGTTAAAGTATGCTCGTTAACAAAGTGTGATAAAAATAAAGTAGTAAAAGGTATGAAATTCCACTGATACCACCAACCTAGTTATCAAGTAAACTATAGGCAGAATATACTTTCAAAGCCATGAGTCACATGTTTTCAGTGCTAGTTTTTTTTTTTTTTTCTATGCTCAATACAGACTGACTCAATTCATCTTCCATTATCTCAGTCTGACAAATGATGGAAGATGGGAAGGAAGGAAGAAGACGGGGGGTTGTCTGGGGAAAGTTTTATAAAATGGCATTCATTCATTTACTAGAAATGGTCACTTTATCCAAAGTCTGGGGCAAATTCAAGACAAAGACAAAACCTATAATCTAGTTTTGTGCGAATCATGTATGGTTTGGAATTTAAAAATGTCCATATGAGAAAGTTTTATAATTAGTCATAATATCTGTGCTTCCATAGACAGTCTCTATTTGGGGTTGGGGGCGCTTGTGGGCTCTGAGGAAGCAAATTGTATGCCCTTCCCTTTTTCTAAGTGGAAAACTTTCAAAAAGTTAAAAAAGTAAAAATGAATGATAAAAGTACAAATAGACAGAAGTACATATCACATACACACACAGATGTATTCACACGAAATCCCAAGGAAGATATTGGAAGAAGTTAGATCATATGATGCTATTTGCGTATGTGTCTACATCTTATTTTTATTTTTTATTATTATTTTTTTGGGGAGTACCAGGGGTCAACCTCAGGACCTCGTGCGCCAGCAGGCGCCGTGCCGCTGAGTGATATCACCGGCCCTTTTTTTTGTATATGGGTTCTGGGAGTCGAACTCAGGACCTCACGCTTGCCAAGCAGGCGCTTATGCCGCTGAGCTATCTCACCGGCCCTACATCTTATTTTTAAATTAGCAATTATTTGTATGTATTTATACACAGGTGAATATTTACACAAAAATATCAAGAGGTAATTCCTTTCTAAAATATCATGTCACTGAACAGCGGCTTAAATTATGAGGAAACATTCAAATTTGGTAATACAGCTGTCCCATTTCATAGCAATAAAAGTCCCTGTAGGTAAAACACATTCCAGTCTCCTGCCTGACCTTGGCTTCCTCTGGGGCAGAACAAAACAGCCAGCTGCAAGACACCGAATCAGGATGCTCTGAGGTGAAGGTCACTTCAGTGCCTTCCGGGAGGCATTTCAGCCACATTGCAGCAACTAAAGCAAAAATCAAGATGTTTGAGGGGCAGGAGCAATAAGGCAATCATTCCCTTTTCTATCTCTCATAGCACCAGTGTGACAAGTCTCTCACTGGGAAAATGACTCCAAATTGCTCAGAGGCTGCTGGGTGAGAGGAGAGACAGTGTGGCTGTACTTGAAGGGCAGACGAGCAGGTGGAATGGTTTAGAGGAGAAGCTTTTCTTTTCTTTTCACTCAGTGCTGAGTCTCCAATTTTTTTTTTTTTTTTAATCTCAGTGACCAGAGTTCAGAATGCCATAACTTTACTGGAAACTATTTTATTCTTTTTTTTTTTATATAAAACAGTCACTTATAAATGGAATTAGAAACTAAACATATACTGATCATTTATGATGGCCACCTAAGCCTCATCTGTGTATTATAATTGATGATTCTGAATCCTGAAACAAAAGTCCAGACAGCCCAGTGAAAGCTGTGTAGTGCAAATCCTCTGTCTACAGATGCAGAAACGGAGGCCGGAAGGGCAAAGATAAAAAGCTATGCCCATAGCAACAGCTGCTGAAGGAGCCGGTGTGATTGACACACGCGTCTGGATTCTTCAGATGTGTTTATCACCCAGGCAAATGTACATATGTAGTTTCCTTGAAGACGTATATTGATATGCCAAGGATAAATGTTTATATATTTAAAAAGAATTCCTCTAATATTGCAGAAATCTGATACAAATCAATAGACAAAGGAGAATGAGGCTTTTTAGGCCATTACCTTTAAACTTCCATTGTCTTAAAAGTGTCCAAAATGTGGCTACTTTTCAGTAAAAATTCATATTAAAATCATCTATTATCCAAATAAGGACACATAATAATTAACCAAGATAGTTGATATAAAGTGAAATTGTCCTAGGGTACTGGCATATATAGTTATTCTTAAAGTACCATATTTCTTGGTATTTAACACTACTTCCTGTGTTTTAAAAGTTAGCTATTGTGTGCATACTTCTTAAAATGGTGATTTGCATTTAAACTGTCATTTATCTGCATAAAATTAAAATTTAAATTAAATTTTATGTGTGTGAATAAAATCTTGCGTTTCTATTGACCAGTACCTCCGGCTGTTGCTATATCTGTGTCAGCCAGAGAGAAAAGAGAATGCGTCTCTGTCACTTTCTCTTCACTAGGAAAAAATACCTGACGCTCATTATTTAAAGGAGCAGAAGTTTAATTTGGCTCAGAGTTTCGGTCATGGCTGACTGGCTCCAAGGCAGAAACAGGATGACAGAGGGTCATGCGGAAGAAAAGATGCTCACACCATGGGCCAGGAAGTGGAGAGAGAGTCAAGGGAGGAGGCAGCAACAAGACTACTCCCTTCCAAATCACGCTCCAGCGGTCCATCTCCATCCAGTTCCCACCACCTAATAGAATATTTACCTACTGAACTGATCAATGGATGGACCCACTGATGCATATAGCACACCATGATCTAATCACATTTTTACACACATGAGGATTTGAGGGGACATTTTAGGTCTAAATCATAAGAAAATACTTCTACCACTTTTCCAACCTGGGACAGCAATGAGAACAAGATCTACCCACCAGAGAAGAAGGCACACAGGCTAGCATAGGACTTTGGCGTGAAGCTGAATGCTGGGTCTGCCACTGTGAGATCCAGCTACCTGCAGAAAATGAAGGTCCCTACACCTAGGCCAGGGCTCATAGAGCATCTAGATCTGGCACAGCATCAGGCAGAGAAATGCATGCTGGAGGAACAGACTCAATCATTGGGCCCTGCCTCATTGCCAAGTTCCTGTGGGCCTGGGCCTCACCCACACTCATAGAGACCACTCGGGTTTCTGTGACTGTGAGATTCAGGTGTGAACCACTTTAGTGTCGGCCTGGATGGATAAAGCACTGTCTTAGTCCCCAGTCCTCTAACCTTGTGCAGCACAGCTGTTCCCAGACTACTGCTTAAAGATCGGGCCTCTACACATGGTCTGGCATGATATAGAAACCTTAAGGATGGACCTGAGATTTGCTCTGCATCAACTCTAGCTGCAGTGCTGCCCAAGGAGCAACACTGACACGGTGCAGGTCCACATGGCTCTGAAACTCAGGTGCACCCCGCTTAACATCACCTGCTTTCACCAATACTACTCCAACTTTAGACAGGCAACACTCTGTGGGCAAGGAGGAGGACAAGTTAGTAAGCATTGATCCTCGCCATGCAACTCTGGGCAGGAATAATGCTGGGCTGATGAATCATAACACTGGGAACACCTCAAGCCCTGATTCTGATGTCAGTGCTGTTGATAAAACCTCTGGAACTAGCCTTGGGGTAGGTGAAGAAAAATAACCTCAGGCTATCACACTTCTGTTCTGGGCAGCTTTAAAGTGGCTGGTTGCACTATTTCAGGGTCTTGAGTCTACACAAGCAGCATGCAACATGGCAGTATGAGCCCTGGTCCTACCCAGAATATTGCTGGAGTAGGCGGGCTGTGGGTTCAGGGTGTGATACAACATTGTGGCATCAGTGCCCACAGGCATGGCATAGGGGCCTGGGGCTGGTACTTCCATGGGGATTCTGTCCAGTACTGGCAGAAAACAGATTCTGCACTGCGTGCTCACAAGCTAGTAACTGTGGATAAGGTATCTGGGTCTATCTTCCCAAGGCAGAGGCTGTGTGAATGGATTTCCCTTTTCAGGTGCTCTCCAAGTTCATATTGAACAGTATACTGAATAAACATTTGGAACAATACTGATTTTTTTTAACTCATTGGTCCTTTCATTTACTTTTATTTATTTATTTTTTTTTACTTTTATTAGTACATGTTCGCAGTACATAATGATCACATTTCGCCAAAGGGGATAGGTGCATGTACATAACATATTTCAGTTCCTGGATGGCACTCTAGTGCTGAAACAGTGAAAACTCACCAACACTGCATTCACAGCATACCTCCACTTAGAGCTTCATCATGAACTGAAATAGTAGAAGTGATTATAGGTTCAAAGAAAATCATTTGTGGCTTAGAATTTTTGGAAAGGCAACCTCATCAAAGACAGATTACAATGACTAGAATATATAGGTAATTTTTCAATACCTAGGTGACTTCATATAACAAAGAAGAATCAGGAGCTTTCAGAAACCCATGACCACATCCAAATGTCAAAATAAGATAACAACAAATTAGAGTCATGCAGTAGAAATATGGATAGTTGTTATAGGGTGCCATCTTTGTTCAGAAAAAGGAGAGCTTTCTCTAGGAAGGCACCCTCAAGGATATGCTACTATATTATTGGGAAGAAATAAAATGATTGTATAGATTTTAAGTATGTTCAGATACTGTAACATCATCTCATGTTAAAATAATCAATTAAACCCTGCTATTTACCTGAGTTCATGGTTACTTTGGTTGGTACTATATCTCTAGGACATGATATCCCTGAGCATTGCCAAAGTGACCCTTTGAAGCTTCAGAATAACAAGTCAAATCTGGCCTGAACTCACTTTGCTAATTTATGTAGGATATAGCATTTGCTAACAATTATTAATAAGGAATTGATAAGGTCCTCCTTAAGCGAGTTTGATCTTCAAAAGCAACCTATGTCTGAATTAAGTATTCTTTGATAAAAGATATTAATAGCTAGTAAGATATCTTTGAAAGACACATGCACACATTTCCAAATACATACTTTACTCAGTGATACATTTGTATAACAACATATCTTGTGCTATTAGATACATAGGGAAAAATCAGAGAACAACTTCTAAGATTTGTCCCTTCAGGAACACACTGTAGAATGCTAGCAAAAGTAAAACAAAATCCATAGTATTTCCTGATGGCTTTTTTTTTTATTGGTATTCCTGATGTCTTTCAATGTTCAAATCAAGCAATAATACATTTATGTGTATGAATTCTTATGTAAGAAAAGAAATATTTCTATCAAAACCTATCTCTTAACCAGCGTGCCAAAGGATCCTCAATACAGTACACACCAGGAAAAAAAGCCAAAAGCAGATCATTTCATTAAATATGCACTAAATATCCATTATATAATTGAAGTCCAGCTTGCACCCTTACATCAGCCTGATCATTTCTCCCTAATCTTTCTTTCTTATGCTAAATAAATTGGATATTAATGGAGATTTAATGCAGGTTCATCTGTTCAAAAGTGTGTTTTTTAATTACAACAAAATGAATTATGCAGATGGTATTTGTGATGACTAAAGATTAAATTAATTGTAAATCAATGTTATCATATTAGCTAGACAAAAAATGCTAAATATTGGTAAATATAAGTTATATTAGAAACAGGGGCTGGTGATATAGCTCGGCGGCATAAGTGCCTGCCTGGCAAGCGCAAGGTCCTGAGTTCGACTGCCGGTACCCGCATAAAAAAACAAAAAGTTGTATTAGAAAATGCAACCAGTATGAACTCACTTGTAAATTACTACTACTTTAAGTGGATCTTTCTAGACAGTATTGAAATTTCAATCTTGGATTTACAGTTGATAGTAAAGTGAAAATTACTTCAAAGTAATTATACATATATTATGTACTTATTTAATTAATAAGTTTGGACGATTTTACTCACACCATTTTTTTCTCATGTTTCCATGGAGCTTTGAATCTAAAATCTTTCTATAAAGAACTACAGTCATGAGCTACATAACAATGTTTTTGCTAATGATAGACAGCATATAAAATAATAGTGGTCTAATAAGATTACATTACCTAGTAACCTTATAATTATCTTTGCTTGTATAACTACTGTCAAGGATGTTTGCATAGTGAAGCTATTGCCCAAGGATGCATTTCTCAGAACACGTCACTTGTCCTTAAACAATGCATGACTGTGCATATTTACACTTGATGAGAATGATGTTGATTAATATTTTAAAACTTAATATATTTGAGGACATTTAGAAGTCCTCATCTGTAGTATATTGTTTCAAAACACTAACGTCCACTAAGAAGCAATTGAAGATTAATTATTTATGTTGGTCATTTATTTCAAACGTTGCTTTTTGGTTGCTTTAAAAATGGATTTTGCTATATATCATCAAATTATCATCCCATAAGAATATCTCTAAAATTTTAAATCCAAGAAAAAGTTAAATAAAAATAACATATTCATACAGAGTACACAATTCAGTCTACTACAAAAGTTTAGACAGGCTCGACTATTTTGGATGTCTTTTTCTTACCTGTTTGTGAGCATGGTCATATGAATTAATGTGGTTGTCAAATTCTTGATGCTTATAGTACTGCTTGTCACAGAGTTCACAGTAAAAATTAGCCTTCAGATCTTCCAGAGCTTTTGCAATGGTATTCTCTTTCTCAGCATAGTCCTGAAAAATAAATCATGAAGGAAGGACTCAATTAGCTCTCCCCAGAGCTTACTTTATTTTGACAGTTGTCAACTTCATTATAATAATTAGAAACTCAATATAACAAAGAGAAAAATAAAGCAAATACCAGAAACCAAATTAGAACAAAAATTAGGAGTTAAGGAAAGAAAACTGAAGATTAACAGGTAAAGCCAAAGTAAATGGACAGAACAGCAGAAATATGGAGAAGAAAAGCAAATTATAGAAATAGAAGCCTTTCGTTGATCAAGTTTCTATTCTATGTTAGCATAAAAAGAAAATAATATACTTATACTGATTCAAGTGTACATTTCTTGCAATAGTTTAGTCAATATAACTCTTCTGTTTTGAACATCACTACTGTATTGCTTCAAGAGTTCTGTATTGGTGTACATATATTCAATTTGGTATTTTGTTTGTTTCCTTAAATATTTATATAGTAACTTACTGTTCTTCCAAAGTAGGTATCACTTGAGTGATGTTTTTATCTTGACCTATATAAATTTACATTGAAATTTAAAACATCATTTAATCATTGAAAAATAAAATACTTTTCTGCAAGTCATTTATCTACTTAAAGTGAAAATGATTAAAATGTGGAGAAGATGCATTCATAAAACATTCAGTGAATAAAGTCGGCTATACAACTATATCCCTGAGAAAATAAAGACTATGGTCAGCCATCATTAGCGTTTGTTTAAAACCACAAATTAGAAAAATATTTGGGTGTGGCTTTCTGATTTTCATATACTTAATATTAATTGGTGTTTTATACCTGCTTAAATGTTAATGTTGTCAGACATTAATCAATTTTCATTATTGAAACATTGGTTGGTTCTTTCCCTGAAGTGCTGACGTGAAAAAGCTCTAAACTTCACTCTTTACCATAGACTATATTTCTAAGTTAAAAACTTTCTTATACATAACTGCTATAAAATTCAAAATAACCATATATTCTGTCTTTATGTGCTTCTATAAGACACTTTCTTAGGCATCGAGCACTGGAGATGAAATAATGTTATCTTTGTGGTGATGACAATTGTCTTCTCTAAACATAGGCTGGGAAATCCTCATAGTTTGCTTAAATTGTTTCTATGAAATCTAAAATTGGTTACTATTAATTTAATGAATAATTAATACTTTCCTTATTTTGTTGTATTATTGTACTATTTATTTGCACATAGAACACATATATTTTCCTATGATATAAGTACATGTCTTATAGTAATGAACCACTTGTCATAATTGATGAATATATAGCACATATTCTCATTTAATCAAAAGACAGTAGTAGTCCATTGTTAGGGTTTAATAGTTATATCAACTTCACAGAAAGAAGCACTGAATTGTAAAATAATTTTAATTATTTATGTGAGATTTCATTGATTTCAAAATTAGCTTACTACTTCTTAGCAGATTTGTGAACTATTCCCAATTATTCTACTTGATTATTTCCAATAGGTTTTAAAAGTTAGTTTAAATAGATGACTATGATTCATATAGATCTAAATTGCTTACTGAATTTTTATTCAGTCTTTAAGATAATGGCTTCTGTGCTAGCCAATTTAAATGAAACAAAAATTACTTAATATGATTTTACAGTTAAAATGTGTGAAACAGAGATAGTATTCCAGTAAACACAGAAGTTGCATTATAATAACAGTAATTTTGGTTGAGAGATGAATTTACCCTCAGAGCAATGTTTAACTAACAGAAATTTCTTCACAAACTTGCAGATTCTTCCCATTAATTATAATTACAGGAAAATTTACTTCCTTTCTCTAAATATTCGATTATTTCTCATAGTGCTTTTAATTTTTTCCTTCCTGTTACTGGTATTCCACTACAGAAGCAATAATTGTTTTCTACATAGTCTGTGTAAAAATGTAGAGAAATTTTGAGTAGAACACACTAATATTTAAGGCAGATTTCTTTCTTCACAAATTAGCCTTAGCCTCAATTTGAAGAGAAATAATTTAAAAATAATAACAACAAGTAACATTCATTTGGTACTTATTTAGCCTCAGGCATTAAGAATGTTGATGTATTAACTTCTTTAATTCTGATTAAAATGATAGAAATGTTTGTTCAAGATCTTTCCTCATTTTATGAGGAAAGAAGGAAAAAATTGAAACAAAGCTTTTGTAAATAAGGAGGGGAAGAGAGGTTTAAGGGAGATTAGGGGGATGGGAAAAAAAGAGAATCAAGTTATATCATATACAAGTATAAATTTCCTATGATGAATGTGATCATTATGTATACCTAAAAAGTACCAATAAATTTAATTAATTAAAAAAAAACTTTCCTCAATTTACATATAAGAATATTAAAGAGCAAGAATATTAAATAACCAGCTTCAGGATATAATAAGTAAACGTGAAACCCATATTGGAACCCAAATAATATGGTGTATATGATTTAATTGTTTTTAAACTATTAAACTTTAGAGTGAGAACAATATCATAATCTCCAAGTGTTCATCATTCCATCAATTACACCAGATCTGTCCTGCTTCATCTTATCTCATCCAATCTTATGCCTGTACCTCAGCCGCAGAAAATGTTTAAGAAAATTTCAAAATTTCTACAATTTCATATGTAAATCTTTTAGTATATTAAACTGGAAGGAGTGAAAAAAAACCCATAATCACAAAACCATTATAAGGCCTAAATAATCAAATAAAAACTAAAGAAATCACACAGATCCCTTGCTGTCATCAAATATTCAGTCAATGTGTTCAAACAGCGCTAATCATTTAATATTTTTAAATTGGTTGTGTATAAAAAGGTTCAAAGAGCTCACATATTGCCA
The DNA here is from genome assembly GCA_028451465.1 of Erethizon dorsatum. Classification (NCBI taxonomy): domain Eukaryota; kingdom Metazoa; phylum Chordata; class Mammalia; order Rodentia; family Erethizontidae; genus Erethizon; species Erethizon dorsatum. The sequence continues at coordinate 127,178,373 of CM051826.1, read as the reverse complement.
CGATCAGATGAGTTTCTGGGTCTTATTCTACAGGCGAATTTTCCTCAATTTACAAGTTTTATTTTTTCCCACATTAGTTTACTTTTCAGATAACTATTTCTTATGACAATTTATGTCTCAGTTTTAGAAAGATGTCTCTCACATTTCACAAATGTCCAGTAGTATAGAAAAGCTACAAAAATATGACAGTAGCCTCTGACTTGGGCTTTACTTAAATGAAACCATTGTTAATGTCGTGCCACGTTCGTGCTCTGCTAACCTTCTTCCTACCTCTACCTGCTCTGAGATGTTACAGGAAGCACGGCGCGGCCTTTCGCAGGAGGAGCATCACCTGAAACAGCTTGGACCAGACTTTTAACTTGATCTGAATTGCAGAAAGGAATAGGGGCTACATTTGACAAAACATCAGAATAGAATGATTGCATTCATATATTATTCTAGTCATATATATTATATTTATTTATATATTAGATTATTTTATTCATGAATCCTTGTATAATGACATTATGGGTGCCACAGGGGAAAAAAGAGTCTTCTGTAATACTATTGATCATAAATGTAAAAATATGCAGACAACATCAGTCAGACTGACATGTCCCATAACCCTTCTCCTTCTAAATTATGAATGATATTGAAATAGATATTGACTGAGATTATAAATAAGATTAATACGTATTTGACACAGTCATCCCACTGCAGAAAGTAAGAAATATATTTGAATAAATCAAAAAAGGAACATAGTTGCTCACATATATTCAACCCTAAAAAAATTGTCCCTCTCTCTGAGAAAAAATTTCCATGTTCTATTATGAACACAACTATTTCAGTGTCCACTTAATGCGACTGTAGAAAGCGAAGAAGAAAGGGACAAGTTTCTTGTAACTAGACAGGTCATCCAAACCCGTTTATTTTACATGTACCTAAAAACAGTAAAAGTTGAATCCTTGTAGTCAGGAGGTCAATAGCCATATAACTGTAAAGTCATAAAGTAAAAAATCTCTTGGTTTGCAACCTTGACAACAAACACATACAGTAAGTTTTGCAGATCAGCCAATAGAAATAGAGATATTAGTGGTGTATCCATGGCCACAAGGCCAGTACATCCACACTAAAGAAAATATAAATAGTGCAAAAGTAAAGCCCTTAAGAGAGAAAACTTTCATTTCCAAAATGATGCACCTCATGATGGCTTCATTATAAAATAGGGCATCAAATAGTATTCAGCCTCTCTTTTCTTCAACCTCTCTTGAAGGGTATTTATAACAAGAAGGTGAGCAACATTCCCAGATGAATCTCCATTAGTGTGGTGCGAATTCCATTCCATTACTCCTGTGCCTCTAGATCTTTTGACAGGGACAGCAGTAGCAAAAAGTCAAGTAGTAAAGAAACCCTTTTGGTTTGAAAGTGATTATAGAATAAAAGGCAAGATGATATCAAGCACTATGCGGGAATGGAGCTTCAGGGGCCCCCGGCGGCAGGCTATATTCCAGGCCTCTTCAGTAGACCCTGCTTCCCAACTGCCCCAGAGTCTCAAGCTCCAGACCACCCCCAGTGCCAGGCGGAGTGCAGTGGCTGCACCATTTAGTACTGCTTAGTACTAAGCCAGTCCCTAATGAATGACAGAATAGGCCCACACCTGGGTCCCGATGGACCCCACAGTCTTAGCCAGCAAGCTGCCACCTGCAGACCCAATTTCCAGTTCAGCCACTGTAGAAATAGGATTCAGACCTATTCAGTGCCCAGCCAGGCCCACGCAGCCCTGGGCTTCAGCTCTACCCCAGCACAAAAGCTGGCACCATTGACTTCAAGCACAAGGCAGGGAATTGCTTACTCTGTTTACAAGCTTGCCAGGACCAGATCAGACCCCACACTACTGTCTTGTAGGTCAGCCTCTGCAGCATGATCCTCCAGGAGACCCGGAATCGACTCCCATCCAGTACATTGCAGCACTGGGGGATCCCCACGAACATAGGCATCGGAAACACCCCACACCCAGGTTTATAGGTGGATCCCGTGGACCAAGGACACAGATCAGTTCTCAGAGACTCATTCATTAGGCCAACGCCAGTGTGACTATCTTCTAGGCCAGCACTATGGGGCGCAGGTTGTAAACTAGTCTCCACTACCCAAGCACCAACGCTCCAGGCCACTCAGCAGACCAGGGTCCAGGCACATGCCAGCAAAGCCTAGTGCTAGACTAGATACTACGGACCCGGGTTTCAGGGCATCTCCATAGGCTCAGGATGCAGGGAAGCATATTTCATAATCTTCATGAAATATTAATCGGTGGTGTCATGTCAATTAATGGCTATTAAATTATATTTTGATAGAAGCAAGAGACACTATGGTACTATTACACAGTATGGTGACTATAGATAAGCCTTTTATTTTATTTTATTTTTGAGACAGGGTCTCTCTGTGTAGTTTAGGTAGCCTTGGATTCACTATGTAGGCCAGGCTGGCCTTGAACTCAAGGCAATCCTCCTGCCTAAGCCTCCCGAGTGCTGGGGTAACAGGAGTGTGCCACCATGCCTGGCTAGATAAGCCTTTTTGTGTGTGTGTGTGTGTGTGTGTGTGTGTGTGTACCAGGGGTCAACCTCAGGACCTCGCGCACCAGCAGGTGCCCATGCCGCTGAGTGATATCACCGGCCCTTTTTTCGTACGTGGGTACCGAGAGTCGAACTCAGGACCTCGCGCTTTCTAGGCAGGTGCTTATGCCACTGAGCCATCTCACCGGCCCCTAGATAAGCCTTTTAAAAGAAGGAAATCTTGTCATTTGTGACAACATATATAAATCAGGACAACATTATATTAAGTGAAAGAAATCAGGCACCAAAAGACAAATAATACATTATTTCACTTCTACATGGAATCTGAAAAATTTTAACACAGAAAACCAGAGGAAAAGGTGATTTCCAGGATAAAAGGTTGCTTGGGCTGAAAAGATGTTGCTCAAAGGATGAAAATTTTCAAAAGATCTACATACAGCATGCTGATTGTGGTTAGTAACAGTATATTATATTCTTTAAAGCTGCTAAGAGTATAAATTTTAAGTGTTTACACCACACATGAAAAATGAAAAGTATGTGAGGCGGTGTATGTAAGGCTCCACTCAGACCTGACTCTCCCAGGCCCCAACCTGTTTGCCAGCAAAGGCACTACTCTCTGCAGGGAACTCGGCTCAGTACCGAAGCCGTCATCGGCAAGCACAGGATTTTGTAAAGAAGATAAGACAGGACAAGGAATTTTGCAGGTCCTGAGACATCTGGAGACATCCGAAAATTTACACTGGACCTTCAAGGACTTTGCCCACTGAGGTGAAAGAGAGCCAGAAAACTCCGACCACAGATATTTATTAAAATCTTCCTACCTAATATCCCCTGCCTCTTTCCATCCCTCTAAAAGGGGCCCACTTCTCTTTGTTCCCTACAGAAGGTCTTCTCACTCTCTGTCTGCCTGCACCCAGGCACGATAAATTCCAAGTCATGTCACCTTCACACAAGCCTAGTAGTCTCTGCTGGCCCCCCTCACCCCATGCGTTACAATGTATACACTAATTAACTTGTAGCCATTTCATAATGTATACATATTTCAAAACAAAATGTTGTACATAACAACATGTATAGTTTTTACTTATCTACTAAAATAAATTTTAAAAAAGAAAATATGTATAAAAAAAACAGAAGGGAGAGTAGCAGCACCAGACACAGAATATTATCAAAGTGATTTTGGGATTATGGTACACAATCATTGGAACAATACTTTTTAAAGCTAACAGCAAGTTAGGCCATATACAAATTACCATTGCCAAATAGAAGTTTTGATCACGTATTATGTTCTAGTATTTCTTTTGGAAATAGTCGATTTAAAGTAGTTAAATTGCAAAGATACAAACAGAACAAGCGCTGTTAGTATATACTTATTTTAAATGTTGAAAAGAGACATTTGTGTATAATTTACATCTAAAATACTCAGGAAAATAAATTTTTCACTCTCTTATTGCTCCATCAAGAATAAAAGCATTCTTTTGATTTATATGCAAGATAAATTACCGTATAGGTTCATTTAAAAGAAGCAAAAAAATGGTAAATTTGGTAAATTTTCCCTGTAAAAATTCAATCAAGGAAGAGATGACAAAAGTATTCTCTTTTGCAAGAATATCCAGACAGAAACATTTCATTTGAAAATCCTTAGTCTACACTTTCTGTGCAGCAGTGCACATTTTCTGGCCTAGATCTTTTGTTCCGGTCCTTACTTCACTGATTGGCTCTGAGACAGTTTCCAGCAGTTTTTATGCTGCTACCTGACTGCATTTTCTCCCAGCTTACTTTGCAGCATCTTTCTGTGCCTCGCCAGGGGTTTAACTCACAGCACAGCGCTTATACTCTCTGATGTACAACCCAGAAGTTCTAAAAAGCTAATCCCACAAATCCACCTCTGACCACTGGGGAAGCTGAGACCTCAAGCACAAATTATTTTATTTCCCAGGCAGACCGTTCTGCAATGCGCTTCAGTGATGTACCCAGGGTCTTAGGGGTGGAACTGGAAGTCAGTTGCAACAGTGGCAGACAGTGTAACAAATTATCAGTTTTCCTTTATTACCTGTCCTGCTTGTTTAGAACTGCACTTTTGTTCCTGTAATCACTTCTCAAAGAAATTGCCTGCATTGAAGGCTTTTTACTGGCCTTAAGTTTCAAAGAAAACTGAAATAAGTGTGTAAGCTTGTAGTCTTTTCAGAGAATACCTTGCTGACAAGCTACATTTTCTTGAAAATTTAAGATATTTATCTGTTTGAACTCAGCAACAGTCCTCCACCATTACCAGAATAAATATCCTTAAGATGGCATATGGCTCCTATGCTAGGTTCCTGACTACAATGCTGTCGTCATTCTCTTACGTTTAAGCAACCTACTACTTCTGAAACTTGTGTGATTATATATCCATTTTGCTACTTAGACTTGTTATTTATTATTACAATGTTCTTATACCAGATGTTAGCATGCAACATTTATTCACTACTTGCAGTTTTCTTGCTAAAATGCAATTTACTCTATAACGACTCCCCTTTCATTCATTTAGAAGAGAACTACTTTTTATTCTTTGCCTTTTTTCTTTCTTTTATCTTTCCCTTTACCATAAAGAAGAGAATAGTTATTCAGGAAGGAAACAGTGACAGAAAAACCTTTTGAGTATTGGAATCTCAAAGCTGTATTAACAATGAAAGAGACACAGTGCAAAAGAAGGCATGTAGAAAAGTGACTGTCATACTGTGATGTAATCAGAAATGTATATTTAGTCTTTGTCCCTCTTTCTTTGCACAAAGCTCTTAAATCCTTGTAATCTCGAGTGATAAGAATGTCTTTTTAGTGTGCTCAGAAGATGATTGGCGGTTGGGTGTCCCTAGACAGCTTCAAGTTAGGGGCTGATCTCTGGAAAAACCAAGGCATGAACAGAGGGATCCAGGTTCCAACCCCAATCCCCAACCTCTAAGGAAGGGTGAGGGGTGAAGAATGAGCCCATCGAGGTCCAGTGACTTAATTATTCACACCTACATAACGAAACTTCTCTAGAAACCCCTAACCTATGATGTTCAGAGAGCTGCTGGATTGTTGTGCACACCAAGTGCCACAAGGGTGGTGTTTCACAGAGTACGTGGATGCTCCAGAGCTCTTTCTGCTACACTGTCCTTTGTACCTCTGACATCTGGTTGTTCCTGGCTTATATTCTTATAGTAAACTAGTAATAGTAAGTAAACTGTTATTCTGAGTTTTGTGAGCCGTGCTAGCAAGTTATCAAACCTGAGGACTTGGAAATCCATAAATTTAAGCTGTTTGTTAGAAGTACAGGTAGCTTGGATGTCAGATTGGCTTGTTAAGTGCAGATAGTCTTGCAGACTGATCCTTTAATCTGTGGACTCTGGCAATAACTCTGGACAGTTCATGTCAGAATTATATAAAATTGTAGGGCTCCCAGTTGGTATCCAAAAAACTGGAATGTAAATTAGTGTGAGGAATCCCATGTGTTTGAAATCTGAACATGTCTTAACATGTCCCAGTAGTACTGAAGTTAGCCTTTATCTGGTTTGAATGCCTTCCTTATTTGGCAAAATACCAACCTCTTTTAGTGGTAAAAGGCTCTTCTATTGTCTCAACATAAATACCATTTCGCCCTGAAGGGCATGTTCTATTATCTAAAAGGCTAAAGGAAAAAATCACGAGATGCTTAGAAAGGACAACTAAGGTTTGGGTTGGAAAGTCATAATTTTATCAGAATCCATAAATAGATTAAACTGAATTTTACTAAAATGTGCCTTTAAGTATAAGCATTTTTAAAAAAAGATTTCACAAAAATGCAAACTTATCTACACCATAATCAAAGGTAAAGGCAGAGGCTGAATACTAAAAAGACTGTATTTTGAACGTCACATTTCTATGGAAAACTCTAGTGACCTTAGTGAAATGTAAGCCAGCAGTAAGGTAGAAGGACACTGTGATGAGAATGACACCTTTGTAAAAATTGGAGCAAGTGAAGTTGCTTTTCAAACAGGATACCCTTTTTGAATCATCTTCAAAGCAACAGGACACAGTTATTATGTTTTAACTATTACTCTTCTGTGATTTTTTTGGTTAATGAAAACAATTGGACAAAGAGCACAGTTTCTAACCTTGGAACATTTTCATGTAAAAGGAGGATTAGCTTTCAAGCCTCAGCTGTCAAAAGTACAGCTTTACCCAGCCCTATTGACTATGCTCATCATTAAAATGATGCCTTTTTGGAGGTATCTGATTGAGTTTTCATCCTTTGATTCTTGGAAGCCCTATCCTGTGACTTGTACTGGTTGAACCCTCTGGTTAATTTATAGCACTAAATAGTACAACTGAAGAATGTACTTGAAGACTGAATTAGATTTTTCCCTTCCCTTCATGTTTGGGCTGATTCTTTTAAGATTTAGATAAAATTTAATGTCACCTGACAGTCTCTGTGCATAAGCAAGTGGGAGGTGGTCTCATATTTCAAGACAAGAAAGAAAAATTATATCACGTTTTTTGAAGCTGAATACTAGATGAGGTGTGTTACATTTCTAGCTCATAGAATTCCCAAGGTAAGAATTCTACATACAGAGATTGCACAGAGTCCCACTATAGAATATTAGCCACAGTGATTGAGGGTGCTTGTTTCACTTTAGAGATCTCTTACATGTACAGGCGAAGCCATTTTCTCCGAAAGCTAGAAGAAAGACATGCAATGGTGCAATGAATACTTGTTCCTTTTTAACAGTAGCAGCAGTCTAGAGTAAAATATGCCAGTGTCTGTAGTAAATTTTCTCACTGTTGGTCCTAACTTGAGTTCTCTCAGAAATAGAGGCTGAGACAACGAATGTAAGTGGTTTATTTTGGGATCTCAGGAAACGCTGGTAGGAGACTGTAAAGCGAAGGAGAATAGGAAGCTGACAAGGCCTCTTGTTCCACTCTTACAAATGCAGATCTTGAGAGTCATCATTCCTGTACTAATTAAAAGAAAACCATAGAAACCAAAAGCCATTTTTTTTCTTGGAATTATCAGAAAACAGAGATCACAAGGTATGTGGAGGACTACCTGGACAATTCTCCTCGAAAGAAGAGCCTTTGGCCCTACCTCTGAGTATTGATACGTACAAAGCTGGCTAGGACGTTTCCTTATCCCCTCATTTGCATGGCTTTAAGCCATGCAAATGGGTGTATGGGTCACCTCAAATGGAGGAGCTGATGTGTAGCATTTAAAGCAATGTGACAGGACAGGTCAGTGAAGCTCCACGTACAACTCCCAAGTAATTAGTGTGAACTAGGCAGAGGTCACTCTGTCAGCTGAGAATGAGCCTCCAGAAAACAGGCTATGACTTATCAGGGCATGGATTACACATCAAAACTGAAGCAGGGACTCCAAAATACTAGATACTGCCCCAATCTGTGATATGCAGATAACTCTTTCTGCATATCTCTCTCTCTTCATACTGCAGAGGTGAGTTCATGCCTCCTACCTAGCCTAGCTCACAGCACTCACTACTTCCCGCTACTCTCACAATCACTCATCCCTGAGTCACTGCCCTCTTCACAAATTAATAAAACCCGGGTTCAGCCCTGGGTTGAGTGAGGCCTTTGTTCTGGTTAGCCATTATTCTGACTGGACTTAGGACCCCCTTGGCTCCCCACAGCTATAAATATGCCTTAGTGTCTATTCTCGCCATACGTTGCACTGGAAGTGGTAGGTTGGAATTAACTTATTACAACTCCAGTAACTTTTCCATGGGATTACAAATGTGGCCTTTTCTGGACCTCGACAAGGTTCAGAGGGCTTTCTATAAAGGTAAAACAACACCCAAACTCTGGAAAGAAAAGCACATTTATTTTTATTTTTATTTATTTTTTTTTTTTTGTGGGTACCGGGGGGTCGACCTCAGGACCTTGCGCACCAACAGGCGCCCATGCCGCTGAGCGATATCACCGGCCCCTTTTTCGTATGTGGGATCCGGGAGTCGAACTCGGGCCCTCGTGCTTGCTAGGCAGGCGCTTACACCGCTGAGCCATCTCACCGGCCCGAAAAGCACATTTAGAAGTGCCAGTTGTGATTGAAAAGTACAGTAAATGTTTAAATTTTAAAAATTACAGTAAAAGACACATTGCCATTAATCTCCCCCAAAATACCCTCCTTTCTTCAAAAGCACTTATTCATTGTTCTTGCCACTTTGAGAAGTTCTGGCGGTTCTGTGATGAGTGTCGTCAGATGTGCTGTCATGTCTGACTCAGGGTCTTAAATCAATTCAAAACATTTATCTGTCATGGTGATTTTGACCTTGTGGAGGAGCCAGAAGTCACATGGCACAAGATCAAATAAATAAAGTGGATGAGAATACAATGTAATATTTAACGAACCTGTCTTTCTGTTGGACGGTACTCAGAAGCTGCAGCATTCACTATGTTTTTGATCTACATCTTTAAAGACACTCATGAAAAAGGAGTTCCAGATCTGCTTCAGAAAGTGACGAAAGGATGGGATTAGTGCGCTCAAAGAGAAGGGGAATACTGGGAGGGGGAAAAGTGCCTTTTACTGCAATATATTTTTTAATTTAAACCTTTCCAGTATGCTTGTGTCACTTCTGTACAGACACTAAGATCTGTTTATTGGGTAAGACGTCACCTCTACCCAAGTCAGTGTTAAGTTTGACAAATTTCTGTAGGCTGTGTTCAGTAGGCACACATTTCTGCAGACCCACAAACTCTTGGTAGTTATAACCTTAGAGGGACAACCAAACATGCTTTTGACCTTCATGGGGTTTCATTTCATAAGTCCCATGATATTCTCATGATGATGATGGTGTAAGAGGTTTTGTTGTCCTCAACAGGCAGATGGGAAGATTAGCTGCTGTTATGTCTGCCCACCCTTTTTTATAACAAAGCCCTCCTTCTAAGGAGCAGGGGATTTCCACGGTTCAAATCAAAGACTCATGCCAGCCAGGACAAGGAATTTCTTTATAGTTCGGCTGGTGTTCCCTTTTTATCTAAACTGGGAAGGGAGCAATATTGTCAGTAGGAGTCATTGCTTCAAAAAAATAGGTTGATATCTCTATAACAAATAAAGAAAGAAAAAGTAGGCACCTGGCAATGAGAAAAGAAGATATCCTACGGAAAAATAAGTTATTATAACAGTTATAGTCCTGAGACACTGACACACTGACACACTGAGGTACTGGAATTGAATATTCATCTAAAGTTTCTCAGATGCTCTCCCCCTGCACACCTTACCAACCATTCTTTCAATTTAACTGAAATAAAGAAAGCCTTCAATGGATTCTTCAGTAGACATATTATGTCTGATGAGAGAAACAGTAAATTTGAAATGCCTTGGTGGAGTTTTAATACGCTGACATTCAGTGAGGAAGGAAAGAAGGAAGGAAACAAGCAAGTGAGCAAACAAGCAGAATAAAACACCCAGAAACTGCGGGATAATCTCAAAAAGTATAATATATATGTATTCAGAGTTTCAAAAAGGGAAGAGAGAATGAATGGAACAGAGGAAATGCAAAAAGTAATGACCGAGAGTTTTTCCAAAATTAGTAACAGACACCAAACCAGTTTCAGGAAACTGAAAGAAAACTAAAAAATGTAAGTAGTAATACAATAAAAACCTAGAGGGGGGCCGGTGAGATGGCTCAGCGGCTTAAGCGCCTGCCCGGCAAGCGCGAGGGCCCAAGTTCGACTCCCGGAACCCACATACGAAAAAGGGGCCGGTGATATCGCTCAGCGGCACGGGCACCTGCTGGCGCGCGAGGTCCTGAGGTCGACCCCCCGGTACCCACAAAAAAAAAAAAAAAAAACCCAGAGGTATATTATATTATATTATTTATTTATTGAGACTATGTAGTCCAGGCTGGCCTAAAACTTGTAGAGATCCTACTGCCTCAGCCTCTTGAATGCTGGGATTACAGGAGTACACCACCACTCCCGGCTGTATATTATATTTAAATAGGGTAAAAGCTAAGAAAGAGGGCCGGTGAGATGGCTCAGCAGCGTAAGCGCCTGCCTGGCAAGTGCGAGGGCTCGAGTTCGACTCCCGGAACCCACATACGAAAAAGGGCCGGTGATATCGCTCAGCGGCACGGGTGCCTGCTGGCATGCGAGGTCCTGAGGTCGACCCCCTGGTACCCACAAAAAAAAAAAAAAAAAAAAGAAATACCAGCAAGAACAGACTGGAATGAAATACTGAAAGTATTTAATGGAAAAAAAACAACCTAGAATCTATATCCAATGAAATTATTTCTCAAATGTGAATCAGAAATAGACTTTCTCAAAGACGTATACATTTTTTCAATTCATTTCCAATGAACTTGCCATTAAGAATTTTTTTAAATGTAGTTAAAAAGAAAATTACATGGGAAAAGAGTTGGAAAAGGAATAAATGAAGATGAAGTGATGATAATTTATCCCAAAGATTACTGTGTCTAAGACAATAATTTTAACAGTGAAGTGGGAAATTATAGCATATGGATTATGTGAACTGAATCACAGCTATGTCAGAAGAGACAGGGGGCAGATTTAGGAATATGTTCTTGCAAGGCACCTGCATTAAAATGAACTATTAGAGTGCTGTGTGAAGGTAGACTTATATTAGGAATAGCAGACAATGCAAACTCTACATTAAGCACTAAATAGTATTTAAAAGAAGTGTAATAGATACTCTTTGAGAAGTGATGAAATGGAATGTAATTCTTCAATGCAAAACTAGAGAAGTTAAAAGATGTGCACAAAAACAAAGAACAAATGTAATAAAAATAACATTACAAATATGGTAGATATTAATCCAAATATATCAAGAATTGCTTTGGAACTGAATGGTCTAATTAGACAAAATTAATAGACAACAATGATTGGAATGCATAAAAATATCAAAATACTTGTGGTCTCCAAGAAATCACTTAAAATGTAAACAGGCTGAAAATAAAAGGATGGAAACCAATAAAAACTGTGCTTTCCAGGAAAACTTATACAGAGGGCAAAAGAAGTCATTGATTCAGGCAGCTCTGGAGGCTCGTGAAAACACAAATCTTAGAGTTTGAATGCGCAGATGGGGCAAGGGAGCCACGTTAGATCCAGCAGACTCCTTTAACCACTGCTCGATGAGAGTTTCCAGCATGTATTTGCATTTGGCACTGTGCTTTTTATTTCTCAAGGACTATGGAGTCCCTGGTGCCTGGACAGAGTTCTCAAGAAAGTAATGCAGGTGATGGCAGCTGGAAGCATGTGCATGAAAATGGTAACCAGATTGGAGACTGTGGGGTCTCAAGAGCACCTGCAACCTGGACTGAGATTAAGTCCATTGCAGGGGCTTTCACAGAGAAGCAAAGCATACCTGTTATCCACCTTTCCTCTAACTGCACTCCTTGCTACCTCTTCTAGCTCCTGATAATAACTTTTCCATGGACATTGTGTTAAGTGAAATGAGCTTGATACTACACGACAAATATTACACGGATTCTGGGAAGAGTGCTAATTACAAATATATATGTCTATTATATATACATAGGTCTATTTGCTGTTACTTCATCATACATTTGTTTCAGTTTCTCAGCACTGTAAGTTTTGTAAGGCAGGATCTCCTTTCTTTGATCATTGTTGTCTCCCTAGTGCCTAAATGGTGTCTAGAACAAGAGAGTATATAAAAATATTTTGTCAAAAATGAACATAGAGAATATAACCATTGTTTCATGATGAAAGGAACCATTTCATTTTCATTTTTATTTCTATATTTTAAATTAACACGTAACACTTTCATTTATCTATGGAGCACACAGTGATATTTTAATGTGTACTCCTCAAATCAGGATAATCAGCATTTCTACCTTAGGACTTCTTTGGAGACTTTGAGATTTTCTCTTTTAGTTCTTCATAAACTAGATAGCAGGTCACTCTGATGTTTAGTCACATTACTGTGCAATAGAAGCCTAAAAATAATGCCCCCATGTACATTTTCGTATCTGTTTTCCACCTTTCCTCTAACTGCACTTCTTGCTACCTCTTCTAGCTCCTGATAATAACTTTTCCATGGGCATTGTGTTAAGTGAGATGAGCTGGATACTACATGACAAATATTACATGTTCTCTCTCTAATGGAGAAGCTTTAAAAAGTTGATCTGAAAGTAAAAGTTTGTACATATCATTCACTGTCTACAGTCATGAATTGCGTTTGATGGTCAGAAAAAGGTATTTGGGTGGAATATGATTTAAGATGCCTTGAATACACAGTATTCCTCACTGAGTCTTAGAGGTCTAATATTTATATTTCTTTCTTTTTTTTTTGTGGGTACTGGGGGTCGACCTCAGGACCTCCTGCGCCAGCAGGTGCCCGTGCCGCTGAGCGATATCACCGGCCTTTTTTTCGTACATGGGTTCCGGGAGTCGAACTCAGGATCTCGCGCTTGCCAGGCAGGTGCTTATGCCGCTGAGCCATCTCACCAGCCCTTATATTTCTTTCTAAGTATCTTTACACAGTGTAATGCATTTTATACAATAATCTTTCTAAATAATGAATTATAAAACTGGAGTATAAATCTGCACTGTCAATTCTACATGATATTGTGCCTTACTAATTGGTTTACTTTGTAACAGGATAAAAATGATTTACCAAAAGAGATATGGCCTTTTACGATCCTTAAAAATCAGTTTCATAAAGTGTAAAATTTAAATTCATTCACTGAGTAATCAAAATCTTTACTTTCAATGGCTTTTATGTTGACAATGCAAAAGATGGACAATTTCTATTCATTCTGGCATTATAAGTGTCACGATAGTGATATCTACAAAGGTATGACAAGACCACAGTTATGAGTCAAATGCTGAGATTCTAACTAATAAGCAATTCACTGAAAATTGAATAGGTGTCAGCAGATGAAAGAAGGCATAGTGTATCTCATATTGCTGAAAAAGAAATGCTCTCTCTCTCATAGAAAAAGAAACCTGGGTGTGTGTGTGTGTGTATATATATATATATATATATATATATATATATACAAATATATATATACAAATATATATATATATTTGTGTGTGTTACTATACATATATATGTTACTATATATATATATATACATATATATTAATAGAGTTTCAAAAATTGACATTTGACACTTGTGCCTGGAGGATTTGGTACATGTTCTGGAGTGGGATGAGGGGCTACTGTTCAGGACAATTATTTATAAAAAACACAGAAGTATGATTGCTGAGCAGGAAGCCATGGTTTTAAGGAAGAAAGGAAACAGATCAAATTTGCATTATGGGCCAAAATATATAACTGTAAGATAGAAAATGCTAGAAAGATAGTTAAAACTGGAACAGAGGACTGGAAAGATCCATATTTTCTAGGTGGAAAAAAAAAATCTTTATTGAAAAGAAGAGTGACGGCAGAGGTGAAGGAAAGCTATGGGGAGATGTTGAGCCTGGCAGGAGATTGTGACTGGAAAAATGAATGCAAAGGAGAGCAGTTCCAGGTGAATAATGGGGACGATTTCTTTCCCAATGAGTGTTGGGGAGGTAAAATAGTGGATATACTAGTTCAAGTACAGTGTCTTCCTTTACAAATGAAAGACAACTCTGAGGGCCGGTGATATCTCTCAGTGGCACAAACGCCTGCTGGCAAGCGTGAGGTCCTGAGTTCGACCCCCGGTACCCACCAAAAACAAAAACAAAAACAAAATGGAAGACAACTCTGAGACAATAACCACTTACTTCTTACAGAACCACTTGATAAATCTATGAAAATCATCATGTTTTACTTTTTAGCAAGACTTAAATTTTCTAGAGCTTATATATGTTATTTAATTTTTAAAATTGAATCAAAATACACTTAACTATAAGACTTTCTTATAAGCCAATTCTTATACGTCTTTAAATTATTAGATATTTTAAACATAGTATAAGGTAGATATAAGTCCAGAACTATTACTATATTATTATATAAAAACAAATTTGAAAAGAAATAATTTTTTTTCTTAAAGTCAAAGAATCCTGAAGCTTGTCTTGCACATTCAACAAAGATATTCCCTCGCTCGAGAAGGAGTCAGCAGCCTCTGATCCCCGGTCTGGGATGGTTCGTGCCTCAGTCAGCCAGCAAAGGTATTAGGGACACTTTTGGGTTGGATGAGAAATTGCATATTTTGTGAAGAGGAAACTAAGGAGCTTCACATATTTGTTAGAAGATATATTCTCAAAACTACGGTATATGAAAAAGGGTGATAAAAGCACCTAACATAAATGCCTATTGTTGATATACAGCAAATGTACATTTTTGAAAAAGAAAAAGATAGATTCCAAATGAAATTGAGAACATGTCTCCACCCTCTCCCCTGCTACAAAGTGAAACTGTCTTGCTGAGAACAAAATCAGGTAAAATAACAGCCCTCAAAATGTTTAGCTTTATGCATTTTTATAAAACATTTTTCTCAAAAAGCAAGCATGAGTCTGTAGGTATCAAATCACAGAGGATTCCCAGATGCCAGGGGAAGATCATCATGCAACTGTGGTCTCCATAATAAAAGGAACAACTTATGAGGCCCGCTGTCTCCCATCAGCTCCCGCCGGCCCTGCGCCTGTGGTTAATTGTGCTGTGTCCTGAACTCCAAATAGGAGTGAGAGTCCGTGCATCAGCTACATTGTTAGCACAGCAGGGAAAGCCCATTTGGAAATAATCACATGTCTCAGAAGTCCAAAAGAAAAGGGATGTTTTTGAAAAGAGAAATATTTTAACTTGAAGACCTTACAGCTTGGGTGGAGCAGATACAGTGAGGTAGAGAAGGGCACTGACATTCATTGACGGCTACAAAAGAACACTGAACTCAAAGGACTCCAATCCTGACAGGATGAACCTCCAGGTGACTATTACTAGCTTCATTCTACAGATGATGCAAGCATGAAAAAAAAGAGAAGTTAATTGGCCCAAAATCTTACAGCATGTAACAGAGCATCCTGGCTTTAGCTAGCACTGGCTGAGTTACCTGCTAATGCTCTTTCCATCCCTGACATTTTTCTCTATTAAGAGCAGCCAATTATGACCTAAAAGGATTAAAATAGCAAATACATTACATTTTCAAAGATGCTAAAAATTTAAGACTAAAATGTCTTCGTAAGTGTAAATTTTGTTAAAATTTAAGCATTTGACAATACAAAACATCTAACTTTGTCTTAATTTAAATGCATTGTAACTGGTCAGCCAATAGAGTTTAGGAAAATGACATTTTAAGTACTAACATTTGGCATAAGGTTATCCTAATGGTACCATAAAACTACGCTAAGCCTCAGAAATAGATCACTGATGGATTTTTTTCCTAGATATTATAAGTTGCTAAATTCTATTCCTAGATATTATAAGTTGTTAAAATCTATTCATTTACAATATAAATCATAGTAATTTTGGTTGAAATAAAGGAAACACCGTGGAGACTGAAAGCATTTAAAACTTAGCTGTCCATAAACTCTAAGCAAGTTGTAGTGAGAAATAAATATCATATTTAAAATAAAGCACTGGAATTCTTTTTAAAGCAGTATTTATTTAGAAAACACATCAATGGCTTCTGTTTGGTGCAAGCCTAGGTATCTCCCACGCTGTTTTCCTTCACTGGGCAAAGTGGACTACTGCAACACACAAAAAAATTATTTTACCTGAAGAAGTTGAAAAATTTCATGTTTCTATGGGTTGTATAAAGAAAACATATACAGCTAAAACAAAAAATTGAAAGATAGAGCAGGAATTCCACCAAGAAGATTAGATAACAGGGTTCAAAGGAAAACATACAGAGCAAAAATCATGAGGCAATGATACTGGAAAACCTCCATGACATGAAATGGAAAAGCTCATATTGAATTTTCAGTCGTTCATTTGCAGCATGATGGTGAAACTTCTTTCAATTTATAGCAAAATTCAGCCAGAAATATTGTCAAAAAATGCTTGTATTTCAGGGATAAAAACCAGTAGAAAACTGTGGTTTATGTTGGAGTAGACACAAGGTTATAGAAGAGGAGATCTATAGGATAGAAGGGAAAGGTTAAGAACATCTCAGAAGATGAAAAGCAGAAGAAAAGCAATGGGTGAGAGAAGTAAATGCTCTCTTCTTCTGCTGAGGTGTGCATGCTTTGTGTGTTTTTTTGGTAGGGATTGGTTGCTGAGTTGCCGGCCATGCGTAAAGGAGTCAATAAACGCTTTTGTTTGGTTGGGTTTTGGTAAATGAAAGAATTTACCAAAGAATTGCTGCTTGATAGTGACAGACTAAAAAGCTATCCAGAGTTAGATACACTACGATTCTAATTGATAATATCAATTTTAATTTACACTGAAGTATCGTATCTTGAATACTAAAAATGAAAGTTCGATTTTCAAGTAATTTAAGCAGAGAAATACAGGAACATGGTTGAAACTTCAGTCTCATTGACTGTTACCCGTCATAAAATCAATCTCAGATAATAGGTTAGGCAAACAGGTTTCCATAAGTTTATCTAGAAAATCCATCCTAATATTCCTCTCCATTGTAAAGATTCTTTTTAGGGTAGATTAGCAATTTTACAGGCTGATTTAGATATGGGTTCACAGTATGCCTCAGTCCCATCTGAAGAGGCTGGTTATGATTCCTCATTCTGATTTTTTAAACCACTCAGCTCTTGTAGTTAAAAAAAATTCAATGAGAACAGATGAAGGATAATTATTGGAAAATGGAAAAATTTCACAATTGTACATTTTGCACAAACTAAAATATTTATTTTAGGTATATTTTCCTACAGAATTATTTATTTACATTAAATATCCTAGGTTAGAATAAACTACTATTCAATAATATGAATTTATCACACAAAGCATTAGAAGCTTGCACATTTTTAAGTGTATATTTAATTCTGGACTCTTTTTTGTTCTGAGTGTCAAAATTATTCTGTGCTATGACCTTTCATAAAAGACAGGTCAAACTATTTTTATATTCTCTGCTCTATACAACAACTGTAAGTCAGTCCTGAGTCATATTATGGATACAGAAATATAAGTTTTGAGCTATGGATTAATATTTTACATGAGGAAATATGTTTTAAATTAAAATAGTATTTAAAAATCTGAGAATGTGAACTTACAACAGGCATCCAGAATTCTAAAAATACATGTAGATCACTAAAAATTTCCTTTTAAAGTAATGATTTTGTACCATAATGCAATCAAATACCACACAGCCATTAAAGTGATGATGGACATTTATTCATTGACATGTATAGATGTAGAATGACTTCATGTAAATTATATCCATATATTCATAGATTTCCATAGCAATTGGTTTCTTGTTCTGTATTTGTGCTGACAGTTTAAATTATGTTTGCCTTTTTTCCCTTTTAAAATATTAATTAAAATATTCAGTGAATATATTTATCAAAAATATGAAAATGCTAGTTTGAATAACATAATGATAAAGTTATAAAACTTCAGTAATCAGTGCTCTGAATATTGGGGAAGGTAATTATTATGTGACTAATGTATGACCTTTAGCCACAGTAAATTCAATCATGTTGCTGGATAAAGTATTAAACTGCCATAACAGGAAAGAAAATACATGATGATAATATGTTCTATATAACCACCTTTTAAACAATGTAATAAGCTCATATTTTAAGAACAAGCCTT
This sequence comes from Erethizon dorsatum, assembly GCA_028451465.1. Lineage (NCBI taxonomy): Eukaryota > Metazoa > Chordata > Mammalia > Rodentia > Erethizontidae > Erethizon > Erethizon dorsatum. Next base: position 127,160,196 of record CM051826.1, on the reverse strand, counting down.
GTCAACATTGAATCTTCTCCTCTAATAAAGATAACACTTCTGTTATTTTAATATGAAAGTATTTCTGTTGTAGCTATACTTTGCTAACAAAGTATCTATAGGGTTTATATGCATGGTGGGAAAAGATATCTTTAAGGCATACTTGGAAAAAATATCACTACATCAAATATCATGGTTATTAACAGTGTGAACATGTATGTGATATGTTTCTTATCACACAATATTCTGTACTTTGATAGGATTTTATGGAAAAGATAATAATCAGCAAATTACAGAAGCTTTTCAGATATCTCTGGAAAAAAATAACAATACTAATAATGGCGAGTATAGAGCACTTACTACTTGCCAAGCTTCTAAACATTTCACATCTTGTGATTCTCCCAATGGCTTTATTATATTGGTCTTAAATTTATCATCATTTTCCAAATGAGGAACTGAAGCACAGAGAGTTCAACCGACCTACCCATGGTCTAACAGTCCATTGGTGGCAGAATCTGGATTTGAATAAAAGCAGTCTAGTTCCAATGCTGTGTTATAGTGATTGAAGCTCATGATGATACATTATTATAAGAAAAATCAAGCAGAAAATACTTCTACCACTTGCAAAATGTGCTCAGCCAGCCTTGGCAGAATTTTTCAATGAAAAGTCATGTTCCCCTAAAATTATTTATTAAGTAAATACCAAAGAAAAACAACATAACATATTTTTCTTTGTATTATTTTTGTTTTTCTCATTTACAGTATTTGATCACTGAAACTTTTGCTCTCATTGTCCCCTCTCCTTGCTTCTCACCCATCTCACTCTGTCTTTAGGAGCAAATTATTAGTAGAATTGTACATTTTATTTTATTAGTATGTATCTCAAGTCATTCTAATTTTCACTTTTTAAATATCAAGATATCACAAGCAGATAAAAAGACTGAAAATCGATGTCTGAAAAATATACACGAGAATTTTACTTAATGAGAAATGTGAGGTGGATCATATTTCCGAAAGAAAAGAAGCTTTCATATCTAATGTAATCATAATGAACATTAAAATACATCAAACTAAAGCTAGAAAAGAATTCCATGATTTAGGAGGTAAACTGTGTAGCAGTGTCTACTCTATTCTTTGTTTAACTACTGTTTATTAAGCACTCTACTAGATTCTACATTTACAAAGTTGAAAAAGGGGTGTTGCTGGCAGAAGGAACAAAGATACTAGTAAGATCATCGCATAGAGGCTATAAATTGAGTCTGTAAGCTCTATGCTAAAGATTTCCCAGGGTTCAGTACTGCACAGGTGTCTTAAGGGGGGCCTTCTGGAATAGTGACAACTGAACTGGGCTCTGATGAATCAGTAGTAATTACCCAATGTAAGCAATGTTGGAGCAGGTGTCTAGCAATAAAACACACAATACACATGGTCACATAGGGTTGAATCTAACCTGATGAAGTTAAGAACAAAAGCAGATCTGTATTATTAAAGTCCTGGGTGGGGTATGTAAGATATAAGATGGAAAGAGGTGAAAAGGCATGACCACAGTATGTACAGGTCTAAGGAGCTTGCAGTTATTTAGGTTCTTTTTACTGATATAATTAAGAAGACAGATTGGGAAAAGGAAAGCTTGTTTAAAGGCTGTTAAAATTGCTCCAGCAGGAGATGATGGGAGTCTATTGCAAAACCTGTAAGTGTGTGTGTGTGTGTGTGTGTGTGTGGTGTTTATGTATAACATCAGCATTCCTTTTGAGTTTAATAACACAATTCTATGACATTTTTATATTTTAAATAGCTTACAGTAGATGCAGGTATCAAATCTTATGCTGAGAGTTCTGTTTGAATGTTCCCCAGAATTAATGCTATAATTACCCGTTTTCGTCAAGTAGGGCCACAGTCGCTCAACTCCACTTACTGCAGTTCCATCAGAGAGTTGGAGTCCGCGTCCTGGCTGACCATGATCCCAGTGTCTGCCCATGGACATGTGCACAAACAGCGCCCCCAGGCTTGTGAAATGGACAGATTTCAGTACCAGGTGGCTGACACTGTTTAGGTAACAGGCAGGAGCCATGTAGAACAGACAGTCACAGTGTCAGGCAATGTCTTTTCTTGGGCTCTGTTCTAATTTGAATATTGAAAGTCCCCTAACAGTCCAGGTGTTAAAGTCTTGCTTCTAAGCTTGGTGCTATCGGGAAGAGCTCAAGCGTTCAAGAAGTGGAAACCAATAGGAAGCCTTAGGTCATGGAAGGTGTGCCCTCAAAGTGGATTATGGGTTCTTCCTCTTGCTTTCTTTCATGACCTGTCTGTGAGGTAAGAGATTTTCTTTTTCACACACTCCTACCTTGATAAGCCACCTCACCACCAGCCCAAAAGCAACAGGTCCAACCAACCATGGACTGAAACCTCCAACACGATGAGTTAAAAGGTGTCTTTTCTCTTCAAAAAGTGATCATCTCAAATATTTGTTACAGGGCCGGTGATACAGCTCAGCTGCATAAGCGCCTGCCTGGCAAGCATGAGGTCCTGAGTTCAACTTCCGGTACCCACTTAAAAAAAAAAAAAGAAAATATTTGTTATAGTGACAGAAACCTAGCTAGCACTGTCTCTTTCCACAGGAGACATTTCATTGTTACTTATCAGCTTAACTTTAATGAGCAACTGCAATTTTCCAAGCATGGTGCTAAGCATTTGATTTAATACTTATAACAATCCTATAACATAAGTAATTTTAGCCTTAATGTATAATTTTAGCCGTAATGTATAGATTATGGAAAGAAGCACCTGAGAGATCAAATTTGTTCAATTTCCAAAGGTAAAAGGTGGCAAACTTAGGTTTAAATCATCCCGGATATGTTCACTGACTTTCCTTTTCCACTTTAGAGCTCCTAATGACTTCTTGCTGCTTTAAAGTCAACTCTTCCAGTCTTACGCCATGCTATCCTCCAAAATTCATTTTTTGGGAACCTCTCAATCTTGCTGGTAATACTAGGGATTTCAGATAAATGACCAATGATGTTGAACATTTTTTGATATATTTATTTGCTATTTGTACTTCTTCATTTCAGATGCCCATTTTTTGGATGGGGTCCTTAATTTGGGGGCGGTCTGCTTTTGTGTGTGTGTGTGTGTGTTCTTTGAGGAGCAGCTGGTAAAGATTTTTTCCCATTCTGTGGGTTGTGTCTTCACTCTGTGGGTAGTTTCTTTTGCTGTGCTAAGCATCTTACTTTAACGTGATCACAGTTGTTGATGCTTTGTACTATTTCCTGTGTGATTTGGATATTGTTCATAGTCTTTGCCTGCACCTATGTCTTCATGACTTTTACCTATTCTATGTTCCAGCAGAGTAGGTGTTTCTATTTTAATAGTTAGATCTTTGATCACCTAGCTCTATGCCTAGAAATGTGCCTAGTTCTGAAACCATAGACTTTCACAGCTAAGTTGAATTGAATAAACTTCAGGTATCTAAGATTGTGGTCAGGGTGACATGGAATAATGCAAAAGCAATGAATATTCTGGATGGACTTTGAATGAAAATCACCTAGCAATTGAAATACCAAACTATGGGTGAGCACATGCATATTAATTCAAATGCATAATTTATAAGTACTGTCTTTTGAAATCCTACTGAGTTTTTAGGAACAGAGTGGTACAATGCATGCATCAGATGCACAATAAGTATCTGGTGAATAAATACTTGCAAAATTAATAGGCAGAAATATTGCAAGGCTTTAACACTCAGATCTCACATTTTTCTTTTACTGCTATTAACTAGACCTAGAATTATGCTGATATTGGAAAGAACACTGAAGTCTGCAGCTAAATTAAGAATCAGCAAGATGTCTTAAGCCTGCAGAGGCCGTGGAGCAGAGGGAAAGCAGCAGAGCTGTGTAATATGCAGCCCATGTCTAAACAGGCAGACATCAGCACTGCAGATACTTGAAGGGATCAATAAGCAGGGTCCTGGAGTGAGTTTGAGTCAGCTAATGAAGAGAATCTGTCCCTAAACTTGCTAACAAATTACTACTACTGGACTATTATATGAGCTGTGCAACTATAACTACATTTGCTTAGTGACTTTAGGAACAGGAAAAAAGAATGAATCTAATGACTCCTTCACCTATATCTCAAAAATCATGTAAGAACCTTTTCTTCCATAAATCTAAATGTCATATGATTAAAAATAGGGGAATTTGAGAAAATATTCATTTTACCTAAAAATGCATAGCTGTAGATAAAGGAACAATTTAAGGGTCTGATCTACTAAATATAGTGTAAACATGCAATTTCAGTTTGAAAGACATGGTTTACATCTAGAATATCTCTCAAAAGTTTTATGTGCTTAGAGGTGGGGATTCTGGAAGGTGATTGGGTCATGGGGGTTCTATACTCATCAAAGATGAGTTCACAGTGAAATGCATTGTTAGGAGGTGGGGCCTACTTTGAAGGAGGTCACTGTGGATATGACACGAAAAGACAGATCTTCCTCCCCAGCTCCTCCCTTTGCTCTCTGCTTCCTGACAACCATGAGGTGAGCACCTTCCCTCCACAAGACGCTTCTACCATGCCATTCTGTGTGTAAGCCAGTCGACCATGGACAGAACCCTCTAAAAAACTGTGAGCCAAAATAAACCTTTTCTACTTTAAGTTATGGGTGTTGGGTATTGCATCCCTCACGATGAGGAAAATGACTAAGGTACCATATAAACTATATATATGGTTTTAAGTGCAATCTCACTCAAAATTCCAAGGATCTTTTGTGGTGAACTTAAAAAAAAATGTAACTCAAGTTATAATATTTATGGTAGAGGAAGGAGCATGTCTTTAATGTACTGCAGAACAACTCTGAGGGGAAGCAATTAAGATATTTAAGAAGATTTTTTTGGAAATATTAGATGTACTGTAGGACAACTCTGTGTGAAGCAATTAAGACATTTAAAAAGGTTTTTTTGAATAAACAATTTAAAGTCTCTGAAATTATCCAAAATGCATACACAGAACAGGATGCATTTATCAAAGAAAGTATATTAAACTTTGTAAGAGCAGCAAGAGTTTGTGACATTTTAGCCATGAACTCCACCCCCGACTGAGTGTGAGCAAAGCTCTATCTCTTGTTAGTGGCTAATACAACAGGACTTTCCCTTGCTCTGAGAGTCCAGTCTAGAGTAGCAGGTTTCTCCCAGGAGCACGTAGGCATCAGCATTCTTCTGCACCAGTCCAGGGATGCAGAATCTCTATTCTAAGAAATATACTTGAGAAAATCAGACTTCCTTCTTCTGTCCAGCTCCTACTCATAGGGATGCAAACTGTAATAACAAAGAAGTTTATAGTGTTCCCCAAAGCAAATGGCTTTATTTGGAATAGAACAAGAAGCCTAAGGGCAATGTTTAAATGAAAGACATTTTGTTGGAGAACATCAGGGAAGGTTTCTAGTTGTATTGCAGCAATGATTCCAAATGGCAGATCAGATAGAAGTGAACAAAAAATTCAGGAAAAAAATGCAAAAGGGCCCACTTAGGGTCACAGCAAATCTCAAGGTCTAGATTAAATGACTACACTTTCCAAAAGAAAAGCTTCTTTAGTAGGATTGGGTTTATACCCCAAAGCATTGCAGAAAACCGTCTATCATTACATGAAATTAATTGTAATATCGATAAAGGCACACCACTGAGAATCTTAACAGGACTCACGGAAAAGCATACTAAATACAGCCCTAGCTAGCACCACTGTACTTCCTGGAAGACAGAGATGTCTAGTTACTGATGCTCTTATCCAAGGCTATGTTATTTGAAGAAGGCATCAGATGGTACACACTGCAGAGGAAGTAGACTACTGAATTTGTCAAGCCAAGACACTGAAAAATGAACAAACAAACTAAACAAGAAAAGAAGTCAAAAGTCAAAGGATCAGTATCTAGAGTTGTTATAATATGGTACCAACCTATCCATTGTTCAATAAAATATTTTCAAGACCTTCAAAAAAGAGTGGGTGTGATCCACACAGCGGAAAAATAAAACGGACAAAAGCAACTGACTTTGAGGTTCCAGATGTTAACTTAGCAGACACAGACTTTAGATTGTAACTACGTTCAAAGAACAAAAAGATACCACAATTAAATAAAGTATGATGACTGTGTTTCATCAAAACAGAATATCAATAAAAATGTAGAAATCATAAAAAAGAGCAATTGAAGTTTTAGAGTTGAACATAATTAAAATTTTAAAAATTTACTGAAGCAACTTAACAGTAGATTTGGGGGCTGGTGAGATGGCTCAGAGGCGTAAGCGCCTGCCTTGCAAGCGCGAGGGCCCGAGTTCGACTCCCGGAACCCACATACGTAAAAGGGGCCGGTGATATCGCTCAGCGGCACGGGTGACTGTTGGCGCGCGAGATCCTGAGGTCGACCCCCCGGTACCCACAAAAAAAAAAAAAGTAGATTTGATCTGACAGAAGAAACACTGAACTTGAAAATAGATCAACACATGCTGTACAACCTGAAAAACAGAAAAATAAATGATGAAGTACAAGTAACAGAGCCTGAGAAATGTGGGACATTTGCCCAGCAACATATGCTACCAAAAGCAGAAGGAAAGAAGAGAAAGACAGGGTTAGTAACAGTATTCATAGAAACAGTGGCAGAAAGCATGCAAAATTTTATAAAAACACGTTAAATTACCCATTCAAGACTATGAACTAAATCCAAACAGAATAAAAGCATAAAGATCCAAATGTGGATGTTTTATCCAAAAACCATAAAGAGAAACCCTTTAAAGAGAACCCTAGAAACTTAACACATAGCTTTTCATCAAAAGCAGTGGAGACTGAAATGCAATGTCATATTCAAAGAGCTGAAATCAAACATGGAAAAAGATGACACAAAAGGTAATTCATCCTTATTAATAACAATGAAAACACACATAACAAGAAAGATGCAACATATAAAAAGCAAAAATTGATAATATTGGAGGAAAAAAAGACAATTTAACAAGAATAGTTGGAGAAGAATTTAAATAGTAATAGTTGGAGAGGACTTTAAATAATATGTAGAATAACCAGGCATAGGAGGAATACATTCATAAAAATATTTAAACAACTATGTTACCAAATTGATATCATGCAGATCTTTCCACCCAGCAAGAGCAAAGCGAGTTCTTCTCATGGACACATAGAGTAATTTCCAGGGTAGACTATAAAATAGGACATAATATATATCACAATGAGGTAAATAGGGGTTATGTTATTAAAAAATACACTACTTGCCATAATAAAATGAAATTAAAAATCAACCAGAAATTCAAGAAATTCATAAACATTTGTTAAGTATATGTCATACTGTTAAATAATAAAGGTCATAAAATAAATTACAAAAAACTTTAAGTATTTTAAATGAATGTAAGTGAACACAAATAATACCAAAAATTACAAAAAAAATTGGTAAAGCAGAGCCTAGAGGGAATTATACAGATATAGGTCCCTATATTCAAAAGTAAAGAGCTTAGAAATATTTCTCAGTGGTAGAGTGTTTGCCTAGCATGCAAAAGACCCTGGAATCAATCTCAATAACTGAGAATAATCAATCTATCCATGAATGTAGCAATAATCTCAAATTATTACCTAAACTTCAACTTTAAGAAACTGGAGGGCCGGTGAGATGGCTTAGCAGTGCACGCGCCTGCCGGGCAAGCGTGAGGGCCCAAGTTCGACTCCCGGATCCCACACATGAAAAAAGGGCCAGTGATATCAGTGGCACGGGCGCCTGCTGGAGCGTGAGGTCTTGAGGTTGACCCCCGGTACCCACAAAAAGAAAAAAAAAAAAAAAAGAAACTGGAAAAATAACTGCACGTTAGTCTTAACAAGAAGAAAGAAAACATCAAATATTATACCGAAATTTAATGAAATCACGAATAGAAATGAATAGGAAAAAATGAAACCTTAAAAGTGTTTTTTTAATTAACAAAACTGACAAAATTTTAACTGGACTTATAAAAGAACTGGAGCAGAGCATCATATTGCTAAAATCGAGATTGAAAAGGAAGATATCACTCATAAGCTAACTGAAAGATACAGGTTGACAAAGGAATACAATCAACAATCATTTGTCAATATGCTATATAACATAGTTGAAATGAGCAAATCCTGTGAAGATATGTAAAATCACTCAAGAAGAAATAGAAAATCTGAGTATGTACATAAAATGTAAAATGCATAGCTAGTAATGAAATCCCCAGACACAAATAAAATACACAGACCCGAGTGAGTATTCAGCTGAATTCTACCAAATATTTAAAGAATGAATACAACATCACAACACATTCTTTCAAAAAGTAGAAGAGGAGTGAAAATATGATCCAAAAAAAACCCAGTATCAAAAAAATAGAAAACGAGGGATCAATATTTCTTTGAAATACAGATGCAACATTCCATAACAACCTACAAATAAGCAGAAACTAATAACCATATAAAACTACAAGAAATATATAAAATGTATTAGACACCATGCCCAAGTGTAATATATACCAGGGATGCAAAATTCTTGAATCATGTTAAAACCACCAATGAATGTATATGCCATATTAATAGTATAAGTGACAAAAGTTAAATGAACATTTCAATAAGTGCAGAAAATGCATTTGCTCATGGATAGGAAAAACCAATACACTGAAAATGGCTATACTCCCAAAACTGTTATACAGATTTAATGCAATCCCAATCAAAATACCATTAGCATAACTCACAGAACCAGAGAAAATATTCCTAAAATTCATTTGGAACCAAAAGAGACCTAGAATAGCAAAAGCAAGTCTAAGCAACAATTGCAAGGCAGGAGGCATCACAATCCCTAACTTGAAATTATACTACAAAGCTACTGTGATAAAATCAGTATGGTACTGGCAAAAAAACAGACCCGAGGATCAGTGGGACAGATTAGAAGATGCAGACACAACTCCAAACAGACTCACCTTATCTTTGACAAAGGGGCTAAACATGTTCATTGGAAGAAAGATAGCCTGTTTAATAAATGGTGCTGGAAAAACTGGCTCTCCACGTGCCAAAGACTAAAACTAGACCAATGTTTATTACCATGCACTAGACTAAAGTCAAAATGGACCAAAGACTTAAATAATAAAACAGAAACACTAAATCTATTGGAAGAGAAAGTAGGCAGAAATCTTGAAAACATAGGTGTAGAGAGTGTTCAGGAACAAAATCCAAACTTCGAGGGAAATACTTCAAAGAATCAACAACTGGGATCTCATTAAAAAAGCTTTTGCATATCAAAAGAAATCACCAACAGAGTGAAAAGACAACCCACCCAGTTGGAAAAAAGTATAGCCAGTTGTCCCTCAGATAAAGGACTTATATCTAGAACACATAAAGAATTGAAAAAAATCAGACCCCCCAAATTCAAAGACCCAATCTAAAAATGGGCATCTGAGATGAATATGCACTCCTCAGATGCAGAAATGCAAATGGCAAATAAATATATGAAAAACTGTTCAACATCTTTGGTCATCTGAAAAATTCAAATTAAAACAACACTGAGATTCCATCTCACTCTAGAAAGAATAGTTATCATCAAGAAATCAACCAATAACAAATGTTGGTGGGGCTGTGGGGAAAAAGGAACGCTTCTCCACTGTTGGTGGGAGTGTAGACTGGTGCAACCACTGTGGAAATCAATATGGACATTTCTCAAAAAGTTAGGATTAGAGGTCCCATTTGATCCAGAAATTCCCCTTCTGGGTATCTTCCCAGAAGAATTAAAAACATCATACCATAGCGATATATGTGCACTCATGTTTATAACAGCACCATTTGTAATAACCAAATCTTGGAAACAACCCAAGTGCCCATCAACTGGGGAATGGATAAAAAAGATATGATAGTTTTATACAATGGAGTACTACTCAGCCATAAAGAAGAATAAACTTGAGATTTTATAGGTAAATGGATGCAACTTGAGACAATACTCATAAGTGAAATACATCAGACTCATATGTGTAAATATCATATTGTCTTCGATATGATGTGAGAAACTGAAAGAGTAAATAAGGTCTAAAATGTACAATAGATATTGTGAAATGGGAAGAAATTGTTCACAAGGGAAGAGGAACTAGGATGGGGGAAAGTGGAAAGGAAGGAAGGGAAAAGGGAAAAACAATGCAAGTCAGTTACACTAATAGTGTCTCATAGTTCATTAGAAAGGAAGGTTTATGTTAATATAAATGGGAGAAATTTTTATGTGCATATCTTCTACTCTGAGTAACTACTTTAAAAATAACAATATACAATCTATTAACTATTGTTATTCTCTTATTATTTTGTTATGAAATTTTCTTTTACCTTTTTTTCCATAAAATGAAAAAAAAAAGATAATGCATTTGACAAATCAATGCTCTATCAACACAAATACATTGCACAATTTCAGAACACAGGATTTTCTCAACCTGACAAAAACATCTATAAAAATCCCACATGCAGTATTTTACTGATGGACAAGATGCTGAATGCTTCTCCCCAAGATAACCAACAAACCAGGGTTCCTGATCTTGTCTCTCCTATTCAACAATTTTACCAGAAATTTTAGTCAGGGCGATTAGATAGGAGGACAAAAAAAAAAAAAAAAAAAAAAAAAAAAAAAAACCACAGGCAGACCGGAAAGAAAGAAGGAAAACTGTGTCTATTTTCAGGTACAAACATCTTGAACATAGGCTAATTTATTAATCTATTAAAAATAAAACTACTAGAACAAATATACAAGTAAATATGCAAGTAGAATACACAAACATCAATTGTATTGTTAAATACTATGCAGAGACATTATTTAGCATATTTAGAAATTTAGCATATAAGCCCATCTATAAAAGTGTCAAAAAGAACTATTGGATAAGTTTTAAAAAGTGAATAATATACTCCTTTATTATTAAACATTATAAAAATTGCTAAAACAAAGTTTTATATAGATGGAAACATAAGACATGCTTATGAACTGTGACACTCAGTAGTGTTAAAGTCAGAATAATTTTGACTTGTAAAAAATAATGAGATAATAATATGGAAATGGAAAGTACCAAAAGAGCTAAAACACACAAGGTAAACAAGGGTAATACTGGAGGAATAATATACCTTGCTTTCAAAAAGGTCCTACAGGGGCCGGTGAGATGGCTCAGTGGCATAAGCGTCTGCCTGGCAAGCGCGATGGCTGGAGTTCGATTCCCGGAACCCATATATGAAAAAAGGGCCGCTGATATCACTCAGTGGCACGGGTGCCTTCTGGCACACGAGGTCCTGAGGTCAACCCCCGGTATCCACACACACAAAAAAAAGGTCCTACAAAGTTTCAATAATCATGACTTTGTGGTACAATCATATGAATAGATATAAATGGCCATAGAATAAAAATGAGAATTCTAAGGTAAACCCATTCGTTGACGATTAATTGATTTTCTACAAGGTGTCAAAATAATTCAATAGAGAAAAACTAGTGTTTTCATGAAAAGGAATTCATAGATATCCATGTGCAAATAAGTGAAGCAAAATCTTTATTTCCATCATACACAATAATTTACTCAAAATGGATCATAGGCAAGAATAGAAGAGCAAAATATATAATAATACTAGAAGAAAATATAGGAGTGAACTTGGTTAGGCAAAGATTTCTTAAAACATCAAAAAAGAGAATATTAAGAGAAAATTAAGATGAACATCAACATTTTAAAAACCAGAAGAAATTTTTGAGATAAATGATATTATAAAGATATGAGAAGTCAACACAGAGAAAGAGAAAACTATTTGCAAAACATTTCTCATAAGGAATCTCCAGTCACAGTTTGCAAAGAATTGTTATAATTCATTAAGAAGAATATAAATAATCCAAATAAAATGAGCAGAAGACCTACGTAGAGATTTCATCAAGGAAAGTATTCAAACTTCAAATAAGCACACAGAATGCTGTCTTAAATTACAGCCATGAAGCTAATTGAATCAAAGACAAAATGAGATCCTGTAAGCCTTCGAAACTGTCAGTCATATTAGGAAAAAAATAAAGAAACAGAATGTCCCATAAAAAGAGATAACAGCACTGATTGGAAACAATGTGGAAATATTGTAGCACGTATTTTGATGATAAAATAGTGATGTCACTTTAAAAAGGAATTTGACAACTTCTTAAATTGTTAAACATAGTGTTACCATATGATCCAGCAGTGTCATCCAAAAGAAATGAAAACACATTCACACAAAATCTAATATAGGAATGTTCACAAAAGCCAGAAACAGAAACAACCATCAACTTATCACTCATCTTATGAGTGAATAAACAAAATGTGATCCATTATACAATGGAACATTATTCAACAATAGAAAGGTTTTATTTATGCTATAATTCAGGTGAACCTTAAAAACATGCCAAATGAAAGAAGTTCGTTACAAAAATAATGAAAAATAATGTATTGTACAAGTCTACATGCCTGAAAAAACCAGGATAAACTAATCTATAGAGAAAGAAAGTGGGTTGTGTTTTCCTGGGGCTTTATATGGAATAACTGCTAAGAGCATTTTTGGGGGCGGTTAATCAAAAGTCTTAAAACTTTATTATGGTGATCACTTTGCAGCTTTGTCAAAATACTAAGAAACATTTGATTGCATGCTATAAATGCCTGAATTGTATGTGAATTACATCTCAATCAAGTTGTTAAAAGGGTGATATAACTTTAAAGTATCATTTTGGTGTTGTTGATAGAAACTTTATTACAAAAAATGAAAATTAAAACAGCTGTTTTAATTCATTTGGGCAGCTATAATGAAATACCATAAACTAAGTAACTTAAAAAAAAAAAAAACAGAAACAAAAGTTGTTTAGAGTTCTGGAAAGTCGAAGATCAAGGTGCCAACGGATTCAGTGAAGATCCATTCCCGGGTTCACTGCTGGCTCTTTCTTGTGTCCTCACATAGGAGAAGGGAAAGGTAGCTCTGAGAGCCATTTGTTAAGGAAGTTACTCTCACTCAAAAGGGACATGCCCTCCTTCATGGCCTAACCAACTCGCGAAATCTCTCCTAATACTAGCACACGTCTATGCATCAATATGAATTTTGCGAGTATAAACATCAAATTACAACAACAGCTAGCTTGGATTATCTATGACTCTTGCTTCATTAAGAAACACTTTACAAATTTATCCTTCATTTAAATACAGTTTCTTATGAGAAAACCTATGAGAGAGTTCAGATTAAAGTATTTCTGAGAATAAATTTATCATATTATTTTGGCCAATATTCCTAATGGACATAAATAGAAATGTTGGATAAAATAGTAAAACTCCCTCTCAAAAGCATTGCATAGGTGATAAGATGGTAAGAAATGTAAAAAAAAAAAATAAAAATAAAAAGTAGAACACAAAAAGAAAATTAGAGTATGAAAGTTCCTTTGCCCTGAGTGCAATTTCAGTATCTCAGAAACTGGGACATGCCTCTCCATAGCAAGATGGTGCAGACAGAAATCACAGCTCTGTGCCATTGCAATTGAAAGTCTCACAGATCCAATTGATAACCTCTGAACCATCTGGGTAAGAGGAAACAACCTTTGTCACTGACCCAAGAGTACTACAAGGAAAATTTGCTTACCAGAGAAGAAAATTTAAATGACGAATTGCCACTGTAGATCCTACATTACCAGTACCACCAGCTTCCTCACAGAAAGCAATTAGTCTTTGGAGATAGCTACCTTCACTTTGGCCTCATGAACTCTACAGATTGTTTTCAAAAAGACTGGAGCAGCTCAAATTAAAAACAGTCAGGGAAAGGCCAAGTACTACATGGAAGCCTCTTTTGTCAGAAATCGGACAAGAATATATATGTATGAACTCTTTCAAGAGAGAAATGAGGGAGAGGGAGGAAGGGCAGGAGGAAGGAGAGAGTGAAAGAGGCAGAGAGACAGAGACAGAGAGGCAGAGAGACAGAGAGAAAGAGACAGAGCCACAAAGAGCCTTGTCTTGCATGATCTATACACATATTCTGTGTGCTGAGAGGGCTTAGAAGCAATGGTAGTGTTGTGATGAAAAAGGCAGGTCCAAGAATTTTGTTTCTATATCACGTACCAGGATATCTTGGAGAAATGGCCAATTTGAGGTCATGAAAGGAATACAAAAGGAAATATATGTTTTGAACATTACATGTGACTGCTAGGAAGAAAGCACCTGAAGAATGATGAGAAATGTCTGAAACGAGTAGAACCCGGCTTGAAGGGTCTCCCACTGCCCAAATGCTAGACACATGTAGCATCAAACAAACAATGATATTTGATATAGATCTCTATCTAAAATTGAAATCTATGAATATAGATTACAAATATGTAATTAAGCAAAATATTGTAGATTAAAATAGTATACTTTAACATACCATCATGCAAATTACTACATAAAGGATATTGAAACTGAGAAAAATCACCATTTTATGCCCATTGCAGTAATAGTTGAATCAAGCAAGAATAACTAATAGATACTAATGTATGTGACAGTTTAATGAAAAACATAATTTTATATGGTTTCAAAATATCTTCCTACAAAATACTCATGACTAACAAAGGGAACTATATGCATTTTACAATGTAGACATTTCAAAAGCAACCGTGATGAGTTGATATAATTGCTACTGGGAAAAAATGGCCTCATGTATCTCCAAATACAATTTATAGAGAAAGACCCTAACTTCCATGATATTCTTGGCTATTATTTAAGATCAGGTCAAAATAATTTATATTTCAAAGGAAATGATTTAAAATTAACAGGTGAGGGGCTGGGGATCTGGCTCAGCAACACAGTGACTGCTTGGCAAGTGCAAGGTCCTGAGTTCGAATCCCAGTACCAAAAATAATGAACTAACTAAATAAATAAATAAATAAAATTAACAGTGATAAACTAGAAAGAAATACTAACTAAAACTAACAAGGCATTAGTATATTTAAAACTGCATGCAAATTACGGTAGTCACTACCACATATAGCTATGTAAATTTGAATTTAGTCTAAGTTTTATATTTTAAACCAATAATAGATTAAATTGAATATTCATTTCTGAGGTCACACCTGCTGCATTTCAAGTAAAAACTATCTGTGACTAGTGGTGTCAGAATGGGATAATGCACATATAGGACATTTTCAGCATATTTTTGAAAAGTGTCAATTGGGAAGCACTGTTCTGGAGTTCTAAACACGCAAAATATTCCAGTAATAGAAAATCATTTAGCAAACAAATAGAAAAGAAATGCAAGTAGATAATAATACATGAACTGCAACAAAAGGGGAAGCCTCAGTGACTAATGTGCAATACAATGCAAAGAAACATAAGAATAATACAACGCAGGAAGGACATTTTAAGAAAATTTAGTGATGTTGGTGTGGTGACAAACATGGGAAGATGAAACTCTCAGATACTGTTGAGGTGTTCATAAACTAGGATAGTGTCGTGGTTTGGATCTTAATGTCTTTAAAGGCCCATATGCCAAATGCTTGGTTCCAACCACTGCCTGAATGGGAGCTCTTGAACATGCAAAAGGTGGGGCCTGGAGGGCAAATTAGGTCATGGGAGCTGAACTTTTGAAGGAGATATGGGAGTTCTAGCCCTTTTCTTTCTCTCATCATTGCTTCCTGGTTGCCATGAAATAAGCAGCTTCCTCCGCCTTGTTCACCCTACTGTGATGTTTTGCTTCACTACAGGCCCCAAAACAACAGAGCCAGCTAACCATGGACTTAAACCTCTGAATCTGTGAGCCAAAATAAATAAACCATTCTTCCTTTTTAAGTTGATTTTCTCGGGTGTTTTGCTATAGTAATGCAAAGCTATCATGGACAATTACACCGGAAATGAGTTCTTCATAAGTATTTAGGTAAATTAAGCATGCATATTCTTGTAACACAGGAATTCCACTGCCAAAATTATTTTAGGTAAGTTCTTTTTTTTTTTTTTTTTTTTGTGGGTACCGGGGGGTCAACCTCAGGATCTCGCACGCCAGCAGGCGCCTGTGCCGCTGAGCGATATCACCGGCCCCTTTTTTGTATGTGGGTTCCGGGAGTCAAACTCAGGCCCTCGCGCTTGCCGGGCAGGCGCTTAAGCCCCTGAGCCATCTCACCGGCCCTTTAGATAAGGTCTTAAATACAGACTAAAATGTTTGGATTGTTTCTGGCACCATGAAAGAGGTGGCAGTATAAATGTCTGTATCCCTGGAAGAATAGATAAATAAAATAAAAATGAGGTCCATTGACAATATGTAGCAAGAGGAGCATCAAGTATATAGATAGAAATGTGGAGAATGTATAAAACAGAATAAGTACACTTTAAATTTAAAATACACTTTAAATATATTTAAAATTTAAAAACATGCATGAAAGCTGTACACTGTGAAGCATACCTGTATACTTAAGAACATTTATTGAGCAAATTATAATAGATGTTATTTTGAGGGTGAAAAATGGTAGTAAAGATCAAACATGAAATATATGGAACAAAACAAGAGTGAGATCTTGCATATATGAATAATAATGTGCTATGACTGTAGAGTGTGATTAACTCTTCTACTGGCATTTAAATTTCAAAATAAAAGGGGAAAATTACTGAATGCAACATGTAGGAGAGCAGAGGTTTATGATTAGTGAGTCTACGTTTTGCTCCACATTAACTTATTTTATTGTGAATAACTTTTGTGGCACATTAAAAACAATGAAAAGTGTTTTGCTGACAGTAATACACCTTAACAATATACCTTTAAAATGTAACCTGCTATAATAACTTTTGGAAATAATTTAGCATTTCTTCAGTCTACATTTTAATTATAGTCTCCCCTTTTGTACTGTTGACTTAAAATAAGACTTGAATCCTAAGAAGCCATATAAGTACACATTTTCTTTTTTTCTTTTTTTTTTTTTTTTGGTGGGTACCGGGGGGTCGACCTCAGGACCTCGCGCGCCAGCAGGTGCCCGTGCCGCTGAGCGATATCACCGGCCCCTTTTTCGTATGTGGGTTCCGGGAGTCGAACTCGGGCCCTCACGCTTGCCGGGCAGGTGCTTAAGCCGCTGAGCCATCTCACCGGCCCAAGTACACATTTTCTAAGCACAAAGCTAAGTCCTGTTGTGTCCATGATTGCCAGAACAGTGGCTCTCTTGATATCCAGGACACCCACTAACCAAGCCGTCTCACTAGGACAGGCCTTCAGTAGTTTCTTATGGACTGAAGGAATGGATGCTTGATTATTATGTGGATAAAAGGGAGGATAGATTGTATATTAATTGGGAAATTCTGGTATACTTTGATGAATTTACAGACCATTGAAATGAGAGGCTGCATGAAAGTTCTACAGAGCATAAATCCTTGATTGGTGGTATAACCTTGAAACTGCCTAATTCTTGTGTGTGGTAATCTTGAAAAACAGGTTTCTCTGATTCCCTTTTAAAAACTTCAAAAAGGTTCTGACTTCCATAACAAGAAATTCAGTGGTCCATTTGTGTTCATGACATTATGCAGGAATTTGAAACTGATGAAATATTGTCAATGGGAAGTAAAGCTGTTTCCCAAACTGTACTTTTTCATTCCCTCAATGGCTTTTCGCTGTGATAATGCTCGTTGTGTTTTCGGCCAGGTTCACGTACAAGAGAATTTGCTTTCTGCAAAGGGGAGTTGTTAAATTAAGCAGAGACTCTTTAGAGCAGTGTGTTTCAAATCTAAACCTGCCAGGAGTCGCCTACTAATGGTTCTGATTCATTTGGCAAGGGCTGAGACCTGAGATTCTAAATTTCTAAAACATTTCCAAGCAACAGTGACACTACTGAAATGGAAATTCATTGGAAAACTGAAGTCACTCGGAAATCTAGTATAACAAATATTTTTGAATAATTTTTGAAAACATTTGATTTTAGTAGAAAACACCATTATCTTTTGTTTTTTTGTTTTTTTGTTTGTTTGTTTGTTTTTGGCTTGAAACCTCTAGGTAGCAAAGCAATATTCAGTTTCATTCAGAGAAAGGGTGACTGACTAAATCATGAGCAGGTGATTTTTATTCTAAGAAGAAATACACATGCATGCAGTTCAAGGAAAAATGAAAAAAATAATATTGCTTCTCAAAATCCAAAATAGAGAATAGGTTACTAACACTAGCCCTAATAATTAAGTTGAATAAAATGTTCTAAACTACATGCATGCACGTCTAATCAGGCGTATGTGTATCTTTATGCCATACCTTTAAAAGACAATTTTGCATTCTACCTAGATTTTTTTTTAAATCAAATATGCTTTTTTATTCTGAATGTAGCTTTCAAAAATTTATGAAATATATCAGTGTTTTCGGTCAGTATATTCTGGAGATAACAAAATGCGCTTTCTTGTGGTGCTTCTTCTAGCAGGATGACTGTATTTTTGCTTTTTTCTTTCCTAGCTTATTCCTATAAAAGAAAGCTACGGCTAATAATAATTTATATTTTATTATGTTATGTAAGTTTTTCAGGAGTGTGTGGTCAAAATTATAGCCATTTTGTCCACCCAAGCTGGATTCCATCATCTAGTAAAATGGTTTACTCTCATAGAAATCTTTTGAGTGTTTCAGGGAACCAATTTTGCTCTTCAGAAGAGGATGCAAGGTAAAGCACTATGAAATATTGATATTAAAGTCAGGTGACAACGACATACTCTCAACTGTGCTCTCAACTGTGTACTATTTTCCTTTAAATTCAGTTCAACACTCATGAAATGCCATGTGGATGCACTGTTTGACCACTTACCAAAATGCAGACTCCTATCTTAACATTCAACCACTTTCACGCTGCATATGATTTCCTTACTTTAATAGACTCACAAAGAAAGAAATCTGTCCCAAAGGAAAAAATGTTGACGTAAACATAAATGTAAATATTTCCATTCTAATCTTAGTAACAATTAGAGCTGAACCAACAGTACATCAAAGAAATCCCTAAACTTTACCACTTAATAAAGTCTCTCTGTTATTACACCTAAGATTGTGGGATAACCAAGGAGATTACATATTATATCTCCAGGTAAACAGCTGGTTCAAACTACAGTGAGACTTGCTTCAACCTGGACTTCGCACAGTAAACATCAGGTAGATTTCTAAACACCTACTAAATAGGCAAACTGAACTGCTATATTGATCAGTAGATGGAATATGAAAATAAATACACGTTTCCTTTCTATAGTTATACTTTATATTATTAATATTTATAAAATATGAAATTGTTATCAAGTGAGTTAAACAGGATGATTCTTTTTCTGTGTCAGAAGTTTAAGAGAAAAAAATTACAATCAATTGCCAGAGAGTAAAAAAAATTTATACATTGCCTTACAAAACTAGTTATTTCTGAAAAATAATTTGTCATAGCATCTTCATTTATCAGTTTATTCAAATGATATGATTATAGATTTTCTTTATTTCCTGTGAAATTATATCTCACTGAAATCTTTTTGCAAGCAATCCAAAAATAAGTTTCATCTTTGAAGGGAAAGCATATAGGTTTTTTTTTTTTATGCGGGTACCAGGAGTTGAACTCAGGACCTCACGCTTGCCAGGCAGGCGCTTATGCCACTGAGCTATATCACCAACCCAAAAGTATATACTTTTAGAGGCACCACTCTGATAGTATACTAAAATATTTCTTGATTAAAAAAATATGGCATTTTTAGAATATAACAGGGCCATTCATCCTCTCTTATGTTTAAAACAGCACTTTCCAGGTCAACAGAAAAATTCAAATTATGCCTTCTATGTCTATTAACATGAGATACTATAAAACCTATTTAGTTAAAAATGGTTTTATTTAAAAATATTTTCCCATCATGAAAATACTACACAAAGTATCATATCATTGCTTATGATACCTACTTATGTGCATCATAAGTAATGCACACACATATAATCTAAATATATATATGCTATGTATCATATATTAATGACAAATAATTACATAACACATTTATTTTAAATAATTCTAATATATAATACTTGGTGCATTTAGATTTAATGAACTCAAGTTTCATTCACCCTGTTATTTTTGCATAACTACACTATCACTGTCACTACATTGTCACTGCATCTTGATGTATGGGAAGCAGATATATTGTGATAGATAAGTGTGCAGAATGTATAATGAGTCAAACTTAAGAAAATCAAATTCATTTGTCTAACATTTGCATGATTCTCCTTTAAGTAAAATAATTTTAGTGACCTAAGATTTCATTTCTTCTTTTCCAGGTCTACCACTTGATTCTATGCGAAACATTTTCAAAATAGTAAACACTTTACTATCAATTCTTGAACTCAAATTGTAAGTGATGAGGGCAAGACTTAGTTGTACTCTCAGAACAAAACATAAATCAATTCTAAAAGTACAAAATTAGGGCTAATAGAAGCCACGAAGTAGAGGGGAATGAACGTG
This sequence comes from Erethizon dorsatum, assembly GCA_028451465.1. NCBI lineage: Eukaryota > Metazoa > Chordata > Mammalia > Rodentia > Erethizontidae > Erethizon > Erethizon dorsatum. The sequence continues at coordinate 127,139,789 of CM051826.1, read as the reverse complement.
GAAGAGATGTAATTTTCTCATTTATACCGGAGGAAGTGAAGAGAATCTATAAAAATTTATGAACTGGGAAATAAACATTGAAATACCATATTTAAAATTATAAAGTTAACTAACAGCAAAGTATAAATAACAAAGAATACTTAAATAAAGAGAACAAAACTGAGGAGAGTATATACTCCTTTATTTTTACTAAGGTAAAATTTTGGTAGATTGAAAAATCAAGACCTAATTGTGTACCATATTATTTACAATTGAGACAGTCAAAATAATGAAAAATTGTAAGAGCAGAAAGTTATTCCCTCTGAAAATGACATAAGACACTTAGGATTTACTTGAAGTGTCAACTTCCATTACTTTTGCTATTTCATATTCCTGTTTTGTATCATGTTGTAATTGAAATGCTACCAAACCTCCTTTTATCCTGGCCTAGTTGGTCAAGCATTCCTTTTCCAAAGAACACCTTTAATGGCACCTTTAACATTTTGAGATAAAAGAGCTCTCTTAGAGCTCTGCTTACAATTCATTTGATATGTACATTAATTTATATACTTGAGTTAAGCCTGTCTCTCTGAATGAACTACAGAGTAGAAGAAAGCAGAAAATGTTTTTGTTGTTGATATTTACCAATGTGTCCTATGTGCCCCAGAAGAAAAGAATGTAAATAAATACGAACACGTTCTCATATGGTGGTCTATAAACTTTCCTTTTCTGCAGACACATTCTTCGAACTGATTTAAATAAAGGATACTCTGTTAAGTTCAAGTCAGTTCCAATGAAAATAGATTACTTTTTTCATATTTCATATAAATTCACATCACATGTCTGCTGCAACTTTCACTCTCTACACATTGAAAGTGCTGATCTTTAGATGGTCATTAAAATGCGTAAAGTGCTAGTTAAGTTGAATTTAAAATTAGAACTTCATAAAACTTACTAAATCTTTAATGTGAGAACTACAAAATAATATATAACTATTCTTCATACAAGTACAGAATAGGTACTTCAATGTGCTATTATTGTTATTGCTAAAAATGTCTTTTCTTATGTTTTATAGCAAATTTATTCTCATTTTTAAATGCATCTCTAATGTTATCTTATGTTCTCACTACTATTTCTGCCTAATAACAAACAAACTCAGATTTAGTGGCCTAAACTTGTAGCATTTCATGACGATCCCAGATCCCAAGGTTACAGGTTCAGGAAAAACATGGTGAGGATGGTTTGTCTCTCCTCCATTATATTCTGGAGATAAACTGAAAGTGTCAGGCTGGAAGCAGCTGAGAGCTTCTTCATTCCTCTCGCATGGGATACCACTGAGAGCACCAGCTGGGACAATGACATGAGCCTGGTGACTGGGTTTCAGGACAATCAAGAGGAACCTTTCACTGCCTGTGACCTCTACTTAGAAATACCTGAATTTTGAGAATTAAAGATGTTTGATCAAAGAAGTTCTATAACTATTATGGCTTAAATGTTTTTGCTCCCTCCAAAATTCATGTTGAAACTTTGTCCTCAGCATGACAGTATTACCAGCAAGTGTCTTGAGGAGGAGAAACCCATACTGGGATTAGTGACCTTATGAAAGGACTGGGGGACTAACTCAGCCTTTCTGTGCCTTCCACCATCTGAAGATGCAGTGTTTGCCTTTCTAGAGGTTATAGCACCTGAAGCATCATTTTAGAAGGGAGATTCAGACTTTAACAGACACCAAACCTGCCTGTTCTTTCTGCTTGGACTTTTCAGCCATCACTAACGTGGGAAATAAACTGATTTTTCTAAATTACGCAGTCTGTAGTATTTTGTTACAGCAGTATGGATGGGAAAAACTCCAACAATCTCTATTGTTTTGTTTTTGTGAAACACAAGTAAACTTCTGATATGTACTGAAGAACACACAGACAAAAATGCATTTTTTTTTAATCAAATTGAATTATCCTAAATAACTTTATGGATAATGCAGATATTGGATATCTGAAATGAAACAGGTTCCTGGCGTTGGGGTGACTTATATCTATCATTACATACACTAATACATCTAGTTGCTTACTAAATATTCAGATGTGTGTTCCACAAAATTATCAAATAAAAAAAATTCTGCAAACCATAATTCATCACATGCCCTTACTCAAGGATGTATGTCATTTTCTAAATTACCTTTTCAATGACTATCAATAAAGTCAACCCAAGAGTTTAAGTAAGAAACAGGAGGTATTCCTAGACATTGCTCTTTCACTCACCTCTTAAATCCAATCTCATGTTTCCAGCCTAATTAATATCTCTCCATTCTAATTCTACCTTCTATCCTCACAGCCATGACCACTTCTCCACTCTCACTGGTCTTCTAACTTTCCTTCTTTTCCTCTAAATATAATATGTACAATGTTGACATTGCCCCTTTTTAATTGAAAATGATAGCTATTCACTGCTCTGCTAAATGTTTTTAATTAATTTAAATTTTTTAAGTTTTAAGGTAAATGTCAAGATCCTGAATTAAGCATGAACATTATTTATGGTTCGCTCTTTCTTCTCTCAGTGTCTCCACTAACAATTTCTTTTCTGACAATACAACAATGCATATACCATAGCTATGCAAGTCATTTCAAGTATTTATGCCATCCTTCTTCCAAGTAGAGTAGTAAGGGAGAAGTTAAAAAATAAAAACTATAAAAACACAAAAATATGGCTGAGGATGTAGCTCAGTACAAAGGCTCAGGGTTCAATCCCCAGCACTGCAAAAGAAAAACAAAACAAAGAAAGAGAAAGAGAATGGGGAACCAACACTTGGGTGGTGATGGAAGATAAAGAGAAACAATGGGAAGCTCTAAGGAGCTCTTGATTCATTGGTTACTGAGACATGCTTGGTCACGTTTATAGTTGACATTAATAAGTTCAAATTGTAAAGAAATCAGAAGATTGTAAAAATGAACACTGGTCATTAAATAATTCTCAAAATAAATATGCTATAAAGAATTAACCCCTGAATTTGATTTGAGATGAAATAACTTTCACTATCTTACAAGTAACTAAAAAGAAACAGAACCCACTTCTTTTAAAACTTGAAATGCTCTAGAGGAGAGAGGGCTAAATGATAGTTGGCTGCCCTTCTGGGGCAAGACTATAGCCCACATATAAATATTAGATCAGTGTGTGAGTCCGATTCCCATTGTAAAGGGATTTGGTGTTAAAAGAAATGCCAGCTCCTGGTTGAATTAGGTATCATTGTTGCCTACTGGCTTGCTGAATCCATCTGGGAGCAATTGCCTTGTTCTTGGCTAAGCTAATAAACTTGTGGTCTACAGTTGTGCACCGTTATGGAATCTCTTGAGCCTTTGATTGCCTGAAGGGACCTCGAGTCAACAGTGAAAAAAAAGACATGGTGAAAAATGTTATGTTCCTAGCTCTGTGTTCACAATGCATTTATCAAATGACAGCTTATGCGCTGTACCTGTATATTTTAAAATGACATTTTAAAGATTTAAGGCATTTGGTGTTTATGTGTATCAAAACAAGGAAAATTGACAAGAGGCCACAAAGTAACATGCCGCAGTGACACTAATATAAATCAAAACAAAAAGTTTGTAGCCTTTTTGTTTGTACACCCAGATCTCATTTCCTCAGCTTGGTAAAGTCACTGTAACAATGCATTCATCGTAGGAGGTTAGCTATCTTTATTGTATGGTATGATTAATTTAAAGCTTAGTGTATTCTACAAATCGGTAAACACTAGTTGTATTCTACAATTGGTAAATCAAAGAACTAACATTCATGCTAAAATACTTATATGTTTCACATTATTCAGATTGCATTTTTTCCCTACAACATAATTCTAATTTATAAAATGTAGGTGTTGCAAGTAACCCCCAAGAAGAGTTCTGAGTTGAGAACTCAGGGGATGAGACTTTGAAAAGATCAGGGCCTTGATAAACCAGATTTCACAGTGTACATAAAGTTCTACCTAAGTGAAGGGCATGCTCTAAACCATATTTATTAACCCAAAAGATATGTGACAGCAACTACCCAGGTGAAAGGATCTCATTTACATATGTCAAATTAAGTCCCTATGTTCCAAAAAGATGCCAGAAATTTAAGTGGGCTTTAAATAGGTCAAAAAAATCTACTCAAGTTTAGAAAGGCCTCTCAGCTACCAGACAAGTGATTATATCCCAGGCAGCCCTTGAAAGCCAGAAACTGCCATGCTGTGCTGAATAAATTCTCCTCAATGACCTTTCCATGACAACTTTCTCATTTCCTATAATGTGGAGACAATTAGGTGTTAAATTACGTGTTTGTGGAGCAAAGCAGCAACCTTTGAAGCAGAGGTTTCACTGAAGAACGCACTGGGTGAATGTGTAAAAATAGCTCCAAACAAGTAATACAGTTGTACAACGTCCAGCGCTTTAATTTAACAAATGAGAAAACTGATGTCTAAATAACTTCACTGACTTGATGAGTGTAACACAGCTATTTTGAGTCAGAATAGCACTGAAGCTCACAATTAAATTCTCAGGCTATTGATCTTTCTATCAGAATGATAGTTTTATACTTTAAAATGATTCAAATTAGCCATTTATCATTCCAGTCCACTACTTGCTTAACAGTAATTTCCTCATATATATAATACTATTAATTGCAAACATGGAAATTAGACTGTATGGGAGTGTCTAGCTTTCAAGAGACTGGAAAAACAAGTTTTGTACCCTTAAAAGGAGGCCACATATACACTATTCGGTACTATTTTAAGTGCTGGGAACAGAGCAATGGGCAAACTAAAATCTGACTCTCTTATTGAGTTTAACCAGTAATTACAGTGTTGCCAAAAATGCTTTCTTTGTAGTACATAGAAAATGTTTGAAGCACATGGAGGTAAGGAATCTAATGCCTACCTTGAATGCATATGAGAAAGGACAAGGTCAGAAGGAGGAAGTTACGCTGATGGAAACAACAGTAGAGGCTAAACCAAGAAAATAACCTAAAGAAAAAGACACCAAGGAATAAAAAAGTATGACTGGGGAACTATAATGAATTTGGGGTGATAATTGCAGGGAATTTGGATTTCTGGGAGCTATATCTGTAGAATCAGGCACGTGTCATAACTTTAAATTTTGCTATGAAAAGGTCTGGCAGATGGTAAATAAAATGCTGAATAATTGACAAAATAAGACTGCACATTTTTATTCACTTAGTAAATATATGCTTCAATCAGATTAGAAAAGATCTCTGAGGCCTCTTTAATTCTGCCTCTGGCATTTTTCACTCCCTTATTTTTGAAACTCTCAAGGCAAAATCTTCCAAAAGGCAGCCAGATTCTCCAAGAATATTTGTCAGAATTTTCCTCTCCCCTAAAATGCTCTATTTTCTATTAATTTAAACCCTGCCAAAACTTCAAGCCCCAGAGCAAATACTAATTCTCTTCAAAATTTCTGATCTTGCCACTTAGTTTTGTTACACTTTTTAAAATTATATTTGCTAATTTATGAAAAAAAACAAATATATTACTTCCTCAAATAGATGAGAAGCACTTGAGCATTAGAGACCAATCTTACACACCATTTTATTCTCACAATGTCTACCATAGTACCCTGCCATCCTTAAAATAAAAATTTTAACTCTTTACAAATAGTGTTCTGTTTAAAATAAACCATTAACTATGGTAAAATTCCCAAATTGTGCGACTTCTGACATTAACCCACTCACAGCTAACCATGAGACACATGGGCATCCCATCCGGTTTCACTGTTAATCATTTCACAATAACCCAAATATGAAAATTATATAGATATTTCCCTTTATATTTGATGTTATGCATCATAAATGAGATGAAGTTGCTTGACTTAAAGACGTGTGCCTCCTTTTACATTTCATTATTTAACTACCTTTTATGAATTTAATAATCCATCCACCAACAAACCTAATGAAATTATGTTATTTCTGTTTTCTGGAGAATGGGAGAAATTATACTTCATCAAAAAATAGCCCCAACATAGGGCAAGACCGTTATGAACAATAATCTTAGGCTTTCTTCAAAATGTTTTAGTTGGTTTTCCTACAAAGAAAAATACTTTTCATAGTACATAATGATTACACTACTTTGGGGAGTTATTATGTGTGCGTAACACATCTTAATTGTTTTTTTCCACCCCCCCCATCTCTTGGTCCCCTTCATATTTGCAAAAGATCTATCTCCCTACTTCCTATTATCTTTTATTTTGCTGTTTATGTTTTTGGTTTCTTATATAAGAGAAACCATGCAATATGTAAGCTGTGTGTTTGATTTATTTTGCTTAAGATGGTGGACTCAAGGTGCATTCATTTTCTTACAAATGGCTCAAGTTTATCCTTTTTGGCAGAGTAGTACTCCACTGCATATAAATACCATATTTTCCTTAATCTTCATCTGTTAATGGACATATAGGTCCCTTCCAAGATTTAGCTATTATGAGTTGTGCTGCTATAAACATGGGCATGCATATATTATGGAAATATGATATCTTTAACTCTTCCAAGAAAATACCTAGAAGGGGAATAGCTGGGTCAAATGACATTTCTAGTTTTAGATTTTGAGGAATCTCCACATTGACTGTCATAATGGTTGTACTAATTTACAGTCCCACCAACCATGTAGAGGGTTATTTTTTTCATGAAGAATGTGATCATTATGCACTGTAAGCATGTACTAATAACAAACAAAAATTGAACAAAAAATGGCAAAGGCTACCGGCATCCTCCAGGTAGATCCACGGCCTTGCCTCTGTGTTGGATGATACCACAAGGAACTCTGTCCCTTTATTCCCAGGATCTGAAGACTTTGCTGGCTGCTGTCTACAAATATTAGCTATTTTCAGGAAAACCATAAAGCTTGTGGACTCAAGTAACTGCTATTCAAAGCTTCATGAAAGTGAATACAGAACAGGCTTCTTAAGCATTCCCTTACAGAGAGCGCTTATCTTTATAGTTTGTCACTAGCACTGTTATGGTTCAGGGTTCTTAATTTGCATTTTACTTATATATTTGCATAGGCCACTGATGACTCAAAAGTAAATGGAAGGAGTGATATGATGGTTCAAGTTTGAGGGATTCCCCGGTGATGGGCAACAGTGTTCTTATCTCTTCTAAAATAATAACGACATTTTGTGATGGTAGTGCTCTGCTGAATTGTGGACTCAAGTAACTGCTATTCAAGTTACTTGAGTCTCAGCTTGGAAGCAAATTCCGAATTGCTTCTTTGATTGTTCTATTGTAAGTTTGGGATTATTAAAATATGAATTAAATGCAGGTTGGAATTCTGGATAGCCTCATTCATACTAAATTTCTATACTTAATTTCTTTTTTATTTTGTTTTTATTTTTTGTAGGTACCGGGGGTCAACCACAGGATCTCACAGTCCAGCAGGCACCAGTGCCGCTGAGCGATATCACCAGCCCTTTTTTGGTATGTGGGTTCCGGGAGTCGAACTCAGGACCTCACGCTTGCCAGGCAGGCGCTTATGCCGCTGAGCCTTCTCACCGGCCCTCTGTACTCTAATTTCTAATCCAATCTTGATACAAGTATTCACTTCTTATGTACTTAATTGTAAAAAAGAAAAATAAAAAGAAAAGTGGTTTGTATATTAACTATTTAGAAAATCATGGTAATTATACTCTGAGTATCATATATTAATCAGTTTGGAGTAAAACTGACAATAAATGATTATAATTTTTCTGATTCGGTTTACTAATAAATTTAATTAAACAGCAGATTTTATCTGCGAATTTGGAAACTATATTACCATACAAGAGTGAGTCGCCGCAAAAGACAGTTGTGTGTGCCATCTGCGTGCTGTCCACCTGGGCTTAGGTGTCATTTCCTTACAAAAGACTTTGACGGTACAGCCCGACAGGCCTGGCTCACTCCTGGCTTTTAACTGTGCACATAATGTGTCACTTCCATACTGTGCTATCCCCAAAGTGGGACACCTGACAAAGGTACAAGCAGGTTTTTTACCGCACATTTGTGACACCTCAGTGCCTGTCATGGAGAAATTCACGTGCAGGTCCATGATCTTATTATTTTATACTTTGAAACACTGTGTAAAATAAATTTCAGTGGGAAAAATTGTATCATAAAAAAGAAAGTAACATTTGACATTTTTTTGCTGTTATAAAGGACAATATGTTTTTATTTTATTTTTACTTTTTAATTTTCATTGGTAGATGTTTGTAGTATATTATGATTACCTTCAGATCACATTCATTATGGGGAATTACATGTGGGTGACATTTCTCGATTCTTTTTTTAATACCCTCCCCTCGCTTCCTTCCCCCTTCCTTCTCTACAAGTTATACATATAATATCTATATAAGTTATATATAATATATATGGGTACATATATATAATTTTATATGCATGTGCATATATATAATTTTAATATATGTTTTTACTATGTCATCATCACATTCCTCATAGGGACTTGGTGCATGTACACAGACTTCACAATCCTAACATGAGACATTTAATGAAAATTTCCTTTATTGATGAGGATACAGAGATATTTTGTATATAAACACTATTTCTGATTCCTTATTCCAGTGGCAATTCACATAATAGAAAGATTTTCATTGAATTGGGTCAACTTTGTAGGGAAATGATAATGACCATAAATAGTCAGCGATGACCCTCAGGCTGAGTGCTCACTTGTCACAAACAGAGGATATGTTTTGTGCATGCATGCGTGTGCACACACATGTGTGTGTGTGTTGCTGTGTGTGACTTGTAGGCCAGTGTGTGCATGAGCAGAAGAGCTCTCAACACATAATTGATATATTAATAATCTAAAATCCAAATAATTCTTATCATCAGGTGTGATAATCCCCTGTAGCCACAATTGGCCAAGTCAATAAAAATAGTAAATATTTAGGATTTTGTGGCCTGTATGGTGTGTGCTGGAACTCCTCGAATCTGCTCTGAAGAGCACAGTGCATTCAGAAGCAGGCTACACACACGTGAGCACAGCTGCATCTCAATGAAACTTCAGTTGTTAGAGTAATTGGCACACTGCATTTGGCCTCTGAACTTGGACAAAAATGAATATATGTTTTGCTTAACAAATGATTCACTCAAACATTTATCAAGAATTAAGGGGCCGGTGAGATGGCTCAGCGGCGTAAGCGCCTGCCTTGCAAGCGTGAAGGCCCGAGTTCGACTCCCGGATCCCACATACGAAAAAGGGGCCGGTGATATCGCTCAGTGGCACGGGCGCCTGTTGGCGCGCGAGGTCCTGAGGTCGTTCCCCCGGTACCCACACAAAAAAAAAAAAAAAAAAAGAATTAAATGTCATAATCATTTTGCTCTTTTAGCTCACTGGGATGCTTATTTGGAAAGTTATCATAAATCAAAATCTTATACTCGCATTTTTATAATGATATTTTTGATATTAAGAGTTTATATCAATAATACTCCTGTCATTATAAAGCAAAATATTTCAGAGTACTTAAAGAGTCAAAGAAATGTCATTTGAACACTGTACACATTATATACACACAATTTCATATACACATATATACACACAAGGATAATTTTATTATAGCACTTTTAACTCATACCTTAAAAAATGAACACCAATATTGACTATATTGCTATAAAATACACCAATATATGTGTTAAATATATGTTTGTCCTACTATAATGTTGAAAAGTATATTAACATGTCAAAAGTACCAAATGACTGCCCTTTGATGCTTTATAAAATACTTCAACTGTGTCTTCTACAATCTAAATTAATATAACTACAATAAGTGAATCTTCTAAACATAAACAAATCATATTTTCAATATTTGTAGCCTTTGTACCTATTAGGCATTTCAGAATATTTTAGTTTTGAGCCTTCATTATTTAACATTATTTCAAATCAGTAAATAATAAGAATATGCTTTATTTTTCCTACTCTCTTTTTCTCTTTCTCCTACTCTTCCATTTGTTGGGCCCTTTTAACTTATTTGTAAATTTTATTTAAAAATTAACCTTTAAGTGTATGCAATTTTGCAAGTAAATAATAAAACATTATAATTTTGTTCTTTTAACCATTTGGGAGGAAAGATTGTTAAAATAATTTATAGCCAAATTAATACTACACATTTTGTCCCTATAAAGTTATGTCATCATGCCACATTTTATATAGAATATCCCTTTTTTTTAATGTTTTTTCCAAACATTGTCTAACGGACACTCTTTCAGTAATAAACTACTTCAATATTTGATTTGAATGTTCAAAGCATTCTTAAGATAGATGTAGGATTAAGTTTGAGTTTATGAAATAGTAGCTAAGACAATATTTTTTAATAGCCCAGAAAGTAAAAGTTTAGGAAATAGCAACATTGTTTTAGGTTTTTGTTTTTGTTTTTCTCAGATAAAAGCCCATACAGTTAATAAACTATAGTAAAGAATATGCTATATGTTAGAAGTGGAAAATAATATTAAATATTACAAATAGGTAATATTTTAAACCTTTCACACTATTATTTTATTGTATTTGTTAAAAATTTTTATTATATTTTCATGTTTATACCTGATTTCTAAAACCAGTTGTTACTAAATAAGGGTGGGTCTACATATGCATTTGACTACTATTCAGGTCTTCAAGTATTAATTATTTAATGCTTTTTTAGCCTTAAAAGTACACTCGTGCAAAAATTAAAAGCAGTATAAAATATAGCCTATTTATACTATTTAAAAAAGTAAACAATTCACATTTTAGCTCTAAAATACAATCTAAAATTTCATATATGCATTATTCTAACTCTGAATACTGAATTTAAGTTTATTTGAAGCTACTAATAGATGGGATTCACATTTATGTCTGACAGTAATACAGTTCTTTAAAGCCTAGCATGGTGGTGCACAGCTGTAACACTAGCACACAGAAAGCTGAGGCAGGAGGATCACCACAAGTTTGAGACCAGCCTGGGCTGCATAGTGAGTTCAAGTCTAGTTTGAACTATATAATGAGACCCTGTCTCAAAAAAAATTAATCGTAGCAATAACAGCAATATAATTCTTTAAAGGTTATTTAGCATCACTTCTGCCCAAAAACTGTGCATGTGTGCACGAATCAATCTAATCTCCTAACCAATAAAGATTAGGCCAACAGTGATGGCCTGTAACCCCACTTCTTGGGAGGCCGAGGCAGGAGAAAGATAAGTTTAAGGCCAAAATGGGCAATTTAACAACAACCTGTTTTGAAATCAAAACTAAAAAGAAACTAGGCTGTAGCTCAGTGCTCCTGGATTCAAATCCCAGTTTTTAAAAAAAGTATTATTTAAAAGAACAATTTTAACTTTTGATGAACAGAAGAACAATATGCTTATATAATTCTAAAATATACTATAAAATAGAAATTAAATCCGTATATGATGCCATAATTTACTTTAATAAAATTAAAGTACAAGAGTGTATATGTCCTTCAATATGTATTCACTTTTTCTATTAATATTTGTATAACAAATAAGTGGATAATATTAAAGTGCACACTAAAATATATGATAGTCTTACACTATTGATAAATATTAACTTTGAATTTGACCCATCCCATAAATTTAAAGAAAATTACCTTTCTGTTACTACTTCTACAATTTAAGTAAAATGCATTTTGTAAGTATGAACAAATTAGATAATTAAAAAATCAGAGCAAAATGTATGCTTCAGCACCAAATCATAATCCCAAATTTATACCTGCATTCTAAATCTAATATTGAACTGAAGTCTATTTCTTGCTCTCTCTCATTGTAATATTGATCTTTGCACAAATATGCAAGGCCAAAAGGAATAGCTAGAAAACTGAACAATTTAATCAGCGCTTTTCCTGGGCTACCCTGTTCTACTGAAACTTAATTATAAACAATATGAGTTAGGCTCCACAATGAAAATCCACCTCAGCTCAAGCACACTATAATACAAGGGCACTGTGGGACTTGTTCTTTTGATTTCAAAAAGTAGAAATATTATGCAATGCCACGTTGGATTTTTTGCACTCTTTATAAAACTATTTGCTAAGCTTTTCTTCGAGTTGAAATTAGTTTTTGTTCCCCCAATTTTGAGGACAGCAAGGAATATAAAGTAAATGAATAAATCTGAATTTATCCACTCTTCAGACAAAATTGTTTTCAATGCATTTTCTTTTTTTTTTTTTTTTTTTTTTTTTTTTTTTGTGGGTACCGGGGGGACGACCTCAGGACCTCGCACGCCAGCAGGCGCCCGTGTCACTGAGCGATATCACCGGCCCCTTTTTCGTATGTGGGATCCGGGAGTCGAACTCGGGCCCTCGCGCTTGCTGGGCAGGCGCTTAAGCCACTGAGCCATCTCACCGGCCCTTCAATGCATTTTCTTATGAAAGGCCTTTGCAAGTGTCTTTCAAACATGCGGCTTCATCCACCCTTGTCTCCCCCTCTTCTTCTTTCACTCAAAATAAAGTGGTGAGCAATTAAACCAGGTTGCTATATTTGGTGCATGCAAACTTCACAAGTTGATAGCATAATTATTTTAATAACTACTTTAAGTGTAACACAGTGACAAGCTGACACCTGAGGTTTGTGTCCTGCAATTTTATTTTCTAGCATGCTATTGTTATGCTACAGGAATAGTATTATGATTAGAGTGAATGTTACCATGTTTTCTCTGCTTCTGATTTAGATCTGATATACACATTTAACGTACTGTTTTATTTTTAATATTCAAGGTGAAGAATGCAGAAAATTGGATGGATACTATCTCAAAAGACAGGCAGCATTTGTTACAAGATTTCTCCTATCATTTTCTTCATCATTGAAAATAAAATATATAAATATATAATTCATTGAAAATAAAATATATAAACAATGTTTCTGAAGACTTTTGAGAACTCAGCAAAATTTTTTATAAATATTACAATGTAACTACAGTTTTATTTAATAAATGTTTCTCCTTTATTTCCCTTTGATAGCCATTAATAACTATAAACAAATTTAATATTTTAACTGAGAAAAAATTGCTATCAGTCTTACCATACTTAGGTGTAATGCAATAAGTTAGATGATGGCACAGTCTTTTGATACTTTTATAAATATAAAAATAAAAACAACACTTTGGCCTCAGTCTAAATAAACAACAGATGGTATATGGCATATGTTAGTATACATTAGTCAATATATTTACTACTATTACATTTATGTCATGACAACTTGTTCTCCCATCTTGCTAGAAACATTAATTGTCATCATTCTTGATTGTTACGATAACTTAGAGGACCTACTAACCCATCACTGTTTGTATTCACATGAGGAATATGATTTAAAACATTGATTCCTTTAAAAATATTGGTGAAATGCTTTTATCCAAATTAAATAAAACACATTGATGTAAAATTGCACGCACTTTGTGACCTAGTTGTATTAAATATCAGTACTTATATTAATGATCTCTTAGTAGGGAATAACTACAACATGAAAAAGCATGAGGCTGTGAATGTAGAAAGGAATGGGACTCCTCTGAGAGCAGCGGGTTTTTCCCAGCACTTCCCTGGAAAATTCATTGCAGTTCTGTTCAGTTGGTCAGGGAGCGCCTGCTAGCTGATTCAGTGCTCTTCCTAAAGCACCTTCTGAAGTCAGTACAGTAGTGATGGATACAAAACCTAATTATTAGTCTGACTACAAATGTCTCATAGAATCAAAGAGGCTGTTTTCTAACTCCTTTTGATGTAAATTTATCTTCTGTATTTGTTTGGTTCAAAGATGATTAAACATGTTCAGTCTTAGTTCAGTGTCTTGATCCTCTGCAGAATTATAGATGACCTATACCAATGCTAGAATCTTTAATTATTAATATAATGAGCATCTCTCGGTTAGAATAATAATTCCTTGTAACAGATTTATTTACTTACTGGATGTTTCAACGAGGACAAACACTTTTTGGCTTGAGAACTCACTAACTCAGTATTTTTTTTTAAATCTTTGTCCTACTTATGAATAAATGTCAAAATCCCAAACTCCTCAAATATTTGAACTTCTCTTCTTAATTTAATTGCTAATGGCTTCTAACCTCTAAGTTGAACTATCTATTCTCAAATAAAGGTTAAAATCTCTTTTGAAAAACTCCATGTGTCTTTTAATTAAAAATTATTTGAATATTTGACCAAAATAACAAAGAGCTTACATTTGTACTCTTGAGAGCATTTCACTTTTTTTTTTAAGTGACATCTTTGAAGAAGGGTCTGAAATATTCAGAAAAATCCCAGAGGGTTTGAATGACCTATTATTCCCAACTAAACTATGGTAGCTGATTTATGTTCAGTAACATTCATTTAACAATTCTATTCCTAGAGTAGTTCTCTAGCTCAAGAACCTGACATTGCCAATTAAGCACACATCAAGATATACAGATTTTTGAAAAGAAAGAGTGCATTGTTGGCCTATTAAAAACCTTAAGATTTCCCAAGAAGGTGATTACACAAAGTTCCACATCTTTCAAATCTAAAGTTTGCTTTAACATTTATCATTAGCAGATTCTTTTAAAAGTAGGAAATAAATTGTTATACAACCTACCTTTTAAGAGAAATCAGAGGAGAACCCTTTTAATGAAATTTAGCAAGCAGGGAAATTAGTCGCTTTCTTTTTCATTTTTAGCATATCGGTATAAATGTTGTGACTAAGTGTAAGGTAAGTGGCCTCTAAGCATTGTCTCTGTACCACCATTTTCAGTTTCACTGGGGAACATATTAGGGATGAAACCTTAGGGGATAGTCCACACCCGCCAAATCAGAAATTCTGAAGATACAAGTAGAAATATGTGTTTTAAGACCTCAAAGTGAGTCTTACATTTTCCAAATCTGTCAGAAATTAAACACAGATATAGCTAATCCAAGAAAAGTATACTCTTTTTAGAATAGTTTTCTTGTCCCTATAAATTTACAACTCACTTGCTCATATAGTTCACATATTGTCTTTCCCCTCCCTCCTGAACATCTGAGATGAGTACCAGTGTGCTTGAATATGTATGCATCAATAGATACTTCTCAAATAAAAATGCAAATAGACAAGAAGGACAAAAACCAAGTGGGACATCCAAGAATTGTGGAAAATAATAGAGACATATAGTAGCTGAACATAATAAAGATCCCAGAAATAAATATGAACAAGTATTGTCATGTAATCTTTACTTATGAAATAACACATGAGTGTTTTAAAATCTATGCTGGAACAATTAAACAAGTATACACAACAAGACAAAACCAAACAAAGACCTTATAGCTTGCACACAAATTTACTCAAAATGTAACAAATGCAAATGGCAAAAATTCTAAATTATCAAAACTATAGGAGAAAACATGAAAGAAAATTTACATAAACTTGGTTATATTAATGAGACTTAAGACTGTACAACAAACACATAAGACACAAAAGAAAAATTATAATTTGGACTTTATTACCATTAAACATTTCTGCTATAAGAAATGCAGTTTTAGGGCCGGTGAGATGGCTCAGCGGCTTAAGCGCCTGCCCGGCAAGCGCAAGGGCCCGAGTTCGACTCCCGGATCCCACATACGAAAAAGGGGCCGGTGATATCGCTCAGCGGCACGGGCACCTGCTGGCGCGCGAGGTCCTGAGGTCGACCCCCCGGTACCCAAAAAAAAAAAAAAAGAAATGCAGTTTTAGAAATGCAAAAGACAAAAAAAATTAAAGAAAATAGTCATAAAACATATTTTATAAAATATGTATATTAAAAACACATAAAGAACTGTTAAAGACAAAAATAAGAAAACAACTCTATTAAAAAAAATGAACCAAATACATGATCTGTACAGATTGCTACTAAAGCAGATATATGGATGGCAAATAAGCATAGGAAAAGATGCTCATTTTCATTTGTCGTTAGAAAATTACAAAGTAAAACAACAATGTGAAACCAGTACACCCTCATTTGAATGGCTAAAACCCTAAGCACAGGAAATACTCCTTTCTAGGAAAAAGTAGTTTTAACAAATGAAGATTACAGTTATTCAGGGCACATTCCTATCCAAATATATGGTTGGATTTCAATAATACTTCGTACATTAATTGCACTTAAGAGCACTTAAAATAATCATAGATTACTCAGAATTAGAATCCTCTTTTAATTTTTAAAATAAATTTCTATTAATTTATGAAGACTCGTGTATCAGATATTACATGGTATATTCTTGGCCAGGACTTTTATTCCTGCTGACTGTAGATAAATAAGCAGACAAAGAGACATTAAGCAAAACAGATTGTCACTTACAGATATTTGGGACTGTTAAGTCAGTGAGGCAGAAATGTTAAGGTAAGGACCGGCTGAAGGCTACATGGATTTTTATGAGCAATAAAAATCTTTATGTGAAAACACTCACATATGTCATACATATACACACGTTTATGTATGTGAATACATGGAGGACATAGGTGTATGCCTGTATACAAAGGGCAGCAAAGACAGGGAGAGAGGAACGTCAGTGTATTGATGAAGCAGTGCAGATGACCTCTCTGGGGCTTTATTTTAGAGGCTGAGAATGTCCCCACTTAACCCCCAAGCTCATTCATCATTGACAAAGGAGTTGAATTCTACTTTCTTAGTTGTCACAGAATTACCATTTTTACAATGGGCCCTATTCCAAAGAGATACCTTTTACATATGGTGTCTTAAGAAACGAAAAATAAAGCTAATTATTTCAGAGAAAAATTGGTGACAATAGTTTCCTCAGGAGGCCAAAATTCATAGCAAAACACAATATGTTACCTAAAAAAGGGAAAACTGGAATGTTGAGAAACTTTCTCCTACCTTATAATACTATGCAATTCCAAATTTAGAATTGCCACCTGACAGCAACTCCCCGAGGACACGGGTTACTTTTACAAGCAATTCCAGCCCAGACTTAGGTGCTGAGAGAGTAGCCTACTCAACACAGCCTTATATATTAAAAACAAAACAAAAGAGAACAAAACAGAAACACCAAAAATTTAAATTTTTAAAAGATTATATAGGAGAATGAAATAAAAAAGAATGAAAGGTGTTCCAGTTCGACCTTCAACAAGAATTCTCTTTTATATTAGTAACTTAATGATATACAGTATTTAATATGTATTCCTAAAAATGGGATAAATAGTAGGTAGGTATATAGATAGACAGATATATAAGTTTATCAATTATGTAGAATTTCATCTGGCAAGAATTACTTGTTACTAAAAGTGTTTGAAATCCAGTACTGTCCTGGAATTGTTTTCTTAGGACACGCAATCTAAGACTATCTTTAAGGCCAAAATGGTACCATAGCTCACCTTACCAAACCCCCCGAACCACACGCAGGGCATGAAGCACAGTGATTTCTAGCGAGCTCCTTTCCCTTTGTGTCTCTGGGAGCCTATGTGGTAGTAACTTCCTGTTAACCAAATCAGATATTTTTATGATGAGAACTTCACTATTAAACATTATTTAGGAAGAAAACTAGAAAAAACGATGACCTAATTCTGGCACTAACATACAATATTTAACATTTTATTCAGTTTAAATACGGTGAGTGCCTTAATATTTCTTATGGCAATGCAGTCCTGCTAAAGAGGAAGTCTCTTTCTTCAGGTATCTACAGACTGCCTTCTGCAATTGACATGCTAACATCTTTGTGCCAGATCGGAGGAGGAACGAGAGTGTCATCACCTCTTGAGGAGCTACGAGTGGAACAACCCATGAGACCCCCTGACTTTAAAAACCTAGACATGCATGCTGAGGGCACCATGCCACAGGAAGGCAGATGCTAACGTTCTAGGACAACATATCTTATAGCCTTCAAGAAGCCAGAGTCCAACTCATGAGAATATTACCTATGATTATACAGCAAAAAATCGTAAAGGAAAAGGAAAGAGAAAGGAGGGCAGAGGTAGAGAAAGATAGATTTCCCAATTAAGTGCATCCATTTTGCTACATGAACTTGTATCTCTCTAAAGCTTCATTTTGGTCTAAAAGGGAGAAAAAAATTGAACTAAAATTATTATTTCTTTTATAATGATTAATCAATGTATCACAATATTTTTATTTTTTCCAAAACCATTCTCTAGATGTACAATCTTTACTTTCCATGACAATATTTTAAAAGCAATTTAAAAAACTTAACAGACAGAATACAGAGAACTGCCTCTTTATATCAAAAACTTCAGGGCCGGTGAGATGGTTCAGTGGTGTAAGCACCTGTCTGGCAAGCACAAGGGCCCAAGTTCCACTCCTGGAACCCACATACGAAAAAAGGGGCCAGTGATATCGCTCAGTGGCACGGGTGCCTACTGGCATGCGAGGTCCTGAGGTGGACCCCTGGTACCCACAAAAAAAAAAAAAAAAAAAAAAAAAAACTTAGTGCATGATGGCACAGAGCTGAAGTCCCAGCTACTCAAGGGGCTGAGGCTAGAGAATTCCAAATTTGAGCCCAAACAAGGTAACTTGGTGAGACCCTTTCTCAAAACTCAAAAATTGAACAAAAGGGTCTTGGATATATTTAGCATTCCCTGAGTTGAATATATAGTATTGCATGCATTTATGCATGCATACACACACACATACATACATACATACATACAGGCCAGAATATAGCTCAGAACTCCCTAGGTTTTATGCTCAATAGCAGAAAAAGCAAAACAAAGCAAACAAAAACTATTTAGAAGTGTGTAACCTTATATTTATAAATCACTTTAACTTTTGGTTTATGGCATTTCCCTACCAAGCCTTGTGCCACAACGCCACACCTTATAATCCACTATAATACTCTAGCTAAGTGTAGGATTTACACCTTAGAAGGTATTACACATAAAAATAACTTCACACACGTCTTATGGAGCACATAATTTTAAAACATTCAAAAATTCTTGCATTATTTTGAAAGAGCTTGAACACAAATTTGAAATCACGGTGAGTGGAAAGAGAGTACTGCTATTAAAAATAATATTAAGAAAAAATAGTGTGGCGATAAAATGGAGAGTATGCTAGATTGTCCTGGTGTAATCAATACAGATCTAACTTTTATGCTTATTTTAGACTTTAGAGACTAATCCACTATGTAGATAACAAGATGAGCTCAAGGAAAATAAATCTCCTTATTATAAAACTAAATGTAAAAGGTTTATTATAAAAGACTTCTGTTATGAAGTAAAGTATGTCTCTCCCGGAATTCGTAGTTTGAAATACCAACACTAAGTACCTATAAATGTGATAGTTTTATTGTCTTTAAAAAAGGAATTAAGATTAAATAAGGTCATCAAGGTGCAGACTAATGACTGGTGTCCTTATACGAAGAGAAAATGAGAACGCAGACGTATACAGAGGCAGAGATATGAAGGTAAGAAAGACGATGGTTCTACAGCCCAAGAACAGAAACCTTGGAAAGCAGCTCCATATTAACGCCTTGATTTTGGATTTCTAATCTCTTGAACTGTGAGAAAATCAGTTACTGATGTTCAAACCACCCAATACTCACTATATTGTCATAGCATTCTTAGAAAACCAACACAAATTTTTTCACATTCTTTCTTCCTGCTCTGATTGTGAATAGGTACCTTTTGAGAAGATGTTTCCTCCTGCATGCAGATGATAGAAAGAAGTAGAATTTACAATGAGCTATAACCTTTGTATAAGTACCCAGAGTGAGTCCCTGATGATAGGGCCAGAAGAGTGAGTAACGTCAAATGAGTGCACACAGAGAGCACATTAACTGTAAGAAGGCAAGGTGAAATGTGGAACCCACAGGGATTTAGAATAAACACAAATGTCCAAAGAAAGATAATTTTCAAGTTTTCTTTTAGAGCATAATTAGGACTTATACAACTGTGATATTATCAAGAAATCATTAATAGTTGAAATCCAGTGAAATGTTACTTTATATTATTTTTTTAAAAAGATCATGGGGCTGGTGAGATAGCTCAGTGGCATAAGTGCCTGCCTGGCAAGCACTTCGACTTGAGTTCAACTCCTGGTACCCACATAAAGGAAGAAAAGGGCCGGTGATACCGCTCGGCGGCACAAGCGCTTGCTGGCAAGCATGAGGTCCTGGGGTCGACTCCTGGTACCCACATTAAAAAAAAAAAAAAAAGATTGTGACTTTTAAAAAAATATTATTTAATGGTTATTCTTTCCTGGGGAAAAGTGTTTGCCCTTATGGCCTAAATACCATTATTTGACATAGCCTAGAAGTAGGAAAATATACAACAATATTTACTTGACCCATTGCAAAGGCAAAATACAATAGAAAATGTCCATCAACTTAAGATAAATTTGCACAAGGTCAAATATATAGGTTCATTTCCTCCAATCATGTCTCTGTTTCCTCAAAATATCTAAAGTTCTTGAAGAAACAAAATGCATATTATGATTGGGAAGATCTAAAAATCAGTGAGCAGAACTTCATTAATCTCAAGGATGAGCAATTTCACCTCTCCAAGGCTTGATGAAGAGAAGGGCAAAGACTTAGAAAACATCTCCCCAGCTAACCTTCTGGCTGCTACTATTAATCTGAAAAGGGCATAAGCCATTGTCATTTCAGGATTTCAGAAGCCCACCCTTCTCCCTGAAAGAAACTTAGGATGCCAAGAGAGTAAAATATTAACTGATAGCTCGGACTGAAGTCAGTGATAGCTAGAATTCAAATCCAGCTTTCTAGACTTTTGGTCCCCTACTCATTATATTTCCTAGACACTTAGTCCACTCTTGAAGATAATTTTTAAAGCTTAGCAAAAACTTTTAAGACCTAGCGTTCCTGGCTTCAGGCTGCCTAAGGAAGGCACAGTTTCTCCAAGCTAAAAAAGCTTTTTTTTTGTTCCATTGCCGAAGAGTTCACCATGATGCCTATAAGGTTTGCCCACTGATTTTTAATCAGTTTTTACTTTTATTTTGACTGCATTTACCCCAATCTGATTAAACTTTAAGTTTGCCTTGAAGGGCAACAAAACAAAACCTCAAATGAAACAAAAAACCATGAGCCACTCCTATGAATTGTTTCTTAGTTTTCTTACTTATAAGAGAGAGAGAATAGGACAATAGTTTCCTATTTCATCATCTTCCAAGTACCTTTTAGTTTAAATTTTTAAAAAGTTGAAACATACAACACACAAACTGTTATCTACTCAGCTTGCTAAAAATTAAATCTTTTCTGTGGTGATACAGCCTTAGGCTTGACAGCACCTTTGCTTAGCTTATTTCTTTTTTTTTTTTTTTTTTTTTTTGTGGGTACCGGGGGGACGACCTCAGGACCTCGCGCACCAACAGGCACCCGTGCCGCTGAGCGATATCACCGGCCCCTTTTTCGTATGTGGGTTCCGGGAGTCGAACTCGGGCCTTCGCGCTTGCAAGGCAGGCGCTTAAGCCGCTGAGCCGTCTCACCGGCCCAGCTTAGCTTATTTCTGAGGACAATTAGCAATTACTTATCCCTGATGGCTCAACAAGCTTTCTGAAATGAAATTTTTGTGGAGGTGCTGTTTAATATTTACTATTTAGCATAGCCAGTTGTAAAACCTGAAACACTGCATGAGAACATTTCCATAGGCATGCTATCCAGCAGTATTAAACTACACTTTGCATTAAAATATCATAACCTGAATTGTCCACAAGAGAGGAATATACTCACATTGGTAATGTCTAGAATGGACAGAAGCCTCTGCAGCTCAAAAGCATGGGAAACATTTATCTAATGGCAAAAATGATTGGAAACTTACTTTTCTTGAATGCTGCCTTCCCCAAGAGCTAAGACTCTTGCAAGCCTGGGAAGTGAATTGTTGTTCTTTTTGCTGTTTAATGAGTTGTAACACATTTAGTAATTAAGACATTACAAATTTATTACCTTATATCTCTGAGGTCAAAAGTCCAAATGGCTCTCATTCACCTGAAATCACGGTGCTGTGGGGCTGTGCGCTTTTCTGGAGGTTCAAGCAAAGGATCAGCTTTCTGGGCTTTTCCAGGGCTAGAGGCTCCCGTCACATCCTATTCTTTGAGGCTTTCTTTCACCTTCTATTTCAACACCAGCTGTTCACAAATGGCATACTTCATCTCTCCTGGACATTGACTCTCCTCCGACCTCCTGCACTGAAGGACATCTGTGACTACTTTGGGTGCATCTAGGGAATCCAGTATGATCTCCCTGTCTCACTAGCAGCTAATTGGCAACCTCACTTTTCCTTTATTACAGAACCCAACATATTCACAGGTCCTAGGAGTTAAAATGAGAGAATTTACTTTCCTTTAAACCTACAGAAGAATTCTCAGAAGAAATAACGTTAAAGCAACATGAAATAAATAAAAGTTATAGTACTAAATATTTTTCTAGGGTGAAATTAAAAACCCAAAGACAAAAAAAGAGGAAAGTAGAAGTTGTTAATGGCTCAGTAATCACAACTGATGAGAAGTCAACCTAATTTCAAATCCATACTGGTTGTCATGTGTACACCTGGGAAGATGGCATATACCACTGGCATTTGTAGTTCCAAAATCTGGTATCTGGGTGACTTGTAAACTATCAGAGTATCTTTGGAAGAGTTGAAGAACAAAGCAAGATACTTTCTGGCTACCCAGAGAGACTATGAACAGGAAACAATGGAATGCTGCTGGTTTATGCTGAGACAGAAATTTACTATTGTGTATCTCCCCTGATTTTTTATTCCTTTTTTTTTTTTTAATGTGGGTACTAGGAGTCAACCTCAGGACCTCGCGCTTGCCATCAAGCGTTTGCACCGCTGAGCAACATCACCGGCCCTTTTTTTCATTTATGTGGGTTCCGGGAGTCTAAATCAGGACCTCGCACTTGCTGGGCAGGCGCTTATGCCGCTGAGCTATCTCACCAGCCCGATATTTTATTCTTTATGCTGACTCCACACCAAAATAACTCTTGTGAAATCTGAGAACATATAATACCTAGCTCCTTTACTGAAGATGATATGTCAGTAGCTTGGGGTGCTGCAATACATGACACCACATTCAAGAGATTCTGTGTAATCACTTATTTCCTGAGTTTAAGTTACTGTCTTTTGTATCTCCAGTATCAAGCACAGTGCCCAGCACATTATAAATACTCACTAAATGTTAGTCTAATAACTATATATAAAAGCATATTATTACAAAACCCTGGTGAGGCCTCAAAGTGGTTTATATGTTAAAAGTTAATTTTTCTAAATGGTACTTTTGGTATTAGTAAGATCTCTTGGCAATGTTAAGATTAAACACACACACACACACACACATACACACACACAGGTCAGGTTTATGAAGTCGGTATAGATAGCAGGTATTTCCTGACTTCATCTGTAATACAACCTATCCCCTTGTCCTTTTCAGTCCTTCTGTTCCACTTCGCTTTCTCACAGCCATTTGGCACACATTTGCCAGTCTGTTCATATCCTTCCCCTTTACTACATCCACATAGCTCTAGACCCAGAATGACTCCCCAAGACCTCCATGTGGACTGCCTTCACACAGCAAAGGAGAGACGGAGCTATCGGTTGGAGGGAGGTTTGTTGACAAAGTCAAGAAAAGCTGAAAGAACTATCAAAGACCATATGGTGTGGGACAGAGGGCTAGTAATTTTCTCTCTTTTCTGTTCATGAGTGCAACACCAGTTGAGACTTTTTAAAATGAGCTAATAAGTTACAATACTATATAAAAGCAGTCTAATCACAAGGATATAACTCCATAGAGTTTACCAAATGTATCCATAAAAAAATAAATAAACGGCGATCAGACTAATGAAATTGAAAACTAAAGTGAGATATCAGTTCACAATAATTAGAATGGGTACAATCAAAAAGACAGATAATAACAAATATTGGCAAGGATATGGAGAAATTAAAATTCTCATACACTGCCAATGGAGATAGCAAATGGTACAACCACTTTGGAAGCAGAGGGAGAGTTCTTCAGAAGATCAAATGTAATTTTCATTTGACCCAGTAAATTTTCTTATAGTTATAAAACCAACATATTGAATATATGAATATACAAAAGCTTATACAGATACAGTCATATCAGCCTTCATTGTAAGAGTTAAAAATTTGAAAATTCACTAATGCATAGATAAACATAAACCACATATTCATATGGTATGACATAATTAAACCATAAAAAGGATTAATGTACAAATACACGTTGCAGCGTGGATAATCCTTGAAATGTGCTAAAGGAAAGAAGCAAATCACAAAAGGTAATATGTTGCACAATTTTATTTATACAAAAATTTCAGGGCTGGTGAGATGGCTCAGCGGCGTAAGCACCTGCTTGGCAAGTGCGAGGGCCCGAGTTCGACTCCCAGAACCCACATACGAAAAAAGGGCCGGTGATATCGCTCAGCGGCGCGGGCGCCTGCTGGCGCGCTAGGTCCTGAGGTCGACCGCGGTACTCACACACACAAAAAAAAGTTTTTCAGAACAGGCAATCCATAGAAATAAAAAATAGATCTTTGGTTGCCCAGGGCTTGGAAGGAGACTAAGGGAGTTGCTTCTAATGAGTATGGTTTGCTTTTTGAGGGGAGGGATGAAGAAAATATTTTAAAATTGACGGAAGATAATTGTTCAACTCTACAAAATTTATTACGTCAGTCAATAAGGCTTTTAATCAAAAGAAACAGAAAACTTAATGTTGATCTGTCTTGAAGCGCAATCATGAGGGAGGGGTGCAGACGGGGAAGGGGGAGGGGATAAAAAGGGTGTTAAGATGTTTTCTGCACATGTACCGACTCCCCACCAGGAATGTGACTGTTACATACTGCAAACATGCACTACTAAAAAACGAAATAAAAATTCAAACATGTGCGCATAGTTATAATTGAAAATAATTACAAAAATCAAGAATTATCACACCATCACTGTAGCAGACCCTAAGGTGCTGCCTAGCGATCTTAGTCTCATGTTCTCACTGCTGGGGACCCATCTCCCCTTGACAGTGAAGGAGACACCTGGTCTGCCTGCAGCTGATGGAACGCAACAAAGGAGGAGTGACTCTGATACTGTGGCTAAGGAGACCCTGAGCAGATAGCCAGCTGGGCCTGTACAGAGTCCTGATGCTCAGAAGCTGTGACATACTAAATGTGCAATCGCTAGCAATTTGTTAGGCAGCAACAGATCTCTGCTTTTTCTCTTCCCAGGGACCGCGACTCAATTGTTAATTTCTAACGTGCTCTAATAGTAGTCACTATTTTAAATGTAATGGGAACAGTAGAGTAGAAGTAATTTTCTGACGGGCTTCCAGGGCCCAACATTGTATTTGTGAGAGTAGTTTCCCTTCTTGTGCTCATCTTTGAAACATGAGTTTGTAGGATGCTTCACTAGGTGAATAGCTGCAGCATAGTTTATTTATCTTATTGTTGATTGGATGAGAGCTGTGCCCATTGTATCTGTAATGCTCATCTCAATATTCGTATTGATGTGCATGACTTTGGTGAAATACATGTAAATGCACTTACTTGTGCTGCATAAACCTGTAGATGGACATTTCAGGGCAAAGGATAAAGCCTGATTATATATCCAAAATTGTTGACAGTGCTAGTTTCCCATCGTAGTTCTACTCTGTGCAGGAGGTTACAAAACTTTGAGTTGCTGTATATCTTGACCCTCATATTTTATACATTTGGTAGTGTTAATCAACAGTTTCTCTAAAATTACTTACATTAGGGCCGGTGAGATGGCTCAGCGGCTTAAGCGCCTGCCTGGCAAGTGCGAGGGCCCGAGTTTGACTCCCGGATCCCACATACGAAAAAAGGGCCGGTGATATCGCTCAGCGGCACGGGCGCCTGCTGGCGCGCGAGGTCCTGAGGTCGACCCCCCGGTACCCACAAAAAAAAACAATTACTTACATTATACTATTCCCTGACATTTTTTCATGTTAACCTATTTGCTTTTAATTTATCTGTCTCTACTAAAAACAACATACATTTCTCAGTATGTGAACTTTGTCTTCTTTGCTCTATATAGCATCTCATATAATAGCTTCATGAACAACATAAATTCTTGTTAAATGATAAAACTGAACACATAAATAGTCAATTCATCCCTGACCGTGCACATATAAAAAAGTACTTCGAAAGGTTGATGAACTGCAATGTACGAGTGCTAGTGAGGTACTGTTTTAAGTTGCTGGCCTTATTTATGGCCAATTTGTGTAAATTTTATGGCCCATCCTATGTCATAAAATATAAAATTGAGAGAACTGGTTTGTCAAATTACACTCAAATATGTGTTTTATATTACTCTGTGCTGTTTTTGGTTTAAAAGTAGATATACACTACAGAAGAAAAAAGAAGTCCCAAAGTCCTCGGTTTTTTAATATAACTTCCCTCAAACATTTGTGTAACATTTTCTTAGGATAAAAATTGTGTATATAGTCCTAAATCAGATGATTTCTAACTATTCTTTCAATTGTTCTACTCAAATTTAAGGTTTGGGTTATGAGGTATAATGTAGGTTGGTGACACAGAAAAAAGTATATATAAGCATAAATCTCTATCTATCTATCTATCTACTTATCTATCTACTTACTTCACTCATTAACTACAATATAGAAAATTCAAGAGTATCACTTTAAAACACATACACATAAGCATGTATTTTGTATATTTTTATTCTCTTTGCTTCCTTCTGAGGAAGCAATGCCAGGTCTCCAGTTTTCCAGCAATAAATGTATTTATCTTCTTAAACCTGGTTTCTGAAAAAAATACCTCTTTGAAGGTCATTAATGAAATTATACTTCACAACTCTCAGTTTTGATTAGCAAGCTTCATTAGTATGAGTTCAAGGAAAAAACATGATGGAGACGAGGTACACTTATTTTCATACTTCCATACTTCTGAGGAGTGTCTATCTCTGGGCTATGCTAGCTTTCTGGCTCTTTTCTCTGTCTGCAGGATTCATAGCTTTATGGTGGAAATCCTATTGGATTTGGATGTTAATCTCTCCTTAAAGCTCTTCCAAATAGAAATTTGATCTGTGCTACTTTGTTAGATGTGGCCTTAGATGCCAGACATTCAATTCCCTCAATAGACACACGAAGAGAGAAAAAAAAAAAAAAAAAGAAAGAAAGAAGAAAAGAGAACAGAGAACAGAAGAAAACAAGAGGAAGAAGGAGGGAAGGAAAGCCTGGAGGAAAGGAGACAGGGAAGAAGGAAGGGAGAGAGAGAGGGCTGGCAGGTGGGCAGGCAGGCAATTAATTGACTCATGGGCTTTTCGGTTCCTCTTAAACTCTATTATTCAACACTTTGTCATATTGGAACATCCGCTGCGCTACATTTTCAGTTAATTCATTTGGTTCCCAAAATAGAAAAACTCTTTTTTCATAAAATCCTGGAAGACCATGGCTCCTTTTTGAGAAAGTGATACGGAAGTCTGTGCTCAGCTACTAAGATGAGGCAAAGCTGAGATGATGTAGGACAGGGGGAATTTTCTGGGTGGGTTTTGCCAGAACTTCCATCCCGCACAGAGCAGTTAGTTTCGGCCATTCTCTGGTAGTCACAGTCCACTGAGAAGGAACCATCAGTGGCTGTGAATGAGAAGAAATGTGAACAAAACATTACTCCTACCCTCTACACACGACACGGAGGTACTACAAAACAAAGCACGATCAGAATAAGAGTGTGATAGCTCAAATCAGATATATCAAGCTGAGAGAGAGGGATTCTGCAATGCACAAATCACGGCAGTAACCTGAGTCTTGCATTTATATGTGTACACAGTTAACAGAAGAGGAATAAAATTATATAGACTAAAGGATACATTTATTGGAAAATATTAAAAAATTCCATGAGATATTTTATTATCTGAAAATCATTTAATTTGTATAAAATATTATTAAAATTACTAAATATATGTGTAAATATAAATTTAATTATTTTGGTAAACATAATAAAATTCAGAGAAAAACAGCACATGTTTTAGTTATATAGTGGATGCTCCAATTTCCATGACTGAAAGCTTACCCCTTAACATGCCTTTCTATTTTCTGTAGCAGTGGCCTTCAAAATGTGGTCCCTAACCCTGCAACATCAAGAACACTTGGGAACTCTTGCAAATACATTTTTTTCAGATCCAACTCCTGACCTACTGAAGTAGTAATTGAGGTGGTTAATATAGCAATCTGTGCTTTAACAAGCTCTCTAGATGACTGCAATGAACCACTATTACCTAAAAATCAGTTAGGCTTAGTAGTACATAATTCTGGGAAGCGAAGGCAGGAGGGTAGATATGTGAAGCTTTGGTAAGTCAGTGAATTAATGAGACCCTATCCCAAAGAAAAAAAAAAAAGAAAGAGTTGGGGATATAGTTCAGTGTGAAGGTTCAATCCCTAGTACCACAAAAAAACTTTTTTTCACTTTTCCTGTATAAGTGAAAAAATTCTTATATATGGATAACCACAGGATATATTTTTATGTGTCTTAAAGTCTGCTTGGAGTTTCATATTATCTGCGTTTAAAATGTACTATGAAATAACATTGACTATCGATTACTTTCTCCTAGTCTATTACTATTTCTCTGGCTCTAGGAACTAGAAACTACATTTTCACAAATTTCGTTTTTAATACATCATGCCAGAGTTGAAAAGGATGCTGTAGTGGTGAACAGGGTAACAGCCATTGATTATTGTCATACTTGCAGCAATCTTGGATTGCCTGTAATTGCCATTATAGTTTTCCCCTAACTTTTGGACAAATGTATTCCTTGTACTGTTTTACTTTTCCCTTAAGCTGTTTTTGTCACCCAGAACCAAAATTGTTATTTCAATTTTTAAGTTTCAAAAAGACAATGGAAATATTTTAAAGATTTATTTTAATTAGCATAATATTTTTGCAAGGTGAGTACTTTCTTGTGTTTGACTTTTTTTGATATATATAACAGAATTTGCAATACTATTTTTAAGCATGATGCTCAGCATTACCAAGTACATTCATATTGTTTTTTGTCTCCAGACCTTTTTCATCTTGCAAGACTGGAACTCTATATTCATTAAACAATTCCTTATTTTCTCCCCGCCCCTGGCCCTTCATCACCACTATAATTTCTGTTTCTTTGAGTTTGGTGACTTAAGTTATATTTAGTTTTTGTTTTTTGACTTTTTTCACTTGTACAATATCCTCAACTTTGACCCAAAATGTAGCCACACTAACATACTACCAAAAGGATCAATTCAACAACTGAGATTTACTTATCAGTTTTGGAGGCCCGAAGTCCAAGATCAAGATGCCTTCAGGGTTGCTTTCTCCTGAGGCCTCTCACCTTGGCTGCGGACAGCTGCCTTCTCATATGGAGCATATTTGTACATTAATGATTAAGAACTAAGTTCTAATTTAATAATCACCATGGTTCACATCTTGCTCCAGTCTTGAAGGTTCGGTTACCAGACTGTAGATGTATTGGGAAGTGGTGAAATATTTAGGAGCTGGGGCCTGGTGGGAGATGTTAGACCACTGAGGCTCATGTCCCCTTGAAGGAGATATTGAGGCTTTGGCCCCTTCTGTTTCTCTCTTTTCTTCCTGGCCACCATGAGTAGCCTCTTCTACTCCATTCTCTTGCCATGATGAGCTGCCTCTCTGCAGGATTAAAAGCAAAGGCCATCAACTATGGGCTGAAGCCTCTGCAACTTGAGCCAAAATAAACCTTTCAAGAAGTTGAAGATGTCAGGTATTTTGTTACAGTAATGGGAAGCTGATTAGCATAATAACCAAGTGACGCTAGAAGCGAGATTACATAATCTGTGTTAAATTATCATTCTTTAGTGAAATATTTAAATAGATGTTTTAATTATGATGGAATTTAATATATGTATACGTGTTTGTTTCAGTGCTATTTAGTCATACAAATGTGTATTAAAATCATCTTCAAAAGTTCACATGTAGTTATGGAAATATCCATATGAGGAAAAAAATTAGTGGGCTACATTATGGGAAGAAATAAAAATATATAATTTATTTTTATTTATTTTGTTTTTAATATCCTGTATAAAGGAAATAAAAAGAATGGTAGCATCTGCAACATTTTATTTTTTCTTATGTTCAAGTAGTATAATACTTCACGTGCATCATTCTATTTTTCTGCATGTCTGTGTGAGGGCTGCGACAATAACACAACTGACTTTGTTATTTCATTTAACAAAAAGCAAGAAAGGCCTATAATTATAGATTATGTGTAGAGCTATATTCTGTAAGAATCTGTTTACAGTTTCACTTTATACATTCTTCCCTTTCCAAAAAACTGTCCTGGCTATTTTTAGATTATAACATTTTCCCCCACCAGTTATTTCAAAATTCTCTCACTATAAATCATAAAAGTTCAGCAAGGCTGGCATCAACATGAAGTACATTTTCACTCGGCAAATTAAAATTTCCACAGCAACTGAGTCAAGGTATTTGAGATATTTTATAGAAACTATCATTTGCGACTTGTTGGCTAATCTTATTAGTCTCCAACTATTCAAAGACAAGGTATGTATTCACTCTAAAACAGAAGTTCTAGTTAGCCTTGCACTGATATTTATATTTCCTAGTTAAAAAAAAAGTATATTATGATAAAGTCTTAGAAACTTTATGAGTGTATTTGTCATGTACCTGTGTTTAGCCCTAGAAAAAAGAAATTGTCATTTAAGTGATTGATATAGTGATTTTATATAAAAGTTGCAGAGTGTAATTTTGTCTATTAAGACTTTCCATCACTAAAATTCAAAATATCTAAAGAACTCATACAAAATACAATATCAGTATTTAACCATAAAAATAATGATTTACCAATGAATTATTTTAGTATGCTTACTAACATAGGAATTCTAGTAACGCCAATTAAACAAATAAGCAAATTTACATGTGTGCGTCCTTTTTAAGTGATATATAACATGCTGATAAATTCTTTGAAGCAAAATAAATATCATTTTTAAAAAGAAATATTTCATTCCCACAACAATTTTGTTTTCCTGCTTAGGCCAAATAATACAGAAGCAAGTGGTAATATTGATTTTTCTAACCGATGCTTCAGTAGAAAATATAACAGGTATATAACTTAGTGTGAAATTGGTAAATTCACAATGATCTACAGCTACTATTTATTGTAGGAAGTAATTTAGAGGGTCTTCAATGGTATGAAAAAGTAAGAGAAGTGGAAGAATTGACTTTTCTTTCAGCTTCAGTCTCTATCTGAAGTAGTGTGGCTTAAGCATTTTCCAATTTACTCCTGTATGCTTATTCAGCCAAATCCATTTTAAATATACTACTGAAGTCGGAGATAAATTTGGCTCATTCACAATAGTTTCATAATTCAAAAAAATCAGAGAAAATGATTTCATGAAAACTATGTTATTACAAGTATACTGATTAAAAGAAAAATTCAAGAGCTGGCTTAGAACTACTGTGTACTTGACAGAATTTTCTACATCAAATTGAATTCCCAGATATTTTCTTAAGGCACAGAAATGGGGTTTTAAAAGTAGTTATGTTTTTTCCGAAATAAAATACTTAGCCATTTACTCTAGAGCAGTTAGGTTAAAAAAAAGACTGTCATAGATTTTATGAACTCAGCATTCATATATAAAATTAGTGTAAATTACACATACATCATTTCTTGAAGAAATAAGTGCATTGATTTTAGGTTTAAATTTCATATTTGTAATTGATGAGTGTTCTGGGAATGATCTGTTTCTATGAAAACTGTTTTATTGCTTCATGGCTTTATTTCTTAAATAGTCTAGATCAGTGGTGGCAAACATGTGGCACACATGTTATATAAGCAGACAGAAATAAATGATTGAATACATTAATTTCTCATAAAGATCAGACTCTTTAGACTTGTTAGGGGTTGATACTGCCCTCTGAAACAGAAAACATATCAGCTAGAAAAAAGAAAAACTCATACGCAGTTCATGATTTCTTTATCTTTGTAACGTATGTTACATTGCATGGTGTATTCATTTAGATCCAGGACTATAAAGGATTGGTGTGTTTTGCATACCACTGCATTCCTAGCCCTGAGAGTAATGCCTAGTCAATAGTAGATGCTGAATGAAAAATTGCTGAATGAGTGAATATGTCGATGAGCTAATACATCCATTTCAATATTGCAATCCAAAGTACAGAGATCAGCACTACAATAGGCAGTGGGTAAATATATAATAAGAACAGAGAGAGGAGGAAGGAGATAATATGAAGAAAAAAGAAAAGAAATATCATGAAGATGACAGAAATATCTTCCTTCATTCTCACTTTACATATAAGCAACATATCACTTGTTTGAGAGAAAAAATTTATTAGAGAATTTTCTTCCATTTGGTGAAAAGGTGAAGGACATCTCCTTAGAAGCTTATATCAGATTTGTCTGATTATTCTAGCCTCTAAGTCTCATCAGACCTAAAATAACTGGTGCCCAAGATTGCCGTTAGACCTACCCAACACCCCCAAAGTCCATCTTGGTTCTAATTAACAAACATGACCTTGGCCCCCTTGAGCAGCTCAGAAACGTGGATTGTACGCACTCTGTGCACATAAATACTTTCATTGTGGCATTTAAAAATATTATTCCCAATTTATTTGTTCATCTCTGTGATATCTGGAGAGCTGCAAATTTCTATTATTGTGCTTAATTGTGTTTGTTATTTCCCACCTTCCCTCCAAGGCTTTGCACAGTGCCTAGCTCATAAAAGACTCAATAAATAATTGCTGGATTGATTTTCTCATTACATTTAAAAATACATACCAGAATCGACTTGTTAGTTCTGAATTATATTCCCAGTATTGCCTTGAAAGCTTGCAATGCCATTTTAATCATTTTCTGCACATGAAACCAACCTGTGCATATACCTCAAAGTAGTTCTTAGAGTTTTAAGCTTCTGGTTTGAGCATTATCTGGATGAACAAAATTTGATTTACAAATGTCTTCTGAAATTCAAAGAAACAGATAACAAAACTGGGAAAAGCAAATTTTTTTTCCATAAAGCCTTACTACATTCTTTAAAATGCAAACTTGACAGACTGAAAATATCCTGACTGTGCTTGCTTGTATGCATAATGGCTTTATACCATTTTTATGTTTGTCAAAATTTCTATAGAAATCACCAGCCAGCTTTATCTCCTGACTTTTCAACATACATCAAAAAAATATGCTGAGGTAGTGAACCTAAATTAAGTTCTGTGAAAAGTATTTACAGTAAAAACTCTACAAGCAGAACATTACTTGGCTTTTTAAAACCTACTGATTGGCCCAATGTTTGCATAAATAAAAATACGATTTTGCTTATAAGAAAAAGAAAAAAGGAAATTAAATGCTAGTTAAATTTACAATAGTTCCTAAAACTTATCCATGGGCCATGTGCCAGGCTGCACCTTAAATCCTTTGAGGATTTAAGGAGGAGAACACGGAGGTTAGGAGAGGGAGATAAGGACCACACAGTTGATGAGGCCCTGGATTTGGATATCAGAGAACAAATGCAGTATGGGTGGGCAGCAAAGAGAGACAAGCTGCTACGCAAACTAAAGAGCAGCAAAAAAATTATTCTAGCGTTTTTATTGTAAGACTTATTTAGCACCAATCACTTTCTTCCATGCACATAGTGAAACACAGCTGACCCTGGACAGTCTCTCTGCTGATGTGGAACGGAGGACATAGCTGTGTGCCACCTTTTAATGGTGCAGTATTAGGGAAATGTTACAATGTATTTGACCAGGATAATATTCAGTGCCTTGAGATTCCCATGTTATACCTGCTTAAGCTCTTCATTAAAAATAAGTTACTCGGCCGGTGAGATGGCTCAGTGGCATAAGCGCCTGCCTGGCAAGGGTGAGGTCCTGAGTTCGACTCCTGGTACCCACATAAAGGAAAAAAAGGGGCCAGTGATATTGTTCAGTGACACAAGCACCTGCTGGCAAGCATGAGGTCCTGAGGTCGACTCCCGGTACCCTCATAAAAAAAAAAAAATACGTTATGCCTTTTTGAAATGGTTGCCAATAAACACAGTTTAGAAAATACTTTTACTCCTAATGTAGAGAGATCAGCAAATTCATTACCACTTACATTAGATTGTAATATTTGCTTGTTTTTCCCCTTCCTACGCCTGCACATAATCATTTTGAAATTCATGACAAGAATTATAGAATAGGTATGATATCCTAGGGAGTATATATGCTTATATGATTTAAGGGCAATATCAGAATAGGATTTTTCAAGTTTAAAGTTCCACTCTTCTAACCCTTGCAAAATTTTACTAGATTAATAACTTTTAAATCATTTGATTATACGGTGTCACCATTTTAAAAGACTGAAGAAAAAAAGCACAATAAACCTAAAATGTGAGGATGATGTGGACTTTAAATAAAATATCACAATCAAAAATCACTATAGAATCAAGTATTGATTTGAGAGGAACAGATCCCTCCAGGAACCAGAAAGACTAATGTGGAGGAAGTGGCAACAATTCAACAGTGAAAACCAGGTATGGTGGTGCACGTCTGTAATGCCAGCACTCTAGGAGGATGAAGCAGGAGGATGACAAGTTCAAGGCCAGCCCGGGAAATTCATGGAGATCCTGTCTGAATGAATGAATGAATGAATGAATGAATGAATGAATGAATAGAGTGAATCCTTGGATTGCGAGTAACTTGTTCTGTGAGTGTTCCACAAGACAAGTAAACATTTCTAAAAAATTTTATCGATATAAAGAACGGTATCCTGCAATACAAGTAGTACGTGAACACGAATGTCACATGATCATAGCTGAGCCAATGGTTCTTTCTCCCACTTGCTGCAGGATTGTGGGCAATCATCCCTCAACGGCAAGAGGTAATGGGGAAGATCTCTGCAGAAGAGGAAGAGCGAGGGAGGAGGAATCCCTCACTTCAAATGAGATTAGGGAAATGTGTAAAATGTGGGAAACAGTGCAAAATTTTGTAGAAAAGCACCATCCAAACAAGGCTGTAGCAGCATAGCTACGAATCTGTTGAAGGACAGTGCAATGTCACATTTCCACGAAATCCTAAAAAGGAGGTGAAATCAAGTGACACTGGCTAAGTTCCTTGCTAAAACTGCAGGAAAGAAAAATTCCACTGAGCTAATAGACAGTAGTGATTCCATTAGCGATAGTGAAAGTCGTCCTATATAATAAACCTCCTCTCTCATCTCCCTCACACCAGCCATGGAGGTTTGCAAAGGAAGTGCAAGTTAACTCGTTTATTTTTCTTCATTATTTTGCATTATATCACAATATTGTAATCATTTTTATGTAAATATTTTTTGGTTTGTGGGACGAATCATCTGAGTTTCCATTATTCCTTATGGAGAAGTTCACTTTAATATACAAATACTTTGGTTTACAACCATGTTTTCAGAATGAATTACCATCACAAGCCAAGGTTTTACTGTAATTAAAAGGCTCAGGGCCGGTGAGATGGCTCAGCGGCTTAAGCACCTGCCCGGCAAGCGCGAGGGCCCGAGTTCGACTGCCGGAACCCACATACGAAAAAGGGGCCGGTGATATCGCTCAGCGGCACGGGCGCCTGCTGGCGCGCGAGGTCCTGAGGTCGACCCCCCAGTACCCACAAAAAATAAATAAATAAATAAATAAATAAATAAAAGGCTCAGAATGTGACAAATCTAAACTATGTTTAAAAGGAATGACCCAGCAACTAGAATTTTTAGAGTGTGGGAAGAAGAGAGCTACAAATTGTGCAAAGATATGGATCATGTTTCACTTTTGATCCAGGGAACAAAGCCTTGATTTAATATTGACATGAATTTCTCCCATCCTTTGAAGATCTCCGTTTCTCCTCCAGATTATAACAGTAAGAAGCTATGTTTATAATATTAAAGGTGTGATCACACGTTGACCTGGATCACATAACTCTAGAAATGAAAAGTTTATAGTGTAAGGGGAATGAAGATGAGCATGCAGGATGAGGCAGTAAGCATAGAAGAGCGATTGTGAAGGCTGTGAAACATTTAGACTTTGAGCAAAACTGGAAGTCATTGCCTAAGCCTACAATTAAGGACTATTTAGAAAGATTGAAGACAAAACTGAATTTTAGAACCATAATCCTGCGGGATTAACCTAATGTTCCAATATCCTCTAATGGGTTCAGCATATTATTTATAAAAGAAAAGAAAAATGTAAAAAGTATTACCTTTAGCAAAAATACAAGATTAGAAATATATTTATGGAGAAAGATATACAACATATACACATGCACACATGCACACACACACTTATTTAAGTGTACATACCCACACATGGACATCTTTATAGCATTTAATTACTTTCTAGAGTATTACTTAAAACTCTACAAATGAAATAAACAATGGATATTTTGATCTTGTCATATACTTTTTTTTTTTTTGTGGGTACCGGGGGGTCAACCTCAGGACCTTGCGCGCCAACAGGTGCCCGTGCCGCTGAGCAAAATCACCGGCCCTTTTTTCGTATGTGGGTTCCAGGAATTGAACTTGGTCCCTCGTGCTTGCCAGGCAGGCTCTTATGCTGCTGAGCCATCTCACTGGCCCAATCTTGTTATATACTTTAAGTACTATTTTATAGATATTATACATAAAATATCATATTTTCTTTCTCTAAACTAACTGAACAAATGCAATACTGCCCCCCCAAAATGAGGAAAATTATATATAAAATTAAAAGAAAATCCTAAGGGACAAAAAGATCTTCAGAATGTTACAATTACTGTATATAAATATAAATGAATATTCAGAGTAACTGAAACCTGTTTAGTAAATAAATTTTAAGCAGATTTGATAAATCTTTCATTAAACGATGAACACAGAGCATCATTTCTTTACAGAAGAAAAATTATGATATGAAATTGGTTTTATTTAGATGGCAGGAATAAAAAATGATTTCTCACCAGTACTGAGAAAAGTATGTAAACAAATCTATATTTTTACCATAGATATGGATATCTTGAAATTATATGCTTATATGGCTACACAGTTTGGTTTTACAGAGGTTAAATACAATAAAATGTTATCAATATCTTCTTAAATATTAAATACTTTATTTATGTGGTAAGAGGAAACTTAAATATTTAAATTTATAATGTCAAAATTAAAATGACTAGCATGTTATTTCAAACATATTTTCTAGGGTGAAATTCAGTAAAAAATCTAGTTGCTACAGCATTTCAGATAATTTTAGGATAAAGCAACTAACCAGGAATGAATTTTAAGTAAATAAAGTCAGATGTAACACACAAATATTTTGCAAACCCATCAAAAATTGTTTTTTTTATATCAATATGTGTTTTTAAAATATTCATTGCTAAGAATCAGATGTGATATGATTCACATTATCCACAAACTCTCCTATAAGTAAATCCACAAACCTGTTCAGTATGATTTTGAGAATACTTGAAAGTGAGAAGCCTATTATTATTGTCTTCTAAAATCCTAAATTAAGTCAAGGAGAAAAAAGTGACAATAAAAGAACCATTAAAACACATCCAACACTTCATAAGAATGTTGAGAGCCAAACACAAAAATAAGAAATGGGCTGAGAAATATAAAATATGGACACTACTGCCTGTGTGGAAGGCACGGTGTGCATTGCTGGGGTCAGGCGAGCCTCTCATACCTCCGAGAGGCCTGGATCCAGATAAGCACCTGCTTATGGGAGGAATCCACAATACAGAAAGTCTGCTAAGGGTGACTCTAATTCCTCAGAAGAAGGTTGGCAATTTTTATTTTCAGAAGTAGGTGACTCATGAACCCTGCTTATCCACCATGTATCACAACTCTCATTCTCCAGAGAAAGTTTATTTGAAGACAACAACAAAGGGTCAGTTTGACTCTTATTTCAAAATTATCTATTCTAATTTGAAGGTCACTTTTACTTAATTCATTCTTTTTGTTTTGGTTTTTGGGTTTTTTTTTGTTTGTTTGTTTCTGAGGCAGGGTCCTGCTATGTAGTCCAGGCTGGTCTTGAACTCACTATGTAACCAAGGCTGACCTTGAACTTGCAGCGATCCCCCAGTCTCCGCCTCCCAAGTGCTGGGATTATAGGCATGTGCCACCATGTCCTGCTGCAGATCACCTTTAGATAGGGGTTAATTTTATTCTTAATTGCTGCTATTGGAATTTCTAAGAATATGGGATTATTTCTGCAATAATACATTGAAAGAAACAAGGTTTAGAAACAAAACAAAATAAAATAAAACTGCAAACCAAGAAGCTTACACTGTGGTACAGGAGAGGAACACAGAAATAAGTGCATATAGATGGCATACCAAATACTATAATAAATATATAGTTCAAAGCAAAGTCACGCACAGACGTTTTCATTTTGATGTTCTTCAAGTCAAGATATCTACCTTCCTGGATAGAATAAATAAAATTCTCTTTCCTGCCTTCCATTCAAACACTTTTTAAAAAGACAAATTAGTAACTAAAACAGGGAATGCCTTGAACCTATGAATAAGTAGGAGGAAGAACAAACCTGTGATGGGGATGAAGGCCCCATTTATGTGTGTTAGTAGCACTAAACACATAAAGTGATGGAAAAAGTGATGAAAGTGAAAAAGTGTGTTGCTGAGCTCAAGTATGATACGTTGGCACAGTACCTGAATGGTGCAGCACCCTTCAGAGCTTTTCAAAACCCGCCCTGCACTTAGTAGAGATAGAGCACCTAAGCTACGGGCAAAGCCTGCAAACAGGACATAATGTAAGGAATACTGGGGACATCTTTACACAGATCCAGCTTGGGTCTCCAGTACGCAAGTACAATCTCTGTCTTATATTATGACAATCGCAACTATACTGATTTTTATAGCGGTCACACTAGTATATGTTTCTAACATTTAAGGGTTCTGTTTTCCCCACATCTTCAGCAACATTTATCACCTGGTGTTTGTTGTTGTGCCACCCAAACTAAAAAGTAGGACATGATATCTGCTTTAGTGTAATTTACATTTCTCTGATGATTAGTGATTAACAGCACATTTTCATACAGCTGATGAGCAGGTATCTCCCTTAAAAAAAGATACCTATTTAGGGAGTGGAGTGTAAGTCTGCGTGCTACCCTTCCTCCATTGTCCCCTGGATGGCGGTGTTGGTGAGAGGAGTGTAAGTCTAAACTCTTCACTTCCTCCATTGCCCGGGAATGGCTTGCGGGTGAGAAGGATATGTCAGTGCCAGCAAGAGGAATATGGTGGTGCCAGGAAAAGGAGACATCCTGAGGAACAAACACCTCCTAGGAAAGCCTCCACATCAGTGATAAGGCTATCTAACACTAGAAATTTAACAACATCAGCCCAGAAAAGAAAAGAGAATAGAAAATAGAAAATGACAAGATGAAAAGCAAAATGCAATCCCAAATGCCCGGCCCACCCAGGCCAAGCCCAGAACACAAAAAGATAGAGGAAATCAGAAGCCAACAAATAGAACTCTCTGAAATGATAGCAGCAGAAGTGGAAAACAAAAGGAAGGGGCCACAGAAAAAATGACTATCAAAATAAAAGACATTAAAGCAGACACAGATAAACAGAGGAGCTCAGGAAAACAATGGACACCATGACTTCGCAATGTAGACAAGAAATGGAATCAGTGAAACAGATACAAACAAATCCAGGAAATTAGAAACTCCACTGAAAGTTTATGCAGCAGATTGAATGAAGGTGAGGATAGAATATTAGATATGGAAGACAGGAACGCAAATAACGACCAAGAAAAGAAAGATACCTTAAAAATCGCAAGAGATCACAAAACATCAATCCAACAACTGCAAGATGAAGCAAAGAAGAACAACAAAAGATTGACTGGAATCAGTGAGAAAGCTGGAGACAGTGAAAAAGCCGTTAAAAACCTGTTCACAGAAATAATGGCAGAAAACTTCCCAAACATGGATAAAGAATTTGACATACAAATAAATGAAGCACAGAGAACTCCAAATAGCCATGACCAAAATAAATCTACACCAAGGCATTTGATAATCAAGATTCTAGAAGTTCAACACAGGAACAAAATATTAATAGAAACTAGAGAAAAGAAACATATCTCCTATAAAGGAAAGTCCATCAGAATCACAGCAGACTTCTCAACACAAACCTTAAAATCAAGAAGTGCTTGGAGTGAAGTATTTCAAACCCTAAAGGAAAACAATCTTCAACCCAGACTGATGTACCCCACAAAACTTACTTTCAAAATTAATGGAGAAATAAGATCCTTCCATGACATAAAATAACTAAAGAAATTTATGACAACCAAACCAGCTCTACAGAATGCTCTGAAAGACATATTAGAAAGAGATAATACAGACCACGAACACATGAACACCAATAGAAAAATGCTGCCAGACAGGGCAAGCGATTAAACAGAGTAGAAAGACAGGGAACAAGCAATAGGGAAACAACATGAAAAAGAAAAGCCAATACATATCAGTTATAACCATCAATGTAAACGGTCTCAACTCACCAATCAAAAGAAACAGACTGGCAGATTGGATTAAGAAGCAAGATCCAACAATATGCTGCATTCAAGAAACACATTTAACAAAAAAGAAATTCATAGACTAAAAGTCAAAGGATGGGAAACAATTCTCCATGCCACAGGCATGCAGTAAAAAGCAGGAGTAGCTATTCTATATGAAGACATGCAAACTGTAAGCCAAAACTGATCAAAAGAGGCAAAGAAGTTCACTACACATTCATTAAGGGAAAACTCCAAGAATAAGAGGTAACAATCATAAATATTTATTCACCAAACACAGGTTCAACCAGCTACATAAAACAAATATTTACAGACATGAATAACCAAATAAGCACTAACACAATTGTAGTTGGGGGCCTTAATACCCTACTCTCACAAATGGATAGATCAACTAGACAAAAAATCAACAAAGAAATATCAGAGTTAAACCAAGCTATGAACAAATGGACTTGGTAGATGTCTACAGAGTTTCCCACCCCAAAACATCAGAATACACATGGATGTTCTCCAAAATAGATCATATATTAACTGACAAAACATGTTTAAGTAAATGCAGAGGAATTGAAATCATCCCATGTATACTATCTGACCATAGCACAGTGAAACTGCAAATCAATTACAAAGGAAACCACAAAACCTACATTAACCCATGAAAGTTAAACAACACCCTTCTGAACAATCAATGGGTCACAGAGGAAATTAAACAGTATGTACAATTAAATGATAATGCGGATACAACATACAGAAACTTATAGGATGCAATGAAAGCAGTCCTGCTAGGGAAATTTACAGCAATGAACTCACACATCAGGATAACAGAACAAGCTCAAATAAACAACCTAATGTTGAACCTCAAAATTCTAGAAGAAGAAGAACAAATCAAACCCAAAACTCATACGTAGGAGGATATTATAAAGAGCAGAAATTATTGCAATAGAGACTAACAAAACAATACAAAGAATCAATGAATTGAAAAGTTGGTTCTTTGAAAGAATAAATAAAATATTTTTTTTCTGTGTGGGTACCGGGGATCAAGCTCAGGACCTTGTGCGCCAGCAGGCACCTGTGCCGCTGAGCGATATCACCAGCCCTATTTTCGTATGTGGGTGCCGGGAGTTGAACTCGAGCCCTCGCACTTGCCAGACAGGCGCTTATGCCACTGAGGCAACTCACTGGCCCAAGAATAAACAAAATTGATAAACCATTAGCCAACCTCATCAAAAAGAGGAAAGAAAAAACACAAATTCAAGCAATTAGGAATGAAAAGGGGGAAATCACAACAGATCCCACAGAAATCCAGGAGATCATCAATATTACTACAAGAACTTATTTTCTAATAAGATGGAAAAAACAGAAGAAAGATGGGCAATAAGAAGAAAACACAGGATAGATTCCTAGACACAAAAATTGCCAAAACTAAATCAAGAAGATATAAAAATTCTAAATAAACTAATATCAGCCAATGAAATTGAAAATGCAATTAAAAATTTACCAACAAAGAGAAGCCCAGGCCCTGACAGATTCACTATTGAATTCTACAAGAAATTTAGAGAAGAGCTAATGCCACTAATGTTGAAACTCTTTAAAGAAATTGAAAGGGAAGCAATACTTCCAAAGTCATTTCTGGAGGCAAGTATTACCCTGATTCCAAAACCAGAGAAGAACCTAACCAAGAAAGAAAACTACAGGGCATTCAATCCAGCTATTCCCCTTCTGGGTATCTTCCCAGAAGAATTAAAATCATCATACCACAGCGATATGTGTGCACTCATGTTTATAGCAGCACAATTTGTAATAGCTTAATCTTGGAAATAGTGCCAATGCCCATGAACCAAGGAATGGATAAAAATGATGTTTTTTTTAATATAATGGAGTACTACTCAGCCATAAAGAAGCATAAACTGGAGACTTTCATAGGTAAATGGATGCAACTCCAGAGCATACTCATTAGTGAAATAAATCAGACCCATATGTATAAACATCATATTGTCTCACTAGTATGAGAAACTGAACAGGTAAATAGGATCCGAAATGTACAATGGATATTGTGAATTGGGAAGAAACTATTCAAAGAAAAGACAAACTGTGATGGGGGAAAGGGGAAAGGAAGAAAGGGAAAAAATATGTATACACAAGATAGTTAAGATAGTAATACAGCAAGCTTCTCTTAGTTCCTTGAAAAGAATGTCATGCCTGTATCTTATATTCTGAATAACTACTATGAAGACAACAATATGCAATATATCAACTATTTTAACTGTATTAATTACCTGTTTTGAAACTTGGTTTCATTGTTTTTTTTTTTTTTTGTGGGTACCGGGAGTCGACCTCAGGACCTCGCGCACCAGCAGGCACCAGTGCTGCTGAGCGATATCACCGGCCCTTTTTTCATATGTGGGTTTCAGGA
Organism: Erethizon dorsatum; assembly: GCA_028451465.1. Taxonomy (NCBI): domain Eukaryota; kingdom Metazoa; phylum Chordata; class Mammalia; order Rodentia; family Erethizontidae; genus Erethizon; species Erethizon dorsatum. The sequence continues at coordinate 127,096,967 of CM051826.1, read as the reverse complement.
GTCGAACTCAGGCCCTCGTGCTTGCCAGGCAGGCACTCACACCACTGAGCCATCTCACCAGCCCTTTCATTGCTATATTTACCTTTTTTCTCTTTAAAATTAAAAAAATTCTATTCAGATACTGTGCCCATTTTTATTTGGAATATTTTACTGCTACGGAATTGAGTTCCTTAGGTATTTTGGGTATTAATCCTTCATTGAATATATATAGTGCCACAGTTTTGGGGACAGGTTTGCAAAGGTCCCTTGGTCACCAGGGCGGTAGTATTGGGAGAATGGGAGATGCAGTGGACCCAAGGTGGTCCTTCATTCTTCGGTGTATGCCCTTGAAGGGGGTTATGGAACACCACCAGAGTCTGTCTGTCTGTCTGTCTCTCCTTCTTGCCTTCTTGGGTAAGCACTCCTCTTGTCAAGCAGTCCACCATGATATTAGGACTTTGCCAGCAGCTCAAACCAATGCGGATGCCCAAACTTGTACTTTGACCTCCAGAATGAGGAGGCAAAATAAAACCCTACGTAAGCAGCCTATGTCAGGTGTTTCATTATAGTGTCACAAGGCAGAATAACTCATACAGTTTGCAAATATTTCTCCCATTCTGTACTTTTCATTTTCATTTTGTTGATTATTTCTTTTACCATATAGAATCACTTTAATCTGATGGACTCTGCATCTATTTTTTATTTAATGCTTGTGCTTTTGATGTCATATATAAGAAATTATTGGCAAAGTTATTATCAAGCTTTTCCCATGTTTTTATGCATTCAGGTCCTATGTTTAAATCTTCAATCCATCTGGAGTTGATATTTGTTTATAAAATAAAGGACAATTTGCATTAATTTAAACCTGGTATCCAGCTTTCCAACTATTATTTTAATAAGACTAGCTGCTTTCTGCTGTGTACTATATTTTTAGTGCCCATGTAAAAGAGTATTGAAAAGTTGAAAACAGAACCACCATATAGTCCAGCAATCTTTTATCATGGTGTATATCCAAAGGAATTGAATTACAGACCATGGGAGATATTTGTCTCCCAAGTTCACTGAGAAAATTTTCACAAAATGCTATTCAATCTGAAAAAAGAAGGAAATTCTCTCATTTGTGACAATATGGATTAACATGGAGGACTTTATTAATGAAATAAACCAGAAACAAGACTAATACTGTATGATCTCACTTCTATGTGGAATCTAAAATAGGCAAATTCATAGAATCTGAAAGTAGAAGGTTGGTTAACAGAAGCTGGAGAGAGATAGAAATATTACTTAAAAGACAAAGTTTGAATTATACCAGATGCGTAATTCCTAGAACACTACTACACAGGATAATGCTTACAGTTAACAATCCTGTACTATAAACTTCAACTTTTTGTTAAGATTTCATGTTATAGTATCACATAATCACAATAATAATAATAATAATACTTTTTAAAATGACAGGAAACTTTTTGAGATAATTTGGATAGGTTTACAACATGGATTGTGGTTATGATTTCGTGGGTATATACTTAGCTCCAACCTCACTAAGTTGTATATTTAAGAATATAAATCTTTTGTGTATCAATCATACTGCAATAAAGTGATTTAAAAATTAGTGAAGCAACCATATATTCATTTTTCCAGGATTTGAATCTGCTAGTATTCTCCTCAGTGCAAATTCATCAAAGACAAAGACCACTCGATTGGTCAACGTGAGACATAATGTAGTGACCAGCATAGTGGAGGACGTAGTATTGGACACAGTATTTTCCATTTCAAAACGTGAATAATTTTCAATTCTTACTCAATAGTAATTAAAGTGAATCTGGTCATTCAGCTATGTCATGCTGAATTGTGAAAACAGATCATTTTCATTGTCATCTTTATGTATCCACATTGGTTTACAGACTCACTTGAAGGAATGAAAGCTAAGTTGCCTGTCCTCTGGGAATTTAAATTATATATCTTTCAAAGCCAATAGAAACATCCATAGAACAAAACTTTAATACAAAGAAAGAGTTGCATATTGTATACAGTCTCTATCTGACTTCAGTAATCACCAAATTTCAGCTTTCTGATAAACCATAATGTATCAGAAATATTTTCTGAAATGAATAAGTAGAAAAATATGTTCATTAAGGAAATCACAATATGTTCTGACAACAATGAGAATTATCACCTTCATACTTTTATGGGATCTTCAAACTTTTGCATGAGTTATTTAGAATTGAGGTAATCAATGAATAAGAATCGCAAATGTAAATGAGGTGACAAAAATCAATAGTAGCCTGACTTGAATGTAATGTTATTTAACTTCAATGGAAAACCAGGAAACCCATTAAAAACTAGAAGTGTCTTAAAGCCATAATTAGATGATTTATTTTTCTCATCCAAAACTTAGCTAACCTATCCCAAAGGCTAATTATAAGTCATTAAAATTGTGAGTTATGCTTATTTATTATTCTGTTAAAATATAACACAAACATGTGCCTTTATAGATACTAATAACAAAAGCAAAATCGCTAGTGGCACACTTTATCTGAAATGGAAATAATTCATACTTAAAACAAATTATTATGTTAAATTGAACATATTAAAATATGTTTTTGGGCCGGTGAGATGGCTCAGCGGCTTAAGCACCTGCCCGGCAAGAGCGAGGGCCCGAGTTCGACTCCCGGAACCCACATATGAAAAAGGGGCCGGTGATATCGCTCAGCGGCACGGGCGCCTGCTGGCGCGCGAGGTCCTGAGATCGACCCGCCGGTACCCACCAAAAAAAAAAAAAAAAAAAAAAAAAAACGTTCTTGGGGCCAGGGATATAGCTCAGCAGCACAGTGCCTGCCTGGCAAGCACTAGGTCCTGAGTTCAATTTCCGGTACCAAAAAAGAAAAAAAAATGTTCTTTTCTCTTTCTGCTTATTTTAGATAAAATAGTTACATTGTTTACTAAATGAGTGTGTCCTCAATTGTTTCACACATAAAAATTAATAAACACAAAAATGTAAAACATGTTATAAATATGCTTGTGTAAATATATGTTTCAAAAAATGAAAATTTTTATACTACTTTGAGAACATTTACACATTTGGAACTTTGTTTTCTGGTTCATTCATTTCTTAAAATGCATTTCTATTTTGTTCCCTTTGCATTTAATTTTCCACAGATGCAAGCAGAATAGGTTGGCCAGTGGAACTCTTCTACTCCATAAAAGTTTAAGCAAACTTTTACTAATGCTATTGCTGAAATTCCTCATAAAATTGCTAACAAAGGGAAGATATTGAACATATTTTAAGGCTATAAGGAAATATATTCATGTGTGATTCAGGAAGAGGGATTCAGATATTCTCAGATAAGTTTTGCAGGTGGAGCATGTAATCCTTTGTGTGATTGAAATGAATTTAAAACCTCAGGTTGATTCATCAAAAATACATCCTTTTGGATTCATAAGCCTTTACTGGGGAAAAACAAAGCTCATTAACTAAAGAACAGGAACAGAACTTTCACTTACTAATGCCAAAGATTCTTCAAGTAATGGTAAAAAAAAATACCAGCACATATATACTTCTAATTGATATCTCATATGGTATAAATTTAGTACCTGCCTTGTTATAATTTAATAATGCAATAAACACTTTTCATTATATATTACATCCCAATTACTGTGTTACACCATAAAGGCAAAAAACATGGTCAAGACATGATTATTGCTCAAAGAAATTATAATTCAAGTAATCATTGTTGTTTCTGTCATTGACACTATTTCTGTGGTAAGTAAAATAAATACGCTAAAAATGGGATATTTGCTATTGCCTAGAAAAGAAAAATTAAATATGCATGAGTTTATGTTTTATTTGTACATTTGTTTGAAGGACGTTTTTTCATATAAATAGGACTTTAGGCTTTTGTTCCTGATAGCTCACACAAATAACTTTAGTACAATTCCTGAGGGATAGTGATAATTACATTCTTAAAAAACAGTCAGTGGATCATTGACTTAAATAGAAATATAAAAATAGGTAAATGGCTATTTCTGAGGATATTACAAATCTACTAAGGGTTCTTTAATACTGAAGATATTAGCCAGCATATAGGGCAAATGCTAGAGCAAAACGTATATTCTTGTGGAGACTGCTGTATCCATGTAATCATTCCAGTCTTATAATTTCAGTCTGGCTTACTTTTTCTTTAATCACAGAGCATAATGTCAGATTCAACAGTAGCATATATCGATAGGCATGATTTTTCAGTAATTACTGGACATCATATATGGTACCTCATTTTGTGCTTCACTGATGTACAATAGCTATAACACATTAAGCATACTTTTATGCAGTGGGCACAATGATAAGAACAAGAAGTCCTATATAAAAACTCAATTAACCCTTGTAACAGCATTTTTCTACAGGTATTTTTCCATTTGAATAGATTTGAGAATAACTAGCCTAGGTCAAAAACCATTTAAATAGCATTATGATCCATGTCTTTCTGACTATATTCCCTGAGAAATTAATAATTTCATATTTTTCTACCAGATGGTTATTGGGCCATGAGTTCACAGAGGAACAATATACTCAAAATAATAATTTGGAGTTAATTATAAAACAATTAACTGCATTTTTATAGGGACATTTGTTTGGTGGAAGTTTCTGTTGGGAATAGTGGGTTTTTTTTGGGGGGTTTGTTTTGAAGTAAATTCAATTTTTCAAAGACATGTAAACTAACTCTTACTTGGGTTCTTAATACTTTGCTGAGAGAATCATGCTGTTTTCACAGTATTTTGAGTTAGCCTTTTTGAGTTGCTACAACAAAATAAAAACAGATAATTAACAGACAACAGAGCCATTTCTCACAGTTCTGGAGGCTGAGAAACCCATATTAAGGTGCCAGCAGATTCAGTGTCCGTGAGGACTAACTTTCGTATTCGCAGATGGTGCCTTGCCACTGTGTCTCACTTGCGTGAAGGGTAAGGGTCACTCTGGGATGTCCTGTGTAGGGGAATTAATCCCATTTATGAGACTTGCATTCTCCTGTCAAACCACTACAGACCCTACGTTCTAACACCACCACTTTAGTGGTTAGGATTTCAACATAAGAATTTGACAATGAGAAACTTTCAGACCGTAGCCTTTCTATGATAGTATTTTGCATTTGCAATTGGACTGCTTTTAATATAACTGAAATGTGTTAGTTTTTATCCTTATCATAATCTATGATTTACAAAATGCAGGCATGTATAGCCTTAATTAGTACTTAAAAATGGAAGACTGTGAAGGTAAAGGAATTTGTTTAGGATCACATGGCTGGGAAATGGAAGAGCTGAAATAGAAAACTTCCATTATTATTTATGAAGTTAACAAGGGAATGTTTCAGGTAACATTAACTAGATTAATTTTAATATGCATTTATAGTAATATATTTCTATATATTTCTTTTTTTTTTTTTCTTTGTGGGTACCGGGGGGGTCGACCTCAGGACCTCGCGCGCCAGCAGGCGCCCGTGCCACTGAGCGATATCACCGGCCCCTTTTTCGTATGTGGGTTCCGGGAGTCGAACTCGGGCCCTCGCGCTTGCTGGGCAGGCGCTTAAGCCGCTGAGCCATCTCACTGGCCCCCTATATTTCTAAAACTAGTACTGTATATATTATGGTCAATATTATGATGACCATATCATACTTAGAGGATTCCCCAGGCAGCAAATTATCTTCACTGCAGGATTTTATAATTCAGGTTTGTTTGAATAAATTACTTATTTTTCTCAAAGCTCTCATCCAATTTGTAGTATTTCTAATTTTAATTTGCTATAAATTAGAAATAATCACAGAAAGAATAAACTAAGTAAAGATAAACACATTATGCCTTCATTAAATATTTATTTAGAAGGTTCTGGTTTCTTCCAGTTAATATTTTACTATTACAGTTCAAAAGTGTGAAACATATGCTTTTACAATTTGATATATAGAGAGCCTGTTAACTATGCCATTATGCATTAGATTCTGGTCATACTATTTCATTTTGAAGTTCAGAGTCTGATTCTGTGATTTATTTCCACTTCCTTTATTTTTCACCTATTTCATATATTATTGCATTTCAATACAAATTAATAGTGGATATGCATGGTAATAAGTGTCACTAGTAATGCCTCAAAAGTAGAAAGAATCTAGGTTGTGATTTGTTTCCCAACATCAAAATTAATATTTAAGGGTCGGTGAGATGGCTCAGCGGCATAAGCGCCTGCCTGCAAGCGCGAGGTCCTGAGTTAGATTCCCGGAACCCACATAAAGGAAAAAAAAGGGCTGGTGATATTGCTCAGCAGCACAAGGGCTTGCTGGCAAGCGAGAGGTCCTGAGGTCGACTCCCGGTACCCACATAAAGAAAAAATTAATATTTAAGCTACCATAGTCCAATGAGACATTGGTTATGAACAATGCAGATATGAGTTAAGAGTGTCTTCCACAATAAAGCCAAATGGAAGAAACTAAATGCATCTTAAATAAATTCTGGATATAGAATTGATATAACCTGATAATTGAAGCAGGAATACTTTAGAGATTATAGGTTTAAACAATTAGACAGATAATGGTACTGCTTAGGGTGCTAAGTAAAATTCGAAAAAAAGCATATCTAGTGTTTGGGAGAAGGAAAAGAGAAGCAGATAGAATGTTCTAACCATGCCATGTTAAATTTGAATGATTACTAATGAAAGAAAGAAAATATCTTCTGTTAAGCATAGATGCTAACTGCAAACAAGATGTGAAATATAGATACAAGAAACCAGGGCCGGTGAGATAGCTCAGCAGCATAAGCGCCTGCCTGGCAAGCACAAGGGCCCGAGTTCGACTCCCGGAACCCACATACGAAAGAAGGGCCGGTGATATCGCTCAGCGGCACGGGCGCCTGCTGGCACGCGAGGTCCTGAGTTCGACCCCCGGTATCCACAAAAAAAAAAAAAAAAAAAAAAAAAAAAAGAAAGAAATCACCGGCGACTGAAAGACAAAAGATTTAAAAATACAGTCAATATTAGACACAGCCCCTGACTCTAAACCTTGGAGCAATAGGACAGTTTTTATTTGTATAGAATATGGCTCACTTGTGCCAGGTTGACATCTATTCTAACTCTCCCTTGTGTCTTGGAAGTTGGAAACTGTAACTGTATCCGTATTATTTTTAATCAGAATCCCAGGACCTATTAAGTGATCAATAAATACTTATAAATGTTCATTGACCAAGTGGGTAAAAAACATGTGTACAGGCATGTGAATTCAAACCAATATTTAAAAATAATAACGGAAAAATATAAAGTAGTTATATCAAGTTCATTTTATTTTTATCTAACTATATATAATATGCCACAATATCTTATTCTTTCTTATCCCATGATAGGTTGTCAGAGTCAACATTGTTCTACCCTTTTTTCATTCCTACCCTATACTTTACTCTTTTCAAATATCTACAAAACATATTCAAAGGCAGCTGTCAGATACTTGAATGCAAAAAAAGAAATTGAATACAAGAAAAGGGAATATATTACCTTAGAATTTTAAACTATAAAACTTTTTTCAGAATTACGGTAATTGAAACACTTGCACAGGCTTAACAATACAGAGTAAGAAATAGAGCAGCTTTTATCTCTTTAAACTTATTATCATAATGATTGAAATGAATGTGCAAAACTGCTTGTCTGTATAGTTACACACCATATAGGAGACAAAGTGATTAAAAAGAAAGGTTCTTTCAAAATGATATGTAAATGAATACTTTGCATTTAGGCCAACAGTGCTATTTTTTGAAAAGCACCCTTTAAATTATATTGGTAGAAATAAATACCTAAAATTCAAGCTAAAATAAAAATAAAAATTAGAGTGAACATGTGAATCAAAATGCTAAAATGTTTATTATAAATAAGTACAGTGACAGCTGTACTGCTTCTCTGTATTTTGAAAACTGTTATATTAACTGGAAGACAAATAAAATTCTAATTAGTTTCCTTCTAAAATAAAAGCTATCAGTGCACAATTAACTTTTGCTTCTAAAAATGGCCAGTTTATCTCAATGAAAAATCAATAATACATAATACACTATTAACTAGTTAAAAGAATGGGCAGCAGCAATTATCATTATTTTGGCCTATATTTTGGTTTTCATATTGAACCAGTGATACTATAATTAAATATTTCAGTAAAGAATTTTATTCTTTCCAAAAGAGAGATTTGGCCTTTGCCCTCAGCTCCTGAGAAGTAATCTATAAGCTTTGAAATATGCTGCCTGATAAAATATCTTTTCTTACATAGACACCATGTTAAATGTTCTAATAATGTGATTTGCTATGGGAGCTTTGGGTCACAAAATACTAGCTCTGTCTCCTGAGGGGCTGACACTGAGGTCAGGTGCAGAAGTACTCAACTATGTTTCTTTGATGTGGCCCCAGTCAAGGGTGTGATACCACAACTCATGTGTGCTGATAGTTTTGACAACATTCTGAGCATTGTCCCCTTGACTGCCTGGAAAGTGGAAGCTTCATGAATGTGTACTGTCTTGTCCAAGTCTCATACAACTCTTCTCTTGGCCTACTTTAATAAACATGCTTTTAGTGAAATAAACTGTAAATCTGTGTATAACAATTTTCTGGGGGATTCGCTGAGTCTGCAACTATTAAAGCAGAGGTTGTCTTGGGGGAACCACTAAAGTTGCATTTTGTGTCAGAAGTGGGGATATTGGGGATTCTGAATTTGTAACTGGGGTCAGAAGTGAGAGCGGTATTGTAGATTGTATGCTAAATTTGCAAATATTAAAATTACTTTAGTATTAATGTTTCTAATTTATAACAGATTTATTAGGTCTACCCATTGATAACTTAATTCTTGCAGTATACTCTTCAATTAGTATTACTATCCAGGCTGTTTTACAAATGCAGTAACACAAGTTGTTGAATGATTTCCTGCAGATCTCTAAGTAGTCTCTGATATTAGTGGAGAAAAATGAATAATTAGCTTAATATTAATTAGTTATTACACTTTGTATTTGCAGTTAAAATTTCTCATACTTAATAATGTTATGTAATTTTGCACATGTTAAATTATGGAATTAGGAATAAGCTATTGAGAGTATGATTAAATTTAAATGTACAATCTAAATTACAAACACTGTAATAGATAACTTTCCTTTGTTCAAATTAACTAATAAACATTTTGCCCCACTCTGTTTTTGAAAGACCTTATCTTTCAAAAATATTCCCTGAAGTGTTGCTTAATCATAGGGAAATAGAATTCTGACACAAAATAGTCATTGAGTTTGTGTTGGGAATAATTTGGCTCCTGAAATATATTGAGTTTTGAATCACCTTCTCCAGAGTGACCAGAAAATCAGAGCGCCGTCGCGGGATACAGTTCCTTAAGCAAATTCTCCAAGCACCATCAAAATGAAGATACTAGTGTTTCTTAATACTCTCTTAACAACTCCCCCATCTTCCTTGTATAAGGAAATGTCATGAGCTAATTGGGCATTCAGAGAAAAAAACATTAAATTTGTATTAATCACATTCAATGTGTTTAAGGGATCACACATGAGTCTTATTCAGAGAATGTAACCCGGATAGTCACAAGAATACACAGCAAATATGAAATTCCTCTTGCACTTTGACTGAGGCAGTAATGCAGAACAATTTGAGCCTATGCGTCCCTTGAAATATTGAAGATAAACAAGTGTTGAGTGAATGTGTCAGCATTCGTTTCCCAAGTCAGTAACAAAATTACTATAGATCACTGGCTAAAATACAGAAAAATAACAAGTGCTGTATCTAAGAATTGTTTCATTCTGTTTCAGCCAACTCAATGATAAAGTTGATGATCTGAGAGAAAATACATTTCATTAGACCAGTGCAATCAGTATAATGTCTAGACTGACTGATCATGTAAGATTTCAATTTTTGAATATGTTTGGCTAAGAAGAAAGAGCTGAAATATGTAAGTAGATACCAAAGTTTAAAACATACAAAGTTTGAAAATTAGGAAAGATTAAAATGTATGGACATTGGCAATGGTGTGTGTGGGGGGGAGATACTGCATTTCTGTATTTTGCAATACCACAAACAACAATCATGGAATGGTTTATCTTATTGGTTAATCATCCAAAAACATGGCAGGAATTAATAGACAATATTATTATGGTGTATGCTTTCAGTCAGGATACAACTACATTGTACATTAATTTGTTATTGGTAATCTAGTAGACAATTTTCCCTCTGAGTATATAATTAATTACATACATAGTAGATGCGACGAAGGATCAAATGCAATGCAATTCAGATAAAACTTCTAATTTCTGTTCATATAACTCTATTCTTAAATAGTTACATTAACTAAAATAAAAGCTCAGTGTTTGAGGTTAGTCAGCACAATAAATATTTTCATGTGTCACAGTTCTTATTGTTAAGCTGTAATGAAATTTCAATATCATGTATGACATGTCAGTGTCACAGTTATTTCTAATTATTATTAATGATTCTCCAAACCAAAACAACAAATAAATAGAATTATTTGATAATGCAACTATTAATTTAATTTTCATTCATACTTATTTTCTTTGTGTTTTTTCTGTGAAAATGTATCTTCATGTTATATCTACAAAGCCTACACAATGTTATAATAAGATTAGCTTTCTTTTTTAGCCATAGCGCTTTATCAGAAAGTGTTGCTTCAAGATTTTTGAGCATGTAGTTGTCACACAGATAGTGTTTGCCAAATTTTGCTTGCATAAACACATTACAGTTACACTGGAGTTTTAGAGTGAATCTTTTCCTGATCTCCAATTGTTATTTTGATTGTCCTTCAGGATATCATTGGAAACCAATCCTTGGATGCACAAGAGGAAGTACATGCAGCAAAGGGAGCCTAACGGGACTAAAATACATGATGATAAGGTGTTCGTGGCTGCAAATGAAGTGTGTTCTGATGGATCACAATGGCTTAGTATAGTAACCATTCCATTATACTTTAATAAAGTAATTTATTTGTAGAAATGCATCACATACATTTTGATGCTAACATAGTTCATGAAATTTCAGCTTTCCAAAGTTCCTATAAGATGCTAAAATTTGGGCATAAAAATTTCTCCAATCAATATAGCAACTACTTTAAAGATAATAACATGCAATCTGTTAACTATTGTTATTCTCCTATTATTTTGTTATGAAATTTTGTTTTACTTTTTTCCATAAAATAAAAGAGATGCTAAAATTGCTTCTGAATCTGAAAAAATAGGAAGAGACATCGCCACACTTGTCTTTGAGCAGTGCACATCCAAACATTTCTCAAAATGGACTTTATCTTTCTTTTAGCTTTCTTCGCTACTACCTTTATTACGTATTTTCAAATATAGGCACCACTTTATTATGCTACATTTCTTCTTAGATCTAATATTTTCTTTGAGTATATTACTCTTTCAAAAACGGTTCTAGGCCCAGGTCCAGTTAGTTATCGAGGGAAAACAGTTCATTCGTTAGGCTAGGCAAATGGAATTCACCACTGTCAAAGTGTAAGTCACGTGCGTGAATAATAATTATACCCTAGCTTTTATTAATGGAGTGGAGCAATAAATTTTTAAATAAGCATGAGAACATTGAACATATTAATTAAAATCAAGCATATTATAACATCATCAAAGCACACATTTATTTAGTTCAGCTTAAAGAATTAATGATAATCACATAAAATATTGCTAAAATCACAAGTATAAGGTTCTATTAAATAGCTATTATTGTAATTAATTATATTATAATGAAAATATTCCTTACCAAATATACATATTGCAGCATTTAATGCAATTCCGTGATTTTTAAAAATAGACCTTTAGTAGCAAAGGGAATTTTTCCTACATTACATGTAAGTGACACCAAAAGTGCAATAAACTTTAGGATAAAAAAAATGTGTAAAGTTTTCTCTTTAAAACTGAGAAAAAGGCAAGAATTTTCAGTAACAGCACTACTATTTATTATAGCAATGAGATTCCCAGATCTCACTATATGGGGGAAAAAGAGGTGTATGTATTAGAATACAAGAGGAAAATTATTATTTTTATCATCTAACAAGAAAATTATTTAATCAACACAAGTTTAGAACAAGTAAATACTAGAACACATATGGTTACCTCTATCTGTGCATAAAAGAATGGTTACCTGAATCTCATAAATGGCAAATATAAAAATATTATCAAGAAAGAGAAGTTGAGAAAAACTGCCTCCTTTTCTCTAGAAGAAGAAATCTACAGGGTCAGGATTACATCTGAACCAAATTGCTCTAGGCTGAGTTTTTACACTGTAAGCAATCAATAAAGAGCTGAAGGTGTAGCCTAGACATCAAGGGGCATATATATGTGTTGGAATCAATCAGAGGACAGAAAAAGCGTTAGAATTGAAAAAGTCCTATGTAATCATGCAACCAAGATTTCACTAAGGATTTTCTATGTCTCTGAACTCCAATATATTTACATTTTATCTCATATTGCAATGAACAACGATGCAATAGAGAAGAAAACATTATTCACTTCTCTGTGTTTGGATTCCAGGTCCAAAAAAAATGGAAGATAGTGAAGTTAAACTGACAGTTATGAAAACAATGAAATATAGATTGGTAACAAAAAAAGTTAAAAAATAACCCTAAAAATCTATTTCGAGATATAGATGGATGAGCATTGCTCATAAAGAAAGACTTTAAATTTTGGGCTTATCTTCCTATGACTTCTAGGCACAGAAACATAAGAAAGACTTTAAATTTTGGGCTTATCTTCCTATGACTTCTAGGCACAGAAACATACATAATTCAAATGTCTTAAAATAGTTTCGTGTCAGACTTTCACATAAAGCTTTCTCCATTCTAGTATCTGCCACTAGGAAAAGATAGGCATATTTATATTACTTCCCTCTTTGAACTGATAGAAAAATTAATATGGATCAGCACTGATATGAGGCTAACTTTTGATGGACCACTACTTTATTCCACAAACTGACAGCTAAATTCAGAGTAGCTGGTGCTAGTATTCAAATATCATTATAAAAATTATAAAGTCAAAACTTGCAACATTAAGCATGAGAAAGCAGCTTAGTAACACACACATGATAAGAACTGACCTTTTTATTGAACTGTTCTTCCACCATGTTTATTATCTGATCCTGAAACTATAGAAAATGGAAAACCAAAGAATGATTTTAGAAAAGAATTGGAAAGTAATCAACAGGTAGGTATTAACATAGCTATATCAATAATCACTTTAATAATCAGTGAGTTGGTTGGGCACAGTGGCATGCACCTCCAGTCCCAGATACATAGGATGCTAAGGCAAGATTGTCACTTGAGCCAGGAATTCAAGGCCAGTTTAGGCAACATGGTAAAACTCTATTTCAATAAATATGTCAGTGTATTAAATATATGAATTAGAGGACAAAGATTGTCAGAGTAAATTAAGAATAAGATCTTACTATATGTTGCTGTATGTTGACCAAAAGAAAACTACTTTTATAAAAGGCATAAAGAATAAACCTACAGGTAGCATCACACTGAACAGTGAGAAACTCAAAGCTTTCCTGGAAATATTAGGAAAAAGGCAAAGCTATCCCTTCTCACCTCTACTTTTCCACATTGTATTCTAAAGCCTACCTAAAGCAATAAGTAAAGAAAATACAAGTTATTCTGATTGGTAAGAAGGAAAAACTGTCTTTCTTCACAGATGATGTGGTAATCTATACAGAAAATATAAAAAAATTAACAATGATATAGAACAGTCATTGCCTTTCCCAGGTAAGGGGCAAGCAGTGATTGAAATTCAAAACTTAATGCCAACAGTGAATATAATCATTATGTACTGCAAACACATACTAACAAGTTAAAAAAAATAGCACCACTGATAAGTGAAATACTCAATGAATCTTAAAAGTGTGTATAAGGTTTATATGAGAAAACTACAAAGCTATTATTAAAGAAATCATTCCTTCTTTTCCCCCCTCACCTCTCTTTTTGTAGTCAGGGTTTGCAAGGAAAAACTTTAATACAGGACACATAATTTATAGGATTATTTTATAATAGTCACCCAAAGAGTCAAATACAAAAGAGTGCAGGAAATCTGTCCACCCACTAAAGACCCAAAGAATCCAGCTGAGGGCCTGGATTCCACAGAAATGTCCTGCATGAGTCTAGCTGAAGACCTAGAGCCCATGGCAATGTCCTCCACGAGTCCAGCTGGAGGCCCAGAGCCCACAACAATGTCTCATGCAAGTCTGTTTCACAGATCTACGCTGGGAAGGCCCAAAGGTCCATGGTGGACGCTAGAAAGTCTGCGCCAACGGGATGAAGGATCTGTGCCAACAGACTGAGGGATCTGCACTGGAGCCAGGAAGTGACACTCAAGATAAGGACCGGAGCTCCCCGAAAAGAACGGCAGCCATCCTCAGCAACAACAAGGTCCCAAGCTCCTCCAACGATGAGAACAGCCAAGTTCTTATCAGGAAAACCAGAGCAACAAGCTTCTCCAGGAGGATCAACAGCCCCACCTCTTCCTCTCCAGTTCTCCTTTTTATGTTGTTGGCAACAATCCTCAGGTGGGCCCTCCACCCCAGAACCATGCGGATTCAGTTTAGCTGGGTGTTACAAGTTGACCACCAGTTGTCAATCCACCACACCTCTGTAGTTCCCCTCTATTTTGAATAATTTTTTCCTATTTCACAATACTTATTATAAACTTTGGTCCTTATTTACCCTTTCGGCTTTCTCACATCAAAGAAACAATGTGGTATTTACACATGTGTCTGATTATTTCACTTAAGAGTATGGTCTCAATTGCATCCATCTACCTAGGAATGTCTCAAGTTTATCCTTCTTTATGGCTGAGTAGTACTCCACTGTATAAAAAACACATCTTTTTTTTATCCATTCTTTGGATGATGGGCATTTGAGTTGTTTCCAAGATGTAGCTATTACAAACTGTGTGGCTATAAACACCGGTGTGAATATATCACTGTGGTACGATGTTTTTAATTCTTTTGGAAAGATACCTAGCAGGGGAATTGCTGAGTCAAATGGGACCTCTAATCCTAGTGTTTTGAGGAATCTCCACAGTGGCTTCCACTGTGGTTGTACCAGTAGACACTCCCACCAACAGTGGAGAAGGGTTCCTTTTTCCCTACAGCCCTGCCAGCATTTGTTATTAGTTGATTTTTAAATAGTAGCCATTCTTTCTGGAGTGAGATGCAATCTCAGTATTGTCTTAATTTGCATCTCTTGGACGCCCAGTAACGTTGAACATTTCTTCATATATTTGCCATTTGTATTTTTTCCTCTTAGAAGTGTGTATTCATCTCAGATGCCCATTTTTTGAATTGGGTCTTTAAATTTGGGGGTCTGATTTTTTCAATTCTTAAGGGAAGAGAAAAAAATGATAAAAGAAGAATAAAATGGAAACAAAGTTTTGTAAATGAGGAAGGGAAGAGGGGTTGAATGGAGGGAAAGGGATTGGGAAAAAAAGAGGAACCAGGACATACGTACAGGTACAAATTCTCTATGATGAATGTGATCATTATGTATATCTAAATTATACTAAAAAAACTTAATTTTAAAAAAAGAAAGCAATAAACCAAATATATGGAGCATGGTGGAACAAGACGGTAGCTAAGGAACATTATCCAGTGATCTCTCTGGGTTAGTCACTTTGTCATCTCTGGGAAAAATACCTGATATCTGCAATTTAAGAAGGAGAGGTTTGTTTTAGCTAAGAACTTCACAGGTTTAGATCCATGGTTAACTGTCTTCGAGTCAGAAACCTGGTAGTGGAAGGGTGTGGATATAGAAACCTGCTCAATAATGGCACCTGAGAAGCATAGAGCAAGGAAGACCCAAAGAGGAAAGTGGATAGGAAACAGGTAAATTCCCCAAAGTCATTCCCCCATCACCGCCTTCCTCCAACTAGGAACCACCCCATAACCCATTCAGCTGTAAGCTCATCAGTGGGTTCCCATTGATGGGACGAGCACCTTCACAATGCAATCACTGCTCCAGAAGTTTCTTAATCCATTCAAGTTGACAATCAAGATTAACCAGTACACTCTGCACACAGACTCACCAAGTGGAACTGATACTGACTTCGGGAGAAGATCCAGAAGAGCTAAGGATATCAAGTGATCGACTATAGTGCTTACTTTTAGTATAAAAGGAAAAGATGAATTGGAGATGGCAGGAAGGTGATGGTTGAGCATGCCACCCTCCTTCCCCACCTTCAACTAACCCTTGGGGGAGGAAGCATCTCCTGGTTGGGAAAAGAAAAGACTAAGTCCATGCCCTAGATATGAAGCCATTACTAGACCCACCATGGTGAAACTCAGGGGTGGGAAAGTCCTGCAAGGTCTACTGCCAGGCCAATACCTCTACATGGACCCTCTGGAACTGTCTTAGGCCAGGCAGTAAAGGGGCTCTCTCCAGCACCCCTTCCCCAACCTTAGACAGCACGCTAGGGAGCAGGACCCTAATGCTGGGGAAAAGAGCGGGAAAGCTAGCACAGGGCCTTGTCTTACAGCAGAGTGCAAGATCCACCTTGGTAAAAGCAAGCACCCAGTAGAAACCGAAGGCTGCCTATGCCGGCCAGAGTTCCAAGATAGGAGCTCCTAGACCAGCTCTGGCACCAGAGAGATTTGTGTGCCTGTGGGACAGGTCCAAGCTTTGACTAGGTAAGTTCAAGCCTTAGAGTGGGCTTGGGTAATACCTTTCCGTTCACAAGACTGTGCAGTCCCCTGTGACACTGTGACTAAGATGCAACCTTACTTAGCATTAGCCTTGGTGGCCAAGGGACTGTCTTCACCACTCATTCCTCAAGCTCAAGCAGCACAGCTATCACAAGCCAGTGCTCACGGATGAACACTACCATGGCCTCCTCACTAGGCACAGGCACCACAGTGCTTCAGCCCACATCACTGACAGCTGGGCCTGGGCCTCAGGTACCCTTAAGTCTGTCCAGGTCCTTGTGGCTGTGAGATTCAGGTACAAACTAGCTTAGCAACAGCCTGGGTTATGACAGATTACTTTCACCAACATTACTCCAACCTCAGCCACCATCATATTATTCGAGACCCTACTGAATGAGAGCAGGTCAGGGTAGGAAGCACAAGACTTGACCAAGAGCTTAGTGCTGAGTGGTGAAACTTTATACTGGACAGATCCAAAAAGCCCACATATTGAAGCCCCAGTGCTAGGAGAAGACTGGCAGACCCAGCAGATTTCCAGCTAGCATCACTGAGGGCTTCTGGTGGTGTTTATGGCCACGAGTCCATCTTAGCAATAGATAGTCCCTAGAAGGGTGGATTTTGCCTCTAACCCTGTGTTGTCATGGTTTTGGTGGGCTGTGGCTTCAGGGTATGACACAAGCTGGTGACTTTGGAGATCACAGCTATGACACAGGAACCTTGGTTTAGTCCATCCATGGTGACTCTATGCAGAGCCAAGCAGAATATTAGTGTCTGGCCACAGAACAATAACTGTAAACAAGGCATCCAAGTCTACCATGGCACCAAAGAGTGGTGTCTTTTGGTGTATTATTCTGTGTTTGTGTGTGTGTGTGTGTGGGTTTTTTGTTTTGGTTTTTTTGTTTTGTTTTGTTTTGTTGTTGTTGTTTTCACACACTAATACAGTATTTGGAACAAACCTGGTTTGAACTGCCCTCTAGTAATGATGGTAAAATGGTGGGTAAGTGCCATTATAAATTTGTGCAAACATATAGAATATTTAACACTACGAGTAAATTCTAATGCAAACTATGTTTGACGAGTGATAATGGCACCTCTGTCAATTGTAACAAATATAATTCTCTGGTGAAAGTTGTAGATAATACAGAGGAGATGAAGATAGGAGGAGAAGGTCTGTAATAGTATGGTAAATTTCTCTATCTTCTGCTCAATATTGCTGCAAACATAAAGTTGCTTTAATGATAACATCTGTTTAAAAAATCGTAACCATGTTGAAAATGTCTTTATAGTTAATTATCTTTAAAAATCTTCTATAACTACGAAATTAAAATTGAAGAATGAAGACATGATTGCTGAAATTTAACTGAATCTTGATTTTACCATATTAAACTCTTTTGGAATTTGTCCAGGGAATGATAATCATAAGAGTGATTATATTAGTAATAGTAGCTACTGCTGTTTGATTTTTTTTTATGAGTTAGGGACAATGTTAGTAATTTCCATTATGTATCTTAACTATATAAATCCTTAGGATAAACATGGAAAGAGAAGGTCACATTACAATAATTTTATAATGTCCCATAACATAGGTTAATTTATTTTTGTGTTTGTTTTTAAATATATCAGTGTTCCATATGGTTTTCCATAGAGTTGGCCAGAGGGCATAGTGTTTTATGTCAGCATGGCACATTGTAAAGATATCTAGACACCACTGTAAAAAGTGCTTTATAACTATAAAGACTTGAGGAAGAATGTGTCAGGAAAATATATATCTAGCATTTATGCTTAATATTTGATTAATCATCTAATTTTTATCAGCTAAGTATATCATTTTCTCAGTTTTGCATTCAATTATTTTCACAGCAACATGATTTTTAGACTACTTGGGATATATAACTTGGCTTACAAGAGATAATACTGAGTATATTAGAACACTTAATTTTTTGGGGGGGTTACCAGGAATCAAACTCAGGACCTCATGCTTGCCAGGCAGGCACTGTGCCACTGCGCTATATCCCTGGCCCTCAAAATACTTTATTTTTAAAACAAGATGCTAACTGAACTGAACCCAATTAGTGATTTAGAGTCGTGAATTCCATTTTGAATGGACCATTGTTAAATACAGTTTTATTACTGACAAATCCTCAGATGTTTATAGAAGACCATAAAGTATTCCATCCTTGGCTGAAGATCTTAATTCCATGAAGTAGCATTGTTTGTTAATTTGTTTATGTGACAGGTAAAATGTATACATACATAATGTAAAACATGGAATATACATATATATGTACATGTTATGGAATAACTAAATTAAGCTATTTAAAATATACTTTACCTGACATTCTTATCATTTTGGAGTGAGATAGTTAAAGCACATGTTTTTGGAAATTTTCATATATAGAATATATTGTTACTTACTGTGGTCATCATAATGTACAAATGATCTCTTGAACTTATTCTTCTAACTAAAATTTTATGTCCTTTGGCCAATATCTCCCCAGTCCCTCCTCTTTCCCCAACCCTGATAACCTCCACTGTATCTCTGCTTCAATGAGTTAAACTTGCTTAGATTTCACTTGTAAGTGAGATTGTGTAATTGTTTTTCTGTGTCTTGTTTATTTCACTTAACATAATGTCCTCCAGGTTCTTCCATGATGTAATAAATGGCAGGATTCCTTTCTTTCTCAAAGTTCAATGATATTCTACAGCATGTAGAGATTGTGGCTTGTGCAACATTTTACTTTTTTTTTTTTTTTTTTGTGGGTACCGGGGGTCAAACTAAGGACCTCGCGTGCCAGCAGGCGCCCGTGCCGCTGAGTGATATCACTGGCCCTTTTTTCGTATGTGGGTTCCGGGAGTCTAACTCAGGACCTCGCACTTGCCAGGCAGGTGCTTATGCTGCTGAGCTATCTCACTGGCCCAAAGATTATTTTTTCTTACCTGAATTTTTTTTTTTTTTATGCGGGTACCGGGGTCGAACTCAGGACCTCATGCCAGTAGGCACCTGTGCCGCTGAGCTATATCACCGGCCCACAACATTTTACTTTTGAAGGGAAGCAAAAGAAATTAACACAGTTATTATTTTATTTTTTCTTAAACTAAATCATTATCTCTTTTTGAAAATTATGCTACATTATTTTTCATATTGCTCTTTCAGAATAGAAAGAAACTTCCCCTGATGTCACAAATGAAAGAAGCGAATCACAATGGACATGTGGCTCAGACTGCCCTGGGGACCAAGAGCACCAGCCACCTTCAGAAAAACGGTGTCAGACTGGAATGAGTCTCCGGCAGCGAAGTCCTAGCATCCCCTTTTTTCTCCACTCTTAGGTCCAGAGGCTTAAATCTGTAAAAAATACAGGCATGTCCTGATTCTTGCAAGAAACTAGGTTCATACAGCATAACAGCAGTAAATCACATTGTCCGACTTATATCATTTAATATGAGTTTTCCCATTCTTTGCTATCAAAAATATCAAAGATGGCATTGCTCCAAGTCAGAAAACCTGCTGTTATATTTTGTGTATCTTCCCATAATATTTTATTAATATTTCTATCCTAAGAAACCCTGTGCATATTAAAGATTCAAAAAGTTTCTGAGTTACTTACTAATAATTCTGGTGATTTTATGTGTTATGTGTTTACTTACCATAAAGAGCAAAACATTTAAACACTTTCTTGATACTGTATATTTCATAGGTATTTCATGTGATTTGAGGATCTTATTCACAGGCTTTACCCAACTGTGTACTTTTTAGGTTTGTGCACTCTGACTGCTGTGTATTGGTTGCTTCCTGTCAACTGCATTTGCTTGTCCATAGCAGATAAATGTTCAATGTTGTTTTTGAGATATTCTCAATTTATCAATTATCCTTTCCATTTACCAGGTGAGTGTTCTTGGGCAAGTTACTTTCTGAGTTTCATTTGAAAAAAAGCTTATAATATTTCCAAATAAAATCCTGAACATAATGTATATAAAATGGTGTCTCATGTGCTATACATGCTCACTAATCAAATACTACTATCAGGCCGGTGAGATGGCTCAGCAGCATAAGCACCTGCCTGGCAAGCGCGAGGGCCCGAGTTCGACTCCCGGAACCCACATACGAAAAAGGGGCCAGTGATATCGCTCAGCGGCACGGGCACCTGCTGGCTCGCGAGGTCCTGAGGTCGATCCCCGGTACCCACAAAAAACAAACAAACAAACAAAAAAAACTACTATCCTTTTAGGACTCTAAGAAAATGTCTCTTGCATAGCTGTATAAAAGTGCCTTGGTATTCAAATACCCATTCTTTAATCGTATTGCATTGCATGCAAAACTCTGTCCCTGGAATAGAAATAATTTCAATTTTTCTTTAAAATATTTCCTTTGTTCATTTTCATAGTAGATCTATAAGCTGGCACTATAATATATAATTAGTGAGCAATGATTTATCAAATATACACAAAGAGAAAAAAGTATATACAAAACTACATGAAATAAATTAAGCACCATGAGTTAATACAAGAATCATGAGGCTTAATAAATGTGCAGATGAGTAGTGGCAGTAGGAATCTATTTCATTCCTGAAGGAAGAGTCCAACAAAACTTAATGAGTTTGATATGTCTAGTAATATATTAACACCTTTGACTCTAATTGCTTTGATTAAATTTTAGTACCCAGACAATTCTTTCATATTGCTTCTACTATTTACTCAATGAATAATACATTCTCATGGAAAAATATATCTTCTCTGTCATGCCAAGCTCTGCGAGAATGGCTAATGTGGTATTTTGTAATGTTCAAAATGTGTGAGGTAGTGAAATTCTATTCAGACACACAGAAATGCCAGGCCATTTTAATAAGACCCTAAATAAAATGTTAACATATGTTCTGGAAAAAAAAAGTTCTTTTTAAGAAAATGCAAAATAAATGTGTTTTTTGTGCTATTTCAAATACAGACAAGATTTACTTCAGTTAAATTAGCAAGGAAACTATTTTCCAGTCCCAAATAATTCCTCATCATGCCAAGGCACTCAAATTTCAATTATTTTTACTATTATTTTATGTTAACACATTTTATATTAAAACAAGTGTTCTTGTAATATGTTTCACATAATCACCTTTTTAAAAATTAGGGAGTTCAGTACTTGAATTCTTAAAATTCAAAACTGTTATCTAGTATATACTGGCAAGATATGAATCATCCCTAGTTTTTCTAAATACATTTAATCATTTCTAAATGATAAAATGCTTCTTACATATCCATAAATCTGCTTTTATGGAAATCATTGTTTTCATTTGTTATAAACTATGTTAATACCGTGATGTGGTATCACTGGATACCTATATGAAAAGGTAAAATCAAAAAGTAAAAATTGGCAATAGCAAATGCTAGCAAAGATGTGAAGAAACTCACATATTGATGCTTAGAATATAAGACAGTACTAACACTCTAGAAAATAGTTGGGCAAATTTATGAAACTTTAGAAATATACATATGATACAACTCAGCAATTGTGCTTATGGGCATTCTTCCAACTAATTGAAAACTTAAGATTCGCACAAAATTATAGATATTAGTGATTATAGCCATTTCCTTTACAATATCTCCTAAACATAAACACTCAAAACGTCCTACAGCATATATATGGTTTAGCGTATGGAGGTACTACATCAATACCATGGAATATTGCTTAGTAATTAGAAAGCTATTATCTATTCATAATCACAAGCAACTTGGATAGATTTTAAGAACACTATATGGAGTACAAAAGCCAATTTCAATAGGTCATCTACTCTTGGTTCTATTTATATAACCTTTATATAACATCCTTTAACACTGAAAGCAATTTGTAACTACTAGAGAGAGATAAAAGATGGATTGTGTGGGAGTAAAGGGATAGTATCAGTGAAAACTTTTTGGTGATGGACTCATATTATATATTGATTGCAGTAGCTGCTACACAAATCTAACTGTGGTAAAAGTACATGGAACTACAGACCCTTTTTTTCTTTTTTCATCATATATCGGCTAATATATAGCTAAACCTCTTTATAAATTAGTATTTGTTTACAGTATATAATGATTACATTCATTGTGGGAAGTTGGTACATATGCATAACACATCTTAATTCATTCTTATCTTTTTCCTCTCCCTCTATCTTTGTCATTTTCTGGTTTTAATGTTTTACTAGATTCATGGAGTATGCAATCAATGTGGACAACTGAAAGAAAGGAACAGAGGACCTCTCTGTACTATTTGTGCCACTTTCCCTAAATTTATAAACATTTCAAAAGTAAAATGTCACATGATTGCAATTTTCATAAAGGTTTTGCAGTGGAAGAGTGTATTAAATAGAGGAGAAATTTACCCAGATTCATGTTAGAAATTCATATTAGAAATCTATTCACTTTATGCATTAAAATGATATTCTATATAATCAGCTCAATTTACTTAAATTTTATTAAGGAGGATAATACTTCTCTGATTAGAAGATGACTGAACACAGAAATAAGATTTCAATATATTCTTTACAATTAAACATGAGTTAGTCTGTAACAATTACCAACTCTTACACTCTTCCAGCAGTAGCCTCTATGTATATTTACATGTAAGTAGTATTATTTCACTGTTATAACAGACAAAAATGAATTTAGAAAATCTGCGAAATTTCCAAAAGTCATCCTAGTTTTAACCGGCTAAACTAGATTTGAGATGCAGAATCATTTTATTCCAATGTCCCACTAGTTAATCATTGTGTGCTATTTCTGCATTTGGAGCTGAAGGTTTTCTTAAAAATAATTCTAAGTGTCCCTGAGAATAACTCTACATATTCAACAATTTTATTTAAAAAATCCTACATAAAGAGAAATGAAAGTGTTTTACACTACACTTACAATTTTGACTTTCACATGGTGTCCTCAATTCATGACATTATTTCATTTCTCTAAGCTTTTTCTAATGTCTTGAGTCCTACTTGTAAATTCATCTTCCTATTTGTATGACTACTTCTTTCCATCCTCTACTTTCCTTCCCCTATGCTGTCTCCTTAGTAGGTATGCATTTTCAATGTTGCTTAAACTGCATTGCAATTCATTCTTTACATACTCTACTCTATATTTAGATGGTGAACTCCCTTAAAGGCACAGGTGTAGATTGAGAAACCATAAAGTATGTGTTTAGTTAGATTTTGCTGAATAACCACGTGACCATTATTCACTCAACCTGCTACTACCAGTAGGAGTATCTGTTCTGACTTTAGTTGTTTTCCAGGCAATTTTCTATTACACTCATCCTCCCAAGCTTTCTCATGCTTCCACGTATTTCTGGGTCAGGAGACTCTGATTATATACCAGAATTCATTATTATGTAGTCACATCACATGCGTGATGCACTTTTTCTGCTTCCTGGGTTAAATGTCATGATTTAAAAGTCACCTTTTAAAATTTGCAGCAACTATAAATTCCTTTCCACTTAAGACCCCAATAAATGTGTAGAGTATTAAATGCACATATTTTAAGTATCTTGTTTACTTAGCCGAGGTCATAAATATAATTTCCAAGCCACTTCATGCTCCATCTTTTAAGAATGTATGCACATCATTTTATTAATGTGCTTCTTTTACTAGGAGATGCTTGAGGCAAGAATATAATGGGCTTTCTCTCATACATAGCTTAGCAAAAATTTAGTTCATACAAAAGTGTTAAAAAGATTTTGTGGAGGAGAAGTAAAAATAATAGAAAAACAAGCACTAGCAAGGAAAATATAATATTTGCCCAAAATACGTTGAATTGCTATCATTTAATGATTTTACTATCATTTAATGATTTTTACTATCATTTAATGATCTTGTGCATTTTTAAATCAGTATGTTAACTCAATTTTGGAGGATTAAGAAATTTAAAAATCCATCACTTATTTAGAAAGTTCACTCTATCTATCTATCTATCATCTATCTCATCTATAATTTACAACTATTTGAATGAAAGCAAGATAAATATTTTCTTGAATGTAGAAACCCTGAAATACCTAGCTCACTGCAGGCCAACCTAGTGACCAAAATGTTCTTGCAAACACTGCAACTACCAATGCTAAGCATTATAGTTTTCCTATGAATTATACAGCACTGCTCCTTAACCGTATGGAAAGCAGTTGCTGTTTTCATAGTGATTAAAATGTGCATTTAACAGAGTGATGTGTAGACTGCAAGCAACAAGAAAGATGTATGCAAAGCAAACAACCTACTTAAAGAAACATTTTTAAGTATCTGTGCTTTTACAGTTTCTAATGGAAATACTAATACATATTATTGAGATGTATGTCTATAAAATAATGAGACGATTATTCATGGATTATACTCTTAATATATGTAGTTATGCCGCAATCTGTGCAAAATAGTGTTTTATTCTAAATACACCTGCTTTAACTTTTTAATAGTTTTTTTTAATGTACACATTTTCCAGTCATTGTAGCTAATGTTGAGCCATAAATGACTATTTCTTTTATTTGGAGAAAATCTTCATATTTTAATCACAGTGGCATAGGTGGTATGTTGTTAAACATGTGATATGCATCAGTAATTCAGTAGCTTAAAACTCTTACTATGTAATATTTTCTATTTCAATGTATTATTGCTTTAAATATAGATTTTAAAATGAGTGTCTATTAAAAAAAGAAGACATTTTCTCTAAAATGCTTGTGTATCTAATTTACCTCTAAGATTTGTGGTAATTTTTAGTACTACACAGGGCTTTTTAAGGGATTACCTATTTTATTTTGTGTATTTTCTCTAAAACTCCATAATAAAACTAATCCTCCCCTCTAGATTCTGTATTATGCCAGATGGTGTCTTCACAATAATATGTTCTTAAATTGGATAATTACTTTAATAGCCTAAGCAAAGCAAAAATGTTTTGAATGGTTGTACACTGTAAATGAAGCTTAAACTTTCCTGTAGTATAAATACTATTAACGTGAAATGGTTTTACAAGTATTCTATGATTTCTGTCAATATCAGGGTTCTACATTCTGATGAAACTTTTGTGGGGGGGCAGAATTATTTTGTAGAGCATCATGTCAGTGATAAATCAATGTTCAATCTAAGTAAGCAAAAGAAAATTTCACCTTAATTCTATGTGTAGACCTACTTGTAACATAAAGGTTATAGGTATGGAAACCAAAAGTGATAATGTTCATTTTCAGTATACTTCAATTGCATTAATTGACCTACCAAACACATATTTAACCATTTCATATGGCAATGTTGTGTTTCTCTTGTTCTAAGCATTAGACATAGGTAGGAAACAGGTTAGTTAAGCAGCAGATGACTAGCAGAGCAGCAGGAACATGAATTTATTTTTATACTAGCATTTTTAAATGTCATATTGGTTTTTGAACATTTGGCTATTTTCTCAGAACCATCAAGCTAAGTGTCATGGACAAAAGTAGCCATTTTTCACTACTTAGAAAACTCTTCAGCTTCGTTGTTAATGTATCACTTGCTTCTCAACCTACTAAAATAGATAGACATAATTATGAGGATATCAACAAAAGGGAACATGAGTTTCTTTGTCAAATTATATATTATAGTTTCTTGTCACCAGTTCCTGTGGTTGTACTACAGCAAAAGGAATTTACATTCCTGTACTCTCCTTCTCATTTTCTATATGAAGAATTCCAGCTTAGCCAAATTAGACCCAAGACATCTATAGTGAATATGAAATCTAAGTGAGATGAGGCCCCGAGAGGCCCTGAAAGGTTATTCCCAAACTTATTCTGGAAAGGCAGGACTATATTAATGGTGAAAACAACAAGACATCAAAACAATAACAATAAACAGGTCTAAAGAAAGTTGATATGGAAAAAGAGAAGAGCATTCTAAATCATTTGAAGAAGTTTGTGGAAATGTGGAAGTAAATGGAAAGACTTCAGGGCAACTGGTACAAAAGAAAGGTCTTGAAAATGAAGCACACACGATCTATTTTAAGGCCCTGTGGCGCAGTATGTGAATGGGGTTCCGTTTAACCATTTTTCAAAAAATGTCACTACACAGTTGTTCAAATATTCCTTAATGTCAAATTGGTTTGTCTTTCTAACACCCTTCCAGGATCAGATGCTTACAGTGTTTGGGTTCATTGTGTTCCGATTTTAAAGGAGTTAGGATAGGATTTCCACATAGGTGCTTCCAGAGTGCCCTATACTATGGACACAAGAGGACAGTTGTGGAATATAAATGTTCTTTGACAAATAATTGGGTGGTTTTACAATAAACCCTTTTTGCAAGTTGAAAATATATCATAAGTCAAAAAATGCACTTAATTCACCTACCCTAATAAATATCATCACTTCGTCACCTTCTACATTGCAGCATATCTGGCTGTTTATGCTCATGATGTCATTGTGAATGCAAGCTATGGATCCACTACTGTACGCAGCATTATGGGAGTATTGTACAAAATGTTGTTAGCCTGGAGAAGAAAAATCTTCACATATCCCATTACAATTTATATTGAATGCCCATTGCTTCAACACTTTTGTAAAGTCAATAATTCCTATCTCAAGCTATTGTCATTTGAAGATTTTTATAAAACTTATTAACATACATACAGTACTTTTGACACTTAATAATGGTTTGAAATTACAAATTCCTTCTCTCTCATCACTCTAGTTACACTCCTAAATATTTTACACGCATATTCAGGCATACATGTGCACACACACACACAAAACAGCCATAAATTCTCTTACACTGCATTTTCTAGGTGACCAAGTCCAATCTATACACAATGTAAGTGCTCAATAACTAACTCTTTTTATAATTATGTAATATCTTTCTCCCACAACTGAGATCTTTATTCCATTCTGCCTCTTTTTTATTCAAGCCCATAAGCTTAGAAATAATGAGTGTAGTACTGCCAGCTGGAGTTACTAAAAGAAAATTATTCTAACTATGTTGTAGAATCTTTATGTTATGTGCTTTTCCCTCTGCTTATAATTTTTAATGATTTGGGCAATCTATAAATCATGAAGATTATGCAACTATTACATTTATTATTATTATTCATATATCATATAATTCTTAAAATAATTAAAATTCTTTTAAAATATAGCTTGACAAAACAGGATTTAAAATTGTATTTATAATATCATTACTGAAATGTATGAATACTCGCTCAAGGAAACATTTGAAGGAGGTATTGCTAAATATTAATGTGAACATTGGTAAAGCACATGATTATAGTTACAGTTCCCAGCTATATATTTACATATGCAAGAGTCCTTGCATATTTCCTTGGTTTTTTAAATATTGATTTTTTTTTACTAAAGCTAAAAGTTATACAATGCTTTTTTTTTTTTTTTTTCCTAGTAAAACAATTTAAATTTGACACAGCTCATTATTTGCATACTTCCTCTCTGGTAAGAATCATGGAATTTGGGTGGGTTTGTTCACAAAAATGTTTCTCATACATGCAGTCATCCCATTGGTAAGAAGCAGTGAATTAGCATCCGCTCGAATGGGTTCATTCATTAAATATATATATTTTTCAATGACTATTAAGTGGCAGAACCTGTGTGTGGCAAAGCAGATTCAGCGAAGAGTTACCAAAATGAAAACCTTTTGATTATTTATCAGTCCGAATCTAACCTATACCCAATGTTTCTTTCACAAACACAATTAAATATTTACTAAAACATGTGAAATACTGATACACACTTAGAAATATTTCCAGATGTAATATAATTACACTTCAGAAATCATTACGCTGATACCATTTATTTTTCTTTTTTTTTTCTTCTTCATTTTTTTTTTTTTTTGTGGGTTCTGGGAGTCGAACTCAGGACCTCATGCTTGCCAGGCAGGCGCTTACGCCGCTGAGCCATCTCACCGGCCCACCATTTATTTTTCTTGTAGTCAGTGTAAAGAATTTAAACATTCAGAGGTGAATTTGGACGTATTTCCAGAGGAGAGCTGAGCACTTTAACTGCACTTTAAGCATCATGAGTGTTCATCAACTGAGTCTGTGGCACGCAGTCGTCCTTACCCCATATGTTCTCCAGGTCACAGTGTTTATGGGTCCACAAAAGCCCTTCCTGCTGAAGCATTAGCGCTAGAGGCCTCAAGCTACTTGAATCCTGGGGACTAGAAAACCTTACTCTGGGAACTTTCATGACTACGCTGCAAAGTTTCTAAACTTTTCCTTAGTTTAATCCCTTGAGGCACTGGGTATGTCACAGATTCTGAGTCTTGCAATCATCCTCATATGGAAGAAGGCAAGACAGAAAGATGCATTTACTGACTCTAACCTCTTCTAAGGTTTGTCCTCAATAATAGCTTGTTAGTATGAAGGCACAGAGGGAAGCAAGTAATGCCACAGCTACCTCTGTGCCATTAAAGTTTATCCCACTTTAACTTTTCTTTCTTCCTTCCTTCCTTTCTTTCTTTCTTCCTTCCTTCCTTTCTTTTTTTCTTTCTTTCTTTCTTTCTTTCTTTCTTTCTTTCTTTCTTTCTTTCTTTCTTTCTTTCTTTTTTTCTTTCTTTCTTTCTTTTTTTCTTTCTTTCTTTTGACAGGGTCTCATTATGTCGTTCATGCTGGCCTTGAACTCACTATATAGCCCAGGCCGGCTTTGAACTTCCAGCATTCCTTCTGCCTCAACCTCCTGAGTGAAGTGCTGGGATTACAGGTATGCGCCACCATGCCTGGCTTAATTTATCTTTCTAATGAAGGAATATTTAACTGGGTTAAGTTTGAATGCACTTTATGGTTTCTTTAAGTGTACCCCAACAAAATTACAGCCCTCAACCCACTCTGCACATACCCTTGGGAATGGGCAGTTTTAAAACTTGTGAGTTGCTGTTAATTGAGTGGACTTTATCAGTCATCTGGAATAGTTCAGAAGTTGCTGAAGTCACCTTTAAAAATATACCATATCAGCTTTTTTAATGAATAAATTTAAATGTGTTTTAACATACAAAATAAAACAAAATATGGTAGGAATGATAAAACTTCACTATATAAATAGAAATGCATATTTAATAATTTACAAACATTAAAATAAAATGGAGATTTAAATTCGGGCAGCAAGGAAATAGTGTGTGCAAGTGCATGTAATCTGATTCTGCAGATTTGGGATTGTCAGGGAGAGTAAAATGAACAGTAAGTAACGTAGGAGGAACATATCTGAATATTTCTGCATGATTTTTATATTTTAATTCTGACTAGGCAACCATTCAGACCAGATAAACCACTTTCCAACATGATTTCACAATCAACTACCCTATAGTGTGCAAGTAATTCTCATTAATTAGAGGTGCTCCAAATTACAACATTAGACTACAGTGGAGTGATTTATAAAACTGTTGAAGATTTAATCCATTTAATCTCTACAACAGTGTTTCTAAACAAAATTTCGTTGCTTTTTCTATTTTATAGTAAACATCTGCATACTAAAATGTCTTAAAATGACCTTATTTAATTCAGTTGTGTATTAGTTTGAATGTGCAATAACCCAAGTAAAAATTTAATTTCCATTCAAAAAGGCACATTATTTCCTCTTTTGCTTTAACATTAATTTTCATTGCCTTAAACTGAATACGCATATTATATAAATGGAAAAGGAAGAATAGTACCACAGAAGTTTGTACTTAAGAGTTGGTCGTTAGATAGCAAATGGTTCATGACAATATATCTAAAAATAAATGCATCATTACCATTTTCATTATCTAGGATGTTTAGTAATAGCCCTGTGATTTACATTTATTTTCTCTGAAAATATTATTCAAAACTTAAGAATTAGATATTTTAGGGTATACCTTACTACATAGCATATTGTGTTTGAGATTATGGTCTTGAAGGAAAAATATCAGTCAGAAGCATACCTGGATTTATAAGTATCACGAGGGTACCAGACAAAATCTACTGTCACTCATGGACAAGACATCATGTTTTAGATATTCCAAGTTCCTAAAGAGTAAAGACACTTGAAAGACAGGCTGGATATTTTACCTGTTATGCTTCATTTGTAAAAATCAAAATTTGACCTCACTACCTTAAGCAAATAGGATGTGTATTAGAGGGACCTGCATGGATATAAAGTGAATGGAGACTACGGGGGACCAACTTGCTCAGGACCGACTCCGGAACATGCACAGCTAGCTCATGAGGAAAACAGCCATGTTGCTCACAGTTAAAAAGTTACGAAGTTGAGAAGTTGTATCCCAACTGCTGCCATAGTACCGTATCACCATAGAGCCTAAAAAGACCATTTTGAGCATAATGACATCAGCAAGATGGAAGAATAAGAAATGACAGCACTGGATACTAAATGATTACAGAAATGAGTACAGATGCATCGGAAAGGATAAGAATGATTTCTGTTTACCCAGGTCCACCCTTCCACAAGGCAGAATAACTCATTACAAGGAGAAATGATTGTTTTGCACTGTACTTTTCCCCTCAAGGGGAAACAGAATGGAATCCGGATCCAATATTCTAGACTTGTGGCATGCTATGTGAGGGGCTGGATTTTGTCTTACTTCATATATCAAAAATTAACATAGATCTAATGCCTAGAAAGAGTTAAGAAACAGGGAAAGTGAATGGATGGCTCGCTGTGGCCAGAACTCTGCAAGATTGGAAATAGGTACAGAACTTGAGATTTATTCATCAGGATGAAGGGAATGGAGAAAAGCATGCCTCAAAAATTTGTGGTATTTCAGTACAATGTATAGGGGCTGGCTTCTGTTTTACTTCACTGAAATTACTGATGGGACACTCATAGCTTCATAAGGTCAGCTACAAATGAGTAAAAAGGGACAGCACACTTCAATAACATTAGTATAACACACAGAACTTGAGGATGCTCACATGGAAGGGGAAAGTGGAATAGAACGTGACTCTACCATCCCAGCTCGGAGCGTAATTCAGCTAACAGATTTAGTAAGATTTTATGAACTTCTAAAAACAAGGGCAGTCAGTGAATCTCCTTTAATTCAGAAATCTTCACGCACAATTGCAAAGAAGATATATTGATAGAAAAGATGGGAGAGGGTTTTGGAATCTGTCATGGGCTGGCTGGTGATGGTCTTTCCAAGTTGAACATACACTGTTAAGACCAGCAGAGGAGATTGTTTCTTCAGATGCACAGACACCGATACAAAGCTAGAAATGATACCAAAAATCGGAGAAAAATACCTCATCAATAGAACAAAAGAAATTTCTATGAACTTCCCTAAATTTATGTATAAAAATCCTGAAAAATAAAGCAAACTAATAATTTTAAAGAAGACTTGTGAGTAGCAAGATAGCACAGATGGATAACTACATAAGAACGATAATGATACAGAAAAGAAATAAAAAACCTGAAAATATAAAGGAAGAGACAAAAAACATTTCTTTTTTTTTTTTGTGGGTACCGGGGGTCGACCTCAGGACCTCGCGTGCCAGCAGGCGCCCGTGCTGCTGAGCGATATCACTGGCCCATTTTTCGTATGTGGGATCCAGGAGTCGAACTCGGGCCCTCGCACTTGCCAGGCAGGCGCTTATGCCACTGAGCCATCTCACAGGCCCAAAAAACATTTCTTAAAAAGTCCTAAAGATAAAGAATATAATAACTGATGTAAAAATCGAGTGCAGTAGTCAAGGATAAGAAAGAATCAGTGAATGTGAAGACAGCTAATTTGAAACTACCCTGTTACAGGAGCAAGAAGAGAAAAATAATGAGAAAGAGTTTAAAAAGTCTAAGGGAATTATGGGACACCAGGAAACCAACCAACATATGCATTACAGAACTCATAAAATAATAAATGGGTAAAAAAATTTTTTAAATTGGTCTCAAACTTTACAAATCTGAAGATGTATATGAACACCCAGATTCATGAAATGCAAATTTGCAAACAATATTAATTAAAAGTGTAGACTGAGATTCATTACAAAAGAAAGGCAAAATTTTAAAATTAGCAAGGAAAAGGCAATTTATTACACAAATTGGAATCCCCATAAGAACATCACTTGATTTTTCAGCAAGATCTTGAGAAGCAGAAAGGTGCATTAAAATAGCTGAAAGAAAAGAATTGCAAACCAGGAATACCATACCCAGCAAAACTCATTCAAACCTGAATGAGAGATAAAGACCTTGCAATACAAACTTTTCCAGAAAAACTAAAGCTTCAGGAGATCACCACCACCAGATCTGACTTTTAAACAATGTTACAGGGAGTGATTCAACTTCAAATTAAAGGACACAAAATTGCAACACAAAACCATGTGAAGTTAGAACACTCACTGTTCAAGTTAAGCAAATCCAGATAAAGAATATTATACTATTCTAACTTGAGACAAAGAAAAATGAAAATAGGAGGTTAAAATTTATGGAGTATGTCAAAAGTAGTGCTAGGAGGAAGGTTTACATTGATAAATATTTACATTAAAAACCTAAAGTAATCCACGCACTCTGGGAAGATGAAGCAGGAGGATTGCATTTTGAGCTGAGCCAGCCAATTTAGTGACATAGTGAAACCCTCTCTCAAAAAAAGAAAAAAAGGGCTGGTGATATAGCTCAGCAGCACAAGTGCCTGTCTGGCAAGCACGAGGTCCTGAGTTCAGTTCCCGGTACCCACATTAAAAAAAAAAATTAAATAGGCTGAGGATGTAGCTCAATGGGTGAAAACTCCAGTAAGTCTCTCTCTCTCTCTCTCTCTCTCTCTCTCTCTCTACCACACACGCATACAAAGAAAGAGAGAGAGAGAGAGATCTCAAATAAACAACTTAACATCCCATATCACTAGAAAAAAAGAAGCCTAAAGTCATCTTTCAAATGGAAGTAAATAATAAATATTAGAGCAGATTCAGTATTACTAAATTGGACAATACAAAATCAATTGAAAAATCAAACTGAGATTTTTTAAAGACAAAAAATGGACCAAATGGACAAAATCTTAGCTATATGAACTAAGAAAAAG
This sequence comes from Erethizon dorsatum, assembly GCA_028451465.1. Taxonomy (NCBI): domain Eukaryota; kingdom Metazoa; phylum Chordata; class Mammalia; order Rodentia; family Erethizontidae; genus Erethizon; species Erethizon dorsatum. The sequence goes on along the minus strand of CM051826.1, from coordinate 127,063,336 downwards.
AAAAAAAAATCCAGATAAATTGAGATTTATAAGTGGCCATATTACAACCAATACCACAGACATAAAATGATCATAAGAGAATACTATGGACAAAATTTCAACAGCTAACTAGGTAATCTAGAATAAATGCATTAATTCCTATGAACACATAACCTGACAAACCTGAATCATAAAGAAATAGTAAATGTGAACATATTATTAATAATTAATAACATTGAATGTGCAATCAAAAATTTGCCAACAAAGAAAATTTCAGGTTCAGATGATTTTATGGTAAATTCCTTGAAATATTTAAAGACAAGCATGACCAATCCTTCACAATTCCCCCCTCCCAAAATTTGAAAATGAGGAGATAAATTCCACAATTTTATGAAGCCAGCATGCCCATAACACCAAAGCCTGACAAGGGTACTATGAGACATGAAACTACAAGAAAATATCCCTAATACATGCCAAAATTCTTAACAAAATATTATCAAACTAAATTAAACATTACTTTAAAAAGATCATACACCATGGCTAAGCAGAATTTATTCCTAGATGCAAATTTGGCTCACCATCACAATCACTTATTTTATTAAAACATATTAATAGAATGAAATATATTAAAACAGCACATCTCCACCTCAATAAATGCAGATATAGTATTTGACAAAATTCAACATCCTTTGATGGTTAAAAAAAAAAACTTTCAGTAGAATAGGTACTGACTGAATATACCTGAGATAATAAAAAAAAGCCCATATAGAACAACCCTCAGCTAATATTAAATGCAATGTGAAACACTGCAAGTTTTCATCTAAGATGTAGACAATGACAAGAATGGCCACTCTATCCATTTCTGTAGAATATTATAATTTAACTCCAAAGCATTTAGGCAAAAAAATCAAACAAAAATATCCAAATTGATAATGCAAAAGTAAAATTATCTTTGTATATGATGTGATCTTATTTATAGAAAATTGTGAAGATTTCACAATAATACTGTTTGAACAAATAAATTCAGTAAAGTCACAGGATGCCAAATCACCATGCAGTGAACAAGCACATTCTACGTACTAACAATAAATTATGAAATTAGGAGAAAACGCTGTTTAAAATGATACCAAAAAGAACTAACTTCTTAAATATAAACTTATTTAGTGAAGTTAAAGACCTGAAAACTATATAATTTCTATAAGATAAAATTGAAAGAACAAAGGGAGAGATGTACTGTGTTTATGGATTAGAATATTTAATATTGCTAAATATTAAAGGTCAAGAATACCTACAGATTCAATAATATCCCTATTAATATCCCAATGCACGTTTCTATAGAAATAGATAAAAATAATCCTAAAAGTCACGCAGATTTACAAGAAGATCCCAAATTGACAAAACAATCTTGAGAAAGAAGAACCAAACTGAAGTTACCACAATTCCTGATTTCAAAATATTCTGAAGTTATAGTAATCAAAACACAATTCTATGGCATAAAACAGACATACAGGTAAATGGAAGAGGCCGGAGTACAGAAAAAAGCCTCCAATTGCAGTAACAACTATTCTACCATCTGACTCAACATCTCACTCCTGAGTACATATCCAAATCTTTGTGGTTCCTTCATTAATATTTTATCGTGAACAGAAGGAGAAAGACAGCATAATCTCACTTATACGTTACCTTATATGTGGAATCTAAAGCTGATTTCATAAAATTTCAGAGTAGAGAAACAGTTACAAGACACAAGGGATTTTAAAGGAAAGGGACATTGGGGAAAGGCTGGCCAAGAGGGAATAAGTGATGGATGGGGGAGGGATTCTGGTATTCTCTGGCTCCGTAGAATAGAATAATTAGCAATAATGGATAAATTTCAAAATACTAGTTAGAAGAGAGGATTTTGAATGTACTTATCATAAGGAAATAAAAATTCATGGTGATACATAATTACTCTTTGTTGATTAATATGCAATATATACATGAATAAAATCATCACATCATAACTCATCTATAAATACAAAAATTACATGTCAGATCTCAACGTGACACCTTAATTCCACTTTTCACTGCAGCATTATTCACAAGAGTCAAGCTATGGAAGCAGCTTACAGATTTGTTGATAATTAAATGGGCAAAGAAAACAGTAAATATACTCAATGGAATATTATTCAGTTGTAACAAAGAAAGAAAGCCCACCATATGCGGCAACATGGTGAACTTGGAGACTATAAGTGAAATTAGTTTGGCACTGATGGGACAACAATGCATGACTCCACCCGTACCAGGTATCTAAAACAGTCAAATTCACACAAACAGAAAATAGAATGTTGTTTGCCAAGGGCTGGTTGAAGGAGAAAATGGAGAGTTGTATTCAAATTATATAAAATTTCAATGTACATAGTAAGTTCTAGAAATCTGCTGTACAACATTGTACAACATTGTTCACAATAGCATATTTTACAGAAAATTTAAAAGGGTAGATTTAATGTTGTGCTCTTATTAGAAAAACAGAAATCAGACAGAAAAGAATACATTCTCTATAATTCTAGGAGAGGCAAACAATTCATTGTAAAGTAAGCCAATGGACTCTTAGGAATTTGGAACTAGTAACTGTAAAGAAAAAGTGAAAGGGGTACAAGAAAATTTGAGGATGATGGGTGTTTATTATAAATAAATAAGTTTAGTTATTTATCATAAATCTTTATCATAAATAAAGTTTATTAATATGAAAATGAAGGCTATTTCTTGTAATTTATGCTTTTAAAACATTTTTGGTATTGTGTAGGCTCATTTTAAAACTATATAAGTCGTATTAAATTATGTAATATTAAGAAATGAAATTCTAAAGAAAGAAGAGCTTATTTTTAGAGCCAATAAATGAAAACATTCCCTTCTACAATACTTAAGCTTCTAGCTTTTTGAAAGTCATCTTTAGAGATCTTTATAACTTTTTATTTATTGAAATAATTTTTACTGTATCTAATAAATAGTCATCAGTTGTTTTTTAAATATATTAGTTACAGTGAAGTCTACATTCATGTGCAATTTGCATCATTTTTAATTATTTAAAATATAAAAATTATTCCACATATTTCAGAGCTATTAATTTGAAATGTCCTATCATTTCCATGACTGTCCACAGAATAACAGTGAAAACACAGAAAAAATATCCAGAGAAATCATGTGCATACTATATATATATATGTATAGTTTCAAGTCATTTAATTTTCTGTATTGCAAAATACATATGAATTCAATCTAAATACATTCTAAATATAGTTTCATAACTAATGTGTATCTGCATGTCTTGGTGTCCTTTATGAAGGTAAAAGATCATAGGAGAACTGGCTTCATGAGATGAAATTATTTAGTCTCAAAAAATGAAAGAAGGAACTGATTCTCTAAGTTAAATTCCATACCAACTAGAAGATAGAGCTGTACCTCAAAGGTACAAGCTTCTTCAAATTCTTCCTCAAAACAGTAGAAATACCACCAAGACAATTGCATGGGACACATTCCCCGAGACAGGAGAAAGAGAAAGTATGACTGAACAACAGGAAGAGGCAGTCATCCACAGGCTCTTGTGAGGGAGGCTGGAGTTTCCAGGGTGTGAAGTGGGAGGTGACCGCAGTGGGAAGTAGCTGGAGTCGTAACATGTATGGACTCAAGGAACATTCTTAATGCCTAGGCAGAGCCCTGAGTTCCTGAAGTGCTAAAAGCCCATGAGGTTTTTTACTCAATGGACAGAGATTACTTTTACATAGTTCAAGTATTTATGCAGACATCCATTTCCTTGTCAAAGATCATAAAATGAAATATTTCTAGTGATAATGTTGTATAAAAATTCCCCATGGTAGACATATTAAAATGATCTAGACAGATAATTCTGAGGTACTGCAAAAAAACTTCCATCCTAGAAAATATTAAAATACTTTCAATTTAATAGTTCTATGCCATCTTTGGATTGTATTTCGATCACTCCTCATGAGGCAATATCGGTTGTAAAGCAGTAAATTATTAGTAATCCTGAATTTGTTTACTGATATGAAGTTAATAATCCTGGCATATCTGGTAATGAATTCTAATAGTAGAGATAACATACAATGACTTTTGGTGAATTGAAATGTTTTATTAAAACAATCAAAGAACAAACGTCAACTCTGTCTAGAGTACTTTCAAGTTATACAAATAGTTTTAGTGACATTTTATAGTATGTGTACAGCAGAGTTGGACACATTTCCTGCTAGAGTTTCAAACTTTTAAACACAGTGTGTTGACACAAAAAAACTGGAATTTTTAGATCTGCAATTGACAATGCAGCACAGTTCAAGCAAAATTGTTTTTGTCTGAATATCTAGCCCTAAAACATAGCTGTCTGGTTGGTCAGATGGTACAAAACAGAGAATATCTGAAGCCTTGGCCTCTTGCTGAAATGTCAGGGCTGGTAACTCTCAGTCACCTACGTGTCATAACAGCCAGGTCTTCCATTGTCTGAAGCACTAAAACATAAAACTAGGAACAAACAGCAGCTCTTCGTGTCAAATTGGAGTGGTTATGTACGTGATCAGTCTTAACAGTACATTGAATAAGTAAGTACATGAAGAAATGTCCCAAGCATTTACTGTCCACACTGCTCCTACTCTTACCTTTTTTCTCCAAGCCTATATCCACAGCCTCGTATTTTTAAAGAGTAAGTGACAGGAAGTGGAGGCTTGGATCTAGTTTAAAGATGAATCAGCACAGCACATAGTTACTATCTGAAAGTGTACAAGTGGAACAGTACCAGTCCACTTCTGTGCATCCCTGAAAGACACTCGTTGTTCATTTTCCCCAGAAGTAGAAATGGTCTGATCTGCAATTATATGCCCATATACTGGCTGGAAATAGTGGTTAGGCTGGATGGTCAGGGACTGAGGAGCAACATGGTTGAAAAATTGGTGACAAAGAGATCTGGGAAAAAGATATTTGTAGAGATCTTTCTTTATCAGTGAAAATTATGAAGATGTTTGTGTCCTATGGGAATACTCAACGAAGGGTCACATCAGTAGAAGAGTAGAAATAATCAACTGGATAAGATGAGCTCTTTTGTAGATGCCGGGCACTCTCTTTCCCCAGCTATCTGTATCCCTTCTGGGTGGGTTCATTAAAAAAGTGGCCATAGTGGAAGAGACGAAAGTTATATCAGTTGCCTGTTGACTGCTTAGTTAACTTCCAGGGAATGATAGCCACTATTTGTTGTTTTTAAGATCTCAACCATATCTTCTCCTACCTTAAGACATGAAATAGTTGCATGTCTAATTGCACAGGAGTTGTGCGTGTCTGTGTGTCTGCGAATTCATGGTGTATATTTCTATGTGGAAGGAAGTTGTTTTGTATTTAAAATTCTACATACAAGTAAAAGCTCTTTGAAATGAATTTTTGTTCATGGAGAAACGTCAGACACTGCTGGGAAACAGATATAATAGATGTCATTATGCTTTTGGAGAAAAGCCATCTCCTAACCCCTTCAGTTACCGCACATATGACTAAGGTTATAATTGTAATTTTACTCTGTGAAAGGAAGCAGAAAACATTAACTAAATGTGAAAAAGATAATACATTCCACATTATCTGATTAGCTATTCTTTATGCACAGTTAGAGAACATTTACTATTGAAAGCAGTAATTTATTTTTAATTCAATAAATCTAAAACATTTAACATTAACATCTACTGAGAAGAAGAAAACCACCTCACCAATAAAAATAATTTCATTATGACAACAGTACCAGTATTCACGTCAGACTTAAATAATGTAGTATATATCTGATTTCTTTTTATCTTATATCAAGTCACTGATAGGTTCAGAATTGTTTTCCTATATAAATCTTCAACGAAAATTTTGTTCTAATTCCAAATAAACTAATGAAGGTACAGTCTCACTCATGCCATGCCCAATTTACAGTCTAGAAGAGCAGGGACTGACAACTCACATGGTGAATGTTTAGTCAATTATTTAGCCAATGCAATTTGAGAATTTGTTGCATTATTCTTACTTTCTCCTTTTGCCCCATGAGAAAAATCCTGTGACTGTTTTTATGGACTTGCCAGCAATCAGTTGTCCACAGAACTAACAGGCTTAATCCAGGGTCTTCCCTCTCTCCAGCTTCAATGTTTTGCCCTTTCCTTCTATAGCTTGATACACAACCCCTAGGGAAATGATAGCATTAAGCTTATCCTCAAGCTCTGCTTTATAAGGAAGCCAGGATAAGATACTTGTTTTTGATTTAAAAAAAAAATTTTTTTGCCTCAAAAAATGTTATTAACCAAACTTCAAGCCCTTAACTCTTTAACAGAAAGGGTTTCACATTTATAATGAAAACTATGATTCTACATTTATCAGCAAATTTCCCACTACTCTTCCACATTAACTTAAGGTATTATTTTGAGCATGTGTTCAACACATCCCATTGATCCAACTTCTTAACGTCCTTCCTTTGTTTTTCTCTTTTGGGAATCTTATTCTCTCCTTCAAGGATTCATATCTGTCCTTTAGAAAGTTTCCATAAAACTCAGTTTATTGGTGTTCTTTCTTTTCCCTAAATCCCAATAATTATTGTGGATTCACTCATCAGCTATGACTTTATCTTGAGTATATAAAAATGTTGGCCAATATTATGCCACTGCTACAGGCCTGTTTAAAATCCTTAATGTCAAGAATCATGACTTACATTTTTGCCATTTTTGAAATAAACAAAGTAGTTTATATTAAAAATTTTGTAATTTGTGAAAAAGAATGGGCTTCTGAGACTGACTGTAATGATCATTTAATTTTATTTACACTTAAAAATTTATCCTCAAATAATGTTACTCTAGATGCTATGTATACTTTATTTTAAATTTGACACTTCCTTTCCTAAGTTACATTTACCCTAATTTCTATGCACTACACGAAGAACCTAGGTATGGCTGTTTGAACAGCTAAAATATGGAAATGCACATAACTTACACCATAAGTACTAGCTCCAATTGTTTTCTGCTCTACAATTTAAAGCAAAGTATCAGTGATTATAAATGTTATTGGCAATTAAGAATGCTGTGAGGTGTGAGAATACCCCAAGCATCGTGAAATGTTCAGCATGTCACGGTCTTTCCTCTAAATGAGTATAGTAACTTCCAATCACTGAAAACACCAATCAGATGCTATCTAATGGATGGTACAGTATTTGTTGAAAACCATGGCAAATACAAGTTATTTCTCGGAAAAGTCAATTGGACAATTAACCTAGATTTCAGTAAATACATTTTTCTGCATGGCAGGATTTTGTTAGAGTAGAAGAGTAGCAAAGAGATGTATAGCTCTTATTGTTGGAAAGTGATTTACAATTTTAAAACACCTCTCCCTTGTCTCTCTACACAGTCACACATCACTTAACATCAGAGAAATGTTTTGAGAGATACATCATTAGTAATTTCATCATTATGAAAACATTAGTTGTATACTAACACAAACTAAGATGCCTATGAAAGCAATATAATTGTAATGGAGCACCAGGAACCTAGGGATGGAGCCTTATATGGGGTGTGTGGTTGACCAAATCATCATGCAACATACGACTATACATATACGTGTATGTGTGTGTAGGTTCATAAATATACATTTACATATATTCTTTTTTTTTGTTTTTTGTGGGTTGCAGAAGTCAAACTCAGGACCTCGCACCTGGCAGCAGGCACTTGTGCCGCTCAGCGATATCACCGGCCCCTTTTTTTCCTTTATGTGGGTACCGGGAGTCAAACTCAGGACCTCGCACTTGCTGGACAGGCGCTTACGCCACTGAGCCATCTCACCGGCCTGATCTGCATATATTCTTAAAGGATTAATATATTTACATTTGTATTATATGCATGTTTTCATGCACGTATATACATATTTTAATATATCCTCAAATGTATTATGCTGCCAATGATGATAAATACAAACGTATCAGAAACTCTTTGTTAATTTTTTAAATTGCCATCAGGTTTATGAATTTACACCAGAATGACAGCCTATGCATTTTAGTAACAACACAGATTTCCAAAGTGTGCAAACACAGTGTAGCATTGTTCAAATTTTCTTCAGTGTTTGAACTGAACACAGTAATCTGATTAGAAATAATTTGTGGTCTGTAGAATCCCAAAGGGCCGCTAGCTCAGCTTCTTCCTTGTTAATTGATATGGGCTTTGTAGCACTTAGAAGGAATCACTAAATAATAGTTTGAAAAGCACTAGCCTAGGTCTTCAGATTAGACTTTTGATGTGGAAGTGACATTTCTGTGAATAAAAGTGGTATTACAACACAGAGGTGCCCGGTAGTGTATGACATCTGAATAAATTAGGTCTTGTTTCTAGTCTCTTATCTTGTGAATCTCCTTACTAATCCCAGTTCCTGTCCACATTGCTTTGTACTCTGTCCTTTCCAAGTGATCTAAAATGCTAACTTGACCTTTCACCACATAAATATCACAATGGCTTTTTCATCACTCATGTAATAAAGGCCAGTATCTTTAGCATTTCCCACTGAGCCTGGGATGATCAATGAATTCTCTACTTTCCAACATCAACTACCACTGGGTCTCCAGCATACCCTCCTTAAAACATTACCAGAACATGGAAAACCCTCAGATCACCACCACGGGAATTTCACCATGTATCACTGGTTTCTATCTCCAAATCAAATATAAGCTAATTAAGCAAGGATAGTACGTTAGCTATATATGTAACTGTCTCAATGTAAAAAGTACTAGATTTTTTAACATTATTTAATATGCCTCCTATAACTTTTGGTAACATCTGAGTAAAAAAAGTACTTAATACATTATGTTGTATTTATTCTTATTAAATTCATATATTTTAAATTTTGTGTATCTCTAAAGAAACTCTGTGACACTAATTCTGTCTTATCTTGTAAAATTCTTTCTGAAAAATCTGATGGAAATTGCTTCCAGACTTTGGGCAAGTTACTAACTCACAATTAGCAGGATGGTTCCTAGGCCATAGATTTGAGAACCTATCAAGTAACATTAAATGAGGAAATTATTTTAAAATAATGATATAGTTATAAAATTATAGTAGCATTTTTCTCAGATATTATTTAACCTACATTATTTAAGTCTAGATCTACAACCTATCATTTTTGAGGTTTAACTATAAATTTTATATATAATGGATACAGAGAGGAGGAGAGAGAGATGTATTACATAAGTCTTACCAAGCTTTGCTGGCATTTTATCTTTATTGGGGTCTGAAGCATCTCCAGCACTGTAGTATTTTTATTATGAATTACTTCAGTTTCTTACATTATTGCATACATAGTCATATTTCTGTATTTAACAGTTTTTAAAGACTTATTTCAATTACCTGTTTAAATCGAAATTTAGCAAAGTCTACTGAGGGGGATTGTCATGAAGCAAAAGATTAAATGTGTGCAGTTACTGATTATAATGAAGTTATAGTAGTCCGTATGGACTTTTAGTTCTTGGTGGGCACATATTGACAGTGAAGAAGACAAAATTATTTTTAAAAATAAATATAGGTTTTGGTTTTACTCTGCAACTAGCTTATAAAATGTGATTTTGTAGCTCTTAACATAAGAAATACAGATGAATTTCCCAAAAGACCTATAATTATTCCAGATTTGTAAGAATCTAAACCTTGAAGAACTCCTTTTGATGCCAAAGTGCTTTATCAAATGAAAAATCATTAAGTATCTCCTTTTATACACTCAAAGGGTCTTAATATTAATGCAAAGAACACAAGTTCTAGGATCATATAACTTTAGTGAGGTAGAGTGGCCTTACAATACCACTCAGGTAACTCTAATTGCAGTAATTTGTTTGTAGTTGGCAATTCTACACTAATAGCCTTTTCCCAGGGAGACTGTTCTGTGAATTTATAACATTGCAGTTGCCTTGAGAGTTTTATGACATTAAGCTAGAGAAAAAATATTGAACCTGATATTTTAAGGAACTCAAGCTGTTAATGCCCATTTGATTATTTTAGGAATACAGTAGCATAAAATCTTTTCCTTTCCCTTTCCTTTCTGGTTTTTTTTTTTTTTTTTTTTTTTTTTTTTTTTTTTTTTTTTTTTTTCCCCTTTCAGATAAAGTGTTCCTAAGGCATTATACAATGACTGAAAAGAATGGCAGGTAAAGGAATTAATTTCACTGGAATCGAACAAGATGTTAATTTTCCTTCTTACCAACAATTGTAGGCAACAATATAAAATGACTAAAATGTAATTTGAAGAGAAAAGCATATATTAAAAGTATTTTAGAAAAGTTTTGTGATTGAAAGACATACATTTATTTGACAAGAATGGAAAGAACTTCAGTCCCATTCTTTGTTGTCTTACATATAATAACTTTCTAGTTAGTCCCTAAAATTATACCATACAAATGCTTCATGTCTTTGGTTATATACTGTGGTAATTTGTTTTGGGGTGCTCTTGATAGTCTGTTTATGATAAAGGTAGTGATTTTAAAGAGATTTATTCTTGCCTTTAAATCAAAACATGTGCAATTATAAAAAGACAAACACTGTAAAAACATTCCCTTTCTTTATTGCCTTTCTACCTTAATAGTGAACAGTGGCCTTTTTCAAATTATATACACAGAATTCACTTACTACTTAGAATTTTTCCAGTTCTTTGAAAATGCAGATTTAACTGTTACAATAATATTGTATTATTTTACATGAGAACTATTATTTTCCCCATGCACCTAATACAATTTTGTGGACAGTTTATAATAGTTTGAATTTTTGTGTTTTAATTTTCCTTCAGAAATTGCTATTTTTAGGTTGTCTTTATGTCATTGAAGGCTATCTTCCAATGGATATGTAAGATGATCTTATCACCGCATTGATATTCATTATTACTTTTCTTCATGAGTAATGCCAAGACTAGCGCTTATTTTTTTTCCTAAATTACTATCAATAATTTACTTTTAACATTTACCACTTCCCAATTAAATTCATATACATTTAAGTATTTGATTTTGATGGCTACGGCTTTGGTTCTTGGGATGTGTAGAGCCTTGGCAAATAGAGGTCTTGAGAGAGCCAAAAATATCCTAAGAACCCACGTTTATACAAAACATATATGCCAGTAAATACCACAAAACTAATTGAAATGAATCCTACCATAATCCATCAAGTTATATTCATATACTCATTCAATTAAGCTTACATTCAACAAGGATCTTTGGATATTCATTGGACTGATGGGATATTAAAAAAATGTCTGACAATACCTTTAGGAGAAAATGGGCTCAGTTTTAAATAAATTTACAATTTAGATCTTGGACTATCGTTATTATTGTGAAGTTACACCAAATACTTTTCCATTTTTTCTAAGAACTATGTAGTCTCGAAATGGATGGATGCAACATGGTTTTAAAAGATTTGAGATAGTGGTACATATCTATATCTATCTATCTATCTATCTATCTATCTATCTATCTATCTATCCATCCATCCATCCATCCATCTAATCTGTTTATCTGCTTTCCTACAGATAAAAATCTTTTAATTTGTGTACTACAATATTTCATACAAATTCATCCATGCATTATTTAATAATAAAATGATTCAGTATTTGCCAAATCCTTTGTTAAAGTGAGTACTGAAGTCCCTTTCTCTTTTTAGAATTAAAGCTAGTTGTTCATACTAAAACTACATATTTCAGGGGCCGGTGAGATGGCTCAGCGACGTAAGTGCCTGCCTGGCAAGCACGAGGGCCCGAGTTCGACTCCCGGTACCCACATACGAAAAAGGGGCCGGTGATATCGCTTAGTGGCACGGGTGCCTGCTGGTGCTTGAGGTCCTGAGGTCGACCCCCAGTACCCACAAAAAAAAATAAAATAAAAAAATAAAACTACATATTTCTTCCTCCTCACAGTGCTGATATGAGTAAGCTAGCATAGATTTATGAGTATGTGGGCTCTGTGTCATATTGCTTCAGGAATACTAGCTCTTCTTCTTACTATCTGTGTGGTTTTAGGCATTTCCAATCCTTTCTGTGGCTCCAGTTTTCTCATCTACAAAATGTTGATAACGGTGATAATAACAGCACTTAACTATGTTTGTTGCAAACTCCAAGAGCACATAATGATGACTCTGTGAATGTTGCTTAAGATTATTTAGAGCTGTCTCCTTTATACCTTAGATGCTCTTATCAATCTCTTCTGTGACCTTATTAGTATTGTGACCCAGCAACATTAGCTTGCTTAGACTACATTTTTGGTTATCCTAACATGCCACTCAGTATAACAATTCCTTGCTAAAATTACTACCGGAAATAGTCTGGCTGACTCAAGGATTAGGTCCACATTGAAAGTACAGGTGTGCAGAAGCTTCGCTCATCTTCTGTGCCATATTTCCTGGGGTCATTTGGTCACCTGGATGTAGCATTTAATTTTCTCTCTAATCAATACATCATTAAGCAAAATGATGCCTAAATATTTAACTCATTAAAAGCATTCAGATTATTATTCCCAATGCAAATCTGTTGCATCTGTCATTTCTAAAGTGATTCTAACAAAGGTTTAAATGGTTAGAGAAAGCTTGGGTAAAAATTGCCTAGAATGATATTTGGGAACTCCACTCAGATTTAGATTAGCTTTTCTTTGCCTGATTTCATTATCATGCATAATTACTGATTATGAATGTAGCCATATGTTGTTAACATTCTGCAGTGGACATGGGCATTGGGCTAATCATCATATACTCCTGCTCACTCTTTAGTTACAGAACCCCAGGTTTATTCAGGTGTCCATTCCCATGTATCACACAAAAGCTACGTGCTTCACAGAAATGTGAACCAATGTCTAGCCCCAAATGTTGGCATAGTTGCTCCAGTTAATCAATATTCTTTGCCACTGATTCACACAAGAATATGTATGTGAACCAACTCTAACCCAACCACCAATCCGTCCTGCAAGTCAGCTAGATTGTTTGTAAAAAAAATAGTTTTTACTTTTAAAAACTATAAAAAAATATTTTTCTCTCTACTTATTGACATGATTGTATCTGGAAGAGACACTTATGGCTTCCTCGTATGTCCTAACACCGGCCAAAACATATCAAACCCTTAGGGTACCAAACTGAGAAAAGAAAAGTATTTGGAACATATTTGATCATGTCTCTGCAATTTTATTATGTGTGGTAAAAAACGTCCTCATGGATATGGAAGTTTACAAGAGGGTTCCCTGCCATTTGCAGTGCAAAACATCCTGTATTACATAGAATGGAAAAGATATTAAAGGTCTTATAAGCCTTCTCTCACCAAACAGTTGAAGCTACCAAGGTTCTGGAAGAATAAGTTATCTCAGGCAATAAGAACTTTTATTTCTAGATTACCAAGAGATTATAGGATCTAAGTGATAGTAGCATACATTTTCTTTTTGGCAATATGGTTGAAACATTTTTCACCTGTGTAAGAGAACTTCTCAAGGTTTATAATTTCCCCATCTACAGAAATGAATTTAGAAAGCTAAAAGTGTAACTTAAAAATTATGAAAATATGAATATTTTGTAGCCATTGATCTGATCAGTGTCCTTTTTATACCAAAATAGACTGCATGCAGCATCTACATTAGTAGAAAGAATTTCTCCTTTTAGAAGACATAGATATTAGTCTTGATTTTGATATAACTAGAGTATGAATCTGACCTGGAAAAACCAGTCATTCTTTACATATGACCCTGAATAGGCTCAAATTTAACCTTCATTTTCACCTCTTTTTTAAAGCTTATTTTTAAACATTTCTTTTTTTCCAAGTGAAATATCACTCACAAGGCCAACATACATGGCATATAAAGCAGTTATACTTGGTTCAAGCAGGAGCGAGGGATCTGGTTCCCCTCAGTGAGTGTCCCCATCAAACTCTGATGTCCCCATGGCGAAGCCTTTTCACTTCACTGAGAATAGTTTATAAAGCACGGAGCCAGATGATCCCAAACTCCTCTTCAAGCTTTCAAGTTGTAAAGTTCTAGAAAAACATGGGAAATTAATTCTTAAAGTATCAGAAAGTGTGATGCATGCTGGATGATTTTTATATACATGTGAGTTATTTAATGGAGATAATTTCTCACATTATTTAATTTTAGAAAAACAACGAAACACTCAGTTTTGATAATTATTAGCCCTTTGAATTACTGTATCTTGAGCAGTGCTTTTTTCATCTTTCTAATATCCCTCATTAGCCTATTCATGAGAGCAATTTCCTGTGGATGATTTAATATGTTATTTTCTGCTCTAATTGTGTGCTTAGATTCATACATGAGCAGATTAAATAAAATTGTGGAATTAACTATGAATTCTGATTGTCTAGCATGTACTGTAAGTTGTAGTTGCTTCTTAATCCACTGGGATATCAATGAATCATTTGGATTTTGTAATTAGGTCTTTCAGATTTTGCCAACTAGAAACAAAGTGGGATATAAAGTGAGTCCAACACTTTTCTATTTCTTCATTTCTTCATGTAACAAAAATGGTTTCCTTGATTTTAATTATTCCCTTCAAAATCTCATAAGTCCTCTTGATTTGTTAATGATCTCTTAAATCAATATTAAGTGTTATTAGTTATAATATCTAACAATAATATTATAACTTTATACTGTTGGGACTTGATAGAATAAATTTAACATTTTGTCTTTTCTTCACATGCATGAATTATGATATTCATTAAAACAGTTATACAAATGGACTTTTTTATATCAATGATGTCTATACTGAATTATTTGAATCACTATTCTTTTTAAATGTCGAATAATAGTAAATAATCTAAAAACTAAAATACCACCAGATATTTCTAGGTCATGCAGTCCCAGATGATCTAATCTTATTGTGTTTATTGTTACATTTTTTAAATTACTTGTGACCAACATATACTCATTCATAATCAGGAAGAAGAGACAGTTTAATCAGCATTAATTTTATATAAGCCACTTGATTATAATTATGTAAAAATGATATGCACAGCAAGAGGAAATGAAGAGAAAATGAAAAGGAATTAACAGTGTTTTGAGAATGATTAGGGTAAATTTTTCCTGTTTATCTTCATATTTGCAATTTTAATGAAGAATTAAACAGTAATGAATAACAAAGCTCTATTGTAAATCTACTTTAGAAACTGGTTAATTGATTTGTTTGAAACATATACTTTTTTTAAAATAAGAACTGAGTTGAATAATATTGATTTTCTGAAACAATAAGCATTTTATAATATTTTATGTGTGAGTACAGTGGTATCCTCAGAAACTCTGGCCTGGTCCCTTAGAGCAACATAACAAACCTCAGGAAGCCAATTCATAGGCAGGTCTGAGACACTGCTAAACTTCTAGTGATTAACAAGATCCTTTTTAATCTATGTATAATCTGTCCTCACCTCTGTACTTTGTCCTCCCTAGATTCTAAACTTTGATTCTATGCTCATGAGGCTGCACTTCTAAAATGGATTTGATGTTGTTACCAGGTTTCACCAACATTTGAAATTCATGTTTCCCTAACAGATAATCAAATTTGTGTTCGTGTTTTGCTTTTTAACCCAATCTTGCCTTTATTAGAAAGTATTTTCTGACTTGCTTTTTAGCTTCTTGGAAACCAACTCTTTTTTTTCTTCTGACCAAGAAGGCATCACCTGGGATGTATGTATCAATACTATAACAACAGAATAGACATGATAATTCAATGGTTTCTCTGGTTAAAAGTCATAGTGTGCTTTAAGCATTACAAGTGATTTTTGGAAAATGTAAAGATCTGCTACAGATAATAAAATAATCAACTCATTCTGTTCAGCAAATGATGCTGTCTAATTTTTATAAAATAATAAGAAGATGCAACTATATCAATTATCAGGAAAAAACAGAAAAATCTTTAGAAGGGTGATACCATGAAAAACAGGAACAAAACTAAATCTAAATTTTAATTTCAAGACATCTCAGATGTCTGCTGTAAGAAGTTATTCTTTATATTTTCTTTATAATCTGTATTTTTTACTTGCAAAAACAAACCAAGTATTCCTTTCCATGGAAGATAAAGTAGGCTTTACTTGTGTGCATGAACGCACAGTCAGGTCTATGTTTCATGGCTCCTGCCTTTGTTCTATGAACCATTCAAAGTCAATTACCTTCTCTGGGGACTTAGCCCTGGCCTAATGAGAGTTGTCTGTCTAGTTGTCCAGTCCCACTCAATTCAACATCTCTCATAGACTACAGCAAATAATTGAGGGATACTGGTATAAAAGGCCAGACACAAGATTAGGCCACCTTTCCAGAATAATTCATATTTCAGATGGCACCTGTACTCACAGAATTCAGATGAAGTTAGAACCCAACTGGGCCTATGCTTTACTTAGCTCCTTTTCCTGCCCTCTCTTCTAGTTACTCTTTCTCACATGAGTAAGGATGCCAGGTAAAGACTTTGAGATTGACTTGAATTTCAGAAAAGGAATGCATATTATTTAATGTACGTATGCCCAAAATACTGCAAATAAATGTTCACTGTTTATCTGAAATTCAAATTATATTATATGTG
This sequence comes from Erethizon dorsatum, assembly GCA_028451465.1. Classification (NCBI taxonomy): domain Eukaryota; kingdom Metazoa; phylum Chordata; class Mammalia; order Rodentia; family Erethizontidae; genus Erethizon; species Erethizon dorsatum. The sequence goes on along the minus strand of CM051826.1, from coordinate 127,046,801 downwards.
TTATATTTTTCTTTGCTAATTTGGGAATCTTATTCCTAAAAGAAGTTCTAAAATAGATTTTATGTTCTTATATTCTTGTCTCATGAACTGCTTCTGGGAAACTCAACCTTAGATATGCCAATTATATACTGATAGATTATTGAAAATATCTTTCAAAATTATATTTACAAATGATACCAAATATGTGAGTATTAAAGAACAGCTGCATTATATAAAAATAAAATTTAGAATGGTAAAAACAAAATTTCTTGAGTAATTACCAATAGACAAGGAACAATACTTGTGAAATAACTATTTCTGGATTGACTGGGAGCTGCTGCGACTGGCAGGAAAGGGGTCTGAGATGGGCTCTTGCTCCCTCCATTGATGGGACTCAGGGACCCGAGACCAGCGGGAAAGCCAGAGACACAGAAGGACCCCGACTAGAGTGTACACGATGGACAGACGGGACCAGTGGCGTGGAAAAGTCCGAAGCAACAGTAACAGTATGAGCCAGCAGATGGTAAGTTAGGTGAACCAGCTTTCAGCTTGGGGAAAAAGACAAGCAGAACAGAAGTGGGAAGGTAGTGACACCTTCTTTTCTTTTGTTTTCTCTGTTTTTTTTTTCTTTCTTTTTGTTCTTCTCTCTTTTCTTTTTTCTTTTTGAAATGGCTGAGCAGAACTCCAGCCACAGAAAGCTAACCCCATCCCCCAAATCCAGAGATAAAGACAAGACCCAAACCCAGCACAAATCCACCAGCAATCTTGTCTGGAGTACACACTGTGGGATCAGACTTGGACCTGCCACAGAGCTGCAGACACTGGAGGAAACTCACTGCATTTATTTTTCTCTGTCTGGTGGGTTTTCCTCTTGGTAGTCTACTGGGTTAGTGTGTTTTGTTATACTGTTTATTTCATTTTAGTTGTTTTTTTTTTCTTTTCTTTTCTCTTTTTCTCTCTGTTCTATTTTGACCTGTTTTGTTTTTCTTTCTGTATGTTTGTTTTTTTTCTCTGTCTGTGATTTTTTTCATGTTTTTCTCTTTTCTTTTTTTCCACTTGTTTTCTTCTTTTCCTTCTCTTTTCTACCTTCTTTTCCCTCTCATTCATAATTTTAGATCTCTAAACTTTCCCTTTGCATTATTCCACTCATCCTCTTCATCTATTTCAACAACTATCTCCCTTGGTTTTATGAGACTTTCATGTAGGTAGACATTGTCTTTTCTCTTTTTGGTTCACTTCAGTACTCCTAAGCATTCTCTTCCAATCCCCAGCTCTTGTATCTTACAATTACCCAAAACTTGGATGATTATCCTTTGCCCAACAAATTTGCTCCTACTATATTTAACCCCACCACCTCTTCACCCTAACCCTTATTCCTCTTAAATCCCCCCCCACAACAGGGTAAAATCAGTCTACTAAGTGGAAAAATGATTCACACAAGTTCCTGGTATAAGTTGGATTATATTATATAACTATAGAACTTGCTCCTACAGTTAAAGATATCTGGCCAATAGTTACCACAGTTTGTCAGTAGCCAGGCTGTGCTTGAGTCTATGGTTATTGCTAACTGTACTACATTAATCAGGATGCCATACCTGTTATAATCAATTTTTTCTCCCCTGTATGACAGCAGTCAGATTGCAAGGGGCCATAACCACCACCACAATCTAGTACCAAAGGAATGGGCCTTGAGTCAAAAAGATAGTAACTTCACATTCTTAATATACTGGGAAGGTAGGTTTTTGGGATAGACAGACCAAGAACCACAAATATCTAGAAGACATCCTTGAGGAAAAAACATCACCTAGGAAAGCCTCAACACCAGGGACAAAACTATCTAACATAAGAAATCTATAAGGATCAAGAAAGAAAACAAAATAAAATAAAAAAATAAAAAATGACAAGAGGAATAAGCAAAATGTAACCCAAAACGCCCAGCCCACCAAGGACAAGTCAAAAGCACAAAGAGACAGAGAAAATCAGAAGTCAGCCAATGGAACTCTTGCAAAATATAGCAGCAGAAGTGAAAAACTGAATGGAAAAAGACATAGAAAAATAGTATCTGAGGTACAAAAAGACATGAAAATCAAAATGAAATAATTAAAGCAGACACAGATAAAAAAAATAGAGGAGGCTAAGAAAACAATAGAAACCATGAATGCTCAACATAAACAAGAAACAGAATCAATGAAACAGATCCAACCAGAAATCCAGGAGATTAAAAACTCCATTGAAAGTATATGCAACAGATTGAATGAAGGCAAGGGTAGAATATCAGACCTAGAAGACAGGAATGTGACCAGCAACCAGGAAAAGAATCTTAAAATTAGCAAGGGACTGCGAAAAATCAATCCAACAGTTACAAGACAAAGCAAAGAACAACTTAAGATTGACTGCAGTCAGTGAGAAAGCTGGAGACAGCACAGATGCCATTAAAAACCTCTTCACAGAAATAATGGCAGAAACTTCCCAACATGGATAAAGAATTTGACACACAAATAAATGAAGCATATAGAACTCCAAATAGCCATGACCAAAATAAATCCACACCCAGGCATAAAATAATCAAGATTCCAGAAATTCAACACAAGAACAAAATATTAAAAGAAACAAAGACAGAAAAGAAACAAATCACCTATAACAGGAAGTCCATCAGAATCAAAGCAGACTTCTCAACACAAACCCTCAAATCAAAGAGATCCTGGAGTGATGTATTTCAAGCCCTAAAAGCAAACAATCTTCAACCCAGATTGATGTACCCCACAAAATTATCTTTGAAATTCAATGGAGAAATAAGATACTTCCATGATAAAGAACAACTGAAGAAATTCGTGACCACCAAACCAGCTCTACAGAATGTTCTGAAGGATATATTAGAAAGAGAAAATGAAGACCACAAACACAGGAACACCAATAGAAAGAAACCACCAAGCAGGGCAAGCAATTAAACAGAGGAGAAAGACAGGGAACCAACAACAGGAAAATAACATGAAAAAGATAAGCCAATACATATCAGTTATAACCATCAATGTAAATAGCCTCAGCTCACCAATCAAAAGCAACAGACTGGCAGATTCGATCAAGAAGCAAGATACAATATTCAAGAAACACATTTAACCCAAAAAGAAATTCATGGTGTAAAAGTCAAAGGATGGAAAACAATTCTCCATGCCACAAGAACACAGAACAAAGACTTAGGAATCAATTTACCAAAGTAAAAGATCTATACATTGAAAACTATAGTACTCTGAAAAATATCAAAAAAGATATCAGAAAATGGAAAGATATCCCTTGTTCATGGATAGGAAGAACCAACACAGTGAAAATGGCTCTACTCCCAAAACTGCTATACAGATTTAATGCAATCCCAACCAAAATACCATGAGCATACCTCAGAGAACTACAGAAAATATTTCTAAAATTCATTTGGAACCAGAAGAGATATAGAATAGCAAAACAATTCTGGGCAACAAAGACAAGTCAAGAGGCATCACAATCCCTGACCTGAAATTTTACTACAAAGCTACTGTGATAAAATCAACATGGTATTGGCAAAAAAACAGGCCTGAGGATCAGGAGCAGAATAGAAGATGCAGACACAGCTCCAAGCACACTAAACCACCTTATCTTTGACAAAGGAGACAAACATGTTCACTGGAAGAAAGATAGTCTCTTTAATAAATGGTGCTTGAAAAACTGGCTCCATATGCCAAAGACTAGAACTAGACTCATGTCTATCACCATGCACTAAACTAAAGTCAAAATGGATCAAAGATCTAAATATTAAAATAGAAACACTAAATATACTGGAAGAGAATATAGGTAGAAATCTTGAAGACATAGATGTAGGCAGAGACTTCGTGAACAAAACCCAGACCACACGGGAAATACAACAAAGAGTCAACAAATGGGATCTCACCTTATTAAAAAGCTTTTGCACAATAAAATAAATCACAACCCACAGAGTGGAAAAAAATTTAGCCAACAGTCCTTCAGACAAAGGACTTCTATCTAGAACATATAAAGAATTGAAAAAAAACAGGTCCCCAAAATTCAAAGACCCAATCCAAAAATGGGCATCTGAGATGAATACACACTTCTCAGATGAAGTAGTACACACAGCAAATAAATATATGAAAAAGTGTTCAACATCACTTGTCATTTGAGAGATGCCAATTAAAACAACACTGAGATTTCACCTCACTCCAGAAAGAATGGCTACCATCAAGAAATCAACCAATAACAAATGCTGGTGGGGCTGTGGGGAAAAAGGTACCTTCTCCACTGTTGGTGGGAGTGCAGACTGGTGCAACCACTGTGGAAATCAGTGTGGATACTTCTTTAAAAACTAGGATTAGAGGTCCCATTCGACCCAGATATTCCTCTTCTGGGTATCTTTCCAGAAGAATTAAAAGCATCATACCACAGCAATATATGTGCACCCATGTTTATAGCAGCACAATTTCTAATAGCTAAATCTTGGAAATAGCCCAAATGCCCATGAACCAAGAAATGGATAAAAATGATGTTTTATATATATATATATATATATATATATATATATATATATATATATATATAATGCAGTACTACTTATCCATAAAGAAGCATAAACTGGAGACTTTTATAGCTAAATGGATGCAACTCCAGAGCATACTCATAAGTGAAATAAACCAGACCCACATGTGTAAACATCGTATTGTCTTACTAGTGTAAGAAACTGAAATAAACAAGATCCAAAATGTATAATAGATATTGTGAATCAAGAAGAAACTTTTCAAAAGAAGAGAAAAACTGTGATGGGAGAAAGGGGAAAGGAAAGAAGGGAAAAGGAAAAAGTATATATAAACACAGGACAGTTAAGATAGTTGTACAGCCTGGTTCTCTTGGTTCACTGAGAGGAAAGTTTTGTGCTAGTAATTTTCTGGACATTTTATGCCTATATCTTGTACTCTGAACAACTACTGTGAATATAACAATACATGATGTGTTGATTATTGTTACTGTCATAATAGCCTGTTTTGAAACTCTGTTCTGTTATTTCTTAAGTTTTTCTGTTTAAAATAAAAAATAAATAAATATTTCTGTTGGTTTCAATTTTACACTGGCATTTCTATATCATCTGCAAATTGTAACATAATTTTACCTTAATATTTCTGGTTAGTTTAATTGCATCGTTGATTTTGTACACATTGTTGAGCACAAGTGAACCATCTTTTGATTTTCGTTTTTGTTTTGTTATTTTTATAGTGATACTAATGTTTACATGCAGAGAAGGGAGAAGTCTACATAGATTAAAAAGTAATTTATCAATAGAGAAACACTAGCTTTAGGCACATTTTAACGAAGAGGAAAAGAAAATGAAAGGAAAAAGAAGTATGTAGACACAGATGGTAATTATTGTTTTAAAGTAGATTTAAATTTAAACATGTATCATAGTTAAGGTGTAAAGTCATTGGAAGTGAATATTAGGCAATTGATATTGAATTTTTCTTCTGGGAAAATACATAAGTAAAAGAAGACAATTATAGTATACATTGCATATATGAATATTTAGTTTGAAATTGGGCTTCAGAGAAAATAGCATGAGTACAACATAAAAATAATAATTTAATTATAGGTTTATAATTATAAATACAACAAAAGTAGAAGTGATTTTGGACTGAAAGGCAAGTGAGACCTAACTCTCACACTACTCCCGTAAGATAAACTTGGACAAGCCACTATGCATACTTGTTTATTTATAAAAGGATATGTTGTAATATATGGCTTTTATAGACCCTTCAACTCATAAATTTAATTATCTATTTAAAAACTTATTTGAGACTACCTTATTCTAATAACTATTCAATTCTAGATTTTCCTTCAGCAATAGAAGCAAGGAAATAATGTGGAAAAAGCCGTTCATTTCACTTAACAGGTTTGGCAGATTAAGAAAAATAATAACCAAACCTAACTCCACAGTGAATTATTAGACCACCTGATCACTTCAACTTTTATGATCATACTTATTCTAAGACTTCTAGTATCATAACTGAAGATTTCTAATCCTACAGTAAAAATACTAATGCATTTCATTAGGTAATATTGCATGGATATATATAATTTTATAATGAGTCATAACTTTAAAATTAAATTATTCATTCTATACAAGGTAAATGTTGTGTAATTTTTCATTATTTATCTGAAGAAATACTTGTTTTGGATCCTTATACCTACAACTATCTGGAGAATTTTGGTACTGGGTACTTGATCACCAAACACTGTAAAATAACACTTATTATTAGAACGTTATTGGTTAATCTTTAATGTGAACTGAATTGGTTAAAATAGAGGAGATTGCTAAATGCATCCTTCAATTAATAATTAAGTACACATATGGGAAAATCAATAAAATAGACAGATTTTTGGTGCCAGCATCTTTCCGCTGTCTTTGAAGCTATAAAACCTGAGTCCGCTGTGAGACTCTGTAAGGACACAAGATTCTGGCCATAAATCCTGGGGGCTGCTACAAAAACAGAGGCAAGTGTCAGAAACTATAAAGCTCCAGCCTCGCTGACTAGGAGTAATGCTTATTATTTTTAATGCACTGCCATGAATTATTTCCACTGGATAATTTCTTGTCTTTGCTGCTCACAATGAAGGCCAAACAGACAGTTATGGGTGGTTGGCAGTAAATCTACATCTGTGAATCAACTCCCCGGGGGCCATATGAAAGACTGTAATGAATTCAACACATGGTGCTGGTCCTAGGGGCAGATACAGGAGCATCCCGACAGAGGAGAGTCAGGTTTTTGTAATAAAAATTAAGTGCTGAATCTGTGTGTGAATCATTGCTGCTATTAGCTGCTTTGTCCTGGTTTAAACAGACACATAAATGCATTCACACACGCGTGCACACACACACACACTCGAGTTAATGTTTATAAAGACATATTGTTGAACAACTGTCACTAGTCTGCTTTTGTCTCCTAAAACACGATTCTATGCCCAGTTTTTTCCTAGACAGACATAATCAATGGAATATCAACTTTTTAGTCATCTATAGTTCAACTGCTTTTTGAGAGAAAATAAAATGTGATGATAATTTTAGAAACTATCATTCACTTATAAATCTGTTTACCCACAGGTTATATAAAGAAGAAATGTACGTGTATACCTATATTATATATATACTATATTATATATACTATATCACATATATACTATAATATAAATATATATATATATATATATATATATATATATACACATATATATATGACATTGGTTTCCTCTTCAGAAACTATGTATCATTGTTTTTGCCCACTATTCTACTATACTTCTTCTATGTCTTATTTCTGGAATATACGGATTGTTACTCTCTCACAGTTGTCGGAAAGTTATGTAGAAAATATATATACCTAAAAAAATAAACAAATACTGTACAACATAAAAAGTAACTCGTGATAGAAATACATAGACTTTTCCTTATTTACCCTTGCCATTGTCTGTAGTAAGAGAAAGGTATAAATATTATTCTGTGTATCTGTGCTGTGCAGGAGTTCAAATCCAAAACCTCACACACTGTGGGCAAGTGCTCTACGCCGAGCTACATCCTCAGACCAAAACTACTTTAAATGGTATGGTCAAGTTAGAAATAAAGTTTATATTAGTATTGTATCTAAATCAGGGTACCGGTATTTGTTTTCAGAAGTGTTAGCTAATGTATAGAGAAATTTAAGTTTATACTTATGTATATTCATGTGTTTTTGTATAGATTTGATTTGTGAACTAGCTTCTCTATGAAGATAGGATATTTCATAAATGAAAATGAAGAACAAATATAGCTTAAATACCAACATTTGAATTAGACATCATGTATATTGTATACGATTTTATATTCATGGCAAGTACCTCAGAAGTGGACTCTAAATCCTGTAGAGCACAAACTGAATTCCAGCACTAATATTTTCTAAGTTATCAACTAAGGGGTGCTTCTAATAAAAGAGACAGAAAGTTTTTGTGGGTTTCTTGTCAAGCAAAAGTTGTAAGGTCAGGGCTGGTGAGATAGCTCACACCAGTGGCACAAGCGCCTGCCTGGCAAGCGCGAGATCCTGAGTTCGACTCCCGGAACCCACGTAAAGGAAAAAAAGGGCCGGTGATATCGTTCAGCAGCACAAGCGCTTGCTGGCAAGCACGAGGTCCTGAGGTCAACTCCCGGTACCCATGTAGGAAAAAAAAAAAAAAAGTTGTGAGGTCAGAATGAATGTTACCTTGTTCTTTGTCATTTGTGTTCGTGCGCGCATGAGTGTGTGTGTGTCTGTGTGTTCTAAATATCCACTTGTAAAAATTACACTATGGAAAATCAGGACCATACTTGAATGTCCTGACGAAAAGTGGCTAGTGAAGAATTGCTATATTATGGGGTGGTCCTCACTGAATATTTCTTACTTTAACAAATTATTCTTACAAAATATATTTTATTTTGAAGATTTCATTGTACTTAGGAAACATATCTTACTTAAAGAATTTACAGTGGGGATTTCTCATATGCAAAATATGTGTAATTTTTTCACAAATTAATTTTTCAAAGCAAGGTTTGGTAAGATCTAATTTAGGCACCTATTTATGTGATACACTTTAACGTGTATGGGTTATAGAAATAAACAGAAAAGAGAATACAGGAGTGACAGTTTTCTCAACTGCCCAAAGTAAAATTAGACACATTTCCAAAGACATGTTCTTTCTATTTCAGCAGATGGTTGCGTTCGGTGATAATATTACTAATGTGCGTTAATTGAAGATTAAGTGAGGGAGAACTATTTTAGTTTCAGGAAAGTGATATTCGGTAAATATTTGTTGATTTAATAAGTGGTTTGCTAAGAAATGCCAAAAGCCGTTTCTGTGGCACGATATGAATGATATTTTGTACAACAGTACACAATGTCACAGAGAATTCCTAACTTCAGAATTTCTAACCTGGGCTCAAATATTTACCAAATGAAGGAGTTGTAAGTTTTGTATCTTAACAGGTCATTGCCCACTTAGTTGTATTTATAAAACAATAATTTATCAAATGAAACCTATCTCACCATAGAGAGCTTGTAATTGGGTAGATTTAGATGCATGTAGGAATTCGTGGATGAGTAGAAAGTAATAGCAATTATACTACATTTTCAAAATGTTCTGATGGTCTCACAAACTACATAGCACCCTCATGGCCAAACTCAGGATCTCAAAACATAACTGATACGCAGGAATCTGGCAACTATTTCTCTCTTACATGGTGATGGCAGTTTTAATTTCTTATGGGATAATTTTTTTTTTTGCACTGAAACATACTTAAGTCAATTTTGCACTACCATAAGTTTGACAAGCACACTTTTTTTTTTTTTTTTTTGTGGGTACCGGGGGGTCGACCTCAGGACCTCGCGCGCCAGCAGGCGCCCGTGCCGCTGAGCGATATCACCGGCCCCTTTTTCGTATGTGGGTTCCAGGAGTCGAACTTGGGCCCTCGCGCTTGCCGGGCAGGCGCTCAAGCTGCTGAGCCATCTCACCGGCCCAAGCACACTTTTTTATTGAAAGTCTCCATATAGATATTGTGGATAAAACTTTATAGTTTTTGCATTCATGTGATTAATTATAAGGTCAATATATTTCTTGATTTTTAAATTGTTTTAAAGGTTGTTTTCAAAAGGATTGATCACTCAGAACTTTAGAATGCATTTCTATAAAATCAGAGATATTCTATTCCTATATAATTGTAAGAGTAAAGGAAAATCATGCCATCTAATGACTACTTGATTATTTTATTCTTGAATTACATGCTGTTTTATTTAGATCCATAGCCTGCACCTCAGAGGAAACTTTCCAATTCATATGGTACATGACAGTACATTCAGAAACTAATAAAATTTCAAGGAATGGTTTTCAGATAGTGTTAGTCTTACAGCAGTCCGATTAAAAGGATAGAACTGTAGCTCTCAACAGGTTAATGAAGAGCCAACAATTCCGTGTTTATAAAAATACTTTTAATTATGTCACATTTTCAAATACTGCACAGCAAAGGTCAAATAACCTACAGCAGCAACTAGGTAATATTTTGAAGTTAGTGCATCTTCATAAAATATATTATTGTTTACTAATTGATTATAAATGTATTTTCATATTAATTTTAGGCAGTTTTATGTTAATTATATACTTACTTAACAAAGTAGTTATACTAAAGACAAAATTAATTTCCATTGGATGTATAATTAATTATTAAACAATAAATCTAAAACATGAACCCTCATTTGCAAATGTCAGGTTTATTTATCTTATTTTGTGAAAAATTTTAGATCACTATCACTTGTAAACCAATAATCTAGAATACAATTGTATGAGAAACCTTGGATTTGGAGCATTGTTCAATATACGAAAGTTTTGAATTAACATATTTCCAGTAGATGAAACAGATACATAGTATTCTGACTTTGAGAAGAATTAACAAAATAAAGTATTCAAATTTTGAAAGTATGACACAAAATATAATGGGTGTCATATTCTTTACAATTCACCAGTGTCTATAGCTTTTATTAAAGGTCATTAATTTTTTATACTTTATGCAGTGCATAATAATATTCAAATATATACATATAGTTCTATAAATTTCTGATTAGATTAGACACAAAGAATCTAGATCTTATCTCCTATAGGTCAGAAATATTTCAAAAATATCCAGTATATACTACAATCCATAAATCATTTCTTTTTTCTTAGAATAGTCATAAATACATAGGATTTTTTAAAAATATGTTTCAGTACTGTTCAATATGTTTTATTTTTAATGTTTTTCTTTTAGCAAAAATACATAATTATTTTATTTTCTTGTTCATGATGATTTATCCAAGTGGGAAAGTAATTTCATACCCCTAGACAAGCAAACATCAGACAATTTTTAAACCTATCTATATTGTGGGAAATACAAAGTTTAAATTATAGAAAACCATCAAAATACTGCAATAGGTAAGGATGACAGAGTAACATTTTCAGATTAAGGGTTGGTGCTGAGTTAAAACAATATCTGAAGAAAAGAAAGAGATTTAGTAACTTCAAATCACTCTTAGTAGAAGATTTGAATTTATTTTTCAAAATGCATTGAATAATGCAAGTCAAGTATTAAAACCTTGGAGAGAAGATTTCCCCCCTGGTACATAAATTTTTTCTCCTAATGTGGCCTAGCTTCCTCAACAGAGAAGAATGGAGGGAGATACATGATTCCTTCTACCATTATACTGAAAAAAAAAAAAAAATATATATATATATATAGTCCTGACTTATGCTGTGCCCTAGTAGTGCTTATTTATTACTTATTCATAAAAATTCATTTGGTATACCTGCGTATTTTTATTGTGATAAGATATATAACATAAAATTCACTATTTAAATGATTTTAAATATACACTGCAACAACACTAATACATTTACAATATTCTACCATCATCACTGCTGCCTATTTCCAAAATCTTTTCCTTTCTCCAAGCAGCAACTCAATAATTACTAAGCAGTATTTTTCCAGTTCTCCCTCCTTCCATCCCTTAATAATTCCTAAGCCATTGAATTTTACCATTTCAATTTTAAACAGGGTAGTGAGTTTTACTCATGTTGCACCATTCAAGTAAGTATGAGTAAAAATTTATGTTATATTTCTCCAAAGATCACAACATATTTCTGTCTTTCAGGATACACTCTTCCTGCTGATCATCCTGAATTAATTGAACAAACCATTAGTAATGTTCACAAAGGCTGGAAAGATTCTTTTAAAAATTGGTGTTGACCTTTGAAAACTCCCAATAATATATGCACTACATTCTTCTGCATGTAAGATACATGATACTCCCTCAAAAAGTTCCAAATCTCGCATATGTGCAATAGACTATAGGATTTTTATTCAACTAGTAAAGGTTCCCAGTAAAATCAGAAAGCACTTTGTTAACCCTGTAATAACATAAATTTAGTTTTAAAATTTGAACTTGCTCACTGAGTGTTGCCAAAGATATTCTATTCCTTCTTATAAACTCAACTTTTCTACCCATACATGCTTATTTACATTCTCTCAGGGCCAGCAAATGGGAATATTTATATGTGAAAAAACATTCACCTAGAAATTCAAGCTCTTTGTTCTTAAATATCAGTGTATGTGCTCAATTTTTTTTCTGTCTCACAGGACTACACAGTGTCTGGGATTTCAAGCTCACAAGTCATTCTTAAACCTTGGTCCAGGATGGGTGTAGAGCCACAGCTTCAGAGGGATCCATTTCCTTATCAAGAAGGAATCTCTTAGGAGCCATCTGCCTGTTTATCATTACATATGGCCAGACTTATGCTTTAAAGGAATAGCTAACTCAATAAGGAAGACAAGATCAAGCTAATAGACATTTCTGGCAGTCAATGAAAGGTTACCAAGAAAAAATGCTCACACATGCCACATAGGAAACTGAAGAGCACAGGATGTTGTCTAGAGCTGAGAACAATGAGGCCCCAATTAGATATTATTAGACATTAAATAGAACATCTGATGAGAATGCTGATAATATTAAACATGAAATTAATTAAAATTCTGCTATGGTAGGACACAATTACAAGATATTTTGCCTAATATAATTTTTAATATAATTATTAAAATATCTGTTTATAGTTTCATATATTTGGATATGATTCTAATGTTCTTAAATCTAGAATTCCACAATTCCCTGTTTTATTCTGTTTATTCTACTGTGCATCTAGTGGCACATATTTTTCACTTGTCAACACTACTACAGGAGTTGTGTAGCCCCTGAAGCGGGGTGTGAGGGGAGATGCAGAGCAATCTTCTGAAAAATCAGTTTTGGGGATAATGATGCAGGGAAAAATAAGTACAGAAAGTACAATAAATTGTGAAAAGATATAACCACCCAAGTAGGTTAAAAATGCCTGTGTTTGGAATGATCATACTTTTGACCTCCAAACATAAGTACACATTGCATAGTGGAAAAAAAGTACTGAAATTCCAAATGCATTAGTTAATGAGTAACTTTAGCTGAAAGTGGCATAGGGCATTGGCAATCTTCTTTGAATATTTGAAACTTAGAGAAAATAATTTTTAACATCCCAAATACAACTTATTATACAACTTATTATAAATTATTTTCAGGTCTCATCATAAAATGAAACTATGTAAATAAAGATATAAACTTGTTAATTTTGTGGAACTATACAAATACAGGAACACAAAAAAGAAAAAGGTCATGAAAAAATGTTTCTAGAGGAATTCACTGCACAAAGTTTAGAGTTTGATTTGCAAGTAGAGTGATAGATTAGTGTAATCCAAATTCTGCTTTTTTTTCTCCACTGCACTAACACTGCTCCTTGAAAATACACTGTTTTAATGCAGAAAAATGTAGCACCATGAGGGCTCAAGATATCATCTGTGTTTTTAATGACTTCTACCCAAATGAACTAATTCTTATACAAACAAAACAAACAAACATAAAGAATCCCATCCAGCTAGTTCTACATATGTCAGTGGCTGATTGTGTAGCTGGCAATTCTCTGATTTAACATCCATATAGAGAGAGCTGTTGATTAAATTATAAGAAATCCGTGTGTAAATACTCAACCATAACAACAGCGACTGCTTAAACTTTAAACCAATAAAAACTATTTGGAGGAGAGTAGTTTATTGTTAATATTGGTCAGAACTGGCTTTCAGGGAAATGAACCCTTAGATTTCAGCAGGCGGCATTGCTCAGTGGCAGAATACTGGCATGATAAAGACCCTGGTTCAATCTCTAGTACTACAAAAAACAACCAACAAACAAAAAGTCCTCTAAATCTCAGATTACTTTTTAGTTTTTTATTATTATGTTTCTTATCCTCCATAGAGTATGTACTTCTTCACCCTTGGCTCCCAGGCAACGTATGTCCACCCACCCATTCTTAATATAGAAATATTGGATAAAAATAATGCCAGTTTCATACCAGTCCTTTCTTGTAAAGGAGAGATCAACTTAGAGTCCTACCACCTCTTGAGCTTTCAACGATTTCTCTATGGTAACATGAGAATGACATTTTGACAGATTTTTTTGTGTGTGTAAATCAGGCTTTTTTCAGAATTGTCTTCCTGACAGTGCAGTAAGTAGGTGAAGAGTCTCAATGTCTATATACCTGCACTATGAGTTATCTTTTTCTTTCGTGTTATACACATGTGCTGCATAATGACATTTCAGTGACAACATACAGCACACCTGGTGAAGGTTCTATGAGATTATAATTTAGCTAAAAATGTCCTACTGCAATGAAGACAACATAATGTCCTGGTGCAATGCATGACTCATGTGTTTGTTGTGATGCTGTCATCTACAGAAACCCACTGTCCTAACAGTCTTATAAAAGTGCACTGCATAAAATTATTGGAATGTCTCAGTTACTTTTCTCGTTGCTGAAACAAAAATACCTGACACCCAAGGTTGAAGGAGGAAAGGTCTATTTTGGCTCACAGTTTGTAGAGGTTTCAGTGCATAATCAGCTGGCTCCAAGACAGGGGTGCATGGCGGAGGTGCATGGCGGAGGTGCATGGCGGAGGTGCATGGCAGAGCAAGCAGGCAGAAGGCAGCAAACATCAAGCAGTGAGCTACAAGTGACAGCAGCAGTCCTCTTTCTGTCCCTTATATTCTATCCTTATATTCTTCCCATTATCCACACCCAGAATTATGCCAAATCAGTCAGTGGACTGACTTACTAATCACTTATTCCCAGCATCACACACTCTAGATCCAGACACGACTAAAAAGCATCACAGAAGACCACATGCGTCTTTGGGGGACATCTAGATACAAGCCATAACAGGAATATATAATAATTGATGAAAATAACTGAGTATGTTACTGGTTTATGTATTTACTATAAAATACTTTCAATCATTATCTTATAGTGCTCTCCTTTAATTTATATTTCAAGAAAGATGAGTGTCACGGTTAACGAAAAATATGCTATGTTGTGCCAGGAGTGACCTCCTGCATCTCATTCACATCACAACTCTCAGTTGCAAGATTTTCTCTTCTGCTTCCTTTAACATTCGGTTATTTTCATCATATTTCCTACGCTTGCAAAACCCACTGCCAATATTGCCACACAGCTGGAATCTAGAACAAAACCAAACGATGGAATCTTCTAAAGTATCTGATTAAATGAAGACAAGGAAATATAACTCTACAATGATAAAATCACCTAATGATGCACTTAGTAGGAAGTAGACCCTTCTTAAGTGATGAATGCCTGTTTATTGACTTTCATACTAGGAAGACATCATTCACATCTTCCACCTTGCCAATAATCTGTTGCATATTCCTGTAGGAGATAATTTTCATTTTATTTATTTTAGTTCAAAATCCATATATACATCTTATTCTATTAGGCCCATGAAATGCAAATTGGATACCAATTTCTATCCTAGAATTTTAATGTTTCTTGTAGCTGTTAGATATATTTTATTCTTAAGCTAATTTTCTATTCTTACATTACAGTCAGCATATTTAGAACAAAGGGCTTACTATGTTAAGAATTTTTTACTTAGTTTGTTTTCCATATTTTAAATTATTGTTTTTCTCACAATTCTGCATATTTTTATTCGAATCTATGAGTATATTACGACAGTGTTAAAGTTTACATTGAGAATGTCCCTTAAAGGCCTCATACACTCATTGGTGGGAATTTTAAAAGGTGGCTGAATCATGGGGTGATATATCTGACTTGCTGTTAGGAGGTAAAATCTGGTCAGAAAGTGTGGGTCACTGGGACTGGGGTATATCTCTTTCCAACTCCTCTCTTCTCTGTTTCCTGAGTTCCATGGCATGAGCATCGTTTCCTCTGCAATGCCCTCTGCCATGCCATTTCCACTGGGAGCCCGCTGAACATGGAGTGTAATGTTGAACCAAAATAAACTTCTCCTTTAAATATTGGTTTTTGGCTATATGTTCCACTGAGGAAGAAAGTAAACAAGGCAGATTTTGGAACCAGGGAATTTGGATTGTTGATGTGACTACCTGACCATGTGTTTTAGAAGCCTTTGGAACTGGTTCATGGGAGTGTTTGGAAATATTTGGAGATGCAGGCTAGAGAAGCCCTACAGAGGTATAAACTAGGATAAGGAGTTTTCAGTTGGCGATAGGGACTCTGTTGGCAATTGGACTTGAAATCATGTACATTATGCTCTAGCACAAAATTCCTCTTGATGTGGCTCATGTCCAGAGATTTCTCTGAAGACAGATATTAAGAGCAGGGGACCATTTAATCTGATGGAGGAAATTTTAAGCGATCTCAGTGCAGAGGCTGTAGCGTGGTTCACACTTGCAGCTTTTAGCAATGTCTACCATATGAAGCTGGACCAAAAGGCATAGCTGAATAATTTGAAAAATTTTGCTTGTGGCGATAAAGGAAGCACCTGTAAAGTTGGGGCCTATAAGTTAGGGCCTTTAATTTAAGGGCCTTTTGTCCCTGGAGAGTTTGGTTGATGGACTGTTTAGCATTATTAAGAAGTTAGGTACTTTGCATTAGGACATTAAGAAAGATGCTTCGAGGGCACCCCAGGAATCAGCAAGACCACATGGATCACAGTATCTCGGGTCCCAAAAGTGAAAGGCTTTGCTTTGAGAAGGGAGCTCCAGGGCACCCTGCTACAGAAGGGCTAACTAAAAATTGGTTTGCTGTGATTTGGCTCACAGTGCTTAGGCATCCAGGAACTTGAAAAGCTCTACACCCATGAAACAAGAGGGACTTGCTACTGCTCATGTTAGCTACTTCTCAAGCTGGCTGCAGACTTTAGCATCAACCACGTGGTACTATTTTTATGGGCATGCAGAATGCAGTTGTGGGATCAGGGAAGCTTCCACCAGATTTCAGAAGAAATCCTATGAGACTAGGCATTGTGCCCTTGACAAGGCTGCGTTTGAAGCTGTGAGAGTGAAAGCAAAAGTGAGTGCAGTGGAGACTTCATTAAGTTGGAGAAACCAGCACTGTGGGAAATTCACTGAAGAAAGCTGCAGGCAGTGAGCAAAGCCACCCCAAGTGAGAAGGTTTAAGGGCCACAGCTGGCAGTGCTATAGTGGAGGAGACATCTAAGTCCTTTGGAGTTCACATCTTTGCCCCAGACACTGGACATGGAGCTATACCATTTAATGTTTCCCCTGCTGAGAGATCTTGCTTTGGGGTCAGATTTCTATACAACTATTTCTCCCTTTTGGAATGGGAATGTTATCGTGCGGCATTATATGCAGAAATGTTTAGCTTTCTTTCTGATTTTTACAGAGGCTCACAGATAAGAGTTTGCCTTGAGTCTCAGAGAAGACTTTGAATATGGGCTTTTCAGCAATGCTAGAACTGTTCAAATTTTGGCAACTCTTAGAGATGGACTAAATGCATTTTGCATAATGAGATGGACACCAGTCTTTTGGAGGCCAGAGGTAGAATGTTATGGTTTAGATTTAAAGTGTTCCCCAGAGGCCTCATGAACTTATTGGTGGGGCTTTTTGATAGTGTTAAACTCATGGAGATGATATAACTTTTTTGCTCTTAGAAGGTGGGGTCTCATCAGAAGAGGCAGATTGCAGGGAAATGACAAGGAAGGGTGTATCTCCCTTTCTGGCCCCTCTCTTCTCTCTTTGCTTCCAACCACCATGATATAAGAACCTTTTCCTCTGCTATGCCCCTTTGACATATTGTTTCTGCCTGGGATCAAGCCAGTAATGGACTGTGACTATGAGCCAAAATAATCCTCTCCTCTTTTAAATTGTGGGTGTTAGGTATTGTGTCCCAGCAACAAAGAAAGTAACTGAGACATACAGTCTTCCTGGTGCTTTCTCCAAAATATTGATGGATTCCTTAATGATTTCCATCCTACTTGTTTCAGTATCCAGCATTGCACCTTTATATTGGCATTTCTTTGGCATTTACTCAACCACTTTAGGTGATGTTAATATTATTGTGCTCATTATGTTTGCTAAGAACTTTATCCCTGGCTCCATGAGCTGGTACTATCCTTAGGTGGAAGATCATTATTTGGTAATTTTAGGCTGCGGTATAGAAAACAGTGCAAATACTTTAGTATCAAGTATGTATTTGTTTACTATTCATTTTTTTTTTAAGTCTGTTTCCAAACCAGGACCTTTAGCTGGGAGAAATCATGCATATATATCTTGTTCCCATGGGTTCTTTAGTTACTTTTTTTTCGTTGCAAAGTTACTATAATGACTTTTCAGTAACTTAGAAAATATTTACAAGTAAATTAGAAAAAAGCATATCTTAGGAAATGGATGTGAGATATAAATGTGTAGTGTACAAAGCAAACTACTCTTACGTTACTTTTAATTATATTTTGGATACCAATATTGTGACACAAATATAGTATGGTTTCCAGAATCAAAATCTCCCAATAATTTAATTGATTAATTTTAAATTATATTACACCATGTTAAAATCATCTTTTTGAGCATCATAATATATAAGCATTTAAATAAATTACACTTTCTTAAAAAGATAATTTTCTTTTCTCTTTTATAATTTTTGCTTCTTTTTTGATTAGTATATGTTTGTGGATTTATATTAAGGGAGCAATAAAATGGGGGCAAATCTGTGCTTCATTTAAAAATCCATTATTATTGTTATTATTATTATTATTATTATTATTCACCATCTCTAAAAAATAAACAACATGACTCTGAGGAATTACATGACAATATATATGGTCAAAACTACTGGGCACAATAACAATATATATGGTAGAAGCTAAGATGCATGACTAATATAAATTAGTCAACATTACAACCTGGATCAATTCACTTAGTTGTAAATTCATGAAAACACGTAGTGGGACAGAATTCTTGTTGAAAAAAAGATAAACACAAACTCTTAAAATTGAGTGTATGAGTATAATATCAAATTAAAAATTTACAGAGATTTATGTGTTGAGAAAAGCCTTTCTTCTGCATTAATGCGGTTTCCTTCTCATTTTGAACATTACTTTGGTAATACAGCTTTGATTATTACGTACAATAATGTATGTTTCCTTTTGACTATAAATGAAATTGTTAAAAATACATAAACAAGGATTTTGAATAATATTTTGAAATTTTAGTATCTTGATTTTGTAAATTGTTTAAAATGCATTGGGCCAGTTTACTTTCTCTGTAAAACTAGTTGTTATTTTTTCCTGTTTATCTAGCATTGAGTGTCTTTAGTATTATTGATATGGCAGGTAATTCTCCACATCTCTTCAGTTACAGATGATTTCGTGCTGTCTGTATCTCTCAAGGTTGTCCCATTCCTCTCATCAGGGATAGATTCAATGACCCAGTTGTGACCAGTGTGACAGGATGATAGGGTGAGTCTGCTGCTAACTGGAAGAAATGTCTCTCTTCATCTTAGACATTATGATTCAGTGCAAATGTGATTACCACTATCACCATCAAGAATGGCAGGCTTAAAAACTAGAAGAAAACTATGCTGTTGATTATATCTCTTGAATCAACCGTCCTGGAAAACCTTTACTCTGAATTTCTTGATAAGTGAGAAAATGAATCCTGCACAGTGTTAACCAGGTTGATTCTGCATTTTTATTATTTGTAGCCCAAGTCATCAGAAGAGATATATCTGGTGACAAGAGAGAAAAATTAGATTCAATGTGTTTTTTTTTCTTTTTCTGTTCTACTGCCTTAGAACCAGTTTCAGAAAAAGCCATTCATTTTTGTCATCTTATATTTCTGCAACCAGTAAGTGCACAGGTATTTATGCAAAACTGAATTTAAACAATCTAAAGTGCAGTGCTGTTCAACTGCAAATACTATGGTTGTATTGCATCTTCATAGCACTTTAAAACCAATTGAGGAGTAAGGCTGAAAACATTATATGCATGTCAATGAAATGAATTAATTGTTAAACCACAGACAGTTATTTCAAAGTGTTGTTTTTTTTTTTTATGTAAGATCTGCTGAACATAAAGGATTATTTCTCCATTTTAAAACTGTAAAGGTCCCCTCTAAAACACTATCAAAGGAGGTCCAAGGAAGTTACAAGATACTGCTTATCTCCAGGAAGATTTAGGCGGAGGTTTCCTGGCAACATTTGATGATATAACAATATAGCCAGTATTTTTATCTCTCTTGTATGTTATCATTTATTGTCATATTTACAAAGTCAAAAACTACTTTCAGTGAAAGCATCTTGTTTAAAATGTGGTACATGTAGTGCAATATCTGTTGTATACAATATCATGGTTTTATTTTTAAATTTTTATTAATTATTGACTAGTTTAAAACTATTGTATCTCCAAATTATTTTACTTTTATCATCTCATCATGAATTTGTTTACATTTTTTTTTTGTGGATACCAGGGGGTCGATCTCAGGACCTCGCGTGCCAGCAGGCGCCCATGCCGCTGAGCGATATCACCGGCCCCTTTTTCGCATGTGGGTTCCGGGAGTCGAACTCGGGCCCTCGCGCTTGCCGGGCAGGCGCTTAAGCCACTGAGCCATCTCACCGGCCCTGTTTACTTTTTTTACATTCAGTAATAAACTAAAGAAAAAATTATAAATTATAACATATTTTAAGATTTGATAATGAGTTTAATTTTTAACAAATCATTATTTTAAGAAATTATGATAGAATATATGTGTGTGGGGGAAAGATTAATATTCTTAAATGTTATGCAAACATATTTCTTATATTTGACCTTTAGGGTTTGAAAAAAATATATAAGAAACAATACATTGGGCCAGGGATACAGCTCAATGGCACAAGGTCCTGAGCATGCACAAGGTCCTGAGTTCGATTCCCGGTACCAAAAAAAAAAATACATCTATATTATTAGTAAATAATTCATAAAATAGTCACTATAGAATACTTAACGTAATAGCTAATATTATTTGGTATGTTATTCTTTTTCTTTTTTTATGTGGGTACCGGGAGTTGAACTCAGGACCTCGTGCTTGCCAGCAGGTGCTTGTGCCACTGAGCAATATCACCCACGCTTTTTTTCTTTTATGTGGGTACCGGGAGTTGAACTCAGGACCTTGTGCTTGCCAGGCAGACACTTATGCCACTGAGCCATCTCACCAGCCCTGGTATGTTATTCTTAGCATATTTTCATTAAAGTGAAATTTCCAAACAATTTTAGGAATAGAATTCTATCAGCTTTAATCTAATAATCTAAATTATTTATATGGAATATAAAATGGTATCACCAATAGCATTTGGTTATTTTCATGTACATAGGAAAATGAGTGTATGTATAGTGTGAGTTTAAGTCATATACACATGTATTAGTGTTTCTAGTTTTCCCATTATTGAGTTAATGTTTTTATTTCATAAATGATCTTAATCTTTAAGGATTAAAGCAATATAAGTAAATAGTGCTATATATATTAAAATTGCATATAAAATTCACTTTATATAGCTCAATAATATTTCATATATTTTATTTACCATGTTTATTTTTTCATTTACAGTACATATAGTTTACAGTACATGTAGTTTACAGTCATCTTGAGAGTAGGTACATGTACATAGTATCATTTATTTCTTTTCTTAAACCCCTTCCCCTTCCTTTCCAATTCCCTCATTCCTCTAATGCCCCTTTACTCATTTTCATTTTTGTTGATATTATTCATCTTATTTCATATTTATAATATATAGTATTTACATTCGTTGAAGTTATTAGGTTCTTGTACATGGCATATCTTAATTTTACTTATTTCCCCTTCAATTCTCCCTCTCCTTATGTCTCCTGAACTTTCCCCATTTGCAAGAGATTCATACCCTGTTCTCCTATGCATCCCTGTGTCTTCTTCTATTTATCCTTTGTTGTGCTCTTTGTACTTTGCCTCAGTCAAATGAGAGACATCATATGATATTAAGCACGTGTCCGGCTTATTTCAGTCAATATACACTAGGATATTAGGGGCAGAACACAGGTGTAGCAAACAAGGTACTCATTTGAAAACCAGAATTTTCATTGTTAGTGTGTGTCCACCAGGATAGTATTAAATAAAAATGTGCGTCACTTCCCCCTCTATAAAATGAAAACTGACAAAAGTACCTACCTACAACACAAGGGCTACTGTGGAGATAATGTGACATAGTATGTTTAAAAAACAACACTATTAGTATTTGACACAGTAAGGTTAAACACTTCTAGATTTTAATATAAAAATTATTAGGCATCTCAACTTCATCTGTAAAAAAGTAATTAATCTGCTATAAAAACTACTGTCAGACAAGTAACAAAAGAGAAGAAATGCATTATTTAATATTCAAAAATACTAGGATTTGATGAATATGATTTTGTTGCTTAAAAAGCTGCTATTTTATGGATGCATGTATAAAAATAAGTCAGATTTATTCCGTACATTGTGGAGACAGAACAGCAGCAGTACTAAAAGTAGTAGTTTAAAATAGTGATAATAGGGTTAGTGAAAATAACAAATAAATATTCAGTGCTTTCACTCTGAAAAAATATCTTGTGTATTTTATTATCTTTGCTCTCACAGTAATTATATGAAAGAAGATTGTTTATCACACCTAATTTAGACATAAGGTAATTAAAGCAGTGGAAATGAATAATTTTCAATGTTTTTGCATAATTAAGAGTAGCAGTCAAGATTTAAAATCAGTTATGATCTCAGAATCAATAATCTAGTCTAAACCAACTAATCTATATCATCTTTCAGAAATCAGCGTTCTACTTAGCTGCACCTCTTTGTAAAGATTTTTTTTAATTTAAAAAAAATTGGAATTACAGTGGTACCTTGGTTCATGAACACTTTTGTTTGCTGTCTTAGTTACTTTTCTCTCTGTACTGAGACAAAATACTCAACTCCCAAAATTAAGGAAGGAAAGGTTTATTTAGCTCAGAGTTTGTGGAGGTTTCAGTCCATACTCAGCTGGCTCCAAGGCAGGCTGGCTCACGGCAGAGGGCAACAGTACATGGCAGTAGAAAAGAGCAAAAGCAACAAGAGCAAAAAGAGGAGCAAAAGAGCAAGCCTCTTTCCCTCCCTTATATTGTATGCAGGCTACTACCCCAGGGCTGGTATAGCACTCACACCCATAATCCCAGCATTGGACCATGAATCAATCACAAACTCTAGAAGTCCACCCCCATGACTGCATGAGGCTTTGGGGGGACATCTAGATGCAAACCATAACATTCGTTCCCTGGCCCCCCAAAGACTCATGCACATCCCTTTATGCAAAAGGCATTTTAGGGGCTGGTGAGATGGCTCAGCGGTTTAAGCGCCTGCCCGGCAAGTGCGAGGGCCCGAGTTCGACTCCCGGAACCCACATACGAAAAAGCGGCCGGTGATATCGCTCAGTGGCACGGGCGCCTGCTGGCGCTTGAGGTCCTGAGGTCGACCCCCCAGTACCCACAAAAAAAAAAAAAAGGCATTTTAGTCCATCTCCAAGAGTTGCGAAGGTCCTAACAGTTTCAGCATTGCTGAAAAGTCCAAATCCCAAGTCTCCTCTGAGATCTAAGGCAAATTCATAGCTATGAGCCCCTGTACAAATGAAAAGTTGAACACTTCCAACATTCAATGGCACAAGATAAACAGTAACACTCCAAAAGGTACAAACAGGGGGATAGAAAAGAATGGGACCAAAGCAAGTCCAACATCCAGCAGGGCAAACATTAAGTCCTGTAGTTCCATGTGGAACATCTGAAGTAATCTGTGGCAAAATGTGAGCCCCAAAGGGCTTATGTGGCTCCACCCTAGGGCACTTCTGGTTGTTGTAGCTCCCACGCCTTCTCTCTTAGGCCCATTCTGCTCAATCCTTGCAGCTTTCCTTAGATGATCCACATTCCTGGCTTTTCCAAAGTTCTGGGTTCTCCACTGCACCTTTGGCCTCACACTCACAGCTTCACACATTGCTCTCTTGGGGACACACTGCCTGGCCTCCCAGGCCTTTTCAAATCTGGGTGGAAGCCTTCTTAACCTCATAACTCTTGCATTCTGCACGTGCCTAAAACCAGCACCACCTGGATGATGCCAAGGTCTGCTGCCAGCTAAAGCAGTAGCCAGGCTTTCTTCTCTCTTGGCTGTAGGGGTTGAGTGCGTGTATTGCTGAGCACTTTGAACCTGATTCTGAGGAACAAATTCTCTATGCCATCGTTCTGGAAGCTGCTGTGGCCACTGCCATTTTGGAACATAATGTGGCTGTGGACATTCTGGAACATGGTGTTCTGCGGCTTTCTCCTCAAAGCAAAGTTTTTCACTTTTGCAATTTGGAGGCTGCAAAGGGTGGAGACTTGCTGCTTCTTGTGATGCCCTAAGGCCATCTTTTCTATTCTCCTGTTCCTTCTGGGCAATCCAGATCTCCTCAGTTCTATCTTTGTAGTCCACAGCCCTACTGGAGCTTCCATTCTGGTCAAACACAACATTTTAAATCATTCTGCTAGGCTCTTTGTTCTTGATTCTTAACATAAATCTGGCTAAAAGCCCCCAACAACAGCCATGCCACCACTTCAACATTCGACTGCCTTGAAATTTCTTTTGCTAGATTAATTAGTCTACCGCCCTTAATCTCAGTCACAGGCAAAGTCTCTGGACATGAACAAAATGCAGACAAACTTTCTGCCAAGCCATAACACACGTTGTCTGCAGTCCAACAGCCAATGCACTCCTTCTTCCCGGCAGAAACCTCCGGAACCTGGACTTTACCAGTTTTCTGGTCTTCTGAGCTCTGACCAGAGTCTCCCATACAGAACAGCCTAGGCATCCCAACTCTACTCTTTCAGGTGACATCTCTGAACTTTTCTAAACTTTTCCCACAAGCCATTCCCAAGAGCTCTTGAACCACATGGTCAGGTGTTGTCATAGCAATGACCCCACTTCTCTGGTACCAAATTCTGTCTTAGTTACTTTTCTGTTGGTGCTGAGACAAAATATCCAATGCCCAAAATTAAGGAAGGAAAGTTTTATTTAGCTCACAGTTTGTGGAGGTTTAAGTCCATACTCAGCTTGCTCCAAGGCAAGCTGGCTCATGGCAGAGGGCAACAGTACATGGCAACAGAATAAAGCAAAAGCAACAAGAGCAAAAAGGGAGGAGCAAGAGAGCAAGCCTCTTTCCCTCCCTTATATTGTATGCAGGCTACTTACCCCAGGACGGGTATAGCACTCACACCCATAATCCCAGCATTGGACCATGAATCAATCACAAACTCTAGAAGCCCACCCTCATGACTGCATGAGGCTTTGGGGGGACATCTAGACACAAACCATAACATTTGCTAACAATTTGGTTCACAGAAGCATTAGGCAAAATTCTGTTTTTGTTTGTAAACTCCTCAATGGGTGACACACATGACCGTGGCCATCTTTTCCCAAATCCAGGAATGAATTAAGCTCATGAACCTGTAGAGGCTATTTTAATTGTAAAGGAAATTTTGAAAATGTATATTTCTAATACTAGTATATTTCTAACACTATTCAAAGATAAGACTGAGAAACACAGCCTGTTCCCATAATTAGAAAGCTACAAAACTTAACCAGCCTTAACATTCCAGGTGCCAGTTGCAAGTTAAGTGTAACTCAGCCAGACAGTGATGTTTTGCTTACTTTCAAGTCCCAGAGACATCATTTCAAGGACAGCTCGACTCAGTCTAACACAGTGGTTGATTTCTCCTGCTCACCCGAGCCTTGACTTCCCTGTTATAGGATGGAAAGCCCCCAATTAACTTGCCCGAACCAAACCTGCCTAGCCACGTATGACAAGATATATGTAACCAACTGTAAAATATCATGTTATCTGCTATTTGTACTTCCTTCTGAAAACCTATATAAGAAACTACCCTACCCCAAGACATCGCTGATGATTTGAAACCTGATTCCCATCAACCCGCTAGCATAATAAAAGTTGCCTTCTAACTCCTCAGGTGCAAAGAGTCTTCCATTTGGTTTGATATCAGATTTCTGTAACAGGGGCTGTTGAGACGGCTCAGCAGTGTAAGCGCAGGCCTGGCAAGCGCGAGGGCCCAAGTTCAACTCCTGGAACCCACATACAAAAAAAGGGTCGGTGATATCGCTCAGTGGTACGGGTGCCTGCTGGTGTGCGAGGTCCTGAGGTTGACCCCTGGTACCCACAAAAAAAAAAAAAAAAAAAAAGATTTCTGTAACAAACTGAGTTACCACTGCACATGAAACTTATAGCTTTATTCTTAAATTGTGATTTAATTTAATTTATTAATTTTAATTAAAATAGGAATTATCATCAATAAAAGTTACAAATATATTTTAAATGAATGTGCCACTTAACTGTTTTCTATCATACATATGTATGTATTTCATATGTGTTATCAATATAGTCTGTGGACAAACACATATATACATGTATGAGTATTTTTACTTATAGGTAGAAATATATACAAACACACAGAAATATGCATGTGATAGTCATACCCACACGTATACGGATGAGGTATATATAATTCATCACTTTAATTGATGGGTGAGTAGAGTCTGTTATTTTGTATTTATGGTTGATTCAGTAACTTCATGTAGACAACATGGAGGGCATTTTCTTTACTCATTTTATTTAAAAATTGCTGAAGCCAATGATGGCACACTTCTGTAATCTCAACACTCTAAGAGGCTGAGGCAGGAGGAACACAAGTTAGATCCCAGCCTGGGCAATGTAGCAACTTAGTAAGACTCAGTCTCAAAATAAAAAATTAAATAATGGTCTGGGCATGTAGCCTGGTGTGAAGACCCTAATTTTAATGCCCAGTACTAAAAAGAATATATATATATATATATATATATATATATATATATATAAACATAGAATTTAAATTTTCTATAAGTAGGTACTCTCTTATTCTTATTTTTTCTCTGTCTTTAGATTTGGAATATTACCTGTAATTTTCTTTTTTGATTTTTGTTCATATCTCTATTAGATTTTGGATTATAACTCAGAAACATGTAATATTCAAGTTTAGTCAGTTCTGTGGGTCACATCTAAGATTCTCCATGAGTGCCCATCTTACAACTTTCATTTTTTCTCATTGGCCTTCTCCTTCTCCTCTTCAACTTACACACATTTCAGATATAAACCAATACCATGAGATGAAATTATAAATTAAGAGAATATTCTAAACAAACATACTACCTTATTTTAAATATTCAAGTTTTGAGAATGGCAGGAGTTGAACTTTAAAGTTGGTTTCTTTGTCTTTACACATAAAAATACCCTTTGTATTGGTTGTAACATAAAAAGTCAGCATAGGGGCCAGTGAGGTGGCTCAGTGGTGTAGGCACCTGCCTGGCAAGCGTGAGGACCCGAGTTCAACTCCCGGAACCCACATACGAAAAAATGGGCTGGTGATATCGCTCAGCAGTACAGGCGCCTGCTGGCAGGCGAGGTCCTGAGGTCGACCCGCCGGTACCCACAAAAAAAAAAAAAAAAAAAAAAAAAGAACTACAGGTTTAAGAATTCTTTTATTCTCTTAACTATGTAGATATATTTTTAATGTAATGTTTTAAAATTGTTTTCTTTAAAGTCTGTCTGGAGGTAGTGGCAGAAATCCAGTTTTACCTCATAAAGTCATTTATTTCCCTTTAAACTGCAATGCTTGCTCAAGAGTTTCCCTTTACCCTTTTTTTGTTGACGATCTATTTTCAAGGTGGTAAAGAATAGGGCCAGTGAGATGGCTCAGCAGCGTAAGCGCCTGCCTGACAAGTGCAAGGGTCCGAGTTCGACTCCCAGATCCCACATACGAAAAAAGGGCCGGTGATATCGCTCAGCGGCACAGGCACCTGCTGACGCGCGAGGTCCTGAGGTTGACCCCCGGTACCCACAAAAAAAAAAAAAAAAGAATAAACTAGTCAAAGATGCAGTAATGAAGAAAGAGACACCTAAAGCGATACTTAGTGGGTTGTCAGCTCATGAAGGCGATTCACATACTGCAGCAAAATGAGTTCTATGCACAAAAGGAAACAGTACATATTGCTGCATCTTTCCACCTCTCCGTGATTTATCAGTAAACAGGGTGCTGCTGCACCTCACACTCCTCCGGAAACCAGTGTTTACTCTGCGTGTGTTCATTACAACTGATTCTGATGGAAGCGCAGCGCAGCTTTCCTGGCAGTGGAAGAACCAGGATATGGTACGTGTGTATGTTGATCTGTACCAGACCTTCCTGAATTAATAAAGATGAAAGCTCGTGCATGACATGGAGTTTCTATAGTTGGAAATGGGCAACTACAGGTTATTAAAAGCACACAAAATAATGTTAGCAAGTGCACTTGAGTATTAAATACACAAAATTTTCTATGGTTTCTATTCTCTCTTTCTCTCTTTGGGAGAAATGGACAAACGAAACTAACTTGAATCAAATTTTTCTTCCTTTTCTCCTTTCTTTCTTTTCTTCCTTGCTTCCTTTCTTCCTCAACATTTTATTCCTTCTTTTTCCTTTACTTCCCTTTATTTTCTCTTTTCTTTATTCTTTGATTATTTTTTCCTCATTTTATTCTCTTTTCATGATGAAATTTACAAACACCTAGTAACATCTGCTTTCTGCATCATTATAAAGTCATCCTTATCTTATGAAACTATTATATGTAACTGAAGTTCATGAAGTAAATGTAAAAATCTGTAATGCTTAAAGTCCTAATCATCCTCCAGAGATTTGATAAGCACTAAGACATTTTATGATATCACAGAAGTTATCCAAATAAAATTCAATTAATATTTTTTGTTATACGCACCTCTGGGTGCAGGTTTATGTACCTAATAAATGACCATCCATTAGCCCTCAGGGCACAGTGTAATGTCAGCATGTCATGTTACATCAGAGAGACAGCCTAATGCTTGCTAACTGATGAGCCATCTCTTAGCAGGACCTCATCACTGTCTTCTGCCAGATTCTGGATCCATGGTCCAACTCATCTGCAGCTCCTGATACACTTATTTTGTCCTCTATTCTGTGTCTATTATGATCACAGAGTGTGGAATACTCTATACAAAGCACAAGGACATTACAAATGTATCTGCTTTTCTCATGCCATTTCTTTAATGTACCATCAGTGATTCGGCCTTTGAGAACATTAGTTTAATTTTCATTCCTAGTAATATTTTCTTGGATAATCTGAAGAGCTTTCTCCCAATTATCACAGGTGCAGTAATTTGCCTGCTGTACTTGGGTTGATTCAGAACCACAGGAGCTCAGAACAAAGCAAATGCAAATCTACCAGGCAAAGTAGGAGAGATCTCGGAAAGAGGAGGGAAGGACACACACACAAACAAACATACACACACACACACACACACTCAGCTGCAGGACTAAAGTAAATCAACTGATAGTCTAAACTACAACGGTACTGAGGGAATAGTACTTAAACTAAATGAATTAAATTGACAATTGTATTTATGTTGGGATAATATTTTCTCTTTGAATTTATAGGTGTATGGTTGTCTTCATCCTGCATTGTTTTGTTTTGTTTTGTTTTGACTTGTTTTGTTTTTTGGGACAGGGTCTCCCTGGCCTGGAACTTGCTGCCATTGTCCTGCTTCAGCCTCCTGAGTGTTGGGATTACAGGTATGCACTACTATGCTGGGCTCTCTTTAGCGCTTTTTAATAATAACTTCTCTCAAGAACAACATTTGACCTTTGGTTGATCTTCTATAATCTTGACCATTTCAGTGAAGTAGTACAACTTTCCAAAAAGCTCCTAAAATAAATATGTTTCCATTCTTCAAGGACCCACAATAGCAGGTCTTAGGGTTTTTCAGACCTTCTGAGTGGCCCCTGTTGCTTCTAGCAACTAAATTTCCTGCCAAGCTTTTACTGTAAAGAAAAGAAAATCATAGGTTTTCTTCTGAAAATTGGTGGGCGGAGGGAAGTAACAATCTTATTTCAATTATACAATCAACTAAAGCGTGGATGTTCTGATTAAGTGCAATTGTAATGAAAAATAAGGAAAAATGTCATTGAATTGTACTTATAATTTATTATAAATACAAATACAGAAAATAACAGATCCTTCTAGTTACGTGATTTCACAGCTATTTTAATTCGTCTTTTTAAATTCATATTTGAGATAATTGCAGCCCACTTATTATTGTAATGCAGATTGTGTTGCCTTTTAATAAAATTTGAACTAGACAATATTAAATTAGTTCATTTTCTAAGAGATCACATTATCTCAAAAAATTGTTTTAAGAATGGTCGTTCTTTTGATATCATGAAATAAATTTTAAAAAAATTTTACAGATGTTTTTATTTCAGTTGAATGAATTATATAAAAGTTCTCTAGAAATTTCAAAATATTTTCACACAAAAATTTTAAATTTTATCTGTTTTTCTTTGTATATGTTTGTTTGAGGGTGCGTTTAATCATGTAATCGTTTAGAGCACAATATTCCTTTGTTAAACATGATTATATCCATTTTACTCCTAGAAGAGTGTCTTGTTAGTGTTATTTTTCTTGTTTTTCTGGTACTGAGGTAGAAGCCAGGGACATTGTAAGACTGAGCTGCTCCTCAGTCCCCTGCACACACCTCTTTTTAATCTTTTTTTTTTAATTATTGATACAGAGCTTCACTAAGTCAGCCAGGCAAAAATTGAACTTGCTAACGTTCTGCTTAAGCCTGCCAAAGGGAAGAGTGCTTTTAGCAAAGTAGGTCTTCAGCTTGTAAATTCAGATGAAATAAATCAGTATTTGTCAATACATGTTTGATAAGCTTTACCCAACATAAGATCTAACACTCAGATTAATGAGTGCAAAAGAAGAACACTGATTTTAACACCACTAATTCCTCTCTAGTGTTGCAAAATGTTGAATGTACATGACATTGAAGTTACTAAAAATTAATAAAAATCTGTACAGTTGATTAGAACCTTGAAAAGGCAGAAACATGTTAGAAAATGTTTTCAGAATTAAAGACCACCCTGATCAATTAATAATAACAACAATAATAATAGACTTAAATTGCAATACTTATTGAAAATATAGTATGCAGCACTAACATTTAAATTATAGTCAAATTCTTTTAGATATACCACTGCAACATGCATTTTATGTTAATCACTTTTCATAAAATAACTGCAATTGTTGGCTGCTTTCCTACACCTTCAGTGTTATAAACATTTGACGTTAAAGACATCATTATAATCAAAACCAAAATTCCTATGTAGTTAACAAAAACTATGTTCCATGAAATTATCTTGTGGAACTATTTTCTAGATGACCAGTTTCCTGCAATTCATTTTTTTGTAGCAATGCATTTTGTAAATAAATATTTTCCTCAGTTCAGATACCCTAAGAAAAAATTCTGATACTGATGCAAAAAGAATAGTAAACAAATTCCCCATGTACATGCACATTATAAGACCACTATAAATGCAAAATTAATATGTCAAGTTAATTTGCCTCCCTCGCCTCTGGCTAATTACCATAAATTAAATTTTATACTAATCTGCCTGAGAGGATACATACAATTTTAAAATTTAGAATTTTTGTTGATTATGAGAAAACATATTCATACAAATAGTACAACAAAAGATTACCACAAAATCATTTAACACAGTGTACAGTAGTATTATAGCATGTGATTAAAATGGAGTGTAGGGCTGGGCGTGGTGGCGCACGCCTGTAATCCCAGCACTGAGGAGGCTGAGGCAGGAGGATTGCCACAAGTTCAAGGTCAGCCTGGGCTACATAGTGAGTTCAAGGCCAGCCTGGATTATAGAGTAAAACCTTGTCTCAAAACAAAACAAAACAAAACTGAATGTAGGGATATATTTTTCATCTTAGATATTATTTTATATTTGTACCTGTTGTATCCAATGAATGTGATTAAGAATATATAGTACATGTTTTTGGAATATGGTATAAAAGATAATCATACAGTGCTTGTAGTTGTAACATACTTCTCAGAATTTCTTGTATGCTTTGGAATGAATCTGTACCTTGCCTTTGAAGAAATAAATTGTGATACCAGTTGAAGGGACTCTTTCTGGAAAACAACTGATATACAACATTAAAAGCCATAATAAAACATATATCAGCATTCAATTATATTTCCTCATGCACCAAAATTGCTATGCATATGTTTGCTATTGGATAAAGAAAACATTTAAAAATAACGACCCTGTTGTGTTAAGTGTACAAATTTTCTTGGGAAAGCAAATCTTACAGGCAGAATTTCATCCCCATAATTTCTGCTTTTTGGTGTAACTCCCATAGGTAAATTACACATGTAATTGAGTTTATTTATCTGTTTAAGATGGGGAGATTTTTCTTAATTTATCTAGCTGTCCCAATGTAATTATCAGAGCCCTTCAATATAAAAGGAGGCAAAAACTGAGAGAGATACTGTAGAAGGTCGAATCAATGATATTCAAATCACAAACGTACTCACTAATGTGATGTGCCTTTCCTTGTCTGAAAATGGCAACATAAGAATAAAATACAGGTAGCTGCCAGGAGCATAGAGTGTCTGCAGGATCGCCGCAAGGAAACGAAGACCTCAGTCCCACAGCCTCAAGGAACTAACAACTTGAATGAGCTTGAAGCACTTTATTCCAAGATTCTCCAGACAAGGGGTGAGACCTTCTGAGACCTTGACTCTGGCTTTATGAGATCCTTAGCAGAAAGTGTAGTCTTCATGTACGTGATTTTTGATCTACACAACCATGAAACATTGTGTGATGTTTAGGCTATTAAATGTGCTATAGTCCTTACACAGTAAGACAAGGCATAGTAATCAAGTCAGTACCTCAAAGTGAAATGTACATGCATGTGAGTACTTTCTAAAGGTGGTCAAGAAAGTAGATTAATTTTTATTGGAAGAACCTAGAGAAGAATATAGATGTATCATCCACCTAAAGGATGGCTTCCTGTGCATCGCTGAATCTCCATGGGCAGCTTCAAGATTACAAATTATTACATAAAAAGTGACTCTAACTCTCCATCACTGAATTCTAGCTCTTGTTGTCTATAACTGTTACAAATTTTAAAACCTTTTACTCCCTACCTTCCTTTTAAAAACTTTTGAGGGGCCAGTGAGATAGCTCCGTGGCGTAAGTGCCCGCCTGGCAAGCGCGAGGTCCTGAGGTCAACTCCCCATACGCAAAAAAGTACCCACATACGCAAAAAGGGCCGGTGATTTCACTGAGCGGCACAGGCGCCTGCTGCCACGCAAGGTCCTGAGTTCGACCCCCGGTACCCACAAAAAACAAAACAAAAACCTTTTGAATTATTATATTTAAGAATTCTGAAAATATTTGCCTGTAATATTTTAAATAATTTCTGATAGGAACTTTTGTGTGTACAAGCACATAGATCTCGTGATTCTGAGTCTCGTTCACATTTTTTTAAAAAATAATGTTCTGACTGAAGTCATCATGATATAATTAACACAAAGCATACACAATTATAAGGCATGAAATATAAAGACAATGCCTACAAGAGTAACAGGAAAAACCATCTGGCATTGCAAAGCAGCTATTGCTATAAGAATACATCTTCTGGTTCAGTTTGTGAACAGAAGGTCCATACACACGACTGTGTCAGACTTATTTCCTCTCAACGATACAACTAAATATGATGAAGATAAACTGGGAAATTAATGTTACAGCTGCAAAACAATAAAAATGGAAATATTATTTGAATAATTATCTTCAAAATAATCAGTTAAGATATAATAATATTACAGGATAGCAATTGTGAGCAAAGAATTGGGAATATGCTCACTAATCTTGGAAATAATGTAGGATCAGAATAATTATGAGGAAATATTCATCCTTCATACTTAATATTATATTTAGAAATGAAAATAATACCTATTTTTATTATTTTTTTCCAGTTTCTTTATATTTCTAACGATTTACTTAAGCTATATTCAGTAGTGATCACTTTTTAAAGTGAAATACTGATATTGATACAACAGTGTCACTTAACTCTGATTTCACTATCATTTTTCAAATCTGAATTAGTATCTCCACAAACTAGGTAAACAATGGAAATAAAACATTAAGAACCATTCTCTATGTAAATATATTCATATATTTTTTCTATGCAAAAGTTTGACAAAATTCACCAAACTATAACTTTGTGATTTCTATTACTATTTCTAATTTTTCTGGAAAAATTTTCTTACCAGTGTCTTACATATTCTTTTTTTTTTTTGGTGGGTACCAGGGGTTGAACTCAAGACCTCACGTGCCAACAGGCACCCGTGACACTGAGCGATATCACCGGCCCATATATTCTTTTTAGTTCCATAATGACTCTGTGTTTTGAAGATTGTTGAATTAACCTAGATGCTGAAGGATACTGAGATTAATACTAGTCTCCCCCCAAAAGTATTCTTTCATCTGTGTTCTATGATCTATGATATTCTGCATTCTATATTCTGTAATGTCTGCCTCTTGCAGAGAACCAAGGAGGGGTAGCATGTATGCATTCATCACCCAATCCAAGCAATACCTCCATGGAATCATCCTGAGATTTATTCTTTAATTAGAACTTTATTTAAACTTATCATATTTCACAGTTCCTAATAAAAATCTATGTCGGCCAATGCATATGAGATATTATGTGGTAATTTTCTGTATCTAGTGACTCTGAGTTTCATTCATATTTTTAAAAAATAATGTTTTTGTACTTTGTTTCTACTGGTATGGTTATGATGTTGAATGACTAAAGACAGCCTTTACTGGGAAGAATCTAACTACTGCCTGGGAGAAGTCATGATATAAGGCCAACACCAAATCTGTGTTTTACTGCTATTAACATGAGCATTTTATGTTCCTACCTATATTGTAGTGCTCCAAAGCACACTGAATTTGGACATCTGTTATGTTCTCCTTCCTCCCCACAAACCCAAATATATAGTCAGTGAGTACAGTGTTATAAGAACATACTAATATTTAATTGAAAAGATACTACAAGTGCTCTGATTGGAACGAAAGTACAA
The DNA here is from genome assembly GCA_028451465.1 of Erethizon dorsatum. NCBI lineage: Eukaryota > Metazoa > Chordata > Mammalia > Rodentia > Erethizontidae > Erethizon > Erethizon dorsatum. Next base: position 127,011,857 of record CM051826.1, on the reverse strand, counting down.
TTTTTACATGTTCATGAGGAACACAGAAATCTTTACTACAAAGGTGGGAAGAAAAAATAAAGATAAATATGGGGAAAAATTTTAATAAAACATACCTAATAAAAAGCATCAATATTTATTCTACCACAGCAGCACATCATCATTTTAAGGAACCCTTCCTAGCAGAGTTCTAAAACTCATATGATACACATATTACAAGTGTTGGTATCAAAAGAAGAAAGGAAAAGCATTAAATTTTAAAAATATACAAAATGCTATTAAGGATATGAAAAATGCTTAAAAATACATAGTATGTGAAAACTAAAAATAAATATGTGATCTGTAATTGGAATCTGTATTAAATCAAAGCACAAAAATTCAAAAGCCCACTGAGAATTCATTTTGGATCCTGGTGATATATGAGAAAATGTATATGGAGTGTATATTAGAACACTATATCAATATTAAATACTTGGAGTGTGTTTGTTTATGGTTACCTATGTGAATAGCCATGATATTTCAGATAGATGCTGAAGAATTTAAGTATGAATATCTCATCCCAAATGATTCAGCCTATACACATATAAAGATATCACACACACACACACACATGCACGTGCGTGTACAGAGAAATGAGTCAAATGTGCTAAAATGCTACAGATCAGAAAATCAGGTTAATCTAAGTAAATTAACATTTTGAGTGTCCATTACAGTAGTTATGCAATTTTACTTGTAGTTCTAAGTTTTTGAACATAACGGTTGGGAAAATTAATAAAATAAATATTAGGTAAATTTTCTGCAAATAGCATTCTAAATACTTCCCCAATGCTTTCAGGTATTATATTAAAAATTAACTGAAAGGAAAAATATATTGTTCAATACTGTTTGGTGAATTAAAGTTGGCACCAAGATTAGATAATGTCGTATTAGATAATGTAGAAATATCAACGTCACTTTAGGCCAGAAAGCCCTTATTTAATATTTCCAAGTGTGTATGTATTGTGGTCCTAAATTGTCACGTAATTTTAAAAAGATTTTTCGTAAGTATGGTGATTATTTGCTACTCTATATTTTCATATAATTACTTAAATTACTTTGAGCTGCAGGTACAATAAAATAATTTTCACAGAGATAATGGCAGATTTCTGATAAATATTTTCTTTTATTAAAAGTACAATAATATAAACTGTAAGTACCCCTAAATATAATGAACTCTCATCCAGTTATCATGCAATTATTTAACAGTATCATTTAGTTGAAAAATGCAATTTTCAAATAATTAAATAAATATGTGAGATAATTAAGTTTTATTTCAATAGTTTTTTCTAATTAGGGAAGTAATAAAATCACTCAATAATAATTACATGTAAAATTCTAAGTTGATGCATTTAATTTCCTTCATATACATAAATGTATATAGAAATAGAAATACACACAGAAATATTTAAATTTTCCCTTAATTTCTTCCCCTGTCCATATTTCCTTGAGGTTGGACATGAAAGTACTTGATATACTAATTTTCTTTTTATATTTCTTTCCGTTCTGAATTTCAAGTCTATAATTTTTTAACTATTCTTAGGTCTTTGATTCAAATTTGATCTTTTTGATATGCTGTGGGATTCACTTTGCATTTTGTCATGTATTTTCTTAACTATGTTCATCGGAGATATTGCTCTATGGGTTTCTTTTGTGCTGTGTCTTTGTATGGTTTTGTTATCATGGTAATGTTGGCTTTACATAATAAGTCCGGAAGGATTCCTTTTTTTTTAATTCTTTGGAACAGTGTGAGAAGAATTGATTGATATTCTTTAAAACTTTAGTAAATTTCAACAGTAAAGCTATCAGTCTCGAGCTTTTCTCTGTTGGGAGACATTTTAGTTACTGATTTGATCCTGTTACTTGTTACTAGTTTATTCGGACTTTTTATATCCTCCGAATTCACTTTTTATAGGTTATATTGTACCCAATTTATTTATTTGTTCTAGGGCTTCTAATTTTTAGAGTACAATTGTTTATAATAGTTTCTAATGATCTTTTGTATTTCCGTGGTACTGATTGTAATGTCTCCTTTTTCATCTCTAGTTTTACTTAATCAGATCTTCTCTGCTTTTTCTTGGTTAGTCTAGCTAAAGACTTCTCAATTTTGTTTTGTCTTTTCAGAATACCAACTCTTTGCTTTACTTATCTATTTTCTATTTCACTTAATTTCTGGTCTGGTTTTTGTCATTTGTTTATATAAATTGTGAGATTGGTTGTTCATAATTTTCTTAGTCCTTCAGCAGAATCATTATGTTGCTTGTTTAGTATAATTTCATTTTTTAATGGAGGTGCTTATTATGTTTCCTTCTTCGCACTGACTTTACTGTATCTGTAAATTGGTATGTTGTTTTTCCATTTTCATTAGTTTTGAGAATTTTTAAAAATTTCTCTTATGATTTCTTCAATGACTGTTCATTCCAAACTGTGTTGTTCAGTATCCATGTATTTATATCTTTTCTAAAGTTTATTTTGTTTTTTTGTTTCTATTTTCTATATTGTATTTCTTTTTCAATTTTTGTTCCATGTAGTCAAAAAATAAATAAGATATGGTTTCATTTTTTAAATTTGTTGAGAGTTGCTGGGTGGCCTAATACATTATTATTCTAGAGAATTATTCTAGAGCATCACTGATGTTCTGAAGAAAAGAATATATATTCTGCATTTATGAAATGCTCTGTAAATGTCTGGTAAGTCCATTTGATTTGCAGCAAAGTTTTATTGCTGATGCTTCTTTGTTCATTTTTTTAAAGTATGTATGGAATTTCTTTTGAAGAATGTAGAAGACTGAACTCCCCAATTTTTATTGTATTAGCACCCATTTCTCTCTTTAATGGTCTTTGTTTTTGTAAAATTGCATGCTCTGTCAGGTTCATATACATTTTCAATAGTTGTAACTTCTCAGTTGATTCCTTGTTCTATAGTGAGCTTTTCTTTTTTAATCTCTTTTTACATCACTTGCCTTAAAGTCAATTTTGTCTATGACAAGTTAATTTACTTCTACTCACTTTTGGTCTTAATTCACATGGAATAGCTTTTTTTTCCTTTGCTTAATGTTCAGTAAACACATTCTATACAACTGTAGGACACAGATCAACACACAAAAATGCGTAGCATCGTTATACAAAATTTCTGAGAAAGAAATCCTGAAAGCCATCCCACTGACAATAGCTACAGAAATAAAATAAAATATCTCAGAATAAATTTAAATAGATATTCACAACAAATATTACAAAAACCTCTATAACGATGAAAAAAATTGAAGACACTAAACAATGGAAAGACTTTCACAGTTCATGGATTGGAAAATTTAATATTTTAAAATGTCCTACTAGCCAAAGTTATTCCATGCCATCCCCATCGAAAGATCAATAAAGTTCCTCACAGAACTAAAAACAATCCCAGAATTCTTGTGGAAGCAAAAATGACTCTAAATAAGACAATCTTGAGCAGAAAGAGCAAAGCTGCAGGCACCACCATACCTGATCTCAAGACATTCTAGAGAAATACAGTATCCTAAAGAGCATGGTATGGATATAAAAGCAGATATATAGATCAATGAATCACTATAGACATCACAGAAAGATACCCACACATCTATGATCATAATGCTCAATAAAGGCACCGAAAACATATGATGGGAAGATGGCCTCTTCAACAAGTGGATCTGAGAAAATTAGATATTCAAAAACAGAAAATTGAAATTACCCCTTTTAAAAAAAAGATCTAATGTAAGATCTAAAACTACAAAACTATTAGAAGAATATATATGGAAACCACTTCTAGACATTGTTATAAGCAAAAAAATATTTTCTTTGGCTATAACATTAGAAACTCAAGAAGTGGGCCGTTGAGATGGCTCAGCGGCGTAAGCGCCTGCCTTGCAAGCACCAGGGCCCGAGTTCGACTCCCGGATCCTACATACGAAAAAAGGGCTGGTGATATCGCTCAGCGGCACGGGTGCCTGCTGGCGCGCGAGGTCCTGAGGTCGACCCCCGGTACCCACAAAAAAAAAAAAAAAAAAGACACTCAAGAAGCAAAAACAAATATAGACAAATTGGATTTCACCAAACTCAGATGCTTCTACCCTGCAAAGAAAGCAGTCAGTAGAGTCACAAGACAACCTACAGAACGGGAGAAAATCATTTTCTGTCTGGACCCAGGCAACAATGGACCAAGCCCTCTGACAATATGAGTCAAATTAAACTTCTGCTACTTTAAGTAGTGGGTGTCAAGTATTTTGTACTAACGATGTAACAGTATCCTGTACTAACAATGTAACAGCTGAAAAATGCAGGAATCAAAACACAGCTGGAAGGACCAAGTCCTCATGTTCTGCAGCATCGTAAGCTGATTATAATTTAGAAAAACTGGTATACATTTTATGGAGAACTAGAAAAAAATAACTTCAAACATAAATAAATGATAATGACATGTTTTAGTCATGTTCCCATCACGGGGACAAAGCACCCAACACCTACAACTTAAAAGGGGAGAGGTTTATTTTGGCTCACAATTCCAGTCCACAGCTGGCTCAGAGGCAGAGATAGGATGGCAGAGGGCTGTGGAAGCCCTCACAGGCAGAACTTGATAAAGATATGCTATACGTTCCAAAAATCAAAAAACATAAGCAACGTTTTTAAATAATGTTTTGATTCCCAATTTTTAAAAAATTGATTCATGCTCTCTTTAAAAATTTACTTTTCAAATTTTCAATGTTTCTTCCCCTATAATATCTAGTTCTAAAATGGAAAAGAATATAAATATGTCCTCACATCTGAAGAATCTCTGTGGATATCCCAAACATTGTGTTTATATAATTTGGGAAGCCACGCAGATAAGAAACTTTATTATGAGTCTTCAGGGAAGACAGTTCCTGATAATTCCAAACAATGGAGTATACAGTATATTTTGATAATATTCATAACAGTTTCTAAGGAAAATATCTCAAAACCTCAGCCTCCACAGCAACTATAAAATTAATATAGTAATATGTCCATTCAGAACACATAACAGGTAGTTACTATAATCTCATTTGTAAAAGAAACAAAAAAACCCAAGTCAGGTAGATTGAGTCCCTGGATTTTCAGAAAGATTTTTTAAAAGAGTACCTCAATAATACTTTTAAACAAATTAAGTCATTAAAAATGCATGATTCTAACAAGATTTCATTAAAGGTATGCTATCCAATTGCATGTCCTCCAGGGTTGCACCCTTAAGACTGAATTATTGAATCTGCTATTTTCAAAATATATAGTGTGTGTTTTAAATAAAATTCAGCAGCTGTGCATGGTGATAAACACTTGTAATTCTAGTTACTCAGGAAGCTGAGGCAGGAAGATTTCAAGTTCAAGTCTAAGTTCAATGATGGGAAACTTTGTCTTAAAAGAAAAGAAAGGAAGGAAGGAAGGAAGGAAGGAAGGAAGGAGAAAGAAAGAAAGAAAGAGAAAGAAAGAAAGAAAGAAAGAAAGAAAGAAAGAAAGAAAGAAAGAAAGAAAGAAAGAAAGAGAAAGAAAGGGAGAGAAAGAGAGGGAAAAGACAAGAAAGAAAGGAAAGGAAAGAAAAAAAGAAAAGAAAAGAAAAAAGAAAAGAAAAGAAGGGAGGGAGAGAAGGGGAAAAGAGGGAGGGAAAGAGGGAAAGCAGGAGGGAGGGAGGGAGGGAGTGATGAAGCTGTACCTAAGTGCTCTGTGGGTTCATTCTTCAGTATTTTAATAAAAATTTTGTTTAAAATTTTAAAAAGATACAGTAGACCTTTTATATGCACGTGAAATATTCAAGTTAATTCTAGCTGGGCAAGAAAAAATAGAGTAAAAAGATACGTATGGAGCAACAGTTTAAAATTATATATTGAAAGTAATAACTTATATCACCCAAGAAGTCAGTTTCATCAATGATAATAATGTTCTGCCTGACTTGACGAAAATTAAATCACTGAGAGCATCTATTTCCCACTGATTCATTCTGAATTTGGATGAACGTTTTTTTTTTTTTCAAATAAAAACACAGAGTGCATTGCACAACACTCTTCAGACTAAATGTAGAAGAAACTCTAACATTAAACATTAGTCAAAATAAAGTTATCAAAGGAATAGTTCCCAATAACCTGTCAAGTGCGATACCGATGTTAAAATCAATTAGTATCTATTGAGAACTTGCCCGGTGCTTGGAGACTGTGTTCAAGCACACTCTCTCTGGCAGGAGTCCAAGATGTCTAGGGGGGTTTCCCTGGGTATCCCAGCTGTACTAAATATTATCTTCATTACAGTGTTTCACATTTGCTTGCTGGCTGTAGACTTCATGTGTCTAGAAGGCAAACAGAAGTGACTTCATTTTGAATCTTCACTGTATCTAGAGAACATCTGGCATGGGATCAGAAGTTTGAAAATATTTTTTAATGTATTTCAAATAGAAGAATTGTGTTTGGGACCTAGTCCTTCTACTGAGTTGAAGTAATTTGGGAACAGAAGGAAGAAAACAGACCAGTTAGGGTACAAGTGAAGTTTTCTTTAAATATTTCAAAGTGGTGTTTTTTGGAAGAATCTATGGACTTGTTTTCTGTTTTATTTCTAGAGTGTTTAAATAGCACAGGTCTCTCTACAGGTAGAGAGCTCTTTTTCCGACAAGATATTTCTCACATCTTTAGAAACAACTACACCTTAATATAGAATGGATTAGATAAAATGTGCTAGGTAATTAGATGTTTTAAAATTTTCAAATAAGAGAATTTAGATTCCACTTTTATATAAATTTGGAAATATATGTTTTTGGCACATGCAGAATGCATGAGAAATTTCTTAAGCACACTGACATTACTAGCAAGCGGAAGAATTGAGCTATACATGTTCAAAGATTCTGAAGTGGACATATTTTTCCCTGGTCATATTGGCCCTGGGCTAACTTCAGAGTTGGAAATTATACAGGTATAGGCCATCATGTACCTCATTAACTTGAGGTACTTCCTATCTGCACATTCTGTATTTATACTTTTTTAACTATACTCTTATACGTAATCATTTCTGCTTACACAAAGTATATATATATGAAAGAAATATTCGTTTATAGGATGATATACTTAGGACTACTGCTTTTGGAGCCAGTCACTCCTGGGATTTGTTACTAGTCCTCTTACATATATAGATATAAGTGGATTTTTAAAATATGGATAAACTCAGAATAATAGTATTTAATCACATTGTGTTTTTGTAAGTTTTCAAAAAATGCAAAGTATCAAACGAGGTGCCAATCATAAATGGTAGTTTGATGAATAACAAATAGCATTTTTACTGGGACCAGTATTAAGAAACTAAATATACAAATGAGAAATAGTAGACCACATAGGGCAATAGACTTCTAACTACTGTCTCTGCAGCGGTCAGCCCAGCAAGCCAGAGCTCAAATCTATAGCAATCAGTCCATACACTCAGAGCCTGGTGAGGGACTGTAGATATCCCTAACTTTTGCCTCTGTTTCCAAAACTAGAATGGGAATTCACCCCTTTACCCTAGCTGTACAACATGACAGGACTTTTTGATAAACAGGACAAGACCCAAAATAAACTTATGGTCCTGCTCATAATACACCATCTGTTGGCCAAGAAATCTCTAATGAAAATGGAAGGCACATCTAAAAAGATTATCTTATATTATAAAAGAAAAGTCAATATAAAGAGAAATGTCTCCAATCAGAAATGCTGAGTGTTTTTTGAGGAAAGAAGACTGCTAGATTCTTACTTTAACACTTAAAACGAATCAACCACAAATATAGATGGCCAACCTGTTCAACTCTTAGTAGATATGGATACTACTCTTCCTACATTAAAAACAGCCACCTTTGCCAAAATTCTTCCTACTTGTAATCCTTAGGTCCATTTCAAAACAACAACAACAATGACAACAACAACAACATTATTCTTTCCTGCTCTGTGATACCAGTTCTTGGTTGAAAATGGAATTGCAACATTACCTGAACTCTGCAAGGAATATTTCTTGAGATTTTAGAGGAAATATCTAAGCGTAATTAAGCTGTGTGCTGTGCGTATGTCTTTACTGTCTCCTTTATATTCAATGCATTCTACAGATGCTGTACAGATCTTACTATCATAACTGCTTGCTATCATAACTGTGGGTAACAACTCGAGAGACATCGGAAAAGTCATTATGAAAAAGAACCCACCAAAGTTCGTGTATCAGAATTATTAGTACTTCCTTAATAGTTTATTAGTAAGTAAAATGTCTACCATTGAATTCCTAGCTTATTTTTCACTTGCTTCTCATTTATCAAAAATTTACTGGGCCAGTGAGATGGCTCAGTGGCAAAAGGGCCTGCCTGGCAAGCGCAAGGTCTTGAGTTCAACCCCTGGTACCTACAAAAAAAAAAAAAAATTTACCTTCAAATTTTACAGACTACTGCTTGAACTCTACTCATATGTGTTTCTTTCCATCGTCTTTCTCCTTTATGATAATTGATAGAATAGAACATACTCATTCTAGTGTTCTCCTTAGGCTAGGACAAATAGTATAAACTGCTCTAAGTCATGCTGTTGGATATGACATCTATTACCTGACTTCTATTGTATAAACCTCTGGAAACGTCTATGCTCCTCTAGTGAAACCAAAAGGAATTACATCCCCTTAAACCCACATCTCTATGAATAAGAATCAGTAATTAAAAGTGTGACTGGGATGCTTTTCCCCCCAGGAAAAAAAATTATGATCTATTAACCAGACCAGCAAAGTCTTTTAGGCATGGGCCAAATACTTGCCACATGGTAGACGCTAACAGAAATTTAAATATGTAACCCCAACCAATATAAGGACTTGTTTGCGGCCTTATGCTGTGAACAACTCCTGTTTGTCTTCAAGTTCCCTTACTCTATACCTTTTCCTCTGCAACCAAATCCTGTGTGCCTCCAACGTACACCTCACTCACTTTCGAAGTAGAATTGCGAACATGTTAATATTAGAAAGGGTGGAAGTTCTAACACAGATGTGACCCAAAATGAGACCCCATTTGATGATGCTGTACTTGGAAGAAATATTGAACTGCTTATGCAACAAGAAGAGAATTCCCAGTGGTGGGAATTATGCAAATAGAAAGCTTACAAGAAACGTATTATTAACGCTTGCAGATGTCATTAGCAATAACACCTTTGCCCTACATGGAACATTATTCACTTTCATGTTAAAGAAATGCATAGGAATATACAAAGCCACTACTCTGGATTTCTTGTTGGCTAAGTCATGGTGGCATTTGCACCATTGCTAATACTTCTTTCTGCATTTGGGTTAATGAAATAGATAATGTATATCACCTTAAGAAAAGTCACTGGAGACTCTGGGATTTGTCTTCAAGGCTTTTGAGATTTGTCTTCCTGGCCTAACTTGGGTAATTGAGGTCCTAGTTCCAAAGCATCTTACAAGGTTACGTATTCTCTTGCTCTTGGTATACTGATTATGATTCTGCTTCAAGCCATTCTATCCAGAATCCTGTGTTTTTTCACACGTTCTGCCTTTTCCAATGATTGTAATGAGGATACAAAAACTTGATCAAGAAGTTCCCATTATATTCCAATGATTGTAATGAGGATACAAAAACTTGATCAAGAAGTTCCCATTATATATTTGACTATGGGAACAACTGAATATTTAGCAGCAATGATTTGGATTTCTCGATTTCCCCTGCTTTGGTTCACCTATTACAAGTAAGAGAATGGCTAATGGGGGCCAAGGAGACACTGAATATGCAAATAGAACAGTCAGATCGTGTATAGCAAAATATTTCTGGCCATAACCTCTGCAGAAAAAGGCCCAAGAAAGCACATCAAAGTCTTGCAAGCAGTCAACCCAGAATGGTCAGTGAGACCCAGCTTCTTCTCTCCCTCATGTGCAACTCAAGACCAGCCAGAAACAGTCAAATATGCTTCCAAAACAAACTGAGTGTGATATCCTGCTTGCAGATCACCTGTCGGCATCTTTGCCATGCCAACAAACTCCAACAAGAACATACCTAAGGACTTGCATTTTTTCAGCTATATTGTCTTCCCATTTCTTTCTTGTTGCCCAGCTATGGTGGTGTTGCTAATACTTCTTACCGTGTTTGGGTAAATGAAATAGACTTTTGCATCTCCGTCAAACACAAACGATAATGTCTGAAGTAATAGCTATGATAAAAGCTGAAGAAATCAACTTTAGTTGTTGTTATTTAGGTCACCTTTGTTAATGTCCACAGTAGGTTTGTATTATAAAGGTAAAATGTATATATTTAATGTGCATACATATTCAGCTTTGCTTTCTTTCAAAGACCATTAAATGAAAACATTTGGCTAACGTTTGAGTCTCCAATCATGCAATCCAATCAAGCCAAAAATGATTCATTACTAAGGAAAGATGGGAGAACAAATTAGAGAAAAAGATCACAAGATAGATATACACTAAACAAAAAGAGGAGGAAATATGCTTGGAAAGCTGATAAATATACGGAGACCTCATTCAAAGATTGGCTATCTTAACTTCCCTAGGAATTAACCAATCACAATAATTTATCAAAAACTCACATTCTCAAATTTTAGTTAAAAGCTTTTCAAATATTTTATTAAGTTAGTATTTTACTGTCATAGCTTGTAACATACTCCAGTTAATAGACCCTCTAATGTACTAAGCATTTCTTTTTGCTTTTTAAATTCAGTTTAATACCTTTCAACTAATTTCCCAATGGAACTTTATTTTAAAAATTATAAACTGCCATAATTAAGAAATAAATATTTTAAAGCACTTAACCCGTCTCTGTACGAAAAAAGTCACTTTGTCTTGCTAACAAACCAGCTTAGTCATCGAATTCTTAGCAACATGTCAGAGAAAAATTTTTGTCCTTTAAATGTTTTCGCTTTTAATATCTTCAATATATCTTCAATGTAAAGTAGAAATTTATGATAGTAAGTATCAGTGGTGCTGGAGAAAAGTTTACTGAAATTAATTTTTCCCATATGGATGATACAACTTTCGTACTTAAAAGATCAAAATATTCATATGGAAGACAGAAAGAAAATGAAATAGGGTTAATATATTTGTGTTGATATAATGATTGTGGCCTTAGGGTCTCTCTTTTGACTCTAAATTACTGATGGTGTATACAATAAAAATTGAATTATCAATTTTGTTTTAAGAGGAAAAATATCAAATGCCAAAATGTATGAATTACTTTGACAAAAAAGAAATGCAGAATGTAGTATATATGAAATTAAAGAAACCCTTGTTCTGCCTTTCTGCTTTTATTTTAAATACATATGTGAACAATATATATTGTCATTTACCGGATGTTGTAGGATGAACAGGTACCCAAATTTCTTTGATGAACCAGAAATGTCTGCATATTAGCTTTTCACATTTAGACTACAAACAGGTGATAATTCTGAAACTAAATGTATGAAGAAAGGAAAAGTAAACTGTAATCCTTTGAAGTAAAAGCCAAACACTGGGTACTTAGTGGTGATAGACTTTTATTTAAGAAAACTAATCTTGCTGACTGCTGCCCCAGTGTGGTGCAATATTAAAAATCAGAGACTTGAACAGCAGTAACAAAAATATATATCTGCCTAACACTTCTCCCTGGTATGGGCCTTTTGATGCTTTAAGACATGACAAGCAAGTTATGAAGTCAAATTTTGAAGCTGCTGAGCAATATAAATGTTTACTATCATTTCATACCACTGAAATGCTTTCACATAATGTACCAGGGTCTTACCTCCATTTATACAATATAATTAAAAAAAGAAATAGTTTTTCTACCTTACATGCAAATATTAAATATTCACATAAGAATTAATGATGATATCATTACAAGACAGAAAATGTCTGTACAGAGATTTTGGAAAAGGTAAGATGTGAAGTTGACAAACATACATGTCAATTTCTTTATTTTTTAAATCATCAGCATGACTTTTATGCCTTTTAATATTTTATGATACAATTAATTCATCTCCATTTAGAAAAAACTGGTTGGAAAAATTGCTTAAATACAAACATATGCAAAGGGATTATATACAACATCATGTTTGATTGTGTTTGATTTATAATTTATACATATTATAAATCATATTTAAATCTATTCAGTTATTCCCTTTCAATTGAATTTCATGACACAACTGATCTGGTGTTTTATATATATATATATATATATATATATATATATATAATATACCATATATTAATATAGAATATAATATATAATATATAACATATAACATATAATATATATATTACATATATAACATAATATATATTATATGTTATAACATATAACTTATAGTATATAACATATATAACATATATATATATATATATATATACGGCATTAAAATCTTCAAATCCCTCATTGAATCTTTCTTTTTTGCCAATGGTTAAGGTGTTATCTCTTGATGCTTATAGTTAAATTTGTCCATATTTACATCAATATTTGTTTTTCAAAAATAGAGCAAGAAATTCCTAACGCTATTCCCTACCTACAGTCCCTAATAAAAAAAAATAACTGAATTAATATGGTACACCTGAAAGTTGTTTTAATATAGTCTGGGAATTTTTGGCAAAATAGTTTTAGAATCATTTTAGTAGTGGAAACTATTTCACAAGAGCTATTCTCGAACCTTGGTAACCTAGTGTCATTTGGGTTATGTTTAGTTACCCAGTGCTTTGGGTTTTTTAAAATTTCTATCTTCTATGTATATGCATGCTTATATCAGATATATATATATATATATATATATATATATATATATATATATATACACAAATATAATCTGCATGTACAAAAATTTTAGGACCACACCAGGTGTGGTAGTACGCCCCTGTAATCCCAGCACTCAGGAGGCTGAGTCAAGAGGATTGCCATGAGTTTGAGGCTAGCCTGGGCTACATAGTGAGTTCAAGGTCAGCCTGAATGGCATAGTGAGACCCTGTCTCAAAAAACCAAAAAAAAAAAAAAAAATTAGGACCACTTACTTTCTATAAGATTAAAATATTTCTCAGTATATAAAATTAAGATTGGAAGAAACAGCAACAAAATGATTCTAGATCTGTCCGTATTGAAAGAAGCAGAAAATGTGTCAATACAGTTTTATTTGAAATATATTTATTTATAGAAAAACATATGTAATATACCTGAGGTAATTATCACAGGTATAGGTAAAAATATGTTTAAATCACAAAACAGATAATTTCTAAATTGTGAATACCTCTAACATTACAAAGTAAATTTATCAAGAATATATTTTATGTTCTTCATCAAATCACTATGAAAGAAAGGCTGCTAGAAAAATACTTTTTTTCTACTTAATAAAAAGAGACTTCCGAGGTTCAAAATGTTTAAAGACCTAACAAAGATCTTATAACTAATAATTGGCAAAACAAACCAGAAGTTGTGGAGTCGTAGAATAGAACTATACTTGCTTTTACTGTTTGTGTTAATTTCCTCTCACATAATGTATAGAGCATGGCATCACCCATCACCACACTGAGAAAATTTAGCAATCATCATTCTAAAAGATCTTGGTTTTAACGTGCAAAGAAGTCTGTCTTTATTACAACTGAATGAGAATTGAAATTGGGTTCTCAGGGCTGGTGAGATGGCTCAGCGGCGTAAGCGCCTGCCTTGCAAGCGCGAGGGCCCGAGTTCGACTCCCGGAACCCACATACGAAAAAGGGGCCGGTGATATCGCTCAGAGGCACGGGTGCCTGTTGGCATGCGAGGTCTTGAGGTCGACCCCCCGGTACCCACAAAAAAAAAAAAAAAAAGAAATTGGGTTCTCAGGTATGTGTTCTTCAGACTTTTTCTATCGTTGGCATAGGAAAGTTTCTATAATTGTTATGCCTGAATTGTGGGTATAAGTTTGTGGTAGTAGGAGGGATGAGTTACGTGTGTTGGCAGAGTCACTTCTGAAACTTGGCTTGGTGAGCAATGGGTTGCCATATGTCCACAAAAGATAATGTGGAAAGAGGAGAAAAAGAAAACAAAATGGAGTGTAAAAGAAGTGAATATACCATGTTACTTCTACATTTCTTTTTCCTGTTATTTGTGAAATGATGAATTTTGAAAACTATTAGTTCACTTTAAGAAGATATTAACCTAAAAAGTCAAGCAAACTGCACAGTAAAGAGAGATGTTCATAAGCACACACAAGCACCATCCATTTTTCACCAACAATACAGATAAAACCAGTATGTTTAAAATTCAATAGCAAAAGAGAATTTCCATTCCAAGGAAAGCAAAAAGAGTGCAGAAGAGTTGAATGAAGAGCAGATGGTGGATGATAGCCACTTGAAGACCAATTAAGAATAGATGAAAAGAAGTAATGTTCCTTTTAGCAGTGATGTCAAGAGAATGCGACAAAACGATTTAGTACCATAAAATACTTTAGCAAGAAAAATGAAACATAAATATGGCATTATATAATTAAACTTGGGGTCAGAATAAGCAAACAATGTATATACCACTTCAATATGTAGGGTTTTTTGATGTTTTTCTGAAATGGAAGACAATCCCTAGCCCCATAAGTGAGAAGCTAATCAAGAGTGCATGTGTATGTGTTTTTGTAAGCATTTGTGTGTGTGTGTGCATGTGTGCATGTAAGTGTGCAAATGCTGAGAAGATATGCAGACATTAAGAGTTAAAAGCAGAACATTTCAGATTATAAAATCAATCAGAACTGCAACTCTTCTATCAGTTTGCTAGTAAAATTGACAAGCAAGAGATTCATTTTACATTAGTATGGGAAAATTTTATTTCTTATCCTAAGTCATCAACAAAGGGAGAAAACCTATTGTAAATAGTTTATCTCTATGATAAAGAAAAATATTCTGATTTGCTGTGCATGTTGAAATTTCTAGAAAACTTAATGCAAAATACTGTAAAAGTTAAAACATGCTGGAAAATTTCATGGAAGAGTTTCAAATCCTTAATATTTAAGAAAGAATTGGATATGGGCTTGCAGAAATATTTTGTTATGAAAAGTACTGATACATGTTTATGTGTACTTGTTTTTCTATGCAATAATAAAACAATGCATATTCTTTTTTAAACAAATATTTCATCTTGTAACTTAAATGTGATAAAAATCCATTCCTTTTAGGCATACATTTTTATGAGTTTTGACAAATTTGTACACCTGCCAAATTACAACCACAATCAAAACATTCCAGTCAGTCCAGATAAGCTCTTTGCTTTTCTTCCCCGTCAATCACATCTCCAGACACAAGAACCACTGACCTGCTTTCTACCGCTAAAGATTATGCTCTACTGCTGAATAGTTTTGCTCAGCATAATGTTGTAAGATCCATGCCTTATATTCTCTCCTAGGATGCTTAATACTTTGTATTTCCAAATAGGGTATTTAATAAAAATGTTAAAGCGAAGATTCTTGTATCTAGGGCTAGGGGCAAATAAGTTAGCTTTTATTTTATGATACTCATATTAATTGTGGATTTTTCATTTTTCATGATAATTTACCTGTGTTTCCAGCTGGTTCAAAGTTATTGACATAATGAACATTTTGCAAATCTACTTAAGGATCTATTGTGATAATCATATGTCTTTTATTACTTATTCTAATAGGATGTTTGGTCAAACTTGCATTCATGGACTAACCTCACCTAGTGATCACTAGGTGATTATTTATTACCTTTTTGATCTTCTATATATTATTATTATATTATTATTACATATTATATAAATATTACTTATTATCTTTATATATTTTATTTTTATATGGTGTTAATAATGGTCGTATTAATGCTTGTATGTGATATTTGTCTACAATTTTCTTATAATGTCTAATTTTCTATAATAAATAGCTGCTGGCTTCACAAAAATGAGTGTTTTCTTCTTTATTTTCTGAAAAAAACTGTTTATTGTTATATATTTGTTGAATGATTGGAAAATTCACCAATGAAGGCCTCTGATAAATGACTTAAATTTTAAAACAAATGAAAACCCAGGAGAAAACCACTTTGTGTAAAAGTAAGTTTTTAGCAACATCTTATGTAGAAAAGTATTCCAAATCTTTTTCAGTAACTATTTTAATGATGTCATTTTCTAGAATCAGATTAATTTCCTTTATATATTTTGACACATACATGAGTGCAGATCTATAAAAGTACCATGGCTAAATTTATGTGTTGCATTTAGTTACACTGAACTCTACTTTTTATGCTCTCCCAAGATCCAAAGTCTCACAAACTCAATATTGAAAATAGATGAACTAAAAATATTTTAATCCTGAACCTTTATTGAATTATTTTTTCTACAGTTCTCATTCCTTTGTTTATTTAAAAAACATTCTTTGGTAAATGGATCACTATCATAAATTCAAAAATAAATACATTCTCAGTATTCAAGAATGTCAATATTACTGAATATTATGAACAGTAGAAATGGCTTGCAAAGAATATTTTAGTAGCACTGAGGAGGTCTGTCTTCTGCACCTTCAGAGTTTAAAGAAAGCTTCCTCGACAAGGTGATGCCTGTGGTAAGTTATGGAAGATACATAAAAGAGGAAGAAATAAAACTTGTGAGTGTGTTTCAACGAGAAAAACACAACACTGTATAAACAAATCTATGAAAAAAAAGAATAAGAAACACGGAGAAGTGCAAACAGTGTTGATATTCTTGTGGTTCAAAACATACCCCAAAGCACAGTGTCAGACAAGCTCTGTCCAAGTAAAGTATTATACTTCTGAGAGTATACGGAAGACTAACATAACAGCCTTGTGGCCTCTTTGGGAATCTGACATAGCTAAATCCACTAGAACAGTCACTGCAGTATCTGTTTACTCAAGTATACTTAAAATTATATTTTGCAAATTTATAAAAAACATGTACAGTTTGTAAGTACTATTGAGCTGAAGGAAATTTTTCTTATTAAGAAAATGTACAAAGAAGGATGAGGAGGTGGGGTAGAGTAATAAGCAATTTTCAAGTCATTGAATACCTTGTAGGTTGCATTATAGAATTTGAGTTTTGCTCTCATAGCAACAGTACAAAATAAGTTTTAGTTTGAGTTCCAAGTTGAACTTTATCTGGAAATGGCTACAACATTTAAGACATCTATCTAGAAAATGACAAGCTGCACAATTTTTATATACAACTCCATACTATGAACATATCTAAAATTCACTGTTAGAGAACATACAAGACAAATTGTCATTGTGCACAATTTATATTCCTTGCAGTACTTCATCTTCTACTGATCTTTGCCATAAAAATGTGCACATTAAAGGTATAATCTTTTAAGTTAAGTATTGTAAGCGAATGATCACCCATAATACCCAAAGTTTTCTTTCTTTTTCTCCTCTTCTTCTTCCTCTTCTTTGTGTTTTGTTTTCGTGCTGGTGACTGAACCCAGTTACAGATATAGCTATAGAGTGCACGTTTATGTATAGATAACATCTCCCTAAATAGGTTGGGCCTAAACTTGTGATCTTCTTGCATCTACTTCCTAGAGTGCTAGGATTTCAAGCATGGATCACTACACTGGGGTTTATACAGATTTTCTTAAAATCTATCTTACATAAAATAGGATTTTCAACAAGTAACATGAAAATTTCCCTTTGGCTTATAATTTAAGTATTTCATTATAATGGACAAATACATTTTCAATAAACAGTATTTATTAGGGAGAAACATGTTTTGTAAAATTCAGTGGTTTTATTGTCAGATCATTCAAGCAAGAACTAAGATTCTTATTCGAAAAGGATCCATACTCAAGGAGTTGCAACCCCTAACTCTAAGGTGGAATTAGGTGCCTGTGACTAAGCCTTCTGTGTTGTCCTTGGCGGAAGTAAGGACTCATGAGGGAGAGTAAATGAGTGTGACTGTAAGTGTGCAGCCCTGGGAATATGAATGGTCGATGGTAAGCATCAGCCACGAGAGAAAAATAACAGCATCTATCATTTTATACCTTCAAACATTCATTCTTCTTTCTTCACACAAAGTGATGAGAAAAACAGAAGCAGGACATCAGAAATGGTGAGTCTGCTGAATTCTATTCAGTGCCAATACATGATAAAAGCTACTTAAGGCAATTTATGCTATCTAATAAATTATCTATGTAACATATATTGTGCACTGTTACCAAATTTGCACTTACAGCACATATTGAAAATGTAACAATAATCAGAAATTTCTCTTTGAACTTCAAATTCTGGTGTCCACTATGTGAAGGATTTCTTTAAAATGATCAAAACATAACCAAATACCTAACATATTCTGTGTATCACTCATTATACCATCTCTGAGAACCGTGGACCGCAAATAGAAACCTCAGCTTCACAGCCTTTGAAAATCTGAGTATGACTGTGGGTCATGAGTAAATCAACAAACCTGGATGCAAGCTTGATCCACATGTAAAATGTGCCTGTCATCAAACGGAGATGATTTCTGAAGCTTCAAGTCTGTCATTCAGAATGCTCCCTGATCATACCTCAATGGATTGGAGAAGATGAGATAAAAAGAAGAGTCGTAGTGGCAAATTTTCTGTGATCTTATGCTCTAGATTACTGCACTCAAAGAAGGATCAGAAGATGCTTGACAGCAAGGGATGGTAATTTAGCTCACAGACAGCAGGGGAGACTGGCAAATACAGCTGCTAGAGGACTCCACGAAGTCAGTTCCAGGCAAGGGAACACTCCACAAATCTCACGAGTTTAACTGCCTGGGAGCACACACAGTCACCCCCGAAGTGGTGCGGAAGGATATTGTCCTATGCAGTTCCTAGGGTTCAGAATAAAATAACATGGAACAGTATGGAGCAGTAGCAGTTTCTTAATTTCTTTGAGTATTGAATTAGAAAAATAATTTGATTCCTATTTTTGTAACTTTCTTGCATTCTCAGGATACTGTGGCCCAGAGAAATATTAGATACAACTTTTATAAGGTTATATAAAATAATTCGAACTAAATAGCTTAATTATTAAGCACAATTCAAAACATTTCCTACTAAAAATAAAAAAAATATATATTATGCCTGCAGAGTATTTTATAACATATTAATTCTGGGTAGAAATACACACAACATAAATCTGCTTTAAATTACTGCACTGTTCCCATTTCTTCTTTGAACAGAATTTCCTGCACATTAGGAATGTGGCTGTAACTCATTTCAGATGACAGTCCTATATTATTACATTTTTATATTTAGAATACCATAATAAAATGTTAAACAGTTATTAAACAGAAATAACCTCCTTTAGTAAATATGGAAAAATCTTAAATATAATCATTCTGACTTTATTGAAAATGTTTTCCTAAACCTCTGTTCCCAGAGATTATCAAGTTGTCAATAAAACATTATTCATCTTCAGTACAATACTAAGTTTTCTTCCACATTTAAGAAATCTTCCAAATTTGAGGAAAGTATTTCATGAAATAATTCACATCTCATCTGCTCTTCATTTACTGCATAATTATCCTGAGCTCTAAAAACCCACCAACTGTAGATGAAAACTGGTCTTTTAAATGAAAAATTCCCCTAGTTCTAAAAGTAGATTTTAATTTTGAACTCCATCCACTGCAATTAAAAATAAAATAAGATACACTTGAATAACTTGCAGGTTAAGAAACTGATATTGTTTCAGAAACTATTGAAATCACAAAGTTACATCATTCTGACACATTTTAAAATATTCTACACATCCTTTAAAATACTATTAATTGAAATAGTAATGATGTATATGAGGTGATTCTGATCTGAATTATCACATTTTGTAAAAAGAGTAATACCCACAATGAATAGATGAAGCAGAAGATCATTAAAACATTGAAATACTCTAAAAAATAATGTACCATGGTTCATATCATTATGACGTCATGCACTACAGAAGAATACTGCAGTCTATGACATGGTCCTATTACCTAACGTTATAGTTTAGATATAAAATGTCCCCCTAAGGCTCATGTGCAGAGGTGGCCCTTCAAAAGGTGATTGGATCAAGAGAGCACTGTACTCATCAGTGGACTAATTACTTCCCTGAAGAGTTCATAGCTGAATGTTCTATTAGGAGGAGGGACCCAGTCAGAAGAGGTGGTCACTACGGGTGTGACCTGAGTTCCTGTACTTTTCCCTCCCCCCACCCTGCTTCCATGCTGCCCTTGGGGGAGCAGCTTTCCTTAGCCATGCCCTTCCTGCCGGTCACTTCTGTACTGGAACCAGCCAGGCACAGACCACATCTTCTGCCTACCTTGAGCCAAAATACACCTCCCCTCTTTTAAGTTTCCTGGTGTCAAGTATCTCCAGTGACAGGAAGGTGACCAGTACACCTAGAAGTGTCATAACCACCATAACATCGTACTGCATGTTACTTATTTGTGAAGTTGTTTGCATACACAACCTACTCTGCTGCTAGTGATATAAAAATGCAGCACATACAATTCTCCTGCCATGCCAGCAGCAGCCTCGCACAATTGTGTTTACCATGCCTTTTGATGGCATCAAGGGACCTGGTAGAGTAACTGACTTATGCCATCTATTTTGTCTACGTACACTTGATGATGTTCACACAACAGAAGATCAGCTCAGGAGCATTTCTCAGGCTCTGTCCGATTGTTAAGTGGTGTGTGTTTGCCCATCCGTCTAAACCCACAGAAGGTAAACCACGAAGGGCGAGCCCTCACATGAACCACAGAATCTGCGTGATAATAATGTGTCTCTGCAGCTTCTCCATTACCTTCATAACCGGAAGTGTTAAATAGGGTGGATGAAGAAAGGAATCTGGAAGAAATAATTTAAAAGTTTGCTTGAGGACAATTTTTATTGTAACGGGGGAAAC
Organism: Erethizon dorsatum; assembly: GCA_028451465.1. NCBI lineage: Eukaryota > Metazoa > Chordata > Mammalia > Rodentia > Erethizontidae > Erethizon > Erethizon dorsatum. The sequence goes on along the minus strand of CM051826.1, from coordinate 126,991,032 downwards.
AAGCTCGCACACTCACCCGTAGAGTCCATTTCACTTGCTCTTCTCTACCTTGAGCACTCAGGTGGGAATCAGAGAAAATAAATATCATACTATATCTCAAGATCTAATTGTATAATGTTTGCATATATTTCAGCTCAGTGTAATATTTAATGATTACAATTCCAAATAATACATAATTTTTAGTAAGTGTGATAGTAAAAACAGGTGAAGTTAAAAAATAAATGGGAAAAGTGAAAATGGAATTAATGCAACTTGAATCATTTTTATTCTATTGCTAGTTAAGTGCCAAAGGGAAAGATGAGTTGTTTAATGCCTGGTATCATCTTAATGTGTATATCTAATTTTCTCCAGTCCTCTAGAGACTTTGTGCATAAAGTCTTACACAAGGTATATGATGACAGAAAGGGAAAGCCTAGGTTACCAGGAAATACTATCATTCAGAATTAAGGAAGCACCTCAATTTGTTCCTAAATGTTTATTTGATCTTGCTCAAATTATACAAATGTAGGTGATACCAGTTTCCTAATGTTGTTAAAGAGAAATTTAGATAAAGATATATTTCTGCTATTTAGACAATTCATATGTGAAGAAATTGAGCAGAGTAGGAAAAATATACTTTTTAAAATTATACATTTCAACTATAAAGCCTAAGGAAAATATTTTGATGTTCAAAATCACTTCTCAACAAAGAAAACAAGATATCTGGAGAAAGTTGTGAAGTTTGAATATGATTAAGTGCCATAAGCCAATTTGAGAAGGTTGCATGCTGTGTGATCCCAGCTATAAGACACCATGGAAAAATTCAGTGTATGGAGGCAACAAAAGACCAACTCTTTCTGGGCAGAAAGAAAGGCACAGGATATGTAGGCAAGAGCACTGAGGATCTTTGGCGACTCAATTCGTCACAAGTTTGGTCAGTTCAGACTGATTCCTGTATCTCTATCACATGCCTCCATGTTTTAACAAATTTTTTTTTAATTTTAAAATTAAAAAAATAAAGACCCATCTTGCATTTTCAGAACTCAGGCCTTAAATAAGTTATTTCTTTGAGGGATCCCATTGCCTTTACTAGGAAAAGGATTTAGAAATCGAGATGTAGCCAGCACCTGTCCATTGCTATCTGGATGTCTTCACTTCTAGGTTCCTTTGCTAGAGGTGGGAAGCTCACAGAAGTGAGCTGTGGTCCTCTGTGACTCTCAACCTCCCCTTCTAAGACAACTTTCCAGCCACGGGAAAACCCTTCTCCTCAATCCTTGATGTTTGTCCTCTTAATGAAGGATAATTGCATACACAAGCCTTGAATACTTGTGTTCCTGTTGTCAACGTCATTTTCAGATATAAACATAAAGAGCTTAGACACAAAAAGGTAACATAGTTGTCAAATTAATGATTTTAGAGAGTATGAATAGATTCTTCTATAAAGAATTATTGTTTCCTTTTAGAACTGTGAAAATGGATGAAAGATAAAAAGGCTAAAAATATCAACTTAAGTATTTCAATAATTTTTAATGCAGTGTGGCATAAGAAGCAAAGTGTACTTTTCACTCTTTTCCTTTATATACAGGCATAACTGAGAATACTCTTTCTGGAATTTCCTTAACATATCTTTATCTATCAACTCTTTTAATGAGTGTATCCTAAGTCTGTGATGTTAAGTAAGCAATTTGTATGCTTATACTCAAGGCATTTTGATAGAGTTAATAAGATATATAAAAATAAATTCAGTTCTAATAATGCAGCAATTAAGAATGAGATATTAAATTTTTAAATTAACCAACTCCCATTTAGCTCAACTTATTAACTAACTCATATTTACTAAAAACTAAGCAGTAACAGAAGGGAGAACATTTTATTTGCTTCTTGTAATAATACTTTTGCCATATAAATATAAGAATCATTGTTATTGTTCTCTCTCATACCGACTCTATGCAAGGTGATTATAGCCTCTCAATCAACAGTAATTAGTTACTTTGCTGTAATGCTTAATGACTTATAGATAAAAGCAAGTAGACAGGTTTACAATGCTACTGCCAAGCTACTCTTTTCACTTGAAGTGGAGCATCCGGTTTGACTTAATTGCTAAACTTTCGTGGAAATCCTTTCTGGTGTTAGAAAAACAATATGTAGTTATTTCAGGTGAAAAAGTACTTGTACAGTGATAGAATTCTTTTGTTGAACATGTGCATATTATTTGCCCAACAGGTACATGCAATTAAAGAAAAGTGTGAATTACACAACAGCTTTGGTCTTTGAAAAAATATTTCCCCAAAGAGTAGGATCTGTTTTATTGGCAAGATACTATAATTATTTCAAAAGAAGAAGAAAATAATGATGCAAAATTTAACCTCTTTTCTATGCAAGTGAAGATAACATGCGAGTCTTATGATATACTGCTTTTTTGAGAAAAAACGACCTAAAATTACCAGCTCAAAATTTCAAACAAAATGGATATAAATTCCAGTGAAAAATATAAACAACAAATAGAAAATTAAGGTTGACAAACACCACAAATATTTTCTTGTGGTTTGTAATAATCCTATGGCTATTATAACAAATTACCCCAACCTTAATAGCTGAAAACAGTGCAAATTTATGACTTCACAGTTTAGAGATCAGAAGTCTAAAAGAAATCTCATTTGGTTTAGATAAAGGTGTTGGCAAAGTTGTCCTTTTACAGGCTCCAGGCAAGAAATAATATCTTTTTCTTTCTTGTTTCCAAAAGTCATCAGAATTCTTTGCCCGCATCTCTAAAGCCAACAGTACAGCATTTTCCTGCATCCTCTTCTCTCTCATCTGTCTGTCTCTCTTTCTGTCTCTCTGTCTCTGTGTCTCTACCTCTGTCTCTCTCTCCTTATCTTTGTTTCTGTACTCACACTGTGTCTCCTGCCCCTCTTTTCTAATGAAGATCCTTGTAGTTAGTTTGGTACCATTCATATATTCTAGGATAGAATGAAAAGAAGTTAATTTAATCATATTTACAGTTGAAATTTTTCCCATGCAAAGTCTCACATAGTTTCAGGCACTGATATTTGGATATCTGAGGGAGATAACTGCCTACCACATAGTTTAAAGGTTTATTTATTTCTACAAGGCTAAAACTTCTCTAACAGAGTTGACTTTGGGTATTGTCCTTTTTCATGGTTGATACAAATAATTTATATTCATATTCTCCAAATCCAAGTGTCCTGCATAAGAAGTTAATAAAAGTTGAGTTCTTACTAGTTTAATATACTATCTTTACTTCAACGCAAGCAACACTTTTTTTTTTTTTTTTTGGTGCATTTTGTTTCATAAGTAAAAGTTAACATTTTTGAGGAGGAGAGGGAAGGGAAAAGATAATTCTCCAGGTTAAAGCTAAACATCAATTTAACAATGAGGTATTTTCCCAAAAATATGATTCAATTCATCTAGCCAAAGTGGATAAATGAGGGCCGGTGAGATGGCTCAGCGGCATAAGCACCTGCCTGGCAAGCGCGAGGTCCTGAGTTCGACTCCCGGAACCCACATACGAAAAAAGGGCCGGTGATATCGCTCAGCGGCACGGGCACCTGCTGGCGCGCGAGGTACTGAGGTCGACCTCCCGGTACTCACAAAAAAAAAAAAAAGTGGATAAATGTCTACCTTCAATCCTAATATTAACTGTAGGTTAAAGCTACCCTTGTCTACTACACTAGGGCAATGCCAGCATGGTCCAGATTGTTCTCTGACACTGTATGGAAAAATCTCCCAAATTTAACATTAAATAAAATTAAACACACAAAATCAATTATAAAGATTCTGGTCCAACAACTCTTAGTACCATCATTCAGAATAATATAAATGAGGCATACTATTTTGCACTTTAAAGCTTTCACAGTATGGAAATGAAGAGCGATAATGGGTAACTCCACAGCTCTTTCCTTCAGCTTTGAAATGGACTTTCTGATACTTTTTTCAATTGTTTTTGTTTATGCTTGGGGGTGGGAGGGTTGAAGAGCAAAGAGATGCAGATTTCCTGCCCATACCTTGCTTAGGTAAAATCTTAAAATTTGTTTTCCCTATCTAGCAATACAGTTAAAAGCAGCCTAGAAATATACAAGGAATGGGGTAATTTGGGATGCTTAATGTCTGTTGATATTTCATAAAATATATAAATAATATATAGCCTAAAATCTCTGGAGCTATTTTAAAATTATTCAGTTAAGCCCAATTTCAACACTATTTGGTTCAACAATTACTAGAATGTTTTCACACACAGATTTTTTTTTTACTTTTTATTGCACATTTCTTAAATCTAATCTATGAAGAAAATTATAAAATACATCTGTTTCAAGTTTTAATCAATTTTAACAACGAAAGATCTTTATAATTTATTTTTGTTAAAAATGACTGGTATCATTTATACACTGCATGTTTGAAATGTATTTCCAAGTTATTCAACAGCACTTGTTAAAGAGTTTTATTTTTGTCATTTTCCAGTTTTAAAGTACTTTATTTTAATGTAATAGCCTTACTCCAGTTCTCTGGATCTGCAGGCATTGAGGAGTCCAATACATTCATTGGAAGTAGGATTTCACAGTGACGAATGGATCATTAGTTACAAAGCTTGTAGTAGAAGTGACAAATGAGTATGCTAAACATTGAATTTCTATATCTTTGGAACTTTCTGTCAAAGATTACTTTGGTGTGAGATTGTATTTCAAAGCAATTATTTTGTAAATGAAATAATTTCGGTTCACATTTTTAATTGGAACTAAGAAACACATCAAGAATTTTGTTACCCATTCTTATATATTTAGCAGTATTCCTATGTGGAAGTAGTGGTGAGGGGAAAGTGGCATTACGAAGCTTAGGCTTCCTGCCCACTGTTCAATGGATCTGAAAGGTGTTTGGCGATGCCCTCACTCTAACACTTCTAGCTACTGAATTTGAGAAGGTCATAGCCTCTCCCTGGACATTAGAATTCAAATTTCTAATAGAGGTTGAATAAATTATCTCTACCATCTCATCTAGGTCTGAAAGACTCTTTAAAAAAAAAGCAGAAAAACCCTTAGGAATGAAACCTGCCAGCCCTTTACAATCCCTTAATTTGAGTCTAATTCCAGTGGAAACTGCTACAATGCAGACAACCTGGAAGTTAAAAGTCAGAGTGAAAACATCACTAAGGAATAAAAAACTACAGGAAAAAATAGAAAGACTGTGTCCTGAAAGACCAACGCTGCTTTTCACAGAGACAGCCTACAAAACTATTTCTTTAACATGCCGATGTTCATGTGTGGTTCATGCCGATTTTGTGACTTTGCTTTCACCCTGTGAGCTTCTTAAGGACTCAATAATACTTGGGTTTACATCAGCCAGCTGAACACAAGGGTTTCATAAATACACAGTAAACCGGAACACACAACACACAGCTCCACTGCACGCCCTCTATGGTTTATGCTTCTATGCCCACAAGAACATGTATGTTTAGTAAAAGCACTTAATATTTAGTCCAACGATCAACTAGACAATATTCAGTGCATCTGTCATCAATAGATTAGTGATTATTATCTTAAATTGAGGAGTTTTAATGTTGTACTTTTGACTAATATTATAACAACTATGATTAGCATCAAAAGGCTTTGTGTCTCAATACCACATATTATTGAGATGTTTACTTTACTTTGAAGTATTTACTTTTTACATTCATCGCACATTTGTATACAACTATTTCGTCAGATCATCTAGAAACTCTTGGTCTCCTGAAATCATTTGTTGTGGACATTCGTCTAGTTTTCTATCAAGTTGTGACACAGAACTTTGAAAACTGCAGAAAACTCTTACTAGACGTTCAATTTTGGAAACTTGACTAGAGTAATAGTCATGAATACTAAGTTGTTTATCTGAAAACCTTGTTTTGATATAGGTGCTCATTGCTCTGAATTTATCTCTTAAAATTCCTTTTAGGGCTAGTGAGATGGCTCAGCAGCGTAAGCGCCTGCCTGGCAAGCACGAGGGCCTGAGTTCGACTCCTGGAACCCACATATGAAAAAAGGGCCGGTGATATCACTCAGCGGCACGGGCGCCTGCTGACGCGCGAGGTCCTGAGGTCGACCCCGGTACCCACAAAGAAAAAAAAAAACTCCTTTTAACGCACAACATAAGGAATACAGCGAAAATACTGTTAAGTACAGGTACATTATATTTAAAATACCTCTTTGACAAGGAACATAATAAAGCAAATGATAATGCAAAAATTGGTAAAGAATATGTAAGAATCAAAAAGACCGAGACATTTTGCTCTATGTGGCAGTAAAAATGTGAACAATGTTAGTAAGCAAAAAATACTTGTAGCACTTTTCACAAATTAGGAAACTACTCAATAAATGAATGTCCAAAATAGGGGAAAAGAATATTATAGGCATAATGAGTCTCAAATTTACATGGACCAAATAAGCAAAACTTTCAGTGTGTAGCAAATATGTTATTCATTTTGTAATACCACTGGACCTCAAGCCTACTATTGTCAGAAAGTAACTAGTCCAGTTTCTTTGGAAAACATCTACTGCCTGATTAATGTAACTGTGCATGTAACACACAACCTGGTCATTCTATTTCTAGGCATAGGAACAGTGCAAAGCTCAAGGCCTTTATTACAGGCAGGAGATCCAGGAGGCGCAGAGGATCAGCCTTATGCCAGGTGCCATGATGGTTAAACAGATAGGCTCAAACCCTGACACAGAACAAGCTGCCCTTAAGACTTGGGCCCAGCTGTTCTGAAGAGAAAACCCAAGCTTTCTCAGTACCCCATAGCCCTTGACACCCCTCTGTGCTTCACTCTCAAGTCCAAGTTAACCCCCAGACTCCTCACACATTCAAGGATGACCCTAAGAGCCCGCAGCATATTTATGATCTTTTCTCCATCTCCGACTTATGTCCTCACCTTCAAACTCCCAGCATCACTGCTTGGAACCACTCTAACAGCCATATATATATGGACAACCAACATATTTTTTGATGACCTATTTTTCATTCTGTAGTCAGAATGACTTTTTTAAAAAAACACAATAATTGTTTTACCCACAACCACTCAGGAAAGGCTTCTTGAACACATTGTTTTTAGAAAAATAAAACCCTGTATACTTACCTGTAATGATTTTATTTATGTGGCTTTAAACTTACTTTGGAGGATTTCCGATTTATTTAATAAACAATCTTTGTTGTCATCTGCTACAGCCACACGTATCTTTCAGCAGTTTCTCGAATAAAGCATGCTTTCTTCCTGATGTTGGACTTTGCTCCAGCTGTCCTTCATTCCACCTTAGTGCCTACTTATCCTTCTGCTAATATCTTAAGTGCATCTCATAAGAATTTTATGACATTTCTGTTATAGGGAATCCTACCATAGCTTCCTGTACCACAAAAGTGTTTTCTTCTAAATCTCTTTTAACAATAGCAATATTAGATTTGCTTTTTCAGTTATTTCCATCCAAGCCTGTCTAACTCAGCAGATCCAAGCATCACCAGATAGGAACAGGGACTATTCGAGTTTATAATTTTGTTCCCAGAGCCTATGAAAAGATACATAAGAAATTTCATGTTTAATAAATATTAAGTGAACCAGTTCATCTTGTTTTATTCATTCCTCTAAACTCTCTTAGAAATTTCAGTGTCACTCCCCTACCCTGTTGGTTTAAATAAATTGAAAATCACAAGACCAGTAGTTCTCAAGACTTTTGTTCTTAACCTAGCTACGACATTAAACTGAAGATCTTCCTAGAAGAAATCTACTCAATCTCACTTAGCTATCTATGCGATTTAAAGGATGTTTAATAGGGAAATTTTTGAAAAAACAATGCTTTAGATGAATTATTTAAATAGCATATTTCCCCTTACTTTATACATGCATAATGTATGTGCAAATACCTGATGTGTTTGCTAATACTCTCAATAATTTCCAACATATTGCAAGTTCATATAATTAGATAGGTTCATTGTAGGCACAGTGTAGATGTAACTCATTTCAAGGCATAATCTTTGTCGAAGAACACAATTTCATTGGAGAAAAAATGGAACACAAATGAGAAAGTTTCCAGTAAAAAGCAAAGTGTTCAAGCAAAAATACTTGTGTATAACAGTGAAGCTCCTCAGAAGCAAATTAATTACAAAGCTATGTATTTAAGTGAAATATAAATTCACTTTCATTCTAGGTGGCAATAATTTACTTATTCTAGAAAAAGCACAAATATGAAATTCTGACATACTGGTTAAAATCAAATTGTAGTATGATTCACTTTATGTGCTAATGGAAATAGTCAAGACAGATCATCTTAATGATCAAAGTTGACAATAAAATGGCAAACAGACCATAATTAGTGAATTTCCTATTTAGCCTTCCCTAGTACTGGCACTATTCCAGGCTATGTTGCTAACATTAAACACCATCTTTAAAGCAGTATTTTGTTTCAGAAGAAAACTATGTCTATGGAGGATTTGGGCCTAAATTAGGAGAAATTTTGTTTAGAGCTCCATCTGAGATACTATAATTTTATCTATGGTTAAAAAGTATGCAATTATTGTTAATGGATGTTGTCTTCCTTTCTGGTGTTATGTAACATATATTTAACAGTCCCCATGAATTGAATGTCTTTTCTGTTGACACCTTAATTTTTAAATATTAAGCTCCTCGTTTCTAAAAATAATCACTTTTGTTGTGATATTTTGCTTCTATAAAAATATTTCTAGGGCCGGTGATATGGCTCAGCGGCACAAGTGCCTGCCTGGCAAGTGCGAGGTCCTGAGTTCAACTCCCAGTACCCACATTAAAAAAAAATAAAATAAAAAATATTTCTAACTGTTCAATAGTTAATATTATAACTATTGCTTAGTTATAGAGTTGTGTCTTTTTTTTTTTTTTTTTTGGTGGGTACCAGGGGGTCGACCTCAGGACCTCGCGCGCCAGCAGGCACCCATGCCGCTGAGCGATATCACCAGCCCCTTTTTCGTATGTGGGATCCGGGAGTCGAACTCGGGCCCTCGCGCTTGCAAGGCAGGCGCTTACTCCGCGGAGCCATCTCACCGGCCCTAGAGTTGTGTCTTTGATTAATACACAATATTCTGTTAATTAGAAATAAAATCCAAGGGATGTGTCTGTCTTAATCATAAAGAAATATTATGTCTGCATTTGCGCTAATTATGAAAAAATTGATTAAGAGTACAGCATGAAGAATTAATCCCTTATTTGTTTACCGCATATATTTAACACTAACATGTATTCTACTTCTATACAATTCAGATGCACCAACATTCATGGTAAACTATATATATATATATATTTATATTTCTAAGAAAAAATAATTTTCCGAGTTCATTGAATTTAGGACAAAATATGTATTTTCAATTCTATCAGACACTAATTATCAAAGAGTATCTTAAATTTTTCCATTAGTATAAATTCTCCCAATGGTTTTGAGAGAATTATGGTTATGTAGCCTTTAAAAGATCTTCAAACAGAAGGATGGTCTCTTAAAAATTATCAAGTGAACAACTTTATGCCATCCACAATGCTGGAAGTACACTATGCTATGTAGTACTGACCAAAATAAATTGATGAGGGTATACTATCAATTGATAAACTGTTAATGGAAGTAATACAGTATAAAATAATTCATCCCACTCAACCCTACTTATGAAAGCTAAAAGATCATGAAACATGGTTTACAAGTTTTTCAACTTGAAATTGCATCTTTCATGTATTTAACTACCTTTTTATCTGTCCATATGTATTCTACTGTCCAGTATAATTATTCATACTCTACTCACCATTATGTACATAAAAATACTAATTTCTCTAGATTATATTGATATCACAAATTTAGATGATAGCCGTTGTTTAAGAATCTGGATGTAAAATATTACATTATACAATATTTTTTTCAGATTCAGGTTAACTATAATTCTCCATTGAGTTTATTATATATTACTTTGTGAAAAATATGTAGAAAAGTAGTAATAAAGTGTTTAGTGATTTTGTATAACATGATAGATGAACATTTTGTAAATTTTAATGTAAAATTTAAAATTATATCCCTCAAATATTGTTTTATTTGAGTTGATGTTTGGCAAAGAAAAAAGACCAATTTGTTATTATGTCTGTCCTCCTACCTTCAGGCCAGCAACCTGATTTTTTTTTTTTTTTGTATCAGGAATCGATCTCATAACCTTGTGCTTGCCAGGCAGGCGCTGTGCCGCTGAGCTATATCCCCTGCCCAACAACCTGATTCTTGACACCCTATCTGAGTGCTCCTGAATTAAAGATTGAATTGTTTCAGTAATACTAGGAGTGCCATTTAGATATAATCAAAGCATAATCAATCCCTGCTTGTCGTGATGATTGGAAGCAGTAGTAGAATGTTGCCAACACAGAGCAATCACTTATTGTCATAAGCAGTGTAAGACTGGAGCTCAGTATGCAGATACAATTTGTATGCCAGTCGCCCACCTCTGCTTACAAAAGCACTATATTCTCAAATTTTTCTCTGCAATACAGCAATGCTTATTAATTTAATCAGTTGTCTGTTTCCTGCCTATAAATGTCAATAATCAATTCAGAATCATAACCAGCTTTTTTTTTTTTACCAAAAATTGTTGTATAAGTAAAACAAGAAATTGGTGTTTAGAAGTTTATGTTTAAAAAGTGGTGTAGTGTCCCTCATAGAAGGAAGGAGAGCGACTCAGTATTACAGAGGTTAGAATACTACAGATGGAGCCCCATTTTTTAGCTACAACCTGAAACCTCTTATGCATTATTCAAAATTTATGAGAGTGTGTCTTCTCCAGATTGTAAGTGATCCAAACTGGCACATAAACTCAGTCAAAATCTTTCAGTGTATAATCATTGCTGTTGCTCTGAAAAAATATGATACAGAACTCACTGCATCGCAGGCCGACACACATGTGCATAATCATGGGAACACTCGAATTTAAATACTTAAAAATACATTTTTACCAAAGTAAGATGAAAGACAGTGACAGAAGGCTAGAAGTATGAGTTTACAGATAACCTGGAGATTTCTTATATTAATTTTTGTCCTTTATTTCTGTAAAATATACCAAACACAAAATTTGCCATTTTAATCACTTGTGAGAGTACAACTCACTGGCATTACATAAATTCGCAAAGTTGTGCAACCATTCTTATATTTTAAGTAACACTAGATGGAAGAATATATGAATAAAAAGGAGACCAATGCTGCTTTAATCTATTGGTAATTGCAAATGGATCAATGGGACGGCATTGTTTGATCACCCTTCTCAATCAATGACGGGGAATCTTGTCATGTTTGTAAGACTTCCACAGAGGTAGTATGACTTGCTCTTATGCTACGCATCAGACAACTTCACTGATAATATTGCAACTGACATCTGTCCCATACTACAGGTGGAATGTATATGTGTAGGTACACGCATGTATTTGTAAATGTGGTTCATTTTCTTAAAAACTTGCAGTTAGTTAACAACAAATGTACTTTATTTATTTATTCATTTATTTATTTATTTATTTATTTATTTGGTATCAGGGGTTGAACTCTCAGCCTCACTCTAGTCAGGCAGGCTCTGTGCCACTGAGCTACATCCCCAGCCCAGTAAATGTACTTTAAGTGCACTTCCATTGGTGTTAAATGATGGGACTGGGTAGCATCTGGAATGAATGTATATTTTTGTGATATTCAATGTGTATAACTTATGAAAATTTGCCTTCATTTTGGTAACAATTAATTGGATCCAGAGAAATGTACAAAAGTCAATAAAGCAAATATATTTTGGAACAACTAACAAGAATTACAGAAAATATGACCTACCCTATTTTAGAATTTACATAAGTTTAATAGAGCGGCATAAAATATTTAGGAAGTTTTCAATTATTTTTGGACTTTTTCCAAATCTGGCCAAATATCCTGAACATGTACTTCCAAATTCCAGAGATGTACTTGAGGCTTTGTTATATGCACATTTTAAAATAATCATTTTTAATATCACACCTTTTTATTTTTAGGAAATTTATTTCTGATACCATTTCCCAATATTTCACTCTGCTAATATTTAATACATATTACCTTTTCATTTGGTATTAGTTTTTGAGGATGAAACTTTAAGTACTCACTATTATTTCAGATATGGAATAACCAATTATGGAATGGTGGTTGTATTCAAGCAGTCATGGTTCTCTCTTTTCAGACAAGAATAAGAAACAGTGCACTACAAAGTAATTTCTAGTCAAATAGCCTCTGCTCATTTTTTCCAGTAAATAAAAAGAATGAATTTCCTGTCTGCCTAATAGCATATGGCTTCTCACTTGTGCAGTTCTGCAGTTGATAGGAGGGACAGATTGTTCTATGTCCGGATTTCTCAGTGCAAAATCACATTTTTGTCACGTGGGCCACTCTTGTTCAAATGCCATTTTCTGGTTTAATTTATATGCAAGAATAAAATGGCATTCCATTCACTGAAGATGTTCCTTAAAATCTGTTTCCGAGGTTTAGGACTTTCCTTTCCTTACTTTGCTTTTATGTTTATTTATTTGAATTAGCCCCTTAGAGAGTAATTTCAAGGGACTCACTCTTAGTTGATCTTAGGACAAACACACACATGCTCTGCAAATCACTTATTTTGTTTTCAGTTCTTACACACTTAGAGTCACAAGGTTTCTTAAAGCTCCTTAAAAATCAGCAGATAAAATTTATAATTAAATAAATTGACAAGACAGCTGAACTAAAAGTTTAACACACCCCAAAGTATACATGTTAATTGGTTCCAGGACAGTGGACTTATATTGAAGAAGGTAGGCAATTTTTTCATTTGATGTTTTATATATGATTTCAGGTAGCTTATTAATATTCAGTGCAAGGTTGACGTTCCTATTAGAGCAAATAATTTATCTTTTTCACAGGTCTTCATGCAGTGATCAGCATATTGTAAGCTTCAATTTTGACTCAGTCTTTGACAATTCAAATAGAATTTTAAAAGCATATGTTCAGAAAACTATAAGCTAATACTATGGGTAAAGTATACTTCACAGGAATGGAAAGATGTCTTACATCTTTACACAATGTAAAGATGCAAATAATAAAAAATAGATTAAAGTTATTCGTATCATATTTATTTCCTGATAGGAAGTTCGCATTGAACCCTTTCAATGAACCAGTGAAATTAACATGTAAGAGACAGATTAATGCAGTGGATATCAGCTCTGGCTCTAGAGATAGATTACCTGAATGTGAATACTACCTTGAAGTAAGATGAGAACATTCCAAATCAAGATCTGTTATGAGAAAATGCACTAATGTAAGCAAAATTCTTGCAGATGTGCCTGGAAAATACCATGAACAAATTAATGCCTAATTGTACTGTTTCAAAAGTTCACACCAAAAATAAAATTCAGTCCACATTTAAATATTATTGTCTCTGGTCATTCCATTCAATTCTTTTCTCATATGCTAATAAGATCTCTGAATTTGTTTGGTAGCATGCTAGAAATGAAACACTTTTAAGTGTATCTTTCATTATTTACCTATGATCTTTTGGTCTGTTAATCATTATTGATAATAGGAGACCAATGATATGGAAAATAAAATCTATTATAAATTCAGATACCCAGTTGTGAAATACAAAGCAGCTATCTTGTTATGAAAGAGGACACCAGTGTAACTTTGTCTTGGATAATGAAATTATGAAGTCCCCAGTAGGACCTTCATGGTTATAATTGATGGAATTGATCAAGTAATTCAGTACTACACTTTTTAATCCCACCAATAATTGCAGCACTTCCCTGCAAAGTATCTTGCACATCTATTTCATTTAACATCTTTTGTCTCCCATTTTAAATTCTCTCCACCCATGTGTCTCCTCCTTCTGTAATATTATATTCTCCTTGAGAATGACTTTCAACAGTCTCAGGCAGAGACCATATGTAATTCCACACCCTGATAACTAACTAAGCACTGGGCAAGAAAGAGAAAATCATCAGGTCATGTTATTTCCCTGCTTAGTTCACTTAATAGTAAACAATATATTTTACTTATATCTGTGGGACTCTATCACATTATTTCTTTTAACTTGTATTAAAAAACATTAGTGAATTATAATATAATAGTTGGCACACAAAACAGATCAGAAGAATTCATAGAAAAGATTTTGACAAGTTAACATTAAGATGATTGCACTCTGTTTTTTAAATATTTCCATATAAACTGTCTTTAATAGTTTATGTTTTTAATTCAGTGGATTAAGTATTCATTATTGATCCTCTGACAAAACTACATAATATTGAAATATAAAATTCTCTTAAAAGCTATACTATATAAGCTTCTGTGGAGTTCCATTTATTTGGTAAATACACATTTTATTTATAATTTAATATATTTATGCATATAATTAATCATGAATTGCTCTTAAGGATTGAATTTAGAATATATTAAATTTACAATGGACGATTAACTGAACTCTCTACTAGTTATTCTCTATAAAACGGCAGTTTTATTTTTACTTTTAAAGAATTAATAAAGTTACCATTTACTGTGGTTATGATGAGAACACGACCTGAGACAACACTAGGCTGTGCTGCTCGTAAGTACTGCTTCAAAGTGCTTAGTTCTCTTCAGTTCCTCTTCAGTAAAATGGAGGTGATAACAGTACCTGTCTGATCAAGAATCAATCCTTTTTGTATTATGATCACACATTTACACAAAACCTTGGAGTTGGAAGAAATGTGCTTCAAAGGCATGATATTATCTTGTAGGTTTCCATTTTATAGCTTAATTTTAACCATATAGTAATTGTTTCTAACTTTTTTTTTGCAGTGACTTCCTTTACGTTGACTTCCTTTACTCTCTACTTTCAAGGTTACGGTAATAATTTCTCTCTGTGGAGATACCCTCACCCCTTGAAAATAATCCTGTTCTACCCAGGTATCTAAGAACATTCTAAACCATGGAATCGACTTATATAAATCCTTGAGAATATTTTATAACATGTTTTAAACAAAAGCTTCTAAGTACTTTTCTAGTTTTTACTTAGATCAAGTTGGTTGACTAAATCATTGTAACAGTGATAAATAGGACACGTGTTTACCGGTCATGCCAGTGGACCACTCCAAGGCTGTCTCTTGATTACTTCCTTCACTTTTCTCTTCCCTTCTCTCATTCC
Organism: Erethizon dorsatum; assembly: GCA_028451465.1. NCBI lineage: Eukaryota > Metazoa > Chordata > Mammalia > Rodentia > Erethizontidae > Erethizon > Erethizon dorsatum. Next base: position 126,975,870 of record CM051826.1, on the reverse strand, counting down.
CTCTCCTTTCCTCTATAGCACAACCAGAAATTAGGAGAAAATCAGTTTAGAAACACCAGCATCTTACCCAAAGAATATATTAAAAGTCTTCAGATGTTTTCCTTTTCTTGTACTCTCCCTGAAAATACTCTTGTGATAAAGATCCCAAGATAGGGCAGGTGAGATAGCTTTGTGGCATTAGCGCCTGCCTGGCAAGCGCGAGGTCCTGAGTACGACTCCCGGTACCCACATTTAAAAAAAAAAAATCCCAAGATAACCTATACATTAGGAAGTATCCAACTCTGAAAGCCAGCCTCCTGCAGGTATGACCTGCTAAGCCTAGTGGTGAGGAAAGGTCCAGCTGCTTTTTTTTTTTTTTTTTTTTTTGTTATAAGTGGCAAGCCCATATATTCCAGAAAATGATGTTTCATTTTCACCATAAGCAGTTTGTGAGTAATTCTTCATCTGCTTTAGTGTGAGAACATGTACTACCCTTAATAGTAAATAGAAAATTGCAAACACTAAGAAGAAAAAATGCTAAGGGAAAAATTACAAAGTGAAGGAAAAGTACTACAAAAACATGTTAAACCCTGAATTTTAGTAAAATCATTCTTTTACTAAATTATATTCATTCAATTTTGGTGCAATATGAAATGTACATGAAACATATCACTTGGTATGATTTACCTTGAGTACCTTCTATTTAATTATCTGCACTAAAAAGAAAAGGTACCAGGAAAATGTCTTTGATGAACATTTTGATAAGCTAACAAATGGGCAATAATGCCAATTTTAGGTATCAGACTTTGGTATCAAAAATAGGAAAACAAATAGGGAGATAAAAGAAAAATTATGAAAGGGTGATATTTGAAGCAATATTTCCTAATTCTAAATCTTTAGGGCCAGTGATATAGCTCAGCAGCATAAGCGCCTGCCTGGCAAGCACAACGTCCTGAGTTCAACTCCCGGTACCTGCATATAAATAAATAAATAAATATAAATAAATAAATAAATAAATCTTTTTTTTTTAGTGCGGGTACCAGCAGTCAAACTCAGGACCTCGTGCTTGCCAGGCAGGTGCTTATGCCACTGAGCCATCTCACTGGCCCAAAATAAATCTTTATAGTTGGATATAGTCATATTTTCTAGCATAGGAGAGTTTGTATACCTTGTTATTTTTACACGAAGCTAAATAAAATTAACAGACACAGACGTAGGCATGTTAAAATCTTGCAATTCTTACACATTCTCTATAAAGTTCACAAGACAGATGTACATTAAAGATAATATAGATGACCTTATAGAGTATATAGACCCTAAAACATATGTTTTCTCTTAGTTACTTTCTTCATTGCTGCAACAAAATACCCAACACTCAAAGTTAAAGGAGGAAAAGTTTATTTAGCTCACAGTTTGTAGAGGTTTCAGTCCATAATTGGCTGGCTCCAAGGCAGGGTGGCATGAGAGATAGGCATTGCAGAGGAAAAACTGTTCATGGTAGGCAGAAGGTAGCAAAGCTACAAAGTAGTGAAGAAGCAAATCCAAGCAAACGTAACAGCTTCTTTCTGCCCCTTTTATATTCTATCTGGGCTACTGAGTTTAGGGTGGATACCAAACCATTCAGTGGACTGATTCAGTAATCACACATCTTTTATCCTGACATCACACACTCTAGATCCAGCCACCTCTGAAAAAGCCTCCACCTACAACCGCATGAGTTTTGGGGGGACATCTAGACACAAGCCATAACATTTTCTTATCTGTAAAACAACAGTTGAGATAATATCCAATTAAATAGTTGTTGCAATATTAAATGACATTTTAAGTAACTGCTTACCACGGACCTGACACAGAATAAGTTCTCAGAATATTATTGATTGTTTTCAGGGATTTGAAAATATAAATTACAAATATGCTCCAGGAAGGATTAAGCAAAGAGGATTTTTTAAATTGTGTTAAGGGCCGGTGAGATGGCTCAGTGGTGTAAGCGCCTGCCTGGCAAGTGCGAGGGCCCGAGTTTGACTCCCAGAACCCACATATGAAAAAAGGGCCGGTGATATTGCTCAGCTGCGCTGCACGGGCGCCTACTGGCACGTGAGGTCCTGAGGTCGACCCCCAGTACCCACAAAAATAAATAAATAAATAAATAAATAAATTGTGTTAAAAAGACTGAAACATACAATAATATTATTAGTATGATTACTATTCATAGTACTACATTAATTGTGCAAATTAATGAACCACATAATTCCTAATACACAATTATTCTAATGAGATTGTAATCATAAGATGTGTAAAAATTCTAAACAATGGCAGAAGTCAATTCCATATCCAATGACTTCAGAAAGCCACTACATTTTAAATAAAATAATTTAATAATTCTAATAGTCAACTGAAATATGAAATCTTTTGATAGGTATTTAATGAATATAGATATAATTTCATGTATAAATCATAACTAAGTTGCTATCAATTGTTAGATCTTTGATTCACATTTCATAAAATGTACCTGGCATTACTCTATATTCACTTTCCTGTCTTTGCATTTTTCTAATTACGTGATGTTTATTTCAGTGTGCTAGCTCAATTACTTGCTTTGTTATTCAACACAGTGGTTTTTTAAAACAGCATATATTGAAAATTTTTAAATACTATAAAATGCATTATATGCTCTAATTTCTCCATGAACTAACACGTTCAAAGCATAATTGAAAAGGAAATTGACCAACTCAACTATTTTTTCTCGAAAAGGCTGAACCCAGAAATACATAATTTCTACTTACAAAGAGCAGTGTTCCATTCTCATCCTTCTATAACTGATAGCTTATTAAATTTTAAATTATGTCCTTTACAGTCTCACTGAACTTTTTTCTACTTTTCCTTTTTTCCATTGTTTACACTATGGAACCATGTATTGCTGCTTGCTTTGTAAAGATCTGTGGAGAATGAGAGGGAAAGTAGTGAGAAGAGAACTAAGAAAAGATGAGAGCAAGGCTTCATATCTCATACTAAATGTGAATGTGTGACATCCAAGCATTCATCTGGAACAAGTCCATTGAAATCAAGCCAGATACATTTTATCCTAGAAAAGCAAGAGTCACCTGGGGACACTTAGAAAGCGAGATTCTTGGACCATACCACAGATACTAAGATTCAGTAGCTATGAAGCTAGCACTGAGAGGTATTTTCTAAACCTTCAGGTGATAATTATGGTTCTCTAGGATCACATCTATGCACCCCAGAACTTTTGTATCCTTCCACAAACTAGTGAATCAACTCAGAGGCTGTGCATAGGTGTTAAAATGTTCTGATCAATTCTCTGATCTTAATTTCACTGGATTTCCTTCACCACCTATTCTATATTTATTTGGCATTTTGTGCTTTATCTGAAAAGCACATGTCCATATATTATATTAGGAAAGGAGAAAGTGTGAGTGTTCTTTATTTAGGAAAACAACAACAGGGTTGATTACATGCCAGACAACTCCCTTACATTATTAAATTTTACAACAATCCTAGTCTCTCAACTACCCAATTTAGAGCATTTCAATAGTAGTTACATATAATGTAAACAAACTATTTAGCATAATATGTACTGTAAAGAGGGACCAAATCAGTTGCAGTTCTCATTAGTTATAGATAAAGAAATAAAAACCAAAGTTAAATAACTGGCCTAGGTAATGCAGTGAAAATTCAAACCCAGGTCCTTCTGGTTTCAAAACCCTAGCCCTATGTGTTAAAGAAAAGTACAAAGGAAAACAGCAGGAAGCAAAAGAAGGTGTGAAACTGTGAAAACTCTATGTAAAACCCAGAAAAATGTTGAAAAGAATTAAATTCTACAGTTGTCCTAATTCTACTCAGGTTTCTCAGCTAAAAATAACCAAAATTAGCTCATTAAATGGAGCATAAAACACACTTATCGGAAAGGTATTAGGCAGCTGACAGATTCAAAGGTGAGGCTGTTGAATCAGGCTCACTGAAGAACCAAAACTGCCTGTGCGTGGGCAATATTCTTTCCCTGGCATAGCCTGAAACAGCTGGGCTGTTCCTTCAGCCCCAGAACATTTTACTGACAAAGTTAGCGCCTTATGTGGAGACTGGATGCTCACTGGGGCTCTTCCCTCTCCACACTGCTGCACCTGCCTCGAATGACTGTCAACTGCTTCTGTGGCTTCACTCATCCCGTCTTGGACTAGCCCTTCTCCTGTTGTGTGGCTAAAGCTCAATTCCCTGAAAGTAACACATTTCTAATATCCCTACTTAACACAGGGCCTGAGGCTGTTGGGAAAAATAGCCATGTATCACATTAAAGACATCACCTGTAGATAGCATTCACACCAGGAAACATACTTCCCTCAAAAGCAGAACACAAGCAAGGACAGGAAACAGGGAATCATTTCAGGCTAATTTCTACCACTGGAGATTTCTGTACGTAACAGTGTAAACCTATGAGTCATCATCCAAATCAGGGTAATTGTGAGAATGAAAAACAGTAGCACTAGTAGTTATCACAGGACAGCAGCATAAATTAGGACAATCCCAAGAAAACATTAATGGGGCCGGTGAGATGGCTCAGCGGCATAAGCGCCTGCCCGGCAAGCGCGAGGGCCCGAGTTTGACTCCCGGATCCCACATACGAAAAAGGGCCGGTGATATCGCTCAGCGGCACGGGCGCCTGCTGGCACGCGAGGTCCTGAGGTCGTCCCCCCGGTACCCACAAAAAAAAAAAAAAAAAAAAAAAGAAAACATTAATGTACCATCACCCAATTATTTAACTCAATATACCTTCTGGATTAATTTGAATTCCTCTTAACTGCTTGAGAAGAACTCCTTCCTTCTTTCCTTCTTCCTCTCTCCCTATCTTTTCTTTCCTAAATGTTTTTTTTTTTTTTCACTCTGTTCTTAATTTTAGGACCATAGTGATACAGTGGAACTCTGGCCACTCAGACACTTCAGATTCTCCCCAAATCCTATCAGTATTATTTTCAGGCCTCTAATCAGGTCTGAGTAAGGGGAGTAAGCTCTTAAGTACATTTCAGATAAATAATTGTTTTGATCTCTGGCCCTGGCCAAAGGTAGTAGAATTCTGCGGACTTCCAGAGAAACATACAGTCAGCCAGGCTGAAGCTAAAACAGTAATACCCTCAACAATTACCAGATACAGGGTTAGAGAAGTAGAGAAAAAGTGGGGAGGAATGGGTATAGACAGAGAACAAGAGAGGAAATGAGTGATTTTTCTCTGCCTGCTCACATCTGCTTTGCCCTGAGCCTATGAATACATACTGTCCTTATTTTATGTAGGGTGCTGAGAGAAAAGAAGGGAGTCCCTCAATTGACCTATAGTTTCCAAGTTGATAGGATCGTTTTGTGATTTTATCATTGAGTTAGAATATTTGGTGTTTTGGGTACCTGAAAGATGAATTATTTATATAATAGCATATGTGAATTAAGTTATTAGCATAGTATTTTAATTAGTCATTTAACCTTATAAGAAAACAACATCCATTTTTTCTTATGTCATCAAATTATGCTTACAATATGTGGGGCACTGTACAAAGAGAATCAGTTTGTTTGATTTACTATTATTTACTTCACTAACCCCTCCTTATAGAATATATGAGAATAACTGTCTTAAGTACGGCTCACCAAGACAGCAATAGGGAAGGCATACATCTGCAGTTCTATTGATATCAGCCTACACGCAAATATCATTATACGTTTTTGAGTAGCAGCACATAATATCAATTCCTCTAGGTCTTGACCCATAAAATTGAGTCTTTTATGAATAATTTCCCTGTGATTAAGAAATACAAATACAGTAGAACAGTTTGTGTTATTTTATACAATCTGAAATTTTTCCTAAAGAAACGTAATCATGACTTTTATGGAGAAAATCTAGTTCAATGTTAATAATATGTGGAGATTTGGTCCTCAAATATTTTTTCAATTACTTTTTGATAATATCACTTGGGACAATCAAGAAAATGAAGTGATTTCAAAATTTCAAATATTATTTATCCCTTCTTTCAACAAATAATAATCGTTCACTTTTATTTTTCTTTATAAATAGTCCATGAAATGAAAAATTCAATCAAAATTAATTATTAATTAGCTAAAGCATTAAAATGAACTTGGTATTAAGAATTATGAAACTTGGGCCAGTGAGATGGCTCAGAGGCTTAAGCGCCTGCCCGGCAAGCGCGAGGGCCCGAGTTCGACTCCCGGAACCCACATACGAAAAAGGGGCCGGTGATATCGCTCAGCGGCACGGGCGCCTGCTGGCACACGAGGTCCTGAGGTTGACCCCCCGGTACCCACAAAAAAAAAAAAAAAAAAAAAAAGTATTATGAAACTAGTACATTGAAGGTACTGAGGACGTAGAAATATCAACTTCAACTGGGAAAACTGACACTTTTGAGGCCTAGAGAGACAGTTTTAGAAGATGTGACAGGTCACTAACTCTGTCAGCATACTCGTATTACATTTACTACCTGTGACTAAGGTAGAGGATGATGAAAAATAACTAGGTGGTAAAGTATAAGGATAAAGTGTATGACAAACTTCACATTTACGTTACATTTCCATAGTGAATTCCTGACCAATAAAATTATGCAGTGACTTTCAGCTAATAAAACTGTAGTAACTATATTTGATGAGTTTACTAATCTATGGTTATTCACTATCCCTGTCTACTTGATAGCAAGAGGAAATGTTATGCCGCCCCCTAGTGTAAATATTAATTTTGTAACATAAGAATTGAAGTGATTAGAGAAGAAACTGGAATCACAGCTAAGGAGATAATTAATGAAGAGAGTTGAAAAATATACTAAACTTTCCTAAAGAGCCAGCATCCTACAGTTCGCTGAAATTTAAAACTCAAAAAAAGACTGATATCTAAAAGTTTCCTAAAGATTTTTATCTGTTTATCTCATAATATTTAAGACTCAGTCCATCTCTCAAGAATTCAATTTTATGTATTCTTGAGGAGAGATGACTAAGGGGTGTCATGGTAAACTGAGCTCTACTGTATGAATGTCTGTGTGCACCCTAAATGCTTATGTTGAAATCCTATTGCCCAATGTTACAGTATCCAGGTGGGTGGCCTTTGGGAGATGGCCCTATCCTCATAGTGGAGGAGTACCCTTATGAAGAAGGCCAAAACAGACCCTCCTAGGTTAGAGTGAGAAGTCTCTTCAAGAGAAAGCAAGCTTTCACCAGCTACCAAATCAGCTGGCATCTTGCCCTTGGATTCCCCTCTCCAAATCTATGAGAAATACATTTCTACTACATATAAGATACTGAGCCAATGGTAAGTTTTATAGTAGCTCAAGGAGACACACTGAGAGAAAAGGAAATACTGATATGTTTCTATAGCAACAGCTTACAAATCATTTAAATCCAGACATTTAATTTAATGGGTGAGATTCTGAATGAAGAAGATGAGAGCTACAACATGAAATATTGTCAATAGGCATCACGATTTATTGAGAGCTTATGTGTCAAACTTAGTGCACACTATTATATACTGTTCATTACATTTGAGCTACAAACTAACCCAGGCAGGTATCAGTATTTTATTAAAGATAAAATAAACAAGTTCATAAAGTTAGTGACTAGTCATGGTAGACCTTTCTTGTTTGACTGATTCCCTCTCTTTCTTACTGACATAACACTGATTTTATTGAGAGTCACCAAATATATCATACACCCATCTTTCCCTAAATTTGGTGGTTTTGTGACTCCGGCCAAAGAGATAGGAGATTATCTTCCAACATTATTGGAAGAATTTCTTAACAAAAGAACATTCCACTTTTTGACTTTCTTTCTTATGACTTTTTTTCTAGTTGAAGAATGTAGGTGTGATGGCTGGAGTAGTAAATACATTGCAACTATACCAAAATGGAAATGAAATAGTCTTTTGTCTTGACTTCATCAAGTCACTTAATAGTTTAAAAAATCTACCTGCAAACTTTATAATATGAAAAAAGTATACATTAAAAGACTATTTAGGTATGTAATTGGTGTTTAGTGTTTGTAACCAGTTATACTTACTATTTAATGTAGATCTAGGACTTGAGCTCAGTTCTATCTGGTGATAGTATCTGTGCATCTAATCATTGTGTAAAAAAACAACAAATATTTCAGACATACTAAATTGGGTGTGAGAACATAATTCTAGCGTGAAAGTCATTCTCTTTTCAAGCATGACATTTTTTTCTGGACTTTGTCTTCCACAATGAATAGTGATTTGCTAAATATCAGGTTTGGAAAGAGGTACTCTGAAAGTAGCCATGTATTTCCACTGATTCTGCTTTGGAGATCCCTGAGTTATGTTACTGGAAACATTTTCATTAAAAAAGAAAAAGAATTCATATTTAATCCTATTGTTCTGTCCTTGAGCAGGATTAGAAAAAAAAATCACTCAGTAAGAACATCTTACCATTAAACCACTTCCTTATCTACAACTAGTGACCAACCCTCTCAGTAACTTATCGTCCAAATACCTGATTCCATAACCTATCTAAACTTCTGCACTTGACAACTCTCAGAGTACCAGAGTTGTTCTAATGTTTCTCCAGATAAAACCTGATTACTACATATTACATTCCTTCCGTGTTTTTTATCTGAGAGAACTAAATAATGTAGCATAGAGGGGTGCTGTGGACTGAATATTTGTGTCTTCCAAATGGTTAAGCTGAACCCCTAACCCTCAGTGTGACGGGGGTTTGAAAGGTATGAAGGAGCAGCCCTCATGAGTGAATTTCCACCTCTTATGGGAGATTCTGCTCTCCACCAGGTGAGAGTACAATAAAACAGACATTCGCAAGCCAGGAAATGTCCCCACACTTCAGACACGGAAGCAGCTAACACCCTAATCTTGGACTTCCTAAGTATTTGTTGGTTAAGCCACCTAAGATGTGGTCATTTCTTATTGTTCCCCAAACAAACTATGACAAGGATTTAACTTTTGTACTACTGTTCGTAATTTTAACACCCAGTCACTGAACTGGGGAGAAATCTAGGCACTAGGAGTGACCACATACCTCCAGGAGAACGCGTAATAGAAGTCAGGAAAGACATCTGGAACTCAAAGAATGGCCCTGCGTAATTCAGTTCCATAGGAAGCTAAGGTGAGTCCAAGGACTCCGAGTGCTCCCCACAAGGCTCCCCACCCTGTTGTCTCCAAAAATCCTCTTCTGCTACCTCTACCTACCCCGCGGTCATCATAACCAAGCTTATCCCATCCTGTAAGTTCTACGATGTTGATCACTAAAAGAAGCCTGGACCTCCCAAATTCTCCCTGATTTTCTGAACTTCAATCCCATAAGGCTAGGTTACATCTTCCTTTCTGATATAAGTCCCTATAAAGTCCTTGGGCTGTGTCCTCTTGAATTCATAGGTGTCTGCTATTAGTAATATTCTAAGGATTTAAACTTTCCAGCAACATTAAACTTTACCTTTTCTGCTTCAACTGACATAATTTTTCTTAAAAATATTTTTTGTTCTGTATCTCACTCAGGAGGGGGATATTTACAAACCAAAGTCCTCTACTAATGTGGCAATATGGGACACATTCCTCCTTGTTCCACCTGAATACTCCTGACGGATTCCTGTACTTTTCTCATTCTCGAAGTCTCGTTTCCCTAAAAATCCCAGATCATTTTGCCTTCTGATCACCGCTGCCCAGTCTCCCTCCCATTTGCAATCATTCAGTCCATGCCTGATCTGCAACAGAGCAGAACAGCTCCTGAGAACTGCTGCTTAGTAGTTTGCCTGGATCTGAAACTGAGACATGGTATTTTCTTGTCACACGAGAACAATTTCCAGTGCAGTGACATCAAATGAAGTCATTCTATGATCATGATAGAAGCAGACAAAAAAGGAGGCCAGTCACAATCATATCTAAGCACAGAAAAAAAAAAAAAAAAAAAAAACCAGTTTTTGTTACTCACAGCCTCACCTACCAGCCAACATGAGCAAAAGCTGCTTCTCTCCGAATTACAACTTTACTCTCACTTCGCTCCTCCTAACTGAAACTACAAACATAAACATAGAATCAGCCCATCTTTACTGCAGTACCTAATTCAGAATAATACAGTGATTTAATAATCTACCCACAGAAATCACCTACACATCCCTAATCCGATAGAGCTGTTCCTTACTCCTTCACAGGATGCTACAAGATGCTACAAGGTGCGCTTTACCTTGCCCCAAACAACACAATACAGCATCAGATAACAGCTCCATTAACCTCAGCTGCACCCTAGAGACTTTTGTCTGATGGACAATAATCTACTTCCACATCACTTTCATGAAAATATTTTTGTTTTTAAAATACTAATCCTTCATTTTATATAATACATTTACAAACTAGTTTCTTAAATTTCAGCTACAAAGTGCATACTTTCAAAATTAAGTTTAAAAACATTTCTCCCAGGGCCGGTGAGATAGCTCAGCAGCATAAGCGCCTACCTGGCAAGCACGAGGTCCTGAGTTCGACTCCCAGTACCCACATGCGTAAAAAGGGCCGGTGATATCGCTCAGTGGCACGGGCGACTGCTGGCACGTGAGGTCCTGAGTTTGACTCCCAGTACCCACCAAAAAAAAAAAAAAAAATTCTCCCATTTAGAGATATTCTGACTTTCTCCAAGTGTGACAAGTGTACATTTTTTGTAATTAGCTTTTGGAGTAGGACAGATGTAACTACATTTTATGCAGTTGTAGAAGGGTATGGCATAGATGCTTTGGGAGAAAGGTTGACTGAGATAGATACTTTAATGTAGGCAAAGATTTCAAATGAAATCATTCCATACTTGGTTATAAAATAACAGAAAAATGTCTTAATAACCTTTATAAATTTTAAACCTATATAACACCAACTCACCTATTTCCTAGTAAATCAAAATAGGACATATATTTCAATCATTAGTTGTCTCACTGGAGGAAGTTGTTATTAGCTGAGTCTGTATACCAGTCTTTGAGTTCTTCAAAAAAATAAAAAATAACCAGTAAGACATGTGTGTATGCATGCATATATATGATTTATTTTGAGGAACTGAAGCAGTGATTATAGAGGCTAGTAAATTTGAAAGATGCAGGACTGTCCAGTAGGGTAGTAACTCAAGGAGAAGTTAATGTAGCAGTCTTTAGACAAAATTTCTTTGTCTCCAAGAAACCTCAGTTTTTACGTTTAAGAACTTTCAACTGATTGTGTGAGACCAACTCACATTATCAAGGGTAATGTTAACTTACCAGCAACTGAGCCTAGATTTTAACTACATCTATAAAATACCTTCGTAGGGGGGCCGGTGAGATGGCTCAGCGGCGTAAGTGCCTGCCTGGCAAGCGCAAAGGCCTGAGTGTGACTCCCAGAACCCACACACGTAAAAGGGCCGGTGATATCACTCAGCGGCACGAGCGCCTGCTGGTGCCCGAGGTCCTGAGGTCAATCCCCGGTACCCACACACAAAAAAATAAATAATAATAAAATAAAATAAAATACGTTCTTAGTAATACCTACAGTATTGTTTGATTAAATCACTAGCTACCACTTTAGTTGATATATAAGGGTAGTCATCACGTTCAATAGGCTTCATATTTCTAAAACTATCTAAGAAAGAAGGATTCTTACAATTTGAACACAGTATTGCCATAAACATTTAGTATACATGAAGTGTACTTACACTGAGAAAAGCTCGCTTCTTTCTTCCAGTGGTGCCAAGCCATTGTGAAAGAGCTCAGAGCAGTACATCAGGTAATGGAGTTTTTGTTTGCTTTGACATCTAGGATTGAGTTTTAATTATTTATTATCCCATTTTACCTTACATGATGCTATTAAGTTTACTAGATCCATTTATAAAAATGACTGAAAGCTTGCTGGCCAAAAACACCATCATAGATATATAAGATTTTTTTCAGATGAAATAGATAATCTAGAATAAGTTTCAGGCTGAAATTTTTATTTTTTATTTTTTTGTGGGTACCGGGGGGTTGACCTCAGGACCTCGTGCGCCAGCAGGCACCCGTGCCGCTGAGCGATATCACCGGCCCCTTTTTCGTATGTGGGTTCCGGGAGTCGAACTCGGGCCCTCGCGCTTGCCGGGCAGGCGCCTAAGCCGCTGAGCCATCTCACCGGCCTCAGGCTGAAATTTTTAGAAAGAAAAACCAACAAAATTGTATCAAAATTGCACTTTTTAATTTTTGTCATTAGCCAAACAAAAATGTGACCAATAGAAATACATAACTTCTTCATGAATTTTAGCTATAGTACACCACAGTAGATAATTGCTACTTTGTTTTCCTAAGGATCACTAACACTCCTAATATATAGCAATCCTTCTCATGGTCACTGGAGGGAATAATTCCAACACTGTATCACTGTCACAATTATACTGAAATATAATTTTCCACTACCCATAGTTTTTAATTAGTCATTTTTCAAACATATTATGTAAACCAAAAATGTTTGTGTATAATTTAATGAATAAAATTGCATTCAAAATTAATTTTGAAAAAAAACAAAAACAATAAGAAAATACCAAAAACATCAGTGATCTTAGAAGTCTACAATATTATTTGTGATTCATTGATTGACACTAAACCTAATGTTTCCTGCACACTAAGCTGACACTCTACAACTGAGTTACACTCCAAACCAAAGACTGTAATTTCCAAAGCAAAAAGCCACACCTCTCAAATTCGTACATAGTTCTTATTTTGATAGTATGCCTACAGGTTCAACCTGAAGAATACTGTTGATCAGTTCAACTAGTATATGGTAAACAAGCACTGTAGAAAAGTATGAATATCCTTAAAACTTCGAAGACTATTATTTTTCTAACACTTCATAAAATGAAGGTCACTATTAGAAAGATAAGAGTAATTTAATTTCCTATAGGTAAACTTTGATTTTTGTACTAAGCAAGGGGTGAAAATTTTAAGTGCCTTCACTGGTCCGAAAGGTGATGTAAATCAGGAAAAATCTACATAGTCATAAAAAAAAAATGTAGGAAAGTGGTAACGTGAGAAGTAGATTAATCATTAAATGTCATTTAAACCCAAATATTTAAAACCATTCTTCACTTTAAAGAAACTACTTTTATCCTTCTTTTCTCATTCCCAAAACAGGGCTTTGTGAACGGGGAGGGGAAAGGGTCTGAAGGGAAGGGACAGGAATGGGGGAAAAAAAAAAAAAAAAAAAAGAGGAATCAAGATATATCTTGTACAGATACAAATTCCCTATGATGAATGTGATCATTATGTAAACCTAAATTGTACCAATAAAATTAATTAAACTAAAAAAAAAAGAAAAAGAAACTACTATCACTGCCTGAATTTGGCCCTGAATGAAACCACCGGGTTAGGTGGTCTTCGAAGCTCTTGCTGATTCATATTTTCAGTAAGAATGCAATTGCAGCCATCAATAATAACCTAGAAGATTTTGGTGCAGATCAAAGAATTAAAGACAAAATACTACCTCCTTCAAATTTCAGTTATCTAAAACAACTCAGCTAATGTTTCATGAACTAACAAAGGCATGATAGAACCTGACAACATTCCTCTTCACATTCCCCTTCTATACTTTTGAGTCATGAAAATAAAAATTCAATTATCAGTGATTTTCCTTACTTGAAGAATGTGTTCTGAAAATGCACATGTGGTATAGTTTCACTACAATAAAAATCGAATAGAGCAAAGAATAAATGGCACGTTAAATTCAAAAAAATGAGACATGGGATAGTCTTTAATACTGAATATGTAAGAATTTGAAAGAAATTTAGAAGCATATAAAACAAGGCTGATTATATGAACAAAATTCATAAATGGGAAAGTTCGGGATATACCAATATATCACCCTAATCCGCCCTCACCTCTAAACTCTCCTAAGGATATTAATCTGACAAGGTTAATTTTTTCAAAAGCATCTACACAACAATTGGTCTTTTTAGTCTTAATTACAAATTTCAGTTGTCAAAAAAAGGAGTTCAAAAAAAGGAGAATCTTTGAAACAAAATTATCTAGGAGACATACAAAATGTGTACAAGAATAGTATGAATAATGAGATTTATCTATAATGATAATTAAAATAGAAGGCCATATAGTATACTTCAAAGACCAAACCAAATTTTGTGAATTCCTATGTACATAAAGGAGAAAAACCTGAATTTTTCATACTTTCCAAAATTAATACATACAAAAATATCCTGAGTGACAAGAAACCCACAAATATGTCAAAAGATGTGAATATTTTTTCAACAGAGTGAAAATGAAGAGAAGCATCCCTGAGTGCCTCTTAGCACATAATATAGTACAAAATACACAGAGCCTGTGTTTCCAGAGTAGCACCTTGCAATTGAAGCATCTCAATAAAGTTGAATGAATAAAATAACAAATGCATTGAGAGGCAATTAATAAATTAACACTTTATTTCTTGATAAATTTGGTACTTCTTACATTGAAAATGGAGGGCAGCCTACAGAAATAGCTATAGGCCAGACAAAACTTACTGATATTTGCATATTTGAGGAAGATGAGTAAAATAAAGTTAAATGCAAATTATTCTGTGAATCAGATATTACTTCTTCATACCTGAAGTCAAGTAGAAAAGTCAAATGCCTCCAACCAACCATGTGACGCAGTGCTATTCCTTAATCATCATACTCATCGCTATGGAGTCCATAATTTAGAATATAGCTCAAGAAATTTGCATTACAATATTGATTCACTGTGCCACCTCAAAGCTCCTACTCACTCTTTTCCAATTCCATAGTCAGTGAAATAGACATAACACTATTAGATGAGATAGTAAAATGCTGACCAACTAACAGAATGTAAACAACAAATTCCTAGTGACTTCCAAGATTCCAAAGGCAAACCCCAAATTCTATATTAGAAATGTTAGGATATATTTAATCATATAGTGCATATGTTATGTATTTATATATTCTATATGAATATTTTTAATATAAAATTTCAACAACTCATGAATTCAAAATTCCATAAAAGTCAAAGAAATATTTTGGATTAATTATAAAGTATAACTAAATGACTTTACCCAAAAAGCAATTGCTTATGCAA
Organism: Erethizon dorsatum; assembly: GCA_028451465.1. Lineage (NCBI taxonomy): Eukaryota > Metazoa > Chordata > Mammalia > Rodentia > Erethizontidae > Erethizon > Erethizon dorsatum. The sequence goes on along the minus strand of CM051826.1, from coordinate 126,960,813 downwards.
TGATGGATTAAGAAAATCTAAAGGAAAAGAATGAGAATACATGGACATAAACTTGATTTATTGCCATTAAACTCTATAATGTATCCAGAAATATTATGGGGCCCTGGTAAAATATGTTTATTTCTTCTTCCATGAAATTGGAGTTTTATCATAGATAGGATTCAATTTGTAATAAAAAAAAATGTCAAGTAGATTGACCTTATTCTTTGCTTGTAAGATTTCACAGTACACAGATTTGTGTATTTTAATTAAAAATGGCAAGTCAAATATAAATAAAAGTCATTGGATAATAGGTTCAAGATTAAGGACAGGCTTAGTCTTAAATTATTTTTTTTTAAATCTTATGCTTGGGTGACATAATATGACCTACGGAAATGACTGGACAGTTTGATGATCTGCTCAATATGAGGGGTAGGATGACTTTCTTGATTTAAGACTAAAGATATTAATCAGTGACACTGAAACATGAGTTTCACTGATTATTCTACAAGAAGTTTTTATTCGTGACTGAAAACTGTATTAGCAGTTTTAGGCTAGCTTAAATTAATACATGAATTGTTTTAAAGTGTACAGTATAAAATCATTTTTAAAATCTGAATTGTTTATGAAGTTCTAAAATACTCTTTAATTATATCAAAATTGAAAATAGTTCTAATTATTGGGGGAAAAAATCAAAATAACTTTTTCCGGAATGGTTTTCCTGAATGCTTTCCTGATGATATAAGTAAAAACCACTTAGAAGATTATTAAAATCCTATATAGTTGATATGCAATTTAAAATTAAAAAACATTGATAATATTTTTAAAGGCAAAACTCAAATCTGTTAAAATCAAATGTGAAATGCACTGGAAATCTCATAATTATTATTCCATGAATCTGGGCTTAAAAACATTGTACATATTAAATACATACAATTTTACCTGTCAATTTAAACCTTTGAATATTTAAACTTTAAAATTTAAAAAACTGGTAAGTATGAAGTCTTACTTGAAAATATTCACAATATATTTTGTGTATACCTTTTAAAATTATACTGTGCTTCTGATTAAAGTTGATAATTCTTAGACAATTTAGGTCCAGTTTTTTATTTTTTAGCTGATAGTTAAGTATCAGCTTAAAGTAAGTCCTTGCAGCATCTTATGTACTGTAAAGAATACACTTTTAGGAAGCAATTGACAGCCCTCTTTTAATTAGAGTCATTCCTTTTCGAAACTGTATAGTTAGAACTTCCTCTATTAAACTTAAAGCTAGGCAAAAAAATCTCATTCTTCATGTAAAAAAGATCATTAAAAGACATCTAGAAAACACCCATATAACATCCTATCTTTTAAAGAAAAAGTTTAAATAAAGTTGCATCATAATATTCTAATCTACATCTTTTCAGCCAGCATAAATCTCATACACAAAAGATAGAGGGCAGGTGAGATAGCTCAGTGGCATAAGCGCCTGCCTGGCAAGTGCGAGGTCCTGAGTTCGACCCCCGGTACCAACAACAACAACAAAAAAGAGATAGGAACTTGGATAGTTTATAAACAACCTGGAAGAACTACCATGATTGTCCCTACATGTCTCTTTTATTATAATTAAGACGAATATGATAGGAATTATTTCAGAGTACCTTTCCTTGTTGCTTTTCACTTTTGTCTATTTTGACTCATTCACTCATTTAGGTGGCTGCTTTCTACTACCCATTTTATTCATAAGATTACATTGTCAAAACTAGACTTTAACCTACCTTTTGTTAATATGAGTGATAAAGAAGTAATCAACTTCAAACACACAACCAACAAGTCAGCATAAGCAACCTCAACCATTGTCAGAAACCCAAGTTTCACGTAAGAATCAAAGTTAAACAGCATTTTCACAAGTTTGGCAAATATTTATTTTTCTATGAACTCTATGTTCCTCACATATACCATTAAAGTAACTAGAGAAACAAAACCTTTTTCAACAAGCTTGCTTTTTCCCCTCAGTGAAATGTGATTTAAAAAGTTAATCTTTACTTTCTTCTAAATGAAAGTTTGTTTTCTCCTTACAATTTTACATTCCCTGGTAGGTGGGTTCTCCAAGTAGGGCCAGAACAACTTCAGTAACCTCTAGCCCTTGCCTCTTCTTCTCAGTGATGCTTCACTAAAGTCTACAGAGAATGTTTTTTACTTGTCTTGTTCAACAACAATAAACCAACCACATCCAGAACAACAATAAATGCATCAAACGAGCTCTTTTTTCTTAAATGAGCTAAAAGGAAGTAGCTAATAGATTCAAGGGAAAATGAAACAAATCAAATGAACTACATCAATGTTAGAATTCTTTTACAATGTCAAAGGAGAACTTACCACCCTTGGAAAACACACATCACAACACAACCTTTTATTCATCGAGAAATACATTTTAAGATATACAAAGATTAGATTCAGAATACTGCATTTACTTTTGAACTATTTAAGGGAGTCCTTAAAACTCTACTCTGCACATTCTCGACCACTGTGTAGAAAGGAGAGGGGACGCTACTTGCTAATGGACCCGGACTTTAATGAATCACACAATTGTATGCTACCACCTTACTTTGGCTCTACCTTCTTCAGTATTCAGACTAATGACACTACTCCTTTTCTTTCCTCTCTGCAGGTGTGTACTCGCCAGAGACACCAACACATGACAGTGGGTCCCGCAGAGAGGTGTTGCAGCTAAGGGTATCTGGAGGAACAGTAAATCAGTCTGCACTTTTCCCAGCGCTCAGCCGTCACCCACCAATCAGGAGTGCTCTGGCCACTGGGGTGTTGAGAAGGAAGCTCTGTGGTCCAGTGAGAACCTTCCAGAAACTGCACAGATTCTGTTTCCCAGGGGCTCCAACTGTGACACAGGGATCGCCCTTCACACCACAGTTACCCTCAGCCTCTCTAGAGTGACAAGCCGAAAGTTGGCAGCATGGGGCTTTGCATCCTTCTGCTAAGCTCAGCAGTGACAACTTCTCACTGGAGAAGTTTGCTGCCAGCCAGGCGACCCTGCGGGGAAGAGCTGAAGCACAAACTCCCACCGAGAGCCTCCCGCCACCGCGCCACGTCCTCGCGCCGCCAGCGGCACGGCCCCGCCACGTCCTCCTTCACCTTCGCTGACTGGACCCGACTGCGGGTCCCTGGGGGTCAGGGCTCTTTTCCTCCTCAGGAAAGGTCCTGTTGACACAGTCGCTTCCCACGAGGAGAGACTGCGACGCTCTTCGGCACGATGGAGTCCGGAGCGACGGGCAAGTGTGGGAACCACGCAGCCCGGCTTCCCCGGAGTCCTGCCCTTCCCCGCACCTCACTCCGCCCCACGCCCATCTGGTAAATAAACGAGCACACCACAGAGCACGAACTGCAACACCTCCAAAACCTCTCAGTGAGCTCAGCCCTGCAAATGTCCTTCAGAGGGGAGAGAGGGAGAGAGGGAGAGAGGGAGAGAGAGGCGATTACCAGAGTTTTGTTCCCGTTCTTGCCGAGAGGGCCTCGGAAAACTCCCTTGATGTTGCGAAAGTGTCCGTTGCGGAGCCGCGTGGAGCTGATGACAATGTAGTAACACTCCATGGGCCCGCGCTGCCTCCGCGCCCGCAGCCGCAGCCTGGGCCCGGGCGGTGGGCGGCGGGCGGCGGCCGGGACCCGCGGGGACGCCGGCTTCGCGCTCAGTGCGCCCCGCCGCCGCGCGCGCCCCGCCGCCCCCGCCTCCGCATCGCCCTGCGCGCCCGGCTCCGGCCCGGGCTCCTCTCCGAGGCGCGTGGGACGCGGAGGCGCGGGCTCCCGGCGGGCGGAGGCGGCGGCGGCGGCGGCCCGAGCCGAGCGCAGCCCAGCCCAGCCCGAGCGGTCAGTGCGGGCGCGCGGGGCCGGCAACGGGCGGCGGCGGCGGCGGCGTCCCCCGCGCTGGGCGCCCGCGCTCGGAGTTGCAGGCGCTGGCAGGCATGAGTGTTATTATAGTGAGCGGCGTTGCCGGTCCATTGCACTGAGCCAATGGCAGGGAGCCACTGGGCTGCTACTGAGAGCTGTCAGAAGAGTACATCTGTCACCGCCGCTCCCGCCCTCCCCCGCCGCCGCCGCCGCCGCCGCCGCCGCCGCCGGGACCCACGGCCGCGCCAGCCGTGCTCGAGTGGGAGCGCCCCGCGCCGCGGCTGCAGAGCGTACAGGAGAGGCGAGGCCACCGCAGGTCCCCGCCGCCCCGCCTGGGACGCTCCTCCAAGGTGGGGGCGCAGGGGGACGGGAAGAGCCCGCGATTTCGCCTCTGCCAGTTGGGGAGGGGGTGGGGGCGAGGGGGAAAGAAATAAATTAATAATTCAGTACCAAAGCCAACCCGCTTCCAAATGCAGCGGATCCAAGCAGGTGCCAGCCGCCGCTTCTCCTTCTCCAGAAAATTGCTACCTACCGGGTTCGGCTTCTTTGGTTTATTTGTTTTTAATGTATTTTGGGTACGGAGGCTTGTATCCTGTTCAGAATCTTAGAAAAAAAAGGCGAGGAAAGGAAATGCACCCCCTACACCACCCATTTACAGATATCGTAAGTGCCCTGTGATGACAGTTTGGGGAGGGGGGCGGGCGTCGTGGCGATGTGAGTGGAAAGGGCTAGAAGGGGAGAAGGGACTCCTGGTGTCTCTGTTCCTGTCCTGGCATCCCTCTCATCCACCTCCCCCGGGAACCCCAGTGCTTCCTACATTGCCAAAGCTGAGAGGGAAGGGTTGCTTTGCGGCAGGAGAAGCTGCGGCCATGAGGCTGCTTTGCATTTCTCTCTGGTTCTTCTCCCACTAGACGGAGTGGGAGTGAACAAAAGCCATCGCTCTCCTGGCAGAGACCTGAATGGGGACTCTCCTGCGCAGGAACATAAGGGCTTGGCCCTGAAAGTGGGGAATGGGCCTGCGCTCCCTGGAGACTGAGCCGTGGGCTGACTTGTGAGGGGGTCAAGGCCCCGTCAGCCTGGTAGTCTCCCCGCCCCGCCCCCCAGTTGATTCTCTGTGTAAGCTTAGCTCCTCTGAGGTGATGGGGTGAGAGCATCCCATCAGGTACACACACCACAGATCTGCTACTACCGTAGGTCTCATTAGTGGGCACTTAAAAAGATCGATAGCAGGCAACGGGAGGCTGGAAGATGGAGCCTTCACTGGATTTAGCGAAGGTTTTATTTTCCTTCTGCCTTGAAAGACTTAATTGGTTAAAGCAGATTCCAGGCGTTCTGATACCCCTAGGTCAGAGCAAACTGTGGTTTGATATAAGCTGTGTTTACCTTGCTTATTTGGGGGTTAAAATGGCCATTCGGTTCATTTTATAAGTCTTATATAGAGAATTTTATACAACCGTGATCCTACATACTATAATGTGGTTCTTAAATGAATCTGACAGCTTGGTTTTACTTTTTGAAAGATAAACGTGAGAGAGGACAGGAAAAAAAATCTTTATAAGAGAAGCCGTAGTCATATGAGCATAGTACGAATTTTAGGTGGTAGAATGAGAAGTTCTTTCTTAGTATAAAAAGATGTATGTAATCTGAAGCTATGCATCATGCTTCAGGTTAAAAAAAAAGATTGATTAGAGCTCATTACGAAGTGTCACGGTTATTTAGTGGTACTTGGCTAAATTTCTCAGATATCCACTTGGGGGAGTCTTGAGAGAAAGAGAAGTCAGAATTTACAAAACTTGTATCCACTGGAAGAAATAGCCCAATGATTTGTTAGAATTCAGGATGAACATAATCCTATTAGAAAAAAATAGTTAATTGAACTCTACTAAGAATTGCGTGGAAATTAAATCGATTTCTGGCTTCTCCCATTGCAGAATTTTAAAAAATGTATATGTTGAACATGCAAAGGCATTTTGGGAAAGACAGCAAGAGCTTAACCCTATGTTTTGAGTTTTGGAAACTTACAGTTACTAGATAGACGATAACATCTTCAGTACTACTGAGCCATATGAAGGAAGTTCCTAAGGAAATTGAAGAAGCACACCATGTGAAAAGACCAAATGATTTATATATATATATATATATATATATATATATATATATATATATATATATTTATAGACAGAGTCTTGTTATGTAATCCAGACTAACCTCAAACTTGCAGTCTTCCTGTCTCAGCCTCTTGAGTCAGATGATGTAGCAATTTTTATGAGTGTGTAAAACCTAATAATATAACCATAAGTTTTTTGCAGTATTTTTTACTGAAAATAGTTCTGATGAAATGTTCAGATTTTTGTCTACGTCATGAAGCTCAGCTTCCAGTTCAAGAAACAGAAAACAGTTGCATGAATTTTCCTGCGGGACAGATAATCATCTATGTGAAACGCCGTGTTGTGTCTCCAGTGGCAAAGTTTGTATGCATATACACACATACACACTCTGAACATACACTTTTTAGGCAGCACACTATAAAAATACACTTTAGAGAAATTCCTCTAGCAATCTCTAATAGGAATTAGAGGTCAAAATATACCTTTTCTGCTTGTATTCATGATGATATAATGTATTGGCATTTTTGGTCACATCTAATCATACATAGTAATGATGGAAAACACCTTATAAATCTAATACATGAAGAATACTAACAGTTAAATAGAAATGCGGAATTTAATTTAACATTTATCCTTATCATTTCTTTGTACTTGAGACAGTGTATCTCAAAACTAGGTATGATCAGCAAGATTCTGTACCTTGACTTAGAACAAAGACATATGTTTTGGAAGGGACTACATATTTCTTTTGTGTACCCTTATTCCAATTTAGTGGTCGTATTTATAACGATCCTTAAATTAGAAAATGATCATATCAAATGGTAATCATTATGCCACTACCAGTGACCTCTGTTGCTAGTCAGCTCTTCACATCAACCTTAAAGCTCAGAACAATAAATCAACACTGTGTGAAATCCACTTTCTAATTACAGCTATTAGATATAATGAAATACTTCTGTGAAAATGTAGAAAGGACCCTTTTAGTTAAATTTGGCTAAAAATAAAGAGAGGAACAGGAAGAGTGGACTTTCCCACTATCTCAGAGAAGACATATCTTTCTGTAGCAATAAAATCAGATTGGTAGCCAATGATAAATTATTGTGGCCTCTTGTCTTCTTCCCACTTTTCCTTTTGCCCTGGTTTAAAGAGATTAAGCACATGAGTAAGCAGCCCTAAATTTCTAATTGTGTTGCAATCTCTTACAATAGCCAGGGTCTATTTCTGTTGCATAAAATAGTTCCGGGCAGGGTTGGTAGCACACTTGTATAATCCCAGCACTCTGGGGGCCTGTGTAGCAGGATTACAAACTGGAGCCCAGCCAGGGCATCTTAGTGACTTAAGGAGACCCTGTCTCAAAATTAAAAAAAAAAGGGGGGGGGGGGTGCTGGAGATGTAGCTCATTGCAAAGGGCCTGGCTCAATCCCAGTACTACAAAAACAAAAGCCAAAATAAAAATCTGATTTATTAAGACTTCAGAAATAATTTTCCCATGAATTGTTTCTATAGAACCATTCCATCTTAATTTTAGAAAATGAAGATTTCTCTCTTGCTAGTTTGAACATTAATTTAAAAAATAATTTCATTGTATATACATAATCAATATATTTCATTGGAAATCTTTCAAAATATGGGATAAGTAGAGATCATTTGTGTCTACTCTTTAGCTAAAAATAATTAAAATTTAAATATAAAACTATCAATAGCCTAAACAAATTAGTTCCTTTCGCTACCACTTCAATTTTGCTCTTTCCACAATTGCATTTCAGGACAAGATTTCCTGTGTTTTATTCTTATACTCTTATACTCTTATATTCATTCTTATACTCATTATACCCATTCTTTATTCCTCATCTTGGTTTGCTTAACCAAATTCTGAATATTAGGTTTCTGCCCAACAACTGAGCATTGTTCCTGATCTGCTCCAGGCTCATCCATGGTTTCAGGACAACAGTATGGCATTGATTTGTAAAATAAAGGTCTTCTTTCCCAGACAAGTGGCCAGATCCCCGCATCCTTATATTTATTCCTTCTTCCAGAATGTGGTAAATCTTTGATGAGTTTGCCTACTGTTATTTGAGGCTACATATTACAACAGCCAGGTGGCTGGACTTCCTACTTCCTGTTATGGTAACCTCTAAATGCTTTTACTTTCTCTAGATTACTTCCTAAAACTCAACCAAATGAGCCGTAAATTTGACTTCTGGATTCCAACAACTCAGTTTTATCCAAGCTTTCATGAACTAGTTTTTACCCATGTATTATCCTAGAAAAACAAGCAAGCAAAATGCATATCCAGTGCTTTGCAAGTATGTCTGTGAATGTATTCCTAGTTGTCACTGACTGCACTGTTTAGATTCAGAAATTTTTTCTCAATACTATAATAATCTTAAAAAGAATACTTTTGATTATCTATATAACCATATAACTAAATACTTACTGTATTTATAATTTGGGTTAACACTCACATTTATGGTCACATTGGTGCCAACTATTATTACTTCTATTATTTTGAGCTAATAAGGAAGAATCGCACTATTTAATACATAAGTGATTTATTTATTCTAAGAGGAAATCAGAAGATATCATGGCATGCTGATATGATGGTGTAACATAGTTTCATCAGATAAAAGTGGTGGGAGAATATATCACCACAGTGCACATAGTAGCCAGCAACTTCAGGCATGAGGAGATCAGTATCGACACACACTCATAAACAAATTCTTGTTTGAGATAAAATTTGATTTCAGCAAAACACCATCATCTGTTTTATTAAATTAAGATTTATAAATTTGGATATTTTGCCTGTTGTATTTTCATTTGATTTCTATTTTTTGTTTTGTGTTTACATAAGAGCTATAAGCATATGGGTGGTATAATTAGTTTGATGTTAACACATTTAAGTAAAATTATGCCATAAGCAAGCATTCTATTCTAGAGAACCTTTTAATTCAAGTATGAGAAACACTGTTATATACTAGTCATGAAATAAATAATAAATAAGTAATGATCATATCTACTGGTGATAATGTTCTTGTCTGACTTGAAGGGTAAGGATAACTTTTAAAGTAATGATCAGATAATTATTATCTGAAAGTAGCTCCATCTTCATATTCCTGTATCTGCATCCCAATTCTGCTGGGCTTAAATGAGAAGTCTGTAAAAAAATAAAAAAGACCTATACTTTATATATTTGATACTCCATCAACATTAAAATGCGTTTTTTTCTTTTTTTTTTTTTTTTTTTTGTGGGTACCGGGGGGTCGACCTCAGGACCTCGCGCGCCAACAGGCACCGGTGCCTCTGAGCGATATCACCGGCCCCTTTTTCGTATGTGGGTTCCGGGAGTCAAACTCGGGCCCTCGCGCTTGCAAGGCAGGCGCTTACGCCGCTGAGCCATCTCACCGGCCCCAAAATGTGTTTTTTTCAAACCTCCACTATGAATGAAAACACACTTCCAATTAACTGAAGGAAGTCACTGATAATAAAACACAAATAAATTAGAGATGTTTAAACTCAAAGCCGTCTTAGAATCACTGCAGTTTAGAACCTATGTATGGATAGACAACATCACAATGAGCCCCTTTGTGGAAACTTTTTAAGACCTCTGCCACCAAAGCAACCATTATTTCTTTGAGTCCAATAATGAATCAACCTTACTTGACTTCACTTATTTAATGTTTAAAAGACAAGAATAAGAAAGATATTATGTTGTGTTTTTCAAGCTATAATTTCTCTGATTCTCCCACTTGCTTGAAGTTAGTACTGATCAGGCCTGACAGAACAACAGCTTGGCTCTCTGTAGACTGGAGGGCACAGCTTGGCTCTCTACCGGAGGGAATGACTTTTGACTAGCTGGGGAAAATGTAGGAATTCTGGAAATGTATAAAATAATGCAAATGCAAAAATGATCAGAAATAAATTTCACAATTTGGTTCAATTTTAGAAAGTAAATGAGAGAATTAATATTATGCAGTACATCTACTTGTCCTAAAAGAATAATAGCATGTGATTCTATATTATATATATGTATATATAAATATATATTATATATGGTGAATATTGTATTTTAAAATATTTTTTACCCTTTTACTTTTCAATTCTAATAAGTAGCCTTGGGATAAGTGCCAAAATAGTTATAACTTAAGAGCTAAAGCTATATTTCCAATAAGCTGCCAAAGAAATTAATGTAATTGCATACCATATAACTAATTGACCAAAAGGAATAAAATTAGGATATTTTAATACAAGTAAAAGAAAGATTGAACAATTATTAAATTCCTATGTTTTATAACCTTTATAAAGGCAATCTGGCAAAATATATTAAAACTAAAATTGAATATAATTTTTGACTCAACCATTGTGTTCCTGGGTCTTGCTAAATAAAATAGAAATACTTATAAAAAGGTATTTACAAAAATATTTAATGCAACATTGTTTAGTTTTTCACAGTTATAAAAAAACTGCAAAGAAGGGAAATTATTGATAAGGGAACAGTTGTATAAATTATGGTACAATTTCATGTATCCATTAAAATAATAAAGCATATTCATCAATTTGGTAGCATTATCTATTTGTTTTAATATATAAGAAATTTAAGCTTAAAAGCAGTGTATAAGATATAATTTGGTTTCTGAACAAGTATATATTCTTGTAAAAGAATCAAGAAGTATAAATATAATTAAGGGCAAAACAGGATAGTTTGTTAATATTAGTTTCATAGTTTCAGGTATGAGCTAGAAGAAAGAACTATAAGAGAAGAAATAAGCTAAGAAGGAGAGGAAAAAGATGATTGATATGCATACACATATCTGCATAAAAACAGGAATGAAAAAGGACAAAAAGGGTTAGTAGGAGAGAAAGGAAAATATAAGTACCTGCAACTCTGCTTCTAACTCTTATTTAGTACGTGAAGAGCTGGTATTTGGAGATATGTGAAAACTCGTAGAATATTTAAAAATACTAAAATGAACACAATTGATATAAGATGGTAAGTAAAATATAAAGAAGTAGGAACAGTTTAAGGAAATACTTTTGGGTTAGAATCAAGAGGTTTTATTAATAGATCAGATAATGTGATAAACAGATTAATCAAATTTAACGGAATTTTAAGTCTAGCAAACTAGGGATCACTAATTAATTTATTAAGGTGGAGATAGCTGGATAAAAGTAAACTAGTGAAAATGATAAATTGAGATTTATGTACTCATTTGGTAGCCATGAGAATAGCAGTACCATATATAAGGGTAGAGCTGAATGAGATCACATGAGAATCACTTAGGTGGATAAAGAACCTCAGAACAGGAGCAATAAGACCGAAAATGGCATGCCAAAGGGGGGTTAAAATCAAGACAATGGGATGCCTCAGAAAACCTGCCCTTCAAAACAACAGTTGATTTGAAGGAAGTAGTGTTGAAATGTGAGGGATGTTGAAAGTCCAGTAGCTCAAGTCAGATGAGATTAGAGAAAATGATCTCAGTTTTCCTCTCTTGAAGGTCACTGATGACTTTGAAAAAGCATTCTTTGGAATACAACAATGAAGCAGTATAGGATTTACAAAAATTAAACTTTTTAATACACTGAAGAAACCAGGTATGCTTGCTATTATGAGGGAAAGTTTGTTGAAATGTTTCTGAATTTAGTGCACATGTGACCAGATTTAAGAAAAAGCACAGAAGAGCAAGACTCAATAGTATCATCTAACATTATATCAAAATCTTCTGTAACACACCCCTCGCTGATAAAGATGTAGAGGATATGGAACATTCACTGAGTCTCTTTAGTGTCTTTAGTTGCTTTGTGGTAGCTACCTTGATGTCCTGGATTGATCCAAGACGCTTACCTTTCATGGTCATTTTGACTTTGTGCAAGAGCCAGAAGTTGCACGGTGCCAGATTTGGTGAATAAGCTGAACAAGGACACACTGAAATATTTTTACAAGCCTGTCTTTCCATTGGATGACTTTTGGCAGCTTTTTTCACCGTAGTTTTGATCATACCTAGTAAAGACCAAATATTACTTTTTTGACATAGCAAAGAGATCACCTGCCTCCTGTCTTTTTTCTTTTTTTTTATTTTATTTATTTTTTTTTGTGGGTACCGGGGGGTCGACCTCAGGACCTCGTGCACCAGCAGGTGCCCGTGCCGCTGAGCGATATCACTGGCCCCTTTTTCGTATGTGGGATCCGGGAGTCGAACTCGGGCCCTCACGCTTGCAAGGCAGGCGCTTACACCGCTGAGCCATCTCACCGGCCCTCCTGTCTTTTTTCATTTGGGTACTAATTCCATTTATGAGTGCTTCAACATTATGACCTAATTACTTTTAAAAACCCCACTTCCAAATACAACCATACTCAGAATTATGAATTCAACATGTGAATTTTGGGGGCCACATTCATTCAGACTATATTTTATAAATTAAAAAAAAATTCAGAGCTCACTAAGTAATATAAAAGGGATACATCATAAAATTCATAAGGTGATATTGAGTAGTATAATAATTACAAAAATAAATTTTTAAATTTGCATAATAAATCCCATCTCCATTCACTACCATGTATGTAACTTTAACTTACCATGTCACCAATTTTCCCATGTGTCCCTGAGCTAGGCAAGTCCAAGAGGCTGATGATAGGTTTTAGGATATAGCAATAATATTTTGTGTGCCTGGACTTTTAAGAATCTCAGGAAGAACTGCGCTGTTCCTACAATGTAATCTTTTTCTACATAGATCAAGAATGGAGAAAGTTGACATGTCTGTCTATCTATCTATCTATCTATCTATCTATCTATCTATCTATCGTTTATTGTGGTTCTGAGGATTGCACCTAGACTCATACTTATCTACACCCCCAGAACTTTTAAAGTTTGAGACAGAGTCTCAATAAGTCACTAAATTGCTCTGGTTGAGCTTGAACCCCTGCAGAGTGCTGGGGTTACTGGTATGTGCTACTGTGCCCAGAGGTAAAGAGATATTGTTCAGATCTACTTGCTTTTATATGCTTTTTCTATGTGATTCTCTGAAACATAATAGTTGTTCATTTAAATTGTGATTATGAATTAGAGTTACATAACTGACTAAAGCTATATAACCTTCAGTTTTCAAACTCCATAAGAATCTCAATTACAGTCATAAATATTAATAAAAAATTCAGGTATTTATTTTTCCATCATGTATGATGGACAAATATCATAAATGATATAAAATTGAAACAATAGGAAAATGATTATATAATAGATTATCTAAAAGTTATATTATTATACATAACATTAATTATGACAGCTGATATAAAATCATATGGATGTATTAAATAAAGTATATATACAATCAAATGTAGTAGCATTTATAGGTCAGAGGATGCAAAGTATGGGAGGATATTCAGTCTAGAGGAATTTTATGGAGGATCTGAAATACAAATAGCAGTTTTGAAGTCAAAGATGAAGGAAATTTGACTTGCCGCATAAGTAGGAGGGCATAGTAGTTTAGGAATTGATCTAAGGACTAGAAATCCATTAGTACAGAATACTAAATAGTCCTGAGAAATCCAGTTAAGTGAGTGCTGACAAATGTTCAAAACATTAATGGGGTGGGGGTGAGGCAGGAATGGAGAGGCCAAGGGTAGATGAAAATTTAGAGAAGAAAAGGACAGAGAGAAATATGAAATCAATATCAATGATGCTACAAAGTGAATTTGGCTCCTTTGAGGGAAGCTAAGATTCTTTTCCAGCAGTTACAATGGTATTCAAAATGCAACAAGAAAAACGTTTTATTCTAGGGATTGATAAAGGGGCTAGATCCTTGCAAACTAGTATAAATCCTCAAAGCTACCAAGTAAACCAATAAGAAACTATGTAAGTCTTCCTCATTTGTGGAGAAATAGCTAGTATGCTTACTCTAATGGGATTATACCTGTGGAGTGGGCTGGAACATTTGTTATTTATCTGCCCATATATGCTTGTGTTACACTGAGGTATAGAGATATTTGTTGTTTATAGGGTTAAATCAACTGATCTGCTATATCTCAAGTAAAAACTTGAGGCATTGATCAATAATCCATATTATGCCACTTGACAATTAGATAATAATAGAATACTGCAAAATACTTTATTCACACAAAGCTATATATTATTAGTAGACCTGTTTGATGCTTGGAGTTAAAACCCAAAAATCCTCAAAGAAGAGGTTCAGCCTTCTATAAATTCCATCATAAAGTCCAGTGGTCCAGGAAATCAAAAAAATCATTAAGAAATTGTTGCTGAACTGAAACATCTGGTGGAGTTGAGTGTCTTGAAAAATCTAGACATTCCTACTTAAAAGCAAAACCTTTATTCAAAAAAGTATTTTTCACAGTTTCTCATTATTTTTGCATGTTTTTATTTTGTCTTTATTCTCTTTCATAATTAGTAGTAAGACATTTTTGAACTGAGGCAGCAATATATTGAAACAGTAAGCAGGTTTTTATAAAAAAAATGATAAACCTTCAGAAAATTGTAAAAATTAGAATAAATGCTAAAATAGGTTTCTGATGATCAACTGTGGTACTATTCTTATGCTTCTATAAAAATAAATTTGATTCTTCAACTTAAATATGCACAAAAATTAATACCTATGTTGATAAACTAGTGTCTATTACTGAGACTCATATTGTTAACAGTACAGAGATGCTGACCCTGTGGAAAAGTGTTATGATATCACTTAACTGACTTGTCATTAACAGTTTATTGAAAAGCTAAACAAGTACATAGACATATTCTAGAATGCCCTTCAAGAGAACCAAAACCAAAACTTAAAACTAAGATAATATCACATGTTTCAGGTAACACACATGTACATATACACACACACAAACACAGAATAAAAATTATATTAGGTAGAATGAAGAGCAGGGGGAAGGTTCAAACTGGGACAAGAGAAATAGCTAATATCCATTCTGCAAATATAATAACTGAAAAACAGTAGAGATATATGACCATTATTTAAAAGCTCCATGCCAGGCATGATGGTTCTAGAACACATACTCTAGAGATAACTCTTTGAAGAATCAGTTAGCTAAGACACTCTCTTAAGAGTAGTTAACACAGTAGTAGATGAGTGAAGTTATTTAAGGTCCTATAAAATTAATACTAGAAGTGCTGAATATTCCCTTTCAACTTGTCATTAACACACAACATGTTGTTAATTGTGATATGTAAACCTGATTGTATTAAAGAATGCCTAGGATATTACTTAAGTACACTTTGTTCTGTGTCTGTGTGGGTCATGACATGTGCATTTAGGTGCAGTTTATGTTCCATGGCCCCATGCTCCCTGGTATTATTCCCTTGGTTTGCTTTTGGCCCCAATGAAATGCACAGTTTTTTCCCACCATATCCTTACACCATGAGGTTACTATCTTAGAGCCAGCTGACTATGAACTGAATCCACTAAAACTATAAGCAGAAGTACACTCTCCTCCTTTAAGTTGTGAGTGTTAGGTATTGTGTCCTAGCAATGTCACACTTAACTTCTATAGAAAATTTGTGTTGGAGAAGTGGAATCATTGCTATGACTATACCTGACCGTGTTGCTCAGAAATCTTTGCAGATGACATTTGGAAAAGTTTGGAGACACTGGCTGTAGGAGGCTTAGAATGCTTTAAGCAGAACACATGGGCAGTTATGGTGGGACCTCCCAAGATCAGAATGGTGATAGGAGTGTGAAGAATAAAGCTTATCAAGTTTCAGTTGGGAATGAGGACTGTATTGGAAAATGGACTAAAGACTATGCATGTTATGTTCTGCCCAGAAAATTGTATCTAGTTTGCCTGTGTCCTAAGAATTTGCGTAAATCTATATTTTAAGGTGTCAGACTAATTAATCTGGCAGAAGGCATTTCAAGACAGCCCAATGTTCAGGCTGTGGCATGGGTAGTGTCTGCTTCTTTTAGTCAGATTTACAATGAGAATCAGGAGCCAAAAACAGAGCCAAAAGATGGTGGAATTTTATAGTTTGGCCAGTAAGGAACTGCCTGCAAAGTTGGGGCTAAGAAGAGAGTGCTTGCTAGAAAGATCAGTGCCATTGAAAAGAAGAAAAGTACTTTTCATTAGGACAATAGAAAAGATGTCTTGAAAGGATCTCCAGAAATGGCCAGATCCCAACCATCACAAGTTCAGGGTGTAAAAGGATAAACTCTTGAAAGATTGATTCAGAAAGACCGTTCAGTCAGGCTGACCTAGGAAAGATATCTGCAGAGTTCAACCAGCCAGGCACTCAGAGCCTACTACAGCCAAAGTTCAAGAGTGCTAGGCTACTGTTCAAGGTTTTAGTAGCTCTTAATACCGTCCATGTTGTGCTGGTTTTTCAGGCATGCAAACTGCAAGAATTATGGGGTCATGGAGGCTTCCACCTGGATTGCAGAAGGGCTGGGAGTCCAGGTGAAAATCACCTTCTCTGACAGGGTGATTCATGAAGATCTGATAGTGAAGTTGAAGGTGTAGTAGAGAAGAACCCAGAGATGCCAGAAACTTCTGAGGAAAATGACAGGTAGCTCAAGAGAGAAGGTTAGGTGGCCATGGTTGGGGGTGGGGGTCTACCCAAGTCCTTTGGCACTCACATCTCATCACAATCAGACCCAGATGCTGGAAATGGAGCTGCAGAAATTAATGTTTGCCCTGCTGGGGTTTGGTATTATTATTCTTCAATTCTATTCTATTCCCCTGTCCCCCTCTTTTGGAATCAAAATATTCACCTTGCCTTTGTACTTTGGGATTATTTAACTTGTTTTTGGTTTCAACATAGGTTCACAGCTAAGAATTTTCTTTGGTCACATAAAAGACCTTGACTTGGTCTTTTGAAAAATAGTGGAACTGTTGAAACTTTAGGGAAAGGGATTATTAGATTTTCAAGTGTATGCAGAATAGTTACATCATGTCAGGTGAACTTTTTCCTTTGGAGTTTAAGTGTGGTTTAAGAAGATGTATTTGGGTGCCAATTTGACAAGGGGTAGGAGATGGTATTTAAGCTTTATTGTTCCAGCTTGATTGGTTTGGAATCTACCTAGAGGGTTAGTAAAAAAGCAAGTTTTGTGTGGGTCATGGAAGCATGATCTTGTTTACTGCATATGGTCCCTCTAACCTTCTTCTCTAGCCTGTTCACCTGCTCAGCTTCAGACTGCAAAGAACTGAGCAGTTTTGTTCAGCAGTGATATTTCTTCCTTAATCCGAGCTTACCATGGACTGAAACTTGTGAACACATGAGCCAAATTAAACTTCTCCTTTAAATTGGGGGTGTCAGGTAAGGTGTCCCAGCAATGGGAAAGCCAACTAATATATATATAAATAAATATATATATATATAATATATATTTATATATTATATATATTATATGTATATATACACACACACACACATACAACAAGGGACAAAAGTGCAAATTGCATCAAACAAGCAAATGAATCAAATATTGAATCACAAGACTAGTCAGAAAGGTATGATATCAATTTAAACTTATTTTTTCTGCATTTGGATTTAAAAAGGTACAATTATACTGCCTCTCATACTATAAAAATAAATAAATTAATTAATCTGTAGTTAAAGAACAGTAAATGACAGTTTAACATGTATAAAATGAAAATAGAAATTATCCACAAGTAGTTTAAAGCTTAATTTTCTTTAAAAATTTCATAATATTTCCACATCAAGACTAAGTATTCATACAAAATGGCAATAGAACACTATTTTAATATATACAAGGGCAAAATAAGCTATTTTTAAATTCAGGCATACAAAATATTTTAACATTATGAGTCAAACAATATATTTTATTAAAAGGACAAATGGAAATATATATTTTATAAAATACAACTTCAAGAAGAGTTTTTTAATGGAAACATTTAAATATAATCTTATTACTGTTATGGAATTCAGGACATAATTCATCATATGGTTAAGAAATAATTTACCTGACATCATTAGAGATTTAATCATTCTAGTTACGAAAATTTTCAATACCCTTAAAGTTTTTAAAAACTAAATGAGTGCATACCAATGGTTACTATTTTAATCCACGACCACATGATTCCTCCTTGCTTATATGTAATCTCCTGTTCCAATATAAGAAACTTAGCACTCATCATTTCCATTCTTTTATTTTCTTGTTTAATCCCACTATGCAAATATAATTGTTTCATAGTTGACGCACACGCAAATGGGAAATGACTCTGTTCAGTCAGTATGATCTTTAGTCTTACAGGATTAGTCCATTTCCAGAGTTACTCACGTAGGTACCTATTTCCCTATATGTGTTACTAAAACTTCTTTATGTATTTATAATACAAACGTCTTCCCTTTTCACATGCTGCATTCAATCCTGGGATCTCAAACTTCCTAAAACACTGTTAAAATTTCATACATTGACTTAATTTTTGAGCTTTAATTGTCTATAAGACAAACAGTACTATGTATCCAACATTATAATATCATATAGAATATTTCTGTCATCCTAAAGAATCTCCTGGGCTTTGTTTGATTCTCCTCCCACTCAAATCCCGTGAACTCTAGATCTGTTTCTTATCTCTGTATCTTGGCCTTCTATAGAATGTTAAGTAAATGGAGTGATAGTTTTCATAGGCTTTTTACACTGGCTTCTTTCACTTAACTTTCTCCATGTAAGATTCATCCATATTTTTGTTTGACTTGATAATTCATTCTCTGTTATCACTGACTGGTATTGATTGGATACATGCATTAGTTTGTTTAAAGACATCTTGGTTCTTTGTTATTTTGATAATTATGGGTAAAGCTGTTGTAAAAGATTTATGTAGGTCTTTGTGTGGACATAAGTTTTCAACTCTACTAGGTAACTACATAAGAACATTCCATGAATGCCACTAAATTCAATTTGATTGATAGTACAGTTCCAGTCTTCTATATTCTTACTGATTTGCTGTCCGCTTGATATATCAATTACTAGAAGAGGGGTTTTGAAGTTTTCAACTATAAGATGGTATCTGTCTATCTCCTCAGTTGAATCATCATTACACATCTTGTATTTTGACATTCTGATGTTAGTTGCATATAGGCTTAGGGTTGTTTTGTCTTTTTGGAAACTAGATTTCATTATCATTATACAATGTCCTAATGATTTTTCTTCAAGTGGAGTTGGCTTTGTCTGACATTAGTATAGCCACACCAGTGTTTTTTGTGTTGTTTTCATCCTGTTATATCATTCTTCTTCCCTTTACTATTAATCTACTAGGCTTTCTGTATTAAAAGCAAGGTTTTTTAGAAAGCATGTACTGTGTTCTTTAAACACCGTGTTTTTAAAATAGATTTTGATGTATATTTTAAATTTTCTTATTTAGATCATTTATATTTAAAATAATTTTCATATTTATTTTAATATGCATAATCTGTGTTTTTATCTTTATTTCATTCTTTCTTTCTTTAGCCCTATCTTCTGCTTTCTCTGGTTTTAACTAAGCATTTTCTGTGATTGCATTTTATCTCCTTTCTTATTATAAAACTATACATATAAAATTTCCCCTGTGATTACAACTCCAATGGCAAAACTCTTTTACTTGTGCAGACCTGTGCTTCTGACTTGTGTCATTATCTATCTTCTGAAAACTTCTCCTCTCATTTCTTGCAAGAAAGATACTTGGCAATGAACTTTCATCTTGCTTGCTTAATTTCTCATGAGAAGTTGCATATAATCCTACATATCCCACTATAGATAAGCTCACTCTTCAATTTATTTCAAATATTTTTGAGTGGTTTGGTGTAGTTTGAATACAGCAGGCTTAAGGTGGTTAGTTTGGTTGGTTTGCTTTATTTATTCTGATTAGTCATGTTCTCCATGGTATATGCACTTGGGGTTTTATTTGACATCTATTACTGATTTTGAATCATTCTTAGCCATTATTACTTTCAATATATCTTGCTTTCTATTCACTCTTTCCTTTTTGGGATTTCAATTAAATATATATTATACCTTTTACTATTGTACTACAGTATTTGGATACTGTGTTCTATATTTTTCATTCTGTTTTTCCATATATATTATAGTTTAGGGTTTATTTTACTCTCCCCAGAACTCGAGCTGTGTTTAATGTTTGTGTAGCTATAAGTGCTTGTGAATTCAATTCTTCTAGAGCCCTTGGTTTTATTTTCTCTTTGATGGAAAGCCTAAAATAATTAGGCTTCCCTAAGTGCTCTCCTCAGAGTGAGTTTGTCTGTTGTTGTTCTCTCAGCATTAGTCCACAGTTTTTATGCTGGTGCAGTCGCCTTTGGTATGCTGGTAAGTCATGTAGGGGGAGAGTTCTAAACTTCACAGTGAAATCTCAATCTTTTGGTGGACCTCCATCATGGAGATGTCACTGCACAAGTGTTACTTCAGTGCTAACCTTCTTCTTTCTCCTCTTACTTAGTTGCAGTTTTTCTCAAACCACAATAGTTAGGGTTGCCTATTAATTCACTTCCCCTTGTGAGAAAGTGGAAGGGTAGAGAGGGCTGGAGTGAAGGGTATGCCCTTCCCCAGCTAGCAGAAGGCCCTGAAAATATTTTCCCTGAGGTGGCAGGATTTTGTTAGACAGAAGGCTCCACAATAGTAGAACGCACTTCACAATTATTACTCTTTTTCTTCCAAAGGTCCACCAGGAGAAAATTCCCACATCCATCATGGAAAACCTTATTGTAAAAGTGGACATGTCAGCTTCCACAATTTTTACATGTCAGAGATGTAATCAAAAGTCTTTTTGTTTTTTCTTCTTTTAAGATTCTGTATGATTTTTACTGGAGTGCTAAAGTATATATAGTTGTGTGGGTGGGGATGATTTGGGGCATGGTGATAATGGTTACAGGAAGAAGGATAGGTGATTTGATATTTATTTTCATTCAGTTTTAAGAATTTGTCATAATTCTTACATAATGGCCATTCTGCAACAACAGAATTTTAAAAGAATGATCATTGGATGTATGTAGTAGAATGGGACATATGACTTTACATAGTTTTACCTGCAAGGAATTCACACAAAAACTAAATAAAAAAGCACAAAGGACACTGAGTTTTTCTGAATGCATCTAAGGATCCAAGACATGAGAAGCCACTGGAGAAAATGCACATTTCTTCCTTGAGCCTAAGTTTTCTAGGAATGTTGGGTGAGATGTCTCTTTTATAATAAAACATGAATATTATGTAATAAGAAATTCAATCACTAGTATGAATATTGCAAATAAGACATGAGCCTAGAGAATCAATTGTCTTGGGATGTACTACTTGGACCCTCAATGTTCACTTAACACAACTTTGTCATTAAGAACATTTTGACGTGAATTTTGTCAAATAGTCCATGAACTTAAAATAGGAACACTTTTGAATGAGATTATTTATCAGATGAGGTTCCATAACTTTCCTAATTACTCATTCTTTTCCTCCAACATATCTGTACTATGACCTAATTCTTACTCTAGAAGAGTAAAATTTATAAAATTATCTTAGAATCTCACTTTTAATAAGCATATATATATCCTTATTGCCACTTATTCTTCTTAAAATTTATGAACAATATTTTAACAATTCATTTCATAACATGATCTAAAGAAGTCCACCATATTTCTGTTAATTTATTTATTACTTTTCAATTTATTTCCCTGACCCAACATAATACAGCATGAGATACCATGTCCAGAAACATTCTAAATAAAATGACCCTCAATTTCCCTTTTGATGAAATATCTTTCCACCCTGTTTGATAATTTGAGTAAGTCCTTGGATTTTTTGAATTCTACAAAACTTCAGCAAAAACTAATTTTACATGCTGAGGAACAAAAGGAACTAGTTTAAAGTCAGGAACAAGATCAGGACACTCTTTTCCTGTCATTTGGGATTTTTGTGTAAGAGACTCAATTACTGAACTGTTCCTACTTCAGAAAAGACATACAAAATTCATCTCCCTTTTGGTTATTTATGGATCCCAATTATTGACAGAACCAGAGGAGGAAGCACACTTTGTAAGTGCCGTGCCATAATATTGAAGTGTCAAAATAACTCAGGAATTATATTGGCTCTTTATAAACCTATGTGAGTTTGACAATTTATTTAATGTTGTTTTTTATTTTTCATTCGATTTCTATGCTAAACTTTAAAACCTACAATGAGGCCATTATCAGTTCTAAGGAAAACTCTATAGCATAACACTGTGATATCAGGCATAATTTTAAATTTTAAGGAGCTACTTTGCATTGGGTACATTGTCCTTGAAGAGGGACTGGATTTTACCCTCATTTTTTTATTTTAAAATTTTAGTAATTTTTTATAAATTACTTGACCTTATAGTCCTAGAACTGGGCAAACATCTCTGAAGTGGAGTTCTAGAATATAGGAACTTACTAGCACACACCTGGAAATATTCACCTGTAATCTCAGTACTGAGGGAGGCTGAGCCAGGAAGATTCCAAGTTAGAGTCATGTCTGGGCAATTTAGTGAGACCTTGTCTCAAAAAAAAAAGGTGTGGAGAAGTTGCTCAGGTGTAGAGAACCCCTGAATTTGATCCCCAGTATGATGAGAAGTGAGTAGACAAAAGATTAAGGCTCAATGCATTTGTTTTAAAACCATAATTGGCACTATCACACTATAACAAAATGAACCATTGACTTTTACTTGTGCATATTAAAGGAGTATTATCAATTTCTCTTTCTTTGGCATTTGATAGATACTAAGGATTTTCTCTGAGGTAATAATAGCGATGTTTCTAAAATAATCTTAGAGCAAATAAAGACAAGGTTTGGCATAGAGTAGCTAAATTAAAGAATCAATATGTGAAGTTAGTTTTGGGAGACACCTAGCAATAAATAACATATGGAGGAAGTGTTACTCAATATAAACTGATTCTGAACATTAGATGGTGTAGAATGAGGAAAACAAAATTGTGGAATTGTTGCTAAAAATCATAAGAAATCAGATAAATGACTTTTCTTCTCTATCAGGGAGAAAGGGTTGTCATTGTATTGACATTATATAATGTCAAAATATATACAATGTCAACATATATAATCAATATATTAAGCATTATTTTGCCTTTAGTGGGGTTTAAAACTGTTTTAATCTCTTGATATGTCAGCATGGCTCCTGAGTAGCTACCAGTCATTCAGTCCAACACTAGTCTATATGTTGCTCTCCAGATATTTTTGTCTCTGTGAGTAAAATATAAAATCTGTAGACTTTAAGAAATTACCTCAGATAATTTAGGTGGGCCTGATACAATTAGATGTAAGACTTTAAAAGCTTTAGCTCTGCGCAGTGTCACATGATTTTAATTTCAGCACCCTGTGAGGCTGAGGAAGGAGGACCACGAGTCTGAGTAATTTAGCAGCTTAGCAAGAACTTATCCAAAGAAAAATAAAGAAGAAAGAAGACAGAAAGAGAAAGAGAGAAGGGAGGGAAGGAGATACAGATAGGTGCTTGTGTATGCTTCTGTATGTATGTGTGAGTGCATCAGTCACTGAGGTTATAACAGCACAATATGCAGGGTTTCCATCTCCGAGAATTTGTATAATACAGACTTATTTTCTTAAAGGTTTGAAAATAGCAATTAATAATGGCAAACTGGAATAAATCAGAAGGACCTTCAATTGTTCAGAAATTAAGCAATACTCTTATAATAACTGATGAATTAAGGAAGTCAGAATGAAAGTTTAGAAATATATTGAAAGAAAAAATGAACAGCTTATCAAGACTAGCATGATGCAGCAAACCCATGTTTCGAACAAAAGTGATCTCAGTAAACGTAGGTATATATGTACATAACATATGTATATATGATGCATTACACATATGAACTACATACATTTACAAGACAATTGAGACATCAATGATATGATTTATGGAAAGAATAACAATTATGCAACCCAAAGAATATCAAAGAAAGCCAGTAACATAGGTAAGAACAGAACTCAATGAAACAGAAGGCAGATATACAATATACACACCTAAATATTATCTCTCCTATTTATATTTCAATCATGTGTTACTCAACTTTACATTGCTGGGACAAATCATCTGATACCTGCAACTTAAAGAAGAGAGGTTTATTTTGATTCAAGGATTCAGAGTTTCCAGTCCATGGTTGGCTCCAAGATAGAAATATCATGGCAGAAAGGCATGGTAAAAGAAAGCTGCTCAACTCACGGCAGCCAGAAAGTAAAGCAGGAAGAGCTGAAGGAAGGGGGGTAGGAGCCAGGAACAAAAATATATCTTTCCAGGTTATGTTTCCTGTAACATACATCCTTACCCAGGCCCCACCTACAAGGAGCAGGTGTAGGATGAGAGGTGCACTCTGAAGAGAAAAAGTCATAGAAAGAATGAAACCAGTTCCCCGGTGAAGTCTTTATTTCTCTAGGTCAAGACATGATTGAAATCTTTGCTAATATTTGACATTTTTTGTTAGAGTCAAAAAACTCTTGTGATTATTTAAGTTACTTGGAGCTGGGTTTTATATATTTTGCAATGTCATTGATCCTACAGATGGGACACACTCAGAAAATGTTCATCGTTATAATGAAGAAGATGCATTGTCAACAAAATATAATTTGATGACCACTGGCTTATTCTATTTTAGAAAGTAAAGCACAGTGTAAATCCCTCAGGAGTCTCTTTTCTACCTTAACAATAATCTTTGGCATTGCAATGTCTTCATGCTTAGAAGATAGCATCATCCCTGGGAGATTCTACCTCAGATTCAGAGGTGTTATGACTGAGCTATGCCTCTTGAAATAGAAAGAATATAGTCTAGATATTGGATTGTGGGAAATATTTCAATAGGTGGAAGAGAATGGGAGAAATTTTCTAACGAAAAGTAAGAGTTGGATCAATGATACAGAGAAAAGAACAAGCAAAAGCATTCTCAGGATCAGTAAAATTTTAGCATGAGTAAAGCAAAGCAATCCCTTTGCAGAGTAATAGGACAGAAATGTGGACAATGAAGGTCAAGTTAGGTGCAATAACACTACATCCAAGCTTGTAGGATTTCAATTGGTTCTGAAGAAAATGGTAAGCATCAAATACCTCTCAGAGGGATCACTCAGAGAATGGAATCCCAGCAGTGTCTTGAGTGGGAAGCTTGAGTGGGAGGTACATCGGGAATACAAATAGGTCTCATTTGGGAAGTGACTGAGCACAAGTGATTCTGGGAATTTCCAATCACAGGAAATCTTAAGAACAAAACAAGCTGGGACGATATGTTCAATAACTAAATTAAACTCAAGTCTCTACATGTATTTTCTCTACCTAGCATTCTCCTCACCTTCCTTTGTCCACTGAACATTTCAGTAGGTGCAGCCTTGCAAAAACAATTGCTAGGCCTAATTTTCCTCAGCTATAAAATAATGTTTATCTCTTAGAGTTGTACTATATTTAATTGATGATAAGATCTAAAGTATTTAGCATAATATATAAAATATTATAAACAATGATTGGTGATAGTATTTTACACATGGCACAATTGAGTAATTTCCTTCCATTTAAGAACTAAGCCTTAATAACACAAAGAAACCAAGTCAACCTAATGATTTACTTAAGTCAATCAAAGATAGAGTTGAACACGAAATAAATGGTTAAAATGTAGCCAACAAAAATGAATTTTTAGAGCTAATGATGATTGGCAACCTGACTCTAAACATGAACTTTCAAGGCTTTCCCAAAATAACAAAGGCTTTTTAACTTATTTTCAACCACAGCATTAGTGGAACACAGTTTCACTTTTTTTATTACTTTTCAGACATTCATTTCAATTACAGAGAAATTTTCTTGTTCTTTTTCCTTTGATTATTTGAACATTCTTGATATTTATGTCATTTACTCATCAACGATATATCTAAATATCAGATTGAGCACAATGCCTATAACCATGTCTAGTACGAGACATCTAGAATACACCAACCCAACATCCAGTGAATACTAGTTCAACAATTGGTTAATGCCTTTAAATCAAAGAATTGTTCAATCAGGAATAAACTTAGTTACTTTTACTTACCAGAGATTAAGAATATTAAAACAAACAAAACAAAAAAGGATTTTAGTTAATTCCTTTAACTTTTATGAGAAAAAAGAGTACTAGTTTCCCAAAATAATGATTGAAATTACAAATTTGCAGAATGGCTGAACATTATAATAAATATACTTAAGATTATAAATCCATCTTCAGTTGTTAGAGTGTAAACCTGATGAATTAAATTTTAATATTAATACCAGAGGAACAATAACACTGTATAAATTTACATGACTATCTTACTCTTATTCTTTAGTAATATGCATTTCATTTTCAGATAATGAAATATTTTCTTTTGTCTATTTCTTATGATATTGTTTTATGTATGAAAATTATCCTAATGAGAAAAATATGGGACATGTTTATAAGAATTCTACTCTCTAGTCTACAATTTCAAACTAGATATAAAAGGAACAGTTAGCATTCTGGGACTTTAGAATAGAAAAATTATCCTGAAAATTGCTGCAAGTGGCTCATGTATGTGTAGTAAACA
Organism: Erethizon dorsatum; assembly: GCA_028451465.1. Taxonomy (NCBI): domain Eukaryota; kingdom Metazoa; phylum Chordata; class Mammalia; order Rodentia; family Erethizontidae; genus Erethizon; species Erethizon dorsatum. Next base: position 126,934,336 of record CM051826.1, on the reverse strand, counting down.
ATTTCACTTATTTAATGGATGGCAAGGGTAAAATTCCCGTATTTATCTTATCACATTTTAAGCATCAATCAGTTGTGTAAAATTTAAAGCTTGCTTTACATTCCATTTGCACAGTGCCAAATTTGTTCAGAAATTAAAAACAGCATTCAGAGGCACTCTGAAAATGCGTACCCTATATCTTAGATTCTATCCATATGCTAGGAAAGCGCAGTTGATATTGATAGAGAATATAACTCATCCATCTACAACAAAAATACACCCTTTGAAAATACTCTTAAGGAAGTGCTAGAAATGATAGGTTTTAATGGACTTTCTGTTCCCTCTTCATTCTAAAATTTTCTGTTACTATATTTTACTATCATGAAACTTTATGTCCTTGAAATCCAAATGTTCTAGTTAACACTATAAACCAAGATCCAGAGACTATTGAGCAAGTTCCTGACGTTAAAATATCAAATCATTTGGTTGAACAACTGTCATTATTATATTTTTTGAGAAAAATATGGTTTCGGAGATCATGCTTACAGAACATACTCATGATTTCAAGCCCACACAATATTTTAATTCCATAAGGTGTGTGGGTGGTTATTTCAAATTGACATAGTTTTGTGTTATTTTTTACATGCAAAATTATTATCAGATGGAGGGGAAATTAAATATTCTGAATGTGATAAAAAAATCTTCAATGTTCTTGACTTATAGTACCAATTTTAACTACTTCTAAAATGTATTCAGTTTTGGAAAATGAACCTTAACAACATCAGTCTTAAAAAAGTAAAAATAGAACTTGATGAAAACATCCAAAGAAAATTGTTCTGTAAAATTCTTCAATGTACAAATGTGGGAACAACTTCTAAGTAATCTATACTTATATTAAATTATTTTCTCATATGCACTGATAAGAATATTTTATAAAATATGAAGTTGACTTCTATATAAGTGAGCATTTTTAGGTATTGTGTGACATATTTTATGATATTCCCTTTAGTAACAGAGTAACAGAATAAATATAACACTTCAGAGATTTCACCCTTAATTTTCAGTTATTGAATATCTCAAGTAATACATCTTTTTTGTCAAATCATGATGCTACAATGTACTTACCAATAGCCAAATAGATAATTATGTAGGATAAATTCAATAACTTTCAGTGTCCATTGTTATAAGAAAACCAATGTATCTCATGTTAGGTCAGATATTTTTCAGTTTATCATGCACACAGATATAAATCTATTTAAAAACTCATATTTATGTGAGTTATTTAATATTAGTTAATTTATAGATTATAGGATTTATAAAGTAACATGAACCCTACTAAGGATGAATTTTTAGACCATGTGCTTTGGTTCATATCTAGATGGCCCCCAAAATCCTCATGCATTCATAGGAGGGGCTTTAGGGAGGTGACTGGATCATGGGGACATGATATTCATCAGTGGGTTTGTCACTGATGAGTTTATAGCCAAGTGTGATTTGGGACATGAAGCCTAGTGGATGGGCCACTGAAGTGTGGCCTGGAAGGAAGTATCTGCCTCCCTTCCTCCTTCCCTGATCACTGCACCCCCTAAGCTGTTTCTTCTCTGCCATGCAGCCCAGCCTCGTAACCACCGGCTATGGACTAAAAACTCTAGGTACTGTGCGCCCAAATAAACCTTTCCTTGCATCTTTAAGTTGTGAGTGTCGGGAAGTGTGTCCCAACGATGAGAAAGGAACTAAGAGAACATCATAGACAAAACGTTAACTTCGTATTTCTGATTACTGTACTGGTCCACATTGAACATTTTGATTTTTTCTAATCTGTTACAGGAAAACATAGCATATTATTAGTGCTTTACTATTTATGCATTTTTCTTGAATTCTTGTGAAGGAAATAGGCTCCTTCATTTCCAATATTTTGAAATTTGTTTGTAAAAGTTGTGTTCTTTTGTCTATGAGTACCTTTTTTATATTTTTAATTAAAATTTTCATTAAACATTTTTATCTTTATAGCTGTTTTGAAGTTTGTGCTGTTGTGGATTTTAACTCTTTTTCAATCAAAATAAGGTAGCTTTTAAAAACGTTTCTCGGGGCCAGTGAGATGGCTCAGAGGTGTAAGTGCCTGCCTGGCAAGCGCAAAGGCCTGAGTTAGACCCCCGGAACCCACATACAAAAAATGGGCCCGTGATATCGCTCAGCGGCACGGGTGCCAGCTGGCACGTGAGGTCCTGAGGTTGACCCCCGGTACCCACACAAAACAAAACAAACAAAACAAAACAAAACAAAAAACCAACCAACCAAACAAACAAACAAAAAAAAAACCCTTTTCTCTAAGTCTATAGAAGGAAAACAAGCCAGCTGGGCACAGTGATATTCCCTGTGATTTTACCCCAGCTACTTGGCAGGCTGAGGCAGGAGGGTCACGAGCTTAAGGCCAGTCTAGTGAGACACAACTTAGTAAGACTGCTTCTTAATCTAATCTATAATATAATATAATATAATATAATATAATATAATATAAGTATAGCTGAGGATACAGCTCATCTATAATATAATATAATATTATATTATATTATATTATATTATATAGTATTAGTATAGCTGAGGATACAGCTCAGTGGTAGAGACACCCTGGGTTTGATCTCCCATACCCACTTCTACCCAGAAAAGAAAGGCAAGAACATTCTCCTTCAATGTGCACAAAGAACACTGTGCTTTCTGTCCAAGATGATTCCAAGGCAGTGATGCTACCTGAGATCCCATCTGCAAGTATCATGGAAGGTATGAGTTTCCTTCTTTATATCTTCCAATACGTATTATCTCTTCACCCACTATGAGTTCCCTTCTTTAAATCTTCCAATACATATTATCTCTTCACCCCCTTTTTGTGTAAAAACTATGTGTGTCAGCATCTAAAAGAAAGGAGGTATCATCTACATTTCCAATCTCCTCAGTCCCTTTTAAGAAAATTAGTCATCTTTAGTGACTAAATTACTTCAGCTGAATTAGTGAGGTCCAGTCAAGCCACCATTGTTACTGAAATAGCCATCTCTAGGTGAGTTTCAAAATAAATTTAAATTGTTGCATCACAAAACAGAACAGAAGAACTAAATGCTATACTACAACCTTTTAATGAATGTGTCTCATGTAAGATTATTAAACATAAAGACAGTTTTAGGATTGAACCATATGTTCTCCCACCCACCGTGTGTGCTGTTTGCAAACAGTTGTCAGGTGTTATTTTCTTTCAATTTGTGATTGCGGACACACACATTCTCAGCTCAGGTCAGCATCTCAGGAGTAGTGTGCTTCTAATGGCAAGTCAAATGGGGTTCTTTTGCTCCAACTATGTCAACTCTGCTAAGCCATTAAAGCTTTAATACTCTTTAGAAGCTTGACTGAGGACTTCACTATGAGTCCTTTGGACTCCAACTTTTCTCTTGGTGTTATGACTTCTGTAATCCCTTCTTTTTTAGCCAGTTCCCCATGGTTGTAGTGAAATAGCCAATACCTTCAATTTGAAGGAGAGGTTTATTTTGGTTCAGTTTTAGTTCATGGTCAGCTGAATGAAAGGCAGAAACAAGATGGCAGAGGGGGATGGTGGAAGTCAAGGTGCTCAACCCATGGGAACCAGGAAGCAGAGAATGAAGAGAGGAGCTGGGAAAAGAACACACCCTTCCAGATCAGCCCAGTAGTGACTTGCCTTCAACCAAGACCCACCTCCTAACAGCAGAGTCAGCTACGGAGCTCAATGGACGAATCCACTGATGAGTATAGAGCCCCCAAGATCTAATCACCTCCCCCACAAATGAGAATTTGGGGGGACATTTTAGATCTAAACCATAATACCTCATATGTATTGATATGATAGTAGGATCACCCCACAGTGAATTCTTGAAATTAAATCTCTACCTCAGTAGCTACTTTGCTGGAAACCTGAACTTAGGATACAGCAGTTACATAGCAATCCATCACCAGTCTTAAACACACTGGTAACACTAGTATTTTTAACTTCCTACTGTTATTCTCACAAATGAATCATGTTTTCAGGCAGGAAAAATAATAAAAAGGGGAGCTTTCAGTTAACATAATAGCCTCATGGAATGAAAGATGTAAAAATCATTACTAAGAATAGAAAGAACCAATCACAAAAGAAGACTCAATTTATAACAATAAGGATAAAATATCTACTTTGCAATATCATAAAATCACATACGGAAACAGCATTCAAGGGTACATTGTTAACAATAACATGTTCTCTTTCTTTAAGAGGGAGACCTGACCCCAAGGAATAAAGTACTTATTATTCGGCAGATAGCTTATGGTTCTTCTAATTTTAATAAGTTACGAATTAGACATATGCAATTTTTAATAATGCTAAATGATAAGATGAAAATGTCCTTAGGAGAATACTCTATGCTGCACAAAGCTGGCTACCCAGCGTCAGATATTTCATAATTAAAGGTGAAGACAAAAGTTTCCGATGTAATAAAATCTATGTAAAAGTCTCTGTGATACTTCAGTAAAGTATAAGTTTGAACAATTTAGCAAAGACTCATTCTATTTACAAATGTCTTTTAAAAAATTGTAAATTTTCTTGCAAGAAGCAATGAGATCTGAAGCCGTGACCAAAAATCAATAGACTGATAATTCATATCTTATAAAGCTGGCTGCTCAGGAGTTTTTATCTTTTACTTGTTATTATACTATTAGAACAAATAAAGGAAGCTATTACAATCAATATCTTTATAGACATAAGAAGGTATACATGAGATTATAGAAATATTTAAATGACTTAAATAGATAATTCTAGTATTTTAGAATAGGCTAAAGTATAAATGTAATAACATACCATGCAAGAATGACATTTCTGCAATTCTTGTCTCCTACTTAAGTTATTAAAAGTTTAAAATAACTAGTCTTATAAAATAATGAATTGCACCATAAATGGCTTAAGACATGGTAATTGTTAGTCAATATTTTTGTAAAAAGTTAACTTTCAAAATATTTCTAATATATGTATACAAACATTTACTAAATTGTACCTGAAAATATATTAAACATCCAGTTGTAAGTGATTTTCTTCAAAGACATAACTTCTTGAGTGTTTATTCCTTTAGCATATAAACAAAAACTTTCTGTTAAATCCTGTAATAAATTCTCTATACAGCCATGTTATTAGCTGCTAATTTGCATTTCAATTGATTGTTATAATACAAATATCATAATGGAATATTTTTTCCTAAAGCACACTTTTAAATCTTGCACTAAGAGATGCTTTATACCCTGAAGTGGAGCTAGTTAATGTTTTCCTACCCTAATGTGTTGGAGGCACTTATTTATTAGTCCCTTTACATACCCTTGTCTAAGATCTGCATCTTCCTGATAGTTAACGTTTAATGTATAATAAGAGCTAACTGAAAAATTTCTCATTTACATATTGCAAAAACACACTTTTCTATCAATGTTATATTTGCTGTAAAAATGATAGCATTACCAATTTGCTTCTGAATGAGTACTTTCCCACCAAGCACATTACAAAATAAAGTATTTGGGGTTATTTAAATTTTTTTAAAAAAAGAATAGAGGCACACAATTTTTTTCATGTAACAATGCAGTCACAGTAATGAGCTAAAATAACTTATAATGCAGACATAGCTTCATAAGACTTCTTCTGCATTTTATTATACATCCAGTTAACAGCATGCTTTACTCCTGCCTCTCCAGTATGGATAACTATATTTTATCCTAACTCCAATCACCAGAATTTAATGAATCACATTATCTATATTATCTTAAGCAGGCTGTCTCTTTTTGGGAAACAATGTCATGGTTTATAGTTGATCTGATGCTTTAATTAAAGTCTAATTTTGCAATTTAAACATTGAAATGTAGTCCAGACTAAGTTTTTTCTGTTCTAATTAACTTTGATTGCTGAAATCTTTCCTCTTAGAGTCAGTTTCTTCTACCTTGTCCTCATCAGATTCAGACATTGCCAGCCATGTTCCCCAACTCAGGGGCAATTCGCCATTAAAGTCATGGTGAGCTTGATTATTAAAACAGGTACTTCCAAAAGGCTTTTTCAATATTTCAACATGTATTTTTACTAGTTTTAATTAATTAATTTTATAGGTACATTTTAGATATACGTAATGATAGTATTCATCAGAGAGTATTTGTACCTGTACATGATTTATCTTTATTCCTATTTTTTCCCATTCCTTTCCCCTCCCTTTAACTCCTCTTCCCCTCCTTATTTACAAAAACTTTGTTTCTAATTTTTCCTTCTTTTCTTTTCCCTTCCTTCCTTTCCCTCTCCCCCCTCCCTAGTTTTCCTTCCCATCTGAGCATTTTCTTCCTATTTCACAACATTATACAATTCGGTCATTATTTACGCTTTTGGTTTCTAACATCAGAGAAACCATGCAGTATTTGAACATGCATGTCTGATTTATTTCACTTAAGAGTATGGTTTCAAAGAACATCCATTGACCTAGAAACGTCTCAACTTTATCCTTCTTTATGGCAGAGCAGTACTCCATCACATAGAAAAACCCACATCTTCATTCTCCATTCATCAGTGATGGACATTTGGGCTGTTTCCAAGATTTAGCTATTACAGACGGTGCTGCTATAAACATGGGCTTTCCATATGCTGAAGATTAAAAGTAGACCCATATCTCTCACTATGCTCTAAACTAAAATAAAAATAGATCAAAGATCTAAATATTAAAACAGAAACACTAAATCTGTTGGACGAGAGAATAGGTAGAACTCCTGAACACAGGTTTAGGCAAAGACTTCATAAACGAAGCCCCAATCACCCAGGAAATATTACAAAGAATCAACAAATGGGATTTCATCTTATTAAAAAAAACCCTGCACAGCAAAAGAAATCACCAACAGAGTGAAGAGACACCCACAGAGTGGGAAAAAATTTTGCCAGCTCTTCCTATTATCTAGAGTATATAGGACCAATATCTAGAATATATAAAGAACTCAAAAAAATCAGACCCCTGCAAACTTAAAGACCTAATGCAAAAATTGGCATCTGAAATGAATAGACACTTCTCAGGTATAGAAGTACAAGTGGCAAATAAATATATGAAAAACTGTTCAACTTCCCTGGACAGGGGCCAAGGATATAGCTCAGTGGCACAGCGCCTGCCTGGCAAGCATGAGGTCATGAGTTCAATTCCCAGTACCAAAAAAATTAAAAATTAAAAAATAAATAAACATCCCTGAACAGATGAGAGATGCTAATTAAACCAATGCTGAGATTCCATCTCACCCCCCAAAAAATCGCTATTATTAAGAAATCAGCCAATAACAAATGCTGGTGGTGCTTCAGGGAAAAAGGAACCTTTCTCCACTGTTGCGGGGAGAGTAGACTGGTGCAACCACTGTGAAAATCAGTGTGGAGATTCCTCAAAAAACTAAAACTAGAGGTTGATTTCATTCAGCTATTCTACTTCTTGGTATCTTCTTGAAAGAATTAAAAGCATCATGCCAAATGCCTTTTTAAGAAAATACAATCTCCCTTGAGACATACAATGGAGCCATCAATATATTTGGAGTCATAGGCATTAATTTGAATCCTACTTTCAGCTTTTATTATTTGGACCAGTCAATAAACATCCCTTTGCTTAGGGATATTTCCTTGAAATAGAGATCATAATAAAGATAATAGCTAACATATAGGTATTTACTATCTTCTGAATCTGTTCTAAGCAATCTGCATGCATTGTATCACTTCAGCTCACAACAGCCACACAAGGCTAGCATTATTAAATATATATTTTCTTGATGAATAACTGGAGATAATACTACCTGCCTCTTATTCTTTAGGGTTGCAGAGAGAATAAATTTAGTTGAGGCAAGTGATAATCTTCTTTCAGGACCCATACATACCACAAGATAAAAACAATACCATTCTGCTCCTGCTGCTTTCCTTCTCGACTCTAGAACACTTATGTTTATGGATTTGTTGATAGCTGATAAACACATTTATCACCTTAATTTATGGAACACTTTCAGGCTTCAGAGAGAAACACAGACGGAGGTATCTCAACAGCACATTTTGCAGAACATTCTAAGAACGAGAAACAGTAAAGCAAGTGGAGGAAAGCACAGCCTGAAGTCTGTAGAAGAGTAGAGAAGATGCAGGCGTTCTTCAAGATGAAGTGGTGGGAGCAAAGATATGTACAAGCATTATGATTCTCAGAAACGTTCATCCCTCATCCATTAGGTGAAGTCTTTTTACAGTAAGACTTTCGTACTAAAGCAAGCAGAGAGTAATTATATCAAAGTGTATGTATTTGAATTCCTTCCAAGTGAACTTATTGATCAAACCCAAAATAATGATGTTTCATTTGCCATCAATTCAATTCTCAATGATTATGGCTTCACAGAACACACACACACACACACACACACACACACACACACACACAGAGAGGCAGATAAAAACAATCCCTCTACTTTAATCTGAGAATACAATAGTTTTTAGTAAAAAGAAGAGTAATGAATAAAGTGGTTATTAGTGATTGAAAGGATCTTCAGCTGAAATTCCTAGTAAGTCTGCTGCTGAGGTCATAAACAATTTGCTTTCCTTAGTACTAAGGAGGTTGTTTTAGTGTCAGAAACTTTTCATCAAACTAACCCACTGATATTCTAAGGTCAGATACTACATTTACAGCTTTAGAAATATATTTTATGTTGTTTTTCTTGTTAGATATTTGTAGCGTGGGACAGCTGGGACAGCTTTGTACAATAAGGTAACGTGTGTCTTAGCACTACAAGTAGAAAGTAAAATAAATCAATATGACCAAGAGTTGTGCATTTGTTCCCCCGGCAATTATCAAATCGTTATCTGTGCCAAGCCTTTTGCTGGGTGCTAAGAAACAAACATGTGTACGTGATATTCCTGTCTGGAAAGGGCTCAGAGTCCCACTGAAGAAGCAGATCTATAAGAACAGGAAATTTTAAAATAATGAGGGAAGAACCAAAGTAGAGGTATGCACATTTTGTGATAAAATATTTCACCTGACCATGAATCTTATCTCAGGAAGACTTTGTCAAGAAAGTCCTAGCTGTGACATATCACAGGATGCATGCTGTGTAGACAGATGAGGTCAGCAGACAGGAAGTGGGCAGCACCTGAGCCAGCCATCAAGGGAGAGCGAGAAGGACGGGGGACACGGAGCTGAGAAAAGTATTCTACGTGTCCAGTTATAAAAAACACCTCTGGATTAATGAAGAAGTATGAAGCAGGAAGTTGTGGCTGGCGTTCATGTCCATGGCGTAATTGTGTAATATCGCTGCAAAAACCTTTCATCATCTTCAGCCCAGCCTTGTTTACTTCAGTGTCATTCAGCCTTTAACTCTACACTCGCCATTCACAGACAGTTCCTTCCTTTCTCCATTGGCATTTAGTCCATTGTATCCTTTCTATCCAAGAAAACCCTCGTCACTTCCCTAAAACATATCATCATTCAGATCTCAGCTACACTGCCAATCTCAAAATGAACATTCAGATGATTTCCCAGTGTGAGTCAGATTTGCTATATGTTGTCGTAGAAGGTGTTTCTTAACTTACACTCGAATACTCTCTTCATGGCTTTGGGTGAAAAATACTTTCCCCACTAAACCACCAGCTCCCTCTCAGGCAGTGCCAAGTCTCATTTTGATGTTCAGTGCTTAGTCTCCTGGCAAAATCATCATGAGTGGTTGACAAATATACATTTAATATATATAATTATAGTTTCTGCTAGTGCCTGGTACAGTTCACACACATGATACATAATACATAGCACAAAAGACATAAAGAAAAATATTAAATATATTTATTTAGTATGTACATACTATTTAATGTTCGAAGTGAAAAAAATTGCTTACTTCTGGCCTGATAGAAATTTTATAATTAAATTTCATGGTGAAATCTGTAATTTTAATTAGGGTAGTGCGTGTCTGGTTAAAAGATTTTATTCTCTTGACTCTCTTACAATTCACTGTGATCCAGAAGATAAAAGCAGAAGTGTTTGCAATTTCTCAGAAAACTTTTTCTTTCTTTCTTTCTTTTTCTTTCTTTCTTTCTTTCTTTCTTTCTTTCTTTCTTTCTTTCTTTCTTTCTTTCTTTCTCTTTCTTTCTTTCTTTCTTTCTTTCTCTTTCTTTCTTTCTTTCTTTCTTTCTTTCTTTCTTTCTTTCTTTCATTTCTTTACTTCTTTATTTCTTTCCTTCTTTCCTTCCTTCCTTCCTTCCGTCCTTCCTGTGATACTGGGGTTTAAACTCTGGACCTTTATATTGAGCCATATCCCCAGCCCATTATTATCATTATTATTATGTTTTTAGACAAGGTCTCACCAAGTCACTAAATTGCCCAGGCTGGGCTTGAATTTAAAATTTTCCTGCCTCAGACTCCCAAAATACTGGGATTATAGGTGTGCACCACCACTCCCAGCTCTTGGAAATTTTCTTAAAGACAACTAACTCAAATAGAAGTGTTTTTATTTTACTACATTCTTCCATATGCTTTTTCTCCAGAGCTATTTACACCCTGCACATGATATCTCAAAGTATTTTGGATTAAGTAGTAACCATAAGGACAGGAACCATGAGTCAAAATTTGACATTAGAAAAATACAAGGGAAGCTTGCTCCCCAATTACCCTGGAGCCATTACGCCCAAATCCATAAGACTACTTTTGTAATTCTTTTTTTTTTTTTTTTTTGGTGGGTACCGGGGGGTCGACCTCAGGACCTCGCGCGCCAGCAGGCACCCATGCCGCTGAGCAATATCACCTGCCCCTTTTTCGTATGTGGGTTCCAGGAGTCAAACTCGGGCCCTCGCGCTTGCCGGGCAGGTGCTTAAGCCACTGAGCCATCTCACCGGCCCTACTTTTGTAATTCTTTACATGAGAAACAAACTCATACTGCTTTTAGTAAAATTAATCTAGTTTAATGAGTAGATGTTCTGTAATTGGAAGAAAGGAGGAAGAGAAACCAGTGGGTAATATTTGACTAGTTCAGTAGTGACATAATGAAGTTCTAGATGAGGAAGGACAATGTGCAAACCACAAGAGCCATCCTGAAGAAATGGCCAACAGCACAATGCTCTTTTCCCAATTATGTAAAAGGGTGGGGGAAACACTTATTGTATTGTTTCCTAGGATAATTATTACTGAGATAGGGTCTTCTAAGGTCGTATACTCTTTGGATAAGCATTTGCAATTTACAAATGAGACTACGGTGTGATGACAAAAGTATTTAATGCTTAGAACAGAAATACTAGAATTCCCTAAACGTAATGTGAGTTCTTGAGAATATTTCCCAGACATATTTTGACAATGGATAGGAAGGGGTATTTAGTCCTTATAAATATCCTGGTATAACAGTACTCATTAATCCTTTTTAGAAATTGTTGTTGTATTTTCAGTTCTAGTTTTATTAAGGTGATACTCACATATCATAACACCAACCATCTGTAAAGTAAAGAAGTGGTGTTTTGTACATTCTCAATGCTGTGCAAATATCACCTCTAACTAGTTCCAAAATATTGACATCAACCCACCATAAAACCTAGCAGCCATTAAACTTCACTCTCCATTTTGTTCCTCCACTCACCCCTGAAAATCACAGTCTGGTTTTGTTTTTATGGGTTTATCATTTCTGAATTCAGTAATATTATATATGACCTTTTGCATCTTCTTTCAGTGAGCATGAAGTTTTAAATATTTATCCAAATTGTCATGTGCATCAGTATTTCATATCTTTTTATGGCTGAAGGTTTCTTTATTCTTTAAACACAACTCTTGGTTTCTACATTTAATAACTTCTGTTTTTCACTTAAAATTATTTTATTTCATCTCTTTTATGTAGGTCTACCACGTTTTCCACTGTTCTGTAAATAGATCAAGCTAACTTAGGACCTCAGTGTCTTTGCTTGTGCAGTTCCAATTACCTTAGTTATCTTAAAAAAGACCTCCTCCATCCCAAATACTTTGAATATTCAAATTATGTTTTAAAGAAAGAATCTCATATATTCAGGTTGTTTTTTATTTTATGAAAAAATAAGACAAAATTTTGTAACAGAATAATAAGAGAATATAATACATAGACAGCTCTTCCTCTTTTACCCACTGAAATTCATTTACCATTTCTCAGAATAAAGCCCTATAATAGCTGCTTCTGTCAAATACATGTTATTAAGAAAATGTGGCATATTTCCATGCTGATTAAAAGTTTCTTAAGGGGAGAAATCATATAACTTTTTTCTACATTATTCTATAAACAGTCCCTAAATATATTGAAAATGAGGGGATAAAAATACAATTTATAGACGTTTTAAAAACATTAAAGTTACTTTTCTATTTAAAAATTGACTGCAAATACATTACCTGAATTTACTTGTAGGACCCAGTGAGATAGCAAGGGTTGAAACAAATATTTCTGTTTTGGTTTTTTTTTTTTTTTTTTTTAACCCAAGAACTGATTTCCTGATACTCACTGGCAGGGCTGAGTTTGAAAACTGAGCTTCTACTTATACAGCTCAGTATAAGAGAAGTATAATTGAATTTATTTTTTACAACTCAATTTACTTGGAAGCCTATTGGCATAAGTACTGTGAACTCAATTAAAATGAGATCCGGGATCTTGGCTTGTCACAAGATGAGCATGATGGGAGAATTTCTACTTGTTTTCAATTTCATAAGACCATCAAGACAGACTTAGGGATTTGCACCATTTTATTGATGGCCTCTGTAAATTTTTGCTTATCTCTATTCCTATGCACAAAATTTTCCCAGATCCCATGGTGTGACCTCATATTTGCCCTCCCATCTTGAGAAAGTGTGACCTTTTTTTTTCTCCTACCATGCCGACAAATCTCAACTACCTACCCACCATTGTGACAGTGCCTTAGAGTGACTTGGAGTCTTGGCTGAATTTAACCTTAGGAGGTGAGACGGGGTTTCTGTTCAATAATCCTAACTTGGTGTACTGCATTCTACATCCTCTTAGGACTAGCACTTCTAACACATGACCGGCCAGCATTTATTTTCCAGTTACTTTTTGAGTCTCCCTTTCCTCTCTGTCCCTTGGGTCTCTTGTGTTTTACTTCAAGCATGGATGATAGGGGATGATGATAAGAGGTGGCTTGCTCATCCTTAATGTGTATGCTTCCAGATTTTTATTCCAATCTATTAGTTCCTCTCAGTATCCTATATGGATAAGCTTTGGAAACCTCAAGTCTAGGTGAGGGATCCACTGCTTTTGCTGCGGACTCGCTTCCCAGAGGCAGTGGGGCTTGAAGTCCTTTCCAAGGTGCCTAGATTGGAAGAGAAGATTCACAGTTGGACAATTCATAGTTGGAAAACATGAATCCAGCACAATTAATTATAATGAATATTGCAGATTTATTGAGCCTGAACTAAGATGGAGGTTGAGTTGCATTCGCTGTTTTGCATTATCTATAGAGACATATATAAATACCAATATAGATGATGTAGATATAGATATAGATTTAAATTTCAAATTCACTGTATTTTTCTGGTATGTAAGAAAGTGACTGACTTTTCCATACTAACCTTGTATCCTAATACCATGCTGCAAGACAAGATCCCACAAGTTTTTCTGGCATTTTCTTCATTCGGAACAATGTCATACATGAATGAAGTAAATCACTTCTTCTTCTCCGATAGTTTCATCTTTAAGGACTTCTGTATTATCACACTACCTAAGACTTCCCAGTGAAGAAGAGGAAGGGTGGAAGAGTGTATTAGTGTGTTTTTCCAGTGGTGGGGAACACTGTTGATGTCCTCATCCCTAAACATGATGCCAGCGATAGCTTCTGTAGACAATCTTTGTGCTGAGGAAGTTCCCCTCTGTTCCTAGAGTGCTGAGATATTCTACCACAGACAGATGCTAAGTTTTAAAAATGCAGTTCATGCGTCCTTTCGTACAATCATGTGGGTTTTTTCCTATTTATCCTGTTGATATTGTGGCTTGCATGAAGTTTTAAATATTGAGCCACCCAGGATTAAGTATCCTTGATGGTAGTATATGACTATATAGTGTACAACGTTATGCTATTGAATTTAATTTACTAATATGTCTTGGAGTTATTTCATTCATATTAATAAGAGATATTGATCTATAGCTATCATTTCTTATAATATCATTTTCTGGCCTTAGCATTAAGGTGATTCTGGTGCTATTTAATGATTTAGGAAATGCTGTTCCTTCTATTTTCTGGAAGAGATTGGATAGCTGGTACAATTTTAGCTAAGTGATCGATTTGTGACCATATTGGGTTTTTTTTTTTTTTTTTTTTTTTTTTTTTTTTTTTTTTTTTTGTGGGTACCGGGGGGACGACCTCAGGACCTCGCGCGCCAACAGGCACCCGTGCCGCTGAGCGATATCACCGGCCCCTTTTTCGTATGTGGGATCCGGGAGTCGAACTCGGGCCTTCGCGCTTGCAAGGCAGGCGCTTAAGCCGCTGAGCCGTCTCACCGGCCCACCATATTGGGTTTTATCATGTTCTTTTATTATCTTTCTAAAGTTTGCAGGATCGGTAGTAATGTCCCTCTTTCATTTCAGATATTTTTAATATTTGTCTCTCTATGTCTTAATTAGCCTGGGTATCATTTTTATTAGTCTTTTTAAAACAGCAGCTTTTGTTTCATTGATAATTTCTATTATTTTTATGATTTTAACTGTATTGATTTTTGTTGAAGGGTAAATAAAATTAAGGATTCATCATTTCACTGCAGTAATGGGAATAAAAGAAAAAGCATGGTCACTATTTAAAATTCATTGGTGAAATGAGAAATATTCACTTGAAAGGAGGACTGATGGGCCAGTGAGATGGCTCAGCTGCTTAGGCGCCTGCCTGGCGAGCACGAGGGCCCAAATTCGACTCCTGAAACCCACATACAAAATAAGGGCCAGTGATATCACTCAGCGACACGGGCACCTGCTGGTGCACAAGGTCCTGAGGTCGACCCCCAGTACCCACAAAAAAAATAAAATAAAAAATAAAATACTTTTTGTTCTTTAATAATTTCAAGTCCATAACATAACCTCCTACATTTAACACTTGAAAAAGAGACAACTGAACCCAGAACAAGCAGGGGAAAGAAATAACATTAACTAGAGTGGAAATAATGAAATAGAATACAGAAATACAACGGAGAAAATCAACAGTACCAAGAGTTGCTTTTTTGTAAAGATCACTAAAACTGACAAAAATTTAGCTAGAGTGATCAGAAAAAAAGAATGTTCAAATTACTAAAATCAGAAATGTAATGGAAACTATTACTACTGACCTTTCAGAAATTAAAAGTATTGTAAGGAGATTTTCTGAACAGCTATATGACAAAAAGTTCTCAAAAGTCAAACAAAAAGTAATTAATTACAAAGTGACCATTACTGAGTTAACATTTTATATGTTATTATATAACCAAAACTAGCCTTATTATATCACTCATTTGCTCAACATCAATTTATTTCTCCGAAGAATGTTGTGACTCAATATCAGAGTTATTTCAACCCCAATTTAATTTAAATTCCATACGCTAGTATCTTTTAAAAACCAGGTTCTAAGAGTCTTGTTGATGTTTTTGTTTCCATAAAAATGAGTCCTGCACCATTCTAACAGTGCACGCCATCACAGTTAGAGCCTACCTTTGGGAGTGGTCATATCGAATTGCCCATGAGCATGATTATATTCTGTTTTATATTACGTATAGCATCAAAAACATGCTAGATTCTCCGCCAATATGATTGCAGGATGAATTCCCTCCTTTACCATTACTTTTCTAAAACTTCTGGATATGTATTTCCTCCATCTACAACCAATTAATATTCAAAGAAAGCAAGAACTTGCCATTTTATTAAAAAATATGCTACTTAGTAAATTTAGAAACAGATTCACCAACAGTTATAAGCTAAAATCCGTAACTGTGTAGAGGAGTTTCTTAAACATAATGAATTCCTGCACATATTATTTATCTCCAATTTTTAGCTTCATTCTGCTCCATTTTATGAAAATAATATATACTCATGGTAATAAAATTTGAAAGTAAAGACACTCAAGAACAACAAAAGAGTAAAAAATATGTTCTCAATTTCACCAAATAGAGACAAATACTGATAACATTCTGGCACTTTCCTTTGAAATCTTGTTTTCTACTTTTGACACCGCACACACATTCACACAGCATTTCACTCACCTACACTTTCATGTACAATTCTGTTTATATTCCCATTCTCCCTTAGTATGAAATCTATTTCCTGTACCGTGGAGATATTTAAAAATCTTTGAAAGAGTTGCTAAATGTTCGGTTATGTGTTACATTTTCATTTCTCTAATAAGAGTTTTTTTCTTCATCTTTATAAACTAGTTTTTGTGTGAACTAACAAATAAAAGAATGGAAATATCTAGATATCAGCAATCTGTCATTTATTAGTATGAATAAAACTGACGATCGATAGACAACAAGTTTTAAGTATCATGACAGGAACTTCAATTGTAATTGCTTATGGAAGTCTGTAAATCATGAAATTGAGCTGGGTCTGAGTACAAGATAGAAAATCCAGGTCAAAGAAACCACATGTGTGCTGAGAGCCCAGTTCCACAGTGTATCCTAGGATGCTGACCTTCCGTACTTTCTTTTCCTCCCCCAGATAAAGACGAGGAATATCTCACTTACTTCTTTCTTCTCTCTGAGGAGTAAGGGCTGATTCTTTATAAGTCAATTAATTTTATTTTGTTTTGGGAGGGGTAAAAAGGGGAAAATTATTAAATCTTTCAAGTCCTGGTTCATCGTATGGTTACGTCACATCTGCTCTCTGCACGTTTAAGTCCAGTCTACACCCTGCTGTGGAAGTGCAGAGCAATGCTCATGGGCAGCTTTTTCCAGGTTTCTATTCCACCTGGCTTCCAATTGGGTTAACCCTGTCAGAAATCTTTAAAATGTATTTAGCTTTAAAAAGATATTCTATGGGCCGGTGAGATGGCTCAGCGGCTTAAGCACCTGCCCGGCAAGCGCAAGGGCCCGAGTTCGACTCCAGGAACCCACATACGAAAAAGGGGCTGGTGATATCGCTCAGCGGCATGGGTGCCCGCTGGCGTGCAAGGTCCTGAGGTTGACCCCCCGGTACCCACAAAAAAAAAAAAGATATTCTACATTCTTATTTATTTATGTATTTATTTTTGAAACAGAGTCTCACTATATAGTTCAGGATGGCCTTGAACTCACGATATAGCCCAAACTGGCCTCGAGCTCGTAGCCATCTTCCTGCCTCAGCCTTCCGAGTGCTGGGATTACAGGCATGTGCCACCATGCCCAGTCAATATTCTACATTTTTGAACTTGAAAATTAGATACATACTTGCTTGTGCACTTGAGCTTCTCTAAAGTTATGTGAGATAAAAATGTTTGATTTAGTGGTAATTTAGTAACACTAAATCTGTACCTTGTTACAGATTTATTTATTTATTTATTTATTTATTTATTTATTTATTTATTTATTTTTAATGTGGGGTCAAACTCAGGACCTTGCACTTGCCAGCAGGCGCTTGTGCCGCTGAGCTATCTCTCCGGCCCCTTGTTACAGATTTTAATTCTCTGCTTATTTTTTATTATTAAACATATACTTGAGCACGTGTTATGTATCTGGTGAGTCTGTAGACAAGATTATAAAAGCCACTCTCAAAAACATAAAATATAATTGCATTTGGTCCTTATTTTATGTAAGAGCAAAAATGTAAGTAAGAGTGCAGAAGCCAAGCCTCAAGTCAATAGCTACAGACTACCAACCTTCCGGAGCCTATTTTACTGACAGAAATAAGAGGCTTTTCCAGAGACAGCTAAGTGTCCTTCCTTCCTTACAGAAAGAGCTCAACTTCCCTTACAAACCAGCTAAGATCACGTTTTAATTACACATTGGCAGTTCCCCAAAGAAATGCTCTTTCTAGTTTTAATATTCCCTATCCTTAACTTTTGGAGTGGAGGTAAACTGAACAAATTGTGTTTAGGAGAGTATTGGTATCTTTGTAAGACACGGATTGAAAGATGCTTTTTACTTTGTCTAATAACTCTCATATCAGTATACTTTTGAGGGTTTGTTTTCTTTCACAGTAAATTACACATTTTCATTTTAATTAAACTTTTAAATTGCATCACTTTTTCCCAGTGGTTTGTTGGTAACTTGAAGTTGAATTTAGCATGAAATAATATACTATTAATTAATGATTTTTATTGACATATGTTTTGAACCTTTTAAATACCATTTAAATATTCTTTTGTTTATGTGATTTCTTATAGTTAAAGAATGTTTTCTAGAGTTTTTTGGCAAAGTTTTCATTTCTTGTCACTTTTTACATTTGAGAAAAGTTGTTTTGGTGTTAGAAGGAAGTGGAACTTTATGAACCTGTCATTGTTGTTCCTCTATGATACTCATTTTACTAGTTTGAAAGGCTGGGATAAGAGAAGAACAAACAAGACAAATGTAGTAGAGGTCTTAAGACCTGCTAATGATTAGAAATAAGTTGAGAGAATCGTTGAATTTCCCTTTTGCTCCTGATGGCTATACCCCATACTAACTTCAAAGACTCTAGAATATTGGTAACCTTCTAATTCTTTACATCAAAATTTACCACATCAAAAGAAAAAAATACAGTGAAGAGAGATAACACATTACATTTAGGAAGAAAAGCAGAAGTCAACTAAATTATAAGTTTTCATGTGTTGAATTAAAATTTCTTGCTGTTTTTCCCCCCAAAAAGGAAACATGTTTGAGGGATTTATACCTCTTCCTATTAAATTTACAATGTAAACAACAATGATTGCCATCTGACTTTCTTACCAAAGAACTATGAACCAAAATTATATAGTGCTGCATCTGTTACATGAAAATTTCCAAGGAATTTTGAGACTCAAAAAGGCTAAATATAGAATCCAGCAAAATATTACATAAATGCACTAAAATAGGTCCCACGCTGCCACTAAATCAATAGGGACATTCAAGAACAGAGAAATTTATGCTCATATAATTTTAAAACAGAAGGAAATCTTATAAATCATCTAGTCTATTTGTAGTGACATGTCTATTTTAATTATCTGCTATCCATTCCCTCTACAAACAACGATGCACCTCGCACCTCCCTTTAATTAAAAAATTTCAGCATTTTAGTGGGATATTAATTAAACACAGTCCAGTGCTTCCCTATCCCTTCCTCTGGAGCAAGCTTTGGATTCAAGTCAGGTTAATCATACTGTACTTACACTTAGGCTACGGAATGTTAAAACTAAAGAAGTGGTTTGCATCACATAGTCTAATGATACTCTGAAACTTTGTGGTATTATGAAGCCTTGGAAATGGTTGAAGTCTTAAGTCTAAAATACAGAGAAATTCTATGATAATAAGATAATAAGGCTGACAAAATGTAAGTGAGGAGGTAGACACAGAGGTATATAGTTGGATAGAGAGACAAGTGTATGGGTAGCTCAGGAGATAGATTGATAGATGATGGATAATAGATGATAGATAATAGATAGATCTAATAGATTGATAGGTGATAGATAGATAATAGATTAGATCAATAGGTGATAGATAATAGATAGATAGATGATAGATAGATAGATAGGTGATAGAGAGAGATGCCTGGGGATAATAATATAACTAAGTCTGGATCAATTTGTTCCACATCGAGTTTGCTCAGTTACAAGCAAGAGTACATTTCTTCTTTTATCTCAACCAAATTTACTTCTATTTCACGAACATGTGATCATATAAACTGGTCTATAATTGAAGCAGTAAAGGTTTTTCCCTAATAGCTTGTTACCTAGGACTCATTATACACAAGGTAGATTAAAACAGAGAGACCGAGAAGAAGGGTAGACTATCGGGAAGGCAAATTCCCTTTATTTCTTCCATGCTCACGCCATAGCAGCCTTGGAGGTGCTGAGGTCCCATCACAGAATATGGAGCATTTAAAATACTTGAACATTTGTTTACTTAAAAATAAAATGAGGGCCGGTGAGATGGCTCAGCGGCATAAGCGCCTGCCTTGCAAGCGCGAGGGCCCGAGTTCGACTCCCGGATCCCACGTACGAAAAAGGGGCTGGTGATATCGCTCAGCGGCACGGGTGCCTGTTGGCGCACGAGTTCCTGAGGTTGACCCCCCGGTACCCACCAAAAAAAGAAAAAAAATATTGCTACAGCAAAATACCACAGACTGGTGGAGGTGGGATGAGCAGAAATTTATTTGGCTCATAGTTCTGTTGCCTGGGAAACCCAAGAGTGTGAGCATGGCACTGGTATCTGGAGACCTTCTTGCTACACCATAACAAGGTTAAATGCATCACTTGCATGAGAGGGGAGAGAGAGAGAGAGGGAGAGAGAGAGAGAGGCAGAAAACACAAGAGAACTGAACTCACTTTAATAACCGATACACTCTTCCTGTAATGCGTTAGTGTATTAACGAGAGCAGAACCTACCTATCGCTTAAATTTATCCACTTGTGCACAATATTATGTGGAGTATTAAGGTTCCAACACATAAACTTTGGGGTACACATTCAAATGGGGTCCATGGAGAGAGATTCTGTGAACTTAGAATGAAGAAGAAGCATTACATTTATATGTTAATGTACTTTATGTGAAGTTGAGCAGTGAAACAAATTATTTATGCAGGCAGAATATTATTATAGCGTGAGAACTGCCTATTCACCAGTAAAAATTGTAGATCTCCACACTACACTAGAATTGTGGCCATCACAAATACCACTTCCTTTCATCACAAATAACATCATGGTAGTACGTGGACTCAATTTATAATTTCATGCACTTATACAAGAAATACATGATTTGCCATAACATAAATTGTTTTTATTAAATGTTGTTAAATTCCTTGCAGTAAAATTGACTTCCCTATGTGATAATAGGAATTTTATCTCTTGCACTTAAAACATTAGCCTGAGAAAGGGAAGTTGTATTTCTAAGACTGTCAAGAGTCCATATAGGTTACTAACCAGTAACCTCTTCAAAAAATACCAAGGTCAAAAAATCAGTATGTTCCCACTTCCAAAGCCATCATAAAGATGTTCATAGCAGCATTATTTATAATTTCCAATACTTGGAAGCAATCAAGATGCCCTTAATTTATTAAGTAATTGAATGGAAAAAAAAACTCAGGTATATTTTTAGACAATGAAATATTACTCACTACTAAAGACAAATGAGCTAGTAAGCCATGAAAAATAAGGGAACCTTAAATATATATTGCTAAGTGAAAGGAGCAATCTGAAAAGACTGTGTTTTATATGATTCCAGCTATGGTACATGAAATCCTGGGGAAAGCAAAGCTATAGAAACACATGAAAGACAAGTGATTACTAGCAGTTGAGCTTACTAAAAGAATAGGAAGGACACAGAGGATTTATAGGGCAGTAAGAATAGCATGTATGATACTACAGTGATGGTTACAATTCATTATGTTTGTCCACATCCTCAGATAATAAGGAGTAAACCCTAATGAAATTGGGGCCTTTGAGTAATGATATTGCGTTAATGAGGGGCCGTCATTTACAACAGATAAATCACTCTGCTGAAGTTACTTAATGGTTTTAAACAAAATTAAAGTGGTTTGAAATTCCAAACTAATGAGGCTTCCAGAATTTACTTTAAGCTATCTTATTGTCACGACAATCCTATATAAGTACATTCTGTCCCCAGTAGTGGGAGAGAAAGGAAAGTAAACAGGGAGAATGGGATGAAAATTAGTGAAAGCAAGCCTTTTTGAGATGTTGCTCCCAAAATAAAATAAAATTTATTGTATTTTTCCACAGACAGATGGTTTTCTTGTTCTTAGAGGATTATTAGTCTCTGTCGCTTAAAATATAGCTTTGGCCCTGAGTGTTTTCAGTTCTTTCCTTAAACTAAAAGTTATTTTTTAAGAATACTCTTATAGGAACATTTGAAATTGTTAACTACAAATAAGAAAATTACTTATGTATTTTTTTTTGCAAGCCACTGTGGTTATATGGTTTGCAACTCAGTTCTGACCTCCCATTCATTTATGAAATTTGAACAATGCTAGTCAGCTTTTTTTTTAATGAAATGTTGTTGTTCTGAGATGATCATAGAATTAAAAAAATATCACAGAGAGAGACCCTGTGTAACTTTTACCCAGTTTCCGCCAAAGGTGGCATCCTACAGAATATAGCTTGGAATCACAACCAGGAGCCTGGCATTGCGATCAGATGTTTCCATCTTATCCTCCATCAGGATACACCACCACCACAAGCATCCCTCCTGCTGCCCTTTGTGACCGTAGCTGCTTCTTGCCTGTCTTGCTTTATCCTTGAGCCATGGCAATCATTAATTGCATCTCCCTATCTATAATTTCATAGTTTCAGAAATGTTATACAAATGGAATCATAGTCTATGTAACTTTATGAGATTTACTCTTGTTGCATATTTTTATACAGCATAACTCACCTGAGATATATCCAACTTATATCAATTGTCTGTTCATTTTATGGGATATTTCGTGTTATAGATGTACTACAGAAAGTTTAATCATTACCCTTTGAAGAATACCTGAGCATCCAGTTTAGATTATTATGAACTGCCATGTACAGGTTTTTGTCTGAACATATGTGATCATTTTCCTAAAATAAGTGTCCAAAACATAATATTTTAGGTATGTGATGTCTCACATGTATGAGCCATATTTAAAAGAAACAAATAGTTAAATCTTGGAGATGGTCTACATGTCCTTCACTAGATGAATAGGTAAATAAAATGTGGTATTTATACACAATGGAATATACTGTCCTGTAATAAAGAAAGATAAAATTTTGTTATTTTAGGAAAATGGAGGCACCTTAAGACCGTAATGTTAAGGGAAGTGAATCAGACCTACGAGCTTAAATATCATATAGTTTCTCTTATATGAGAAACCCAAAATATAAATAAAGAACAAAAAAAGATAAATATAAGAAGTAGGGAGATAGATCTTTTGCAAATGGGAAAGAGGCCAAGGAATGGAGGGAGTCGGAGGGAAGGAGGGGGAGAGAGATTGAAAATAGAATTCAGATGTGTTATGCATAGGTATCAATACCCCATGAGGATTGTAATCAGTATGTAATCATAATATACCACTGCAAACATGTACTGCACTGGTAAAAACAAAAATTGAAAAAAATAAATAAAAACAACAAAGCTAGGCTTTCAACTCATTGATATATTTACTAAATAATTTTGCATGTTTTTAAGTGAAAGGTCTTACTGTTGTCTCTTCTATCACATTAGCTTCTTAGACCACAAGACAAATATATCTCTCAGTGAACTCTGGAAAACATT
Source organism: Erethizon dorsatum (assembly GCA_028451465.1). NCBI lineage: Eukaryota > Metazoa > Chordata > Mammalia > Rodentia > Erethizontidae > Erethizon > Erethizon dorsatum. The sequence goes on along the minus strand of CM051826.1, from coordinate 126,910,992 downwards.
TTGGCCATTATCTAATAAAATTAAACACAGCTTTTATATCTCAGCCTTTACTGCCCAAAGAATTTACCTAAAAGGAATGAGTGTACCTGCTCATCAAATGACACATGCTATAATGTACATACCTGCTGTTTTCAAGGACCTAAGACAAAAACAAAACAGAAACCCCCCAAAAACTACTCATTAATTTTAAAATCAGTAAATAATTTATGTCCTATCCACAGAATAGAAAATTACACACCAACGAGAATGAATGACGTTTACTATAAACCATTAAGGATATATTTCCTAAACGTAACTTTAAATAAGCCAGACAAAAATACATACCCTGCACAATCCATTCACATAAAACACAAAAGCATAAAAATAAATTAAGTTAGTTTGTGTAATTACAAATTATGAGAGTAATTATTCTTTCATGCGAGATACTGGAAGAGAGTACCAGGGAAGGAGACTTCTCTTGTAATTTCTTGTAATTCTTGTAGTTTCCCCAAGGGTAATTTCTGGTGTGTTTGTATTGGTTTGTTGTTTGTTTATTTGTTGTGGTTGTCGAGATTGAACCTGGGGGCTAACCACTCTGATACTAAGCTGCAAGCCCAACCCGAAATGTAATCCTTAGGCAATGCGGTTTTGTGTATCAGGAAATGGGTGTAACTTAGCTGAATATTGTGCTTCATTTTCTCTCTCAGGAGGGTGTAATCATCTCAGCATTTGGCTATAAAGTTTCATTTTAAGTTAATACATGTGATTTTGGGCAGGATTCAGTTTACTGAGAGTTATGGGTCCTAGAATGCCAATTTCTTGTTGACTGTTGCTGAAAGGCTTACCTCAGTTTCTTGTTATGTGGGGCTCCACCAACAAAACGTGCAGAATCACACTCATCAAGAGAGGGACTGTGTTAGCAAGATGGGAGTCGTGAACTTTTGGGATTTCATAGAAGGAAATTACTCAAGGGCAGGAGATTATGCAAGCCTATCTATCAACACCAGAACACAGGGAGCATTGCGGGCCAACTTAGAGCCTGTCTTGTTATCTTTGTCCATGATTAGGAGGATTCGCACACACCTACACACATGTAGATATACAGATATATGTCTAGTAATTGATTCCCCATTATGTTTCGTCTATTTATATACTGTTCTTATGTTAATACCATAATGTCTGGAATACTATGTCGTTGCAATTAGATGTTAGAATTCTTCCAACATTGGTCTCTCTTTTGGACTTTTCTCTAAGTTCTTTCTATTTCCCTATATGTTTAGAGTTATCTTGTACTTCTCTACAAAAATACCTGCTGAATATTTGTTTGGACTCAAATCAACTGCATAAATAAATATGCTAAAATTGATATCACAATAAAATTGTCTTCCAAACCATGAACTTGATATTTTATTTTACTCGTCCCATGTTTTGTGGTTTTTTTTTTTTTTTTTTTTTTTTTTTGTGGGTACCGGGGGTCGACCTCAGGACCTCGCGCGCCAACAGGCACCCGTGCCGCTGAGTGATATCACTGGCCCCTTTTCCGTATGTGGGATCCGGGAGTCGAACTCGGGCCCTCGCGCTTGCAAGGCAGGCGCTTACGCCACTGAGCCATCTCACCGGCCCAATGTTTTGTGGTTTTTAGTGCCAAAATCTTACAAATATATTTTTAGTTTGTCAAAAATGTCATGTTTTCTGATGCTACTGCAAATAACACTTTATATTGCAATACCCAAATAATCATTGAAATCATCAAATAATCACTAAGTGATCCATATTCTATGACCTTAACTAACTTGCTTATTAATTCTAGAGTTATATTTTCATGTTTCTTAGGAATTTCTATGAATGTAATCATATTATCTGAAAATAAAATAATTTTAATTCTTCAGCTGCAAAATACATGTTTTTTAAAATTTCTGACTACAACATTCAGTAATGTTGAATTAAAGTAGAGAGAGAAGAGAAAGAGGAGAGAGAGAGAGAGAGAGAGAGAGAGAGATTTTTATAGATTTCCCAGTCACAGAAAATATTCAGTTTTCTACCATAAATACAACATTTGTTATAGGTTTGGAGATGCCCTTTTTCAGACTAATGAAGACCTCTTCTTTTATTTGTTTGTTGAAAGTTCTTTATTTCCAAAGAGTATTTTTGGTGAAATATGAAATTCTGGTTTTATACTCTAACTCTTTTTTACATTCTTTATATTTTTCTATTCGTTGCTTGCTTATATAGCATCTAAATAAAAGTCTAAGTAATATTTGCCTTCATCTCCTGACATATATGCTTTCTCTTTATTCCTGCTTTTAATATATTTGCTTTATCAATATTGTTTTGGCTGTTTAATGATTAGTTGGGAATCTTTTGCATTTGTTGTTTTTTCTCTTCTTCATATTATTTAGCTCCTTGTTTTTGTTAATTTAAAGTTTTAATTCATTTTAAAAATGTCCAGTCTTCTTTTTTCCTTGAAATATGTTTTTGTGCCTTTTCTTCTCTCTTTTTCTTGGGCAGGTGGATAGTACACTTTAATAACATATAAGTCAAACCAAATTTTCCTATCCCTAATTAACAGTGCCTGCCTGGCAAGTGCAAGGTCCTAAGTTCGATTCCCGGTACAAAGAAAAAAAAAAAAAAAAAAAAAAAAAAAGAAGAAGAAGTAAAAGAAAAAAAGAGAAAAGAAAGAAAAAGTAGAAACAAAACAGCACTGTGCCTACCTGGTAAGTGTGAGGGCTTGAGTTCAGTTCCTGCTACCAAAAAAAAAAAAAAAAAAAAAGAACGCTATTCTTATCGCCAATTAACCTTTTTTCCTTCTGTTTCGGTTGTTTTCCTTTCATGCTTCCTTTTGGATTTCTACTGCTGTATTTAAAGCCTCATTAGCTCTGTGTAATCTTGTTAATCTCACTCAATAAAATTATCATTTCCAATAGTATAATATTCATTTACAGGAGTTCCATTTATTTATTTATTGTCTTCTAACATTTCACTTAATTTATATTTTCTTTAAATGAATGCAATTAATATTTCAAACATCTCTCTCTGATATTTATATTGTCTCGTGATTTCTTGGTCTGTTGGATTCACTGATGTTTTCCTTTAGCAAGTCCTCCGTGTTAGCCTATCATGCCATAATTGGTTAAATGTTGGATATTACTATGCATAGAATTTTCTTCCTCCAAAATTTGTACAATGAAGCTCTAGCCCCAATTTGATGTTATTTGTAGATAAATTCTTGAGACAGATAAAGATTAAAAAAAGTCCTAGAGTACTATTCCGATCTGATAGGATTATTGTCATCACAATAAGAAGAAGGTAAATCAGAGAGTTTCTTTTTTCAGCTCAATGTGCAGGCACTGAGGAAAGACAGTGTGAGAACACAGCGAGTGTTCAGACATTTTCCAACCAAGAAGAAAGGTATCATCACGTTGATTATGGTCTTCTAGCCGTAGAAGAATTTAAGATTGGAAACAAGATTCTTAGGAACTGTAAGATTCTGCAAATAAGAAAGGGATTATGGAGGAGAGGGGATGTAAAACGAATTAAGATACGCCATGCATCAAATACATGAAAGTAGTCATTATATATCACAAACATATAGTGAAATAAATAAGTAAAGAAAGAACAGTAAGAAAATAAACGTGTTTTAAGCCACTTACTCTGTGTACTTATCACAGCAGCTTGAGCAGACTAATACAGATATTACGAATGTTATGTTGATCTTGTCTTTGTTTAATCAGTGCTGTTTTCCATTGTGGATGCAGTTAGTTATGTGTGGTTTATTATGCCTCTCTACAGCCTGCTAAAGCTTTATTAAAGTGGTCTAAAATACCCTACACTCATGCATAGTTCAGTCCTGTTAGAAGACCTGTTCTTCTGGAGATGCCACTGATTGCTCCCTTGATTACTGACTGGTTGGAACTCATCCCTCCTGTACGAGTTTCAGGAATTGCTAAGCTTTTAAATCTCTGGACTCTTTTTACACAAATGAGTGGAATTTCACCCTTGGTGTGTACTGCAAACACAGGAGCCCACGTGCAAACCTCTGAATGTCTTTTTCTGTGTAGCTTCCTCTTCTTCATTACTCTTCTCAATTTCCAACCACCTGACATCTCTGAACTCTGACCCGTCACTTCAACTTAGGAAGTCTGCTGAATTATGATTGAGTTTTTCCTCCCTAACCCTCAGTATGGAAATTGCTGCTGGGTACACAACGCTGTTAATCATAATCCTCATTTCACTTGTTTCCCTTCTTCTGGGGTCATACTTCTGTGCTGCTCACCGTGCAGTTTCTGAAAAACAGCGATTTTATTCGTGGTTGTGCTGTTTAGTGTTTGCTAAAGTTGGAAGTGCAAACCCCTTTGCAGATCTGGGGCTTTGGACTGAGCATCACTGCATGTATCCTAATGTTGTATGAAAGTCTATTAGAAATCCCCTCGATTTGGGAGGCTTTGTTGTTTTGTCTAAAGTAGCCAGCAGAAAACTCTTTCACAGGAAACTTAAAGGAAATAAAGGGCCAAGCTATGAGCACTTCATCCACTTGAAGGAAGAGGTTTTCGATTAGAGGAAGAATGAGGGTAACCGCTCTCAAGCATCACGTGTGGCAGCTAGGTGGATAATGAAGCTTCTCTGAATGGAGGAAGAGGAGGCTGATAAAAAAGAAGTATGATCTGAGGGCCCAGAATTTGGTTTTTGCTCATGTGAGCTGAGAACCTGATGCCGAGTTTGGAACGGAGCCCTCACATGCTCTGACTTGTATTTCTAAAAGAACCACTCTGACGGTTCCTGCAAATATAAAGGGTGGAAAATAATATTATTATCAATAAATTAAAATGTTCTTAGTGTGCAACATACTTGCTTTTTGCCAAGCAATATTCTAAATGCTTTCCATTATATATTAATTTGTATAATATATAATTTAATTATATAATTATTCATGCAATTATATATTCATAATTAAATTATAAAGATGTGCCAGCATTATCTCTATTTTAAAGATAGGGGAAATAGGTATAAAGAGACTTCAAAGCTTCTTTAAGGTTACACAGAAGAAGTGAGTAACAGGCAACATGCTCTTAAACACTGCTATTCATAGGAGCCTTGGTCATTTGCATTCAGTGCTTTAAAGAATTACCAAGCTATAAAGGAAACAAAAACAAAATTTAATCTTTCTGCTCTGTGTTCCTTGTAACCACTATTTTTATTTTATTTCTTTCTGGACTGCAAAGGGCCATAAACTAAAAAGGAGTAATAATTTCTAAAACTGGATTACAAAATGATATAGAAAGTTTACTTTAAAATGCCAAGAGAACTAGAGATGAAAATAATGATTTTGTAACAAAGAGTTGAATTAAAACAATGTGAAATTATGAATCAATTGCCAAGTCTACTATTTTAAAACTTTATTTTATATTTGAATAAATACCTCAGTAAATATGATGATTAAAAGAAAAATATTGCTCTTGAAAAATGCTATAATCCTTAGAAGGAGTTGAGGCCAAGAGTATCTGAGTGAGTTTATTGTTCTTGGAATGTAAAGTGTTATTATTTTATTCCACTTTTATGAAAAGATTGTTTCCTATTGAAATATTTGCTATGGCTCTCAGAATCAGAAGGCCTTGTTTTATTTCTTTAAAAATTCTATACATCAATGGAAGCAATGATCTAATTTGTATTTACTAAGTAGATAACCAAAAATCAACTTTAAACTTTTACAGCAAGTGTACAAAAAGAGCATACTTTGTCAGGATAAATTTTACTCTGGTGCTACTAAGCTCTCTGCTCCTTGGAATGAAGCCACGTTTTGAATTTTTTTTAATGTAAGGTATTTTTTTATTTAATAAACAAATTTCCTATCTGTTAATTATATTTGAAGTATATACATGAAATCCTTATTGGTTATGAAATTGATAATCTAACAGATTTGAATGTCATCTCTAAACAATAAAATGGCCTTTTCTTTCACATATATACAAATACATTACTTACCATATATTGCTTGAGGAATTCTACAAATATCTCCAGTATTCCTAAGTGTGTAGGGTAAGAACTATCTTTGTTATTCACATAGGGTCCCTGGGGTAATCTATGCAAGCTACAAGCTTATTCAGCAGTTGGAATTGAGACTAAACATAAGATTAATATTATTACAAATCCTTAGTGATTGTCATATTTAGTGAACATAAACATCACAAGATTCCATATTCCAGTTAAAGATTTGATGGGCACATCAAGACTGGTATTGCTAGAATTTCACAAGTTCTTCAAGATTAAACATATATTTCATTTAATTTTAAAGTAAGTACACAAAACTCATTACCTATTTGTATCCTACATACTTTGAATTTTTAAAGTGTACTTTCTCGGTTTCTGGGTTAACACCACAACATAAGTGCAATATTTACAGTGATTTTAATAAGTGTTCCACTGTAGTATTTTTTATTATATATATATATTATTTTTATTATATATATAAATACATACATTTTATGTGTATTTATGGATTATAAGTAAGTATTATTTTGGTAAAAAGAACTTGTACACTTAGGCAAAAAATATATGAACTACATAAAATGCAATCAACTGGTTGTGTTACTAAACAGAGTTAGGATTTTTATTTCTCTGAAACTATTTCCCCAGGCTGCTTCAGCATTACTGAGCACTACCTAGATGTTAGAAAAGATGCGACATATTTAAATATTGTATCAGATGAGAACATATTTTAGAAACTTAGCGTTTACAATTTTTATCATTTTTAAATATCTAGATTATTTTGTTTTTCTGTCTTTTACTGCTTCAAATTTAGCAAAGCCTTTTCTTCGTTAATAGTGTTACAAAATGAAAAATTTCATTTATAGGAATGTAATCACACCAAGTGGGCATGCACTTTTGACATTTTCATTTCCTATATAGAGGATAACATCATTTGAATATAGGCATTGAATTAATCTAGGGATAAAAGAAGCAGATTTAAATCCTGATGTAAATACCACTGCACTGATTCATGATTTTCTAATTCCAGTTTATTGTGATACCCTTGAGAATATCTTAAAAACCTAACATTCCAAAACTTTTTAAAATCAATTCATCTTTTTATTGTAGAGGTGGCTTAGTAGTCCACATCCTAAAATAGCAACATTTTCTCATTTTTTAAAACAGAAGATAGCAAAAGCAGAACTGGTTCCTAACGCCATCTCCGTAGACTTAGAAATCTGTGCTCCTGATGACAACTTGTAACACTCAGTGATTCATTTTGAAGTCTTTAATTTGGGGTTTAGATATCTTCCTCCTGATGACTGACGTGTATTGTCTGGACACCCTCCAGGCAGATGATATTAGTCTTTGGCTTCTTTGTAACTTGGCACTGAACAAGCTTAGTTGTGTGTTTTTTGTAATAAAGAAACTTTTCTATCCAGAACATTCAGCAAATGAAGAAAGATTTCAATAATAGTGAGACTTCATTCTATAACAAAAAACTATCCATTAAAAAAATATTAAGGGATACTTACTGTAATAGAAACCTTGAGCTCTAGAGATAAAATAATGAAGACAAACACTAACAAATTCTACTCTAATTGAATTTATAGTATACTCAGGAAAACAGATATTAATCAACTAACAAAAATGCATCAAATAACTTAAATGCTGTGGAAAGAGTGCTGAACCCCAAAAATATCACCACGAGTAGAAAGATTATCTTAGGAACATACTAGAAATTACTACAGGTTGATTAAATGATGAAAATATTAATTTATCTTTATAATATCCTGTTCGATAGAGTGATATTCAAAAGATATTTTGAGATTTAGAGATTTGCCTAATGAAAACAAAAAAGGAGTCTTGAACTTTTTTACCTTCAGTGTTCAACTTCTGCATAGTTAGCATTTTCCATAAGGTACAAAGTGTTTCATATTGATTAAAATGCGACTTGCCAAGGAGGAAATCGTTTTAAGTAACTTTCTTAGAAAAGACATAAAGCAACTGTTTTGCTTCCTTCTCATCATTTTGCCTAAGAAGTTGTACTTAAGAGAGTGAAAGAGGTGCGTTTCCACAAGCGCCGAACCATGGATGCCCATTTCATGTAATTGTCAACAGTGCTTTTATTCAAAAACATTTTTATTTTTCAATGGTGCTAACAACACAAACTAATATCAGTTGTGTTAGTTTTCTTGATTCTGAAGAAAAATGTGGCAAATGTAATGGCTTAAAGCAACACAAACTCTTTCACACAGGTAGGGACCTCAGAGTCACGACCTAGGCCTTACTGGGTGCAACGAAGGTCGCGTCCGGCGGCACTCCTTCCAGACGTTCCAGGAGAAAGTCCAGTTCCTGGACTCCTTCAGCTTCTTCATCATTTTTTCTTTTTTCTTTTTTCTTTTTTTATGTTGCTGTTGCTGTTAATTTTATTGGTCCATTTTACATATGCATTATGATCACATTCATCACAGGGAATTTGTACCGGTACATGATATATCTTGATTCTTCTTTTTTCCCAATCCCCTCCCCTCCCTTCAACCTCTCTTCACCTCCTTATTTACAAAAGCTTTGTTTCCAGTTTTTCCTTCTATTCTGTTTTTATTCTCCCTTCTTTCTTGTCCCCCTCTCTCTTCCTTGTTTCCATCTCACTTGAAGATTTTGTTCCCATTTCCCAATATCTATTATACATTCTGGTCCTCATTTACACTTTCTGTTTCTCACCCCAGAGAAACAATGCAGTACTTAAATATGTGTGTCTGATTTATTTCACTTAAAATATGGTCTCAAGTTGCATCTATTTACCTAGGAATGTCTCAAGTTGATCTTTCTTTATGGCAGAATAGTACTCCATTGTATATAAAAAACCGTATCTTCTTTATCCATTTATCTGTTGATGGACATTTGGGCTGTGTGCAAGATTCAGCTAATACAAACTGTGCCACTATAAGCATGGGTGTGCATATATTGCTGTGTTGTGATGCTTTTAATTCTTTCAGCAAGATTCCAAGAAAGGGAATAGCTGGGTCAAATGGAACTTCTACTTTTAGACATTTACCTTGAAAACTACAGTACGCTGAAAAAAGAGATTGAAGAGGATATGAGCTTCTTCATCTTGCACCCACTCCCTGGCTCGTAATCTCTCTTGTTCCGTCCAGCTGGCAGCATGAGTTAAGTTCTCAGAGCGGATCACCACAGTCTGACTCCTCAATCTACTTCCCCGTCCACTTCTAAGAACTTTGTGATTGCCTTGAGTCCATATGGATAATTCAGGATAATCTCTCTATTCTCAGATCAGCTGCTAAGCAACTTTAATTTCACTATTACTTTAATTCTCTTTTGCCCTGTAACATAACACATTCACAAGTTCCAGATATTAGGAAATAAGTGTCTTTGAGAACATTTATTATTCCTGCCTCATAGACTAACTCTTAAATCCACAGCTATTTACTCTTAGTTTAATTATGTGTGAATGCGTAAACGATAGATATTAAAGCAAATTGTTTGATGACTCTCTGAAGTGTGTACCACACAATGCAAGAAACTAAGGGAAAGCTGACCCAGTGTGATTTGTGGCCAAAATAAAACCGTTTTCAAAACGTTTATAATGAAATCTGTAACATATGTGTAAAGTGCTTTCTAAGATTTTGCAGAATATTTTATCATTCTTTGGTTAATTTGGTCTTTGGAAAATATGTAAAATAAATAAGCAAAAGAAAGTCTTACTGCTTCCATATAGATAAGGAAACAAAAGCTCATGGAGTTTAAGGAACTGACAGTATAATAAAAAGGGAAAAATCCATCTTTCCATACTTTTTTTTTTTTTTTTGTGGGTACCAGGGGTCGACCTCAGGACCTTGCGCGCCAGCAGGCACCTGTGCCGCTGAGCGATATCACCGGCCCTTTTCTCGTATGTGGGTTCCGGGAGTCAAACTTGGGCCCTCGCGCTTGCCAGGCAGGCGCGTACTCCACTGAGCCATCTCACCGGCTCCATCTTTCCATACTTTCCACAAACCTCACTCTATTAAAAGAAGGGTCTGGGGGCCGGTGAGATGGTTCAGCGGCGTAAGCACCTGCCTGGCAAGTACGAGGGCCCGAGTTCGACTCCCGGAACCCACATACGAAAAAAGGGCTGGTGATATCGCTCAGTGGCACGGGCGCCTGCTGGCATGCAAGGTCCTGAGGTCAACCCCCGGTACCCACAAAAAAAAAAAAAAAAAAAAAAAAGAAGGGTCTGGTAAATACCTGGCTGGCTTTACAGCCAATTCAATCTTTACATTATCTGGAGAAAATACTGAGAGGGATTCTTTGTCTGTATTTTATTCCAACCAATAAGAAATAGCAGACTGGGAAGGAAATTGAAATGACAGAAGATCGGTAACAAATTCCATTTGAAATCTTAGAAATTATTATTGCCAAGGGTTCCTATTTAGGCTTATGTGAATACGAATCTTTCACAAGGAGATATTTTAATTATATGGGGTAAATAATGTAAACTTTTACATTTATAAGGTAATAGAGGATCCATTAATAATGAAAGTAATCATAATAGATTGCTTTCAGAAACAAAATTCTGAAGATGTAGCCACAATGATCTTGAGAAGAAAATAGTAGGATTATATAGAGTTCAGCTATTGAACATAGAAAGGATAGAATAGAGCACTTATACTTCAAAGTAATTGTAACAAGCTGACATGAAGCTAAGAAAACATTTTAAAGGAAGACTAGTATGAAATGATTCTTGTGAAAAAATGTTAAATGACTTCTAAAATTATTATTACTGTAAGACAAAAATGCAAAACATGTACCTAAATAATTTAAAAGAATCCTTCACTGCTAACACAGGAACAAAAGTTATGTTTTCAGCTTTGTCTGTCAAGGTGGATGTCTACCCAGACGATAAGAGCCAGAATCAACGTTGGTGAAAGTGATGTGAAACCCATGATAGTTGGGAAGATTTTAACAAAAGATATTTTTAGAGAGCACTTAGTTCCTCTATGAAAATGCAAATCTCCTGGCCTGGATGACATCCATTCAAGAATGCTGAAAAAGAAATTGAAGATGAAATCTCTGAAAAGCTGTCAGTTGTGTTGGAGACACTGGGAAGAGTAGAAGGGTGGGGAGATGAGATGAAAGGATACTGCAACTTTCAAAATGAGCTACGGTGATTATTTTACTCAATTATAGAATGCCGTAAGTTATAATAATGCCCTAAAGCATTAGTTACTATAACTTGATTATTTGTATCATTTAGAGTAGCTTTTTGAAGGTATTAATGATATAAAAAACTACACATATTTAATGTATGTCAGTCAATGAGTCAAAAGATATCTGTACACCTGTGAAGCCATCACCATAATCATGGTAACAGACAAGTTATATAGATAACATATAGGTAACATAACCTATAGAAGTTCACTTGTGCTCCCCACCCATCACCCCAAACCAGCATTTTTTGCAGTAAGAATATTTAACATGGAATCTACCCTTTTAGATTGTGTGTGTGTGTGTGTGTGTGTGTTTGTGTGTAACAGAATTGAACCCAGAGCTTTTGCAATGAGCTACATCAATAGCCCTCTCCACCTTCTTTTTTTTTTTAATTTTGAGACAGGATTTCCTTAAATTCCTAAATTGTCCAGGTCAGGCTTGAACTTGCAATCCTCTTGCCTTAGTTTCCCACAGTGGTGAGATTATGGGCATGCACCATCACACCTGTCCAATCCTTTAAAATTTTGAAGTGAACAATGTAGTATTTTTAATTGTATGAGCTAAGCTGTACAACATATCTCATTATTTTGCATAAGTAAAACTTTATACTAATTGAATAACTGTCCATTTTCTCTCACAGCCATGGTATTAGATTATTCTATTCTCTGTTTCTATACTTTTGACTATTTTAGATGCCTCATATAAATGAAATCATACACCATTTGCTTTCCTGAATGTGGCTTTTCTTTGCTTTGCTGAATGTGCTTCAGATCCAATATGTATAGATTGTAGCAGATGGCAGGATATCTTTCTTATATTTATTCATCTATCTAATTAATTAATTAACTAATTAATTATTTTGTCTGTGTGAGACAGGGTTTTGCTATGCAGTTCAGGCTGGATTTGAACTCAATTTGTAGCCCAGGCTGTCCTTGAACTTGCAACAATCCTCCTGCCTCAGCCTCTTGAGTACTGGGATTACAGGTGTGCACCACCACGCCCAGCTCTTTCTTTTTAAAGACTGAATATTATTCCACAATATGCATACTATGTTTCCTTTCTCTAATAATCTGTCGATGAATATTCTGTTTGTTTCCGTATCTTGGCAATTATAAATAATGCTGCAATGAATACAGGAGCACAAATATTTATTTGAGATTCCAAGTTTAATACTTTTGTGTAGATAGCTAGAAGCAGGAGTGCAGCATCCATTATTATTTGGAAGGAAACTCCACACCACTTTCCACTGCAGCTGTATCATTTTGCATTCTCAGTAATAGTGTACAAATGTCTCAATACTCACTCGTTAGTTGGTTTTTCATTATCACCTCTGAAGCAGGCTACTTTGTAAAAAAAAAGAAGTTTATTGAGCTCACAGCTTTGAAGGCCAAAATTCCAAGATGAGAGATATCTTTGACTGACCTCAGGTTGGTCCCTCTTGGCTGAACCACATCCTGGCAGAACACATCCTGGCAAGAGTGCACGTAGGAGTAGCTCATCACATCACAAGTGGCAAGCCAGCAGGATTGAGGGGAAGGGCTGACTTTCACAGTCACTGGCTCCTGCACCACATGCCTCAGTCCCTTCCAAGGCTTCCCACCCTGTGCGCTAAGGATCTCCCAGACAGGCCCCACCCTCTATAGGTTCCACCATTTCCCACATCGGAGTGGGAACTGAGCCTCTGACACGTGAACATTTGTAGCATAAACCACACTCCAGGCATCCAGGTCCACATCCTCACTGGCACAATCTTTTCATCATGATTTTAGATAACAGCCATCCTTACAGGTGTAAGGTCATATATTATTGTTGATTTTATTTGTATTTCCCTAATGGTTAGTGATATGAAGCATCTATTCATGTAACTGTTGGCCATCTGTACATCTTTGGAGAAATCAAACTCTTTGCCTAGAATGGCAAAAGCAATTGGAGGCCACATGAGCAAGGCAGGGGGCATCACAAGCCCTGTGCTCATTTTTATATTGGTTTTTATTTTGTTAGTTTGCTATTGAGTTATAGTTCCTTGCATACTTCAGATAGTCTTTTGCAATTTATATACTTCTTTTTTTTTTTAATGTGGGTACCAGGAGTTGAACTCAGGACCCCACACTTGCCAGGCAGGCACTTATGCCACTGAGCCATATCACCAGCCCTATATCCTTCTTTACAAGGAATTTCACACTGTCCATAGGTGATCTTTTCACTCTTTCACTGTTTTGTTGCTGTGAGGAAAGTTTATTCTGGTACAATTCCAATTGTTTAATTTTGCTTTTGTTGCTTGGGCCTTTGGTGTCATATTCAAGACACTATGGCCAAGGCCAATGACATGAAATATTTTTCCCTTTTTTTTCTTATAAGAGTTTTACAGTGTGATACACCATATAGGATAAAAATCACCCAATCATCTCAAAAGATGCAAAAAAAGGATTTGATAAAGTTTAACAAAATTCATAAAATCTAGATATACAAGTAATTTACTTAAAAAGAGTTTATAAATGAAAGCCCACAATTAATATCCTCATTGTGAACTGAAATGTTTTACTCTAAAATCAGGAGCAAGGCAAAGATGACCACCTGACATTTCTCTTCAACATGGTACTTGAAGTTGTATCCAAAACAATTAGGTTTAAAAAAAGAAATAAAAGAAAGAAGTAAAAATATCTCTGTTTACAGATGACATAGTCTTACATGTAAAGAACCCTAAAGACTCTATTGAACAAAAAGATTCCATAAATTACTTAGAACTAATAAATTGAATAAGTTTTGGGATGCAAGTCAACATACAAAAATCTGTATACTAATGATAAACTGCATGAAAAGGAAATTTTTAAAAGCTTTCCCATTTAAAATAGCATGAAAAGGAAAAAAAAAACCACAGGGTATTTAAGAAGCTGATGAATTTGTGCACTAAAAACTACAAATCAGTAATGAAATAACTTAAAGAAATCACAAATACATGGAAAGACACCTGTGTCCACTGACTGGAATGCTCATTATTACTACAATGTCCATAAACACCTACAGCAGCCTACAGAGGCAATGCAGTCCTTGTCAAAACCCTAGTGGTATTGTTATAACTATAAAAAAATTCTAAAGTTCCCATAGAACCACAAAAGACTTTGAATACCTAAAGCCATCTTGAGAAAAAAGACTAAAGAAAGAAGCATCAGATTTCCTGGCTTCAAAAGACATAACAAGCTAAAGCAATGGAAACTGTATGGTACTTGGATAAAGACATCCATATAGACCAATGTAACGCAGATACACTCAGGTGGGTTTGGACGAGGATGCTGAGACTTCGCAGGAAGGAAAGCACAGTCTTTTCCACAGCTAGCGTTAGGAAAACTGGATATCTACAGGCAGAACAATAAATTGGACGCTTAGACACAATGTGTAAAAATCAATCGAAGATGGATTAAAGATTAAAAATTAAGAACAGTCCAAGTGATTATTTTTATAAAGTTGAAAGAGAGATTTTTAAAAAATCACAGCAAAGGTAGAAGCATCATTTTAATCTACAGAAATATATTGTCTTCAGAAATTATTATGGGTTCAATTTGCTTCCTTCAGTGGTTGCTGGAGACAAAATGATAAGCAAAACAGGCATAATCCTGAACATAATACCTACAGTGGATTTCCTGGAGCTGAGGAATGTTACCACACAGAATCTGATTTAGCAATGTAATAATATTTTGAAATTTTCTTTTATGAACATGCTCAAACCCATAATACTGAGGCCTCTTTTTTACTTCAGGGTTATTTTATTTTCAAAGACCTTAAGAATACAGTATTTACAGCTGTGTGGGCTTACATTTGTCCACACTATAGACATATTGTTTCTTTTAAAGGAAGTAAAATTTATATAAGAAATGTAAAAGCTATGTGTCTAGGAACCATCGAGAAGACAGAATTAACAACACTGAACATCCTAAGTAGTGTTAGTTTTATGAGTGTAAAAATGGATTGCTTACTGACTCTTTATAACGGGAGTGTTGAAAGTTTAAAGAGATGATTAACAGGAGATGACATGATAAATCTGCCTTCGTGTTGTTCCACAACCAGCTCACAAAATCCTAACTGGCTTGGTGAGTACCAGGAGTAATAGAATCCCACTACTGTCCAAAATTAAGAAGCAAACAGTGGAGACTACCTGCCTTGCAACATATCCCGTCCCTCTCCAATTCTGGGACACAACAGGCTGTATAATTTGAAATGTATTTCTAATAAAAGCTAAACAATTACAAATTATTATGAATAACCAACACAGAAATGCAAATATTCAGCCTAGAGAATATTTGTATAACAATGATGAATCTATAAGATAACTGAAAGGATGGATGCAATGAAATATGGTTAAAAAAAAAAAGAAAAAATCTAAATCCAAGGGAACTGTAAAATATTTATGCTACCCCACCTTATTAGCAATTATAGGAATATAAAGTAAAAAAGCATTCTTTTTATTATTGATAAGTTGAAGAACATTTAAAAGATTTGGCAGTCTTTAGTAAGTCCCAAACTTGCAAACAAGTCCTGTTCTGGAAGAAAGTTCATACCTTCAACAAAGTGAGTCTTACACACCTTTGGCACAAATATGCAATGAACGTTTCCTTGTGCTTCCTAGCTGTCCCCTCCACATCACCACTGCTTTCCCTCTTGCTTCTGGACATCCTGGTTCTGACTGAGCAATACACTACTGTACACTATTGCACTGTACAGCAAGCACACATCAGAACAACCATGAGAACGTTGGGCAGACGTGAGCTACCTCCACAATTTGTTCTCATCTAAGAAAGTTTGTAATGCAAGGTCATTAGTATCTGTGAGTTTGCAGCTCAAATGTTTGTAAGTTGGGGACTTACTGTATAGAAAGTGGTTTGGAGGAAAGAAAGAAATTTCATACAGAAAAGCTGAGAATGCAAATTATTGACATCAGTCTGAAACTATGTAACATGAGAAAAATAATAGATACTGTCAAATAAGGCAGTTACATTGCTACGAACTTACCTCAAACAAACTGTAACATATGCTAACATAAATACAAGTACCAGATAGCCTCTGTAGCATTTTTGATAGCAAAAATGACTGAAGACAATGAAACAATATTATAGTATGATCTAATAATAAACCCTATGTATAAACTATCAACAGAAATATTGGAAATGTAGTGATCAGTTTAAAAAGCAAGTTACACTTGGTTATATGGAAACATTCATAAAAACACAAAATTATAGAAAATTATTGATGAATAGGCATGCAGGAAATGTGTAAGCCCCTGAACAGGAATGATGTTATTCTAAGGAAGGAGGAGGTGAACAAAAGTAGGGAAGGATACAAAGAGTGCTTCTACTATTTCTATGACCTTTAAAATATATTCTCGGGGAAAAAAAGTGGCTAGTGCTAACATTTATTAGTTATGTTTTGTGTCTGTAAAGGTTTAAAAACACTCTTATATACCATATTTTTCAAAAAATGACATTATAAAAATTGCAAAATATAAAAAAAAATCTTCCAAAATCACTCTTGAGCTAAAGAAGAAATTAATATTTTTCTATGCAAGCATCACACCCCATCATGTTGGAAATAAGCGAAAAGAGGTTCTGAAGAAAATGTATTGACTTAAATGAACTATTTGTAAAATGAAAAATTGTATTTTTGAATGAAATAAGCATTTAAATTAAAAAGTTAGAGTTTAGTATAAGTTGTGGAAATCAAAAATTAATGAAAAGAGAGGCAGCTTGACACAGTTGATAAGATGGAATTGTAGATTCATGTTTCTCAGGTATGAGTTCAGGCTTCACTTCCAAGCAGGAGATTGGCAAATCTATTCAACTCACTTGACCTCAGTTTGCCCATCTTTAAATGGAGGATAGTAGTATTATTTTCTTAGAATTCTTACCAGGATCAAAGGTGTTAATATTGGTACAGTGCATAGGAAAACAATGGCACCTACTTTATATAATCTATGCTGTACAGGAATTATGTAATGCTATACAAGAATTTACTACTAATAAAGACTTAATAAAAAATAAAAATTAATTAGATGGTAAACAAACCAAAATGTAGATCAATGAAAGTTAATGGCATTTTAAAACACAACAGGAATGTAAAAGGAATGGTTAGAACACTGTTAGGTAGCACCTAGCTGCCTTTAAAAAGTTTAGTGATAATTGGGCGCAACATGATTTTAGTTTTATCTATGCTACTCAAGAAAGAAGAATTAGTACCAAAAGGAAGGGACTATTTCAATTTATTACACTTGATGTAATTTAAAGGTGTTTATTTTACTTAAATCAAACAACAAAACTGTTAATGTGAAAGGGTTAGTGAATAGACAAACAATATACTCTCCAGATCTGAGAGCATTATTCCATGATTGCATTGTTTCTTTCTTTTTTGCAGTGCTGGTGATCGAACCCAGGGCCTTGTACATGCAAGACAAGAACTCTAGGGCCGGTGAGATGGCTCAGCGCCATAAGCGCCTGCCTTGCAAATGCGAGGGCCCGAGTTCGACTCCCGGAACCCACATACGAAAAAGGGGCCGGTGATATCGCTCAGCGGCACGGGTGTCTGTTGGCACACGAGGTCCTGAGGTCGATCCCCTGGTACCCACAAAAAAAAAAAAAAAGAACTCTACCACTGAGCCACATCCCCAGCCCCTCTACGATTGTATTTTGTGAATAGTATCAAATGTAGTAAATAAATAAGCTACTAGCGATTCCTTTCCAGTAATGTCTAGGATGCTTGTAATATCTGAAAAATGTCCAAAGTGCCATTATGGCCATCTAGAATGTATAAAATAATAGAATACTGTGCTAGTCAGCTTTCCATGGCTGTGACAAAATACCTGAGACAATGAACTTTGTAGAAGGAAAAGTTCATTTCAGCTTACAGAAGTTACAGTCCAAAGTTGGTCGACTATAATGTTGGGCTGTGGCGAAGTAGGCTATCATGGCAAGAAAGGCATCGTGGGGGAGAGTTTTGTGCCTCACAGTGGTTGGGAAGCAAAGAGAGAGGGAGGTACCTGAGTCTTATATGTCTTTCAAGAGTATGCCCACAGTGATCTAACTTCTCCCACTATTTCCTACCTTCTAAATGTTCCATTCCCTCCAGCAGCACCATCAGCTGGGGACCATATCTACAACACATGAGATTTGTGGGACATTTAAGATATAAAGCATTAGAAACTCTGTCACCCCCATCTTCAAAGTATATGGACATTCTGTGCATTCTTCCTCTCTTTGTGAATGGAAATCCCATATGGAAAAAGAAACAATGATCTCAGAAGGAAATGCAAAATAAAAGAACAAAAACATCAACTATGTGTGGTGAAGGAGGAAAAGGGTTTTCAAATCAAGAGAATGATGTACAGGCACTCTCTTTGGTTGAAGAGTGTCTGTGCACTCTGAAAGTCTTAATAAAGGACTTTCTTCTTTGTATTTGGCACCTTAGAGAAATTATTCTTATGAGGGTCACAGTGCCTTTCTCATAGCACTTGCCCCATCCTGTGTCTACATGAATAGGATTTTTTCTGGAATATGTAGAATAGGTCTGATTACAAATTCCTGAGGAATTTGTCTATACCAGACACTTAACCATGATGTCAAACATCTCACAGAACTTTAATATGAGAAATAGAAAGAGCTTTTTTCCTTTGGTAATCAAGAGGCAGTTTTTGTTCCTCGTGGGAACAATATTTGTATAATCAACCAATATTTATACCAGATGTTATTTAATATGCTGACACAGTGCACATCACTCTTGTTGAGAAGGGAATTTACAAACATAAAAGGTTTTTGTGATAAGTAAATATAGTAATACAGATAGGAAACTATGGAACTATGAAAACAGGGTATAGGTACCTATTCCTCAGTATTTAAGATAATTTGTAAGCATATATGTTCTGTGCTTTCTATTGTGCTCCTGACCCATAATGGTCCATTTTTATCATCTAAGTATTTTGTGATGTGTACTCTCATTTCCACATTCAGTCAATCATCATTTATTATCTGTAACTATGGTGCTCTGCCCAGCAGTATCAATCACCTTCAAATTTGCCTCAGTGTAAACAAATCAGTGCATATTTCAAAAGTGATATTTTAAAAATCTGCATATAGCACGTGCTCAAGTAAAAATATTCAACAGTTTATCATCAGTTTCAGATTACCTATACAACACAGAGCCCTTTATTAACCCATCTTCCTATAAAGAACTGCGGAAATATGAGCATCTCTTTAACATGACACTTGAAATTCTTTTAACTACGAGAATTTTTTTTCCTTTTTGGTTTCTCTAGTTGCCTTTCCTGTCTGCTTATCTTTTAAAATAATGTCTTACAGATAGCAATGCATGATTGTTGAATAATTAATTATCTAAATATATGAAAACCTGCAGAAATATTTGCTTTTGTCTGTATGGCATAATAAAAAATGAATAGTTTATTTAAAATTAATGTCAGGTATTGATAAAATTAATTAAATTAAGATTGAAAAAGTCAAATACTTTATAAATTCATCTTTGCATGTAATTTTTTTATAGTCTGTGTCCCTACCTGGGGTGTTAGGTGATAAATATGCACCTCACTTATTCAACACCTAGTCTCTGAAGCAAGGAAAATAATGGGGGCAATATCCCTTTCAAACCATATTCTTCCTGGCACATAGTCTTTAATAATACACATTCTCATCCAGATTTTATTCAGCAGATTAATTTAGCTGAAGATTCCCAAAGGATTGTAGCACACAGGCATGTCCCTGGGGAGAATTTTGGAACTGCAATAGAAACTCCAAATAAGGAAAAGACACTTCCTAAGCTTTTTCTATACACAGCACTACAACCTTTTTAAATAATGGAAGAATTGAGCGGATCTGAAATGTTTAGCCTACAATGTAGCAGGCTTTTGCTTTATCATCCAAAGTCACAGGGTTTTTCAGTATTCTAAGCTGTTGGTTTGAAAGAGGAAAGGTCCCATTCCTTTCCCTTTGTTCTTCCTACTTCCACATATAATTGTCAAAATTCCTTCACTGTTAAAATCAGAATAATTTAACCTGAATCAAAAATTTGAAAAATAGAAGATGAAAACAATCTCTGCTGAGTGATTTCAGTCATTGCAAACCTTAGATAATCAATTTTATTAGTTCTGACGAATGTTCCAGTTAACTTTCTAAGGCAAATGCTACATGAGAGGTTTGATATATTCTAGGAAAAGGGATTTCTGGGAAAAACTACCCAGCTATTGAATATCTTCTAATTTTTAAGGGGTTAGAAATAAAACCACATTGTTAATGATTGAAAGTAACTAAATACAATTTAAAACATATAATATAGGTTCAATGATGCAACTACTATGGAAAATAGTATAATGGGTCCTAAAAATATTTTTAAAAGTTGCCTTATGATTCAGCAATCCAACTTCTGGGCATGTTCCCAAAAGAACAGAAATGAGGATCTTGAATAAATATTTTCAAACTCATGTTCATAGCAACATTATTCATAATAGCAGAGAGGTGCATGCAAACCTAATATGAAAACAAAATACTTGCAATGGAATATTAGAAAGCTTTTAAAAGGAATAAAAATCATGTCACTTGCTGAACCATGCATAGAAATTGAAGGCATCATTCTAAGTTCAATGAACCCATCACAGAAAGACAAATATAAGTCTACCTATGCATCTAAGGAGGTCAGATTCATAGAAAGAGTAAAATGATGGCTACCAGGGGCTGGAGGGCAGAGAAAATGGGTATTGAATTAGTGATTAAAGGGTACAGAGAGTCTGTTTTTCTAGCCAAAAAATGTTCTGGAGATCTGCCAATCAACAGTGGGATTACATTTATACACTCCTGAACTGTACACTTAAAATGGTATGGTAGTAAGTTTTATGTTTTAATACAGTTAAACATTAAACATACATAATGTACATACAAATTTATAGAACATACAGAATAACCAACAAATTATTAAATGTTAGATTTGAATAGAGTCTTGTAATCCAATATTTGTCATTCTTACACATGACAAAACTAACAAAGAAAAAGTAATGTGCTTTTCAGAAAAGCACATAGCTCTTTCTGAGATATATTGTGTCCAAAGCCAAACCATTTGATGGATCCAAAGCCCTCTATACCTCATTAAGTTGACATTTATACCTGTTCAGTACATTTTAAATATTGAACACAAACAAGCACTATGTAACATTCTACTTTAAACAGACATTTTTCTAATATATTAAATAAAAGTAATTTTATTTAATGTTTCTATTAAATAAAAAGAAATTATATTTAATGTTTCTTATGTGAAAAATGCTTGTAAAATTTTTTCACCAGTTCTGCTATCCTTCCAGTGTAACATGAAAAGCAGGTATTTTGCTGTAGCAATTTTGCAGGAGAACTCACTGCGTTTTGAATGCGTTTGTTCTAAGTTAATTATTTCTATTCCTTTGGCATAATCCTCGAGAAAGTAAGCTTCATTATGTCAGGTGTTTACCTACGGAAGCTCATTTCTCTCACTCCTCCTAACCACAGCAGGGATAATTCAGCCAGCAATTTTAAATTTTTACCCCAGGAAAAAGAAAAGGGGCAAATCTCTCCTTTATGAAATAAGGCATCAAAATAAATTACAAAAAGTAAAAATACCGAGTTCTATAGGACTTACTTTAGTCTAAATTTATGATAGCTGCTCTTGTTAACAACAGAAACAACAGCAGGTCCTTGACCTCAAGCTAAGCAGTAGATTAAACGAAAGAAGTTCTAGGCTTCTAAACATTGTAATATATGTTATAAAAATTTCAGGATTAATATATACTACTACTATTTACATTATACAATCTCCCTTTTGAGCCACTTAATTGATATCTTCTATTAAATGTTATTAAGCTTCTCAAGTTATAAATTAGAAGTGTCATATACTCCAGGAAACAGAAGATATATCGAAAGGAAGTTAGTTATACGGGGTGGTACATATTGTCAATTCTTTTTGCCTTAAACTGCAAAGCCCTTTTACAGTACATTTATCATTAGTACATTATACATGCTATTCAGATATTTTCTCTCAATAAGAATTTTTTCCTGCCTTCCTTTCCCTCTTTTTCCCTTTCTTCCTCCCTTACTCATTAACAGAAAAAGAAAACAAACAAACAAACAAAAAGGGGACAGTAGAGAAATAGGAAGCCAATAAAGATGCTTTTATTTATTTATTTATTTTCTTTATGTGGGTACCGGGAACCGAACTCAGGACCTCGCGCTTGCCAGGCTGGCACTTATGCGGCTGAGCTATATCAGCGGCCCTAAAGATGCTTTTACTGTGGAGAAACTTGATAACTTACAAAAGATCCCTGCAGAAGAATTAATGTCTGACTTGTATGAAGCAGTGATGTTGCAAAGGCAGAAGGAAAATCTATTAGAATTAAGCATGACCTTCAATGAGTTAATATTTATTAAAAGCAGTATGGCTTCATTAGGAAACAGTTGAACTTTTATAATTGAATATAATTGGAATTTGGCTCTGATCTTAAAGAAATAAAATAGAGTGTTGTTTGCACATTTTAATAAAATTTGATTTGTATTTTAATAAAGCAAAAGTTATAATTTTTGATAGATCCAGGCAGTAGCTGGAAAGGTCAAGCTAGTAAAGGGTGAAGCTAGATAAGCTAGGCAGGGGAAAGGAGAAAAAATGAGCACAAAAAATTATGTTAGTACAATTTTTCAGTCAGTGTCTCCAAATTATTTGGTTGTCTTTTAAAAATATCTAAATAAATGTATCTGTTATGGTTTATACCTCGATGTCCTCTAAAAGCTCATTCATTCATAGACTGGACTTTGGAAAGTAATTGGGTTACAGGGGCATTATAACTCATCACTGTTAGGAGGCAAAACTGGGCAGAAGAGGCAAGTCACCATGGGCGTGACCTGGAAGTTAATAGCTCCCTTCCTGGCTCCTCTCTTTATTCTCTGCTTCCTGCCCGCCATAGTGTGAGCAGCTCTCCTTAGCTGTGCACCTCTGCCATGCTGTTCTGCCTTGGCACCAGCTGACTGGATTGAAACATGAGCCAAAATAAATCTCTCTTTCTTTAAATTGCAGGTGTTGGGTATTGTGTCTCAGTTATAAGGAAAGTGATTAAAACAGTATCTCAAACTCTATTGGTGTTAAATTCTTTATTTCAGAGAGCACAGGCATTGCATTTGTTCCAAAAAAATTAACCTTTCAAATTTTACTTAATTTCTGAATATGATATATCTGTCCCTCACTAGTGCCATTCACAGGAATTTGCTAACGGTAAGTTTTAGAAATCATGCTCCCATCCATTGTGGTTTATGTAAATATTTTTTCTCCAGGTTTAAAGTCTACTTTCTTTTATCCTTTTTCAATCAAGTTTAGGGTCCAAAATCCTGGTCTCTTCCACTATTAGTGGAAAAATGTCAGCGGAAAAAGTTAGTGGAAAAATGAGTTTTCATATTTTAGTAATCCTTACAGATTGTCATGTTACCTTCAATAGTGACAATGTATTACATTATTAAATACAATAATTAGCACCTAACATTGCAAACATCTAAGCAGGCATGCTTAGGTGATTCTCCAGTTTCAGAATTTTTTAAATGTTAATGGATACAGTCCATCTTTATATATATTTACAAACTAAAGTGACTCATAAATATGTAGACGTGGTTTTCCTTGTCAGGATCAACTTAAGCTTTCACTGTAAGATTTACAGATCATATATACAAAATATACAAGTCTCCTTAGACATAATTTCATAATTATGCTAATCACTATCCCTGATAGTGAATGAATTATTTTGCAGAACACTCTAAAGAGATGAGCATACGAGAAGAGGAGAAGGATGAGGAGAGCTGGAAGACTAGGAAAAAAAGGAGGAAGAACTAGAAAGAAAATAGGTTCAAAATAATATAACATAATCTTTCATGGAGAATATTTTATAAATCAGCAGGATCTATGATAGCTCATTTTAAAATTCATTGAAAACAAATGGAAATTGATGAAATAAGTAAACCTGACTCATAGAAAGATGTAGAATTAGGAACAAATACATGTGTTCTAAATTTTTGAGTTTACATCTAGTTAAAATGGATAATGATGAAATTATGGTTTTTATTTCAACCTCTTGTGAAATGATTCAATTTGCTCTGTTTGTTTCAAAAATTTTGTGAGATATATTGCAAAAGCAAGTAGAAGGCAACCTCTGGTGTACAGCTTTGGAGTTAGTCACCCTTGCTAGGACCAGGTGCTTAGTCTCTTCCTGGATTGGACCAGCAGCTCCTGCTCCTGGTGTTGGCATCAGGAGACTTAAGACATAGGAGGGATAACTAGGGGCGGGACAGAGGCTGTGCCTGGTGACACTCGGACTCGGTTCCTTTCCTGCTGCTGCTCTCTCTTTGTTCCTTGGCTTTTGTCTCTCTAGTCCTTTCAATTTCACTGCACCCTTTCCCACTTGACGTGGTTCCCACTTTCTAGATAACACTTTCTACTGCTTACTCTCTGCCTATTTAATTCCTCATTTTTGCCTGTTCTCCCTAGGTGGGAGAACACGTAATACAATGTGGCCGTACTATGTGGTTATATGGTTATGTACACTTTCACATGACGGACCTTGCAAGGTGCATGGATTGCTGGAATAATATGTGTCTCCAGTTCAAATGTGAATTCCTTGAGAGTAGTTACTATGTTTACTTTGTATGTAATTATATCTCTCATATGTTGTATACAGAAGTTCTTTAGCATTTGAGACATTTAGCTTATCCCTTTCTCAAAGGGTAAATTACACCACCATAGTGGTTATGGCATTTAGAGTGAAATGCTGAAGGTTCACAATTTACAAAAGCAGTTGGAGAAACAGAAATCCAGGAAAGAGGAGAAATGGAGTGACTTCTCATCATCCCATCTCTAGATTGAGGGGCCCTCTAATTTCAAGAGTTCGATATATGAATTCAGTCCAATTGAATATTTTATATGGCAAAAGTGATCAAAAATATTTGGGATATAGTTATCCAATTCAAGGCTTACAGCTAATCACTCAAAGGTTTATGGAATTTGGGGGGAAATAAACATTGGCATTGTAAAATCTTCCTTTAAATGCATCTTAGTTTTATTTAAAATTTAGGCAGGATATGAAGAGCTGATACACATTAGTGATTCCCTGAAGAGAAACAATTAAAATTAAACTTCTAAAAATCAATTTTAAGATAAACATAACAGTCACTAATAAACTTAAAAGCTGTGGTAGCATTGAGATAAATGACTGGCTTCCCGTCTTCCTTCTTCAGGTAACTACGTATTGACAAAATATTTTGACCATAGTGGCATTTGTGGTGAACACAAAAGCTAGTGAATAGAAGGGATGTATGAACTTCTAGGCATGAATCTAATCTAATCAAAAACAATTTATGAACCAAAGCAATAAAATTAAGAAAGAAAAATGACTTATAAAAATATAAAGATTATTTCTCAGGAACCATCTGAGTAGAATAGGCAACAACAATATTACTAAATGTATAAATATTCTAGCCTTATTCCCAGGAACTTGTAAATCAGTGTAAAAACTGAGATCAGTATTTATAAAACTGAACACTGCTATATGTACATAATGTCAATTTCATAACTTAAGTTGCTCATTTTGGACACCATTTCAGATGCAATTTAACAAAATTGAAGATAAGGTGTAACTTTTTAAAATTATATGTATGTTTTTACAAATATCTTCATGAAAGACATACTCCATGCAGAAATCCGCGTGCTGTAAATTGTACTCTATTTCTCCATTACGCTTCTGAGGGAGGGGCATTTCCCAGGGCAGTGACTCAGTTCGAGTACTGTCACAGACTACTTCAGGAAGGAAGACTTGCTCAATATAATATTCCTCATTCATTCGGAAAGCATTGATAGGTTTCTTATTGGCCCTATACACAAAATGCAGAGAGGGAAGATGTAAACCTGAAAACGAGTATAATGACATGAACAAAAATAAAATGTTTGCAAATGCATTTATGGGTTGGTTTGAACCTCTGATTTGTCTTTCTCTGAAATTAATTTATAAAGCAAAGATTTATTTTGACTTATGAAACAGTTCTCCCCATTTGCTTTGGGCCTCAGATAAGGCAGTACATGGCACGAAAAACTACTCCCTACCGTGTGGCCAGGGAGTAAAATCGAAGAGGAAGCAGGCGAGACAATTGCCTTTGAGGGCACATGCCCAATGACCACGAATACTGTGTATCTCAAGCACAGAACATAAAATAAATTGCTTAGTAAACTGAAAAGTAATATATTTAAGGAATAAATCTAACCAGACATATTTATTTTTTTAAAATTCAATAGTTAAAATGAGACAGTACATTGAGTAAACAGCAAGTTAGAAACATCTGAAGAATAAACTAAAACTGAAAATTGATAAAATTGTCCAGAATGCAGCTAGAAAAGACAAAAACATGAAATAGGTGGGCGAGAGGTCAAGATACATAAATGATACTGCATAACGATAGATACATACATACATACATACATATGTACATAGATATATTAGATACACAGAAAAATAAATTTAGAAGGAATTCCAGGGGAAATGGCAGACATTAAACAAGGGGTCTATTTAAAAATAACGGCTGAAACTTATTTTTAGAATTAACTAAAGAAACAAATCCTTAGATTTGGAACTTCCAGACATGGTGGGTAAAAATAGAAAAAACATCCAGAGTAACTGGCATGAAATTTAACAGCCTCAAACACAAATCTAAAGGAATTAAAATGTTTATTTGAAAAATGATAAATATAAACCTACCTTTTCTACATCAAGACGAGAATCCAGAAAATGATGGGACAAATGTTTTCAAAGTGCTAAGACACAATAATTATCAATTTAGAATTATTTCATTTTGTCATATTAGTATTAAATAATGACTATGATGTAAAGATATAGTCAGATAAAATAGTTGAATCTTATACAAATAGACATAGTTATTTGGAAAAGAATGAAAGCCTTACAAACAGGAAAATTATGAAATATGGCAATAATAAACAACGTATAATGATATTTAAAATTAAAGGCTGCATGAGATAATTATATTTACTAATTTGTGTGTTTTTTTTTTTTTTGGTGGGTACCGGGGGTCGACCTCAGGACCTCAGGCGCCAGCAGGCGACTGTGCCGCTGAGCAATATCACTGGCCTTTTTTCGTATGTGGGTTCCGGGAGTCGAACTCAGGCCCTCACACTTACCAGGCAGGCGCATACACCGCTAAGCCATCTCACCGGCCCATAATTTGTGTTTTTATAAAGATAATCATCATTTATTTGAAAATAATAGTTGCATAACATAGACAGGACAAATCACTTTAAAGCTTTAGAGATTACTTTATGACCTGGGCAAAAGATGAAGATAGGAAAAAAGTTTAGAAAATAGTGTTGTTAAATTTAGGTGTTAAAATGTTCAGAACAGCTATAAAGTAATAAAAATGCCAGGCAAAAATTAAAAATAAAGAATACTTGGAAAAATGGATTGAAGAGAAGTCAATCTAAAAGAAAACAAGAAAAGTTAAACTAAACAAATTAACAAGAAACAGTAAGCAAATAACATATAGAATAAAATGGAATTGTTAAATCCATATTAAAGCAATGTAATCTAATTTAGTGAACTGAATTATTTAGTTAGAAGTTAAAGGGCTGGTGAGATGGCTCAGCGGCGTAAGCGCCTGCTTGGCAAGTGCGAGGGCCCAAGTTCGACTCCCGGAACCCACATACGAAAAAAGGGCCGGTGATATCGCTCAGCGGCACGGGCGCCTGCTGGCGCGCGAGGTCCTGAGGTCGACCCCCCGGTACCCACAAAAAAAAAAAAGAAGTTAAAGGTTTATGGTTGGGAAAAATTACATATCTACTGCTTATAAGAAATACATTAAACATATTAATGAAAAGTATTGAGTCCACAACTGTAAAAATATGTACAAGGCTAATATTAATTTAAAAAAACCAAATAGCTATGTCAATATTAGGCAAAATAAACTTTGATAAAACTAAATTTTAGGGTAAATTTACTAAATCTGGGCAAATATTTTACCAAAAAAATTCAACGCAAAAAAATCAATCAAAATTTGAAAATATTTTTAACAATCAGAAAAATACAAAATAAACTGCACAGTAAAATAAGTGCTCAATAAACTCCCCTCCTTCTAATATCCCATCTGCAAGTAACGTGGTCCGAGGATATTTTTGAAAATGCAGAATTTCGATGAGAAACCAGAAGGATGTCTTTATTTGGAAGAACATTTGGGAATTATTTAATAAAGTCAATTTTATTAATTATTTAATGAAATGAATATATCCTGAGTCTCATCATTTCTAGTCTATTTGAAATTCATGCATGCATTTGCACAATAGAAAATGTTAAATATGAAATCCTATGTACTCATAGTTCAAAATAGCAAAATGTCCTAAATGTCCATTAAAAGGAGAATAGAAAAACATGCTCTGACTTTTGTACCATGGAATACCTACCTCATAGCAGTGACTATAAAGGATAAGTAAGATATGGGTATCATTTTGTTCAGGGCAGGAATTTAATTATTGACCACTAAGCAGATTGTGAAGAAATACCATATTATCCCATACATGTGTATTAAAAATTAAACAGTGAGCAATACATGTGAAAATGTGATAAAATCTTGAATCAAGGAAAGGAATAATAAATACATGGGCTGGTGAGATGGCTCAGCAGCATAAGTGCCTGCCTGGCAAGTGCAAGGTCCTGAGTTCGACTTCCGGAACCCACATACAAAAAAAGGGACGGTGATATCGCTCAGCGGCATGGGCACCCAGTGGTGCGCGAGGTCCTGAGGTCAACCCCCTGTACCCACAAAAAAAAATAAATAAATAAAAAATAAATAAATAAATACAAATGTTAGACGGGTCACCTAGGACAGAAGGGAGGAAAGGGATGAACATAGAGACCAGCAAAAGACAAATATGGTAAATTGATATATCATAGTTATTATGCTTTCCAACGTGAGATGGTAAAAATATTCCTTTTTATTTTCAATATGCAGGTGCTCCCTGACTGAGATAGTTGGAATTATGATTTTTCTACCTTCTGATGGTATGAAAGATATTCAGTAGGAACCGTGCTGTGGGTTTTGATCTTTTCCTGGACTTGCAATATGTGGTCCAGTACTTTTTTGAGATTCGGGCAGTGGCAGTGAGCCCCAGTTCCCTCGGTTTCCAGTCCGCCATGTGATCACGAGGGCAAACAACTAGGGTTCTATGTTACTATGCTCCAGGGGTCAGTAGGTTAGGTGTATTAGACACATTCTGAGAAAATGATGCCTTCACCAGGACATAACCCCATCTTAAGTCAAAGAACTTCTGCCTTCTATAATAAATATTTTAAGGAAATTAACACACACATATACAAATGCAGAATAACTAAAATAATAAAAATTCATTGTAGTATCTACTTTTCATTTGTTTGTTTGTTTGTTTGTTTGAGGGTCTTGCTACGTGGTTCAGGCTGACTTTGAACTCTCTATGTAATCCAAGCTGGACCTGACCTCTCAGAGATCCTCTGGTCTCAGCCTTCGGAGTGCTGGGATTACAGGCGTGCACCACCACGCCTCGCAAGCATTTTGTTTCAAATTCTGTCCTTAAGAAAGTTAACAGTAAGTTTTCAGTATGGGTTTTGGGAAGAGAATTATAACTTAGAAGACTTTCCTAGTGTGTATCTTCCTAGCCTTGACAGACTATGCCTTTAGTACAGATTTCTGCACTTAAGATAGAATCAATACATTTTGTCCTATAAGAATGTTAGGGATCCCCCTTTTCCTAGAGTCTGGTCACTGTTTTCTTGTTGCCTGTCATGTTCCCATTCTTGAAATTTCAGCCTAAGTCTTATTCTAAAAACAACAGTACCTATAACCAAGTAATAACAAATGTGAAGTTATAACTTTTGAATATCTATGACAGAAATAAACACTTTAAAAATATAGAGAAATGTAAAACCTTCATAAGAAAACATTACTTTTGGCAATTCAAGTAAGCAATTATCTTACAAAATAAAGTTTCTAAGTGACATTTTAAAGAGTGTTCCTAATAGAATACCTCCTCTTCTACAAGTGGTTAACGCTAGTTTTGGATGGACAGTTTGGCATTTAAAATTGAAGATAACTTAGTTCATGGAGACAATTACACCCACAGCCACTTTCTTAAATGTTCAATTCCACTCTAGTAAGTGATTTAGAGAATACAAAGTGTTGGAAATAACTGATATAAATAAAAACCCTAATAAAGCAAAAGCTCCCGTGGGCCCCCATATGTGCTATACAAAATTACTGATAAAACTGCGCTGGAATTCAATGAGTTTTTTCTTTCCCACTCTGTGAATAATCATATATATCCAGCGTGATTCCTTAGTCATTACAATTTTCAAACTTAACTACATTGATATGCAATAAGTCATTAAATGGACAATGTATATGTAAATTTTGAATTGAGTTTTCAAATGTTTTTTACATTAAATACAGTGGACATATATGTGTACTTATATATTAAATGAATACACATTGTGAAATCTTCTAGTATCAGAAACCTATATATACTTGTATGGAGTATACTAGAGGGGAACAGAAGTGAGAAAAGATGGGGTCTTGAAGTGTTTTCCTGTCTTTTTATAATCATCATCTGTTCTAATTCAGTGGGAAGAAATGAACTGGAGAATACAATAAATAACGTGGTTTCAATATACACTTAAGTAAAGGAAAATTTTCTTAAGAAATACGGTTTAAATTGTAAAATTCAGCACAAGTGAAAGTTTTTCATTTCTTCTAAATTTTCAAGATTATTTTAATGGAAATGTGTAAATGTATATCAAATATAGCTACCTACAACCGTTTTAATCTAATTGTCTATGTACCTTTCATCTTATTATATATGCAGAAAACGAGACCCAGAGGAGTCACGTGTCTAGAGCTGGATGTAAAACCAGATTTTTTGAAACTCTTGAGGGTAAAGCCGTTGTCTAATCCACATTCCATTGGAGTCATAGATGACTTCATTTCCTATTATAATGAGCTATCACCAGTGTCATATCAAGTTATCACAAAATTGGAGGTATAAGCTGCATGAAGACATTATCTTGGAGTTCTGTGAGTTAAATTTTTGACATAGGTCTCGCAGGGTTAATGTCAAGTCAGCAAGGCTGCATTTCCCCTGCAGATGTAGGGGACACCACATTTGCAGGCTCATTCCCGGTGTTAGTAGAATCCTGTTCTGTGACACCGGTGGGATGGGGGTGTCTCAGTCATGCTGTTGGCCAGGGCTAGTCTCAGTGTCTGCAGCCTTGCATATTCCTTGCCTCAGAGTCCCCTTTGTCCAAACTCAAAGTCAGCCATGGAGGGGGGGAAGGCGTTTCACTCACAGCCCTCTGAGCTCCCTTTGTAGCTCCTGTCTCCTCGGCTGTCCTACTCCTCAGGATTTCCCACAGTGACACTGAAGTTAGTGCTGTTTAGCAAGAGTCATTGTCTGAGAGAAGTGAACATTCCATTATAATTTGTTTTTTTTTATTAGAATCACCTCAATGTAGAAACAATTTCACTATTTAATTGCTTCTGAGTATTTTGGTTGTAATATTTTTCTTTCAATGTGTATGCCTTAAATGAAATAGTCCACACATCAGCCAGGTACAGATACCATGTTAATGAGACTACGGGATTGGGTTTCATTGTCCAGGTATAAGAAATCTAGATTTTGATTTAAAATGATTCCTCATATCAAGTATATGAAGAAAACTTTTTGTATCATTTTACTGCCAAGATTTTAGAAAATAGAAGTTTTATGAAAGTCAAGGCATTTCAATATTGATGTTGTTTATGAGCTTGTCTTTTCATGAAGTATCACTGGAAATCTCACCTGTAACACGTCTGTAGCAATCACACACAGGCCGTAGAGATGCAGGATCATAGATTTCCATTCTGTCTTCAAAGTGCAACAATAAGGTTCACAATAAACCATCCCATCTGAGTGTCCCACAGGTACAGCACATGTCACCTTCTTGCATCGCCTTCTTTATGCACAATGCTATCATCTGGTTAGTTGCCTAACCAAAAGCTTAGAAGTTTTCCTAGATGTCTTCCTTGACGAGGCCTTTTTCACTCTAACTGCACACTTCCTTTTAAGGGACCACACTCCCGCACTCCCGTGACTGTGCTAGATGAGATCCTGTATTGCACTCAAGTGGAGAACGTGTGTGACTCAAGGTATTTGATGTCTGTTACAGACCCAGGGGTCAGTCTAGGGATGGAAATGTCCCTATTTAAGAGATGTCATAGGATACAGCATTGTAATTTTCACACTGGAATCACCAGCAATAAAGTTGGTGTAATTATATGAGAACAAAGCCTACCCTTTGAAAACAGAGTTGAGTGCTCTAGAAATTGAGTCAGGCTGGCATGGATTTCACCCTGGTGCAAAGCCAAGTTGAACCCTTGGAATTTGTAGTTAAAAGTGTTAGTCAGTAACTTCTTTCTTAAACTTGCAACTAAAAAAGGAACTTTAAATATAGATCTATGTTCAATTAATTACAAATTCCAAATCACTTCTAATTCTGATACATTCCTCTGGTTCTTTAGCGTCCCTATTGTGTTTTGGGCCCTTCTGACTGTGTTCTCCTCACTGCACGCATCTACATTGTCTGTAGGGTGGGACTCTTTCCCAGTGTGTGAGGCTCACTGCTCCCACACGATTACCTGCCTGCTGGTCAAGACTTTAGCTTCTCTCACTTTAAATCATAGTGCAACTAAATTAACTCATCTCCTGGGCTTTCCATTAATCCATGTGTTTGCAGAAGTGGTTGATTCTGTTTATGATGTCCTTATATGCACCTACACATCTACCTGGTAAAGCGCTCCCTGTCCAATCAGAGTCCTCAGGAGGATTCCCCTGGCCCCCTAGGAAGCCTTCTATATGCTCCAGCTCTCCAGGCCCCCACTACAATGTGCATCCTCTTCCCTTCCAGTAATTATTTCTGTGCCTCTATGATGATTGCAAATGTGGATTGAGCAGGCTTCCCCTTTGTATCTGCTAGCACTTAATGGGCATTTAAAAATAAACTGAATAAATTAATCAACTGTATAAAACACTAACTTTCTAATAAAATAACTTGTACTGGATTCTAAATGAATCATGAAATTAAAATTGAATGCTTATTTGGATAAAGGGGATTTCTGTAAGATTAAGACAAGAGGCAGATTTGACCTTACAGAATTTAATAAAAAGCAGCTTGTGATAACAGACCAAATCCCTGGATTCAAAGGAGGAAAACCTGGATTCATGGTTAAGATTATTCACATTACTCCTGGTCTGACCTTGGGAAATCTTTTAATCTCTGTGACTATTAATTTCTTTAATGGTAAAAAGGAAAAGATTTCTGCCCTACTTACAATAGGATTATTGTGATGGAAAGAGATAAATGTGGTGAAGTCACTTGATAATCTGAAGAGAATTACACCAGTGTAGGATATTAATAAATTATGAGGTGGAAATTTAATATTCTATAAATGTACCAAACAAAGACATGGCCTGGTGTTTCATATTCCTCAAGAAAAGAATGTGAAAATATAAACCAAATGCACGAAAATAGGGAAAAATAGATACATTTTAACTCCACAGTGAGGAAACAGTATTTCCCTAAACATTAGATTTGGAGATAAGGTGAAAGATTTATAAATTGTTTTATGGAATTCTTCCTAGGGATGAATATTAGAAAAACATTTCTTGATCTGCAAGCTGTTTGAAATTTTATAAAGACCATTTCCAATAATCAGCTCTCATCAGCTAGTGAGAAACATTGATCTGTTACATAACTGTTATGCTCATTTTCCAAGTCACTTAGCTTCCGTAAGTATCAGGAATGCTTCAATGGAAACTTGTCTTGCCTAGGAACAACCAACACTCCATAAATATTTATTTTTTAAGACTTAGTCATTATGCATTTAATTTAAACATGTAATAAGCATATTCATGCAATAGATATGAAACAATCAAGGACAACACATTAAACACAGAAAAGATATAAAGGAACCAGGGGTATAATAGAACATACCTAGATACTGTCAGTGTGACACCAAAACCAAGCTAGCAAACACTGCTCTGACTCCGGCTTACTATTGAGTCTCTAAAGGAGATATTTTACAAATGTCTTTTTGTTTTAAGCCAGAAAACATTGTTCCTTAAAAGTCATTGTCAGCTTTTAGTGATAATGTGTGAATCCATATTAGTGATATTTGGTATTTTTAAAGTAGGACGTCTAGTTGACAGCAAGTATAACTTCTAATCTAGAAATTAATTTAGATTTTTTGCCTTTCCATTTTGAAACCAAACTGAAATGATTATATTTACCTTTTCCCCAGGTTTGGGAACAGTTTAGGAGGGTGAAATAAATTGCAATTTAAGCAACAAATCCTCATTAAAAATTCCATATACCAATATACCATTAGCAAACTGTATGAACTAAAACACTGATGATATCACTTTTATAGCTATATTATCACAAATATATAAGGTGTGATAGAAAATCTTGGGCTCGAGTTTGCACTGAATCAATGTCAGTGATTATGATTTTGACTAAAAGTCTTGATGTTTCTGAACCAGAAATTTTTCTTCTAAAAAGCAAAAAACCTCAATAAGTCACATTAAAACAAGTAATACCATCAATTAAACTACAATTAATGTATAATAAGAAAAGTGGTTTTGTTTCTGTAAATTTTAGTATTTTTTTGTCTGTTTCTGGGTGATATTTACCAGACAATGGTCCCGCAGTTGACTCCTTAAAGTGCATCCTGGAGGGTAGAATATGAACTACAATATGGACTATATAAAGCAATGAGACTATATAAAGCAACGAGGAAATAATCATTAATAAAAGGATCACACAATAAATATTTAACTGCAGCGACAATCAATATACGGATGTAACAGGTTTTTATTTGTTTGTTTCTGAGACAGGCTCTCTCTATAGTTCATGCTGGGCTTGATTTCACTGTGTAGCCCAGGCTGGCCTCAAAATCACAGTGATCCTCCTGCACAGTCTCTCGAGTGCTAGATTTACATGCCACAACAGGCTGGATGAAAGTATTGAACAAAATTTTATTTCTGATGAAGTATAACCTGATTAGGAAAATCAAGGAAGAGTTTCTAAGGATGGAATAATGGTGCTGAGAATTTTAAAAGTTATAGTAATTAGGTGAAAAAAGAATGGATGGTAAAGGGAAGAGTAGAGTTCCGAAAAAGAACACGAGTTAACCTTCTGAGTCAACCAAAACTGTGCTGAATCCAACAGACTGGAAATGATCCTTGTGACTGAAATGTGGCCGACAGAGGAAAAACAGTACAAAGGAAGAATTTTATACTCTACAGTAGTCCTTTATACTACTTCTGAGCCATGAATTTCTGCCAGTCATTTACTTTTCATCAGCCACTTGACATTATTTTCTTGACCAATCACGTCCCACATACATCGCGTTACAGTTGCAGCCCAGTAGGAGACTCAGGGTGCCCTCCCGACGTGGCTGTGAGAAGCCCTGCACTGTTCCCAGGCTTTTCCTCCCTCACCACTCCATTGCCAGGTGCAGAATTCCACACGGGAGGGCTAGTTACAGACAAGAAGTAACATTTCTTGGCCCAACATCACGTTAGTAAGAGTACCTTTCTGCCAAACAAAACTCATTCTTAAATGCATTCAAAACCTCTTTTCTTGTCAATCCAAAGAGCAAATGGCAAAGATGGCAAACTGTCTCTCTGAGAGAAGAACATACACTTTTATCTATATTTGCAGCATGTATTCAAAGACTATGTTTTGCTTTCTCCTATGTATAGTCTGAACAGTTACCAGAAATCCTCTTATGGCCAACATGTTGCCACTTGTAGTAAATGTGATGAGGTCCTCAAAACCAAGCAATCTAAAGGAAGGCTAAGAAGTCCCTGTTACCATGAGGCCCGTGTTCTCTTCCCTATTGTAGAGATAGAGGGCAGATGGATAGTTCTACACTTCTATACTTGTGTATTTAACTTCAGCAGCTAGCGAAATATGGCAATGATTCTGGATTCTAGTAGGTTTATGAGAGTGTTCTAGTGGAAAAATTCAACTGCATCATCTCGGATGACTTCCCATTAAAGTCCACTGTGTCATTCCCGGTTAAAACTCTGTAGTCTTTTAATTTTATATTTTACTGGACTTCAGATGTACTGAGAATAACATGTCAAAGTTGGATCTATATCCCCAACAAAATTAATATTAGAAAAATTTTTGTCCTATGCAAAATTCATTTTTTTTAATTTTAAAGACAAAAAATAGAACAAAATTTCAAAACAACATAATAGGAGGGTAACAATGGTTAATACATTGTGCATTGTTATCTTTAAATTAGTTACTCAGAGTACAAGATATAGGCATTCAATTGTCCAAGCAATTTAGCACATATCTTTCTTTCAATGAACTAGGAGAAATTAGTGGTATATCTATCTTAACTATCTTTTATATATATTTTTTGTTTGTTTGTTTTGTTTTGTTTTTGTTTTTTCTTTTCCTTTCCTTCTTTTCACCATTCCCCCATCCTAGTTTCTCTTACCTTTTGAACAATTTCTTCCCATTTTACAATATCTGTTGTACATTTTTTATCTTATTTACTCTTTCAGCTTCAAAATTCTTTAGTCTCTCTGTATAAACCAGGAACTGCAGAATTTCAGTCCCTTCACAGTATTGTCATTTGCTCTGAAGCCTGAGGATTGATGGTGCTTCTTAATAGAATTTATTTCATATGTTGATTTTTTCATCCCATTATTCTTTGTGTACTTATTGATCCAGTATCTTCTGTTTTATATAAAAAAGAGCTTTCTCTTAATTAATTTGCTTCAGAATTGGCTCATTGATTCTTTTTTATGCAGTGAATTTTAATTCTTTATTGGCATTACTTATTTTTTCACTAAAATTTTTCCAATTTGCCTAATGTGAGTCCCTTTGACAGGTCTCTGCATCCTTCGACATATCCTCATTAATCTCTAAGGACTGCTTTACCCTCTGGCACTGTAAATATGTTCTGGGTGTATTGTTTACCTTTCCTCCCCTAGGACTGGAATCACCTAGTCCTCATAACAATATTCATTTAGGAAAAGTCATCAATGAATATGAAAACCAGTAGTGAACATTTAAGGAATAATGAGATATTTACATGTTCACCAATCTTACCCCACACTTAACCATATCACAGGATGCTTATTAATTATAATGGGAACTCTAAGGACTGCTTTACCCTCTGGCACTGTAAATATGTTCTGGGTGTATTGTTTACCTTTCCTCCCCTAGGACTGGAATCACCTAGTCCTCATAACAATATTCATTTAGGAAAAGTCATCAATGAATATGAAAACCAGTAGTGAACATTTAAGGAATAATGAGATATTTACATGTTCACCAATCTTACCCCACACTTAACCATATCACAGGATGCTTATTAATTATAATGGGAAAATTATAACTTACAATGAAAAAAACTGGTAACCTCACCTTAATGAAGTTATCAAAGTTGAATAATCATTACTAATGAATGAATCTAAATCATGTACCTCTCAATATGACACAGCGTTAATGTAGGGCTTTTCAAAACTAGTTATGATTATAATCTAGTCTTTCGGAAATATCACGTCACATGTTTGAGGATATTTACAAAAAAAATACCAGCCCCATTCTTTGAAAATGCAAATTTCATGACATAAAAAACAGAAACACTTTTGTACATTAAAGAGACTTTAAAAATATGACAGTCTAGTGTATTTCATAAAGTAGAATTAACATTATTGGAGCAGTTAGCAGTATTAAATGTGGATTATATATTATTTTATTGTTTTCATTTTATTATGATAACTCTACTAAAATTAGGTTAAATAGTGTCTTTATTTCAGAAACACATAATAGAGTATTTAGTGCAAATGGACACTTTGCCAATTATTATCAAAGAATTTTATAAAAGTTATCTATCTCACCAGTATGTTCAATAAAAATATCAACATTTAGGAAAATCAAATAATGAGCATACTCTTATATATTCTGTAAGTCTGAAATTGAATATTGTAGAACTATAATCAAAGATAAAATTCAAAGGAAAATATTTAAAGTCAATTTTCTTTTTTTTGTGGGTACCAGGAGTCGAACTCAAGACCTCATGCTTGCCAGGCAGGTGCTTATGCCGCTGAGCTATCTCACCGGCCCAAAGTCATTATTTTAAAAGTATAAGCTACTCGGAAAACATGTACTATGAAATGGAGCTTCTCAGAAGTGCTGTTCCTTATTTTTTTCCCTCCTTGTAAATAACAAGCCCCAAAGGTATCTGGTCATGTGTTCATGTAACATTTTTTATAGTTCTATTGATCATGAGCAATTCATTTAAATTTTATGTAGCTTTAATTGGAACAATATTGGAATTTGGGGGAGATTTTAAAAAGACATATTCTATAAACTCAGAAAACAAAGTAATTGGGTGCAGCGATGAATATAAATTTGAAGGAAACAGAAGAAATCATTGCCTCCTGATTCTTCAGTCTTACCGATATTGGCAGAAGGAGTGAGCTCAGAAGGACTTTTGCTACTAATTATTTATACTCCAAGGTTGCAAGGCTTTCAAAAAGAACTGAAGATCAAGTTAAATAAGGTCATATTTCTCATTAGACTTCTTCCACTAATGATGGGGCAGTTTTCTTTTCCACTTACCTTCTATCTTTACATTGGTTGGACCCTAATGGCCAGTGATAGTTCTCTCTAAAGTTATCTGGTCAAAAACTATTGCTGAACTTTAGTAAATGATTTAGATGTTTTAAATATGCATAGAAAGATATCTTACTCATATATATATATATATATATATATATATATATATATTCTCTAAGCATTGCCAATCATGAAAAAATTGTGATACACTTTGAAAATTTGTAGTTTGGAATGTAACTGAAATGTTTTATACCTACTACTTAGTAGAGCAAATCATATAATAGGTCATTTGTTTTTGAAGAAATTCTTAGGAAAATTAAGGATCTCAATAAAAAGAAAAGAAAATCAGCCAGTACAGTAACAAAAGTAATTATAAACTACTTTGAAAATAATTATGATAGAACACTTATTATTAAAGTGAAATTATTTATATATAAGTAACTATATGAGTATAATTTTATGCCTATACTGACTTAAACTGTATTTTGGTGCTCATTTCCTTTGGAATACACAATGTGGTTTTTTTTTTTTTTTTTTTTTTTTTTTTTTGTGGGTACCGGGGGGACGACCTCAGGACCTCGCGCGCCAGCAGGCGCCCATGCCACTGAGCGATATCACCGGCCCCTTTTTCGTATGTGGGTTCCGGGAGTCGAACTCGGGCCTTCGCGCTTGCAAGGCAGGCGCTTAAGCCGCTGAGCCGTCTCACCGGCCCCACAATGTGTTTTTTAAAACTATTATTCTTCTATTTTTCCCTTTCACAAATTTAAATATTTATTTACTAATCTTCATGTCTTTAAAATAAAATTTGTTTTGAAATTATAGTAGCATAGTTTGTGTTTTATTCTGAAATTATACTAGCATAATTTTCCTAAGATTTATGGAAATTGAAAGTAAGATTTATGAAAATTGAAAGTACTTTCTAGCACACTGGCTTTGTTTTGCTTCATGGGTTTTTTTTTTTTGTTTCGTTTTGTCTTGTTTTAATTTTCAAAGTTATGTCAGTTATTGAGATAAATCCAAACACAGTGCATCTTGATGTGATTCAGTGTTAAATCCAAATGTCTTTATTTGTATTCATTTGTATTTTACCCTGTAAATAATGTGGTATAAGTTTTTCTCGATTGTTTTTCTTAGGCTATTCCCTATTTCTCTTCTAATTTAGATACATTGGGCCAGACTTTTATTTTATATCTAATCAGAAATGCTTTGTGCTTTTTCAGTACTCTGTATATACCATACTGTTTGATCCAACTTCATTTCCTCTCCACTTCACAACCATGGCCAGTTAAGAGTTTTACTTTCTGAGGATTCTGCAGTCAACCAGAGTAGGAGCAGTCAGGCCCGTTTTGGTTTATAACTCAGAGCCGTATAGGGAAGTCTCCTCATCTTCCTCTCAGGGTAAATTTGAGCTTGCTGTTCATGCAAACCACATGATGGGTTATGAAACTGAAGGTGGACAAAGAATGATATAAACATGATTCGACAAAGTAAAAAATAATGAATCAGTGGAATCAATGCATTGCTGCTTCCAAAAGTTCTAAATGATCCCAGCACTTGGGAGGCTGATGCAGGAGGATTGCTGCAAGTTCGAGGCCAGGCTGGGCTACAAAGCAAGTTCAAGTCTAGCCTGAACTGCACAGTGAAACCCTGTCTCAAAAAGATGAAAAAAAGTTCTAAATGATGTTTAAAGATCGTTAACAAAGTATGTGAGAGGAAACTGCAAAAAGTTGGAAAATGGGGATTTCAGAGCTGGTGCAGAAGGCCCAGTAATAATCTGCTGGGTGTGGTAAGGGGAAAGGTAACCAGGAGACAGTAGTGGACAAGTTATCAGGAACAGCAGAATTCATATAAATACAGGTTTAAGATGTTACGTGGGTCATAGGAGCCTGCTGTCCTTGGATATTGAGATGAAAGTTACACTAATTCAATGACTATGAGGTAGGTCCTGGAAAAAGACCACGTTTGGGTTTAATAAGTCTGAAAAAACCTGTACAGTCCTGGACAAACTGGGAAAGTTTACGTGAACCTTATGTGAATGAGGTGTGAGATCAGGAGTGAAGTTAGCAGGTTCCTAAGGGACAAAGACTTCTCCAGGGAGATGAAAGACATGATAGCCAGGAACAGCAATGAAAGTAAGAGGAAAATGCCTCTGTCTTTGTGTTTCATTTGAGTAGACAAAGAGCTAGGCTATCTTGAGAAGCCCAGGGAAGCAGATTTGCAGAAGATAATGAGGGTCAGCTGAGGCAAGCCTACATGCAGACAGACGCATGTTGGGGATAAAAGTGATTGTTCTAAAAGGGCAGAAGTTGATGACTGTATGATGTAAGCATTTTGGAGAGAGATAGAAGGATAAAGTACCGTGAAAGAGAATCAACAGACTTGTGGTAAACAATGAGGGTCAGGTTCAAGTGACACATAAAAAGCTAAAGAATAAATGATGACTTTGATGGTGGCTGTGGTACAATAGCAAGAGGCAATGAAAACAAATGTTAAGTCTGTTTGGAAATATAAGGGCACAGAAGGGTGGTGTGACATATTTTATAAGTACTGTGTAGGCTTTGGGGCCTCTACAACTGGGTCTGCTCTGCACATGGTGGATTTTTGGTGATATGGAGAGCGTTGTCTCCAACTTCTTAGGGTGGAATAACCAAGGCAGGAAGGGCTGCTCTCTGAGGCTGCTGCTCTGAGGATGGCGCCTCCCTTTTGCCAAAAAGATCTACACTTGCTTTGACATATTTCCACCGCGGGGACTAAAGTTCCCATAGGAAGAGGTAGCTGCTCACCTGGAATTCAGCTTTGTGCTACTTGCGGATTCTATTAGTGCACTGTTTCCCCTTTTATAAGATCTACAGGGCCTCATCTACAAGGAGTTAACTATGTACGGTTTACTTTTCCTTGTCCAGCTAATATTGGAAACAAAAACAAACAACCCATATTATAACATGCTCCTTAAAATCATAAGTTTACATAGCAGAGCTCTCAAGCAATTTTAATTTGTGAGAGTATGTAAGAATCCCTTTGCTTCACACACTGAAGACGACCTTTTCGTGTGAATTTCCACCATTCATCTAAATACCATGAGAGAAACCATTGCTCTTTTATGGTTGGTTCAACTTTAACAGTTTTGGAAATTAAAAAAAAATAAATAAATGCCAAGGAAATCATTTCTGTTAGCTACTAAATATTTGAAGATGTTGTTTTTTATGTGTTCGTATAACAGGCAGAATAATTCTTGTTGATTCAAGTGCCTCTGGAAAATTCTTATAAAGTCCTTCTTACAGTATCTCAAGTTAACAAACACATGGTAAACACATTTGAAATTATCTTGAAATTTATAAGCTATTGTCTTCTTATTACATGTTTTTGATGTGGTGGGATACTACAAAAACATTTACTAATAAAATTAAGTAGGTATACTTTTCACTAGCGGAAGATAAGATTAAGGAGATATTGTTCAATATTAGGAAATAATACTTATGTAAGCCATCTTCATTTGAATTTCATTTTTTCAAAATAACTAGTCCCTGATAGACACTAGATTGAGAAAAAGCTTAACATAATTATGTACCTGTGAAATTATTACCAGTTTTGACATAAGTGCCTCTGAGATATTTAACAATTTAATTAATATCAAGGGGTCTTCTAAGCCTTTTATAAGGAAAGAAATGTTTCAGAATGGAAAATCTGAACATTAATATTTTTGCATTTTAAAATCACCAAAACCATAATTTTTTTTCTGAAACTATCAGAGAATATATATGATACTTTACACACAAACACACATACACACACACCATAGATTTTTAGAAGACCTGGCAGAAATTTGTGGGGAAATGACCAATTAAGAGAAGGTGAAATTAATGAACAATTAACTGTCTCTCAAAATAATGAAATTTTGAAATTTATTTTCTGAGCAAATTTCGCATACCCTAGAGTTTCATGTTAGCAGTAAAATTACCAAAGCATGACTGTTTCAGCCTTTGTAGAATACATGCAATTTTCAAAGATGGACTCCATCATTTGCAAAATTATTATGTAGATTAATAAAATGGCAAAATATATATGGAAACAGACTGTGATACAAAGGAAAAGTTATGTCCTTAAATTGATAAATTAAACTGGACCCAGAATACCAGGGTACGTGTGATGAGTACAGTTCTTCCTTTCGGTAACCAACCCTCCATGGGAAGCTAATGGGTAAGGTGAAAATAAGCCGGGGGCACGGAAGTCAGAGCTGCTACACAAACCGGAAGCTCCCTGGAAAAGCCTGTTGTTTCTCCCTAGAGGAGTGGCCATAGCCATAAGAGGCAGCTAGTGTCTAAGGTCAGTTCCTTTGGACCTTGTTTGTAGTCATTGCCAATGCTGGTGTTTGAAGATTTCTCAGTTGTATGGGCCTGAGTGCCATCAACACTCCTTTTGATGGATGTACTTTCTTTTTTTATAGTCATTCAATCTGGTTAAAGTCTGAGTTGAGAAACTGAAGTTATTATAACTCTGTATGTTGACTTTCCTTTTATTAAGTGGCAGGATACTTCAAAATCTGCACTATTGACATTTGAGGTGGGTAATTCCTTGTTATGTCTGATCACTGCTCTCGGGGCTGCTTGGTGGCCCCCCTGGCCCTCTAGTCTACTAGTGCCGAAACACTGCCCAACATTCCTCAGCTGTGAAAGCCAAAAGTGTGTGCGGTGATTGCCAGACTCTGCCTGGGGCAGGGGGAAAATACACCTCCGGTTGAAGACCACTATTTTAGTCTGACGGATTAGGTGTTTGTTCCTTAGA
Organism: Erethizon dorsatum; assembly: GCA_028451465.1. Taxonomy (NCBI): domain Eukaryota; kingdom Metazoa; phylum Chordata; class Mammalia; order Rodentia; family Erethizontidae; genus Erethizon; species Erethizon dorsatum. The sequence continues at coordinate 126,867,314 of CM051826.1, read as the reverse complement.
TTAGAAAGAGAAAAGAAAGTCTGAAACTTTTTAGCTTGTTCTATAACTATAGTTGCCATATATACTGATAGCACATATATTGACGGTCTTTTCTTTTCTTTTTTTTTATGTAGGTACCGGGAGTCGACCTCAGGACCTCACACTTGCCAGCAAGCGCTTGTGCCACTGAGCCATCTCACTGGCCCTATTGATGGTCTTTTCTAAATGGTGTGGCTTTTATTGCTGAAGTTGGTGTATATTTCTACAACAAATACACTTTATTTTGCCTCTGGTTGTTTGGATGACTTCTTTCAAAAAGGCATCAATGAATACCATACCATTTTGATTATCAGAAATACCTCAAAGTGAAGAAAGAACACTCCACATTTATTTTAAAATTAGCAAAGAAAGACTATCATGCCTATCTGCTAATATTAGAGATAATTTGGAAGGGAAAATCTTCAGAGGGAAAATTCAGCGATGGAAATTTAAAGAGGGGAGCAACTCAGGTTGCAGCCCCCACAGGTCAGCCCTGAGGAAGCTACGGAAGCTCAGGCAGCTGGAGAGCTGAGTTACTAGAGGGCTGACCCGTACCCTCTTTCTCACCTGTAGTAAACACAGGACGTGCTGGGGCTCCGATACGAAGATATGTTGTTGACCAAAAAATAGGACCATTTTTGCTTGTTTTTTATTATTCTTTACATATTTTCTGAAAAAAAATTATGGCGGTGTTAGGGACCAAATCCAGAGCTTTCCACATGATGAGCATAAGCTCTACCACTGAGCTATGGCCTCAGCCCCACATACAGGGTTTTTCGAACCACTTATTTTATTTGCTTAATTCTTTTAACAAATGCTTGAGATTTTTAGCTATTTTTTCTAAATTGGGACAGTAATATATAAGAAAAACTACAAAGATATAATATTTCTCTATCTATTAAAGTAAGACTTTATACATTTATTGGACAAAATGTGCATGAAAAGTGGAAATGCTCCTTTAACAAAACTAACTCCAATCATTGGAACACAATTACTATACACTACTATCTGACATCCTCCCTGTCTATCTTCTTTTTTTTCTGAAAATATCAGAAAAGTATTAGAAAGAAAGGAAGATCGGAAGGATGTAAGAAAGGAAGACTGGTTTTTGCTGGTGAAGGCACTAACTTCTTTCCTTTTTCCTCAAACACATAGGGTATGCTTCTGACCTGTGCTTTTGGCATTTTGCAATTTTCTCTACCTTGCATGCATTGTCTCTACCTAGCACTTTCCCTGCTAAATTAATATATTTACAAAGTGCATTCCCTCTTTCCTTGAGGTCATTACTTAAATGTCACCTTTTCAATGATTCCTTCCAGGCCAATCTTTCTGAATTTTCCACAGCCTCCAACCCAATCACAAATATATCCTATTCCTTCCTTGCTTTATTTTACTACTTTACACTTATCACTATTTACTAGCAAAACATTCAATATATTTACTAGGTTTATTGCCTATTTTCCACACTAGAGCCTAAAATCCGGGATGCCTGAAATTTTTGTCTTTCTTGTCTGTTTTGTTTACTGCTGCCAACCCTCTGAGATTAGCTTTTGCCCATAGAAGGCTTAGATGATCTTTGCACACACACTTACACACACACAATCAAAATGAATAAATATACAAATGAATGAATGAAAATGCATTAACAATTGAGTACATGAGTTTCAATGTTATTATTACAAAATTGTGCCTCATCTTATTTTTAGTTCCTTAGTATCTTAGTTACTTTCTTTGCATTACAGAGCTTGTCAATTTTATCCTTTTTCTGCTTTTCCCTTGGTTTGACTTGACAAATACGTGTTTATTGATCCTTTAAAATATGTTTTTGTCTATTGTCTTACATAACTGAGATCTCTCATTGAGATCTGTGCTAGTTTGGATTTTCAGAGAAGCAGGCTAGAAAATAGGGTGAGCAGTACAAGAGATTTATTTAGAGCTAAGTCCATGAAAGGAAATGGGAAGATGTGAGGAAGGAGTCAGATAGCCATGAGCCCACCGTGAAAATGAATTCCAAGTGGAGGATCAGATGAGCTTTAGACTGCACTGCAACGCTAAGCAAGGCTCAGCAAGACTACCAGAGATTAAACACTGGAAGAATTTTAAATCCTTGGAAACAAAGTCCTCTCTCATGAGAGTTTCTCCTCCCAGAGGAACAAGTCTGCCCGTCTCCCTGCACACTGAGACTTTGGGAGCCCCCGGGAAGCACGGCTTCAGCAGGAATGCACTTAAAGCTTGCTAAGAGCAGCAACTGGGCCCACTGGCAATTCAGCCCCTGGCAGGGCACTCACAGATCACTCAGGCACATTTTATGATTGCCACATATTGGCTTTCTATTACATTTTAGTTTGCTTTTAAAAAAATCAATAATTTCTTCAAATTCCCTTAAATTAATTTTGTTGCTATTTTTATATTCACTTAACAACCTGGAATTGAAGATGAAAAGTTGTCATATCACATTACTTTAGATCCCTAATACACTACTCTTTTGAATAAATCTGTGCTAAGACAGGTTGCCTTACCACCTACCGCAAACAGCTCTCCACTGTTTTCGTGCTTCTCTGTCCTTCCTCTGTGATCTTTCAGGTCTCATGCCACCATTTGTTCTGTTTGTCTGCTGGGAGCTGCTTGGGTCTCCAGCCCTGGCTGCAAAGCACTAGATTTCTAAACACAGGACCCCACTCTCCGGATGGATGGCCCAGCTCCCATACTGTCCCTTTGCCTCACTCGCATTAGGATCTTGTCATGATGAAAGAGCTATTTTTCCCTTCATTGTCCTCCTTTTTCCTGCTTGGAAACTGGGTATGATGTCTGAGCTTAGACCATCCATCTCGTAAACTTGAGGTGACAATCCCGAAGATAGAAGTCAAAACTCCAGGGAAGATGGAGGAGAAGAGACCTATAACATCTCCGAATAAGAATACCAAGCCTATGGCAAAAATCTTGGCTTCCTCTAGTATGAGAAAAATAAACAGTGGTTTATTTACTATTCCTGTGTTTCCTTTTGGAAAGTTAAAAGCATCTCTAATTTATACACTAAAGAAGGAATAGGCTGTATCCCTTAGGCTATAATAAAAATGAATATAACATTTGTATATTTTAAGGTTTATATCACACTATCGTTACATTTTATATATATATATACATATATACACACACATTTATATAGTTAGAACACTAAGTATTTTACCTCAAATATGTATGAAAATAACACCATATAAATAATAGTATGTATATATACACACATATATATCCTCCATTATTATATAGCAGCATAGGAACTATTATCTAAATATTACATAAGAAAAACTTAAAGTTCAGGAAACTGAAGTGCATTTCCCTTCTGAGTGATTGAATTGGATCTAGTATCTGGATTCCATAAATAAATCTTATTTAACAATGAGATTTAATATAAAATAATATGCAGAAAAAAAACTTCTTAAAATGCAGTTTGATGAGTTTTCATGAATGTACATACTCATTTTACAAGAATCTCAAAAAAAATACAATATTTCTTCACACAAAAAATTTTCATGCTCTCACTTGCGACCAATAACCCACCTTATTTTGGGATTTCTGGGATGTCATAGAAATGGAATTGTATAGTATTCACTTGCATAATTGTTACACGATTCTCCTTTTCCTGGATGGACAGTTTTTTTCATATTTGTTGCTATGCAGCATTCATGGTATATCATATATTTACATGTATGATATGTTTTTGTACATTCACAAGCTAATGAATATCTGATTTTTCCAGTCTTGGGTTACTAGGAGTGAAGATGCTTTGGACATTATCATACTGATTTTAAAACAACAACAAAAAAAGTCACTTGTGACTGTCATCATATATGCAGCTGCTAATCATCTTATTAAACAATTTAATATGTGCATGTAGTGTCATATTTCAAACCACTAGATTATGTCTCACTAAGGGAGATTTATACTTATTGAATTTTAGCCAATATCGAATGATGGGGAAAAAAGTACAGGAGTAAAAACTTTCCTATATAATAGCTAAAGAAAAGTATTCAAATTTAATGGTGATTTAAAAATGTAAAATTAAAATGGATTGTAGTAAAATGGTTGAAATGCATGCAAAAATTTGTGAGCTCATTTACATGGAATATTGTATATTTATAAACTAAATTTAGGCAATGTTACTCTTGTTTGCCAAAATGAATTACAAAGTATTGCAGGAATATAGAAAGGTCTATTTTTGAAAAAACCCATAAAAGTGAGTCTGGGTTTTTTGGTAGAATATTAAATATTATATTACATTTAATAACATCTATAAGGAGATAGACATTAATTTTATTTTAGAGATGTAAGGTGTAAGAAAATTGATGTGTGCATAATACATACGCACAAATAAAGATGAAGGAAAGTGTGCATCCTTTCTTTACTGTTTTGTAAATGGAAAAAAGTGCTAGCAAGAAGAGGATGCGCTTGAGCTTTGGACACTAAAAAATCAACATCTAGCCCAGATGTTCACTTGTTCACTTGTTCCAGTTGTTACATTTCTAATACAACAATATGCCTAAAATATACCAAGTTTATTGAAGGTTCAGAAATGAAAGGAAATATTCAAAGAAAATATCATATATACAATCTTATAGATAAACTGACAACTGTTTATAAAGTTCTTAACTAGATTAATTGATAACAAAATATGAAACAAACTTCATGGAAATACATGATTCATATTATTTGCTAGGTTTTCTGAGACATTATCATAACCATCCATAGATGCTAAGATGTTATTGAGCCTATCTTCTAGCAAATGCAGTAAAGGCCATAATTTTTTATTTTTTTATTTTGTTCATTATTTTGGGCTGTCTCATAAATCTATACTATACTTGTTTCATCTTTTATACACTGGAACACATGTTTCATTATTTGCCTCATAACACAGTATTTATTTAGACATATGTGTATACAGATATTATCATTCCTGCTTTTTAAAAAGTCATAAACTTGAGGCATTTGTAAATAAGACATGCAAGCTTAAATATAGCATGGTTTCTCTTATATGAAAAATCCAGTATATAGAGTGTGAAAAGACAAATAGATAAAAGACAGATAATAGGAAAAAATAGAAAAAGAAAAAAGTTGCTGTCATCTAGCGTGAACAAGGTATTTAAAAGTGTACTATGATTTAGTATAATTGTCTTATGTGATTTATGTGTTTTGGCTCTATAATTGGTTATTATTCTGTATATATGATAATGAACTTTACAATGACTTTTAAGATAAATAAGTGAATCTGATGCTGGAAAAATAAAAAGGGGTGGATTAATGAAGAAAAAGAGAATTGATATATGTTATGTACATGTACCCATTCCCTACAATGAATATAATCATTATATACTTCAAACTTGCACTAATAAAAATTAAAAATAAAAAATGCATATATTGTGATGGAATATTACACAGGCAATTTATATGAACAACCTGGACAGTTTTAGAGGCAGTATTTTCTTCAACAATGCTTCATTGTCATGCATTTCAAAACTCTCCCACATATTGAATATGAATCAGAGTACAAGTCAAGTGTACTCGAAGTGTCACTTTATCTAAATGTGACAGCTAGATTTTGGAATTAAATCCTCCAGTCTGGAGAAAACAGCACACTGTTTGGCGGCTGTTTTCGTTGGTTGTTCATGTCAACAGTGGAGACTTCTATCTTTCCATTTCAGGGCTAAGCTTCCTCCTGTTGAGCACACATGAAAGCAGAACACTGTGAGAATGGCCACGCCTCAGTATGGACATTTCTCTTGAAATTTGTCAGAGAAATAAGCTTCCTCTACTTCACAGCCTATAGATGTGTCCTATGTCTTCTTTTTTCCTCTCATCTCAATTCTGGACAATTCTCTTGATAGTCTGGGTGAAGTCAATATCTACTTGAGCAGAGGATAGGTGGGAATAAGAACGTATAAGCAACAAGATACGCAGGGGAACATCTCAGAATATTACGTCCCATTAACTCTTTTGAACTTTTGCATTCCTGAGAAGTTGGCATGTCTTCCAGGTGCCACCAAACTTCACAATACATCACCAGCCTTCTGTACCGTCTATTGAAGGCCAAGGTATAAAATTGATATTATATCCATTTTTTGTGATGCATATGTGTTATTCTTCTATGGTGATTAGCTTTTGTTTTCTTTAGACTTTCTTTTGTAACACTGACCCTCTAAATCCAGAAACTTAGACATGGGTAGAGCAGAAATTTCACTAAGACACATTAAACCTAAAATTAGTGGTTCGTAAATTGGTAAGGAATCAATGTTTGATGTAAAGGAAGCTGGATGATGTAAATTACTGAAGAAAACTGGTCTGATTACCTCCCATTGCCCTAAGTCCTCTCTACTGGCTGTGTGGTCCCCACAGTTTAGAGATGGCTTCTGAACAAATGTGGCTAGTTTATGTGAGAGATCAGTGTGACTGTCACTAGATTGTACTGGGGTCCAGCTCTCACAGTATTTGCAGCAGGGATGTGAGAAAAAATGGATGTCTATGGACATTTGCGAAGCCAAAAGAACTTCTCATTGTTGTGTAATTCCGTGAGGTTCTTTGAACATACACTGATTGGAGTATTAAAATTCGTAGATGAGTTCCCAATTGGCTCTATTTATCATGATACTTTCATTTTCCATACAGACACATAAAGTGGGAATGCATAATTTTCAAAATTCCTAGTGGGGAAAAATGTTTCATTCTGATATTGGGCAGTATCACTGTAATGTCTCCAGTATCACTATAAAGTTTTTTCCAGGAGCCAATTTCTTTACACGAGCTCAAGAACGGCACATTGGTGCCATCTTGGGGGAGTGAGTGCTCACTTGGTGGCACAGTGACACACCTTACCAGGTGATCCTTGAAGTACTCAAAGAAGAGGGTGTCCTTCAGCTCTTCCAATGTCTATGCAAATTGACCAGAAATTTCAATTCTTGAAAAATAGCTCCTTCCATACCAGTGGATTCCAGATGTTCTGGCAGAAATGAGAAAAAAACTCTCTCAGCGCACTGTAACACCTCTGTAGTTTCCTCTTTTCATTCTGCAGAGCCCTGCTTTATTGTTCAGAAGTTTTATATTTGCCAATACTCACTCACAATCACTGGACACTAACCCTCCAACTTCACTCAAAGCAGCGGTGACTTCTACCTTCAACCTCATAGTTGGGTCTCATTTTTCTTACCTTTTTCGCTGCTGATTTTATTTCATAAAAGGAGAATTCCGTGTTTTAACATGTGACATGTGATGCAACAACTAATACATTTCACTTTTTTTCTTAGTTTCTTCTTTTATGTCTATGTCATTTATGTCTTTTATGTCTACTTATGTTTTATTTGTTTTTCCTTTTTTTCCCACTAATTTGTTTGGTTAATGTTATATTCTTATCCTTTGGCCTCTTTTCAGATTTTTGTTCTTTTAATTTGAGAGTTCTGTACCTTTTCTTCCCTCCACTAGTAACACAGCAAGGAAAGAAAACTTTCAAGTAGTTTTACTTCTCCATACTCCTCACACAATAACAAATTCCAGGTGAAATTATTTTCATTTTAAGTCGAGTATCATTTTTATCTTTTCAATTACACGTTCTTATTCATGCTGACAAAACCAATTTAAAATAGCGATAAACTTTGCTTCTGTTATGGTTTATATCTCGATGTTCTCCCAAAACCTCACGCGATCACAGGTGGGACTTTTGGGAGGTGATCGGACCACCAGGGTGCAGTGCTCTGGGGTGATTATTCCGCTGGTGTGGTGATAGGTAAATGTGCTGTTCGGAGGCCTGGCCTTGCAGTGCAAGGGGTCCTGGAGGATGTGGCCTGGGAGGGTGCAGTTCACTCCTCTCCGCACACCTTCGCTCTCTGCTTCCTCATCGTCGTGAGGTGAGCAGCTTCCCTCCAGCAGACCCTTCATGCCTTGGAGCTGCTCAACTATGGACTAAAACTGTGAACTAAAATAACCCTCTTCTCCTTTAAATCGTGGGCGTCAGATATTTTGTCCCTGTGACAAAGAAAGTGAATCTGATGGTTTGTCTTTTTTTTTGGTTAGTTCAAACTGGTTTTTTTCTTAATTCTCCTTCTCAGGCAAAATATTATATATATACATATATAGACATATGTGTATAAATATATATTTATATATATATATATATGCCTATAATTTGGTGAAAATGGGCTTTCTAAGGTATACTGCTTGACAGTAGAACAATTTTTTGAAGCTATTTTAATCTTTTGTTGTCTTATATATATTTTAAATACAAGAATATTTTCCTTTACACAATATTTCAAGTACATTCACTTTGTGTTCCTGTTTGCTAGTTCAAATTTAATGATAACTTGCTTCCATATCATCTAAATGCTAACTACAAAATTTTTACAGGTCATAAACTGTTAGAGAAAGATCCAGAAATCTCTGTATATGTGTAGTTTTCTTCAGTCTCCTAAATTTCCCTTTTATATCTGACCAAAGAATCATTGTCTCATCCCAAAGTTTATTTGGCGTGGACTACCTCTGGTGTGTGATCTCTCTCACAACGGTTGTTAAGTCCTATAGATGAGTTTTAATTTCATAAATGCTTGCTTACTAGGAATCTAAATAAGAAGAAAATTATGTGAATATGCAAGATGAAGAAGCAAAATACATAAAAGAATCCTGGGCTAAAATGTTACTTTGGAGGTAGATTTTTGAAGCCAGCATTTTTAGAACTTATAAAATCGTTGCGTAGTTTGATGAATGAGTAGACACTGAATTTAATTGGCACAAATGAAGAAATTAGGAAATATGATGAGTGAAAAATAACTTCACTTTTTGATATGCTTAGTACACTGTCATCACGATTTGTAGTTTTAGAAATCTGTATATTCCAAGGAACTGATGACTTGATTCATTAATGAGAATAGATGCTGTCTTTATGATGGCTAATGTTTATATAGCTTTATAAATTTTCTAAGCAGTCAAATTGATAGATGATAAAGAACAAACAGCAGGAATAACATTTTTATGTTTTAAAATTAGGTACCTCCATCCATATTTTGTTTTCCCTTAAATTTAAGTAAAATTTAAATAAGTATGGTATATTGTTCATAAAGTAAACTCAAGCCTGGTGTAGTGGCACAGCCCTGTGACCCTGTATAAAAATAAAATCTAAAAAAGGGCTGAGAATGTAGCTCAGTGCAAAGGACGTGGGCTAGATCCTCATTATCACAAAAAACAAAAACAGAAAACCTGAATTTGGTTATCAGTAGAAGCATATTATTCAAACTTTCATGTTTCATAGCACTTATTTTCTAGAACTTTTTCTTCTACAGAAAAATAGATACACTCTAAACAGTAAACTACAATCACAAATTTTATTATTCTAGATAAATTTTTATGAATTTTAACATACAAGTGTATTGCTTCACATTTTACACTTACAGAAATACAGAAATGCATTCACATTTATGATATTCACATTTAAACTAACAAAACATTTTGATAATATGAATAATATTTCTTAATATTAGATATAGGACTATGTATTTTTTTTAAGATTTTTCTTTTGGTCTCTAGCAGTTAAAACACTGTATGATTAGGGGTATGTGTGCAAATGTAGTTTAATATTTATTCTTTTTTGTGTTCTTTGAGCTTCCTAAATCTCTGATTTGATATCTGTGATTAATTATGGAAAATCTTCAGCCATTTTTACTCTTTTGTTCTTATACCCCAAACTTTTCTCTCCTGTACTTATTCTAATTACATTTGTTAGAAGATTGAAGATTGGCTCACTTTTACCAAATATTGTGATCTGTCATTTTTCAATCTTCTCAGTCTTTGGATTTCAATTTGAAAAGATTTATTGATCTCTTTTCAGTTTTACTCATTCATCCTTCAGCCATGTCTAATCTACTGATAACCCCATCAAAGACTTCCTTTTTACTACTGTGGCTTTTATTGCTAACATTACTTTTGATTATTTTCTTAAACTTTTCATTTAACTGTTTCCATTATCCAAATGTTGTATGTTATCGACTTTTACTGTTAGACCTCTTACCATATTAGTCATGGTTATGTTATTACCTGCCTGATAATCCTAACATTTTGTCACATTTGAAACTGGTTCCAGCGATTGTTTTTTTCTCTTCAGAGGATGTTTTTTCTTATCATTTGATATGCTTTGCAATTTTATTTCTTGGAAGCCACACATACTGTACTGAGTATTAGAAACTGAATTAAACAGTACTTTAGTGAGAAGACTGATGTTAATCTGGCTCACACTTGGGTTGGGCTTAATGTATGTAGGGTCAAGAAATTTCTCATTTCTTTAGTGCCCTTAATGTTTCTCTCTAATTATGATTTTGGATTCCATTACGGACTCTACTCAAATATTATGCATCTTGCTGCTCAGTTATTTATATTCTACGCTATTATAAAAGAGCCCAGGGCCGGTGAGATGGCTCAGCGGCGTAAGCGCCTGCCTTGCAAGCGTGAGGGCCCGAGTTCGACTCCCGGAACCCACATACGAAAAAGGGGCCGGTGATATTGCTCAGCGGCACGGGTGCCTGTTGGTGCGCGAGGTCCTGAGGTCAACCCCCTGGTACCCACAAAAAAAAAAAAAAAAAAGAGCCCAGTTGCAGGGTAGAACAGAGAGATTGGGCATTCTGTAATCTTCTGTTTAAATATCAGTTTTTGTTGTGCCTGTGCCTTAGTGTTGTGAACATCACAAGTGTTGTATAGTTTTTCTTTTCCTAACCCGTATTTCTTTCACTGGTAACAGAATTTTTAACATATCCCCTCACAATTTTGCACATGTTAACTGTGTCATACCACCTAAGTAAAGCAGAAAGAAAAGAGAAGGATTTACTAGGCAGAACTGTCTTTCCTCACATGTAATAAAGGATCACAATTCAGCTCTAGCTCTGGTGAAGTCCCGTTCCCTAGAAAGGTTTTCTTTATAGAGAAGATTCCAAGCATATACCATGATAATCATTCTTTGTCTTCCTATCTCAAAGCTACACGCAAATTTTTCTCAGTCCCTAACTGGAAGAACTGGGTAGAATTTATGGGAGGGAAGCCTAAGTGATCATATAGATTGCATGATTGTATGTTCCACTATGATTGTAGCCCCTGGGAGTTTTTCTGTCACACACTAATCCAAATGTAGCCTCTACCAATTCATCGAAGTTGCCATTTAATAAACATCACTACCAATTAATAGCTCCAGTAGTTTCCTCTCCAGGTCACAGTTTAGGCTGTAACTGGGTTTTCTTGTCTCTAGATTTCAGGTTGTAAGCAACTTGTTTACCACCTCATTTCCCTGATGTATCCAAGAAAAGTCACCAACTATCACAGATTTTCCCGTTGTTAATATGGAAGTCATAACATCCAAGGTATTTGCATCTCAGAGAGAAAAACAAGAACCACTTTTGGGTGGCTTTGACAGTTTAGGGGAGCTTTCACAGATTTTATAATTTAATAAATTGAAGAAATCTTTGTTCATGGGGGAAGTACATATAGTGCATTTATGCACAGTAATTTATACAAGTTTTAAAGATGCATAAAACCTCAAGTTATGAAAACTTTATTTTTATGGCTGACTAGGTAAGGTAGAAATAATACGTCATAGAAAATGATGGCTGTAGAAAGAAAATTGATGTTAGATAGTCAAAAATTCAAATGTATGAAAAAATCACAGTGGAGTGGTTGCAAAAGAATGTGAGATTATAGAATAAAAAAAGATGACTCAGGATACTGAATGACAAGACAAGGTCAATTAATTACTTTGTATGTTTTACTTTAGAAAAATTTAAGTCATACTTGTCTCTACAAATAGGAAATGTTAATTTTTTATTGCAATTTTTACACTGTATGATAAGTATTGTGTGCCTTCACACATTTAATTATATCCCAAAAAGTTTATTTTAGCAGTTGAGATGAAAATATATATTTGAAGCATAAATTTTGAATACAGATGTACAACCATAGAGCTAGGCATATGTTATTCTATTATAAACTGTAGACACATATTTCAGATATTTGCATATAAATATTTAAGTGATAACTCAGCACAGTTACATTATCCACAAATTACTACCTAATGATGTCACCTGACATTATTTATTACAAAGCTATTAAAAGGGGCTTGTTATGCTTTTTTAAAACACATGGAATAATTAAATGGGTTATTTATCTGTACAAAACAGTATCATTTGGTTAAAAATAATCCTCATTGTTTATAAAAGCCAAAGATACCTACTTATTATGGCTCTAAGTCTATTTAACTGTATGTAAGTGATCTGAAGATTCTGAAAATTACTGACATTCTTGTACGTTAGTGATTTAATACAGCTCAGCTCAAAATGTAAGAATGTGTACTAAAGATATCTTGGTTATTTTTACCTGAAGACAAATGTTACAACATCCAAATAAAATATATACAAAAGATAATGAAGCTATAAATGATGTTATTGTTATGTATATTTTAGCATGTATTAATCACTAAAGCATTATAGTACTATAGATTTGGGCATACTAAAATAGACAACATTGAAAAGATCAGTTCAGCATAATAACTTTTGTAGGGTAAGAATGTAGGTAAGAATGACCTTTTATTGAGTTGCAAATTAATTCAATCTCAGGTTATGAATTGAATTTATATTGAAATGGTAAGTATTTATATATTTTGATATTAGTAATTATACTTTCCCTGATGAGGTAATCCATATGTTCCAAAAGTAATAGGCTAAACATGCCCATTGGAGTGAAATTTATAATAACTAAAAGTTAAAATTGATTTAAATATCTATACAGTATAATCAAGTATATTTCAAAACAGTACACCACATATTGAAAAAGATGACCTAGAATTAAATTCATTCAGTGAAAATGGATCTTTTTATACAGTTGTATGACATGAAAACAATTTCTGAAAATTATATGAGATATCTGTGTAAATTAAATCATTGATAAGAGATACAATATATACTCATTGACATAATGTCGTGATTCATGCACTACAGACTAATTATTTATTGCTGGTTAGTTACAGACTGCTTATTTTTATTCTTTTCTTTGTATTTTATAGCTTTATTAAGATATAATTTACATAATATAAAATTTACCCATTCAAAGTATTACTCAGTGGCTTTTAGTATAATCATACAGTGGTATCTTTTTATTTATTTATTTTTTATTTTTTATTTTTTCGTGGGTACTGGGGGTTGACCTCAGGACCTCAAGCACCAGCAAGCGCCCGTGCCACTGAGCGATATCACCGGCCCTTTATTCATATGTGGGTTCCAGGAGTCGAACTCAGGCCCTCGTGCTTGTTGGGCAGGCGCTTACGCCACTGAACCATCTCACCAGCCCCTCTTTTTAAAATATATTTTATTGATTTATATTCATAGCAGCACAATTGCCAAAAGCTAAACCGTGGAAGTGGCCTATATGCCCATCAACAGATAAATGGATAAAGAAAAATGTAGTATATTTACACAATGGAGTACTACTCAGTGATAAAGTAGCACTAATTTGAGTCATTTTTTAGGAAAATGGATGGATATTGAGACCATAATGCTAAATGAAATAAATTAGACTTAGAAGGTTAAATATTGCATATCTTCTCTTATATGAAAACCTTCAAATATAAATAATTTAAAAAACAGAATAAAAGAGAGATGATATTAAACAGGAGAGAGACTTTATGGAGATAAGAAGACTTAGGGAAGGAGTAAAGGAGAGGGTAGGGTGGGAAAGGGAAGTCAAAATGATTAACAATATATATATATATATTCATATATATATATTCATAAATATATATCCCAAAGGAATGTAATTATTGTGTATTGCAAAATTATGCTAATAAACAATACACATTAACAACCACTCCCCACTCCTCCATACCCTTAAATGGCCAGGAACCACAAATGTAATTTCCTTCTATGTGAGAATTCTCTGCACTTTCTCCTAAATGTTTCTGTGAACCTAAAACTGCTATAAAAATAAAGTCTATTTGTATAAAAAATGAAATTCCACATATGCTTATCATATTTCAATAGGGTTGAAATATTTCATCCCTTTAAACAAGAGGTTTTTTTAGCAAAATAAAACATACTATAGGTAAAGTGTCTAAAGAGATATGGAAAGTTTAGATATTGTATCAAGGTAAAATATGTATAATAAGGTTTAGGATAATTACTTTCCATTACTTATACTTACATCCATATGCATTAGTCTCCAGGTCACCTCCATTCTAATTTATTTTCATTGTTTCAGAGGACTTCCAGCCATCCATGGTTTATTCTCCAAATTCTTACCAATAAAGCTGTAATCTATTAAAAAGTTAATGAAAGCTACCAAAGTATCTGGTTATTTATAACAATATAATTAAAGAGATAAGCATTCTGCCATAATTGAACATTGGAAGAATAGACATCATCTTCATATTTACACATACATTGCATCTGTTACCTGAGCTATCATCCAGCTATGCATTAGGCAACAGAGCCTTTATAAGTAAACAAAAGTCTCAAAATTCAGTGTCCTATCAAATAAAAAACTCTAACTTGTAGTATTTTATTATGAATATAGTATATATATTGCATTATTATAAAATGATACATCTTTAACTCAAATATAGAAAATTTAAGCATCTTCAGTATATATATATAACATTAATAAATGTATTAATAAGAACCCCTCTATATTTTTAGTAGAGGCTGGACAATAGTGAAATACTTACTTTTACTTATAAATGTAGAAGAATCTTTAGTTGATGCCTCAATGTATTTTCTTTTATTCTTGAAAAACAATTTTCTCTTGGAAAAATGAGAGGTAATACATCAGTTTTGTTTAATATGGGTACTGAATTGATACTAGAAGTAACAAAAAGGAGTCCTATAACTAGAATAAAAGGTTCATGTATCATACAATAATAATGTATACTATTAAGCAAACTAAAAGGTGTATAGATTTGTTCAAAACAATGATTTTTCTTTTTTTTTTTTTTTTGTGGGTACCGGGAGTCGACCTCAAGACCCCGCCCCTGCGAGCAGGCGCTTGTGCCACTGAGCGACATCACCTGCCCCTTTTTTTCCTTTATGTGGGTTCTGGGAGTCAAACTCAGGGCCTCGCGCTTGCCAGGCAGGCGCTTATGCCACTGAGCCATCTCACCGGCCCCAAAACAATGATTTTGAATGATCAAGAGGTCATACATTTTATAGGGAGTACTTGTAATAAAGGTATTTACAGTTAATGGTAAAATGGTCAGAGAGAATTACTTAAAAAAGGATTCAGTTGGTCTGAGCTTATGAAAGGGCTCCAGGCAAAAGAGAAATAGCATGATCAAGTTGAATTACTGAGAATCACTCTTGTAGGATTAGGATAAAAGTAAAAGAGTGTATAATTATGGAAGAAAAGACAGACTAGAATACTACTGAAATAAAGCAAAAGAAAATTAAGACCTAACTTTTAGATACTGGTACTGGTCAAAAGAAAACAAGACATAATTAGGAGGTAGAAATGACAGATATTTTCCAAGTTAGATATGGCCAAAAAAGGGAAAATGATCAATGACATTGGCTTCCATGTTTCTGCTGTGAGGAACAAGGTGAATTGTGAAGTCACTCAGCAAGATAAGGAATGTAAAACAATGCTCAGTAGAGCCGGTGGCAACTAAGGGTCAGGAAGGCAGTAGGGAGTGGGTGACACGACAAGAAACAGGATAATAGACACTGAGGCAGTTTTTAATTTTCAATCTTGTTGGATTTTGAGCCACTACTGTTATTTTTGAGTGAGTATGCCCCCCAAATCCTTTGTATATAAGAGATGTGAAGCTAGAGATTTAAACCTCATTAGCATATAGATTGTAGTTTAAGGTAGCAAATCTTCATATATGAAAAAGTAGAAAGAAAAAGTAGAAGAAAAAGTAGAAGAAAGTGATGGTTATAGAAAGAGAAACGCACAGTGATGGTAAGAGAAGTAGGAAAAGCGGTATGAAATTGTTTTACCCATTGTAAGAAACAAGAGAGCTTCAAATAGAAATCAGGACCATCCAAATATCATGCAGTCTAGTGAGGTGAAAACCGTCAATTCATTTGCAAAACTTTTTCTTTTCAACAGAAAAATCATGAAGATATTTATTTTTACATCATTATAAGCCAATAGGTCTGTTAAAAGAGAGACACACCATTTTTCAATGCTAATATGCAGATACACACATGCATATGCATATATAGTCTGTGATTATGGCAGACATTATCACACCTATGAAAGTGTTGTCCGTGGAGTAGGGAAACCATAACACAATGTGTAAAAAATGATTTTTTAGCAAATTTGAAAATCATTATGAAGAATATGGAGGAGTTAAACTAGATAATAAAAATAGAAAAGATGATAAATTATTAAATGATATATAGATATACAATTTTGTGAGTTTTAAAAACATATCTATAAGTACTTCTATATTGATAGTACATACCAAAAGTATTTATTGAATTAGTAATAATACATTAAACTATTTACAGAGAAAATAGCAGAACTAGAATGAAATGCACATAAAACTTCTGGACTAGAAGTTCTTTTCTATAGTTTTCTCTGTCTATCTATAACACAAATATTAAAATTTTATTGTGTGTTAACCATGGAAACATGGATTTCTGTATTCTAAGTTAATTTTTATTTGCAAATTTCACAATTGAATTTCATACACAAATTAATGTAATAAAAACATGGTATACTTAAATGTAGTAAAAAATGCAGGACATTTAGTTTCCATACTTTTGTCACATTTCTCTGTTGTGTTTGTTATAATCGAATGACATTTGCTATGAGCATCTCTTACTTTTTATTTACCACTCTCTGATGTAAAACTACAGCAGAAATACTAACAAATGTTGAATATAAACAAATGATGACTCAGACATCCCAAGTTCTTTATATCCTTGAATATAAAGATTTGTGAGCAGGCGTGGAATGTTACAATGAGCACTATTGCAATCCCAGCACTCTATGAGGCTAGGAAAGGAAATCACCATTTTGAGTCCAGCCCCATCAACATAGCAACTTAACAAGAACCTCAAAGTAAAACAATTACAACAAAAGTGCTGGGGAAGTAGCTCGGTGAAAAATCCCTGGGTTCAAGTTCCAGTAGTGGGGAAAAAAAAGAAAAGAGAAAAGCAAAAGACTTGTTAACACTTTTTACTGTTTTATGGTAAGTAGAGACAGTAATAGGAATTTAGTGTGACAAAACTTACAAAATCTATGACAACTGGCCTGCATTTCTTGTAATTTCTATTGTGTTAGGGATAGCACCCAGCATACATGAGGAGTTTAAATATGTAAATTAATATTTTCTTGTCCTCCCAGAGGTGGTAGGAATCATATAGTCTGTGAGAGAGTCCCATTATCAAAAAAGCACCTATTGTTGTTCTTCTATAAAGAAAAATTTCAGAGGTCAGCAAGGTACTCGTTCATGTGAATTATTACAGAGCAAAGGGGCAATGGCAGATTAGTGGTGAAGGGCCAGAAAGTGGGTAGTAACATGACTTATCACCTGGTTTATGACCTCTGACGATAAAAAGGTATAAGTCAAGGAAAGACAAATAACTGTATGAACAGAAAACAGAAGTATTACTGAGGTGTGACAGACAGTGTTCCATGTTTCCGTGATGTTAAATTTCATACACTGTTCCATTTCTGGGAAAAAAATTGAGTGGGTTTACTTCCCAAATTTAGGCGAAGGCAAATTACTTCCATGTGTTCTGCCTTTACTTCATGTCGTTGCCATCATATCCTGATACATTTGCGGCATTTGATGTCTATATGAGTCACTGTATAAATGGTTTTAACCTTTACTTATTATAAAAATGGTTATTTTGGGTTGCCTATATTACCTCTTCATCTTTTTTGGGACACAGTAACATAGAAAAGGAGACAGTGACTTATGTGCCTTAAAAATAAGGGCACAAAAGAATGGATAGGGAGATTGAATCAGAACATTCTGTGATTTAACCAGAATGAAGTGCAGGTTAATATTTTTAAACTAGGACATGACCTTGGATTAACTTTTGTGACCATTTCCTGGCGTTTAGGACTCTTAAAGAAAGAGTACACTGTTAATGATTGGTATTTGTCTGTTTACATTTTAATTTTGTTTTTGGCAATAGCAATTTATTGAAAAAAGAACAAAGCACATGTTACTTAAATCAAGTCTGGAAATGAAGATAACTTTTTCACAATTGGACTTTAAAGCTATTCAGTACAGAATTGAAGAGCAGGCTTTCTTTCTGATGCCTCTATCCTACTTAGTGTTACTGATCCTCAAATGCTACACTCGTGTACAGTGGAACTCTGTGTGTTGGAGTGGGGAAAGTGTGTGTTTGGATACAGCTGGGAAAGGGAGAATTTCACTTTTGACAGGAAAGAAACAGCAACTACATCTGCTAGGCTTCCGTTTCTATAAAAAGAATACCTGCTAGCCTGCTGACACAAGGCAGACTCAACTGCAGTGTTGAAAGATTAAGGCCAGCTGGTGTTTTTCCAGTTGATTTGCATTTCTGGAGCTCAAGGTGATTCCCCTGTACTTTTAATGGATGTCAGTGACTCAAAAAGTTGGCATCTTCTGAGGATACTGATGTTACCTCTTTTAAAGATATAAAAAATCAAGTCTGAGAGAAACACAAATAGAAATGATTAACATCGAAGTAGCTAATTTGCAATAACTGCTATATGAATGTTTATCATGTTGATTAAGTCTATTTATAAAGGGCCTAAGTATAATCTATATCTTGAAATTGTGTGGGAAAGGTACAGGAGTGTACAGAAAGAAATTTTATTCCTCTGTTGGAAAGAAGGAAACTCTTCAATTAGGTGAAAGGGAATTGGCTGTAAAAATTGGATTGTACTCAAGCTAAACAAGCTCTGTAAGCCTATTAGGCAAAATATCACTTTTCATATATTATGTACAAAATAATTATTGCCCACTGCTCCCATATTTACTCTCCTTTGATTCCACTATACATCCCCAGTACCACCACCAATTTGACACCTCAGTTTCCTTGTGGTTCAATTCACAAGTCCAGGTACATATATTATAAAAAATAGATATGATTTCTTGAAACTTCTAAAGGTCATTAGTCACTGGTTGACCTGTGCTTAATATATTTCTTCACTGCATACTCTTATTTGCATGCAAAATTAATTTATTTGAATATTTTAGAAATTTTGATTATGTTCATTTTACTCAAGAATAAGCCTTACATCTCCACATAAATTCTGCACAATATCAAAATAATTTCAATTATAATGTGTATATTGATACACGTAAATTGGACCAAGCATAACAATGTGGAGATAAAAATAAAAACTATTTATTAAAAGTATTTTGAAAGTATCATTCTGGAAAATAATGCAAACAATCCTATATTAAACTTCAAAGGCCTTGATCTGAGATAAAATTGATTTTCATAAAGTTGATCTGTGTTCTTAAATGAGGTAATGTATATTTGTAAAGGACATGGGCAATAAAATTTTATTTACCTAATGTTCTGATATCACTAGTTAGGAAATTACAGAATGCATTTCCTACCTCTTATGATTATGCTTAATTTAATAACAGAAGTTTGGAAGATACACTATAGAAATCCAGTAGATAAGCAAAGACTTTTTTTTCCCTCTTCCTATTGTACTTTCAGTAATTTAGTTCTATCAAGTAATGTTCTTTGCCTAGAAACTTAAATATTTAATAAAAATGTGACCATCTGAGACTTACCTTGACTTCAGCCACTCCACGTTGGAGTATCATATATTGTTTGCACAGAAAAAGATTAATTAAATTGGCGTGTATTTGGGGAACTGAATCCAACTTTTAGTCAGTGTCTTCTCAAGGTAAAAAGTGCTTTTAGACTCACTGCAGTCTTCTGAATTCATCAAATGTCACAATTCTATCAAATTTATGGAATTCTCACTATTTAAATCATGCTGGGAAATAAATATATCTCTCTGAACATGCTATAGAAATGTTTTACTAGCAATTTTTTCCATGAATATAGATATCTTTGAGCTATAAATTACTATATAAGCCTAAAGACTGGCAAAGAAGTTGCAAAAGTGAATTTAAGTAAATTTTTTAAAACTTTTTGAAATGAAATATAATTTTGGTGAGTTAAATACTTTAAGAATAATTTTTAAAATAAAAATACTCTAAAACAATTAAATATACCAAATATATTTGCATGGATTTAGATCCTTGAAAGCAGTGCTTTGAATACAATCACTGTTGAAATTTCAAAAAGAAGTATACACTATATTCTTGGCTCAGTAGAAATAACAAAGAAGAAAGCTATCAGCTCTAAAAAAAAATTCAGTTTTGTATGACTTACGGTCATTTCAGAATATAGTGTTTAAAACAACTTTATAATATCACACGGCCGGTGAGATGGCTCAGCGGCATAAGCGCCTACCTGGCAAGCGTGAGAGCCCGAGTTGGACTCCTGCAACCCACATACGAAAAAAGAGCCAGTGATATCGCTCAGCAGCATGGGCACCTGATGGCACGTGAGCTCCTGAGGTTGACCCCGGTACCCACAGAGAAAAAAACAAAATCACAGCAAACTTAATGCCAGACACTAGAATAATTCATTAATTTAGTTTGAAGTAAAGTTCATATCTTGATAAAGAAAAACTATTCACCTGATTCAAAAATCAAGTAAAATATGGAAATGAAAGATTATTGATTTTGATAATTATTTAGTTGGTATAAGAACTTCCTTCACATATTAATATGTGTTAGCTAGCTATCTGATAAAAAAAAAGTGAATCTCATCTCAGCAAAGTAAATTGGAACTAATTTAATTTATACTAAGAATAAAGATGCAACAGATAAATGTATCCAACATCTGTTGTGAGTTTTAGACTTTATTTGATGTGAACAATAGTATATTATTGCTGAGTCACATTTATTATATCTGAAATACTAATAAGGTACTTGAGATCTTTATAAGAGTTCCCTTATAATAACCTCTAGATAGACTTTTTTGAAGATCTATTTACTCTAAAGGAAAATAACTTAAATGGCAACATTGAGTCTATAGTGTTCTTAAATTGTAACTTATAAGTCATTATATACTCAATAAAACCGTGAGTTCCTGCAATATAAAATCTAGCCAAGTAATCATTTGATTATTTTATGTACTGACATATTTCAAGTTGAATATATACAAATGTGTATTAAGGGATGTATAAAACTAAAGAAGATTGCTGAGAAAAGAGATTTTGGTGGTTATTGAGGAACAATTTTTGTTTATTAGGTGAATAGAAATATTAAAAATACCATTAATATATACTGTTCAAAAGATGAAATGGGGAATATTCTGTAATACTCTAGTGTAATGGAAACATGGAAAAGATTGTCTGACGATATTAGCTGTGAGTACCTGTTCTTGGAATTACTCTACTGTGTAAGCTTAAAGTTAAACCTGACTCAGTCTCAATTTTGTCATTTATTATATGGAATAATAGCACCTCCTTATAAAGTTGTGAGGACAAGATTAGACAATTAGAAAGTGGTTACTACAGTGTTAGCAAAAAAAATGTGTTTAATAAATATCAATTTCTAAAAACTTTAACAATATCAGATAGCATTGTATGTTTTTACTGGTAGATATCCTTAAGAGTAAACAAGATAAATATTAATAATAGATTAAGAGCTAAAGAGATAGATAGATAGTACCATGTAATTTTATTTGTGGCTTGATGTCATCACACAACGGGAAGGTACAATGTAAAATTAGAAATCAATAGAACTTTGAGGGTAAAATAATGAGTAGAACATTCTTCTTTTAATTTCACATGGTTGAATTACTACATTATAATACTCTGAGAGCAACAATGGCAATACTGATAATTGTGATATAATAAAAAGCTTTGATAATGTTACAATATAGTTTCAGTTAACCAAACTTTTAGAGAAGAGAATTTTTAATTCAAAACTGAAAAGTAGTTGTGTGTATGCTTTCAATATAGGAAAGTCTGGCGTTAATATTTGTTTATTAGCAGATACACACTAACACTGATTGAAAATATTAATGAGTACACAGGTGTTAAAATTCCATACTGTTCTTTCTAAATTATATAGATTATATAATTTCCTGAGGAGGACATTTCTGCACTTTCCTCCTCCAATTTATTTTTTGAAATTTTAAATGCACAGATCTTTAATGTAAAATTTGATGAATTTTGAAAATGCTTCTACCCCCAATGGACAATATCCAGTTTATACAGTGCAGAACATTTTATCTATCAAGATAAGAACTTTACTTCAAACTAAATTAATGAATTATTCTAATGTCTAACATTAAGTTTGCTGTGATATTATAAAGTTGTTTTACACACTATATTCTGAAATGAACTTAAGTCACACAAAACTGAATTTTATTTAGAGCCGATAGCTTTCTTCTGTTTTTCTACTGAGCCAAGAATATAGTGTATACTTCTTTTAGAAATTTCAATATTGATTGCATTCAAAGCACTGCTTTTAAGGATCTAAATCCATGCAAACATATTTGACATATTTCATTGTTTTAGAGTATTTCTCTTCACCCAAACCAGTTTATCTGTAGGTCTGTCTAGTAAATCCCCATTTCTCATAGATAATTCTTGAACTGCTTTTCTTCATAAAATATTTAATTGATCTCATCTGATATATAAAAATGGAATCCAAGAATACGTACTTATTGGCCTAACTGATAAGATGTAAAAATACTGAACATGAACAGATTATAATCATGTCCAGATAGCAAACCTTAATTTAGCAGTAAAAACATAGATAATAGAAAACTTAAATTGGAAATCAACAATGTAAAGTATAAAAAATCCCAACGTATTTGGATATGGCACAACATACTGTTAAAAAAGTGATATGTTAATAAAGTTTTAAAAAATATTAAAAACACTATTTTTTTTTTTTTTTTTTTTGTGAGTACTGGGGGTTGACCTCAGGACCTTGTGCGCCAGGGGGTGCCTGTGCCGCTGAGCGATATCACTGGCCCTTTTTTTGTATGTGGATTCCGGTAGTCGAACTTGGGCCCTCGTGCTTGCCAGGCAGGCACTTATGCTGCTGAGCCATCTCACCGGCCCAAAAACACTATTTTAAAATGAATGAAATTCAGTATTTTGCAAAATGTATGAGATGCCTCTAAAGCAAAACTTAAAGGGAAATGTTCAGCTATAATTGTTTTTACGTGGGGAGTAAAAAAGTTACAGAAACAAACTGAGGGCCATTTTTCCAGATGAATTCATTCAATTATTTATTTTAATCTGCCATTGGGTTATGCTGAACAAGAGGGGAAGCTTCTCAGTCAGTTAGAATATGAAGTATAGGGGTGAAGTAAATGGAATCAAGCCATTTCATTCTTGAAAAACACAGGCAGCCCATTGAAGTACATGTGTGTGGCCATTATGGATATTTCCCTACTGGCATGAATAAGCTTTCTTCCTGAATTAGAGTTAATACCTGAGAAGGCAAGATGAATAGATCTGATGATGTATACATTGTCCTACTGAGGCCCTGCATTGTCAGAATATCTCTGTCTTTGTGATGAGTTTGTTTTTATTGAGAATAGCAGAGCTACAAAATTCTTTGATGTGTTTAAATTTCACCAACTCAGAAGGAAATAATTCAATTATTGCCATTAATGATCAAATAATTTATATAAAAGTGCTTTATTATTTTTCTTTTATTTTCACTTTGCTTAGTAGGCAGAGAAGACCACCCGTATTTCCTAGAGTCTCTACCCGTGGGATCTGAGCGAAATGCAGCATGTAATTTTCAGGCCAAGTCTTCTAAGTGTGCCCATTCCACAATGTACTCATTTTTCTGCTCCTGGAAGTGTAGAGGACCCAAGGAATCATAAAACCACAACCTGGAGGTGTTCCAATCCTGAAATAGAACACATGAATGAAAATCACTCACCAACTAGTAAAACTATATTAGTCCTTCCAATGTACCAACAACCAAAATGATGGTAGTCAATGAATACATGGATGCCCTGGGTTAACACAGATACGATCACTTCACTGACATCAGCAGTAGGAGACATATTTTGAATTTGAACAAGAAGTTAAGTCACTTTCACAATTTAAGGAAATGTGATTAAATCAAAATAAAATTATTTACTTCTGGTATGTGACCTGAATAGAGTCGTTAATTCATGTGCAATCAAATTATGAAAAGAGCAAGCTAGTTATAAACAATTTAATGCAGATGTTCAACTAAGAATATGGCAAGATCTCAGCTTCAATAACATCTCAAAATGTAACCCATATTTAAATTTTTAAAATAACCTGTTTAAGAAGCTTCCAAATTCTAGGATAAACTACAGATAGTGCTTCTTTTTTCAGTCCCTAACTACAGGATTTTATTGAAATAGCCAAAGGAATGTAGAAAATAATTCTGAAAACATTGTAATTCTTGGAAAATAAAGAATTGCTCTAGAAATGACAGATATCTCAAGATAATTGCAGAATAAACAGTGCAATCAAATCAAACTCAGGAAGGTAGGGGAATCAGATGTGTAACTTCCATTCTTCTAGAAAACATGAGACCTGTAAAACTATGGAGGAAATCCCAGCCAACCTTACACAATGAAGGGTGGAAATGGCACAAGCTTTGGTTTTGCTTTACATCTTCAATGATTAGGTTTTTAAAGCCATGATACATGTATATAAAACTCTTATTAAAATTCAGATTGAGACACTTATATCACTAATCAATGTCAGTAGAAGACATAGTTTAATCTAAACCAGCAAAATAAAGAGGAGGGCTAGCAATGCTAGAAAATACAGTCAAGAAATCTTAGAAAATACTCAATACCCATATAACTGCCACTTGATTTTGTCATGGTTGGTTAGCATAGTTTGAATGTCTCAGTATTTATGATGCCCGAGGTAAAAAGACAGTGGCTAAATTAAGAAAAAAAATCAAAGAGATCAGCAGCATCATGAAAGAGACCAGCTGTGATGCTTATATGGACCCAGAAAATAGAACGCCCAATCAGAAAGTTGGCCATTGGCAGAACAACTATAGCAGCATCTGTAGGAAATAGCACAGTAAGGAAATTCATATGCTGGGATCCATAGTTGAGGAATTCTTCTTAGGTTAGTGACTGCTGTGCTAGAAGTATAAATGTTTCATATGTTGAGCTTTGGCTTAAATTCTCAGAAGAGAAACACAAAAGCAAAAAGCGAGATATGAGAAGCAAAGAAAATTTGTGCAATTTTGAGAAAACAACTGACTAGGACTCATTCAAACATGAATAAGCAAATATGCACACACCTAAGCCCATCCACATCTACAAAGAACTCTAAGACAGACAAAATAATATGTTATGTCAAGGAAAATATGTAATAGTTTAAGAAGAACTCCATTATAAAATCTCCTTTCTGTTTTTTTTTTTTTTTTTGTGTGTGTGTGTGGGTACCGGGGGTCGACCTCAGGACCTCGCGTGCCAGCAGGTGCCCGTGCCGCTGAGCGATATCACCGGCCCTTTTTTCGTATGTGGGATCCGGGTGTTGAACTCGGGCCCTTGCGCTTGCCAGGCAGGCGCGTACACCACTGAGCCATCTCACCGGCCCTCCTTTCTGTTTTATTAAAATGCAATAAAACCTGGTAGAATGCATTTTGAGAAAGAGATAAAAAATGAGACTAAAATATCAAGTTGAAATAAAGCAGAATAGTGAATAGAATTTGGGGTGAAAGGCCAAAGTAATTTTGCCTTCAAATAAGTAAAAGGCAAAATGAATGCTTCTGAAAATATAAACAGCAAGGAGAAGAAAAAAGCAGTCATACTGAAGATGAATTTAAAAGGGTCAAAGATTATGAAATGATCTCTTATTCCACTAAACTGATCGATAGTGATTAAATAAACTATATTATGTTTTCAAATAAAAAGCCAATAGAAGATAGAAAATGATAGTTTTATAAGTCAATTGCACTCTTTCTTAAATTTAATCTGATATTAAGTAATTTGTACATTATTAGGTATTTTCCCCAAAGTACAGAAATATTACATATTATTTCAATGATCAAAACATAGAATAAAATAAAAATCTCTGCTTTCCAGTTTTTCACCATTTCACCCACATAAAGCTGTACGTCATATATAAATGTGATAGACTTAGATACCTAGTACATTTTTATAATTTATTTTAAAAAATCAAACTTTACTCATTAGGCCAAATGTAATTTGCTTTTTTTTTTTTTTGTGGGTACCGGGGGGTCGACCTCAGGACCTCGCGTGCCAGCAGGCACCCGTGCCGCTGAGTGATATCACCGGCCCCTTTTTCGTATGTGGGATCCAGGAGTCGAACTCGGGTCCTCGCACCTGCCGGGCAGGCGCTTAAGCCACTGAGCCATCTCACTGGCCCTGTAATTTGCTTTTTGATTAAAATATTACAGACATTCTTCCAGGTCACAACTTTGCTCATACATTCAACAACTTGGCTGCATGTTGGAAACATATGGCAGCTTTTTGAAAAAAATCTCAGTATCTTATCTGTCCCCAGGTTAATTAAATCAGAATCTTTGATGATAGTTCTAGGGCATTGATGATGTTAATAATGTTTCCAGTTATTTTATTGCTTACATAATGTAGAAAAAACTTGATGTGGAGGAAATGCATTCATTTTAAAAAAGGGATAAAGAAGTCACACGTGTATTCACAATGATTCATCTCTTGATGAAAAGATCATCCCTCAATTAAGCAGCTGACCTAATAGCATTCCTTGTTTTTCCATTCCACTTTTTATCACCTTAAAAAAGTTCAGTGTTAGTAAAAGCTTTATTAGTTTTTAAAATAATTTCATTTCATGCCACGTTCCCTTTAGCTACCGGCTGATTCTTCTGCTTCCTTTGACAACTACCCTTGCCCCCAAACAGTAGTTTCTAGTGTTCATTTATTCTGATTACTCTTCTAGATGCTCTTCAACCCTTCCATATTCCCTGGTCCCCAGCAAGGCTCTTATTTTTTACAAAACAGCTCTAGAAAAAGTCACCAACAACTTCCTCATTACCCAATCATGTACTTTATTTGCAGACTCCACTTTAGTTAAAGCACCAAAATCACTGGAAACATTTTAACTGTTTCCTCCCTAAAGTACTTTTCTTGCTTGGCATTTTGGGATAGGTTTTTGCTGTTTCTCCCATGTTAATCCTACTGTATCATTCTAGGCATCCTTTTCTTATAAATGTCTTCACCACTGACTTCTGAACAGGTGAGTGCCTCAGACCTCAGTCCATACATTAGTGGTTCTTTAGATGACTTCATGTTTTTAATGCCAATTGTATGCTGACTCTGTTCAATATCTCTGGTGGTTTTTTATCTCATGTAAGTCAAGACCAGGGTCTTACAGTGTGCACAAAGCACTACAGACTTGCCATCGCCTATGATTTTCATTCTCATTCTCCTCCTGCCACAACAGACAAACAATCATGGTCACACCTTTTGCAGTCTTTTGCCTATTGCACTAGTGAATTTTTGATCACTGAAAAAATAGCTGACATAATCAACTTATAAGTCAAAAAGGTTTCCTTTAGTTCATGGTTCCTGAGGGTTGCCTCCATGGTCTGTTTGTTCTGTTGCCTTTGGGCATGTGGTGAGACAACACATCATAATGTGGAGAAAGATACATCACGTTGTCTAGGAAGCAAAGAAAGGGAATAAAAGTCAGGGGTACTGTTGTAGTTGATATCTAAAATGTTCCCCAAAAGCCTCATGTGTTGAATGGATGAGCTTTTGGGGAAAGAGTTTGGATCATTAAAAGCATAACTTCATCAAGTGGATGAATCACTTGATGGGATCATAATTTGATGGCATTCTTGGGAGGGGATAAAACCAAAAAGATGGGAACTAGTTGAAGGAAATGTATTATGAGTATTTGAACTTAGGGACAATATCTAGTCCATGGTCTCTTTCTCTCTGGCTTTCTCGATTTTCTTTTCTTTTTTTGGCTTCCTGGCTACCTGGTTTCCTTCACCATAAGCTCCCACCATGATATTCTGTTCATCTAAGACCCACAGCAATAGAACCAGCTGACCATGGACTGAAACCTCTGAAACTGTGAGCCAAAGTAAATCACTCCAGTTTTAGTTTAATGTTTCAGTTAGGTTTTGGTAGAGAATCATTTCATATGTCTATCTATCTATCTATGACATGTAAAGACATATGTACAATCATATATACATATGAAATATAAAGATATATGTATAATCATATGATTACCCAAAGAATTTACTAGATAGGTTTACAATGGCCACGTGTGGAGTCAGGGGTAGAAAATCTAAATGGCAGCTTGTGTTCTGAAGACTCAAGGATCACTTGAGTTACAGGCCTGGAGCTCTCTGTAGATTAGGGTATGAGTCCATGTCATAAAGCCTAAGGTCTGTGTTAGAAGGCAGAAGAGGCTGCATTGAAAGCCTCAAGTATCTTTGAATGAATGTCAAAAAGCAATAGTGAAGGCCAGAGCTCCTCCAAAGGAGAAAAGGGAAGCTTTCCTTCTTTTTCCCTTTTTATTCTATTCAATTTACAAGCCTAGTGGCTGGTGCCACCCATAACCAGGCTAGCTCTTACCTCCTCAGTTCGTGGCCTATATGTCAGTCACCCACAGACATACTCAGAGCTTTACTAATCTGCTAAAATGTTCTTATTCAAGTCAAGTTAACACAGTCCAGTTAACAAGCACATTGGTTTTTTCAGATGTTCGGTCACAGCAACAAAATTTGACAAACACAGGTCCCAATAACCCTCAATGATCTAACTTCCTCCCCCAGGTCCCACCTCTTAAAATTTCCACTGGCTCCCAACAGTACTACAGTCTAGGTGCCAAATCTTCACTGCAAGAGCCTTTGGGAAATATTTAAGATTCAATCATAGCACACATTATTTTCTACCTCTTTTCTGTAGGACATCCACAGAGTTTATTCCTTCACTGTTTCAGTTCTTTAATTAATATTAGTTATCAATATGACTTTATTAATCTGTACTAAATAGTAATATTCCCACCACTGCCCTCTCTGTCACTATCATTCTACATAATTTTACTTCAAGGCACTCAATCAACATCTAAACACTATACATTTAATTATTTATTTACTTAACATTCTCCTACCCTTTCCTTCTGTACTATAAATATCCCATTATTTCAAATGCTTTTTTTCTTTATGAAGCCATTTCTCTCACAGCACTTAGAATTATATCTGCTACACTGTAACTACTGGATATATTTCGGGTAAATGACTGAATGAATGCTCATTTGCATTTTCTCTTAAGTGAATAACCAATATGATTTTTAAATTGTATTTTGTGCCCTCATTGTATCCAAGTGATTGGCAGGCATTTTATCCTGATTTATCATTTTTTTTTTAGTTTACAGTGTCATTTGTCATACACAAATGTTTGATTTTTAATGCAGTAGATAAAATAAAATCACCAAACTACAAAGTAATTATTAAGATGCAGGTGAAGGAGTTATAATAAATGCCATTTTATTCAATTTCTCTCTCTCAACTACACGGAATATGAACACCTTTAAGAAGCTATTCTATATGAAAAATAATCTCTAATGATAAAAAATTCTGTAACCTATAGTATAAATCGTTAAGTATATCTTTAACTCTATTCTAAATTGAGATAATATGCTGATAACTAATACAACCTGCCTCAGGACTCATAGGATAAAAATTTCCTCAAAAGATAATGTTACTTTATGTGTATGTTTACATTCATGGGCGTCTTTGTGTATGTGAGTATTCAGCACCCAATTTTTGGTGATCACATAGGCTTTCATCTGTCTCCCTAAAGGCTTAAGCAATCTTCAAAGCTAGGCTCACTCTTACTCCACTACAGTGTAAAACTTACATATCATTCTGAGTGAGCATCAAAGTTTTTTGCTGCCCCATCATACTGATTTTACATGGGGAAAATCGTCTACTTATCCTTTTTAAAAAGTTAGTCTGGTATAATATTTAGGAAATTGAATTCAAATTAATGCTTTGACAATCTAAATGCTTTCTTTTTTGCACATTGAAAAGTAAAATGTCAAAGTCAAATGAAAATATTTCAGTAGCCCAATAGTAAACATTCTCTATAGAATTTAAGTATTTACTTGAATTTTAGTGATAAACTTCATCATAACTTTGTGGGCAGCATATACATGAACTTTTGTATTAAAATCCTAAATTTCCAAAAATATTAAAATTTCTAACTATGTACATATTCAAGCTTATGTTATAACATGTAGAGATACTTTTAATGACACTACTGGGCCTTTAAAATATGATGTAACTTTGTACAATTAATTTTCTTTCTCTCTTTTAAAAATTCTGACTAAGAGTTTAAATATTTTTGAAGGGTGGTTTGAAGAACATACAATCCATTTCTGTCTTAGATTTTATTCATAACTTTTCTTACAAAATTGTATACACTGTAACTTATTTTGGTGTCCTGTCTACGACTGAAACCAAAAGGTGCCACTTAATAGATTCTTGAAGATATGTTTTTCTGTGCAAGAACTCCAAATTAAGTTACTGATATTTTTTAACATTAAATAAAGACTTACTCTCTCCTGACCTTATGCTTTCTTCTGCTGGACACTAAGAAGCACGATTGTTTTCATTATTTTTTATATATTTTGCCTGAAAGAAGCTTAGATCCAAATCTATACAGTTAATGTTGAGTTGTGATAGTAAGACTATTTGTAAATGCTTAGTTTTAATCATTTAATTGGATGTATATTTTAAGTGTGTTAGCATGGAATTATGTTTGAAATTATATCACTTTAAAATCTATTAAAGTTATTAAAGATGTAACTTGATAAAAAATGACTTTTGATTAACATGTTTAGATGACATGTTTTTATTTTTATTTCATATCAAAATTTGTAATTACTTTTCAATAAAATACATCATCTGTGTGTTTTCTAAGTTGTTGGTAATGATACTTATCTACCATTAGTATTTTTGTAGATGTGCTATGGTACATAAATATCTATATACTTCATTAATTTTTCAAAGACATGTTTCTGATTTTTTAAACAATAAATTAAAATTTAGAAAAATTTTAAACTTAAATCTTAGACTACATAAAATGGTATAAATGTAGCATTTTAGAATAAAAGTAAAAACCATTAGGACAACTATACATGCCTAAGGAAAACAGTCTGCAACCTTACTGAAGAAAGAGTCGTATTTGGTATTAGGTTACTAACAGTAAAAAGGTGTTTCACTTCCTGTGAGAATTTGCTTATAGCTTAATGGGTAGAAATAAACACTCTCTGCCTTAAGTCATTTCTCATTAAAAAAAAATCCTGAATTTTAATTTTCTGCAACAACCTTCTCGGAGCACTAATTAAAATAAAACCTCCAATTAATTTAATTTTAAATAATTCTTCTTGAAGCCTTAAACCTCCTAGCTACCAACTAATATGCCAAACTTACATGAATATACTATTTCATTTTTTCACAAATTATAAATTTTCAATGTCCCTGAAAAGATTCTGATAGTGTAATACTTTAAATTTGAGTTAAGAAAATGAGAAAATTATATCACCTGTACAAATATAGAACTATAATGAGTAGAAATAAATTTACACTGCTAAGAATCCACATTATCTGTAGCTAATTAACTGCCTGTGGCTTTGCTCGCATGATTCCATAACAAGGACAGCACTCTGAACTTTATAAGTGTTGAATCAGTAGAAATTAATAGATTTATTGATTGTTTCTGGTCAAACTTTCCAATGCTAATTAAAATATGCAATCCAAATATTAAAATGCTGGACACATGTCTTCAACCTCATCTTTCTAGAATATTTATTTTTATAGTACTTTTTTCCTGAAAGTGTGACCTGTTTTCTCATGACATATAACAGAATTCATTCACTGAGTTACTAACAACTTACATGTGTAAATTAATTCCATTATGCGTCCTGTTTATACTAAGAACAGCCATAAAATATTTAAACTTCTGGGCTTCACCCAGAGCCAGACTTTAACTTTCTCAGTATTTAACAAGTATGTGATACACGTTTCAATAATATTATACTGGGGAAACTATTTTAGCTACCTTGTGCTAGACTCTACCATTAGATTTTGTGGTTGGAAAATTCAGCAATACAGTAGTATTTCCAACTGTGTAGTCACGGAAAATGATTTTAATGTTCTTTAAGCTTATACTGTACACCCTTAAAAGCAAAAGATAGTAAAATTATGTGAGACTTTTATGAGACTCAAAGTAAACTTGGTGTAATAGTTTAGATTGCAGTGAAGTTCCAAAGAAGTTTTGCCATAAAGCTGCCTGTGATTTCTTAACAGAAGATTCTGGCAAAAGACCCTCATTTCCCGGGCCAGGCTTTCCTCAGTCTCCTGCTATACTCAGTCATCACTGCAAGCTGGTATTGGATTTATGAATGGATTTTAGAGCATGTGAGCCAAAACCCTTGATCAATTACATTGACTAATGTCAGATTCTTGAGAGGCACATTCAATAGCCACCAAAATCCATGTCTTGAGTCACATAGATGCATTTCTCCACACAAATTTTGGAGTCCACTTCTCTATGGTACCCATTTGCCTCTATTTAAGAGAAACAAAAGAGGGAAGTATGTGGAAGGACACTAGTCCTCGGGCTGCAGTTAACCTCTGACCTTGTCACTGCACCGGTATTCATCTTTCTTTCCACTAGACACTGGCTTTTCAGCCACCACAAATGTAGCCTGAAGGTGCACACTATAGCTTTTCAGCTTGCAACCATATTCCAAAAAGGCCCATTTGTAAATCAAGGCAGACTTTTTCCTGCTTTTTCAGATGGTCATAAAATGACTTCTTATAATACCATAGATGCAGGCTGGAAGACAAAGTTTTGAAAAGACAAATTCTCTTTTTTCCTGGTTGTACTGAGTAGCGGGACTTACTGTGATTATTTTTCCATATGCACACATTGTGATTTGATCATGTTCGTCCACCTTCCAACACTTTCCTTGGTATTCCCAGGACCCTTCCCAGTCCTTAGTATTTTCTCTTCAGTAAAAAGGTGAATTCTTACTGTAATAGATCTTTCTGGCAATCTGAACATTTTTCTTTATCCAAAAGAATTTACATATTAAATGTATGCATGCTCTTTACTAAATTAGTTACATAAATTCCTGAGTTAAATTCAGTTTAAATATGAGCAAATTCTTATCTATGTAAAGAAAGAAAAATTGATTTCCAGGTGATATGATTACCATTGCTTTGTAAAAAGTAATTTCAATGCAGTGTGCCTTAAAACACGTCAATTTATTTTGCTCACAATGTTTTGGACAAGAATTCAGTGATGACTTGGCTGGAAAGTTTTTGTTTGGTGTTTTTATTTTATTTCATTTATTTTTTCCTGATACCATCTGGTATTCAGTGACATGGTTTTGAACCAATGCTGCTTATTAGCTGATGACTCAACAGAAGTGATTAACTGGAAGGTCTACCTTGGTGCCTTCAGTATGGCAGGCTTAAGGCAGTTCACTTCCCTGTCTTAGAAATCCTAGAGTGCAGACTCCAAATGGAGCTTCTTACAGAGCATTCTAGAGACTCAGGGGCAAGGTGCATGGTTTACCATGACCAAGCCTTGGAAGTCAGTGTTATTTTCTCAACATGGATCACTCATAACAGTAATCTGCCAGCCTAGACTTAACAAAGGGGGGCATAGACTTTACCTCTCAATAGGAAGAGTGTCAAAGACTTTGAGGTCACGTTTAAAAACCACATCAGGTTTCCTGAAAAATTTACCTGCCTGCCGCTTTCCAAAACCTGGAAAAAAACCTATTGAAATAAATCAAACAGCTGTGTCAATAAATCATTTAGGACTGAGCTTTACATTCCTAACTTATTTGCACCCTGTATTTCCCCACATATTCTCATTTTTGAGACCTTTGAATAGCCAGCTGGGAAGACGAAAGAAAAAGCATAATTCTCAGGTAATTACAAAAAATTATGTGCTTCAATCAGTAGTGGTTTAGTATCCATATTTAAATTACTGTTCATGATATTTTGGGGGGCAGATTGTAACATTATGATCCTGAAACTACACAGGTTTTTCAGTTCTACCTTCCAGATTTTTGGTTTTCTTGCAATGGTTACTAGAAGTGTTTTATAAAGCCACATTAGGACTCCTCTTCAATAAGGCGAACATGATGTGACCGTCCTTGGAGAAAGTGAAATAAGTGTAAAGATGGTAAGTGGTATTGTAGCAGGTGGTGACTATACAAAATGTATTTTAGATATTTGACATTCCATAATGCTGTACTTGTTTTTTGAAGATATATATTTCCTTAGGAATTATATTTCCCTCAGATTTAATGACTTTTTTCAACAATAAACTTTATATAATATTGAATCTCATAGTCTGGAAAATCATCCAAAGTTAAATTATTTTTGTTAATATATAAATTAGCTTAAGTTAAAAAAATTAAGTAATACCTACATTTTAGGATTATTTTGGAAGTAAAATAGCATGACCGTTAGCATAAATGTTTAATAGATCACTAAAATTATAAGTAACGAAGCTTATATTCCAGTCTCTGAGGAAATATAGTACCACAAAATCATTTATCTATAATAGATTTGTACAATCAAACCAATTCTAGCTACCGTATTAAAATGGAAGAATTCAATAGTGTCTGAAACTCCTTGTTACAGAGATTTTCTTAATAAGAAAATTACCTAATTTTGTTTTGAGAGGACAATAGTAAGAATATAGGTTTTTTTGTTATAATTATACAATCCAGTGCGTGTTGCAAGAAAGCATAAATTCCTGTTCTCATAGATATGGTTAGAGCCTGTCCAAGGCTACTGGCATCATGCAGTAGTGAAGGAAGGGTCTTCTCCAAATAGTGGAAAAATTGAAATACAAGTACCCTGGTACTGACTTGCACAATGGAGCAGAACAGAACAAAGGAAAGTACGGTAGTGTGTGCATCCTTGTTATAAATAAAAGAAGGATGCGGTAAGATTTCTTAGTTAAAATTGGTATTGCCTACTATATATTCCATTTATGCAAGGAAATATGGGACCATGAAATCTATTATCTATAATTGTTTAAAGAAACATTTCTAGGGCCGGTGATATAGCTCAGCGGCATAAGCGCCTGCCTGGCAAGTGTGAAATCCTGAGTTTGACTCCTGGTACCCGCATAAAAAAAAAAAAAAAAAAAGAAAGAAAAGAAACATTTCTAATAAACATATGAGTAAGATGATTCCACTTTATTTTACCATTGAATTATTTAGATATCATTCAAAATATCTTCTAAAAATTACAATTTATTCAATGTATAAATTTTAAATATAATATATGCTAGTTTTATTTATTTCTTTTGTGTGTGGGTACCGGGGATCAACCTCAGGACTTCGCACACCAGCAGGTGCCCATGCCGCTGAGCGATATCACCAGCCCTTCTTTTGTATGTGGGTACTAGGAGTCGAACTCAGGACCTTGCGCGTGCCAGGTAGGTGCTTATGCTGCTGACCTATCTCACCGGCCCTATGCTAGTTTTAAAAGTAGGATCTTTGGGGCCGGTGAGATGGCTTAGCGGCGTAAGCACCTGCCTGGCAAGCGCGAGGGCCCAAGTTCGACTCCTGGAACCCACATACGAAAAAGGGCATCTCTCTCAGCGGCACAGGCGCCTGCTGGCGCGCGAGGTCCTGAGGTCGACCCCCGGTACCCACAAAAAAAAATAAATAAAAAATAAAATAAAGGTAGGATCTTTGACCTGAAAATTTTGAGCACTCAAGCCTTCTATGCAGTTCATGTACCAACCCAATGGGCCTACAGAATCATTGGAATATATATCTAATTCAGAAAGTGAAGATCAGAAGACATTAGTTCTTCAAACTAGTAGTATTGGCGATCTAAGAGTGAAAATGACAGAAGCAGTCTATTTAATTATCCTAACTATATATAGTTGGAGAACTTCTGGAAATTACAGGACAAGTAGTTTATGAGAAAAGTTATGAAAGAACTCTGAAAAGAAATTCAAATTGACCAAATTGTCCATGTGCTTACACAGTAGAGGAAGTAGCATTTCCTTGCTGAGAAAGCAGATTGTTTCATGCAACATTTCCTAGTATCAATCAATTAAAGTGACTGTGCTGTGTGAACGGCTTGCAAGGTTTAATGCTTTGCTCTCGTTACCCCAACAGGGTTCAGATAGTGCTAGGATCTGTAAAATTGCACTAACACCACCCTAGGGAAACTGGAGCCCTTTGGATATGGACACCGGCACAAGAGGTTTGGGAGCCTTTGGTAGCAGGTGTCTCCTCCACTTTGTATTTATAGAGGAAAGGCAAATTTAAGAAGCTAGTGGTTACTTTAATCTAATGTTTTAGCAGACCTGGATTTATAATAAAAACAAATCTGTTTATTCTAAAGATTTACAGTTCCAATGAGCATGTAGGGCGTAGGTCCGCTGAGCTTTCTGAACCAAGACATTACCTAAGATGAGACATTGCTCAGCTTCTCTTGGGCTACCCCGCCAGAGTAACTGCAAGACACACTGACGTAAGGCTGCCCTAGGGGAAGAGCTTTTCTTAGGTTTGTAGCATCGCTTTATCCACATGACCTATTGCCTTGTCATAATCCTAACCTCTAGCTTTTTCCTGAGTATGCTTTTGTGTTCTTGCACTGTGTGTTGGGCTGTGAAATGGATTCAGGAAAAAAAGGAGCTTTGTTTTTGTTCTGGTGTAATCTTATGTAGATGTCCCTAAAATTAAACCAGGACAACTCTATGGATTTTTAATTTTTGAAGGAGTTTTTTTTTTTATATTTTATTTATCATTGCAGATTCAACAGTAAAGGAATTTTAGCATGATCAAATTTGTGTCATACTATTTTTGACTTTGTAATATTAACGTTAACTTTGTAAGGTTATTTGATTTGTAATATAACTTGAAAATATAACTTCCAGCAAGTAATAATTTACCTAGTTCCTGGGAAAAATAATTAAGATGAATATAGAAAAATTGAGGATTTCATCTTAGGAAATAATATGGATTCAGATTTCTAAAAGTAGTGTATTCTGTTCAAATGAGTCATGTATTTCTGAGGGAAAAATTTTAAAAATATTCAATGAATAGAGGAATGTACATTGAATCAGAAAAGGGAAATAAAACAATTCGGTTAAAATTATATTCAACTTCCCTAAAGAACACATACATTCACTGTTTCGACATACCGTTGGCTTTTTACACCCAGTGGTTAAGAATGCAAAGTAAAGAGGGCTCTAAGAGTGAACAAATCATTCATGTTCCCTGTAACACTTAATGTAAAATAAGATCCTCTTCTACTGTGGCTACCTAAACTGGGGGAAATTCCTAGGCAAGAAGTTGTTTTCCTTGTCTCATTCCCGTGGGAAGAGTGACGACTTATGTAAATAGCAGATATATGTTGTGATCACCGCACAGACAAGGGGTAGACCTGTCATTCAGAATTTTGTTGGGATGTCAAGACGAATGATGCTACACATGCCGAGAAGTTACAAAACGGTTTACTACTCACATAATGATACTTTCCTGAAATATCAGGCCAGGCAGCAAGTAAGTCCAAAAGTGATTTAAGAGAACATAGAATGTTGACTGTGTTGGCTTTTATATTGTGATTAGAAAGGGTAGATTGGAGTAAGAGTTCCCACACAGGACCTAGGTTTTCACTGGTTTGAACTCCAGGCAGGAATCCAAGGGCTGTGTGGGTGTGCGCGCGCGTGTGTGCATGTGTGTGTGCGTGTGTGTGTGTGTGTATATCCTGTGCTTTCTTATCAGTCAGCCCAAATACGGAGCAGAAGAGAGAAGAGGAAGAGGGAGAGATGAAAATTGAAATCTATCATCAGTCAGGAATGAAAATTGCAGCCAGAATCTTTACTATAAGGTGGAAATAAATTCTACTGGGGAAGAATTTACTTAGAAAGAGACAAAAGGTGAGAGTATGCATGGCAAGAATATTGTTTCCAAGAGATGAGAAGTGAAATTCCTAGTCTATGAAAGCAACAGAATTTTGAGAGATAAAGTGAAAATTCTGCTTAAAAATAGCAGAATGAGATCAAATTTTGGTTATCTAAAATATGATATTGAAGGAAATAGGAATTTAGACTTCCTTAATTAAATGACAGATAAGAAAATTAAGTAGGAGAGAAAATATTACACAATATCAATTTTTGGCTTTACTTTTTATAGCTTTTTATCTCCTTCCATCTTTTACCATTCCAATGCAACTTTCTTAATAATTTGGCTTATTTTAGTTCTTTCAACCATTTTGTTTTTCATTTTTTTGACTTGTTGACATTTGAACAAAAATAACATATTAAAACAATACAATTTTATTTCTACAACATTTCAAGCCTTAATTTTTTTTTTTTTTTTTTGTGGGTACCGGGGGGACGACCTCAGGACCTCGCACGCCAGCAGGCGCCCGTGTCACTGAGCGATATCACTGGCCCCTTTTTCGTATGTGGGATCCGGGAGTCGAACTCGGGCCCTCGCGCTTGCCGGGCAGGCGCTTAAGCCACTGAGCCATCTCACCGGCCCCAAGCCTTAATTTAAATCCATAAAATTTTCTATAAATGGTCTTTCTTTTAACATTATAGATAATTATCTTTGTTTTCTCTTTGATCTTCTATCTGGCTTTTGTTCAAACAAATGCAACTCCTTTTTTTAAGACTTCTTTGTGACAACATTTAGTGAAATAACACCACAAACAAAATTCTCCCTGGAGAAATCTCAATTCAGAGGTGTAAATTAGACTTTATATTCATACAATTTGGTATGGGAAAATAATTATTTTTGAAGTATTATTGCTTCTTGATATAAAATTGTCTCATAAAAATATTACTGAAAATTAAC
This sequence comes from Erethizon dorsatum, assembly GCA_028451465.1. Lineage (NCBI taxonomy): Eukaryota > Metazoa > Chordata > Mammalia > Rodentia > Erethizontidae > Erethizon > Erethizon dorsatum. The sequence continues at coordinate 126,828,401 of CM051826.1, read as the reverse complement.
TTGTTTTTATTAAAACAAGGAAGAAATAATATAATGGACACTTTTAAAAAATATAATTAGTTTTGCTCTTTACTGGCAAGGGGACTTATATTTCAGATCATAAAATTCTATACGAAAATGAAATAAATATCCTAGTTAGGAATTACTTTTCATTTTACTTGTTTAATATATGCATGTAAAACCACACCTATTTATTTATATTGAAATATTCTCAGACAGCCTATTGTCCAGTTGTCTCATTTAATACTTCTCCACACTGAAATTTGTAGAGCTCATGTCTTGTCAGTCAGTCAAGAAGAGTTGGCCTTACCATGTGTGGAGTGTGATTAACAAAAAATGAGTAGATAATTTTAAAAACATACCACAGATAATTTAAAATGGCTACATAATATTAATGCTAATAAGATGAAAATGTGATTGCATTGTTAGAAAGAGCTATTTGTTAATTAGGATGTTGAAATGCAACTGTGAGAAGACAAACTATGTGGTGGCCTCACGATTCCCTGTACCTGTGTCACAGGGGATACAGCCTGGGAATTAGCTGACAAAATATTTTCATTAGTCATTTCGATGGTGGGAAGATTATATTCAGATTAGAGTGCAAACAAAGGGAAGTATAGCCACCTCTGGGGCAGAGGAATTAGGGGTTAAAAGAGGGGAGTTTGAAGCAGGTAGCATGAGGCTTGAATCAGAGTAAAAGCTATGAATACTGGACATTCTCTGAGGGGGAAGAAAGATGAAATATTTTTTAGAAAGTTAAAATTCAGTATATCTAAATTTAATTTACATTATATTCTGAGATATAATGAAGTCCAATAGTCAATATTTCTTTTTAAAATAAAGTTAATTGTGTAGGTGATGCCTAGGAGAAATAAAAAATAAAGGGCCATTTTGCTCTTACATTTGGAAGCTAGATTTGAGAACATTCTAGAAGGTAATAAAACCCCCACAAATCTAACTTAGAAGTGACTAGGTAAATAAATGTCCCATAAAATCCTTAATAGGGATCTCACTGGGCATAAAATTTTCAACTATAAATAAGGTAAGTTTTCACCCAATTATCTTTCATTATCAGAAAAGTATAATAAGAGATGACATGTATTTACCTAAGTCATAATTTCAACGGTTTCTGTTTTGTGGATGTAGGTCCCATATCTGTATATGTAGTTACAATACTTATATTTTAAAGAGGAACATCGATTACTTTTATAGTTTATATGAAACAATTAGTTTTCTTTATTAAATTAATACTTTTGTATTAGTAGTGCTAATGCTTATGGAAGAAAAACGTAAAATACAATAAAAACATAACATAAAATAAACTACACAAAATTTTACTACTTAATGAACATGATTACAGCTACATGATTTAGCTATATAATCTTATGAAAAGAATATTATTAAATAAGATAATACTATATATTATTTTAAATATATTATAAACATTTAAAATTTTAGTAAACAATCTTAAAATATTTTATTTACAGAAATCATGTCATAATTTATATTTTCTCACTCTTTCATTTAATATTAGACCATAAAGAGGTTTTCATATCAGTCTATGTAATTCTGGTGTATGTTATATATATAAAGCTATCTGCAGTTTATAAACTTGATTTAAAATATTCAATGGTGGGCCGGTGAGATGGCTCAGCGGCTTAAGCGCCTGCCCGGCAAGCGCAAGGGCCTGAGTTCGACTCCCGGAACCCACATAGGAAAAAAGGGCCGGTGATATCGCTCAGCGGCACGGGCGCCTGCTGGCGCGCGAGGTCCTGAGGTCGACCCCCTGGTACCCACACACACACACACACAAAAATTCAATGGTAAAAAAATGTATGGAACAAAACATGACCTGTGTCTCCTACTCCATTCTTGCCCCTTTTTATTCTTAGTCAAATAAATTACTTGTTCTGTGACCATGAACAAATGGATTCACCTCTCTAAGTGTTAATCTTCCTGTCTGTAAACAGACCACAGTGCTAATCAGATAGAGCTGTTTCGGGGATTAGGAGAGACAATATCTTTAAAGCTCTGCATGGTGCCCAGCAAAGACGTGGTGTTCAGTGTGTGTTTGCCATTCTTAATGCCTTCATCAAGGCTGGATGTCAAATGTACAAAATACACATTTTAACATCTGTCCAGATAATCACGATTTTCTTTTGCTGACGCATGATATGAAGCGTATTGATTCATTCATAGTAATATACAACCCTAATGGGTGCATAGTCAGTAATTATTTCTATGTTAGCTAATTTCATTGTGAATTAGCTTGGTTATTTTGGTGTTCACTGCTTTTTCCCCAATGAGAGAAAGAGATTGTCATCCATAGTATTATTGAAAATCGAGGTAGATATTTATGTAGAATTCTCCAATAAAATTACTTTAAATAGATCATTGTATTTTGAACAAATTACCAAACTTGACTATAAAAGAGAAACTTAAACAGATGAAAAGTTTCAGAAGGATAATTTCTACCAAATATTCTGAACAACCAAAATGTTTATACAAGATTATCCAAAGCAAACATATTAAACTATAGTATTTGCTAAAACAGCATTTAGATAATTTCCAAAATTACTTTCAGTACTTGCATGCAAGTAACCAGCAAGTAGCTACAAAACTTGGGGGATATTCAGCTTTATTTATACAGAAGTTACAGTTCTCTTTCATCATCCTCCTTTTAGTAAATAGTAGTATTCAATTTGTGTCAAGTAGGTACAGCAAACTTACTCTGATATTCTGTTACATTTTATACTTGTATATCAAGTTTATTCTTATGTTATTCTCTTCATAAATCATTATAAGCATCTAATTATATCTTTAAAATGACTTGCTAGAGTAAGATACATAGATACATGCACACACACACACACACACATATATATATTTACACAATACAGGATATAAGATAAATACTCTTATTTTTTACTTATTCAAAGAAGCAACTTTTACATTTACAAACAAATCATATATACTTGAATTAATTCTTTATTATATTGTTCCTCCTTTTCTTGGGTCTTTCATTTAATTTTTTAATTAAATGAATGTACCTAATTTTATTGATATGGTTTGATTTCTACTTTGACTTCATCCTACACTTTATGACCGGAAATAGTCTCAACACTATTATTCTAGGCATTCTGTCACATCAGTTTTACTTGTTGTCTGATTTAAAAACTTAGATTTTTTCTAATTTATGTTAATTGATTAATTAAGTAATCATTTAATAACTTATTACTTGTTCTAGTAAGTAGCTGATATTCAATTTGCATCAAGTAGGTATATTGAACATTTCATAGTTTTATGAAAATGCAGTGCTAACCTTTTAGTTGCTGATTTGTTTTCCTTAATATTTGCATTTTGTTCTTATTTATATTTATTTTGAGATCTACTATATACTCATTTTGTATGTTTCCTGGACACTTAAAGACAATTAGACATGTGATATAACATATCAAAATTTAAGGATTTTTACCAGTTTGAAACTCATAGTCAACTCATAGTTGACTAAATAGTTTACTAAATAGTTTACCAGTTTGAAACTCATAGTCAACTCATAGTTGACTAAATAGAGTTGAAAAGAGGCTGACAAGAAGAATGAGCCCAGCAGGGAGAAAGTGGTTGAGAAAGTGGTTTTAGCAAACCATTGTGCCAGACATGGTTTGGTTCACTGCCATTTCTGACACTGAAATGGCTTTTTCTTTTCCATCCAAATTCACCAGACTGCCAACCACAGTGCAAGAGCAAATATACTCTAGATGCCTTGTGGCAATAGTTGGCTTATTCTTTGGTTTAACAGGTATGGCCTAATTGAGCCTGGCAGAAATCTGTTGCCTCAGGAAGCCTTTCTCTGGAGCAGAGGTGGAATACTGATACACTAAGAGAGCTGGGATCTTTTTTTTTGGTGCTTTAAACAATTTATTTAACTGAAATGGACTTCCATTTATTTAACTCAAGTGACTTCCATTTATTTTGATACATCTTTTCCCCATGGTGATTTACAGCATCTTCAAGCCAATATAAATATTTCATAAATATTTGGCCATTTGGGTATACACCTACACAATACCTCAGCACTATCTTTCAGCAAGAAAAACACTGAAGAGTGAAGACCTGACACAATTAACTAGGTACAATGAAAATCTGCTCCAAATATTTGTTTCTGAGGTAAAGGAACCACACACCTGTTCAACTAAGAAAACCATCCTTACAACACAGGATAATTTTTTATTTTTAAGTAGGGCCTAGAATACCTAGCCGCCAATTAGGTGCTGAATGGCAGAGCTCCATCCCCAGCTTACACCATGAATTCATAGGGAATAGGTTCCAACAATTCAGGCTCCTTCCCATTGGTTCTCACGAAGTGCGCTTCTCTGGGCAGAGCAGGCTGGCGCTTCAGTTGAACCCAGGTACCTTTCTCTTTGGCTTCTTTCTTTTTCTGATCATTTTCCTTGACACGTTTCAGGAAGCTATCTCGACTCTTGGAGTGTTTAATATGCTCAATACACACATTAATCCTCTTGGCAAGTATCTTGCCCTTAACTTGCTTGTTTACAACAATGCCAACCGCATGCTGGGTAACGTTGTAGACTCTTCCTGTTTTGCCATGGTAACATTTGTGTGGCATTTCTTTTTGCACAGTACCCATTCCCTTGATGCCTACAATATCACCCTTTTTGTAGATTCGCATGTATGTGGCCAAGGGAACAACCCCATGTTTTCTAAAAGGCCTAGAGTACATATACCGGGTTCCCCTCTTCTTTCCCTTTGTGTTCGTCATTTTGGCAAATTACTGAAAGATGGCGGTTCCGGCCGAAAGGGAGAGCTGGGATCTTAAAACTACTTTCTTTTCTAACCTGGGCCATTCAACAGTGAAAGGGGTTCTATTAATGTTTATTCAGGGACAAATATCTCAGGAAAATTCTAAGTTATGCTCTCTGTAATCAAAATGTAGTCTACAGCTATGTTGATGGGAAAAGTATTCATATTAGCTGGCAATAGTTAGAAATAAGAAAGGTTCACATAAGGATTAGCATTGCCAGTTACTCTGGAAAATTATGAAGGGATCCTGACACTGAGTGTCCCAGATTTGCTTTTCGGGGGTGGTGGCTGAGTCTGAGGCTGAATTCTGTGGGCAGAACATTAATGAGAGCAGCCTTGCGATTAGCACCTGGGGATGGGTATGCAGGCCAGTTGGCCAGAGGTTGGCGTCCCCAGTGACACCCTGGGCTGGCTCTGGAGCCACTCTACAGTTAAGAGTCACCAACATAGCATCCACATTTATCCTCTGCCTCAGACTGGCAGAGTTCCTGTGATGCCTGGGACCATGAGACCACATTGGGAAAAGCAGCAGTTGGCAATGGGAGCAATCCTTAAAGGGCCGAGTTTTGAAGAGCCTCTAGAGACTGCGGCAGTAATTCCTTGAAATGGTAACTTGCTGACACATTGACATGCTCGCTGCAATGAATTATTCCATTTCAAAGCAACAATCAACTAGAGACAGGAAGAACTGCATCCATGTTATAGGCCAGCATTCAGGATGTTTTCTCCTTGCCCGGTGCACACTTCCCTACTAACTGCATGGCCACACTATGCATTTGAGCCATTGACCTCTGATCTAGAACTGTGTCTGCTATGGGGACTGACAAATAGACCTCCTGTAGCTTAACCTCTTCTGGGATCCCTAGAGCTTTGCCAGGACAGAGACGCTCTTAAATTCTTCAGAGCATGGACAAAGGCAGGGGTTTGCAACACAGTCGGACCCCTGGCTGCATTTTAAAGCACATATTCTATGATTCTCTTTAATTATCCTGAAATAAAATTCAGAATGATGACCACATACATTAAAAAAATTTTTTTAAAGCAAGAATTGAAGGGAGAAAATGGAAACAGAGCTTTTATAAATGAAGAAGGGAATAAAAGTTGAGGGAGGGGAGGGGAACAGGAAAAACTGAATCAAGATATATTATGCACAAGTACAAATTCCTCACAATGAATGTGATCATTACATATGGCAAAAATATACCAATAAAAAAAATTAAATTAGCAACATCTAAGTGTTATGGTGCATGCCTGCAATCACAGCAGTCTGAGAGGCTGAGGCAGTAGAATCTCAAGTTTAAGCCCAGCCTGGGTAATTTAGTGATTTTGTAAAACCTCACTCAAAATTATAATGAAAAAGGGCTGGGGATATATCTCAGGGAGAAGTTTCTGAGTAGAAAAAAGCCTCCTAAGTGTAATACCAAGGTGAAATGAAAGATAATTTATACTGAAATAATATATTTTATACACAGAATTTGGAAATGACTATCTCAATGAAAATATTGAAGAAGGCAGCTGCTTATGTCTGAATGCAGAAAACCGTAATGAATGTGATAGTTGCAGTAAGACGGGCATGTGGGAAAGCCCATTCAAATATCACAAGAAAAAATTTTCCAAAATGAAGGATGACTCATTCCATCCCTTGAAAATGACACAGTCTCTTCTTGATCTACACCTTAATTGCATTATTGCAAATTCACTGAGGATGAAATCTGTTCAAAAATACTGTTTATTTATAGGAAAAATGGAGTCAGGGTTCTAGCCTCAGTTATTAATAAACTGTTCTTTACCTACATGAATAATCAATGAAAAATTCAGAATATGCGGGATGCAGGCCACAAGGCCAATCTTTTTTAAGCAGCTCAGTTGAGAACATTACCAGAGTTCTAGCATCTCTGGCACAAATCGAACAATTATCAACAGTGCATTTAAATCAATAATGCCACACACTGGATCACCATATTAAAAAACACTAGACCAAAAGGGTTTTAATCACATTTACCAGTCCACTTGTCATTCCTCTTTTCAGTGTTACTGAATTGCTAGTGGTTCATCATCGCCATTGCTTTCCCATTAAGCCACACTCTTAACAGAAGACAATTTATCAATCTGTCCAGAGCCTCATCTAACCTGTATCTATCAAGCATTCTTCAGAGTTTCTGGTGGTTAGAAAATGATTTAACCCAGCTTCCAGGGCTGACACAGCTTAAATCCTATTTCACATTTCCTCAGTTCTTAAGTTATTTCTTATGAACTGGAAAGGAAATATTTGAACATGTGAACTCAAGCCAACACATTTCTGGGAAGCTCTAAATATTTAATTCAACAAATGGAAACCTTCACTTTAAGAGATCCTGTTATCCTAATCTGATATTGAGTATTTCCTTCAGGGGAAAACAATCTTAGGTCAAATAAGAAAGATAATTCGACTGTCATTTTTCCAATATGATTACAGGAATTTGGTTATAAATGATTGGAGCCTTTATATTATATTTAGAGTGCAGTCATAATGCTTACAATATATACACAGGATTTAATAAATCAAGTAGGTTGAGAGTGGCACTGTGGTGAGAAAGTATTGGTAAAAGCCTTACATTTCAGTCCTACTTTTACCAGTAACCTGTCATGTGAACGTAGGTGAAATATCTAACTTCTATTGGTTTTCTGTCTGTGTAATTACTGAGTTGGAAAACATGATCTCCATGGACCTTTTCGTCAAAAATTCACTGACTCTGTTGTCATGAGTACCTTTTCTACATTTCTCAGATGTTAAATTGGCAAGAAATTACAGTTTGAGAATTTTTTTGGAAAGCTTTCAGCTCTGTTTTGCAAATGCAGATGTTTGGTTACATATAGCATTTCCCTGATGCCTAATGATATATGACCTCAGCTGCCTTCGAGCAGATTATCCATCTGCTATTTTATGTTGACTCTGAAAAGATAATTTAAAAATGTCTTTAGGAGAGTAGTTCCGTGGAATATGATGTGTCTTGAGACGCAGCAGGGAGTGACCCATTTCAGCGTCAATGGAGGGGTCTGAACCTAACTTACTTAGTGGTGTGGGACCAACACCATGTTGCTGACCCATCTACAGTTTTTTTCTTGGGGGACATTTGCACTGGCAGGCAGAACACTAAAGCCAGAGAGAACACAGCTGATGATATGTAGCAATTCAGGCATTTTGCTGGTTTCAGAAAACGGTATCAAATAATAGATCAAATAAATCAATGCTGACTGAATTGAATAACATATTTTTAATCCATTGGTTACTTACTGAGTGGTTTCTAAGTGATGAGCCAAATACATTTCTATTCTTTAAATTACTCATTCTCAAATGTTTTACTGTAGCGAAAGGAAACTAACTCACACAGGGCTTGAGAAAAATTTTAGGAAACTCATTAAGAGAAGACATAATCCAGGTAAAAGGATATGTTAATAATCACACAGCACAATAACATGGGGGAAACTCTGTAGTTCAACACTTGGTGAAGTGTGGTTAATAAATAAATATATTTTCTCAAGCTTAAAGAGATGGAGCCACATTTATATGGTTAAAAGAATTAAGTGGAAAACAAGAACATAATGAACGAAATGATGCTGCAGTAGTCCTAGAAGAATTCAAAATCGCTTTGTCATTACAAAGTATCAAATATTAAAAAGTAGAGATATTGACCTCAACTAGTAGGAGAGGAAGAAAGGTATAAGGTTAAGCTTCCCTGAGGCTTGAGAAAAGGAAGTAAGAAAGGATTCAAATTACAAAAATTGTTTTTAAGGGAAAAGAAGCAGATTGCTTCCAAAGTTTTGCTTTGGAGATTTTGTTTTGTTTCTAAATCTAAAATTCATTCTTTTTTTTTTTCTCCTGAAGATAGTTTGTTCCCAAAATTACAGATCAGTGAAGTCTCTGGTAAGGTGGCTCCTGGCTAATCAGGCTCTTATCTGTGCTGTTTTTTCACTGATAGATTAATTGCCCAAATTGCTTTTTTATTTTTAAGTAGTCCTAAGAAGGAAATTTAGCAATTAAAATGATTTAGATTATGCTGCTTATGTAGCAGTTCAAATGACATTTGAAAGATAATGGAGGAAATTAATAAATGACTGTACAAAATGATGTAGCAAAAATATGTTTGTTGCTATAATTAAAAGTGTATAACTTAGCGATGCAGGTCAATTTTCACAAAAAATCAATCAGTAGTGATTTCCAAATAGATTTAAAAATTGATTGCTTCTAATCAGTTATATTTTAATTGCAAACATGCGAATGAATATTTAAGTAACTAATTTTTGAAATAATATTTTATGCTCTTCATTTTATGTAGTTGATAAGTACATTCTTTTTTTTTTTTTTTTTGTGGGTACCAGGGGGTCGACCTCAGGACCTCGCGCGCCAACAGGCGCCCGTGCCGCTGAGCGATATCACCGGCCCCTTTTCCGTATGTGGGATCCGGGAGTCGAACTCGGGCCCTCACGCTTGCAAGGCAGGCGCTTACGCCACTGAGCCATCTCACCGGCCGGATAAGTACATTCTTGTAGTGATATAGTAAGTATTCATAGAAGTTTAATTATCTAGAAACTTCAAGTCAAATTAAGAACAGATTTTTATGTTTTTAATTTTTCTTTTTTTTTTTTTTTTGTGGGTACCGGGGGGTCGACCTCAGGACCTCGTGCGCCAACAGGCACCCGTGCCGCTGAGTGATATCACCGGCCCCTTTTTCGTATGTGGGATCCGGGAGTTAAACTCCGGCAGTCGCGCTTGCAAGGCAGGCGCTTACGCCGCTGAGCCATCTCACCGGCCCTATGTTTTTAATTATTAAAGAAAATGTGACAATACTGATTTTTGTTTTCTCACTTCAAGTGGTGCTCTGTATATTCACTAGCAAAAAGTAAGGGACTGTTTATGTGGCTCGGTGACAAAGCACTTACCTAGCGTGTGCCATGGCCTAGGTTCGAAACCCAGAACTGCGCACACACACACACACACACACGCACACATGCGCACACACACACACACACACACAGAAGAAAATACTACCCTTAAAATATTTAATAACCAGGAATTAAATGTACACACAATACTTTTAAAATGAAAAACATATATTTTAGACTTGCTGCTGAGAAATTACAAGTATACAAATCATCCTCAAACATTTCCCAGATTACTGTGCAAAATGGAATCATTGCAATGTATTGTGTTATTTTTCTTTTATTATATGTTGAAAATATTTTTGTGCCAAGAATAAATATCTATCTGTATAACTATATATTTGGCTGTAGAAGTTCATTACAGTGATACCAAAATTATTATATTACTAAATTTTAGATATTGAAAATGGCAGCTGCATATATATTCATATATACATATATATTATTTATATGTGTGTGTGTGTGTGTAAAATTGCTCTACTTTGTTGCCTTGAAGAAAAATTTAAAGTTAGAATTTCAGTATGAAAAACAAGTAAATTTTTAATATTTGACTAATATGGCCCCAGAAAGGAAGGATATATTCATTTAAAATCTCTGTTTCTTTTGCAAAGGTAGGTATATAAAATGATAGCCAATGAGCTGTATCTAGCTTGCCACCGTTGTTTTGTAAAGAAAGATTTGAACACAACAACACATATTTGTGCTCCTGTTTTTTCTGGTCACTTTCAGAGTCCTTGTGACTGACACTGCACACTGTGTGTATTATATTTAAGGTAGTCTCAGTTATTATCTATTTTCTTATACAGAAAAAAGTTGCCAGCATCTGTGCTGTAGTTTTTCCCCCTACAATTTTATAAATATCTGATTCTGTATTTAAAATAGAAAACATATAACGAAGTATAATAAATTATAATGTCAGGTTTAATTTACTTACCAAATAAGATTGAATTTCTTTTCATATGCACATAGGCTAAAGATGCCTCTCCTGCTGATGGCTGTATTTTCCAGGACATTCACTTTTTGTTGTTAAGAAAGCTCTCAATACATCAGAGATGTAAGTTTTTAAACAACTTTACTAAAGCATAAATTACATACTGTTAAATTTATCTGCCTTAGATACATAGTGCTAACTTTTCAGTAAATTTGCTATTATGCAATCATATACACAATGGTCTTTTAAAATACTGTCATGATTTTAAAAAGATCACGAAATGTCATTTACAGACAGTCTGGTACTAACCCCAGCCTGGTACAACCACTACTATCAATATATTTTCTGTCACTAGATATTTGCCTTTTGGGGGACCATTACTGTGAAGGAAATCATACAAAATATACCGTTTAGTGTAGCATTTGTATTTGTTCATGCACAAGTGGACACACCTTTGAGTTGCTTCCACTTTGGGGCTATTTTGAATAAATGCTGCTCCAGAGATTTGTATAGAAATCTTTGAGAAGACATATGGTAGTTCTTTTGGGTATGGATACATAGAGTTGTTGGATCGTATTGCATATTTTTTACCTGTAACAGTTATTTTTAATTTTAATTTTTATTAGTACATGTTTGCAGTACATAATGATTACATTCACCACGGGAAGTTGGTGCATGTACACAAAACATCTTAATTCTTTTTACTACCTCTTCCCGCCTGTCTCTCCCCCCTTCGCCCAACTCTTGGTCCTTTACCCATTTCTATGTGGCTGTTTCCTATTATCTGTCTTTTGTTTTGCTATTTATTTATTTCTCATATAAGAGAAATTGTGTGATATTTATGCTATGTCTCTGATTTATTTCACTTAACATCATGGTCACAAGGTGAACACATTGCACTATGTGCAGTTTACTAAGAAGTTTCCAAATGATGTGTAACGTGGCTGGCAGCATTTCACACTCCCACTGGAATTGTATGTAGTATGTTTCACTGCCTCTGCATAAACATGTTGTTATCTTTTTGATTATAGATATTCTAATAGGCCTGATGTAATAGCTTATTGAGATATTAATTTGAACTTTTGTAATAAGCAATAATATTGAGCATTTTTCCATGGGCTTATTGGCCATTTCTATATGTTCTTTGGAGAAATATCTATTCAAAACTTTTGCTGATTTATACATTTTCATCCTTTTATTTTCTTTAAAATCCTGTATACAAGACCTTGATCGTATGTAATTTCTTCTCTTTTGTGTTATACTTTCACTCTTCTTGATAGTCATCTTTAAACCACAAAGTTATTTTAATGTTTAACCATTCATATTTATGATGTCATGTTTAAGAATTTATTGCAAAATTCATGGCCATAAAGATTTATACTTGTGTTTTTGTAAGAATTTTATAACTGTAGCTTTTAGGGTTAGGTATCTAATTAATTTTGAGTTAATTTTCACACATGATATGATGTGTAATCAAGCATAAAGAAAAGCTGAATCTTTCAAGAAAATACTAATATCTGCCTTTGTTTCTGAATCTTTATGCCTTAGGATTTAATGACCATTTCAAAAATAAAATTTTCTATTTTAAAGAAATGCATACATTCATGTGAAATAGCACAATATCATATGTATACAGATAAAATGAGAAGATTCATTTAGCATAAAAATAGGATTCTAGTTCTATATAATAATTGAAAACAATGAGAACCTTCTCTAAGGTAAAATGAAATTTCTACAAAACTTGAAATTGACCCATTATTTGGAAGATTTTATAAACCAGGAAATAGATTATGAAAAGGGCATCTATAGCTAACACTATAGTAAAAAGAGTTCCAACTTATCCCATAGACTCTGTGGAGTCCACATGAACACCTGTACTACTTCCTGCTAAAAAGCATTTCTATAAGACTGTGTTCTAGCAGGAATTCGCCTTCTTTTCTTTTGTGGTAAGACATCATCTAACAGAAAGTGTTCATAATGTCTAACTGCTGAGCAGGTAAACAGCAGAGTGTTGCACTGTTATAAAATATCCATGAATGACTTCTAGATAAGATGCATGGCACTTGTTTATGCACATCAAGAAAGCAAAGGTAGAAATGTCTTACATGTTTAAAGACTTATGACCAAGATAACAAAATAAAATAAGACATGGAGTTCATAGGAGTTAAATGCTTTAGCATAGCCATCTCTGGCTAGGACTTCACTAACAGCACAGAAATTAACACTGTGGATACTATACCCACACTACAGGAACTTATATTATGTTTTGTCTTCTGTTTAATGTTTAGATATACAAACATACATGTTGGCAATACTACAGATTATGTGAAGCAGATAATTTCTAGGAACTTAAGAAATAAAGGGTAACATCTGGAATTTGCAAGACAGAATTAAGTGTAAGTTATAAGAAGAATTTCTGCCTTTTTAATTTTTATAATAAAAATCAATTGTAGACATAGGTACAAATGATGTGTTAAGCATGCTCTTTATTCAACAGGGCCTTTGAGAAAATTTAACCATTGGCAGTTGTGCATAAGAAACACACACATAAGAAACATGTTTGGAAAATATTTAAAAAATGTCAATAAATGTTGACTTAATTCATGTACTTAGAATTGTGCTACCTGTCTTTCCTGAACTTATGTGTTAAAAATTAAAAACTTGAATCAATTTTATTGGAATAGATATGATGTTAAGAAAATATTTTATAATAAGAATGACACAACCACTGAGATTAGACATAAGATTTAAAAAACAGAAAAGATTTTTCTAGATATCATAAGGTAAATATGAACTCAGGACCATATTTTTAGGGATCATATTACTTATATGATGAATCATAAACATCTATAAGAGAACTAAAGGCTATTGCATGAATTGGCAAAATTGGGATTGTAAAGAATGAATCCCTGTTCACATTATCAGTAAAATAGATACAGGTACCAAATTTGTTATTTGAGATTAATAATAAATGGGAAGTTATTTCCTTATTCTCAGAAAATAACCTGCAAACGTAAAGGTTGTAGAATACTTAATATTGGTTAATAGGAAACAGTGTTAAAACACTAAAATTACTAAGCTCTTTGTGAATTTGGAAATGCAATATACTTACAGGAATAAAAACTTAACAGTAAAAAGCATATTTAAAATAAAAATAATCTTCACAGGAAAATATTTTCACAATACTCTATCATGATCCAATTAAATGTGGTCTTATCATTTAGATTTCCTTGCCATCATTTTAAAGAATATTTATAAACTGTAGTATGAAAATATAACATCAGCTTTAAGACTGAAAAATCTTGAAGCTATGGTATGGGGCAATATTAAGAATGATTGAGATATTTCCATGATGTGAGACAAGACTTAATGAATGCAGATATAGCTTCAGATAGTGACGGGAACCAGGGTCTAGTGTCCACTATGCTGCTGTAGATAACAAAAGCAATTTTTAGGGATGACAATTTTTCAGAGGCAGATTTCAGTTCAATACAAAGTGGTGTGCCCACAGAACAATTAAAGCGGGAACGAGGGAACGAGCTATCACTTGCTGTGGTTGGCTCCTGTCACTGGATGCTTTCTCACTGATCCTGCATGAACACTGGTTGTGAGAGCTCCCTTTTAGAAGAAGGGCGTAATTAGCTAACCTTAGAGTCTTCCTCTGTCTCACACGGTCTCATTTTATCATCACTTTGACACTTTTCAGTGTGGTAAATTTCTTTCAGCCTCTAACTTGAAGCTGCTAGCCTATGAACCACTAAGCCAATTGACAAAGTTTCAAGATTTCTATTCTTGGGCTGGTGAGACAGCTCGGTGGCATAAGTGCCTGCCTGGCAAGCGTGAGGTCCTAAGTTCGACTCCCGGATCCCACATATGAAAAAAGGGCCGGTGATATCGCTCAGTGGCATGGGTGCCTGCTGGCGTACCAGGTCCTGAGGTCGACCCCTGGGACCTCCCCCCCAAAAAAAACAAAGATTTCTATTCTCTTGGACAGTAGTAAGCAATGTATTTTTATATACACATCATATTCAAATTTACTTTGTTATCAAGCCCAGTACCTCCAACTCCACCATCTTGCCAGCTTCCTTCTCTACAATAATTGAGAATACATCATGAAAATATGTGAATATGGTTAGGACACAGGAGGCAGCCTTCTGAAGACTGGAAAGAAGATAAGCAGGAGAGGGTCAGAAAAGAAGAGGGTTGGTAGTGAGATTGAAATAGATGAAGATATGTTAAATGCATGTGCAATGTTACCAAAATAAACCCCATCATCATGTAATATTAATATGCATCCAAATTGTATGATGTTTATATACATACAAATGTGTAAACATATGTATTATGGAGGTCACAAAATTTTGATTTTAATTTATTCTTTTTTTCCATTATGTATGATACTTTACAGACCACATTCTTCTCTACTGTAAACTACTAAAAATATTGTATCCCTGGACCAGTGGATGTGTTTCTTCTTCTCCCTCTCCTCCTTTACTTCTGCATCTCCTTATTTAATGGAGAAGCCAAAAGTTCTAAGAAACTAGTTTTAGGTAGACTCCTGTTTCTGCTGTACATTTCATGCAGACCAAAGACCACATTTGATGTGTTCACGTAAATTGTTTGTCTTCACACAGATTGATTTTGAATGTTTCACTTTTGCATATGTTAAATTATATTTTTTGAGTTCATCTATGGATTTTATTAATATATTTATCCCATGCATGAAGAAAAGTATTCACGTGGGTTTTTGTACTTCTCATATTGCAGTCTATGTTACCTCATTCATGCAGAAATGTGAAAAATTCTCATCTCTCTCTTTGAAGTACTTCCACAGTTATTCTTTTATTTTCAGTGTCCTTATGTAATATTGTGCCTTTCTTCTTTATGAGCATATAGAAAAGAGTATGAGTTAAGCATGTGCCCAGTCTACCTCAAGGTCTCCATTTTACCAAACAGTGTTTTAGAATTTTACCAAAAAACTAATTTATTTGTTTAGTTATTTACATGCTTTAAGAATATCGGGGCCGGTGAGATGGCTCAGCGGCGTAAGCGCCTGCCTTGCAAGCGCGAGGGCCCAAGTTCGACTCCCGGAACCCACATACGAAAAAGGGGCCGGTGATATCGCTCAGCGGCACGGGTGCCTGTTGGCGCGCGAGGTTCTGAGGTCGACCCCCTGGTACCCACAAAAAAAAAAAAAAAAAAGAATATCGAAGCAGGGGCGGTGAGATGGCTCAGCGGCGTAAGCGCCTGCCTGCCAAGCGCAAGGGCCTGAGTTTGACTCCTGGAACCCACATACGAGAAAAGGGCCGGTGATATCTCTCAGCGGCGGGCACCTGCTGGTGTGTGAGGTCCTGAGGTTGACCCCTGGCACCCACAAAAAAAAAAAAAAAATTGAAGCAATCAGTTTGTTATTTTTTAATGAAATATAAACTCATGTTAAACTTTTATCAGTACATTTCTGAAATTGCACTCACTGGAAGTCCACTGAGTAAAATCGTTCTTAACATTCCTCCAGCAAATCTCAAAAAGCCCTGAACACAATTCAGGATATTAAATGTGTACAGCAGTATAAACAGATATGGGAATATGTTAGTAGACATATGTAGGCAGTTATTGATACACATATTATTTCCTGTTACAAATGCATAATTTCGTGAATTTGTGTATATACCAGCAAAATTAAATCAGTAGTAGATAATCTAATATTCAAGAAGAATATGCAAATCTAACCTAAAATTTGCCCGTTTAAAAAGATGAGAAAATTCACTACAGTTTAGCACACATAATATAGTCTCTAAAAATCTACTTTATTCAGCAATTATTAGCAATATAATCAAAAACTACAAGTCAATATTGTAAAGTAATGTGAACCATTTAATCATAAAAATGAACAAGCCACAAAGAAAATGCCTACTTTTAAAGCAATGTAGTACACAAAATGGTGGTGTTTGTTTTTTTAATTTTGCACTTAGCACTTAGGAATCACTGCAAAATCCAGAAAGACAGCAAAACTAAAGTTTGTAAATTTATGCTAATTTAATTGCATTTAAATTGAGCCAAAATTTATTTTAATAAAATATCACTTCTGGATGTATAATTTTTAGCCAGAAAATAGACTCAGAAAACATAGTGGTGAGCCAGTGAGATAGTTCAGAGGCATAAATGCCTGCCCGGCAAGCGTGAGGTCCTGAGTTCGACTCCCGGAACCCATATAAAGGAAAAAAAAACAAACATAGTTGTTCAGATTGGAAAATTAAATCATGCATCTTGTGGTTGCTGCCTTTGTTGACATCATTTTGCTGCACACTATGCCTTAATCCTTCAAAAAACAACAAAACTGGGCCGGTGAGATGGCTCAGTGGCTTAAGCGCCTGCCCGGCAAGCGCGAGGGCCCGAGTTTGACTCCCGGAACCCACATACGAAAAAAGGGGCCGGTGATATCGCTCAGTGGCACGGGCGCCTGCTGGCGTGCGAGGTCCTGAGGTCGACCCCCCGGTACCCACAAAAAAAAAAAAAAAAAAAAAACAAAACTAAACGAAGAAGAAATGAAACGAAAGAAAAGAAAGAAGGCAAGTCGACTGTCAAATTCCCAGGTAGAGAACTGGAGGTGATGAGAACTGTGGTTTCTCTCCCCAGACCCAGTTGCACACAGTATTCATTATACTATCTGATGATAGTAGATGACAAAAATATTAACTTAGTGCTTCTAACAAATACCTAATTTTAGACAAATACAGCTATTTTAGTGACTAAACAAGTAAGCAAAACTTTTTAGTAAAGAAATACTAACAAATGAAATTACACACATTAAATGAAATCCAGCATATTAAAAGGATTATACTCCAAGAGCAACTGAGATACATCCCAGAATACAAAGGTGGTTAAATATAAAAAGTACACTATTTTAATAGAGAAAATACCATAAAATCATCTGAATTTCAGAAATTGCATTGGACAAAAATATATCATCCTACCATGATTTTAAAAATTCAGGAATTAAGCGATAGACAGGAAATTCTTCAACATAAAAAAGACACTTAAGAAAAAAAATCACAATTAATCACATACTCCATGGTACAATGCCAGAATCTTTTTTCTAAGATCAGGAAAAGAAAAGGCTGTCTGCTTTCACTACTGCTTTTCAACATTGTGCAGGAATTTCTAAAGAGAGTGATAATCCAATCAAAAGAATAACAAGCATCCAGATTGGAAAATAAGTTATTTCTGTTCACAGATGATATGATTCTATACAGAAAGCTTGAAACAATTAGCAAGAAATCTACTAGAGCTTGCAATCAATTCAGCTAAGTTCTAAGATATAAGAATAAAAATCAGTTGTGTCTTTATACACCACAAATGAACAATTCAAAAATGAAATATGAATGTAAGTCCACATACAATAAAATCTGAAAGAACAAAATACCTGGAAAAATATAGTCAAAAAAGAATAAAACACATTTACACTAATAACCATAAAATACTGTTGAAAGAAAAGAAGACCTAAATAAGTAAAAACATATTCTGTGTTCATAGGTTGCAAGGTTTCTTGTTAAGCTATCAATACTTTCAAAACAATCAACAGGTCTACAGTCATTCAAAATTCAAATAGCCCTTTTGAAGAAATAGAAAAGACAACCCTCAATTTCATATATGATTTTTTTTTATTTGTGGGTACCAGGGGGTCAACCTCAGGACCTCAAGCGCCAGCAGGCGCCCGTGCCGCTGAGCGATATCACTGGCCCCTTTTTCGTATGTGGGTTCCGGGAGTCGAACTCGGGCCCTCGCGCTTGCCGGGCAGGCGCTTAAGCCGCTGAGCCATCTCACCGGCCCTCATATATGATTTTAAAAAGCCTCAATTAATTTTGAAATTACAATTTTGGAAAAGTACCATTTGGAACCTTCGTACTTCAAATTTCTATGTTTATTACAAAGCTACGGTGATTAAAACTGGCATTGGCATTCAGATAGACATATTAAAAATGCAGTTTGATTGAGGCTCCAGAAATAAACCCAAAAATAAATGGCCAGTTGATTTTAAGAAAGGTTGCTAACTCTATTCAGTGGAGAAAGAATAACTTCCTTAACAAATGGTGATAATAAATTGGGTCCACACACACAAATGAATGGAGTTAGGCCCCTAAATCAGAACATATAAAAATTAATTGAAATGGATCAATGACCTAGGTATAAGAGCTGAAAACATAAAACTCTCAGAAGAAAATATAGGAGTTAACCTAGAGTCCATAGATTTTATAGAAAATATTCACTAAAACATCTTAAAGTCACAATCTCAGACTCTAAATGTGATCCAAAATCTTTTGTCTCACAATGAATGAAATAGAAATGGATTAAACCAATTTGGTAATTTTAAGAAAATAATCAGATGTTCAAATACTTTGATGAACAAGACCATAGTTATGTTTAACAAATTAATTATTGATTTTACGCTATTTTAATCAAATAAGGTTGTTCATTCATATTATTATTATTAAACATCATTTGCAATTTCTCAATAAGATGTCCATTTTCTGTAGCACAAATAATGAATTTTCCTCTTTCAAAGGATTGTGTGGAAGTACCAAATTAAGATTGGTATATCTAAAATAGGAACACTAAGTGTGAGGAAAAAACTCTATTGTATCTGTCTAGAACAAAATAATTAATATCTAATCCAAAGGCAAGTTGATTAGAAATCCTGCCTACCTTGTAATATTCTTGTGTCAACAGATAGACCATGGAACAACATTGTAATATTCTTGTGTCAACAGATAGACTATGGAAAAACATAGACCTCTGTATTTCTAATAAGCAAAAATAAATTGAAAAGGATTTCCTGAATGATAAGATAGGTTCAGAAATATTCCTCTAGGTACACAGACTCCCAAATTCTTAAAGGCTGAAAAGAGTATTGGTAATCAAGGATAGTGGTTATCATTGCCTTAATGTGAAAATAAAGACAAATTTAATTTGCCTGTCTTTATTTGCTGAAGTTCATGTTTCTTGTGGTTGAAAAGAAAAATCAAATTATAATCTACTCCTGGGAAGCATGGCAGCCCTATTTCTAATTAATCTAGCAAAAACCCAAATAGGAATATCAGCAAAGCAGTTCACATTTTTTTCTGTTAGCTTTTCTAAACGTTTGAACCAATGTTTTTCAAAATCCTTGTAAGCGAACTACTGTTAGCATCACATATGTAAGAGCAGCTAACAGAAAGCATGGCTCGTGCAGTGAGCTAATCAGTTACCTTTGTTGTTTTCGTAGATTTTTTTTCCCCTACTCAAGCATCAGTGCCCCAAGAGAAGTCTAAACCAAGCATAAAAGAGAGAGATGGGCAAGGAGGAGAGGAAGAGCAGAGAGAGAGAGAGGGAGAGTGAGAGGGAAAGTGAGAGGGAGAGAGAGTTAAATTTAGCGCTGAAAGGCTAAATTTAATGCTCCCTACATAATATGATAAATAGACAAAATGATAACACACATCGGCAATTAACACTTGGAGCCTAAATGTCCCATTTTTCTCACAATTTATAAATAACTTATTACAACAAGGTTTTAAAAACAAACATTCTTGGGGCATCTGGCAATTCAGATGTTTTCCTCCAGAGTTTCTCAGAGGGTGAAAGTGGCCAAGGGCATTTTGATTTTTTATATTCCCGACAAAAGATGAAATAGCAAAGCAAGTTCATCAAAACTGGGTTAGATTTCATAAGATAAATGATTACAATTAGCCAATGGATAATTTCGTTTCATTAACGGTGCGCTCACTGATGAATAATCTCCACTGCAGATCAACATCCATAGTCACAGTGCTGGTCGTCCATGGCAGGGGGACCCAGGGCCCTTTCTAGGTCAGAGTGACCTCTTTCCTATCATTTTCATATAATGGAGATTACTTGTAAATGTCAAAGTTCTTTTCTCTTTAGTTTTAGCCACTGTGATAGAAACATCTAAAATACATTTCTTTTTAAAAAGACTAATTTCATAAAGCATCAAAACTAAAAACATAAAACACTATTATTTGCCATTTTTAATGATAGTGTTTTACCATATATTCGCTAAGTATGAATGAAACAATCATATTCAAAATGATTACTTCATACATAATGTCATAATTCAGACATTCTGTATGTACTAAGTCAATGGCTGTTACATCCAAGCACTATTAAAAGCACTGAAGATGCCTTAAAGAAGAAATCACACACACCCACACCCACACACACACACCCACACACACACACACACAAACCTGACTCTCATGCAGCACTCTAAGCAAATGATGAGAATAGTCATGATGCTTTTATTTATTAAATTTTTAAAAATATCATTTAATATTTATAACAAAGTATGGTAAATTTATTGCAAAATTTAAAACGTACATCACCACAAAATCCCAATCCTGAGTTGGGCTATTGTTAAATTTTTCAATGTACGTGTACATTATATTAATACATTAATCATAGTGTCATGAAAATTAAAAAATTATATCAACACATACAGATATATAATAGATCTATATGTTCATAGCTTTTCTTCTTTATATAGAAGTATCTCTGAGCCTTTGTATGTGTATTATCACACTGCGAAAGCTGGAAGTATTAGAAATAACTTTTTCTAAATATAAAGATTTATGACTCTTTGGTATAACTCCTCTTACTGTTATACATACTAATTCTTCTTAGACTTGTTTTTCCACAACTACATACTAATTCCTGGGCATATAGAAAATAGAAAAGCCCCTAGTATTCATTCCATTCTCTACGGCACTGTGTCATATACTAATCATTTCCCAAGTTAGTAGGATGCTTTGAGGTCTAGTGTTTTCAGGTTTTGACATCAAATAGTCCATCAAACTCTTTGTCTAGGCTGGGAATTTTAAGTCTTAAGGTCCAGGGGTACACACAGCATCCTCGCTCCATTTCTCAAGGTCTCCAGCTCTCTCTCCAGCCCTCGCTGAAGTTGTCTCTGTTCTCTCTGTAGTACCTAAGTCATCACAGATTGCATCTTGTCATCTGCAGCTCTGTGTAAGACTCAGGTTTGGGCTGTGGCTCTGCATGTGTGTGTGTGTGTGTGTGTGTGTGTGTGTGCTTCTCTCTGTTTCTCTCTTCTCTCATTTTCCACTTTCTAACTCAGGAGTTAAACATTCAAGTGTCTTTAGGAGAGGGGAGTCAGATCAATTTGAAACGGGAGACATCACAGTGTAATCATTTAAGGAGCAAAGAATGTGAAGGTTTTAATAAGCACACATACTGTAAGTGTTTAAATTTTGTATATAAAAATGGAAAAAATGCAGCACTCTAGAGACTCGGCAAAGCATATTGACCACGTGGACTTTTTCATGCTCAGACAAAAATAAAATGACAGTTGATATTCGATTAGTTTTTGCTTTGGGGCTTTTACATGTGCTGGAGCAAAGAAATGCAAACTTCATGGACACCTTTCCAACTCAGACAAATATAAATGAAAATAGACACATAAATTATGTAGCCATGTTGCATATAAATTCAAATTTTATAGATAGAAATAATTCCATTTAAAGAGATATATGGTTTTATTTTCACAATGGATATCTATTATGAACAATTGGAGATGGAATTTTAGCTTTGCTTTACTTTTAATCTCTATGGGAAAAATATTTTTATGTCCTATAGTATCATTGTTTCTTTTATTCAACTATAGATTGATATATAGCTCTGCTTAATTCCTCTGGTAACAGTTCATTCACTACATTACACATATGATTTCATTTTGTTTTTTAATTTAGTGAGTTGGTTGGAAGTTTTGATTTACTTGAGCCATAACACATCCTCAGACGTTAATTTCTTCTAGTCCAGGTCTACCTATGGGGTTAATATAAAAAGATCAATTCCTCCAACACATCAAGCTACAGGGCCGTTTCAGTGGCTTTCCTAGCCTTCAAACAGTATCTGTTCTCCACTTTCAATAACGTCTGTTAGCTTGTTTCTTAGGATAAATTTATCAGATACTTTCTTCATAGTTTTTGGCTCTGAAAATTGAACAAAGGCCTTGTTTTAAATGTTTCAGTGCTCTTTTCTTGAAAGGTGAGATCTAATATTGAACAGAGATCTAGAGCTCAATTTTCTTTGCCAGGATCTTAGGAAGGACTCAAGAATTTCCTCCCCTACTTGTTCTGGTTTTCTTTTCTTTTCTTTTATTAAAAAAGGAAATTCACCATTTTAATGTGTACATTACACTTTAGATTAGTTAATGTGTACATTACACATCAGTAGATTTTGAAGAATTATGCATATAACAGCTTTAAAATAAGGGTATGAATGATTTGTATTCGAGTTAAAATACATAAAGTTCAGGATGTGGGAAACCATAAGCTAAAGATTATAGATCAAATATTGATTACTAAACACTATAAGATAACAAAAAAGCCTACACTAAACAGATAAAAGTTACATCCTACTTAATTTATTATTACTAAGTAAAGATATCAGGAATTTTTTTAAAAATGGGATAAACAAAAGACATTACTGAGGATACAGTGGTAGTAAAAACGAATCTCAGTTATTGGCCCTTTCATGTGGATCTGTGTAGTATGCATTGCAATCTTTTGTTAGTATAGCTGTTTATACTTCTTAATTATCTTAGTAATGATAATTTTAACTATTTTCTGTATTTAATTTGACTAAACCATATTAAATCATTCATTACACTGTACCAATCGACTCTTTTATTTATTGTGCTCATATTTTTCATCACCTACGAAGTTTGGGGTACTGGTCTGCGTACTGGAGATGAGATTATTTTTGAGTAGTGAAGTGAACCCAGTCCGATCACAAGAGGCCATAACGTGGAGAATCTTCACAGCTCATCAGACAGGTGTGGGAGAGTGACAGAGGGTGAAGGCAGAGATCGGGGTGGTGCTTCCATAACCCAGGAGAAGAAGTGGAGCAAATCAGATGTTTCTCCAGAACTTTTAGAAGGAAGCAACTCTGTCGATCCATTGATTTTGGAGTTCTATTCTCCAGATCTTTGAGGAAATGAATTTCTACCATTAACACTGTCCAGCCTGTGCCTTTTTGTAGCACCTTTACTAACGTGTGCATTGACCGTTGCAAGTGAGTTGGAGGAGAAGGTGCACTCTTATGTTTTGACTACATGCAGTTGATTGATGATGCTCTTCTGTTGAAATATACCCTTACCTACCTGTCAATCATCAGATTTGTCACATGCTAACACAGGGATGCTGAAGTCCCAACTATAACAGCGAATTCATCTATTTCTTCTTACGAGGTCTATCAGTTTTAGCCTCACATATTTTGTTCTATTGTTAGACACATACATGTTAAGAATTATTAAGCCTACTTGGAAAATTGACACCTTTTCTCAGTGCTTTGGACTGAGTACAGGACCTCGTGCATGCTAGGCCAATGCAATAGAACTTAGCTACAACCTTTGCCCTTTTATTCAAGGTTCATTTTGAGACAGGATCTTGCAAAGACGCCCACGCTGGCCTTTGAATTGGGGATCCTCTGCTGAGGCTTCTCAGGTACCTGGAATTACAGCCATAGGGCACCGTGCTTGGCAAGATTAATATCTTTTTCTTTTTTTTTTTTTTTTGGTACCGGGAATCAAACTCAGGACCTTGCACTTGCCAGGCAGGTGCTTGTGCTACTGAGCTATACCCCCAGCCCAAGATTAACATCTTATTCCTGATAATAATCCCTTCTCCACAGACTTATTGATCTCTAATTAATAAGCTATTCTCACTTGATTTTAATGAGTGTTAGCATGTATATTTTTAACCATTTATTTATAATCTGTGTCTTACTAATGTGGGTTACATGTAGACAACATAGTAGGGACTTACCGCTGCTGTGTAATCCCTTCTGATAGTTTCTATCTTTTAACTCATCTATTTAGTCCATTGATATTTAAAGAGAACATTAGGGTAGGTGGATTAATTAATGTCTTCAATGTTTTTGTTTTCTATTCACTGTCTTTTTTTTATTTCACTATTTTCTGCTGTCCCCAGTTTTAATGGAACATTTTACATGAATTCATTTTTTCTCTTATCTTAGGAGACCAGTTCTAGTCTATATTTTTTTAATCATTGCCTTTGTCATTCCAGTATATGTTTGCAACCACTCAATGTTTGCTTATGAGTAACACTGTAAACCAGTTCACAGCACTTATGTTATAAACAGAGCTTTAACACTGTTATCATTCATTAAACTTATACTTTAGGTAAATCAGCAATGCATTTCTATTCAGCAATATTTTGAACATATTTTCAGTTAAATAAGAATAGGAAAAATAAAATATTTTACTTTCATTTACTCATTTTTAAACAATCTTCCTTTTTTAGTATATATCCAAGTTTCTGACCTGTATCATTTTACCTCTTTCTGAAAACCTTCTTTAATCACTTCTTGCAAGACAGGTCTAGTGGAAACAAATTCTCTCAATTTTTGTTGATTTGAGAAAGTCTTTATTTATTTTCCATTTTGATGAGAAAGTACAACAAGTACTGCAGAATTCTGGTTTGAGGGGCTTTTCTTGCTTTTAACACTTTAAATATTTACTCCACTTGCATGATTTCTGAAGAAAAAAATTTAAGTAATTCTTATTCTTGCTCCTCTGTTTGTCTTCCTCCACATCCATTAGATTCTTTTAAGTTTTTTCACTTTGTCTTTGACTTTCTTCATTTTGAATATGAGGTACTCAGGCTTTTTAGTCAACTCTTTATTGCTATAAAAATACCCAGGTCTATGTACTTCATGAATAAAAGAGGTTAACTCAGCTCAAGATTCTAGTGGCTGGAAAATCCAAACTGCGCTGTGAATGGCATCTGACAAAAACCCTTGACTTTGTTGCAACAACGCAAAGAGAGAAGAGGAAATGAGCTCGTGCAAAGATAGAGAGCTCTCATGGCAAGAGAAGAAGCGAGAGACCAGAGAGAGCCCAGGTGCATGCTTTTGTACAACCTTCTTCCACAGGAACTCATCGACTGCTGCGAGACCCAAACCACTCAAGAAACCAGCATTTACTTGTTCCCAACAGCGGACTGCGCTCCGTCATCATCTCTTACGACCTAACGTTGTAAAGATTCATCAACTCTCGTTACCATTACGCTGGAACTAAACTTGCAGAACATGAACTTTTGGGGGACAAATCACAGCACTAGGTGGAGATATGATTTTTATTGTTTGTTCCTGTATCTTACTTCGCATTTTCTGAGCTTGCTGCATCTGTTGTTTCAGTCTCACAAATTCTGGAAAATTCTCAAACACTTTCACTTAATATAATTATTCTGTTCTTTACTCTCTATTTTCTCCTTCTGATATTACCATAGAATTTATGTTATAAATTGTAGGTAACTATTGTGGGTATTCTTTTCTGTCCTTGTCATTATTACTTTTTTAATCTTTGCTCTTCACTTTGGAAAGTATCTGCTGACATTTCAAGTTTATCCATTCTTTGGTTGGATCATTTGTGTTATTCTCTTAAGTAGCTTTTGTTTTGCTTTAGCACTTCCTTTTTTCTTTTTCTTAGAATTCCTATCTCTGTACTTATACTATTCATTTATTATTGCATATTGTCCAATTTTCCCATTAGAGCACATAGCATGCTAATAATAATTATTTTATATTCCCTGTTTGATAATTACAGTGATCATACCACAACATGAGTCAAGTTCTGATTTTTGCTCTGTCTCTTCAAACTGTATATTTTGTCTTGTCGTATAATTTATAATGTTCTTGCTGAAAGATAAACATGATGTAGTAGTTAAACAGGCAGTTAAAATGGACTCAAGTAAACAGGCCTTTAGTGTGGGTTTTATGCTCAACTCTGCTGGGAGTTAGGCTGCATTTGCTGTTTGCTATAGCTGAAGGCCTCACAGGTTAGCATGTCCTCCGATGCCCTTGCTTTGTCTCCTCTTTTGGGTATGGGTTTTCCTGGAGATTCTTAATGTCTGAAACTTACAGCACTTTCAGTTGTAATATCCTGTTATTATGCAGAAGCCCTATTGATGTACAGGCTGGGGAAGAGACTATATTTTTAGTTCTGTGATTTGATTTGTCTTTGCGTGAGCCTGGATACTTGGACCCTGATTGTTACAAGTGATTCAGGAGTGCACTGCCCCTAGGTAAGAGCTGGCATTGAGATTTTTCATTTCCATGTTAGTTAGGCTTTGTTAAAATCCAAGGGGGTGAGTTCTGGTAAAATAATTTCCTTCGAGGGATGAGGGTTTTAAGAAGATCAGAATGCTCTGGTTCTTTCAAAGAGATTACTTTTTCTCTCCCCCTACTAGAAATACAAAGGGAATTTTCTGAGGTCTTTGCCCTGAGAACTTGGTGAGGCTCCCAAAGGTCTAATGCATGGAAATATTCTTTCTCAATAAGACTGGATCCCACCACATCTTGCAGGTTTTAGTTCTCAAATTTATATACAATATGCTGCCAGGGGTGTGCTGATTACAGTTTAGGTTTCCTACCCTTCTCCTGGCTCCTGCTCCTGGGCTTCTTTTCTAGTAACCTGTGATTCTCAGTATTTGCCTATGTCTCCAATCTGGAGAAAAACTGGTTGATGGATCTAAGAAAAGTTGTTGATATTTAACTTTTCGGTTTTGTTTTATTTTTTCTGAGGATGCAAGTAATTTCTTCTGAATTTCTGAAATGTGTGATGAGAAATCCTTCATGTTTGGGGATTTTATTTGTTTTATTTTAATTGATTTATTCATCTACCGTTAAGCTCACCAACATCATTCATTTCCAAAATTATGTCTGTCTGTCTCTTGTACCCACCCCATCATCCTCAATGTTTTTATGCATTATAACACAATTAACGTCTTCGATCACATTCTGAACTCCCTTCTGTGACCCCTTTTACCTCTTGAAAGATTTGCTATTCATTTGCATACATTAAGGTTTCATTTTTGTCTTAAAAGTGCTAGGCTTTGAGAATAATGCATACTTATGAATCCACCACTGTAACAGCATACAGAATAGATTCACTACCCTTAAAATTTCTCTTTGCTTCCATTCAACAGTTTCTCCTCTGACTGCTTGGCAATCACTAACCCCTTATACAGTTTTGTCTAGACTTTTGCCTTTTCCAGAATGTCATAGTATACACTATGTAATCTTTTTAGATAGGCATCTTTTACTTAGCAAATGTTTTGAGGGTGATTAACGTCAATGTGTTTTTCACAGTATTAATTTTTTATTTAAACAATCACCATATATTTTGATCATACCTCATAAGTTGCTTCTAGTTTGTGATATTACAAGCAGACTAGATGTTATAACCATTTGTTGGCAAGTGTTTCTCTTAAAGTTAGTTTTCAAATCAGTTGAGTAATTAGGCGGGTGAATGCTAAATTCTGATGAGACTATATTCACCTTTATGCAAACTTGCCAAACTGCCTGTTAAACTGACAATGGGATATTGAATGTTGCATTGTTCTGGACAATGAAAGAAAGTTTCTGTTGCTTTACAACCTCACCAACATTTTTGGTTTTGCAGATTCTAATCTTTGTAAAAGATGTGAGAGGAGATGTGGTTTTTATTTAACTGCATTTTCCTAATAGCTTGTGAATGCTGACCATCTTGTCATACGTTTATTTCTACTTGCGTATCTTTAGTAATGCATCTGCTTAGAACTTTTGCATAGTTTTTCATATGTTTTCTTCTTATTGTTGAATTTTAAGAGTTGTTTATTTTGAATACATATCCTTTATAAAATATGAGTTTTACAAATATTTTCTCTGAGACTTATCTGTTAATACTTTTAACAGTATCTTTCTCAGATAAATTTTAATACCAGTGAAGTTTAACATCAATTTTTTCTTCTTTCATGGGTATTTTTGGTGTTGTATCCAAAAATTAATTACCAAATGTGTAGTACATAGATTGTCTCCTATATTTGGGTTTTCTCTTTTAAGTTGTATAGACTTGAATTTTAAATTTAAGCTAATGTTCTTCTGAAGCATTTTTTTTGGGCTATTCTAGTTCTCTCTCTCCCTAGTTTTTTTTTTTTTTCTTTACAAATTTCAGAATCAGTTTGTCAACATTTGTAAATTAGCTGGCTGGAATTTGGATTGATCCTGTTGAATCTATTGTGCAAGTTGAAAAGAACTGACATTATAATAATACTGAGTCTTTCAACTCATGAACATGGACTATCTTCCCCACTTATTTTATTTTTCCAGGTATTTGCCATTGATATTTAGATTTTTTTCTATATATTTAATACATATTTGGGTACATGTATAAATGAGTATTTTATCTCTTCAACTACAGTGTGACAAAGGTGCAAAGGTCATTCAGTGAAGGAAGGATAACATTTTCAACAAACAATCCTAAAGCAATTCATTATTTGTAGGGCAAATAGTAAACATCAACCTAACACACAGACCTTTCATAAAATTAACTAAAATGTATCACAGACAAAAAATGTATAATGTAAAGCAATAAAAATTTTCTTGACAGGGATAGAGTGTTTAGAATCTCTATGGGAGGAACTGTTAAACTTGTTTCCAAAGGAAAGTGATCCACAAAAAGAAAGCAGATGAATTGGATTTCACCAACACAGAAATTTTCTCTTATGAGAGAAACTTTTGAGTAGGTGAAAAAAACAGTCTATATTCTGGAAGAAAATATTTGCAAATCACATATCCAAAAAGGATTGTTATGTAGACAATGTAAAAATACACTCAAACTCAACCATAAGAAATCAAACAGTTGACTGGAAAAATGGGCAGATGCCATGAATGGAAATTTCACTAAATAGGATATATCATCTCCAAGTAAGGACACTGTACATATTCAAAAGTATTAGACACTGGGGAAACAAAACAATTACTGCAATGAGAGAACACTATGTATACATAGCTTTGTTAAATAAAATTTTAAAAAATTGGGCCGGTGAGATGTCTCAGTGACATAAGCACCTGCCTGGCAAGCGCGAGGCCCTGAGTTCAACTCCCGGAAACCACATACAGAAAAAGGGCCGGTGATATCGCTCAGCGGCACGGGCACCTGCTGGGGCATGAGGTCCTGAGGTCGACCCCCAGTACCCACAAAAAAAAAAAATTGACAACAGTAATCAATGATAAAGATGCAGACAAAACAGATAAGTCATACATTGCTAATAGGAATATAAAATGCTACACCACACTGAAAAAATAGCTTAGTAGAGTTTTATATAACTAAACATGTCATTCTTATATGATTCATAATTTCAACCCTGGACATTTATGCCACAACCATGAAAACATGTTTACATAAATACTCGCACATGCCTATTTATAGCAGTTTTATTTAAATAGATAAAATTTCAAAATGATGCAAATGTTCTTCAGTGGGTAATTGTTACATAAACACTTGTGTATACACTACATACTACTATGCGGTAAAATAAAAAACTATTAATGATCATATTTTGCAAAAAAAAATGCCAGAAAAGTATTTCAAGTGAAAAAGCCCATCCTCAAATGATATATACTATATGATGATCCTTGTGTAACATTATTGAAGTGAAAAAAGTATAGAAATCTCTAATTAAGCAATCTTCAGATAAATACATGTGAAAGATTCAGGATTCTTTCTTAATTATAGAAGGAAGAAATTAAATATGTGCATGCACAAACACAAACAACTCACACACATAAGACTTCCCTATTCCTCACCCCAAAACACAGCACATACATTTATGTAACTCAAGGCTTCATCACCTGAAATAGTTTGATCATTATTGTCATTTTGATGCATTTTTTCCTTGAATTGTAGTTTGGATGGATGGATGCATGCATGGATGGAGAGATTTATATATATATATATATATATATATATATATATATATATATATATATAATAGTTCTACTTGAGTGATAAAAGTATGGATTATTCATTTTCACTTTTTATTACCTCCCTAAAATTTTACTCTAAAATGTATTTATTTTTACATACATTTAGAATTATTTTGTAAATGTTATTTATCCCTTAATTTTTATGAATATAGAGTTATGCTTTGAATTGACTGAAATATGTCCCCCAAAATTCATATCTTGAAGTTTTAATCTCCAGAGTGACAGCATTTGGAGATGGGCCCTTTGGGACATGATTATATTTAGATGAGGTCATTAGGGTAAAGCCAGAAAAGGAAGGAACAAGAGACCAGGTATCGACCCCAACACCCTGTCTCCATCACCCACCCTACACACCCAGAAGTGTACTTTACCAAACTCCTGAATGGCTCCCAAGTCAATCATGTTGACATACTTAAGCTTCACCTTTATGCTTTCATGTAAGGATACAGTGAAAAGTTAGACATTACCAAGCCAGAATTGGAGCCCTCATCAGAACCTGAACATGCTTCCACTGTGATCTTTGACATCTAGTTTACAGAACTGATAAAATGTTTCCACTGTTGAAGTTTACTGTATTATTTTATTGAAACTCAAGATGACAAAGACATATAGTTTATAGTATCTTTAGTCTTCTTAAACCAAGAGTGTTGCATTATTTAAAGTTTTGCAATATGTTTTAGCACTTGCTGATATACTTTAGGAGCTATCTTACATCTTTTAGAAAATTTAGGAAATTTAATTTTAGAAGGTATAGTAATATACAGTTTTAAAGAAATGTTTTCTAGAGTTTTTTTCTAGTATTTCATTCTATTTTTTTTAACGAATTTAATGTTTTTCTTATTTCCTCTTCTCTTTAAGAGTAGCAGAATTTCTGCTCATTAATAATCTCCTCACAGATAAAAGAAAAATGCTTCAATTATCATTTAGAAATGAGTTTTCATAGTACATGCACATCAATTATTCTCAAGAGAAGACATGCTTATTTCAAGACTACTTTTAAAATTATAATTCAGGCAGCTTTATTTGTGTCAAAATTGTTTAGTCTGTTTGAATTGCCCCAAGAAAAAATATGCTAAGAAGTCTTTATAAAAGGAAAACTTCTTGCTATTCAACTCATATGTTCCTCCTGAGAATTCGTTTAAACACATCTATTTTAAGAACCTGCAGGAAAATCTACATTTTCTCCAGTTGTTGTAAACAACAAATATAAAAAAGATTCAAATAAAGTTGCTGAGGAAGGAGTGTATTCACTTATTCTAGTAATGCTTTAGTGTCTATTTATACATGTTCCTAATATTTCCTTCAGAAACATTTACAAAGAAAAGAAATAGAAGCAAAAATCTAGTGGTCCACTAGTACAACGTGTTCCAGTAGATAAACTGCTGTGACATAAATAGAAATATAGCTAATTGCTATAGACTTGTAGGTGTATTAAGAAGTGACTAAACAGCTTTGCTATTATCAAGTAACTGTTTAAACAAATACACTTATTACCATGATGTCCTCACTCATAGTGGATAACTAACGCATACTGTTAATTAAAGGAAGAAAAGAACGTAGTTGCAATAAAAATGGAAAGGGAACCAGAATTTAAGTACTTAGTACGTTACATATGTGTGCAAATACCATACATGCATTCAACATGTACATATTATATACATACATACAAATACACATGCTTATATATGTACATATCTATAATGTCAAGAATATATTTATTTGTCTTCTATTTCCATAAATTTGGATGATGAAACTGATTGTTTTTCTTAGCAAAGTTGGACATCAAACACTGAGAAGATGTGGTGGCATCTCAATATCAGGGAAACTTAGATCTCTAAGTATGTGAATGTAGAAGAGTCCTAAAAACACACCACTTCAGTAGATCTGGGAGCTTGAGGGTTTCTATCACACCATCTAGTATTTTACCAATATACTACTCGGTGATATTGTTTCTTAAATGATCCAATGACTTACTTTGTTTAATTTGTTAGCATAAGTCAAATTGAATATGAATATATACTTATGATTTGGTCATATTTTGAATAATAGTTCTTTATGGAGATACATGCTAAGGTCAGTTTTCATTTAAAATATCATCAAATGCTACTGGCCCTGAATGTGTACTCTGAGCTCGAATTAGATGGGTGCATCACTTAATTTGAGCCATAGGTGTGCTTGGAGAAGACAAGATTAAATAATCTCATACTGTATCGTATGTCTGCTTTTATGAGCTATTTTTCATCCTACTGAGAAAAAAGACGTCATTCTCATGTACTCTAATGAGTCCTGGTCATAGAATCAGTCTCTTGGAGATCAGAGGTACTGTCCTACGAAACACATCTTTTTAGTGGTGAATGCTTGAAGACATATATGTGATATTTGCAGATACTATTAACTATCAAATATAAATTAGATTATGATTTATTTGCCTTCACAGATACTGAAACAGTACATATCAGTAAATGCACTGCACTTCACAGTTAAAAATTATGAGTTGTTTATATCAAAGTATCAAGTGAAAATCAAGAAGAAATCTAAAACAAATATGATAAATTATGACCACCCAAAGCAATCCACATCGTCATCCCTAAATATAGGGATCCACCAGAGTTGCCCTCAAAATTATCTTTACTCCCTCTCTCCTTACATTAAATTTGAGGCACCTATTTTCAAAGAAGATTCAAAACCTTATGCAAAGATTATATAGATGAAAAACTAAAAATATTCTTTGTATATACTAAATAAAAGCATTTTTGTAAGAAAAATAGATCATTTTGAGGAAAAAGGAATTTAAGTTTGAAAGGGCCACAGCTGAGAAGGAAGCAAGGTGGAATATCTGAGGTCTCATAATCCTAACCCTACGATCTTTGCTGGACTTACTAGAGCTGCCTGAGGAGGAACGGTCCACCCCAGGAGGACCTAATGAAGCTCATCTCAAAGATCTGCCCATAATGGTGCACAGCGTTGGCATCCAGTGTGTTTGATCAGCATCTACCAGACAAAGAACCAAGTTTTTAACATCCTCAGAAGAATTCAAGGGAGGCACTCAACATCTGCAGTTGAAATATCCTGTGAAATGGAGAGGCACTTGCAGTCCCTCTGGGTACCATATGTAGAGGACTTCTCAACCAGCATCTTATATCACTCCATGCTTATTTAATAGAACCAATTCACTAACCTCAGTTACACCTAATTATGCCAAATACACAAACCCTCCATTGCAATACCCCAGATGCTCTTATCGCATTGAGTGCTCCTCAACATTCATGGGCAAATGCATTACCTTGCGAGAGTGTAAACATGTAAATTCCGATTCGGTAGAACTCAAGCATAGTCTGAGATTCTGTCTTTGTAGCAAGCTGGGCAATGATAGCTGTGCATAAATCTGAAGATCATACTTTGCCTTAGAAAGTCACGTAAGTCTCAAGTCTGAATGCACATCAGACCAACATAGTAATAAGTTAAAAACACTGGTGCCTAAACCTCAGTATTCCCTTGCGAGAGATATTGTTGTAAGGGGTATGTTGTACAAGCAAGGCAGCAGTGTTTTTGAGTAAAACCACTGGAGTACAGAATTGAACAAGGAGAAAACTCCCACATATATTGTTGGGTGAAACTGAAAACGACATCAGTGGTGATAAAAATAGGCCAATCTACAAGTTGCAGACGTCAAACCTAGCCCAGTTACATTACCATACACACACACATACCGACAAGCTTTCTCAATTTGGGGGGTGGATTCAGATTTGCTATTTTTATTCTTGTGACATTCTTTTTAACTCGCTCATAAAATGCCAATCATAAGTGTTTGACATGAAAACATTTTATCAAAAGCCAAAGTCTTTTTTGAAAATAAATTGTCTGGGGATTAACATGTAGTTTTTTCTAAACCTGTCATAATAATAAAAATAAATCAAATATAAATTGATCAGAAGTACTTTATTAAATAGTAAATATAGGTGTGTGATGTTTTGTTTTGTCTTTCTTTACACTGATACGGAAATGATAATGTAATTCTAAGGCAAGAGTTTGACTGTCAAATCATAATACTATGGACAATTAAGAAAACTTTTGACCTAAAGAAACATTTTAAAGAGCATAGACTATGAATAACAATGTAGGGGATCCTTTTCCTTGCTCATATTAAATTAATTTAAATAAAATATCAAATTATTTCATAATGATTCATTTCAGAATAGATTACTTAAAACATATTGCAAAAATGATCATGTTTATTTTGGGTTATTCTTTAAATACAGGACTTCAAGAGATGAGGCGTATAGCTCAATGGTAAAGTGTGAAGTCCTGGGTTTGATCCCCAGGAAAAAAAAAATAACAGAACTTCCTTCAAGACTTTGAAGTGATTGTTTATTCTGCCTTGCACAGCATACAACTACTCCTGCTGGATGAGAACTGGTCTACCTTAACTAACTACCAGAAAAATCAACTCCAAGTCCTCCCATACCATTGTCAAATGCATCTGTTAATTCTTTAGGATTGTGCTGTTCTGTGTATTTTTAGTATGTTAAAATGTGTTTAATTTACCCTTAACCCCCCCAAATAATGCGGTTCCTAGTGTTAAAAACAATCATAGATATTAGTAATGCTATAAATTCTTCTTTTAAGAATTAATTCCTGTGTAGAATGATTTTAGCTCACAAAGTTTTATTTGCATTTGGTTGCCCAGAGTCTACCTCCAACTCTGAATAATGTACCAATTTTCTTTTAGAGCATTGCAATCCTCTACTGTGTACACTGCATTAGGGCAATTTATTAGGCTGTACCACCCTCCTCTGGCGTGGGATTTGTGTTTTTAGTTTACTTGGTTGTGTCTGTAGGCTTCACTGATGCAGTGAACATTATTACTCTAAATTCTATCTTAGGCAGGCCCAGAACAACCGAAACTCCTTCACTCTGCTGCAAGTCTTTGTCATAATCTGTTCAAGCTCCCGAGGCTTAGTTCCTCTCTGAAATTCGATCCATCACTCTCTGGAAAGTATAGTACAGGAAAAAAAAAAATACTCATTTGATTAGAAACATAATTTTTTGACACAACCCTCATAAAATGGAAATATATAATTTGTCTTATTAATTGGTGAATTTTTAAGAACTTCAATATTTAGGAGGAAAACATTTTCTCAAAATGACTTCCCAAATCTACGGTTTTAATAAAAAATCTAGAAAATACGCAGTAGCATTTGTTAAACACATTAAATAATTATATTTCTCTCCATAGAGAGATAAATATAAGAACTCAAAGCCTGAATTATTAAAAATTATTAAGTTTCTTTGAGATTCAAGTAGAAAATAACATGTGTATAAATATTTTTAAATGAATAAGAGAAAATATTATAAAAATGCTATTGAAAAGTATTTATTTAACAATGGAGGTATACCTCAATGGTACAGTACTTACTTACCATGCAAGAGTACTAGGATTAATCCTCAGCACCAAAAATTATATTTAATAAGTACCACCAATATCAACAAATTTTTTTCATTTTCTAATTATATTTTCCTGTTGGAATTAATATGAAGGTTTAAGTAGATTTCAAGATGTGTAATTATGCAGACCTGTGGTTTTAACTTAAAGTACCAATTTAAATAAGCAAGCGGGTGGCTGTTTTACAATATATGTGGGGAACTATTTCTAACATTAAATTCTGAAAATTTTTAAATGCATAAAATTGTTGAAAAATTTTCCAGAAATAACTGTATACTTACAATCACTAAGACATTGTTTTGCTTTTAATAGTTGTTTGACCATAAGTTTATCTCTATTTTATTGATCCATCAATTTATCTTATAATTGGAACTTATCTTGCTATCAACCCACCAAATATCAGCATGCGTATCATTACATGGAAATCATGAAGTTTTAAGGATTTCTTTTTATATAAAAGTTTCATTCGGGAAATGAAATTTACTGAGTGCCCCCAAACACATTTATCTGTGTCAACCCCACCCCTATGAGGATACAAATATTACTATCATTTAGAGAGACACCTCCCGTTCCTTCAGTCTTTTCCCTAATCCATAGAAGCAAGTATTCTGACATTTTATCATTGGGTAGATGTGCTGATTTTAGAAAGTCATATCTTTTGCTTCATATAGTACACAATTATTGTTTTAATATAATTTCATTCAACTTTGTTTCAGGTCTTTCTGTCTCTGTCTCTTTCTCTGTCTCTCTCTAAATATATACATCAGTATTTAACCCTTTTGTATTCCTGCATAGTATTATGAACTTTCATTAGTGGAGAATTTTTTTTTTTTTTGGTGGGTACTGGGGGTCGAACTCAGGACCTCGCGTGCCAGCAGGCACCTGTGCCGCTGAGCGATATCACCGGCCCTTTTTTCTATATGTGGGTACTGGGAGTAGAACTCAGGACCTCGCGCTTGCCAGGCAGGTGCTTATGATGCTAAGCCATCTCACCGGCAATGTTTTATAGACATTTCTTTTCTTTACTGATGATCACCTGAGCTCTTTTTAGTTTTGGCTATTTACTGTAAATGTCTGCTGCAGACATTTACATACAAGGCTTTTTTCTGCATAAATATTTTCATTTCTCGAGGGCAAATAACTGATAAGGGGGGTTTCTGGGTCATAGATGGGTGCATGATTAATTTTATAGAAACTGGTAACTACATCATTTAGCCCCAAAGCAGAGGAGAGTATGGGATGCCCCACACCCTTGGCAGCTTGGTTTCTTCTTTTTAAATGTGATTCAAACTGGTAGATGTGTACTTGCATCTCATTAGGATTTTAAAATATAACTCTCTGAGGACTGGTAATGTTGAAATCTTTTTTTTTAAATTGTATTTTTCTTCAATTTACTTTTACTTTTATTCTTTTCTGATGCTGGGGATTAAACCAGGGTCTCACACAGGCAAGACAGTGCTCTAGATCCTCTGAGTTCCTCAGCCCACGTGTGCTTTTTTTTTTTCTCTGAAGTGTCAGTTCACATAGTTCCCTTATTTTTCAATGTTTAAAAATTAATTTATAGAATTTCCTTCTATGTACTAAAATAACATGACCTCCTCATGCATGCATTTTGCAAACATTTTCTTCTACTCTGGCTTGCATAGTTGTTTTTTCTTTGTGCATTTTAATGGACAGAATTACTTTCAATAAACTCTATTAGTTGTTTTGTGATTTTGTGTTTCAATGTGATTTAAAAAAATATTTCCATCAAATCAAAAAGACTGTCTCCTGTATTTGTTTCTTTGAGGTCTTTACCATTTTATGTGTACATTTACGATCCTAAGGAATGGTGTTTTGTGTACAGTGGGTTGGAAAGGCTACAGAACTGCTGTAGGATTAATCTATGATGCATCCTTAGACAAGGAGCAAGGGTGCCAGTGTCGAATGGCTGTTCTTAAGAAGCAGATGCGCTTCTCCATCTTTTCCTATGGTTCTGATGTACATCAATATTATGACATTAGAACATATTATGGTTACAAAGTGTTACTAATTGTAACAAAACTGATCACCCCTTAAAAGGGACCAATTAGAATATTTATGAATGAGATTAAAACATATATCATGTTTGATCTATTATAAAAGCTTAATTTTGTTCAGTATAGCAACTAGGATTAATGCAACACACCCTGAATATGTATCAGTTTTATAGCCCAAGGATGGGAAATGACGACTAGGTATAGCTCACAGAGGGGTTTTGGATGTGTTTCACACACTAGTTGGTAATTTAAGGATAAGGAAATAAAAGTAAAAATAATGTTTTTTGTTTTGTTTTGTTTTTTGTTTTTTTTGAGACAGGGTCTCACTAGGCAGTTCAGGTTGTCCTTGATCATTATATAAACCATAGAATAAAACTTCCTAGTATTCGTCTCTCCAATTTAAGTGAATTTTAACTCCTCACACTTTTAAATGCAATTTGGATGTAAAAAATGCATGTTAATCATAATATGCAAGGAAGGAGTGTAACAGTTACCTTCACCTAAAAAGCAAGCTTATTCTAAGATATTAGAATCAATTACAAGGCTATTCTGCAGGAAAAACAGTGTGGGAGATCAACAAAAGGCACAATGACAACTTAGGAAAAAAAAAAAAAAAAAAAAGCTTTGACCAGGAAAAAACTGAGTGGAGGTTCTTTTAGATACAATATAAAAACAAATACTTCATTCCAAATATTTAAGATGAACACAATAAACATAATATGCTCTATATTAAAATTGTTTCAATCTGATAAAAAATATGCAGTGCTGGTTAATTAAAATACACTTCTATTTTTCTCCTTTTCTTTTTTTTTTGGGGGGGGGGTACAGGGGGGTCGACCTCAGGACCTCAAGCACCAACAGGTGTCCGTGCCGCTGAGCTATATCAACGGCCCCTTTTTCGTATGTGGGATCCGGGAGTCGAACTCGGGCCCTCACGCTTGCCGGGCAGGCGCTTAAGCCGCTGAGCCATCTCACCAGCCCTTTTTCTCCTTTTCTAAAACCACAGAGCTCTGTGTAGCTAAACAGAGGGAGGTTGCCAATATTTCATGACTAGTAACCAAGTGTCTACAAAAATCTGAGGATTGTTTCCAAGTGAACCTTGGACAGATTGACCCAGTGAAGGAGAACAAAACATAACAATTGTTAAGTAAGCTGAACACCTCAAAAACGCTTTTGTTTGGAAAGAGGAAATATAATAGCTCTTCACAGTTTCATACTATTCTTTGGACATTGCCAAACATTTTTGTCAAGTTAAATACCCTCTCTTATTAACGTCAGCACAGCAATGTCATTTTAATGATTCCAGTGTAGTCTGAAATTCACACCTGCAGCATAATATATGCATTCAAATATAACAACATTTTTCATAATTACTCTGTCAATCATTTGATGTTTTTAAGTCTTATCTTGAACATGTGAATTACAGTTCCCAAAATAAAAAGTCTTCCTGGTAATAAGTTTTACATTAAAATTTCTTCTAATTATTACATTTACCATTGAAATATTATGGATTTTGTGGCTCCAATTTAATTCTATTTGCTTTATTCTCTGTTCAACCATTATAAATGTTCAATAAAAAAGATAATTTAATACAAGGGATACTTTTCTGTACTTAACTTGATTCCAATTTTGCATTTCATTTCTAGAGATTTTACTGTATTAGAACAAAGAGAGGTATTATAACTACTGAACATGTCTGAAAATTTTGCTCATATAATATAATATAAAATATTTATCTTATTTATTAGCAACACAAATACTATAAATTACCACATCCAAGGAGGGATCTTGTTAGCAATGACTTTATCATTGATACTTTTTATATCCAATGGAAATCACTAATGATAGATAGTACTGTATTATTCATTTTCCAAATTAAATAAATGGCCTGCAGTGATAGTTTTAGATCATGCAAGAGATAGGTCCAAAATATCCCATTTGTACAGACATAAGTTATCAATATATTTTCTTATTTAATTCCCTGTCTCTCTTCTCTCTCTCCTCTTTGTGTTTGGTGCTGGGGCTCAAACCTAGAAACTAGAGAGCACTAGCCCAGCATTCTAACATGGAGAGACCTCTCTAGCCCTACAAGTGTGCTTTTTTGATTAGTTTGATAAAATATTCTTTGAATTCAGTACACATGCTCAAAATATGATTTTTCAAAAGGCAAATATAAACAATTAAAAATAAAGGAACAAATATTAATGTGAAACAACATGTAAATATGATTAGCCAGCAGACCTCATCTTATTTTGTAATTTTAACCTCAAGCATTTAGGGTAGTTCATTTGCTTCTCCTTCACATGCTTTCATCACTTTTTCCCTCAAAACTTCAGAATCATACTAACTCTTCTCTTATGGATGCCAGATCTGGCACGGAGACCTGTTGCCTTACCTTCACAGAATACTTGTGATAATGTCTTATCCCTTCCATTATCTTAGCCACTAATATCCTTCACTTGGATTTATGTGAACATATTCAAATAATTGTCTGCTCACGCTTCATGGCCCCATTCCAATCTAGTTCCAAGAGAGCAGCCAGAAAATTCTCTTTAAATTTAAAGTGATCCTGCTACCCCTCGGTTCACAGTACTGCAGTGACATCCTATTTCTTTAAAAGATAAAAGCAAATTCCTGTATAATTTACTTTCCCCTTAATCCAATTTTGTATCTATACTATGCTCTCTGCTCTAGGTCCAAAAGCCTCATCGTTGTACCTCAAATAAACCAGACACTCTCACAATTTTAGAATTTAACTGTATTTGTTTCTTCTTCCTGTAGCCCTCTCCCCTTAGACAGCTGTTTGGCGAACTTGCCCACTTCCTTCTTGTCTTTCTTCAGTGCGACTGACTCTGGCCAGACTACTAAATACTGCAACCTGGCTGTTCTCTGCACTCACAATTTTTTTTATATTGTTTTACTTTTACTTTTCTCCCTAGTGGTTAGTATGTGTGAATGTACTTTTCAAATTTGTTATTTCTCTTATTTACCCCATAAAAATGTAGGCTGCATGTGGGCAGCTAATTTTGATCTTACTTGTTCAAGAATATATTGCAAGCACTTAAGTAAATGCCACTAGTGAAAACATAGAAAATGTGAATTCAAATGATGGAACAAACAACATGTTTCCATATTAATTAATACATTTAACTGGCCTTGGTATAAAAGTGATGACATTTTTCCTATTATATAAAATTTAAAACTTTAATGTGTACATCTTACATGATGGTGATTAGGGTACTTCATTTTAACTCATCAATTTACCTACTCAGCAAGAGTAATTCCAGTTTTGTTTTGTTTTTTTAAATCTGATGGAGGGATAGGGGATGAAAAAAGCAATAGGGATGTGTTACATACATGTACCAGCTTTATACAGGCAACGTAAACCTTATGCGCTACAAACATACACAAAAAAACCCACAAAAATAACAGGATCAAGAGATGGGGGAGGGGCAGGGGAGGGAGGGAAGGGGCTGAGAAAAGGAAGTCAGATGTGTTAGGAATCTGTCCCAATTCCACACAAGAATGTAATGTTATGTACTGCAAACATGCACTAATAAACTAAAATTTTAAAAATCTGGTGAAGAAAGACATGGTACAACAATCTGCCAAAAAATAAGTCCGAATTAACATGTTTATTTAAAATCACTTGCCTATCACGATTTAGTTGTTTCTACATAATACATAGCTAATAGAGTGACTTGTGATTTTTAATCTTTTGCTGTTCTGCTCTTATTACTTGGTTTCCTATTTTTAAATGTTCATCTTATAATAAGGAAGTATACAGTAAATTAGGACGTGATTTTTTATCACATTTATTGTAGCATAAACACTAAACATTAAGATGTTGCTTGTTTGTGTTAACAGTTATATTCATTTTATTTAACAGGAAGTGTATTCACATCTGCTTTAGGGAAATACGGTGAAGATGAGATGAGTTCATGTGAGTTAAATATTTAGTATTCTTTCTGACGTTTAATAAATGTTAAAAATTTTGCCTATCACTTTAATATTACACTAACCAAATTCCAAGAGAATTAAAATTCATATAATTTCTTCATTTTCTATTCTTTAAAATACTTTTTCATGCACATTATATGATAGTTGGCTACTACTATACTTAAAAGTCAGTAAAATTAAAAGTATATTAATTATTTTATTAGAGGAAAAAGATTAATTTTCTAAGTAAATATATGCCATAATTTTCACACTTCAGTTAAATTCATCATCTAATAAAATATGTATAGAATTTATAAAGTCCCATGTTAGAGTTAAAGAAATTCGTGTAATATTACTATTTGTGTATCATCTCTGATCATATTTTGGAAGCCAGGAATTAAATTGAACAGTGTGGTCTGGACATTGCTCTATACAGACACACACTTCACATTCTGAATTATTCCAATCTGTAGAGTGTGTGTGAATATATATACATTACATATGTACACACGTATATGTTTATAGACAATGTTATACATAGTTATATATTAGGAATAATCTGAAGTTTACCTAGAAGATAACTTTGGAACATTCATGAAATAGATTGATGATATGGGGAAAATGTAAGGAAGCAGAAATATTAACAGTTAGCTAATGTATTAGTTCAATATTAACACTGTTTTAGAATCACAATAAAGATATAAAATAATGATAGAAGCACCTTATGATTTTTGTAGATTGTGGATCTCGTATTGATCCATTAGTATGATTACTTTGTGAGGGAAGTTTTAAGACTTTTAAGATAAATAAGACTTTAGATCTCCTCTTCTTTTTTTCGTGGGTACTGAGGGTCAAATTCAGGACCTCATGCGCTAGCAGGAGCCCGTGCTGCTGAGCGATATCACTGGCCCTTTTTTCATATGTGGGATCCGGGAGTCGAACTCAGGACCTCGCGCTTGCCAGGGAGGCGCTTATGCTGCTGAGCTATCTCACCGGCCCCTAGTTCTCCTTTTAAGAAAGAATTACTCTATATCTTTATATGTATTAATAAATAACACACTCCAAATTTTCCTAAGGTTAATTAAAAGAAAACCTTAAAGTAAAAATTATGGTTCTTTTTATAGACAACATGGGTCATAAAGCAAAGTATGCAAGTAATACCCTTCAGTAATACTCTAAATATAGTGAAAAAGGGAAATATCTATTTTAATTTTTATTTTGAAATAATTATACATTCAGAGGGAATTTAGAAAGAGTACAGAGGTCTTGTGTATCCTTTAGTCTATTTTCCATTATTGGCTGTATCTTCAATATGGTACCTTATTTAAGCCAGAATTTTTGCAATGGTACAACGTATGGGCATAGTTCTGTGGCTTTGGGATAGCAGTAATATTTCTGGAGGTTAGACTTTTTTCCCTTCGAATAAATGTGAAGTTAGATAAGATTCTTATTACATAAGAAAGAAAACATTTATCTGTTTTTTACAAATTACTTGTGTGCATGAGTCTGCATTGTCTCCTGTTAAGGTTTTCTTTCCAGAATGAGAAAGGTATTCTAATTTCAGTTTCACCTGAGAGCCTCTGCTTCAAGGCCCTCATACGTCACACCATTTGTTAGACCATGGTGGCTTTTCAGAGGTCTAGCCAGGTTCAAGTCACTCAAAAGACAGCAATAATCTGGTAGAAAATGAGCTTCCCCCTTGGAAAGGGAGATATAAAAGATATGTTCAATCTGACCACTGGAACATAATTGTGCATGGTGGAAGAATTAAAATGTGTTTGTGAGATTATTCTTGGTAAATCCTTAGTTATGTTTTTATAGAAATATTTTAGCAGAAAAAGACAATGTCTCTAAATATTAATCAAAAAAATCTTAAAATAACATTAGGATTAATTGCTTATTACTTCCCTTCACTCTCATGGGAAGATATAATATATCTCTTGAGGGACATCCAACAGTCATTTTTTTTTTTTTTTTTTTTTTTTTTTTTTTTTTGTGGGTACCGGGGGTACGACCTCAGGACCTCACGCGCCAACAGGCACCTGTGCCGCTGAGCGATATCACCGGCCCCTTTTTCGTATGTGGGTTCCGGGAGTCGAACTCGGGCCTTCGCGCTTGCAAGGCAGGCGCTTAAGCCGCTGAGCCATCTCACCAGCCCCATCCAACAGTCATTAAGGATGTGGAGTAGCTTGGCTCCAGTTGTTATTTATAGAAAGCCATGGATGTACCAGGCACCAAAGAGAAGAAAAAAATATCTTAAAGAATCTGTTTTCAGCATAAACCAGCAAGGGAAACTAAAAAATTCATGGTGATATTTTTTAACTGCAGGAGCATTTTATAACATAAAAAGGGTGCAAAATACCAGGAAACATTGAAATAAGACAGAGCGAGTTCTTAAAAACAATTGATATGGTGACATTTAAGCATAACAATGTAGAGGTAGAAAATAAGAGATATCCCTCTATAAAAAGGTCAAAACTGAGATTTCTTTTTTTTTTTTTTTTTTGTGGGTACCGGGGGTCGACCTCAGGACCTCACGCGCCAGCAGCTGCCCTTGCCTCTGAGCGATATCACCGGCCCTTTTTTCGTATGTGGGTTCCAGGAGTGGAACTCAGGACCTCGTGCTTGCCAGGCAGGCGCTTACACCGCTGAGCCATCTCACTGACCCCAAAACTGAGATTTCCAGATGTGTGAATCTAGATAA
Source organism: Erethizon dorsatum (assembly GCA_028451465.1). Classification (NCBI taxonomy): domain Eukaryota; kingdom Metazoa; phylum Chordata; class Mammalia; order Rodentia; family Erethizontidae; genus Erethizon; species Erethizon dorsatum. The sequence continues at coordinate 126,783,786 of CM051826.1, read as the reverse complement.
ATATATTCCTGTAAAGAATGTTAAGTTTCAGTGAAATGTAGAACGCTATCTGTCCATACATAGACACATATACAATGTATGTAGTGGATGTGTATAATGTATATCTACACATTTAGAAAGGGACACATGTACACACAGGTATACATGCTTTTGCATTTTACATGTAAGCTTATATATTAATTTGTAAGTAAAAAGGAAATATAAGTAAAATCTCCAACATAAATTGTGAACAGCTAAGCAAAAATTCAAGATCCATTTCCAAGAATATATCTTTACAAAACAAGAAAGGATAGTTGTTTTCATTAATATCAATATTGAAACTTTTATATATATATATATATAATATATTTTATATATTACACATTATATATTATATATTATATAATTATGATATATAATTATATATGTTATATAATTATATATCATAATTATATCATTATAATATTTAATTATTACATATTATAATCACTATGATTATTACATTTATTATATTTATTATATTATTATATATTATAATATATTATAAATATTGCATTTATGTTGTATTAAATATTATATATTTTATATATTATAAATATTATATTATATATAACATTTATGTTACATATAATTATATGTATTATATGTAATAATGTATTATTATATATATAGTATAATTCTGTATAATATAAAATAATGTAATTATATTATATATTATAATATATTATGAATATTATATAAACATTACATGAAAATTATATTTATTATATATTATAGTTATTGTATATTATAATTATATATATTATATTATAGTTATATATTATAATTATATATTATATTATATATATAAATTATAGTATATATTGTAATATTATTTGTTATATATATTGTGTTATATATATATATATATATTTTTTTTTTTTTTCACCCCACGGGGATTGTTAAGGTTGAGACATAAAATGTTTTCCAAAAGTCTCTTGTTCAGCGATGGGGCTTTCAGAAGGTGTCATTATCATAAGGAACCATATTCATTAGTGGATTAGTTCACTGATGAGTTCATAGAAGACCATGCTCTTCAGAGCTGGTCAGAAGAGGTGTGTCACTGGGGCTGTGACCCAGAACAGTGTATGCTTGTCCCTGGCTCCTCCCCTCTCTCTGTTTCCTGGTCACCATGGCATGAGGAGTTTTCCTTCACCATGCCATTTCTTCTCCCTCTAAGCCAGTGACCAGGAACTGAGCCCACAGAAACTATAAGATGAAATAAATTTCTCCTCTTTAACTTGTGAGTTTTTGATATTTTATCCCAGCAGCAGAAAAGTGGCTAGGGTATTCATCGTCACATTGAAAGACACAAAACAATTACGTCCATTATATTCAAGACACTGCACCCATGCCCTTTATCATTACTGTCATAGTTATTATCCTGGAATTTTCATCTGGCTCTTTCCTATGCTCCAAATTTTGTATCATGTAACTTTTTCATTTTCTAATTATGTTTCAGGCACACTTAATTTTTAAATCTTCAGCCAACTGAGCTTGTCCTACATCAGGTTCCTACTTTTCTTTTCATTGTTGTTGTTCTCAACTTCCCGGGCTCAGACTGTCTACCTGAAATCTTCCTGTCTGCCAGTAATTAACTATATCATCTCCTGCTGTTTCTTCCATTAAAAATGCATTCCTTATGTCTAAACATTTATTTCTTAGCCATTAAAATTTATTCTTGGGATTCTAATCACTTACAGATTAAAACGAATTTATTTTCAGCCAAATATTTAGTCATGGTTCAATTTGTTCCCGGAGTTATTGCATTTTGATTTGGCCTTTGATTCCAAAAGCCTCAAGTACATATGTCACATGCAGGAGAAAACAGACCCAGCTTACATGATTCTCTACAAGAGCTGTGTGTAAAGTATCATATTCTTGATCCCAGTCATCTATCATTTAAATCCATTGAAATTTATGCAACATACCTCTGTGAGCATTCTTGAAGGTTCACAGTGATTCCTATCAAAATCCTAGCATATATTTTAGGTGTTGACAGCCTTACCCTAAAATGCATATGAAAAGGCAAATGAAGTAGAACAGTTAAACATATGTAAAAGAATATAGCAGGAAAAACTTAGCTTTCACAATTTAAAGACATTGTATAGCAATTGTATTTAAGATATGTAAATGTAAAAATGGAAAGATGTACAAATAAACAAAAGAGAATATCCCAAAAAAGAGACCAACACAACTACACTTACAGCCAACTGATTTTTAACAAAGGTGAGAATCCAATTCAATGAAGAAAGGGAAATTTTTGTAACAAATAGTTGTGAAGGAAGTGGATATCACAAGGCAAAAAAAAAATGAACCAACCTACGCTTCATAGTTTATGCAGAAATTAATTGAAAGATGGATAATAGATTCTAAAGTAAAACAACAACTAAAAATATAGGAGAAAATCTTCAGGGCCTGGTGCTTGGTAAAGTGTTCTTAAACCTGATCATCTATGTAGATTATTCTGAATAATAGACCAAAAAACTCCTGGAACTAATAAATAATCATGACAAATTTGTGTGATGCAAGGTTAAAATACAAAATACAGTCACTTTCCTATTAATTAGCAACAAACAAATGGAATTTGATATTAAAACACACAATTTATACGTTTATTAACACATCCCCAATGAAATATTTAGATATAAATGAAAGTTACAATCACACTTTATACACAATAAAGTATTTATAGGATCTGTATGAGCAAAACCATATCTGATTAAGATACAAAAAGTAACTAAATAAATGGAGAGATATTTCATGTTTACAGATAGGAAGATTCAATATCATCAAGACACTAGTTATTTCCAATTTGATCTGTAGGTTTAATGCAACCGAAGAGATAAGAGACAGATAAGAGGAGGTAGAGAGATCAATCATTAGCAAAAGGTAATGACCAGAAGAGGGAGGGAGGAGGAGAGGTGGAAGGTGATGGCAAAAGAATTAAGGTGAGTTATGTCCATGACCAACTCCCTGTGATGAATGTAATCATAATGTACTACAAACATGTACTAATAAAGATTTTTAAAATCTTGTAGATTATTTTTTAGATATTGACAAACCGACTCTAAAGTTTGTATGGAGAGGAAAAAGATTCAGAATAGTCAACTCAAAATTGAAGGAAAAGAACAAAATCGGAGGATAGATACCACCTGGACGAGACTTACTGTAAAACTGCGGTAGTCAGAAGAGTGTGGAGTTGGCAAAATATTAGAAAGAGAGAACTATGGAACATAATAGAGAGCCCAATAGACCGCACAAATATAGTGAACTGATCTTTGATGGAAGAGCAAAGACGATACTGTGCTGTAAACACAGTTTGTTCGGTATACGGTACAGGGATAACTGGACATCCAACTGTACGAAAATGAATCTAGACGGCCCTTACACTCTTCACAAAAGTAATTCAAAATGGAACATAGGAACATAAAGTAAAAAATTGCAAAAGTTCTATACAATATTATAAGACAAAACCTACATGATCTCAGATATAAAAATGATGCTTTATCTAAAATACTAAAAGCACAATCTAAGAAAGAAAATATTGACAAACTGGATTTAATTAGCATTAAATTTTAGCTCTGTTGCATAATATCAGAAGACTAAGAAAAGCCACAAAATGAAAATATTTACAAAAAAAAAAAAATATATATATATACCAACCTGGTGAAGGACTGTTGTCCAAATATTTTGAGAACTCTTAAAACAAGAAACAACCCAATTTCTAAAACTTGTTCAGAGATCTACATAAACACCTCACAAAGAAGATGCACAAGAGGCTAGAAGTTGTACAAGAAATGCCCAACGCCATAGGTCACTAAGGAGTAACACATAACAACAATGAAACAGCACCACACATGCATCTGGATGGGAAAAATTCAAAATGTCGACACCATCAAATGCTGGCAAGGACATGCAGCAAAAGAAACTCATTAATTGTTGGTAGACATGCAAGATTAAAAAGTCACACTTGAAGAAAGTTTTGTAATTCTTACAAAACTAGAGATATTCTTGCCATAAGTTAGAGAAATCATACTACTTGAAATTTTGTCACGTGAAGTGAAAACCTGCACATCGATATTTATAGCAACTTTATTCAAGAATGCTAATATTTAGCAGCCACCAAGATATACCATAGTAGATAAAAGAAAATAAACTCAAGTACATCCATATATCAGCGCTGGAGTAAAATGAGCTGCTTAATCATGGAAATTTAAATCACGAATACTAAGTAAAATAAGCTAATCTGATCAGCCACATATTGCATGATTCTGCCTATGTGACATTCTGGAAAAGGCACAAATAAGGAAAGAATAGTAAGATCTGTAGTTTCCAGAAGTGAGGGATGAAAAAGCAGAACACAGAGGGTGTTTAGGGAGTGAAACTATTTACATAGCATAGCACAGTGATGATATACATCATTGTACTTTTGTTAAAACCTATACAATGTATAATATCAAGAGTGAACCCTCATGTGAAATATAGTCTTTGTGTGACAATGATGTATTGATTTACAATTATTGATTGCAAAACATACCACTGTGGTGTGTGATGTCAATGATGGGGGAGGCTCTGTGTGGAGGGAGACTGGGTATACAGGAACTCTCTGTACTTTCTGTTCAGTTTTACTGTGAAGATAAAAATCCCCTAAAAATAAAAGATTATTAATTTTTAAAAAGAAGTGGAATATTGATATAGGCAGTAAATTGCTTAATCTCATCTGAATTACTCTGTAAAAAAACTAATCTTAGAAGGTCACATACCGTATGACCATTTCTATAACTTTCTGATAATGACAGAATTATAGAGATGAAAATAGCATTTTTTTGTACTAATTGGGTGATGCGGAGGAGGGGCTTGGCTGTGGTAACAAATGGGCAGCCTGTACGGGACTATTGTGTTGACCAACTATTTCTATACATTGCTTGATGTGGTGATTACATGAATTTATGTAATGAAATGGCACAGAACTAAATATGCACATGTTGCCAATGTCGATTTCCATCTTTTGTTCCTGTATTATAGTTCTGTAAATTATAACCACTGCAGGAATCTTGGTGCTAGGTACATGGAGTTATATGTACTCTTTCTTGCAATGCCTATAAATCTGTTTCAAAACAAAAAGTGAAAAAAGTAGTTCCTGACCATGTACTCTCAGACTGCTGACAGAAATCTGATTGTTCAATTCTCCTCAGAAATTTCGTGTTTGTGGGTGTATCAGAAGTCCCCCCACCTTTCCCTGGGTTTGATAATTCCGTAGGGAGACTCACAGCATTCAGCACATAGTCATACTTGTAGCTATGATTTATTACAGCTGAGAAGATGCAGAACAAAATCAACAGAGAGAGAAGTCATATGCGACTCAATCCAGGGGAATCAGGCACAATTTTCTAAGAGTCCCTTCCCCAGTGGAATCGTGCACAACATGCTTCATTTCCCCAGTGAGGATTGAACACGAAATGGTAACCAGAAAGCTTGTAGCAGAATTATCCTCCACAGTTTTATTGGGAATGGTCTCATAGGCAGGTTTACCTGGAATGTACAAAAATTCCAGACTTCCAGAAGGAACAATGCTCAGTATAAACCACACTGCTTGCCCAAATGATTCACTATATGAAGAAACATCAGTTAGAGATGTAGGAATGCTTCCAGAATGCAAGTTCACAGACACCAGTCAAGGGCTAAACTTTTGAACAGAACTATTAATGAATAGCAGTTTAGGCCTGCTATGTCAATTCTTTTCTGTATAAAAGGTTATACATACTGTAAAATTAAACAAATGGATAAATGTGTATCAAATATAAATACATGATATTGTGAGAAGCCAGTGTTCATTTTGTGGGAATATACAAATATGTTTGAATCAAAGATGAATGCTGTGATTGTAATTAAATTAATGTAATTAAATTAGTGTTAATTCATGGTATTAAAGCCCATCTATCTATCTACCTATCTATCTATCTAATTATCTATCCTTCTGCTGACCTACCTACCTATAATTCTCTTTATTAAAAGGATACAAATGCAATACCATCCACCCCAACAGGAAGCAGCATAATGAACAATTATATACAGTATTACTTCTCAAAACCATTCCCCCTAAGAAGAAATTTTTAATTCTAAAGCTTAGACTGAAAACATACAAAGTAAGCCTGAAACTTTTTTTTAATCATTTGAGACAGGGTGTCATTATGTAGTTCAGGCTAGCTTTGAATTCACTATGTAGCCCAAGCTGGCCTTGAATTCATGGCAGTCCTCCTGTCTCGCCCTCCCAAGTGCTGGGATTACAGGTGTGGGCCATAATGATCAACTAGTCTGAAACATTTTAATGTTCTGGAAAGCAAGAAAACAAAATCAGGCTACAGTCAGTTAGAAGTTTCTCACACTGGCTGACTTTGAGACAATTTTGGCATGAAAATGTATAGTAAACGTAATGGGTTGTAATCCAATAAATTAAAGTCCATAGTGATTTTAAGTATGTAAATTAATAAACAAATACAGTCAATTGAGAAAATAGATTTAAAAAATCTCCATGCACCTTTTTTCTCATTCTTTATTCAGGCAAGAATTGTCTGTGAATTCTAAGCCTATTAACTAAAATTTGATGAGTATGAGGGTTTTACATTCTTGTAAACATATTGATATAAAAGATGTCACTTTAACTGAACACATCAAAAATAAGACGAATAATGGCACTTTGGACATTATGGCTTCCTAATGTTTTGTATTTGGATGAACTCATGTAGAATTTCTCCCAAAAATGCACAGTCTCAGTCTAATCATGAGGAAACAAAAAGACAAATTTACATTCTCTTCCAAAACTGTTACCATCATGAGATACAGTAACAGAAGTAAAACAGAGGAACTAGACAGATGCAAGCACATGGAATACATAACACTGAATTGTATCATCACATGAAACAAAATTAAGAGCATTATCTGAATAATTGGAAATAAAGGAGTTTAGACAGTGTTTTGGGTATAACCATTATGCCTGTGATAAATTTTCACAGTATATATTATTTGTATGATGGACCTATGGTAGAATCCCCTTGTTCTTAGGAGATATATGTTGAATTAATTATTAAAGGATAGTAAATCATAATGTCTATAACTTACGTGTAAAATAGTTCAGCCAAAAGACATGTGTCAGAGACATGGAAAAAGAAAGAAAGAAAGAGAAAGAAGAAAGAAAGAACAAGAAAGACAAACATGGCAAAATGATAAAAAGTGTTGAATGTAAGTAAAAACCTACAGCTGTCCAATAAACTATCCTTGCAACCTCTATATAATTTTTAATTTTTTAAGTAGCAAACTTTTAAATAAAACCAGTTGAAGAATTATTTTCCATATGTGTGGCTAATTAATTAACAAAAGTAAAAGTAAAAGTAAAATTTTCTCTTAATGATAAAATTTTCTCTCAATGAGTAAAATTTTCTCTTAACAGTGTATAAAGCTAACTCTGATTACATGGGAAGTCTCACTGGTTCATAATGGTTTGTCATGAGAAGGTGAAAAGAGGGCCCCTGAGGAGTTAAATTTTACACCACCTTCTTGGCATCTCTAGGTATTGCAGTAGTGGATAAGGCCCATGTCCAGGAATGTATACGTAGGTCGCAGAGAGCAGGTTGTCCTGTTCTTACTGGCAGATTCAATTCTTTCCCCATTAACTTTCTTTTTGGAACATTATAACTGAGGTCTAGTACACATTAACAGGGCCCCTTGGGCAAGCACAGAGCATCAGAAGTCAGCTTTGCCACTTTTCGTAAGTCTTGACAGAAATATGAAAATAAACATTTCATCATACTCAAACTTACCACACTCTCACATTCCTTCTCTAAAAAACGGGAGAGTTCACTTGCCAGAGTTAGAAAGGAAGAATATGCAATACTCCAGCCACCACATTATTTTATGTCTGGGGTTATTACTCCACTTACAAATTTTACACCACAGACTTTTGATGTTGCAAGAAGCTAACAATGCTCAATATCATGGATATTGTTTTTTCAATTTTGAACGAATTTTTGTCTTTATTAATGTGGCATTTGTATCTGATGGTTTAACAATACATTTAGGTATCTTCCTACTTTCTTGTATGTGCAATATTGGAATTGGTGGTGGTTAGAGAATCTCAGAGATGTCCTTTTACAAGCAAAATGAGTGGAAGACGTTAGGTTATGTCACAGTACCCCAGTCTATCTACTGTATACACATGGCTGCTTTGTTTATACGACATATTCCTCAATAAGAAACATTCTACCGGGCCAGTGAGATGGCTCAGTGGCGTAAGCGCCTGCCTGGCAAGCATGAGGGCCCGAGTTCGACTCCTGGAACCCACATACGAAAAAGGGGCCGGTGGTATCGCTCAGCGGCACAGGCGCCTGCTGGCACGTGAGGTCCTGAGGTCGACCCCCGGTACCCACAAAAAAAAAGAAAAGAAAAAAAAAGAAACATTCTACCATGTGTGGGGAAAGGCAGGTATAAATTTACTTTTTATATGTTCCCACTAATAAATGAATATGTGATTCAAAACAAATGACTATTTCCAATACAAAGTAAATACATTTCTAATATGACATAATAGCAATGCTTAGCATGGTAAGTTCTCAGGAACACATTAAAAAAAACATATTTTTTCTACTTTGGGCCTACAACTCTTTAACTCTATATAGCACAAAACAATTCCAGGCAACCAATGGACAAATGTTCAGAACTTTTAATGAAATAATTTGAACATAATAGTGGTTTACTGGGAAAAGATGGGGAGGGAGTGGAAAGAAGGTCAAGGTATTCAAGCTTGAATTTATGTAAGATGAATGAGTCCATATATCTAATATAGAGCATTAGGTTATAATTAGTCTTGTATTTTATATTGAGAATTTACAAAGAAATTAGGTTTTAGGTGTGTTCACCATAGAAAGTAACTGTTGAAGGCAGTGGACAAGTTCATTTTCTTGACTGTAGTAAGCATGATTCATTTGTGTATCAATGCATTATGTAATATACCTTAGATGTATAAATAAATTATAAAATATAAAAGTTTTATCAAACATAAAGTATTGGGTAAAAGTTGGTATTTACAAACTTTAGAATTGTAATTCCTTTGCTTTAAAAGAGTTGTTTCTTCCTTTCTTTTTTGAAATAACAGAATGGAAAGCTTTGTAACCACAACAGAAACTTGTCTGAAAACTTTCACACAAAACAGTGAGTATCTGTGAAGGTAATATTCTAACTCCGGATGTAAAATGATGGTGAGTATCACAGCCTTACTTCAAACACAAATACGGTTCTTTTCCTTTTGTCATTTTAGTTTTTCTTTGGACTGAGTTCTTCCCAAAAAAGGAGCATGCTTAGGAATCAAGTAGCTCAGTTAATGCTCATTTAATTTTAAATACTGTATCAATCAGTGCTTATTAGAGAGACAGTTTTAATTCAAGATATACAAATATATAAGAATTTACAAGATTAGCTTACAATGGCTGCCCACAGAGTCAGATGTGGCAGAGGCAAAGGGGCTGTCTTCACGCTGGAGATCTGAAAGATCTAACGGAAGGCCGGGAGTTCATGGTAGTGTTTTGTGCGAGTCCGTATCTGGAGGCAATGGGTCTGCACTGGAGGTTGGAGGGTCTGCGCTGGAAGCCAGGAGATGATGTTCGAGGTGAAGGCAAAGACTGGAGCTCCTGTGAAGAAACAAAAGAGAGGCTTCCTTCTTCCCTGTTGTACTTTTCAGGCAACAATCCTCCCAAAGGTGGGTCTTCTTCCTTCAGCATATCCCCTCAGCCACACCCAGAGCTATGATGATCTAATTTAGTTGGTTTCTTACTCATCTGACACAATCAGCTAACTATCACACTTATAGCTAAAGAGCAGAAAATCATGGGAATAAAATGTAATGTTTTTCCAAGATAGCCTCTTTAATAAATGGTGCTGGAGAAACTGGCTTTCCACATGCTGAAGACTAAAACTAGACCCCTGGCTATCACCACGCACTAAACTAAAGTCAAATGGTTCATAAATATTAAAACAGAAACAATAAATCTACTGGAAGAGAAAGTAGGTAGATATCTTGAAGACATAGGTATAGACAGATACTTCATGAACAAAACCCAAACTGCAAGGGAAATACTGCAAAGAACAAACATCTGGGATCTCATCTAATTAAAATCTTTTCCACATCAAAAGAAATCACCAACAGAGTGAAAAGACAAAACACAGAGTGGGAAAAAATTTTAGCCAATCATCCCTCAGAAAAAGGACTTCTATCTAAAATATATAAAGAATTGAAAAAGCTCAGATACCCCCAAATTCAAAGACCCAATCCAAAAATGGGCATCTGAGATGAATACACACCTCTCAGGTGAAGAAATACAAATGGCAAATAAATATATGAAAAAAATGTTCAACGTCATTCGTCTTTTGAGAGATGCAAATTAAAACAACACTGAGATTCCATCTCACTCCAGAAAGAATGGCTGTCATCAAGAAATCAACCAATAACAAATGCTGGAGGGGCTGTGGGGAAAAAGGAACACTTCTCCACTGTTGTTGGGAGTGCAAACTGGTGCAACCACAGTGGAAATCAATATGGAGATTCCTCAAAAAGCTAGGATTAGAGGTCCCATTCGACCCAGCCATTCCTCTTCTGGGTATTTTCCCAGAAGAATTAAAAACATCATACCACAGTGACATAAGTTCATGCATACTTTTTTGTTTTTTTTTTGTGTGTGTGTGTGGGTACCAGGGGTCAAACTCAGGACCTTGCATGCCGGCAGGTGCCTGTGCCGCTGAGTGATATCACCAGCCCTTTTCTCATATGTGGGTACTGGGAGTCGAACTCAGGACCTTGTGCTTGCCAGGCAGGCGTTTATGCCACTGAGCTATCTCACCAGCCCCCCTGTTCACCCATGTTTATAGCTACACAATTTGTAATAGCTGGATCTTGGAAACAACCAAATGCCCATCAACCGAGGAATGGATAAAAAAGATATGATATTTTTGTACAATGGACTACTACTCAGCCATAAAGAAGGATAAACTTGAGACTTTTATAGGTAAATGAATGCAATTTAAGACCATACTCATAAGTGAAATAAATCAGACTCATATGTGTAAATGTCATATTGTCTCCCTGGTGTGAGAAACTGAAAGTAAATAAGGCCTAAAAGGTACAATAGATATTGTGAAATGGGAAGAAATTGCTTAAGAAGAGAAAGGAACTAAGATGGGGGAAAGAGGAAAGGAGGGAAGGGAAAAGGAAGAAAAATGCAAGTTAGCTATACTATTATTGTCTCAGTTCATTGAAAAGGAAGGTTCATGCTAATATCGATTGGAGAATGTTTTATGCCCGTGTCTTGTACTCTGAGTTACTACTTTGAAGATGACAATATGCAATGTACTAACTATTGTTATTTTCCTATTATTTTGTTATGAATTTCTGTTTCACTTTTTTCAATAAAATAAAAAAAGAAAACTCTAAATATTCCACAAAAAATATTACACCAATAGGTGATTTTAGCAAAGTACCAGGATGATTTTAGCAAAGTAAATCAATGAGAGTTAGTTGCAGTTGTGTATCCTCACAGTGAAGAATCTGTAGAAGAAATTAAGAAAACAATTCCATTTGCAACAGCATCAAAAAGAAGACAAATTATAAATTAACCGAGGAGCTAAAAATTCTCTACAAAAAAAAAACGAAAAATATGCTTAAAAGGAATTAAAGGAGGTATACATAAATGTAAAGCATATTCCATTACATGTACATGTCATATTTTGTTTATCCACTCATTCATCAATATAGATACAGATCACTTCCATGTTTTAATTGCTGTGAATGCTACTGCTACGAGTATGTATGCACAAATATCACCTTAAGGCCCTGCCTTTAAGTATTTTGAGAATAGAAAACTAGCAGTGAAATTTTGAGTATAGAAACCCCCAAAAAGGAATGACTGAATCATTTGGTGATTGTGTTTTTAATTTTTTGAGGAACAACCATACCATCTTCCACTATGGCTCTAACCATTTTAGATTCTGACCCCAATGTAGAAAAAAGCAAATTTCTCACATCCTCATCAACATTTATTATTTTTCTGTTGCCTTTTTGTAATGGTAATGATCCTTTTAGGTGTGTGGTAGTATTTTATTGTTCTTTTTATTTTCATATCTCCAGTGATTAGTAAGATTGAATATCTTTTCATGCGCTTATTGGCCATTCATATGTCTTCTTTGGATAAATGTCTACTCAAGCCATTGACCATTTATGAGTGAGATTGTTTTTTGTTGTACAGTTTTATGAGCTTTTGATGCACTTTGGATGTTAATTCTGATCAGATAATTGATTTGAAATTATTTCTTCCTACCTTTTCTGTGGATTGCCTTTTTACCCTGCTGATATAACATCTGATGAAGAACTGTTTTAAAAGTTAAAAAATGCAATGTTCTTCCATATTTAATTTTCCATCCTTGTACCTCCAGCTTATTTTAAATAAACTCTTTCAACATCAGCTAAGAAGCAAAGTACAGCATCTCTAGACATTGCTAGAATTGCTCCATAGGTGGGCCTGAGAGTTTCTATTTTACATCTCAAAAACAAACATTGCATGATCACTTTACATATGTCTCTATGTGGCTTTGCTGAAAAGCATTGAACATGGCTAGTTGGTGAGTGAGAGAAATAAACTCCATACCAATAACTTTCAAACCAACTCTTTTGTATGTACTAGTGATGATGAGTCTATATGAAACAGGACAGAGTGGAATGGCTGTCACATCAAACAATTTCTGGATGTGAGATAATTTATGTAAAGCAGATAAGCTGTGCATGTAGGTAGTAGTAGCCTGAATATCACTATGTTTAAAGATAGCTGGATTTTCATATTAAAAATACTGATATTTATTTGTTAGCATGGTTCACAACAATAGAGGCAGTCAAAGCACAAAATATGGCTACCCCAACTTCTCATGACTGAGGTCTTCCATCAAAAAGGTAGCATCTAAATCTGGTAAACAAATGTCTAATGAAGACAAAGTGAATGCATGAGTAACTTTAAAAATATGCTACCACTGTGCTCTTCTCCATATCTTCCTTAGAATTAGGAAGAGGATTTTAAGATAAGTTCAGGAGAGTAGGCAAATATAATGAAAGATGAATGCAGTGGTTTGTTAATATTTATCACCCATTTATCCACATTTCTTATTGTCAAGGAGGAAAAACTAGTGACTTCCAGTTAGAATAATCATAAATTTTAAGAAACTAAAGTGGAATAAGATATTAACCTCAGCAAATAAGGAAAACTAGTTTTATAATTAATTTTTGCCATTATCACTAAACAAAATGGCAGAATACTGGATTAATTATGGCTTTTCCTTTCTTTTTAGTCCCTGTTATCATGAAAATTTTCCTAGCTTCAACATAAAGAACAAATGTGTATGTATATGTAATACATATGTTTATAAATTCTCACTTTTGTGAATTCTTTTTTTTTTTAATATGTGGGTACCAGCAGTCGAACTCTGGACCTCACACTTGCCAGGCAGGTGCTAATGACCCTGAGCTATATCACCAGCCCTGTAAATTCTATGTGTCTGAAATTTACAATTATAACATCTAATGCCATTGCCTGGCTCAAGCAATAATTTATAAATAAGTTGTCACACCACATATTGTAAATACACACCTTTGCCACAACTGCCACACACTGCCACAATCGATAATACCTGCCTAGAAAGCAAATTACACATTTCCCTAGCATGAGTTCTTTCCAATAGGAAAGAGCAACCACTGTGATAAACGTCATACTCAATTAGATCTTATTTTAGATATATGAATATAGCAGAAATGTAGGACTATCAAGATAAATGTTGGTAAACATTTTAAAAGAGGAGAGACTATCTATCCTAAACATTGGAGTCCAAAATGAAAGTGATGTTGTCTGTGAAAATCAAGAGAAACGTGCTGGGAAACTCAGGTGCATCCTTAATGAGATCCCATTTCTGTAAGCGCTGAGACTCATTCTTTTTTTTTTTTCATATGCGGGTATAGGGAGTCGAAATCAGGACCCTGCACTTGCCAGGCAGGCACTTACGCCATTGAGCTATCTCACCGGTCCGCTGAGACTCATTCTTAATCTCGTATTCACTTTCTTGTGTATAATGAAGCAAACTAAAATTTATCAAATAGCTCCTTTCCCACCATCCCCTAAAACCTACACATTTACATTAGTACTTCATCATTCACATTAATCAGGTTTTCTAGGGATGCTATGTTCTAACATCGTAATTTATTCAAAAGTACATAGCTGTTGTCAAAGTGAGAAATCGTCCTGGATGAAATTAAACAAGCCCACTGACATTCTGCTGGGTTATCAAAATAGAGGCAAGAAGCCATAACTCAGTTTGAACTCAACTCCACTTAATAAAGGGATGGAGAGGATTTAAGACCTGGGTTGAGGTGTGACTTTATAACCACCATCTGTGTTTGCTTACTCTCTCTACCCAAAACAAGAGTAAGCCTTCCTTTTTGGTATGAGAGAGCTTTATAACATGGAACAAGCCTGCTGTAAACATGAAGTCCCTATCTTCCCACAGAACCCAAAGGGGCTATTCACTTTGACACTCACATTTCAAAGGAATGGCCCTCACTCTTTGAGAAAGACACTCCAGGTTATAAAGTGAGAAAAAAGCTTTTAAAAATATTTACATCTCGGGGGCTGGTGAGATGGCTCAGCGGCATAAGCGCCTGCCTGGCGTGTGCAAGGGCCCGAGTTTGACTCCCGGAACCCACATACGAAAAAAAGGCTGGTGATATCACTCAGAGGCACGGGCGCCTGCTGGCACGCGAGGTCCTGAGGTCGACCCCCGGTACCCACAAAAAAAAAATTTACATCTCAAAGGAGTAGAGTACTCATTTATAATTACAAGGTTTCTAAATCAAGACTCTAAGAAGACAGAGTTCAGGTGCCTAGAGGCCTGAAGAAGGCCTCTAAAATTGAAGGAAACAATAAAGCCTTCTTGATCACTATCTTTTGACATAATTAAAGCTAAGTCTCCACTGCTATTAATTAGAGCTGTTCAAATGATTCTGAGCCAAGAGTTATGGTAGGTATAAATCACTACTGTATCTCTAGATTTTAATCTTCTCTTACACAACATGAAGATGCTGGACAAAATTACCTCTCAAGTCTGTTCCAGTTCTGATGTTCCGCAACCCTGTTTTGTAAGACTGCCATTTGTTTACACAGATAAAAGAGAAAGGTAAAGAAGGAATGAGTAGCATTGAGAGTTCTGTTTAGTAAAAGCATAGCTGAACAGAGAAAAGTATTAAAACAAAATCACATTAGAAACAAAAACAAATGATTAAAGGTTCAAATTTTGAATGAACGGACAAGCTAGATGACTCAAATGTTAGAAGTCAAAGAAACTTTGTTGGTTTTTTGGGTAGAAGTCAAGTTAGCTGTGTTGAGAGAAGTTAGTTGTATTCTTAATGATGATCTTTTTCCATAAGTGCTGCGAGTCAATCTTATTCCTTTTTCAACTAATTACACCAGATTCTCAAGATTCAACTAGGATATTTGCTATAATGATTTATGTGGGACATTTTATTTCTTGATTAATCATGAAACTTCCATGTTTTGAAAGTAACTAGACTATCATTAGCTAAATGTCCTTTCCAGGGTATGTGCTCTAATTAAGTCCTGCTGCTATAGTACCCAGGTAGGTTGGCTGCAATTTCTACTTAATCTTTACAGGCATTTCATATAGATATGCAAAGTTCATTTTAAGTTTGTGTAAGTTCTTTGAAGACGTATAGTGCAAAACTAAATATTAAAAGCTAAGCACTTCCTTTGGTTTATAATAGGTTCCTATATGAATAAACAAAATATTGTTTTGGTGTTCTTTTCTTTTTTTCTGGCTTCAAACAAATTTCAGTTCACTTATACCTTGTTCCTTTTCTTAATGTTTCAAACTGTGGTTTCTAGTGAAGCAAAGTATAATGGAAATAGCTGAGAAATTAAAGGTTTATATTCACATTCAAATGCCAACTCAATTCTAAGAGCTCAGAAAGATGCAGCTGCTTCAAGAGATAAGGAATTAAATGATACCTTATGGTATCTATTAAAACTCTGATTAAAATTTAAAAGCCCAAATCCTGAAACATCAAAAACTATGTTACCAAAAAATCCTTAAAGTAATAAATGTAGTATTTTAAAAATTCATAATATGAACAATATGAATATAGAGTTGATATTTTCTCTGAAGCAGTCAGTCTATCAATCTCATTTTAAAGTTATGTTCTATTTTGGTATCCCAATGGTTTTCCAAATATTTCATAAGTCTTACTTAAAAACAAAACCTGAATAAAAGTCCCCATCTCTAAATCAGATAGAAACAAAACTGTGCCGTTAACTGGGAGAGGATTCCACATTCCCGCTTGCTTTGTCTTCTGCAGCAATAGTTTTTGACAAAGCAACAGACGTTGCATAATAGTTTCATTTGGTATTTTTACACATGTATTTAATTTTCTCCAAGAATGACATTTAAATTCAAAATTTCTTCAAACTGTATTAAAAATTTAACATTTACAATTTTAACTTATTATTTAGTTCTATTGGTAGCATGTAATTTAAGGAGCCTCAGGACAGCTTAGACTATGATACAAATGTTTTGGAAAATATATAAAAATAATTTAACATTTCTGATGTATCTCATTGTCTTCATTTTTAATGAAAATATATCACATTTTTACCCATTTTAAGTATAATTAAATTTTCTATTGCAATAACACTTTTGATATCTGAGAATGAATGAATATGGAAATCATTTTTGAAGTAAAACACCAAGCACTATCTAGTCACGTTCTCATCGCAGAGACCCCACATCGAGAACCTGAGCTGAGAGGAGGAAAGATTGATGTTGGCGCACAGTCTGCAGAGATTTCAGTCGTAGTCCCCCAGCTCCAAGGAAGAACAGCATGGTGAAAGGGCCTGGACACAGGAAGGTCGCTTGAGGCTTGGTGGGCAAAAAGAGAGAGAGAGCCAAGGAGCTGGAGAGGAAGATAGACCCTTCCTGGTTACGCCCCCAATGACCCTGCTTCTTTTAACCAGGCTCCACCTCCTAACGGCAAGTCAGCTCTAAGGACCCTGTGATCCAGTTACCTGCCGAACATCCTGCCTGTAGTCGCCTGAGAATTTATGGGTGCATCTAGATGAAAACCATAACAAGCACAGTTTGAGAAAGAAAAATAAAGTAACAAACACATTTTGTTGCTATAAAAGCATGTAAGTCAAAATAGAATATATTTTATTTACTAACAAGTTTTTGTTCTGTTTTGATTTTGTTTTTAGCTTGATCTATAACTTCTAAATGCCAAACTATATGGTAAATGGGTTTCGTTGATATTTTTGCCCTAGACATTACACATTTAAGAATGATCCCGAATATTAACGTATTTGCATAAGTCTTATTACATTATTTGAAAAATATATGTTCTCTTGGAGTTTTTTTAATCTTTTAAATGTTACTTTTCTGAGAATAGGTTCATCATGTGATCAAGTCAATGAAACATGCTATCAAGATGGAGAGAATGATCTACCATGACAAATGATGTCCAAAGGCTAAATGAAATGATGATTAAATTTATCAACATGGAAGTTACTGCTAGCATTTAAAAGAATGTTTTGTTAAAGAGAGGATTAGAGTCAAATAAAGTGAGTTTAGGAAAGAATGGTTGAAAGAACTAGACACAGTGGATTTGCCTTGGTTTTGTTTTAAAGGGGAGCAAATAAGTGGGACAGTACCTTGAAGAATAATAAGGGTAAAACTGAGAAAAAGAGATGTGCTGTAGCTATAAGCCAGTCATAATGACGCAGTAGAGCAGAGAATTTGTCACAGAAGAGAGGATGGAATTGCTGTTGCAAAATCTTAGGCATAAGTGGAAGGATATGACTTCTATAGGAAATAAAGATTTAATCCATGAAAATCAGTAGGAAAAATGAGTATGTGGATATGAAAGAAATTGAGCTTAAGTCTACCACCCCTATTGTACTTCAGTACAATAAGAAGCAAGATCTTGATCTAAGAGCAATAATAATAATTCTACCAATTTTCTTGAATTGTCGAGGTGATTAAATGAGTATGTATAATAAACTTAGAACATTATATGACATTGTTATTATCTAATGTATGTTACTATTGTCATAGACTTTAATATTTCCATGTAAATATATCTGCTACTAATTTCACCACTTTGATAAAAGTTTCAAAATGAGAAGCACTGCAAATGTGGTACTTCCTTATTGTAATAAGAAATATATATCTTTTTCTTTTCTGTAACCAGTTCTGTCTCTCATTGTAGTCTTTTTGTTCCTAAGTAAAAATCGTGTAACAGTGCAAGATTAAAAGTAATAGAGTCATCTAATAATCGAGACTGATATATTCTGGTGTTCAAAAACAATTGTTTCTTTTTGCTGTTGTTTTTGTTTGTTTTGTTTTAATTTTTTGCTGTGCTAAGGATCAAATCCACTGCCTCATGCATGCTAGGCAAATGCTGTACCTATGAGGTACAGCCCAAGCTATAACTGGTTTTCTGAGACTTTTTAAGGGTGACAAGAAATTTGAAGCACTCTTGGTGCTTTCTTTTGGCTTTTATTTATTTATCATTCTACAAATAAATGTATCTATCTAAATTTTGCTTTCATTAATAAAAATGGCAATTGTGCCACGTTTAATGAAAGAGAACTGTATAAACAATATCTTTTGGTGATGAGGATGAACTAACTAATGTTTTCCCAATGGTAGGTGCTCTACTTGTCCTCTAACAGGTGGTACTGCTTTCGCAGGCTATGACCATTGTTCTATAGCCTGGAAGGCCCTTGGAGGTGTACGACAAGCATTTTGCTTCCGTGCTTCACTGTCTGTAGGAAGATGATCAAGTGAGTGGATTTAATATTAATCATGACTGCTGCAGAGGTACAGGCTGTCTCAATTTAACACACATATTTCTCTGTCTTAACATTTAATTTTAAATAATATTAGAAATTAAGATACTGCAAGAATACTTTACTTTCTATTATTTTACATATGGTGTCATTATCATTCTGTATGAGACTGAACTGGAGGTAACCTCCTGTGCTAGCTCTCCATTGCTGTAACAAATATCTGAGATAATCAGTTTATAAAGGGAAAAGAGTTCTTTTGGCTACAGCTTTGGAACTTCCAGTTAGTGGCTGGCACCATTGCTTGTGGGCCTGTGGCAAGAACGCTTAGTGTAGTGAGAGGGCAAACAGAGGTAACTTTTCAACCCATGGCCAAGAAAACAAAACAGAGCAGTTAGTGGGTCCAGGGTAGCACGGTGCTCTTCAAGGGCACATCCCCTAGTGACCAGGAGTTTTCCCACAGGGTCCCACCCCTCAAAATTGCACCACCTTTCAGTATTGCCTCCCCTAAGAACAAGCCTTTAACAAAAGGACCTTGCAGAGACACTGAAGATCCAAACTATATGAGCGCCTCGATATTTTAATAGTTGTCCATTATTGTTAGTCTACAAATAATTGTCTTTTTTTATTCAGAATGTAAAAAAGGATTTTTCCACTTACATGAGTTAATGAGTTTAGGTAATTTTATCTTTATAACAATATGCATAATCTTGGCTATTAGTAAACATAAACTTTCTGCTCTCTAGATGAGTAGAAATGCCTCATGTTTTGATTTATTTAATATGCTTAAAATTTGAGCTTCTTAAAATTCTTATATGGTTTTACTTATATTATAATGCTACTTCCAAGTTTCATTCTGCCCAGTGAAATTCTTCCTGGCACTTGAGACAACTTAAAATCCACCTCTTGCCTGAACTTTTGGGATCCCATTGGAGTAAAGAGGCACCTAAGCTAGGTGAGAGGGAGAACACAACAGCAGCTGTTGTTCTGACTCATTCTAACTTTTCTACTTGGGTCATCGTTATTTAGGTAGATAGAAGCTGAAACAGCAGATTCCTTCAGATTTTGCTCCCTGCAGGTTTTTCCTGTACTTAATGAAAATGTTAGGGAAAAGGGAGTGACGCTGTGATGCTGCTGGTACTGTTCCCACAGGCCTTCCTCCCCGATCAGAGATGAACGATCGTGTCTCCATGTTTATTTCTTTTATACGTTCATATCTCTAATTATACTGCTCTATGTGGAGTCAACAGTATTGATTCTTGATTCTTTGTCTGCGTTTAATGTGCTGTGCATGCTATTAAACTTAGAATCACTCATTATCTTGTTCTCGTATTAACTTAAAACCATTTTTTTCCAAAAGAAGATTTCTATTAAACCAGTTTGTAATTTCATTATCATGAGATGAATGATCTAAGTGGAGTAAGAAGGCTCCAATTGTCTAGGAGGATAAACTTTTAACAAAACTCATTATTACAATTTGAAATATATATTAAAATTATCAGGGCTGAAATGCCATTATGTATTAAGCTGATGAAGACTAATGTGAATAATAGATTTTGCATAGCCCCATTTTAAATGAAATAATTGTATTTAAGATATTTTGTTATTGATTGTATTAAATTATTTGAATGTTCTGTACCTTTAGATAATCTCAGATTCAAGACATCCCTAACAGGAATATGTCTGTAGATGAACATCCCTTAGAGTTCATCCAGGCAGACAATGCAAGGACAAAACAACTGAGACTCAGACAGTGAGGGAATTACTCACAGTCACATCTAAAGCATTTCGTGGCACGGTAGTGTTAAAATTCAAGATTCCATAATTTTTATATCATACTGCTTTTCCTCAAACAGTAAAAGATAAAAGAAATAAGAGAATGAACTTTGAGAGAAAGAAAATAAAAATTTAAAAATCTAAGTAAGAATGCAAGTATTTTGAAGACCATTTTTTTTAAAAAGTAAAGTATTGCTTTATTCAGTTGTACATTGTGCATCAATTTAAGAGAATATTATAAAAACATGAATGTAATTTGATTTACATAACTGTCCATTAAATAGTTGATATATATTTATATGGTAATTACTACATCTCATATCATTATTTTTTAAAATCTAAAATTACAGTAATTTAGCCAAGATATTTTTATTTAGATATGTTTTGATACATAACAATAACATTCACCCAGGGGAACTGATACATATATGTGTAGCATGTTGATAATTTTTTTAAATGATCATTTTTAAAACATAAGTATGTGAAAACCAATTCATTCGTCACCATTTAAAGGGAAAACAGAAGGGAAACCCATAGTTATAAATCTTTATTTTTGTTTTGTTTCTAACAAAAAGTCAAATCCTTTTTTCTGATTTTCAAGAAATCTTGCATTATTAAATTCTCAGAAATGTCCATTGGTACTGAAGACGACATGGAGAAATACCAGCACAATTAGACTATAACAGAAGCACATTTTCTTTAGGTGGTGCTCACCATCTTTTCATGATATATGAATTTTTCTTTTGCTCATGTATGACTGTCATGATTAGACAGGTGCTTATTGGCAAAGAATCACCTTGTCGCTTGTCTATAAAATATACTTTATATAAAGATAATGAATCACACCTTTTATTGTATTAAGGAAATATGTAAGCCAGCTAAATTTTAGACAGTGCTAATGGCTATATTTAAGTGAGTCTTAAATATTTGCTGTCTTCCCCATGACCACTATAAAAATATTTAACAAATTCTGAAAATGAGATTATGCCTTATCAGTCAATTCATTATAGTCATTGAAGTAGAGTATGGCATATTTAATTCCTACTTAGTTGATGTAGTCAGTCTGTAAGGTAAGCATTTCTTTTAATTAATTTTATTGGTACACTTTACATATACACAATGATCACAGTTGTCATAGGGAATTTGTACCTGCATATAATGCATGTTGATTCTTATTTTTCCCCATTCCCACCCCTCCCTTAAAACCTTCTTCCCCTCCTAATTTACAAAAGTTTTGTTTCCAATTTTTTCCTTGTATTCTTTTTCTTTTCCTTTCCTTCTTTCCCCCTCCCCTCCCTTGTTCCCCTTCCCATTTGAACATTTTCTTCCTGTTTCCCAATATCTATTCTACATTTTGATCCTTATTTACCCTTCAGGTTTCTCACACCAGAAAAACAGTGCAATATTTAAACATGCTAAACACCTTCACCGGAAGAGAGATAGCCTCTTTAATGAATGGTGCTGGGAAAAATGGCTTTCCACATCCTGAAGATTAAAACTAGACCCATATCTCTCACCATGCACTGAACTAAAATTGAAATAGATCAAATATCTAAATATTAAAACAGAAACACTAAATCTGATGAAAGTGAGAATAGGTAGACTCTTGAAGACATTTGTGTAGACAAAGATTTTATAAACAAAACCCCAATTGCAAAGGAAATATTACAAAGAATTAACAACTGGGATCTTGTCTTATTAAAAAGCTTTTGCACAGCAAAAGAAACCCCCAAGAGTGAAGCAACAACCCACAGAGTGGGAAAAAATTGTTGCCGGGTGTTCCTCAGACACAGGACTAATATCTAGAATATATAAAGAACTCAAAAAAATCAACCCCCCAAAATTTAAAGACCCAATCCAAAAAAGGGCATCTGAAATGAATAGACACTTATCAGATAAAGAAGTAACAGCAAATAAATATATGAAAAATTGTTCATCATCACTAGTCATTTGAGGGATGCAAATTAAAACAATGTTGAGATTCCATCTCACTCCAGAAAGAATGGCTACCATCAAGAAATCAACAAATAACAAATGCTTGAGGATGTGGGGAAGAAGGAACCGTTATTCACTGCTGGTAAAGGATAAACTTGAGACATTCCTACATAAATGGATGCATCTTGAGACCATACTCTTACATAAAAGGTAAGCATTTTGCATATTGAAAATCAGTATTATAAATACAGCTCTCTTATAATGTTTAATTTTCTCTTTAAATCTCCATCGTAAACCTACTGTATGCTAAAAATTGAGGGCCTATGAGTTAAGCTGAGAAATAATGAAATGAAAAGTAAAATGCAAGTATCCATTCTGCCTTTAAAATAACTGTAAAATTTCGGATGGTTCGTATGTGTGTACATGTGTGCGTGTTGATGTGGAGAGGTAATTGCAACAGTCGGCAACTAGAGAATTCTGAAGTCCTCCTGCTTGCCTGAGGATTCAATCTATTCTATTTTAACCATATGTCTATATAAATTCAGTATATGTTAATTGATGTTTGATACAGGATTTAAGAGAAATTATACATGCGAAACACTACATAGAATCAGTGAGAGAAGTTCTAAGTGCTGTTGTATTTTAATCAATATAAGCTTTAATTCATTCAACTTCTGCACACAAACCCAATTCTTTGATAACTAAACAACTGCTACCTGCTTGTCCTCTACTACTGAATCATCCAATAAATACTAGAAGTTTTAAGTCATATTCAAACAAGTTCTAAAGTTAGCTTATAAATGGTAAGTGAAGAAATTCCATTGTATTGTGTTTTTCCAAAATATATAAAAAAATTTAAGGAAAACTACATTTTCTGTACTACACTTCCAATTATTTAATTCAAAACATTGAAAATGGCCACATATGCCACTTAACAAAAGGCAAAATTGATATATAAGAAAACCAAGAAAACCTCTCTGATTACAATATTTCTTGTCATTGAATTAAATTTATTATACTGATTGATTTTCCAATCAAAAATATTACTATAAAGGCACCTCAGCTCCATGAAAAGTTCATTGCTTAGTAAAAAGATAGCAGAGGTGGGCTGGTGAGATGGCTCAGTGGTGTAAGTGCCTGCCTGGCAAGCGCGAGGGCCCGAGTTCGACTCCCGGATCCCAGATATGAAAAAAGGGCCGGTGATATCGCTCAGCGGCACGGGCGCCTGCTGGCGCGCGAGGTCCTGAGGTCAACCCCCGGTACCCACAAAAAAAAAAAAAAAAAAAAAAAAAAGATAGCAGAGGTTCTGATACCCCTCACTGAGTACTTTTCCTGTGGGGTAATATGCAATTATTTCTTTTTCCCAAATAGACTAATACCTGATTCCTGATTGCAAAATTAAAATCTAAATTTGTTAGTACAGTGTACAAGGAATTAAAATATTTGTTGAATGTTTAAATTTTTAAAACTTACAGTATAAGACACATAATCATTAATCCCTTTAAGATATTCCCCTTGTTTCAAACACACTCATCCTATTATTCTTGCCCCTTTCTGAAGCAGTTCTGAATATCCCTTTTCGTGAGTGTCTTCATAAGCTGTGATTTAAAAACTTATGTTGAATACTGCTGCCAAATGTCAACCAGTGGAAAGGCAGGCTCACAAACATATTATAGTGTACCTTCATCCACATTATTCCCAAAATCTGGTACCATTAGACTTCTAGCTCTTCCCCATAGTCAAAATGACCATGAAAGGTAAACACTTTGAATCAATTCAGGGCATCGAGGCAGCCATAACAGCCCAACTGAAGACATTCATGAAAGAGGACTTCTAGAACTGCTTCAGAAAATGGCAAGAGTAATCGGGTAAGTGTATCGGAAGTGTGTGTGTTGATGTATGGGGGTATTTTGAGGGCAATTAATGGCAATGCATCTCATACTGTAAAAAACTTTTATAAAATTTAAACATTGCCATTATTACTTTTCATTTCATCTGGTGTAACGGCTTATGGCCTGGTCATATTCAAACTTTTTATGTCATATTTCCTCTCCTTTCATTCCCATGACATAAATTTATTTAAAATATTTTATTTTCCTTTATGTGCAATTTTCTTTGAATAATTCTTTTTACATTTAAAAATTTGTTGTGAAATAGTTGCAGATTCACTAGAAGCTGTGAATCTATAGAAGCTTCCACCCAGCCTTTCTCAAAAATAACTTACATAATTGTAGTACAATATCAAAACCAATAAATGAAAATTAATTTTATTCACATAATATATTCAGCTTCCACCATTTGTGTAGGTATTCATACGTGTGTTTGTACATTTGTGAGCATATGCAATGCTATCTCTATATATGCATATATATTTATATATTTATATTTGCATAATCACTATTGTTATCAAGACCAAGATCAGTTCCATAAGTAGCAATATTTTTCTTGCTATTATTTTCCTAATTTGCTAGTTAAGAGCCATACAATCTTCAAGACAATAGCTTATTTTTTGGTCATAAAAAATGAAATCATACTATTTGCAACACAGTGGATGAAATTTCAGACCATTACATGAAGCAAACTAATGTGGTCTCAGAAAATTAAAAATGCTGCGCTTTCTCTTATGTAAGAAATCTAAAAATAAAGAAATGAAAATGAATTAAAAAACAAAGGAGAGTAAACAGGAACTAGAAGGTAATCTTCTGGGACAGGGAAGGGGGTTAGAAGGAAGGGGAGGGAAAGCAGAGGGGATAATATGAATGAAACTAACAGAAATATAATACAGTATGCAAATATGCCATAAGAAATATCATTTTTCTGCACTAATAACAGACACCAATCAAATAAAACATGCAGCTTGACTACCACTGTTCTAGAAACCTTCCTTCTTGGCTCCAGGTGATTTTTGTCTCTGGGTTGTCAGAACCCCTGTAATGGTGGGGGTCTTTCAGAACCTTTACTACAGTACATTCTAGTTACTATTAAAATGTACATCTTGCCAACTTGATTGACTGAAAATTCTAAAGCTGGAAGAGAGTCTTAGTTGTACATGCTATGGTGCTGGGCATTGAACCGAGGGCCTCACACACACTGAATAAATGTTTTTCTGCTGAGATATCCCCCCAGTCCAGAATAATGTGCTCTGGGAATGTAAGCCTACTGGTAAAATAAAATCTACAGGAGATGTACATGGTAACCATATTTTGTTCCAATAGTAATTTATTGAACTTACAATTTTAAAGCACTCTCCCTGTACTATAAGTAAGTGGACTATCTCTTTAATATATACATGCTTGGGGCCTAATTTTACAAAACTTTGTTACAAGAGCTAGAAATAATAAGGACAAAGAGAAGTGATTAAAACATAACTCCTGATAGCCTGATCTAGTTTTTCCGTGGCAGATGCCATAATCATCTCAATTACTACACAGAGAGTCATTTTTTACTAAAAGGAACTACAAATTGGTTAAGTGGCCCTGGTGTTCATCAGCTAGTAAAACCTGTTGGGGGGCTGAAGGGTGACTCTTTGAAAATTCCTGGTAGCTAAGCAAATCTCTAATTAGAAATTTCAAATTCCTAAAGGTGTTTGTATACAATATAACATAAATTTAGTTGTAAAAACATTGTCTTAGGATACCTCCAATTTACAGACTTCAGATATATTTTTATCAGAATTTTGAAGACGCACAAAAGAAAATAAATTATGTTAACAGTATTTCGATTTATTTGTGAACATAGGTACTGTATCACCTGACTTCAATGTGTTGAATCAATCCCTATCTTCTTCCTAATGGTTGAAAAAATAGATTGTTTCAGTGTTGACTTTACAGCATTAACTTTCAGCATTATTCTTTACAGCATTAACTTTCCTCAACATTTTGTAGGTAATTTACTTAACCAATTATAAACAAATAAGCTGTATCAGGAAAACTATTTTTATTTTTTAAAATAATGCATTAAATGGAATTAGTTTCTTAGTTTCAAGATAGAATGCCTAAAAGTTTTATACCTTTTGGAAAATGTTACATACTGTGTACTTCCTTTCATACATATTTTATGTGTAAAAAAGCATGGCTATATTACACATTATTTTTGCAAAAAATGGAGAAAGATAAATTGAAAGGTAACTTAAGAATAGAGAAAAAATTCATGTTAAGTGTATTCTTAAAGTTCTGTACTATAAATAGGAAAATTTGTTGACTAGCCTATTTCAATTAAAATAAAAAGCAATAGAATATATTTCAGAAAGCATTTTTACTTTCCAAAATTTAATTCTTAAATCCAGTAACTCTTTGATATTGCTCATCTTAAAATCTTTAACAAATTTATATTTCAGCGTGCCAACTCCAGCACAGAACAGTAGCTTTGAAAATAACCATGAGAATAGTAATATTTTTAAATAAGAACAGTTTTTTTTAATTACACATTTGATCACAAGTAATCCATCTTCCTCAAAATCCCAACTAGCTGGAGTTAAGTACATACAGATCTGACTTATGTGGAATCTAAAAGGGTGAATCTCATAGAAGTAGAAAGTACAATGATGTTTATCAGGTTCTGGAACCTGTGTGGGGAGGGGGGAATATGTTGATCAAAAGACAAAATTTCAGTTAGGGTGAATAAGTTTAAGAGACCTATCGTACATTATTTTACAATATTGTGAATATATTGTGTAAAAACTTATTATGTTCTTGAAAATGCTAAATGAGTGTAAAAATTCATCATATTCTTAAAAAATGTTAAATAAGGGAATGTTTGTGGTATTCTCCCCATGAAATTGCTAACTTTCAGCAGTCCTCCCTCTGCTAATTACTAGACTTAGCCATTCTATCATGTGTAACAACTTTGAAGAGTCACATTGTATGTAATAAATACTTCTAATTTTATCTATCCATTCAATGAATTAAAAATGCAAACACTAAGAGGAAAGCCATATTCCTTCCCCCTAAGAAGTTCACTCTCCAATAAAAAGAAGACTTTTGCAGAAACAATTACAAGTTATTGTGTACTGAGATAATTTGGATACTTGCACAGTGGGCAAGATAAAAATAATTTATAATCCTACTAATGTTATAAATATCCCAAGAATTGATATTGTTTTTAAAAATTGTTTAATATCTTTTAAAAGAAAATGTGACTTTATTTTATTTTATTTTATTTTTAGATTTCTTTGAGTACATCCAATTCTTTATAGGCCATCATTTTCCTTCTTACTGAAAAAAGTCATTTAGCATTATTTGAAGCACTGGCAGGTATGCTAAGGACAATTTTTTCAGCCCAAAGGAGAAAAACAAAACTATTTTTTTTCTGGTTTTGAAATAGGAGATAGGGTCTCACTATGCTGCCCAGGATGGTGTTGAAATATTGCTCTCAAGCAATCCTCCTTTCTCAACCTCCCAAACAGCTGGAACAAGTATGTACCAGCACGTTTGGCCATTTGTAATAATATTTCTTAAATAAAATAATATTAAATGCATAATCAATCTAATCATCTTAACTGTGCAGTGAGAAATATTGTGATGGTACTGGTAATGGTAGAAAAAGGCATATGATATGAGGTCAATACTTTTATTTAGCTGTACGGTAAGTACAGTATTTACTGTACGCATACTGTTTTATGACAGATCCACAGAGCTTATCATCTTACATGATCACAACTGCATCCGTTGAACAATGTTTCTTCACCTTACACTCCCCCTAGCCACTGAAAATTACCATCCTTTGTTTCTACTACATTGATGACTTTAGGTACCTCAACAAGTGAAGTACCCATCACTTATTTTCTGTTTTCCTTAGTTTTGTTTATTTGTTACAATGGTATATCTTACCACCCTGACAGGTATGAGGTGGTACCTCATGGTAGTTTTGACTCACGTTTCCCTGACAATGTTGAGAATCTTTTTGTATACATCTAAGCCATGCTTCGGTTATGATGTTACTTTAGTAGATGTTACTTGTAGAAGATATCAAATACATTTAAGAAATTCTGGATTAGACAAACATGTTCCCTTAACAGCATTTCAGGGCCTTTATTGCATTTGGTAATATGTTTTCACAGAAATCACTGCTATCACTGTTTCTGCAGCATATTTTGAAAATTACTCCATTTAAAACAAAGGAAAGAAAGGAGTTCCTTTTCATAAGGCACTTTCACTATAGGAAAGAACTTCAATTAAAACTGAGGCTGCTGGGCTCTCAACTCAGAGTTCCTGATTCAGGAGTGCTGGTGGTTTCCCAAAGAAACCACCGCTCTACAAGGCACTGCTGCTGGTAGCACAGGTCCTGGAACCACTGTTATGAAAACTGCAGGAATTAGTGGGCAAACCTAATTGCTTAAGTCTTTAAATCTGTTATGTAACTCATGAGCCTATTTGAGGCTTAGAGTACAAGGGAGGATGCATTGATAGCACAGATCCTTTATACTCAGCTTCTGGGAAACTGCTGAACAACGTGAAGGTAGGATGAACTCAGGGACCTTCAGTTTACTTTGCTTGCACTAGGTCTAAAATTAATGTAGTTCAGGAATACTTCATAGAAATTATTCAAAAGAATGCAAGGCATGCCTGAAATGGGTTGCAGCTGGACATGTTCCCTGGGCAGAGAGAGAAATTCCTGAGTGCTTCAGAGAGCAATCCCATCCTGGAATGTTTGCACTTTCCTTCCGTGTCCTTCCTCAAAAAATAGAAAAACAAAGCAGTCACGTTATTTAATGAAAGGAAGAAAAGTTTTGAAACAGTCCATTCTACTTAAGCACAAAAAATGAAAAATGGACACTCAAAAAATTGATACAACTGCCCAATCTAATAAATTATCTATTGAGCTGATTAGAAGACAACACTATGATATATAAGCAAGCACCTAATTTCCTTGGGACATACAAATGTTTTGGTAGTTAAATCGTCATTTTATAATTCTCAAGGATTAGCATAATGTTTTAATATGTCAATTTAATTAGGTGATAATTTCTGATATTTGGACAATTAAATTTACTTGTTTAATAAATATAAATAGCCAAACGAGATAAACATAATCAGTCTGCTATGGACTACTGTCATTTGTCCCCAAAACGTGTTGGTTAAGCCTTTAACCTGCAATGTGGATATATTTGGAATAGAACCCCGGAGAGACGGGTTAAATGTATCATAAAGGTGAAGTTCTGATCCAGTGGAACTGGTGTCTCTAAGAAGAGAAAAAGACACCAATAATGTATGTGCACAAAGAGAAAGTCGATGTGGACATGCAGAGCAAAGGCAGTGATCTACAAGGCGTGAGGTCTGTGGTGAAATGCTTGGTCAGCTCTGTGATCTCACACTTCCAAACTTGGTAACTGCCAGAATTCAAAAGTTTACACCTTAAGTCCCTCAATCTGTGGTATTTTGTTATCACAGCTCAAGTTGACTAATACACTCTTCTTAGTTTTATTTAATACTTCACGTCAGCATTTGCTGAACACACACACACAAACACACGCACAAACACACACACGCAAATCATAAAGGATTCGATAGTCAAATTAGCTTGTGAAGCTGTAAGTTAAGGTCCAAACAATCTTCTTCACCAAGTGACTTATAGTCAAACAATTGTCCTTACTGAAATATTTCTCACACAGTATTTTAATGTGCATTGTAAATCTGACGTGAAGGCTGTTCAGTGCAATATTTTCTAATATATTAGGCCCTGATGCTTTTTGAAAAATTGCCTTTTATTTGTTTGAGCAATTTCTAATAGAAATAATATTAGCAAATATTACTTATGTAACTTAACTAATGATGTTTCATTATTAGGACTAGTGTTTAAGCTTCTCATTGATACAAATAAAACTTAATTGCTTTATTTTGTATTCAAATTTTACATCATAATTTGTTATTATTCTGGGTTCCTGCACTAGTTTTCTAGAGAAATAGCCAAGAGGATGTGTTTGTAAACAGAGAGACAGAGAGAGAGAGAGACAGAAGAAAGAGAGAGAGAGAGGGGTTTTGGAGGCCAGGAAACCTTCATGTTGCAGTCTCCACTCCAGGCTGCCTATAGGGGCACAAGTCCCTCCCTCTTCAGGGTGCTAATCTTTCTTCGTAGTGCCTTCAAATGATTGGATGAAGCCCGTGCAGAATACGGAAAATAATCAGATAGGTTATGGTCTAAACTGGTGTTTAACTAAAAACTGTGTATCATGGCCCAGTTATGTTGACATATAAAAATTAACTAGCACAGTCCCCGTAAGACTTACCCTTTGATTTGCTTTTCATCATATTTTACTCCTTTTAAAATCAAAGTCCTCAAGTTCACTGTTTTTCTCTCTTCTGTTTGAATGGCAGATATCAAAAGTACATCGGCAGAGCTTGTTAAACTCTGTTAGAAAGCCCTGCATAGCTAGCGTGCGTTTACTTATTACACTGGGATCAGCAAGCGAGATGGAAAGAGAAGTGCTGCTCCTCTCACTGTCTATCGTTTCCTCATTACTGACTCTAAGGCAGTAGAGTCCCATAACTCATTCTGTGTTCCACTAACATTTTAGGGATCTTTTTATCTCTTGCTTACCGTCTCTTTTTGTAACTATCATTCTTTACTGTCTATCTTGTTTCGACAAATAGAAAGGATCAAAATATTTTTCTCATCTAGATGCTTATCCATATCTTCTAATATCTCTTTTATAGGCAGAGCTCAAGAATCTATACATTTACACCCTCTCCCTTTTTAGTTCTCTGTGTTAATGAGTTTTTGTCACTGTGACCAAGTAAATACCTTAGAAAAATAACTTAAAAGAGCAAAGTTTATTTTGGCTCACAGTCTCAGAGTTTCAGTCCATGGGGGGCTGGCTCTAGACAGAAACTTCACAGCGGAGGGCAACTGCCTGCCCTATGGCAGCCAGGAAGCAGAGAGAAAAGGAAGAGCCAGAGAGAGAGGAAAGGAACCAGGAACAAGGATATAATCTTCTGGGTCACACCCCAGTGACCTAGTTCCTCCAAGAAGCCTCAACTCCTAACAGCTCGTTCAGGTATGAACTCATCAGTGGATTAATCCATCAATGAGCTTAGCACCACCATGATCTAATCGCCTTCCAAAAGCCCTCTAAACATAAAAGTCCTTCCAGGAACATTTTTGACCCAGACAATAACATTAGCTAAAAAGAAGATGTAATGCCGTTTGTTGTCACTGGCTTCAACATTTGCAGTCTTTTCAATCTATGATTTATTTTATTTATAAGACATACTCTTACTGGAAAAGTCACATTTAATTTTTATACACATGTCATTACTTTCTCATTGTTGTAAATATTTATTAACTAAAACCGTATCTCTCCTGTTCCAAGCTTAAGAAGTAATTTTACTTTTTTCCTCAGAGAGATCTTTCTGTGTATAATGTACCGTTCTTATATCCCTCTCCTTAGACCTGTGTGTGCTTTACAGTTCTTACGTATTGTCTTAAAAGAAAATACACTCCTATTCTCTAAAGCTAAACTAATTGCTCTTCACTGAATATTTCTGAGTAGATAAATTGATTTTTCTCATTTTTATTTTTATTTATTTATTTTTTTGTGGGTACCAGGGGTCGAACTCAGGACCTCGCGTGCCAGCAGGCACCCGTGCCGCTGAGAGATATCACCAGTCCTTTTTTCGTATGTGGGTACCGGGAGTCGAACTCAGGACCTCGCACCTGCCGGGCAGGTGCTTATGCCACTGAGCCATCTCACTGGCCCTATTTTTCTCATTTTTAAACACAAGACCTCATCTGAAGTATTTCTCTTCTATTTTTTTTTTGTTTTAATACAATATTTTAATTGTAAAAAGCAGAAGACAAAAGTTGCCACCTGTTTTAGTTACTTTCTTGTTGCTGAGACACAATACGTGATACCCACAACTTAAAGGAGACAAGTTATTTTTAACTCACATTTAATGGAGGTTTCAGTCCATAGTAAGGTGACTTCAAGGCAGCGTGACCTGGCAGAGGGGCATAGCAGAACATACACATAGGAAATAATTCCCTAGCTTATTATGTTATGTTTATTACTTTGGGATTTTAATCTTCAATATATGTGAATAAAAGGACAATTCTTGAGTAACTGTAAGCTTCTTAGGTCATTTTTTGCTATAGTAAACTATAAGATCTTCTCAAAAGAGATCTTACAATTATTCACATCGTATACATAAGTTAAATATGTAGTTTTCTCAAAAAGAAGGGCATGGCTTCAATGGCCTCATTATTTAGTATTTTCTCAGAAGAAGATCCATGCAGGTAACTACTTAAGTAATAAAACATAACATTACAGAATATCTCTAAACAGAAAGAAGACCTATAAAAAAATGACAGGGAAGAGGCAGGGAACCATAATCTACATTAGAAAACTACTATTTGTGTCAGTTTTAAAAACAATATATCTAGGCAGAAGAAAAATTATATTGATATATGTAGCATATCTCTAATCTTTTAAATTATATCTGTTTATAGTTATAAATATAAGCTTATGGGAGAAAGCTAATCTTCAGACATAAAACAAAACAAAATAAAGTTAAATACTTAATATCAGTCAGTGATGTATCATTTGAGCAGATAATTAAAACACAAAAAGTATATTCCAGGATGAAGAAAAATTAAACTACAAGTCAACAGTAAGGTAGAAGAATAATTACCAAATATTTGGAAATTAAGTAAGATATAAAAAATGAATCAAGTTATGAGAGAATTTAGAAACTTTTTTGCATGTAAAGAAAAATACCTCAGTTAAAAATTTGTACAATATCACTAAAACAGTGCTGAGGGGAGATACAGATACATCGATAGGTGCCAAATACCATAATGAATATAAACATTGTATGTCATAAACATGAGCTAAAAATCATAATAACTACAAGAATGAAAATGGGGAAAGAAGATTTAGAGATGGAAGGAGGGAAGTGGGTAGGAAGAAAATGGGATTTAAAAAAAAAAACTCTATTATATATAATTACCTTCTCCCCAAATTAATGTAAACTTCATATACTTCAAATATGTAGTAATAAAATAAAAACAATATAAATAGGAATTCAGAATTTAAAAAGAGAAAAATTGCCCCATCGCTTGCCATTTAATACCCAGTGCTGCAAAAATGTATCACCTGAGTAACTTTATATTTATTTTAAACATTAATCTGTATAAAAATCATTTCTACAAAAACACTACAGGCAAAAATGGCTTTCTGGATGAATTATATCAATAATTAAGACAAATGGTTGAAATTATATAAAATTCTTCCAAGTTAGTGAAAATAAAAAACTGTCATGAAATAATTTTTATCAAAATGGAAGAGTATAAGAATACAAAAGTAGGGGCCGGTGAGATGGCTCAGCGGCTTAAGTGCCTGCCCGGCAAGCGCGAGGGCCCGAGTTTGACTCCCGGAACCCACATACGAAAAAAGGGCCGGTGATATCGCTCAGTGGCACGGGAGCCTGCTGGCGCGCGAGGTCCTGAGGTCGACCCCCCGGTACCCACACACACACAAAAAAAAAAAGAATACAAAAGTAGAGAGGACTGCACTCAAGGCATACTCAAAAATTTTAGCCAAATAAAAATTTGTAATAGGTATAGTAGATGACACATCAAGACCAAGTGTTTTTAATCCTGTGAATGTAAAGTTGGCCAATATTTGAAGATTAATCATTGTAAAACTTTATGTATATGTTTACAGTGATTGACACTCCTACCAACACATGTAATTTTTTAACTCTTGTAACATTTTTTTACCTAAAATTTGTTTTTTCATATTAGTATAGTTGTATCACCTCTCTTTTGGTTACTATTTGCATAAAATATTTTTCTATCCTTTCACTAAAACTATTTGTGTCTGTGTGTATAAAATGATTCTCTTATATGCAACATATTGTTGTATCATGGTTCTTAAAAATCCATTCTGATTATTATGTTTTATATATTTAATTTAATTGACAGAAATGCTGTCCTGTCATTTTCATGTATCTTTTATATTTGGTCCTCGGTTTTTCCACTATTGCCTTCTTTTGTGTGCAGCTGATGTTTTTCTAGTGCATTATATTATTCTTTTGTCATTATTTTCTGTATGTTTCAACTTTTTTGTTAGTGATTATCATATTATTTAAATTTAAAATCCTAATCTTGGGCTGGTGAGATGGCTCAGCGGTGTAAGTGCTTGCCTAGCAAGCGCGAGGGCCCGAGTTTGACTCCTGGAACCCACATACGAAAAAGGGGCCGGTGATATCGCTCAGTGGCACGGGCGCCTGCTGGCGCATCAGGTCCTGAGGTCGACCCCCGGTACCCACAAAAAAAATAAATAAATAAAAATCCTAAACTTATAGCCATTTAGTTTGAACTGAAACTTGGCTTCAACAGAAACCATTAAATCTGATCTTACATGATCCAAACCCATTTGATGGTCTTATTTTCAGAATCTATATCTTTATAAATAGTTCATTAATTTTGACTTATGGCCATGATTTTATACATACAGTATTTTAAAAAACATGTATCAAGCCAAAAGAGGAGTTAGCAACCAAAATAGCATTCACGCTAGCATTTATATTTACGGAGTTACGTTTATGAGATATCTTCATTGGTTTGCACAGATTTGCATTACTGTCTAGTAATTTCCTTCAGCTTCAAGTATCTGTTTAAGCCTTTCATGTAGGACAGATATACTTGGGCGAGATTCCCTTAGCTTTTGGTTATCTGTAATGTCTTAATTTCTCTTTCATCTTTGAAGGGTACAGTTGCTGGATCTAGAATTTGTGGATGATAGTGTTTTGTCTGATTCTTGTGTTTTGGTTTTTTTTTTAACCTCAAATCTATTATTCCATAGCATTCTGGTCTCTGGTGTTTCTGATGATCAGTGGCCATCAATTTCATTGAGACATCTTGGTACTTGACAAATCCATTCTCTGCTATGCTTTCGAGGTTCTCCTTTAGTCTTTTGCTTTTAACAGATTGTTTATTCCAGTTCTTGGTGTAGGTCTCTGACTTTATCTTGTTTTCAATGCTGTAGAAATTCTTGGATATTTAGCAGCCTTTATTCAATCTGAGGAATTTAAGTCATTTCTTTAAAAAAGTTGTCCTTTTCTTCTCATTTCTACTTTTAGAACTGCCAAGTACATTTGACAGTGTCTCCTGGGTCCTTTGCATCTGATCGATCATTTATTTCTAGACTTTGAATGGATTAACTTTGTCTTATCTTTAGCTACCCTAATTATTTATTTTGCCCACTCAAATATACTCTAGTCTCTCTAGTGAAGTTTTCATTTTAGCTGCTGGATTTTGCTGTATGAGAGTTTCTGTTTGTTTCCTTTCTTATACTTTTTAATCTCTTTATTGATATTTCCTATATGACTGCCTGGCAAGCGCAAGGTCCTGAGCTCGATTCCCAGTACAAAAGAATACCTATTTGATCCATATTATGCTCCTGATTTGTTCTTTGAGCACATCTAAGGTATTTACTTTAAACTCTTTTCTAGTAAGAGCAATATTTGCACTTCTCAGAAATGTTTTTGATTTCTTGCTTCTTGTGAATAAAACATACTTTCTGGTTTCTCTGTATGGTTTGCAATATTTGCTGATAACCATATATTTTTAATATACTAATGTGATAAATTTCAAAATTAGATCCTGGTTCCTTCTCAAGGGCTCACTGTTGATACCTCTCAAGGATGAAATTATCCAGTTGTTTAGTAACTTTCCCAAAATATTTTTGCAAGGATTATATTTCTTTTCATATGTTCCACTATCTACATATTTCCCCAGTAACCTGACAAATTATTTTGAGTGTCTGTATCCAAAAAGAAAAGAATTCCTTCTTTTTAACGTTCTTCCAGCAGATGCTGCAAAGGAAGCTACTTCTCCCTGAGGGAGTTAAATCAGTAGCTGGCCTCTCTAATGATTATTCAGTGAACCGCTGGTCAGATCAAAGTAATCACCCAATTTCTGAAGAATTTGAACCTTCCTTCCATCCCTGGTGCCAGAGAGCTGCCCTAGAAATGGGAACTGTCATTCCCACGCTAACTGTGAAGGGGCCAGGGTGGGGTACTATACATGTCCTGTGAAATAACAAAATTCACTGACATTTACCTGGCTCTTTTTTTTAATTAGTCACTTTCCTGGAAACTGACAGTGTTTGACCAGACCCCAGAGTTCTGAAATAATAGGATTTAGGAGGTTTTCACCAGCTTATTTGTTATTCCAGTGAAGGCAAGCACTCCTGATGTTCCTACTACACCATTTTCCATGATATCTACTTGGTCACTTTTTTAAATTATAAAGTTACTTTGAGAAATATTCTTTATCATATTTTGAATAAATTCTACATAATTATGCACTCATTTGTGCTTTCTAAAATCAGACATTCCTTTTCTCACACTCCCAGCTCTCTGAAATTCACACACGACCCTACAATTTTCTGTTTCTTCTCAGATTATCAACAAAAAAACAAAACTAATTGAAAGCTAGGAAATTATACTTTGTCACTAATTTTTTCATTCTGGTATATTTCATATACTGTTAGATTCCTTTTTTTTTAATCTGTTCCTTTCTATTAACACTTGATGTCACGGTGTACCATCCACGAAACAATAATAAGCGAATAACTACCAGATGGATGAATGATAAAGTGAACAAGAGACTTCATTTCAAGGACAGAGGGTAACTAGAAGAACCAATTGTAAAATCTTGAGGCAAAAAACAATTATGATTAAATTAATCACCTGAAAAATGCCTAGTGAAATTCACTGGGAAAAGATATGAGAGGAAATATCCAGTGATGTAAATATAAACCAGAGGCAATTATATTTTCTAGGAGAATTTAAATCAGTTTATCTGGGCGACCCTCTTGCACTGGGGCTGTTGGTCTGCAACTGAGTAGACAGTTTGGTAGAGAAGCTTGATAGTTACTAAAACGTACTCCTCATTATATGAGAGACAACATATTTCTTACTTATTACTAAACATTTTATAGCTTAATAAGAAAAAAGAGACAGCCAGATGTAGAATCAATTTTATAGTACAGAAGGCGAAAACAAAGATCTATGGAAAATGTACACAGTACTTTTTAAAGCATAAAAATATAGCCTTTTAACTCAAAACTTAGCAATACAGTTAAGGATCTGATTTTGGAAAAACAAGTATAATCACCCTTCTTGAGTTCCCTACTAAGTTATAACTTGATCTCTTAGTGTACTAGAATTCTTTAGAAAACTACTTTGGCCATATTTTCATTTTGTCTATGGCAGGAATCTACAGAAGAATGTTTCTTCCTGAGGAAAGTGATCGTATGTCTTTTCATGACTCAATCATTTGTCATTGAAATGTTAAACTTGGAAGCAGTAAAATTTCAAAGAAAATTTTTAAAACAGTGGAAGTTTAGCTACTGAAGAGAAAGACACATAGATATTGTAATAAAGAAAAGCCCAAGGGTATATAGAAATGACATTAATCCAATCGTGTTTGGATCCTTATTTTGAATTTTTCAGAAGAAATTCACAGTGTAACATGAAATTCAAAACTGAACACAAGCAGGAGTATAAAACTGACGATTTGAGAAATGTATGATCTAAAATACATTACTATTAGTAGCATATTCAATTAACAACATTCTTAAAATGATTATGTGGTAAATATTTTATTTACCCTATGAGCTCTGTCCAAGAAAGGAAATAATAGCTTTATATAACACAATTTAGGGTTAACCTGACAAAGCTTTGGGGGAATCTACTGCTGTTAGGATTTATCATTACTGTTATTTGATTTGTTTCAATTTATTACAAGAAAATTGTTTTGTGAAATCTTCAGAGCAAAGACCAACAATTTACTTGATTCCTCATCCAACACAAAGCAGCATAATGATATTTAACCATTTTATTGTAAATCTGAGTTTCTCAAGTGTTCCTGATTGTCAGATGAGTTGAATGGAAAAAATCAACATTGTGTATAATGCTGATAAAATGATACACTAGGCGTATTAAATAATAGGATCATTCAAAATTCATGACGTAGCATGGAATTCTCATTTCTCAATTACATAATCCAATTAGGAAGAAGATATGAACTTTGACACAACTTA
The DNA here is from genome assembly GCA_028451465.1 of Erethizon dorsatum. Taxonomy (NCBI): domain Eukaryota; kingdom Metazoa; phylum Chordata; class Mammalia; order Rodentia; family Erethizontidae; genus Erethizon; species Erethizon dorsatum. The sequence goes on along the minus strand of CM051826.1, from coordinate 126,745,074 downwards.
GTGTGTCCTGGTTGGAAAGTTCTGACCTCAAGCTGCATGGCAGAGAAGTGGGAAGGTAGTCCTCTTACTCTCCTATACCACCACATAATGCTCTGCTCATTAGAAATTGTTATTTTAGGGGCCGGTGAGATGGCTCAGCGGCTTAAGCGCCTGCCCGGCAAGCGCGAGGGCCCGAGTTCGACTCCCGGAACCCACATACGAAAAAGGGGCCGGTGATATCGCTCAGTGGCACGGGTGCCTGCTGGCGCGCGAGGTCCTGAGGTCGACCCCCCGGTACCCACAAAAAAAAAAAAAAAAAAGAAATTGTTATTTTAGAGCAAAGTATAGAGAATGAATCCTAAAACTCGCTTTTTAAACTTTCTAAACCAGTGTCGTTCAACTGATTATTTTTAAAACATACCTGCAACTCTAAGGACTGGAAGTTTTCAAGACATTATGGAAAGAAACTGTTGATTATAAAGTGTATCCACTGACTTCAGTGTATATATATGATCTTAAAGCATAGGTAAATCTAGATAATCAAACAATATCATGAAATATTCCAAAATAATCAATTTTCATATCTGTTTATCTTTTAATATTTCTAGAATACATATTACATTCTAGAAAACATTAATCTGTATAATTGTATAAATCTGGTTGATACACTGATAACATTTTAGTTGTGATGTTTAATGAAATTAATTACTTATGCTATTTATATTTTTACTTATTCATCTGTGTATAAAATGAAACACCAGTCTCAGGTATACACACATGATTTCATCAAAGAAAACTGTCTTGTTGCATATTTCTAGTTTCAAAATAGATTTCGCTGTTGTTTGTTTATTATCATAAATTACGAGAAGCAGCATTATTTTATGCTTTCACAACCTTTAGACTAACTAATAAACTATATCAGATGTACGAATTTCTAAACTTGATCGTACTAGTAAAATGTTTTACAAAACATATTCTCTATTTTTATTCTGTGATCTTTTAGAGTAGTCCTCACAATATATGTAAGAGATTCATCTTAAGTGAAAAATAAAATTTTACTTGTATTGGACAGAAAAGCGTGAATGGTATTTGCTGAGTCCTTTGAATTAAAGATGGTTAAGCAAGGCTGTGAAGAATTACAGGCTCACCGTAGTCTGCATTCTGGCTTTCTAAAGTGAGACCTTCTGCTTACCCTGGACTTTATTCACAGGTGACTGAGTCTGTGACACTGGGGCAGGCAGGCGCTCAAAGCTGCAGGTTTATCTCCTGATGCTGCTAATTAATATTTAATTAAATATTGTATGAGAAAAATTAAGCAGATTTTTTTCACCTTTTATTGGTTAATCAGCATGAGCAACAAAGTTCTATACCCATATGAAAGTTTAAATTTAGACAAAAGCAGTCAAACTGAGCATGGATGGATTATTAGATAAGGAGCAAGCTTTCTTTTACTTTATGAGTAGTAAAATCTCCTAAGTTCAGTTTTCTTCTCATACATTATAATTTACTGATTGTACAAGCTTCAGTCCCTGCTCATCTATGTTTTTTCCTACTCCCCTCCTCTCCATAGGCTTGGAAGGCACGGGGAATTCTCATACAGTTATCCCATTTTCTAAAGGTAATACATTGCCTCTGATTCTGGAATCTCATGTCTTTTGTTACTGTCTGTGAAACAGCATTTGGCTAACTTCTTAATTAGCACGCTAATAATTAAAAGTCCCAGACCTTTCATATATTTGACAGTCTCCTAATACAGGGATACTACTGCCAGTTCAACTTAAGTAATATCCAAAGTACTGACTATGAAAATAAAACTTCTTGCGTCAATATAACTTAACAGTTGGGACTAAGAACCAAGACCATCTATATTAACATGAGTTCACTATTTGCTTCTAGTTATTTTTTTCTCCAAAAGATACTGTTATAAATCAATCAAAAACTGCTTTGTGTGAAATTTTTCAAAGTGAACTGATCAGATTAGGGTTCTCAGGCCATTGGTTCCCTTTAACAGTGTATTTACTTAAATAGCTATTCAGTCATGCATGTTTGCTTCAAGACTCTAAACTTGTGGCATCCACCAATGTGAAACATATTATATTTACAGTTATATTTAGATTTCTCACACCTTAAACCACTGAAGCATAGGTCCAAATTCTTCAAGAATTTCTCACCGCAACCACCCTCTATTGAGATGCCAGTCAGTCTCTGCCAAGTTGATGCTCTTCTTTCATGTAAGAACTAGTGAATACGCCGCTGATTCATCAGGTTAAGATACTATATCTGTATGTTTAAAAGTTTTGGCATCAACAGTACACTAGTGGGCCGGTGAGATGGCTCAGTGGCGTACGTGCCTGCCTGACAAGTGTGAGGGCCCGAGTTCGACTCCCGGAACCCACATACGAAAAAGGGGCCGGTGATATCGCTCAGCGGCACAGGTGCCTGCTGGCGCGTGAGGCCCTGAGGTTGACCCCCGGGACCCACAAAAAAAAAAAAGTACACTAGTGTTACATTTTGGATGTCTATAATTCTATTGTAGTTAAAACGACTCTATTCAATTTCTTAAAAAAACTTTCAGATGTTCTGCATGTATTTTATTAGCATATTTAACCTGCACATTTTAATTGCTTGAAATATAATTTAAATTAAATTTATCTGAATTATTTCTAATGTATTACATGCTGATTCACATTGTTTCATATATTAACTGCAACCTAAATAATTTGACATTACTGATGGATTATTATTATTATCAATTAATTATTATTATTAATATTGGTATTAACAAAACAACTGCATGAAATGGATATTTGATAATAATAAATAAACAAATACATTCATAGATCAAGTTTTCTTTCAAATAAATGTTAAACAATTAAGAAGTTGTAAAAAGACTAACTTCAGCAATGTAGCAGGACATAAGATCAACACACAAAAATTATTAGCAATTATGTACACAAATAATGATCTTGATGAAAAGGAAATTATGAAAACAATACCATTCATGGCAGCTTCAAGAAAAATGAAATACCTGGGGCCGGTGAGATGGCTCAGCGGTTTAAGCGCCTGCCTTGCAAGCGCGAGGGCCCGAGTTCGACTCCCGGAACCCACATACAAAAAAAGGGGCCGGTGATATCGCTCAGCGGCACGGGCGCCTGCTGGCGCGCGAGGTCCTGAGGTCGACCCCCCGGTACCCACAAAAAAAAAAAGAAAGAAAAATGAAATACCTAAGAATTAACTTAACTAAGGAACTGAAAGAACTCTACAGAGAAAACCACAGTACTCTGAAAAAGGAGGTTGAAGAGGACATCAGAAAATGGAAAGGTGTCCCCTACTGCTGCATAAGCAGAACCAATACTGTCAAAATGGCCATATTCTCTAAACTTTTATACAAATTCAATGCAGTCCCAAAATACCAAGAGCATACTTTAAATATCTAGAGAAAACAATCCTACAATTCATATGAAACCAGAAAAGACTCAGGATCACAAAAGCAATCTTGGGCAACAAGAGCAAAGCAACAAACGTTGTAATACCTGACTTCAAGCTTTGCTACAAAGCAACAGTGATGCAAATGGTGTGGTGCTAGAATAAAACCAGACATGTGGATCAATGGAACAGAACAGAGGATACGGAAACATCCCCAGACACATTATGCTATTTAATCTTTGACAAAGGGCCCAAAAGCATACATTGGAGGAAAGATAGCCTATTCAACTAATGGTGCTGGGAAAACTGGATAACTGTTTGCAGAAGATTGAAACTGGACCCATATCTCTTACAATGTACTAAATTAAAATCAAAATGGAGCAAAGATCTAAATATTAAAGCAGAAACATTGAACCTACTGCATGATAAAATAGGTAAAACATTTGCAGCCATGGGTTTTGGGAATGATTTTCTAAACAGAAGTGTGATTGTACAAGAAATAACAGCAAAAATCAACAAATGGGATTATATCAAATTAAAAAGCTTCGGTATAGTAATGGGGAAATAAAATGAAGATATGCCAGATACAAGGTCCTAATAACCTCACTGAATGTGAACATTATAGTCTATGAAAATGACTAAGATTAATAAAATCAGCAAGAATTAAAACAGGCAAAAGGGACTTAGAAGAAAAGTGAGGGAGGGGGAGGAAAGGGGATTAAAAAAAAAAGAAACAAGCTGTATTATGTATATGTACATGTACCAATTCCCCAAGACGATTGTAAAATGCATATACAGCCAATATGTACTAATAAAATTTTAAAAATTAAAAAAATGAATCAATTAGTAGAATGAAGGGACAGCCTACAGAATAGGAAAAAAAAATTTCCAGCTATTATTGAGACAGAGAACTAATATCTAGAATATATGAAGAATACAAAAAAGTTAGACCACCTAAAATAAAAGACCCAGTTAAGAAATGCGCAAGTGAAATGAACAGACACTTCACAGAGAAAGAAGTACAAATGGCCAACAAATATATGAAAAAATGCTCTACATCTCTAGCCATTAGAGAAATGCAAATTAAAACAATGCTAAGATTCTACTTTACACCAGAAAGAATGGCAATCATCAAGAAATAAAAATAAAAAATCCTGGTGACGCTGTGGTGTAAAAGGAACACTCCTACATTGCTGGAGGGAGTGTAAACTAGTACAACCACTGTGGAAAACAGTACAGAGATTTCTCAAAGAACTACAGTTAGAAATTCCATATGACCCAGCTGTCCCACTTCTAGGTATCTTCCCCAAAGAGCTTAAGACATCATACTACAGTGATACATGCATAGCAATTCTTATAGCAGCACAATTCCTCTAGTAGCTAAATTCTGGAAGCAGCCTGTATAACCATCCATAGACAATTTGATAAAGAAAAGGTGGTATCTATAAATAATGGAATAATAGTTGGTTATAAAGAACAAGAAATTTGAGACATTTGTAGGGAAATGGATGCACCTGGAAAACATAATGTTGTGTGAAATAAACCAGACATACAAACTTAAATACCGTATGGTATCTCTCATTTTGTAAGGTAAAGTACAAATAAAGAGAATCATAAAGGATAAATAGAAGGAGACAAGAAGATGGATCTCTTACAAATGGGAAGGGATCCAAGAGATAAAGGGTGACGGGGCAGGGGAGGGGAAGGAGAAATAAGTAGAATAAAGATATGCCATGTGTAGGAACCTAATGACCTCAATGAATGTAAACATTTTATATCATAAACATGAGCTAAGATTAATAACATCAACGAGAGTGAAAATGAGGGTTGGATAATTAAAGGAAGAGGGAGAGAGGGAGGAGGGAAGGGTATTAAAAATTGTATTATGTACATGTACCCACTCCCCAAGATGACTGTAAACTGAATGTACTGCAAACATGAGCAAAAAAAAAAAAAAAAAAAGAATTTCAAACTTAAATGACTGAATACAACACTTTTCAAAAATATACTTTGTCTTTTGTGTATGAGTTTACTCTGTTTCATGCATATCAAATAATATTATCATTTCCAAAATCTAAGAAAAACGTGTTTGCAGGATTCTGACTTTCTTTCACTTCATCTTTAGCAATAAAAAGCTGTAACAGCAAACACTGAAGAACTACATCATTTAATATTATCTCTTAACTTTTTAAATTACTAAGTCCTCATTGCAAAAATCTACCTACCAATTTATGTTTTTTCTTTCAGTTACTGGTAGCAAGAGAATGATTTCAGTATTTTAACAATGTACACTCAAATGCAAAGTCTCTCCAAGCCAGGTTTTTCTTTACAATAGCTGTGCTTGCTTTAAGAGAAATAGTGTGGTTATAGCTTTCAAAGTATTTTGAGATTTGATTACAGGCTAGAGTAGAAAATGACTTTGACTAGTACAAAAAATGTACAAATACATTTTGAAAGATACTCAATAACTATTAGTGGGGAATATATCTGCTATCATTCAGCTTAGAGACATTAAAGAAGCATTCAAAGAATTCAGGCAGAATTGAAAAGTACTGATCTTCACTTTACTATATGGTTAATAAATGAATAAAAAGATTTTTAATGGAGATAAATAAATGATAAAAAAATCCTTTAATAATTTCTCACTTGGGAAAACAATACCAATTTTATTGTCCAAGGTCTAAAGAATATTTAGTAATAAATATATGGCAAGAAACAAAATTCCATGTAGCCTTAGTGTCAAAGAAACAAAACAAAATGAAACAGGAAACACAAAATTATCTTTAAACCTTGCTAACTGGATATATATTTATGTAGATATATCCTCCTGTTGGTCAAAAGAGGAAAAATGATACATTTAGTTGTGAATATTTCAGTCCAGTTTTATATACTACAAATAATTATTCAAATGCTATATCATGTAGAGATGATGAATGCTAACAGGAACAAGTAAAAGTGGAAGAAGCAATACTAGTAATCTGTCAAAGAAAAATACATATAGATTGTTGATGATAGAGACAGTTTAATACAACTAAGTGAGAAATGTGCTGAAATGACACAAATCCAAATGAGAAGACTCCACAGAACCAAGGAGTTAGCACAATTAGCCAGAATTCCACAAATAACCCTACTATGACTGCTCAGATCAAGTGTACCTGGAATAGCAGCAGAAGTTTGAAAGATAAGACAGGTAATGGCTTTCCATGTAATTATGCTAGGTAGAAGTGAAGAAGGCAATGCATGAACAGATTACAGTAAAACCTATAGTATATAGCTGGTATCCTGGGTAGAGAAAAATGATTAGAAAGTTGGGAATCCAATATCCTTTCTTTAACTCCAGGATTATAATTATGCTGAAATATAAAAAAATACATTAAATAGGTAAGCAGATATCCTTTTTAAAGAAATTCTAAATATTGAGAATGAGCAATGTGACTCAACAAAAGAAGAAAGGGCCTGGGTATGTAGCTCAATGGTACCATGCAAGAGGCCATGGATTCAATCCACAGAAGAGAGAGAGAGAGAGAAAGAGAGAGAAAGAGAGAAAGAGGGAGAGAAACTAGATAATGAGAAACTAGTCCCAAAGATCCAGATATCAGGCATAGGAAACAGTTACAGGAATTTCTGAAACTGGGTCGACATCTCTTGAGGCAGGTCATTACTAGATAATCTCTTCAAAAATTCCAGGACTCTGGTTAGAGTGTGAGTAGGACGGGTAATGGAAATGTCTGCCCACTAGAGTAATGCAGACTGAAAGTTGGGTTTATGCTAGTCTTTTGGCTGCTCATAGTGGCTTACTAATTTCTCCCTGAAAGCCAAGGTGTAATTTTTAGGTCATTTGGATAATAGAAATACATCTACGTTCTTTTCATAATTCTAAGGTAAGCTCAGAAATATAAACCATTATCAGGTAAATTGTAGTACATTATCTCAAAGATGAGGAGAATTATCCCCAGGGTAGCTGAAATCAGGAGAAGTGAATGAAAAATTTAAATTGTAGACCATGAGGAGCATAAGTTGTAGCTTCATAGCTGGTAAGGTGAACCTAAACGTCAGAACTCTGTGTTGGAAAAACTGACACACATATACACATAAAAATCAACCAGGGAAGCTCTAAATATGAGAACAATTCACGAACTGTATGAAGGAGGTTAAGCAAGCATTTTTATGAGTAAGCACACTGAAAATGTCAGAGGTCCATTTTTAGATTTGTCAGCTACACAGTGTAGGAGTGTGCTGGATAGATCAAAGAAATCATGTAGAACTGGTCAGAATGTACGGCAGAATGTCAAACTTTATTTTGGCAGAATCATACCATGGTAGAGCCTCACTTTTAGACTCTTTATCCCTGGAGGCAGGTTGCGAGATATCTTAAATTTGACATTTCTAGTAATTATAGTACTCCAAGAGTATATCATTTTGAATTCAAAAAATATTATACGAATATGATTCCTCGTTAAGCCATTAACTAGGTACAAAATATTATGTAAATGTCTTATTTTAATCCAAATTTTGAAGTACCATTTTCACCCCAATACAAAAATTTGAAGGAATTGATCCTTAGATATACCAAAACACTTTGTAAAAATCGAAGAGCTAGTAAGTGACAAACAGAGGGTCACATTCTGGGATTATCATACTCATAGTTATTAAAAATCTATTGTGTTTTATCTACATTTCCTTGGACCGAAAATGATAAATAGGGGAGTAATACTCATAGCGAGAAGTAACCTTTTCGTTTCAGCCAATGAAACGTTTGTTCTCATAAAAAATGTCGAAGAGTTGAGGTCACCTTAAAATATTTGGCACTGGACCATACAAAAATGACCTTTTAAAGTAATTTCATGTACTCTGTATTGTTTTTCTGAAAGAGGCACAAAGCCAGGTTCATGTTAGTGCTACAAAAAGTAGTAAAAGGTCTATTCCATAAATATGAAACTCTATCAACAAAATCACACATACACATTTTTAGGTCCAGAGAAATGCTCAAGTTCATTGATTTAACATAAAAAATTGTATTTCTAATCTTTCCATACAGAAACACAAAAATTAAATATATATTTAATCATTAAAACTATGGACAATGCTTTTTATATTCAAAATTATAGTCTCTTCTAAAATATATAAAAACTTAAAATGAGAGAATATACAAATAGATGAAACTTCTATTTCCTATGTTAGACTCTTGCTTCAAGGAGATGTACCAAAAAGACCTTAGAATGTACTTATGCATGTTGAAGGATGAGTAAGGAATAGTGCTATGCAGAAAAATGGCTCAGAGTCTCTTTTAAGCATAACATTGGTCTAGGACAATATTTGGATAATGAAGGTATTTCAATGTGTACATTAGATTTTTAAATTTTTTCAGCATTTTTACAGCATAATCAGCATGTTGATGAAAAAGAACAGATACTTCTATATACAGAAAATACATTTCACTTAGGAATTTTTTCATATCATACAGGGATCTTCGCTAGTTTTTTGCAAAGTCTATATTACTTGAACCACTCTGGTTTCGCTTTTGCTATTATTTATGTTGTGCCTATTAAGAGCTATATATTTTTCATATCTTGCATCATTTACGCATAATCCAAACCCTATGAGATATATATTATTTATTACTATTTGAAAGGTGAACTTGAAGAGATTACTTATGCCTCATGGTATAAAATGTAAATCTACAATTAAAAACAGATTTCTTTGATTGCATTTTGCAGCCTTTCCTGTCTTAATCCATTGTCTGCTAAAAGCACATGACTGCAGCGTCCAGCGCAGCTCTGGAGAAACTGCCAGGGGGAGGACTGCAAAGAAATGAAGGCAAGAATGAAAATTCAGAAAGCTAAGGTGAGGTGGAGCCGTTCTCTTGGTGGAGAAAAGCAGCCACCGGACGACTGCTGCATGTTTATTTATATACTCGGCAGGTTGATGTCAGGTGAATCCCCGCTGCCTAGCAACTTGTTCGCCTAGCTCACCTTGGGCTCCTAGTGTTCTCCGGGCTGAAACAACTTATTCACCTGGCTCTCCTGGAGCACTCCATGTTCTTGGGGCTGGCCTTGCTCTAGCCTCGCACGTGTGATGGATCTTCAGTTTCAGCTACTCCCTACACATTACAAACTATCCTCTGGAAAATATTTATGAATTTGTTACCTTGTCATGCCATAGAGATATTTATTTACATAATTCTAAAATAACCAGTATTTTTGTATTTACATAATAGGATTTAATTTTCCCAAGATTCACATAAGCTGTATGTAGGTGAATATCTTCGTAAGTTGATGTAATGAATAAAGAACAAATATTATTTTACATAATCAATATATAAATCAATTTTCCATTGCTGGGACACCATACAATACCCAGTGTCCACAGTTTAAAGGAAGAAAGACTTAATTTGGCTCATGGTTTCAGGAGGTTCAGTACATGGTCAGCTGGCTCCAAGGCAGAAACATCGCGGTGGAAGGGCACGGTGGAAGAAAGTTGCTTAGCTTGTGGTGGCTCGGAAGCCCAGTAAGAGAGCAACACCAGAGATGAAGGGTAGAGAGACCAGATATAATACTCACGGTCATGCCTCCGTGACACACTCAGACACACCCAGACACACCCAGAAGTGCACCTCCACCAATCTGCTGGGAGGCTCTCAAGACAACCAAGTTGACACAATCAACCTTAACTTTCACTGTCCATAAAATTTTTAAAATTGAAAATCTGGCCTTTCTTTTATTTTCACTTCATGAAACTAATTACCTTCCTGCTCAGATTTATATGATAATTACCTAAATCTTCTGATTTCGGAACTAGTCAAAAAACAGAAATCAGAGCCAAGCCTAGGCATGGGAAGAGTGTGAGGTTGTAAAGGTGATGACTTTGTTCAGAATCACTGTTTCACACCTATTAAATCTCAGAAATTTGGCCAGAGAATAATTGACCCCTATTCTACCTTTAGAAAGTAAGTTGTGCCCTGACTTTCTTTCAGGTGTTGATTTTAGGAAGCACCATCAAAGTACATGTCAAAACTTTCTGCAAGCCTTTATGAAAAAGGTGCTGCATGCATAAAGTGAGCTGCATCAAAATGTAGCTAAAAAGCTGAGACATACAAGTCAGCTGTATATCAACACAAGTGAAGTGCTCCAAGCAGGTAGTTATCCTTATATCAAATTATCCCGAATCCATCATTCTAATGACCCACCTTCCTTAATTTCTTCTTGGACATATATTTCTTGATCTTCTGATGTGCATCAGACACTGCTCCAGACCCTTGACACATCTGTGAAATATTTTGTGGTTCTTGAAAATTCAGGAATATACCCATGACTCCTTTTCCACTACATTTCACTTTGAACTATTTCCCCTAAGTTTCAAGGTATGGTGAAACCATACCTTGCCTTCTTAAATATGTACATTACTTGAATATCTATTTAATTCATAGGCAAACAAATTTCATTGGATTTATTGTCCTTAGTACATTTTTCTGTTTTTCCTTGGTTAATTAGTTATTTTCATCAGAATTTTGTGTTTGGTTAAAAATGTTCATATCTTCAACATGTTTAAATATTGATAGCAACCTTATAAACTATGTCTCAGGAAAATAGAAGAACCAGTTTCAAATATTTAACTACTATTACAATTATAAATTTTTGTGGTATAGTTTCACCAAGACAGCCTTTTGATTGGTAAATATGTTTATATATGTGTGTGTGTTTGTATTTAAAAAGATAAATTTTTCCAAATATGTCTGAATTCAAGTTAAGTTTAAAACTATTTAATTTCTTTAACTGTATATTTTAGAGAATGAGATCACATAATATTTATTGAAGTACTTATGAAGCTTGAAAGCAGTCATTTAAATCCTCAACACATAATTTAATTTGGATTTAATTCTATTTGTGTAGCTTAGAAAAGAAGAATCATTTTACCAATATTCTAAATATAACTGAGCAGAACTAAAATATAATTAATGCTTTCCTTGCTCTATTTATTATTTCAAGGATACTATATAGCTTTGCTAAGTAAAATTATGTAAACATTTTCGTTGAAACTGACACTGAAGTTGTTTTCTTATCTACATTGTTTGAGATATAAAGTGTGTTGGAAAGAAAGGCAAAAACAAAATAAGATGAATAATGTAATAAAATATTAAAGGTGAAAGTAGAAAATATTCAAAGGTTAGATTAGTGTTCCAAGTGAATCCATGAGTTTGCAGTCTGTAACATACTATACATCAAAATGTATAACGAACGATTCCTAGTCCCAGACTGTTTTTATGAAGCACAAAATTGTCTTTATAATTCTAGCAAATTTGTGATAAAATTGGCTAAAATTGTACCTGCTGAACTCAGTTAAAACTCTATGTAATCATTGAACTGAATCTTGGAAATCCTATTGAAATTTAACCTTCTTATTTTAAGAACGGGAAAACTTAGAGGCAGAATAATTGTGAATTAATGGTTAGCTGTGGAACCATCACAAGAAGTGGAGCTTTCGGAAATTTAATCCATGCCCTTCCACTATTTGTTAATTTTGGGGGATTTGCAAAATATATTGTACCAATGTATTTACCACAAGCAGTAAAATCCTGAACTCTAAAATAGTAATGACAAACTTAGATAAATACTTATGTAAGGAGCACAGCATAGCAAATAAATTAAGAAATAAACTCAAAATATATTTTGATTTTGCTTTGGTTGTTTGATTTTGCTCAAGGTCTGTTCCAAGCAGCAGAAGACAAATAAATGTAATTAAATAGAAAACAAAAGGTAATGAAGAAAGTAGATAAGAAGAATTATTTTCAGAGAATGTCATTCCCTCTTCTGCGCTCCCGCAGCACACTTCATGCAACTATTAAGGCACGTGTCATTTTTATTGTAATTATGCTTATAGTATCCCTCTCTAGATAACGAACCTCAAGAGGCCAAGTATTATATTTTATTCATTTCTGTGTCACAAGTTTATGGAACAGTGACAGTATATAATTAAGCCCCAAATAAATTATTTTGAATAAATTGAGGAGTACATTGCCTTCAAAAAGTATATGTGTCTCTTCAACAAATTTGGATTTGCAACAAAAGTTCTTAAAGTATGGTCAAATTAATTTCAAAAATAACATCTGTAACTATATTTATGCTGCTCGAACGATTGGATGGATTCTCTTTCAAGTTCTCTCTCATACTTCGGAAATAATAAATTTTGTTTCTCCACAGTTTAAGCTTGAAATTCTAAGGTTGATACTTGATAACCCAAATACAATTATATTTTTAAAGCAAATGAATCAATTCCTGAGGCCTTCTCACCAAGATCTGTGAGCATGCTTTTTAAATGAATACCAAACTTCATTCACAGGACAATGGTAGCACTAGTGTTTACATTCTCATATCTAATTACTAGGTTGGGTAGAAGGGTGTCCAGAGGAGTTGGCATGGCTGATGTTATTATGGCTAACTTAACTTGAATTTATTTATAGAGTGAAGTTCATTTATTGGAACTAATCTAACAAGTGTTTGCTGTATGCTGCTTCCTACCCTAGGAGCCAAGGGGCCAAATTTGGTCATAAGTTTATACTCTGAATGAGCTATCAATCTTGGAACAAATAAATATATTGTGGTCATTATTTATGTTATTAAAATACATCATTATGGTGCAAGTTAATCTTGCTTGTCGACTTGATTAGATTAAGAGTCTTCTGGACAGGTGATTAGATTGTGAGGGCACCAACCTCATCAATGGGTTAACCCACTGGTGAATTCATAGCTGAATGGGCTATTAGGAGGTGAGGACAACTTATACGAAGTAGGTCATGGGGCTTGAACTTGGGGACCAAATCTTGTCTATGACCCCTTCATTCTGCCTCTTCCTTGGTCTCTGCTTCCTCAATGCTACAAGTTGAGCAGCTTCCTCCACCACACCCTCTGCCATGTTGTTCCTGCCTTAAGGCAGCTGACCATGGACTGAAATCTCTGCAACTAAGAGCCTCTCCTCCATTAAAGTGCCAGTGCCACGTATTTTGTTCCAGGAAAGTAACCAATCAATTACACGGTGATAAGAATGTCATTAGGGTTTTCTTAATTGGTGATGGTCAAAATATATTTGAAAATCAAATAATTTACTCTGGACATATTCCTTCTCTAGTGATATCTACTTGTGTTACTTTCAATAATTTTTTGAGGTAGTGTTTTCCAAAATAAATCATACAAAGTAACACGCAGGAAGAGTCATAAGATTTTTCTCACTTCACTGAAATAAACTTTAAATTCATTTATAGATTCTCCACAGGGCCATATGTATTAGAAGTGTGTACTCTGGCTTCCCTTTAAAAGCAGAGACCGAGGCAAGAACTAAATACAGCTGCGTTTTTTGGGGAAATGATCTTGAGGAACAGCAGTGGCTGACTGGAAAGACTGAAGCAGAAAAGAAGAAACAACTTATCGGAAGGCATTTATTCAAGTTGACCACCCTTGTAGGGAAACTGGGCTCATTCCAAATAGGGAAACTATGAGAATCTTTATACAAACAATTGCATAATTTTCTGTTCAAGGGACAAAAGAAGTAAGTATCATCCAGATTCCTACATCTAATAGTTAAGTGTGCTACCAGGAGGGAGTATCAATTTCATTGTTCACACACCAAACCTGCTTGTGTATATCTGTGAGAATCTTGTAGAGAGTGGACAAGGTTCTGAAGTGGAAATGAGACCTAAATCTCCTGTAACAAATTTATGTTTAGGCTGTGTCTCCATAAAGCTGGTTTCCAGAACCCTTGCTAGAGTAAACAGGTGAGCCAAGAGGATGGGAGTAAGGCCTGAGTGGTGAGCGATATGGTGAGTGATGTTGTCACTTTTTACTTGAGGCTATTATCAAATACAGGCGATCCTGCTTGTTTATGTTCTTAAATAAGCAGGATGTTGACTTCTGATAATGGGAAAAATTCATTTCCAATATGAATAAGGGAACTGCTTACTTTCCTAGTAACAAAGTCATAAATATATTTAAACATCTTTCCTAGATGTGTGCATGTATGCCTTTTCCCAAATTCTTTGCAGAAAAGGCAGGCAAAATCTGTGTTTTTTCATTCTTAGCTGTACTTATGCATACTTCTGTTCTACACACACAACATCACAATAATGCTGGTTAGAGAAACTGTGCATTCTGTCTTGAGATTTTTGCTGCTGACTCTGTCCCTAACACACAGGAGGAGCTAATAATCAGGTAAAAAAAAGAATATTCAGGGGCAAGGAGACCAGTATGTCCAGTGGAGGTGGCAATGGTATCCCAGGATACCCTTGTTGAGAAGGCATCTTGCATAATTTTGCTGGGGTTGTTAGAAATTCACTTTTACCTTCACAATGAGAGACATTCTTCAGAATATTCCTTGTCAGGTTATGTGGCAAAGTATAAAAGACAAAAATCCCATCTCAAAATGTTTTCTTGATATCATCTGTGAAATGACAGACTTACTAAGCCTTTAGAAGGACCTGAAAATATTTTACCATGATTGGTTGTAAATTCAAACAGTGTTGGAAAAAACTCAATTCTTGCAGACCCCAAGAAGCCAACTGACAATTTTATTCATATCCATCTCTATCCAGCATGGGAATATCCATGCTGACTCAAGTCTTGCTTATGCCCAAGCACTGATTTATGGATGGTATCTGAGGAAAGAGTATTATTGAAAAGAATGAGTATTTCGAAGTCCAAAATTATATTTGAACCCAGGTAGTGAAAGTAGAAATATCTTTTTCTTTATGTTTCCTGTCACCTGGTTGACTTTCACTTTAAAAAGCTCACCTAAAGATTTAGGGAAATTTTTATATTAAATATATCATTTATGCAGCAATATTTATTTATTTTTTATTTTTTATTTTTTTTGTGGGTACCAGGGGTCAACCTCAGGACCTCGCGCGCCAGCAGGCGCCCATGCTGCTGAGCGATATCACCGGCCCTTTTTTCGTATGTGGGTTCCGGGAGTTGAATTCGGGCCCTCGCGCTTGCCAGGCAGGCGCTTACGCCGCTGAGCCATCTCACCGGCCCTATTTTTATCTTTCTCCGTATCTTCTAAAAACTGATAGGAATATTGTCCTTTAAACTTCATAAATCCAAATGCCACTTTAAGGTTCAGGTTAAGCATACTGAATTGCTAGCCAAAGGACCCTGTTTTACCAAGAGGTAAATACCAAGAAGCATTATGTTGAAAAGAGGGGGAAAATATATAAACATTGGTTTTCTTTCTGACCTCATCATCACTATGATTTTTTCTCTTGTAGGGAGATATGTTCTCTCAGATATACTGTTCAAGAATGTCACTTATAATATACAAAAGATATCTTTTTCTGCCATAGCTGCTGGCTATCTTCTAACTAAAATTTTCACAATGTCAATATGGTTTGTAAATTGCTGGGATATATAAATGATGTCTACATAAATAATATAATTATTAATCTTCTAAAATTATTTTAACAGGCTTACATACAGCACGTGATATATGCTCTGTGAAAACCAAAGGAAGACAATATGTACTTTTTTTTTCTTTTTTTTTATATGCGGTTACTGGTAGTCGAACTCAGGACCTTGCACTTGCCAGGCAAGTGCTTATGGTGCTGAGCTATATCACTGGCCCGACAATATGTATTTTCTATTTTGATATAGTCATGATTCTCAGAAAATATTGTCAAATAGGGCAGAAAATGAAGTGCCATGATTTACTACTGATTTTACCTGCAACAGGGTCACAAAAGTTAAAGAATAGTGATTTGGGAAATATTATATGAAGAAGTTACGAGATAAATCTGAGACCTAAAGAATAATAGTATTTTAATCATGGAAAGAACATATACAAAGCTTAAACATTTTAAAAAATGCAAATGTTTTGTAAATGGAGAAAATGTATATACTGATAAAAAGCAGTGAGTTGCTTAGTAATCCCTTCAAATGTGGCCATTCCAATAAAACATAGAATAAAGGTCAGTAAATGCTGAGGAATACATTTATAAATCCTTAAGTAGCAGGTAACAGGCTTCTTGAGGAAGGAAGTGATACATTTAAGGCATGTTTAGAAAACAAAGCTACTAGTGGCTTCAGATGTAGTGGCTTAAGAAAATTCTACCAGAAGGCTTTTCAAATAACCACAAGATGAAATTATAAATATGAGGAAAAGGAGAGGGAAGACAAAATGCCAACTGGAACACAGTCCCTTGAGATTCTGAAAGTGGAAACATATTTTACCTTTCCACCAAAAGATTAGGAGCACAAAATGAAAAGAAAGTCACAGAAGTGATAGTGGCATGTCTAGCTTTAAGGATGATGAAACCAATTAATTAAATGGAGATGAATGAGAAATAAAATAAATTTGGGCAATAATTACATTGTACATGATCAACTTGGGCTGAGTAGAAGATGTGCAACAGAGAAAGAAATAAGTACAGCCTCAGAGGAGAAGATGTAAATTTGGGGTATGTCAGCACCACAGGGAGTATAACAAAATGTTTCTGAGGATTTCATGCAAAGCAAAAATTTGCTAAGAATGGAAATCTCAGGAAACAGTCACAGAAAGAAATGAAGAAGAAACAGTGATCATAAATGGTACAAGAAAAGTTGAACTACTTGTACAAATGTAACAGAAAATGCCGCCCCCAGCCAATATACTTCAGTTGCTTAGTTTCCCAGGTAATAGTTCCTGTTCCAGTTCCAGTTGCTCCTATCTTTTAGAAACAGCTGTTCACTGTGATGCATAGCTGGTCACTATGATGCACATTGTATAAACCAATCCCCAATTGTATTTCCCGCTGCTGTACTTCCTGCTCGCCTATCCCGTATAAGCCCTAGACCACCAGAGATCAGGGCCTGATATTCTGGGAATGATCCTGATCAGTGCCCGTTGACGTAAATAAACCTGCCTCCAAATCCTGGGTGTTGTTTCAGTGTTTCTGCTTGCCGTTGCACAAATAGATTTTTAAAAGTAAAAGCTTTAAATTATAAGGCATTAAGCTTTAATTTAATGTACTGTAACTTCCTTTCAAATCATAGTCAACACGATTTTAAAAAGAAATTTCTATGTGCCCCGTCATTCAGAAAAGGAGAATGTTTGCTGGAAGGTGACCTTTGAACAATTAGCAAACCCCAAATCAGAAGTCCCAATCATCTATACTCTTAGAAAAAGGGGAAAAATTAAATCAAGTCACATCTCCTTCTACTTCCCAGTCTGCACCTTAAATCCGAGACCAGTTTACTGCATCAGGTAGTGAGTGGTTTGGTACCTGTTAGAAATTGCTTCTTCAATAAAGACTGCAGAGCATAATTGAGTCAAATTCTCAACGACGCCGTTTGGCATATAACTTATTAGTCCCTCCCCCTCCAATAACTAAGCACAGAATGGACCAAAGAAAAAAATAGTGTGGAATTGCTATTAATAGGAACATCTGAACTGTAAGCAACTGAGTGGGTTTCCTTAAAGCCATGGCAAAAAACCAGATTGGAGTTTTAAAGACTAGCAAGGAAGGCTGTGTTCTTACATTCACATTTACTGGATTTGGCTCACCAGAGTTTTAATCTCAAGCAAACAGCTTGCTGGGTCTTTGCTTAATACCTTCTGGGTGGAAACTAATTTTACTGTTGATTAGTTAGGAACACATTTGAGCTTGTACCGTTACTTAAAGGGACAGAATCCAACTATTGCTTCTTTCACTTTAATAATCATTTAATACTCAGGGATAGGCACAAATATACATACATGTATTTAAAAATAATATTTCTTTCACATAAGATATAGCTAAACCTTTTTGTTAATTTCTATTTCAATGATAAATAAAAATAAAATAAGATCTCTAATTTTTTTTTATTAAACAGTATTGAAATTCTAACTATTCTTTTTCACATGCTGTTATGATATTCCTGTAACCAACTTATTCAACACTTCCAGGGAAATGAGCTTTGGTGCTTCTCTTCCTTTCTTGCTTTCTTTCTTTTCTTTTTCCCCATTAGTTGAACATAGATCTTTCTAACTGATAAACACCAAACACCTGCCCAACATCTACCCACCGCTTACTGTTCTCTTCATAATATGCTAGGTACCCATGCAATGCACTGTCTCAGTGTAAGCTTCAATGTTCTGAAAGTTTATAAAAAAAGACATGTTACAGCATGCAATATCCTCATAAAAAATGAAGTGATACCACCAAACTCATTTCTATATCCACATCTCCCCCCATACAAAAGAAAGAAAAAGGAAGAAAAAAAAAAACCCTGCAAACCAATAAGAGAAATTGAACAGCTGACAAGCTTTCTCATATGGGTCATATCTTTAAAAATATTTTTCCACTAACTTATGGCCTCAAAAATATGATAAACTCCTTTACTGCGCAGACTATCTTACAATGCCTGTTATAACTCAGCATGCAAACTCAACTTCTGATTATAGCAAATGTGCTAAACATATATTTTCAGTTTTAATATGACAAATTTAGAAATCTACAAATTTAAAGAAAGACACAGACTGGTTCTCATATTAAAAGTTGAATAACAGCTGAAAAACTTAAGGATTGAATAAATAAATGAATAAAGTTTACAGAATGTAATTTTTATACTTCAAATATAATACTTTATTCAAATTGGTCTTTTCTATAAATATCCAAACTAAAGTGATCAGACCGAAATAGCCTCTGTCCTTCAGGGTAAATCACTCACTTCCTCATCCATTTTAAAGAAAAAGATACAACTCTTCCAGCTTTCACCTACTGTAAACAATGATGCTGAGAACACGGGTACACACACATTTGTTCAAGTCCCTACTTTCATTTTTTTTAAATACACAACAGAGGTGATCATCCATAATTCTATGTTTAATTTTGGGGATGAGTCACCTTAGCATGTTCCACAAGGGATGCATCATTTTATGTTCCCCCTAGCAATGTACAGGGTTCCGACTTCCTTAAGAACTGCTTTAAATTAAACATTTATTTTTAAAATTGAAGTGCAGTATACCTTTGCAAAACTATGCAAAACTACTATATGTTTCGCAAAACTACTCTATGTAACATAAGTGGAAAACTTAATGAATTTTCACAAAATGACTGATACAATCAGCATGCAGATGAAGAAAGCATATTCTAATTCTCCACCAGCCAGTCTTGTATCTCCTCTGACGTTTATGGTCTCTCCCAAAGATAACAATTAGCATAAAAGCTAACTACATTATTTATTTTTATTGAGGGGGTGTGGAATATACTCATTTATGTCTGATTTCTTGGGCTGATTAATGGGCCCAATGATGGAGTAGTCTAGCATGCGTGAGGACTAGGTTCAATCCCCAGGACCACAAAGAAAACAAACAAATCACAGATAAATCTTAGATCTTTTGCTACAAATTGTTTGTGGTATCAAAATATTTTGTCAAATGTAATAATAGCTTATTAATTTGCATTTTATTTATATACAAATATACAACACACATAATTACATACATATTAATGTATAAATTTATATATATGTACTTACAAATTTATATATATATATACACAATTTTATCACTGTATCAAAACGTGTTTACTCATCCTAGTGTTTAAAGATATTCGGATTGTTTTTTGTTTATCAATTCTTACTCTTAAGATATTTCACTCTTCTGGTGGCTTCAGATATTTTACAACATTTGATATTGTCTTTAAAATTTTTGTTCATAATTTATATTTCCCAGGTGACAAATAAAGTGTGGAATTTTTTCACATATTTATTGGTCGGCTGGATGTCCTTTCTTTTGCATGTCTATCTAAGATTTGTGCATTAATAAATTCTGTCTTATTCCTAGGAAATTTTTTCTGGGTAGGAATCTTATTAAATAATTTTATAGCCGGAAGGCATGGTGGCTCACATCTATAATCTCAGCCCTTGGGGGACTGAGGCAGGAAGCTCACCATGAGTTAGAGGCCAGCCCACACTACATAGTAAGACCCTGTCTCAGAAAACAAACAAACAAAAAATAATAATAATTGGATAGCCAATATCTCCTCCTTCTTCTGTGACTTGAATAATTTTCCCACTCTTACCTGTGCCTCTGAGTAACATGTGATCTTAATTTTAGTTTGTTATAATAGATACAATTTCATTCTTTTTTTTTTTTTTTTGTGGGTACCGGGGGTCGACCTCAGGACCTCGCGTGCCACCAGGCGCCCATGCCGCTGAGCAATATCACCGGCCCCTTTTTCATATGTGGGATCCAGGAGTCGAACTCAGGCCCTCGCGCTTGCCGGGCAGGCGCTTAAGCCGCTGAGCCATCTCACCAGCCCACAATTTCATTCTTAAGGTGAGTGAATTTTCTATCCTATTTGAGAAGTCTTCCCTCCCAGAAGTTCAGGTGGCAGATTTCTGTACTCGGGGTGTGTTTGTGTGTGTGTGCCTTTTGTATTTAAGGTTTATTGTTTGTATGCAGTGTAAGGTTATAGAGTACATAATGTTAAATTCGTTTCTCTCCCACATGCGTGTCCAAAGGATTTAACAAAGTGTACTGAAAAGGTTTTTCTTTTGTGAAAAGCTTATCATAAGGGAGGACAATATATATTTGTAAATCCATTTCTAAGGACTTTTTCTGTAAGTTAATGTATGATCTTTGTAATAATAACATACTGTTTTAAATGGCTTGACATCTGAGTATTTATTCAAAATTATTATAATTATTGACAAGGATACCTATTGCTGTTCTGATTCATATATAAATAGATTTTAAAAACAACATAGAAATAAAAAAAAACAGGGAGTTAAAACTTCTGAACTGTGAGGTTGTATTAATCTATAGAGCAATTCAACATTTTTGTTCTGGGTTTCTACATCACAAATATGGTACACACCTGAGTCTATCTAATTCACCTCAATCCTTAATTCATCTCTCTGATTTTTGTTTTTTTGTTTCTTTTGTAGAGCTCCTGTACATAATTTTGTCAGATTCTTAGTGTTTGGTGTACATTAATGGTATCATATAATGCCATATTTAAAAATCTGTCCATATCGTTCCTTGTACTTCCAACTCATTACTTCTCACACGAGTAAATAAAAATATTACATGTGTACATTTACTGTATTTTGCCTATCCACTCTCCCAGTTTGGTAACGTTACCTTCAAACCTAAGCTACATTTAATAGCACTCCAACAAATATTCTTCTCTATACACATTTAAAGATCCAAATAAGATTTTTCTTAAGATCTCCACCTATGTTTCAGAATACTGTAACATATAATATGCATATGCTTACTTTCCCCAAAGCATATCAAATTGACATAGAGATGATTTTAGCCACTTAAAATCATAGAAGAAAAATATAGTTTTAGAATCTTTCCTCTTCTCATCCAACACTTGAAATTATTTATAACCTATATTTATTATTTAACACCAGTAAAATTATTTAGATACTTTATTTAGTATTTCTTTGAAAATTAAATATTACTATGAATACTCATTCATTTTCTTGTGTTTCGTATTCCTTCTCCTATAAATTGCACATTTATATTATTTGCCTAAACTTCTATTATTCTTTTATTTGTATTATTTGAAAGTTTCTTGTATAGACTGACTGTATGTTATTCTCGCATTAACATTAAACACTGGAAATAATCTATTTTTTTTAATGTGGGTACCGGGAGTCGAACTCAGGACCTCGCACTTGCCAGGCAGGCGCTTACACCGCTGAGCCATCTCACCAGCCCAACACTGGAAATAATCTTTTCAGGATATGTCACCTATGAAATTTGGATACAATGTCCCTAGATAATAAATGTGTGCCATCGTAAAACACTTAAAAATGTTGATTGCTCGAGCCTACTGACCACTCCTGGGTTTTGCCCTCATTCCAGGATTCCAAATATATAGAACATTTAGGGGCCCACAGTTCTGTTTTCTAATATTCTGGACAGGCACTTTGACAATCTAAATTTTACGTATCCTACAATCAGACAAG
This sequence comes from Erethizon dorsatum, assembly GCA_028451465.1. Classification (NCBI taxonomy): domain Eukaryota; kingdom Metazoa; phylum Chordata; class Mammalia; order Rodentia; family Erethizontidae; genus Erethizon; species Erethizon dorsatum. The sequence continues at coordinate 126,722,743 of CM051826.1, read as the reverse complement.
AAATTTGAAAATGTAGTCAGAAATGGATTTTGTAAGATTAGGGAGACTAATTTTGTAAGATTGTGGGAGACTAATTTTCAGGTGTAAGGTAAATTATAAAACATAACTACCCTTAAAGCAGTATGAAAAGCGTGCACTGAAGACAAATCCTATTTTGGATAATGTTGATGAGCATACACCCATCCTACATCATTAAATAGTCTACAAGACTTAACAGAAGGATATTAAAACAAGGTGCTCGAATATAACATTTATTACCATTTTAGCTCCTCTTTGTGTTTGTACCATTATTCCAAAGGTATTGATTATAGAATATAATTTTTGCACAATACTTTAGAAAAATACACAATAAATGTTAAAAATAAACTGAATTAAAAATCTACTAGATAACAGGTTGTGTGCATTGTAAAAAAATTACAGTCTTTTCTACTCTGTAAGCCAAAAATTCGTATACTGATCTCTAACTCCCTTTGATTAGCAAAGGCACCAGAGAACTATATACAAAGAATGATTTCATATGTAGGTTTTAAAAATTCTTGTATTATTGTAATAAAATAAAGATTACTAAAACATTTTGAACTGATTTTGACTATATCTAGTTTTCTTTTAAAAAGCAAAAGATCTATAATCATTTCAAAACAATTTCCCAATTTCTATAATTATTTACCAGGTTAGTTTTATTCAATGATACTATTCACATTAATACATTTAATCATTTTCTCAGGATGAGTAAATGTCTCTCCATGCACCAAAGTTATAATAAAATTTTTAGGTGACTGCTATCCTGAGGTTTAAAGGACTTGCATGCTTCAAAGTAAAAGCTAAGGCCAGGTGTGATGGCGCACGCCTGTAATCCCAACACTTGGGAGGATGAGGTGGGAGGATTGCTGCCAGTTTGAGGCCTGCCTGGGCTACAAAATTAATTCAAGGCCGGCCTGAACTGCATAGTGAAACCCTGTCTCAAAAAGACAAAAATAAAAGAAGAGTAAAAGATAAAATCATTTTACTGGCTGAATTGTACCACAAAGTTAGAAATTACAGCAGATTCAACTTGTTACCCATGCCATCAGGTGGTAAAAATACCAAAGTGAAATTAAACATAAATTTTATTTTAAAAAGCAATTGTGTGGAACACAAACTCAAATACATCTGTGTCTTCCACACAGTTCTTAGGAGAAAGATATCCAGAATATCTAGAAAAATGCAAGTCCATCCTCAATACTGAGCAAGGCTCTCAGTTTCTATGATCACTCCTACTCCCATGCCATGCACTATAAAATATATTGCAAATATTCTACAGAATGAAATACTTATAACAAAGAATTGCATTCAGATACATCAACTTCCTGACAAACTATTTCAAATTAATAAGATTGTAGCTTTAATCTACATCAGAAGAAAACATTGTTCATTGGTATCTTAGAGGAAGGAGTCATAGTAGAACTGCATCATCACTAACGTAAGAGGTGGCCTAAGTTTGGGGAGAATGCCTGAGGAACATATAAATATGGACTAATTTCTACTCTGTGGCAGCGAAGGGGTCAGAAGGCAGAACCAACCAAGACAACGGCTAACTGTAGTACCCCAGTAGGGGAACATAAGCCACTACAAATTAGCAAGGTGATAGGCAATAGAAGAAAAAATTTAAGAAATACAAAGTACGCAAGTTGAAATATATAATTATAGCAAAATGATAAAAACTTTAAAAATAATAAGAAATATTTTAGAAAATTATGACTCACTACTGTATTCAGAAAGTTAATAGATTTCCAAACTGAAAAGCAAAAGAAAACTCTATGTCTGTAGAGTTTATACAAAACGTGAATGATGAGGAATTTTAAAAAACTTTTAAAATATGTGTTATTTACAAAAATAGTTATCTGATTTACACCAAACTTTATAACACTAATAGAATAAAGCAATAAACAACAGGACAAGGTTCTGAAGTAAAATACATTTGGAATCAGAATTTTAGATCTATCTCACTCACACAACAAAGAGTTTATAATAAATGTATTCCAAAGCACACACTCAAAATCTGTACCAGATACTTTCTTTGACTAGCGGGTCATCTTATAAAAGAAGAAAAAGACTGAGTGGATTCAATGAAGTGTGTGTGAGTTAGTGACTCATAAAAGTTTGTTGCAGTCTGAAAAAAAGCAATGTTAATGTGTTTCACATATAAAACAAATAAAGAAAAATAAAATTTCCAAGCTAAAAATTAACACAAATGCGCAGCTAAAGTGGCGAGTGCTGTATGAGGGAAGAGTGCGGCTGACAGCTGGAAAGTCTTCAGGAAAAAGATTCCAAGAGGAAATGAAGGGAATAAAGTAATGAGAAGTACTTGTCTTGTTTTGTCTCATGTTTTTTGCTTATTCAGAATATTTGAAATATTATTAAACAATGACAAATTGAAGAGAATAAATACAAGTAAAACATATTTATAGACAGAAATCAATTTTTCATCAAGCATAGATAATGAAAATCAGAATTTATGTCTTTTAAAAGGACAGGAGAACATTATAGGCTTTTAACTGAAGGCAAGCCGTGGTAGCTAGTTCTGGAGCAGCTAAAATACTTCCACAAATCCCACCACCTTTCTGGATTACTAAATCAAAAAAATTAATAAAAACTCAAGTACCAAAAAGAAGAAAGAGAAATAGTGACTTAAATTCTGTCCCTAATGTCTTTCCAATCTCTGGTTAGCAACTAATCTATCCATGCACACATCTGTCACCCCGGTCAGCCTAAAGTTTTGATTGAAAACTGAGATGGGATTTGAAATGCCATCCACTATAGAAAAGATAAAGTTTGTAAGCTGATTCTAACAAAGTTAATTGCCCACCGTAATATATAAAACATCTTTAAAGCAACATCTACGGTTCCCAGATATAAAATTTATAGCATTTAGGACACTTTACATTCACATGACACAGCAATTCAAATAATAGGGACTTATTCACAATCAAAGCAAAAGTCAGCAGAGTCAACATCAGACACATTATGAACCCACATAGAACTTTTGCATTATACAGGAAAGAATGTTAAATTTCTACTATCATCAACTCTCAATAATGTAAAAGCAGTCATTTTTTTCAGAATGTCATTTAAGAAATTTTAGCAGAGAAATAGAAAATGAAAAAATTCTGAAATGTATTATTGGATTTGTTTAACAGTGCAATGTAAATGACAGACAATAGTTGATCAACTTGAAGGTACATTTGTTCTATTCAGTTTGAAGAAGGAAGATAAGAGCTAGCAAACATACACTTAGGACTTAATAATTTTTGAGCCATAACAAAAAAAATGTTACCTAGTCATATGGCAATAATAATGTGCTTAGTAATAACAGAATAGTTGGCAAAAATGTCACTTAATTTATATTACTACTGGAGAAAAAATAAACTAATCAAGTGAAAAGTTTGGATAAAGACTTTGGATAAAAATTTTGGATAAAATATGTAAATATATATACCCAAACTTATATATTTGAAAACAAAGTGGAAAATAAAATAATGAATAAATATTTATTGTTGAAATAATTCTGACAAAGGAACCAATAAATATATGGGCAGAAAAACATATTTAAGAAGGAATAAATAAAATCAGAATCACCTGTTCACCCTTTATGAAGCAAATCAGCTTTTCTCATTGAAAAATACCTTGCTAATTTGATTACTTTAGCAAAGGTTAAAGTCCCAGTTTGCACTGTACTTGCTATATGCTGTCCTTCCTCATTCTCGTCCCCTTCTCCCACAGCGAGTTTCTGACACCCACAAATTAAAGACTTTGAATGTGCTGTACAGCTTATTTTTATCCATGCTTGAGTTACTTTCCAGGCTTATGAAACATTATTTTAGATAATTACATAAAATCATACAACAATGACTGTAGTGAAAATTAATGACTAAATGATGGCTCATACACTCTATAACTTGTCAAGTTCTTAAAATTATTTCATTGTAAACACACTTGATGTTTTGTTTTTCATCCCCCTTTGTGTGGTTTTTGTATTCCAAAACTATAAAATAAATAAATATAATTCCTGGTGTTTGAATTTTACACACTTACAATAAAGGGTTCTCAAAAATATCTTAACCAAAGTACACCAAAGATTTATTTTGTGATTTTTAATAGCTTTTTAATTTCAAATATATATGTACATATTTCAATGAAAACACATGTTTTAATTTTATGGCAAGCCTACAGACCACAGTTAATGATCAACTAGTGTTTTATATTATATTTTTGATTCCTTCTCTGTGTACTTTTTCCATTGTTTCATCTTCAAAAATCTCTAAAATAAAAGACTATTAGGTTTCTGAGAAATATTTTATTTTACCCATAGCTAAGCCATTAGTCACATGCCAGGCACCCAATTTAAGAAGGCTCCTAGAACTTAAACATTCATTTTGTCTTTATCTTCTCCTGCAGCCAATCCTTAGGTCAGACTTCGGGACACACATGTGCCTCCCATGGAACACTGCAGCCAACATGGGTGGGAATTTGAAGGAAAGCATTCATTGCCCAGACACTGGCAAATGATCTCACACAAATGTAGTTTTGTTTGGATTTTGCCTCCATCATGGTCAGTCATGCAATCCAGTTTCTGAGCTGCACAATCCTTTATGGGATATAAATTCCCCATTAAATAATTTTCTCTGTGGCTTAAGAGCATCTGCAAGACCCAGATAATTTCAAAAGTGTTTTGCAAGTCTCTTGGTGAATACAAAGCTGTCTTGAATCTCAGGATTATTGTGATATTTTTGTCTAACTAGTAACTACTTTTGAGAAAAACTATAGTATACACACATTCAAAAATACCCTGTTCTCCTGGGAATTAGCAAAAGTGGCAAAAAGCCATGAAATATATTAACATTAGAAATAATCATTTAACTGACCAAATGATAACACACAGCTTATTTAATACAAATGGTAAATGTTTCTATTCTTTCAATACAAAACATGCAAATCTCACCCCTTTCCTTTCATGTTCATTATCACATGCTCTGCTCCACCCTGCATTAACGGTGCAAGACTTGTTTGATCTGAATTTTCCTCACAGAATTATAACACACTCTTTCTCACACCCAATTCTCCACAATATTGCAAGCCTCTAAAATGAGAAAAGGTTATTACTTAAATGGAATATTTATATAACTTCTGATAAAAAAAAAAGATCCTGCAAAAATTACACATTCTCCTAATATATAAAGCTGTTTTACATTACTCCACTACTTTGCCATGTTAAGAAAAGAAGGAAGTTTTGGTCATGAAAAATTGAGTTCTATATGCCTCACTTATCTGTATGTCTAATTCTTTTTCCATGCTTGGGAAGCTTACTGCCATTACTTTTGTGAACAGGATTTTTATGTCATTTGCGCCAACTCCTTCTTTTTTCATGGACCCCAATCAATCTTATGTTGTTCTTCTTTGCTTCATCTTGCAGCTGTTGGATTGTTTTTCATGGTCCCTTGCTATTTTTAAGATATCTTTCTTTTCCTCGTTGCTAACAATGATCCTGTCTTCTAAGTCCAATAATCTATCTTCATTTGTGTTCAGTAGGTTTTGTAAACTTTCAATGGAATTTTTAATTTCCTGGAAAAAAAAAAAAGGAAAAAAGAAAAGAAATGAATAGTCCATAGCAGCACTCTTGTGATTTAAAAAAATTTTTTGGTTAGAACAATAATACAGTTTTTATTTATTCTGTTTGTCTTCAGCGGTATGGTAAAAGCAAAGTGCCACATAACAGATGTATTTATGCTCCTTCAAACTACTTGAAAATGTCTAGGTTTTCTCTAAGAATATAAATACAATCTACTAATCTGAAATACCATCCATTGTTGTTTAGTAGGAAAATTTAAAAAATAAAGACCTGCTCTGCAAGATGTTCATCTTACTGGGTTTAAGTGAATAGGAAAGGCAGGAGAGAAGCCAAGATTTCCCATGAGAAGCACAAGTGACCCCATGGCCCCAGAGACAACTGGGTATTTGCTTTCTTCTTGTACACTTCTCAGGTGTGGTTCCAGCTTCTTCCAGTCCATGTTAGCTGTGAGCTTTGTGCTTCATTTTGTCTTTTTTTTGATATTTTTAGTACCTGATTTTACTGGGCTTCAATGGACTGCATGTTTATGTGTGCTGTCAAATTCACAGGTTGAGTTCCTAATCCCACTGTGATGGTATTTGGTGTTAGGACCTTTGGGAAGTTACATAACAATGGCAGAATCATCCAGATGAGATTAATCAAGAAGAGTTCAGAGAGTCCGTTACCTCTTCTTTTCTGCTGTGTAAGGACACAAAGGGAAAACAGTCTGCAACCTGGAAATGGTCTTAACCAGTACCCAATCATGCTGGCACCCTGATCTTGAAATTCCAAATTCCAGACTTGAGGGAAAAATGTTGTTATTATAAAGTCACCCCGTCCATGGCTGTGTTACAGCAGCACAAGCTGACTGAGAAATGGGCCAACTTGGGTGGGGCCGAAAGGTTGCTCCTCTGGAGAGCTGTAGCACTTTTCCTATTAATTAGTTCTAGTTCTAAAAGAAATAATAACCATTTGTTCACACCGTAATTTGTCCTTTTATAGCTCAAAATGCTACACTTTGGCTACACCTCTCTTTTGCCACGAGGGCCATTTTATTCTGTTAGTCATTTTTATACATCTCAGTGTACTAAGACATTTAAAGTGCACTAAGGAAAGGGAAAACCTGAGTGTTTCAAAGACTCTTTGACTGAGGGTCTGAAATTAAATTGATACTCAGAGAACGAAATCCTCACCATGCTTTTCATCCCTCCCCTCCCCTCTGGTGAAGGCATATGAAGGCCGTGTAATAAATGTGGCAGTGACCTGAGTCCATATGAACTATTGTCACTATATCTGCAGTGACACCCAGTGATTAACATTTCTTGAATAAATAGTTGAAATTGACATACTGGAAAGTTGCCTTAAGCAGCATTTTAGAACCTTAGGTGTAAAAGTTTTATCAGTCTACTGGAACAAGGTCAATGGAAATCCAGCCACAGGAAATATACCCCATCAAGAAAGACACCATATCTGATGTAAATGACCACACTTAGAGACCTAAAGAATGCACAGGTTTACAAAAAAAAAAAGGGCCAGTGATATCCCTCAGCAGCACGGGCACCTGCTGGCCCAAGCTCCTGAGGTCGACCCCCGGTACCCACAAAAAAAAAAAAAAAAAAAAGGGAATGCCCAGGTCATAGCATCCTTTATGTCTCCATTCACAGTAGATCAGAAGATTTTATATTCACATGAAACAGAAAACAAATTATATTTATAGTTTTTCTCCATGAATCTATGTTAACTTTTTTCCTTCTATCATAATACCACCCAGAAACGCTAGGTGGTCTGATATCTATCTAAATTGCCAGTGCAATCAATCACCGAAACAGTGTTGATCAATTTGGATGAACAAATGAAGGTCTTTGGAAGACATGTGTTCCCCCTAGAGTTGGAGATAAGTAGTGGGATGATTTAGGAATGAACCATGTCTGTAAATATTTTCAGGATCCAGCAGTTTGTGATATGCATGGATATGTCCTTCAAAGTAAAGGAGAAGTTGGTGCATCCTCAGCCTTCCATCACTATGACACTAAGGAGTAACATGTAAGTAGGACTTTTCACATTCTAGAGACAGCATAATCTGTAATTGTGAATATTCCTCTGAGCCCTATTTCAGAAGACAAAAATGAGTTCTTATTAAGTGGTTGTGTATGCCCCGAATTCATATGTTGAAGCCCTAATATCTAGCATGGTTGTATTTGGAAATTAGGCCTCTAAGGAAGTAACTATGGTTTAATGAGATACAAGTACAAGGCCCTCATCCAACGGGATTATTGTCCTCATAAGAAAGCATACCAGAGGCCACCTCCCATCCTTGCATGTGTACAAAGTGGAGGTTTTGTGACCACCCAGTAGATGGCAGCTACCTGCCAGCCAAGAGAAGAGATCTCCGCATAGAACCCACCTGCTGGCACATTGATCTTGGAGTTCCCTGCATACAGAACTGTGAGACACAAATGTACACTGTTCAAGTCATGCACTTTGTGATATTTTCTTAGGATACTCCAATCTGACTACTACACAGAAATGCCATACTATTGGACAGAAATTCCCCTCATTAGCTGGGTTTGGTCAGATCTGCCAAAGCATGAGTGTGGGTAATAATCCACTGTCAGATAAATATGATATATCTACATCTTGAATTTAGCACTAGCAGAGTCAAAGATACCAAGCAAGTTGCAGCCTGTAGACTTTCTCCCTTCACAACCATGACCATGAGTGGGAGGTAACATAGGACCAAGATGGTAGAAGAGAAGAATCCCATGTTTGGTTCACAGATAGGCAGACTTGGACATGGATGCAAGCCAGAAATCTATGATCACTGCCCTACCTCCCAACTGAAGGGTGGCTGTACAGAGAATCATGACAGAAAATTCTCCTAATGAATAGAAGTTGAGGTCTTTTATTTTATGGACATAAGTAGTCGACTTAGTCAGGAATCTGGAAGGAGAAAGATTGGGAGATTAAGGATAAGGCAATCTGGGGTAATGATATTTGGGTAGGTGCAGGGGAGTTAGCACTAGGAATGAAAATCTTTTAATACCTGTCTATGCTCACCAAAGAGTGTCCACCTCATAGTGCTTTTAGAAGTTTGATATAGGAAGCTACATAATTAAGATATGGAAACCATTTTACAATAATGGAGGTGGGTTAAGGTTGCAAGATTGTGGAATTTATTCTTACATCCACCAACCTAAGTGGCTTCATAGTATAATAAATCAATTGCTGATGGGAGTTATTAAGATAAAACACCATTCTCCAGGACATAGTAGTGCATGATTTAAAGAATTTCATATGGTGCTGTGTCCCCAGTAAGAAGAAAACATAAATCAAATAGTGAAAGCAAGAGAATGGGTCTGCTTATCATCATGATCAGTGACCTACTTAGACAACTTATATTTCTGTTCTTGTAGCCCTGGGATCTGCAAGTTTAGAGAGCATGGCTCTTAAAGGGAAAGCACATCCATCAGGAGAACTAGTGAGAATCCTGTTGAGTTGGAAGCTACATATCCTGCCTTAGCACTTTAGACAACTCACGCCAGGAAAGCAGCACTTTGAAGAGGAAAGGTGTCTCCTATTACATACAGGGAGAGAAAAGAATAATTTTAGCACCAAGTTATCGATGTGGAAAGTTACTCTGCTCTTCTGCAATTTTTACAATACATAGATAAGGGCAGCAATCAAAACCTGACTAGAGTCTGATAATGGCTCAGATTATCTCAAGGATGAGCACCCAGGTTATGCTTTCAGGTAATACTAGGCTGAGCATGAGGGGAATCTAAGATGGGTAGAGGGGGAGACAGAGTTTTATTTGCAGCTCTGAGACTAACTTTAGTGACAAAGGTGGTGGCTGAGCCATTCTAATGTTCTTCTTCGATGATTCTCCCTGGAAGAGATGCTCACCAGAAGGCTGAAATTGCTGCTTGCATGACCTAAAAGAAGAAGGCATCTGAGCCACAGAGGACACGTACTGCGGTGACGTGACACTCAGGTCCCCCTCCAGGAGTAAGGCCATTGCTGCAGAGTTGGAAGTCATCTTCTAGGACTTTGCTCTCTGCTGTCAGAAACCACAGCTTTTGTACAATGTCAGTTTATTTCCAGGACCAGTCTACACGCAGTGAATAATCAACAGATTTATATAAAGGTCCGATCCCTTTGTCCCATCTTACCACAACCTGAAGGTTATATCCGAGCTACAGAACCGCTGTCAGGCAGACAGGACCCTCTGTAAAACTGGATCACAGGTCATGTTCTCCCTCTGGATAACTCTGCTTCCTTCTCCATGCTACTTAATATTCTTCCTATTAATCATCATCTTAGAGTGGGTTTTCTGGGAAATTCAATTCCAACAGGTGAAGGGCTTCCAAAGCATATTTTAAGGAGTTCAGCATCACGCTCATCTATCATAGGGTTACTTTTGTGCCTACATAAATGAATATTATGCTAAATTGAGCTTGAGATTTGCCACCTGTCACCACCACCATTGATACCTTCCTTCCCATGCCTCCCCGTACCTCTGGCTCTTGTGCTCCTAGTCCCCCAGTCAAACTGGAAAGTAATTTAAAACCTCGAACACACTATAGCCTTTCAGGTAGCCAGTTCATCTTACGCTATTCTCCAAGTCATACTGGGAAAGTTAGTTCCAAATTTTAGATTTGCTCAGGCCTTAAGCATAAGCGCATGCTTTCTAAGAGAAATTTTGGAATTAAGGCAGTATAGTTACTAAATAGTGCATTGAGTGCCATTCTACTAAGGAAAAAATTGGCAAGACAGAATTCAAGAATTCCTTAGACCCTCTGTTTAATACTACTATAATCATCAAATCCAAAATGGGTTATAACTAAGAAGCACAAAAATAGAATGAAACCAGCAACTAACTACTATGTCTATGCACTAAAATTTCCACAGCATTTTAAAAATTAATCAGTGTAATTCAAATATGTATCACAATTATTATTATTATTATTATTTTGGGTGTGGGTACCGGGGGTCGAACTCAGGACCTCGCGTGCCTACAAGCAGGCGCCCGCGCCGCTGAGCGATATCGCCGGCCCTTTTTTTCATATGCGGCTATCAGGAGACGAACTCAGGACCTCGCACTTGCCAGGCAGGCGCTTACGCTGCTGAGCTATCTCACCAGCCCTGTATCACAATTATTTCTTTAAAAATTTTAAAATGAGAGGAAAATTTAAAAATATGACAGCCCTATGTAATTTCTATTATCATCATTCTTGGTTTATAAATGCGGAAGTGAAAGTTCATAAAATAAAGAGCTTACATAAAGCTCCTTTTCTGTGTCTTTTCTCCCCATCCCTAGGCTGTGGTGCCTGTTAATAAGGAAAGGTTCGATTTTTAGTTCAACTCAGCTTAATGAAGTACTATTCATTTTATTGTTATTTGAGAAAGGATATGACACCTTAGTATTCCACAGTCTGACGAGTTTGATGTGCTTAATTTATTCTGAGGTCATGTTCATCTTAATCATGAAAAAAGGACTGAACATACAAATATAATTGTTGTTTTCACATTTGGGGTTACTCTAAGTCCAAGTACCATGTACACATTATTAAAAATTTATCTCTATACTGGGACACAGAATGAAACAAAAGGCCTTTTAAAAATATTTAACTGCTTGACCAGAGATAGAAAAGCCTCAAGGAATAATTAATTTGGACAGAAAATGAGATAGAAACTGAATCTATATTAGTGCTTTGGCATATGGATGAAATGGAACATTTATTGGAATATAGCATGGGCTTCACAGAAACAGTTATTATTGGACTATAATATGGGCTACACAGGCAATGTGTTAAACTCTGGGAGAATAATGGTGCATATAAAGCATCTACTCAAGAAGCACACAAATGACGAGACAAGTCATTTCTTTAACTCAAACTGCCACATAATCTAAGTAAAGTATTTAAGCTGATCAGAATGAAATGCATTTCAGCATTCACTGAACCCTGCCTTTACATCTGCTTTCGAAAGAGAAACTCCTAAGTTTTTATGAGTTTGTTTCTGGTTTTGTTGATTTCCAAATAAATCTGTTCTGGCAGCTATCCCCACATAGCGCTGCCCTAGCACAAACTCAAGATTTCTAAAGCTGACTTTGAAAATGCCGAATATGTGTGCTTTAAACTGAAGTAAACCCCACCCCACTCCATCCCAGATCCCCAAACTAATTAGGATTTTTCTAGGCCTAAAAGAGATTTTCTATCATGATATTAGAATATAAATGCTTTATATATTAATATTATACAATCTAATATAGAAATGTAGAAAAAGCAAGGAAATAATTATAAGTGCGAAAGTTATGTCCCCTTAAATCAGCAAACTAACACCATGATGGGAAGCAATTGGTAAAATATAAGATAGGAAAATACTGCAAGATTTGGTGTATTGAGATACAAGAAAGAAGGAAAGACCTCTATGCTGATTTTTTCAAAAGTTATAATTTATTATAATTGCATTTTCATATATTCCCTGAAACATAAAATAAATGAATATATATACATTCTTACAATATGGTAGTAAAGAAGAAAATACTTAAACCATCCGAAGTCCTCTGAAATGTATATATTAATTTTCTGTCTCTCTCTCTCACACACACACAGACACACACATGCAAGCACAAATATGCAGAATAACACCTCCAAATGGAATCAACAGTACACGGTGTTTCCTCTTGTGGGCATCTTATCTCATTATATTCTTATCCCCTCACCTCTCCATTCTTATCCCTTGTCTTCCAACAGGGAAGGTCATCGTGAATCCCTTTACATCTTTGTCAATAATGATATATATAAATTATGCATATATAGGTCTTTTTATTCCTTGTTTTAGGAGTAAAGAATCAGTAAAATGTGTATTCTTGCTTGATGCTCTGGTTTAGGTTTAGTTTATCTGCAGAACATGTGAAGGCTGCCCGGCCCTCAGTACTTTCACGTTGGGAAGCCATGGAAACCAGAGGGGGAGCCAGGTGGGAATGGGTTTTGTCATCAAGGGCTGCCCCGAGAAGGGATTAATGCAGTTCTCATGGAACCCTGCATAGTTCTTGTCAGAAGGTTGTTACAAAAGAGCAAGACCAGTCCTTCCTCAGTCTCTGTGGCTTCCTGTATCACCATGTCTTTCCCTCTCACATGTGCTCCCAAAATGATGCCACCCTCCACTTATAGGACACAGCCAAAGGGCCTCAACAGAGCAGCCATCGTGCTCATTAGACTTTCAGTTTCCTAAACTGTGAGCTAAACACACCTCTTTTCTTTACATAGTATCCAGCCTCAGATATTTTGTTATAGCAAAAGAAAATGGACTAATACACCTTTTATTGTATTCTATCAGTTTTAAGGGGACACTTGAAAATTAATTGTAGATGAGACTATTTCTCCTAGCATAAATCTACTGTTTTTTTATTGTAAGATATCTTGTAAATAGGTTGATTAAGATTTAATCAAGTAATCTCTACTCAATACCGTTCTTATTTTCTCTTTTTTTTGCTTGTGAATTTTTCTATAAGTTATTTACCCAAACAGAAGACTGTCCTGTTTAACTTCAATTGTACTAGTTATTGTTAGATTGAATTTCAAGAAAGATTGTAAAGAAATTACACTTTCATTTGCAATGTAAAGAATATGCCCATTTTCCTGAATATCACCCAGCAGTACCTACCATCTCAGCACTATTTGACTACTATTTTGGTATACCAATCTTTTGGCTAGAGGTGATATCTCATTTTTAGCTTAGCTTAAAATTAAGCAAATTTTACTGTGCTTTGGGGCTGTTGGATTTCCATGTTTTAAACCGCCTACTAACAAGATTTTTCACTTTTTCTGAGTTCCTTGTTTTTTAAATTAGTTTTTGAGAACTATATATATTTTATTATTTGTGCTGCAGATATTTTCCTAACAAGCATTTGTTTCTTTTTTCCAGGTGCTGGTTTTCTTTTTTTTTTTTCTTTCTATTTTTAAATGTCTGTCTTTGTGCCTATAGATTTAGGTTTCCTAACTTATTTATAAACCCACCAATATCTAACATTTGTTATTTTTAAAAGGCCAAGTGCATAATTTCATATATGCATATAGGTATACAATTAATTTTATTATGATGTGAGTGTAAGAATCATATACACAGGTTTAATACTATTTGATTATGATAGTCATAGATTAACATACTTTAATATTAAAACATTTCTAGATATCATTTTAATGTATCTGTCTCTATTTCTATTCCTGAACTTATAACATAGACAACACAAAGACACACACACACACACACACATATCCTTTGCATAACATAGGAGTAAAGAAGCTGGGTGAGAGTTCAAATTCTGGCAGGTAAATTATGTGTGACATTTGTCAAATCATATAAACCATCTGTGCCTCAAATATCTTAAGAGGTATAGTATTGACGTGGAGTATCAATACATAATAGTAAAAGTTCAATTGATTATTACATCATAACCTACAGGCTTATATGGGTATCACATGAGTTAATACATGTAACGTGTTCAGAGTACGGTGAGACAAATAATAAATGCTTGATAAATTATGACCATATATATTTCAACTTTATCACTCTAGTGGAAGTGCTTCCTGTAGGTGGGATGGAGCTGTTCCCCACCATCCCCCAGTTCATTAGTCCCTTCATTATCAAAAGTTTCATAATCTACTCCATTTCACAATCACCAAAATAACAGGGATGCTTAAACTTTTTAAACCAAAGTACTCAATTATATTTCATCCTCCTAATACCATTAAGAAGAAAGATGTAGAATATGTTTATCTCTCCCTACCATCAGACTCACCAGTAGCCTCTGTTGAGAAAATCTAATATCTATAGTTCATGCTTTCACTTGGGGTATAGCAATTCTATTAATCAAAATGACAACAACCATGCCTTGCAAGCGCGAGGGCCCGAGTTCGACTCCCGGATCCCACATACGAAAAAGGGGCCGGTGATATCGCTCAGCGGCACGGGCGCCTGCTGGCGCACGAGGTCCTGAGGTCGACCCCCCGGTACCCACAAAAAAAAAAAAAAAATGACAACAACCAGAAATACCACCAATAAAGCCTGTTTATCATTCACAGTACAAAAGTCCTATGTCACACTGAGTTTTGAATCAAATTTTAATTTTATACATTAGCAAAGTTTTTGTTCATTTGCACTTTTAATTTTTTTTCTTTTGCTTTCCTAACAGGTTTCCTTTTTCTTCCTAGCCTGTGCTATTTCACCCAGATGTCTCTGCAAAGACTGAAGCAGTTATTTCCCCAGTTGCCAGAATTGTTGACTATCAGTATTGCTGGGCTCAGCCTCTCAGGTGAACCAACCCTTAGCCAGAAGTTATCACACTCAAGGCCGTGATTCCTCTTTCCAAGGACCAATAAGAAAGTCTGAAAGCAGGGCTTACATGCCCCATTCAGAAGAAATACAAAGACAGAACTGGTTGAGGCCTTCGCTAAGCAGTATTCAAAAGGGAATACTACCCGGCTATAGTAAAGAATGAAATCCTGTCCTCTGCCAGTTGTGTGGAAGGAACCGAGATCATTATGTCCACTGGAATAAGGCAGGACAAAGCTTTCTTCTATCATATGATGCAGAAGAGAAGAGTAGAAAAAATTCAGAAGTGTTCATTTTCTGATCTTATAAAACAAGAAGTTTAAAGATACAGGGGAAGTGGCTGTAATATGAAATAAATATTTATGCACATCAATTTAAGTTCAAAGTGCATATATGAAAAAATTCACAACTGTTATTAAAACTTGGAAATACAAAGTACTTAAAAAGAAAAATTGTAAAAATTAATGACAATTTTTCAACCAATGGTATAACATTTCAGAAAATGTGGAATCTAGGTGGGAAAAATATTTACACATAGGAAATCTTCCACTTGCTCCTTTTAAGGTAGCCCTTGATTTTCATGACTAAGATGAATACAAATCAGAATTACTAGGAAGTTTCTTGAATAGAGCTTTGAATTTTAAAATTTTTGAAACTTTCCTTGAGCACAAAACTATAATGGAGAATGCAATCAAATTTATATTTAATAAATAAAATCTTGGTTTCAGTTGCTAATTATTCCTCCACCTATATTTTCTATATATGATTTTAAAAATGAGATGTTTTTTGCAGGTAATCATAAAAACTCCTTAACATAAAAATTAAGCAGCTCTGGGATAAAATGCAGCAGAAATGTGTCTTGGATTGGGTGGTATGTTATTCAAATGTCACACCACTAGTAGAAAGTTAAACACCAGCAGTCGCAACAGAAGTAATGATTCATTTCTAAGTCAGGGAATCGAGTCACAGAGCGCAAATAGAATTCTCAATGATGTGGCCGTTGTATTGTACGAAGTCTAGGTAAAGTGGTGGAAACTGTCTACGGAGGATGGGTGGGTGCACTCCCGGTGCATACACTGGAGTCTTAATCATAAGTATCACTGTAATCAGAGCCTTGTTCCGTAGTTGATACCAACACAAGCAATTCACAGCAGTAACCCGATGGCCATGGCTATGCTTCTACGCAAAGGAACACCAACCGAGTAGACGCACAAAGTGCTGCTTCTCACCATCGCTCTATCCACACGATGACCTTACACTTTTCTGTTCTAAACCCCTACAGCCTGCATAAGTCCTGTTTGCCTCTTTTTCTTCTACTTTGATTTTTCTAACTTCCCGTAAAGGAAAAAAAATCACAACTAAGATAAACTGAAAAGCAGAAAGCCTTGGCATCAAAAGCTTTTCTAGATGAGCATGTTCTATTTTGTGATACGTATAAGTGAAAGTAATATGTTGTCAACATGTTCCATGTTTTGTAATATAAATTTCAAAAAAGCAAATACGCATGCTCATCAGCCTCTTTTGAACTGATTCTGAATTAATATTTTAAAACAAAATTAAAGTTAAGTGCATATCATCACCTAGACTTCAATTGCTAAAAATCTCTGAACCAAATTATACATGCAATTAACAGTGTTGCCTGGATTTAATATTTGCTTACTGAAATTAGATAATAAAGAAATAACAAATCGTTTAGTTTTCTACAAATTTTCTAGAAAAAAATTTAATTAAAATATTAAAAAGTGGCTGCAAGAAACAAAATTGGAATTTTTGCCATGAGTATTATAAAAAATCAGTGGCTAAAGGGAGCTTTAGATAAGTATTACAGTAAAATAAAATAATCAAAAATAGGGGTAACTTGCCCTAAATGGGGCCAGTTCTGAAGACTTCTGACATGAGTTTTGATTCAGAATATAGGGAACGCATGAACAGTATAAACCACAGTCAGGCCAGTAGAGAACCTCCGGTAAACAGATGCGACAATTCCGTGACTCTTCACTGACTACAGTAGTAACAGCTAATGACAATTAGGGCAAGACTCTTTTAAGTCAGACATTTCCCTAAGTTCTCCCCTCCAAAATAGGTAAAAGTATTAAAATTTTCAATCACCTGACCAAGTTCGTGCAACTTGCAAGAAGTAAAGTTAATATTTGAACCTATGCCATTGATCAAGCAAGCCTGAATTCTAAACCACCTGAGCCTTCCTTGAGCCAAACGGAAGAGCTGCCCAACAACTGCTGAACTGGTGTTATGAGTAAATTTGTTTTCTTTCTTTATCTGTGAAAATAGAAACTCAGTGTTCACCATGAGGAAAATTACAGAAAGTTTGTGTCAGTCAAATACTCTCTTGAAATGAAAAATGATTATATTTTGTGAACATATAAGCATGCATTGAAAATTTGTTCCTTATTAGAAATAAAATTTATTTTTCACCTCATTTGTGTTTTGTAAATTGCTTTCTCTCTCTCTATCCCTTTCTTTGTCAGTTTTTTTGTCCATGCATAGACATAATAAACAAAAATTTATCGTACCCAATTTTACTGTACTATCCTTATTATTGAAATTTATAACCATTATCAGCATATCTTTAACTGAGTGAAAGATAATGAAATATTTATGATATTGTGATTCTCTTAAGAACTGGTATATATTAGGTTTAATATATTTAAAACATTTATTTTACAAATGTTTACTTTACTTCAAAGATAATTTTATTTGAATTATACATAGTGAGAAAGACTAGACTAATATAGATGCAGAATAAATGACAATCAAAATATTATACTTGATGGAGTCTTCCAAAGATTTTTCTCATATAGCCAATGATCCTCTTGTTCAGTATTTATTAATATCTACTATAAGCCAAGTATAACCCTAGAGAGTAGAGACTTAAAAGCTAATAAATATTTGAAATATAATGTATGTTTGACACAATAGTTTTTTAACATAGTGCAAGAATTTATCAGCATAAGGCAAAATATGAAACTTTTCTAGAAGTGGCAAGATTTAATTTAGGTCATGAAGAAAAGATAGGCACTTGTTAGATGAAAAAGCAGAGGGTAAGAAAAATAATGTAGAAAAAGTAAGCAATGTAACCAGACAGAGAAGTAAGAAAGGATAGGTCATGTGCAGGACGTCCAGGAGAAGCAGAATAATGTGAAGACAGTCTCAGAAACAACAAATTATTCCCAAAAGAGGTTTGCAAGACAGACTAGGCAGTAAACATTGTAGTTAGTTTTTAAAAAGTAGTTGCTTAAAGGACAACAAAAACACCAGTTCGATTATTCCATATTTAAAATGTCTGGGACCAGAACTGTTTGTATTTCCGATGTTTTCAGATTTTTGGAATATTTCCACTTACATATTAATATATCTTGGGGATAAGACCAGTGTCTAAACACAAAGTTTATTTGTTGTTTATACACATTACACACACACCCTGAAAGTGATTTTAGGCAATATTTTTAGTGTGCCTACATTCTGACTGTCACATGAGGTCAGATGGAAGTTTCCACTTGAGGCGTCATATCAGTTTTGCAAAAGTTTTGGATTTTGGAACGTTTTGAATTCAGGATATTTGGATTCTGGAAGCTCAGCCTGTATCATCAGTACTGATGACCTGCAGATCATCGGTTTATGTTGTACAAAGGGAAATCTTCTGGCATGATTATTATATTCGCAAAGATCGTCATTCCTCTTTAGACAATAGCAATTGAAAAGTCGAGGATAAATGTATTTTCGTGATGGAGTCAGCAACCCACAAGAAATGTCAAGGTGACATTTTTTAAAACCGGCGAGCCTGATTTTTGTTGTAGTTATTGTTCATCTCAGGGGACAAAGTGCCACTTCTCCCTAACTGTGGGATGCGAGTTACACGCCCATGCTAAGGGCAGCAGGGTATGGCAATGAGCAACCGCGATGAGTCTAGAGGGGCCTACTGAGAGTGAGTTATGAAAAGCCCCAACTCCAGGTTGCACCCTGTAGATGCCTTACAATTTTCTACGTTTAGAATCAGTACAATCCACAGGTTCTCTGGAATAATGAGTTTGCCATCAGGTCCCTAGCCCCTATCTGATAGCAGGTGACAATGAATTACTTTCTCACTTTAGTGAGACCATGTCCTGGTGCCCGAAAGACCCACGGGATAATGAGTTTAGCTCCAGGACCCGGAATTGTGCCTCCCGCAAAGGTTACAGGATGAAATGAGCGACCCGTCCTAATGTACAGTTTCTGGGGAGACAGCCAAACAAACAGCGCAGGAGTCTCCTATCGAGGCTCAGTTTTAAAGTGAGAACGTATTTCTCATATTTCCCATGAAGCAAATGGTTAAAGTACACATGACTTCTGCATTAAAGCAGCCTTTTGAAACTATGTATTATTTTTATACTCTCAAGTGGGAACCTTTACATAAAAATTAAGAAAGCCTTGTGTATAAGAATAAATGTGTTCTATGTGTTGCAAAAAAAAAAAAAAAAAAAAGCTTTGGTAATAAGTATTTTTTCTCAAGTGCTTCACTAGTGGAAATGTTCTTCATTCTGCCTACCTACAAGCCTTAAGCCAACTATTCTTGCAGATTAGCTCCTGACCCACAGGAAGCAATGTAAGTTCTGGGTGAAAGCAGGTCCTTGCCTCCGCTATTGAGGTCTCTCTCTGTCTGTGTTAATGCTCTTTGTTCTCTCCTGCTGCTTTGCCTCATTTCTTTATTCCTAGCAGATCTTCCATTTTTATTTGCCTGGAAACTTGACAAAGCAGTTTTCTTTCCTTGCAGGATTTTCTTCACCTATTCCTGCACTTGCCTGATTTATGACCTTCTGCCTAACCTGAACCCTCCTAGATGTACGGTTATCAGCTTGTCTGAATCCTATTTCCTTCTCTGACCTCCATACTTCACCCACTAAAATGCATTTTGCTTGTCCAGACCACGCTTCTGACCTATTCCCGTTCATGGCTGGGTTCTAACACAGATCCTTTGCCCTGATTAAGTGACAAATGGAACCAGTACTGGAGCTAGCGTTAATGCTTAGAGCGATCGTCCTTAAAGAGGCAGAGATAAGAACAAACCTCTTGGGACAAGAGAGAAAAATAAATGTTATTATTACTCTTTGGGTTTACTTGTATTATTTAGCTACTTTTCCTGTCTGACATTTTCAGGTTTTCTGTCAGGCTTGCTACCCAAAGCTGCTAGTTCTCCCTTGTGGATTCTCAAAGGGCTCCAGTGGCACATTGGCCACCTCAGCAGGAAGGCAATAATTAGCTGATTCCCAACTCCCTTTCATTAGAATCTCATCTGTTATTCTGTCTTGAATCTTCCTGCCCCTGGAGGCCTGTCCTCAAATCTCTCCTCTCTGTGCACAGTGGTCCCTTTAACTGATCTCTACATGACTGATTCCCACTGAAATACAGACATTAAGAAAGGAAATAGTATCAGAGCAAGAGGAATAATTCTTCTCACAATCAGCAAAGACCTGTCTGAATACTACATTTTTGCCTTGAGTCTGCAAAGTAAAGTTGTTTAAATTCCCCATTAATTAATTCACAATTACCTGTATTTTTTCCAAATGGCCAAACATCACTGTTTTCTATTTTCTCAATTTTAATATACTTTTTAATTCAATACAACGGGACTCTTTTTAAGTACTTTTGTACTTCGTGGTTTCTGCAGAAATCTTCAAGTTCACATTCACATTTTAGTTTTGCTTTAATTAGCTGATATAATTACGAGGCCTAAATAAATCAGACGAAATCTGCATTCTATACATTTGGCTGAAAAGAGGCTTTCATTAGTGTTCCAGATTTAGTCCCTGCTAAAGCATAGAGAAGTCTCCCCTTAAATGTAAGGAAAGTAATTGGCTGCAGTCTCTGGCAGGAAACCTTTGAAACCACTCTCTACTGAGTCTCCTCCCTGTGGCGGAATCCGGTCTCCAGGTCCAGCCTTCCCGAGTTTGAATGTGGGCTCTCCCTCATACACGGTGACCTGGGGCAAACTGCTTCACTTCTCTGGGTCTCAGTTTCCTCCTTTTTACAGTGAGCTCCTGGTGTGGCTGTGCGGAATGGTGGGGTACTTAGAGGAAGGTCCACCATGCTCTAAAGTCTTGATAACCACTAGCTAACAGTAAATCTCTCTTTGACTAATGTGCCAGTAAAAGGCAGACATTTATACTTACCCCCATGAGAACAGGGACTCTTTGTCTTCTTGCTGTCCTAACTGAATTTGCACCTCACTAGATGCTCCTTATCAACAGATGAACCCTGAGAGTTTGCCTATTGCTGTGGGTTGAATCATGTCCCTCGGATTTATACGTTGAAGTCCCAATTGCTTCAGAAACAGACTCTTAAGTTTTCCACCAAATAACACAGGCTGTTATGGCCCATGGAGGATGTCCAGGTTAGGGTCCAGATTAAGTATTTGATCAATATTTCTGAAAATCCATTCAATGCCAGACTGTTTCCATGGCTCTTAATGATGCCTCATTTATATTCATCGAAATGAATTTGTTTGGCTGAAGTTTGAAAGGCATGGGGTTCTAACAATAAAAGAATGTGTATCAATCTCTAGAGGGCATACTTTATATGTAGTAATTTGATAATCAATTTGAAAATAGGGATTAGAGCATGAAAAGCGTGACAACATTCCCGTTTTCTAGAGGGAGGGAATGTAAGAACCACTGCTTAGTCACGTGAAGGCAAAGAGACACGTATGAAGCACACAATTAATCATTTCACTGTTATTTGACATTGCCAAGTGTAGAATTTGTAGGCATAGATGAACTTGCTTTGTACACAAAATGAAGGTTAGAATAATTTTACCAACATTTGCAGTAGATTTTCCAAAATGGTAACTGACAAATTCACTGGTTTTTAATTTATTTTTCTTTTTGTTTCTGTTTTGTATTTAATGACTTAGGTTCTCTACCACCAACACACAACTTCCCCCTTTGGGCTCCACAAACCCTAATTGCTAATTGGGAACATAGGGAAAGAATCAATTTAAACTAACTGGGTCATAAACCACATACCGGTTTTTAAACCAAAGGAGCAACAGTTTAAAATCGCACTCCAAGGAGATGACTAAATCACAGGTACATTAAAGTTGTGCAAATGGTTTTAAGAAATATTCAGATTAAGTACAGTTATTACCACACCAAGTATTCAGTTGTCTTATGTGGATTCACGTACTGATATATGCTAATGATAGAGAAGGGACAATGAGCATTAATACCTTGATCCGAAGGGTCAATTTGTTTCAATTAAAAGTATTATTTGCCCAAGACGTGCTTTTATTTTAAAACTCTGGTTGGGCCTTAGAGGTACAGTTTTGCTTGTTTTCATTGCAACCATTAAAAGTATATAAGTTTCAGGCCTCCAGAGCCCTGAAGTAGATGAATTTTTACAGTTTTAGTAACCAGAACGCCTCAGAAATTTCCTAAATGTTCTAAGTCATTGCTTGACTTTGGAGCACTGGTCCTCAACCAATAGTTGTCCATTCGATCACCTGAAGAAATTTAGAAGAACTTCACCAGTATCCAGGCACCGCCACAGAATAATTAGAGCAGAATTTTCAGAGGCATGACATCAGCACCCACCAGCCCGCGTGTCAGCCTGAGATGCAAGGCTGTTGAGCAGGTGAGGCCCACCTGCCACCGTGGGATGGCACGCCTGGCTTGCCTGGCGGTGCTGGGTGAAGAGGAGTCATCTTGGTCATGTGCAAAATACACAATGTAGTGTATGCAGGTAAGCAACACGATTTCTTTTTTAATCGTTATTTATTATACAGGTATGTTCACGCTGCGGGGCCAAGGTTGGACCTGTCTGCTGGCCCTGGGGACACGAGCATGGCACACGGGCCGCAGCACTGGGATCACTTAGCACTTAGAAAGACAGACTCTCAGTTCCACTCCAGGCCCACGAATTGGCCTGCTTCTATAGCAAAGTCTGCAAGTGACTTCCACAAACATTAAAGCTGGAGAGGCACAGAGCCAGATCAGAGGATCCTGCGGCAGCTTCATCTGAAGTCTTCAAGTGAGTAATTAAGGCGGCCTGAAACAGCCTCAGGTTTGCCTGAGGGCTTATTATTTTTTTTTTTCAAGTTTACACTCCTCACTGTTTTATTCTCCTTGCTGGAAATGCTGATATTTAAAGGATATTTTCAGGTATCATAAAAGGCCATATACCCGCTAATAGGAAAACACATTGTTGGGCCGGTGAAATGGCTCAGCGGCGTAAGTGCCTGCCTGGCAAGTGCGAGGGCCCAAGTTCGACTCCTGGAACCCACATACAGAAAAAGGGCCGGGGGTATCGCTCAGCGGCATGGGCGCCTGCTGGCACGCGAGGTCCTGAGGTCGACCCCCGGTACCCACAAAAAAAAAAAAAAAAAGAAAAGAAGATACATTGTTAGTTTATAGGGGATTTGATATAAACTAAAAGAAGATTTAGTATTAACTCATCTTGAGACTCTGCCAGAAAAAAAGAGGTAACTTTTATCCCACTGGTTATTCCCAAGACACCAAAGCTTTGTACTTTAAACATGAATGTTCTTCTCATCATCCCAAACTAATAGATGTTACTCATAGTTTATGTATCTGAGGCGTGTTCCCGTCTGTGTATATACAAACATGTGAATGGTAAATCCATTTAACCACAAGACAAAAGCAAGGTGACTGACTGACTTATCAATCACTAAGTAACAATTGGTTATGTGAAAATTGATCAAATAAAGGGGCTTTTTCGTGGTGGTTTCATTCAGTTTAAGTGTTAAAAAATTGCTGGAGGAATAAAATGTATTTGGATTATGTTACTAGAAAAGTGATCATGTGCTGAGCTCTGAGTAATATGTTGCTTCAAAAAACAATACCAGGATGGACAAAGAGAATTTATTTTTAATAAAGAGGATCAAAGTTATAATTACAAGTTCCATGACAACTGTAAATGATTCCTGCTGTGATTAGGGTAAGTTCAGATAATATAATTCATTTAAAAGGTCTTGTTAGAGTAATTAATAATTTCTGAGAAAGGAACTAATTGTTTTGATTAGTAAACAGAATTATTATTTGTTGATTATTTCTTCAGAACACTTAAACTCTCATTTAATCGAATGGTAGCAAAATAAAGATTTAAAAAAACTGTTGATGTTCTATTTGTAGCACATGAAACCCTAATGAAAATAAATGTTAAAATACAGTGCAAAGATTTATTATTGCCGGATTTAAAAAAAATCAGCCACCATCCCTTCCCTCAGAAGTCTTGTGTTCTTTTCCACATTGTAAACTTAATAATCCTTATTTTTAAAGTTATTCTTCTTTATTAAATATTATCGATCATCATAGATAATTGGTTTCTGTTATTGTAAATTCCCTGGGTTGGAAAAAAATTAAGTGGCAGAGTTCCTGCTGCCATGCATAAGGCACTGGGTTTGATGCCAAACACCAAAAAATTAATAATAAATTTCTCTGAATATCTTGGTTCTAAAAAATTGTTTTTCATTGTTTTCTCTCCTTGTATCCAAAAATCACTATCATTTTGTAGTATTCCTTCCCTGTCTCAAATTTTTTGTGCAACTTATTGCAAATGTTTTAGCAAGTTCTTTCATGTTTTGTTTTTTTTCTTGTTCCAAATTGTCTTCTACCTATTTAATGGCTGAGTAATACCTTATATATGTTCATCCATCTTACCAGTCTCCTATAATCTGCTCACCGAATTTTCCCCTAGAATGAGGAAAATTTTAAAATATTGTCAATTCCAATACTTAGAGGGTGTTCACAGTGAGCAACGTTACTACATCCCTAGCCTCTCTCCATTTGATTTTGAGACAGTCTCATTTAGCTGTTTAATATCTGCGGAGTCCACAAACCTTAGGACAACTGTGTTGCAAAATTCAGAATTGCTGAGATTTTTTGAAGTACTTAAGTATGTGTACAACAAATACTATACAAAACTGCTTGTAGAATTTGAAGTGTCAGTCTGTAATCAATATATTAATATTTCTAGAGCAAAACATGAAACGTTATTCTAAACAGGAACTATAAAAATCTTCCTTTCATGTTTTAAGATTTGGACGCCAAGTACTTTTATTATTGTTGTTGTATTTTCATTTTTACTAAAAGCTCTGTTTTCAGAACTACTGGACTTTAGAATTGCACATAGGTATGATTTTGTATGGTCTTACATGTTTCATAGGAGAAAGTATTTATGGATTAAAACTTCTCATTCATATACATGTAGATTGATTGTTTTGGTATGTTCAACGAATAGTTCATAACTGTGGAATAATCAGATTTTTTTAAAACATAAGATAAAATGTTTTTAATAATAACTTGGTCATTTTACATTTTGTATATGTGCTTAATGTTTAATTACATATAACATCTCAAATAGAGTTGGAACACTTATCATTAAAATTATTATTTTAATTTCTGATATTTTTGTTAAAGATTGGCAATAAAGTATTTTCAGAGAAGTAGCCATGTTTTTAAGTGTAATAATAATTTAAGATTGCATCTACTCTTTGAAATTATGGCATTCTCTAAAGATTTGTGAACACATTACCAAGACAGTAAATATAACCACATTTCTGGGCCTCAACTTCTGTATAACTTATCCTTTTCAATTCCCTGAGGTGATACCTCAGATGAAACTGAGCTACAAGTTTTCAACAAACATCAAGTTTTTGTTTTTGTTTTTATTTTTGTTTTTTTTGTGGGTACCAGGGGTCGACCTCAGGACCTCACGTGTCAGCAGGCGCCCGTGCCACTGAGCGATATCACCGGCCCTTTTTTCATATGTGGGATCCAGGAGTTGAACTCGGGCCCTCACGCTTGCCAGGCAGGTGCTTATGCCGTTGAGCCATCTCACCGGCCCAAACATCAAGTTTTAACAGATATCAATTATTTATTTTATAAGTATAAAATAAATTATTATTTATTATTTATTATCACAAATTATTGTTTATAAGAAATTATTAATACATTATTAATAGGTATTAATTATTATTATTTAAGAAGAATTATTTAATTTTTTAAGATAAGGATGCATAATTAATGAGAATCATTTCTGAAAAGAAATCATTAAGAAAGTTAATTTTTCATTTTTTAGCATGACTGACTTCTTTACTACTTCATTAATAACTTGATAAGATAATGAATAATAAAAATAATGTTTAGTTTACATATGTCTACTTGAAATATTAAAGATTTGACAAGTAAACAGCTTTTGTACTAAACACATATATTGTCCTTTAGAAAGGAGAATGTTTGAGGGCCGGTGAGATGGCTCAGCGGCGTAAGCGCCTGCCTTGCAAGCGCGAAGGCCCGAGTTCGACTCCCGGATCCCACATACGAAAAAGGGGCCGGTGATATCGCTCAGCGGCACGGGTGCCTGTTGGCGCGCGAGGTCCTGAGGTCGTCCCCCCGGTACCCACAAAAAAAAAAAAAAAAAAAAAAAAAAAGAAAGGAGAATGTTTGAACTAATAAATTTGGCTTTGCGGAGATGTTTTATATAAAGTCATTTTGTTATTTACCATGTATAATTTACCTTCAATATGGCATTTAATGACTTTGGTGGTTTGAATATAAACCTCCCACAGAGGTTCATATAGTAAAGACTTGGTCCCAGGTGAGACTAGTGGGAGATGCTGCAGAACCTTAAGGAGTGGGGCATTATGGGAAGCCTTCTGGTCATTAGGAGTGTGTCCTAGGAGGGGATTATGGGACTCTGAAGCTCTCACCCTCACCCTCGCCCTCACTCTGATTCTCTCCTCCAATCTAAAATGTGAGAAAATCCTATGACATGAACTCACCAGCATTGTCATCCACGGTCCTCACCAGAACTGAGCTGGTGCAGGAGCCATGTTGCCATGTCTTCATTGTGAACCCAAAGAAGTCTCTGTTTACTTCATAAGTACCTTGTTTCAGCTATATCGCTGTAGTAATGAAATTGCTAGTACAGCGACCATTTATCAGACAGATTCTGATTCCTTGCTCAAAGAGAATCAAGGTCTATGTACAAAATTTGTATGAAAAGTTAAGCAGAAATTGTTTTTTAAAACTTCAGGAGAAAATAAAATTAATTTGAACGAATGATTTTTCATTCATTTGCAACCATTTATTGGCTATTATATATATATACACACAAATGTTTATAAATACAACTATATATATATATGTATATAGATGGTACATAGTATAAATCATATATTCTGATGAGGCCACAACCCAAGGGAACAGCTGAAACCCACACATTCCAAAGTCAAGCTCTGGTGATTTCCTCACTAACACCAGGAAACCAGCCAGCGTATGTCTCCCGTCTGTCACACTGTGTCGTTAGTGTTGTGACTGTCCCTCCAGGCACAGGCTGTGCCTTTTAGCTGAGGGTTGTGTCCTCTCCCATATTACATACTGGAAAGTCTTTCCTGCCCATGAAAAAATTGGCCACATCTCCCTATTTTACAGATATCTGGGTTTAATCATAAACTTCTTGGGGACTAATAGTGAGATGGATAGTTGGATAGGATCCTGACCCCGTCCGACTTGATTAAAGAAAGTTGACATAACGTCTTCCTACTGCTATAGGCATTTTTCTTCAAAGATATTGCAGTTGGACTTTGTTTCATCTTCCATTCGTTTGTTCCCTAATGTTTCCCAAACATCAAGAATACTTGGTGACACAGTAGAAGACAGATACTATATGATTAATCTTTGACTCTATAATAACCAATAATTTTTCTCTTTTTCTCTTTCCTCTTTTACCATAATGTTAAATACACTTTCTGTACTTTTATTGTTGCAATTCTCTGAGCTCCATCAATCAAATCAGAAAATCTCAATCCAAGGGACATATTTAGGGAGACTTAAAATACTGAGACTTGTCCTGAGACCCATTAAATTCATTCCGAATAATTCGTGTGTGACACAGTTTTCTGCATCTCTTAAAAGTCCATCTAGAGATTCTAATAATAACCTAGGGATTGATAGAAAATGCTCTTGTTATCAACCACATTAGTCCTTTTTAAAATATATCTCATACCATATATATCATATAGTAATTATAAGTTGAATTATCTGATGAATTCATTCATCAAAAGCAATTTGATAACCATACTTCAGTTACTAAGTGAAGATTTTAGAAGAAATATAGAAATATTTTCTCAATAAAAGAGAAACATATAGGGCCAGTGAGATGGCTCAGCGGCGTAAGCACCTGCCGGGCAAGCACAAGGGCCCGAGTTCGACTTCCGGATCCCACATACGAAAAAAAGGCCGGTGATATCGCTCAGCAGCACGGGCGCCTGCTGGTGCGCGAGATCCTGAGGTCAACCCCCGGTACCCACAAAAAAAAAAAAAAAAAAAGAGAAACATACAAAGTACGCAAAATAGTGATTTTGCTTCCATGGAAAGTAGTTCCTAAACATTAATAATTAAATTAAACAATTTGGATTATTTTTCTATTGTAACTTAAAACACAAATATATTTTGCTATAAATATATTTTCTCTCATTCTGACCTGAATTTTAGTATGATCAGATTTACTAATGTTCTATTTAACATGAAATTATTATTGAATCATCATCAAAAACTTCAGAATTTTATATAAATGTAAATAACAATTGATATCCAAGTTTATGTGAAAAACCATTGGAAATACTTAATAGGCAAGTTCCAGTGTTTGAGGTCAGCGTAGCCTTTGTATTCTTGCCTCAACACATCATTAATCTCCAGACATGTATTTTCTGATATAAACTCAATAACCGTAGACTTAAGACTTCACATATCCATCAGTGGCAAGATAGAAAAGGGCAGAGAGTGAGTAATGTGATTTTTTAAAAAAATGAATCCACTCTTGCTACCTCCTGAACTTTCTTACCTTCTCCTGTTTTCTTTAATTGGCCGTATTGCAGTTGAAACCTGCTCTGACCTAAGTCGACCTGTTTAAATGTACACACTATCTGGAACTTCTCATCTACATTTCTTTCACTGTCACTTATGTCCCAACTGAAACTGCCTTTAATTTAAATTTTACATTTAAGCAATTAGTAAATGTCGTACACCATGTTTTGTACTGGGTGTTGGGAAGACATGGTTAATGCTTACATAAATAAATCCATTTCTTCTAAAGCAATATCCTTTAATTTTGAGAATTTTTATACTTGCTTTTTTTGTTTCAACTGTTCCTTAGAGTATTTTACATACTGCACTAAAAGCTCCAGAATTTAAAAATTCAGTGAAAAAGAAATCTGAGTTCATTTTAAATTTTCAAAGCTTTATTACCACCCTGTCACTGCCTTTAGTGACGTCTGGCATGATAATTATGATCAACACATCAGCAAAGGGAAAACAAAGGTTTAATTGACTGCATCCTTAATCAAAATCAAATGTTACATCTATTGACTTGGTTTTCAAAAAAAGAGATTGAGGGACAATGTAAATTAAATCTAACACATCACCAGTAATTGGGAAATAGAGTGATAAAAGAGGTAGAAGCTACAACAAGCATCTTTAATTGTTTTTGAGAATAGGGAATTAATGTTGTACTGTTTCCTTGCAACACCTGAAACTAAGCATTGGGTGGATTGTAAAAATGATACGCAGCATTTATTGAGAGCTTATTACTTGCCAGATATTTTCTTCAGGGCTTCATCTCCATCACTAAAATGATATAAAAACTGATGTGGAGATGCTATTATTATGTTTACTTTAAAGAAAAATATATTGTGCTTTGAAGTAAAGGTTGAATAAATTTACTAAATTCAGTAGATTACAAATTGAAGGTCTTAATTTCGGTAATATAATTCTAAAACCAGTTAATGATCATCATCAGTATTTCCTCCACCATTCTTAACTAATATTTATTTACTATGACTTAGGCTTTATCAGTGTGTCAAGATATCTTGTTTAGCTGAAATTCAATTCTATTCTTTTATTTGAGGAGAAAAACTGAAATCAGAAGATGAGAAAAACATATTATGTGGAAAGCTCACTTCAATAACTTTCTCCTTTATCAGGTATCCAGTTAAAGCTGACACGGTGTCCAATTTTCTACGGGGTCCAACAAAGAGGATTTTCCTTTCATATCTAATGCCATTAACCTGCTTTGTTGGCTTTGCTTTTTCCTCACTAACGACTCGGTAGTCATGCGGGGAGAAGTTACACTAAAGATTAGTATCACACTCCCAAGCTTAACCTTAGTTCAAAAATAAGCAGTGACCTTCTTCTCTTTCTAAAGAGAAAAAAGAATGGAAGTGACTCTAAATTTTGGAGCTGGTCCACTAAATTTTATGCAGAAATTGTATCAATGAAGACAGGAGGAAAACCTAGATTATACAGGTGGATAAAAACATATGAACTAGGTACTTGGATAAGAGTAAGATCTCTCAGCATTTTAAATACCTTGATAAACATAAGTTAAGAAAACTATCAACATGAAATTGTATATAATATTCTTTCTATATAACATATGTAACTTTATATATTTGTCAAAAACACTATATAATGTTCTTTAGCAAGTATATCAGCATGTGTTATATTGAAAAAACTACAAACCAATTTTTCAAAGAATTGAAATCTTTACATTAAATGTTCAGGAGATCTGTGTTAGCCGAGCTATATCATGCCATAGTTATTTTTCTAAAAAATTTGACTAGAGTTTTGATAACTTATATAAAATTCTATTTACAGTGAAATTACCTCTAGAAGTAATGCAGTGACTCTCATTAAATAAATCTTCCTGGATAGAACGATAACATCTCAATAAAATACAGAACTACCCAAACAAAAACAGCCATTGCAACGTGTCAGGGAAATACAGCTATAAATGGAAAGGCTGAAGTCCAGGAGAGACGGGAAGCACGTTAAGAGGAGCATCTTTTCCTCTGTTATACCCCATCAAGACATGTTCCAAGTCATTATGCTGGGACAGAGCCAGGGACTGGATTTCTGTGTGCCAAATAGTTGGCACAAGAGTGGCCAACATTGCTGTAGGGAGACATCATAGGTCCTCAACCCAATATTCTATTTCTGATTTTTTGTTAAGGTGATTACCAAGTCTTATGTTTCCTGGGACCTGAAACAAATATTAAAAAAAAAAGAGAGAGAGAGAGAGAAGTCAAGGTGAGGTACTAAGTGTCTTAGCAGAAATTCTAATAGTCTATCAACACGGAAAAGCTAGTAATCAAAATTCACTCTGAAAACACAGAGTTTTAATTAGCGTCAAAACATTTGTACTGAGACCACTTCAACCCTGGGTCTTAAGAGTAAGTAAAAACCAGAGCAAGAATATCCCACATAAAATTTTAAACTTGGCAGTGATTAAGGTACATAGCTTTATTCAACAATTAATTTTTCTTGCAGATTGGACCATCTTTTAGCATCTTAATTTTTCACATAGAATGTTTAAAACTTTAAAAAATTAAAAAGGAGAAAGCTACAAATAGATAATAGAACTAAATGGCCAAAGTTCAAATTGTAAGTAGAAAAAATAAATAAAAACATGAAAGATAGTGATATTAGATATATTAAATTAGAATGGTTTGAAATGATCGTGTTTGAGGCCAGGGTTGTACATTAGTGATAGTAAATTTGTCTAGCATGTACAAGGCATTGGATTCCATCTTTAGCACCATGAAAAAAGTAGATCAATAAGAGGTAGCTAAATGAGATTGATAGATTACAGATAGATGGAGAGATAGACTCTCTGTTAAGTATAAGAAAGCAGAAAGACATATTTAACCAGAAGTATTGAATCTGTAAAAGTAAAACAGATATTTCAACTCAAAATATATGATACATAAATTTAGTATTTAGGAGATAGGTTTGATAAATATAGAAGAGAGAATTATTGAACTAAAAGAGGTCAGAAAAAATATCAACTGTAAAAGAAATTACAAAGGATGGGAAATATAGAAAGATCACAAGTAGTACATGAAATGAGGTGAACTGTTATTACACATATTAATTGGAGTCCAAGAATGAAAATGAAAGGAAAATGCAGCAATTTTGAGGAATTACTTGGCTTAAGTCTTCTAAATAAACTTAAAAATAGACTTTAAGCCAAATAGGGAACATTGCACATTTCAACCATATAAATTTAAAGAAACAAAACATTCAAAACATCACAGAGTAAAATGGCTAAAATCCAAATATCAGGATTACTAGAATTAAAAAGCATTTTTTTCAAAAAAGGAAAAATAAGAACAAAACCTAACTTTGTAATGGAAATTATGCATGCCAAAAAACAAATTGCTCAAAAAGAATGTCTGGGTAGTGACCTACCTTGAACATTGTCTGCAGAAAAAAATGTTTTACCAAAAGAGCCAATGTAGAGAAATATGAGAAAGACAGACACTGACAGAGAAAGACAACATTGTCAATAAACCCATAACAAAAGCAATATCAAGTGAATTTTATTAGATTAAAAATAAAAATCCCAATTGCAAAAAAAAAAAAAACCCAGAAGGCATGATATTAGCATATATGTAAATGATCGGCTATATAAAATATTAATAATAACTTTTTGTATGATATCAAATATATATAAAATTAAAATATTTGCCAAAATAGCACAACAGCCAATAGGGGGTAGATGGAGCCAAAAAGTGAAATATTAGGGCCGGTGAGATGGCTCAGCAGCTTAAGTGCCTGCCCGGCAAGCGCGAGGGCCCGAGTTCAACTCCCGGAACCCACATACGAAAAAGGGGCCGGTGATATTGCTCAGCAACACGGGCGCCTGCTGGCGCACGAGGTCCTGAGGTCGACCCCCGGTACCCACAAAAAAAAAAAAAAAAAAAGTGAAATATTAGCCTTGATCATGAAATGGTGACAGTATTACTTTATAAACTTCAATAAGTAGTAAATGCTGTAATATTATTATAAGAATGTATAATTAGTAATATGAACAATATTGAGTAATTCACATGCTAAGTATAGTCTAATTTAGTAGCATTCTGTGCGTGATGTTTTGTTCACTATCACTCAGCTTCGGAAACCTAATGTTAAATGTGACCTGGTCTCTGCTCTGTCGTCAGGCTTAAAGGAAGAGGAAAGAGTAATGCGAACGCCGTGGGGATTCTCCTTCCCAATGCTAGCGTGGTGGGAGCAGCTAACTGTACTCAGAAAAGCACAGGTCTGGGGCAACAGTAGAGCCATGGTCTGAGACTGCAGTTATCTAAGCAGAACATAGGTAATCTTTTCCTGACACAACACCAGGAAAACTCTCCCGAGTACTACTGGATCTCTTTGAGAAGTTCTATTGATAATCATTCAGGGATTTCTTTCCTCATTTAACAAATATTCATTTGAATGGCCATGCTATGTCAGCTGCTGTTCTATGATCTATAGATACTGCAATAAATGAAGGCAGAAGGTTGGAGAAGAAAAAAAAAGATAAGGAAGAACCATAAAGCCAGCTGTTAAAACAGCACACAACCAGCAAGGGGATAGTTGGGCCTTTAGGTGAGGTTCTTGGAAAAGCCCCTCTGACTAGGCGGCATCTGTGTGTATGCCTGAGTCAAAGAGAAGTTCGGGCGGGGGATGTCCAGGGAGCTTGGCTCAATGTGCTTATGTGGAGGAAGAGGCAGTGAGGTTAGAATTAAAGGAGGGGAAGGAAGAGGTGTGCCCACGCTGATAAGGCCAAGGAGTTTATACTCTGCATGACATGGTGAGCCACTGGAAGGTTTCGTGTACCTTTGTGTGTCTGGTGTTTGGACAACAGCCAGGCAGGGAGAAACAAGGAGAGGAAGGAAACAATTTTAGAAAGTTGCAGACAGGCAAGTGATAGAACACCGGCAGCAATGGAGGAGTGAGAGTTTGTTTAGGTTGTAGATATTCAATATACTCTTAAGTGTGATCAAAATGCACAGTGAATATTTAAATATCAAATATTCATTAAGGTAAAAGATACCACAATTAATCCTCTTCAGATTACTCCCCCTCCCTCTGAAAGCACTTATCCATCCTTCCTGGCACTTTCTGAAGCAGTTCCGGAAGTCCTCTTGCATGAGGACTTTAGTGTGCTGTGCTGGCTGCCCTGATGTCCTGAGTCAACTGAAAACTTTACCTTTCATGAAAACTTTATCTTTGAGTTTGGGGAAGAGCCTGAAGTCTGCCACATGGTGGCAGATTGAGTGAATAAGGTGGAGGAGAACACACTGTCATATTTTTACAAGCCTGCCTTGCTGTTGGATGGCACTTGGTAGAAGCATTCACATCTTTTTATCACATCTCTCAAAGACCCTCACAAAAGAGCACTTCTAGAACTGCTTCAGAAAGTGACAAGAATGAGGGATAAGTGTGTTTGAAGTAAGGAGGAATATTCTGAGGGGAATTAATAGCAATTTGTTTTATACTGTAATATTTTTAAACTAAATATTCACTGCATATTGTCATCACACCTCATAATTTGAGATTAAAATCTATAATTTTACATAAATATTAGGTGTTAGTTTAAAATCAATACTTGAAGACTTTTGTCTTGAGGAAAAGAAAGAATGATTTGGTTGGGAGTAGACTGAAAAAAGACTTTAAAGTTACCTTCTGGATACACTAAATGTGAGAGTAGTACTAGCTCTACTTATTTACTCAGCAAATGAGTATTGAGCTTCATCTCTGTAAGGGTCAGTTTTCTGGGTGTGGGGAGTAAACCAGGTTAGAGCATGAGGTCCCTGTTGTTTTTGTGCTTCCTAGGCAGAGGGACCTGTAAGTGTATAAGCAAAGAGCTTGTAAGTATGTGGGGTAAAGTCAGGGTCGTAGATAATAAGAGGTCCTCCATAAACTGCTTAAACCTCTTCAGGGAGGATATCTTACAATTTAAATTTTTTTTTTTTTTTTTTTTTTTTTTTGAGACAGGGTCTCACTTTGTAGTTCAGGCTGGCCTTGAATTTACTTTGTAGCCCAGGATGGCCTTGACCTCATGGTGATCCTCCTGACTCAGCCTCCCAAGTGCTGGAATTACAGGTGCACACCACCACATCAGGCTCAATTTAACTTTTTAATACTACTATTTTTGTGGGGAGCAGCTGAAGCTGGAGATCCATCACACATGCAGGTCTAGAGCAAGGGTCAAAGAACAAAGAGTGCCTCAGGCAAGCCATGCAAACAAGCCACTCAAGTTGGAGAACATCAAGCCCTGAGGCTACCATGCAGGCAGGTTGCTAGGCAGATGGGTGTCACGTGACATCAACTTGCAGAATGTATAGATGCGCTGCAGTGGTTGAGCAGCTCCTTTCCTCCCATCCCGACAGAGGGCTCCGCCTGACCCCAGTTTTCTGTACCTTGCCTTCATTTCTTCACCTTCTCACCACCTTTCATGGTCCTCACCCCAGGAGTTCGAGAGATGCGCAGGACGTGGCAATTTTGACAATGATGATATTTCAAAAATCTACAAGTTTAAAATTGAATTATGCAGATTGATTTCAATAATGAAATTAAGGGGCCGGTGAGATGGCTCAGTGGCTTAAGCGCCTGCCCGGCAAGCACGAGGGCCCGAGTTCGACTCCTGGAACCCACATACGAAAAAGGGACCAGTGATATCGCTCAGTGGCACGGGCGCCTGCTGGCGCACGAGGTCCTGAGGTCGACCCCCCGGTACCCACAAAAAAAAAAAAAAATGAAATTAAGGTTCATGCTTTTATTTATATTTATGACTAATTTATCAATAATTTTATTATTTTTATGTTTACTGTAACAACCTTTCAATTTAGCTATTTTTGACCACGTTGGTCCAAAATATAGAAGACAATTTATATACGAAAGCAAAAAGTCACAAATCTATTACAATCATAGAGATTGCTATCTTTATGAGACAGACATATGGATTAAAAATAATTTAGTTAGAAAATGTAAAAATATATCAAAGAAATTATATATCATCATGTGTGCAAATGTCTATTACTATATATAAAATATAGCTGCTCTTTTCATACTCATAAACACAGAGATTTAGTTTTCTTGGGGAAAATTAAGCTATTGTTTATGACATATCATATTTTTCAGAAAATGTTTCTTTGGTGGTCATCATCACTAGTGTACCAATATATTCCTTCTGAAATGATCAACATACTTTTTTAGTCTTCTCTTTTTTCCTTTGAAAATTTTTAAGATAATCCATGAAGACATAAATTTTATCTGTGTAAATTTATAACTTTTATGAGCGTCATTTTACCTCTCAGCGTGATGTGACTCTTCTATTCAGGGCTTACACTGATGGGCGGTAAGTATTCCTCTTTGCCTGAGGAAATAAAAAGGCAACAAGAAATGTCAAGGTGCTCTGTTAATGCAGACATGTCTTATATAAGGACTATAAATTAGAAAGTAGGTTTTTAAGTTAAGAATTATCTTAACTCCTCTCCTTCAACATATCGTTTCAGAATCAATGCTTCAGAAAGCATATAGTGCCTATAATCGTCTACCCATATGGGTTTATTTTTACCAAGGTGCACTGAGCCTACAGTCATCCTAGAAACCCCAAGGTAGAACTGATACTTCCTTCTAATGAAAAAGAGGATGCACGCCGTGGATGGGACTGGACAGGGAAGATGGCCATGAAAGAGGATAAAGGTTATCATTGAGGCAGATCTTTCTTTTTTTATCTCTCATTACCACGCAACCCTTCCTCTACACCTTCGAAATGATCATTTTAGAAACAAAATAGAGATGCGTAAGAAGCCACATATGTAGAAATCTCATATTTTTTAAAAAGCTAAACCTACATAAACAATTCTGAGATTCATAAAAGTAAGGTGTTCTTGCTCACTAATAGAACCCTAAAGCAAGAAGGTGGTGTCCGTTTGCATAAAACACAGTGGATTACACAATGAAACTGATCCAGTGTTAAAAAGGTGTCCAGACTGCCTAGTTAGAAAAAACTCATTAGTTCCTTAGTGGGAAAAAAGTGAGATTGCCATGATAGATCATGAATTTACTTTACAGGTCATTGTGCTCAGTGTCTCTATAATATCACATTTAGCATTATGACTCTAAATGTGTAATTTTAATCATTCACAAATTGTATTTCTTCATATCCATAAAGCATCAAAATCCTTTCCAAAATTATCATGACTGCAAAAGAATAATGAAAACTACATGACTGTTCTGGTTTGTGTCTAGATGTCGCCCCAAAGCCTCGTGCAGCCATGGAGGCGGGCTTCTAGAGTTTATGACTGATTCATGGTCCGATGCTGGGATTACGGGCCTGAGTGCTACACCCACCCTGGAGTGGGTGACCTGCATACAGTGTAAGGGAGGGAAAGAGGCTTGCTGTCTCGTGCTCCTCCCTTTCTGCTGTTTGTTGCTTTTGCTGTTTTCTGCCACCACAAACTGTTGCCCTCTGCCATGTGCCACCCTGCCTTGGAGCCAGCCAAGTATGGACTGAAACCTCCACAAACTGTGAGCTAAATAAACCTTTCCTTCCTTAATTTTGGGTGTTGGGTATTTTGTCTCAGCAATGAGAAAAAAAGTAACCAAGACAATGACTTTTACTAAAAATATCATGGAGCCTGCTGTAAGCCAGTTGTATTACAGAGCTCGTGACCAAAGAACTGGAGGGACTCTCTTCCTGACAGGCTTTAAATTAATTAATTGTTTACTTCCATAAGGCCTTGAGCTAATGACTCATAAATTCATGAAAAAACATTAGTCAGATTCTTCCTACTTAAAATAATTTTAAATAAAAAATATTTATTTTCTGCATTTAGTTTTAGTCATTTTTGATGAGATTTTATTCCTATACCTATGACCACTTATGTAAGTTTTCTTTGAGAGATTGTTGCTCTAATGATAACAATTCTTTGGCCTTAAGTATAGAGAGTATAAAGCAGTGTTTTTTGGAGGTGTGCTCCAAAATATATATACCAGGTAAATAGCATCATAGAACACTGTCTTTAAAAAGCTTATACCTTTCTTCTTGTCTGCTTTAGACCAGCCTCGTGGACTCCAGTATTAGCCTTCTCTTGAAAATTCATTTTAAACTTTAAATGTTCCATGTGTCACTATAATTACAGTCTCATTCTTTTTCATTAAATTATTTTCTAGGCACTCATTTAGCATTAGCATTGTGCATCATTATAAGCTAATCAATTTGACCGATTTTCCATAAATTTCTTCAGAAAATAAATGCCACAAGCTTTTAGTTTCTAAATACTGCGTCACTATGGATTCAGTAATTATTGTCAGGCAACGTGAGAGATACTTTTGAACCCAAGTTCACTAAAGCCATGATTTACAACTTTTTTCACAGGAGAAAAGTTTTTAGATAATGAAGTGATAAATGTCACATCATTGAAAAACTGACACCACATAATTTTTAGTGAGTCTTTACAGAACTAAATGTTTCATATTTTGGAATTTTTGAAACATAAATATATACCTATACACATAAATGATATCAATTCTCATAAAATTATAAAAACAAAGGTTTTGTAAGCTGTATAAAAGTCATGTTCTTTTTTTGTGTGTTTTGCTTCACAATTACTTTATTCTCTTCTAATTATTTTTTCCAAAGTCTTTCATGGTGAAAATTTTAATAGTCAGAAGGTCCCTGTCATCCATAAGTTTTCTTCTCTTTCAAAAAAATGCAAAATCATAATCTTTTTTCTTTCCTTTACTCCTTCAGGAGCAAGCTGCCTCTACCACACTGTTTTTTGTTCTAAATCAGATGAATTTTCTTCTCGTAGTCTGTGATCAAAACATTAAGCTTGTTTGCTTTTTCTTCTTAAGGGTTCCTTCTTAACTGACCATGAAATATAATTCTTGATGCTCCCACCAATATATTCTACCAGATTTCTTATCTTTGATTATATTTCTTAAGTATATCTGGAGAAATTAAAATATTATACATAAACATTACTACTGAAAAATAAATATAACTGGGCAAGAAGTTATAATCTCAGCATCCTGGTAAACGGACAGCTCAGTGACTTTGCAAGACCTTGTCTCAAAATAAAAAGTAAAAATAAAAAAGGTTGGGATGTAATTCAGTGTGAAAGTTCCAAGTTCAATTCCCACTACTGCAGGAAAGAAAGACAAACAGAAAGATGAACAGAAAAAGAAAGAAAGGAAGAAAGAAAGAAAGGAAAAAAGAAAGAAGAGAAATATGCTGTACTGGTAAAATATTTAAATTGAAGTAAATTAATACAACCGTAATATAAATATTAAAACCAGATTGAATATATATGTTATTTTTATAGATTTATCTTAAATTTAATCTTTTCTCCAAAAGAAGGATTGTTTGCTAATAAAACCCCTCCAATGTTTTCAATGTTATTTGTGGTTCTTATTTTGTGTCCTTTTGAATGCATTTTGAATAATTTCTGCAGTTTTCGAAAGCCAGTCTGTCCTCACCTATGAAAAAGTTCCTCTTTACCTTTACTTCCCTTTTCTCATTAGCTGCATCCCTATTCTCTTAATATTCAGGATCATCTTCCCCCTTTACTCCCCTTCTCTTAGTCTGAATTTTCTTTGATTGTATCATCTCTACTTGTTACTTTAGTGGGGCTTCTTTCTTTGACTTTGCTTGTTTGTTTTCACTTTGCTGAAAGTGGCTGGATCATAAATACAGTATTAGGAATTTTCTATACTTATGGCTGGCCATTTTCAATCACATTTCTGGCCTGAAGGTGTTTTCTTTAATCTATTCCCTTTGTAGTCATGGCCTCATGATTGTTGCCTCTTTTATTTACTGATTTCGCATCTCTTCCTATGGTGACCATATGACTTCTTTTTTGAATAAACACTTTTCTAACCAAAACAAGAATACCTAAAAATAACCAGATCTGTCCAGAATCTGTAGTTGTCATATTACATCAGGAAGAGCAGGAATTGAAGACATAAAGCTTAATCTCATTTGTGTTCACTGGTCAATAGATATACAATTGTTGCTATTTAAGTGGGAAAAAACAACCTATATACAGTGTAAGTAGGCACATTTTCTATTTTCTTGACTCTGTTTTGACAGTTTTAAAACCAGAAACTCATGGGATATAGAATAGGAAAATTAAGGTATTCAGTAGGGAAACTCCCCTTTTAAGACAAGATTATGGAATTGCAGTAAACAAATGTAACATGACATTTTCTTTCGTTTTGTTTTGAGACAAGGTCGTGTACTGCCGTCTGGCCTTGAACTCACTATGTAGCCCAGGATGGCTTCAGACTTGCAGCAATCCTCTTGCCTCAGCCTCCCAAGTGCTGGGATTGTAGGTGTGCACCACCATACCTGGCAACATTATGGAATTCTTAAGCCAAGTATAGTCAGATATCTAGAACAGCAAATTCTCATTATGAGAAAACTAGAGTGGTACATGTCTTGGGATGGGAATTTGGATAAAGTATGAGATAATATCTCACTAAAAAATAAAAAGAGTAATAAGGAGTCAATTAACATAATTTAATGGAATAAAGAGTGTTTTGTTTCCTAAAACTGAAGCGAAATGAAGCAATATGGTTATGACTTGGTCATATGACATCCAGATTATTAAATGATGGAAAGTATCCATCAGCATTATTGACTTAATATCCGGCTTGTTATTTATTATTTATTTATTATTTGTTTTAATTCACTCATTCAGAACTAAAAGATCATAGGCTAGAGTGGTTGTGAATTTGTAAGTAGTGCTTTTGCAATGGAAAATATCTGCAAAAACAAAAATTCAGGCATTATAGGGACCCTTGTATCATGGTGGCACTGACTTCCTGTCATAACTCAAGTTCATGGGAGATTACATTTTTCCAATTATTTTTAAATAGCTGGCTGCCACCAGGACAAAAGTTGTAAATCTTTTATTTGTCATTCAATTTCTTTTTCTTCTGAGAAAGAAATTGTTCCTTATGAAGAGATACTTGTGCATGTATATTTATATACAGATAATTTTTATCTTATTTATGCAATATATATTTATTTGGCAGTTATTTCCAATCCTACAAAAATTTGATTATCTCATATTATTCTATGTGCTGGAAATCTATTGGGGAGTTTTAAAGATGGTCTGCTACTTCATCTGCTAAAGAAACTTGCAGTTATATTGTTTAAAACAAAATTCAAAGTATGATACACTAGCATTAATTTCACTTGATCATGACTAATGAGAACTACAAAATTATTGGTTGATACTTAAATATGAAATAACATATGTGTCATGTTTTGGTTAGTTGCAAAAAACAGTGAAAAATCTGTTCTCTACAAGTTGGTCCAACTATTGACACCAAAATGCTAAACTTGGCCGGTGAGATGGCTCAGCGGCATAAGCGCCTGCCTTGCAAGCGTGAGGGCCCGAGTTCAACTCCTGGATCCTACATACGAAAAAGGGGCCGGTGATATCGCTCAGCCACACGGGTGCCTGTTGGCGCGCGAGGTCCTGAGGTCGACCCCCCGGTACCCACAAAAAAAAAAAATCAAAATGCTAAACTTTATCTTCATTGTTTCATCTCACTAATGATCACGAAATATAAAAGTTTTAGCCTCTTCATCTGGACATCCATGTGTATCACCATCTGGGTACTGCTTTGTTATTTGTGCAAATTGTTGTATTTTCTGCAAAGATAAGTAAATATTTAGTAATATCATTATATCACTTGTAATAGAGTTAGTTATGATGGAAAAAAATGAATAAACAACTACCGTGGGTTGTTAAACAGATGTATTTTAAAATTTGAAATAACTCTAAGTCAATGTGTAGGCTTGGAATATGCATAAAAATAAAACACTCTAATAACAAATGTTGAGAATTATAAGATTTAATGTAGTAGTAAAAAATGCTACAAACTGTAAGACCTGAGATTTAAATAGAAGCTTAATAAAGATTTAAGTAAAATACCTTATTCCCAAGTTGAAAAGACAGATATGGAAATTCAAAAAAGCTTACTACTTTGGTAAAAACCTTACACTTACAGTAATTGGATCAGATTTCAGACCTGAGTAACTAACCCTGCTTCTTTCAGTTTCTTCAGATTTATATTTTAGCTTATCTATCATATTTAATGTATGAATTAAAATTGAATTCTGCTAATGCTAACCAATTGCAGTTTAATTTATTTTAAGTGTCATGCACTTGTGAGTTTATATATATGAAGTATATGGATTAATAAGCAAGTTATGGCAACAAATAATCAAATAAATCTTAAAAGAAAAAATTATTTAATGTTTATTTTGCTTACATTATAAACTACATGTTCAAGATATCTATTATATTTTGTCATCAATACTTGCTTATGGGGCCGGTGAGACGGCTCAGCGGCTTAAGCGCCTGCCTTGCAAGCGCGAAGGCCCGAGTTCGACTCCCGGAACCCACATACGAAAAAGGGGCCGGTGATATCGCTCAGAGGCACGGGTGCCTGTTGGTGCGCGAGGTCCTGAGGTCGTCCCCCCGGTACCCACAAAAAAAAAAAAAAAAAAAAAAAAAAATACTTGCTTATGTTTATATTTCTAGGGTTTTTTGTTATTTTAGTAGAAAAAATAAGTATTCCTTTTTGAATGGAATTTAGTGTATTAATTTCTATTCTTTTTTCTCAAAACACTATCAATAGTCTCTAAAATTTGTACTTTATTTTTCTTGTATGGATTTACTATAACACCAAATTATTCAATTCATTCCATAAGGGGAAAATACAGTTCATTAATATGTTGAATGAACCTATTTATTATATTTTCCTATCATTTTTACTTAAAATTTTAAAGGCAGGAAAATTACTGTCACAATTGAAACAGAATATTGAATTTAAATGTTGACATTCATTTTAGAATGATCTATTTAGTGTATGTAAGATGTGCAAAAATTTATATATTTATTATAGTAGCAGCATATATAACCAAGTAATAATATATGGCAAACTCTACTATATCGTGATTAAAAACAGCTGCAGTGATCTCATTCACAAAAAATGTTAGCACTGGTGAGATAGCTCAGCGGCATAAGTGCCTTCCTGGCAAGCTCGAGGTTCTGAGTTCAACTCCCGGTACCCACATAAAAAGGAAAAAAGGGCCGGAGATATCACTGAGTGGCACAAGCGCCTGCTGGCAAGCACGAAGTCCTGAGTTTGACCCCTGGTACCCACAAAAAAAAAAAAAAGAAAGAAAGAAAAAATGTTAAAATGTTCTTAGCAATATAGAATAGAATCAGAATCTAATTTGTAGCAATTGAAATAGCTTTTTCTTAAGGTTTTTTATGGAAGTAGGTACCAATTTTATTTAAAATTATAAACCATGTATCATTAGAGATAATATCCACATTAAAATATGAAAGTCTTCATTCTTTTAAGACGTATTTTAGGATTTAAGACAATGCTTGAATTATATCATACATAGAACTTGCCACAAAGTAGTTTATTGTTATCATTTACTGTAGTGTACATAGAA
Source organism: Erethizon dorsatum (assembly GCA_028451465.1). Lineage (NCBI taxonomy): Eukaryota > Metazoa > Chordata > Mammalia > Rodentia > Erethizontidae > Erethizon > Erethizon dorsatum. Next base: position 126,679,497 of record CM051826.1, on the reverse strand, counting down.
AAAAATAAGACTAAACAGTAGTTGTTGAATTTCAGTTTTGAGAAGGGTTATTATTAGAAAAACGAATAACAAATATCATTTGAGATGCTATCTGTAAAGGGTTATAAAGTCTTTACAATAATTTAAGAGATATCTAAAATTTTATTTTTTGATATGTTGTTGCAATAATTAATCAAAGAATTCATGAGATTATCTCTAGTTAGGTTCCCAGATAAATGAGAATTCTGTCTAAATTATGATGTACGAGACCATTTCATTAACAACATTGTATATTAAGCAACAATAAACTACAGTTGTTGAGATGTGAATATACTACAGAATGAAAACTGTCCCAGAGAGATCCACTGCAGTGTATGGAAGATAAGAGGACCGCAGCCTGGTGCATCTGTCCCTGGTGAGACGATCGCTTCTAACCCGGACTCCCTAGTCGCGTCTATTCCGAGTGTAGATCGTTCCTGAATGCTCTTGGGAATTACGAGACCACTGCTATGCTGTTGACAAACGATCTGTGTTATCACCGGTTCTTTTTCTTTCTTAAATCAAAGTAAGTCTCTGTGATTGTGTTTCATTCTTTTTTTTTTTTTTTTTTTTGTGGGTACCGGGGGGTCGACCTCAGGACCTCGCGCGCCAGCAGGCGCCCGTGCCGCTGAGCGATATCACCGGCCCCTTTTTCGTATGTGGGTTCCGGGAGTCGAACTCGGGCCTTCGCGCTTGCAAGGCAGGCGCTTAAGCCGCTGAGCCGTCTCACCGGCCCGATTGTGTTTCATTATGAAACCAAAAGCACTGCTGCTGGTAGTGACTGACTCGTGTACACTGCTGGGCGGTATCAGCAATGCGATCGATTTCAGATCCGCGACCTAACATGTAATATGGCAAAGTCATTTTGGTCTAAGGTATGGGATGAAAAGTAGTTCTGGTGGGACTGATGAAGTGCTTCCCAACCTACACACTGAAGAATGAAAGCCTCATGTCAGATTAGAAGGGACAAGGAATTGGACAAGAAAGCTGAGGGCCGCACTTCTACATTGGAAGGATTTGTTTCTTTCTTTTCTTTTATTTTTTTTAATTTTGGTACCGGGAATCGAACTCAGGACCTTGAGTTTGCCAGGCAGGGGCTGTGACACTGAGCTATATCCCTGCCCTTGTTTCTTTCATGTAGCTCTGCAAGGATAAAAACAGATATGTGTCTCACATTTCCTAAGAAATTCCAGTCAACATGTGAAATTAATTTATTTCATTTTCAAAGAATTATTCAATTCCTTAGTGAGTTAAAAATAACTATGATTTATACTTTATTATTTCTGCTGAATTAGAAATTGTCCTGGGAAAAATTTGAAAGAGTTTAAACTATAAGAGGTAGAGGGTTTTAACTGTTTTTGTATTTCAAATTAGTTACTCATAGAGCCTTTCATTCCCCTAGTTTTGTTGGGGTATAAATTGCATAAATAAAGTTCAATTTTAAACACATAGTTCAATGAGTACTTTCTCCTTTCCCTGTTTCCTGATTCCCCCCCACCCCCACCCCCACCCCCACACGCGCGCGCACACACAGACTTGGGTGAGCATTCAACAATCTCGAAATTTGGACACCAACTTTAAATTTTTCCTTTTGCCTTTCTGTTGTCAACTGCTTCCAGCACTATTACCAACCACTGCTCTTTGTGACAATAAGGTTTTCTTATTTAGTTGTCCTTTGTGAATAGAGTCTCAACATTATGGTTTTCAGATTCGCCCAAGTTTGTGAGTATATTATTCTCAGTTTCTCTTTATTGCTGAATAACATGCTACTTCATGGATTTGCTCCAATTTGTTCATTCATTTACCAGTTAATAAACATTTGTGTTGTTTATGGTTATTATAAAGCTACAACTAACAATAAAAGTATTTGGCTAGATGTCTTCACTTCTTTTGAGTAAATAACGGGGGCTGTGTAGTGTGCTTATTGCTAGGGTATGTGTGCATTTCAACTACACAATAAACTGAAAAATTTTTTTCCAAAGTGGCTACCATTTTGGATTCACACAGATAACACTATACAAGAGTTCCAATTGCTCCATGTCCTTGCCAAATTTGGTATTGTAAATATTTTTTGTTTAATCCACACTGCCAGGCATGCAGTGATACCCTATTATCATATTTTAATTTGAGTTTTCCAACAACCACAGGCTTGAGTATTTTATAATATTCTTACTTGCATTTGTTTATCTTCTCTGGTGAGCTGTTGGTTCACATCTTTTGTGCATTTTAATCAATTGCTGGTGTGGATTTTTATTTTTTATTTGTTTATTTATTTTTTATTTTAAAGAGAAAAAAGAAAAATAACAATGAAACAGAGCTTCAAAACAGGTTAGTAGGACAGTTATAATAATTAATACATTGTGTATTGTTGTCTTTGTAATAATTATTCAGATTACAAGATATAGGCATGATATCTTGTCCAAACAATATTAGCACAAACCTTTCTTCTCAGTGAACTAAGAGAAACCAGCAAGATGTATAAGTATCTTAACTATCTTGTGTATACATATATTTTTTTTCTTTCTCCCTTTCTTCCTTTCCCCTTTCCCCCACCACAGTTTGTCTTTTCTTTTCAACAGTTTCTTCCCAGTTCACAATATCTATTGTACATTTTGGATCTTATTGACTTGTTGAGTTTCTCACACTAGTGAGACAATATGATATTTACCCATGTGGGTCTGATTGCTAGTCTTCATATTATTGTATTGTCAAAGTTCCCAGAACCTTTTGCAGACAAATTTTAAATAAATATTTTCTCTCAATCTGTGACTTGAGGGATTTTTTTTGCTTAGCTTAAAAAATGTGCTTAATATTTTTATGAATTTAAATCATTTTTTACTCAAAAGTTCTTAGCTTTTGTGTCTATCTAACAAATCTTCGACTAATCCAAAGAATTACGGATTTCTACAGTCATTTTTAAATATTTTATAGATTTAGCTCATAGATTTACATCTATGATTCACTTTCGCTTACTTTTATATGAGGTGATATTAGGAGAGAGATCTTTTTTTTTTATCATGAATATCCATATGTTTTAGCACAATTTTTGAAAGGTCTTATTTTTATCAATTTAATTGCTTTGATACCATTTTACAAAATCAATCAGTCATTTATATGAATATATATATATATATATATGAGTTTCTTATCCTAATACTTCATTGTTGTTATTAAGGAAGATTTATGTTAAGACTGCAAATCATGTAATGAGAATTACAAAATTTGGTTCTTTTTTGTAATTGTTTTGCACAGTTTTAGTAGTATGTACCTCCACATAATTTTGGATCAGCTTATAAATCTCTATAACAGTATATGTTTTAATTTTGACTGGAATTTCTTGACTGTATGCATCAATTTGGGAAAATCTGACATCTTTTCTACACTTTAAAGCAGTTGAATTTTATGGTATAGGAATTATATCTAAAGCACTTAAAAGATAAATAATAAGATGAGCAATTCAATTTAAAAATTTTGAGTGGTCACTTTTTCAGAGTTTATGTGAGCCAGGCATGGTGGTACACACCTGTTATCCCAGCACTTGGGCGGCTGAGTCAGGAGGATTGCCAGGAGTTCAAGGCCTAGGCTACATAGTGACTTCAAGGCTAAACTGAACTATATAGCCAGACCCTGTCTCAATTCCCCACCTCCCAAAAAGAGTGTATGTGAATGTCTAAACAGCATATAAAAAGATACCCAATATCATTAAGTGCATTAGCCATTACATATTTTAGATATGTGTTTGTATATGTACATAAACCTTCATAAAAGCTGTGGGAAAAATGAAGGTTATGATTTGGGAAGAAGAGAAAATTGTCATTATCACAGACAATATTGCAAAATAAAGAATTGAGCCTCCAAAGATGTTCCCACTTTAATCACCTAAATAAGAATGTGTAACTATGATTAAGTTAAGGTGATTATTCTGCGTTATTTGAGTGAGTTTTATGTGATCACGAGGACCTTCCAGGATGGAAGAGTGACGCACAAAGAGCAGCTTCAGAGCACTGTGATGTGAAAAAGACTCAACGGGCATTGTCAGCTTTGAAGACAGAAGGAAGCGACAAGCCACAGTACGTGGAGAGCCACTAGAAATTAGAAAGGGCAAAAGCAAAAAAGAAGAAGTTCTGCATCACCTCCAGAAAGGAACATGTTTCTGATGACAACTTGATTTTTGTTCTATGAGAGCCATTGAGCATTTGAACTCCAGAACTGTAATATTAGTCGTGTTATTGTAAGCCCCTAATTTATAGTAACTTGTTACAGTAGCAATAAAAACTAAAATAAGTATGCTTTCTTATAGATGGTCCTCAGAAATATACAAAATCTACTAGAAGTAATAGGTAAGATTAGATAGAAGTTAAATTAGATAGAAGGTAATACACAATCATATTTCCATAGATTTACACAAAAAATTAAAAAAATTAAAACCTAAAAAACAATGTCATTTACAATATAGCAAACTCTGCCAAACGAAAAATTAATGAAGTAGATACATAGCTTATACATTGCTGGAAAAATTTTTACATTTCTGGATCTAGATCTAAATTAAGAAATTACTATTGGCATAATATATCTATATAGTCACATGCTATTTTATCGCATGTGTAAGTTAAGGTGATTGTTTGTAAACATTGCATTCAAGATAGATTCCGTCATCACAAGACTCTCCTTATTATTACAGTATAGTTATCTCCATCCTAAGCCCTGGAAACCTCTCGTCAGTTTTCCTCTTTATAATTGTATTATTTTGTGAGCATTATGTAGCTGGAATCATACATTATATACCTTTTGAGATTGGTGTTTTCACTCACAATAATGACCTTAACTTCTATCCCAGTGGCTGTACATATCAGTAGTCTCTTGCTGACTTTGAAGCTTGATGGGCACATGAGCCAAGGAGTGAGAGCAGTGTCCTATAGGTGAAAATGAGCATGACCCCTGGGTGATATAGCAAACAAAGAAACAAGGTCTTCAGCTCAACAGCCTCACAAAACTTAATTCTCTCCACAGCATGAGTGAGTTTGATCATCCCTCTCCTCTGAGCCTCCAGGTAAAAGCCCAAGCTAGCCAACCCCTGGATTTCAGTATGCACACAAGTCCACTGGACTTCAGGTCTACAGGACATAATAAATTGATGTTCAGGCCAACTGAAATCATGTGAACCAAGAAATTTCTGTGTAATTTTAATTACTTCCCCTTATAAAATGAATTATGGCTATTTCTTCTTTGGTCATACTTGGTAGCTTATATCATAAAGGAAATTCTCCAGTTTCTCTAACTTTTCATCCTCGATCGGTAATGGACGGCTGCTCTCTGTCTCAGAGACCATCACCGATCATGCTAGTGTTTGAGTTTGGCTGCTAACGTGGAATTTAGCTGAGGCTCTTGCTGAATTCACAAAACTCTCACGAGGGACTGGGATTCCTCTCAGCATGGTAGCCTTAAAGTTTTTACGTAGGTGTTTATTCCAACAGCAACATAACAACAGACTCAGATGAAAACTATGTAGGCTTGCATCGTCTTATCCTATAAATCACAAAGCTTCATGACCCTAGTCACAAGGCTGTCCAGACTCAACAAGGGGAAACCAAGACTCCACTTCTTAGGAAAAAAAGCAACATGGTCCCCTTTTAGGAAGTGGCGGGATGGGAGTTTCTGTGGCAGCCCACACTGAAAAATACAGCCTGTCATACTCATATGGTTTTTTCTTTAAAGTTCTCTCAATTCTAAAACAGAATACTAGGATTGATTTCCAGCTTCTCCAGTAAGCATTGATTTGAGCATTCATTAGTCTTTTATTAAATAGGTATTAAATGATTAAAATATGCCAGGTACTATTATAGATGGATATATCTGGATTAAAAAAAAAACAGATGAAGATGCCAATGCTTATGGAGGTTATTGCCTAGCAGCATTATATTTACATAACATTGGGCAGGTTTAACATTTTGAGAACTTTATGAGCCACTTTAAATTCAAATAATTTTAAGCCACAAAACAAAAATATTGAATACATAGAGCATGTGCCACAATTAACTAATCTGATCTCTGCATCAAAATCATTAATAAAACTCAGCCTTTCTTCTTTGTGATGAAGAAGACGTGGCTTCAGATTTCTTCTCAATATAGTATGTCTATTGCTGATCAACTTTTGCATGGAAGCTGTCACTTGTCATTACAACTTTAAAACAGTGAAAAAATTACATATAGATATTATTTAAGATATCCTCTAGTTTGGAAAAAAATCATGGGATTTATATCAGGTAGAATATTTTCTGAAGGTAAAAGACTGGCATTGTTTCAATTTTAAGTCATTAATACAATGTCATGTAAAAGTTTTGAGTTTGAGGCAGATAAATAAATGTCAAGGTCATTTATATAGATATTTATATGTATATTTAATATGTATATTAATTACACATTTATAATAAAAACATGTCTATTCAAATTGTCCAAATGCTCTTGTCCCATTTGAAAGATTAATTCAATATTATTCAAATATGTAGAGTTAGGATCAGAGTAAGGATAAATTTTGTTTTCTTTAAAAGAAATAATTCATGGGGCCGGTGAGATGGCTCAGCGGCGTAAGCGCCTGCCTTGCAAGCGTGAGGGCCCGAGTTCGACTCCCGGATCCCACATACGAAAAAGGGGCCGGTGATATCGCTCAGCGGCATGGGTGCCTGTTGGCACGCGAGGTCCTGAGGTCGACCCCCCGGTACCCACAAAAAAAAAAAAAAAAGAAATAATTCATATATTCAGAAAATTAAATAAGGTATCTTATGAGTTAATAAAAATGTATAACTTTTGTGTTAGTTACTTTTCTCATTGAGACAAAATTTGAGTGACTCAATATTCGAAGTTAAAGAAGGAAAGGTTTATTTAGCTCACAGTTTGTGGAGGTTTCAGTCCATAATCAGCTGGCTCCAAGGCAGAGTGGCACATGGCAGAGGGGCAACAGTTCATGGCAGCCAAAAACAGCAAAAGCAACAACCGAGAGAGGCGACAAGCCTCTTTCTGTCCCTTATATTGTACCCAGTCTACAGGGATATGGGCAGTGCTAATGCAATCAGTGGACTGATCCAGCAATCGCCCACCCTTAATCCCAGCACCATTAATCCCGGCGTTATACTACAAATCAATCACACACTCTAGATTCAGCCACCTCTGAAAAAACTCTATGGCCACTTGAGGCTTTTGGGGGACATCTAGACACAAACCATAACAACTTTTTTGATAGAACATAGAAGAGAACGCTTAAAATCCTTTTTCATTCTAATTGAAAATTGCATGACACTTTGACTAATAACTTCCACAAAAGATCTGCACAGTTCAGAAAATCTCTACCTCTATAAAATTCCGCAATTCTGAAAAATCTAAATGCATAATAGAAATGTGTTTTTCATTCCTTTTTCTTGCTTTGTATAAATTTATGAACATTTATAAGTTATTTATTCCAAAAGACATGTAGGTTGTAGTTAGCTTTCACTGAATTTACATGATTTAAATTAATGTTCATGTAGACACATGTGTACGTAAATATGTGCACATGGAAGAATGTACAAATATTTTTAAATGTACTTCTGCATATTCAAATGGTAACTTCATGAAGAATTCATTTCTGTCATGCACAACCAATCTCCCATTAATAACAGAATATTCATTTCTTAATGACAATTCTTTACAGCAATGAAAAAAGCTAACTGTTTAAATGTGACAAAACTATTTTTCAGATTTTTCCCAATCATTATTATTATTATTATGGACATATAACTTTTCTAATCATGTCAAATATTTTCATTTCTCAATACAACTCAGTATTTAGACTCATCAGTCATTCTGGTATATCTACCACGGCCTCATTTAGGAGAGAGATTTAACATTTCACATTGTTTATAAATATTTATAAAATGTGTTCTGGACATGATGTACTGAGCGGTATTCAGAAATAAATATTACAAAAATTTTCACTGGTGAATCTACAAATTACATTTTAGATATGGCAAAGCCCTCTTTTGTTAGTCTCCCAAACTGAATATCTAGAAACATTCCCATTAATTGTTTATGAATTTTGAAAGTAACAATGAGCTATGATCGCGAAGGAGCAGCACATAGTATTTGGTCTTATTTTAGAGTTATAATTGATGAACGATGAAATATCTCATATTGGAGTATAATTATACAACCATTATGTCAATGATAACAGTGATTATTTATTTAATAATTACTGTTTACAAACAAAGTGATAGGCTCTTTCTGAGCATTATATTTTATAATCCTTACAGTAACCCTATGAGATAGGTAATTTTTTACTATTCTCATAGTCAAGAAAAGTGAAATTTAGAATGCTTAGTAGTTTTGCCCAGGTAGATAGTAATTTATTAGCAGATCAAACCCTCACCTATCTTATTCCAACACCAGGATATTTCCAAAGAACATTTTTTTCTGATTCTCTTATGAGACTTGTTTTGGAGAATGGGTGTTATGTAGGTAACTTAATTGCTTGATAAATAAAAATAAATAAATTCCAGATAAAACATTTAATGAAGAAAGATTATTTAATGGCAAAGTGAATACCAATTAAAGAAAGCAAACACTATTAAACTATGGTATTGAATCAAATATTGATAATTTTTCTTCATCTTCAGTAGTTAGTAACAATTTTCCTTCCAACAAGAATGGAAGCTGCTTATGTTTGGATAAGTATTTATTTGTAGTTCAATAGCTAAGCTCTACCAAAGAATAAAAGATAAAGAAATAATTTCATTTCATATAATATATGGCTACTCGTAGTTTTCATATTTTACACAATGCCTTTACCTATGCTGCTCTCAAATACATCTTGTAGTGTGATTTATAGTGCTTGAAGTGACTGCAGAATAATATATTTTATCAATGATTTCTAAGACATAAGGGTGTCTGCTTTATATTATATTTCAAAAATCCTTAAGGGCGTAAAATTTATGTTTGTAGAAAAAATGTTCAAGTTTGAAAGTTACTTCTGGAAGCTCATTACAAGCACCTCGGCTTGCTCATCTTTATTGATGAATCATCAAACACTGTTAAGATAAAGTTACATTTGGTAACCATTTCTCAGTCCGATGAGACAAATGTGTGGCACTATTTCATACTGCCATATGGAAAAACAAATATTTCAACTTCAGCTGTCTCAGATATTTTACTCTCTTAAGTCTTTAGGTTATTTGGTTTATTTTTTTTTTATTTATCAGATTAATAGTGTAATTAACATTCTACTGCATTTCATAGATAAATTTAAATTGACTATGTCTTTTCATAGGAAAATTAAACCAAAACAATATTTTCTATATCTCTGTGTTGTGTTTGTGTGTGTGTGATTTTTGAAGATGAGTGTGGGATGTTATGTGTTCGACTGACACTACAGGAAGTACGGGACTGTGTCACAGTAAATTGGGAATTGAAATTGTCTGTTACCTCTGAGAGGCTGAGCTGTTTCTTGTCATGGTTTATATTTTCATGAGATAAAAATAGTGATAGGCATCGTTTAAAGTTCCCTAATGTGGCTGGAAGAATGAATATGTATTAGTTTTAACTTCCTTTATGCTCTACATGCTCCTTATCTGCTACAAATAGAACCTTCTCTAATAAGACTTAGGAATAAATATCTGTATATGCGCACTCACTTTCTAGTCCAATTATTAGAACTAAAATTTAATGTGCATTTAGAATCACAAATTACTGCTTAAAAATAACACTTTTTAAGTTACTGAAAGCTATGCAGGAATATAAAAAGGACACTATCATTTCATCAATAAAAATATCTTAAATGAAAACTTTCTTCCATGAAGATCTGCTGATATAGTAGGCAACATGACTGATTTGCCCATAGACATCATAAAGCCACACTTACATAGCTCCAGTAAACAAACACCATTCCAGGTATGAGTAATCTTGCACAAATAGCTTTTTGCCTTTTGCAGATTCTCTCCATGACTTTAGTTTTATCTTGCCCATTTCTAATTGCTAAACATGTCATTCATTAAATGTTTACTTAGTCTTCCATATGTCTAGATTCTTAGCGGCAAGGAAGGATGGGAAAGGGAACCCACATTTTTTCAGCTTATAATATCTAATCAATGATTCAAATAAATTTTCTCAGTATTTTCTAAAATAATTTTAGAAAGTAAATATTCATATTCATATTTAATAAATTAGGAAGGTGAGATAGTGAGATGAAAAAATAAAACAAAAGAGTGTCAAATCTGTGACTTACTTCCAGGTTTCTCTTGTCCCTATCTAGGCCACTTGAAAATATATTACACAACTTAAAATATTTTGGATAATTTATTAATTTTTATTTTACTTGCACTGCAAAAATGGATCCACACAAACTGAAGAAAAAAGAGTCAACCATTTTTGTTCACCTTAGTTTTATATACTTAAACCAAACCAGCATCTGAGGAAACATTTTTTCTCCTTTGGCAAGTTACATGACATCCCCCCAAATTGATTAATTTAACTTAGAATTTAATTAACAACAAAATAATTTATATTAGCCTTAACTGTAAAAAAAAAATGGACATGTAGCTTTCTTGCAGTTTCACAAAATGTGGTGCCTTAAAGAATCAGGCAATAGTCTCCACCAAACCCACACTCAATAGAATAAAAAAAAAAAAAAAGCTGACTTGGCCTATTCAATCTAGGTAAGTTTTGATCATTGCACTAAGTGAATATGGAATTTTTTGTTTAGTTCACTTTTTTGTGTGTGTGTGTGAGTACCGGGGGTCGACCTCAGGACCTCGTGCACCAGCAGGTGCCCTTGATGCTGAGCGATATCACCGGCCCCTTTTTTCGTATGTGGGTTCTGGGAGTCGAACTCGGGCCCTCGCGCTTGCCAGGCAGGCGCTTACACCGCTGAGCCATCTCACTGGCCCTGTTTAGTTCACTTTTATGTTGTTCTGGTTGATATCTAAAATATCCCTCAAAAGTTTGATGTGTTTAGAGGTGGGTGCTGGTCAGAACAGGCAGGTCACTGGAGGTGTGGCCTGGAAGGCTAAACTTTCGTCTTTAGCTCCATCTTTTTGTCTCTGCTTTCTAGCTGCCATGACAAACATCCCTCCACCATCCCCTTCCGCCACGCCATTTATGACTTGGAGCCTGCCAATCATGGACTAAACCTATTAAAACTCTTTGTCAAAATAAACCTCTCCTTTACTTTACAGTTGTCAAATACTTTGTCCCAGTGATGGGACAGTAACTGATAAAGAAAATTGGTTCCAGGAAAGTACTATCATTTCTGTAACTATATTTGGTTTTAAAACATTTGGGAACTGATTTTCAAGAAGAGTTTAGAAAGGCCTGGAGAAGCCCTAGAATGCTACACACAGAGACTGAAGAAAGAGTCTGGTCAGAGCTCAGAACACCAGTATAATGAAAGAAATGCAGACAGTAAGGGTAAGGTTCATGAGGTTTCAGGTGGGAAGGAGGATCGTATTAGAAACTGGAATAGAGGTGAAGCACCTTTCATTCTGGTGAATAATTGGTCTACATTTTGTCCATGTTCTAAGAGTTTGTGTGAGACTGAATATAAAGGTGGTGGACTAATTGATCTGGAGGAGAAAACTTCAAGGCAGTTCAAAGTTTGGGCTATGGCATGGGTACTTCAGGGCGATTTTAGCCATATTGACAGTAAGAATTGGGAGCAAAAGGTGGAACCAAAAGATATAAAAAGTTTCCAGTTTTTCCAGAAAGCAAGTGCCTTACAAAGTTGGGGCAAAGGAGAGAATGGTTGCTGAAAAGATTACCAGTACTAAGAAGACAAGTGTTTTGTATCAGGACAATAGAAAAGATAGGAGAGCATCGAAGGAATCAGCAAGACCACAATTATCACAGGGTCAAAGGTACAAAAGTGTAAAATTTCATTTGAAAAGAGAGTTCCTGGGCCTTCTGCTAGACAAGGGCCACCTAGATAATTGGTTCCTCAGGACTCATTTCCCCACACTCTGCCATCGAGATGCTCAGAAGCCACTGCAGCCATAGTCCAAGGGGGCCTAGCTATTGGTCAAGTTGGCCTCAGACCTTGGTGCCTTCCACACGGTGCTTGCATTTCATGCATGCAGAAAGAAGTGATTTGGTGACCACTGAGGCTTCCATGTAGATTTCAGGCAAATAAATAAATAAATAAATATGATAGAGTCACAGTGCCTTCAAGGAGTCCCTGATAGGGTGATATGAGAGTGAAGCCAAAGGTGCACTGGAGACCCAGCAAGTTGGAGATGCCAGGAGTGCAGAATATCTGCTCAAGAGAAGACAGTTAGCAAAGCCAGTGAAAGACAGGTCATGTAGGCTGCAACTAGGAGGAGCACTGCCCAAGTCCTTTGGAGTTATGTATTATCACAACCTGCCTCATGTACTGAACTTGGAACTATAGTATTTAAAGCTGCCTTGTTGGGTTTTAGTCTAGCTTTCATTTCTATCCCCCTATTCCTTCATTTGAGAATGGGAATGTTTACCCTGTGTCATTATATGTTGGAAGCATTTAACTTCCTTTTTGATTTTTATAGGGACTTATACCTAAAATTTTGACTTGAATTTCAGAGGAGTTTGGACTTGAACTTTTTAGCAATGTTGGTACTGTTAAGAATTTGGCAATTCTAAAGATGGAATAAATACATTGTGCATAATGAGATGTACATGAATATTTTGGATACTAGGGGAAGAATATTATGGTATAGATCTAAAACACTGCCCAAAAGTCTCATGTGTTTAATGGTAGGCCCTGTTCAGAATGGGCGGGTTACTCGGAGCATTACCTAAAATCAAGTATTCTTGTCCCTGACTCCTTCCTGGCCACCATGGCACAAGGAGTTTTCCTCTATCAGGCCCTTCCACCATGCTATTTCTGCCTTAAAACTTTCTGATCATGGATGGAACCAATGGAAACTGTGAGCCAAAATAAACCTCTCCTCCTTTAAATTGCAGGTGTAAAATATTTTGTCCTACTTATAGAAAGGTGACTCATTCATTCAGAACTGATACTCCTCTGATCTACTTCCATTTTGCTTTCAATCGTCAGACTCATATCCCTTTATACAGTATCACCTTCCTCCAGTGGTGCAACAGCTGAGAGCACAACTGAGAGCAACACAAAGCTGGTTTAATTTTTTTTTGTTTCAAAATAATTTTATAGTACTTCCACACACACACATCTATGGTAAAAATCTAATGGACATTAGTCTTTTTCTATTTTTATTTGAGGCTACAAAATATCTTCCATATTTAATTAAAAATATTTTCTTACAGTTATGAATGGCAACCTAAAGTTCAATAATTTGTGTTCACTTCTACATTAATTAAATAGTGTAGACTTGCAATATTCTCTGTTAAAGGTACAAGGATATGGAGGCCAGAACTTCTGAATATAAAGAACTTCTGTATCTGATCTTCATTACTATTAAAATTACATTTCTTTTTTATTATATATACTTCTTAAGTTGTCTTAGTGCTTAATTTTTGAAGGCCCTGCCATAACTAAACATTAGAACCTATTCATAGAATTATTCTTTTATAGTAGTTGCACAAAAGATCAACAGGTCTCAGAAATACCTTTAGAAACCAAAGGCTAAAACTTCTCTCAAGATGCCTTGAGTCCTGCTAAGTTTCACTTCCCCTGTAATTCTATTTATCAGCCAGTGCCAACTTGATAGTGTTCTATGGTCATTGTTGAACGGTTAATGAGGACATGAAATTTAGTTTTCTCCAAAACAGCCATTTCCAGAGAACTTAAAGATGGAAATTAAGCATAGCTTAGTACATAGCAAAGGAGATTCTTGTTGACAAAATAACCCCAGTTTAGGGCTCCAATGAATTCTATGTACTTCTTGCTAGGAATGGCTCCCAATTACCCCACTCCAACTCTCTCAGTAAATATCATACATTTATTGATTTATGGCTCATCAGAAAATTATCAAATTTGTCATGAAAGATGGAGGATTTGACTTGCAAAGAGGTAGAGTGACTCATGAATTTGATGACTTAATGGGGATAGAATTAGTTCAGAATACATACTTGTGTTTTAGGTCAGCAGAACAACTAAACATTAACTTGATCCAGGAAGTGAGATTACCACAGAAATTTTGAAGTAAACTCTCTTCATATTCCCAGATGATATTGTACATACCAAAGACAGATCTGAGAGATTCTAATTAAAAAAAATGAAAGCTAACAAAGACTTGAGAACTGGGTATAGTGAATAAATTCTTCCATGTGCATACATTATGGAGTTCCCAGAGAATAAATATCTTTGAGGAGTGAGTGTTTTATCAAAACCTTCCCCTATTATTGGCTGACCACTAAACCCAGAATTACACTCGTGACCCTTCAGGAACCAAGATTAAAAATAAAAATAGTTTTTAACTGAGTAAAGATATAAGTGATGGCACATATTGAAGGAAACAGATTTTAGAGATTAAGGCAGGAAATATCTACCTTCACAAGAATAAAACAGAATCTAGAACAGCCCCAATACATTGTCTAAAATTGTCAATACCTAACAAAAATTATTAAACACACAAATAAATAAGGAAGATGGCATCCTTTCTTTTCTTAATTTGTGATTGGATAAAGCAAAAATTATAACACAATACTGTAAGGTGTTAAACAAATCAAGATTAAATATACATAAAAATGATAGCACAAAGAAAGAAGGACAAAATAAAACTATATTAAACATAGTTCCTAGAATTTACCATAGTGACTATTAAGTTAAAAAGTATTGATTAAATTGAAGAAACATATTACTGTGCCTAGATGAGTTACTAAAACATAGCTGGATTTAACTAAAATTAAAGGGCAAAATTGCATACTAAAAATATTTATTTACTACAAAAAAGCAGTAAAAGGATATAGGAAACAAGAATAAAAATATGAGACATTTCATAATTTTATTTTATGATGTTACTTTCACACTCAAATTTTCTTTAACTAGAAAAACTCAAGCTCCTCTAGGGAGCTCTAGGAATAATGCCCAGAGAACCTCAGTAAAGAAGTAGTACCACGTGTATTTCTCTCTCTCTCTCTCTCTCTCTCTCTCTCTCTCTCTCTCTCTCTCTCTCTCCCCCCCCAACCCTGTAGCTTGTGTTCTCTACCACCTAGGGACTTGCCACCAGTCCCTGTCAGCACCCAAATCTCTCTGGGATCTATAAATAAAGTTTCTTCTGCTACATGCATTTTGTTTTCACCTCTTCACTGTGTCTCAGCTTACCAATATTCCTAAACCTAAACTCGTTTCTAGTTTAGGGATCTTTCTTAGAGAGGTGCTCAGGAGGAATCAACTAGATAAATATCATAAAAGAGCCACAAGGATACCTGCCAGTATAAATATATTTTCTGTGTGAAAGAGACACTTGGTCATGGATGGGATGTTTAAGCCATCTTTCATGATAATTGAGTATATTTTAAAACCACACTGCTGATGTCCACAAACTTCTTAAAGTTCTTAACAGGGCAAGTCTACCCTTATGGCCACTCTCAGGGTAGAAACTTCAAGGCCAAGTAAATAAAAATAACTATGATAGTAGAAATTATAAAAATACGTATTGAAAACACACAAAATTACAAACCTCACTGAAAAATCATCTTAATTATTTTGAATGTAAATCTACTACATACTCCAAAAAATAGCAAAGATTCTCAGACACTATAAAAACTTCAAGGAAAAAAAATGAGAAATCTAAGAGAAGCATATTAATTGCCGAGTCACAAACAGAGAGAAAAGATGTGCATACCATTCAATCAGCAACTGTAAGAACTATGGAATATATATTAATATCAGAAACCACAGATATTTCACAAGAAATATTTCTACTTACAAAGAGGGAAATTTCCTAATGACAATATCACTACAATAGACCCACAGAATAGTGCAGGGAATTTGACAGAGTTGAAAGACAGAAAACTAATAAAAATATACAAACTTCAAAAGCATTATTATCCAAGGGGACTGAAATGATCTATAGAGTAATTACACATGACAAAAATACAGTCATTTCAAGTTTACCTATAAAAGTCACCAGTATAAATGATACATGCCTTTTAAAAAGTTTTAATGATTGTTTTAGAAAATTAAGATTAGACTTATCATCTCAGCTACTCAGGGTCATTACACAGGAAAATCATAAGTTTGAAGATAGCCTGGACAAGTTACTGAGATTCTATAAATAAATAAATAAATTAATTAATTAATTAATTAAATGGCTAGAACTATAATTTCATTGTAGAATACTTGCTTGGTATGTATGCAGTCCTGGCTTAAATCCTCTGTATCACAAAACCAAAAAAAAATTAAAATTAAGCAAAGTATGTGCTATGAGGACCATGGAATTAGGTTACAAATCAATCAAGAAACAAATACCAGAAATAATGAATGTTAAAATAACTGATATATTTAAATACCCTACTTGTCAACAGTAAAATAATAGAGACAATGGAAATTTGAAAAAAAAAACTTAGAAAATATTAAAATATAATTCTAAATGTATCTGTTACAACTAAAGCAGCACTTAGAGGAAATACACAGCGTTAAATTCTTGTAAAAGAAAGAAATGCCTTAAATACAAAAATTATTAAAATAACAGTAAAGCATAAAGATAAAAAGTGGGAAATAAAAATCATATGCAAACCAGGCACGGTGGTGCACACCTGCAATCCCAGTACTAAAAATAACTCAAAAATTCAACCAATGCTGAATAAACATAATATGTTGCATACTACAATAAACAATATGAAAATGAGCCAAGAAAAAACATTTATTTATAATGGCATGTAAAGAAAGAGAGAAGTACTTGGGAATATATTTTTTATAGAGTAGGTGTAAGGACATTGTGACTGATAATCATGATCCAGTCAGCTTGACTGGATTAAGACACACCCAGGCGATTAGCAAAAAGCACTTCTGGGTAAGTGTGGGTGGGTCTCAGAGGCATGACCTTGGGTATTATATATGGTCACTGGCATGGTCCTCTTTGGTGCTGTTTCCCTGCTCTACTTCCTGGCCACCATGATGAAAGCAGTTTTCCTCCACCACGCTCTTCTGCCATGATGTTCCTGCCTGAAAGCCAGGCGCCCACAGTCTGGATTTGCTAAAACCTTGAAACATTAAAGCTCTCCTTTAAATCACAAGTATCAGGTACTATGTCCCAATGATGGGAAATCTGAGTAACATGAGAACAATTTATACAGTGGACTAATGCAGTAAACAAACAAGTGGTACATGCAACTATGTGAATGACTCAGAAAAAATCCTACTAAATGAAAGAAGCTAGAGACAAATGATTACTTATTATATGATTCCAGGTATGTGAAGTTCCTGGAAAATGCATGATCACAGCAAGAAAGGATCGGCATTTATCCGGAACTAATGGTGGGAGTGGAAATTAAATATAAAGTGTTTAGAGGACATTTTGGGGGTTGATTACAGTATTCTAAAATGGTTGTGGTTTTAGTTGCATAACTTTATAAATTAACTGAAACGTTTTGAATTGTAAATATGAAATTGATTTCAGTTGAATGCAAATTAGACTTCTATTACAATGCAGAAAGATGTTAAGGGGTTGTAGAACAGTTGTAGTTGGTCTTTTTACATATACTATTTGGAATTATTCTACCAGTAAAAATAAAACTGGTATAAGGATGGTATCAGGATGAAATCACTGTTATTCTCTTAGCTCATGAGCATTTATGTTTACAGGAAAGATCAGCTCAATTAACTAAAAGTACCTCACATATGAAATAGATTCAGAAGCTTACCCGTTAATATTTCCAAGTTACATTTCTACTATTCTTTTTTCCATTACCGCTGCATTTCAAACTAAAAATAGAGATTGAGCTGAGTTCTTTTCTCTACGCCTTCTTTGGTTATTGCATCTGCTTTCAGCAAAAATTAGTATGAATCATACACTAAGAATGAAACATTTTGGGGTGCCTGAAAGAAAAATAAAGACATTTTCCTAGAATCTATAACTTTTTTTTAAAATGAAGACATAAAACATTGTATGGGAGCAGAATTGAACCAAAAGCTGAGGCTCCCAAAATGGAAATTATTTTTAATGAGAAAAAGAATGATGACTAAATAAAAGCTCTGATCCTCGAAGATTGCTTCTTTATAATCACATTAGTAAATTTAAAGGGTGTATGCCCATATAATATGAGTACATAATTTTCTTACCAGTTTTTTCCATAAAATATGAGTGTGTGTAAATCAAGTTTAATATACTCTTGTTTAGCCAGGCGTGGTGGCACACACCTGTAATCATCCCAGCACTCGGGAGGCTGAGGCAGGAGGATGAATGTGAGTTTGAAGCCAGCCTAGGCTACATGATGAGTTCAAGGCCAGCCTAAACTACACAGTGAGACCCCGTTTCAAAGAAACAAAAAAATATATACTCTTATTTATGCAAGTTAGATTACTGATGTTTTAGCATCTGCCTACTATTGTGGAATGCAGAGAGAAGTCCAGAATCTTTGTTCAGCATTTTACTAAAAGGTAGAGAAACATACTATCCGAAGTTAGTATTTTCCTGATACCTATATTTAGTGAATGTGTAACAGCCACAAACAACTGCATCTCCAGTAACAAAAATACTCATTCAGCATTAATGGGGGAAATCCTCCATATGCACTAGTACATTTTATTACACACTGAATTTTGAGATAGTTGACAGGAACTTACTAGTGAGTTTCCCTAGTAGCGGAAACCTCAAGATCGCAGTCGGTGGAAAATAAGTAATGAAAGAAAAAGCGCCTGGGGTTTCGCCATATGAATAGCAACAGACTGTCATAGTTGTACACCAAATTAAGAAGTGAATACATGTAGGTCTACTACAGGAGCACAGAAAAGAAGAATTCTCCAAATGCATTGGGTTACTATAAAGGGCAGTGTCATTGCAAACCTATAGCTTGCCTGAAGGACGTAGACACTGTCTCCCGAGCCAGGAATCCAGCTAGTTGGTGGAGACATCATCATGCCTTCAGATGGCTTATAGCTCCCCCTTTACTGATCCCTGCCATCACCGTCAGTACCTTCCCCACACTCCCGTACTCCCACCCTCACCTGCACCCATAACTTTCCAGACATTGACCTCTTGTAAAGAGAATCTGACATTCACCGCAGGAAGCAGATTTCCTACTTCGCCTAAGGAAATACACTGGTTACAGGCAATCTTCATTTTATAATTTCAGAAGGAAACAGTAACAGAAAATCAAAAGTGAACACAATTTTAAGAAATCCAGCTTCTAAAGATTGGTACCAAATCCATCTGAAGACAAATAAAAGCTGAAAATTAAGAGATATTGAAGAACCTGAAGAATCATTAAAACATCACAGAAATTGTACCAATAGAGATTGCCTTTCCTCAAAAATGCTGCTTTAAAAAAGGAAAGTCATCAGAGGTAATGGAAATTTAAAATAGAATTTTAAAAATTAGAAAAAAAATGAAAGATGATGGGAATCCTCATACAAGATTAAATTGAAGAACATGAAAATCTAGCTGTTGCTCCCACAAGTCAGTGCCTGTACACAAAACATAGGGATGTTAGCAAGCAGTTTAGGAACAAAGTCCAGAGCCTAATGGTGATTCAAGCGTTAGAACAGAAAGGAAGAGAACAAAGCATTTTAAAATAAGAGGAAAATGAAAGTTACTCCACATCGAAGAAAATTTGCTCAAGTGCGGAGGCAGTGTCTGAGCCACAACCAATCAAGAGTGTTTGAAGAACACACACACACACACACACACACTTTGCATGTGTTAGAATTCTCAGTGTTCCCAGGTCTGTGTCTGAGACTCACTGAGGCCCAGGGTAGAGCTTTCTTTTCTGCTCCCTGCACAGCTGCTTTTCACAGCTCCTCCAGCTCAGCGGGAATCACGGTTGTTGATCTCCAAACATCAGGATATCTCAATCCGGTGAGCTATTAAGATGAGGAGCTATGCTAGGCTCCCTAATAATGAGGTTCTCCTTGGAACCTGATTCAGTGCCCTCTGACAATGAAGAAAAACAGATTTTATAATGGACAAAATGGAAATATTCTTATATACAAAATGATGGCTATTTAGTATATATTTGCCAACTGAACTTTTATGGACTGTAGCATTGTGGAAGGCAATATTGGAACATTAGCTATTTCATTTCTTAATTAAAATGTCATTTTTCAATTTCCATCAGAATATATAGGCTTTCAACTCATTTCACATTGCTGCCAATACTGTGAACTTACATTTAAAAATTTTAGCATTCTAGTGGGTTTGTGGCCATATGATATTAGCATTTAAATTTTCACTATCAAATTTTTCCCTATCTATACCGAGCACACGGTGTTCCTGCACCTTACTGCTTACACTCTTCTAAGTCAGAATTTTTACAAGTAATAAGGAAGTAACACTCACTCACTGTTTTATGTTAAATAGTTGTCTATTACTGTGGTAATAATCAGGAATCATTTAAAATATTTTTTATTTTGCAGAGTATTGACTCTGAAACTGTGACTGATGCTTTAGAGAAGATTTAATATTGACGATTCTTGAGATGTAAATATAGTAACCATAGCAAAAACTGGCACTTAAAATTTTTTCCAGTTGCCCAATTATGACACATTGTCAAATACATTTCATGGTAGTCATTTGAAGATAATTAAAATGAAAAAAGAAAGACAAAATCTAGGAAACAGGACTACTCCGTCTGCAGTTGTCAATTAGATTGGTTTATTGTTTTCTACAATGAATAAATCTTTGTTTAAATTTAACTTTACCCAGTTGGCTTAAATTACAAATGCAACCAACATCTTTGTATTGTTACAGAATATCCCTAATTATCGCATTTGTATCAACACTTAATCATACAATAAGTGAAAACTTGTGGGAAAGAAAACATTTAAATGGATGCTTTACTTTTCAGACTTGCCAAGTATAAATGAGAGAAGAAACATAGGAATAAAAACATTCAAACCTTGGTAAATTATATGATTTATTTGCTAATCATCTACGTGCATCATGGAAAAAAAAAAAACAATTGAGTACCATTTACCTGATTCTTACAAGTCTAGATAATTTTTTAATATTGGAAGCGTATGCCTAAAGGGTGAGGATAAACAACAAAATATATTGACATTTTCCTCTTTTCTCAGTTAGTGTTTTTCCCTCTAAAATCATATTTTTACATATTATGATTTTTTTTTTTATATGTGGGTACCGGGAGTTGAACTCAGAACCTCACACTTGCTAGGCAGGTTTTTATGCCGCTGAGCTATATCACTGGCCCTATGATATGTTTTTATTTAAAGCTCTCCTGATTCAAGACCAATTTAATTTAATTTTATATAAATATGAAAATTTAGACAACAGGGATAAGGTTCATGACATATTTTCTTATTTTTAGACAGTATTTTCCTTTTCCTCTGAAATGATATATCTTACCCTTCGATTTGTTTTTATTTTTATGTACTTTGCCTTGGCTGCTTAATAATAGCTCAAAAACTTTGAACTTGAATATCCATCAGCAGAAGAAAGGATAACCAAAACATGTTACATTCAATTTATATAATTTCCACAGAAACCATGTTGCCAGAAAAAAAAGGAAGATATTATATGATCCCTTTTACAAAAATTTCACAAAAAGGCAAAATTAATTTATAATGATAGATATTAAACAAACACCAAAATATAAACATTGGCTGTGTGGTTATTCCCTGGAAAAGGCTGATGGCGGTTCTGAACCACGAGGGAAGTTTTTTATGTTTTCGATTTGGGTGAGTGCATTTGCCAAACCATTTAACTTCATACTGAAGATGATAGATTGTACCACAGACAAAACGTGCGCCACCTTCAGAAGGTGGGAGATGGGGGTGGCGCGGAGGATAGAGCAGAGCAGCCCTTAGCTAACTTTTCTTTCCATGATCTCCACTGTAAGGAGCCTTTTTGGATATTTTTCCTTATATCCCCCCGTGAAATTTCAATACTGCAGACACGTGTATTTCTATATCCTCCATATATCTGTGTTTTGTCCATAATACGAACAAAATTTAACCCCACAAACAAAAAGAGCATATCTTTCACTTGATCCGGAGTAAGAATCCCATCTATTGAGAATGTGCCGACCAGAGGGAGAAGGCTACACGGAAGGCTGTTGGAATTACCAAAGTGATATTTTTTTTTTTTTTTTTGTGGGTACCGAGGGGTCGACCTCAGGACCTCGAGCGCCAGCAGGCGCCGGTGCCGCTGAGCGATATCACCGGCCCCTTTTTCGTATGTGGGTTCCGGGAGTCGAACTCGGGCCCTCGCGCTTGCCGGGCAGGCACTTAAGCCACTGAGCCATCTCACCGGCCCCCAAAATGATATTTTATAATCAATTGAAATGCTCATAATCCAAATACCAAATCAGAAAGAGACCCAATAATTGAAGTACTTAGTTAGAAATAAAAGTAATTCATTTGAAAAATTGAAGTAATGAAACTGATTATATTTTAACAAAACTTTTTAAAGTTTTGAGATAAATGCTAAATATAAAATAATGCATAAACTTTTTGTAGACAATAATTAAAATAACTGATTTTGTTTTATAGTAGCTATCTCAATTATTTTGAACATTTCTAAATTGGGAGCTTATAATGCATCAGAAATGATTCTTTGAAGCTGCACAAAATTTTGTGATCTTGAAATACAACAATCTGTTTCATTAATTTACTTTGCCAGATATATATGCCTTTAATTATTTCTCTTTCTGCATTGCAAATCTTTGAAAAACATTCTAAATTAAAAGACTCCTGTTACCTTTATATTACTGAAGGCTGAATATATTTCTCCAATATAAATTATTTTTTAAGCATGTGTTTACAAGAAATAGCTTTGGCAACAGCATGGTCATCACAGTCATAATTAAATATTACTCTATTTTTGTCTTCTATTATTTGAATTTTACATGACTGGCCGAAGAACACTTTCAAGTTGTAAGTTATCTTACACTGGTTGGTATATCAAGAAAATGAGTGTTTGATGGGGTGTGCTAATGTGAACTAAAAATAAAATCCCATCTGTTCACCTCCCAAACCACACTGCATCAAGAGTGCACGTTGCGTACAACATAACTTAATGAAACACAAATAAAAATATGAGTATTTCTATCCTTCCATTAATAGCAAAAGCAAGCTACTTTTGATATGAAACAATTCATGTATGATTCCCTAGAAGGCAATAAGTTTGTATATTCATCAAGATAAGCTGAACGTAAATAAAAATGAACGCTCCAATGCCTGTTTCAGGTCCGAGAGCAACAAAATACTTAAGAATGTATACTGTAAATTTTTGACCACTTTTCCAAGTGCTTGAGTAACCTAAGTATTTTGCAAGACAATATACCCACATATTTTTCACATATGTAATAATTTATCAATTGGAAAATATATCCTTTTCTTATAAATCATTGTCCCCTTGCTACATAAGCCCTATTCTTCATTTATTCTGTGTTTACAGGTCTTAATATGTTCTTGTGGATCCAAAATATTCCTTATTATTTTCTATGTCATAAATGTTTTTATTGGGCTTCCTGAACTAAATAAGCCTGACAATTATCAGAAAAAAAGGTATTCTTATAAGTAAATGTTTGATGTAATTCAGCAATGCACTTTGATTAAAAGCACTTTAACATTCAGTATGGCTACTTGTTATAGATATTTAACTATTATATAATCAGGAGACGTTTAAATTCAGGCCATCACAGTTCTTTCATCTGTTTGTCATCCCCAGTTCTCATAACACTCATTGGACTACTGAGACCACTAGTACTCTACTACTCTTTGAAGTTTTTCCATTTTTAGTTAGACCGGTGAGATGGCTCAGCGGCGTAAGCGCCTGCCTGGCAAGCGCGAGGGCCCGAGTTCGACTCCCGGATCCCACATACGAAAAAAGGGCCAGTGATATCGCTCAGCGGCACGGGTGCCTGCTGGCACGCGAGGTCCTGAGGTCGACCCCCGGTACCCACAAAAAAAAAAAAGTTACAACACCACTCACCATATGGGTAGGATGCTAGTTTCTGCTGTACCTAAAATTCATTTATACATATATATATTCTTTTTCTAAAAGGACTACATTTATTTTTCTTTGACCAGTATAGGTATAATCATATTCACTAGAACTTATCTCCTCAATTTGTCTATTCATTCACACACGTTATTGAAATCAAAATCCAAATACACTTGGATACAGTTTTATAAAGCATTCTTAAAATATTGCCACTCTGGTACTAGAAAAATTCGGACTCAGCTCCTATTGCCTATGCTTCTGTCGGAGACTGCAGTTCCTCATACCACAGGCCTTTCACAACATAGGTTAGTTTTTATTCTTACTTAAGCTACTTGTCTAATGTCTCATTTAACTCTTCTATTTGGCTGGAAAAAGTGTCTGTGTAATTAATCATTCAAAGGGGGCATTGTAAAGAGTTAAGTGGGACACTAGTATTAAACTAGAGAAAGAAGGATAAATCCAAACTGTCCTGTAAATCCCTGAATGAGTGGTCAGTTCAAGCTACGATCACGTTAGGTCAGAATTTTGTGTATCTGTTACTCCGTCCCCCACATAGTATGGTGTCTGAACCTGGAAATTCTCAACTGACCCAGGAATGTAAGCTAATGTTTTATGTCTCCATCAGGGAGATAAACATGCTATTTTTCAAACTGTCCTTCACGCACTATTTCTACTGTCTTAGGAGATATTTGGGTAAATTTCTCTTCTACACATAGATCATATCCTCTACTCTGATTTGGACTTTACAAATTCTCCATCATGTTCAAAACTCTATCAGTTATCTGTCCACCGCTGAGTTGAGAACACTAAATAGGCCCTTATAAATATATTTACTGAAAGGATTATCAATATATAGTACAAAAGATGAAAGGGGAATTTTTTCCCAACCAAATCCCTAAGACTTCATACTAAAGAAAAATGTTTATCTATTAAAGGATATGCCATTAATGAAAAATCTTTGCCTAGAATCATGGGATTTAGAAAATTTATGTTTTTAGGTAAAACATAATCAAACTGTAAACCAACCAAGATAGAGTTTATTAAATGTCAGAATGCATAATCTCTTCGAGTGCAATTCCAAATATGTGATAAGCATTTAGAAATTATTCCTACCATTGTTTCAAACTAGTAGCAATATTTCAAGCTAATAAATTTTGAAATTAAAACCATAAAAATATTTTGGAATCTAATGTCTTATGAAACAATACAAATAGTTGAATATAATAAAAGAGCAGAGAATTTAACTAAATATTTCTCACTGATAGGACTGTATTATTATATAATATAGCATTTTCAGAAAATTATAAACAAAGAAGCAATAATGCTTTAGTGGATTACCTAAAGATTTCTGAAAGTATTAGATCTATGCTGATAGGATATACAATGCATAAAAGAACAAATTATTTTAAAGGACTATAATACATTTTAGCTTTCAATGTACAATTTTGGGTTTATAAAAGCACAAAGTGCAACACTGCTTCAGAGGATGTACATTACAAGTCCACTTTAAGGTGGGTGTGTGTTATGTATTTATGACCTGCACGTAAGACTTAAAGGATCACTATTTTTCCAGCCCTAGTATACCTTGAGGTTATGCAACACATAGCATTTCACAGTTGGTGCTTTCTCGGGGCCCAATGCCAGGTGTCAGCTCCATCTCATGATCCTCATTATCCATCACAGTAAAAGGGTCAAAGTGTAGTTTTGTGTTTACTGAAAATTCAGAGTTTTTTCCGAAAGAAAAATTTTCAATAGGATTTGATTGAGTTTATTTAAGATGCTACTGTTTAACCTGAAACAACTTTCTTTTCTATTATTATTAGTAGTAGTAGTAGTAGTTGCAGGAGCTGTAGTGGTAGTATTTTATTGGGTTCAGCCTTTCTTCCATCTTATTGGATGCCTCTTATTTTCTTTAGTAACCTACATCAATTTTTTTTCAAATTTCTCTGCCTTTTTTTCTGTATACTATCAAAGGGATACCATTCTGCAAAGTTCAGAAATTGTATTGTAAATTTTACATAGAATTTTCTATGGCATATCTCGGAAATTTTGTTCCCAGTGTGTCAATAGGAGCAGCGGTAGAAACTTTAGGAGGTTAGAGCTTATGGGAGTTGGTTGGGCTACTGGGGTTGCCGCCTTCAGGCATTAAAGTACTCGTTCTCTTGGATCCTGAGTTGGCTGTGGGTATGAAGCCTGGCACTGAGAGTGGCCCCCGAATTGCTGTTTGACCTCTTCTGGGACTGTGACCTCCTCCTCTCCATCACCATCTCTCCCACAAGCACACAGCTCTGCTGTTGTATGGCGCCCATCATATCGTTGAGCGGATGCCAGTGTCATACTCTTGGATCCACGTTTATGAGCGCCATAAACTTCTTTTGTTTGTAGAGTTAGCAGTCTCAGATATTTTAGTTATGGTGATACTGCATCATTTTCCTCCCTCATTACTTGATAAGAGTAATTAGAATTGATTGTCAGACTATTTTACTGAAGAGTTGTCTTTTTATGCTGTTCTGATGGTATAGAAAATCCATTTGTTTAAAATATTGCTTATGTGATGCATAGCATTTCAATCAGGACAACAGATAAAATTATGTGGCTAGAGAACACTCAGCTAAACAAGATCTGACAGAAACAAGTTGAAATTCCATTTACCACATAGAGTTCATTTTTATTAAATGATATACACTACTTGGAAAAACCTTCCAGAAGAATATTTTTATGGGGAAATCATGTGACATTAAGAAGTAATTTAATTAAAAAATACATGCCTATATATTTTTATCTCATCTAAATAAGATAGAACTTATATTATGCTAATAAATGTTCCTCTTTTTTATGTTTCTTTCCTGAAGCTTTCAATTACTAATTCTTCACTCTCAATTACTAATTCTTCTTTTGATGAACATATTAAGTAGTAATAAACATAAAAGTTATACATACTTTATTTTTATTCATTTATTTTTTATGTGGGTACCGGGAGTCAAACTCAGGACCTCACACTTGCCAGGCAGCCACGTATGCCACTGAGCCATATCATCAGCCCCGATACATACTTTTTTGCAGGTTGACAATTGCTATTGTTCATAACTAGCCAATATGCAGTGATCATTACTGGATACAACGGACAAAATGCTACATTATTCCTGGATGTAAGGTCTCACAGACCTCCAGGTATCAAAATCCTGGAAACCCGATGTGTTGTAGGCTTTAAATTTGAAAGGAAACAAATCTAATACTACAGAATATAATCAACCTTTCAGTAAAACTATGTTTTAGGAAAATATTTGGCAAACATTTATCATTTAATATCATCATAAGTTGTTGCATGCTAATCAGTTTTGTATATTTAGTCCAACTGCACATATAATTGTGTGTGCATGTTTCATTTGATTGTAACCATATAAACCACATGCTTGGAGGTGTGAATAACGTGTGTTTGTGTATATATAATGTGTATTGTGAATGTGCATGTATTGTCTAAAATTGTGTTCTATCACCCTGGTATGGAGCAATTATGGAATAAAAGAATCCATCTTAAACCAATAATAGTTTTGTATATATAGTACATTATGTTGGGGATAATTTTAAAT
This sequence comes from Erethizon dorsatum, assembly GCA_028451465.1. Taxonomy (NCBI): domain Eukaryota; kingdom Metazoa; phylum Chordata; class Mammalia; order Rodentia; family Erethizontidae; genus Erethizon; species Erethizon dorsatum. Next base: position 126,651,848 of record CM051826.1, on the reverse strand, counting down.
TAGAAAGCAGATATTTGAAGTCTTTAAAAGTTTCCAGTACTTACTATGTGACCTTTGACTAGTCATTTAGCTACTGAGTGTTTTCTGAATTATCCTAATTTATAGTATAAATCACCTATTTATAGAATAAGTTTATAGTAATTGCACAAAAAGATGTATTTCCAACACTTGAATTCTTGAATTATTATGATTTTTTTATATAACCTCTCTTTCCCTTCTTTAACTTCTCCAATGTAACTGAATTTCTTGCAAGGATAGATTAGGAGATGGTTCTCTGTGGTCATCCACATAGGGACTAAAATTAGAATTTCCCTGAGGAACCAGAAAGACAGATTCCCAAAGGAATAGAAGTTTAGGGCAGGTGAGATGGCTCAGGGGCACAAGCACCTGCCTGACAAGCGCGAGATCCTGAGTTCGACTCCCGGTACCCACATATGAAAAAATGGCCGGTGATATCGCTCAGCGGCACGGGCACCTGCTGGAGCGCAAGCTCCTGAACTCGACCCCTGGTACCCACAAAATAAATAAATAAATAAATAAATAAATAAATAAATAAAAAAAATAAAAAAGAAGTTCAGCTACCAGCTCCCTCATCTCACTCAACCAAAATTTTTGTTAAACATCTCCAATTTTGTGATGGCAAAATTATCACTAGGAAAAGTTTTAAAATTCAAGCTACCTGTCATGATTTTAATGTAACTTAAAATTCTATTCTGAGTTATATTTACATCTATTTTTAAAGCAAGAGTAATGTAGATAATATTTACTAAGAATATACTATGTAATGGGTGCTGTGCCGTGTATAAAACAAGGCCAATCCCATTTAACCCCGAGAACCATCTGAGAGATTTGTTTTCTGTTAGATTAAGCTGGAAACAGGCTTCTTAACTATGAATAAATGATATTTTGAGTTTTTGAGTCAAAGAACAGCAATTTAAAGTCTCATAAAATTATAGATCTAGGAAGTTTTATCCATTTCCCTGGCTTTAGACATGGTTCTACATAAAACATCTCAGAAAAATAAAGAGGTATCCTTAACAATAATCTTTGGAAAAGTAATTATTGTTCCTCCTTTGGATCTTAGGTAAGTTTTGATATCAAGAACTTATTTTCTACCTACCAATAGCCATAATTTTTTTCCTATATTCTAAGAAGAAAGTCTCTCTAACTTTCATGGAAATTATAAAATATTCATTAGTGGATTTGGCATGATAAATAGTCATATGAATTAGGATGGTTTTTAAATACTGATTCAGACTGTTAATTGTGATAATTGGCAACACTGCCTTCATTTAAGTGAATGGCAAGTGTTACCCACTAATGAGGGGTCAGAGAGCTTAACAATTCTGGTAAAGAGTTATTGGTACTTTAAATGGTTGTAGCAATGAAAATGGGAAATGTAATAATTATAGCACACGATTTTAGAAATAAATAACTTGGAAAAGAAGAGAATAGGAAGAAGAGGAGGGCTGAGGAAGGGGCCCAAGTCCGCATGGCAATCTGAGGACGGGATATTAAATGCTCTGTGGTGACTCTTCCACACTGTGCCCTTCAACTGGCCTGTTTTCTTTCTCCCCATCACGGCCTGAGATAGATATATTATTTTTGGTTTTCTTTTTTCTAGTGGATACATAAATATTATATGTGTGCATGGAATGTCATGGAATGTTTCAATACATGTATACCTCGTTCAATGTTCCGATCACAGTAAGTATATGGATATCCCCTGTGCTTTTAGGAGCAATTGTTACCCAAGTAGCTGACTTTCGATTTTGTGCCTTCTCTAAAAAGAACTCGTTTCCACTTTTGAGAATAGGCAGTAAGCAAAGAAATTGTGGTTGCAAGAAAAAGATAGACTTTTTCATTCATTTTATTGCACAAGGATATAGTCAACTAGTCACTCTCTTCGATATTCTTAAACAAAACTTATCCTGGTGAAGCTTTGGGAAACAATTTTAAGCATTGTTTTATTTCTAATGAAAATATAGGGCCTTCAAAAGTTTTCCTTACAGGTTTTATCTATATTAATTATTAAATATATATATGTGTATATATCAGTTATGATTTTACTGCCATGTTTACAGTAACTAATTATACCAAGCCATAGTTTTCAAATAAAACTCTAAAAAGAAAGAAGAAAAAATAGAAAAAAACCTAGAAATTAAGAGACTGTCTTAAAATTGTCTCTATATTTAAGTAAGAAAAGAACCCTGACATATCAAAGACTGAAATAGGAATTAATATCAAAAAGGACTATTCATTCAAAAACTAAATACTAAAACAATAAAATTATATTTGAGCAATATTTATAGAGTTTCTCTGAAAGAATGAAAATGACTGAACTTAACTTGGAGCTAAGAGTGATGGCTCATGTCTGTAATCCCAGTACTCAGGAGGCTGAAGCAGGAAGACTGTGAGTCCCAGGCCAGCCTAGGTTGCATAGCAAGTTTGAGGCCATCCTACACTACATAGCAAGATCCTGCCTCAAACAAAAACATTAACTTGGAAGAGGAACAATAAAATAAGTGAAAAGAAAATAGGGTGCAATTATTAAAGTTTACATTGGTAACCTGAAAGAAAACAATATCAGGAATAAGAGGTAGAATTTGACACTAATTTTGGAGGCAGCCAAATGCCCATCAACAGATGCATGGATAAATGAAATGTATTTATATACAATGGAGTACTACTACGCCATAAAGAAATTAAAGTTGAGTCATTTGCATGAAAATAAATACACCTTGAGGCCTTATACAATGTTAAGTGAAATTTGCCAGGTACATAAGGTTAAATATCGTATGGTTTTTCTTATATGAGTAACTGAAAATATAAGTAAAGAGCAAAATAAAAGATAGATAACAGGAAGTAGGGAGTTAGATTTCGTTCAAATGGAAAGGGGGTCAAAAGAAGGAGGGAAGGGAAGGGGAAAAAAAAAGAATTAAGATGTGTTATGTATAAGTACCAAATCCACACAAAGAATGCAAACATTATGTACCGCAAACATGTACTAATAAAAACTAGAAACTGAAAAAGAAGTGAATAGCAAGCACAAATCTTTGAGAATCCTGATTTTGATTACAAAAGAAAAGAAAAAAGAAAACCACTGCAAATAAGAAATAAAACACAGCCTTCTTAGAAGATATTAAAAAGCATCATCATGCAAACAATAAATATTAAAATATAAAGGAAAATGTACTTTACTGGTCAAAATTGACGAGAAGAAGAGGAGGCATCAGAAGTTACAGAATTTCAGAGCCATCACTGACTTCTCAAGGAGTTGGGGGCAAGAGTTACGCAGTGACTATTGTCATAGCCTGGCCTCCTTGCGTAACTGGACGGACAATGCTTTTCTAATGGGTTCATCTCTGAACTTGCAATTGTTTCAAAGACGCTTGCCCTAGCCCACACAAAAACAGAATTCACTGAATAAAATTAACAACTTGCGTGGTTTCTCTATTAACATCTGAACTGGTAACGTCCAGTATCAGCAACTTCTGCTAAAAACTCAACACTTTGATCAAAATTCTCTGAGACATTTTTCGGGTCAGTCAATCAATCGAGCAATAAGTTTTAATGAGCACCCATAGGGCACACAGTTTCTCTCCCGTCTTTTTCTTGGCTCTGACTGTTGTGCTCCTGCCAATAGTTTCCTTTGAACGCTTATGGAGAGATATATTACCAACTTCCTTCCTTTTACATTTCAGAGTTTTGTTGTAGAAGTGAATTTCTGTTATTTTTTTTACTAATATATCTTACAGTAATTACTTCAATTTTAAAAGGTCATAGTTTTCCAATAAAACTTTTTAAAAAGCAAAAACAAAAATAATAAACAAAATTATTTTCATGAAGCCATAGGGACAGAGTGGCTTAGGAGCTGAGTTTGGGCTCTAGACACTAGCCCAAATTACCTAAGCTGCTGTCCTTTGTACTGCAGTGTAGCATATATGTGTTAATTTTCAGTAATTTCTAAATATTGTGATTAGCATGGAGGAACAAAAAGGTGGAGTTCCTTTAAGGAAATGGAATTGTTTGGCTTTATGTAAAAATTCCCAAAGAAATCATACCTAATTATATTTGTAGTTCATTTATAAAAGAGAATACCATTACTCATGTATGAATTCTAGATCAAGAAATAGTATTACCAGTGATTTTAGCCCCTCTTTTCTACTTCCCAACTCTATTACTTTTCTACTACCAAAACTTAAAAGAATTTTTGAAATTTCATTGCATTTTTTATATATGTACTTATTCTTCAGCAATATACAATTTTTAGTTGTATCTGATATTGAAATCTATTAATGGTAGTGTAACTATGTGATTTTTTTAAAATTTTGCACGTTCTCACCAAATGCAAGAGGGAACCCCAACTGTGTATGTACATATCAAGGCTTCATTCACTTCCTGTCTACTGGCCATAGAAAACTGTATGACTAAGTACAATTTTCTAATAGCTCAGGCAAGGAGACACTCCTTTATCAGAAGGAACTAAAAAACCATATGGCAAAGGCCTTGAATAGTGGGAAATCCAAAACTCGAGAATGTTAATGCTATCACTCATACTGAGATCCATTAATATTGCTTCATTCTAATAGCTGTATATCATTTTATCCTGTGACTATACTGCATTTTCTCTAATTATTCTATACATGATCGATTTGAGTTGATTCCCGTTTTTGTTAATTCCTCCACATCTATTTACAGTAGAGTAATTCTTTATCTGTTGGTATATGAGAACTTTCATAATTCTATATTTTTGTTGGCAAATACACCCATCTATGACCTGTTTATTCACTTAGTTACTTTTTTGGACAGAAATTCTTAATGTGGTTCAATTTCTCAATAGTTTTCTTATAGTTAGTGGGTTTTTTGTGACTTGAGAAAACTCATACATTACCTTCACCATTTTCTTATAAAATCTTAGAAAATTGGAAGAGATCTTGTGAAATTAATGCATAAGCTCAAATATTTTCCCTCTTTTTCTGTGTTAGGATTTCATATTAACTTAGAACACAGAGCACTTACCAACACAACATGACATTTCACATTGCTCTGAGAATAGATAAGTACATGGATATTTACTACAAAAATTCTACAGCAGTAAAAATTTTAAAAATATTGTGCTTTATGGTTTTGACTGTTAAAGAAATGGACTGATACATATTTTGGAAAATAAAATAATATTTACTTTTTTTCCAGAAGAATTACATAAAATTAGTTAGAAAAAATGCAATTATCCAAGACCAGTAAGACAATTCCTTACCTTCATTGTGGTAATAGCTTCATTATATACTTTAAGTTATATCTATTTTATTTCAATAATATTATTCTTTAAAATGTGATTTATAAGATTATCTTTAAGGGCCGGTGATATAGTTCAGCGGCACGAGCGCCTGCCTGGCAAGCGCGAGGTCCTGAGTTTGACTCCTGGTACCCGCATATGAAAAAAGGGCCTGTGATATAGCTCAGCGGCACAAGCGCCTGCTCGCAAGCACGAGGTCCTGAGTTCGACCCCCCGGTACCCACACATACACACACACACACACAAAATATTATCTTTAAGAGTTGTGTGCTCTAGAACCTAATTAATTTGAACAGATGGGGACCAAACAAAGGGTCATGTGGAGAGTTTAGAGAGGTCAAAGGGAAAATTTAAAAAATTAAATACATTATAAGTATTTGAGAAATACTTCCAGTGTCTTTTGTGATTTTTAAGTCAGTCACTATGTGACTAAATATAAGCTGATTTCTCAATGTGAGGAGATGAAAGACTTCTGTGTGATCTCTGTATTTAACTTCATAATAACAAGTGACACCTAAACGAATTGAGGAGAGAGACAAAAATTACCAGAGCTTTCCTGAAGACAATATGCTACATTCTCCTTTTCTTGGGAATACCCGTCCATTCTTCTGCCTGTTGGAAACTCCATGGTAGAGTTCTACTCTATCCAAGAAAGCTATGTTACATAAGAATTATGATTCTGAGAGACCACCAGAAGAGGAAAAATGTGGAACTGGTTTCTAGTCGAGCAATATTTTATTTCTACATACTAAATGAGAAGAAAAACTGTGTCCATATCTTTTGGAGTAAACCTTGAAAGACCATGTAGATTTAACTGAAAATACTGATCAAATTCCAAATATCCTCTCAGTGATGAAAAAAGGAAAATGTTTTGCTCTCCTGTACTGTCACTATCCAATTTTGGCTGCATATGTATTAAAGATATGATGTTAAATCAAAATAGAGATACAATTTATACTTCTAGCTTCCCCCATTATTATGGTGTAAATAATTATACACAGCAAAGTATATACAAATGAAATGTATATGACCACTATAAGGTGATTTTTTTTCCCAATATAAGAGATTTTTTTCCCCCTGAGAAATTGATTTGCTTCTTTTTTTAATAACAACAACAACAAAAAAAGACCAGTCAAACAACAGGAATTTCCTTCAATATGGGAAGAAATGAGAACAGTTCAAACCCAAAGGAGAATTTGCCACGTGTTTTGAAAAAGTACTAAGGAATGAAGATTGGATTCTCTCTTCAAATATGATCCTTTACTACTACAAAAGCTATAAAGTTCAGAGCATATCATTTAAAGTCAAAATTATCCTTCCAGTGTTTTCAAACCAAGTGCTTCATTTCATGGCAGTGGGCATATTTATTTAACCTGAAAAGATTTCATGCGGGATTTTGTTATTTACGTTGCATTCTTGTGTGTTTCCAGAAATACAAGATGTGTGACCAAAGTGCAATGCTTTCAAGAAAGAAAAGCGCAGTGTTTCTTTTCTCTACATCATAAAGAATATACAAAAGCTGTAAATTTAATCCCAATTAGCACAATGTGCCAACTGAAAAGAGAAAAGTAGATGATAAATGGGTCAAGGGGGAAAAACAGAGACAGAGTTTTGTATTAGGCTTTTGCCTATGGGAATCTTGATGGCTATCTGAAACCAAAATGTTGCTATATATTCTTTCTGGATCTTAAAATAGAAATGATTTTGTTCTTTGTTTTTACTTTTGTTATTCTTCTTGCATGTAACCTGTAGGTAATGTTGCAGTTATATTTTAACCAAATAATAAATGAATATAATGTAGTATTACATACCACCCACCTAGGTATTCTACTTACAAAATAAAAGACTTTGCATCAATTGATTTAACCTGCTATAATTATATAGAAATTTTCGTATGAGTCTTAAGAGATAGAACTTATTAAGTAAATTTTATTTGTAGATATTATTTTGTGGATTAAACATTCATGTATAGTCCACTAAAATTAATAAAATTAATTAAAAGTATTGCACAATCAAGAAATGTTTTTAATAATTACTGAAACAAAAGGAGAAAACATAATCCTTTACTACTGAAAAGCTTGGAAATAAGCCTATGGAAAGAGCTAATAGTTTCTTTTACTTCAAAATAGTTTTAGACAAAAATGAAAGCCATGAAAACATTTTCATGTATTTACAAAATTATATTTGATTTTTATAAACCTGATTCGAAAACAGAGATAGTGCTAGAATGATTTTTTTTACTATTTTTTCACACTTCCTTCTACTTTTGTAGTCCACTTAATGCACATCAACTACACAGAGAAGATTTTATACCATTTATATATGTTATACCTGATATATCTTTAATATTAGGTAGCAGTATTTCTAGAATGCTCAGGCAAACACAGATTGTAATCACAGAGCCTTTCAGGAAAACTGAAACGGTCACAGAATCGTTTCGTTCACACAGTCTCATTGCAAGTTTTCAAGTTGAAGCTTGAGAGATTCAATGTATTTTCTTTTTTACATTAAAATATCTTATTTTTGAAGAGAAGGCTACAACTCTAATAAAGTTCTAAATATTTTAAGTCCAGACAATCTCAAGATTCTTTTGGTTCCTGAAATAAATAACTCAAAGAACGTCAAAAGAGTCAAATCCTTTCATGAAAATGTTAAAATTTTGAAATGAATATCTCTGAAATAACTTAGCCAAGGCCTTCTCAAAGGAAGGAGAGCTGTGACCTATTTATAGCAGGAGAAGGTGCTTTTTCTCTATAAATCAGCTTTTTGAAACCGCTGAAGTTACAGTCATTGCTGGAGAACTCTGGTCAAGCTTCTTAATTACAAATTATTACATAAAATAAAAATGACTTTTCAGGACACTAGTGTCACATTTGATGAACAATAATGGTCTGAGCCACATATGTAATTTGATATTTTAGTGGTGTATCTGTAAAGGTAAGAAGTAGTAGGCAGAAGCATTTTAAATATTCAAAATATCATGTGAATATGTAAGCAAGATAAAATTATTGATGAAGTATATTACATTTTCTTCAGTTGTACTAAGTTTTGAAATCTAGTATCTTACACACACCGAAATATGCATGGAACAGTACAGCACTGGTGTCAGCGTGGCTTCAGCACGAACGGTAAGTAACACACACATCTGAAATTCCCTGACCTGGGAGAATGGAGCCTTCTGTCACTTGACTGCTCTGCTGCCTTTTTAAAAACATTTTTATGTCATGCTTTTGTTTAGATGTCTCTGATTTCAAAAAAACTAGTCAATTTCTGTCCTTCACGTTCTCAGATAGCCTAGAGGATCCTTCAATAATTTAACTATAGTTTAATTATCTTATTTATCCACATCTTATTCTGCATCACCTTGCAGTATAAAACACTGTTCTCCAAGCTGATTCCCTAAAGCCTAACAGCAGCTATTAAATTCTCCAAACATAAAAAAACACTGAGCCACAAAATCAACATTTCTTTGTCTGTAGAAAGATTTCCATACAAATGTAGGCAAACAAAACAACAACAACAATAACATATACAAACCTATATTCCTATAACATTTGAGTAGAAAAATGAAGTGTTTGATTCCAAAAATAATTATTTAGAGTTGGAAGGTGTCAATATTGGAAGAATTCATCTACCATAGACTAAAAATAGAATCTGAGTATGTAAGTATATTTAATATATGCAACAGGAATATATCACATATTCCTAACAATTTGCTCATTTGTTAATTTTGAATACGAATGGCTGAAATTTCCATTTATCTTTTACCTCAAAATATTGCCCTGTAATTAACATTCTATTGTGCTAGTCTTAACTGTTATAATGATTTCTGAATTTGTTTCTGTGCTACTGGGACATAAGATGTCATGACGGTCAGACACAATCTTTTGAATAAAACTTTCCATTTAAAATAGTTTATTCACTGTAGTATTTCTTAACATTAAAGGTAATAAAAGGAGGTTAAAAAACATGCCCTTCCATTTGTCACTGTTTGGCTTTTGCCATATGAAAAGCGTGTTTAACCTTTTATTTCCTAGAGCAGAAAGGAACGTAAAGGAATGTGGGCTGTGTAATAACCGTGCTATGATTGAGCTCCTTATGCCTCTAGGAAAGTATTCTGACATTCGGTATTTAAAGCTTTGAATTTGTGCTCTTGTAAAGGTCAGAGTGTAAAGAAAATTTTCAAAGCCCCAACTGTAGTAAGTGGGAGAAAAACTTGGTGAATTGTTGAAAGACTTGTGAGAGGAAAGCCTATATTTTTCAGAAGAATTGAACCACTGAGAACATACATGATTTGTTAATATCACAACAAAAATGTCTTTCAGAAAGTGTTAATCTATAAAGATCTATGTGACATATAAACCTATAAGCAAAATTTTAATTACAAAATATGAGATATTTCCTAAAACCCTCTGCCATCGTTTCTGGTTTTGCAACTTTAATTCCCAAGCATTCAAAGGATTTAAATGTATTATCCGTTATTAATCTGATACTATGTCACAGCAAAGAAAAAGCCAATTTACTTCAGCAATATTTTCTTAGCCAATATTCTCTTAGCAAGAGTAAGCTATTTACAGTGTCCAAAAAAAAAAAAAAAAAAGAAAATCCATAAATAAGCTACGAAGAAGAAAAATAAGAAAACATTCTCAGATTGATTGTTCATGAACATATGGTGCGGATCCTTCAGGAAAAATCTATTCAGTAGCTCCTCTATTTTTCTCTTTGTTTTCCTTTCACAATGTACTGTTAGGTGAACTATAGGCTAAAATAGTCTTTAATCATAAAATAAGAATTGGTTTCATATTTTATTTCCAATTATAAAACCATAACTTTCTATATTTAACAGTGGTGTTTTCCTGGTCAGTGAATCATCTCTGAATTTTTCCAGAAGAATTTTTCCAGAATATACTATACATACTGGAAGGCTTCATATTTTCCATAAAAGAGAGTATATCTGATGTTTTAATACAGACACTAATATCCTTCATTGTACCAACCCTATGGTCTCCAAATGCTTAGATAAACAAAATTTACCAAAAATGTTGAAGGACATTCGTTAAAAATAGTAGCAGGTTGGAATAGTATCATTACTCTCTCAGTATTTCTGATATGAAACTATGAAATGATTTTTAATTGTTCCCTCTAACTTTTATAAGTTAATAGACATTTTTATTAAAAGTAACTCCTTTTTCCAACATAAAACTTCTAACATTTGGTTCATCTTTTCATTGACAGACCGCTTATAAACTCATCCCGCATTTTATTTTCTAATTTTTGAAAATTATAAATTAATCAATGTATACACACATACATACATAAAGAGGGAGTGAAATACAAAGAAGGAAAACAAGTGTTAACAAGGAAAGTTAGAATATCGGTTGTAACTTTAGGGGAAGGAGACAGAAATTACGTTAAAGGCCTACTTAAAGGCCGAGCTATGACCCTAGCAATGTTCTATTTTTTTTTACGTAGAAGTTTAATTTATAATTTTTCAAGCATATTATTTGTGTTTTGTATATTTTCTATAAATATATAATATTTCTCATTAAAAATTTAGACTTTCATATTCTTTTCAACAGAAAAAAGCATCAAATATATGGGGGAAAATATCAGACTTCTCAGATTTTTCCAGTGTAATGTTCAACACAAATATATGTATATATAGGGCCAGGGATATAGCTCAGTGGCACAGTGCCTGCCTGGCAAGCATGAGGTCCTGAGTTTAATTCCTGGTACAAAAAAAATATATATATACATATACATATACATATATATATATATATAGTAGAAATATATGAATAAAATGAATCTAATTGTTGCAATTCCTACACTTCTAAAGAAAACAACATTTCAAGAAAGAAAAAGTACAACACTCAATACTGTGTTTTCAAGGGAAAATGATTCAATAATGAATTAAATAATATAAGATAGAAATGAGGTGGTACTGAAAGTTGAATAAATGCAATTATGGAAACTAACTTGTGGAAACTACAGAGGAATAGAATTTTATGGCTCAGTAAACGCATCCAGATGAGCTGAGTTATTCCAGATGAGCTGAGTGATGGCTGACACGATTATCTCAGCAGTTGAGTACAGCAGACATCATTTATTTCTCCCACAAAATTTCACGGCAAAGCTCAGCCACGGGCTCTGCCTATCATAGACCTACAGAACCCCAGATTGAGCAAAGATTTTATTTCCGCAGATCTGGGCCTGCCACTCCCACAGCAGTAGTGAGAAAGGAACCAGGCAGTCATTCAGAGATTTTTGAAATTTTTCTCTCAGGCATTTTTAGCCAAGCTAGTCAGGAAGCACCATAAAACCTGCCCTGGGATTATCCTCCCCGGCTTCATATGCTGAAGTCTACACCTCAGTATAACGTATTTGGAGTTAGGGTTTTTAGGGGATACCTAAGGTTAAATGTGATCATAAGCTTGGGCCTCAACCTGGTAGGATTGTTGGCTTTACAGGAAGAGGAAGCTCTCTCAGATATCCTGTTTCCCCTGGTCTTCCTTGTCTCTCTCCTGCTTCCATGAACAAGCAAAAAGGAAAGAGTGAATGGGGTGCTGAGCGAACCAGCTGCTGTAAAACGGGAGGAGCCCTCGTCGCGCTCGTCCTCAGACCCAGGACTGCAGAAACCAAGCTGCTGCTGCTGTAGCCACTTGGTGTGTGGTGTTTTGTTATGGTGGCCAGAAAAGATTGAGGATGGGATAGAAAATACAGTTCTACCATATGTCTGGAAAGCAGAGCACAAGAAATATTTATGAACAGCACCAATGCATGCCATACTTATAAATATTAAAATATAAAATTTTAAAAATTGGCAAAATGACACAGAGATGAAAGTAAAGCAAATGTATGTTAATTTGCTCATTTTGTAGCAGAATATCAGTAGATGTTACAAAACAAGAAAGATGTAGTTAAAATTAAAATCATAAGCCTTAAAACTATTTTCTTCATAAATTCAGGAGACCAGTACTAGGATAGTACTTCTCTTATTGTCAAAGACATAATTTGAACTTCAACAATTGCTTTAGTTTCATTTTAGTTATTCTAATAATGTATAAAATATTAAATATAGATTTTAAATAACATGGTCGTGAAAGTCATTTTTATATTATTTCTACTTTTGTCTCGGTCATTTACCCTTTTATGCACATATTGCATTTAATGCTTCAAGTGGCTTTTTAAAAAATTACTACTAAAACAGAGAAACTAAGGTTCCACTGTAAATCTTAATTAAATGTGTTAAAATTATATCATCCTTACAAGCCCTGTAGCCATGTAATATTTTTTTTCCTTTTTGTATTTGATTACTTTCTAAAAATGTATTCTTTTAAATTCTTTAAGTAAATTCACCTACTGTATGGCGATATGTTGTGAGGGCTACCTCAGAAATCAACCATGGCTTCTTCACTTTGATCTTTCATTGTATTTTCTCCTTATTGTTAAAGGACTTCCACCCTTGCTCAAAACCATAAAACTTGAAAAGATGTATCATTACAACTATTTTTGCAGTGCAGCACATTTCCTCTATTTAAAAAGTATAGTGCAATACTATAATCATGAATTAATTTTGTTTTCTAACTTGTCCACTGCCTAGTAATGATTTCCTTATGGGTATATACTGTGTACTTGATAGATAAAGACAAAGGGCTGAAATGACAAATAAATGCCTTTGTTTTTTATCAACTTTTTTACTTTTTATGATAATTACCAAATGTGCTTCTGACTATTTCTCTCTTTATCAGAAAAATCAGATACTTTAATAATTTAAGACAAGATTTTATAAGTATTTCACAATTATTTTCCTACACAAAGAAAAAATTAATTATGTGAAGAAAGATTACGATAAAGAAGAATGCAGTGGGAGAGTCTAAGCAACAGTGCTACAATTAAGTAATATGTTCAAGAAGACCTTCAGGATCAACATGCAGAAATTCCTTATGAAGTTCTGGAGTCCTGATCAAGTTTCAAATGTGAAGTCCAATATTCTCTCTTTTCTATTTGCTGCTGTTTTAGCGATCAGTGAAGTCTATAGAGTTCTTAGCGTATTTTCCCCAAAAAGTGAGTTCTTAGAGGAACAAGAATTAGAATCAAAGTTATATCAGAGAAGATCAATAGTAGAACATGGTTTTACATTATCTTTCCTCTGTGGAAGACAACGACTTTTTTTATTTTTTATTTTTGTGGGTACCGGGGGTCGAGCTCAGGACCTCACGCGCCAGCAGCCGCCTGTGCCGCTGAGCGATATCACTGGCCCTTTTTTCCTTTGTGGGTTCTGGGAGTCGAACTCAGGACCTCGCGCTTGCCAGGCAGGCACTTATGCCGCTGAGCTACCTCACCGGCCCGACAACCACTTTTCTCTATCTGTATTTTGTTGTCTTTGTTAATCCAATAGTTAAATTCGTGCAGCATACAACTTGGATTGTGTGAACTGGATTATGCAATTATATATCTTCAAAAACTACAGTATACTGGAACAATTTTGAAATCTGACCTTTAATTTTGAAAAAAGGTATACTTATTTAGGAAAAAATATATTTTTTGTAAATAGTCTATATAAAGAAATTGATTGATATGAAATTCTCTGTTTTTTAACTTTCTTTTGGTCCTTTGATATTGCCTTTTATATCAGTAGTTTATCTTCTTTAAAATTTTTCTAATTTGGATCATAGACTTAATGTTATAAAATGATTGATATTTTTAATTATATGGCAATAATTTGAATACCTTACTATCTTTTAATGTAATTATATCATAAAAACTATTTAGGTAGTTCAAATAATCTGTATTTCAATTAAATGATCTTGAAGTAATCATTTGTAGTTTAAGGAACAATTAGAAGTCTTGAAAAGCATCTTCTGAAAAATCACAGTTGTAATAATACTTCTTTATATATGCACTATATTAAGCAACAAAAATTAACAAAACAAACATCAGGTTAAAATATAAGAAAGGATACGGATACTGCATTTCAAAATTTTCCTACTTTTACATTTATGTTGAAACTGCATCACAAAATATGTCATTTTGTAGAAATTCTTGCTCTGCTCTAACCATTGATTATTATGAACAATACAATGTTTTGCATATATATGTATGTATGTGTCTGTTCACATATGTAATAACTACAGTCTACATATTTATATATATATAGTCTTACCAACTATAACAAATCCATTACAACAAAAGTTATGATAAGAGCTATTGTCTTATCATAACATATATGCATGCAGTACTTACATACTATAGAGCTGTTTAGTAAATAATTATAACAAATGATTTCTATATTCCATGAAGAAAGAGATAAACTGTATTTCATGAGGTCTATGTTCAATTAGAACGATCTGCAAATTTTAGATCTTCAGACGCTCTACACACAAAAAATACAACGAAATACGTGTATTTTGTTGAGAAAAATAAGCAACATGTATGAATTACTGATGTGTTTATAGCTTCCGGCTTTAAAAATATTAAGGAGAAAAGTCTCCTTATCATGAATAAATTTGGAGTAGAACGATACCTCAAAGCGTGTGGGAAAAAATCCCTATGTATCTTGGGTCAATCAAGGAAAAAAACATGAGTTTTAACAGTAAAAGATGTTTTACCTGAGCTTTAATTACACAAAGTTTTATCACCACTAATTGAGATTTTCAGAGATGCTAAATTTGGTGAACATAAAAAATACACAGAGAAAACAATTTCCATGTATGTCAATTTCTTGCTCCTGCTTCAGATTAGTGAGAAGACTTCAGCTACACTAACAAATTGTTTCACTTCTCGCAAACTCTGACCCTAGCGAAGTCTATACAGCCTCGAGATCATAATAAAATCCCTCTTTACAGCTCTACCCTCATTTGCATATTGACATCTAGTACCCTGAGGATTCACCACCCAATCACACAGGAGCTAGATAGAATCAACAGCCTAAACGTGGAGCCAAGCAAGCGTCTGGACACCTGCTGTGGTGGGGTTCTCAGCGTTTGTCCTATCATGACTATGCTCGTAGGCATGAGCCGGTTTGGGCGATAGTATTATTCTACTCTTGTCCTCCTACTAGTTGGTTGTTATCAACTTCCATTCACTTTAACCTACGGATGTCCAGAGAGATAAGTTTTTATGGGCTTGTGCTTTGCAAGGAACTGAAAACAAAAACAAAATTTCCCAAACATAACAAATTACAGCTAAAATCTAGCAACTAAAGAATAAAGAGGGCTGGTGAGATGGCTCAGCGGCATAAGTGCCTGCCTGGCAAGCGCGAGGGCCTGAGTTCGACTTCTGGAACCCACATATAAAAAAAGGGCCGGTGATTATCGCTCAGCGGCAGGGGCGCCTGCTGGCGGGCGAGGTCCTGAGGTCGACCCCCGGTACCCACAAAAAAAAAAGAATAAAGAATTCTTAAGCACCCTAACACAATGAAAAATAATAACGTGTTTTGATCTTGTAAAATAACACTGTTGTGAAAGACTAGACCAGTGATGGCGAACCTATGGCACCCACGCCACAGCCAGGTGTTTGTTATCATTGAAAGCTCTGAAAGGTTCACCATCACTGGACTAGACCATGGAGTGTCCCCATCAGGGAAACAGTCAAAATTATGAACTCTGGAAAATAGTCCTGCACCTTGGGACTGTGCAGCCCTGGGCTGTCCCCATGCTGCCAGGGGCAGGAGCAGAAAGGCACCCCACAGCACCCCCCATCTCACTCGAAGAAGTTACAGACTACAGCAGAAGTGGGTGACAGTGGCAGCAGAATTTGTAAAGCAACAAATGGGAAGTTAGCGCCCCACCTCGGGAGAAGATTAAGAATTGGGACTGAGCAGCCTTGGACTGCAACAGCAGGAGCAAAGGACCAGACCACATCACAGCAGCCCAGCCCACCCTGCAACAAATGACCTGAGAGGACAGAGACTCGCCAGTGGAAGAGGAACACAGAAGGCTGAGCAAGGACAAGGAGGAGCCAAAGGTGCACGGGACAGGGAACAGACCCCCGTCTCTGTCTGAAAACAGCACAGTGACTGGGAGAGAGACACCACCACCAAGAGAAACAGGGTAAGAAGAGAGAGACCGCTAAAGGACATACAGAAAGTACTGGCTGAAGACTTTGGCCCCAGGCTCCATTATCTAGAGGCCAAGATCAGCCTCAAATTGAGCACAAGCTCTACCACAGGCTTGGCAGTGTTATCCGGTAGTTTTGGACTCTCAGTGGACACCACAGGAATTTTTTTTTTCTTCTATCTTTATGTGGTTTGTGGTTCGTTTTCCATTCTTTTTCCTTTTTTTAAATTTTTATTTCTTGTCTTTTACCCACATCTTTGTTCTAATCTATTCTTTTTCTTTCTTCCTTTCCTCAATTTGCCTGTCTAGACTTACTCATATCCTCATATGAGTGAATAGTCTCTCTAATTTCTCTGGTCAACTTCAACAATCCCTTGCTTATTCCTTCATTCTTTCTTTTCTGCCCTCTTCTATAGTTTCCCAAAGCTTGTGTGGTCATCCTTTGTCCTCCAGCTTGGCTTTTACTTTATTTCTTTTTAGTTATCTCTGTTCTATTCACTATCCATCTTAAATTTCCCCTCCATGGGGTAAAACTACTCTACCAAGGGAAAACACTGCACACAAGCTCCCAATTTACAATCTGTTCTATTATATAACTATAGATTTTGCTTGTATGGTTAAAGGTACTAAATTAATAGTTACCACAGTTTGTCAGTTTTTAAACTGTGCTTGGTGCTATTGTCAGTGCTAATTTTACTACTTTAGCTAGGATGCCATATCTGTTTTAATCAGTTGTTCTCACTTTTGTAACAATATTGGGAAGTTCTGGGGTAATAACCTCACCACACCCCAGCACCAAAGGACTGGGTACTGAGTCAAACAGATACCAACATCTCACTCTTAATTAATTGGAAAGGTGGGATTTTGGGACAGACAAACCAAGAACCTCCTACACACTGAAGACATCCTGAAGAATAAACCTTGCCTAGAGTGTCCTTGATACTAGTGATAAAGCTACCTACTACAAAAAATGACAAGGATCAACACAGAAAACAAAATAAAATCTTTTGAAATAGAAAATGACAACACACAGAAGCACATGCAACCTCAGACTTCCAGCCCACCCAGAACAAGTCTAGGAGACAATGAGATAGAGGAAAATGGAAGACACACACCTGACATTTCTGAAATTATAGCAACTGATGTAAAGAAACAAATCCATGAGGCTACAGATGAAATCACATCAGAAATAATCTCTTAGCTAAAAAAAAAAAGTCAACATTTATAAAGGAATTGCTCAGCAAATCTAGAGTAGAGATAGATTAAAAAAATAGATGATGATAGGAAGAGGATGGAAACTGAATGATCAATATAGGAAAGAAATAGAATGCTTGAAATGGATTCAAACAGATATCTAGGAAATTAAAAATTCCATTGACAGCTGGCAAAACCACTTGAATGAAAGTGAAGACAGATTTTCAGACCTTAAAGACAGGATCTCGGTTAGCGATCATGAAAGGAAAGATCTCTTGAAAATAACAAAAGATCAGTAAATAACAATTCAACAGCATCAAGATGACACAAAGAAAAATAATATAAGAATAATTGGTGTCAGTGAAAAAGCAGGAGCCAACACAAATGACATAAGAAAACTATTTGCAGAGGTAATACCAGAAAATTTCCCAAGCATGGGAATAGAATCTGACATACAGATAAGTGAAGCATATAGAACTCCAATTAGCTATACCCAAAATAAATTTACACCCAGACATATAATAATCAAGATCCCAGAAATTCAGCACAAGAATAGCATATTAAAATCCATTAGAGAAAAGAAACAGATCACCTATAAAGGAAAGCCCATCAGAATCATGGCAGACTTCTCAACACAAAGCCTCAAATCAAGAAGAGCTTGGAGTGAAGTATTTCAAGTCCTGAAAGAAAACAACTTCCAACCCAGATTGATGTAGCCTGCAAAACTATCTTTCAAAATTAATGAAGAAATAAAATACTTCCATGAAAAAGAACAACTGAAGAAATTCATGACCACCAAACCAACCCTACAAAGAGTACTGAAAGATATTCTAGATAGAGATAAAAATGACCACAATGCCAAGAACAACAACAGAAAGAAACCACCAGGAAGGGCAAGCAATTAAACAGAGGGAAAAAGCAGGGAACCAATAACAGGAATATCATGACAAAGATAAGCCAATACATATCAGTTATAACCATCAATGTAAATGGCTTTAACTCACCAATCAAAAGAAACAGATTGGAAGAATGGATCGAGAAACAAGATCCAACAATAGGCTGTATACAAGAAACACATTTAACTCAAAAAGAAATTCATAGACTGAAAGTCAAGGATGGAAAACAATCTTCCATGCAACAGGAACCCACAAAAAAGCAGGAGTGGCTATTCTGTTTGCAAGCAATATGAACTTCAAACCAAGAATGATCAAAAGAGATAAAGAAGTCACTACATACTTGTTAGGGGAAAACTTTAAGAGTAAGAGGTAACAATCATAAATATGTGTGCACCAAATACGGGAGTACCCAACTATATAAGACAATTATTAATAGACATGAAAAATCAAATAAGCAATAATACTATTGTAATGGAAGACACAAAGACATAGATCAACTAGACAAAAAGTCATCAAAGAAATATCAGAACTGAACCAAACCTGTGAACAAATGGACTTAGATGTTTTCAGAATGTTCCACCAACATCATCAGAATACACATTCTTCTCAGCTGCACATTGGACATCCTCTAAAATAGACCACACACTAGCCCACAAAACATGCTTAAGTAAATGCAAAGGAATTGAAATTATCCCATACATATTATCTGACCACAGTGTAATGAAATTGGAAATTAATGTCAAAAGAAACCGCAAAAACTCCATAAACACATGGAAATTAAATAAAACCCTCCTAAACAACCAATGGGTCATAGATGAAATTAAGAAAGAAATGAAACAATATCTACAACTAAACAAGAATGTAGATACAACATACCAGAACTTATGGAACTCAATGAAAGCAGTCCTAAGGGGGAAATTTATAGCAGTGAATTTTCACATGAGGAAAACAGAATGAGCACAAATAAACAACCTAATGTTGCACCTCAAGCTTCTTGAAAAAGAAGAGCAAGACAAGCCCAAAGCCCATACAAGGGAGAAAACTATAAAGATCAGGGCAGAAATTAATGCAATGGAGACTAAGAAATCAATACAAAGAATTAACGAATCGAAGAGTTGGTTCTTTGAAAGAATAAATAAAATTGATAAACCCTTAGCCAACCTTACCAAAAAAGGAAAGAAAAGACTCAAATTCATGCACTGAGGAATGAAAAGAGTAAAATCATTACAGATCCTGTGGAAATTCAGAAGGTCATCAATACCTATATCTAAAATCTTTACTCTCATTGGAGGGAAAACACAGAAGAAATAGACAGATTCCTAGATACATATGAATTACCAAAACTTAATCAAGAAGATATAAAAATTCTGAATAATCTTATATCAGTTAATGAGATTGAAAATGTAATTAAAACTTACCAACAAAAAGCCCGGGTCCTGATGGATTCTAGCTGAATTCTACAAGAAATTTAGAGAAGAACTAATGCCAGTACTCCTCAAACTCTTTAATGAAATTGAAAGGCAAGCAATACTCCCTAAATCACTCCTAGAGCCAAGTATTACTCTTATACCAGAACCAGAGAACCAGCCAACCAAAAAAGAGACCTACAGGCCAATCTCCCTAATGAACACAGTTGCAAAAATCCTCAGTAAGATACTAGCAAACAGAAAGCAGCAAATCATCAAGAAGATTATACACCATGACCAAGTGAGATTCATCTCACGAATGCAGGGATGGCTCAACAGATTCAAATCAATAAATGTAGTACACCATATCAACAGAGCCAAAGACAAAAATCATATGATGGTCTCAATAGATGCAGAAAAAGCTTTTGATAAAGTCCAACACTCATTCATGATAAAAATCCTACAGAAAATTGGAATAGATGGTGTTTACCTCAATCTGATAAAAGCCATCTATGACAAACCAATAGGCAACATCATACTAAAAGGACAAAAACTGAAAGCTTTCACTCCAAAATCAGGAACAAGACAAGGATGTCCATTATCACACCAATTCAATATAGTTCTGGAAATACTAGCCAGAGCGATTAGACAGGAGAGAGAAATAAAAAGAATAAGGATAGGAAAGGAAGAAGGAAAATTATCATTATTTGCAGATGACATGATACTCTACATAGAAGACCCCAAAAACTCCACCAAAGGACTTCTAGAATTAATAACCAAATTCAGTAGTATAGCTGGATACAAAGTCAACACTCAAAAATCAATAGCATTCCTGTACACAAACAACAAACTCACTGAGAAAGAAATTAGGGAAACCACACACTTCACAACAGCATCCAAGGAAATGAAATACTTAGGAATCAATCTAACGAAGGAAGTAAAAGATCTATACGTTAAAAATTACAGCACTCTCAAAAAAAAGATAAAAGAAGATATCAGAAAATAGAAAGATATCCCTTGTTCATGTATAGGAAGAACTAACATTGTGAAAATGGCCACACTTCCAAAACTGTTTTACAGATTTAATGCAATCCTGATCAAAATACCGTTAGCATACCTCATAGAACTAGAGAAAACATTCCTAAAATTCATTTGGAAACAGAAGAGACCTAGAATAGCAAAGGCAATTGTTGTAGCCAGGGTTTGCAATACAGGACACAAAATTTATAGGATTATTTTATAATAGTCGCCCAAAGAGTCAAATACAAAAAGAGTACAGGAAATCTGTCCACACACTAAAGACCCAAAGAATCCAGCTGAGGGCCTGGATTCTACAGCAATGTCCTGCATGAGTCAAGCCAAAGACCTAGAGCCCATGGCAATGCCCTCACGAGTCCAACTGAAGGCCTAGGGCCCACGACAATGTCTCGTGCAAGTCTGTTACGTGGATCTGCACTGAGAAGGCCCAAAGGCCAGTGGTGGAAGCTAGAAAGTCTGTGCCAGCAGGCTGAATGATCTGTGCCAGCTGGCTTAGGGATCTGCAGCAGAGCCAGGAAGCAACGCTCAGAGTAAGGACCAGAGCTCCCCTGAAAAGTACCACAGCCATCCTCAGCAACAATGAAGTCCTGAGCTCCTCCGATGATGAGAACAGCCAAGTTCCTATCAGGAAAGCCAGAGTGACAAGCTCCTCGAGGCGAACCAATAGCACCAACTCTTCCTCTCCAGTTCTCCTTTTTATGTTGTTGGCAACAGTCTTCAGGTGGGCCCTCCATATCCAGCTGATTCAGTCCAGCTGGGTGTTATAAGTTGGCCACCAGTTGTCCATCCACAACAGCAATCCTGGGCAACAAAGGCAAGGCAGGAAGCATCATAATCCCTGACTTGAAATTATACTACAAAGCTACTTTAATAAAATCAGAATGGTACTAGCAAAAAAAACAAACCTGAGGAAGATATAGACACAACTACAAACACACTCAGCCACCTTATCTTCGACAAAGGGGCCAAACATGTTCACTGGAAGAAAGATAGCCTCTTTAATAAATGGTGCTGGAAAAACTGGCTTTCCACATGCCAAAGACTAAAACTAGACCCATGTCTATCACCATGCACTAAAGTCAAAATGGATCAAAGATCTAAATATTAAATCAGAAACACTAAATCTACTGGAAGAGAAAGTAGGTAGAAATCTTGAAGACTTGGGGGAAGGCAGAGAGTTCATGAACAAAACCCGAACTGCACAGGAAGTACTTCAAAGAATCAACAGCTGGACCTCATTTTATTAAAAAGTTTTTGCACTTCAGAAGAAATCACCAACAGAGTGAAAAGAAAACCCAGAGTGGGAAAATAATTTAGCTCACTGTCCCTCAGACAAAGGACTTCTATTTAGAACATATAAAGAATTGAAAAAAATCAGGCCCCCCAAATTCAAAGACCCAATAAAATGGGCATCAGAGATGAATATGCACTTCTCAGATGAAGAAATACAAATGACAAATAAATATATGAAAAATGCTCAACATCATTGGTCATTTGAGAGATGAAAATTAAAACAACACTGAGATTCCATCTCACCCCAGAAAGAATGGCTTCCTTACTGCTGTATTCTACACGTAAACATGCTCTTTCAACCTCACTTTTACATGTTGGTTAAAAAGGAATGAAGAATGTTCCATAAGTTCAGTTAATCTATTTCTCCTGCATTTTGTTGCTGTTTTCAACAAACAGTGGTTTGAAACCACATGACCTCGATCTCCATACCTCTCAGACACATCATAGAGGCTCTCTTTTAGAAATGTTAGTCTAAGTGATGGTCCAATGAGAGAAGTGTTAAATATTTATGTGGGAAGAAAAGGCAAAAAGGAAGACAGCAAGAAGTCTTTAGTTTCTCACTAAAATGCTTGAAATGTATACTAATTAATATAAAATGATATTCTAGGAAATCAATTACACTATTACCCATGAATATGCTGCCCCAGTTTTTAATTAAAGCACTTAAAATGCATATTAAAATTACTTATACCAATTGTCACTATCAATAAATGATATAAAAAATAAAATAAAAATAAATGATATCAAAGCATTTCAATTATTTAAGAATTAATGGCATTTACTATGAATGTTCAGTTGGTGAAGTAGCCTTATTATATAAGTCAAATTGCACTTTATTGAACAAAACAATTGTCTAAGCTTTACCATGACATTTCCAGCACAGCTTTTAAATAAATTACAGAGTACTTTTTTGTTCTTTTCATAAAGTGTTGACCTATTAGACTCAAAACGTATTTCTTAAAATTCTCTCAGAAACTGAAAATAGGGATAGCTTAAAATGGAAATGTCACTAAATAAGTGGTTGAACTTTGACAACACATATATATTTGTCAATGGAACAAATGCATATGTAATAGTTTGAGAAAGAAAAGGTCTCAGGAGAAATTACTTCAGTAAATGAAAGAACAAAGTCATTTTACTGAGCACACAAAATTGTTGAAAATAACAAATAATAGAGATAAATTTTCTTTCTTTAAAATTCTAACATTAATATTGAAAACCTGGAATTGATATACGCTACCATAGCATTTTTTCTTCAGCTACTGAAAATGATTAGTAGGGGTAACATTTCCTGAAATCAGTCAAAATATCCAAGTTTAAATGCAGCTTTAACAAGTGAGCTTTCCTGTTGGACATCTACAGATAAAGCCAGGAAAAAGTTTACTTTTGCATTAAGGAAAATTAAAGCCAATATTAATATAACAAAGACATTTCAGTCATTCCTAATGAGATATCAAACATCTTTCTGAGGTCAATAAAGGCAGTACATGGCTGGGTAACAAAAAAATATAGAATCAATAAAACATATAGAACTATTTCTTTTTCTTGTGGGTTCCGGGGGTCGACCTCAGGACCTCTTGCGCCAGCAGGCACCCGTGCCACTGAGCAATATCACCGGCCCTTTTTTCGTATGCGGGTTCCGGGAGTTTAACTCAGGCCCTCGTGCTTGCCAGGTAGGCGCTTACGACGCTGAGCCATCTCACCGGCCCTATAGAAATATTTTTAAAGGCCAAATCACTAGTGTTACTGAAAGCATTAATTTTAATCCATTAGAACACAGAATAGAAACCATATCACCTAGTTTTACAGAATTTAAGCTTTAGAGCAGATCAACCTGTGTGGACCTCAGATCTGAAGGATAACTCACAGTGTCACCTTAATCAATTTACATAGCTTCTCTGAGCCTGGCTGTGTCTACTTGCAGACAGGTATAATAATTATTCAAAAGTGCTTAGAACAGTGTCTTTGTGTTTAAGAACCAATCACTGAATGTGCAGGGTAATATTCTCTTTATTACCAAGTCAGTAAAATGATTTTTATTCTCTCGTGTTTGAATAAGTTTTAAACTTAGCACAAGCAATCATAAATAAATCATAAAATAGCATGATAGCTGAACTGTACATTTCACAATTTGAGTCTTTAAATGTAATAAAAACAGTAAGTTTAGGTTAATGGAGAATAATAACACCTTTGCATAATCGTAACTCCAGGTTAAACATACCAGGATAAGACCTAATCTCAATCTATCTCATTAGAAAACAATTTCTTACACATTCTGCTCCCAAACCCAGGTTCTGCTCTGTCCTGGACATCCACTGAGTTAATCGAAGGCTTCTTTCTTTCTTGCCTGGATCTCTAGTTGTCCCCAAATTGCTCTCTCATAGTCCAGTGCCCTCCAGTACAGGACATCTTTCAAGTAGCAATTGTGCTGCTAAAAAAGGTGTGATTGTCTCAATTCCCTGTTTTGTAACATCCTCGGTTCTTTCTATAGTTCTAGATATAAACTGAACTGTGAGTTCCTCAAAGTCTGGTACTAGTCTCTCTTTCCAAATTCAACTTGCCAACTCCCAATTTCTCATTCAAGCTACCAATAAACAGCCACTGTTGCAGATGCTTCTGCTTGGGCTTATGATCCTGTGTTGGAAGGTGTCCTCCCCTGTACCTACTTGCCCTCTCCTAAACATTCACCATTGCCCAACTCTTCTAGGCTTCAACAGGACAGCACATGATTTTCTTACATGCTGCTACAGAGCTGTATTCAGAATGCTACTCTACCTCTTAACACACAAAGCAAAGTCTACTGTCTATGTTTCTATTCACTGTCAATTAAGCCTTTTTATTAGTACGTGTTGGCAGTACACAGAACTGGGCTACCTTCAAGAGTTACAACTACTTCATTAAAAAAATCACTGTCTCCACCTCTGCATTCTCATTGCTAAAATCATACTTCAGGCCTCTGCAATTCTGGCAAAAATGCATCTATCCCCAAATCATACATGTTTGTTAGCTATAACTTTCATCAAAGGTGGATTATTTTAGGCACTTCAATACAGGTTAAATATAAGCAGAGAGATAGGAAACTAGAGTTGCACTAATTATAAACTACTCTCATTATTCCTTCTACATTTTTCTAGCATCTTACTATCTGATGTTGCAGAGTATAAGCTACAGAGTGCAGAATGTAAGATGATCTACAATATAAGATGCCCAGATTACAGAAAACAAATACAGAGTACAGCATGTAGCATATTGTAGAGTAGTTGAAAGCCCTTGGAATTGGCTTTCTTGGGTTACATTATGCATTTCAGTTTAGTAGTTCAGTGATCTCAGGGAAGTTACTGTGTCTTTCTGCCCCAGTTTCTGACACAAAGGATGAAAATGTCCTCACCTTCCACACGGCATTTCTCTGATTATAAAAAAAGAAAATGCACATAAAGCACCTAGGACCATACTTTGCACACGGTAAGTTTTCAAAATATTAGCTGTTATTTTCATTACATGGAGAGGGTCTTACTCTTTTACCTTGCTAGTTTTGCAACATATTCTCATGTCATAATCTTCCACCTTTTGGGGGTACTATTTTCCTCTTTATGATCCAACGGTCTTTATACCTAGATTTAGAACGGATTTGAGTAGCAGATGAAAAGCAGTGTAATCAAGGTTTCCTTCGATTAATAAATGTTCTCACTCTTTATTCAGATATTTTGTTTTTTATAAAGACTATCTTTGTTAAATTGGATAATGCCAAGTGCTAAAATTTTGCAGCTGTTATAATTCACGCAATCGCCAAACAGACATATAAAGGGTATAAATTTGTACTTACATATTCACATCAACTACAAGAGCTTCTAAGGAAGAAATTAAACATTACTCTTTGGAATAGGGAAATGAAAAGAGTCTGTACAGGATACAATTATAATTTTTATTTGTTTAATCTGAAAATCTGAGCTTGTTAATGTTTTTCATGGATAATTATACCTTTTATTATCTGCAAATTTAACTCAATTTATTCCCCAAAGTGCTTTTTATTTTTTAGTTTATCATATGTTAGTATTTTGAAATATTTGTAATGTTTAACTCATAAAGTCCATTAGACCAATTAGATGAATAAAATAGTTGAAAACAATTTTTACAATTGCTCAAGTTTTATAACTAATTGAATATATTTTCAAAATTTCTGGTAACAGTTCATTACAATTGTGGTTTTAAAACATTTCTATAAATTTACAAAACTGTGTAATTCTCAGAAAATACTTTTTTAAAAATTGGTAGTCAACTTTGATGTAAATGTATTAGTAATATTTTAAGACAACCAGATAGAATATTGTCCTTTATTTTACATTATTTAATATATCCAAATACAAGAGTTAAATCAACACTTGAAATCATAATATCAATAAAAACTATTAAAATTTAAAAACATTAAACAGCAAAATTCATTAAAGACAGTATTAATTAAATATATGAAATATTAATCAACTGGTGAATTTTATTGGAATTTGGAAACTCCGTTTCTCATTGTTGTAAATAACAAAGTAAAGCATGAGTTTTTACAGAAAGAACTAACCCCAGACTAGATCACATTTTTATGATTGAAAACAGACATTTTATAGGAATTATATTTAATTTGAAATCTAACTTGTTCTGATATGTGAAAACTGTTTACTCAGACTGGATGCATTTAATTTTAAAATTATATTTTCTTTAATTTGGCAAGGAAATTTCTCAAACAAAATTATGTTATTCTTAAGGATCTAAAATCTTCAGAGATGAGCCAAGAAATGTGCTGCCTGGTTTTTCCCTAAATGAGTTGACAACGAATATTCATCCAAACACCGGAACACAAATATTTATAACAGCTTTATTCATAATTGCCAAAGCTTGGAAGCAGCCAATCTTATTTATACAAGAGAATAAAATTTAGTCATTAAAAATAAATGAGTTATCCAATCAGAAAAAGACATAGAAGAACCTTAAATACATATTGCTAAATAAAAGAACTTCTTTCTATAAAACCGCTGTAATGTGACATTATGGAAAAGCTTTAGAGAGAGTTAAAAAGATCAATGGTTGCCTAAGTGTTCGGGAGTAGTGGAAGGACTAAATGAATAAGTGGAACACACAGGACTTATGGGACAGTGAAACTAACATATTTGTATGACAATGTCACGGTGGGTACCTGACATTATGCATTTGGAGAATCCCTTGGAATTATACACCTCAAAGAGTGAAACAGTGAAAACTACAGACTGTACTTAATACTAGGGTTAGCATGAGGGTGAATCTTGCTAGTTCCTCAATGCTAACAAACATGTCACACCAAAGCAATATGCTAATAAGGGAAATTGTGAGTGTGGGAAAGACCAAGAACTTTCTGTTTATTTAATTGATTTTTTAAACTTGAGACTATTAAAAGTACAAAATGTATCAACTGAAATTTAAAAATCAATATATGCGATTGTGCTAAGAGAACTTGGCTTCTCTGAAATAAGTCTGCATTCTCTTGAAGTGTTAGGACAAGGTAATTCAAGTAATTGAGGCAGTTTTGTTTTTAAAACAATGTAATTTAGTACAGTACTTAACAAAATATTTGAATATTAATAAAGATATACAAGCATATGCATGAAAGACAAGTATGAATGTTATCTAACTTTAAATATTAAATAAATAGAATAATTGTATACAGCTTTGTAATTGCTACTTAAATGGCTGACCATTTGCTAGCTATATAAAAGTATTTTTAGGAACTTGATCTTGTATAGTTTTATTCCTTATCTACTACTGAAAAAAATAGAGTGTGAGGGCCAGGAATATAGCTCAATGGCACAGCACCTGCCTGGCAAGCACAGGGTCCTGAGTTCGATTCCCAGTACAAATAAAAATAATAATAATATTAATAGAGTGTGAGAAGATTTTCATAGGCTGGGAATGCTCATTCTTTCCTTTATCTGAAAAATGTGACTTTGTTTTTCTAATATGCACAAACCAGAATAATTCTCTTTTCTATTCTATTATATTCCATATCTTAAATAGCATTCCCCTTGAACTTGCAGGGGATACTGTAAGAGGCTATCAGAAGAATTCTTTCCAGAGCTCTGTCTCATTTAATCTTTCTTGGTTTTTAACAGCACAGTGCACACCTGGTGAGATAGCTTTTATAAATCACAAAAGAAAGCTTACAATGTGATTCATATTTTTAAAACATTTCATCACTGAGTACCTTTTTTCCCTCTACCTTGAAAGAATGTCAGCCCCTTTACAAGTATATTATCTCTCCATTTTCTAATCAAAACAATCCAGGCTGGGAGACAGTGGGAGCTATTTAAAACAATGAATATCACTGTAATGCATTTTAGTGGAATCATTTACTAGTTGCAGAAAACAAAAAGGGTCATTTTAGTGAAATCAGAACTCATGTAATAGACACACATCTTTATATTCTACACACTTTGTTAATCATTGAGTGAACAACATCGTGCCTGGAGCCAGCTGACAGGAATTTTAACCTGATTAAATGTCCCAGTATGCCTTAATACCTTTAAATGGAATTTTTATGGCCTGTTCTGTAAGCTTATTATTAATACAGTGCCATCAAGAAAACCACAGACACGCGTAATAGCTCATCAATTTGTAACTAAGCACTTTTGACCTTGAAAAATCAGCTGTCTTTCAGATTAATGTAGTTACATTTTAGGCAGAAAAAGAGGCCATAAAATTATCATGCTTATTTTTGTAACATGTCAGGATGAGAATTAGGACCAAGGGCCCTGCTGATGGCTTCTTATTGATACTGCCACCAACCTCTGACATCTGAATTAGAAACTCAGAGACCTCATCCTAATAAAAAACCCACTTAAACATTAAAATTTCAGCTAAAGGGATGCATATAATATACTGCTGACAAGACGAAGGGGTAGAGGATAAACTACTATCTCCACTGACTTTCACATTTCTTAGAAAATTAAAAGAAAGAAAAATCCCCAGTTTTCTTCTTCTTGTATATACACATATATACACATGCACACAATAATAATAAAAATGATCAAAAGAAAAGCTCACCATGAACATATCAAAGTCTTAACAATCAATTTCTAAAATTGAGAAAGAAATAAAAAAGTATACCAAAAGGTCATAAGAGGAAATTGAAAAACAGTGGAAATTATCTTTAATCCATGACTAAAGTACATCTGGAGATAATTATACAATATAAAGACATTTGGTAATTTTTCTAAGAGTGATTTCTCCAGATAGTGCCAAATCATTTCATAAGATGCAAAATGAAATTATGTGACCCACTGTATAAAGCACAACCTCTAAATATTAATGTGTAATATTTTACTATAAAGATAGTGTACCATTTATCTTTTAATTAAATTAATGAGTTCATATAAAAGATTTTTGAAAGCAGCTATTGAGAAAGGAAAGGATTTGGGGAAATATAAAATACCAGAGCTAGAATACAACATCACTGTCATGTAGTCAAATATTCCATTCCATCAGGAGAAGCGACTCATTAGACAAAATCCAGAGTTACTGGTTGTTTTACAGGCAGTGTGATCTGTTCCTGATATTCTTAGCATAGTTTTCTCTCTTCAATATTTTGTTAGCTTATATGAAATCTCATGGGGGATTAATTTATTTTCAAAGCAGTTAATCAATTAATTCCATTTCCTCCATGAAACCTGAGACACAACATAATACAATTAGGAGGAATTGTATAAGGCTAGAATCTGATTACTTTTTTATTTAAAAATAACATATTTAATGTGTATAAAAGAATATAGATGGTTCTTAAACTTCCTAAGATTAGCCAACAATTATAACTGTCAAAATTCACTGTCTTACTGGAAGTTAGGGAAAGGTCACAGCCTTGCTGAAAATGGAGTGTGCAACATCTTTCTGAGGAATTGTCACAGATGAGGACATGGCAAGAGGAAATTCCACTGAGTAAAGAATGCCTTTCTGCTACGTCTTTCTCAGCTCCTTGATTGTACAAGGACTGTGGGTGAGGGCCTTTCAATGTCAGGGATGAAGTAAAGAAGGACCTGGTGGTGACAGTGCTGATCATAACCCTTAGAGAAAGTTACCTCGTACATTTAGGAAATGTATTTTGATTCACGAGGACACATATGAGATGATTTGTAACCATGTAAGAAACTGTAAATATTTTGCAGAACTCTCTGATCCTTCCCACTGAGATGGGCTGGGCCCACGAAGCTTGGAAAAGTGGAAAAGTTCTATTATTTTTTTTGTGTGTGTGGGTACCGGGGATGGAACTCAGGACCTCATGCACCAGCAGGCGCCCGTGCCACTGAGCGATATCATCGGCCCTTTTTTCATATATGGGTACCGGGAGTCGAACTCAGGACCTTGCGCTTGCCAGGCAGGCACTTACGCTGCTGAGCTATCTCACCAGCCCGGAAAAGTTCTATTTTAAAAAATCCATGTTGTGGCCGGTGAGATGGCTCAGCGGCTTAAGCGCCTGCCTGGCAAGCCTGAGGACCCGAGTTCGACTCCCGGAACCCACATACGAAAAAGGGGCCGGTGATATCGCTCAGCGGCACGGGTACCTGCTGGCGCGCGAGGTCCTGAGGTCGACCCCCCGGTACCCACAAAAAAAAAAAAAAATCCATGTTATATATAGTGCATAATAAAGAAAAAGGAAAAGTAAGAAATACACTGAATATTTTGTAGATCTGCAGTAAATCTGTTATCCCAACCTGAGAACTCTGAAAACTCTAGAAATTATTTTAGCATATTAGGTCCAGCTATCTATTAAAAATTAATGTGTCATAATTGTGTATGATTTATTAGGATAACATAGATCAATCTTGGAAGCTACTAATATAATTTATTCTATTTATTCAATTATAGCATAAGTAAAATAATTATAATCTAAAGTAATAACCAAATAAGTCATCTGACAGAAAGATATTTTTATTTCTGTTCTAAAACTTTCTCATTTGGTAGATAAGGATCACAAAGTTATTTATTGAATGTAGCAAGATGTACCTATATGAACTAATACCAAATATCTTTAGCAATGAAACACTAAGACAAGCTTCTTAATATTGGTTTAATAAAGACCACAGCTTCAATATTTATTTGCACTTTTTAGGAAGAAAGTCATAGTTATTATAAGATTTTAGTATATTGAAACAGAGAAAATCCAAAAACTATTATACCTCTATAGGCATGACAATAAGTAAAGACAATATAAATTTTGATGAGATAAACACTAACATGCATATTGAAAAATATGAAAAATAATTAGAAATATTTGAGATACTATGATAAAAACTAGAACCCCTGCCAAAAAATTATAAAGAACCTCTTCAATGTGCTGTTGTTAATAAATCCCGCCATTGTCCCTAAGATGTGCATATCCTTACCCACCAGTCTTTAGATATACTGGAAAAATATGCAAAGTCAGAGAGTAACAATAAATAACCAAAAACAACAATGACCTTAAAAATATAATTATTAGATACATAAATCTCAGAAAACATTTTATTGAAGAACACGTGTAAACGTTTGAATAGAGAATTCACATCACTAATTCGGAATATTCTGTTTGTCAGCTTTCTAATACTGTAACAAATGCCCAAAATAAGTTAAAAAGAGCAGAGTGATTTTGGCTCGCAATTGGAGGTTTCAGTTCATGAGCAACTGTCTCCACTGCTTTGGGCCTATGGTGGCACAGTATATCCTCGAGGGAATATCGGGATGAAGGGGCCCACTTACCTCATGGACGGGTGCAAAACAGAGAAAGCAAGAGACTGGTGTCCCACTCCAGCGTGCCTCTCTGATGACCACTTCTTCCCATCAGGTTCCACCCCCATCCGAACTGCTAAGTCCTGGGAAACTAAGCCTTTCACACATGGCCCTTTGAGAGACATTTCAGATACAAACTATGGCAAATATCAGATGTTAAAATATGTCAGATTGGTACTCATCTAAAAATTGAGCAGATCTGTATAAAATATCTAAAAAGTGGATTTCGTTTTTTGGTTGGAATTTCAATAAAACGTCACTGTTATATAAAAATGGAATTTATTTAAGTTTTATTTAAGTAAAAAAAGAGCAATGATAAAAGATTTCCTATAGAAGATAATAAAATGCATAATAAACTAACATGATTAAAACACTTTTATTAGCCTAAATGCAGGTAAGAACAACTAGAACAGAGGCAGATAACATTATACACACGAGATAACAAATGAAAATAAAATACAGTTAAATTCTTACCTCACAGTGTAAATTTAAATATCAGTTATTAGAGTGGACATGTTAAAAAATAAAAAGCAAAAAGATAGGTTTTGTAAACATAATAATCTTAGAGCAGAGATGTCTTCCTAATTCTCGGATCCCTTTCCTTCCGTATTGCCTATTTTGAGGCTTGCTATCCTTTCGCATAACTCTGAGCCATGAAGTAATAAATACTTCAAAGTTTTCCTGTGTTTTGTACGTTAGTTCAGTGATTTCTGCCGCCCTGTCTTGCTACTTCATAGTGTTGGTTGTCTTCTCAAGCTGGCGGTTCTCGCTGGTTAGTAAGAGGCGTAGATCGAGCAGCACTGGAGAGGTGGACAGCTCCTCCCGAAGCCGGCTGAGCCGGAAGCCTTAATGCAGAGGCTGACCTAGGACCCCTGAGCGAGGTAAACCCCAGTGGGTTTCCTCGCCTTCTGGACTCAGGGCACCCTGTAGATCTGGGAGGTTGGAAGGTATACAGAGATCCAGAGAGTCTCTGGATCCTAGTACTCTAATTTTCTTTCTGCAGAGCTTCACTTTCATTGAAAAAGCAATCCTTCCAATATTTAAAATGTATGCTTATAAATTAGGTCAGGTGTTCTATGATTATTTGACGAATTCTTCAATAAGCTTCGCAATCCACACTTGCTTCCCCTTCCTATTCTCTTTATTCTCCAAATTATCCTAAGCATTTCACTAGAAGACGATTTCATGAAGGATAGAAACTTTCTCCAGCTTTGTTTTCCTGGAGGTTCCCCGTCTCTCTCTAATCTCATACTGATTTGGAATCATCTTGATATTTCAAGCCATTCTTCAGTATCCTTATAGGTAGTCAATTTTCTTGATCTTGAAGTGTTGCAATATGTTTGTTTTTATTTTTATACTCTACTAGCATTAAAAGAGAAAGCATATAATGTAAAATGTTCTAACATTAATCTTAAACAGAAAATCAGGATGTAAAATTTTTCATAAGCATAACAGCAATATCAGAGATTATTTTCAAAACATACTTATATCTCACCACATACAATTTTTAATAACTTTGTATTGGTACATGTTTCTAGTACAATGATTCCATTCCTTGTGGGGAGTTGATGCAATTTTTAAAATTCCTTGTTACAAAATTGAATGATAAAAACATTATGACAGCTTTAAACAAAGGCAAGTGATAAGAAGACAAAAATTAAAAATAAGCACTGAATTAATGATTTAACCTCCTTAACAATGCTCTTGTAAATGAAATTTTAAAAATAATTATGAGAAAAACAAAACTATGATTGAAAAATGAACAAATTGTATTTACTAATGATGAAATCCACTGCCCAAAACATATAAAATATGTTCAGTATAAGTAGTAATCACAGCAAAGCAAATTAAGAAAATGTCTCCTCCCCTCCTGCTTTTGAAAATTTTTACCTAGAAACCTAAGAAAAAAATTTAAATAGACATAGAAATATCATGACCCAAAAGGGGAAAGAGAAATTGATATTTCTAGCAGTGACAGTAAAAATAATAGATGCTTTCTGAAGGTGAATTTAAAATGCACATCAAAATCATTGTTAAAAACACATAAAAAAGTAAACCAACTTAACAAATTCATTCTGAGGAAAAAATAATGCAATCAATATATAAATATAAGGATGTTTATTATAGTATTGATAATATAAAAATGATTACAATTTTTATTATAATACTGATACTATAGAAATGATCACAATTTTTAAAAAGATTGCAGTTAGAAATGGGTGCATACCTTAGGATTCCCTCCCCAAGCAAAAAAGCTTTATGTCCATTTACTGACATGAGAAAACTGGCTTAATTATAAGCCTAGGAGTTGCAGAACTGTGAGTATGATCATGTTGGTATACTCATCATATACACATATATCTTATTTATTTATCTATAAATATGAAATATAGATGTGTATATATACATAGAAACATAATGTGGATGTTTATTAATCAAAACATAAATAATCAAAAAACAGAGAGAGCACAAATACCCTAGTGATGCACCTCAAGGTCCTAGAAGAATAAGAACAATCAAAACATAAAGCTAGTATGAGGAAGGAAATTAAAAAGATCAGAGCAGAAATTAATGAAATTGAGAGTAAAAAACAATACAAAGAATCAATAAATTGAATGTTTGGTTCTTTGAAACATTAAACAAAATAGAAAAAACCTTAGCCAATCACACTAATGTAAGGAAATAAAAACACAAATTCATGCAATTAGAAATGAAAAAGTGGAAATCGCAATGTATTCTACCAAAGTCCAGAAGTAGCTACTTTGAGAACCAGTACTCTAATAAAATGGGAAATTCAGAAGAAATGGTTAAATTCTTAGATTCATATAAACTACCAAAACTGAACCAAGAAGATATAAAAATCCTGGATAATGCAATGAAATTGAAGAAGTAATAAAAAAAGAGAAGAAAAAAAGAAAAAGAAAAAGAAAAGCCCTACCAACTGAGAAACATTAGCAAGACCAATTAAGCAACAGAAAGAATTAACAGGGCCGGTGAGATAGCTCAGCGGCATAAGCGCCTGCCTGACAAACGCGAGGTCCTAGTTTGACTCCCGGTACCCGCATATAAAAAAGAAGGAAAGAAAGAAAGAAAGAAAGAAAGAAAGAAAGAAAGAAAGAAAGAAAGAAAGAAAGAAAGAAAGAAAGAAAGATACGGATAGTAAAGGAAGAAGTTAAATTGTCATCGTTTAGTTAGCAGTGGTGGCACACACCAGTGATCCCAGCACCTGGGTGGCTGAGGCAGGAGGAGCACCAAGAGTTGAAGGCCAGTCTGAGCTACACAGTGAGTTCAAGATCAGTCTAAACTACATAGCAAAAACCTGTTTCAAAAAACAAACAAAAAAATTATCATTATTTGCAGATGACTTGATCCTCTACACAGAAGGATCTCCACCAAAAGACTCCTAGAATTAATAATCAGATTCAGTAGTGCAGCAGGATACAAGGTCAACACTCAAAAATCAGTTGTGTTCCTGTATACCAATACGAACTCACCAAGAGAGAAATTTGGGAAACACCACCTTTCACAATAGCATCAACAAAAATGAAATACATAGGAATTAACCTAAGCAAGGAAGTGAAAGAACTCTATAATAGAAACTAAAGTAATCTGAAAAAAAGAGATTGAGAGGATGCCAGGAAATGACAGGAGATCAATCCCCTGTTCTTGGATAGACAGAACCAACATAGTCAAATGCCCATATGTCCAAAACCGTTATATAGACTTCATGCAAGCTCAATCAAATTACCAATAACACTCCTTACAGAACTGGAGAAACCAATCCTAAAATTCATGTGGAACCAGAAGAAACCTAAAATAGCAAAAGCAATCTGGGCAACAAAGGCAAGGCAGGGGGCATCACAATCCCAAGCTTCAAGTTATCCTGCAGAATTACAATAATAAAAGCAGCATATTAGGAAAGAAAAACAAACAAACAGATTTTTGGATCAGTGGAATAGACTAGAGGATTCAGAAACAACTCCAGGTACACTGAGCTACCTTATCTTTGACGAAGGGGCCAAACACCTTCGCTGGAGGAAAGATATTTCTTTAACAAATGGTGTTGGGAAAACTGGCTATCTGCATGCTAAAGTTTGAACCTAGACCCTTATCTCTCACCATGTACTAAACTAAAATCAAAATAAATCAAAGATCTAAACATTAGAACAGAAACAATCTTCTGCTGGAAGACAAAATAGGTACAACTCTTAAAGACTTTCAGAACAGAACTCCAGTTGCACAAGAAGTAATACCAAGAATGAACACATGGGATGATATTAAATTAAAATCTTCTGCACAGCAAAGGAAACAGCCAACAGAGTGAAGAGACAACCTACAGAATAGGAAAAAAATTTTGCCAGCTACTTTTCAAAGGATTGATATTTATAACATATAAAGAATTCAAAAAATTAGACTCCCCAAATATAAAGACACAATAAAAAAATTGGCATCTGAAACAGACAATTCTCAAATGAAGAAGTATAAACAGCCAATAAATACATGAAAAAATGCTCAACATTGCTGACCATTCAAGAAATGCAAATTAAAACAACACTGAGATTCCATCTCACTCCAGAAAAATAGCTACCATCAAAAAGTGAACCAATAACAAATGCTAGTGAGGCTGTGGGGAGAAATGAACCCTTCTGCATTGTTGGTGGGACAGTAAATTTTCACTATGGAAATCAGTTTGGAGAGTCCTCAAAAAACTAAAAGTAGAAATTCCATTTGATCCAGCTATTCTCCTTCTAGGTATCTTCCCAAAACAGTTAAAGATATACCCATGTTTACAGCAGCACAACTCATAATAGCCAAATCTTGGAGTAACCTACATATTCATCATAGATGAATGGATAAAGAAAATGTGGTATTTATACACAATGGAGTACTACTCTGCCATAAAGAAGGATACACTTGAGTCATTTATAGGAAAAGTAATGCACCTTCAGACCATAATGTTAAGTGAAGTATATCAGACACATGTTAGTTATTGCATGGTTTCTCTTGCACAAGAAACTCAATATATAAATAAAGTGCAAAATAAAAGACAGATAATAGGAAAAAAAAGAAAAGCAAGTTGTTATAATTCTACAATGTCAAACAGAAACACTGAAAACATCACTCAGGATTTGGGGGTAGATTTATTTTACACTGATGGGCACTGATTGGGATCATTCCCAAAATATCAGGCCTCAAAGGCCCAGGGAGGAAGATTTTTATAGAGTTGAAAGGGGAAGTACAAAGGCAAAGTACTTGACTGTCTTTGATTGGTTCTTACAATGTGCATCATAGTGACCAGCTATGCATCACAGTGGCCAGCCGTTTCTAAGAGACAGAAGTAACAGGAACTGTTACCTGGGCAACTAACAGAAACTGAAGTACACTGGCTGGGGGGGATTTTCTGCTACATTTCCCCCCTTTTTAGTTTCCCTGGCAAATCTTTGCTGGGCATGTTACATGTGATCTTCCTAGACAAGGCCCAACTAGAAGAAGTAATATTAGGGCTGCCAGTGGTGCTAGGATGGGCTCTAGTTAAGGTCCCCAAGATTGGAAAGTTTTCCCTTATTATAGGGTTTCTCCCTAAGTTGTTTTTTTTTTTTTTTTTTGGTAGCAGAAATCAAACTCAAGACCTCATGCTTGCCAGGCAGGCGCTGAACCACTGAGCTATATCCCCTGCCTCCTAAGTAGTTTTTAGGAATTCAGGCCCCTCTGTTCTATAACCCTACTTGGACAAGGGAGTCAGTTTGACCCTGGGACATGTCCAGTGTGCCTTGGGCATTCATCAA
This sequence comes from Erethizon dorsatum, assembly GCA_028451465.1. NCBI lineage: Eukaryota > Metazoa > Chordata > Mammalia > Rodentia > Erethizontidae > Erethizon > Erethizon dorsatum. Next base: position 126,614,102 of record CM051826.1, on the reverse strand, counting down.
ATCTTGGCTGTACCCTCAAGGCAACCATCTGTAGAGCTAAGGCAAAAACCACAGCTAGCAGGAGAGCAGGGACAATACAATATCAAGTGCATATATAAATTGAAGCAAGGACTGGGGTAAGAAGCCTGAAAAGGCACAAAAATCAGGGGAATAATACACTGAGGTATGGAACAATCCTGTGAATTGTGTCCTCAAGCTTTAGTGACCAGAGCAGGGCTTTGAGTGTGTCTTCTCTTCAGAGTGAGCTTTAGAGGAGCTATCTGGTCCAGGTAAACTCTCCAGCAATTGTCTGGATGGGCTCTTTTAACTTTGGAATGGTGGATTTAAGGCTGGATTTCCAAAACTTTAAGAGCTCTACAGGTAGTTAATATGCACCTGAGTTATATGTGTGTGCGGGGGTGTCTACAGGTATAGCTGGTCTTTTAGCTAAATTTTTATGGAGCTAGTTACAAGTTGTTTCTGTAGGGTTATGTTTTTTTAAACTCTTTCAGTGCTTTGTGGACTGTATGCTGTATGTAATTTCTATTTAGTTATATCTGCTACAAATGCAGGTATGTTGTCATTGCCAATAGTCAAGGGTAGGCCATATCTAGGGATGATTTTTCCACGGCAGGACGCTACAAAGTTTTGTTGCCCTCTCAACTCAGGTAGGGAATGCCTCAACCAAAATAACTTTGTCCAAGATAACCACAGCATATCTAGCCTGTCAGACTCTATTCCTAACAAAGCAACCTCCATCCATAAACAGGGTGTACTCAGCATCTGTCAGAGGGTTCATTTTTAAGTCTGGCCGGCTTGAGAACAGTTCATCAGTCAGTGCCAGACAGTCATGGTCTGGTGGGGACAGCTTGGTGTGCAGATACATGGCATAATTGAGTGGTTTATTGCCACAAGCAGTTTTCTTGATCAGAAGGACAGTGGCTATTAGAGTGTGGAGGCAAAGAGGGGACACAGCCCTTAGCGACTGGATCCAATTATTTGCACAGGTAGGCTACTGGGCGCACCCAAGTTCTGACAGTCTGAGTAAGCATCTTTGAAGCCACGTGTCATCAGTCAAATCCCAGATATATGACTGTTTGAAGATTTGTGCCTTTTCCCAAGACACCTTGTAGCCAGTTTCTGTCAGATATTGCAACAAAGCTTTTGTGTCTTTCCAGCAGGCAGATTGGGTGTCACTAATCAGAAGTGCAGTGCCATTTTGTCCTGGTAAACTAGCGAGGACAGCTATGAGGGCTTCTCCAAAGAGGATAAAAAATTTTTAAACCTCTGGGTAGTTGAGTCCAGGTCAGTTTACTTTTGAGTCCAGAACTGGGGTCTTAGGAAAGTGGGGCTGGCAGACAGGAGCCAATCAAAGGCAGAAGAAGGCACTTTTTAAAATCCAGGCAGGTGTATTAGCAGGCTGTGGGTGGCAAAATACTGAGGCAACATTGGGACTGTAGGATGGAGGGCAACCACAGCAACATTGACAGCTCGAAGATCTTAAACTGGGTGATATTCCCCATTGGTTTATTTACAGGGCAGAAGAGGCGTATTTTAGCAGTTTGACAATCTATGAATATTTCACAGTTCTGAAGCCTCTGGATGTGTAGTTGAATTCCTAGTTGAGCCTCTCATGGTGTGAGGTACTGTTTAATGCAGTCATGGGGTTGCCCTGGAATGGAGTTTCACAATCAGCATTCTTTTCTTGGAGGACCATGACAGCAAGCAAGATAGGCTGTCCCGGAGAAATGTAGCTGGATAGGACACAGAAACAGGCTGTCTCAGAGAAAATGTGCTGGTGGCTTGGCCAAATCTGTTGCTAGAGACTCCCCCAAATAGCGGGAGAGCTCTTAAATCTTTGTGGCAATTGAGTCCAACTGAGCTGACCTTTTCATCCTGTCTCAGGATCTTCTTATAGGAGCAACCCACAAGCAGAAGAAGGCATCTTTTAAATCTAGACATGTAAACCAGGTGACATCTGGAGGTGGCAATCCAAGAAGAGTGTATGGGTCAGGAACCTCAGAGAGCAAGGTGATGGCTGTGTTGTTGATGGCATGGAGATCTTGCACTGACCAGTAATCCCCATTGGGCATTTTTACTGCGAGGAGAGGAGTGTTCCAAAGTGATTAACAGTCTATCAGGATCCCGAACTGCTTTAGGTGGCTGATGTATAGCTGGTTGCTTGTTTCTGTTTCCCGTGACAAAGGACATGGGAGCAGAGTTGGTGGCCAGGCCCAGAGGTGAATCTTCTGCCCACACCTGTGGGAGGAGAGTTTTCAGAATTTCAAGATTGTGGTTATCTGTCTCAGGCTGATGCAGGGTTAAAGGAGGTCTCTTCCCAGAAGCAGTATGGGGCATTCTGGCTCGGTGCTTCCTAGGCTGCAAGGTCATGCCTGGCAGAAGGGGTGAGAGACAAGAGTCCCAGTTGCTCCAGTGACGGTATTTTTGAAAGCAGAGTGTTCTGTTCCATTGTCTACCAGGAAAGTCATAGATTGGCCCCCAATACAGATGTGGAAGCTTTTGAGAGTCATAATCTTTTAATTTGAAGGGGCATTTATTTTTTTGTGTCCACAGCCCTTATAATTCATATATTGGACTTTAGCCAGAGGGTATGGTCATCTATCAGACTGGATTTTCTTACAGATATCAGGTGTTTTTTGTGCAATGAAGGCTGTAGATTTTCAGGGGTGTCAGGGTCAAAGGAATGTCTTTTACCAGGTTTCTGGGTAACAGTGGTTAATAGGCTTTTTGCCCCCCTCTTTGGTGTCTTTGAGGAGCACTTGACTGGGTTGCTTTGTTTCTTTTTGCTGGATTTTGTGCTTCTAGGTGGGGTGACCTTTGGGAAAGGTCATGGCAACCCATTCATCAGGACTGACAGTCCAATTTTTCCTCAGTCAAAATGTGGCAAAGTTTCTGTGTTGAACAGAGTTAGAAGGAATTACTGACAGTTGTCTTGGGTGGGCATTAGATGACACTGTCTGACCAGGATAGGAAGCAGAAGGCTCCAGAGGGAGGGCCTCTGCTGCCAAATGCAGGCAGTGGCTAGCTGGAACTGGTTCAGTTGGCTGGAAGTAGATGAGTCGGGAGCAGGAAGTGAAGGTATAGGTGTTGGCAGCAACTGCATTGGCTGATGAGGGTGATTTATCTGCCAACATGGAATTCTCAGGAAGAATAGATCTCTTTTTTCTTCAGATACAGGGAACAGCAGTTGGATTTTATTTTAACTCTGTACTAATTAATTCCCATTTCTGGCTCCCTATGTGTGTGTTGTGTACCCTTTAATAACGGAGCAACAGACAAAGGGTGGGTGCCCCTCAGAGAGACCATTCAGATGTCCGCCCTGCCACTTGCCTCTCAGCAATGTTGGGACCATCCAGACCATGGAGAGGCATCAGTAGGTTCTCTGTTTTGTCTTTACTAGATGCATCCAGGGAACCACAGTTTAGGGTCCAATCAAACTCTGTAGTTTGGAGAGGAAAGTCCAACTCCTCACCATGGAGCACAGACTGAACGTTCTGTTGCTTTTACCATCTGTTACAAACACACACTCATTCAACAGACGCTCAGAGGTTAATACATTCCCTCCCCCAAACCACAGGGAGGCATAACTAACAAGAGGTGATCAACCTCTCCTTCTGCTTGAACTGAGCATGCACAGACTGAAACTGGTGTCCCCAGGGGTCTTACCAACAGGCAGCCAGGCAGGCAAGTAGGCAGACTGCGTCCTCCTCCGTTTTGGGTCCGATGTGAGCCGCTCCAGTGGGGAGCTGAGAATCCTCCTCCAGACCTCAAGAAATTTCAAGGGCTTGCCTTCTCATTGGGATCTGGAGAGGTCCCTGCTCTGTCTGCAAGGGCCATGACCAGTGACCAAAGAGATTAGCATGGTTGGTCTTCCTGGCTGATGCATCAGATGCAACAGGAAACAGAAACACCAAAAACATCACCCAGGATTTGGAGGTAGATTTGTTTTACATTGATGGGCACTGATCAGGATCATTCCCAAAATATCAGGCCTCAAAGGCCTGGGGGGTAGGGTTTTATGGAGTTGAAAGGGGAAGTACAGAGGCAGAGTGGTTGTCAGTGATTGGTTTACACAATGTGCATCATAGCGACCAGCTATGCGTCACAGTGACCAGCCATTTCTAAGAGCCAGGAGCAACCGGAACTGTTACCTGGGCGACTAACAGAACCTGAAGTATACTGGCTGAGGAGGGGCCATTTTCAGCTACAATCCAACATGGGCAACGTATCTAAATGTGTAGCTTGATTTAATTTTTTTTATGTGTTTTATATATCCTTGGCCTATTAGTTTGGTTGTTAATCTAGGTATGATAATTAACTTCATAAGGACTCAAAGATAAATAAGTGAATCTGATGCTGGCAAAAAAAAGAGGGTGGGTGAGAAGAGGGACAAAAGAATTGAGATGTGTTATATACATGTACCAGTTTTCCACAGTCATTATATACAGCAAACATCTACCAATAAAAGTTAAAACTTAAAAAATGATAAAGTCTGGATCCTTTCCCTTCATTTAAGATGTCTCTGAAAGGCCATGGCAGCTACGAGCGCCTTGTAGAACTGTAGTACATCTGGGTCCACTGAACCCTTTGTATACCAGTGTTACGCTTGGCTTCTTTTTGCTTGTTCTGCTTCCTGCAGGCATTGTTACAGGTATCATACTCCGATAAACTTCCTGTATGCACATCTCAGTCTCAGACTCTGTTTCCTGAAAAACTCTATATACAGGTCTATATTTTTAAAACATCTTCAGAAAGTACTTAATATATGGTTTGCCTCCTATATATCATATTTTTAAAAGACTCTTTATACTAAGTGAGAGGAAAATGACTGAGTTTTCTGTTGTGAAGGAGTCGTTTATTTCCAATGGTAATTGAAGAAGGAAGTTGTATGGAGCCCCGTGAGTGAGTGAATAACACAATCATCTATGCTTCTCAATGAATATCACCAAATGGGTGCATTCTATTGCTAATGAAAAAGGCAAAAATGGTTCATGTCCACGTATCCTTATTACCATGTACACGGCCAGATGAGCTATGATTCTATTAGTTCCCAGACTCAGTAAGGTCAAACCAGGTTACCATTCAAGAAGAAAATACAATGGAAAATCATGCTGCTGCAGCAATATTAAAGATCCATTAGATGACATCCTAGCCTCTGAATATTTGTGTAATAATCTGAATCTAAAGTGTTGTAGCTGGTATGCCAAAGCCATTACACAACACAATAACAACAACAAAAATTATACCAAGTTTTACCAGTACACAATTCAGTCCAAAATACTACTATTATTTACTAGCTGAAGATGAAAGTGAAGTTTTTGAAAATTTCAGATTTGCATGCAATATTCCTGTTATAAATTAACTTAAAATTTTTATTTGATTTGTTTTTATACTTTATAGTCACAAATCCCTGTATCTTGACTATGCTTCTTATAAGAAAGTTCTTTGTTCCACTTTCCCTAAGGTCTTGACACTAAAATGGTCATGTATTTCACCATACTCACTTGGTCACCAACCTACTATGAATAGCTACTTAGAGAAAGTAATATAATAGCAAGTTTTTATAAAATGTTCACAGTGTGCCAGATACAATTACTGATACCTTACATATTTGAAGTCTTTTAATTTTTATCGCAGCTTCACATTCATAAAAACCACAGCTTAGAGTGCTTAGGTGACTTGCTAGGGTACACAGTAATAGTTAGAGATGGATTTTGTACTAGACACTCTGGCTTCAGGTTTATTATTGGGATCATTTTGTGCTTTATAATAAATTAAATATAAGAGAAAGAAATTTATGAGAAAACTTAGGATCCCAAAGTATTTCATAGTAAGAGCTGAACAAATCCATCATTAAGATCATTTGTGCTGCAAACAGATGTACTCTGGATGCTGAGATATCTTTGGAGTGAGGAAAGATTCTGTGAGATGGTGAGTTTTGATGGTAACCTTAGAAGAACGGGTGAAGGCTGAAGTGTGATGAGAGAACCATGCAGACATACATTTTGTATAATATAAGTGCATATCAATATATGGAACTTAGGGAAATGTAAGTGGTTTGGATGGTATGGCTGGAATAAAGGGCTTACTGTATTGCAGTGTGGGGTATCAGATTTGATTGTAGGAGAAATCATGTTTTCAGGGGTCTTTCATCCTATAGATCTCATCCTATAGAAAATTGTTTTTTAAAAGCCTTACTTATGAAGTTGGAAAGTTCCTCAACCTGCGTGTAACATTGGGAAAAATTCTATAGTAGAAATTCAGATGTTGGGTCTAGATGCCAGAGTAGTAGATATAACAGGTATTTAAATATTTACTGTTAAACACATTAAGCAACACTCCCCTCTTTCCTTAAATCATAGAAACAAAGTGCTCCAGATTTTCAAGGGAGTTTCATATAGGGTATTCATTAAAATGCAAGAAGGGCAGAGAGAGCAAAGGGGGACAGTGAAATAATACCAATGTTATTAACATGGCAAGCAGCTCCCATCTCTCAGGCTGGAGGAATGCAAATTTGAGGCGGCTGTGATCATAGCTCAAAATCTCAGATACAGAGGTGGGGGTCATGGTAAATCCACCAAGGGAGCAACCTGAGGATGAGGCTTCGACTCCTCATGGATCCTTCATGCAGCAGGTGTTGGACCAATGAACCTGCCACACAGGTAGTCTGAGGATCCTCGGTGGGAAGAGGTACAGAGATTTCGAAGGGACACCCAGAACTAGGACCGGAACTGAGGGAGAGCTCTGTCCTACATTTGTTGGAACTGCTGAGAGATCTTGGAGTCAGTTGCTGTGTCCGCTGTGGAGACAGCCAGGTCAGAGATTGTGAACTACCTGAGATGTGACTTCAGAAGCCACGTGAATACCAAGGCCTTCTATGGCCAAACCTGATTGGAAGTCAGCAGCAAAGCACTCTAGTAAATGTAGTTTGGAGTTTGCAGGCCCCTAAGAGACACCCAAAGAAGGATGGGAAAGAAGAATAAGAAGAAATAAGAAAATTACCAGTAAAGAGTAAAGCTTGTGCTCCAGGAGACCGGATATCTCTTCGTTCATAAGAATCCCACTCCGTAGTGGACACATAAGAGCACACACCCAGCAACTGCAGTGCTAAGATAAAAAGAAGTGGGTATGTCCACCAATTCTATGAACGCTCCTAACAGCTGTGCTAGTTTTGTGCTTCTTTTTCCCAAGAAAAGATAAATGCCTATTTGCATGCTAAACATATATCTGTGTCTTATTCCCACCATCCCACTCACAAACAGGGTCATGGCTTCTCAAGACCATGGCACTGACCAGGAACCCCTCAAATTACGTTGTGATTAACAACTATCTGGTTAATGAAAAAAGTGAGGGTATTTTTTTTTTTTTTGGAGATGATCAGACACACCTCATGATACCTGACTGGATGAGAGCTGTGTCGTACATGAAAACATGTGTCAGGAGTGGACATTGGAAAACAACTGGGTAAACCAAAGGGCATCTGCAAATGGACATGAAATAAAAATTAGAAAACGCTGTGAAAGTGAAATCCCACCACCCAGCTATTGACCATGTCAGAAGCAGTAGACTGAAATGAAAGGAGAAAATATGTATTTCTAATGATGCAAAAAAAAAAATCAAGAAGCCACTTGATGGTTTTTTACTATTAAGAATATTTGTTTCTTTCTCCTGTACAAACTCTCCCCACCTTCATTACACCTGTTTTTTTTGTTGTTTGTTTTTGTTTTTTGTTTTTTTTTTGAGGCAGGTTCTCACTATGTAGTCCTGTAGACAGGTCTTGAACTCATTTTGAAGTCCAGGCTGGCTTCGAACTCACAGAAATCCTCCTGCCTCAGTCTCCTGAGTACTAGAATTACAGGCATACGCTATCACACCTGGACTTCCTTCCAGCACTGCAGGAGAGCAGTGGAATTCAAGCAGTGTTAAAGCTAATATTGCTTGGTATTTTTCTAGCACAATAACATTTTGCATAAATCCTCACCCCCCCATAGTATTAGTTAACTCTGTAATTATTCATTAGTTTCTATAAAATGCTATATTCAGTCATTTTAAAGAGTAAACTACAGTAAAGTCTAAATGTGTTCACAAATTTGACACTGAGATCATTAACCCTTTTTAAGTGAACTGAAGCTAACATTTGAAAGAACTTTGTTGTGAAAATAATATGGAACAGAAACACGTGTAGCTTTGGGCTAGTTCTGCATACCTCATCAAGCTTTGTGACTCTTTTCTGACATTTTCAAGTACAGTAACTTGCTTTTATGACCCTTTTATTTGTATCTGCAAGGAACATGTTGTTACTGTGTTTTGAAGATCTCAGATTTTTTCCCCCAAGAATTTGAAAGATCTTTTATATGCCAGTAACTTTCTTTCACTTAAAGAAGCACATTCTTCATAGCTATGCAGATGCACAGATACATATGTGTGTGGGCTGTATCTGGATAAAGTGCAGTCCTTGCCTGTATTTATTCAAATTAGTTTTACTACTGCATCATCTCTCCACTTTCTGTGTGTCAACATCACCACTACCTTCCAGTTATTTCCTTTACTCTCATTTAATTATATATAATATACACATATGAATAGGTCATTTTTATTACTATATATACTTATAAATATATCTATGCATATATGATACATATTTTATATCTTTTTTACATGAGTATATTTTGTCATAATGCTCAAAATCCCTAACAATGACTTACTGTCTTGAAATATATTGCTGTGTTTTATTTTACTAGATATTGCCATGTTGGTCTCCAAAAGACTACTATCAACTCATATTTGTCATCAACAAATGAACATAACATATTCTTCAGCAATAGGTTCTAGAGCTACTATTAATCTTTACTTTGTACATGGGGATAATATATCTTTTTGATATTTCAAGTGACCACTAGTGAATTCTACTTTCTTTCACTTTTCTTGCCTTTGTGACTTTACCCCTATAAATAGCCTAATGATGTACATTGTTCATTGTTGCTACTATGCTCTGCTTTTATTCATAACATTACATAATACATTTCTATAACATTTTAAATTATAGAGAGTAACAACTTTTTCTGCAGTCTATATTACAATTATTTTCAAATGTGCCATTTTCTTATTAAATGTAATATATTTTCTATATAATTATTTTATATAGATAAATTTATTTTGTTTATGGCATTTAGTTATCTCTGATCCTAAATTTATTTTTATATATAAACATTTAGTCTGTCTACAATTATTTTTATATAAGATAAAATGATGGACTCAATTTTTGTATTTTTTTAGAATTAAATAGAATGCGATTGCCACTTGTTTAGCAGCATCATTTTCCTCTGCATCAAGGTCAATTCTGTTTTAAATTCTTACACATGTTAGAATATATTTTATGGGTTCTGTATTCTGTTTCCCTTTTTAATTTAACTATGGAGTATTAACTAATAACTGATAGAGTATGTATTTATCCTCAAATCCGTGTATACAAACACAGAACCAGTAAAACCTTTTTTCATGTATGAATATTTGTTTATGTGTGCACATAATTTTCTTGATCCTTTTTTTCTTGGAAAGCAGAACATGAAGTTTATTTTTTCTTTTTATTTTATGAATAAATGAAACAAACTTTCATAACCAGATAATAAGAGAATAACAGTAGTTAATACATTGTGTATACTTACATTCAAAGTAGTTACTCTGTGTAAGACATAAACCAAAAAGATTCTTATGGAAAAAAAAACAGATAAACACAAAGCTTCTTTCCAACAAACTAAGATAAACTATTAGTATATACAAAACAGATTAGACTATATATTGAAATATTTTTTAAAACAATGGAATATGGAATTTGGGGAAGTAGTTGAACTTCTCCTTACTTCCTATTTCTCTATTACTCTTCACTTGTATAAAGTACATGTTTTTTTCAAGTAAAATTTCACTATTTTACCCAATTTCAAAACAATTCTTACTGAGACACTAATTGGAATTATAGCATCAATTCTGAATGCAAATGTGCAATAAACATTATATTTTCCATATATATGTACATATGACATATATAAAAACATATATTTTACATTTGTGTATATATAAGAATATTAATTTATGATAGTGAATGTTCTACCCCAAACATACTATGAGTTCAGCTCTTATTGTATGCTGTTTAAGAGTTTATATTCTTTATGCTCTTATACAAGTTTTATTTTATGTCTTCCATGTAATCTAAGCTCATTATTTTATTCCATTTGATACGTTTTCCCCACACACTTGGATGTCATTTTGAGGCCCTGAGTGTGTTTGTACACCAACAACAATCTTATATAACAATAGGAGTTATGGTTACCAAGACTTTGCAAATGAACAAACTGAGGCACAGGAATATCGCTGCTTACTGGAGACCCACAACGGAAATAAGTGACAGAAAATCTGGGTTTGAACTCAGAGATCTGGCTCCACAGTTGATACTCAAACATTTCATTCATCCTGGGTAGAGCAGAGCTCCGCCATGCATATAAAACATGACGCAGACACTGGTCACAAGGAGTTGAGCAAAGCCCAAGCATGACCTAGTTAGAAGGAGCAGAGATGCCTTAATCTTGGTCTCCCCGAGCATGATCGTTAAAGTCAATTACTCAGTGCCAGACCCATCGTGTCTTGGATGATGATGGAATATGGCTGAGCATTCTACTCAACCCTGGCTGCAGGACGAAGCCAGGGTTTCGATTAGCTGAACATTCTCACACCATATTTAATCCTGAAGATCAAGATTTTGATAATACACTTCATGGTACCACCATAAATGAGTGGTTTTTGTTATTGCCTTTGCACTGAAAATGTTTCTGGTAAGACCCCTGCATAACTTATCTTAAAGCAAGGGTTTCTGAATGCTACCATTTCTAAGGAATATTAATGTGAAACATTAGTTCTAGATAATCATGAAGCTATAACTTTTCACTGACTTACATTAGAGATCATTCACAAGTCTGCTTAGCAGTAAGCGGTCAGTGAAGTATCTGTCCTTCAGGTGGGATTTTAATCCCAGAAGTGTTATATTATTAAAAGATATCATTGATTACTGTGTGTGAAAAATTGAATTTCAATAAATTTTATAATGTAAGTGCTTTAAAAAAAAAGGTATCTTGGTGAAGCTTAAGTTGTTATAGATGATTTCCGTGAATTGTTTGCAAAATATAAAACTAATTTTCATACATAAAGAAACAGTTTACAGGGGCCGGTGAGATACCTCAGCAGCATAAGCGCCTGCCTGGCAGGCGCGAGGTCCTGAATTTGACTCCTGGAACCCACATACGGGAAAAGGGCCGGTGACATTGCTCAGCGGCACGGGCGCCTGCTGGCACGCAAGGTCCTGAGTTCAACCCCCGGTACCCACAAAAAAAAAAAAAGAAAAAAAAAAGAAACAGTTTACAGATGCAAAGTTTTTCTTATTCTCCATAGGACCCACATAGCTAGTTGAAGGCAGTCCCCAGGTATCTGTTTTCCACAGAAGTTACATTTATTCTATGTTTGTCTGTATATGCAACATAAAAACCTAGAAAGATTGTGTGGAGATTTCCAAGTAACCCCAGACATAATCGCTAAATGTATCTTCCTCAGGAGGAATATTTTATTTATTTATTTGTGTGTGTGTGTGTGGGTACCAGGGGTCGAACTCAGGACCTCGCACGCCAGCAGGTGCCCCTGCCGCTGAGCAGTATCACTGGCCCTTTTTTCGTATGTGGGTTTCAGGAGTCGAACTCAGGACCTTGCGCTTGCCAGGCAGGCACTTATGCCACTGAGCCATCTCACCGGCCCTGGGAGGAATATTTTAGAGGCATAATTACACGTTTACTATTATTGGTTTAAATAGATTTCACAAGATCTGGTATTCACTACAAAATCAAAATACTAAGGGAAATGTCCTTCTCCATTGTAAATCCAAAACTCACTTACTTCCTCCACGTGGAATGTTGAACCGAAGACTGTTTACACTAATATATTCTGTGCCTTGTCTGGAATAGTGAAGACAAAGTTTATTATCCTTGTGAGCCAGCTGTTTCAGATAAAAGCAACCACTTCTGATTCCAGAGCAAGAGCTAGAGGTCACTTGGCATCTTAATCACTGGTTGTGGACCAAAATGTGCTGCTTTTTATAAACCAAGGTAATAGTACTAATACACCAGCAAAAAGCCAGGAGGAGTGAATTCTTCTCCTCAGTGATGGTGACAGTGATGGTGACAGATCACACTATCTTGCCAGGCCCTTCTGACCAGCAATGCACCATTTGTCTGACGCCTAGCGGGGCAGATTGCGTCCTGCATCTGTGAAGCAGAGCAGAGCCCAGAGCCCCACGCGGGAAGTCAGCCTTGACTCGGACAAGGTGCTCATTACCAGGCCCTCCCGCTGCAGTCACAGCCCTCTAATCAGACAACAGGACAGAAGGGAGCATAGCAGCTTCAAGAAGACTCAGAAAATTGGTATCAGAGAAGTGGGCTTCTATAAAACACTTATTTACAATGAAATTGTTTAAATCACATAAAAAAAAGTTGAAGTGAGCTACACAGATATCAATATATTATGAATCACTCTGCGATTAACTAAATTCTCTTAAATTATTAAATAGTAGGGAAATAAAGAGAAATCCTAAAACACCAGTAACTAAAGGAAAACATTTTATGATTAACTAATACAGTGTGTACCTCTACTAAATTCCTCCAAATTCTGAGGAAGTGGTGTAAGGAGGCACAATGTTCTTGCTTCTTTTGTGTAAGTGGACCTATCCACACATGCTTGGAGACCATTCCAAACAAAGAAGGCCAGCTACAGAGAGTTGAGAAGTATGCAAGAGTGTTTATAGTGATTCTGAGCTTATTAATATAATTTTAAATTCAAGATTGGCTCCTTTCATTCCTTTCTTTGATCTAAATATTTTAGCTACATTTTTGAGAACAGTAGCAATGGCTTAAATTAAATTTACTTTCTCTAGGTACTACCCTAACTTATTTAATCTTCATAACAGACCTATAAAATGATATTACTATCATTTTACTGATATGAAAGCTAAAGAATAAAGAAGCTAACTTGTCCATGCTCACCAAGCAACAGGGGCTGATCAAAGTATGGTGAATATTTAAATATATATATATATATATATATATATATATATATATATATATTCATATATTATAGTAAATAACACATTTCCAAAACTGATGGGATGTGTTCAAAGCAAGTATTTTGACGGGCATTAATGGTACTGTGTCTTTTACTGTAACAATTTCTTCTACTTAAACAAAGTCAAAATGACTGTGAAAGGTAACAGCACAAATAAAGAGAAGAAAGAAGACTTCCGGAACTGCTTCCAAAGTGGCAAGAATAATGAATGTGTTTGAAGCAAGGGGGAGTATTTTGAGGGGGATTATTGGCAATATGTCTTTTACTGTAATAATTTTTTTTTTTTTGTGGGTACCGGGGGGTCGACCTCAGGACCTCGCGTGCCAACAGGCACCCGTGTCGCTGAGTGATATCACCGGCCCCTTTTCTATATGTGGGATCCGGGAGTCGAACTTGGGCCCTCGCGCTTGCAAGGCAGGCGCTTACGCCGCTGAGCCATCTCACCGGCCCTACTGTAATAATTTTTAAAGTTAAACATTCACCATGTATTTTGTTCACACCTTACAGTTAATTGGAGATTTCAGCCCAAGTAATTTGTCTTCATAATCACTACATGAAATTTATTGTAAAAAAAAAAAAAAAAGTGTGTTATACAATTTATTTTATGCATAAAGGACAGCACAATGTTCATTTATCAAGTTAAAATTAGGTGTGCTTTTCCTGATTTTGCTATCTCACAAGCTGATTAGATGTCTTTCCTTTGTCTTTTATTTCAAAGTCCCTCTTACTGCCTGTACTACATTGTACCCCTGGTGTGTGCCTCCCACAAGACAGATTTCTTTGATGGCAGGAGATGAAAAAATCTTGCATTTTTGTGGGGCTAGCACCACATCTAATGCAGAAAAGTGAGACAATATATATTTATGAAATCATTGAGATTATTCACCTTAAACTTGGAAGGGGACCAAAAAAAGAATAAAGATGTGGTACGCACATGTACAAACTCCCCACAATAAATGGACTTATGGACTGCAAACATGTGCTAATAAAAACAATAATAAAAAATCTTAAATGTCTACATTAATGGAGCTATCCATGATTTCCAATTTATATCTTAAATGGAGAACTCCAAACTCTTTTTAAAAATGTTTTAATTCCGTATTCAATATCAGATAAGTAAAACTATTATAAGCACAGAATTATGGGTAAACATACTGGATGATTTCCATACCTTGATTTGGAATTCTAAAATCAAACATTCAGTGTTAAAATTGGAGCATGAAATAAGTAAGTAAGCAATTGGATATATGGGCATAGGAGGAAGAGTAGAAATACAGATACAAGACAAACATTTTCCAATTTTAAAAGCAATTTCCTAAGTAACTATAGGATCAAATGTAAACAATAATAATGATATCACTAAGGAAAAAATCTACAATAGGCAACTGAAACTGTACAGAAAAGTATGTAGGGATTTTAAACTTTTATTATATAATAAGAAACTAAAAGAAGTAGCTATGTAATTCAAGAAGAATTTGTGGATTGGAGAGTTTTATATATCAAAGTATCGATAAAGCGATATTTAAAAAGTAGATAAAATATCATCACAAACTCAAGAACAGAATAAACTGCTAATTTTTAAAAAGTATATAAAACAGACCAAAACCAGGAGTTATCGTATGACACAATAAATGAGACAAATCAATAATGCAACACTACAAAAACAGGAAATGTAAGTTCATGCTTTTAGCAAGGTGGGAGAAAATGCAACTCGAGGAGTTAAAAACTACGAGTAGTTACCGTTTGTGACTCTGTACCAACAGATTGAAATACTCAGTTTTAAATCAATGACTGTTTTGTAAAATATGGATTGGCACCATCTTCCAATTGCCTTTTGCTCTATAAACATCTGTAAAATGAAGTATCTTGAAACAATTTTCCATTACCTCACAACCTGTCGTGTCAGTAATTGGGGACTGGGCAGCTAGGGTTCTCCGAGGGCTTCACCTGGCACATCCATGGGCCGCGGTCATCCTTACTCATGAGTCTGGGGCTTTGGTAGGCGCAACTCAAAGGCTGGGCTCTCCCTGCCTGTGTGCTGTCATTGCTTGGTGTGCCAGGCCAAGCTGCCACATATGGCTAGCCCTATGGGCAAGCGTTTGCTCAATACCTCCCTCTGTGACATTTTATGGTATCTATTTGATGGAAGAAAGTCCTATGGCCTAGGCCAGCGTCAGTGTGGGAGTGGATTGCAACGTAAATCCTAAGAGAAGAATGCCAGAATTCCTGGCCATTTTTAAGTGACTTACAGTCCATCCTCTGGCCATTATTATTCACCCTTTATATACAAAATGCACTCAACCCAGAACTGTCAGAAGTCTCACCCACTTACAAAACCAGACTTAATTTAGAAGTTCAGGACCTCATCACTTCACCAGACCCGGACGGTTTTTGCTCCTCTGTGAATGCTTGGGTGCAGCACTTTGGGTAAAATTAATCAAGAAAGATCTGGGAGCTGAAAAAGCAGTCAGCCCTCCCCCACCAACATACCCAACACAATAGTTTTACAGGGACAAGATAAGAGCAATAAATATTCTCTTCTCATTCTTCTTCTGAAGTGGTTTCCAAATCAATGCTCCTTGCTAACCTCTCTGGGTTCTTCACTGCTCTCTGAAACATTTTTTTTTTATCATAAAAGTGGCTAGATTTAATTCTGTTTCTTGACTGGAGATCTCTAGGACATTTTTGGAAGGCTTTATTTTATATTGTTTCAAAGTGGGTAAAGCTATACATGCAAAGAATTCTGGGGTCAAATAACAGATTATTCCCCATCTGATCAGAATCTCTCCTGCCTGAGACCCACAGACTTTCCTCAGTTTGTACTCCCTGTCCATTTTGTTACTGTCCTACTTATCTTTCTGAGATACTATGACCATCAGATACTATGACTATAAGTATTGTGTGTGACTGCACAATACTTAGAAAGTCACATTCATGATTTTTTTTAATTTTTGAGATTAGCCTACCTCTACTTCAGTTCATACATAAGCCAACTGTGGGATAATGCCTTTAAAATTATTAAAAACCTTTTGTATAGTGGAAAAGGTTAAGCACTTGCTTAAATATTTTAGTATTTCTAATATAAAAATGCTTCAGCTAAACCCTAGATTTTATTTTTATGTTTTTGACTTTGAGTGTCTTTTGCCTTCTGGAGTGCTAGGCATATGAAACAATTTTATATTTTAACTTCCTAAATTCTATTTGCAAACTGGTTATTTTATTCTTTGGCTCATTTCTCTTTTGCAATACCCATAATGCAACTAAAAGAAACAAATTGGTGCTTTCAAAATTCTGCCAGAAAGTCTTCTTAGCTAAACGCCTCGTATCCACTAGATAAATTTTCTGTTTTCTAAGTTAGTCTAGGCAGCATTTCTACCAGCTCTTTCTTCCACAGCTACATCACATGGGTTGCCCTTCCTTGTGACATTAATAACAATTTTCTCACTGTTCTTTTAGTTTCAAATAAACACATTGCTCTACTATTCTCTACTCACTGTCTGGTCTTAAAGTTAATGGCATATGTGTTAGATTTTTGTTTTTATTTTATTAGCTTCTTTTCTGTACACATTTCTGTTTCTGTTGTTTATTGCTATGAACCAAACTATCCCAAAATCCAGTGGCTTAAAACAAATCAGAGCAAAACCACTAATTATTGCTCATGTTTTAGTAGAGTCAGCAGTTTTGGGCTGGTTTAGCTTGCCTAAGCTTTGCTGGCCTTGCCTAGGGTCACCCATATGGCTACAATCCCTTGATTTCTGTAGGACTCTAAAATGGCTTGACAGTCCTGTCTGCAGCCTGCTTAGAAGGTTGAAGTCTATGGATGAATGCTCTTTCCATGCACTTCTTCGTTATCCCATAATACTACCCCAGCTTCTATTTCAAGGGGGTCCCAAGTGGTATGCCCAGTGTTAAGGTGTGTCTGATGTTGTTGCAGGGCCAGCTTAGAGTCAACATTGGTAAGGAGTTAGCCTCTACATGGTAGACTCACCCACATGCACACACACAAAAACTGGCGATTATTAATCTGTTCAAGTAACATTTTCTTGAAGATAGGATAAAATCATGCACTAACACATAAGGGAAAATTGAATATAGATTTTCTGAACCAGACTATCAAAGAGAAGTACACACATGGTCTCAAAAGGAATATTTCCAGTACTCAAAGAAAGGATAAACCATACGCTATTTCAAGTATTTAAACTCAAAATATTTTACTTTTGGAGTAAAAAGAAAAGATGATCTTCAAATTATACAAAGCATTGTAATGCTGATAATCAAATCTACCAAAGTATATAAATAAAATTTACTTCATGCTAACATTACACAGGAATATATGTTTTAAAGTAAATTTTGCTGTGTAGTAGGCACAATCAGAGATCCTCAAAGATGTTCACACCCTTAATCCCTGGAACCTGAAAATATGTTTCCTTAGGTGACGAAATGGACTTATGGTTGTGATTAAAGACACATATGTTGCGAAGGGAATGTCCTTGACTTACCACATCCTAATAGGCCCAATCTCATGTATATGAGTCTGTAAAAACAAGAACCTTTCCTGGCTATGGTTAGAGAAAGAGATGCAATGATGTAAGAAGGCTCTAAAAGATGCTGTGTAGCTGTGGCTTTCAAGATAGGAAAGAGGCCACAAGCCAAGGAACGCAATGACCTCTACAGGCTCAAAAACACAAAGTAACCATTTTCCCCTAGAATCCCAAGAAAGAACTCAGTGCTGACAAGAGTGGATTTCAGGTCACTTAAACCTGTGCTGGTATTCTGAATTTAAGAGGATAAATATGTGTTGTTTAAGCCACTGTGTTTGTGGTTATTGTGTTGGCCAGAAGTTTAGAAAATTAATACCAAACAAAATTTACCAAAAATATACGCTGTAATACACAATCGTGGGTAAGTCATTTGTCTGAATAAGGAAATACACTTTAGGAAATTAGGGAATATGAATCATTAAATTAAAGGATCAAAGACAAAGTCACCCATTAGAGGAGATGCCAATTAATGTGAAACAAATATGCCTAATCTTTAAAAAATCTAATAACCTTAATAAAATAATGGCTTAATAAAAAATACTGCATAAAGAAAAGTCAGCAACTTTGTTTCTTAATAGTGAAACAATAGAAATATTATGAATATGAAAACAAAAGAGACATAGTCTTTTTGCACCAGTATAGCCAAAGCAAGAAGATAAATGGTATACAAACATGCAAATGTAAGAGATATTAAAATCATTTTATTCATTTGAATGAAAGAAACACAAACAAATAAAAAAGGACAATGAAATCAATAGCTACCTTACATACAAATAAAATAATGAAAAACATAAAATACACCAATAAAAATTCCAAGGGATGATGATGACAAAAGCACAAAATGTATGAAATTTGGGCCGGTGAGATGGCTCAGCGGCTTAAGCGCCTGCCCGGCAAGCGCGAGGGCCCGAGTTCGACTCCCGGACCCCACATACGAAAAAGGGGCCAGTGATATCGCTCAGCGGCACGGGCGCCTGCTGGCGCGCGAGGTCCTGAGGTCGACCCCCCGGTACCCACAAAAAAAAAAAAAGTATGAAATTTATATAATGAGAATTTTATTTTATTTTATTTTTTTTTTTGTGGGTACCGGGGGGGGCGACCTCAGGACCTCATGCGCCAAGAGGCACCCGTGCCGCTGAGCGATATCACCGGCCCCTTTTTCGTATGTGGGATCCGGGAGTCGAACTCGGGCCCTCGCGCTTGCAAGGCAGGTGCTTACGCCGCTGAGCCATCTCACCGGCCCGAGAATTTTAAATATACACTGCCACATTAAAATTAATGAAATTAGGTATATTCATGGTACAGAATTTAAATACTTTAATTATGCAATTCTCTATTTTCTAATTTAATATAATTTGGTTGTAAAACTTTTATATTCTAACATAAAACTTTACAAAACAAACCATTTCTTGAATACTTGGAAGACCTCATCTGTAAGTTTTGGGACTAATATTTTATTATTTTAAGAAGGCAATCTTTGACAGTATATTTTATTTTTTACGTATAAAAATTTAAATTTATAATAAATCTTTATAAATTCATAAAATATTTTGTTGGTATGCCCAATCTTATAAAACAAACACTAAGTGACATAAAAAGACAGATAGACACCAATATAATTCTAGTAGAGGGTTTCAGTACCCTTTCTCAAAAATAGATAAGTCAACCAGACAAAACATCAAGGAGAAAACTTCAGATTTAAACTATAATATGGATCAAATGGATTTAACAGACATATGCAGAGTGTTCCATCCAACAACAGAAGACACATTCTTTCCAGCAACCCATAGAACTTCTCCAAAATAAACTGCACTTTAAACTATAAAGAAATCTCAATAAATATATAACAATGGAAATAAACTCATGAATCCTATCAGATCAAAATGGAATGAAACTAGCAATCAACAGCAAAAGAAACCACAGAAATTACATGAACACATGGATAATACACTCTTGAATGGTCAATGTGTCACAAAATTGGGAAAAATTTTAAAATTCCTACAATCACAGGATAATTGAAGCATGACATTATCAGAACTCATGAGATACAGTGAAAGCAATTGTAAGAGGGAAATATATAGCTATGAGGGCTTGTATTGGAAAAAAAAAAAAAAAAAAAAGCAATCCCAAATGACCTAGTGATGTGTCTCAACGTCCCTGAAAAACAAGAAGAGACCAAACCCAAAACCAGAAAAGGGAAAAAAATAATAAAGATCAGTGTGGAAATCAATGATATAGAAACTTTAAAAAAGGACAGAGTTGGTTCTTTGAAAACATATATAAGAATAATAAAACCTTAGCTAAATTTACCAAAAGAAAGAGAAGGCTCACATTAATAAAATTAAAAAGAAAAAGGTGAAATTATTCCAGAGACCACTGAAATCCACAGGCTTATTAGAAAGTATTTTGAAAACTAACATATCAAGAAACTGGAGGGCTGGTGAGATGGCTCAGTGGCACAAGCGCCTGCCTGGCAAGCACGAGGTCCTGAGTTCAACTCCCAGAACCCACATAATGGAAAAAAAGGGCCGGTGATATCGCTCAGCAGCACAAGTGCTTGCTAGCAAGCATGAGGTCCTGAGGTCGACTCCCGGTACCCACATAAAAAAAAAAATAAAAGAAAAGAAAAGGAATTGGAGAATCTAGAAGAAATGGATAAATTCCTAAACAAATATGTTCTATCAAAACTGAACCAAGAGTGTACAAAAACTTAGATCAAAAACAAGCAATGAGATTGATACAATCATAAAAATTCTATCAGCTAAGGTAAATCAAGGGCATGAAGAATTTATTGCTGAACTTTACCAGACCTTTGCAAAACCAACACCAATTCTCCTCAAACTTTTCCATGTCACAGGAAGAGCAATAATGCTTCCAAATTCATTCCATAAAGGCAGAATTACTGTGATACCAAAATAAGATAAGGATGCACCAAAGAAGAAAACTATAGACCAATATCCTGATGCACATAGATGCAAAAATCCTCAACAATATCCTTGCAAAGAAAGCTCAACAACACATTAAAAAGATAACTCAGCACGACCACTTTGGATTTTCCCTGGGGACCAAGGATGGTTTAATATGCATAAGTTAATAAATGTAATACACCACATAAATAGAACATGGATAAAAATCATATAATCATCTCAGTACATGCAGAAATGCCTTAGACAAAATGCAGCATCACTTCATGATAAAATGCCGATGAAAGCTTACCTCAAAATGATAAAAGCCATGTAGGACAAACCCACAGGCAAAATCACACTTAATTAAGATGTATTATGTACTTGTACCAAATCCCCACAATGAGTGTAATCATTGTGTACTGAAAACTTGTATGAAAAAAATTTTAAAGAGGTAGAAAACATCCTAAAATTCATATGGTATTCTGCAATTCTGTAGTATTACAAGCAACGTGTTACTGGCACAAAAACAGACCTGTAGACCAATGAAGTAGAACAGAAGACAAAAAAACAAACACATGTACCTACAACCATCTAAATTTAGACAAAGAGACAAAAACATATGCTGAAGAGAGCCTCTTTAACGAATGGTGCTGGGAAAATTGACTATCCACAGTTCCATTTTAAAATCACATTTGTGGGCCAGTGAGATGGCTCAGCAGCATAAGTGCCTGCCCGGCAAGCGCGAGGGCCTGAGTTTGACTCCCAGAACCCACACACACAAAAAAGGCCAGTGATATCGCTCAGAGGCATGGGCGCCTGCTGGTGCACAAGGTCCTGAGGTTGACCCCCGGTACCCAGAAAAAAAAATTAAAAAAATAAAATCACATTTGTTGTCTATTCATTTCTGTGCTCAAAATTATCATTTATATCTCATTTGCATCTTATATTTGTCTATTTTCAAATTTGCATATTGTTTAATTACCCTATTTAATTTTGTAATGTTTCCAAATAAATACAGTAAGTTACCCCCCAGCATTGTCAGCTGTGCTACAAATTTTGTCACAGTGTTTATCATTTATATTTATTTATAACTTTCATTGTGATTTCATTTTAAACATGTTTTATTTAATTTGTGTTTTATTTCTACATATATCTCATTACTTGTACTTTGAAGTAAGTTCTGAATGTATTTATTATAAATTATTGGGTTCTTTTGAAGCTCTGAGGACATGTGTTAAAGTTTTGAGGTAAAATTGTCAATGTCCATGTCTCTGCAGTTTTGGCAAATGGGAATTCACATATTTTAGATTTTATTAATGTATCTTCTTTTTTCTTTATGATAATGTTTTTATATGTATTTCAACTCTCTTTTTTTAGTTTGAAAACCTTCTTTTATTTAAATTAGTGATATTTCTAACCAAGTTTTATATGGTTCAGATATGTAAATTTATTCTCTGAAATAAAAAGGCACAACATTTATCTACGTATATTAAGAGGCCAGTGAAATTGTGACTCAAATACCTGTAAAGATGGAAAGAATTCCTCTCACTCCGTCTCTCCTTCTCTTTCTCCCTTTCTTGAATCTCTCAAGGACAAATGGATGCCAAGAAGTCTTACTATTATCTCTCCTCTTAGAAACAAAATCCTAAATAAATATTGCTGAGTTGAATCTAGCAAGTAAAGATAACTATACACATTGTGATAAATTAAAGGTTCTTTCCCCGAGGTCTTTGCTTGGCTAGAACAAAATACTTCGGACTATGCAAGTTTTAAACACAAGAAATCTACTGCTCACAGTGCTGGACACCCAGAATTGCAGATGGGATGCTGCTTTGCTGCGCCTCCTGAGGACCAGTCCACACAGCTAGTGCTTGCTAGTTGTGTCCTCATTAACAGAAGAGGTCAGCTAGCTCCCCAGGGTTTCTTTCATAAGGGTGTTAATCCCACTCAAAAAGGTGAAGCCCTTATGACTTAATCACCTCCCCAAAACCCCAGCTTCTAATACCGCCACACGGGAGATTAAATTTCAAAGCATGAGTTTTTGGGGGACACACACAGACCATAATATCCAGCAAACCACACATTTATCAAAGAACGATTAAGTAATTATCTCAAATATTGCAAAGAATATTGCCTATATTGCAATTCAAAATCTATTTATGAATAGTAATAAATCAGAAGTAAACCCCTATCAAAAAGAAACTTTAAAGTAATAAGATTAGATACCAAAAACACTCCAAGAGCATTATACATAATGAAGACACCTCATGCACCTCGATATCATTATTTCTATATCATACCAGACTTCATGGCCAATCCCTTACCTCAATAAAGAAAAATAAATGAAAATTGTAAGGCCTTCCAAAAAAGAGAAGATAAAAAGACCTTCATTTCTACATAATATGATCATCTAATTAACTTCGCAAATGAGGTGTATTTGTCTGTGTGTGTGTGTGTATTGAAGGATAACATGAAAAATGTTACTAGATATGATATGTAACGACAGAACATAATTGTAACACCACAATAATCAATCCAGAAGTTGTATCTAATATGTGCCAGAAATCCCTTCCTATCAAGAAGATACAATGCAGTAACATCAGTAGATTATTGGTAAAGGATACAAAAGGCAACGTACAAATGAGGAAGCCTGAAAACTTCTGAAATAAAAGATGCTCAAACTCAATAGTTGTTTTACAAATTCAAGTTAAAGAAACAATGAGATCGTGCTTTATTACCGTTAGTTTAGAAAAAAATATAAGCTAAATAACACAAAGAGTGAATATGTAAAGATTTGGAAAATGTCGTGCTGTGATGTAGTAGGATGGGTACAGCCCCTTTTGGACAGCAATGGGACACAACTGAGGCAATTAAAGTTAGGTTCTCTCCCAAAGACCTCAATTCTAGTATAAATCCCTGGGGACTTCTTACATGGAACCATTTGGGACATGTACGAAAGTATCAACTGCAGTATTATTTGTGTTAGTGGGAGACTGGAACCAGCAAGGGTGTTTGTCTCATACAGGAGGTGGGGAAGATGTGCTAAATTCAAGCCAGGGGATGTCAGGCAGTTACAAAAACCAACGAATTTGATATGTACACCTAAACAAAAGATGACCTCAAAATCATAGTATTTAATATAAAATGGAATAGGTAAAATAATATTTGACATCATGGAAGTATAAATATTTGATGTAAAGTCCTTCGTATAGGAACTTAAAATGAAAAGATGTCCCTTGGTGATCCATCAGAAAAGGGATGAAAGGGAAATAGAAGAATAAACTGAAATTAATTACTTACCTATGCAAATCACAGTTCTTTACAAACCAGTAATCATAAACAAAAATGAGAATTATGATTAATTAAACCATCAACACTTCAGAGGAGGCTGAGGCAGGAGGATGACAAGTCCAAGCCCAGTCTGGGTAAATTAAAACATTAGTGAAACTCTGTCTCCAAATAAAAATAAAACAGGGCCAGGGACATAGCATAATGTGTAGTCCCTAGTTCACTCCCCAGTACCATTTAAATCTTTTTAACTTTAAAAATTTTAAATACAAAATTTTAAATAAAAGTGTAGAAAATTTTTAGATCTCTGATCTCTCCGTCCAGAAACACTATTAAACTTTTCATAATAAAAAATCACATTTTAAAACACGGAGATAAGAATACTCACAGTAATGGCTACCATTAATGGGAACTGATAATTTATACCATTAAGGAAATCAACTGTCTTAACATTAAGAATTTGTTTATCAAAAACATTAATGAAAGTATGAATGTAAGGCACGGATTTGAAACTATTTGTGATACAAATATCCAACATCTGGAGAAGAATGGAAAATAAATTGCAGTATATTCATAAACTGAATGCTAAACAACAGGGAACTTACTAGTACAGGAAACAATATGAGTAAATCTGGCAGACCTCGTTCTGAGCTAAAAAAATCATACAGAAACGAGTATATACTATTTATTTCCATTTAAACAAAGTTTGAATGTAAAAAATAAATCCAGGCAAATATAAGAATATTTCCATGGATTTATTTATTTTTGGGTGAGATAAATGAAAAAGTTATTACTACTTTTTAGAGTTCAGGTAATATTCTTTCCTTGGGCTGCTATTGTATTTAGTTGGTGAAAATTCGTCAAACAATGTATTTATTATTTGTTTGCTTTTTGTATGCATGTTATACCTGAATTTAAAAGTTGACTTAATAAAAGTTTACTGTATATGTGTGTTGTACAGTATGTGCGTGCACGTGTGTGTGTGTGTGTGTATGTGTGTGTGTGCGTGTAGTAAACCTTTGTAATCCAATTAAATGAGTTGAGGTTTAACTCAGGGATTTAAAAGAATCTCCAATGATAATTTTAGTTTTCTTCCTTCTCTTTTTATTCATGTCCATTTGTGCTTTACACTGAAGGAACATTCATTAGGATAATAACTTTCTTTTTCAATACTGGCTTTAAAACCTAGGGTCTTCATAATACACTACGTCCCCAGTCCATTATTAATTTTTTATTTGAAGACAGGGCCACACTAAGTTGCCCAGGCTGGGCTCAACATTGTGATCCTCCTGCCTCAGCCTCCCGGAATGTGAGGATTACAGATGTGTGCCATTATGCCAGGCTAGGATCACGCAGTTTAAAGTTATTAGGTCTCTCCAAAGAAATGAAAGGTGTTTTTTTTTTTATCATTTATTATTATTATCTCTAATAGTAATTTTTAGGAACTTGTGTATGACTACTTCCAAACTACAACTCATTAGTTTTTAATTGTGATCTCTTCTTTTTCAATGCTTTTTACATTAAATCCATATGTGCCTCTAAAGTGTGACGACTCTCCAACCTTGTAGAAGGCAGTGATGTAATGAAGATTTACAAACAGCGTTTTAACAAAAATACTGTGACTGTCCCTACAGTTTAGAGTTGGCTCTTTCCTGTTTTGTTTACTGTATTCTAAATAACTTCTCTCTTTTTCTATACACGGAATAGTCTGCGATTACTGCAACGGCTGCGTTGGTTGACATTCGTTCTATTACTTTACCCGATTTTCTCCTGATTGGTGTGGTTTATTTTGCATCGGTTTTCTGCCCCCTCCCCCATGCAACTCTCGCACCGGGACCTGAGGCCGAGGCCCACAGAGGAGCGCAGGCGGGAGGCGCAGGGCAATCCGCCCGCTGCTCAGGAGCTCGAACCTGAGCTCCTCCTTTCTCTGGGCCTGGAGGGGCGGGGGGAGCGGGCAGGAGGAAGGGGTGGGGGAGGGAAGTGCAACAGGACCGAGGCCGATCCCGGAGGTGCAACCGCGCAAGCCCGAGCCAGTGGAGATCGGGAGGCCCCGAGGCCTCCAAACTCCCCGCAGAGCCCCCGGGGCCCTGGCCGCGCCCCTCTGCACGCCTCCCGCAGGCTGCAGCTGCCCAGCCCGGCTGCAAAGCCACTCCTGAGACACCCGCGCGGCTGTGCACGGAACACGCCGCACGGTGGATACGGCGGCTCCCGACGCGGAGACCGACGGTCTGCTTTTCCATGGTTTCTTCTTTAAAAGTAGTCTGTGGGGAAGCAGGAAGGGCAAAAGGTTGATCCACAGGTACAGCTTAGGAGCACAAAGATCCATGGTCTGCTCGTGCACAGCAGGTGACTGCAGAGGACTCAAGGTGCTGTGTGCAGGGTGAGGCAGGAAGAGGGGGTTTGAGCGTCTTCACCTAGGGAAACTATGAAACCCGAGGAGACGGGTCCGGGCTGATTCAGCATCCCACGTTATACACAGATCCAAACATCCCGTAGCATTAACATGTATAAGTTTTGTAGATTCGTGTGTATTAGTTTATAATTTAAAATTTTAAAAAGAACGAAAATAATTTTCAAAACAAAGGGAGAACTTGTGCTTATTTCAGTATCATTTTCATCGTTTAGTTTCAGTTTTGCTAAGGGTAAGAAATCCAAATTTTGATAGTGGAGAAGCTAAGACATAAATCATAAAGTCTGCAAAAGAAAATATCTAATTATAATTAGGAAGAAAAAGTATAGTCTTTTATATAAGGTTGTGTAGTATACTTTTTTCTTTTCTCTTTTATTCTATTGTATTGATCCAGGTTTCCATCTGGAATCTTCTTACTTCACCTTAAAAAAAAAAAAAAACTTTATAATATGAATCTGTTGGTAAAGAATTCCACCAGCCTTCATTTTTAGAAACTTTAAAAATATTTCCTTTACTTTTTTTTTTTTTTTTTTTTTTTGAGTTTTGGTTTGTTTGTTTTAAGACAGGGTCTCTGTATGTAGTTCAGGCTGGCCTGGAACTGGAAGTGATCCTCCTGCCTCTGCCTCCCAAGTGCTGGGATTACAGGTGTGTGCCACCACGCCTGGCCTGAGTATTTCCTTTATTTTTGAAGACTTATTAAGTATGTATAAAATTCTAGGTAATCTTCTTCCTTTTGTTATAATTTTCAAGGAGATACTGTATTTTCTGCCAACTTTCATTTCTGGCATTCATCTTTGTTATTTTTGTTTTTTTGAATCTAATGTTGTTTCTCTGCTTTACATATTTTCTCTGCTTTCTAATTTCCAGTATTATGTCCATAATGTACTAAAGGAGGATTTTTAATATTTATTTTCTTTACGTTTTCTGAATTTTTTTGAATTATTAGAAATTATCTAACATTTCTTTAGTTTTTTCTATAGTATTATTTCTCAACTTGTACAGCTCCACATTAAACTTTATGAGAATGCTTATTATCCTCAGTTCAACAGCAAGTTCAGTCAGTATGCCCATTTTGCTTTGTTTTACCCCATATTTCACTTTAGTAATTTCTATGATCCCTGTATTCTTTTTTCTTTCTTCTATGCTGTGCAGTATATTAAACCTTAAATCTCAATTTCTTGTACTACATTTTCTCTTTGAGTCTTTAATAGAAATGTCATTTATTTGTTAAGACCCTTGAACTTTTCAACACTTTGTCCATTTTTTAATAATTTTTAAATATACTTAAAATAGTTACTTGAATGTCCAATGGCTAATTCTAACATCTGAATTGTTTAGAAATCTATTTCTATGGATCATTTATTCTCTTGACCATGAATCAAATTTTAATTATTCATCACAAATCTGCTTTTTTAAAAAAATTTGTGTTGAATATTTTGATTTAAAAGGACTAAAGAAATTCAAATATTATTTTTCTAGAGGCCAAAACTCCCCTTCTTTGTTCATTATATAGTAAGAGATATTGATCGTTTTCATTTACATCAAAATTCTTCTATATTAGAACTGAACTGCAATTAAGTTAGTTTAACTCTATTTTAAAACGCTTTGGGGCTAAGTTCTGCATTGCATGTATCATAGAATTCCCCCTCTAGCAGAATTTTTGTGTCCTAGTACTGTAATGTTGTGAAAACGCTGCATCCCTTACTTGTGTCTTGGAGGAACAGATGTCAGCTTCCCATACTACTACAACTACATTCAGCAAACATCAGGGGGAAGGCTTGGCAGGTTGGTGAAAGGGCTCCCTTTGGGCCATACAAAGCCCGCACAGCAGCCCACAAGGTACATCTCAGCAGGATTCTCTTAATTCCAGCAGTCACCTTTGCAAAGTCCTGTCTGTCCCTCTAGTCACCTATTCTATGACATAATAAACATTTCCAGCCATTATTAATGAGTACTCAGCTAGAGAGGGCCCATTACTAAGTGAATTTTATTTCCTTCAAATTTATATTTATAGAGAGAGATTGTGTTGAAAATATATGCGATTTTTAAAAAATTAGGTTATTTTCCAGTTACTACCAGAGGAACATTGTGTACTGTCAGTTTCTATGGCCTAAACAAAAAGTGAAACTTCAAATTATGAAGTTCTAAACAATGTAGTTTATTTTATTTCTTGCTTGAATTGATCAACTTAGCATTGTTTCTTGCTGGATTACAATTTTAAGATGTTTTTAAATACATGGTTTCAAAATAGAAGTATCTTGCTATTTCATTTTTATTTCATTCTGATAAGTGAATTTTGAAGAAAAAATTGCTTATACTCTAACAGCCTTTTCTGGAAATATGAACAACTATATTTGTAGTTATTCATTATTTTGTTTAATTGTTTCATTTATATTTGTTGCAAGGCTCTAAATAGGTTAAAATCTGTATTAGTATGAGTTACTATTTTAATCATGAAAATTATACCTGATATTCCCAGACTATCCAAAACTGAGTCACTAATGGGCTGCATGCAAAACAGTATAAATTAAATTTTCTTCAGTGATAGAAATAAATAAATCCACAATGAACAATATGGTAGCCAAAAACCACAGAAGTCTGCTAAAAACTTAAGAGTGTCTAGTGTACATTTGCAAAGCATTTAAATTTTAATGTAAATTTAATATTACCAGCTTCAAGTGACTAGTGGCTATCTTATTCAACAGCACAGATCTAACGATCCTGCATAAATGCGTAGTAGGATATAGGATTTGTTCGTGTACTGATTTGTAAATCAATTACATTATTTGCCAAAGGCAAGTACTGGCCACCTGTGTTCTAACTAAGCCTGCCCAAATTTCTGTTTTGAGTTTGTCCATTTAAACTGTCAGTTGGCCTAATTTCCCCATTTTTAGCATGCTAATTTTTCTGGAGCTTGAGTACTACACTGACCACCAATTCAGTAAGCTGGAACTTTTCCACTCTCATTTGTTCTTGTTAGATCATTTCACTGGGACCTTGTGCCACTCTGTAAAGACCCTTAGCCTTTTGCTGATATATCCTGGTCTTTTCTTCCTGAAGAAATTCCTCATGTATTGATTATAATTAATGTAAATTTAATATAACTACAAACATGTCACTCTTTAGAGTATATGTGTTATAAATCAACCCTGTTATCAATCATTTATTATTCCTATGCAATTTAATTTTTTTTCTAATGCTAGCTACTTCCATTAAACTTAAGGCTTATGATTCACTATGATTCGTATTAAGTGATGACACACAATATGAATAGTCTTAATATGAATGCTTAATATGAATACTCTCACACTTGGCTACAATTCATTACAGCAGTCTGTTCGAAAACAGAACAAAGGATAGTGCAAACTATCAAGCAGTGAAGAGCTTTAGTGAATGAAGTGGTTAACTTTAACAGGAAGAGGAAAAAATGACTGAGGTGCCAGTACTGAACTGAGGCAAAATGTTATGGCACTTGTAAAATTGCTTCAATTTTCTCATTTTAAGTTTGAATATGTTATGTCTTTTATTTGTGTTTTATGTTAAAAAAAATGTTATTTTAAAGTTTGACAGTGACTATCTCTGTTACCCGCTACCCTGGATACATAATTTTACCTTTACAATAGTACAGTCTCACTCCTGAAATAGTACATGATATCTGAAGTATCTATTCAGTGAATATTAATTATGCATACCTTTAAATTTCACTAGGAAAAGATTTCTTTAAAGACATTCTGGACTCAGTTCATTAAAAAAAGTAATTACCCTATTAATACTTTGAGGTTATTCTCTTTTGTAAGTGAATAAAATCAGAACTGAATTATTTATTTAAAAGGAATGATTTATAGATCTTTAAAGACACATATAATTTTAAGGGATTTCATTTTTCAGTCTTTGAAAGACGTGCCATTTTGGCTCAATGTTTAAGATCTGCAATTTTGACACTAAAAGCAAGAACTTTATTAATCTGAACAATGGACATCAGTTCCAAAGGAATATTCTATCAACCCCAAGTAATTGATATACTATAAAAATATTTGGAATTTGAGCATGAAATTTTAAAAAAGACTATTTATAAATGCCTCACCAAAGATTCAGGGAGTATGTGAACCTAATTTTAGTCACATACTTACATCCACTTCAAATGCATGATTTTCTAATGCCACTAAGCTGAAACAGCATATGGACTATATTTTTAGGCAACTTAAAAAGTTTGAGGAAAAAAACTGCAAATGTGAGTGGGAAGTATAAATAACATATTTCTATCAATGCAGAAGGTGTTACTCTCTTAATAATCATTGTAAAGAATCTTAAAGAGAATAAACACGTTTGGAAAAAAAAAGAGGAGAAAGATTATGCACGAGGTGTAAACTTGGAGAAATAATTCCCATCCACTTACATGGTAGCAACTTTCATACTTAGAGATTTTGCTTTACATATGAAAATAGAGTGAATCCTTTAGAGTAGCCCAGATAATTTTTAAACCTTATTACTTCAATTTTTGCATATATTCTTATTTAAGGGCTCAGATATCCAATTAAAAATCTCCACTTCATTGACGCATACAAAGAAAAGAAAAAAATAAATTACCCAGTGTTAGTGGGTGATTTTAGAATCATCCCTATTAGTAACCACCTTTTAGTGATGGAAAATCAGGGTTAATATCTGTTATGGTTTGTGTCTAGATGTCCCCCCAAAGCTTCATGCAGTCGTGGAGTTTGTTCATAGGTAGCTGAATCTAGAGTGTGAATAATTCCTAGTGCAATGCTGAGATTAAGGGTGCTAAGATTAAGGGTGGGTGATTGCTGGATCAGTCCGCTGAGTGGATTGCCACCACCCTAATCCAGATAGACTGGATATAACATAAGGGAGAGAAAGAGACTTGTCTGTCTCTCTCTTGTTACTTTTGCTATCTTCTGCTGCCATGAACTGCTACGCCACTACCATGTGCCACCCTGCCTTGTACGAAGCTGATTATGGACTGAAACCTCCACAAACTGTGAGCTAAATAAACCTTTCCCCTATTAACTTTGGGTGTCCGGTATTTTGTCTTAGCAACAAGAGAAAAGTAACTAAGATAGTATCTCAAAAACCTACCTAAAAAGCAACCTGTTCTCAAACCATAACCTCAAAATAATAAAATATAACAGGCAGTGTATGAACCCAGTCTTTAATGCTCATTTTATTGTGAGGGAAAGAGAAAACCTTCAAAAGAGAAATACAGTTTGAGAAATGTAGCTTTGACATGTAAAAATATCTAATTTAAGATATTAGGCATATTAAATGAAGATAAAAAAAATCCATACCCTTTTTCAATTCAAAAAATGTCTTTAGTAATATCTGATTTTATAAAATGTATTACAGAAGAAATATTTCATATAAAATGTTATTACAGTAAATATTACTTTAGCAAAATCCAAATGTTGCCAAAAACTTGTGAAATACTGAACAAACACTCAAGTTATTTTAACATAAACATTCATTTATTTAAGTATCAGAATTAATTATTGGCTAGAGTATAGGCAAACTACTTGAGTAACTATAAGCTCTTTCAGATAAACAGAATATGATGCTGCCTTTTAGTTTGCAATGGAGAAGTCATGATTTCTCACTCTCTCTCTCTCTCTCTCTCTCTCTCACACACACACACACACACACACACACACACACACACACACACACACATATCTATCTGCATGCTGTATTTACAATAAATACATAGTCCTGCACCAGACAACAAAGACCAGGTCTAAAACTGGCTTGTGTAAAGAAACTAGGAAAAGTTTCTGGCAGTCTGGTGACCTAGCAATCACCCACCCAGCTCCTCTGATCGGAGGATAGATCGGTGAATTAATGGGCATAGTCCCTGAGAACAGCCCTTGAGAATAATAGCCCTTGGGGTTAACTATGTGTAATTCCTGGGTTTCCTCCATGGCTTTCTCTATTGTGATGCCTCTTACCATGGCTTGTTCAGGTCAAGAAATCAAATTAAAGATGCTTCTCACTGATCCACATATCCACCTCAATTACACACTCAGAGAGAGAGAGAAATGAAGACTGTGTAGGTCTGTGCCCTCCCACCTGAACAAGGATTCCATGACAGCACTGGAGGTGGCCTCATGCCAACATCTGTTCCGATATCACAGCCAGTGTCTCTTCAAATACTGCGCATCGTCTTGCTTCAGTGTAGTTACTTGTGCACACGACCTTTGTGAAAGGATTGGAGGAATCATCTCTGCACAAACTTTCTGTGGTGTTGCAAGGTCTCCATTCCTGCTAGGAAATAATTCTGAATCAGAATAGGATCCTGTCTAAAAACTAGTGAAGGAGTGGCCTTTGGGTTGGCTGACATAAACCTTCAGCACAGGCATTATTAGTTACTTTCAATGTGCCTCTGTGTGTGTGTGTGTGTGTGTGTGTGTGTGTGTGTGTGTGTGTGTCTGTGGAGATGCTATACAGACTATATGTGCACATAGAAATATTATTTATAAAGCAATAACTTACTGGTCATCCTTAGAAGCCACAGTGTAACAGCCCTCATCATAACCCCCTGCAGCTCAGAACAGCCTTTTCGTTGCTCCGTCCTTGCTGCCCATTACCACGTCTCTGTCCACCTTTCTTCTGTTAAGTACTGTGCTGCCTCGCCCTGCAATTCTGGATCCTTCCAGTCTCGCTGAGATTAAAGAGGCCAATTCTGTAAGGTCTCTGCCTCTCTCCCTCGTGGCCCAGGATGAGAGCAATTCCAGGCTCCTTAGAAGGAAAGCACCACAGGTACAGACACATTCCTATCCCTTTCATCCAGGAGAATCTCTTCTGGGTCGCTCTCTATTGTTTTCTCATTTGTGTAACTGGTGAAATTTATATTAAATCCACAGAAGTAAAAATTATGCTATGAAAAGTTGGAGAACCGAAGCAGATGGAGTCCGTGGCCATCAGGTACCAGGGCTGACAGCCTGTGGCAGTACATGGGCACCATAAGGCCATCCAGACTTGGATCTGGCTGATTGGCAAGAGCTGCATAGCTCGTATATAGTAGGCCTTTCCTCACATGTCCCTTTCTGTTAGTCTTTTTATTTTTTTCCACAATATCCTTTCAGGATAATTCTGACATATGCACAACATTAAATACTGGGCTTCTTTTTATTTCAGGACACCCCCAAGACAACCTAGCAGCATGTTAGAACTCGATATGATTCTACATATAATCCTTCAAAGGGTAGACAACTTTAGCCCAGCCTGGAATGTCAACTTTAAGCACAGTGCAGGTCACAGGAGAAGAGATGAGGGAGTACAAGCCAGTTCTGCACCAGACAGGCATTGGCTAACAGCACCATGGGAACTGTAAACTCCGAGTCTTCCAGGCTCTATGAGGGGCTCTGTGTACATGCAGACAAAACAGAGTTGGGAAGCTGGGGACAATCCTGTGACAAAGAGATGCAGATGCTGGCTGCAGGGGGAGCAAACATCACAACAGTGAAAATGCTAGGTGGATTGGGCAGGATATGAGTGGAGTTGCAGTAAAAATCTACCATGCCCTCTACGCCATGACCATGATTTCCCTCTCTCTTTCTCTCTCTCTCTCTCATCTATCTGCATGCTGTATTTACAATAAATACATAGCCATATACATGTTATAGTTATTCTTGCAGAAAGTTCTATTTAAACAAATTTTCTATAATGTAATATTTTCAATACCCTCACCTTTCAAATAAATCCATCTCTAGAAGAGAGAACTCATTGCAAACTTTTTTTTTTCTTTTGGTAGTAAGCTAAATGTGAACAATATGGTCTTTGTTATTGTATCTGACAAACAATGTCATAAACAATGATCCATCTTTGTAAAAGCCCATGGAGTCCATGGTACAGCTGATTCGGATTTTGACTAAATGATTTTGAGGAGTTTGTACTCATATGTAGAGCAAAACAATTATCAGAGATAACAAGTATTTTTCCACAAAGAACTATTCTATGAGTTGGAAATACTTCATTAATTTATATTACTTCATAAGGCTTTGACTCATATATGGAGTTATGTTTCAAGTATGGATTGTTCTGTCCAATTATGGGTACCCAATGATGGGTAGTTTTCTGTGTATGAACATCTGTAATTATAAATGTTAAAAGATGCATTTAGGATGGACACAATTGACAATAATAAGAAAAAATGTTTCATTAATATAAGTCAGATTAGTAGAAGTCTATTTAAGAATACCTTGCAGTACCACACATCAATAGGTGGTATAAATGGGAAAACCATTACACAAGGAATATGAGGAAATACATATTCATTTTACAAATGTCATTCAACAAGAAAATCAATATTAATGTCTTATATTAAGTCATATGCATCATATAATTCATAAATAATAAATTAAAATAAAATTCAGCAAATGTTTTAAAAATTAAATTTAATATGTAGAGTTCTTCCCAAATCAATTATCATTAGTGATATATGGCTGGCTAGGAACTATTTTGTAGACTTCTAACTTAATAAAAATTGGTCCAAATGAATAATGTAATCACATTCTACACAAGGAACACTTAAGCAAATAGAACTAGCACAAATGATTCCTAGGGGATTCAAGTATCAGAGCTTAGTATTTTTATATAAATTTAAAGAAACACAAATTTAAATAAAAGAGACTAATAAGACAATTAATATTTCATGAATAATAAAAACAAGAAATCCTGTTTTAATTTAAAAATAAGGGATCTTCCTTTCTCTGGAAGATACTTGCAAATCCTACACAAAGTCTAGACTTTGAATCACCTGCCTATCACGAAAGATTAGCAGCTGTGAGTAAATGACTTTCAAGTTGTCTAGAATATATTTTCTGAGTTGACATGTAATCAGCAGTTGGTCTGTGGCAACAGAGAGAATAGTGCTACAGTCGTAAGTCATAAGAGTGGAGGGAAATTATGCAACATCCGGAGGAACAATGTTGTCCTTGCTGCCCCAGTGTAGTACTTTTGCCCCAGCATGGTACTATGATGACCCAGCTCTTGGACAGTTATTACCATTTTCTCACAATTATAAAGGGAACACCCAGCCCCAAGGAAAACAATTGCTAATAATAGCTAGAAACATAGATTTAGAGACAGCATAGCCAAGAAATCCAAGCAATGAATCAGATGGGTGATCAATGGGGACTAATTCTGAGGAATAATTATTCTATTTCTACATAAAGCTGCTTTGTGACATTGAGTAATGATTCTTTTCTTCTATAAGTATGGTTTCTTATTTTCTTTTAGAGTAAAAAAGCTTATTAAACTGCATAACTATTTGGAGTGCTGAACATTATTTCAAGTATATAGACAATAGTCTAAATAAAAACAATCACCAAAGTGTAATAATAAGGACATTGAATTTTTTGTGTTATTTGACTTTAGATAAACTTTTTTTTTTTTTTTGTGGGTACTGGGGTCAACCTCAGGACCTCGCGCAACAGCAGGCGCCTGTGCCACTGAGCGAAATCACTGGCCCTTTTTTCGTATTTGGGTACCAGGAGTCGAACTAAAAAGCTCGCGCTTGCCAGGCAGGTGCACATGCCGCTGAGCTATCTCACCGGTCCCAGATAAAATTTTGAATGCTTCATTTGAATCTAGTTATTGATTAAAAATAAAACAATCTATTAAATACATTTCTAGGAAATTAATTTGTATAAACATTTAGGTATTATATACTTGCATAAATGTCTTAGTGCAATCATAAAAGCAAAATGACAATCATCTTAAATATGAAAAATCCTATTTCCATTGTATTATAAGTAAAATTTCAGGCTTGAGATATCAGGTTGTACAAAGCCTCAAAGTGACAAGGAGTGTAAAAATCATATTAGTTACATATTAGTTATTGAATAATATCACAAAATAGAAACTGCTGCAAGTTTCCATGGGTAGACTTTCTTTCTCCATTCAATTTGTCATGTTGAGAGACCCTGTAATCACTTAGGAATAGTCATAAATACAGAATTCTGGCCACATTAAGGAATTGCTTAATTGGAATTTCTAGGAAATATCACCACATAATTTTATGCTATATCAAAGTGGAAACCGTTGTCTTAACAATTTTATGGCTTTAATACCCATCTATATTCATTTTTTCATACTCATTCATATAATGTCTACTAAGTGTCAGGCTTATTGCCAGGTTCCAAGGCAGTGAAAATAAGTTCCTTCTTTCCTGGAATTAATATTCAAATTTGGTGATAAACAAAAGTAAAAACTCAAAAATATATATGATGTTCCAGATAATATTAAGAACCACTAAGTATGTTGAGAAGAACAAAGCATTCTGTGTTGGAAATGAATGGGATTGGTCATTTTATAGAAGGTGATCAGGAGGAATTTTCTCAGAAGACAGTAAGGAAATGAGCTGTGGAATATGTAGGAATTTAAAGAGGAAAAACCAGAAATGTTGGATGATAGGAGTTTCCTTCTCCTGACCAAGAAACCATTAAAGAGGTCCAGTAGTTGATGCAGTGCGAGCAAAATACTCTGTAAAGTGCAGAAATACCAGAGAAGGAACAGAGAGACCCTAGATAGGATTTTAGTTTTACAACAGGGTGATGTGAAAAGATGTGACACGAACTAAGTTTTAACAGAGGTGTAACATCAACCACTTTAAAAATAGACAGGGGGAGGGTGGAGGCGGAAACCAAGAAGACTGTTTAGAAAGAAAAATATTATAGGCAAGAAAGTTGTAATAGAAAAAAGAAGCTGTAATAGTTCTCACAAGAGTGAGTACCTGAAAATTGCTAACATTCCTGGCATAATATGGAGAGAAGCATTGCAGGTGTTTTGGACTTAGAATGTGAAGTAAAAGGGGCAGCTAAAGTAACTACAAACTCTTTCACCAGAGGCACCGAAGGAAAGGGGCTGTTGTTTTCTGAGATGGAGAACACAGGGGTGGAGAAGTGTGCAGTAAAATCAGGGTATGATTTTTAAATGATGTTTAATAATTTGTTTTTAGTTATCAAAACAAAATTTTGAGTATGTAGGTGTATTTACACATGTAGAGCTCCAGAAAAAATCCAGTGTTGATATATGAGTTTACACTCTACAGTGTACTGAAGGTGCTCTGAGAGATCGTAGTGGGTAAATAAGAGAACCCACTTCAGATAAGGGCTGAGTCCCACTACGCTTTAAATTTAGCGGTAGAAATTACACAGAACTAGCAGAAGAAATGAGAAAAAGCACTGGTAACTTGGAAGAGTCTAAATAGAATTGCTATCCTGGAAATCATTTGGAGAAAAACAAAACAAAGAAAGATAAATTATTGGTTCATTTTGTTCACATGAAGTTCTCCAGTGGTTCCTGTAAGGACGTGTTTCCATAACTGGATGGCAGATTGTAAGTAGCTCAAGAGAGTACAGAAGAGTAGAAGTGAAAACAGGGAGTTCATAGAGCTGGTCTTCCTTAACAATCGTTTATTAAACACTATGTGAAGGCAATGTGTTACAAATTGGGAAAGCAATGAATGTAACATAGTTTCCACTTTCAAGGAAAGCATGGTTAACAAGAAATATATAGCAAATACTTAAAAAAAAGAAATATTTACTTATAAATTGGAAAAAATCTATGAAGGAAATAGAGTCTATAATAGGAAGAGGATCCATTTAAGAGGAGGTACGAAAGATCTTTCCAAGACTTGAGAAATGAAAAAGAGCCCATGATGCACAGAGGGAAGAGTGCATGCCAAGACCTATTGTGGCAAAGATTGGGTGTTACCTGAAGAAGGGCAGTGACAGAGCAGCAGAGAGAAAGGTCAAGGTGAAGAAGAAAAGGTCAGCATCATCTTATAGCCCATGGTAAAATGATTACAGTTACATTTTACAGTGCAATGGGAAGTTGCTATGAAGGGGTTTCTGTAGGAGAAATAGCATAATCAGATTTGCATTTTAAAAATATCAATAATTCCCCTAAGCCAATAGGAATAGATGCAGGATGTCTTAGTTACATTTCTCATTGCTAAGACAAAATACCTGACACCCAAAATTAAATTTAAAAAAATTTATTCTAGCTAACAATTTGTCTAGTTTCAGCCCATAGTTGGCTGGCTCTGAAGCAAGGTGGCATGGCAGAAGGGCATCACAGAGGAGAAACAGTCCATGGTAGGGCAGGCAGGAGGTATCAAAGTAGCAAGCAGCAACAGCGAGCCTGCCTTTCCCTTTTATCCCATCCTGGCTACCGGCCTTCTGGGTGGTACCACCCACAGTCAAGGTAGAGCTTCTGTTTTCAGTAAATCCATTCAGCCACACCCAGAACTATGTAATTCCAATCAGTGGACTAGTTTAATACCATATACCCTTAATTTCAGCATCGTACACTTTAGATACACTCAGGCCTGAAAAGCCTCAGCTACGAGCTCATGAGGCTTTCATAGGGGGACATCTAGATATAACATGAGGAGACAAAACAGGTAAAATATAGTCTGGAAAGAAGACAACTGTGTCTCAGTAGAGGGTAGTGCTAGTGGAAATGGAGAATAGTGGGTAGATTCAAGATATATTCTGAAGGCAGACTCAAGTGGTACCAAGAATGTGGGTGATGAGTAAAGGGAAGAAGTAAAACAGAGAGCTGGTCTATGCAATTTTGTTGACTATGTCACCAGAAACACATGATTATGCCTGGAGGAAGATACAGACTCAAGGAGGAGGGTTTTATTAAGACATTCCATATACATGCAGGCTAACATGCTAATCAGGATTATTTAGTATGGAAGAAAGTAATGATGCAGAAAAGTAAAAGGATGATTCCTGGGGTACTGTCTTTGAATAGGCTGAGAGATAGGATTTAGTGCAGAAATTAGTGGGTTTTTCCATTCCTTCTTATGAGTACAAAGAATTATTCATAGCAGATAAGATGGTAGATTACATAGACGTGAGATTCAGGATGTTGACATATTTGGTGGCAAAGAGTTTCAAACTTTTTTCATCTAGCTTTTTTTTTCCTCCAGTAAAAAGAAGCAAGATTACGAACTAAAAAGAAAAGATAGAAGTGTTAACTGTTGGAAGACACTGACAGTGTTAGAGAATTGCCTCAAGCTGTGGAAGAGGGAATCAGCACTGGAAATTTGAAGGTTATCTAAGGGCCATCTGAATTGAGTGGCTATGAAATTTAAGCTGAGACATGTAAGTAAGTCTGCTTATTTCTAGCCTCATCCATTTCCCCAAAGGCAAGTTTATAGTAGGGAAGTATTTGGGTTTGACTTGTGTTTCAAAGACACTAAGATATATTACAGAACACCATGAGTGTTCCAAGCAAGAAAGATGTAGAGTTGAGAGAGCAAATAAATAAAATATATACGGAATAAAGTCACATTCATGAGGGACTATTATGGGAAGTTTTGAGAAAATAAAGGAAGTCAATCAAATATAATGAAACAAGTGCTGGAATCTAAGTATAACAGGGACCACTATGAAGATAGAAGATGATGGTTGGGAAATGAGATGCTCAGATTTGAGTCTGTGGAAGAAGTTGCAAGATCTATATAAAAACTAAGCAGCAGGTATGTTGGAACATAAGATCATTACAGGTATAGAAACTCTGAAGCAAGTGTGTGGAAAGCACTGACTACACAGATATCCAGATTTAG
This sequence comes from Erethizon dorsatum, assembly GCA_028451465.1. Classification (NCBI taxonomy): domain Eukaryota; kingdom Metazoa; phylum Chordata; class Mammalia; order Rodentia; family Erethizontidae; genus Erethizon; species Erethizon dorsatum. Next base: position 126,574,208 of record CM051826.1, on the reverse strand, counting down.
AATAGTTATGACAAGGGTAATAGTGGAGAGACAGCAATCATACTGTCCCAAAATATTTAGGAAATGAAGAAATTTGAGAATCTACATCGGCCAACATTGGGTAATGTAGTTTAGTAGTCTGTACTCGATATTTTTTTTTAAGATGATGGAAACAGAATACTCTGGAAGGAGCAATGAAAAGGAACAATCACCCCCCCATCATACCCATATACTAAATACCTAAGATGTATTCTTCAAAATATGCCAAACAAATGGTAACTCAGATTTGCATAAAGCACTGACTGTTTCTCTGACTTCCATGGTTTTATACACTTTTGCCTCCTTGACATTTTGCCATGAATTCTGAATTGCTGTCATGCTATTTCATAGCCAAAATACAACTCTGTGTTATCTTCCCTCATCGCCCACAAAAAGTCCTGCTCCTCTTTGTGCCTTCTCTATATCTCAGTACACGTCATTTCTTTTTAGTGAGTTACTTAAGCCAAATAAGCCTGGAAGTTATTTTTGAAACTTCTCTTTCCTCTAGTCTTCAAATCTCATTCATTGAAAATTCTTCGGCTTTGTGTCCAAAATATATCTAACATTTCCGTTTAACTGGTTCTTTAATTGAATGATTTTGTAATACATCTGAAATTGTTTTATTGATTCATTTACATAGTTAATGTTTGTCTTCCCTCCTTACCAACTAAGGAAGTTCCATGAAACTCCTGTCCTATTTACCCATGCATCTTCCATTCCTAGGTCAGTATCTGAATATACTGTTATTGGCAATAAACATTTGTCAAATAAATGAGTGAACAACATCAATTCCCAGCAATGTAAATAGTTCTTGTACAGTAAAGATAGGTCACTAGCCAAAAATGAAGACCCTGGATTTTATTTTAAATTTTTGAAAGAAAATTTGGCAGACATTATATTCAATTTCTCTGGACTTCAGTCTCTTCATCCAAATATGAGGAACTTGAGATGAATTTTTATCAAATGTTTCCTCCTGACCTAAAAGTCAATTATGGTAAATCATAAATGACTTTGACTAGACTTTAAAATTTTGAATGAGCTAGAATTTTGTTCTCATTTCAAATGCAAGAAGGAGCAGAGGGCATGTTACCATTCTGTTTGTGGTGATTGTGATTTCCGGCACCGGCAATACTCCTGGATAGGCCCTGCAGCCTGTGTGTGGCCGCTTGAGAGATCTGGCAAATCAGGATTCTGTTGGAGGCACATTTGGAGCAGCTTCATGTCAGCCTGCATTCTGCCAACAGCAGGCCTAACAGCTCTAGGTCATTACATCGACCGTGAATCTGACGTATTTCTGCCTACAAAAGGCCATGACTAAGACCTGAACACAACCAAAAGCCCCAAGACATTGGCCTCTCTCACTGCTGGTGCTTCAGTGAAGAGGAATGGAAGATTCTAAGCCAGGGCTCTGATTCATGATGAGAGCACAAACACTTCAGCTGGTGTGTGCTTTCCATTATCCTAATTGAGGTTCTTTTTCATGCCAGAGTAATGAGCCAATTGATCTTGTAAAGCTTTGGGGTAACCGAAAGCTATTTAAGGAAATAATACATTTTTACAGAACTACGATATTTGTGCTAAATTTTTGGCTCTGAATAACTAAGCAGAGGGTACTTCTGATGCTCTTTTAAATAAAGTCTCCAACTTTTCTCTCTTTTTTGGAAGGATAAGCTCACAAGCCGTCGGACAAAGCATGTACAGCCCCTCTACCATGACCAGAACAGAGCACTTTACTGAGGCTTGTTCCATGAGTTGTAGTGTAGGGCAGGGCCCAGAGCATTAATTTTCTGTCTTTAATTTGGCATCAGAAAAAGTCTGTCCTTCGAAAGACCTCCAGTGAGGAGGCCCCCAATCAGAATTTCAGTGTAGCAACTCATCTGTCAGAAACAACTTGGACTAGCTGCTCTTGTCCACTTATTATTTTCATAAATATTGAAACTCTCTTCAAAAAGAAATAAGAAAAGGGTATTTTCCAACCACTTCAATGATTTCATTTTATATCTTTTATGCTTTAGGCAATACCTATAAAGTAGATATGAATGTTAACTAAGACACTTAGAGCAGAACAACACATTGAATGTGAAATAGAGATTTTTTTTCAATAGTAAGAACATAGAAATAACTCTCATTTTTTCCTACCATCTCTACAGGAAATAATCTGCATAGAAAAGAAAAAAATATAAAAATAAAAATGAAGCTTAAACAAGCCAATGGCTCACAAAAGAAGGAAATTTGCAAGATATTATCATCACACCATTCCAGTTGTTGGGTTTCCTTCTAAACTTCTCAATGTTCAGTTACTAAATAAATTGGTCCATTTAAAACTGCAAGGCATAAAATAGAGCTGCTTTAAGTGGGACATAATTATAATATAACTAAATTTTCTGCTTTTGGACAGGCATGATTTTGATTTATTTCTTAAGAAAGAAGAGAGTTTTATGTGCAGGTTTAAGTGCTTTCAGTTTTAAAAAAATGGAGGAAATGAGTGTAAATTACAATTCTCATCAATCAGTATTTGAGTTACTTATAGAAGTGTCAGCTTGCTACATTAGAGAAATCTTAAATTCCAACCTAGCCTAGAGAAGTTAAAGAGAATTAAAACGTATTCATTGATTGATTATTCACATTCATATGCTTTCTTCTCACAGATGAAAAGATGTACAATGTTTATCAGGACACATGATGTAAAACGTTCATATATGATAAATTTTCATTCAAGACAAAATTCCTAAGCACTTCTCTTCGTGGGACCAAGTAAACCACATCTGAGTATTGTTACCAGTACCTAAGAACATTCATTATGCAATTATGGACCCACATACCAAACGATTTACCAGTGTATGAATTCTCTTATAAATTTCAGTTAAGGTTTTCAAAATAAATTATTTGATTACATTATTAGTTATATCTTTTACACAGATTATCATGTCTCTGTCAGATGAGTAGACTCAAATCATAGCCTCTTCTCATAGTAATTTTCTCTCCATCATACAATACTGTCCATGCCAACAGCTTAGATTGTGTATTCAGTTTTTGGTGGTTAAGACAAAATAAAAATAATGAATATTGTCTCTTGCAGATGATCTTAAATTACAGTTTAAGAATAATAAAAAAAATCAAAATCCAAAGCACTTATTAGGGAAACTTAAGTACAGGGAGGACCTGAAGTATTTGTTTTGTCAGCAAGACAAGGAATGTTCTCATTAGTATGTCCATAAAGGACTGGAGGTCTGCAATTTACATGAGGATTCAGGGATTTTGGCTAAGGGCTGAGGCTCATTTCTTTCACTGCTTTGGGCAACAACCCAAAGACCTTCATCTGTGCCTAAAAATGTTCAAGGTCTCAGCTTGGGTTCCAACCTACACAGGAAAATGTGCCGCTGGGTGGTCGCAGCATCAGTCATGCACTTCTCAGACGGGACAGAAACAAATGGGGGAAGCTGAGGGGCCCAGCAATAACTGTGCTCTAAATTATATTGTTTAGTAACTTAGTGTCTTTACATCAGGACTAGATTTTGCTGTATATTGATATTATTGCTGTATATTGATATTATTGCTGATACAAAATTATTGCTGATATGTTTTCAGTGTTAACTATCATATCAATATTTCTATCAAAGCATTAAAGTATAACACTCTTATCTCTAAAATATAAACCAGGGCCGGTGAAATAGCTCAGCAGCATAAGCGCCTGCCTGGCAAGTGCAAGGTCCTGAGTTTGACTCCTGGTACCCACATACGAAAAAAGGGCCGGTGATATCGCTCAGCGGCACGGGCGCCTGCTGGCACACAAGGTCCTGAGTTCGACCCCTGGTACCCACACACACAAAAAATAAATAAATAAAATAAAATAAAATATAAACCATTAATTACATGAAATCTAATAATTTATAGTACAATTGGCTTTGCATTGATTCCATGTCCATGTCAGGTCATTTCCAAGTGAAAAAAGAGAGCATGGCAAATATTTGAAATACATAACTATGTTCCTGTCTCAGAAAATTAACTATTACCATAAAATAACTACATTAAATTTTAGAATTGCTTTGGAATGTAATCTATCTCTTGAATTAGCATTTATCTTTATGATGGTTGTTCTTTTTGTAATCCACAGGGCAAAATGAAACTTTAAAAGTTAGAATTTGTTTTTCCTTTAGAGACAAGCCACTTCCCCGGACTTCCTCAGGCCAAGGGCATAATGGCCGCCTCCTTCTGTCCTCAGCCCATGAATGACCACTGGAAGTGGGAGGGGAATAAAAGATGGCCAGGAGGGATGAAGCCAGCCGGGAACTGTCTATGGTCTCACTGTATTCCCTCTCTCCTCTGTTCTTTACTATAAGAGAAACTTTCACACTTGGAGATGGTGATGTTTGGCAACGTAAGGCCCCTCCATCTCTTCATACCTACCTTTGGGTAAAACTTTTTTCCTTTTCGCCTCCCATGTTTGTGCAGAAGCAAGAGTTAAAGACCTGAGCAGCAGGTATCATCTCTCTACCATCATCATTTCCCTGTATTTTATATTTAATGCATTCTAACATACAGCTTTTTCTCCTCTGTGCTTCTAATCTGGAGTCTGTACGTATGCTTCCTAGCGAAAGGTATGTCTTCCATTTTAAAGTCAATAATGACAAAGCAAGTGTTAGAAATGAGACCTCTTAGTGCATTTTTATTATACTTATCATTGCCTAAATATGCTGCATTAGGGTTATTTTAACTTAAGCCTTACACATTAATACACTGTTATATAGGTGGTAAAACAAAATTAGAAATGCTGCTAATATTGTAATAAGATTGTTTTAAAAGAAACTTCAAGGGTGTAAGTTATTTGAAATAGCGAACTGACATTTTATAAAATACATTTATCTTGAAAGAGCACTTGTTTTAAACAAATATCAATAACAGAGTTTTACTGTATCTTTTATTAAATTTTATGATAAGGACATATATACTATGTGGAATGATAGAGAATGTATTTGGAAAAGAAAAAACTAGTATATCATTGAATTGACCACCTTTATTTTGTTAAAAGGATTTCATTAAAAATGAACATTGCCCAAATGTCAAGAAAATATATTCATATGCGTGCATCATTGAAGAATATCATAATTTGCCATAGAAACATCCACAAAACAGTGCAAGGCCAAAAATACAACACATTTTGAGTAGCTGATAAGAATTTTAGCTGAAAACTTGCCTTCCTTGAATGCTTCACTCATTTTAAACTAAGAAAAAGAGAATCGACTACCTATAGTTTGTAAGTCACTCAATGACACAGTTTTCACTTGCAGATGTGTGGGATGCTACAAGTTTGCCAATATTCATGATTATTATAATAAATAGTAATTGACTAATGACATTTCTCTCCTGCTTAACAAAACAAAATGTGCATTGACCTCTATTCCTGACTTAGCTCTAGAGCACCTCTGCTCTTTTTCTTGAGATAGTAACCCATGATCACTGTTTCCATCCTTCATTCACTCCTAGATCCTCACCATTTCTATCTTTCAGTCCACACTGCTTCTCTAAAACTCCCCTACCAAAGACATTTACCCGGGTACTAAATACAAAGGTCCAGTTTTTAATCTTCCCTTATATTTAGCAACACTGCCGTGTTTCTAAGTTCACACTCTCCCTATCAATAACTTTCTCTTTGACTTCCACAGTAACATACTTTCTCATTCAGGCTGTGTTCTAGGACACCTCTCCTGTCATTGTCCTCTGCCAGTCCCCTCTGATTTCTCCTTCTTTATGCTGGACGCCCAAGAGCTCATTCTTCACTCCTTTCTCTGCACAGATTCTTCCGATGACCCCATTCACTGGATGGCTTTTCGATGGGACCTCCTTTGTGAGTTTGCAACAACTGCGCATGCACAGAGCCCTGCCTGGGGTTTAATGTTCAGAGTGTCTATATAGAAATTCTTAATAATCTTTATTTTTCAATTTGTAGGTTTTAGGTGCAGACTGATTGAAAAAAAAATGGAGTGTGTGCCAAGTGCTCAAAGCTTCAGCTCAGGTGTGTTTTCTCATCCCATCACTCTTTCACATCCCAGGATGGCTCCTCTGCCTGCTGCTCTGCGGCCCCCATGCAGCCATGCCTGGTCATTCTGCATGCCCTCAGGGACCTGTGTGCAGTGTGTGGAGGTCTGGGGACTCTGTGCCCTTTGCCTAAGCTTCCAGTTATGGCTCTGGGCATCTGAGAGGGTTTGAACTCACTCCATGAGTACCCCATGTCCAAGAAAGTACAACATCAAATAACAAATGAAAATTACACTGACAGTTCGAAAGACTGTGAAAGAAAGAAATTCTACCTGCTTTTTAAAGAAGACCTAATTTGTCCTGGGCCCCACAAATTATGTACTAGCCCCTGCTTTCAAAGCTGTCTACATTCCTCCAACTTCCTCTAGAACTAAAGACTTCCTCATCTGACAGACCTCATGGTGTTTCATAAAGCTTTCAAAAAAAGTTTCCAAACAATTGAATTTTTTACCAGAGATTTATTTCTCTGGTAGTTCTACCTAGGATGATGGTAATTTCAAATGTTCAAATAATCAGGCCGAAGCTTGTCATTAACCTTTCTTACTCTACCCCACTCCAAATTTATTTTTTTGACAAACCCAGTATTCTCTATTTTGAAAAATTTTCCACAACCCCAGAAACTTTACCATTTTCTACTGCTACCAACTTAATCTTTTGTCTGATAGCTACCAAAGCTCCAATGTAGACTCCTCATCTCTACTTTTGCCCACCACTCCCAGGGATTTTCTCAGCAATAGAGTTTAATAAGCCATTTAATAAAAGGAGATGGCTCCCTTCATCCTCTACAGAAAGCTCTACCATGGATTCCTTCCTATAGCCTCAGAGTGAAAGCAGTTATCCTCTCGATGAACTGGCCCCCTCTGACTGCGTCTGCCTGGTTCATATCTTCGTTGCCTCTGCTCAAACTCCTTACTTTCTCTAAATGTAAAAGGCTTGTTCCTGCCTGAGGAACTTCGCACTGGCCACTCACTCTGCTTGGATTATCTTCTCCCTAATACTCACAAGGACAAAGCCCTCACCACTTGAAGTTTTTGTTGTTGTTGTTGTTGTCATTGTTGTCTTGTTTTGTTTTGTCTTGTTTTTGATGAAACCTTTCCCGGCCATCCTATTAAGCACTGCAGTTTGCCCACTCTTCCTCCTCATGCCCCATCTGCTGTATCTTTCTTCATATTTTTATTTTTCCAGAGTAGCTATCAGGCTCATTTGCTTATTTATTGTGCCTACTTGTTTGCTGTCCTCTTATGTTACAGTGCTCTCAGTGACGGCAGAGATCTTGTCCATCACGGTATTCAAAGCTCCTGTCAAAGCATCGGAACAAAATAAACATCTGGTGGATGATAGAATGCCAAAACTGCAGATTGAAACATCAATCAAAAATATATGAAGGGGTATAAATCAATCCATATGTTAATAATGATTCTAAGAATAAATTTTAGAAATTAACATAGAGTATTAATAAGTCAGTAAAGGGAGCACATATAAAATCATCTAACATTTTTATGCATGTGTGTGAATGTGAAAATTTTCCCGCCCAGCTCTGAATATTCAGTGGAATTTATTTTCCAAGTACTGTATATTCTTCATTGAACTCAGTGTCCACCTACACAGAAGTGGACATGCAAAATGTGACTTATGTGTAAAATTGAATGTATTTAGGCTTTAAAAAGACAAAAATCCTGTCACATCTTATGACATGAATGAACTTTCAGGACATCACAGTAAGTGAAATAAGTCACAAACGGACAAACACTACTGATTTCAATTACATGAGGTATCTAAAGCAGTTAAAAAGAGAAACAAAAGTATATTGATGGTTATTGGGATGGGGGAAAGGAGAAATGACAATTTGTTATTTAATGGGTAATGAGTTTGTTTTGCAAGACAAAAGCGTTCTGAAAATGTGTTGCTTGACAGTGTAAATGTTCCTAACACTACTCAACTATGCACTTAAAAACGATTAAGGTGATAAATTTTATGATATACATTTCTTACCACAATTTTTTTTGAGGGGTATGGGAAGTAAAACTCAGGACCTTGAACTTGCCAGGCAGGTGCTGTGCCTCTGAGTTATATCCCCAGACCCTCTTACCACAATTAAAAACAAAAAAATATTAAATAGTTAGTGGGAATAATTGTAATTATTTTCTGGCATCTTAAATTTGGGGTCAAAATTTCAGTTACAAGTATGGAGGAAAATGCAAACATTAAGCAAAAGTATCATGTATTTACACACTATAGTTTAAAACATGAGAACCCTAAGAATTAATTTTTTTGGAAAAAAAAAAGAAGAAGGGAGGAAGGGAAGGGAAGAAGGGAAAAACCTGTCAAGAGCAGTTTGAATGGTGTTTACCTCCCTGCTTACCATATAACGTGTGATCTGGAAAACCGTCACACTCCTAAGTCTGGATCATCTTACAACACGTATCCATTGCACCTTCAATTTCGGGCAATACCTTTATGAGTTCTTTTAACATAATTATTTTTGCCAGAATCACTTTCCCTAGGTAATCTGATCCCTCTCATTGCAACAACTTCACTGGCTTATGTCAGTAAGTTGTATCTCCATCAAGTTTCTCTGCTAGTGTATGTAGCGTTTCTCGAGGGTGGCTGTGTTTTTCTGGGACTATGAATTGAGGTGAATGCTTAAATCTGCTTGGGGCATAGGAGTCTGAGAGGCAAGAATGCTGGGATTTGAGAAGCTGAGGTCAGTCACAGGTCCTCACAGCTGTGAGGGCCGCACGACTGAGTCTCTGTAACAACCCACAGGAAGGCTCAGGTAAACTTCCCAGATTGGCAACACCTTGCACACAATGTTACATTTTACTGCAGCAAAAGTAAGCAAAAGTACGTGGGAGGGGACCCCTGGAAGCTTGCTGATGGTTCCTCCTGGACCTCACCGCCTGAAACTGCATCCTTTGCTGATTTGAATCTTTCTCCTTTCATGTTCCTCTAACAAATCGTCAAGCTTGAGATGGTCTCGGAGACCCTCAAAACATCAAGACAAAAGGTGATACATAGAAACCGATAAGACATTATTTGGAACATGGCATTCTATAAACATTAGACTCTGCTCACCTATTTTTATATTCTAATGGGAAAAGACTATTGAAAGTAAGAAATGGAATCCTAATGGCAATCTAATATGACTGATTGGTAGAGTATGAGTGAATTACCATTTACTCTGAGATTTTTGAAAGCAATGGAGTGCATGCAGTGTAGTGTTATCACAGAACTTCTAAACAGTGACTAGGAAACAAGTCCCTCAAAGACACTGCTTAAATATGTTCTTTTCCATATAGATGGCAGAGAAAACCATTTGAGAACATTTTAGAGGCCTTTAAAGAACTTTAAATCCTTATAAGGCCATTTTGTAGTTTTCAAACGTTTGCAAGTATTTTAAAACTTTAAAATATCAGGTTCCAATTTTTCTTAATAATCTTCTGCTTTAAAATTGACACATTTTGTGGTGCAATTAAAGCAAGACTATCATTAGAGGTGAGAGACTAGGTAACAAAAATATGTGAGGCTGCAGTAATTCACAACAATGTTTAGTTTCACAATTTAAAAGTGAGAATCTGCCATGATCTGAGTTCTAAAGATTGCACCGACGTGTGGAGACTTAACAGGTTCAGCACCGAAATTTTAAAACAGCTTTTTTTCTCATTACAAAGAAATGCACATTCTTAGATTTTGTTTAAAGAATCTAGTGAGGAGAATTACACAAATTACCTGGTGCTCATCACTCATAAGTTTTTCTAAAAGTATAAGATACATAGAGCTTTAAGCCCTTTATTTTACTTTAGCGAACATAATACAAATGTGTCTTAGGCAAGTACCAAGACAGATTGTTTCAATTACTGTACCTACTTAAAATAGTTACTGTAGTTACTGCTCTCTTTACTTAGGTCCTTAGGAGATGTAAATTTGGCTCAATATCTAAATCCATAATGAAATCTGTACACTGTATTTTCATACCCTATTTTTCTCTATAAAATTATACATTGCTCACACTATGGATAATTCTACTGGCAATTGTGCCTTCACTAAGAGATGGAAGTTAGCAATAAGTTACATTTACCCATTTATTTGAAAACTCTCAAAGCTGGACAAGATAATAATATGGGGTTGCACTGTGTTTGTCAAACACGGCTAAAAAGGCCGGTGAGATGGCTCAGCGGCATAAGCGCCTGCCTGGCAAGCTTGAGGTCCTGAGGTCGACCCCTGGTACCCCCCCCAAAAAAAAACTACAGCTAATGTTAATGAACATCCAATTCCAGGCAAGCCTTTGTGACACTCTCTGAAGGAAGTGAGATTTTACTCTACTTGTAGGTTATGTTAGAATGTCATAGCTTCATAGACTTTGGAAGAGATATAACAATCCTGGTCACAGACCAACAATAGTTTACTATCTGATCAAATGCAACAGTGCTTTTTGTATTGACCCTCTTCTCCCCAATTCAAATAAGGAACATGAAGATCAACTTTATATAAAACAAATGTTTATAATGCATTCCTTTTGCTCTGGAGTGACACAGTATGTTATGGTCTGTGTCTAGATGTCCCCTGCAAAGCTTCACCTGGTGATAGAGTTTTTTCAGAGGTGGCTGAATCTAGAGTGTGTGATTGATTCATAATGTAGTGCTGGGATTAAGAGTTGGTGACTGCTGGATCAGTTCACAGATTGAATTGCCACCAGCCTAATCCTGGTAGACTGCATACAATATAAGGGACAGAAAGAGCTTGTCTCTTTGGTCTTGTTGCTTTTGCTGTCTTCCACTGCCATGAACTGTTACCCCTCTGCCATGTGCCTCCCTGCCTTGGAGCCAGCCAGTTATGGACTGAAACCTCTAAAACTGTGAGCTAAATAAACCTTTCCCCCTTTAACTTTTGGGTGTTAGGTATTTTGTCTCAGCAACAGGAGAAAAGTAACTAAGATGTGGTATTATACTGAACTGTAAACTCGTTTGACCTTGATCTGAGAATACTCGCACTTCCTCCAAGGGCATTAATAATCCAGTGCTTTACTCCAGAGGTCGATATTACCATTGTCTCCTAAGTTTTTGCACTCTAGAAATATCCTCAAAAAGATAGTCCAGAGCAAACGGTAATCAGCGCTTATGAAGCAGGACATCATGTGCAAGTACTGCCATAACAGTACTCCAACTCCACAGAGCACAACAAATATCACTGTGTCCACCACAGGGACAGAAGTCCAGATGCTTCGGCCAGCTGTATCTTGGTGTCACAATCATCAAGAAAAACACAACAGCATCCAAACTCTAGACAAATGGCACTCCTACTCAAATGGAGAAGAAGAGTGAGGTCAGTTCAATACCATGCATTGGGCCTCCATGGCTAACAAGTGTTCCTGACAGTGCAGGAAGAGTAGTAGACCTCCACGCACCTATCTTGTGCCAGAGTAGATGGGTTCATCCTTGTTCCCCATAGAGTTAGAAATACTGAAACTGTGAGCGTGCTTGTGGCCCAATGACATGCATGCTTAAGCTGAAAAAGAAGAGTTTACTGGATCAAACAGAAACAGATATTTTCAGAAGAGTCAGTAAGCCCAGCACAGCCTATGCGGGCTCCTTCTCTTTGGGCAAGGAAGTACCCCAGGCTCAAAAGCCAGTCTCTTTTGGCTGAGTGGGGATATAAAGACTGCACTCAGGAGACTGCCTGTCCTAACAGTTCTTGCTTCTTAAAATGTGTATAAATAAGAGTTATTCATGAGGAAATATTCATCAGTAACAGCCTAATCCTATTCTGTTTTCATTTGAATTTTCAAATATACTACTTTATAGCAATATGTATGAGGTATAATTGAAAATAAGGTAAATGTTTAAATTTAACATTTGTTATAGTAAAAGACACATTGCCACTAATTCCTCTCAAAATACTTGAACATACTCATCTCGTTGTTCTTGCCACTTTCTGAAGCAGTTCTGGGGATCCTTTCATGAGTGTCTTTAGTTGCGCTATGATGGCTGCCTCAGCATCCTGAATCAACTCCAAACATGTACTTTCATGGTTGTTTTGACTTTGGGAACAGACAGAAGTTGCACAGTGCAATACGCAGTGAATAAGGTGGATGAGGACACACGGTAATGTTTTCATGAACCTGCCTTTCTCATGGATGGCACTTGGCAGCAGCAATGACTGTATTTGTGATCATACCTCAAAAAAAAAAAAAAAAAAAAAAAAGACTTAAGAAAGAGGACTTCCAGAACTGCTTCAGAATGTGCCAAGAAAACTGAGGGGGAGTATTTTAAGAAGAATTAATGCCACTGTGTCTTTTATTGTAGTCAATTATTAAAATTCAAGCATTCACCATATATTTTGATCCCACATCATATACTCTAATTTCCACTAAATTTATTTAAAACTGCAGTTACCTATTTCTATACAAATTATATTTTTTCTAATCATTTTACGTGTTGCAGTATCTTTTCTCCTTTATCTATAGCCCACTAGCAGAGGTACTATGTGAGGCTGACCACTGTGACTCTGTTGCTACCTGCACCCATTTTCAATTACACCCATCCTTTCATACTCAGATTGGAACATAAGACCCTTTCCCCCTTTTCTTCTAGTCATCAAACATTATTCCCTCAACTTTTATTCATTGATTCCTTAAATAAGTACATATAATAACCATGGATGCATTTAGCATAGAGAAGGTACTCAATAAATTATAGGTATAAATACTATGTGCTAAGAATTGTACTAAGTGATAAAAGACAAAGATAAATTATTCAACATTCTTCACATTGAAGTTCCTCATGGTCAAGCTATAGAGAAGAAATTTTAAAATGCATAGATTCCTACAATGAATTATGGACCAAATTCCTACTTACAAGAATAGATAAAATATAACAGGATAGGATTTGGTAATTATGATTTTCTCACATCATTATTAAAGACATTAGCTATAACAATATCTTCCTTTTGAGAAGGAGGTGCAAACACGGTGGTAGTGATGTATTCTGATCAAGGTGGAAAGAAGGGCAGCAGGGATCAAAGATGCTGTGATTTATATTCAGGGCTCAAAGCCATTTTATTAGAAAATCTCATCAAGTTGAGAGAGAATATTGATATTCACAAGAATCACATCAAATGTCTTCCTTCATGTGAGGGTCATAAAAAATAAGAAACACATTCTTTCAAATCCCTTGTTGAGCATGGTAGCACAAGCCTGTAATCACAGATCTTGGGCATTTGAGGCAGGAGAATCACAAGTTTGGCACCAGCTTGAGCTGCACAGTGAGACCTTGACTAAAAATTAAAAAAAATGTTTGTTTAATTCCAAAATTTCTGCACCTCATCAAGAACCTCTGAATATGGTTGCAGAGGAACATGTAGAATTAGCAAATGATGAGAACACTAGCAATAACTAATAGAATCTTTCTTCTTTTTAAATCTTAATTCCAGTGCATTTAAGAGGAGGTATGTGCTCTCCATTTGGGCATAGTGACCATCAGTCTCTATTATTTTTAACAGGTCACTTTCTTTATACAGTCTTGTTATATTTTTTTGTCTGTGAAGAAGTATTTGAGCCTCATAATTTTATATAACTATTTTAAATTTGTGGTGTAGCATCAGTATAGTTCATCATACTTATTATGTGATTAAAGTGCCATTCAATATCATAAAATTTCTACTTAAGAAATTTATTTCTGCAAGCATTGAGGCTATAAAGTCAAAGTAACAGTGACAAAAATCACGTGCATAGTTAGCATTTCACATTATTGGAGGTTTTGAACAAAGGGAATTTAGTCTTTTAAAGTGAAAACAATACTTCTACCTACATTCTTTACGTGATAGTCATTAAAATTATAGCATTTAAATCTATTCTCTGTCTTGCTGAATAATTGCTGAAATTTTTGAAATTTTTCTCAGAATTAAAACCATAAAATATATAAATTAGTGAAGTCAGTGTCTTTTGTTGATAATAAGCATATACCCTTTTATAGTGTACAGATTATTTCTACAAACATGAGTACTTAGAATGGAGAAAATAAAAGAATATTTTATAAAATTGAGTTTTAGTAATAAGTTAGTGTCAACAGAAATATACATAATTTAGGATCGTTCACATCATTTCCCCATTTTTCTCATATATTAACATACCTGTGCATTATTATCTGAGCATTTCACTTTTTACAAGGAAATCAAAGAAGTAGTATATAGCTAAATTAATTGTTCTCTTGATCTCTTAGATGAAAATATTCTTTCTTTGCAACTTTTTCAAATCCTTGAAAAATGTCACCTATAGCAAAAAACAAGAGGAAAATAAAGTCTGAATTAATCACAGTTTTGATATTCACACTATGACTTCCCAAGTTGCCCCTGGATTTTCAAGTAGAGATCTAATGCTGCTCGATGCTGAAGGAAATTCACAAAAAGTCTATTAATTGACTATGAGAGCAGGGAAAAGATATATTTTCTGTCCTGCCTCTGCCTATTCCTCATTTACACAGGTGTAGAACTAGAAAAAGTAGAGTGAGAAGAGACTGAGAATCAGTGGAGCTGGAAATGACCAACTTGATTATCTCCAAAACAAAGTAGTCCATACCTCGTATCCCCAGTGAATGCAATCATTTCTTCTCTAGTTAATGAATCAGTAATTTTTCACTCAGGAAAGTTTTAGTAGCAGTCAATCAGCTATTCCATAACAGGAAAAATAAAAGGCACGTTAGGGAAATGACATGGAGGAAAAAAATGGGTCTTATACTCCATTCAAAAAATTTTTGAGGACACATATAAGAAAATAGACAAAAAATTAGTGAAGCCAAACAAATTTCTTAGCATATACATAGTATAGAAGTGCCATATATTGCAAATTGCTCTTGCTATTTGTCTTTTTTTTTTTTATGTGGGGACCGGGAGTCGAACTCAGGACCTCGCTCTTGCCAGCAGGTGCTTGTGCCACTGAGCAATATCACCAGCCCTTTTTCTCCTTTGTGTGGGTACCAGGAGTCGAACTCAGGACCTCGCACATGCCAGGCAGGCGCTTATGCCACTGAGTTATCTCACCGGCCCTGCTATTTCTCTTTTAATCACATTGAAGTCTCCAGTTCCTGTGTTCTTTTAGATTTTCTCCATTAATTCTGTATAATTTTCACTTCTTTCCCTAAACATCTCAGACCTTGTAGTACATTAAGCCAACCAATACTTCAGTGCTTTTCCCCATTCTCAACTGTAGCCTCTAGCAGATGAAATTCTTGTTCTAAAGTGACTAACTCAGTACTTCCAGCATTACTGTGTTAAAACACTAGTTTCATCATTTGCTCCCCAAATTGTTTTTGGTTATTATATGTATCTCAATAAAGAGCACCAAACTGCCCTGTTACAGAAACCTAAAAACCTTTCTTGGTTCTCTCTGGAATCTCATATCAAATCAACAATAAAGTCTTGTTAATTCTAGATGTATTAATATCTATGGTAGATATCGCCTCCATTTACAAGTCATGAAATATTTTGAGTAGTGAAAGAAATAGCCCCATACACTCAGTAAGAAAAGATGAGTTTGGTACCAAAAAACAAAAACAAAAAACCTATCATTACATCAAGTAGGCGATGGCAGTTTTAACTTTTCTCCTTATTAAATGTGGATCCAAGAAGAGGAATCACAGTTTAAATAGGAGAAATATGAGAAAAATGCTTTGAAAGAGAAAACATAGCTAAAGAATATAATCACAGTGGGAGATTCGTACCTTACATAAGTTTCTCTACAGAAAGAAAAAACACCACTACATTTCTGAAAATTTATATCTAACATTCAGTGAGTAGTTGTTTTTTTCTCCAGCTATTTTCTGCTGCTATCATCACTTTGATAAAAATATATCAGGGACCATGTCCTTATTTTAGAGCAGTTTTGTTGCCATAAAATATAGCTTTTATTTTCATCACAAATATAAAAAACATAAAATTGGTGCAGACCAAATTGAAGAGAGAGTGAATAAAATCATTGAAGTAGATACCGTGAATAGTTTAGCAAAATATTCATAGTGACCATAGAGGACTATATGATCTTGTCATCTTCCAAAACATAGAACTAACTAAAATCCCCTTTTTAAAGTCTCAATGATGGTGGCCGGTGAGATGGCTCAGCGGCGTAAGTGCCTGCCTTGCAAGTGCGAGGGCCCGAGTTCAACTCCCGGAACCCACATATGAAAAAGGGGCCGGAACCCACATATGAAAAAGGGGCCGGTGATATCGCTCAGCAGCACGGGTGCCTGTTGGTGCGCGAGGTCCTGAGGTCGACTCCCCGGTACCCACAAAAAAAAAAAAAAAAAAAGTCTCAATGATGATCCTGGAAAAAATAATTCTTATGAATATAAATCAGTTTAGATCTCAATTTGCTTCTTTGATCAAATACTCTGATTGAAATAAAAAGTCCGTAAAGAAATGCTGTATCATTTACTCTGCTTCATAAGAAAATGAATACTTTAAATGAGAATAAAAGTCAAAGTATCATTGTGTTTTATGTGCTGAAAGCTACAGTACAGCACAGGCTTGAAGACTGTATACCCGAGGTGATAACTCACCTGTTCTAATGAAATGGGATATTTAATGAACATGAGTAACAAACTGTCTTTTACTACCCTAATAGAGAAATTTAGAAACTAATAAAATAATATTTTAAATATCTGCTGAGAATATTATTCCGTTCTATATTTCAGTTAGTTTTGGACATAATTTTACCCAAGTAAGCACTAAGTAGAGTAATTTATAAAGTTTTAAGCAATTTTACTTTAATATATATGGGAAGATTTCTACTCACTACTGTGGGATGAATGGGGTCTCAGAGTCACAGAGAGCCAGTCTGGTTTGCAGAATCACAGAAAATTCACTGACATTGAGATGATGTTGTCTAGAATCATAGGAGAAAGAATGAGCTTTCCCACACACAGGTTCCAGCAGTAACAGTCACGAACTCTCTCACTACTTTCTGGAACGATACTTAGAGGGCAATGAGCATATTGCCCTTATTAGTACCATGAGTTCACTCAGCTCCAATAAACTAGTGAAATTTAAAAAAAAATCATTAAATAATTCACAGAATATAAGCATATTGGATGGGCATTTATGTTAAAAATAAAAATAAACATTGAACAATATTTTCAAGTAATTTTCAAATATGAAGATATGTTCAACTATGTGGGCTATGGAAATGCAGCCCACCCTATATTTTTACATAGCATGCCCTGACAAATAGATAGCAATTACTTGCAAGTAGATCAATTCTAAAGGACTTCCTATGCTATTGATTTTGAAGATTCATTGTGCTTAAAAATGTTTGGAAATATTTCACTTTCACAAATTTAAATCCACCTATAAAGTCAAACACATTATAGTAAAGGCAGTGTACATATTTGATCAAAGAAAACAGGTAAAAATGACTTACGAATGCTTGCTAGTGAAAAAAAAAAGCACACTTTATCTGATATATTCAGATGCTGGGTAGTGCAAATTAATTTCCGATAGGCTATCTCTTAATTATCCTAAACTTCAAATCAGGAAACGTTTAGTTACTTAGATTTCTGCATATCAAACCCTCAGCCAGAAGGAATAATGCATGGTGCTTGTTTTGGACTTGCCAGGGGGTGGCATGCGTGGGAACTGTCCTTTACTTTGACTATGATCCCATCAGTCTGCCCTTTTTACCCTCCATGCAGCCAGCAAGCAATTTATCAAAATATCACTTCCAAACACATCCACAAGTCTCTCAGAAGAATTTTGATCAATTTTCTCCATTTCTTTACAACTGTGTGATGCTGGACTGCCTGACGAATGCTCATTTAGTGCCCGTTCTTTAAACTAGTTCAGCTAGGGATTGATGAAACGGGCTTAGCACAAATACAGACAGTTTCTGTCACAGACAGAAAATAAGGATAAACATGCCTTCTGTGTGGCTGGGAAACCAAAAATCACTAAGTAGATTTAATACTTATTTCTTTCAGTAGAGAAATACATACTCCGTACTAGGAAGCATAGTATCACTGACTATTAATATAATGCTTCTTTCACTCTCTCATCTGTTTTCCATCCTAAATGAGTTACAGTGCGGCAGCAGCACTCAAAGGACCCTAATGTAAGAACTTGAAACACTTAGCTGGGGAAAAATTGCATATAGTTCTTAGGTATCCTCTTTGATGACTCTAATTTGTTAGGTGTAGAAAGAAGCTCCAGAATATATAGTTTTCAATCTTCTAGAGCAAACTGCAGAAGCTAAATATTGGAATGAATCTCTGTTTTAGAATCCTCATGCAGTAACCATGTAAGATTGTTTTGTGGAAGCCCTGTCACCCACCTAATACAATATTAGCCAAAATGAAGTTTTGAAAGTGAATAAAGAAAGATAAACTTTATACTATATGGTAACATCAGATTTGATCTCTGTAGCTGCTACAGAAGTTATTTTCCTGCCAACTTGGAGAAAAATTGGTGTTTCACCTTCCAGGTGATTAGAGTCTGCAAATGTCTGAGGCTTTGAGGAGAGTTACTGGAAAGAGTGATATTTCTATGTCATGGATAATCCTCTTCCCGAATAATGCACACTGGTCAGTAGATGAAAACTACAAAAATGTAATTGATTGTCTATCCTCTCACAGATGTTTTAAAGCAATGTTGACACCGCAGCTCTGGATTTCTTGTATAATACTTCCTACAATAGTTTCACAATATTTGTCAAGAAAACTAATACATTAAGAAAAATTCTGAAACAGTTGTTTAATTCAACATTTTAAAATGAATTTAGAAAGGATATTGGGAGGGAGTTCAAGATGATGGAACAGAGGCACCCAGAGCTCACCTGCTGCTTTGCAAAGAAAGAAAAACCAACACAACAGGCGCTTAGCTGCATTTTGGGGTGCGTAATCATGGGAGAACACTGGAATCGACAAAATTTTTCCTGGTAAAATTCAAAGACTTGGGATAACGGTGTAGTAAAAACAAAAACAGCAACAACAAATCTGGACGCCCAAGCTGAGACCTGGCTTCACAGGTTGGGGCGAAGGAGTCTCCGTCTTGGAAGAGGAGTAAGGGTGAGAGAGTTTGCAAACTGTATCAGCATAGACACTGGCAGTCTTAGATGCTGGAAGCTTTACAATCTTCACAGATTTGCGCCTAGTTGGATAAGTAACCTGAAATCTGTGCAGCTAGCTTGTTTGGAAAGGATTTCATATCACCTCGCAGTGAGCCCCCAGGGTGCTATGGTCAAGACCCATCTTGAGAAAGCACCTATTATCTGAATTTGACTGTATTAGGAGTCAGAATCCTGTGAATAGTCCCATCTCTTGGACTCCCCAGACATTTGCCTGCACTGGCTCAGTGGGTAGCTGCCTGGCAAATCAAATTTGACTTAGTAGACTGATTGAGACTCACATATGCTGAATGCCCTACATAATGAGGGATGAGTGTTGGCACTTGGAAGGCAAAAGAGTGTTGCCTTCAAAAACTGGGAGATCGGGGAGCTTCTGAGACCAGGGATATGGCCAGTCATGTGCAAATTCATGCTGGTGCCAGGACTAATGTCAGTCACCCAGACAGTTCTCACTACCCCTACACAGTGCTGCCGACAGGTATATGACTAAGAGATTAGGGAAAGAACTCTGTGATTCCGCCGCTGCTTGCCTACAGGAGAAGTCTTGGGCAAGGTTCCACTCTAACTGTTGCCTCACCCTGGAAGTGCATAATCTAAAGACACCCAGGGAGAGAAACTTTGCCTGACACCTGCCATGTTCTGCTCTTACTTGTTCCCACAGATGCTCCAATCAAAAGAATGAGTGGAGAGGAGAAAAACTCAGCCATCATCCCATTGCCTGGGTGTGTGCAATAAAGGAGGCTCTTAGAGGGATTTTGATTGGTTCTAGTTGCAACCCACTCCTGCTCACTCCCTAGAGAATGTGAGAGCTGAATGATCCGTGAAGGAGAAAAGCCCCAGCCATCACTCCATTTCGAAGCATAAATGATTGCAGGGTGCCCAAGGTCCTGTTCCTTGATGGACTAACTCATAGTAGTGCCACAGAGGAACATCACAACTCCTGCTCTACTGCATCTGTGCAGTATCTGACAACAGCCACCTCACGCCCCAGCTTATCATGCACTGATCACAGGATTGGGCAGATCGCCACAGAGGGTACTATGGTTCCCGTTACCATCCCTCCTCATGAGGCACCTGAGCCTGCATCACTCATTGGAGTACAAGTACTTTAGGACCCTAACACTACTGGACTGGAGAATGCCAAAGTCTCCATACAAGTAACAAAGACAGTGGTTGAGGAGATATCTGTCATTTGATATGGGCACCATTCCTAATGCAGAAGCATCCACATGGTTCAAATCTTACACACTGCTGACTACACCGCACCTGCCTGAACTTTTAGAGGACCCCCGACCTTGCATGATCTTCAGAAAGGGGAAAAGAAAAGAAAGAAAAGGAAAAGAAAAAAAGAAAGAAGGAGACCCAAGACTCCAACTCAGAAACTCAGAGGCCACGGAAGCCAGAGGAGAGGAGGGGTTCAAGAATTCATTACTGTTGGAAACCTGTAGAGCAGGCACCACATAATACTATGTTGAAACGAAGCTCTTGGACATAGCAATTGCGTGGCTGTTGGCAGTGTATTTAGCTTTGGCGGCAGCAAACAGAAGACAAACATTTAAGAATGAAATGTTGATTTGAGGGAGGATCTTCCTCAATATGAGTCCTGAGTCTATTCCTTATCATTTGAAAGAAATGGGAATATTAACTGGACTTCTCCAAACTGAGTTTTACAGTTAAAAAAAATTCTTAAATTTAGAATTTTTAGGAAATTGACAAGTAATGGAGCAGAGTGACAAGAATAAATAGATTTTGATAAATATTTATTATTATTATCATCAATAAAATTTGCATAAGTCAGTGTCATTGGGACCACGGTATTTGGTAAATTGATCCTTTTCCCTTCTGAGCTTATTTTTTAGTCAAAACTTTGGTTTATGTCACAATTTGAATAATTATTCTTTTATTTACTCTTATTCATCTATTATCTTAGGTCATTATCATGTAGTTCAACTCTGTGATATGATAAAAAATAGATGAGAAATGACATATGCCTTTGCCATTTCTAGGGAGGAAAAATAATTATGCATGATGACCCAGACAGCTATGAAAAAAAGACTCCGTGTTTATAAGGAGAGAGAAAACCAGCCTCAGGCCTCCATGCTCCGACGTAACATCACTGATAGGCCTATCGTTCTACAGCTGAACTAGAACAATTTCACAGGATAATAGCAAAAGACAAATCTACTCTGCGACCATAAAGGAGAAAGAAAAAAACAAGGCCACACCACAATCCAGTCTGAATACTAACAAAACATGAACATTGTCCAAATCTCAAACTTTCAAACATCCTCGTCCTAGCTAATATGTGTGGCTGCTGCCCACTTGTCAATGAAAGAATTAGTTTCCTTCTAATCCCTCCACTCTGGATATCGATGTATCCCATCATAAAATTCCTCCTGTTTTCCGAAAACTCCCAACTTAGAGAGGACACAAGCTTTATAAGACTACGCCCTACCAAAGCCTAAATCTCAATATGTCTCCCCAACACCTTCTGACTGAGATGCCCAAGTTTTGACCTGCATGTATTCCCCATCACTGTGATAAGTAATAAACCCACATTGCTCAACTACAGGTTCATTTTCATAGTCTTAGTCGGAACAGTACTAGCGACAAATAGAAAAAGATATTGTTGGCATAAGGCAAACTTGTCTTGACTTGGTAACACTTCTGGATTAGACATGAGTCCAGGCTGAAAGTCTTCTCTCAGATTGTTTTTAAGAATGTGTGACACAGATTTTAGGGTGTATTTGCACTATTGCATGAACTGGTAGCTAAGGCTTACCAGTTTATTACTTCATCGATTTAGTATTATATCCTCAACAAACACATTATCTTTTTTTTGAATTGTGATCTTTTGAATGTGAATTTTCCACTCATTGTTGTCAACTAAGAAAAATATTGCAGTGAAGTGGGATAATTTTTTGTGCTTGAGGTTTATTTTATTTTTTGTTTTTTATTTCTTGTGAGTACCGGGGGTCGACCTCAGGACCTCGCATGCCAGCAGGCGCCCGTGCCACTGAGTGATATCACCGGCCCTTTTTTCGTATGTGGGATCCGGGAGTCAAACTCATGACCTCGCGCTTGCCAGGCAGGCGCGTACGCCGCTGAGCCACCTCACCGGCCCATGCCTGAGGTTTAGAGGAAGTCGATTCAGTAGGAGTGGGCTTAACCCTTGTACCTGCAGCCGCAGGATTTCCAAATACAAAATAACAGGTTAGAGATACTCAGGCTTGAATTACAGCCTATCAAGTCTAACAAGTGAAGATGAATATGAAGATCTTGGGGGACTGCACTTTTTTCTTCCATATCTACTACCATATTCACTTCAAATTTTATGCTTCTGTCTCTTTTTTACCTCTGTTCTCTTTTCCTTTCTCATTTTTCTCTTTCAAACAACATGGAGTTTTAAATATTGTGATCCAAAGCAACCTCCTAATTCCTTCTAATACACTTGGTGTCGTATCACAATGTATATTTAACAGGCATCCAAAGGAATGCTCCATTTCAGGACATAAATAGGGTAAAGCTCATGAGTGATATTGATGCTTCTCCAGTCAAACTATCTACTCTGAAAGAATATTGAAAAACATAAACTATTATTACTTTTTTGTTTGTCTTTCTTGTTAAGAAATGATATTACTGTTTGAACTGAAATTATTACATACCAACTATTTATATCTAAAGTAATAAGTTTTCCACATTGTTCAAATATTGGCTTAGAAGTAAATTCTTTCAGCTTGGTGAAAATAAATGAAACATTAATTATTATGTTGCCTGAAACAGTTTAGCAATCTTATCGATATGCCTTTGGGCAAATCATTTCAGTGATTCTATGATTAACTAATGCTGTGGATAGGCAACTTTTGCCTGAACTTGTAGATTGCATTATTAATTCCACATAGATTCTTTATTTTCAAACCAGCCTACCCATGTTTTCTCATTTCTAACCGAGTATTCAAAATTAATCACCTCTCTGCAGCAGCATGTTTTGTGACATGACAATAATGTGTCTGCCATAACCAATCAGGTGAGACTGCACTGTAAGGCAGGCGATTCAAAGATGGGGCTTTAAAAATTAATGAGCAAAGGGAGTAAAACATGTACACTTGCAAGCTTGCTTTTCTTTGAAGGATCTAAAGAGGACATATGAAAACTCGGTTTTCTTCAAAGACAGTTATTTAAATTTCAAATTGACTGTTTTACATTGCTAAATTTTAGATAAAATTAAGTATCATATACTCAAGTATCAATGTCTTTAAAAGGGAAAAATACACCTTCTGTAATCTTCCTTATCTCAGTTCCCCCCAACCCTCTCTGAAATATTTTTGCCATTTAATACACTTTATCCTGTCAAGTTCTCCAAAACAGTTACCCTTTTAATGCTTATTTTTTCTATGTATTTTATTCACATTCAAATGGAAGATATGGGATAAATATAAAAAGTGTTCCAGCAGATATAAATATATAGATATAGATCAATTCATTTTGAAAGCAGATTATAATAACAAAGATTGATGTGTTGACAAAGTATGTCAAATAAAATATAGTATAATATATTAATGAAAATTATTTTAACATTTTAGAACATGTGGGAAGAAGTATATTAAATCAACATCTAATGTGAATAAGGTACGTATTATCATCCATAAAATAACCACTGATCAATAAGTACAAATAAGTACAGCTAAAATGGCCATAAGAAAAAGATTTTAAAAATCCAAATTAATGTTCCCAAAAGAAGACACAAAAGGAGGAACATAAGAAAAAAGAACAGAGGAATTAAATACAAAACTCATAGTAAGCTGGAATACTTACAGCCCACCAAATAAACAATTTCATTGTATGTTATGAACATCCCAATTAAATTTCAAAGGATGTGAGAATAGATAAAGAACAAAACACCAACTCCATTCTGTTTAGTCCATTACATGAGCCACATTTAAATATTTTTTTAAAATACAAAGTAAAAGCAAAGTACAATAAAATCACAGTATGCAAAAATTGATTACGAAACACTGCTATGCTATATTTATAAAAAAGAGTAACATCAAAATTAAAGGCATTATTTCAAAATTACTAATGATCCAATTTTTTCAAGAAAAAACAGTAATCCTAAAGGTGACAGAAATAAAAGGAAAAATAGGAAACTTTACAATCATAGTCGGATATTTTAGCACTTCCTTTTCAATAATTGACAGGATAAAAGGCCATAAGTCAATAAGGACACAGAAGATGAAATGAAACCATAAATCAACTTGTGCTAATTGCTAGTTACAAAATACTAAACCAAGAGAAGAAAATATATAGTTTTAAAAATGTATATATTAAACTCAGTAATATTCAGAAAACAGTACATATTTTTCTGAAAGAAATAATAAGTAAATATTTCAGGATTAGCAAGTTTTAATAAATCCCAAAGGACAAAAGTCATACAAAGTACATTCTCTTTCCACAACAAATTTAAAATCAATTATGCTAAGATAAGAACAGTTTCAATTATCTGATACTTAAAAACACCTTTCCAAATAGCCCATGGATCAAGAAAGAAACAAGAAAACCTGATATAGATATGTCTAGAAAAGAACTATATCCTGCCAGATCCAAATTTTCTCAACAAAATGCAGGCATTCTTTGATTTATATTGAGGTCATGTCCTGATAAACCCACCACAAGCAGAAAATATTTTTAAGTCAAAAATGGATTTACTGCACTTAACCTACCAAACATACTGGAACCCTCATGAATGGAATTAGTGCCCTGCTAACAAGAGGTCAGGGAGCTTGCTCACCCTTCTTCTACCATGCGAGGATGGAACCTAGAAGACAGCTCTCGTGAGAACTGGACCATACAGGCAGGCTGAACTCAGACTTCAGTCCTCTCGACTGTGATAAATATGTTTCTATTGGTTACAATCCATTCAATCTATGGCACTTTTTAAACACAGCCCAAATTAACTAAAATGTTAGTGCAAACTTATTTTTCCATTGGAGGTAAAAAATAGTATAAACACCACAGAAAATTATAACTCAGACATAAAATATAATTACATACCTATTTAGGCAAGAAAAATGAAGACCTATCTATAGAAAAATTTTATATGGGTCAATAACAGCTTATTCATAATAGAAAACTATAAAAATCATGTTATAATACCAATGTTAACAGTTTACAATATGTATATAAGTTGGAAAATTAGACCTTATACAAATAAACTATTGATAGAAGAAACAGGTTGATCTTAAAATGTAATATTAATTGAAAGAGAAAAACACTAAAGAGTATACACATGTATGACATTTCTAAATTATTATAATAGAAATCTGTGGTTTCTTAGGATAAGGAATTGACTGCAAGTGGAGATGGAGGAAATTCCTGAGGTAGTATCAGTATTGTATATCCTGTTTTGGGTAACACTTATGTGACAGCCTATATCAGAACATAGAAAGATATCCCTTGCTCATGGATAGGAAGAACCAACATTGTGAAAATAGCCATACACCCGAAACTGTTATACAGATTTAATGTAATCCCAATCAAAATACCATTAGCATACCTCACAGATCTAGAGAAAACATTCCTAAAATTCATCTGGAAGCAGAAGAGACCTAGAATAGCGAAGGGAATCCTGGGCAACAAAGGCAAGGCAGGAGGCATCACAATCCCTGACTTGAAATTATACTACAAAGATTCTGTGATAAAATTAGCATGGTTCTGGCCACAAAACAGACCTGAGGATCAGTGGAACAGATTAGAAGATGCAGACACAACTGCAAACACACTCAGCAACCTTATCTTCGACAAAGGGGCCAAACATGTTCAGTGGAAGAAAGATAGCCTCTTAATAAATGGTGCTGGAAAAACTGGCTTTCCACATGCTGAAGACTAAAACTAGACCCATGTCTATCACCATGCACTAAACTAAATTCAAAATGGGTCAAAGACCTAAACATTAAAACAGAAACACTAAATCTACTGGAAGAGAAGTAAGTAGAAATCTTGAAGACATAGGGGTAGGCAGAGAGTTCATGAACAAAACCCAAACTGCACAGGAAGTACTTAAAAGAATCAATAGCTGGGACCTCATTTTATTAAAAAGTTTTTGCACATCAAAAGAAATCACCAACAGAGTGAAAAAAAAAAAACCCAGAGTGGGAAAATTTTTTAGCCCACTGTCCCTCAGACAAAGGACTTCTATCTAGAACATATAGAGAATTGAAAAAAATCAGGCCCCCCAAATTCAAAGACCCAATCCAAAAATGGGCATCCAAGATGAATATGCACTTCTCAGATGAACAAATACAAATGGCAAATAAATATATGAAAATATGCACAACATCATTGATCATTCAAAAGATGAAAATTAAAACAACACTGAGATTCCATCTCACCCCAGAAAGAATGGCTATCATCAAGAAATCAACCAAAAACAAATGCTGGTGATGCTGTGGGGAAAAAGGAAAATTTCTCCACTGTTGGTGGGAGTGTAGACTGGTGCAGCCACGGTGGAAATCAGTGTGGAGATTCCTCAAAAAACTAGGATTAAAGATCCCATTCAAACCAGCTATTCCCCTCCTGGGTATCTTCCCAGAAAAATTAAAAACATAGTACCACAGCGATATATGTGCACCCATGTTTATAGCAGCACAATTTGTAACAGGTAAGTCTTGGAAACAACCCAATGCCCATCAACCAAGGAATGGATAAAAAAGATGTAGTACTTTTGTACAACAAAGTACTACTCAGCTGTAAAGAAGGATAAACTCGAGTCTTTTATAGGTAAATGGATGCAACTTAAGACCGTACGCATAGATGAAATAAATCAGACTCACACGTGTAAACATCGTATTGTGTCCCTAGTGTAAGAAACTGAAAGAATAAATAAGATACAAAATGTACAATACATATTGTGAAAGGGGAAGAAACTGCTCAAAAGGAAAGAACAACTGGGATGGGGAAAGGAGAAAATCACGAAGGGAAAAGAAAAAAAAAAAATATATATATATATACAAGATAGCTAATATAATTACACTACTAATTTCTATTAGTTCATTGAAAAGAACAGTTTGCGCTTATATTGTTTGATCAATTTTTCACACCTATATCCTATAATCTGAGCAAGTACTCAAAATAACAATACACAGTATATTAACCATTGTTAATCCCCTATTAGCTTGTTTTAAAATTCTGTATCATTATTCTTATTGTTTTTTCTCTTTAAAATAAAAAAAGAAAAGAAAAAAATAACTTTTCCTACTGCGGCAACTACCCTTTAAGTTAAAGGAGTTATAATATTTTTTTGCTTTTGACCTAAATATAAGTATTTCTTTGTTACTGAACAAACATTATCTTACTCAAATATCACAAGACCCAAATGGTCACCTACAGTCTTAGCAGTAAGGGCACAGTAGAGACGAGCAGGAACTCGACACTGAGCGGTCCTGGGGAGCTTGACCTGTGCAGAGGAGCGAAGCAGGGATTCCTGCAGGCTTTCTGGGTTTCACATAGTGGAGCTTCCTGTATTCTAAGAGAAGGTCATCCAGGGTCAAACCGAACATCAAAAGGATGTCCCACCAAGACATCGAATGAAGAAAATGAATGAGAGACACAGAATGTATTCATTTATAATGCAAACATGTTTTACTCTTTCGGTAAGATTAACTATAGGCTTTCTTCATATTGGACCTCCCGCTAATCACTAGGAACACAAAGGTGAGGAACACAGGCTTTATTCCCAAGCTCTGTTACCATGGAGTTTAAAATCTTTCTTGATTCAAAGTTTTAAAAATAATACATTTAAGAGAAAGACATGGTCTGTCCTGTACAAGTCCCACAAGTGAGAAGGAGCATATCAGAGTAATGGAAATTAAAATACTAGGATTGAATACAATGTAAATGATCAGAAAGAAGAGTAGGAAGGGAAGCTAGCATTATATGATGTCAAGATGATACCTGATTTGGTAAGCAACATGTTATATAATGCCAACCTTTGAAAACATAATATGTTTTCATATAAAGGTTAAACCTTTCAAGTGTCACATGGAGCATTAAGATGATGCAGTTGCATGCTGGAAATGAAATCAAATGGATCACGACAGTCAAATGTCACTTTTGTCATACAAAGCCAACAATTCACCCACTTGTTTTAAAGAGTTTGGAATTACTTATTAGTAGGAAAACCATATCCAGATGTTTTTAGCAGTCAGTAACTTTTCAGTAAGACTTTATTGGACACAAAAAAGAAATAAAAGAAAAGGAAGAGCATTGTGTGAAGTAGAAAAAGGAAGAAAGGATGAGAAATAGAAACAGAAAAGGAGAAAGGAGAGTGGGAGAAAGGGCCACAGGAAGAGAGGAAAGGGAAAGGGAGGGAGAGAGAGAAGGAAAGAAGGAAGAAAGGGGGGAGAAAGGCAATTTGTCATGCTTCCAGGTTTATTTATTACAATCTCAGAGAAATCCTTACACTTCAAGCCTGGAAAACTAGAAACCCAATAACAGATTTAGAACCACTTTAAAAGTATACACTTTCAGGTCAATCAACTCCTGTGGTAAAATTTTTCTATGTAATTTCAGTTTTGTACCTCCGATTAACTGATCGCCTGATAGATCTGAACACTCCTTTTCTTTCCCACGGTGCTTTATTCCACAATTGCAGTAAGCTGAATATAGGTCAGCTATCAACAGGCATTAGTACTTCAGTGGCTTATGTAAATAGTCAATAACCAGTTTTAAAAATTTTATCATCATTAGAAACAATAAACATGAGCTCATTTATTATAGAAATCATGTTTATTCTCTTCAAATCTCCAGAGATCCTGGCATAGAGTGGAATTCACAGACTCCTTTATAAATGAGCACTGACTTCAGCGTTTATACATAGATTGCAAAATTGGCCTCAGATTTTTGTCTGCCCCACATGCTTTCCCTTGCTGTCCCACTTTACAGTACGCTGCCACACAGATGCTCGGCCTGTATGAGCTGCTTTGCACCGTAGGATTTTATTGCTTGGACAATCAAAGTGTATTTTCTGTGTACTTTCCCTCTCACCCTCTTGAATATTTTCCAGACTTCTGTGACTATGACAGCAGTAACCTGAGCAAGGCCTGGCTTATCTCAAACCAAGCTAAATAGGGGAGTAGATATGACCACTCCAGTCACCCTACCCAAAGGCAAGCTACGTGAGTCAATAGTTGGCCAACCTGTAGAACTCTGATGAAACTCAAGCTTGATTAGCCAAAGCATGTACCAATCCCCAGCTGAGTAGGATGTGTAAGCAATCAATGCTTATTGTCCTATGCTGATGAGGTTTTGCACTGACTTGTTATTCAGTATTACTGTGGCAATCGATTACTCATACAGGTGCAAAGACAAGGAGGTGCATTTTTTCTTATGACCTAGATAGGAAAAGTGAAAGCTTTTCTTAATGGAAAGATTAAAACCATTCCAGATTTTGAAAAGTTTGCATTTAAAAATAAATCTAACTTGAAATCTAAATATTAATCTACATTTAGGGTATTACTTGGAGTGTCAACCACATAATACAGAAAATGGTGAGATGCATGTACATATTTTAGATGAAGATAAGTTGAAAAAGAGGAATGGCAACCCCGCAGAGCAAAGGACTTGGAAGGAGACAGGAGGGAGATAGTTTCCCAGACTTAGACTTATTTGGGGAAGACTGGGTGTGTATGTTTCTTCTGTGGCTCCAGAGAACAGACTAGGGACAAATCCATGCCAGTGTGTATCACAGAGAGATGTCAGGTGACTAAACAGAAGTGCTTAATATTACAAGCATTCTAAGAATTAAATGAACTCAGAAATTCAGTATAGTAAGTTCTTGCCAAAAGTCAAGAATGGCTTCAGTACCTAGGCATGATTTTAAGAAGCAATGAGAAATTTCAGGATACAAAGAGGCTAAGAGGAAAGTTGGCTGTTGTGTTCAAGATGCTCTTACACAGTGTTCCAATATTATCACAATGGGGCCACTATAGATGGCGAGGTAGATTTAGAAGGTTTTGTCTCAAGACAAATACCTGCTTTAAGAAACGGCTAGTTTGTTCTTTGAAATTTTCTCCCCCAGAGCAGAAATGATTGATAATGATTCTATTCAATTTCATGTTAATGATCTCTTTCTAGAATGATTAAAAATAATAGTAACAAAAAGACCTATCTAATACAGCTTTGAACAAAGAGTTTGAGGGGAATCTGTAATACTTGCAAAGTTCTATTTGGGTGATAATAGGAAATAATGTATTTCTGAGAAAATTGTATACATGATGACTTATTTACTTGTTCAACAGAGTTAATTGTTATAACTTTTAAAAATATTTTTTCAAAAAGTATTAAGAATTTTCAGAGACTACAAGGCTGAAAAATAGAATTTCACTGAGCTGTCTTAGAACCATGACTTATCTTCTGCTAAACATATTGGAAAAATGATTCCTCATTCAGGTTAAGAAGAGGGACTTGGATCATTCCTATGATTCTAATGTGTTTCACTGAAAAATCAAGCTGAATCAAATTCTCAAGCATCACTTTTTACTTACTACGAAATACTAAACAGAAAATTATGTACTTACTTGATCTATTTACCATGAACAAACTGAACATTTCAGTTTCTCCTAAATATCCACGAGAATCATCATGACCAGTCATATTCTGTGATCTAAGCAGGATTCAGTTATGAAGAGCAAGTGATAACAAAAGGAATCAGAAAGATGTATTTGTAGATGTGGTTGCAAAAGGAGCTGATTAAGATTGAGAGAGGAAGAATAAATCTATACCTAAACTGTTATGGATAATTCTGATTTTTAGAAAACATGCATTCCCTTCCAAAGAACACATCTAACTGAGTCAAAGCTAATTTTTGAAAGTTTCCATTTGAATCTGTCACTTACCATAAAAGATATTCCAATGACTGCTTATGACGTACTTATTTGATTTCAATTTTTATAAATATTGTATAGCATATTAAATATCTTTTTATCTTAATAATAATATTGTGGATATAGAAACAGAACAAGCGAAAGCCTCACCTCTCTGTTTCATTCTACCTAGGAACAGAGAGGTTTTGTGGCTATCCTTAAATACCCTGCATGCAGGACACACAGGAAACTGTTTGTTGGATCATCAGAAGGGTGCAGAAGGGGGATTCATAGAGCCTGTGGCTGAAATGGACCCGAAAATCATGTGAAGGAAATGTTGTTGCCTATCACTGGGAGCACCAGACAAAAGGTGCTCTGAAGAGGCACAAAAGACAAGAGCGAGGTGGGGTGCAGATTTCTCAGGGGATGTCGCGCAGCATGAGTGTGGACATATCCTTTTGAAATATCACCACGCTAAGGAAAGCCACAGTAACACAGGCTGTACAACAAAAAATAAAGAGAAAAATGTTTGAATTTAACTAAGATTGTCTGGGGTTCCACCTCAGGACCTCGTGCGCCACCAGGAGCCCGTGCCGCTGAGCGATGTCACTGGCCCTTTTTTCGTATGTGGGTTCCGGGAGTCGAACTCGGGCCCTCACGCTTGCCAGGCAGGCGCTTACACCACTGAGCCATCTCACCGGCCCCACTACATACGTTTGGTACAACATCACATGTTATACCTTAAATATGCACAATGAAATTTATTTTTTACAAAAGAAGCAAATCTCTTTATATGAGAGGGCTGAAGGAGAAAACATAAAAGCAGATAAAGTTATGTGCATCAAATGCTTGGACACACATTTCTTCAGAAAATCTCTAAATCAGCTTAAATAACATGAGACTAAAAAGAGAGAGTGAGGGAGATAGACAGAGAGAGAGAGAGAAAGAGGGAGAGGGAGAGACTTCTAAATATAACTGCTCATCCAAACATCCTAAGGAGAAATAAAAAGGAGCAGAATCTAAAACTATTTAGTAGAGCTACACGGAAATTTCCACAGGACACTGAAATTCATGCATGTTAGCAGGGACCACTAAAAAAAAGAGCATGCATGTACAAAAGCAGAAAGTATTAAAGAAGCTAAAAACTAAAGTTTACTTGCTATCAAGACAACAAAATATTATCAAGAGGAAACTGTTTTTATTGATTATGTGACTATCAGAGAATAAGGACATTCTGGACAGCTTCTTGGACTGTTAGCGTGGATGACTAAAAGTCAAAGAAAAAGCACCCCGCCTCACTGGGGTTAGAGGGAAAATGAGAACAGCAGTGTGTGTAAGGTAAGACAGCCCAAGACATGGCAAGATGGAACTGAGTGTCTTATAGATTAACGAGCATACAGTCACCAAAAGTGCTCATGACAGAGGGTATCCAGCAAAAAACATGGATTATTAAGCTATGAGAATTTTGTATTTCCTTCCCATAGTGACAATCTGTGACTCTCAAGTGATTATTGACTTAATTTTGTGTTTCTTTGTTTCTTGATTTTTATAGGGATACTATTATAATCTGCAAAATTTCGTGAATTCTAAACTCTACACAAGTACATATTTATATTTTTTGTAATTAGTAAATGATGAAAATTAAAGAGTCTCTCTAATGTAATTTGGTATTCTTTAAATCTTGCTTACTGAACTAAAGGAAACCAAATATAGATCTATTCCTAATAATCACACTTTATAGGAATAACAGAAACTACAAAGCATTAGTATGCACAAAAATATGACAAAGAACCTGAAGTTGCATATTCCTTCTCAAAAATAAATGGCGCATGTGTTGACTCACGTTACTTTACAGCTAGAATTTGTTAATCTGGGAATGCCATTCATTGTAAAAGAAAGGGAACCATTCACATGATTTTCAAGTGGTTTTCACATGGCACTGTCACTGGGTTAAAAGAATGGGATGATAATATTACATATGGTTTAGACATGGTTGTTAGACTCACTTTTTCTATTAACCAGTATAATAATGGACTTCTTAAAGCTGATACAGCAATTGGAATACCTTGAATCTATAACATGCTTCTAAAATAATAAACCGGGCCAGTGAGATAGCTCAGCGACGTAAGCGCCTGCCTGGCAAGCGCGAGGTCCTGAATTCGACTCCCAGTACCCATATATGAAAAAAGGGCCGGTGATAATGCTCAGCGGCACTGGCGCCTGCTGGCGCACAAGGTCCTGAGGTCGACCCCCGGTACCCACAAAAATAAATAAATAAATAAATAAAATAAAATAAAATAAAATAAAATAATAAACCTATGCCAGTAGCTTATACTGGTTTGATCAAATCATTAAACCAAGTGCGCCTACGTTCTGCAGAACACAAAATCACACCAATCTCTGTTTCTATAGAATTCTAGAACTCCAGATACTAAAAATAGCACTGCATATCAGACCTACTTTAACCTATATTCAAAAGCAGAACACTATTTGGATTTTTGAGACACATAACTACTGCCAGCTGTTATTTACACTCTTCTCTATTTACACTTTTCCCTACCCAGAGTAGCTGTTCTATTTAAATTCAAGCCCTCTGCAAACTTTCCGTTTCTGTTCCATAGATAATTCTGCCAAGCACTATCAGCAGGGCCGCACCTGGCTAATTATCCCAAACTCGTGGAATCTTTGCAGTCGTAATTTAAAATCACATGTTCACACTTCACAAAAGCGTGCTATGCACTGGCCTGCAATCATCTGCTCTTTCTCACCTAATCCAAGTCTCCTTCCTATGGAGCAGTTCCTTCGTGATAGCCATTGTTTCCAGAGACAAAATTGAAAAACTAAGTAAAGCTAGGTTTCCTAGATTACATTTGGCAGCAAAGTCAGAGAACCTACAGGGGACACTTGTTACATGTATTTTTCTGTTGTTGCTCTTGTTCTTAGCTTGACAGTAACACTGAGGGAAAGAAGGAAGCCTTGGGCTGTGCTGCATCCCAGAAGTGAGGACCATGCACGGCACCTGGTAGTAGGAGATCAGTGCATATATGATGATGGAAAACACGAATGAGTGTAAGACTACACAGATGAATGGGACACTAAATAATTATATAAAAAGCCAATAATGAAAGTGGGTAAGCTGTGCTATTTTTTAACATTTCTCATTTGTCAAACAATCTGGGCATCCTTTTATACCTCAGTACAACTGATTGTACCCTATAAACAATAGTCATCTTTTTTTTTTTTTAATGTGGGTACTGGGAGTCGACCTCAGGACCTCACGCTTGCCCAGCAAGTGCTTGTGCCGCTGAGCAATATCACCGGCCCTTTTTTTCCTTTATGTGGGTTCTGGGAGTCGAACTCAAGACCTCGTGCTTGCCGGGCAGGTGCTTATGCTGCTGAGCCATCTCACCGGCCCACAATTGCCATCTTATTGTTTCTTATCATTCACAAAAAATAAGAATATCTGCAGTCTCAGTTTTTAATCAAGTCAAACTGTTATCAAAATATTTATGCAGACCAATCACTGCTTAACAGAGAAATTATGCTTGAATTTTCCCTTTCTTGTATATTTTAATTTCATCATTTGACAAATTACAAAGATAGGAAATATAGCATAATTAAAAGAAGTTTGTCTTGCCTTACCACCACCAATGTCAAAACAATTATAGGATGCCATTTCTGTATAGATATTTTTCCAGGAGATAACATCTCATTTAATTCTCAGAGCAGAAGTTTTAAAACCTCTCCAACAGAGATTTACAGGACCCCTTTACATCATAATAATTATTGAGAATCATAAAGAACTGTGCTTCTGGAGATAGTTACTTATCCATATCTGCCATATTACAAGCTGAAACTGAGAAATGCTTCGAATGTCTATTAGTTCATTTAAAATAACAATAATAACCTCATTGCAGGTTAATATCCTAATAATTAATGAAAACATCTAGAAGTAGTAAAAGTGATACTGGTTTACTTTTTTTTTTTTTTTTAGGGCAGAATATATTTATTGGAGGCAGAAAGCTTCTGTCTGAGAGAGACAGACACAAGGGGTCCTGAGAGGGTTGCCCTGGTTTAATTTTAACAAACGGCTTTAATGTCTAGATAAATAGCAGACAGTTGGGTTCTCATAGCTGTTTCTACCTTTAGTCTGTTGTGATATAACACGTCACAGAGATATTAGAAGTTTTACTGGACATTTGGAAGAGTAGTGTAGTGAAGAGGGCAAACTATATCATAGCATCACCAGTTTTGACCTCATAGAAGCTGTGTGAAAATGTCTCTGAGATCTGAAAAGATTCTCAGACCACTGTTCTTTGCTCTATAATGACCTATTCATACAGTTAACCAGTGAGGAAGACCAAGCTAAGTATGGGTAAAATGGTTGATTAAGGTGAAAGAACGAGAAAGTGATCGGCAAAGAATTATGCTGTAATCCCTGAACTCCAGACCCAGAGTTAATCTGTTACCACACACAGCCTCCTAATGCTCCGAGTAACAGTTTTCCTCTGTATTTGTGATGGATTATCCATTGGCCAGAGGAGTAGAATTTCAGTGGCTAAATCTCAAACAGCTCTAGATAATACTGTGGTACAAATAAAACTATATAACCTAGAGGAAGCTGAAAACATAAAGCTCTGATGGAGGGGCCACTAGAAAAGGAGTCTACATCTGATTACAGAAAAGCTATACAGGTGATATGAAAGTAAAGGGTTAAGGTCCAGGGGTAAGCAGGAAAACGTGGGCAATCCACGTGGCAGGAGTTCTTTTCTAGAGAAACAGATCAAATTTCTCTTTCTGAATCTGATTTCAGAGTAGCAGATAGGTGAGGCTACTTTGAAGTAGAAGACTGATTTTAGGAAGACATAAGAGCCATGCTCTATATTTAACCATTGATAAGAAAGAGAGTCCCCAGGAGTTGAGAAACTTGGTAGTATATAAAACAGAATTCTGAGTGTCATTTGGCAAGCACTAAATTAATGATATTTTATGTTAATTAATGTATTAATATAAATCTCTAGTAGAAGAACTTGTCTCTGAGCTGTATTTAAT
Organism: Erethizon dorsatum; assembly: GCA_028451465.1. NCBI lineage: Eukaryota > Metazoa > Chordata > Mammalia > Rodentia > Erethizontidae > Erethizon > Erethizon dorsatum. Next base: position 126,538,139 of record CM051826.1, on the reverse strand, counting down.
TATTTTTCCAAAGTGCTATAGAGGACAGTAATATGCAAACTCAGCAATATTCCTTGAAACTAATTACCCAGGGAAATTTCCTTAAGAATGTGGTGACACAGATAGATAATGTATAGTTGCATGCACCAAAATTTCCTTCAAAGTTTTAAAAGCGATCTATTCAAATTAATGAAGATTCGTTTTTACAAAAAGCTATTTTTCTTTATGTAATATCTAAAATACATAACCTTTTTATATCATTGTGTGATGACAGTGCTAAATACTGAGAATTATCCTGTGCTAGGGGTTGTACTACATCCTTACCAGGGGTTAGTTTAATGATCAATTCTCGCAGCATATCCATGAGAGTAGTATTCTGGTTATTCCTATTTTATAGATGAGGAAACAGAAACTCAGAAAAGCTAAATAATTTGCCTAGTTTTTCTAAGACAAAAAATAAAAAGGCTAAGATTTAAACCCACAAATGTTTATGGATTTAACTATTGTTGCTTCACTACTTTTGATGGCATTTAGGTAGAGTTAGCTAAGATTTGATGAAATCAAAGCTACTTATACACCTTGAGTCTCAAGGCCAATGGTGCCCATGACCTTGCTGCTTGGAGTCACCATTTTTCTTGGCGGAAACTTTTCAGATATAATCTGGTGCGTCATTTCTTCCAAGGGATTTAGATTTTTTAGGAAACCTAAAGATCAAGGTTTGTTTGGAGCTCTAGGAAAGGATGTGTATGTATATTTTGCCCCTTTAGAGACTGAATATAGGACAGGAACAAGGAAAAATGCAGAACACCATTTTGGCCTGGCATTTAAAAAGAAGGAAAACAATGTTGAATATGACCCATATAGAGGTTAGTTTTTCTTTCTTGTTTTTCTCTTCTTCAGTTGAAGCCTATTTACCTAATCTGTTTGGGTGACTACTGACAAGCCACAGCCTTAGCTCATTTCTAAAATAATACAATTAAACTACATTATAACAATCCTAATAATCATAATGATAAAAAAGCTGACAGCTCTATAGCGTGTGACAAGTGCCCATTACACACAATATTTTTCTAAGAGCTCACATTTAATAACTCATTTAATTCTGATATTAAGTCTATAAAATAGAATCTATTATTATACACAAGTTACAGATAAGAAAGCTAAGACCCAGCAAGGTTAATAAATTTCTCCAAGTGGCAGAGCCAAGGTTGGAATCAGAAATTCTATAATCCACGATTTTAACAGCTATGCAATATCGATGAAACAAATCCTGTTCCAGCTGTTAAATAAAAACCCAGGATACACTTTCGTAAGGGTACATTTTTACTATGAAAATAAGTAAAAAATAGAAAACTAGGAATCTTAATAACAATTGAAATTTCAATACATTGTAGTCCTCAGAAGAATTATTTTATTTTACTGAGATAGCTAACATTTTGGGTTTGAGAAAGAACAAGCAATTGCATAGAAACACATAATAAAATAAGCCTATTTGTAGATAATAAATACGGAACGTTTATTTATTCCACATAGCAATGTATGGCAAATCAACATTTTGTTGCACAGTTTGAACTTATGAATGACAGTTGCAGCTTTGATTTAATAATGAGAATCAACTCCTTTGTGCTAGCTCTGGTTCTGAAGCGCACTACGCCCTGATTGCAGAAGACTGAAAATTACCCTAATATTCAGTGTGGAATGTGTCTTTAAGTAGGGGGTAATAAAACAATCAGAACAAAGCATTCATCCCCCATAAAAGTTTCAGGAGCTAAACAATAGTACATCAAAAAATCATTTTGGGGTGGGAATGTGATCATGCAGAAAAATAAATAGCATGTTGAGGGCAGAGCGTGGAAAGAGAAATAAAAAGGCATTTCATGTAGTTCACCTTCACCATATTCTTCCTATTACAATGACATAAAAATTCCACCAGATGGTGCAATAAAAATAGAGCCCCACTTTTCTATCTGCACTCTTTGACTACAATAACCTTTCAACTTCCCAACATACATTTGCAAAATCTAGCACTGAACAACCAGTTTCAATTCGAGTTTTGTGTTCGTATACTTGTTTTTAATTTGTTTAGGTCTTCTGAGATATACTCCTACATTCGATAGTTTTCTCTTTGAAATATTTGTGAAATAACCATGTCACAGTTAAGGGGCCAGATTAACTTCAAAGTTTAACTTTTGAAAGAGGTTTTAGTCTGCTTTGTAGATAAATATATACTACATAAACATTAAATAGGCCTAATGTATTTTAAATTGCTATGCAACCAATTAATTTATCTTTCTTGTAGCCTTTATATTAACTTAGGTATGTATTGATTTGGTAGCAGATTAATATATTTTATCAGAACCAATGTTTTGTATCAACAATTACATATAGAAGTCTTCATCTCTAGTATATGAAAAATTTACATTAGCTAAGAAATTACTATTTTACAAAAGCATCATTTGCTTTATTAAAAAGGTTTACAGTTGGGATTTTTTTTTTTTATGTGGGTACCGGGAGTTGAACTCAGGACCTCATGCTCGCAAGCAGGTGCTTTGTGCCACTGAGTGATATCACTGGCTTTTTTTTTCCTTTATGTGGGTACCAGGAGTCGAACTCAGGACCTTGCGCTTGCCAGGCAGGTGCTTACGCCGCTGAGCTATCTCACCAGCCCCTACAGTTGGGCTTTCTTAGAACAGGTCTCAACTGTAATTTAAATATAAATTATATATTTATATTTACTTATTTATTTATTACAGGCATGTTTATTTATTAAAATGAGAAACCTGACTTTGGCTTATTTGTACCTTTAAAAATGTTAGTATCTTATTCTTTCTTATAGAGATAGTATATGCATTTTTCAGGACGTAAAAGGAAAATGGAGAAGAACAAAAAAATTCCATCTGTTTCTATCTGTCAATACACAATAATTCTTATTGTTCATTTCTAATTTATGCTAAAACAGGTGACTTTATATTGAAAACGTTAGATTGATTTATGGATCCTGAACAAGAATATAATCATCATACAACAGTGTTTTAAAACAATATTGCCTCAAATATATTTAGTAAATTTTTTAATATGACCCATTTTTATGACTCTTTCATATTTGAAGGTATTAAGATCAATGAGTTCTATTGGCCTTATTTTGTATTTTGATTGCCTACAATGAGCAGCAAAAGAAAAAGAAGGTAAAAGGAAATTCAGAGGCTATGAGAGGCCCAGAGCACTTACAGCTTTCAGCTTTCGTGATGTTAAACAAAAAGACCAATATTTTTAGATAATATCCAAAGCATAAATTCAGGTTTCTTCATAAATATTAGGCCAATGTGTAGTCTTTTACTCAGAAATGGAGTAGATGCGACCATCTCCATTTGTCTTCATGGTTCAGTTTGACTGTTCTTACTGTGTATTCAAGGTCCTTTTGCTAACTTTTCTTAGGCACCTGGCCAGTGGCCATGCAACAAATTGTAACTCAAGTAACCTTATGGTCTTAATTCTGCCATTTCTGCCACTTTGTTTTAAATAACTGAGCAAATACTCCTGGAAATTGAGTGGACTTTTAGAAGCGAAAACAACTCAAAAGTTCAGGTAGATAAGCATGTACCAGATACAATACATAAAATAACAAGAATATGAATTATATGTATGTAAAATGAGAAAATAATTTTTTAAAATCCTTCGGAATATGAAGAATGTGAATCTTCTCTGTTGTGATTTTTTGTTGATATCACTTTCATGACATGTAAGACCACGATTGTGTACATTTATATGTATATGGATAAGTGTGTGTGAAGCCAGCCAATATATAAAATGCATGCCTAACGGCCCCTTGAAATTTAATCATATAATAAGGTAACACACACAGCAAGATTGCAAATTCAAAATGGCACAATCAATCAAAGTTTTTGTTATTTTGTAGGATAGTTCTTGATGTCATACGAAGAGTAACGACAAACATCTAAAAATGTGAGGGAGACGGGTGTGATTATTAACATCCTTTGCTATCACTAATGGAAAACAAGCTCAACATTACAATAGATTAGCAGGATATCACTCAGCAAATTTCCTTTCTCTGAATCTTTATTATTTCCTAACCCACTTTTGCGCTTGGGAGAAGTGCTATTCTACATTCACATAATACTGAAACAAGGGATTGCCTTATGGAAAATGTGTTTCCATAATGCAATTTTTGATATTAACTTTTAATGAAAAGAAGAAGTAAAATGAAAGGATAAAGTAAAAAGTGTAGAACATGCTTGTAACAATTTTCTTCAAGAATTTTTATGACTATGTAATTTCATCATTACTTTCAATACGAACTCTAATGTATACCAACACACACACACACACACACACCAGTCTTGAGCCCTTTTATTCTTTGTGAGTGATAACAGTACATTTGTGTTCTTATGTATTTAGGAAATTAAACTGAATAACATTAAACACTCTAAGTTGAAAATACATGTTAATACATTTCATATGTATATAAAAATCAAGATATATAAAAAATGTGTTTACCTAGACTTTTAGATTTTATCCAGATTGATATTATAGTAAGCAATATCAAAATCAATGTCCTTATAAAATCATTTTGTTAACAAGTGATATACACTACATTTTTGCCACAATTTCAGTCCTGAAGAGGCCATGTTCTGTGAGGTTCTTTCCCACACTCACCTTGTGAGGCGTGGATGCCAATTTACTGAGAGTACTTGTCTAATATTTCTTCCCTAACCACAGTCTTATTAAATCTAATTGAATTACACATGTACATAACTATGGCATTTATGTCATGGCCATGATTACAAATTGGATTTGATTTTGTGTTGGGGAAATAAAACAGAGTCTTATTGAACGCATATAAATAACTACATTTCTGTAAAAAGTAAAATGACTCAGCAAAAGCATTTTGTATAATACTTAGCTTAGCTTTTCCCCTAACAGTAGAGCCTGAGACATAATTAGAGACTTTCCTGTCTATATTATCAAGCTGTGTACAGTGTTTTCCTTAGTCTTATTCTGAACGGATTGCATACTCAAAAACCAAGTTTTTCTCATTCACTTCTCTCTTTATCATTTGTAACTTTTCTTTGATTTATCACTTCAATAATACATGTATGTGTATATATTTAGGCATTAATATAATTAAATGAAAATTTTAAATATTTGAAATCTACTAAATTTATACAAGACAATGCTTCAAGCATAGATAATTTATCATATTAATGCATTTCTAATACTTTTTCTTAATAAATGGATGAAACATGTCTATTATTGTGCCATTACTGAACCTAGCCTAGTCTTTCGACCCCCTCAGACCCTGGCCTGAGCCCCAGGTCTTGGGCCGTCCCTGCTGCCCACTGCCTCCCCCACAAACACACACACGGCGAAGAATTTCCCTTCTTCTGCCCGCACCCATGTTGAGTGGCTGTGCCGTCAGGTAAAGCAACCCAACGTCTGATCTGACACAGGACGCTGTCTATCTTTGAAGACCTTCGGAGTACTCTCTTGTCCTCTCTCCCATACAGAATTTCACATTCCTGGAACACGATTCTCAGGGTTTATTTCAGAACCCTGTATCGCGGCTCTGAGAGTAGATCCCTCTCTGCCCTGGCGGGCCAATGTAGTGCTACTTTCATAAACTAGCCGGCTGGACCACGATTGTGGTATTGGCATTGGTAGTGGTGACTGGAGTGAGGCTGTGCCACGTGGGACATAGAATCAGCTCAGAGCTCTGAGCTACACGGTCGCTGTCCACCCTGAACTCAAGTCACATGAATAATGACTTGTTAGTGTCTCTTTAGTTAGGGCACCTTAGGGTAGCAAGGACAAGAGCTCCGTGTGTACCCCCTCTGTCCCATTTCCCCAGCAATGAGATTGATCATTCCGTTCCCTCCATAGGCCTCTTACCATGTGTCAGGTAGTTCTCCAGGGGGGCTGCAACCATATTCTGCATGAATTTAAAAATGTTCTATTGCATTGAAATTTCTTTGAAAATTGTGCAAAGGTGATGCATTGATAAACTCAATTATCAATCCAGTTTTGATCTAGTTACTTCTCTTGGAAATTATCCTGAACCTGCTCTTTATGGAAGAGCATAAGTATGTTTATTAATAACATCATTTGTTTGTAAGTTGATGTTATACTTTAATCATATATTATTAATGGAATAAATATTTTTCAGAATTTCTTGTAATAGTAAAATAGACATAGTTTATTATAATGCAATTCACTAGAACATATACGTGCTCTAACTGTAGTATCTTAAATATCTTGTGGAAATAATAGGACAATATAACCAGTGTAGGAAATTAGGAAATTCAAATTAATTAAGATTGTTATGAAAAATAATCTAAACTTTGTGCAAATTATTTTATGGGAATATTCTTGTGCACTACGATAATATCAGGATAACATGAAAATCAGGTAACTAATTGTTTCAAGCATTCACTTTGATTCGGGATATTATATATTTTAAATCTTAAATTTTACCTAACAGTAACAAAATTCTCAATTTTTCTCTTATCTACTAAACTAAGATTTAATTTCTTTGCTTTTTATATGGTTGCCTGGCAACCAGTATTCATCTGTAACTTGATCATTTCTCTAAGTTAATTCTTTTTAATTATAAAGAACCAACACTTCTGTGTGGTGCTGGGGTTTGAACTCAGGGCCTTGTGTATGCAAGGCAACAGCTCTACCACTGAGCCATATCCCCACCCTTTAGAATCAACACTTTTATAGCATTTGAACTTTTTCTTCTCTCCATGGCTGGGATTGAATGCTTTTGCTTCTCAAATTTAGCATTGATTTATGTCAATGCTTGTGAGTCTGTACGTCAATCAGAATAGAAGCTTCAAGCAAAGTAATATCAATCTGTATGTTCATAAAACATTTCATACATTCAATAGAATTCTCTTACCAAACCCCAAGAGTGTAAGGGAAATTTAGGGATTGTTACTATCCACGATGCAAGTCATTTACATCCCTGGGATAAGTCCTAAGTACGGAACATAGTAACCGTACAGATGACATAAATGATAAGTATTATATATTTAGTGGCTGTCATTTTATTGTTCCATTTCTTATCCAACTAGACAGTGCATTGAATGACTTAACTGTTTATTATCACTTTCTGTTTGTTTTTGTCGTCTTCTCATCTTTGTATTATTTATGTATTTTTATAGACTTCCCTAGTTCTATCAATAGAAAAGAGAGGGGAAAAAAAGTGTCTTTCATTTAGGATAAAATCTTTGGACAATTTAGAATTGATCTTTCATATTTCATCAGCATTTCAAATATACCACAGCCAGCCACATTAATATAATTACTATTGAAAAACTAGCTAAAGTTATCTTAAATATCAAAGAGTTCTGATACATAAACTATGCATATATGAATATAGCATACAAAAATCATCTCCAGACCTTGCTTATATGACAGAAAGAGAATTTTAAGACCAATTGTTATGCCAAAGTTCCCAAATGAGACAGGAAATATGAACTAAAAATAGACTAAGAAAAAGACAAAGAGAAAAGCTATAATTTTAAAGAGAAAATAAAAAATGTCTTGTTGTGTCTAAACATGTATTGTCTTTCACAACAAAGACCAGTTAATCAGATCGTATAACCAAAAATATCCTCCCCATGTTCGACCACTAATGTGGATAGGAAAGCACATACAAAAGAGAACCAGATTTTACCAGGAACCAGGATCTAAAACAGTAGCAGAGGAAGCCAGGGGAGAACCTTCATCTGTGAACAGTGAGGTTTACCCCTGGAGCTGGAAAGGGCTGATTTGGGTGTGAGAAGCTCATGAGGTATCACTCTTGTGAGAAAAGTTCTACTCAACAACGGAGGTTAAAGATGAGCCACTTGGTGAAACCTCCATCTTCTGAAGAAAAATCCATACACAAAAGTATTCAGAAAATAAAAAATGCATTTTTATCTGCAAAAGGTATAAAACTATTCAGATTTCAGCAGCACTGACTCCTTTATGAAAGGTGCATCAGATATTTAAAAATTAAGACTATACTTATTGTCATCCAGTTCACAATGCAGGAAAGCAGTATTTTCTTCACAGAATTATCATATCTGCATTTATCGGAAAGGATATCCACGTATCTGAAGATGCAGGAGTACCAGGCATAGGGAAAGAGAGGCGGGAGGAGTTCCCCTAGTCTCTTCAAGGCCACGCCCTCAGTGACCTCACTGCCTCCCATGGGTTCTCAACTCTTTTTATTTTTTGCAAGTTTCTAATTTATTGCTACACTTTAGATATACATAATGATCATATTCATCCTAGGGAATTTGTACCTGTACATGATATATCTTAATTCATTTTTCCCCATTGCCCTCCCCTCTTCAACCCCTCTTCCCCTCATTTACAAAAAATTTGTTTCCATTTTTTCCTTTTTTTCTTGTTTTTTTTTCTTTACCCTCACTTTCTTTCCCCCTCCCCCCATTCCCTTTCTCATTTTAGCATTTTCTTCCTATTTCATAATATCTAGTATATATTTTTGTCCTTATTTACATGCTTGGTTTGTTGCACCAGAGAAACAATGTGATATTTAAACACGTGTGTCTGATTTATTTCACTTAAGAGTGTGGTCTCAAGGTGTATACATTTACCTAGAAATGTCTCAAGTTTATCCTTCTTTATGGCCAAGTAGTACTCCACTGCATTAAAAAAAATCTTCTTTATCCAATCATCAGTTGATGGGCACTTGGGCTGTTTCCAAGATTTGGCTATTATAAACTGTGATGCTATAAACATGGGTGTGCATATATCACTGTGATGTGTGCTTTTAATTCTTTCAGAAAGACACTAAGAAGGGGAATAGCTCTTCAAGGAGCCACCACTTCCCTGCATAGTATGGCGGCGACCAAGCCTTTAACACATAGGCCATTGCGAGGCAATTCAGGTCTAAATTATAGCCTCACTTAAAGGATGGAGGTTGGTAGAAGAGAGTCGATTAACAAATGGTGTGATAAACTCTGGTACCACAAACACACTTCATTTCTTCTAAGAAAATGATAAAGACTACTAGAGATTGTGATAAAGGATAAGTAAGCATTTGCGTGTTGTAAAGTAGATGTGTCGTATAGAGCAAAAGAAGAAATTACAAGCTCAAAAGTTATTGCAGGTTTTCTTTGTCAAATTTAAGAATTTTTTGCATGAAGATCTCTCTAGTGTCTATGCCATCAATCTTTTAGATTTTCACTTTTTGTCTTTTAAGCAACAGCATCAAATTCTCAAACTATTTTCTGAATCAGTATCATAATGAAGCTGTACAGTTTCATTTATGGTAAGTTTTTTTTTTAAATTATAGATTCTTTTTTGGCCCGAAAAATGAGTGTTTGATATTATCAACTGTCATACAATTTTTAAGTCAAAATAATCTAAGGCAGTTGTAGTGAACCTATACACACGTGTTATTTGTTTTTTTGTTTTTTTTAAGATAAAAGTGGTTAATGCACGAGTTGCTTTTTCTTAACTAAAACTCAATATCCAGGTTAAATTGCAGTGTTGGCACTTTGTAATAAATAATTCCAGAGTCGGCCCTTTGGGTTGCAGTTTGGGGACTCGTCTCTAAACAGTTCACCATCTCTGATCTAAGGTATTTTAGAGTAAATGGAGACAAGTTGTCCCTTTTACTCCTCAGAATACGTGTACAGATAAAATCCACAAGAATTTCAGAGTCCTTTCTAGGAAGAATTTAGTAGTGTATGGCTAAAGAAACTAAACAGAAAACTAAGCAGTATTTAGTTTTGAAACAACTAATAATTAATCTAGTATTTTTTATACTTTTTTATTTCAAAATGTACTTATGAAGATTTTCTACTTATTTTTCCAAATTATTTTTATGTTATTTACTCAAAGCTATAGTTTTTGTTGAGATTTTTAACAAGTTAAAAATGTTGGACAAGGTCAAGAATAAAAGTTTAAGCCCTACTGTTATTAAATGTCATTAATAAGGAAAATGCTTCTTTAAACTATTTTAGTCAACCTGAAAAAAACTGATTTTGAAAAAAATTACAAAAAATATTCTTTTGGATACAAGATGTTTATTGAATAAGAATGTGCAAATATTTTGTTAACATAATGTGATATGAACCAATAAATATGTCCAAAATAGAAAAATGTTGAATTTCCCAAAACTAGTTCAGTTTTTTCATTAGGACTGTTATTGCCAGCTATACGTGTGAAGAATGTCAACATTTTGACCAAGATTAAGTATTAGCTCTATAATCCTTTTCTGTTAGACACATACATCTGATCTTGTCTTCTCAAAAAAAAAGACCACTTTACCTGTGATTAGCTGCAGTAGGTTGAAACATACACTTTCATACTGCAGCCAGATCTTGCTGTTCAACATTCATTCAATTCCACCAAATACCTCTATTTCACCTTTCAATATGATTAACTACTTATTTCTGAAATAGGATCTTATTTCCAGTGACTTAGAAAATGTAGGAATAGAGGAGAATTTATTCCATCGGATATTATAAAAAAATCAGCTCAGAATTATCCTCTGTTTAACCGTACCAGGAGTGGAAATAATAGTAAACCTAATTAGTGGAGTTTGATATGGACAAACACAGCAGAAAAACTAGAGTTGAATCGAAGTCAAAAACAGTGCATAACATACAACTAACAAACAGGTGCCCCTTTGTTAAAAGTGAAGTACAAATTGAGAGCAGAAACAAGCAAATGATACTGAAATGACAGCACTGGTTGTCTAGATCTTTCTGGCTCTAGACACAGCCATATTTACCCTACCTGGAAGCTTGCTAGCGATACAGAAGCTCCAGCACTTCCGCAGACCCTCTGAATCCAAATCTGCATCTCAGGTTGTTCTCTCTGGGTTCTTCGTCTGCACACTACATTATGAGAGACACTGAGTTGCAGGAAGTTTCCATGTGCTCTTCCTTTCCTGGGTCATTGGGCTTGAGTAGTTTTAAGACCCTTTCAGATCCTCCCTCTTGTTACCCATCTAGTTAACTTGTTTTCTTAAATTAATTAAAACCAAATTGGGATAATATATCACTTGTTTTTATTATGCAGTAAGTAGATTTTGTTGTCTGATGCATTGAGACCATTAGTTTATTGGCTAAGTGAAAAATGTGTAAAAAAGAAATTATACTAGTGGTGGCAAGAGCCTGTAATCCCAGTACTTGGGAGGGGGGGGCTGAGGCACGAGCTTATAAAAAATCAGCTCAGAATTATGGGCAACTAACGGACTTAATAAGAAATTTTGTCAAAATAAAAAAGTGAAAACAAGCCCCTAGTACTGCAACAAAAAGCAGAAAGAAGAAAGAAAGGAAGAAAGAAGGAAAGAAAAAAAGAAAGAAAAAAAGAAAGAAAGAAAGAAAGAAAGAAAGAAAGAAAGAAAGAAAGAAAGAGAAAGAAAGAAAGAGAAAGAAAGAAAGAAAGAAAGAAAGAAAGAAAGAAAGAAAGAAAGAAAGAAAAAGAAAAAGCAAGAAAGAAAGAAAGAAAGAAAAAGAAAGAAAAGAAAGGGCTCATCCTTACAATCTGCATATTTGATTGTGATACAAATTAGAAACTTACATGCATTTATTTATCTTTTGAGTAAAGATCTTTTCATCGAAATTGGTCTATTAAGGAGAGTTTTTTCATTGGTTTTCTTACTTTAAATGTACCCAGAATATGTTTTTAGGACTCTTTGTCTTGCTTCTCTTAAGTGAAGAGAGAAATTATTTCCGTGAATCAATTTGTTTGTAAAAATGTTATAGATTTTGTGATTTAAAATACCTTTTAAAGTATTTTACTCATCCTGATTCCATTGCAAACATTTTCAATGAAAAACAATATTCCAAAAAAATAAACTTTCACACTTATACTTTCTCTAGATTTCCCTGACATTAAAAATAATTATGAATTACAGGTTAGGAAATCACATCTGACTCCTTGGTTTGGACACACAGGCGAATAGCCTGGAAACCACGAAACCTCAGGTTGCTTCCCCAGACAGTACAGTCTGAAAAATGCAGGTAGCAGGAAAAGGGTTTATTAGAGATGTTCTTGAGAGCCACAACTATGGAAGAAAAAGAGGACAGAAGCACGATTGGACGTGATGCAGCCTCCAGCCATGGCCAGCCCTCGAGGAGCTCTGGAGCTGAGACGGCCCTTCCTTGTTGCACTGAGTTGGGAGGGAATGGAATCCTCACACAGCATATCAGCCACTCAAGATGTTAGCTGAGCCAGGAACATGGCTTTCTTCCTAAAGAAAGCTCTTCATGGGGAGGTCAGGTGTCGGCACTGTACACAGCCCTTAGAAGATGAGAAGCTCATTTCTGGAAGGGAGCCTGTGTGGAACATCACAGTGTCCACTATAACAGGCATGGTCCAGGGTTAATGTGACTAAACCTACAGTTGATTTCCCTATTAATAAACAAATATATAACTTACTTACATAATATAGGAAGTCCATTATGTTGAATCTGTTAAAGAGCTATTTCACTGTGAATATAATAAAAGCAAAATTTAAAGATAAGCACAATGTACTTTGGCATTTAAAATGAGTTGAAAGAGCCACTTACAAGACATAGCTATTTACAATAAGATTTGCTTTCCTAAGCTTTGAAAATCTACTGATTTTTTTCAAAGAGCACTATATCTTGCTCTTTTGTCACTTAAATATAACCCAAATCTTTAATTTGCTCCTCTTTTGTATATGGACTTAGATAAAAGCATTACTTGATTAAAGAAAGCATATTTAGTGTAGAAAAATGCATATAGTAATCATAAGAACAACCAATTTAAAGGAGATTTTTAATTATGATGAAGTTAAAATTTGACATTTTAAGTATAATTATCTAAATATATGTTCTGAATACCAATGTATTCAAGATACCCTGAACATTTTCTTGAAAATCAGTGTTTATAATAAATGGAAAGAAATGAGAAGGTACATAAGATTGTACAAAAAATATATTTTATTATAATAAATAGCTCTGTTCTAAGGTCTGCCCTATTTAAAATGTCATTCTACTGTTCTCACACTGCTTTACCATCAACATTGCTTTCACAGCAGTGCAAACCCATTAGGAAAGAGCATGTTTACATCCTTATAAGTGTAATGAGTCTCCATAGATTCTTCTGAGCCTATATATGGAAGAAGTAAATAAATATCCCCAGTGAGTGTGCAAATTTCCCAGAGACAAACTCCAGTGATAGTTATCCTAAAAATTATTGTGGTTTTCTCATGGTAAATAATTTGGAGGCTTTAAAACCCACAAGAAAATCAATCTCTTTCCCTGTTTTTCCTCAGCTATTTGAACAAACATTTAATCAATATCAAGTAATATAAGCACTTATCGCAATGTGAGGTAAAAACAATTCAGGAAGGACATTTCCTCAGAGCTCCTAAACACGTTTAATCTATGTGAAAAAATACAACCCGAGATCCTTCCCTCTGAGTCCCAGGCAGAGGGCGTTCAGCAGCTGAGGTGGAGGATTTTTGAAATTTCGCAGTCCTGGAAATAGAACTTCCTGCTTTCTCAAGGATAGTTTCTTTTTCTTTTACTTTTTCTTTTTTCTTTTTTTTTTTTTCACTCAGCTTTACAACTACGAGGCATGATTATCAAATAAAACTGTATATATTTAAGGTGTTTAAGGTGATGACTTGATATATGGACACACTGTGAAATGATTACCACAGTCAAGCTGATTAACATATCCATCACCTCACATAGCTTACCGTTCTACTTCAGTGGTAAAGAAACTTCCTTCTCCTGGCAGATTTCAAGTATACAGTACATTATTATTCATTGCAATCACCATGCTGTGCATTAGATCTCATCTTCTAACTGAAAATTTGTACACACTAGCACACATCTCCCCGATACTGCCTTTCTCCAGCCCATTAGCCACCATTCTACCTTCCTTCTAGGAGTTCAATGTTTTAGAATCTACATGTAAGTGAGGCCATACTTGTTTGTGCTCAGCTTATTTCACTTGATGTACTGTCCTCTAGGGTCATCCATGTAGTTTCAAATGACGGGATCTTATTTTTTAATGCTGAATAATATTTTGTGATTAAATTATACAAGATGTACCCTGAGTGAAATTAAATAATGAAATCAATGACAAATCGCTATCAACAGATTCATGTTCAATGAAAATATCTTAACTATAATCACTGAATGTATACATATATATGTATATTCTCTCTATACATTTTTTATATGTCTAATTACTATATGTATACAGTTACATGCACGTATATACCACATATATGTATGTATATATACACATATGTTCTTTCCATAGTTTAGCTATTATGAATAATACTAGAGCACACATGGAAATGCAGATATCTCTTCAAAATAGTGATTGTTTTTTCTTTGGATAAATACCCTAGAAGTGGTATTGATGGACTAGATCACATGATAATTTTATTTTTTTGAGGATTCCTCCACATTATAAACACTACATTGCAGATACAAATAAGGCTTATAGAGAAGCTGATATTTCTGTTGTCTTGGCAATAATGCCTATTTATATTTAGAAAGCAATATTACTTCTAAATAACTCTTACTCTCAAGTGAATTTGTGGTAGGGAAACTAGTTTAGATGTACCCTACAATTGTAATTAAGTATTTTTAATGAGAATTATACAAGACATAAAAATATGCATATAGCACAGAGAGCAACCAGTGTATTACATCAATACAAAGTCTGGGCCTAGTTAAAGTCAAGTAAAAAATGAAATTAAAATAATTAAGTTATGAATTTAAGTTTCTTAATTTGGAACAAAGAATCTCTTTCATTTGTGAGTTCCAAAAAATATTTTATTTTAAACAAGTATGCTTATTTAAATATGGAATCTTACATTAATTTTATGTATTTGAAATACTTTATAACACTTTACAAAGTTTTATTTTATGGTTTTGCCTGTAGGATCACACACATGGGTACTTGATTGCATTATTTTTCACTCTTTGAAGTTAAGATTATACAGACCATGCAAGTACATATCTGCATCATTCTCATTTGTATTAAATCGCCCATTCTCCAGATATTAGGGGTTGGGCTTAGCTACTTAATGCAATATCACATAGTCCAAATTCTAGGAAAGAACCAACTGAAGTTTTTGGATAAAAGAGCACAATGAAAGAAATTTAAAATGTATTCAGATAAAGCATCTTAAAGATTGAAATATTGATCTATCCTATAGAACCAATTACCTTCCCATTATTAATTATTCCAGTTAATATGACAAATCTTTAATTCTATAAAACAAAAAACTGACATCTACTACATTTCCTTATTATGAAGCTATCACTATTTTCCATCTATGATTCCTATTTGACTTCAGTATCTTTTAGGGTTATGGTTTGGATAAGTGTCTCCAGAGCCCCGTGTGTTGAAGGCTTGGTCCATGGTGCTATGGGAGATGGTGGAAACTTTAAGTGGTGAGGCAGAGTAGAAGTTAAGTCATTGTGGGGGTGCTCTGGAGAGGGATTTTGGGCCTCTGGTTCCATCTCCTTGTCTCTCTTTTCTTCCTGGTTGCCATGAGATGAGCAGCCTCAACCACCTGGTACCATCACCATGGGACCTTGTCACACACCCAAAAGCAACAGGCCAACTGACCATGTACTAAACCTCCAAAACTATAAGCCAAATAAACCTTTCTTTCTTTTAACTTATCTCAGGTATTTTGCTACAATGATGGAAGGCTGACTCATACATGTAATTTAACCTACTTTCTTCTGTACCACTAACATAGCATTAGCAGTTAGAACTCTTCTAGTCCTAATTCTTTCCCCACTACAAAAAAAAGTCATAATTCCTTAATTTTCCAAATGTATCATTCCTGTCTCTTACTTTCTTCTTTCCAGTCTGACACAGTTTTTCATATGACCAAACTACTTCCAAAGAACCCTTGAACCCAACCATTGTACTGCACAATCTTTGATGTTTTCCTTGAAACCCTACACCAAGTTTTGTAAATAGTTTCTTAAATTTCCCAATATAAATATTCCATCTGTTCTTTGCCAAGACCTTAACTGACACATTCATCACCAAATCACTAAGCTCCTAGAACTTAGCTCAAGTAGAATTGGCATGCAGTTCATGCATGTTGGCTTACATTCGATAATAATAAATAATACACATTTCTTCAAAAGTGTTACAAATCCCTTGTGTTAGGGACTCAAAGCTTGCCACTTGTACAACTTTGCATTCAATTTTCCATAGTACCTAACATCAAAATGAAATGGTTATTTGATTATGTTGCCAAAATTTTCAAACAAAAAATAAATTAGCAGAATAAAAATAATTGTGTATGAAAAATTTCTCAGAATTTTCAAAGGCTTTAAAATCTTGATGCAAGTTAAATTTACTAATACAACTTAACTTTTTCATTACAAAAAATTGTGAGGCCTCTACTAAAATAAAGAAAAAGGAAATACTTTCCCCTTTAGATTTAGTAAAAATTGCTGCAAATTTTATTTTAAAATATTTAGATATGCATATTATCATGTTTTAATCTTAACTTTTTCACATAAGTCCTTATAATTAGCAAGATTCTGAAGTAAGTCTACTTGTTGAGCTTTATCCCTTAGATTATATAATTTTCTTTTTCTTTTTTGCAACTGACATTTATTCTTTTAGTGGCCTTAAGCACTGATCCAAACTTATTACAAGTACATTCTTTTTTGAGAGTTAATTTGGCCTTGTTTACTTTTTAAAGTTATTGAAGAGCTACTATATCTTTAAGGTTGGCTTCTTTTTGTTATTCTACATCATTGATTGAAACTGAGTTGGTACTGTACGATTGTATGGATCATTTTATGGATATAATAAGGGATGTCTGAACAGACTAGGCAGGACTATGTTTTTATTTCTTTAACATTGCCAAGGCTCTGGAAGTTATTTCCTTTACTCATGGAAAAGGGAGTAAGTAGATGCAATTGTTTCACACTTTTCTTTAATTCCCGGTTTGCGAATCGCCCAATGGGTACACAAGAGAGGACCACACACTTTAACCAGGCCTTCACTGCTTCACAGAGGGCGAGATAAAGGCGAGACAGACTAAGGACTCAGACAGGGCAGGAGAGGGGATGTGTTCAGTGTAGGCACAGACAGGAATGGCTCTTTGTCCTGAAGAATTTCTATAACAGTAGCTGCTTGGTCAAACAAGTTGAGAGTCTCTATTCAATTTTTCAATCCAACTGAGAAAGTGCTTTACTGCATCACAGTCTTCCTCCATGAGGACACATTTCTTGCAAGTCTCAATAGCAGGAAGAATTAACTTTTCCTAGGCAATTGGTGTGTTTTTGTATTAATGACTGTAAGCTTTGAAACTGATTTTTTTCTCTTTGTTGCTTATATGCTTAGAGCTATATTGCTGTCCAGTTCCAGAAAAATGAAAGGATAGCATGTCTTGTTATTTGTGAATTAGTCCTACTCACATTTTTCAATCAATTTAAGCCCCTTTTCCCATGAGCTATATCAGTAATTTCCCTGCGGTATTAGCTGCATTTGTTTTCAGATGTCTTCAGTCACTTGCCTCAACCCAATCAGTTTTATATACACTAGGGACAAACCTGGTTTATTGACTCCATGCAATGAGAAGACCACATATGAGCAGAAATGTAGGACATCTCACCAAACAAAGAAAAAGTAGAGTTCTATAAAACTAGGAAGAAGCATTAGCATGACAGAAATTTAAATGAAGTAGCGTTTTAATATACATAAAGCAGGGCTGTGTCTAAAAGGGGACAACCTGTGAAGTGGATTCTGTATCTTGCTTTTTTGAAAGCACAAAGCCAAACAAAAACAGGAGAGAAAGCCTGTATTTGAAGCTTGAGGACTACATTGGATGCTAAGGTGCTGTCTGGGTCAAAGTGACTTGGGTACCTCAGGCAGGAACGGATGCTTGATTTGTACTGATAGAATTTCACACAGTGCATTTGCTTACAGGGTACAGTTTTTGAGAACAAAGTTTCTCACTGAATAAAAAGCATCCTTCACTTAAGTGAAGGGGGTTGTTAGGCTACTTCTCACCTACATATGTAGTTGGGAGAAACATTTCCTGAGAAATCCACTGTTACCTTTACATGTGTCTGTTATTCTACCCTGACTGATAGCTGGGTAGAATTTTACTTTCTAAAGTTCATGTTCATTTTTATCTTCTCACATTTTTAAATGGAACAATATGTACATTAAAAATAATGAATGAAAGTTGAATTTCATAAAATGTTAAAATAGTAAGCTACAAAAAAAAATGAAATTTCAGAAGAGAATTACGTTTTTACTACATGCACTTAAAAAAAACAGTGATTATTTATCCAACAAATTTTCAGTTGACTTAACCCAAACTTGCTAATACATGTTTTTGGTTTCTCTCCTCCTCATCCCCTATCTTCTATCACTGATTTAGCGTGACGGAATTTGGATGCTTTCCCCATCTGTGGAAATCATTTTTATGAGTGAGGAAAACAACTGCCAGTTCACTGGAATTAGGCCAATCCTAAAGCCCTGGCTTCCTATACCTCAGTCCAGTGTTTATTCATCATAGAAGTTATAATATTACGTCCCAAAATGAATGTGCTAAAAGATAAACTATTAATATTATTTGTACATTTACTGGAAGAATTTCAACTCTCTCTCCCTCTTCCTACTCTCAGAGCAGGAGACGGAGGGGGAGGATGAGGTATTTCAACTGTACTGTAAGCAGGAGAGCAGTGGTAAACTAACTTTGGTAGCTGGAGTGAATGTAATTAAATCTTTATTTCTCACAGGCACTCCCAGTAAAACTATGTGGTCCTGGATACCTGCAGCTCTGAAATAAAGGCAGCATCATATATTCTTACCCACCATGGGGAGGCCTAAAATCTAGAAGTGTTTTGAGTATTGAGCACAGGCTGTCTAGTTACCACCAGGTCATTTTTTGGTGGTTTTCAGGTAATGATAGGTATTAAGTGCTCCATTGGTTTCTGAGGGATTTTAGCATAAAAATAATGAAAACCAGTAGCTTCCCATAGAGGCCAATGTTTAAGGAATGAAGCATTGCTGGCAACTTCTCTCTCTCTCTTTCCTCTTGAGTTCCACACTTTCCTCATCAATAGCAGCCTTAGGGGGATGAGCTCTCCACAAGGTCAGAAAAGAGGAGGCATAACACAGATATCACCTGGATTTGGGCCACATGGGTTCAAAGTCTGGCTCCATGAATACCATGTTTGTGCTTTGGGTAAGAATCTTAATGTTTCTAATTTAAGCGACTGAACATTGGAATTTTTCTATTTATGAAATAGAAATAGTGACAGTATTGTTGTAAGGAATTAAATGAGACTGTCAGAATTTTAGTATAGCAACTGTATCGTACCATGCACACAATATCAGTGTGTGCTTTAATTTCAAAACACACATGAGGAACGATATTCCTCTGGTAACCACAGAATGACTTTCTGAATGTAACAATCATTTTAGAGATACTAAAAATTATGTAACTTCATGAGAAACCCTTGCTTCTAGGAGTAATACACAGTATGAGTAAAATACATTTTTCCTCAAGAAAACCACATTAAATGAGCATTTAATGATGAAATATTTTAATAGCATGTTTAAATAAAAAAATGACTTTATAGTTTAATAGAATATAGTTTGTCTCCACTTTAAAAAATGTATTAGGTATGTGATCATTCATTCCAATGATTTATGTAACATATATAAGACAAGCAAGCATACTGTTAATTCCAGATATCAAAAGTGAAATTTTCAAAGTTATCTGTCTTTAAGGACATCAAGGTGTCATGGGGGAGAGAGTGGGTTGTAGCGAGTACTCTACTGGGCATTGAACATTTGAAGACAGGTTGCCACTCATGGTCATGTGGATTAAATTCTGCCCCATTCACAATGGGGATGGTGCTTTTGGAATTGTGTGGAGTACGGCATTCAGTAAATGAGAATGGCTTTTAATGAGGGATTTCTATTTGGCCATATTATTGAAGAATAAAGAATATCATGGATAGGACAAGAATTTATATAATTCAATTCAACAAAAATACATTCACTATCTTCCCTATGCCAGTAAGAAATAGTACTAGTCTTTGAAAAACTATGTTGTAATATAAATCTCAACTGACCATTGTCAAGTAGACAGATAAGAATTATTTTTGGTAATAAAAAAAAAAATTAAAAGCAAATCATAAAAATACTTAAAGGAAAAAATGAGAAAGCTTTTATATATCCTTGGAATAGGCAAAACCTTTCTAACAATGATTCAAAATTCATATAAGATAATATTAATAAACTCAGCTACCTAAAAATACTTTAAGGTATCTGCATGAGGGAAAATCACAATAAAAACAAGTTGTTGAGTTGGGAAAAATAGTTGCTAATCATATTACAGACAAAGAATTTATGTCCCTAACTTCTTATTGTTGCTAGAAAATCAAGACAAACATCCTAATGAAAGGAAAAAAAAATCACCCTTAAACAATGGCAAAAGCTTATTCACTAAAAAAAGAAAAATTCAAATAAATAATGTACTGAGACAGGAGATTTCATGTACTCTGGCAAAATTCAAAAGTTATACAATACTTAATATTTAGTGTAAATCTGTTCAAGTCTCATGAAAGATAGTTTGGCAGTTAGATTAAATGTGTGTACACTTCATCCAGCATTTTCACTTCTAGAAATTCATTCTACAGATGGCCTTCTAAGGGGCAAAGTGATCTATATGCAGTCATTCACTGTAACATTGTTTCTAATAGCAGAAGTTTGAAAACAACTCAAAGTCTATCAGTGGGGCAAAGTTTAATTTGCAATGAGCTATTAGGTACTTACAAATTTATAAAAGTAAAGGCTTCCTATAATACCAAATTCTCTAAGGTATATTAAGAGAGAAAGGAAAGGTACAGAAGACATTGTGTATTACACTACAAGTATGAAGGAAAGGTAGAAAACAAAACTATGTATTTATATTTGCATAAAACAACTTTAAAAACACAAGTACACAGTCAGCAAAAAAAGTTTAGCATGATAGCTGCGATGGAAACTGAACAATTGGGGAAGAGGTAAAATGCTGGGCTTGTTACTATAGAGTTTTAAATTAATTTATTCCCAAGCCATGTAGATACATTACCTGTTCAAAGACTAAAACAAATTATTAATTATAAAAGTATTATCAAGAAATATAGTAAATGTTTACATTTTTAAAAATTTTATTACCATAAATGACACATTGCCAATAGTCCTCCTCACTTCAAACACACTTATCCCATGGTTCTTGGAAATGTGTCTTTTACTGTAATAGTGTAATTGGTTTTTCTCTTCATTTAAATATTCACTGTGTCTTCTGATCACCCCTTGTGTATTTTCACTAAAAGAAGTGTCAGTATATCACTTTCATGAGAGTGAACCATCTTGCTAGGAGGTGTGTGTAGGTATGTGTGTTATGGTTTAGATCTAGAATGTCCCCCTACATGCTCATGAATTCAAAAGTTCACCTTTTGGAAGGTGAACAGATCATGGGCGCCCTACAGCTGACCTGCTATTAAGAGGTGGGGCTGGTTGGATGTGGGTCACTGGGAACATGACGTGGAAGAGTTCCTTGTCTCCAGCTCCTCCCTTCTCTCTCTGCCTCCTGGCCGCCATGGGGTGAGCAGTGGTTCTCTGCCCAGCCCCTTCCACTATGCTGTTTCTGCTTTGGAACCAGCACACCAGGGACTAAATAGATGAGCTGAAATAAACCTGTCTTCCTTTAACTTGTGGGTGTTGGATATTTTGTCCCAAAGATAAAAAAGTGACATAGATGTTGTTACAATTATGTGTAATACACAATTTCTAGAATATATAATTTAAATGTTTAATAAAAGCTCTACCAGATAGGTAACACCAATGGTTTACAGGGTAGTTAAATAACTGAGTTTCAGAAAGATTTGAAGTTCAGCTTTGTCCAACAATAATAGTAATAGCTAAATTTTCTATAATCTTCTATGTCAGGCACTATTCTAAACATATATATATATATATATATATATATATATATATATATATATTCCTTAAGCAATCCTAGGAAGTAGTTACTAACACTTTTCTCATTTTACATAGAGAAAATAAAGGCACAGTAAGGAAAAGTAATGTCCCAGATCCCAAAATATAATAATAGCAAATGAAGCGTTCAGACCTTGGGATTCTCGCTCTACAGTCCATATTCTGAAACACTGCTACTACGTTGATACTTCTACCAGAGAATGCCATTACTTTTCTCTGTAGCATTGTTTATTCCTGTGTTGAAATGTAAACACTGAAAAATTATCTGCATTGATGTGCAATAAAGTTTAACATAAAGCACTGGGATCATGATGAGCCACCCCGACACAGACATATTAAATCATCCCTGATCCAATGAAGGACTGACTTAAAAAATCACAGCGATTCTTTCTGAGTGCAGCACGCTGTGGGCTGGTGAAGACATGGACAAGAGATTAAAGGGACTGGGTTCTTAAGGCAAGCTTCTCACTGTGAAGGTTGCTCTCTTCTTTATCCCTGCTTCCTCAAATGGTAAGTTTCTGGTCTGTCACTCCTTGCCATTTCGCAGTTCCAAAATTCTGCAAGAGCAGCTACTATTCTCAAAAAGCCAACACCACAGAAAACGTTTTCCAAACATGTTTTTTTTTTTTTTTAAGAATGTCCCCAAAAGGACCTACACAGTGCGCAGCCCCTTTAGAAAAGCAAGCTCCTGAAGGTCTGTGGTCACACAGCACCTGGTTCTCTAAACTTCTCATCAGCACATTTCACTCCGTTCTCCTGAGGGTGATTTCTGAGAGTCTGGACCAGTGTGAAAGGTCAGCGCTGAGCCAGCCAGCGGCAGAGGACTGAGCTGTGACTGTGTCCAGGTGGGAGAGAAAGCTATGAATCAGTACTCCTGAGTGCTGCATTTTGGACTCTGCCAAATGACCTTACTGAAGAAAACCGTAGACCGCTTAAAAGCTCCGGCTTAGCATATTAAATCTCACATAAACTTCAGTTGGGCCTTTACAAAATACAAACATACTCTCGTTTCATATTTAGAGCAGCAAAGGATAAGTACCAATATTTTAGATGTTTCCAATTATTTATCCTTAAATGTATACTTACAAACCATGGAATCTGGGCTTTAATTTCATTACAGAGCCTTTAATTCAGTCCTCAGATCTAAAGATTTAAATGTTTGTTCCAGGCAGCTGCCAAGTTATAAGTGACACATGCAGAGACAAGAGTTTAGAACGGGATTGTTTGGTCGCAGCCAAAGCTTAATGTCTGCCGCTGAGCAGGACGCAGGATGTTAAATATTGTTGTCTCAGCAGACTACAGCTTAACTGCCAAAGCCTGACAGAAAGACTGATTTTCTTTAAAGGCAGCTCAATGTTTTAGGGGATTGCACCGGATTGAATTTGTAAAATATCGCCTACATCTTTTCATTTGAATTATAAAGCTTTATTTGAGAACTTCATTTTGAATGCATTCCAAAAGAAGACCCAATATGTATGTATAAAGCACTTCAGGATCCATTTTAAAGCACACTTGCTAGGAATTTTTGGAAGCTTATGAGTCCGTACCCACTGTTAAAAAATATAAGGTTGTCATTTATCCTGAAAGTGATCCTTAAATCAAGTAGATGAGTGACCTTATTTTATACATTTTGAAGCACCAAATGACAGGAATTGAAAGAGAAAAAGTTTTCTTGGCAGCATTTGAAACATAATTTTAGGAGTTAAGCTGAGTCCTCATAGTCATCAATAGTTAAAATCTGCATAAAAAGACAAACCGGAACTGTCATTTCAGTCCTGAGAGAAAACATGATATTAGCTGTTTGACCTTTTATAAACAGGAAGGGAAAAGGGAGGGGAGAATATGAGAAAACATGCCCAATAGCATCTGCTCAAATTCTGATTTTAATATTTGTGTGACCTCAGAAAAAAATATTTAGCTCTTACTCTGAAATATGTGTTAAGTCATTTCTACATTCCCAAGCATGCTGGCTAAATTAAATGTGAAAGCAATATGCACATTTCTGGCACTCCAATGACAATCAACGTGCAGTGGCTGAATCTTGATATGTTTATTTTGTACTCATTATAAATCTTTACGACAGCATTGGTGAACAGGAAGTCATCTTTTTACAAGTGAATGAACATAAGTAAGTTTCTACATTCTAAATAACACAAAGCATAGGAATGATGAAATTTGTATTAAAATAAGATAGGCAGCAGGGCAGGGTGGGGGGACATTGAGGGACAAAGAGAATCTCCATATTAGTATTTCCATGGAACAAAAATGCTGATCTCTTTCCTTACCCCTTTCTCACTTCAGAAAGACCAGTTTGTCCACCTTTCTGGAAGAATGTGGGCTAACCATATTTTTCAGTCTTCCCATGTTTAAAGATTTGAGGTCTTTGTTTTCTTTTCTGTCTGCTGGATTAATATGATGCAGTAATCCTGGATTTCTACTTTCATTTCAGGTAGCCAGAGACAAGACCTAAATTGCCGAGGAGACTACATTACTTAGGTACTGCCCCAACTCTGGAAGTTGCTTTGTTAGCTATAAAGGTGACATATTGATGGCCATCTGTCTGACTCACATCTGGTTCTGAACTCAGTACAGAGGGAGATAGATGCTATTTATTGACTCTCTAAAAGCTCAATGATGAAGGGTGAATCTAAAACTACAGGTGCAGCTGTAGCCCTACTGAAAAACATCTGTTCTACCTAAAGGGGCATGAAGGGTATTATCCACCTGTGTGTAAAAAAGAGACAGGAAAGGGTCTCTGGTGGAGAGAAGTCCCTTATTACACAAGATAGATAGTAGACTTACATATCCGTCTGCCTTTTTCACTGTGCCTTATCTTACAGGGCCAGGGCAAAGGATCAGCACCGTCTTTGGTTCCCAATTTTGATCAGTATATAAAAGACACATTCAGCTCAAGAAGGAAAACCGTTTTTAAACTCAAGGTTATCCTAAAACTGAAGAGATTATTACACAATAGATGGACAGTTTCCTGCCCTGGAAAGCAGAAACTATCGACTGATAGGAATGAAGTAAACAATCAACCACCAGGTTGGTGGCTGGCTTTAAACATTTTTCCACCAATAAAATCCCATGACTATAATTTTTTAGAAATGTTTTCTTGCTAAACTAATGACCATCTGATTTCCTTCATGTCTCTCTCTTTCTCTGTCTGTCTCTGTCTCTCTGTCTCTCTGTCTCTCTTTCTGCGTGTGTGTGTGTGTGTGTTGTGTGTGTGCGTGTACACCCATGCTGTGGGTGAACCTGGGGCCTCAGACATTTTGGGTAAGGCAGAGATTTATTTACTAATTCTTATGTGAATCTCAAGTACCAGCCCAAACATACAAAGCAGAAGTTATTTCCCTAAGAAAGTTGAAGGTGAAAATGATTAGACTAACTCCATTAGAATTTTTTTATAGAAAAATGAATACTGGACCTCATTAAAGTGACAAGTCTTCTTTGAGCAGTACTCAAAATAATTGCCTAGGTGCATTTTTTATGGTTTAGAGTTTTTCAAATTATTAATGCACATGTTCCTAAAACCGTCACATATATGCATTTATCTGCGAGTTCCTGACTCTCTGAAAGTGACTGCTTAAAATTGGAGCAAATACAATCAGTTTATCTGACAGTGGTAATTAGACAGTAGTAAACAGAAAAATGGAGATACTAGTTTGTGTTCCCAGAATGCAATGTATATTATCACCTTTTAAAAATTCACTGAGTGACATCTTTCCTCTCTTTGGCTGATGACTTACCAAAATCTCTCCAGGCATTGAACTCAAAGTTAACAAGACAATATAGCCCAATTTTTTAGGACAGAAATTTGAATTTACAACTATGTGTTCTTCCTGATTTCTATGTCCCTTCTTGTCTTTCTGGCAGAAAAATCTAATTTTTATCAATAAAGAATAAAGCTATGCACACATAAAATTGAAATTCTAGTCTGAAATCATGTCAAAATCTTTTACAATACTTTACAGCAAATGAACTTAGGGGAATTAAAATATCTCATTTTTCTGATTTTCATATAGATTCAACTGATTACTATGAGCTTTCAACTACTTTTATGGCTTAATAGGCATTATCTCATGGTCTAAGATTGATAAAAACTAAAGTACTAAAAAAATTTTGGAAACCACTTTATTAGGTTCATAAGCACTGAAAAAGTGGAGTAGAAACAAATGATATTGAGTCACACAGCTCAAATAGTTATGAGAAACGTTAGATCATGGTTTTCACAACACAACAAACTTGTGCCTTAAATAGTAAAGTTAGAATTTTTACAAGTAATTCTAAGAGTAAGAACTAATTACAAAGTTTAAAAGTTCATATATTAATAATAAATGTAAAATATTAAGATGTAAATAGAAAATTGTTGAAGAAATATGACCACGTGTCCACTATGCAATAAGGAATTCAAAAGTCTCCTAAATTCTTGCTACTTAATTAAAAAGGTAGGATCGTGCAAGCCCCACTCTCTTTTCTCCCTGCAAACCAATTGTTCGTCAGATTCTGAATTCAAGTGCTTACTCAGAACCATTAGATGCGTGAAACTTCCATTTAACATTGCTCTAAGATGAACAAGGAGGGTGAATTTTGTCTCGACTCTTATTTATTGTCTTATCTAGCCATTTTATTCCTAATGAAAATGAGTGACTCCAATAGAGCCTCAATTTTTGCTTTCTGCTATTAAATGGAAAAAAATATCACAGAAAGTAAAGCCCAGTCGACTACTTTTATTTCCTCTTTCCAGCCATTGAGATAAGTGTTTCTTGTATTCCACGCTGTGGGTGGACTCTGGTGCTTTCTTCATTCATTACGTCTCAGAAATTCTTTCCTTGCTAAAATTTTTAACCTTCCTATTCCTACAATTCGTATCATCCATACAAATATTAATGCTGAAGTTTTACTTGTAGCCACAAAATAAATAAATAAAACATTACCTACTCAACTCTCTTTTACTTTTGTTCTTTTATTTATTTATTCACATAACAGGTACTTAGCAAGCGTTTGCTGTGTTCTTGCCACTGTGATACATGGAGGGGAAACGATGATGGATGCAACATATCTTGTCCCTCTATTCCTAGAAAAGTGTTTAGAAACAAGAGTTTTTCAAAGCAATTGTAGCTGATTGGGCCATAAGGAAGAAGATAATTCAGTGTAGAACATAACAGGCTCACCTAAAATCTAGGGGGTAAAAGAATGCTTTACAGTATGCTTACTCTCCTGGCTGGGCTAGGGAAGTGAGCTCTCCTTGGGAAGAAAAAAGAGAAGCATTATAAAGCAATGATAACACCATCTATCAAGTTCTAAAGGCAGAAGAGGGTAGAAACACATGAGAAATACAAAAATAAGTTTTGAAAGAGGAGAGAAGAGATTCTAAAAGAAGAATAAGATCAGAAGAATAATTAGATATAGAAGCACTTGAATTGATCAGATCAGGTATAGAATTTAGACTTCATAATATGGATCATAATATAATCCATGAAGAGATTTAAACAGGCAAATGTCATCACCAGAATCATTCTGGCCAAAAAGAGGTGAATTATTTGGAAAAGGAAAATACTGAATGTAAGGATTCTACTTTAGAAGCTATTGTAGAAATCCATCAAAGAGGCAAGCATTAATGGTGAGACCAGACAATAGCTGGATTACACAGCTAATCCCACAGTGGCATTGAGGGTTGATGGAGTTAATAGAATAATTACAATAAAACAACAGTTAATAATAAAAATTATAATATCTTAGACACTGTTCTATGCATTTTATTATATTCTTTCTTTAATAATCCAATGAGATAGCTGGTAATGATTTTCTATTTCATATATAGGGCACCTGGGTCATAGAGAGATTACAGAAGTAAGTGGACCGCAGTCAGGCCTCAGGTGCTCAAAACCCAGGGTTAATATTTCTATTTGAACCACACTATTAAGATGGTTAGAGGACTGTAATTACATGAGGGGGAAAGAATTTTATATTTGATTTTAAAAGATTTTGACACAAAACAGCCAGTACAGGTATGTTCCTTGATTGAATCAAATCAACAGCAAAGGATATGTTGGCACCTGGTGAAATATAAATATGGACTAAGTATTCTAAGAAAAATTATTGCCATACAACAGTAAAGATCATTATCTTAAAGGGACAGATTGCCAAAAGCAAGTATACTATGATATTTATAATGAAGGTGCAAATATTTGTGTAAATATAAAGATAAAGGTTTAGAAGAATATAATTTTAGGTACTAACAATAATAATCTATGGTTGTGGCAATCTGATGTTTTATTATTTTATCATATTTCCAAAATTGCCATAATATATCTAAATTAATTTTATATTTTTGAAATACATATATAATTTTTTAACAATAGCATACAGGTTAAAGGCCAATTACTATGCTAGTTCAACCCTATATTAATACTTCCACAAGTGTAAGAAAAGGAGATATCTACCTAGGTGAATGGTCCACATAGCAATATATTATTTCATTACAGTCAATGGTCTGTCTTAATACCTCTGAAGCAGAACTCTAGCACAGTTTCGCAGTTTGAGATCTCTAAGAAACAATCTGAGACAGAGAGAATATCCAAGAGGTTTATTAGACAATGCTCTGATGACTAAAACCAGGGGAAGGGAAAGAAAGAGGAGGGAACATTAGGCAGACGTTGGACTATGATTTATTTATTCTCGGGGTATGACAGCCATTTGAGAATTCTAAAGTTGAGTGACCTTTCAGACTGTACTGAGTTTAGAGAAGAGAACTAGGCGGTTATAACTCCATAATGATTATTCTTTGGAGGTGGGTCATCCCAAGACTTAGGCACGATACTTGGTAAAGCAGCCCTCTTTCCCTGAGGCAGTTACCAAAGGGATTAATAGTTGAAGGCTAGCAACACTCCAGAAGATGAAGTAATAATTCTTTCAATACTGAAGAAGGAATTAGGTAGTAAATCACAGCGTCCACAGGGAGAGGACACGTGAGTACTAACTTTACCTAAGAGGCCTCTCTGGCCCTAATTTCAAGGCTGAAAGTGAGAATATGCAATTGTACAACTAGGAAGCCTTATCAAGAGCCCGAAGGAGAGAATGATGAGCAAGAAGGAAAGTGTTCGTCCAAGGGCTCATTCTGTGACACAAAAGTGAGTTCAGTGTGGTTAAAAAAAGAAAATATCAAAACCAAGTGGCCATGTTTGCTGCTTACATGCAAGATGAAATAAGAGACCATTCCCAAATGCACAGTGAGCTCCATCCTTTTGAAAGCTCCATTTCTGAAGCAATTGAACTTTATCTATGTCTTCTCTTGTCCTGGTTAAAAAACTTAAAGCTCCTGTGCTCATAGCGGCAGGAGTGAGAACTATAGGAAGAGATCTTCATAGCCTTCTCATATTAATGGTTCAAATACATAACATTCTGTGAGCTACTAGATAAAGAGGTGAGGGAATGAAGGATCTCAAGAGCAGTATTAGTATATTTTAATTGAGTCAACATAAACCAAACATGATGTAACTGGTTATTTAATCAAAGATATTAGAATCATTGGCTATCCCTTGTGGAACAATTTTAAAATGGAATTTTTTCTTATATCACCTATACAAAATGAATTTTACATGGAGTATACAAGTAAATACTAAAATTTAGAGGTGATATAAGAAATTTAAATAATTACCCAACTCACACATACCCTTCCTGCCACATATACGTTCCAAATGCCTAGTAATGACAAGAAAAAAGTAAAACCAAATAACTAAATAAATATACTGAAAATGAGAAAAAAATCTGCTCAGCCAGCAAAAGCACGAGTGGAGCTACCAATAAAGCATAGGATTCCTAGTTAAATGTGAATTTTAGATAGACAACAAATATCTTTTTGGTATGAGTATGTTACCAAAATAATAAACTATATCTATAACCAAAGAATTATGTTTAATATTTATTATATTTAGCATATTTGGTGTTCAATATTTACAGTATTTTATTAGTTAAGTCTTGCCATCAAAATAAGTGATTCTTAAAAGAAGAAAAATTAAATAAAAGAAAGAAGCTATTTACAAAACACAGAGGGAAGGGAGGGATGATTCAGAAGAACAATGGTATCCGTATCAAATATGTTGTATTTTGCCTCAGAAATAGCATACACTGGGAACAGGAAGGTAATCCAGGGGTAACTTCCATGTGAGTATTATAGAACAGCTACAAGAATAGATGATAGTTGCCCTTTATCGCATCCCCTTTCTACTTGGGCTTTGCCAAGTTAATCTTTTTCCTTCGGTCAATGGTAGCAGAGACAGGACCAAAGCTACACAACAGAGACAAAGCTACACAAACCTCCTGGATGCCATCTAAATTCATTTAAGAAATGAATCATTGAAACCACTGAAATCTACTTGGTTCATTGTCACAAACAGAGACAAATACACAGGTGAAAAAAATTTAAAAAAAGAAATCTCAAGTACAAGTCTAAGCTGCTAGCCCAGAATTAGCAAATATTTGCAGAAATTCAGGGCCATTAAGGAAAAACAATTCAAGATACACAAGAACTGGCACCTATGTGACAAAAATAATTAATACAGGACACAGTACAAGACTTTAGATAATTATATGTACACTTTTCTCGGGGCAATGTGGGAAAACACTGCATTAAAAAGTGTGTACCTAGTAGAATCATGACAATAAGACAGTAATTACTAAAATTATTTTTTAAAATAGTACTTCTAGTAGATGAACTTAAAATCTGCATGGCCAAAGATAAAGAGAAGAGCCAAGGCAAACAATTTTCTGAAAATGAAAAACAATAGAACAAAAATGGAAGACACAGAGGAAGAATTAATCGTGAAGGACACATCTGAAAGTCTCCAAAGACATCTCAGAACAGGTGAAAAAGGACAAAATAGAGAAAGTGAAGACAAAGGAATAATAAAACAAGTTCAAAAATGTCTTTAAGAAGACTAAACATTCATTGTATGATTTATATATCCCAACACACCCACACTCCAATACACCCATACACAATCATACACACACTCACGTGAATACTCAGTGCTGAGAAGTATCTTTCAACCCAGAACTTTAAATTTAATCAAAACAGCATCCCACGGATAAAACTAATTAAAACTTTTTGGATATTTAGACAGTTACAATTCACAGATCTCTCCCGAAAACTTGCTATACAACATAACCCATCAAGTAAAAAAAAAAAATAGTTCAAAAGAAAGCATGAAATTCACAGGTGACCACATAAATTAGAAGCATAGAAGCACAGACTTTGATTGCTAATTATTAATATAATTATCATACATACAGATTAACAGCCAGACTCACAGGCCAAAAAACATATAAAACACATAAGACAAATATACGAAATCAAAGTATACTTTTAGATACATTAATACGTATGTATGATAATCAACTTTATAAGGACTTATAAGATAAGTAAATGAACTGATGCTGGAAAAAGAGGAGGTGGAGGCAAAGAAGAAAAAAATAATCAGAATGTGTTATATATACCAATTCCTCACAATGGATGTAATCATTATGTACTGCAAACATTTTCTAATAAAAATTTTGAAAATAATAATTCTTAATATGAATTCATAAAATATTAAGTGAGAACATAGAATCCAAATGGGTAAAGTTCTTTGCTTGTATTTGTAGAAATAGACAAATATAAATACTAGATATTTCTATGGATTAAGGAGTAAGAGTTAGTTAAGCATGTTGACTATGTAAATCCAAGCACTAAAACACTAGACATAAAACTGTATCTAGAGAGGAAGGCAGACAGAGTAACTTCCATCTCATGGAAAATGAGTACAAAAATCCATCTGATACAAGGTGGAAAAAGAAAATGGATATTTTCTCTAAATAGTGAAGAAAACCCAGTTACGCACTATAAAGTAGAAGTGTATTAGATGAGATTGGGTGTACTCAGGGTGGAGAGGCTGTAGAAAAACTAAGCGAGACGTATACTCAAGCCTAGTGACAAATGGTACCAGATGCGACTTCCAACCGTTCTCGTCCACTCTTAAATTCTACTGAAGCTGAGGTGAAAGTTTCCAATATTCTGACTCCTCTCTACATCAAGTGTCTGGGTCTTCCTGTTTCTACCCTCAAACGTTTTCTCCAGCATCACTGGAGCTTGCTCCGCCTGCATCCAAGGAAGTCCGAAGGGCTGAGGATTTCATTTTCTCAAACAAGACTGGATGAGGTGGATAATAACCCCACAACTTCCCATTCTTCTGGTGCGATGATTCTGAGGCTCTCCATAGGGTTCTCAATAACACTGAGCCCAGTTTCACACAGTAGTACCCTACTTATTATGGCTTCTTTTAGCTGGATTTTTCTCTTTCCCTGCTTAACTTTCCTCCTACTTTCTCATGCTTGCTGTGGTCACCTGCATGTAAAATAACAGCTTTTCTCAGCACCTTCTGCTAGAGGGACCCAGAAGGAAATGGTTTTCAGAACTGAGACGGTGCTGATCTTGCTTGTGCTTGTGAGGCTTTCTCCAGCAGTGGGTTGGGCTGAGGTACGGACAGATGGGAAAATTCTGGGTTGAAAGATACTTCTCAGGACTGAGCATTCATGTGAGTGTGTGTGTAATTGCGTGTGGGTGTGTTGGTGTGTTGGGATACATCAGATCATACAATGAATGTTTAAAATACACAGCAGCAACTGTCTTCAAAGGATTGTGGGGTTGTCTGCTTTGGGGTTGCTACCTCAGAAGCCCTGAAGAAGAGAATAAAAGGCTCAAGTTAGCCAACTACAAATCAATGATATGCTGTTGAAAGCCAGGAAACTCCAATGGCAATGTTTAAAGAACTTTTACCTCCTGTATAGAAGGCAGCTTTGCTGAAAATACACACAAAATTTTATTCCAAGGGCAGTAAATCTACAAAAGAGGTTACATACACATCCCGAAACTCTCCTGTCCTACAGTCAGGACTCTGATAAGAAAGGAGTTGGAATCAGATACGCAATGGTGAAATTAGGGCATGCTTGCTGAGACTCTTGTCTTCAGACTCTTGTGAAAACCACAGGCTAACAGAAGTGGCCAACTTCCCTTTACACAGCACTCTGTCTGCTGCTGCAAAGAAATCACAAAATGGGCCGGGGAAATAGCTGAGCAGCACAGCACATTCCTGGCAAGTGCAAGGTCATGAGTTTGATTCCCAGTGCAAAAAAAAAAAAAAAAAAAAATCACAAAATGCCACACCTCAGCCAAATGTGCCACGAAATAGTATTTATCTTGTGTTAGTCAGCTTCCCCATTGCTGGAACACAGTACCTGACATCCACAGCTTAAAGAGGAGAGGTTTAATTTGACTAATGGTTCAGGGAACTCAGTACACAACTGGCTGGTTCAAAGGCAGAAATGGCATAGTTGAAGGTCATGGTGAAGGGAAGTAGAGAGAGCAAACAGAGGATATCTCCTCCCAAGTCATGGCCCCAGTGACATATTTCTTCCAAGCTTGCCCCACCTCTTAACAGCACATTTAGCCATGAACTCATTGATGGATCAGTCTACTGATAAGCATGGTGCCCATGACCCAATCACCTTCCAAAAGCCCCACCTCTCAACATGAGACTTTTAGGGGTCATTCTAGATCTAAGCCATAACACCCTTCTTAAGATATTCTAGTTCCTTCTTTTATGGTGCAGATCAATAGAGAAGCCACTTCTCTATTCAGTTAGCACATCTCAGTTCAGTTAGCACATCTCAGCATGGCAAAGCTCGGATATGAAATACTGCATTATTTAAAAAAAAAAACACCACCACCAACAAAAAAGCCCTAAAGTATCTTAGTAATGTATTTCAGTGGTTCCCGGAAGAATATATATAAAAGTAGACATTGAGAGTTAGAATAGAGGCACAGATTAAATTCAAAGTACTAAAAAGTTTGTTGACATGGGAGTTCATTCCTGTAATTCAGGATAAAATGCTTTAATAAGATTACATAGATCCATTTCTAGTGTATTTTCAGAATGGCTCTTTCAAGGTCAAACACAAAATTATTCCTCATCAAATTTGGTGACAATGCCACAATTGTTTAGTCAGAATAATGAAAATGTGGTGAAAAGACCCAAGAAGTTGAACACGTTAAAATGAAATTACTGTGTGAACCTTCCTCCAAGTGAGGAAAAAAGAAAGCCATGCAGACTAGTTCCCAGAACACAGTAGATGCCCAATAAATATTTTGTGGCAAACTGCTTATATTAATAAATTAAAACCTAAAAGATCAATACAAAAATGTTATTTGGTGTGTTGTGACTATCATAATTATCAACCTTCACTTTTACAATATGAAATGATGCCTTTGGTTTTTAAAAATATTTCCTTTTATAACATATACAGCACACTATATCACTCAGCTTTCCGGTTGCTGGAAAATATACTGGCACCCACAACTTAAAGGAGGAGAAGTTTCCTTGCCTCACAGTTTTCGAGAATTCTGTCCACATTCAGCTGGCTCCAAAGCAAGAACATCATGGCAGAGGAGTGATCTAACAAAGCTGCTTATTTCATGATAGCCAGAAAGCAAAGCAGGGGAATCACTCCTGAGAGTAAGGGGTGAAGAAGCAGATAGAGATCCCATGTTCACATCTCCAGGACACACACAGACACACCCAGAAGTGTGCTTTACTAACCCCCTGAAAATATTCCAAGCCAATCCATTTTATAATCCACTTTATCTGTCACACCCCACCCCCTGTCAACTCAATACTGAAACACATCTCAAACCACACTTAATTTCCAAGTAAAGTCAATACAGTAATGAGGTCATGATTCTTCCTATTATGATGACTATACTGCATACAATCAAAGTTGCACTAATTCCTTTTCCAAAGTCGGAACAGACCCAGCACTGCACAAAAGCCACAGTCAGAATCCTCCATTGACACTCAAGACAAACTCCTGGCTGTGAACCTATGTAAAATTCAAAAGGCAAGTCACATGTTCCCAAGATGCCATAGCATGAGGTATACATTTCCATTCCAAAATGGAAGAATGGGGGCCGGGGATATAGCTCAGCAGCACCAGATATAGCTCAGCGGCACTGCCTGGCAAGAGCAAGGCCCTGAGTAAGATTCCTAGTACCAAAAAAAAAAAAAAAAAAAAAAAAAAAAAAGGAAGAATGGGAGGATAAAAAGAATAGGACCAAAGAAAACAGAAACTCATCAGGGCAAACATTGTCTTGTAGCACAATTTCTTGTATCTGGCAGACATGGTGGTAAGATGTTAGTTCCAGGGGCTTGGTTGTAGCCCACCTGACCTCTCCCTTGGGTTGTTTTTACTCATGGGCTGTAGTTTTCCTATGCACACATTCCTTGTTTCTAGCATCTCTGACTTCCTGGGGTCTCCACTGTACCTTTGGCTTCATTCCCACAGCTCCAGGTGCTGTATTCTCAGGGACAATTGACTGGCTTGCTGGGCCTTCCTTTGAAATCTTGGTGGAAGCCACTATGACCACACAACATATCAATTCTGCATGCTTAAAGAACCAGAACTGAAGAAATGATTCCAAGGTCTGTCACCAACACAAGCAGAAGCCAGACCCCCTTGGACCACAGCTGCAGCAGTCTCT
Organism: Erethizon dorsatum; assembly: GCA_028451465.1. Lineage (NCBI taxonomy): Eukaryota > Metazoa > Chordata > Mammalia > Rodentia > Erethizontidae > Erethizon > Erethizon dorsatum. Next base: position 126,502,558 of record CM051826.1, on the reverse strand, counting down.
GAGTGCCTGGATGGCTAAGCATGGTGAAGTGAATTCCAGGAAACAACTCCCAGGCAGCCCATTTCAGGCAGGGTACCAGTAACTCTTTTCTCAAATTAAAGGTGGACACATATGCACTTTTGAGTATATAATGAATGGGGTCTTACTGATTTCTAAGATGCCCTCGAGGCATTTTTCTTTTTGTCCCTGTTTGAAGTGCTTGGTTTGTTTATAATCACACTAATCTCTTCAGTAACACTCTCTTTGGCTTCAAAATTACATATGATTCCTTTGGAGCCAAAATTTAATGGGAAAAATTTGCTCTGCTTTTTTCTTCCTAATTTTCACTATAACATTTGGCTAAACACAGATTTGATTCCTATCATAATCTAAACTTTGCAATGTCTTAAAATTTCCTCCACTAGATCAATTAGTCCAACATTATTAATTTCAGTCTTTAGAAAGTTCCAAGACATGGGCAAAATGTAAAGAAAATTTTTATCATATTGTAATACACATGGTCTCTAGTCCAGTGAAATCCTTGTTCCCAACTGAAACCCCATGAACCTGGCCTTTCCTGTGCACATTTCTATTAACATTCTGGTCTTGGGAGTTCCCATTGCAATTGCCCATCAGGCTCTGCTTACAGCATTCTAGGTTTTCCCTAGCACATAACTCAAATCCTTTCCAAACTCATCCCACAAACCAGTTTCAAAGGCCTATAAAATACATAGGTACAGTCCAAGAAATGACCCCATTTCTCTAGTAACCAATTTTCTCTATTAGTTGGGTATCCTGTTGCTAGACAAAATACCTGACACCCGTAATTTAAAATAATATAAGTATACCTGACTCATGGTTCCAGAGGATTTAGTCCATGGCCAGTGAGCTCCAAGGCAGCAACATTTTGGCAGAAAGGCATGGTGTAACAAAGCCGTTTAATTCATAATGACCAGAAAGCAGAGCAAAGAAACAACAGATTAGAGGAAGGGGTGAGGTGAGAGATCAGATATAGACCCCAAGGTCATCCATCTAGACACAGTCAGAAGTGTGCTTTACTAATACCCTGGGTACTCCCCAAGCCAATCAAGGTTACAGTCTACCTTAACCATTATACATACTGACAATCTTGAAAATGCCTTAGACTACAGAAGACCTCTCAATGAATTCTAACAAGTTCTTATTATATTAGCCTTTCTAACAGATGAGAGTGCAATAAAATTAGAAAAAGACAACCAAATGAAAGTCCTATTTTCCCCCAGGAATTTTTATTTAGCATACAATTAAATACTCAAACAAATTTGGTGACAAGAAAGGCCTGAAAATAGAATAACAGAACACTTAGAAGTGAATAAATTATGAATGAAAGTCTGTATAAACAATTCAAAAACACATTTTTATAGTCTTGAATATATTAAAGGATAAATAAAACAAACTCTGTTGCTAAATTTAAAACTATAGAAAGAGAGTAACTACCCCAAATTAAGTAGAAGTATACTAATAAACAAATAATTTAACAGGAGGGAAAATAAATTAAATAGTAACAGTCTTCCTTGGAGGAGATCTAGAATACTTATGTACAAGCTAGAACTTTGGTTCAGAAACAAATTACAGAATTCAAATTATAAGTATTGGTGAAGCATGTAAAACTGGATGTGGGCAAAGTTATCATCTGAGGTTATTAAGAGAGTACTTTTTCTAAACTCTAGAAATCTGATATAATTCATCTTCAGGAGTCTCTCAAACTCTCCCATCTTTCATAGAGGTCATTCATTGACTTGCAACAGGAGCACTGAGTTTCCGTCGTCCATGCAGATTTCTCTTTCAAAGAGCCAGTGTGGATGGGGAAAGCAAAGTAAACCAGGTGCTCCTTAGTTCTCTTTCCGCACGCAGAGGCTGATTCACAATAATGAGAGCATCCAGATTCACTAACAACCATCTCCACGGAATCTTATCCTTGTCCTACATCAAAATAATCTCCTTTAAATTTTTTCTCCATTGTGCAGTGAAACCCACACTACCCTTTAGCGTACTTCCCACGACAGCTAAATCTGGAACCGATAGCAAGGAACTTAGAAGCATAACGTATGAGTAAAGATTATGTTCTCATTTGCGTTTTCCTATTTCCACACTGTTTGCCCATGATTAATAATAATAGCTACTTAGAAGTATTCTTTGGTCCAAGCAAGGTGAATTTTTTTTTGGTAAATGTGGCCTGAAATTAATACATTTGGAATTGATCAGGGGATTCTGCCAGTATTGCTTATTAATAATACTAAAATTCACCTGGAGTTTACTATTTTTTTAAGCTGAATTTTTTTCAAGGACTTCTTTGGTAACTGTACAACTTAATCCAGATTATAACTATACACTGTTTTAGAAAAAATTCTGCAAGAAAAGAGGCCCAGGATCTCAGAACACCAAAACATCCAATTAACTCTAAGAACATTGTTGTTAGATGGCATTACCTTATCTCTCCTTTCCATAATTTTCTTCTTCTTTAAATTATAAATAAATTCAAATGGTTAGTAACACTATCTACTGTTCCCCCCTGATGTAATTTTTGTCTCCAGGTATCTGACATTGGGGTTTATATTTACAACACCATTTATTATGAGGGTATACTCAGAGTTTAACAATGCTTCGCTAGGCATGGATGCCTTGAGAGGAAATCTAAATTTTTCCTTGTATGCTAATATATTGACAAGGCTTTTACATGAACATTTATTGCTTATATTTTTAGAATAAGAATATTTAAGAAAAATTAGAATGCTTAAAATTTAGGTATTATTTCCTTCTATATGTAAGAACCTTATACTGAAATCACAGGTTTTCAGTTATGGTCAAGTCAGAAATCATGAACAAATGCTAATTACAGTTGGAACTGAATTTGCTGAGACAAAAGGAACCTCAGAATTAATTTTTTTTATGTTTAAGGTAAAGTAACTGAGAAACAAAAGATTTGATTAATTTCATATTTCTAGTTAATAAACAGCTGAGAATCTAGACTCAGGAGTCTCACACGAGTTTTTGTCTTTTGTTATTACAAATAGTTTTTGGTCCCTGCTTTGTTTTTTCCCCATTCCCACTACATAATGAGATTTTAAAGAAAGAACCAGCTATCCTAATTTTATTACTATTAATTATATTGCAATAGCTTGAACACTGACAATTCAATGCACATCAACTTACTGAATATCTGTGATCCTGCAGGAAAAAAATCTTTTTTAGAGGGGTAAAAAGCAGAGAAAAGATTGGTGGTAATAGGATGGTTTAGAGTTAACTGCAGGAATTTAATATCAAACAATTTTATAGAAGTAATTCTTAGGTATTAAAGGCAATTACTGAAAAGTAAAGCCATTCTATAAATCACTAAGCATGGTGATAGAAAAAGATAGGGTAATTTAATACGAGTAAAAAATGGTCTCTAAGATGTGAATCCTGATGGACATTAAAGATTTCTTCTTTCCCAGATATTTTGTTTCTTTGTACCCTAGATATTCAATGAAATTAGTTTGCCCTATAAGTTCTAGATATGATTCTTTTGCATCCCTAGCCCTTACCAGAGGATATTCAATGCCCCACTCAAGGTACATTTAAATGGATCCAAGCTTATATTATAAATGAATTAAACAGTCAGAAATGGGGAGTACAAGCACATGAATTGAGATGAGTCTTTAAAAATACTTGTGATTGTGTAAAGATCTTCCTCTTAGCTATATCATACTATGCACACTAGATATCTTTTAAAACCTTTTGCATCAGTCTGAAAGTTGGGAATTTATAGACTCTATCCAACGTGACTAAAGGAAAATAGTACATTGTGGCTGTTTAATGGTGGGATATCCCTTTTATAGCATGAAAATTTTAACAACAAACAAAAGAATTTCTTAATTTTTAATTTTCTTTGGATTTTTTCTATTATACAGAAAATATTCTCATATTCCCTGCCAGTTAGAAACCTAGAGTTTCTAATAAATGAGAATAAGTGACTACATAGATTCTTGGGCTGAAAGGAATTCAGTATGGTAAAAAGCTCTTATTTTTTAGCACACATTCGTCCCCTCCTAATGACTTCCTGATAACCCAAATTTCTAACTAAAACCACGAGGCTTTTACATCTTTTTTGGTGCACCTACCTCTACCCACCCCAAGTAGTAACAGCCAATTATCAATAGACAAAGTGACCAATTATCTTAAGAGCTTTGTGAGGAAATCACATTTGTAGCATCACTACTCACTTTAAAAAAAACAATGATGGGGCCGGTGAGATGGCTCAGCGGCTTAAGCGCCTGCCCGGCAAGCGCAAGGGCCCGAGTTCGACTCCCGGAACCCACATACGAAAAAGGGGCCGGTGATATCGCTCAGTGGCATGGGCGCCTGCTGGCGCTCGAGGTCCTGAGGTCGACCCCCCGGTACCCACAAAAAAATAAATAAATAAAATAAAAAAACAATGACAACAAAGTAACGAAAGAGATTTCAAAGATTGTGATTAGACATACACAGAAAAATACATAAATATTTAAAATCATCTGCACATGAATTGTTTTAAACTAGATCTTAGTTATACAAAACTTAAATATAAACTTCATATTTAATGGTCAATATGCTCCCACTTAAGTTTTCTATGGAATCACAATCGTTGAGTTAATAATAAAGGTTTTACTTATTTTGTTTCACCCTTTCTATGATGTCACAATAGAAACAATTTTGGCAAGTATCATCCTGAAGACATTATCTGAAATAATTAATCCAATCGTATTGTCTTTACCTAAATAGGTTATTTGGAGATTTTAGTCGGGGTTCTCCAGGGAGACATAGCTGGTAGAATACATAAGGAGACACATAAAAGGGTACTTACTAGGGGAACCGCTTCACATGGTAACGAACAGTGAGAGTTCCAGTCACAAGTTAGCAAGCCGAAGAACTAGGAAAGTAGAGAGCGTGGCTCAAACCAACTCAGAAGGCCTCGGAATCATGGAAGTTGATTATGAAATTCTCAGTCTAGGATCATAGGTCCAAAAAGCCAGTGGGCTACTGGTACGAGTCCCACAGTCTAAAGGCCAGAAAACCTGGAATTCTGGTGTCCAAGGGCAGCAGAGGACAAGCTTCCTGGCTCTAGGACAGGACAAATAATTTACCCATTCTCCACCATCCAGGCCCCCCTCCCCGCATTAGGTGGTGTCTGCCCACATTGAAGGTAGATCGTTCTTACTCAGTCCACCCACACAGGTGCCAGTCTCTTCTGGAAACATTTGCACAGCTGGGGCAGCCCAGGCATGATAACCGAAAGCAAACTCATCTGGGTTTTCCTTTGGGACGGGTGTCGTTACCTACTGAAGCATTGAGAATAAAAAATGCATTACCAACTCTCCAAGTATCCCTTCATCCAGCAAGTTGATACTCAGAATCAAGGTGGAATCTAGAGTGTTGCAAAATAATCAGAAGTTTGACACTTCGAGCACACATAGATGGACATCCGAAAGGTTGACACAGGTCTTGGGGACAACTTTCAATTCTATTCATCCTCCAGATCCTAATAAAGTTTCTAACTTTTCATGAATTTAGTATCATTCACCAAGAATGTATAGTGTAAAAGAATCACATTAATTTATTAATGAATCAGAATAGCAATTTAAAATTATATTAAGATATGTGGCACATTTCTTGTTATGTGAGAAATAGAAAGTTAAGGTATTCACTCTAAAAATGTGTTCTTCCTCTACCTCATTCTACTGCACAGGTTCAGGAACACTCATAAGATTACTAGTGACCTCATTAAACCTGACTGTTACTAACATTTTTCATGATAACCAAATTAAAGAACAGTACTGTCAATTTTCCTAATTGTGGAAGTAGTAGATGTTCATTATAGAAGACATTAAAAACATAGAGAACATATAGAAGAAAACAAACATATCAGCAATTCCCCCAAAATATTCTAAATCCCTAACCCCAGCAAAAAATTGCAAATATTATCAACTCACTTTTTTCTCAGCTCTATCCAAGCTCTTACATTTCCAATAAGATAAACTCAGATACCAGCCATTATATTTCATCACTTGTGACATTTTCTGCTTTTTATCTATTTGAGGTTTGCAAGTAACACTATATTTCCTTCATGGTATTCTTGGATTAATTTACGTTTTCAGAAGAAAACTTCATGTCTCCATTTTTATCTAAATCTTTCAAGGAGATTGACGATATTACATTGAATGTATATGTGTGACTATGACTTAATTCACTGTCAATAAAACAAATGCAGTTCTAGGAGCATAATGCTAAGGAGTGTAGTATCCTCCATCTAGATTGTTTTATAGACATCCTTACACACCTGCTTCTTAAGAATGCTACTGAATGATAAGAGGCATAAAGTAACCAATCAGACTGTATCAGCAATCAAGTCCTTCTGCCTCTGACACTTCTCTGTACTAGAACTTGAGCTCCCAACGAAAGTATCTAGGAGCTTTCATCTTTTCAAGTTATTTTTATCAGTTCATGTTGGCAGTACATACTGATTAGATTCATCATGGGGAGTTGGTATCTTACATACGTGTGCTAATGTCATAGGTCTCCCCACCGCCCCCATTCTTTGACCCTCTTCCCATTTGCAGAAGATCTATCTCTCTGTTTCCTATTACTAATCTCTTATTTTTCTCATTTTCATCTTTGTAACCTACTATCAAACAGAAGGTTGGCATGTTTCGTGTTTTATTAAATTAATGATATACCAGATAACACCCAGCTCACTCTGAGGTACAAATGATAATATGTTTATGCACTTTAACTGAGGAAGTAGAGTAGAATGGCATTTTTCATATTGTCCATAACATAAAATACAGATCTTTCTCCAAAAATACTACCATGATAGTTTAACGTTGCATTTAACAACTTGATGATATGTCAATATAAATGCATTTAACAACTTGATGATATGTCAATATAAATGGTCTGCACTATTTTGATTTAACATAGAATCATTCTTTCTGGGCTCCAACTCAATGTCATTAATCAATCCAAAGGAACATTTTTAAAAAGTGACATGAAATGCATGAATGTATTTATTGTAGTCCCTGAATTGAGTCTATTGTCCAGCATGTGTTTGTACGTCATGAGTTGTCCATAAGCCTTGAGAGCAAAGATTTACTTAAGTCTCAGTTCCAGAAACATCTCTCGTAACGTCTTCTCGTTAACAGTAGGTTCATGTTTATCTTGCTAGAATAATGAATCTTATACTGGACCAAGAATCTCACTTTTATCTGGATTTAAGTAAATCAGAGCTAAATGTAGCCTATTTCTAATAACCAGTGGGAACTCTGCTGCATGTTTATGTGTTTTATAAATCTCTAATTTTGTTATCTTCCTACCCTTATTTTTCTTTGCTTAATAATTTAGTTGGTATTAGCCACTTTCATTATACTTATTATAGTAACAGCTTCATCTCCTCTGTAAGATAAATAAATATGTTAGTAACGTTTACTTCATCAGTCTTAATTTTTTTTTTTTTTTGTGGGTACCGGGGGTCGAACTCAGGACCTCACGCACCAGCAGGTACCCATGCCACTGAGCTATAGCACCGGCCCTTTTTTCGCATGTGGGTACCGGGAATCAAACTCAGGACCTTGCACTTGCCAGGCAGGCGCTTATGCTGCTGAGTTATCTCACCGGCCCAGTCTTAATTTTTGAAAGGAAAATTTATTTCTATTTCTATCTAAATCTTTCAACTATAGGTGCATTTTAGTATTCATAGAGTTTGTACAAGAATAAAGACACATTTAGAACTGTTTTAATGACATTTTCCTTATCTGCAACTTTTACCAAATTTGGCAAAAGAAACTTTTAAAATCCTCTTATTTTTCTTTTAGCTCAAAGATTCATAAGGACTTCACAAGCAACTGTAATAAATAAGACAAATAAGAAAGATTTCTAATAGGGATACGAATTAATAAATGGTAAAAATCTTCACTAATCCAATATAGAAAATTAGTTTTTTTTGTGTGTGTGGGTACCGGGGGTCAACCTCAGGACCTTGCGCGCCAGCAAGCGCCCATGCCACTGAGCGATGTCACCGGCCCTTTCTTCGTATGTGGGTTCCGGGAGTCGAACTCGGGCCCTCGCACTTGCCAGGCAGGTGCTTACGCTGCTGAGCCATCTCAAGAAAATTAGTTTTTAAAAAATCTCTTGGTAATCCACTTCTCAAATCTCTCCAGTTTGTTCAATAACAATATAAGTGTGAATTGGTCCTAGAGTAAGTCACCTCTCTGTACTATGGTTCCAGTATTTTTTTTTTTGAGGGGGGTGTTCTGGGAATCAAACTCAGGACTTTGTGCTTGCCAGGCATGCATTGTGCCGCTGAGCTACATCCCCAGCCCCCAGTTCCAGTATTTAGGTTGTCATTAAGCACTTGAAATGCTTGAGAATATACTTATCAGGGCATCAACATATTGCATAATAATTCTTTTCCTCTTTCCTTCAGATAAATATTATGAAGTGTCAGCAAGAGTCACAGAGTTATAGAATGCGGTATGCATAGCGAATTGGTCAGCGTTATCTTCACTCTGTTCTGTTTAAGGGACAAAATTGAGATTATGTAAATTAAACCACTTTGTCATTCTTTGGTTTCCTTACTTGATTTTATATGCTTAGCAATGTAGTAACTTCTGCAAAAGTAAAATCAAGGACAGATACTTGCTCTATGGAAATTGAAGGCATTTATTAAAAATAAGGGTAATGTTCTGATGTAGGAAAGCGTGATATTTAAAGTGAAACTAATACAGTGTATGCAAAATGGCAGAGCATATAATATTTTATAGGAAAAGGCATCTTTTCACGTCATTTATCCCAGGTCCTTTATTTTGAGGTTGGACTGTTGGAAGAGTAATTTTACCCAAATTTTCAACTTATGAGCTGTAGATTAAAACTCAGGTCTTCTGATGGCCCAAATCTACCAGAAATTATCATTCCCTTGTTAAGGAAAAAAAAAAGAAGTAAAGAGAAAAGCTTTTTTGTCATATTATATAATATCTTTTAATCACATAGAACGCTCATTACATAATCGCATTTGTGTGTGATTCACATTACAAACTCTTTCAAAAAATTATTTTAACTGCTCAGCATCCAGTAGCCTTGAAAAGAACAATTTAGCAATTTCTCAGGACCATGGTTTGCTTTTGAATCCTTTCCTTCCCTCGTGTAATTAGTAGCCATCAAGTTCTATTCAGGTAAGTATTGTCAATGACCGAAATTACACTGGGAGGTGAGAAGGATGGGAATTAAAAACAATAGCAAAAGAAACAACCAATTTTGTCTAGAAATTTCTTTGCTTCCAAGATGTACATGCCTTTGGTTTTCTATTGTAGGCATGTGCTATGAAAACTTTGGCTTTGTGGCTACGTGAACTAAACAACACATAAATAGAAATATTAACTAACTAGAAAGTTGTTTGTTATCAAGTAATAGAAATAGAACAACCAAAAATAATTGATCAACACTATAAATTTATTGACTTACAGAAGTCTAGGGGTGTTTTTATGCATGGTTGTACAATAATATGAAACCACCAGGATCCTCTTGCTTTGGCCATTCAGTGTTGCTACACCTTGATTAAATTCTCAGTTAACTCCACATGTTACAAACATGACCACCTATAACTTGTAACTTATATCTTAAGGCAGGCAAAGCTTTCTTTCAATGGTACAACAAAAATCTTTGAATATAGCCCTCAAGCCTCTGACTACATGGCCTGCTCAGCTGTAAAGTGATCACTGGGACCTGACTTGATTGCCCAAGCCTTGGTCCCGTGGCCACCAACAGAGCAAGGATTGAATCCACCTCACTCAAAACACAGAATGTGGATGGGGAAAGCATGAATGGTTTTGCCAAAAGGTAAAATGAATATTGCACAGATCAAAAATGACATATTTCTGGAGTTTACTTGTTAATCAAGAAAGGCATTTGGCACTTGTTTCCCCCAAGGAGTGGCTCTGGGTTGGGTATTTTCTGGCACCCTGACTGGCACCCAGTTAAATAACAGATGGTCCCATTTTTAACACAGACAAAGTCCTCCTTCTATCACCCTCTGTCCATGGGACGGAAATGTTGAGTGGCAGATTCAGTTTCAAAGTATGAAAAGGAAGAAAGACTCTGATTTCTGCATTTTGCTATTCTGTTTTTCTCTTGCTACCTTAATTCATAGTGCTGAGAGTCAAGCAAAGTTTTGATATTGTAGTGGAGGGAATTTGTGAGAGAGAGAGCGAGACAGAGAGCAATCTTTACCATAGAGTTAAGACTAAAGTATTTTAGGAAAAATCAGCTGAAGAAAAGGGAGCATTTGGGTGGGATTCAGCCCCATCTAGAACAGTGGCTCTGGCTATCTACTCTCCCTATGACAGAACTGCGGCTTCTTGCTCTTTCCCTCGTATCTTTCCATGCCTCCCTCTGGGGGTGGAATACACTGCCCCGTTTCTCCCCATTTAGTCTCGGCTATGTGCTTCTCTTCAGCTGGTATATGTGAGTATGTGAGCCACATCTATCCAGGGGCTTTAAACCACCTGCGTGGTTTGGCCAGTGTGTTTGTGCTTTGTCTATGCATTATCAGAAGAGCTAGCATGGTCCTACGAGGAGTGGCTTGTGCAGAAGCTATGAATTGGATGTGCAGGTTGAAGAAAATCATCTCAGCTAACTGCCAGTCCTGTGGGCAAGACGTGTTGCTTCTTTTAAATCACTGGGTTGCTGTGTAGTTTGTGAGGTAAAACTGATGAAACCAACATATTATACGAATTGTCTGCAGTGCAGCAACTTGCCAGCTTTGGCCAAAGACAAATTTAATGAATACATTTTAGAACATTAAAACAAATAATTTCACATGACCTCTTCTCGGAGCACTGCTAGGTTATGAAAGAGAAGAGAATTTAAAGTCTGGAAGCCAAAGTAGGATTGAATTACCATAAGATCTGTATTTGCCTCTCTCCAATAGTTTGTGGTCAATAATATTGACCATTGAAGTCTTTTAATGATCCCTCTGCCTCTCTCTCTCTTTGTCTCTCTGTCTCTTGCTCTCTGTCTTGTTCTCTCTCCTTCCCTCACTTTATACAGCTGGTCTCCCACTTTTCATGCTTCCCTTGAAGCCCAAGCAGCTCACCCTAATCTAGTGTCTTTAAACTTTATCCTATAATGAGTTTCTCTTCTCATTAAATTAACAGGGTAGCAAAGAATTGGTTTGGCAAATGAGGATTTCCTTGGAGAACTGGACAAAACAGAGTAAAGCAAACCAGGGTTCTCTTTTGTTGGCAGGAAGAGGAAACTGCCCCATTTCCACTGTCTTTCCTGGGGAACTGCATGGGAACAAGTGGGTGGTCAGAGCCAGGATGGGGCACATCTGCCCCCCCCGTCCTCTTCATGGCAGAAACCAAGTAGCATCCTAAGAAAAACTCAAGTCACTCTCCTTTCGTCTGCCTCTATTCTATTGAATTTTTAATTATGAAGGAAATGTAATTTATTGCCAGAAATTAATTAATGCAAAGTTTTTAAAAAGTAATGAGTGTGTGTCTAAATCCTCTCCGCCAACCCAACTGTCTCTGAAGTAATCAGTGTCTAATATCAAGTGTACTTTCTCTGAAGTATTTATGAATCTTACTGTGCAATTTCATCTAAGGTCTTCTTTTATCTTCTCTTTCTGATAATATGTGAACATCAATTCAAATAAATATGTATTGGAATATGATTCATTTTAAGCAAAAACAGCTGTAAAATACTTCATCCTATGTATTTATCAAAAATATTTTGGCCAATATTTCTGAATATAAATTTAAGTAATTTCTAGTTTTTTCTGATTACCAATGCAAAGCAAAGTCAATAAGTAAAGAGGTGGCAATCTTACTTGGAAAAAGAACAAATTCTGTGAGTCAATTATACAACTTCTCATATATGGTGCTTTATATTATGAAAGTGTGTGTGTGTGTGTGTGTGTGCGTGTGTGTGTTCCATTTTGATATTTGATCCTTTAGTTCTTCTTAATTTATTGTTTTTTTTGAAATCCTGGATTATCCCAAAAAACTACTGGGGTAAAGTCAATGCATGCTTCCCATAAGCTAAAAATATTGAGAAGAATCAACAATGACTTTCTGGTATGAATTCAGGGAATTTATAAAAACTCTATAATAATCCCAAATCCCTCTTAAATTACATTCTGATATCTGATATTTCTTTGTCTTAAAGTAATTGCAAATATCACTGAAAGAGCTAGCAAACTAAGTCTCATCAGACTTTTACATATTTTTAGTACTTTTGTACAATCCTTCATGAAAGAAAGTTATTATTTAGAAAAAAATCAAATGAATTAAGTAGCAATATTCAAAAATTATAAAGTTAAATAGAATAAAAAATTCCTAAAGTAAGATTGAGTGAATCAATCACAAATTTTATCTAAATTATTTTATGGAAGAAAAGACACAAACAAATGGCTATGCATTAATGATATTTAAAGAAAATCAAATAGTTTCATGTCTTCCGTCAAAGGTCTCAGAAAACTGAAATATTTTAATTGGGCTTTATCCTTTAGTGTCATGTTAGATGACAAGATTTCTAAAGTAAAATAAAATATATGTTAGTCTTTAAGACGCAGTAGAATTTCATGGTTGAAAGAACCAAATTTTGTGGTTTTTCCCAGATTCAAAACCCCTTTGGAGCACCACTTAACTTTCCAGTAGTAAGAAAACAGAAAAGTGTTGCAAAAAGCAGAAGATCTGAGTTCCTGTTAGAATTTAGCTGAATTTCAAAAAAACCACTCTCTATATGGTTGTTGTAAAACAAATCCCAGTGATGGGTAGGAAATTCCTTACTATGTCATGAAGTGGTTGATAAATATAAGTAGCTATCATTAACATTTCTCTTTGTAAGTAAAAATTGTTCAAATGTGAAGTCCCTGATTCTTGTAAAAGAGAGACTTAGAAAGCTAACTCCTTAGCTCCTCTTGAACAAAAATATTAGCTTTCTGAATTTTTGTATCTTCTGCAACGGATTTCCCTGGGGCCTAGAAGTGTCACTGCAGAGAGTTCTCCCTAAATAACATTTTCCTTCCATATTCAGCCAGAAACTTTTCTAATTGCTTTTATAATCGCACATTCATCTCTCTTAATGTAAGTTTGTTTTTTTGGAGGCATTTCTTTAATCTTTAAAAATGATGTCTTACAGGCATAGGGTACCACTGTGACAATTGGTACTGTAAAATACAGCTGTTGAGGGCAAGCCTGACATTTGATATACTCCAGGATTTTAAGTAGCTCAACTGAGAAATTATACTCCAAAGGGAATGTTTAAAATACATAAACTCTATGATAAAAAATTCAAAAGACAGTTTCTAACAGCTCATGTAGAATTATCAAACATCAAGCAAAGTTAAGAAAATATAGTCTTACAGCAATACAAAATATTCTTTAAAAAGTGATACGATAGGCTTCGATAGTGGCAGCTGATGCTTTTACATTGCTATCCACTAAGGCCCCACGACTTTTTTCCTTTTTCTTTTAGTAAAAGTCTAATGTGATCTAAAAGCAAGGCTTGAGGTTTCCATCTACATCTAAGCTTCCCTGCTATCTCTGCTTGGGTCGGTGCCTGGCTGGGAAATCTTCCATCCAAGAGGGACCGGGGCTGGGCCAGTTACCGTAAGTGTCTCGTGTTGACCTCCAGCCCCACTTCCTGACTCACTTTGCTGACTCAGGTTAGTGTGAGGGGAAGAAGGGCAATGAGAAAGCTATTATTATTTCTGGATCTTTTATTTTGCTATTCATAAAGTAAATCAAATTAGTGATCTATATTTGATCATCTAAATAACTCTATTCTTCCCTCTTTTATTCAAATAAAAACAAAAAAAAATCCAAAAAAGGAAGAAAAACCAAATGCATATTTTATTTACCTAAATTTATTCCTTTTTGTTCTGTTTTGTTTTGTGGCTGTTGCTGTTGTTTGAGAAAGGGTCTTGCTATGTAGTTCAGGCTGGCCTTGAACTCACTGGTTAGCCCGTTGGCCTCCAGCTCACATCAATCCTCCTGCCTCAGCCTTCTGAGTGCTGGAATTATAGGTATGCACACCGCACTTACCTTACCTGTACTTTTTCTCTTGTTGAGATGGCAGCACAGAACTCAGAACATCACAGGTGTGACACACATTCTAACCTTACTTCTCTTCTCCTGCTCAGCAAATTTATTGTAATAAAAACCTCAGAGTAGCACTTCACAGTTCAGCTGAGATAAGTACAAAAGAAGTCAATAATAAACAGAACTTGTGTTGTGGTCCAGTGCTTATCCCCATATAGTACTTCCTAGATATCTGTCAGTACTCTAATTCTCTACTGTGTGAACAAAGTAGATAGAGACTCCTGATTAAGCAAAGACGTCTGTTGAGAGCAAGTAGACAGTAAATACAAAATGTAAGTAGGTACATATATTATAGTGTGTTCAGTGCAGCAGTAGAATATGCAGCGAGTGAGGAAAGGATTGGTTAACAGGTTGCAATTTTAAATAAAGTAGTCAAGGCAGGCCCCACGAAGAAGGGTAACGAGTATACTTGAAGCCGGTAGGAGAGCTACTCAGAGGAAAGAAGGGAGAGTCATGGCAAGGTTTCTAAGGAAGGAGCTCATTTATTCAAGGAAGAGAAGAGCAAGAAGATCCAGGTGCTGGATGTCCAGAGCCTCAGTGTAGAGGTCTACGGCAGGAGGGATGCAAAGCAATGGCTCATGGGCTATTGCAAGATTTTGGACTTTACTCTTATGAAATAGGGGAGCATTTGGGAATGTAAGTAAGAGACGTCACACTCTACAATTTCAAAGCCTACTGTGTTGAGAAATATTGAGTCTGGGAGGGATAATATCGCTGTAGAGTAAACTATACTGTGGTAACACACAACACTAAGACTTCAGAGACTTAAAAAGCAAGTAAGGGGCCGGTGAGATGGACTCAGCGGTGTAAGCGCCAGCCTGGCAAGCGCGAGGTCCTGAGTTCGACTCCCAGAACCCACATAAAGGAAAAAACGTACCAGTGATATCGCTCAGCGGCACAAGCGCCTGGCAAGTGTGAGGTCCTGAGTTCAACTCCCAGTACTCACATTAAAAAAAAAAAAAAAGCAAGTAAGAAACCAGGTGTGGTGTTGCACACCTGTAATCCCTAGGCTCTGGGAGGCTGAGGCAGGAGGATCACAACTTTGAGCCCAGCCTGGTCAACTTGGAAAGTAAATGAGATCCTGTCTTAAAATAAAGAATAAAAATGGTCTGTGGGTGTCTTAGTTACTTTCCTCATTACTGAGGCAAAATATCCAACTCCCAAAGTTAAAAGAGGAAAGGTTTATTTCAGCTCACAGTTTGTAGAGGTTTCAGTCCATAGTAGGCTGGCTCTGAGGCAGGGTGGCAAGGCACAGGGGCATAGGAGAGGAGAAACAGTCCATGGCAAAGTGAGGCAAGCAGAAGGCAGCAAGCAGCAAAGTAGCAAAGCAGCTTCTTTCTGTCCCTTTATATTCTACCCAGGCTACCTGCATTTGGAGTGGTGCCACCCACACCCAGCGTGTGGCACACTTAATCCCAGCATCACATTCTTAATCACAGCATCACATACCCTAATTCAGTCACCTTCACAACTTTCCACCTATGACAGCATGAGGCTTGGGGGAACAGCTAGATACAAGCCATGAGAGGGATGTAGCTCAGTGTGAAATTCACACTGTGCCATGTGATGCTCTGGTCCACTGTGCCTCCTTTGTGGGACACAGCCTGACAGAACTGCTGCTCTCTGGCACTGTGCTGGACTCATGGGACAGGGCAGAGAGACAGGTGTTCGAGCTTCTCACTCTCCAACTCCCTGCGGAAAGTGCCCTCTGTGTTACTTCTAAGCATATTTCATTGGCCAGAGCAAGTCAAGGGGTTAAGTCTGACATTAAACAATCAGATGTCTGATTCTCCCGCAGGAAGAGAAGAGCCCTAAGAAAGACAGGCAGATATTTTAAATAGTACAATTCTCTCCCTAGAAAAAAGGGAGATTATCAAGAAGGTTACTGTGATGTTCTGGGTGAGGAGCATTAATGACGCATTCCATATCCAATTGCATCTTAAACAGAAGAATCCAGATATGAAAGGGTGTTACACAGGCAAGTGGCAAAGAACAGAAGCCCATAAAAGAATAAAAGAAAAATGGCACTGAAGCCTAGAAAAAGAAAAAAAAAATGATCATTAAGGGATATGAACATTTACAACAAAAATTCATGACAAGAAGATTTCAAATATATATACCATACAGAAACGACTTTCATGACCTACATTTTTGCTTTTCATAGACTTATCTAACCTTGTAATTCAGAAAGAACTGTTTTGCTAATAGCATGCCAATTTTGTCTCTTTTCTTAAATTTGCTCTCTTATCTTAACCGGACAGCAGGAACTGTCTATTAAATCGAGTATTTCATTGTTTCTGATTCTACTAGATGTTGTTAAGTGTGGAAAAATGATAAAATTCAATTTATAATTCTTATTTCTACTATCCCTATCCTTTGTATTTTTCTGGGTAATAATGAATCCCAAAGCTTAGTATAACTAGGTCCCTCATTTTAACTACTACGTTTGGTTTATTTATTTATGTTTGCTCCTAATATGTGCTAGAAAAGAATTCTATACGCTACAGATGCTAGTATAAAAATATGTGGGGTCGGTGAGATGGCTCAGCGGCATAAGTGCCTGCCTGGCAAGCGTGAGGTCCTGAGTTTGACTCCTGGTACCCGCATAAAAAGGAAAAGGGGCTGGTGAGATAGCTCAGCAGCATAAGTGCCTGCTGGCAAGCGCGAGGTCCTGAGTTCGACCCCCAGTACCCACATAAAAAAATAAAAATCTACGTGTAGGAAATTTTATAGTCCAGGCAAAGATGAATGAAATTTGAGGTAAATGCTGTTCTGGAGAAATATGTGCTGTGTAAAGACAACAGAGAAAGGAGAGCAAAACTCTCCATGAGGAGGTGTCAGAAAGGAGGGCGATTTAGATGAGTATGCACAAAGACCATGAGGTTTTTCATTCTGAAAAGGGTGACAGTGGAAGACGGCAAGCAGAAGGAACTGGCTTATTGTATGAAAAAGCATGAGATACAGTGAAAAACATTTGAGTATTGCAAATAAATGGGTGAAAAGCAGTACATGAAGGGTCCGTGGAAGAAAGTGAGACTGAAAAGACACTCGGAGACCAGATCATCAAGAAGTCTTGTGCTGGGCCAAAGAGCTCCAACTGTAACCAGAACCGGAGGGGACACTGAAGGAATTCAAGCAGGAGAGTAACATGATTCAATGTTGCCAGCAGCCGGCTGTCGGTTGCTTTAAATAAATCACCCTTACTTTTCTTCATCATCGTTGCTGAAACATAGGAAAGCATTTCAGTAATGAACAGGCAGCAATCAGTGAAACAGGTCACATCATTCAAAGAGCAAATCGGCTCTCGAAGCCCATCAGGACCCCAGGGCTCAGCCAACCTCGGAACTCGGGGTTCTCTCTGCGAGCACCTCTGCTGCCTCAGGCTTCATGGCACAGCTCTCAAACGTCCTCTGAATCTCACAGCTCCACAGCAGTGGCTCGCAAACTTCTGGGTGTCTGGATCCTTGCCTGATCTTAAAAGTCAGTGGGGATTCCAAAGAGCTTTCACTACACAGGTCATATCTATCAATATTAACTGCATAAGAAATTAAAACTAGGAAAATTTAAAATATGTGTTTACCAATCTATTTAAAATATCAATAATAAAGTCATAT
The DNA here is from genome assembly GCA_028451465.1 of Erethizon dorsatum. Classification (NCBI taxonomy): domain Eukaryota; kingdom Metazoa; phylum Chordata; class Mammalia; order Rodentia; family Erethizontidae; genus Erethizon; species Erethizon dorsatum. Next base: position 126,484,812 of record CM051826.1, on the reverse strand, counting down.
ATTAGCATTACTTCTATACTTTTTTTAAAAAACTATATACTTTATAACAGCAAAAAATCAGCAAGAAGTAGTAGTGTTTTAAATTTTTTGTAAATTCCCTTAATGTTTGGCTTAGTATAAGACATTGTATTAAGGTCACTTCTGAAGTCATTTGCAATATATTGCGTTAGATGAGCTATCTGATGAAAATCTTCACACACACAGATAGTTAGAAAATGGCAAAGCCTTTTTGGATAATTATAAATATTTTCCTTATAACACCCTCTAACTAAATAAATGGCAGTTTCTTAAAGTTACTTCCAATGTTAATGAAATCTAAAACCAGATTATTATAATTTTTACTCATTTATATTAAAATCTCTTGAGTCATCTTTCATTTTTTTAATTAATTTTCATATGCATTTCATTTTCAAGATTTTGTTAGCTAATGCGTTGGTCATTTGTAAAATATTAGTCCCCCCAGTTATACAGTGCTTCTGAATTTTGACTTATATACAATGCAATATACAAACAACATATATGTGTTACCATTACTACTGACCACATTGGAAAGCTAGGTATTGTCAGTTTTCCAGCTGACAGTGGCAGATGCAAATTTTTCAAAATTCTAAGTTCTCCATGAAAATTTAAATTTTATAATTGACATGAAATATTTTCACTTCTTTCAAGAAAACTCATGACAAATGTCTAAATTGGAATAACTGTAGTTTATCAGTCATTTATCAAATGAAAGTTGTGTTCCATGAAATAAAGCAACCCCTTTAGTTCACAGTCCAAACAGCCTCGACCAGAGTAGAGACAATTACAGTTCAGTATGATTCTCATGCACGTTTCTTCTCTCATCCTATAGACTACTAAAACTTTTTTCTACTGGGTGGTCTCTATTTGAGTGTGTGTGTGTGTGTGTGTGTGTGTGTGTGTGTGTGTGTGACTTGGAGTAATTTCCATTTTTTTCCTTTAGATACAGGACTTTCTCTATTGGATATGTATATTACAAATAACTTCTTTTACTCTGGCCTTTTTTTTCCCTAAATGGTATCATTCAATAGTGCTTCTAAATTTTGACTTATATACAATGCAATGTAAAAACAACATATATATGTTACTATTACTACTGACCACATTGGAAATTTTAAATTTTCATGCAATATAATTTACGATTAATTTTCTCCATGTTTACTGATTTTCCTTCCTATGTTTTAGCCAAAAATCTGAAGATACTTTCCTATGTTTCCTCCTTAAAAATGGTTTGTAGCTTTCAACTTAGAAGTCATGTACATGTTTAATTAGGTTTATTTCCAGATAGCTTCTGTGTTTTGATGCTATTTCAAATGATAGCTTATTTTCTTACTTTCTAAATGTTATTATTGCTTGTATTTAAGCACAAAACTGATTTTAATATGTCTTTGCACCCAGACTTTTTTTTTTTTTTTTTTTTTTGTGGGTACCGGGAGTCGACCTCAGGACCTCGCACTTGCCAGCACGCACTTGTGCCACTGAGCGATATCACCGGCCCTTTTTTTCCTGTATGTGGGTTCCGGGAGTTGAACTCAGGACCTCGCACTTGCCGGGCAGGCGCTTATGCTGTTGAGCTATCTCACCGGCCCTTCACCCAGACTCTTGATACACTAACAATCCAATAATTTTGATGTAGAATCTTTTGAAATTCTTACATTTACAACCATGTTACATACAGGAAATAATGTCATTACTTCATTTTCCCCAAATTGCAAGTGTTTTATTCCTTGGTGATGCCACATTTCATGGACTCTATCCTACAGGTCAAAATTGAATGTAATAACTGATTGTTAATCTTGTGTGATTGTTAATCCTGATTTGTCAACTTTATTGGATTAAGAAACTCCAAGTAGATTAGTACAGCATACTCCTGGGTGTGTCTGGTAGGCATAGAGGGGTGGCCGTAGGTGCCACCTGGTGGCACTTCGCCCCTTCATCTTTGGCACTGTTCTGCTATGCTTTGGGCGATTATGAATTAAAGAGCTTTGCTCTGCCACAACCTTCTACCATGATGTTTCTGCTTTGGAGCCAGCTGACCATAGACTGGATCTCCCGAAACTTGGAGCTTAATTAAATCTCTTCTCCTTTAGGTTGTAGGTGTTGGGTACTGTGTATCAGTGACTGGAAAGCTCACTAATACAATGGACATCCTTGTTGTAAGAATATTTTTCTTGATTTAAAGATATTCATTCACAATTTCAAAGTTATTTCTAGTTGCATTTGAATCATGGTTGGAGTTTATGGCCAATAAAATGTCTTCTGAAGGACTGAAGAAGGAAAATAGATCATGCACAACAGTATATAGAGAGGACGAGCCATCTACGAGTAAATCTACCACTTAGAAAGGGAGTCAAAGATGGGTACTATATTCTATCACAATTCCTGAAAACAAAACAAATCAACAAAACTACTTTGTACATGACTGTAAGAGATTTCTTATTAAACTTTATGAAGTTCTAGGGCTAAATCATCCCCTGCCTGGAATCCCTATGTCTATCCCTAGATTCATTTCTCTCATACAGATCGTCACTACTGATATCCCCATTCCATTTTGGCTGCAACAAAACACTAGAAAACCGGAAAATAGCAAGTAAAGCAAATGTACATGTATTTTTAACCACTGATAAGTCTATGGATGCAATCACTCAAATTTAAATCAAAGAACATGGAACTTAAATTTTAATAAATACTAACAGATTGTCTTTCAAAAAGGTTATAGCAGTTGATGTTCTGACCAGTATTAAATGGACCACTGCTTCACATTTTCCTCAGTAGTTGTTTCTAAATATTTTAATGGTTTCCTAATCTCATTTTTATTTTCATTTTCATTTCCCTGAGTACCACTAAGATGAATCATGCTTTCATGTACTTATTGTACATATGTATTTTATCCTTTGTTACCCTTTTAGATCTACTTACGATGCTTTTACTATGCTTATATGTCTCTTTAAAAATAACTTTATAGGGCCGGTGAGATGGCTCAGCGGCTTAAGCGCCTGCCTGGCAAGCGCGAGGGCCCGAGTTCGACTCCCGGAACCCACATACGAAAAAGGGGCCGGTGATATCGCTCAGTGGCACGGGCGCCTGCTGGCGCGCGAGGTCCTGAGGTCGACCCCCCAGTACCCACCAAAAAAAAAAAAATAATAACTTTATAGAATGTTTTTATTAAATATATTAGCCTTTTGCCACATGACTTTCTTCTTTTAAAATTAATTTTGTCAAGGTTTCAGCATCTTTTTAAATAAGTAGTCAAAGCAGGAAGTAAATTTCTTTCACATCTTCTGAGCCTCAGATATTCTTAGAATGTCTTCCCAATCAGAAAGTGCCAAAACATTCTCGGTACTTTCCTGTGAGTACTTTGATTTCAATTTTCATATTAAAATCCTTAATACATCAGCATTCTATTTTTGCCCACAATAAGACAGACTAACAATGTTGATGTAGCCACTTCATAATCAAGAAGCCTAGGATTCAGAAATTATATTGAGGGCATTTTAAAAAAAGAAAAGGGATTTATGATAGAAAAATAAAGATATTAAGGATTTATTATATTTTTTTTGTTTTCTGGGCAGTTTGTTCTTTTCCTAACTTTTCTCAACAACCTTTCCCAGAACTGAAACTTAGTTACTCACACAAAGTAGGGCTTAAATATAGCAAATAACTGCATATCCACTTAATAAAGCATTCATCTTATGTATTAACTTTATTGGGTCACAAAGTGACCAGATAGCTGGTTAAATGTTCTTTCTGGTATAAGTCTATGAGAGTGTTTCCAGAAGAGATTTGCATCAAATTGGTGGACTGAGTAAAGCAGATGGCCCTCCCCAGTGCATGTGGACATTTAATTCAACCTGTTGAGGGCATGATATAAACCAAAAGACGGAGCAAGGTTGAATCTGGTGTATGCCTGATTGCTTGATGGGACATTGGTTCCTCCTGCCCTCAGTACTCCCGGATTATGGGTCTTTTGGTGTGCACTGAAATCTATGTTATTGTCTCACTGGCTTTCAAGCTTTCAAACTGAATCACTTCCCTGGGTCTCTCCAGCACCAATATATTAAAATCTCTCTCTCTTTCTCTCTCTCTCTCTCTCTCTCTCTCTCTCTCCTTTTCTTCTTCTTCCACCCTCTAAACACACACGTACACACAGACATCCCACACTTTATTTGAATATTAAATATGATATTCCAGTAGAAAGGTTTTGGAGGCATGATGAAGATGGGCCGAGGTCAGGAGCTTTATTGGCCATAAGTAGCCTCTTCTTTCTCAGTCATTTGAAAAGTAAAATCATAAACCAGAGTGCCATAAAAACAAGAGCTCTCCTGAGCTCTGGTTTAATGAACTCGAATAAATGTTTGTAAGCTTAAATAAGAAGAGAAAAAGTATTATGAATATGTTTACTAGAGGTTGAGAAACCATTTTTTAAAAAGCACTGCAGGGAACATAAAGTAAATAAAATAGCTAATGTAGAATAGGCTCACTGAGGCATATAGTTACGCCTAGTCTGTTCAATTAATGAAGGGTTTATAGAGGCTAAAAGGAGCAAAAAGACAGAAAAATTAATTGCTTATTCTACCAGGGGCAGGCAAATAAAACATAGGCATATTCATTCAGATAATAGTTTTAGGATTTAGGGAAAAAACTGTTGTCTCAGTTTATAAATAGTAGAAACAGAAAAAGTCAGTATCTGGTTAGATAATCAATCATTAGACTCAAAGGATAAAAATAAACCAAAGCTGTATTAGTTTTCTACTGCTGTATAACAAACAAGCACAAACTTAATCCATCGAAATGACACAAAATCATTACCTATTTTTTCTTTTTTTTTTTTTGTGGGTACCAGGGGTCGACCTCAGGACCTCGCACGCCAGCAGGCGCCCGTGCCGCTGAGCAATATCACCGGCCCCTTTTTCGTATGTGGGATCCGGGAGTTGAACTCGGGCCCTTGTGCTTGCAAGGCAGGCGCTTACACCGCTGAGCCATCTCCCCAGCCCCTATCTGATGGTTTTTGAGTAAGGAAAGTGGGCACAGCTCAGATGGATCCCCTGCTAAAGGTCAACAGGACCACAAGTAAGGGGCTCACCAGGGCTGGGGTCTCACTGGAAGCTTAATGCAGGAAAAATCTGCTTTCAAACTCTGAATTTCTTGGCATAATTAATTTCCTTAAAAGTGTAAGATTTTTGAACACTTGCTACTTCAAAGCCAACAACAGAGAAAAATTGCAACCATACTGGAACTCCAATCTTACGTAAGTAACAATTTGTACTTAATGTCTACCTGCTACTGGTTAGAAACCTGGGTCTCATCCCACTCAAGAGCTGGTGATACACAAAAGTAGGAATTCCAAGAGGCAGGGATCATGGGCATCATCTTCAAAACATTATGATATTTGGGATTCTCTTGGCTATGATTTGCAATGGCCAAAGGTAAATTGGTTTAATGATTTAAAAATGCTTAATTTCATCATCAAAAAAAGCTGTCTTAGTCACTTTCTTGTTGCTGAGATACAATATCCAATACCTACAGCTTCAAGGAAGAGAGTTTTATTTTGACTCATAGTTTCAAACACAGAAATGGCACGGTGCAAGGGCCTGCCACCAAGGAAAGCTGCTCACGTCACGGCAGCCCAGAAGCAGAGAGCGAAAGGAGGCAGCAGGAAAGAAGACAGACTGTTCCAGTCACACCCCCAGTGACCTCTAACCAGGCCCCACTCCTAAAGCAAGTCAGCTACAACTTCAACAGTGGACTAGTCAACTGATGAGTGTAACACCCCCTTTCATGATCCAATCACCTTTCAAACTCCAGATCTAAGCTATAACAAAGGCCTAATTCAAACTCATTGTTTACATAACATAGCAATCAATCAAACACTGCCAATTATCTCACACCACGGAGAAAAACACGGAATTAGAAGTCGAATTTGAAATTTTGGTTCAACCACTTACTACATGTTTGTTCTGAGATATGTTCATGAACTTCTAGGAGGTTCAGTTTTTATTCCCTAAAATGGAATTCATTTATACTTACCTTACAAGATTTGTAAATCAATAAGAGAAGAAGTTTGTAATATACATTGATTAAGTCTGGTGGAATAGGGGTTTTCAGCAAAACACAAATGTCACTAATCAAATCACTATCTTTAAAACTCATTATGGCATTATAAGATGTTTTTCAAAGTTTAAATAATGTTCCCTATTTCCAAGGAAAACATAATTTATAGGTGGGGAAATAAAATAGGCAAACTGATTCAGCATGTACCATAGCAAACAGTTGACGTAAACATACATAAACACATACATGATAAATATGTTCATATCCAATTTAAGAATTTAGGTATATTAATAAATAAAGTTGTTTTTTTTTTTTGAGTCTTGTCTTCATGCAAAGCTACAAAGTATCTTTGTCTAAGTTTGCCTCAACCTACAGTGGTGACAGAGCCACTAAATATACAGATTTTCAGACAGCATTATCTGGACATGGGTCAGAGATTCTGCATTTTAAATGAGACTTCTTATTTGGAGGAGCAGATTTTTGTGCAGCATAAAAGTTTGAGAGCCATTGGCTTACTGATCATAATAGGAATTACAACAGATACTTGCCCTCAAGACCCAGAAGGTTAGGATCTAAATATCTGAGTTCCTTTCCAGTGTTTTAGTTTTCTCTTTCAGATTTCAGAGACATTAAGTAAAATACCAACTAACTAGTAGACGTATATAAGTTACTACTAAGCAGTGTAACTGAGGTAAAAGAACTGCAGTTGGAACAGAATTTAAGATTATTCAGAAAGAACAGCTGGTAATGTTTGTCAGGCTAGGCAGGGGAAAAAGAACACCGCCTAATGAATAAAGCGTTGTCAGTAAAGTTTCCCAAGGTGGGTAACAGGCTAATGTCAGGCAGACTGAAATGAATTTGTGTTTACTAAAATAATGAATAATGATAGTAGAATGGTTCTAGCTGCTAAAATGCTGCATTGGATCAGAAAAGAGCTCTATTTTGTAAATAGCTTTGTTTCTATTGAAAGACCACTTAGGTCTGGCCAAGTATTCACAGGCAATATGAACTTAACAAAATTAATTGTTAGTATTAACAACCCTACAACTAGGATTGCGATTAATTAATTATCTTAACAATTAATTGCTGAATGCATAACCAACCCTATGTATTAGCTCAAGTTTAAAGACAAATGTCAAAGGAATTAAATATTTTATACCAATCAGGTCATTATGCCAAAGTTGCCAAGAAAACTTATTATAGAACTTGAACAAGAATACACAGCACAGGGGCCAGTGAGATGGCTCAGCTGCCTGGCAAGCGTGAGGGCCCGAGTTCGACTCCCGGAACCCACATACGAAAAAGGGCCGGTGATATCACTCAGCAGCACGGGCGCCTGCTGGTGCGTGAGGCCGTGAGGTCGACCCCCAGTACCCACAAAAAAAAAAAAAATACATAATACGATAATAGTATGGTAAACAACAAAGATCTGCAGTGCCATTGGTGTATTTGTAGTAGCAAATAGCAAGGATTTAGTCGAAGCGGCTGCTGAGATAGAAGACAATGGCCAGATCGAGGTGACATGCTGAAGGCACAGGAATCTATCTTTTTAGATTGTAAGGTAGGAAAATGGAAATTTGATATAATACAGCCTTTGAAAATGTTAAGGTTCGCAGAGGAATTAGCAGAGTTAACATTTTAAGGGAAAGGAAGTTTTGCTAATTGATTCAACTGTTAAAATATTTCTTATACTTCATAATCTTTTAGCATACAAGTTACAGTTAGATACAAGTTAGCAGGGTAAACTGTAACCAAAGCAAAGCTAGCACGGGTTTATCTTCCCACCCAAAATGCAGAACAGTCTTTTTATTACACTGAACCAACAGTGTGTATTCTTGAGTAGATGAAATAATAATAGTATGCCATTATTCACTGCTAGGATTACTATGACCTAGAATTAGCTGCCCCAAAAGCATTCCACAGAAATTATCAAGGTGGCAGTTGCAAAAAGCAGTTTGACTCTTGATTAGATAGTTGACAATGCTTTGTTATGAAACAAAGGAAGATGAGTGTAAATAAAACCCAGACCACTTTTTGGTAATCGCTAATGAATTTCTTGTTCTCTCAATATTTATTTAAGATTTTTTACTCTCCTCTATAAACTTCACGGCCTGTATGTTAATATTTCTTGTTCAACCTTCCTTATGATAAGAAATGATCTTATGTGGCAATTATTTCTTGTTATAGTTGATTTTAAGGCTATGTAATTACAGGCTGCATGCTGAGTACCATAAAATCACATGGGGTAAAATTGTCAGAACATATAATTTTAAAATGTTTTGTTCCTTAGAAATTTCTCTAGGTTTTTGTTTTCTAAGTTTATTGTGATGATGTATAGATTGTAAAAACTTGTAATAGCCTTAAATTTTAGCTAATAGAAATAGCATAGTCTAATCTTATAATACTCATAAAATAATTTCAATAAGATGTTGAGTAATGCTCAAATTAGAACTCAGCAAATTTATGACTGTCTAAGCTGTTTAGTTCCAATCATGCATGTTTTTCATTAAATTGTTAAATATTTCAGGAGCATATCAAAATTATCATGAATTCCTATATCAATCCCAGAAGTGTTCTAATCTTCCAGAGTAATTCTCCACTACCTAAAATAGTATCACAAGTAGGCTACTTATATAGACATGATTAGCATCATATAGTAATGGATTGTTTCTATTTTTTTCCAAGTCCTTAAATTTCCGTGAGGCATTGAGAGAAGAGAGCAAACCTATCATTTTCTGGAGCTCAAGCTTCTGGCAAGTAGAGGCTGAGGAATCAAAACCAAAAATTAATTTTTATGTTAATCAAGCAAGTTAATGGGAAGTAAATTTCCCAGAGAAGATTGTAATAGGCTTTCTTGTGTAGACACTCCTGACAACACCCCATGGAGAGGAGAACCAGCCCCCAAAGAGTGTCAACGCAAATAAGATCATTCAGGGAAAATTATGGGCTTTGCTGAGATAGTGAAGAGTCAGATAAACACCACAGCGCAAGAGATGGTGAAGGGAGGTATTGCTGAGAAACATGCGCTAATACTGTCAACTTGATTAAACCATTCAACACTTTCATTGCGCCTTGAGGCAGAAATATAATTGTATGCCGTCACTGAGATATCACAGTGCTATTTGGAATGTTGTTCAAAAAGAGTGCAACTGTTAAGATTCATTTTCAGACGTTTGCCTCTGCATATGATGTGGATTTTAAATTAGGGAGTCATTTATAGCCAGATTTCAAAGATGCACATGAAACAATTATCCTAACGGGGTCCTCTAATTATGAACATCTATGCATTCACCTATACTTTGGCCTTGCTTCTATTCGCCTCCGTTTTACTCTGCATTATTGTCATAGAATCTTTGTCCTTCCTGAGTTCCCACTGCTCTTTTCAACTTAACTGACAGTTATTTTTTTCCCCTGAGAGCCATCAATATTTACTATACCTGGCTACACCTTGTGCCTTCTGCTGATAAACAGTGCCTTAAACACCAATGTCAAACAATGTCACTCAACACATCTGTTTTGTTAATGCAAATTGTGATGGCAAAGTGAACCCTTCCCTCTGATTTCTTGTTGCATAACTACACAGAAGAGGCAAAGCAAGAAGAAAGCACCAGGAGCATAAAAATGATGTGCCCCACCAAAATATCAAGGTATTCAGAACCTCTTTTACAAAGTGTCCCTATGTAAATTTAGTACAGTATTGCTTTAAAACTACAGTATATTTGTATAATGTATTGATACTGATATTAAGCATATTTTCACAGGTAAAATCACTTTTAATGTCAAATATTTCCATGATTTTTGGAAAAGTCTGATATTCTCACCAGATTTTGGTGGTTGGCATGTAGGAAAGCAGCCCTAAAATTCTACTGGACATCAGTAAATGTGAATCTGTGATATAGTTTTTGTATGTGGATAAATCACCTTTAAGACCAACAGTGGAGAACGGGATGAAATTGAAAACAAAGAACAATTTTTCAAAGCTTTCTCCAGCTTTCACCATTATTCTTCACCCCTTTCAAATTTAATTTCCCATATGAGGAAATACAGTTGATAGAGTTTTGTGGCACAATATACCTGAAATCAGTCATTCCTCTGTATTGATGCTCCTCTTTATAGGGTATTTTTTTTGGGAGTTTATACTCAATATTCAGGTGGGGATGTTTAGGGTATGTATATAACAAGAAGACTTCTTTTGAAATTAGGGCCCAAAGTTCAAATCGGAGAATGATTTCCCAATTGAAAAAACATAGGTTCTGTTCTTTGACTTCCACTGTTCTTACAACAATTGCATTACCATGTGATTGCTGACGTGTTTGTAATTTTCTCAAAAATGTTAGCCAACAATGTCATTTACAGATTTTTTAATTTTTGGTGCAGGAAATTACAGGAAAGTAATTTGGATAGCTCTATTTTTTGGAGTTATTTTTCAGTTCAGTGGATGCTGTTCTCTATGAGCAGCATGATATATGAATGTTAAAGGACATTGCCCCCATAATCCCCATTCACGCAAAAGAAAGGTTGCCAGAGCATTTTTAGCACACGGAGGAAAAGATCACATCCCCAAACATCATCTCAGTAAGAATTCTGGCAGCGAGGTGACTACAAGAAGAGCAACTCTCCAGCTCTTTCTTTATGCCTTTTCCAAGGAGGAGCTTTTATCACAAGAACTGTACACAATCTCTTTACAGAGGTGAAAACAAAAGTGAATATCTTAGAACACATAAACTATAATGTCACCTTGAACCTTAAAAGTTTCAAATTTTGTATTGAGCCCAAACTAAAAACAGTAATGTCTTGACGTTGATAATTACTAATCCCATATATTGGACAAAGGGACACACAGATGTATATATTACCAAAACACATGATCCTAGCACTCTCCATCAAATGGACTGACTTTAATGCAATCTTATATGACTTATAGAAGAATTTTTACTCTTCATGTATTCTTTTGAAACAATGAAAACAAATCGAGTGAAATCAATGTCTTCTAACAGAAGTTGCCACCCCCAGCCAGTACACTTCAGTTTCTTAGTTTCCCAGGTAATAGTTCCTGTTCCAGATCCGGTTGCTCTTGTCTCTTAGAAACAGCTGGTCACTGTGATGCACAGCTGGTCACTATGATGCACATTGTATAAACAAATCCCCAATTGACAAGCCATTCTGCCTCTGTACTTCCTGCTTGCTTATCCCATATAAGACCTAGACTACCAGAGATCAGGGCCTGATATTCTGGGAATGATCCTGATCAGTGTTTCTGCTTGCCATTGCAGTCTTGTTTTGTATATTTTAAAGGAGTTGTGCCTGGAGAAAAGCCAACACTTAATATTTTAAAGTTTCTCTGTGCTGAACTCAAGGGAAAGGAAAATAGCAACTTCCTGAAAAATCAGATAAAAATTGATATATGTTGCAATTTCCTCCACGAGCTTGAAATGTTTTTGTCTTGTATACTACTTTATTGAAGTGTGAAGTGAACAGATGTAACACTAAAAGTAGGATTTGATCAAGTGTCAGGTTTAAAGTACATGAGACAGGGCCGGTGAGATGGCTCAGCGGCTTAAACGCCTGCCCGGCAAGCGCGAGGGCCCGAGTTCGACTCCCAGAACCCACATACAAAAAAGGGGCCGGTGATATCGCTCAGCGGCACGGGCGCCTTTTGGCGCGCGAGGTCCTGAGGTCGACCCCCCGGTACCCACAAAAAAAATAATAAATAAATAAATAAAATAAAGTACATGAGACAACCATGCTTTTGCAATGGCAAATAGAAACACCGAAACAACATCCATGATTTGGAGGCAGATTTATTTTACATCAACGGGCACTGATTGGGATCATTCCCAGAATATCAGGCCCTGATCTGTGGTGGTCTAGGGCTTATATGGGATAAGCAAGCAGGAAGTACAGAGCAAGAATGGCTTGTTGGTTGGGGATTGGTTTATAATGTGCATCACAGTGACCAACTGTGCATCACAGTGACCAGCGGTTTCTAAGAGACAGAAGCAACTGGAACTGGAGCAGGAACTATTACCTGGGAAACTAAGAAACTGAAGTGTACTGGGTGGGGGTGGTATTTTCTGTTACAGTTTAAAAATAGCTTAGGAGCAGTCTTATAGAAAAGCAGGAAGAGGAGCTTTCTGGCTTCCTACACTTTCTTGCTTCTCTTCTCCTCTCCTCTTCTCTCCTCTCCTCTTCCTCACTCCTCCTGCCTTCCTTTGCCCGCCCCTTTCTCTCCTCTCCTTTCCTCTCCTTCTTTTCCTTCTCTTCTCCCCCCCTTTTCTCTCTCTCTGTCTCTCTCCTCACCCTTCCCCCTGCTGTGTGTGTGTGTGTGTGTGTGTGTGTGTGTGTGTGTGTGTGTATCTCAAGCTTCTTTAGGCAGTTTTTCAAAGACAGCAACATTCTTATAGTCTCTTCCTTCTCGCTGAGTCCATAAGGTTAATGGGATTCTAATCACCTCTAGAAAATACTACGGTGTCTATGTCATGTATTGGGAGAAGGAAAAATGATTACTTTTTGTGGAGCCACAATTATCATTTTAAGAACTGAGCGTAGTAAGAATGAGCCTAATCTTTAATAGAGTCTAATATTCTAGTCCTTTATATTTAAACAGGTAGGTAGAAAGACAATTATTTTATATTGTTAGTATAGGTGAATACTAAATAAATAAGTTTATATAAGAACTATCATCAAGAATTTGATGTAGAACACTCCCTAGTTTGAACACTAAAATACTTTAAATAATTCCATCAAGTAAAGCCAGTAAAGTCTGTGATATCACAAAGGTTCATAAAAAACAAAGAAAGAAAAGTATGAGGGATTTTAGAGCCATTTGAAATAGGACCAGAGTATTTCTAGTTAAAGCTCAGTAGCTAATTAAAATGAATTTTGCTATTTACAAATTGAGAAAACAATCAATGTAATAAAATCCTAGATATTGCTGGTGGTAGATCTCTTGGAATTATTAAGAAGCATTCCATTTAAACCTACAATGATATATGCTCCTAGAAACCAGACTGATATTCTCACAGACTGCAGGCTCTATATGGATTTTTGCTGCATTTTTTTTTCATTTAAGCAAAATGTGTAAGTAAACAAATAATTCCTCTTTTGTGTTAATTAGCTTGCAAAATGATTAAAGGACATCTTTGTCCATTGTTCTTAATGCAAAGCTGAAAATATACACATTTTGTAGACAGCTTTGTAGAATATATTAACACCTAAGTAGTTATCTTTCGGTTATTTTTCACTAATTAATATACTAAAGTTTAAAGGAGGTTACAAGCAATAAGCCAAATAACTATATCAGCTTTATAATATTAATCAATTGTACCATCCATAAAATACGTGCAAGAGTACAGCAAGGTACAGCGAGCACCAAAGGCACAGTTCTTTGGTACTTTGGTCATTTTTCCTTTGCTGGATGGCTGGAATAATTAATCTGATAAAGTCAACAGCAATACTATCACAAACACTGCAGGAACAGAAGGACATGCCATACTGAAAGACATATCGTTTCACTTTTTATCTAAGTTTTATTTAAACTGTTTTTTAAGGCTAGAAGAAGAGTATTTTGGGGCAAATAGAAACAGAGCATGATAACGAATCAGCTTAGCTATGAAGTCTGTCTGTTGGGAAACTAATCAAATTGGATCTTGAGTTGAGGCAGAAGTAAATGAACCCTCCCGACTCCAAACACTGCTCAATGAACTCCGTTCTCAAATCAAGGTAATAAAAATGAATATTGTATGTCATTTGCCATAACAACATGAATATATTGTAAATCCCGTATTTAAAGCTATCCTCAATTTTTTGAAGATATCTCTTAAGGACAATTGTAATTACACCTTTTTTTATTTTATGGCACTTAGTGATTGAAAAACTTCCAAAGCCTCTATAGAACCGAACACTTTAGGAAACTGAGATATTCATTTTTTAACTACTAACATCTATTTGATGATTTTCTGCCTAAATAACTTGAAGTAATTTAACCTTCCAACATTTATACAATTATAAATCAAATGTCCAAACTAGCATAATTCAGTAGACATTAATTGAATTACATGGCCATATTCTCTACACTTTTCCTTAAACTTGGACCTCTTTCTTCCAGTAATCTTTGCAAGGGACTTTTTATTTTAATAATATGAATTTGGAAACACACACACCAGCTTCAATCAACATCAACTCCCCTATGCTTGCAATTAACTTACTGGCAGACAGTCATTTTGAAAGAGTCACTGATCAACAAAATGACAGAATTCTCCTACCTCAAGGTGAGAAGCCTGTTCAAAGACAGATTGGAACGTATGCGCAGATACACTTGCCACTTATCTCTCAATGTCCTAAATACAAAGTGGAAGGGTCTTCCTGGGAATATAGATTCTCAGAGAATAAAAGAATCTTACACAGTGCTCAAGCTGTGAAGCTACTGAATAAATGTAAATTGCTGGTGATTGTAAAGATGGTAAAGTGAGTGTGCTGACATTTTGAAAAGGTTAGCTTAGTATTTGAAATGGTACATAAGCAACTGCCTCAATACATAAGCAGGTATCTAGTTCCTTCTCAGGAAATCTGCAATCAAGACTAAATCAATTTATGCAGACATTCGCTGAGGCTGGACAGAGGTGGTATCTGGGCAACAGCTTGTTAGAGTGGCCTAACTTTATAAACCATGCCACTAATGAGGGGCCTTCATCCCCGCGCCAGAGCATAGCATAGCATGGTGTTACTCCGGTACGTTATACCCAAGAAAAGGAATGTTATTTTAGGAATGTTTCTCCTAAATGTACTGCCATTAAGAATTTTGCTGCATGTTCTTTTAAATGGTTGGCTCCATTCTTTTATTCTTTGTAGTGAGCAGTTACCATGGTTCAAGCACTCTTCTAGACGCTCAGCACACAAGATTCATTCTAAATATTATGAGTATACTGGTCCAAGATCCACCGCGCTTCCTGACAGAGTAGATGGTCAACCTCACTTACTCAGTAGATAATATGCATTTAGATTGAAATTTGACAAAATTTGACTCTTTAATTAATAGACCGTTTAAAGACAACAGAAAGAAAACAAATTTGTCTATGTTCTGAGATTCTATAAAATATAGAAATGATGGCAAAATTCTTTTATGATCAAAACATCATTTTAAGTTATCTGAACATTATCATCACTCCTACTTTATTTTTCTCCAAATACATACATATATATATATATATATATCTTAGCTTTAACTATATTGTGTTTTATATAAAAGTACATTAATGAAGCAGTGTTTAAAAGTAATCTTTTCCACTTCCTGCAAAACTCCTACTTACTGAATGCATCTTAAATCAGTGAACTTCTCAGGACCCCTAAGACATCATTTTCCACCATTTCACCTCTGACTCACTTCTACCCACACCCAAAAGCTTAATTTTCTTTTCCTTTTAACAAATTTCTATTAAGTGAAATAAGTCAGGCACAGAAAGATAAACACTGTATGATCTCACTCGTATGTGGAATCTAAAACTATTGATGTCACGGAGTAGAGTAGAATAGTGTTTACCAGAGGTTGGTGAGAGAAGGGGGAGAAGGGCGAGGAGACACTGATCAACAGAAACCATCTAATTGTTTGAAAGAAGGAACACATCCTGGTGTTCTCTGACACAGAAGGGCAAATATAATTAGCAACAGCGTATATCTCAAAATAGAACAGAGGATTTTGAATTTGTCCAACATGAAAAAATGATAAAATATTCAGGTTATATATACACTAATTACCTTGATTTGATGATTAAAATAATAAATCCATGAATTAAAAGATTACATCATTCCTCATAAATATGTACAGATATTAACTAGCCAAAAGGAATGCATATTTGGAGAAATACAGATTTTGTCTTTGCAACAAGATAAGAATAATATGACAGACTAATCCTTTTGAATTATAAGAAAGCAGTAACAGGAGATACGAGTCCCATTGTACGTCCTGGTAATGTAGAGGCTCTGGGTCAGAGATTCTTGCTGTGAAATTCTCCAAACCAGGAGCAGCGACATGTGGGAGTTTCATAAAAATTAACTCAAAGAATGGGAACCAGCAAGGTGTTGTAACACATGTTCTTGGTGATTCGAACATGAAAATTTCAATAATCACTGTCAAGTTGCGTGCTATCTCCCCTTTGACTCTTGTGCCACGGGCTCTTCTGGTTTGACATAATTAAATATAAATGTTAGGAAGAAGCCATTGTTCTCTTTTAATGACCTATTTAAAATGCATTTCTCAATCATTTAGTGAAAGTCCGGACACAAGGTCACCAGGAGAGTAGGACAGGTCTGCACCGCCCCTGAAAGGGCGCTCGCTGCCAAGTGTGGAGAAGGCTGTGTGATTTTTCAAAATAAAGGGAACCATCAGAGGATGGTTGCCCAGTTCAGCCACAGAAAGCCATGTGGCCTGAGTTAGGACACTTCGAGCACATCCTGACTCAGTGCATGATTCACAGCTTCAGATTTGTTTGTAAATAACATTCCGACAAGACATGAGAAGATAAAAACGCGTATCACCTGAGAAAGTTGTAATTATGCACTACTCAGGTTGGTGAAAACATCCATCCTGGAGGTTAATTACGGAACACAGAGGTTCTGGGTTCAGCCCCTTTCCTTTTTTGTGGGTACTGGGGGTCGAACTCAGGACCTCGTGTTTGCCAGGTAGGCACTTATGCCGCTGAGCCATCTCACCGGCCCCAGCACCTTCCTTATATTGTGGAACTTATCACTTCAGTCTTTGATAAGATTCCAGAGAACTAAAGCCTCCCTTTCCCATCAATTGAGAGAGCTAATAACTATCTCAACTAAGAAGCACCTGATGCCAGATTGAGGCAACGTCTTTCTAATCTGGTTCCCAAACATGTATAGCAGCCTAGCATAACAGAGAAGCAGCATAGCAGAGTGGCTACGAACCAAGTCTGCAGCCAGATGGACTGGATTTGATTCCTGCATCTACCTACCACTTACTAAGATGTGAAGTCTGGCAGGCATTTCACTTCTGGAAATCTCAGTTTCTCATCTGTAAAATAAAAATTGCTACCTCTTAGGGTTACTATTTCCATTAAAGAGTTAATGTTTGTAGTCTAAAAAATATTTAAAATACATATTGGTAAGGGATAGGACCAGTAGTCTGTGGAATGTGTGGGCTCTGAATCTGAACATTTAACCAACTATGCAAGAAAATTTTTATTCATCTATACTTAACATGTAGATAATCTTTTCATCATTATTATACAATATAACAACTATTCACATAACTGTACAGTATAACAACTATTCACATAACATTTAGAATGCATTAAGCATTGTAAGTAATCTGGAAACAGGCAGGTATACATAGTATTTATGCAAATACTGTGCAATTTTACATAAGGGACTCCAGGACGCACAGATTTTGATGTTCGTGGAGGTCCTGGAACCAAGCTCTTAGTGACACCAAGATTTGACTCTGTCTGGAATATGGTAAGAATTATGAAACTGTGGCTTATCAGCAAAAATGTGTCTTATTGATATTGTAATTATAGTTTCAAAGCAGTATGTGTAAGCATATTCCTACAGTTAAAAAATAAAAATTTTCATAGCATGAAACATACACTAAATTTTAAAAAATTACACATAGCATCCTTTCTACTGATTAAATCTTTCAGGCATTTTTTTTTCCCATCCAGCTCCTCTTTAGACAATGCTGTGCACTCCAGATACCTCTTTTGCAAAGTGTTACAGAATAATTATAAAAAAAGCAAAGATTGAAGGTATGCTTATATTAATCAATAATAATAAAAGAGAGGTCCAAATGATTACTGCGTGTGTGTGTGTGTGTGTGTGTGTGTGTGTGTGTGTGTGTCTGTGTGTCTGTGTGTGTGTGCGGTCCTAGGGATTGAACCCAGGGACTTCTCAATGAACCACATCCCCAGACCTTTTTTATTTTTTGTTTTGAGAAAATGTCTTCTGAGTTGCTAAATTGCCTAGGCTGGGATCAAATTTGAAATCCTCTTGCCTAGGCCTCCCAGAATGATGGGATTAGACTCATGGGTCACCACACCCAGCTTCAAATGATTACTCTTTTACGTGAAATGAGTTCATTACTAGCAGGTCTTGGATTGGTAGTACATAAATAGATTAAAAAATCAAATGAAATAATCAAATAACATGTTGTTTGCATACATCAAAGACGTACATTCTTTCTGGATACAGTAATCCATTTTCATGAGAATGAGAATTACTGAACAAAAGGCTTTCACACCAAGACAAATATATTTTTAGAAGAACCTGTAAAATGTTTTATATGATGATTATTTTAGTGCCCATACTAAGTTGCGCCTAAGGTAAATACGATAAATAACATGATGCTATTATGAAAAGTGGCTTAGGTACAGACTATTAACACAGGGCACACAATCGACGTCCACTAAAGGAAATGTAATCAGCTTATCAACACCCGATACATCAATCATTAAACTTTCAACTCACCTTCTGTTTCCCAGTAGAAAAGGCCTGTTTCACTGTAAAAATTTTTAAATGCCCATCTTACTTCATGTGGAAGCAGCCAGAATCTTTACCTTTGTTTCTGCATAAGAATGAACAACTTGTAAGAATGTAACCTCTCAAGTTATTTGCTGATCCATCAGCAGCTACACAGAAGTTAGATCTTTTTGTCTTTCTCACTGGCAGTGTGGGTTACTCCTTGAAAGACTATCATCAATCTTGTCTAGAGAAAGACTTTAGTTATCCCTTTGCTATAGTTAAAAGTATTATCCTTATAAAATAGCCATCTTCCCCCAGGGAGACCATAGCAGTAGAATTGCCAGAAATATCCAGAACCAAAATTCCAGTGTCCCAGTAAAACAATACTGCCACTTAGAAATGACAAGGAAGGAAATATGGCTTTCTTTCCGCTGTTATCTGTCTCTGGTACTTTACTACTTTGTGTCTGAAAAATAAAAAGCATAAAAACTTAAAAGAAGCAAAGCATCGAGTTGAAAAATACACTATCTACACATGCGGACTATTTTATTATGACTACAAAATGATTAAAGTGTGGAATGTCGTGTCTTTGAGACACTATAAAGACATGAACCACTCATGGTTCGACACAAGAAAGTTCCCTTTAAGAACAGGTGCAGGCTAAAAAATATTCTTTCTCCAAAAAGAAAGACTAACTAAAGCATACCACTATAGAGAGGACGTAGCTCTGAGGAGTCTGGCAAAGAAGAAACACACAAAGGATGACCAAAAGAAAGAAAATTATTAAAGAAGTTGGATCTTAATTTGGGAAGTATTTATTTGTGAATAAGAAGTAATTGTCACTAAGCATTTCAATAAAGTATTATTAGAGGAGGCAACTTTAATCCTTAAAATGAATTAAGACTTTGTTATATAAAATATGATCTTTGAACATGTCCTCTATTGGAGATTAAATATGTTATGCAATTAGGAACATGATCAAGATGGTGATAAAAACACAAGTGATAAAGCCTCTACAACATGTCAGACGTTGTTACAGTGAACCCACAGGCATTAATTCATTCAGTCCTCAAACATTTAAGCCCGTATTATTCTCCCCTCTCTCAGAATACAAGGAACAGTACAGCACCAGGAGTACCTCTTCCTAACACCAAAGCCAGTGCTTTTCTGCCACTAAACAACAAATGTAGTGCTCACTGCAGAACACCATGGGCAACACAGAGAAAGGTATCACTCACTGGAACCCAGACAATTAGAGGAAAGAATATCAGCAGTTGGAGAACAAAGGCCACATTTTTACCCAGCTCTGCACAGGTGTTTTCAGAAAATACATACAGAGAAGACATCAGATATTAACAGAAGATTGCCATATATACTATTACAATTCATCAGACAAATAATCAGATTTAAACAAATGGAATAGTAATTCTGATTCCATACAGTTGGTTTATTCATGTTAAATCATTTTGTTAATTTGAAAAAAAAAATTTTGAATTAAAAGTATGGTTTTACGTAGCTGAAAAATACCTTTTACTTTTGTCCTCAGAATTCTGGAACACAGAGTGGACGGACAAAGTGCTGCTGATTTAGCAAACCTATCTTACCAGGCTTGCGAAAGATGCTCAGACTTCATCCCATTATAGGGCACATATTTTATAATTCCTGAATTTTATTAAACTTATAAATCTTTAAGCACAATCAGCATGTATCAGAGGCAAATTTTATCAATGAATTAGATGCTATCTAGAGATAATAAGCTCATTTTTCCACTTCCCATGTGGGATGGCGCTAGCAGTGCAACTGACCCCCATACTTCTCTTTTCCCTTCAACCTTGATGGAAGAAAACAAGCCATGGACACTGTGGACACTATTTATAGCAGCA
This sequence comes from Erethizon dorsatum, assembly GCA_028451465.1. Lineage (NCBI taxonomy): Eukaryota > Metazoa > Chordata > Mammalia > Rodentia > Erethizontidae > Erethizon > Erethizon dorsatum. Next base: position 126,464,380 of record CM051826.1, on the reverse strand, counting down.
ATCATCTTTATGTGATAGTAAAACAATAAAGCAAGCTTTGCTGAGTTTATCATTTCTATGTCTTTTACAATTTAAATTGTAAAGGGGAAAAGTGGTAAGAGAAGTGATAGAAAAATATAGCAAAATTATCAGAGAAACATTCTCCGTGGTTGCACATTCTTTCCAGAACATCATGAAATGCAGTCAGTTATTTTAGCATCAGAACCATATCAGTGTATTTATAGTGGCCTTTAGAAGGATGGTTATTATACTAAAAACTCTCTCCATTCTAATACTGGTATCCCTCACTAAGTATCTATATCTTCATATAAAGCAAAGACTTTCCTATCTCTTTGACCAGCTACAATGAGCTGGATTAGCTTCCTCTCTTCCAAAAATAAAACTATTTTACATGGTGAATTTCATTTTCATTTTATACAATGCGTATTTTCAGTGAGAAGAAAGTATTATAAAATAAACACCCATCTTGGCTAGGATGACAAATGATACTGAGAATATCTCTGCCAAACTTTGGAATGGTTGACCTTCTCTTCTTTATCACGTGTCAAGCACTGCTTTATTTTGTTAATCTTTAAGACAACGAATAAGAGGTAGGAATCATTATTATTCTGGATTTACAGCTGAGAAAATGAGATTCAGAGAGATAAAATTAGCTGCCACGATGTCTTGCTTAAGATCTCAGTGACAGTGAACTGTAGTTGAAGTCTGACTTCTAGGTCTCATCTTTTTGTCCATTCTGCTCCTCTCTCTCTCATTTGAAAGGAGCTACCTCACACAGATCCTTCAAATAACATCAAATGTCCAAAGCTGAGCTCATTTCGCCCCTCCAATAATCTCTCAGGTCCTCCGTGTCATCTATGGTGTGTTAACATCTGCCATTCAAGTGCAGCATAATTGCAACCGGTCTGGAAATCATCATGAACTTTACTGTGTAGCTGATGCCGTTGCATTTTGCTTTTTCCATCCTGTTTATGGCGGAGCCCTTCATAACCCTTTCTCAATACATCTCTTTATCCCACCTCTTTCTGTAATTCAGATTAGCTTAGTAGCACTCCTTATTAAGTTCACTTAAGTAATGGAAACTGTGTCCTTTTTTCTCATTTCCATTCTCTGTCTTTTCTAAAATGTATTAAGCTTCCAAGTTTATTTACTGCAAATTTAATGTTAACCATCTAAGTACTGAAAAATATTCAATCTCTTTAACAACTAAAAATAAGTGCAAGTTCCTAGGTTTGCCAAATGAGCATGTCTACATCTTATCCCTTATAACTTATTTAACGTAATTCCTGCCTACCAATCCTATTCTTGAATCAGATACTTTAGTCACACTGGATTGCTAAAACTTCTTATAACTCATATTTTACTGTCTCAGCATACACTGCATGTGTCCAGATTCCTGTTTGTCCTTGTCTTTAAGAATCCATGCATTATAAATGACCATAATTGCAGGTGGTCGTACCATATTGTTATTCCTCCCTTCGTAATCATCACACATCTTACTGTTAAGTCATTTTTCAAAATGACTTGTAATGATGCTCATGTTTACATTACTGGATATAAAGTTCCTTCAGGTCATTGACAGTGATTCATCTTCTCTTACGTCGTGTCTGACAATGTCAAACCAGGCACAGAATAAAAACTTCTCAAAGAAATGGCTGAGAAACTGATGAATAAGAATTGTCATATGTTCTAGACTTCAGTTTATGGGCAGGGAGAAATTGAATGTGTTTCCTTGTCATAAATAACTGTGTACTTTTTTACCGTTGTTTAAAGTAAAATATTACTTGCCTTTAATAATATGATTTGTATTCTGATTTTAATGTATATTCCTTCAATTCGTTGAAGTGAAACAACTGGATACTTCAAGTTATATTATTATAATTAACATATTTAAGTTCTGATTAAATAAAATAATCCATAATAGCAGCACAAATTCTACCACATAATATCTCAAAAATATTTCATTTATATTTATTACCTAAAATAATATACTGAAATCTTTATTTGCTTAAAGTATTAATTGATTTCAGGCATACTTCTTTTCAAATACAATGTGATCATATAACTTACTTTAAATACTCTATAACAAACTCACAGGGGATATAAAAGAAAGCATTTATCTTCAAAGAGCTACCCTCTAAGTTATCCAAATAAAATGTAGCAATGCATGACATAAAGTAACTAATAACCTCATGTCTCCTCTGTAACTATTGAATCAAACTAAAAAGGGGGAATCTAGGTCATTAAAGAAAACATATATTCTTCCATCAAATGGCACTTTCAAATATAATTTGATAAATTATGCTAAAGGAACAAAGACCTTATGTCTAAGATATTCGAGAAAGGCAATCTCTTTCAACTCTTGTTGAAATAACAAAATGGAATGTACAAGTGTGTTTGTTATCTAATGAATATTGAATAAAATATTGTCAAACTCTTCTAAGATGAAACAAGGTTTGTATTGATGGAGCACAAAAGTATAGTAAATGAATATTCAGTAGCTTTATAGAAATGATTGGATTTTCAATTGCATTTAAAATGGCAACTGGAATCAATAGCCTGTTATTTTAGAGGACATACTCTATTTCATAAATACAGGATGTAATAATTAAAAGTGCTGTTGTCAATAAGGTAAAAGTTAATTGCAAAAATAGCCAGGAGGCCAGTGTTGGCTGGATAGTATTCAACATTAACAGAGTCAAGTATAATGGAACATTGCTGGGTCTGTAAGAAGTGTTGCAAAATCAATCCCACATTGAATTGAAGGCCTTTGCAAATACATCCCAGAAATGCTATGGACAAATATTAAAATTATATCTGGGAAGCTATCAGCATCTAATCATTCGAAAGCTCAAAATTTGATAAACAATTTTTTTTTACTTTAAATGTGACTGTGTGAATTTTCAGTATGCCCCAGTGCCTTTTATTGTTAGATAACATGGTTTTGTGCAAATACCTTGATATTCTTAACAACTCATATTATTCACATAAGTTTTTATATAAATTGGCTAACTTAGGGTTTATGTGGGATTAATTTAGAAATGTTTATTTATAAAAGCTAAAAAAGGAAACAATCAGAATAAAAAAGGAAAGTAATCTAAGATTGCTTTTAGTTATTGAATTTTTGTGATCATAATGTAGTTTTTACCATTATACTTACTTAATTGACATGTGAACAACAAAGTAATGCACTTATAAAATAGTGTAGTACCTACCATGTAAAGGAATAAATAATTTCTCCCCTCTCTCTTTCAATTCCATATTCTCTCAGGTGTAACCAATATCACAATACAATATATATTTTCCCATATATTACTGTACATGCATATACATTTGAAAATAAACACATATATTTTCTTTTACTACCAACACAACAAACTATACATCTAATTCTATCCCATGTTCATTTTTGTTTGGTTTGTTTTATAAATATTTATTTTCTGGTTTTTCTTTCTTCAATTGAGAAATGATGGACATATACAAAGATACATATTAATGTGTACATCTTGATGATTTTGAAGGTAAAAATATACCTATGAAACCATCATTATAAACCTAACCATCAGCTTGAAAATTTTGCCCACTATCTACTTTTTTGCTGCTTTAGTAATACTGGTTATAAGATCTACTCTCTTAACAACAACAACAACAAAAACCAACTAGAGATTATTTTTTAAAAAGCAAGCAAATTTCAACATAAGTCAATACAAATTGTCCAATAGAGGAAATATTATTTAAAAAAGTGTTCCCAGCTAAACATGGGGCACACGCTTGTAAAACCAGCAGTCTGAGTTGCTGAGGAAGGAGGATCAGAAGTTTGAGCTCAGCCTTGGCAACTTAACAACTTAGTGAGACTTTGTCTCAGACCAAAGAAAATGGCCCTGGATTCACTTCTCAGAAGTGAACACACACACACACACTCACACACACACACACACACTACACAAAGGATGTGTGGAGTCATATCAAAAACTCTAACATAGATGTAATTAGAGTCCCAGAAAGAGAAGAGAAGAAAATTTTTAAATATGTAATAAAAAAAAGAACTTTGACAAAAGACATAAATTACAGACTTAAGAATCAAAATAAACTTCAATTATAACAAATGCAAATACAAAGGAAACAATACCTAGGTATATTATAGTCAAACTGCTGACAACTAAATGCAGACAGAAAAAACATGGAAATAGCTAGAGGAATACAGCACATTACATTATAATCTGTACAATGACTTAAAGTGTTGAAACAAAATCTCAAGAATGGAGGTGAAGTGAAAACAAAATATATAATAAAAATAAAAGAACATAAAAAGATCAATCACCAGCAAACGTGCCCTATAAGAAATGCTAAAGGAATCCTTGAGAATAAAGTGAAATGGTGTCAGATGGGATCCTCATCTTGAGGAAGAAATAAATAATTAGGAATTGTATATATGAAGGCAAAATATAGAAGAATATTTTATGGTTGATATATTTAAAATACCTATCACTATTCAAAGCCAAAAGCATAACAGCGTAGTGTCAAGTTTATTATATTATAGATGACACATATATATAATATATATATAAAATGAAGGTGGGAAAAAATAGGTCCATATGGTTGTAAGCTTTTTACCATTTTATAAAAAGTGGCACAATGTTAACTCTCATCAGGATTGGGAAAAAATAAAAAATATACATATATATGAGTATATATATATATATATATATATATATATATTTCAATCTCAAAAGCAAGACAATAAAAAACTAATTAGAGAGCTATAGCTGAAGATGAAAAGCCTTAAAAATACTTGACTAGCAAGAAGGCAAGAAAAGACAAACAGAGGAACCAAAACAGAAGAACAAACAATAACAAAGAGTGAGTAGCTAACTAAACTCATGTGGTTACAAACAGCATTTACATTCACTTTTAAGTGGTCTAATCACTTTAACTAAAAGACAAGGATTAACAGAATGAAAACAGATAACAAGATTCAACTCTATGTTGCCTACACGAGACAAACTTTAAATATAACAACGTAGGTTAAGTTAAAGTATAGGATGGAAAATTATAAAAATGTAAATGGGATGCATATGAGTTCTAGAGTAGTTATAATAACATCAGATAAAATAGGCTTAACAAATATTATACCAGAGTTAAAGAAGAACAATTCATGATAAAAGTTAATTCAGCAGGAAGATATAACAACCATAAATGTCCACATGACAAATAATAAGTCTGCAAAGTTCCAAAAACAAAAATTAACAGAACTAACTGGAGAAATAGATCATTCCACAAACACAATAGATTTTTCATCCCTCTCTCAGAAATTGATAGAATGATTAAACAAAATAAAAAATAAACACATATCAGTAAAGACAAAGTAAATACCATCACCACCTTGAATTAATTGATAAATTGATTTATAGAAAAGTATACTCCACAATGGCAAAATATAAAATTTTTGTAAGTGTGCCTAACACATTCATCTAGATAGAAGATGCATTAAATCATAAAACAAACTTCAATACATTTAGAAGGATTAAAATCATACAGGATAATTATTCTATCCTAATAAAATTTAACATTTAGAAATAAAAACACTTCTAAATAAACCTTGGATAAACTTAGGAACCCCAACAGAAATTGCAAATTTATAATGAAGATACAAAATATCAAAAATTTTTAGATCAGATGAAGCAGTGTTTTGAATAACTTATACCTGCAAATATTCATACTGAAAAGGAAAATGTTATTATAAGACCTTAATCTTACTATGCACACACACACACACAAACACACACCAGAAAAGAAATATATTAATTAACTAATTAATTAAATGGGTTCTTAGTGTAAGAACAACTAGTTGCAACAGATTAGCAACAAAAAATGGAATGAAAGGTATGGAAATCTACATGCATATATGGAAATTACAGATATGAATTTTAAATAAACTTTTATTTTATCAAAAAGAATAGAATACATATATGGCCATACTTAGTTGGACCAAATCATCATCTAAGATTAAATATTGAAATGTAATAATAATTTTAAAAGGATATACATATTACTTATTTGTTCTAAGCAAAATAGCAAAATCAGAATTCACAAAGGAAAATATTACTAAACTTGATTTCATGCAAATTTTAAATTTCTGAAAGAAGTGATGTAACATAAACAATATTAAAAGGCAAATTACAGATTATAAGAAAAGTTTACATCAACCAAAATACAAGTATTTAGTATACATTGCACATTTTACAAATTAATTTTAGGTCAACAAAATAATGCAAGTCAAAAAAGAAGAAAAATTAAAGAATAAACAAAGACTTTAATTTTCATTGGTAATTTGATAAATTTAAAAGAATGATACACATTTTTCCATCTATAATATTAGCAACAAATTTTTTAAATAATATCAGGTTAGAAAATATATGATGTGCTCCTTCGTAGATATTTTTCATCAACTGTGTCTGTCTGAAACGCCAAGGTTCATAAAATACTTGAAGCAAAATAAATGCAGGAGAAAAAGCAAAAAGAGCTAGATTCTGAGTACTTAGAAAATAAAAGTCAGTGATTTGTAAGACTGGATAGGCAGAAATAAAGGCAGCCACAGAAAACATGAAGTAGAAAAGCAATCATATCAGGAGTAGGTCAAACTTGACCCCAGTAGGAGCTATTTAAAAAATAATAATAAAATCTAGGGACCTATCACGCAGGAGAAAATTGTTTCAACTTCCCCAGCAGGGCACTAAAACTACTAGTTGCAGTTCAGAAGAATCTCATGGTATCCCAGGGCCTGCAATTCACTTCCCCCCACAGGGAAATCGCCACCAAACATTTTCCTCTTACTGGAAAGAGTAAAGCGTAGTTGAATCTGTCTGCTCCGAGGCTTGGCCAGGCAGACTGGGTTAAAATCCCTGACTGCTACCTTAGACTGAAGCCTTAGTTTCACATCATGTAAAAAGTGTGGATAATATCTATGAAGTGAAGGTTAAATAAAAGAGCAGTGAACGTGGACAGTTCCATCCCTGAAATGCAGGAAGTGAGAGAGTAGCGTAGTTCATCTCTCCTGTCACCTGGGCAAATCGGATTCCTTATCAAGAATGCTGAGGCTCGTACAGACTTGTAGCTGAATAAACCAGTTAGCAACCTTTTGACTTCCTGCTGACTGATAGAATCACTTGATAAATTATCAGGAAAGAAAGTTTCTCACAATTGAGTTAAATCTATCAATTGAAAAAGAAAAAGAAAACCAAAACAGAACAAAGCAAAAATGCAATACCATCTTGCGCGGAGTTTACATTTAAATCTTGGTTTTTAACTAAATGAATTTTTTCAGGTTTATCCTCCTTTGTTTCATTTGTAGGTACAGAGGTAAAAGCATTGGAACTAGAGTTTGGAAAATCTTCATTTGATTAGACAAGGTAGCTAACATCTCTCATGACTTATTTAATTACAAAGAGAAAAAGCTGTTTTACCACAATAAAACAAGAATCAAAGCAAATATTGTCAATAAAAAGTGCCTCTTTGGGGCAAATATAAAAATTTTGGGGTTCAGCACTCTACCCAATCCCCCCAAAAAGAAAAACTCAGACAAGGATTTTAAAGCAGGTAGTTTTTTAGGGTGATACATATTTTTATTTTTATTTTTATTTTTTATTTTTTTTGTGGGTACCAGGGGGTCGACCTCAGGACCTTGTGTGCCAGCAGGCGCCCGTGCCGCTGAGCGATATCACCGGCCCCTTTTTCATATGTGGGTTCCGGGAGTCGAATTCGGGCCCTCGCGCTTGCAGGGCAGGCGCTTAAGCCGCTGAGCCATCTCACCGGCCCTGATACACATTTTTAAAAGACAGTAAATAAACAAACAAACTAACTAACCGAGGGGAAAAAAATGAAAGAAGAAAAAGTAGTGTGACCAGTTAAAAATATCACAAGTTTTTAGATCCAGAGATTTTAAAAAGGCTCAATCTCTCTGTTTCTTCAACTCAGTGAGAGAAAAGGAGGTCATGATTTCTTTGACCAAGAGAACATGACCCAGAGGTGCTCTGCCAACTTCTAGGCTAAAGTCTTAAAACACTAGTAGCTTCTGTCTCCTGCCTCTTGAAACATCTGCCACGAGGGCACTAACCTGCCCTTTAGGAAGTTGGCCCATGTGCTGGAGAGACCAGCTGGAGGGAACCCAATGTTTCATAGGGAGGAAGAGAGACCCCGTGGCTGTTTTCCAGCTGGTACCACAGAGGCTCTAGGAGTGAGAGCAGACTTACTCAGGGTCCTCCACACCCACACAGCAAGCAACCAAATAGCACTGTGTGCCCCATGATGCCACAGGGTGACATGTCCAACTGGGCTCTGATCAAACCTGTGATTTGTAAAATTCTGAAATGTAGCATAATGGTGATTATATGAAGCACCCACTATTCAGAGTAGTTCATTAGACAGCTATGAATATTCCAAACACCAGCACATCTTTAATTCAGCTTTAGTGAGTCAGCAAAGTCTAAGCCTCTGGCAAATTGTTTCAAACACACCCTTCAACTGTCTCACCTGAAGGACCAGAGAACCAAAGTGTATATACATGAGCTTATTGGTGGAGGCCCTCAGGGAGCGGGTGTCAGTTCTCTGGGTTATGCTGATCTGATCAATCCCAGGAGACGTGAGCAGAGCTGACCGCTTCTGCCGCCATGTTGAACAGCAAACATGTCTCCCTTAACCTTCATTTGGGCTTTAGTGTTTTTCTTCCATTAAATCTTCCTTGGAACTCTGTATGTTTTTTAAAGAAGCTAAAGGGAGAGTAATCTGAATTTTTGTGCATTTAAATTTTTTTATTTTACTAGATTGTTCTCACAGCTTTTTTTAAGACCAGCTTTTATAAATCCTAAAACAAAATACTACCATCATCATCAAAAAGGAGAAAGCTATGCATTTTTTCATGTTAACATTTTGGTTTCCATTCCTGTTACCTTGAATTTTGAAACAATTAGAAACTAATGGAGATATTTATAAATAACTTAGAAAAACTACTAACAGAGTATTTTAAGCTTCTGATTCTATATCCCTTCTCGTATTGCTGCTTTGTGCTTGTATAAGCCAATGGTTAAGAGCAAAGGGCCCAGGGCAGACTTTGTGAACTTGAATCCCTGATCAGAAACTTACTAGTCCTGTGCTTGTGGGAAACTATACACTTGACATTTCTGTATTTCAGGAAACTTCCATTATCTGTATAAAGGAGGAAAATAATAATGTTGTACTTACGGGATTGGTATGGATATTGCATATATTATTAAATATAAAACACTTGGAATAGTGGCTGGCATGTATATGTAGGTCCTTAATAAATGGTACAATATTATTATATTTAAAATCATAGTATAAAATATAGATAGGACATAAAGATCTAAATTTACCAAAGGACTATCAGAAGGACTAAATAAGTTATAATTCCTCATTGTGTCTTTATACCAACATAAAGCCATTTATGGCATCATAACTCCCTCATTTTAGAACATTCTCTGAGCTTTATTAGGCTAAGACATGAGCCCAACTGTCTTGAGTAAAAAGTGTCAAACAATGAACTACATACATCAAGAAATATAGATGCCTAAAAAGCCTGGTATATGAATTTATTGTCCATTTTGATGTCACCTACAGACTCTATGTCCAACAGCCATGTGCCCAAATTTCAATCTATAATTTTACTCATTTTTCATATCTTAAAACCTTTTAGACCTTCAAATTGAAAACTGGCAGAGATGTATGCTCATATCTACAAGCCTAGAAGTATTTTTACAGTTTAATGAGTTTAAGTAAAATCTTTTATAATCCAGATTCTCTAATACAACTCAAAATTTTAATTCGAGCTTGAAAAGGGGAGAAAAAATAGAGAAAAACATGGAAAGGCAGGGAGGAAAAAAGTATACAAATGACATCTTAACTTTTACTGTTCTGATCCCTTTTGTGCTAGTTAATCTTGGTTGTCAACTTGACTGGATTAAGAGTCTCGTGGAGAGGTGATTTGTGAGGGAACTAACCTCATTAATGGGTTCACACATTGATGACTTCATCGCTGAATGGGCTATTAGCAGGTAGGGTCTAGTCGGAGGAAGTGGCTCGTGGGGTCACGAGCCCTAAACCTGGCCCCTGACCCCTGCCTCTCTGTCTCTTTCCAACCTGCTCTGCTTCCTGGCTGCCATGATCAGCTTTCCTCCCCCACATCTTGCTGCCATGGTGTCCCTTCCTTGGAGCCAGCACACCATAGGTTGAAACTTCTGAAACCAGGAGCCAAAATTAAACTTCTCTGCCTTTAAATCGGAGGTGTCAAATACTTTGTATCAGTGGGTGGAAAATGACTAATGCACCTTTCCTATGATATTCTGTCATTAATAACTGGTGTTCTCTGAGTTCAATGGCAAAATAGTCATATAAATTAGGTCAGTTAGTCCTAAGTAATTCACTTATTTCCTCATTGTCAAGCACAAGGTATAAAAGCTTAGTCATTCTCTTATCTTATCTTGATTTTATCTGTGCTCATGAATAGTTGTAAATATTGACTAAATAATCTGTAGTTACTATGGTTCTCATTAGGCCTATTACAAATGAGCATGAGGTCAAAGCTTTATTTTACTCTTAAAAGCTATACTTTTACTCTTTACTGTTAAATGCATCAACCATGTCTCTTACCTGCTGGGGGCCCCATTTTTTTTGCTTCTTTCCCTGTCCTGGAGCAATGCTTTTAGTTGTTGAAGTTATATAATGCCATCACAAGGAGTAATTTTACCATCTTCACTAGAGAATGTTTGACATTTTCTGTAATGTGTTTTTTAAAAGCACCAAATAGATTATTACACAGTCTATATTTCACCCGAAGCTTTATCCAAAGCTCATTTAACTAAAAAAAGTTTAGATTTTTAGACAAATTATCAATGTAGGATAGCTTTAAGCAATGCAAATTAAAACTAATTTATTTATTCATGCCCTTCACTGATAAACCAATATGTTGGGGAGGGAGATCGTAAGGAAAAAGCTGCAATTTCTTCAGTGTGGACACTTATTAAGCATTAGTGACCTCCAAATCTGTCTTGCATAACTAAATATTCAACTCTGAGATGTCTTCCTGATAATCCGGAACTTGGTAAAAGAGTGCACATCAAGTCCTCCTGCAGTGAATTAGTAAACTTGTATAAAATGGGTCTGACCTCTCTCCATCTTCCACCTACTCCTTTTCCCAGTGTCCAGGGACCACTATTTTATTCTCTTCCTTTATGAGATCAGTTATTTTGGTTTCCACAAATGCCTCAAGATATGCAATGTTTATCCTTGCTATAGTGTGGATCATTAATACCCCCATGTATTGAAGGTTTGGTGGCCAGGCTGTGGCACTACTGGAAGGTAGACCCTGATGGAAAGAAGTTAGGTTGGGGGAGTATACCCCTGAAGGAAATATTGGGACCCCAGCCCCTTCCTCTATTTGCTTCCAGATCACCATGAGTACAATATCTTTCTTCACCATCTGCTCCTGACATGATCTACTATGTTACCAAAGCAACATGGCCAAGCCACCATGGACTGAAACCTCAAAAATTATGAGTCAAAATAAACCCCTTTTTCTTATTAAATTGATTTTCTCAGTTATTTTGTCATAGTGTTGAAAAACTAACACAGCTAATTTCAACTAACATGATGATCTACATTACAGTCCTATCCAGCTTGATAAAAATGACAGCAAGACTTCAGATAAGGGGCTCCAAACACCCGAGAGAAAGAATTAGTTGTGGTATTCTATACCATAGTAGGGTAAATACAATCTATAATTATCTACGACATACTTCAAAATAACTAGAAAAGAAAATACAAAATTTCTCAACACATAGAAATAATTAGTGTTTGATGAAATGTGAAGTGCCCTGAGATGATCATTATATGTTATATATATATAAATTATTATACTGTAATCTTAAAATTATACAAATATTGTGTTGATAAAAAAATTTGTGTAGGCTCATGCAAAACATTTCTTTCCTATACTTCTTACTTTCGCTTCTTTCTTTCTTCATTTTCCTTTTAGCATGAACTTGGAAAACTGAACAGCTTTAGAAATATTGAAATCACATGGTACAGAAGACTTATGTTTATAATTGATCCCATAGGTAAAGTCAAAATTACCCTTGATAATTTCTTAATATTTTATGTTCAGTTTAAAGAAGGCAACCTTACCTAATAATATATTTAAATATGAAAAATAAACATTAGAGTGTATTGTATTATATAAAAAAAGAAGAGAATGGACAGATAGAAGGACAGGATAAAAAGCTCAGGATGTGTAAAATTGCCTGGAATAACCATATCCTTGCTTTTCTCTGGATTTTCTTTTCTTGGGTGGAAGGTCTTCACACACATACACAGACGACTAAAAATGGTTCAGTCAATCTCTTGCTGTCTCTTACTGTGTCCCTCCATCTTTCCTTCCTTTCATTTTCTTTCTTTCTTCCTTTCTAACTATTGTTGTGTATGAAGAAGGAAGGAGTAGACAAACAGGTATGTCTGGATCAGTTTGAATTTATCTACGCTATAATCTTACAGTATTAATTTTCTTCTTGCAACTTGAACAATAAAATATTTTAAAAGAATTTCTGGAACTATTCATGTGTAGCATCCTTTCCTCTCCATTTCCAATCCTAACAGGTTCATATACCACCAACTTATCGGTTCTGGGCTTGAACTGGGTCTATGAGACAATAATTTCCAATTTTCTAAACACAGGAAAGGCTCACATCCAGGAAATGCATTATATTTTATATAAAATTTATCAAAATAATCACCCCTTTTATTTACTAAAGAAATGAATATAGTGGTTACAGATGTTAGAACTTCAATTAATTACACAACCAAGAAAACTGTACTGCTTCTCTTGATTGGGGGAATCTCATGGTGGTTCTCAAGATCTAAAGAATTATTACAGGTTTTAGAGCATAAGACCAGAACCAGCATCTGGTCAACCACCACATCTCTCAGCATTGCAATCCTAGCATAAATAGAGCTTTTTTTCCTAATGTTTGTGTAGTGAACCCAGAAAAATAAACACTGTTTCTTCTGGAGTCTGAAGCCTGACTCTAGAGTACTCATTATTCCCAAAAGAATCAGATCTAGAATACACATCCATACCTGTAATAAAAGTCCTGGATCTCATATCAAAGAGAGAAAGTGGGAGAAAAAATACACGTAACAGTCCAAAGCAAACTACTTTGTGGCCCTTGGGAAATTCATTAAGATGTGAAATAAGCTTTGTTATGCTAATTGCTTTTCTTGTAATTCTCTATAATATGTACTATAAACTAATAGCCTCTCCATAGTCCTGAGACTTGCATTCTCCTGAAAAAAATCATATTACTTAAAATTATACATTTCACTTCAATGTTAATATGATGAGCCAGATATTTTCAGATAGATAATTCAAGCTACACACACCTGGAATTTTAAGCAGTGCTACTGAAAGAAGTTAAGCAAGACTTCACAGGTCTTATGAATTGCAAAAGAAGAGAGTAAACGAAATCTGTACCAGGATGTGGAAAATTAAAAATGATGACAATAGTTCTGACCAAAGATTTAATTCAATCTCATTATATTTTTTAAAAATTTCTTTCTCAATTAAAGAAACTATGTGAAAAATTGGGCTAAGGCAAAATGGCCTAATCAATAAAGAAACTTAAAAGCACAAAAATCAATAGTCTAGTTCCTTTCCAAAACCAGAAGCCACAAAACTGAATCTCATCTCATTTTTGTCAATAGCTGTTTAAGAGTAATTTGGAAAACTATACAGGATTCTTACTATACAGGTGAATAAATGGGTTGAAGTTCAGAATAATCAATAGCATCTTTTTTCTTAGATTTATAAATGTGTTTTGGATACCTTCTGCAAAGTTAGAAAATGACTAGATATGGTAACATATATTTAACAGATTATTCACAATGTGGAAAAAGTAATCAATCTTTAAATTCTTGAAATAAAGTCATTTCATGAAAATTCATAAGCTTTCTATACTTCTGTAAGGCCAAGTATAAGCACATAAAATATTCAGCTTTTTGAATTTAACATTACTTGTTCACACTGATATTTGTTTTTCTTTAACTTTCAATTCCCCATACAAATACCTTTTTCTGTCTAAACAAAATACAATGAAAATCCGGATCGTTAGAATATCTATGGATATCTACCAAAATCTAATCAGCCAATTGGTTGATACTCACATTGAAAAATAAAATTGATTATTTTCATATACATTTAAGAAATCATAATGAATAGTTGGGCAGTTAGTATGTGCCAGTGATTTTCAAAGCATTATAAGGCATAAATATTTTATGATAAATCACTTATGATAGAAATTAACACATATTGCCACTAAAAAATCTAAGGCTTAGAAATGATCTACAATCAAGACAGCCAGCATTGAATCAAGTTTAACTTCAATGTGTTACATTACTTTCTTTACTAAATTGTTTCCTAATTATTGACTTTACTGATTGCAAAAATTATTTTCCCTACCATGTATTTCATTCCTCCTAAGTGGATTAGCTATTTCTACACATTGCAACGTAACTTACAGCATCTCCCTACTGACAAACCATACTTCCTTCCCACTTTTGAAGCTTCTTTTTGTGACTTACCTTGATCTGTGGACTGTGAACTTATGTGATGAAATTACTATATCTGCACAGAAGCTTTGGCAAACACTGGAATTGTTTCTCTTTTCCCTTTGCTTTCAGAATAGCATTTAGTTAGAAAATAAATGTGGTTTGCTCTTCTTACCTGATTCTCAGAGTAGAAAGACATGTGCAGCAAATAAATAGTCAAAAATATTTAATATCAGGGAGAATTGCTTGCTGGTGTAAATCATTGGGATTTGGAGTTTTAAAGAATTGTAAATAGCTAATACATACAAGAAGTACTGTGAATATTGACCAGAATATTTATTATAATTCTATGACTATGAAATAAATGGGATCATCTTAGAATATTTAGTTTCTCAATATAAAAACAAAATATCAAGTGGAGAAAGATTTTGCACTCACGATTCAAATTGGTAACTATGATGCCTTCAGTACATCTTGGGAACATGAAGACAAAAGTGACAGGTTAACACCAGAAAGCTGAAAAGTAGAAGGATTCTGGGTACTGCTGAGTCACCACCATTCCAGGTGGGGATTACAGACCTCCAGACTTCCCTAATGTAAGAAAAAAGCACTGTACTTATCTAGGCCATGTTAGTTTTATATCACTCAAGACAAAAATCAGTCTCGACTATGACAAAAGTCCTTTCAACTTTCTAAAACAATCTTTGTGCCTTGTTACATTGGGAGTTACTTAAGGAAGAAAAGAATGAGGACAGAAAGCAAGAAGGGCAGAAAATAGGAGAGAAAAAACTAGAAGAAAACAAGGAAGAGTTCACGAGAAGGGTACAGGACAAAAGGGGAGAAGAGGAAAAGAGAAAAAGTAGAACATCAAGGAATGCAATTCCTGTGCCATATTCTCAGGTAGTGCATGGTTAGTACCTGGACTGCCTTCCAAGAGACCAGCAGTGAATGAAAGTTCCTGTTGCTCCCCATCCTTGCCAGTCTTTCATGCTATGTTCTGAATTTTGGCCATTCTAATAAGTATGCAGTGGTATCTCATTATTGTTTTAATCATGACCTACAACGTAGAACAGCATTTCATCTGCTTATTTGCCATCTATATGTCTCCTTTAGCACGATATTTGTTATGGTCTCTGTCCCATTTGTTAAATGAGCTGTTTGTTTTCTTATTGGTGAGAGATTTTGTATGTATTTCAGACAACAGTCCTTTGTCATGTATATCTTTTGCATTTTTTTCAATTTGTAACTTGTCTTTTCATTCTTTTATTGGTCTCCTTCACAAGAGCAGTTTTTAATTTTAACTAAAATTAATTTTAATTTTTTAATCTTTCCTTTTTCATTTACCTGAAGTCATGTCTTTTGTCACTGCTAATGGTTTCGATTTCTCTTTTCTTCCTTTTGAAACTTGTGCTTTTTAAAAAGCTTTTGTATTCATTTAGCAATTCTACTAAAAATATTAATATAGTTTATCCTTATTAATTCTTTTAGTTTCTTAGTCTATATTTTACTTATTTGCTAAGGTGAGTCCCAAACTCCTTTATTTTTGGTATCTTTTTTAAAACGTGGGGAGATCAGCCCCCAAGATGGCGCAGTGCGCTTTGCTTCTCACGTCTGCGTCTCAGTGTAGGTCCCTCAGCCTCTGAGTCAGGCCTGTCTCGTGGAAACGGGAGGTGTAACTTCTGAGCCCAGGACATAAAGGACAACATGGATATTGCCTTTGTCTCTTGGATCACTCACACTGAAGAAGTTGCCACATTCAATGTGGCACCCCATGTGAAGAGGCCAGGGAGCAGGCAGAGGCCCCAGGACAAGCGTCAGGAGCCACCTGCTAGCTGTATGAATGGACCACTATGGGAGTACGTGCTCCACTCAGACGAGCCTTGACACGGTGACATCGCAGGCTGGCATGTAACTGCCACCTCATGAGAGGTGCCATGCCAAATGGTGGACCCAAACATCTTACCCACAGAATCGATGAGATAATAAATAATTATTTATATATTAAGAAGATAAATTTTGCGGTAATTTGTTACGTAGCACTGCATCATGAATCCACGACTACAAAATTTTCTCTAAGAATGTTTGCTATGTCCATAATGCTCTGGTAAGAACTAATATCATTTCACAGTTTTCTAAAGAATTTGTGTTCTCCCTTTTCATTTTTCTTTGCTTTTTTTTTTCCTTTGCTATATACATTATCTGAATGTGGGTTAATTTGCCTTCATATCTAAGAGGCACTTGAATGTTATCCTCTTTGATTCCTTGAATGACTATTTCTATTTAACTGGTAAACGTATTCTTCCCTCATTCAGTAATTCCAAAGTAGTAGTCATTTTCTTTCAGTATTTATAAACGTAAGTCTGTTCTGGCCTCTATTCTACTGTTGCACGGGCAAAGTTCAATAGAAGTCTGATTTTTCTCCCCTACATACATCAGATTTTCTTTCCAATTTTATGGAATTCTGTGGGTGCCAAGTTCAACAATAGTCTGATTTTCTACCCTATAAAAATCAGCTTTTCCTGTTCTCAATTTTCTGGAAGATTTTATCTCTTGCTTATTAAAGTTCACGCTCTTTACCAAGATATGACAGGATGTGTGACAGTTTTTTTCCCTTTAATGCAGCCTACAATTTAATCTTTTAAATCTACAAATTCAGACCTTCCTATAACTCAAGAAAATAGCCTGGTATTCTTTACTAATTCTCTTCTTTCTGCTTCTTTTTCTCCTTCAGGAAAACTTATTATTCACATTCAGTCTCTTGGATATCTTTTATAAATCTTTCAGCTTTTATTTATTTATCTGTGTTGAGCTATTTCATGAATCTGATCTTCCGGAGTATTAATTCAGCTTTGATACTGTTCATGCTTTTTTAGTGCATAAGCTAAATTTTCTATCTATGACTAATGTGACTCTATTCACCAAGAAAACTTGTAGTGCTGCTTTTATTCTTTTTGTTTTTTTCAGTGCTAGGGATTAAATCCAGAGCTTCAAGCATGCTATGCAAGTGGTCTATTTCTGAACTACATCCCCAATCCTTTTTATTTTTATTTTTGAGAAAAGGCCTTGCTAAATTGTCCAGGTGGCCTTAAAATTACAATCCTCATGACTCAGCCTCCCAAGTAGCTGGGATTTCAGTCATGCACCAACACACTGGCACAATTAGAGCTATTAAATGCTGATTTTTATTTTTTGTTTCAAAATCAAGACATTACTTTTCTCTAGTAATTCTGAGTTACTGGGATTTGCATATTCAACTTGATCCTTCTGGTAGGAAGAAGAACAGGAAAGGTTGGTTTTTATATGTTTCTTTATGTATGCACTTGTTTACTGGCTTTATTTGGGCTCATGTCTATATGGTGGACAACATTAAATTGTAAATAGGAAATGGATTCATCATCCTGTGAGTTGGCGGATTAAGGGCGAAGTGTTAGCCCCTGCAGGAGGCCCTTGGCTGATGAATCTTTCCATATATTCCTATTTTTTATATAGGGAAGACCGTAACAGCTTTTTTCCTCTGGCATTTTGGAATGATCCAAGATGCTCTTATTCTGTTCCTGGCATTTTAACAGTCTCACCAAGGTAATGAAATTTGTCCCAGGTGTCACTAATTCTGCCCCGAAAGCTCCATCCAGGAGCTTCTTCCTTCCACTAAGCGCTTTGGAGTTTTAGACCATACCCCAAGCAGTTTCCTATCCCTCACATCACTTTCTCCTAGCACCTCTGTAAACCTGCCTCAGACCCTCCATAGCCTTCGACCTTCAGCATTCGCTTGACACAGGAGAGGCCGTTACCCTAAATCTGGCTGGAGAGGGGAGGAAACCCATGTCTGAGCCACATTAGAAGAATCTCCCACACTAGACTACGAATAGAAAGAGATTTTGCCTGCATAATACATTTCAGTTATTGTCACAGTGATGACAAGGTGAGTACAAAACAGCATAAATTTATTATTTCATATTGTCCATAGGTCAAAATCCCGAGTGGCAGAAATCAAGGTTTTGGTAAGGGGAGTCCCGGATGGAGCTCTAGGGAACACTCTTCTCAGCATAGGGAGGGTTTGGCTGAATACTTTTCCTAGAGTTGTGAGACCGAGGCCCTTGGTCCTCTCTGTCAGCTGGGAGCCAGTCTCTGCTTCCAAACCTGCCCATGTTCCTTCTCACACTTTCTTCTTGGCCCTTCCGGCTCTCACTTCTCCAACACATCTCAACAATGTCTGCCTTTCGGGTTCCAAGTGATCACACTGGGCCTAACAAGTAATCATTTATTTAATTTACATCTGAAAAGCCATTCTACCATGTCATGTAACATAGATATAAACTCTAGAAGTTACGGCATGGACACTTTGAAGAGCCATTCTGCCTAACACAGCATAACTAAATATTGTTGGGTTAACACCTTTTAGGAAGAGTCATGAACTGTAAAGGAGAAGAATGATTATTGTTTCTAAGACAAGAGGAATGGATAGAACCCTAAATCCAGTGATTTAATTAACATTATAAAATGTAATTTCTATAGGTCTGGGGGGAAGACAAAGATGCTAAAAGCTTCTTCAAAGAAATCGAGGAAGAAAAGGCAGTGGGCAACAGAGCCCAAAGTTGTACAAACACTGAAAAGCTTTATTTCACTAGCAAGTTAATATTGAACAGAGTTTTGGGAGGAGTTTCTATGAAGTGTTCAGGGTGGGGAAAGCAATGGAAAACACATCACACTGGAAGAAGAAACTAATGATGAAGCAATCCTGAATACACTTAATATACTATACCACATAAACTAAATATATACTATAGTATATATTAAATATACTATATATTTAATATAATTTAATATTTTAGATTGAAAGTGTGAGGAAAAAAAGTGTAGCTCAAGTGAGCCTGCAGATAGTATATGGGACAGTAGACCCAGAAATTTTGTTCCTAGAGTATGATTTAGTACTCTGATAGAATTGGGGGTTGTCTCCCTAAACAGGGTAATTACTTTATCCTGTTTGTGGAATGGAAGGTGCATGAGTGGGTGACCAAAAATCCCAAATATGGCAGAATTATCTTCAAATATGCATTTTTAATTCTTTCTTACTAAGTAGTGTCTTTTCACATAATTTAATCAAAACTGATAGAATAAAAAAGATACATCAAAGCAATGAAAATACCTTTATATCTGCGGAAACAATGTAATTTAATCTCGAGAAGTATATTTCAGAGAAACGCTAATGCTACCAATATTAAAACTGATACCCTTTTGGCCCTCGCTTTTTCAACTGCTTTTCTCAAATGGATAAAAATATTTTGCCAAATCATAGAGCTCCTAACAGCTTGTGTTTTCACACCATCTTATTCAACAGCTTCAAATAACACTTTAGTTTCTAAATACTTCCATTGATTAGGTTCTAGAGGTGCAAAAACCCAAAATATTTCTTCACTGTTTTGTGTGATAGTACTTCCCCGTGATTTTCTTCATGATTTCCATATTTGTTCAGTGTTAACACTACATTTTTCAAATCCTAAAAAATGTGAGTAAGAAAAATGATACCTTCATTGTCCTATCATTGTATAATGGACAAATTGCAAAAACCAATTTATTCAGAAGTATGCTTTTCAGCCCAAAATTAAGAACTAGAACTCTGTGAGGAATATTGCAGTGTATTAGTCAGTCTTTGGATTTTTTTTCTTTCTGTGCATTTCTTTTGTTTGTTTGTTGTTTTGAGATAATGTCTATATTTCTTTCACTGGATTCAAACTCCTAGACTCAAGTGATTCCCTGCTCAGCCTCCCTCATAGCCAGTACTAGTAGTAGATTACAGGTGCACACCACAGTACCCGGTTGATTAGCAAGTTTTGAAGAGCCTAATTTTCAAATTTCTCCCGAATTGCTTTCCTGTTTCTTCACATTACATGGACAATTTCTAAAGTGATAGTCTTTCATTTTCAGGATAATTAAAAACTCTTCAAAACTACTCATGGTATTTTTCTAATTTTGGCATAACTACTTAAAGATTTAAACTAGTAAATGCACAAGAACAAATTATGACATTAAAAGAGAGAATTCTTTTTCAATTTAAATTTTTGGTACATTTTAAATATACATAATGATCACATTCATCATAGGGAATTTGTACCTGTACATAATATAACTTGATTCTTATATTTTCCCCAACCCACTTCCCTCCCTTCAACCTCTCTTCCCCCTTTTACAAAAGCTTTCTTGCCATTTTTTCCTTCTATTCTTTTTCTTTCTTTTCCCTTCCTTCTCCCCCTGCCACGTGGTTCCTCTTCCCATTTGAACATTTGCTTCCTATTTCTCAACATCTATTACATATTTTGGTCTTTATTTACCCTTTTGGTTCCTCACACCAGAGAAACAATGCAATTTTGAAACAACTGTGTCCAATTTATCTCAATTAAGAGTATGGTCTCAAGGTTCATCCTTTAGCCTAGAAATGTCTCCGTTTATCCTTCTTTATGGAAAAGTAGTACTCCATTGTATAAAATAAAGCACATCTTCATTATCCATTTAACAATTTATGGGTATTTGAGCTGTTTCCAAGATTTAGCTATTACAAACTGTGCTGCTCTAAACATGGGTATATATATCACTGTGGTATAATGTTTTCAACTCTTTCAGGAATATACCAAGAAGGGGAATACCTGGGTCAAATGGAACCTCTAGTTTTAACTTTTTGAGGAATTTTCACACTGATTTCTGCAGTGGTTGTACCAGTCTACACTCCCACCAACAGTGGAGATGTGTTACTTTTTCCCCACAGCTCTGCCAGCATTTGTTACTGGTTGATTTCTTGATAATAGCCACCTTTCTGGACTGAAATGGAATCTCAGTGTTGTTTAATTTGCATCTCTCGAATGACCAGCGATGTTGAACATTTTTTCATATATTTATTTGTCATTTCCACTTCTTCATCTGAGAAGTGCCTATTCATTTCAAATGCCCTTCTTTGGATTGGGTCTTCAAATTTGGGGGGTCTGGGGTTTTTTTTTTTTTTGAGTTATTTATGTATTCTAGATATTAGCCCCTTGTCTGGGGAACAACTGGAAAAAAATTTTTCCTCTTTGTTGGTGGTTTCTTTTGCTGCACAAAAGCTTTTTAGTGAGATGAGATCCCAGTTGTTGATTCTTTGTAATATTTCCTGTGTGATAAGGGTTTGTCCATAAAGTCTTTGCCTACACCTCTGTCTTGAAGAGTTGTACCTATTTTCTCATCCTGCAGATTTAGTGTTTCAGTTTTAATATTTAAATCTTAGATCCATTTCAATGTTAGTTTAGTGCATGGTGAGAGATATGGGTCTAGGTTTAATCTTCAGCATGTGGAAAGCCAATTTTTCCACCATTGTTTATTAAAGAGGCTATCTTTCTTCCAGTGAAGGTGTTTGGCCCCTTTGTCAAAGATAAGGTGAGTATGTTTGGAGTTGTTTCTACTTCTTCTAATTTGTTCCACTGATCCTCAAGTATATCTTTTTGCCAGTACCATGCTGTTTATATCACAGTAGCTTTGTAGTATAATTTCAAGTCAGGGATTGCAGTGCTCACGGCCTTGCCTTTGTTGCCCAGAACTGCTTTTGCTATTCTAGGTCTTGTCTGGTTCCAAATGAATTTTAGCATTGTTTTTACTAATTCTGTGAGTTATGCTACCGGTATTTTGATCAGGATTGCATTAGATCTGTGTAACAATTTCGGAAATATGGCCATTTTCACTATATTGGTTCTTCCTACACAAGCACAAGGGATATTTTTCATTTTCTGATATCCTCTTCAATCTCTCTTTTCAGAATACTAGAGTTTTCAGTGTAAAGTTCTTTTATTTCCTTCATTAGATTGATTCCTGTTTCATTTTTTTGACTATTGTGAAAGGTGTGGTTTCCCTAATTTCTCTCTCAGTGAGTTTGTTTTTTATCTACAGGAATGCTATTGATTTTTTGAGTGTTGACTTTGTATCCAGCTACATTACTGAATTAGGTTATTAAATCTACAAGTCTTTTGGTGGAGTTTTTGGGGTCTTCTATGTAAAGTATTGTGTTCTCTGTAAATAATGATAATTTAACTTCTTCCTTTCCTATCCTTACTCCTTTTAGTTCTTTCTCTTGTCTAATCACTCTGGCTGATCTTTCCAGAACTATATTGAATAGGAGTGGTGATAGTGGACATCCTTGTCTTGTTTCTGATTTTAGAGTGAGTGCTTTCATTTTTTGATCATTTAGTATGATGTTGGCTATTGGTTTGTCATAGATGGCTTTTATCAGATTGAGATAAAGACCATTTATTCCAATTTTCTGTAGGGTTTTTATCATGAATGGGTGTTGAACTTTGTCAAATACTTTTTCTGCATCTATTGAGATGATCATGTAGTTTTTGTCCTCGGCTCTGTTAATATGGTGTATTACATTTGTTGATTTGCATATGTTGAACCATTCCTGCATCCCTGGGATGAATCTTACTTGGTCATGGTGTATAATCTTCTTGATGATTTGCTGCATTCCGTTTGCCAGTATCTTGTTGAGGGTTTTTGCACCTATATTTATTAGAGAGATTGGACCACAGTACTCCTTTTTGGCTGGATCCTTCTCTGGTTTTGGTATTAGGGTAATGCTTGTTTCCAGGAATGAGATGGGGGTATTTCTTCCTTTTCAATTTCATTAGAGTTTAAGGACTATTGGCTTTAGATTCTAAATTTCTTGTAGAATTCATCAACGAATCCATCAGGACATGAGCTTTTCTTTGTTGGTAGGTTTTTAATTACATCTTCAATTTCATTGACTGATACTGGTTTATTTAGAATTTTTGCATCTTCTTCATTCAGCCTTGATAATTCATATGTATCTAAGAATCTGTCCATTTCTTCTGTGTTTTACATCTTACTAGAATACAGGTTCTCAAAGTAGATATTGATGATATTGTGGATTTCTGCAGAATCTGTTGATTTCACCCTTTTCATTCCTAATGGCATGGATTTTGGTCTTTTCTTTCCTTTATTTTTTACAAAGTTGATGGAGGGTTTGTCAATTTTATTTAATCTTTCAAAGAACCAGCTCTTCGATCCATTGATTCTTTGTATTGTTTCCTTAGTCTCAATTTTACCTATTTCTTAAGTACACAATACTGTATCAATTTAGCTCTACTGATTTTACTATTTTTAGTATGATTTGAAAAATAACTTTTAGTAATATGCCACTTGTCACTGTAATTATTAAAGTTCTTGAAATTTTTTTATCTTCTAAAATCCTTGATCAGTAGTTTTTATCACAACAACAGGTAAAATATTTTGGTTTCCTATTTCTTCATAGCCAAATTTTCATATTCTTTTATAAAATTTACTATTTTTAGTCTCTACAAAATCATAGATGTATTGTTTTAACTCCTATATGGTTAATTAAATACATTTTGCCTTGGTCTATTAATTGAAGCTCATAAAAAGGTTTAAAGGAAGAGGTGATAGGACAGAAAGTAAGAATTTAATAATATATCAGGATTTAGTGATGATATATCTTTCAACCTGTTGGGAGACAATTCTCCATGAGTTTATTACATTTCTATTTCATGCAAGTGAAGCACTAACTGTTATATTTCTTTGGAATTTCTCCATCAGAGGATGGAAATATTGTCTTCAGAGCAAAAGGAAAGCATATTCATTGCTTATTATAAAATATTTAAGTTCCCTATATCAAGGTTCAAAGTAACAGGGTGCACTTTATGTGTAGATATCCAAATGGAACTTTGTCTCCCCTCCATGAGATTGGGTTACACGAATTAATATGAGTATACTAATGTTTGTGTGACTTGTTGGGCCATGCATAATAAAGTTCTTTATCTTTGACTCCGAAGTCTCATGTTTCTCACCAGTACCCATGGATACTTTGGCTAGTTAACACACTAACTCACAAGTAAAGTAAAATCTCAGATCCTTAAGAGTTTTGGTGCGACCTTATCATAATATTAGAATTAGTTGACATGATATTTTTTATCTCCTCAATTGAACACCAAGTGAAGACATATGTATTTGATCAAATCAAGTCTAAATTTAAAATGTCAAGCTAAGAATCAAACTAAGTGAAGCTAAGAGAAAAGATATGTACCAGGATGCTGATGATAGAGGGACAGAGTTTGCATTCCACAGTTTTGATTCATGGCAGAATATTACCAGAATAAAGAGACAGGATGGCAGCTTTAAGCTTCTAGTTTCCAGTGCACAAGAGAACACTAAAAATCACACAGAGATCATGATGAAAAATAGACAAATGGTTGTACCTGTTAAAATGGCAGCTATTAGTGTCTATTTTTGGGAAGTGAGCTCTTTTTTGTTTGTTTTTGCACTATTGGGGATTGAACCCAGGGAGTACAGAGCTATATCCCTCCCTTTATTTTTTTCTTAGTTTTTAATTTGAGTAGTGGTGAACCTACGACATGTGTTATTTGCTTTTCTTTTAAGACCAAAGATGTTGATGTATGAGTTTTTTTTTCCTAAAACTAAAACCCCAATATTCAGGTTTAATTGTAATGTGGGCATTTCGCAATGAATAAGTGGGTTTTGGGCACTGTTTCTGAAAGGTTCGCTATCACAGGACTCTAGCTACTAAGTGGCCCAGGCTGTCCTTAAACTTGTGATCCTCTTACCTCAGCTTCCCTAGGAGCTCAAATTACAGGCATTCATCACCAAGCCCTACTGAGCTCTTTTTCAAATATTGGGACATTAGTTGGGAAAATCAATTAACTCTCTTTTTCTGCTTCACATGTGTGTGTATACATACATACATATGTATATAAATTTCTTTACCTTTAGATTCCTAACTCTGATTACTAGAATCCATAGAATCTGTTCGGGGGCTGCCTTAAATTTCAGAGCCCTGTGATGTGTACGAAGACTCCTGACAAGGAAAGATCCGACAAAGCAGCAGATTTGGTTAGATGATGAGAGGTATGCAGCAAATACTAAGCAGCATATATTAGCTATTATATGCTCCACTCGTCAAAAATCTTCAAATGCATAGACAGTTCAACTGATTTCTTGCAATTCATATTTTTTGAAGATCTATTATGTACTATTATTTTTTAATATAAGTAATTTGCACACTGGTAGGGCACTCACAAAAAATAAAGATTTTAAAGGTCTCAGATCCAGACATGTGTATTTTATGACAATGACATCTTCAAGACATCCTTATTATTATATTCATATAGAGCTTGTAGATTATTAAATTAGCAAGAACTGCCTACATTATGGCTGCTCTTTGGAAAGAATCCCCTTGAGGAATGTCAGCTTACTTCTTACGAAAGCTACCAGGACAGCTTCATAGCTATAAGATGATGATGCATATTAGCTGCTGCATCTGATAGATCCGACCTCCAGAATTTAACTGTCTTCCAGTTTCTAGACTAAATATGAAAATGATGTTCTCAGTTGCAGGTTGGAAATATCTATATTCTAATACAAATGACAATTATATATAGTTACAAAGTTTCTAAAATCTCAGGGATATTAGGTTCCTATTTATTACTATATTAGTAACACTTCTAATTAATATGTAGCATTTTATAATTAGTCTCTTTTATTTATATAAATATATTTTTTCTTTGTGGTGAACAAAATGAAAATCTCTCTCTCTGTCTCTTTCTCCCTCCCTCCCTCTCCCTTTATACAGGTCTCTTGTAATTCCTTGAAATATTAACCTTGATGTACATTGGACATGATGAAATCATTATCATCATATATATTTTTTAATTCTTTATTTCATAGGTCATAATTGACACCACACTTTTGAAGTAGTTGAAAAATAGGATATATTTTAAATGCTTTTATATTCTCTTAATGATTTGTTTAAATTGTTTTTTTAAATTATCGTAGCATTTACAGGGCAAAATTTTAACTGTTGGGCCGGTGATAAATCTCAGTGGCACAAGTTCCTGCTGGCAAGCGCAAGGTTCTGAGTTCGACTCCCAGTACCCACGTTAAAAAAAAAAAAAATTTCAACTGTTCTCAAAGCTTTATTCTGTAATTCAAAAAAATATTTTTAAAAGTAAATTTATTAATAAAAGTAGATAATTAAATAGTAAGATAAAAATATATATTCAAAAACCAAGTGTTTGACATGGTAATTTTTTGACATGGTAAATTACACAAGTTGCTAATAGAAATGAAGTAATCACTTCATAATGTATAAAATAGAATCAATTATTCCTAGGAGTAAAAATATGTATTCACTAAATATCACTGTGGACCAGAGATGGTGAATCTTTTAGAGTCTGAGTGCCCAAACTGCAACCCAAAACTCATTTATTTATCACAAAGTGCCAACACTGCAATTAAACTTGAATACTGGGATTTTAGTTTAGAAAAAACAACTCATACATTAACATATTTTGTCTTAAAATAAAAACAACATATGTGTTGTAGCTTCGCCAGTACTGCTTTAGACATTACTATTTACAAACAAGTTACATCACGATAAGGTAATATGAGCAAGAGTTTTATTGATCAAATAAATATATATTCTTTCACCTTTAAAATGTAATTGGTACTTCTGGTAAATTTAAAATCATGCAAGAGATTTTTGCCAAAAAAGAGAATTCAATTTACATGTGACAATTCATATGAATTCAGACACTCAAGGAATTATAAATGTAAAAAAAATTCTTAATTGTTATGAAAACATATATATTTTATGACCTTTCCTTATGATTCTGTTTTCCAATCCTAGTGAGAAGAACATTTTGAAGAACTAATAATATGTGGTTGGTAGTAACAAATATGTTCTCACCTCTAACTTAACCCAGTGTAGGATATACAATGTTGTGCATACTGCCTAAATGTGCAATACCTACATGTTTTTAAAACCTTTAATAATTGCGGTATCTCAGATCCTAGTTCTTTTATGGCCTTTGTATACATGAGGTAGGCAGTGCAAATATATTTCTAGCTGTCTTGGTCTAAGTAAGAATTTTGAGTCTGTAGTGTGCTGTTTATGACTGATAAATATTTCCAGCTGAAGAAAATGAGCCTGTGTTAATACTAGCTAGAATGATAAAAGAAAAAGAGAAAAAAAATCAAGGACAGCATTCTGGAGGCTAGGAGCGTTTAGACAATATACGAGTCAGAATATATAATAAGAGAGGAACGGAAGCAGAAAACATTGGTTGGAGAATGTATCTAGTATAAACCTGATTAATTCTTACAGTACCTTTTGGTTACTATCAAAATCTGTCTGCTTTCTCCAAAGAAAAGAGCCTACTAATCATTATAGTCACTGTTGCAAGGCTACCAGAAATGATGACGGCATGAAGACAGAAGGAGCTTTTCACCCTCCTTCCAAGTCTAGCATCTGGGCAATGGTAGACTCACTTTGTTCAGCAATCACTTCAAATAAGGAGCTGAGATAATCTATGTGGTTGTTTGTGACGTGACAGTCATTCTACAAATTTAAGTTGTCATCTCTGCATTTACAAAGATAAACACAGCAAAACAATCTTAAATTCCCTTTGGAGGAATGCAGAAGGTTAGGGAATGATTTATGGTTCGCATCCAATCCAAGTTTATTTTGTAACTATATATTAGTTTGGAAGTATGTGGACAGTATTATTCCCTTCTACGTTATTTTCAATTCTGTCCAGATAAACATATGGGATTTACATTAAAAATGAACATAATCTTTTTTGTAATCCTTCAAGGCTTAAATTTAGCTTGAAGTATTGATTAGCAGGAGAATCTATTGAATAGCTTAAGTGAAGGTCATCAGACTTGAATTAGAAATAAAAGGCATTGGAGTACTTCTACAATCTGACCACATTTTGGGCAAGAAACAGAGTTGGAGAAAGAGAACCAATATACAAAAGTGTAGAACAGTAGGAATTAACCTGGGAACAAATAGTTTTCTGAGCAAATAGAGTTAAATGTCTCCCTCTTGCTTTTGCAAAAAGACCTCTAAATACAGCTTTATTGCAGTAGTTACAAAGAGAAAACGTACGTCAAGTAGTCTGCTTATCTCCATCTTGTGATGGGGAGGTGGCAGTGCTCAGCACAGGTGACAGCCTGGCCCGCTCCAGAGCAGTTTACTCCAAGGGCGAACTGTACATCACCACCGCAATGAGCACCCCTAAAGAGGGTGTCAGATTGGCAGCATTTCACGCCCCACCTTGTCTGCTGAATCAGGATTCAAAATTAAAATCTCAAGGGATGTTTATGCACAGTGAAGTCTGAGAAGCACTGCTCTAAAGAACATCTGGAATTGCTGACTAATTGCTTCTTCCATGGACACTGGTCAATTCAACATGAACAATAAATCCTGGAGTTAATTACCTCTGTTGTTCCCCCACCCCGTGGTTGATGGTTGGAAGTCAACCAAGCCCAGAAAGAGATAGAAGCTCCCTACCTTGGTGCCCTGAAGTCTGGCTGGTTCCCACTCTTCTAAGCACCTGTAGGGCATAAGTGACTTTTCCTGCCCCTTAAATCACCCTGATTGGGGGCCAGGGATATAGCTCAGTGGCACAGTGCCTGCCTGACAAGCACAAGGTCCTGAATTCAATTCCCGGTTCCGAAAAAAAAAAAAAAAATCACCCTGATGGAGAGATGCAGTGGAGCCTGAAGAGAACATACTTCTTGCTTTTCAGGGTGAAATACCTTAACTTGGCCACATTAGCTTCATGAAACATTTTCTAAGACAATGTGACAAGTTCACACGAATGAGAATGTTTTAGAGCATCTTTTTTTTTTTTTTGTAGAAAATAATGGCTAACAGAGCATTTTTTTCAGAGATCAAGAAAAATGTTAATACATTTTATGAATCACATGAATAAATATGTTACTATATTAATTAGCTACTGCTTCTTGGTTCTAAATAGAAATATTATACTATTAATGTTTAATGCTCTATGAAAGAAAATAATTCACAACTAAGCAGTTTAATTTCTCATTTTCTGCTTTCAAGTCTTAAGCAGGTTTTTACACATTATGATAAAAGATCGTGTAGAATTTATTTCCTAGGGAGGAAGCAAAAGATATAAATTCACTCACAAGAAGTTTCAAAATCTAGTAATTTCGTTTAATAAATTGTGTTTTTATCCCCTCTAAGTCCATAACCATACTCATTAAAGAAAGGCTTCCATATGGAGAACCTGGAAATCAATCCGAGCACATTCTCCTAAATCAATAGCACCCTGTGGGCCATTGCTACTGTGGCAAATACTCACACATTGTATGGTAATGACAGTGGGGCCCATTATTAAACAACTTTTTCTCCTTTGGAGAGATATTGGTCTGGAAATTTTCCAACACATAGAGATTTTCAGAATAATGCATTGTCAATGAAATTCTGTTCTTTATGTAAAGCTAGAAATGAAAAAAACATAAATCATGTTTGTCTTTCTTATAAAAATGTAGTAAGAATGGAGCTTATGTTAAACTTAGAAAGTTACTCTGGAGATGAAACTGCTTTATACTAACCGTAAAATGAGGAGAATTGTAAAAAATAAGAGAACTTTTACTCACTCAGATACCATTTATAAAGTCTAAAGGTAAGTGGTTATTAGCTGATTCAGAAATTGCAATCATACTTTAAATTTAAAAGTTATGGGGCCGGTGAGATGGCTTAGCGGCTTAAGCGCCTGCCCGGCAAGCGCGAGGGCCCGAGTTCGACTCCCGGAGCCCACATACGAAAAAGGGGCCGGTGATATCGCTCAGCGGCACGGGCGCCTGCTGGCACTCGAGGTCCTGAGGTCGACCCCCCGGTACCCACAAAAAAAAATAAATAAATAAATAAATAAAAGTTATGTTATTGTTGTTGTACTTACTAAAAACAAGTATTTTAAGCTAAATTTATTTAAATGTGTTTAAATTTATTTTAATATATTTAATAAATTAATAAACACATCAGAGAAAATTTTCAGGATTGATAGAGCTCTTTGAGGATAATTTAAATCAGTGCCACAGTTATAAATAATTAATAGAATATAGGCATATTCTGAAGATTTTAAAAATGCTTTACAAATAATGAGATATCTTATGATTCCTAGAACTTAGTCCTAATTGTGACTTCAAATTAGCATTTTGAAGAGTGGAAGTAATGAGAATGCATGAGAAATGACATTGTTAACCAGAAGTTTTTAAAGTGATAATCTTCTAATATTATTGCTGCTGAATTTGTCGATACAAGCTCTCACAAACATGAATAATAAAAGAAAGTTTTCCAATTATGCTATATAAGTACTTCTGGAAAGCTCTGAGTACAAAGTACAACCACTGCAACTCATAGTCCTAGATACTGAATAGTGAGGAAAGCCTAGAAATTTCCACACTGAAGATTTACACATTTAGCCCAAATAAAGCTCCTATGAAATAATGCTGGCATATAAAACCTTAATATCTGTGTAGCATTGGGAAAGATAGACCGGCTATCACTGAAAGAGAGCTGATAGAAAATGAGTGATGCTAGAACACTGCTACAAACAATCCAGACAATTCTATGAGATCATACAGAGCAGGAACAAGTGTAACTTCATCTTAAATCCATCTACATTTTCCAGCCTTGTCCTGATAGACTCTGAAGTGGAAGCCGAGAGAACAATAATAAAGTTTTAATCATCTTGATAGAAGTGGGCACCTGGCTCCCCTGTTTCTAAGCTTCAACCTCTACAATGAATGGAAGGGTTTTAAATCCAGTGTGGTCCATCTCTGGTCAAGTTTTAAGACTACTGATATAAATTAAAGCAAGAAGAATTTAATAAATTGGAGCCCAGTATGGTGGGACATGTGAGCAAGTTATTCTTGCTACCGTTCTTAATAAGCAGGCTCTGGACTGCCAGGTTTCGGATTTACGTGCCTGTCCCACGTTTAGCTTGCCTGGACCACACTGACTGAAGAGAAATTGTCTTGAGCTGCACATAAAGATGTAATACAGTTCATGTATATAAGTAATAACACATATTTATTATATTCTGTATAACTTTTATTGTATTTGCATAATGTACACAAGTAATGAAACATTATTTTTTGTATTTAACTTATTAAACTAATTTTAAAAAATAACACAAGCCCAGTTTTAATATTTAAATAAGAAAATTTACATAACAATGAATGCCTGTCTTCACAGGCACACACATGTAGTTGAAATACTGTTAATGATCATCGTTGCACATTACTCTTAAATCGCACAAGCACATTTAACATCTGATACAAGCAGGTTTATTCACACCTAGAGAGTGACCAAAAGATTAACTATGTGGAGGATACAGGATGTAGAGTGAGCTCTGCAAGGGTGCTCCCCTACACGGCGATCATTTGTCACTCAGGCAATCTGTGTTCAAGTACTAAATGTTCAAGTCATGAAAAATATCGCTATAAATCTCACAATGTTAAAAGTTTATCATCTCATGGGGCCACGTTACCAGCTGTCCAGGTCACTTAGTGAACACTTCTTCTAGGTTTTTTCTATACTATACAACTCTAATTTTGTTCTGTGTGCCAAAAACAGTAAATCTCTCCGATGAAAATGTTTTGCTTCCCAGACCCTAGGACTGGAATCCTGCCTTACCCGTATGCGGCCAGGTAACTTCCCAGGGACTTGACCCTGGTTGTGATCCTTTTCCAGTGACAAAGACTCTGCGACCTGATGTTTTCCTTCAGCTCCTGTGTACTTCTTAGGCTTTAACTTCCCAATTCTGTGGTCTATCCAACTTTTGGACATGCTATAATGATTTGTTTGGGAAAAATATTACTCTTTAGGTATTTTTATGCCTTTAAATATAATACAAAATTGAATTATCTCCTATGAACTTGGTTATTTCTCTATCTCAAATAAGGTTTTGTAGTCTCTGCTCCTATTTGTGTCATCGCAAGGAGCAAGCCTTGCCATGTTTGAATTCCGTTCCAGAGGAACGGAAAAATTGATGCTTGAGAAATTCTACAGATGCTATAAAAGATTAAGAAGATCTATTCAAACCTTTAATCCTCCACAACCCTCCACCTTCAATCCTTTCAATCCTCCACCTAAAATTGGCATACGCTGGCCATGAAAATGTGCTGTAGCCCTCTCTTATTTCAAGGAGTAGAAGGACTGCTGTACACTTGACTTACCGCCCCTCTGTGCCAAAGTCATGCTTCCTGCGCAGTTTTCCCAACTGTTACCACATTTAGAGGTACACCGAGGCTAACCTATTCCTAAGAGTAAATTCAGCTTGAGTTTTCCAACAGCCTGGTAAGTCTTTCCTTCTCAGAATTGCACACAAAGACTTTCCTCCTCAACCCTCCTTACTGCCCTGTCTCCTTCACAAGGGCCAAACCTAAAGTCTTCCTCTCCTCTAATTCCCTACCAGAAATTTTCCCAGACTAACCTCTCACACATATAATCCTGTCTGGTGTCCATTGTTTAGCAGACCCAAACTAACAAAAGCACAATGGCGATGACAATGAAAGGAGTCCAGGGATGGTCACTCCAACATATGCCATCCCAGTTGGAGATTATTTAAATCTGAAGGAAATCAGAGAGCTGCAGATACTGTAAGAGACTACTCTGATACTTCCATGTCTACTTAAAGCCTAGATTTGCCCAGGAAGTAAACAATTACCTCTGGTCTCTGCTCTGAGTTCTCATTTAACTAAACCGATAATGCTGAAAGAAAGATGATTAAGTCTGTCAACACACTTTGACAGACCTTTGTCACACAACATTGCGTTCTATTTCAGTCCCACTCAGTATTCAAAGAGAATCATTTACACTCCATTGTCTGTTCTGTGGGCCCAAGGGACTCTGTCAGACAGGATGTTTCTCCAAGCCCATTAAATTCACCTGCAAACCATTTACTATTCCTCTAAAAATTATGCACGTTCTCCATTCTCCCCCTCCCCTAGGAAAAATCATGAATCATGTTGGGGAACTGAAAAATTATGCTTTGTGATTGCCTCTGCGTACATATAAAAATTTGTGTATGTTTTCCTTTCATTCCCATACTACAAAAGCATTTTGATGATACATTATATAATTTTATGTATTACTAAATTACAGATTTATTAACTGGTACGTAAGCAAAATAAGAAACTGGTATTTGGTTCTGAATTTTTAACTTCAGAAATTCTGGTTTTGGGTGACAGAGAATTAGTCATTAATTTCTATTAAGTCTTTCTAGTTGGATTCTAATGGTACAGATTTAAAACTACTCAATATTTTGAAGGAATTTATTAATTCTCATAAAAATCATGCTCAGCTTTAAATCATCTTACCTTTAAAGCAACAAAATTAATCTTACAAGTAAAATCAGGCTAATTCAAATAATAAAATTCTACTGTATATCACATCTATAAATAAATGCCCTAAATTTAAAAGAGAGATATCTTTAGTTAAAGATAATCAGAAATATAAACTTATCTTTAAAAATATTTTGAATCCAAGCATGGTGGCACATGCTGGTAATCCCAGCGCTTGCGAGGTTGAGGCAGAAAGACTGCAGTGAGTTTGAGGCCAGCCTGGGCTACATAATGAGTTCAAGCCAGCCTGAATTATATAGTGAGACCCTACCTCAAAAAACAAAAGAAAAAGATATTTTAGAGTAGGTAGATGACATATGTTTTAAAAGTGAAAAGAACAATTAACAGATAGTAACATTTTATAGATCAGAGTTTAATATTCCAAGCATAGAAAAATGCCAAAAAATTCCAATAATTCTAATATGGTATACAATCGTATTTACCAACATAAAAATTAAAATAAAATGCTAAGAATTTCTGTGAACTACAGAAAATGTATTTTAAATTGGGTAGTGTTTGAAAATGCTCCATAACAATGTAACTACCCTTCCAAATTAAGTAAAAATAATGGGATTTCAATTGGAATTAAACAATAAGAATGGATGGCAAAATTATCTGCAAATAGTCTAAAAATATTAGAAAGAAAATGAACATTAGTATAATTCTTTACTGTTTAACACTATCTTCAAATGTCCATCTCCTAAGTTAATTGGTAGAAAATACTATAGAATAATGTACAATGTCAATGTCAGTATTACTTCTATGCTGAAGAAAGAAGATATGTATATGTTTGGTTGGAGTGTAATCAAGTTTAGTTACAAAGTTTAATCTCAAATTCCTAATGAAAGAAGAGAATATTAAAATTCAATTCAGAACTATTTTGTCCAAGTAAGACCTTTTAAAAACAAACTCAGAAATCCATATTACGTACCAGTATCCATCACGAAGGAAACAAAGTTTTATCTCACTTGTAGAGTAAATCATGTACAGAGATTTAAAATTTTCTCTTTTTCCTCTGAAGTCTACAAAACAAACTGACATGAGCCAGATTAACAAGACAAAAGCCAAACAAAAATTATTGTTTGCATAGGGACTGATGCCACATACAGAGTAGGAGTTTCAAAGACCAAATGGTTGAGGCTTAAATAGCATTTTAAGCTGCAAAAACAAATAAGGGATTGAGCGTCCTGTGGGGAAGCAGTGACAGGTTATGGGAGGGTGAAGGGAAGAAAACATATTCTGAACAAAGGATGTAATCTCAAGATGCAGATAAAGTCTCAAAGGTAATACCTTCAGAAGGATAAGTGCCAGGCATGGTGGTGCACACCTGTGATCCTACCACTTGGGAGCTAGCAGGAGGCAGGAGAATTGTGAGTGGGAAGCCAGTGTGAGCTATGTAGTGAGTTCAAAGCCTGCCCTGACTATATAGTGAGAGCTTATCCTAAAAAGAATATAATATAGAAGAACAGAACAGAACAGAATAGAAAAGAAAAGAAAAGAAAAATGAATAGAATAGAATAGAATAGAATAGAATAGAATAGAAAGAATAGAATAGAATAGAATAGAATAGAATAGAATAGAATAGAACAGAACAGAATAGAATAGATTAGGGCAGAATAGAAAAAAGGACATCCTGAGACAGTCTCTGGGCAGACACAGATAGGACAGATAACAGGGTCTCAGAGAAAGGTTTTTAGCATCTGCTATTCATGTCACTAATGCAGATTTCCTCTATAGACACAATGTTCCCCCAGAAAAAAAGGAGCTTTCAGAGCTATTCCTGTGTCAGAAACCTCCTCTGAATAGCCATCAAAACATGCCCTAGGAAACACACTTTGGCTTGCATAGTTAAATTTCCCTTAGTTATGAAGAATATTTTTGCTTTGCTTCTTCTTTTTTCTAATATATGACTCATAGAGAATCTCATATCTGTAAGATGGATGTTTTTGAATAAAATTATCTGCCTTTAACTCTCTCTATACAAAAACCCTTTTTTACTAAATAAAGCTTTTTATGATAGCTTCATAGTCTTAATTTGTATGTTACTCTCATGATACTTTGATGTGTGTTTTCTCTGGCCTGTATCTTTGATTTTCCACTTTCTACTTTGAGTACCAAATACAATGTTTTCCAAGCAGCAAAACATTTTTGTCAGCAAAGTGCATAATAATTAACAGTAAGAGTGCTGGAAGATGGATTTTATACTAATATCTGTCAAAGTAATAAATTGTCACACATAGAATCTACATCTACAAGGGATGTTTATGCAAGCTGATAGTGTCCCAGAAAACATGGAAATCCCCTATCTTTTCAAAATATTGTGATCACATTCATCAACATAGTGCAACAAGCTTTGGTGAAAAACAGGATGAAATTAAAAGAGAAAAAAAACTCAGCACTGACAATGTGTAAAAAAGAGTCATGTAAAGAAATTAATCTTTCACAAACTTGTGCTCACTCAATTACTTCAATACAGCATGTAGTAATCAGTGCTAAAGGTTTAAGCTATAATGAAATGACAATTTGTTTCTAAGTCATTACTCAAGGGCTTGCAAATTAAAAATGCTCTTTATTATCATTTTAAGAGGTGAAATAGTGTAAGTTTCCTTTTCTCAGATAGTGAACTTCAACAATCTTTATCCTTCTTATATCACCTTTAGGTGCTGTGTTCAGGGCTTCCTAAATGGGCAGAGGGGTGCAGATTTGTATACCCCAGAGGTGGGAAGTATAAGAGGCAGGGGACTCTTCCATCTACGCCTCCTAGAATGTGAAGGACACAGGGCCTAAATTCCAATTCTTCCCTCTTCCGCAAACCCAAGAGAGGTGCCTATTTGGAGAGCAGCCCTCATTCAATGACTGGAAGCTTTTCAAGGGTACAGTGGCACCAAGGGAGATAACTGATCTTAAAACATCTTTAAAAGATCAGGCCCAAGGGATCTACAAGTGAAGGTAAAGTGAATCCAGCTGTAGGAAGTATATAATAAAAAACTGTGAAAAGTCTCCTCAATTATGCTATGAGGGTAGGGAAAAAAAGGACAAAGGGAACTAAAACTCTTCTACTTGCATAAATGAAGTTCTAATTTATTATGAAAAGTGTGCTTCACAATTAGAACTGATTAAATCTCTATTTCTCTCCCTCTTTACATGTTTAGACTGTGCTACTGCTGAGCATTATTGCTCTGGTGGTAAGAGTGTGTATGTATGGGTTTGTGTGCACGCTGCACACACATGCTTGGTGTAAGCCCCATGGAGGAAAATGGGTGAAATAAAGAGGCGTGGATGTCACTCACAGAGGGGGGAGGATGTTGAAGTACGGATGAAACTCGTAGGACTTGTGATAACCCTGGATAATTAAATTAGGTTTGGACTTTAAAAGTGAAATAGGATAGGGATCTTCAGGGGGGACAAAAGACAGATTTGCAGGCTGTAATCCATGACCTGTTACTGAAATGAATACACGTCTTTTCTCTATCTTCCCTTGCTAACAATACTTGGAATGTGCCTTATCTCCTTATCCCCTACTCTTTCTCAAAAGGACCAGGCTCACTATCACCGCAGGGAGGCAGCATGATGCCTCCAAGACTAGAGTAGCCGCTGACCTATATCTTTACTAGGAAGAGTAGCCGCTAACCCATATTTTTACTAGGAAAGAAAACCCTAAAATATGGGGAAAATTCTCAAAAAATCACCACACTCGTGAACCAATGAAAAATTACCAGACGCTAACCCACCCCAGAAACATCTTGAAAAGCTAGTCCCATTCTTTCGTTAACAGGCCAGTCTGATCTTTTCCATCAGAGTTGTGCCTTCTTCAGTTCTTAAAAATGAAGTACCTTTCCCACTTTCTCAATTAAAGTTTTTGCACACAAATTTATATTGTTACCTCGGTCTTAATTTCCATTTTCACTGAAGAAAGTTCCCGAGAGTTACCCCGGATCAAAATAAAACCATAAAATAACCTATTATCTGGGCTTATTATTTTAAAGTGAGTAATTCACGTAGAGGACAATTTGGGGAAACAGCAAATACATAGCCATTCATTCGGCCAATAAACACTCCAGACATTTGATATATAGAACAAACTAAAATAGAGATCACTATCTTCACAGATTATCTTCTACTCTGAGTGACAAAGCTGAAGCTATGATGTGAAAGAAAGGGTAAGGCCAAGGGGTATAAAGAAGGATATTTTCAGAATAAGACAATGTTATTTTATGTACAATGGTCAGCAAACACACCCCAGGTAATATGGCAAGTGAACACTAATGATACTGAAATATTTAACAACACCTAAGGCACAATTTACTACCTAGCTTGATATACTGGTCAGCTTTCCCATTGCTGGGACAAAATACCTGACACAAGTTAAAGGAAGAAAAGTTTAACTTGGTGCACGGTTTCAGAGTTTTCAGCCCGTAGTTGGCTGCCTCCATGGCAGAAACATCATGGCAGAGGGTATGGTGGAGCAAAGAGGCTCACTTCATAGAAGCTGGGAAGCAGAGGGAGGAGAAGACTTCTAGCAAGGGATACAGACTCCAAGTCATGCCCCCAGTGACCCTCTTCCTAGTAGCACATTCAGCTATAAACATCAGTAAGTATAGTACCCTCGTGATCCAATCACCTCTTCGGGAAATCTCTTCATCCAGTCACAGTGAGAATTAAGATGAAGTGGCATACTTGATTATCTTGAGGACTTTTACCAGCCAACTTTACTGATAATGACTCGACAATTGCAGCCCTGCATAATAGTTTAAACAATATGAAAGTGATCCCCATGGATACCTGAGTGCATGAATAAGACAGACATAGGAAACAGCAAATGCACTGACCCTAGAGCTGCTGTATGCTCCATGAGTATGAGGAGCAGCAAGAACACACACTTGGTAGAGCATGGCTGAGAAGAGATAAAAGTAAATGAGATGAGGTCACCAAGACAGTTGGGTGCCAGATCATGTAGGCCTGATAGGGAATGCATCCAAGAGCTTCAGATTTCTTTCTGAATGTAGTATCCAAAATAATCATGTTTCAAGAATCTCTCCAGAATAATGGGATGGACATAACTTTATGAAGAGAAGCTAAGTTAAGAAGGGAAGTTACAATATCATAATGCATTATCAAATTGAGAAACAATAGCAGGGCAGAGTAGGTTATTGCAGAGAAGTTATTGATCAGTGATCATCTTTAAGGTACTTGTGAAAGTGGGGCAGAGCATAGCAAAACATTTGATTAAACCGTACCTGTGAAAGCAGATAGTGTGTGAGTTGTTAAGTTTTTAAAAAAGAGGATAATGAAAATTCATACTTAGGGCCTGTAGTTGTTAGCTATTGCTAATAATCCTGTTGCCTCACAAAACATATAAAAACCCTCAGTTGCATAAATGAACATTTTCTTAATCAAGCATATGTAGATAGGCTGGGGAGTCTTTCAAGTATCTATGATCAGCTAGTGTGTCAGGAGGGAGTTCGCCTCTACAGAGCAACACAGTTCAGCTCAGCATCATCTCTCACAGGCTGTGCTGGATTTTATGTCATGGCACTTGTAGAGTTCCAAGAGTGAAAGCAGAAATACACAAATGCCTTTGTAAGTCTCTGTTTTTAACGTGGTTGCTGTTCTCTCATTGACCAATGGAAGACACATGAACAGCCTAGAATCAATGTGGAAGGAAAGTAAAAAATAAAGAAAAACAGAGCATAGATACGGGGAAACCAGTGTATCCACTGACTGGAGCCATTAGTGAAATCAACATAGTAATAGGCATTGAAGATTACAAAAACCAGAGGGCAGTGTGTGTGGATATACTTTAAATCCTTCCTCAGAGGTCAAGACTTCAGACCCAACAATAAAAGGCTATAAAAGGCAAAGACTTTGTTTCCTAATTTGCCTGCTGTTGGAAATGGCCTCAAAGTAGCTGTAGCAGAGATCTTCAAGAACACTCTTAGGCTCAATGATTGGGTAGAAGGGCTCACAGGAATCAGAAAGCCATTGTATTTATGGTTATAGCTTATTATAGATTAAAACCAACAAAGGAAAAAGTTCCACTGAGCAAAGTCCAGGAGAAGCAATGTGTGAGCTTTCTGGTGCCCCTTGCAGTGGAACCTGCATAGATGAACTTTACTTTGTCAGTCCTGGTATACAACACATGCAGTGCAGTCGAGGAGGGGAGGTCACCCAAGCCTTGGTACCTACCATTTTTCTTGGGAGGTTGGTCAGGTAGGCACGTAGCACCTGTGCGACTGACTTCACTTACTCAGAGACAAACCAGGAGCTCATCATTAATTATGTCGTTAGTAAAAACTGGCAAGATGCAGCCTGAAGCCACTGGCACAAGAAACAATGACATTGTTTGAAAAAAACATCTCATAAAACTGGAACTGTGTGGCCTAAAATCTCACATGTATTAAATATTCTTATTAGGTAGGATATTTGAAAGACACAGAGTTCGTTTCCTAGGATTTGGCCGGTTCCAGAGTTAAGGCTTTTTGGGGAACGTGAAAGCAATCCCTGCTGACTTGACCCTCTCCAGTAGAGCAGGAATGCTAAGGCTAACCATGGTGGTCAAACACAGAGATATCAACCATAAGCCCACTCAGTACATATTTCAGGGAACTGCCTTAGTCAATCAATCACAAGTCTGTTTGCCAAAAACCTGTAGTCTTCTGTCCATTAAACTAGCCCTCGTGGAAGGCACGCTTTCCAATTCCCATTCCTGACGAGTGAATCGCACACAGACTATAAGAAAAATAATTGTACTTGTATTTTATGGTATCCTCATGGTGTTGATTTCTTTGGCCTGGAAACCAAATTATCATTCTAGATAATGGAACATCTAAAAATAATCTGCCAAAATATTTTACGTCAAATATAAAATATGTATATATTTTAATTTTTTTTGTGTGGGTACGGGGTCGACCTCAGTACCCCACGCGCCAGCAGGCGCCCGTGCCACTGAGCAATATCACTGGCCCTTTTTTCGTATGTGGGTACCAGGAGTCGAACTCAGGACCTCGCGCCTGCCAGGCAGGTGCTTATGCCGCTGAGCTATCTCACCAGCCCTTAATTATTTTTATTAATATATATTTAGTAATTAAATGTATCAATGTATTTAAAATATAATTATTTCATTAAGATACCTAAGTAAATCATTAAGTGTCTCTAATTTCTGGGTAGACAGATTAACATGATAATGATGTCAATTTTCCGTATGCTGTCCCATGAATACATTCTAACTCCAAGTAAATGCTAATGCAGACAGACATTCCTTGTTTAATGACTGAGCTCCTTTGCTGGGTCAAGGTCCTTAAATGAATTGGTCACTCTGTGAGGAATTGTATGTAGAATGTACATTACAGTATTCAGAGCAAAGAAATGGTCAAAGGAAACTCCAACTTGATGACTTTGCTTTTATTTGCATAACTCTTACATGCAATACTGTAATTTATAACAGAACATAAAGCTACAGTACTGTACTGTAATCAGGAATAATTATAATACTGTACTATAGAATAAGCCACCATAAGGCTGCACTGCTACTCACATTCCTGCTTTGTAAGTGTAGGTGGTGAGTCCCACCAGTGAGTCTTTTTTTTTTTTTTTTTTTTAATGTGGGTACCGGGAGTCAACCTCAGGACCTCTTGCCAGCAAGCACTCGTGCTGCTGAGCGATATCACCGGCCCTTTTTTTCCTTTATGTGGGTTCCGGGAGTCAAACTCAGGACCTCACGCTTGCCAGGCAGGCGCTTATGCCACTGAGCCATCTCACCGGCCCCCCACCAGTGCAGTGAGTCTTAAGTCCAAACACCATACCTCAGTTGTAATTCTGAACAGTCGTTAAACAAGTAGGTCATGAAACGAAGAATATCCTTTATAAACTGCACAGGTTTTAGTAAGAAATGCTGACATCTAATAATTGCATATGTTTAAAGTTTCAATTCGATATTTGAGAAATACATATACCTTTTAAATCATCACCATAAAATGACAAAGCTATCCATTACACTCAGAAGTTTCCTCCAGCCCATCATAATCTATATCCACTCAATCTCTTCTCTCCTTTTTCTTCAGTGCTGGGGATTGAACCCCTGGCCTTGTGCCTACCAGGCAAGCCCTCTATCACTGAACTACATCCCCAGGCCTAGACTATTTTTGACACTATTAATAAGTATGCATTTTTCAGAATTTTATGATTGAAATCACAGTATATAAATTTTTTATTTCTGGCTTTTCTCAATCATAGATATTTCACAATTCATTCACAGTTTTGCATGTGTACATTGGATTTTGCTCCATTGTATGGAATATACAAGTTGTTCAGTATCGCTTCTTGATGGATGTTTTTTGTTGATTCCAGGCTTTAAGTATTAAAAGTAAAGCTATTGTTAACATTTGGGTGCAAGTGTTTGTGTCAACATATTCTTATTTTCTCTTAGATAAATGTCTGGGATTGATTTGCTGGGTCATATGGCAGCAATATGCACAGTACCTTAAGAAAATACAAACATGTTTTTCCAAAAATAATGATAATTTTACATTCACATGACCAGTACCTGAGAGTTGCAATGAAATTTCATCCTAACCAACAATGGATATGATTGGTCTTTTTTTTTGTTTTGGTACTGGGAATCGAACTCAGGACATTGTGCTTGCCAGGCAGGTGCTGTGCCGCTGAGCTATACCCCCAGCCCATGATTGGTCTTTTTGAACTTAGCCCTGCTAGTGAGTGAGTGTATAGTAATATAAATCGTGGTATCAATGTGCATTTTTCTAAAGATTCATGGTGCCAAGAGTCATTTATGTGATAACTGAACACATCCATGTATCTCCTTGGTTAAGTATTTGGTTCTTTTGCCCATTATTTAGTCAAACTGTTTGTGCACTTATTGTTGAAATCTAAGGGTACTTTATACATCCTAGATATAAATTATTGGACAAATACATATTTTGTAAATACTTTCTCACAGAGTGTTTCTTACCTTTTCATATTACTAGTAATGTCTTTTATTTATTTATTTTTTTAGTAATGTCTTTTAAAGAGCAAATACTTATACCAGTCTAGTTTATCGATTTTTTCTTTTCTTTTTTTGTTTTGTTTGTCTCTTTAAAAAACTTTGTCAGACAAAAAAATTAAGATTTTTCTCCTGTGTTTTCTTCAAAAAGTTTATAGTGTTAAGCTTAGCAATTAGATCTGTATTTATATAAAGTTAATTTTTTATATGCTGGAAAGATTGACAGTTTCTTTGTTTTTGTTTTTAAGATTTATAATTTTTCTGGGATCATTTGGTTAGAGATTTTATTTTAGTCAAAAATCAATTAGTTACGTATGGATAGGTCTCTTCATGTACTCTATACTGTTTTATTGATCTAATTGTCTGTTTTTGTGTTAATACTGTGTTGTCTTGACTACTACTGGTTTATTCTGCCTTGAAGTCCAGTACATTAAATCTCACAGTTTATTATATTTCAAACTGTTTGGCTATTCTTACTGCTTTTCATTTCCATGTAAATTTTAGAGTCATCTTGTTCATTTCCACAAAAAAATGCATTTATTTTTTACTGGGATTAGGTTGACTCTTCCTATCTGTTTGAATTAGCGTCTTAGGTACTTTCTGGTCACTAAGACAAAATACCCAACACCTGCAAATTTAAGGAGGAGAGACTTAATTTTGTTCACGATTTATAGAGGATTCAGTCCGCAGTCTGCTGGCTCCCAAGGCAGGGTGGTGTGGCAAAGGGGCTGGCAAAGGAGAAACAGCTCGTGCCATGGCAGCAGGAAGGAAGGCAAGAGATCAAGGAAGTAGGGAGGGAGATAGATCCTTCCAGGCCATGCCCCCAGTGACCCACCTCCTCCAACCAGGCTTCACCTCCTAAATCACACTTAGCTATAAATTCTTCAGTGAAATAATCCACTGATGAGTATCAGGATCCCATGATCCAATCACCTCCCCAAAGCCCCACCTATGAGCACATGAAGTTTTGGGGGACATCTATATATAAACCATAACAACGAGAATTGACATCTTAAAAATATTTTACCTTCTATTCTATACATCTGGTATATAATTCTATTTATTTATTTAATATTTAATTTTTTAAGTAATGTTATGTAGAATTCAGTGTACAGGTCCTTGGACATCTTTTTCCAACGTTATCTTTAAATATTTCATAGTTTTTGATGTTAAAATAAATGGTTTCATTTTCAATTTAAACTTCCAATTTCCTGTTGAGTTTTTATAGCAATAAAGTCATATTTGGTTATTTTTTATATACTGCAAACTCATAAACTCAATATCACTTTTAATGGATCCTATGGTTTATTTAGGTTTTCTGCAAAGATGACCCTACAGTGAATGAAAAGATTTTGTTTCCTCCTGTGCCATCCTTATGTTAATAATTTATTTTTATTTCCTGATAGTACTGGAGAAACCTCCAATAAGATGTGTTGAGACAAACTATTTTTGTCTTGTTCCTAACCTTAGAGGAAAAGCGTTCAGTCTTTCACCAGTAAGAATGATATAGTCTGTA
Organism: Erethizon dorsatum; assembly: GCA_028451465.1. NCBI lineage: Eukaryota > Metazoa > Chordata > Mammalia > Rodentia > Erethizontidae > Erethizon > Erethizon dorsatum. The sequence goes on along the minus strand of CM051826.1, from coordinate 126,420,023 downwards.
AGTTTTAAGCAGAAACCTTTAGCAGGTTGAGGTTTCCTTTGATTCTTCATTTGCTGAGAGTTTTTCTCATATTTCAAAATATCATTGGGCCGGTGAGATGGCTCAGCGGCATAAGTGCCTGCCTGGCAAGCACAAGGGCCCGAGTTTGACTCCCGGAACCCACATATGAAAAAGGGGCCGGTGATATCGCTCAGCGGCATGGGTGCCTCCTGGTGCACGAGGTCCTGAGGTTGACCCCTGGTACCCACACACACACACACAAAAAAAAAATATCATGTTGTACATCATGGATAAGTGCACTTCTGTCAATAAGAAATATTTTTGTTTTTAAAAGATGACTTGGTCAGGAGCAGCACCTTAAGCATACAAAATGTTTGTTGTGCAAATTTAAGATGATGTCCTCTCTAGTCATCATTCTCTTCTTGGTGCAGAGAGGAAGACATGCTTATAAATGGATATTTCACTTATAGATGTAAATTCCTATCTCAAAGGGGTTTTTCAGAGCTACTCTTTGTCTGCTATTTCTCAAAATAACCAGTTTAAAATAAGCAATATGTCCAATAGGCATACTTTTGGGGTAGTATATTCTTGTCCTACAGTTGTATTTTGGGGTAATGTTGTAATGATTTCTTTATAATACCTCTGGTTTTTTTGTCCTATGACTTATTTTTTATATTTTGTTCCCTGTCTTTGTATTGAGTATGTAAATTTTATTATTCAAATTTATACATTTTATTCATAATTAGCTATAGCTCACAATTATTTTAATAGTTATTTTACAGTTAACAATATGTGCATTCATTTTCAATTTAAATTTCCAATTTCCTGTTGAGTTTGTTCAGCCTTGCTGATTACAACCCCCAAGGCTTTTCTCCTGCAGCTTTCTTTGGTTAACAATCCGTATTCCTGGCATCTCCAACTTCCTAAGGTATCCACTGCATATTGGGTTTCATCCCCAGAGCTTGGTGTATTGCCTTCTCAAGGGCTCCTTTTTGGCCTCCCAGGCTTTCCTTGAAATTTAGGTTGAAGCCTCTCTGACCCCACAACTCTTACATTCTGCATGCCAGTAAAACAAGCATCATCTGGACAACATGAAAATCTGCTCTTAGTGAAAGGACTAGCTGTCCCCCCTTGGACCATAGCTACAGTGGCTTCTGTGTGCCTGGATGGTTGAGTAAAGTGAAAGAAATCCTAGGGAACCAATTCCCTATGAGGCCCTTCTCAAGCTGGGGCCCTAAGGACTCTATCCTTAATGGAAGTGTTGAGACTTCTGCACCCTTGAGCCTGTCATTGGTGAAGTCTTGGTGATTCCTAGATGCCCTCAAGGCATCTATCTTCTTGTCCTTGTACAAAGCACATGACTTGTTCTAATGGTGCTGTTCTCTTTAGCAGCCTCACCTCCTTTGGCCACAACTTTGCACATGGCTCCTTGTAGGTCAAAATTTAAGCCTTTCAAATTTTTCTGCTCAGGCTTTTGCCTCTGATTCTATGAATATGGCTAAAAGTAGCCAGTAGAACCCAGACTACAGGCTGAATGTTGAGCTATCTTGAAATTTCCTTAAACAGAATAATTAGTCCACTGCCCTTAATTTTAGTACCCTGTCAGGGCTCAGGACATGGGCAAAATGCAGACATTTCTGCCAGAATATAATACACACATGGCGTTTAGTACAACTGTCAAAGGAGTCCTTGTTCCCAACTAAAATCTTCCTGAGCCTGGCCTTTACTGCCCATATTCCTATCAGCATCCTGATCTGAACTTTGACCAGAATCACCTGTCAAGTTCTATTTATACCATTCTTGGCCCACTTCTCTCTTTAGCCCACTTCTCCAAACCTTTCAAACTCTTCCTGCAAATTAGTTTCAAAGTCTTCCAAACACATGGCCAATTTAGTCACAAAAACAACCACACTTCTCTGCTAACAATTTTCTCTATTAGTTAGCTTTTCCATCACTGGACACCATACCTGATACCCACAAGTTAAAGGGGGAGAAGTTTAATTTGGCTCATGATTTCAGTCCATGGTTAGTTTGCTCCAGGGCAGAAATATCATGATCAAAGAATGTGGGGTATCAAATCTGCTGAGTTTGTGGCACCTGGAAAACAATACCTGCATTACGAGAAAGAGTGTCTATATTGCAAGGTTTATCAACTTTAAACTTACCCTGTCTATCTCACCTTTCTTCATGGCTAAATACACCAAGGTAAGAGTAACTAAAGTAATTTTCTGAAACATACAATGTCCAGCTTTTACAATATTCACTTCCTGACACCCGGGATAGATACTTAAAAGTCTGAAGTCATTGTTCTAACCTCACAACTACCTTGTATTCCTGGAAAAGCAGAGTCTTAAAGACTATCCCATAATGAGTTTATCCCCCTATGTGGGAGGAATTATCCCATAATGGAAACTGAGGCTGCCCCACCCCCACCAAAGCAGGAACTGTCATCTTATGTTGGAAATCATATTGCATCCTCAAGTGATGATGGCTTTCCCAGAAGTGCCCAAAGCCAGTCCTGAGCTACTGATCAACTAAACCATGACTTGACTAGCATTACCTACACTAAGCAAACTCCCCAGCTATGCAAACTCCCAAACTTTGCTTTTTTCACCTTTTCTATAAAACCCTAAAGCTTCTGTCAGTCCCTCAAATATAGACCTTGAACCTCTCTGTGCTCACCAGCATGCTCATGCTGACTAAAGCTCCTTTCCTGCTTTAGTCACCACAGCTCATCTTCCTGATTGGCATTATGAAATGGGTGGCCAAGCCTGGTCTACTGTGGCCCTGAAGTCAGGATTTTTGCCCCCAAATTCCAGTAACAATCACAAGTAGGCAAGATTTGGGGCTAAGGGTTTTTTAGCTAGGTATATATGGCAATCTATGAGTCTCAGTTAGATTCTTCCTGTGGAAATGACTGGGTAGACTTACAAAGAATACCTGGAGGTCTACAGCCTCCTTTGTTTTCCAACTGATAGTGGTGTTTATATATATAGGATGTTTAGGGCCCCTTTTCTAAATCTGTCAATATAAGGACAATTTCAGCAAGTCTTAAAGTTATCATTAGCATCTACATATTCTTGGACCCCATGTTTTATCTTGTCAGTGGCATTACTCTTTTTTGTTTTTTAAGGAAGTTCAGTCTAAATGGGTAAGTGTAGGGTTTTCCAGAGAGTGGAGACTTGTACAACTGAGATTAGTAGATATAACTATTGGCAAATGAGAGAGGAGATTATGGCTGTAAGGTCACAGGTAGGGGACAAATTTATAAAACTGATAAATTTTTCCTTTAACTCAAAGCAGGTATATTTTTCCAATAACTAGATATAAATGTGTGGGTTATAATCCCATTTAGGTTTTTTCCCCTCAAATTTATAGAAAATAACTTCATTATGTCAAGGTTTGTGGGATGAAGTGATGCTTGAAACCAAAAGGAATTTTTTGTTTTTTCTAACCTGAATTCATCACCGAAACCTGCCCTATATCTCTTTTCATCCCTTTCAGGTACCCATCTATCAGGATGCAGAGTAGAGTTTATAGCCTGTGCCCAATACAGCAGAGACAAATGTCTTTGAGAAAATTATACTTAAGAAGGAAAAGGGAGACATTGTTCATACCTCTGAATGATAAATATAGATATATCATGGATACAATAAATTATTTTAAGTGAATGTGTAGGAACAAGAGGATAATACGCCGCCAAATATATAACTGACAATATTTCTCATAATAGAAAACAGTTACTACAAGGCTAAAGTAATAGTAAATATCCCCTAAGATTTCAAAAATGGCAACTGAAAAAGTTCCTGAGAATAGCTCTTAGTTATTCCTGCTTTAAAACATTTTCTAATGCTGCATGTAAAAAAATAATGTAATACTTTACAAAGAAGAGTTGAATGATTCATGAATTACTAATAGCACTGTCTAAGGCCAGTCGTTGTGATTCATCTGACATTTAGTTTGATAAATAGCACACTTTGCAATCCATAATTGTGCACCAAAAAACTATCTAAAGTAAAATAAAAGGTATTACTGCTATTTAATATTTGTATCACGGCTGAAACTAATTTTCAAAGTTTTGATTATGAAAAAATATGAAAACAAAGCAAAAAAAATAGTAAATTCCAAATAGCCCACAATTAGAATGAAGTATTTCTTTATTTCGTTACTAGTCTGGAATGACTCTTAATCAAAGGTCAATGCCAATAGGAATTATAGTGATGATAATGAAGATCTCCTTTATGCTAATGAAGTCTTGAGGTAAGAGTCAGTCTATTTAAAATAGATCACACAATGAACAAACTGAAGGAAATTTTAAAAAGCCCTTTATAATAAGTATTTTTGTAAACTTCTCAATTTGAAGTCAACCACTTTCTGAAAAATATCTACTGAACAATGTTTTGAGGCTTTTTAAATGTGGGGTTTGATTCCTCATAAGTTTTCTCCCATGTGACGCTTTTGTATAGAAGAAGGCTTTTACCCTAGCACTCATGCATATCTAACAAAACATTTGAAATTAGATGGGTTTCAGTTCTAAGTAGTTTCCCTATGAAACTTGGGCAATTGTTTTTTCATTTTATAGATAAAGGAACTGGGGCAAAAAATATTTGATAATTACCCAAAAGCCACACAGGTAATATAAAACAGAGCCCAGAAATAGCCTGACTGCAAAGTCTTTCTGTTTATTATAAAGCATCTTTCTGATACTTTATTGCTCATTCCTCAGTACCTTTAATATTTATCTTTAAGTCTTTGTATGTACTTCTACTTTCTACTACAACTGTAGATATGCTTAAAAAATTAAAATACAAATAAGATTTAAAAATAAGTACAACTACAATCAGATTCAAAAATCTCATTTCTTTTACTGTAAAAATTTACCTTCAAAGAAAATTTGAAAATAGCTCTAATATATGGGTCAACAGCTACTTTTTTTTGAAATAACTCAAAAATTAATATAAATATTACCAAAAGATAAAAACAGAAGGTTTACAAAAGTAAAAGAAATAAAGTGGTTCTTAAGCATATAAAAAGATACTAAACTTCACTCAAGATAAGCATAAGTTTTTAAAATGCAATTAAAGATGCATAGAATTTGTTTTAGAAATGAATGCCTTGGAAGATCCATCAGATCCACTAAAATATAAAGTGGATTGAAATTGTATTGAAGTATACATAAGGGTGAGGGGAATTTTCCTTTCACCCTTTGAAGGTTTCACATTTGAGTTTACTGTGATGAGGAAAAATAACTCCCATCTCTTAGAGGTCAGATGTGCCAAGTTCACGTCTCCTGAACATGATGAATGAATTTTGAGGACAAAGGGGGTTAAGTGCAGGAGAGGTTTACTGAGAGAAAGCTCCTGAGATTCAGAAGGGGTCTCAAAGTGGGTTGCCATGGAGGCTTTTTCTCCAAGGATACTTTATACAGCAAAGTCACATTCTGGGTACAACAAGGATAAAAGTACAATCAACCAATAGGATTACAAGTACAGTCACTTAGCTAATATTTATCCAATAGGGAAGCACGGCATGTGGCAAGAGTACATGGTAAGCCTCATTAACTTTAGCTTTTCTATAACTTCTAACATAAAAAGAACCAAGGCATTCCTGGAACAATGGGGTGGAAGTATGGGTCTGGATGGTCTAGTCCAGTGTTCCTTCTGGTCACCTATGCCTCTGATGCCATAGCTGGCTCACTGGACCAGTTGTTGCTGATCACAGTTGCTGTTCCTTTTTAGGGAGGCTTGCAGGCTTGGCCATCATGTCTCCATCTTGAGACTTGGCACTCTTCAGATTCACCACCATTCACAATTTTTTAAAATTTAATTAAGTTTATTGGTACAATTTAGGTATACATAATGATCACATTCATTATAGGGAATTTGTACTCATACATGATATATCTTGATTCCTCTTTTTTTCTCACTCCCCTCCCCCCTTCAACCCCTCTTCCATTCACAAAGTTTGTTTCCATTTTATCCTTTCTCATGTTTTCTTTCCTCTTCTTTCCTTTCCCCTCCCCCTCCCTAGTTCCCTTTTCCTTTTGAACAATTTCTTCCTATTTCACAATATCTATGGTACATTTTGGTTCTTATTTACACCTCCAGTCTCTCACACCAGAAAGATAATGCAATATTTACACATGTGTGTCCAATTTATTTTACTTATGTATATTGCCTCAAGGTCCATCTATTTAGCTAAACTTTAGCTATAAGTTTTTCCTTCTTTATTGCTGAGTAATATGCTATTATATAAGCTGAAATCAAAATGGATCAAAGATCTAAATATTAAAACAGAAACACTAAATCTGCTAAAAGATAGAATAGTTAGAACTCTTGAAGACATAGCAAAGACTTCATGAACGAAACCTTGACTGCACGAGAAATACTACAAAGAATCAACAACTGGGATCTCATCTTATTAAAAAACTTCTGCACCACAAAAGAAATCATCAACAGAGTGAAAAGACAACCCTCAGAGTGGGAAAAATATTTAGCCAGCTATTCCTCAGATAAAAGACTAATATCTAGAACACATAAAGAACTGAAAAACATCAGACCCCCCCAAATTCAAAGACCCAACCCAAAAATTAGCATCTGAGATGAATAGACACTTCCCAGATGAAGAAGTACAAACAGTAAACAAATATTTGAAAAAATGTTCAACAACAGTGGTTATTCCAGAGATGCAAACTAAAACAATGCTGAGATTTCATCTCACTCCAGAAAGAATGGCTATTATCAAGAAAACAACCAATAACAAATGCTGGCAGGGCTGTGGGGAAAAAGGAACCCTTCTCCACTGTTGGTGGGAGTGTAGGCTGGTGCAATCACTGTAGAAATCAGTGTGGAGATTCCTCAAAAAACTGAAACCAGAGGTCTCATTTTACCTAGCTATTTCCCTTCTTGTTATCTTCCTGGAAGAACTGAAAGCATCCCGCCACAGTGATGTATACACATTCATGTTTATAGCAGCACAGTTTGTAATAGCTAAATCTTGGAAACAGCCCAGATGTCCAACCACAATTTTGATGTGTCTCATCTTCTGCCCTGACTCTCTACAGGGCCACACCCCTCTCTGACTGCCTAATAATTTCTATCTAATTTAGTTGTCTATCATACTATGAAATAAATAGATGATAGATTATCAGAAAAAAAAAGGCATACAGGGGCTGGGGGTATAGGTCAGTGGCACAGTGTCTGCCTGGCAAACATGAGGTCGTGAGTTTGATTCCCGGTTCCAAAAAAAAAAAAAAAGAAGGCATACAGATATATTGTGTGCAAGTGAATGGAAGCCACACAAAATTTGACACTCAAAGAAGAGGCAGATTGTCAGGGTTTATGTAGTGCCCTAAACTACAGAAAGGAATGGGGGTTTGTAGAGGAGGTGACAATAGGTTACAGAAGGGTGATGGGATGAATAGCATGATGAATAAAGCCTGTCTCATTATGCTTATAAAGTCTCAGGTAGCAATCCCCAAATAATGGGTGGCACTGACATTTTTTCAAGCTTTTCTTTAAATGAACCTTCTATTTTCCATGAGGTGATAGGGAAGGAACTCATCACAATTGCTTTGCTTCTGGAGCAACTTTCGTAGCCAGGCAAGGGAGGTGAGAGAAAGACGCCCAAAGGCCAAAGTGCACAAAGAGGGCGAGAGGTAACCCGTGGGGCAGGGGAAGGCCAAAGAGACCTTGGCTCTGAGGCTGTTCGATCTATAGTTCCAACTGTTCACATATAATTTGGGGTATTGTTTTCTAAGCCCCAAAATATGTTAAATTGGCTTAATTAAAGAAATTGTGAGGGCCAGTGAGATGGCTCAGCGTCGTACACACCTACCTGGCAAGTGCGAGGGCCCGAGTTCGACTCCTGGAACCCACATACGAAAAAGGGGCCGGTGATATCGCTCAGCGGCACGGGTGCCTGCTGGCGCACGAGGTCCTGAGGTCGACCCCTGGTATCCACAAAAAAAAAAAAAGAAATTGTGAGAAACTTACTTAGATCTAAAAAACTGGTAGCTTCATGTAGAATATAAGAGAAATGCAACTGAGTTAATGGGTAGAGAAATACATAAGAGAGACGCAATTGAGGCAATAGACATGATTTTTTTTATTTCACAAAAAAATAAAACAAAATTTCATAACCAAATAATAAGAGACTAACAATAGTTACTGTGCTATGTATTGTTACCTTCAAAGTAGTTACTTAGAGTACAAGACATAAGCTAAGATGATTCTAACAGAAGAGGAACAAACAGATAACAGAAGGCTTTCTTTCAACAAACTAAGACAGACTAGTAGTATAAATAAAACAAATGAGCATACATATTGAAATATTTTTAAATCAACAGAATATATAATTGGAGGATGATTTTGATCTTTTTTAATCTAAATTGATCAATTACTTCTTTTTCTATTTGTTTGAAGTGGGTGAGTAAATTCTGACTGCCTTAATCCTTTCATACCCAACAGAAATTTCTAATAGAATATATTAATGGATAAAGGAGGAATAAATGAAGATTGAACTGTCACAACATTTTTGCATTGTTCAGAATTAATTTGACTTTTCAGGCTGAAAGAAAATAATCCTAGATGGAATCACCATTGAAGCAATCATTAAAAAATAATTGCAAATAGGTAACAAGTTTAAATGTGAAAAAAAAATAGGTTGTAGAAAACAGGGTATGCAAATGTCTCTATGATCTTTGATTACATGGGGTTTTCAAAAATTGGACATAAAATCATTAACGTAAAAGAAAAACTGGATCTTATTTAAATTAAAAATGCCTGTCCATCCGTAGATATCATTAGGCAATTCCACTCTGGTCTGTGATACAATACTTTCTTAATTTAAACAACTGGAAATGAGACAAAATATGTGGAACAATGGTTTTAAGACTTCGAACCACTGGTGATACAGTGATCCCTGAGAGAAGAAATCTATGATGAACTAAGCTGACTGCCTGAATTTAGAGGGAAGAACGTGTTTGTGTGAAAGCAAAGTTTGGAGTTCTAAAAGTGAGGTAGCATAGGGGAAATAAAGATAAGTAAAAGGAGACAAGGAAAAGCATGATTTTAAAATTGTAGTTTCAAGAAAAATCGTACCTTCGGGACACAAAAGTTACTCAACCTTTTATTTATTTATTTATTTATTTATTATTTTTTGGTACAAGGAATCGAACTCAGGACTTTGCGCTTGCCAGGCAGGTGCTGTGCCTCTGAGCTATATCACTGGCCCTCAACCTTTTTACTTCTTCAAGAAAACTCATTCAAAAAAAGAAATTCCTAAGCACCTTAAAGACAGAGAAGCACCCTCCCATGCTTTTCATCTGTAAGTCATGATTTTATCCATAAGTCATACTTGGGGATGGTCAATGCCATTTTTCCTGTAGGATGGGCTTTCCCATCTGTGAACAGGTCATTCTTTTTCTTCTGTAAAATGGGCCTTCCCCTTATGAATGGGCTACTGCTTTCACTTGTGAATGGGCCATTGTCCTCCATTTCCAGAAAGGGCTATCATCTTTCACCTGTGCATTGAACTCCCTCTTTTCCACAGATTTTCACTCCCCAAGCCACATAAATATACCCAGTTTAAGGCGCAATGTTTCTCTCTTGAGGTCCCACACTCTACTTTTTGAGTGCGTTTTTTTTTTTTGTTTTTTTTTTTTTTTTTTTTTTTTTTGTGAGTACCGGAGGTCGACCTCAGGACCTCGCGCGCCAGCAGGCACCCGTGCCGCTGAGCAACATCACTGGCCCTTTCTTCGTATGTGGGTTCTGGGAGTTGAACTCAGAACCTCGCGCTTGCCAGGCAGGTGCTTATGCTGCTGAGCCATCTCACTGGCCCTGGGTGCGTATTATTAAAATTCTGCCTAATAAACATCTTCATGCCTCTCACTGATGCGCTTCAAAAATTCTTTTTCTATGATGCAAGTCGGCGAACCTGCGAGCTGCCTTGTAGGCGGGGTGAGTCCAGGTGTTTCATCTCCATGCTGGAGAACCTCCTCAGTGCCATCCAATAGCAAGAGGACAAGCTGCTTAGAACCAGGGAGGTGCACCCAGGAGGAAGGAGCTGAACAGAGAGAATATGTGTGCAAGACTGAGAGCACATGCAAGGTCTGGAATCTACAAAGGGGTCCCTTCAAGCCTTTGGCTGATTATTGTTTTGTACACAGGTGTGAATAAATGACCCTACTTCCAAGAAAGAACAGCAACAGACAGACACACACAAATAATAGAAAGTGTACAGGTCCAGGAAAAGTCAATGATCCTATTAGCACAAGTGAAAAATTTTGCTAATGACGAGGCATCGTTATATAGAGTTCTGAGACCAGATTTTCCTTATTAGTATGATTAAATGCTGATATGAATGCATTCAAAGAAGGGTCTAAAGCAAATCTTAAAAGTCACACTATTTACAAATAATTGAATTACATGACAAACTTAAGCCCGAGTTATTTATAGAAAAAAAAAAAGAAAAGCAGAAAAGCTTTTTACTCAATGAAGTAAAAATTAATTGTGAAATTAAAACCATTTATTATTCATAAACACAAGAAAATATGGCCCATAAGCAGGGAAAAAATCAATAGATTCTGATTCAGAAATGACACAGATAAGTAAGTAAATTCAGCCCACTTGTCCAATCACATTGCTGTATTTGAAGATCCACCTAAATTCTGTTCAAGCTTTGTGTTAGTGAGTTTCTATTACTATAACAAGTACCTAAGATAATCAGCTTGAAAGCTGCAGTGCCTGTTTGGTTGGCTTTATTGTTCTGGGGTCTGTGGTAAAGCAATACATGATGACAGCAGAATGTGACAAAACTAATCACCTTATGGCCAGCATCAAAAACAGAGAATGAATTAAGATCTGGCACCCCAATATCTCCCTGAAGAGCATGCCCCAGTGACTAGAAGACCTCCAGCAGGTGCTACCTCCTAAAGTTTCTCTTACCTCCTGAGAGTACCATTGCCTAGGGGCCAACAATTTACATAAGGTGCTTTGGGAAACTTATCTAATCATAGCACACTTAATGCTCTTTCCTCTTTTCCTTCCTCCTTCCCTGAACTGTTAATATTGTCTCAATGTTCCTTAAGAAGACACCACCATATGGAGAAAATTTTGATTGGAAACAGACTTTATACTTTGTTATCTCCAAACTTCTGTGCCTTTGTTAGGGACGTTGCAAAGCCCAGGAAGAAAAGTGAAAATTTCAGGCTGTTTCGGCAGGTATCATTTCACCTTGCCCGTTACCTAGTAAACTGTTAGTTGTTTTTTAGGAAATAATTAACTAAAAAAAGTCAGAAGTAAGTTAAATGGCTTAGTGGTATGATCTTAAAAATGAATTTAATAGTTAAGAAGCTTTTAAATTGATATTTGTTGATAATTTTAGAGGAAGAGTCCGTGGAAAATTAATTGTGCCATCCTCACTGTCTTAGTTACTTTTCTTATTGCTGAGACAAAATACCCGATACCGAAAGTTAAAGAAGGAAAGGTTTATTTAGTTCATAGTTTATAGAGGTTTCACTCCATAATGATAGCAACAAATGTTGATAAAGATTTGGGGAAACTGGATCACTCATGACTTACTGATGAGACCATAAAATGGTACACACTTTGGAAAACAACATGGCAGCTCTTATAGAACATGTGCTTACGACACAATCCAGCAACTGTACGTGGCCACCACAGCATTTAGCCCAGAAATAAAAATAGAAACATCTTCATACGAACATCTGAATATGAGTATTAATATGAATAGTCAAAAATTGGAGAAAAACTGACATCTTTTTTCAGTGAGTGAGTGGTTAAACTGTGGTACATACATGCCATAGTCTGCTTCTAAGCAATTAAGAGGAGCAAACTATCAATATGTGTAAACCATAGATGGGTCACAAAGGAATCCTGCAGAGTAAAAAAAGCCAATGCTATATACTTCGTAGTTACATAGTTGCAAGGAGTTAAGCAAGAAGTAAGCCAGGAAGTAATGGTGATGATAAAATGGTAGCACAAGTGAATATTTTTAGTGATACAGTTCTGAGAGTTGTCTGTGGTGATAAAAATCTATACACATGGTAAAATTACTTAAATCTATATACACACACAAAAATAAGTACAGGTAAAACTGATGAAATCTGGTCAGTTGACTATCAATATCAATCGTCTGACTATACTGTTATATTATATTTATTTAATTAATTACCATGGGAAGAAACTTAGAAAAGATAGGAGATTGTCAATATTTTTTTATAATTGTATGCAGATCCACTAATCAAAAAGAAAATGCAATCCTCTTAAATTAACTCTGTATAACTAAATGTAAACTAGGACAGATGTGTTTCCCAGTGTAAGCTTTTCAAATTAAAGACAACATACACACATCTAAGCACAATTATGGATTTTATTTCTAGGGTTTTAAATTTAAATAATTTTTCTATCAAAGTTCAATCTAAATTTACTTTATATAACAAAATAAATACTCTAGAGATTTTTTCAATGTATTCTTTGCTTTTTGTCAACTTCAAATATCATTATTCACTGCTGTAACATATTGAGCCCAGAAACCTTCTTCCCCTTACTCAGAAAGGTAAATCCCACTGTTGTTTAAAGTCTTTTAAGAAGTAGTATATGCCTCATGCAAGACTTCTGAACAACTTGGATAATTCTGGTTTAGTAATTATTTGCAATAGTCCATATTTAAAACAGAAACTCAAGATTTTAAGCTTACTCTTCTATCACATATTTAAATTCACAATCTCTTCCTAAATAGCTAACTGTCCCCTGTGAAGCATTTTAGTTTAAAGTAAATAGAAGAAATGGATTAAAGGTTTACTTTTTGTAGATGTGCATTTATCTAAAACTAGTTTTTAAACACTTTGCAAGGCCTTGTTTTTTCCCCAATACTTTATTGACCATCAGTTTCCCATTGTTTTCCTATGCACTTAGGAATTTCAAATCTGTTCCTAGGTTTTCTCTATTGCAAGCTGATATGGAAAAGAACACACACAATGTACAACTGAATTACTAGAACATACAAGTATGACATGTTTTCTTGGCCTGGATTTAATCATCTAAGCCCTGTTTTTAAATCTGTTATAAGGATTAATATTCATTTATTTATGACACTTGCTTGTTTTGCAGTTTGCTGGTACATTCTGTTCAGAGTCTTAAATGGTCCTTCCTACTTATTGTACTATCTGATGAATCAACAATTTACACTGAAATAAAGCAGCAGGAGAAAGTGTCTCTAGTCCAACTACGAACAATGGTCAACAGAATTTTGGCAGTGGTGCAGTTCTAAATACCGGAGATTAATATCATCAGCCTGACTTTATCTACCTTTGTTCGTAATGATGAACTGAGAAATAATAAAATGGCCCTGATAGCTGATTACTGGAGCTGGCATGGCAAATAACAGCAGTTTGTAGTGTTCCCTGATGAATATAAATGATTTAATAGAATATCAACATATCAGGGCGTTACTCCATGATAAGGATGGAACAAAACCAAGTAGAACAACATAATATAATTATAGTTTCTAAATATTTTTCTCTCCTGGCCAAATGACTGACTAGTGTTTCTTTATCAGTGACAATTTTGGCTCCATTTTTTCATCTTATCTCTAGGTTAGAAATTATTAAATTATACAATTACTAACTTGACATTGTTTCTATAGCACGTCCTAATCCAGAACAGACTTTCTTTCACTAACATAACCAAAAAGCATCTATGATGATTCAAAACATTATAAAAAGCCCATGCTAGCCTTACAAAGACAGCCTACAATTCTCCACTGTGTCCAGTCACCTCTCCTACCTCAAATTAACGAATGTACACTGTTCAACTCTAGATGTGTCCCAGGGAATCTTTAAACCTCATACACAACAGGTGGACTTAATTATAAAGACCTACTTCCAAATACTGGTTAGACTATAGAGTAATTGGCACTTTTTAATAACTTGTTGATGTGAGTGTAAACTGATACAACCACTTTGGAAAACACAGTCATATCTCCTTAAGGCAAATGTAAACCTGTTCCACATCCCAACAATTCTATTCTAGATTTACACCCAAGGGATGAGAAAATACATATCCACTAAATTATAAGCATGGAATATTTACAGCTGTTTTAGTTGCAATAACACCAAACTGGGAGCAATTGAAAAGTGGGCTGCTACAGAGATGAAAATGAATTAATCTAATTACATTTAACACCATCTCTGTATAATATCTTAATCTCAGAAACTTAATATTAACCAAAGAAACTATTCGCTAAAGTATACATGCCAAAGGAATTCCTTTATATAAAATTCAGGAATAACTGAAATCAATTCATGACATTTGAAGGTACACAGAATACTGGCTACTCTTGAGAGAATAGTAACTACAGGGAGCACAGCAGGCATTTTGCAGGACACAATAACCCAATGCTTCCTGATTTGGGTGCTGATTACAGGTGTATGCAATTTGTGGAAAGCCATAGAGCTATACATACAGGATATGTGTAGTTTTCTGCTTGTAGGTCAAAAAAATTTGAATTTGAAAAAAATTGTAAAAATGTAAAGAGATGGCAAAATTGAGCTCATTCCTTCATAATCAGGACTCTATTCAATGAAAATACATTAAAGTTACTATAACATTCAGCATCCCACCGTGAGATAGATGGCACCCTTAAAGGATTATTTGAAAGAGTTTGAAAGAATATTAACTTTTTTTTTTTTGGTTAATATTAGTTTAAGGAAGAAACTATTTACAGAGGAGTCAGCAGTGTTAACTAAACAAGTATGCAGTGCTGATCCACCTAGTAGCTCTCTGGAGTACAAAGGTTTTTCTCTTTCCTTTACCCACTGACAGCATTAGTGAGAATGGCATCAGAAGTCACTAAATATCAGAAGTGTTTGTAGGTGCAGGAGGTGAACACCCCAAAAGGAGAAGCCACTGCCAAAGCTCAGCCCAGAATGGAAAAAGAGAGGGGATATAACATTTTTGTCTGCTCTACAGCCAGCTCTCTAATCTAACTACTACCAGAGGGAAGGAGTCTCAGTAGGTATGACTTACTAAAGTTGGCTTCCCAGAGCACCTCAGCACAGCCCAAAAGAGCAGAGAAATGATCCAGTGGTAAACGATGGATAATAGCAAAGTGTGGAGTCTGCAAAATAAACATTTACACCGAACTCTTTGCTGTAAACTCAGTGGTATATGTCCCCTTTGAAGACAAAACTTGTCATTTTGTCACAATCTTCTTCCCTTTTTTATCCTCTGTTCTCTGAAAATAATTATTTGGATTCCTCATTTTTCTTTTCACTATTTCATTTTTTAAAAGATAAATATCTCTTAGCTTTTCAGCTTTGTATCAAAATGAAAGAGCGCCAAGAAGAAAGAAAACATTTATTTTTTTGTGAATCTCAGGAATATCTTTCCATGCATAACTTGTTTTACAAAATTTGTCCATTTAGGTATTGTTATTTTCAACCTATAATCCAGGTAACTTAACAAATACTTAGATGAATCATGGGTAAGACTAAGGGTAAAATAAACACATAATGGAAAATTCACTTTCAACTGTTTATTCTTTAAGTTTAAGAGACACAGTCTTTGTGATTGTTAGAGTGCCTTTAAAAGATGTAGTTTATTTGAGATTTTCCTCCTGCAAGGAAAACAATTTTCTAATATTATGCAAATATGTAGTATTAGCAAATATTGTCTATGAACCAAAAAGAATAATATGCAACTATTAAGCTTTGTACAAGTGTCCCCCAAAGCCCATATTTAAAAGGTTGATCACCAGTCTGTGGACCTGCTGGAGGTGGCTGAACTTTAAGATGTGGAGCCCAGCAAGAAGAAGCTAGGTCACTGCGTGAGTGCTCTCAGAGTGACAGTGGGACCCCATCCTGTATTCCCTCTCTTTACTTCCTGGCACCCAGGAAGTGATCAGTTTCCACTGCAACAGGGCTCCCAGCCTGATATAATGCCTCACCACAGGCCCAAAAGCAATGTAGATAACTGACCACAAACTGAAACCTCCAAAATGGGAACACAAAATAAACCTTCCTTCTCTTAATTTGAGTATCTCAGGTATTTTGTCATAGTAATGGAAAACTAACACAATGATTTATAGTTTATTATGTTTATTATGAGTTTACAAAAAATTTCACTTGTTTCAGACATTAGTTGAATAATTAAATCTTGATATGCATAGAAGATTAGGTTTTATCTCCTGAAGGGGATATTATAAAACTTTTTAAGTCACCATTTTTTTAAATCTCCTTAAATATCTCTCATCATGGGCATATGCAGTTAAACAGAGTTATAGAAAATGTAAATGATCATTATTGACTAAAATACGGCTTTTAAAAACATTTTAAATAAAGAGAGATTAAAATGTGATCCCTCTAATCTAAATTCTAATCAAAAGTTTGTGAAGGGAATTCGGTACTTTAAATTAAAACTATCTTCTGAATGTGTATATCAAAGTTATACTTATTAGTACTAATTAGATGAAGTCTTTAATTAAATCTCAGTTATTCATAATAGAAATTTTAAATATCATTAAAATTACATGCCAGAAATAATTATCAAAAAATGTAGTTTCGACAATCTTGCAAAAAGCACATTGCAACATAACTTTTATTTCACACTTTATTGTGTTACTTTATATCATAGTTTTGAAGATGGTAAATTTGGGAAAAATTTGCCATCTAAGGCAATTTTGTTCTCTCGCAATATAAAAACAAAACAAAACAAAAGCCCTCTATTCAATTCACCTACAAGGAAGCAAAGCCTTAAAGACTAAGAATTATGGTAGGCAAGATATTCTCAAGGCCATTTCCCCACACCTCTAGCCCCAACCCTTACCCGGTAACAAGAATGGAAACACAAAAATTGAGAGTTATAGAAAATAATGTAACACTAACTTTCTAAGTAAAAATAATACTTGCAAGTATATAGCAGATCTAGATTTAAAATTATTTTACAATGCTGGTTTGGAATTGTTTTTAACGATATAAATAGTGCAAAGTAATGAAGGCATTAGATAAGTATTATCTAAAAAATCATCAGTAAGTGGAGGTTAGCTATTTTGATTTGAAAAGAATGTATTTTTCTTCAATGTGTACTTTACATTAAAATGCGGTAAAATATTTGCTTCTAAATTATTCACCATTTCTCTTAGGAGAATAAGCATGTATTGTTATCTCCATCTCTGATGGTAATTTACTTTTTTCTCAATATATTGATGGTGAAGAACCAACCACATGTTGATGATCGTTAATACTTCTGCATAAAAAACCATTATGGCTGCTGAACTACTGTAAAGAATTTTTTCATCAGTCCAGAAGCACACAAGTCAGAATCCTGGCCAGTATCAGGCTTTACCAGTAACATCAAACACAGAAGCAAGGAAGAGGAACAGATGAAGATGAAAGAAAGTGAGACACTGGCTCTGCGTGTTTTCCTTCCCCACTCGGAACCTATGTTCTCATCTAAATTTATAGGTAAGGCTGTTAAAACTAGGTGAAGGATGAACCTAGTTGATAATTGCCATGAAAAATGAAAAGACTACTTGCCTCAATCATACATAAAATGGATCCAAATTACAAACTCAGAAAATGATAACCTCATGTAATAATATCTAGAACTATTTGCTTATAAAAGTTTGTAACTCCTTAGAAATCAACTGTCAATAGAAAAGTCCCTTTCATTTAGTGGAATTAAAAAGTAACAACATAGCCATTGTGTTTGTTTCCAGGGCTGCGAATTTCCCAAACTGGTATCACTTACAAAAGAAATTTATTCTCTAATAGTTCCCTAAGCTAAAAGTCTGAGATTAAGATGTTGACAAAGTGTCTCTGAAGGGCCGAAAGGAGGTGCCTTTCTTGCCTTTACCTCACTTCTGGAAACCTTTGGTGTTGACTGGTTTATGGGCAGATCCATTCTCTGTCCCCATCTTCACAGGGCATCTTCCCCTTTTGTGTTTGTGAGCAAATTTCCCTTCCTTTAGAGGGACAGTAGTTACTGCATTCGTTCTACATAAAACATCATATACCTGTTACAGAACGCAGAATCAGAAATGCAAAAGTAACGTTCATATTTTGGATAAGTTATATATGACAATAACTTCATCTTTTTGTTTTTTTTTTTTTGGTACAGGGAATCTAACTCAGGGCCTTGTGCTTGCCAGGCAGGCGCTGTGCCACTGAGCTACATCCCCAGCCCTACTTCATGAATTTTTGCAGCAACATTATGGAAAAATAAAAGTAGACAAGAGACAAAATAATTCTTAAAAGTTGATTTCATGATAAAATAAGACTAAAAAATGGTAGTGATGAAAGATAAGCTGAGGGACCTAAGCTTACAGCCAACTGTAAGTGAAGATTGTTAATGAAAACAAAAATGATTGTAATGTCCACATTAGACTTCTGTCCTCAAGTGAATTTGTTTTCCAAGACCCTGCTTGATGTTCTTAATGCCAGAGTTCCTCAGCTTCACTGACAGCCTCCTCAGTTTCCAGAAGATTTAAGAAGTATGCAGTAACCATGTGTAATATAACTTAGGGAAATTTTATATTCTCATACATCTACATATGTTATCTCTACTATAAGTGGTGAATGCTGTTACTTTAAAATAGTTTTCACATATAAAATATTTCATCATAGAATTAAATTTCTTCTTTTTTGGAGATTTAAAAACCCTGATGATGTTACATTGCTAAGAAAAGCTCTTCAAAAAACTCAGCATCAAATTCTAGCATTAAAAGAATATTTTTATGGAAAGCCCACATTCTGTTTTCTTTTCATATTTTAAATACCGGTAGTAAAAAAAATATATTATTAGATCTTTACCTGTCACTGACAGATAATATCATGTATATTTTTAAATAAATAAAGGTTAAACTGATTTCATTTAAACCAAAACAACTATTAGTTATATTATAGAATATAGGCAATAAATGGCTATTAAAGAAATACTTATGAGAAAATATTTAGATGTCAATATATTTCATCAATTAGTACACAGGTGCTCAAGTTTGAGGAAAACTCCCTGTACTGATTTTTAATTGATTTTTTCAATTCAAATAGTTACATCATTTTCTCTAAGTTAGTCAAAATTCTTTCATTGTTTTCAATAAAATATGTTCCATTGGAACAAAAATAACTATCTCAAAGTGTCTATTTGATGATAGTTATCATAAAAGCAAGACCATAAAAATAATAAAAGTCCAGATAACAACATAGTTTGGACATTTTTTCCGGTATTTATTTTGAATGAATTGACCTGCTGGAATCGATCTCCACAATTGTGGTAAATTTATGTCCTTAGTAGTGCTACCCATGTCCATGTGAAGAGCAGCTTAATTGCAAACCAAACCTAAAACTTGGGCTACTTTCCCTTATGACCCTTGAGGTAGCACCCATACCAAAGCCACCTTTCCCCTCTGTCCACTTTGCATTCATTGGCCAGGTCTAGCTCTCCTCGTAGTAGCTGTGTGGACCTCTCTGGATACCTTGCTCTCTGCTGTTCTGATACAATGGTATCTAGCAAGTGTGTCCAAGCTACCAAATTAATCATACAGGATACACACCCTAAATTTTAACTCAGGGCACTACACATTTAGATTTTAAACTTATAAAATTCCACTTAGTCACAATTCAGATAACTTGGTAACATACAAACTAATTTTTAAAAGTTTTATATTGAAGCCAGTTTATCATATAAAACTTTGCATAGTGATATCTTTGTAACATGGCTACATTTTTCAGGAAAGAAAATCTGGAGAGCTCATTACACTTTTTGTCTCAGTCACACAGGATGGTCTCACACATTTTAATTAGAATTTCAAAACCTGTTTAATTTAACTACATAAATTTCTGACAGCTCAGATAAGTCACAGAACCCTCACACCTCTAAACTCTTTCAAGAGTTCTGGACATAAGATTATTTGAATTTTTAGTGCCTATCTGGAGAGGATTTTTTTGATAACGATTTATAGTTTCCTACTGTGGGAAACATTTGGAACTAAGTTCTGGAGATAAAAAACAAACCAAAGAAATGAACGTTGCTATTACAAAACTCACAGTTTAGTGGAAGAGACATATGGACAAAAGCAAACAAATAAATTTAAAAATACCACGTTGAATTATTTTTTTTAAATTGACTTCAATCTAAAGAAAATAAGAAGAATGGAAGGTGAAGGTGGGGTCCTCTAGTGATAATATAATCTGGAAGGGTCCCAATAAAGATGAGATTTTTCTGGCTGGGACTTCAAAGACAAAAATGTATACTTTCACAAAAAGTGTGGCAACAAAGAAGATTCTAGGCAATGGTAACAACTACACAAAAACCCTAAAGCCACAAAGAACTGGGCTTGTGAAAGGAACTGAAAAACTTTCAATTTGACATCTGCCTGGGGCCCAGGAAGAGAAATTTGCAAGAAATGACTCTAGAGATAACGCCAAGGACAAAAATCATCAAGGAATTTCAGTGCATAATATGAAATCTGGATGTGTTTCAGTTGCACTGAGAAACCATTGAAAAGGCTTAAACAGTGAATCTTATTTAAATTCCGACCTGTTAACTCTGTTACAAATGATCGGAAGGAGATAAAATATGAAAGGAGTGAAATCAGACTAGTTCTGTAAAAAAATGTAGCAGTAAAAAAATGTAGCAATGTTTAAGTCCAACTATTCTAACAATAAAAATACTTTGTGCTGAATTTTATATTGGAATGAAGTAAAGGGAAAGAATAAAAACGGCTTAACCATCCAAGCCAGTAAGTCAAATGTGGCTGCAAAATACTGAGATTGGGGGGAATTTAGGGGCAGAAGGTGTTAGAAGAAAGATTAGTAAGAGTTTAGTCTCAAAGTGTACGATCTCTCTGAGGCATCAAAATCTCTCTGAGGCATCAAAAAGGAGATCGGGATGTACACATTTTGGAGTCATGAACATGTAAAAGTTAAAGCCAGACACAGTAACTAAAGTTTGTACATGTTTTTAGTCACCATCACTGAGTTTATCTAGAAATTGTCATTGATGCTTCTTATTTTCCCTGGAACTCAGTGTGACATATTCTTCCCATCTAATCCCTGTCTTGGCTCTTTAACAAGAAGGAATCTGATGTTATCTCTATTAATTCTGCCCGAATGGTACTCATTACATAATGCTTTCTCTGTGCCTGGAAGTGATACCTAAAGTCCAGGCTCTGGTGTCCAAACTCCACATCTGTGTCCCATCATTGTTTTTCATTATCACTTTCTTTAGGACCACTTCCCCCTAATTTCCCACTATGAAATTGTATTGCCATAGACAATACATGTATACGTATAGCTTTATACATAAAATGGGATAAATACAAAGATTACTTGTTTTATTCAATGCAGATGAAGAATGACTAAATACAATTTTCACGTAAATTTTTGAAAGTTAATAATAATTTTAACTATATTTGCTAAGTAGCATTTGATGTAATTCATTTATTTAAAAATTGTATAGAATTATAAATGCAAATTAAAATGTACATAAAAACAAAATAGCAACATAATCAAAAATTTTAAAATTGATGATTCAAAATTTTTCTAGCAAAAGTAAACAATAGAAAATTAAATTGACCAAATTACTTTTAATGCACTTAACTTTTAAATTTGATTAATATGAGAAATTTAGCTGCTAGTCATTCAGGAATTATAGATAACTTCTTTTTTTCTTTAGTACTTGACATAATTTTAGGTTGACTAACATTGTAGAGATAATTAAATATAAATGATTTTTACTTCATCCCCAAAGCCAAGTTCGCACAAAAGTGCTGAGGATCAAATATGCACTGCCACATCCACAAGTCAGCCAACAGCAGCCTATGGGCCTGCGGACACCATCTCTGTCCCTGTGACTTCTAGATTTAGCAAATGTTAACAGTGTGTTCACTAATTTTCATCATCCATTCATAGTTGATTCCTTTCCTTTCCTTTTTTTTCTTTTCCTCTCTGTCTCCCTCTCTTTCTCACCCTTTCCTCCTTTCTTTCTTTCTTTCTTTCTTTCTTTCTTTCTTTCTTTCTTTCTTTCTTTCTTTCTCTCTTCTTTCTTCTTTCTTCTTTCATGGTAACAGGGGATTAAACCCACAGTTTAACTCCGAATTGCATCTCCAGCCCTTTACTTTTTACTTTTTTTTTTTTTTCTATTTTGAAACAGGCTGCCACTAAGTCATTAAATTGTGCAGACTTGACAGGAACTTGCAGTTCTTCTGACTCGCTCCCACCGTGCTGGGATTACAAGCACGTGCCACCAAGGAGTTCCCTTTTGTGTATCTTTCAAGAACTCTAGGTCAGGGTTCCTGTGTGGTGCCCCAAAAAATCCCATAAGGAAACTCAGTATTAAAAGGTAAAAGTTTGTTAGGTAGGGGTGCACTTCAGAGGGGCATAGATTATTGCAGTAAGTTTTCTTTTTTCCCTCCCTTCTTCCACCAAAAACCAATTTTCACTTTTGGGGTATGATAGCATTTCATTATGCATGTACATTTTACATCATCCTAGGTCTAAGCATCTAACATTGTCCTCATTATCAGCTTTTAGCAAAATCCCTGAGGAGGGTGTCAGTCTCCTGCCCAGCAATATGGCACACAGATGACAAAGAAGACAAAGAGAGAAGGATCCACAGTTCTCAGGGCTCTGGGATGACCCAATACTCTCAATGAAACAAAAGAGCCAAGTGTCAGAGCGGTCACTGCTTTCATTGGTAACAATCAGGGAGGTGAGTGGGGGTTGGGGCAGAGTCCTTGGGAAGAGAAACTTTGCAAGCATGGTATGTAAGGAGAAAACAGAGCACTCTTGCACCAGGCACTGAGGCTCCCCAATTAGTGACACAGCAGACAACTTGATGCATGCAGGGCTAGCACCTTTACTGCCAGGAAGGTATAATCCTTTTTTGAGTCTCATGGCCTCAGCTGAGATGTTATATCTTGTCTTAGCCCTGGAATTTCACAGGGTCTTGCTTGAGCCTTCATTCCAGCCATCAGCAGGGGGAGCAATTCTTGCCCATGTGCTCCAGTGAGACACATTGGCCCCTTGGCCAGACTCAGTCACATTCTTTTGGCCAATTAAGGGAACATCTGTTTCTATATAGCCAGCTCTGCATATCTCAGTAAATAGGGTTGAAGTAAAGGTCAAGTAAAGATGGAGGTAAGGGGCTTCATTTCTCAGGGGAACGTGGCTTGGCAGTCTCCCACAAGCTCTATTGCTATAAACCGAATCCTCTATCAGATGACATCCCATGTATCTGACTCCTTGGGACTTAAACATCACTTTCCTATTAAGTACAATAAATAAATATATAAATGAATAATTGAGTCTAAAATTCAAATCAAGTTTTCAGAAACCCTGGTATAATCAGAGAAATAACAAACCACTATAACATTTTCTTTTGATGCTACATTATTTTAATTCCATATTTTAATTCTACAGAAGCATCAGTGGCAGATAGTCTAAAAAATACATGGTTGTCTGGGAAAAATAATATTTAATCCCTGGCTCTCTTTTAAAGTACATGTTCGTATTCATTTCTATTTCAGGATATCCTGACCTCATTTTTTTGCATATCACCCTTTCTTTACAGTAACAGCTGACCTGCCAATAACCCTGCCCAGAGTTTTCTGAAAGCCTACAAATTATTTCACAAAACTAGGCTAAACTCAGATAATCCAAAATCTTGGTAAGGGAAATAGACATCTAAATAAAACTACTATTTAAGAAACTACTTCCACATACAAGGCTACAATTTGGAAAAAGAGTGGGGGAAAACAGCTAATTAATAATCATTACCTCTGCCTTTTCTGCTCAATCTTGGGGAAATTCAGTTGCCCACGATGCATTTTTAAATGCAAACATAGAAAAGAATTGTCTCTGAATCATTCTTCTTAATTACTCAAATATGAAAAACAGTGTTGTTAAAAATATCAAGTTTTTCAGGAAATATTATTTGTAAGTAATCTTCAAAAATCCCAGCTGGAAATGAAATAGTCTTATTATCAAATTTAGTAAAGTACAGAGCAAGGCACAAGTGGCAATTTGCTGATGGCAAGAAGAGGGATGGATTTGGCAGGGCTGAAAGAAATAAACACAGCTCTGGAAATGTGCAGCTCCCTAGAGTTACATCTACACGCTCAGCGACCATAATAGGCATATCCACCTACTAATCATATCTCAAGAAACCATTGTAGTCTTTAGAATAGCTAATGAATAGCTGTCTAGATCTGCCACTGATTGAAATAGTTTAGGACACTGTTAAGGTGAAAACCATTCCAGGCAAGTCCAATTTGGCTTACATTCAAGAACACAAGCTTTCTAAATCTTTTTTCTCCCTTACCACTTTGAAGCTTTAGACTCATAGCTTAATGTTCTGAAAACCTGCATTTTATTTTAAGAGGAGTTTTTGTTTTTGTTTTTTTTGTTTTTTTTTTTTTGTATTTGAACAGTTTGTAAATCTTTTACATTTCTAACACTTTCTTTCTAGGTTATTGTTCCATCTTATATTTTAGACTCTTCAAAGGCAAGATCCATTAAGTTTTAACTTATTCTCAATAGCACCAAGTACAAGACTATTTGCAAATAGGTGCCTAAAGTGCTGTGAATGATGGAATGATGATATTCACCTATGATCCCAGAAAAGAATTGAAATTGTTAAATAGTACAGACAGTATGGGCCTGGTGCAAAGTGCTTTTCATCTCCAAATGGTAATTATTTTGCCTAAAATATAAGTAATTAATAGAGTTGAAAATACATCAAAATAATTGGTATGGTACTTCTTAACATGAACAATTTTAAACAAAAAGAAGTTCCAGTAAAACTCAAATCTTAGACAAGTTAAATGGTCTTGTATCTATTCCTAAGAAGTTGGGTTGGGGATATAATTAATGACACTATTAGAATGTATTTTTGACATTCTTCATCTTGTTTTAATTTTTTCAGAAATACATCCTCTGCTCATAGTGATGTCTGAAAAATGTAAGGTTTTAATCAATACATATTTCTACTGTATTAACAGTTGATTAACAAGTATTCTCTGTGCAGAAAAAGTTCCCAAAATTAAACATCTTTTTTCTGTATAGATACACAGAAGTTAAAGGCCTTGGATTTTTCTCTAAGTTCAGCTTTACAAATTTCCCAGACTTAATGTTTTATTTTTAAATTATAACTTTTATAAATGCTTCAGAATTTTACTCCCAGAATCATTTAGACTTTATTTTTCAATTTCCAAGGGATGAATTATTGTTATTTCTACTTTGGTTGTAATTTTCAATTATATGACAAAGGAAATTTGTAACAAACTTTATACTAACATTTCTATACCCTAATACAATCAATTATTCTAAAAGTTGTAAGGTAGCATAAACTGAAGGAAGTTCTTTATCACAGAATGAAGATTTTATCATATGTTTGTTAGGTCCACTTTAATGACAATACTGTGTGGGGATAGAAATCACCTAGAACTCTCAGATATTGCTGCTGAGAGAGTAAAATAGTTTACACATTTATGAAAAATGTTCTAATTTTATAAAAGGAAACACTGATTCTCTATATGATCCAGCAGTTCCACTCTCGAACTTTTATACCACAGATGGGAAAAAAAACTGTCCATATAAAATGTCAACTGGGCCGGTGAGATGGCTCTGCAGCATAAGCGCCTGCCTGGCAAGCGAGAGGGCCCGAGTTCGACTCCCGGAACCCACATACGAAAAAAGGGCCGGTGATATCGCTCAGCGGCACGGGCGCCTGCTGGCACGCAAGGTCCTGAGGTTGACCCCCGGTACCCACAAAAAAAAAAAAAAAGTCAACTGTTCATGGTAGCACTGTCGTAACAACAAAAACCTGCAAACACCCCAAGCATCCACCAAGGGGCAAATACATAAAATGTATATCCATTTTAAGCACCTAAATGAAGTCTCAGAAGAGAAGAATAAGAAAAACAGAAGTTTACATAGAATGTGATTCCACATATTTTAAATCTTTGGTGTATAAAAGTAATCTATGGTGGTGGAAATCAGAGAGTGATTGCCTGAGGTTTGGGAAAAATATCTGTGAAGTACTGGAGGGAAACTTTGGCCTGAAGCAAATGTATATATTGACTAGCATGCCGGTGACAGTGTGTACATTTGTCAAAACTCATAGAACTATATGTGCAAATGGTTGCATTTTATTGAACAACATTAAATAAAATTGATATTAAAAACAATGGCACACTAGATCATATTTTCTTTTCATGAAAACTATGTACTTAACATTATTGAAAAGAAATGTGAGACACATGCAATCCTTTTTTTTCATGGTACAAGGTAATTCTGCCTGAACGCTGTTAGGGTTTTTTTTTTTTTTCCTTTAAGTTAAATCCATTTTCTAGAATGCATCATAATCTAAATATTTTCTAATTGTTTTAATAACATGTAAACACTTTGGATGTGCTGATTTGTCCTCCTCAGCATAAGATGACTTCTAAAATTAGTCATTTTCTTACTTTTACTTTTACCAATTTTTCTGGAGTAACTTTTACATCCATCCTTTTCTATCAATATTTTTTCAAATGTACATCATAACTATCCAGTTTTTCATTATTTCTAAAAAGGCTTTTATTTCTATAATTACTTGCTATTTTTCTTTTTCTTTCAAATTATTTTATTTTTTCTGCCAATTTTTCATCTCTGCTTTCATTTCTAAATTATCTATTTAAGAAAGTTCACATTTTAATCCATTTAAGATTCGTTTCATTTTATCTTTCATTATAAACATATATCAGTTGTACTAAGATTGATCTTCATTTATTTTAAATTATATCTCTGATTTACTAGAGCAAGAGGGTGATCAAAATATATAGTGAATGTTTAAGTTTGAAAAATTGCCTACTGGAAAAGATACATTGCTATTAATTCCCTTCAAAATACTCCCTGGCTTCAAATACACTAATTTCATCATTCTTGCCACTTTCTGAAGCAGTTCTGGAAGTCTTCTTCCACGAGTGTCTTTACAAGTTGCAATCAAAATAAAGTGAACACCACTGCAAAGTACCATCCCACAGAAAGGCAGGTTGGTAAAAACGTTATGCTGTGGCCTCTTCCACCTTATCCATTTCTACTCTTCCAAAGTCAAAATGACCATAAATGGTCAATTGATTCAGGAGACCAAGGCATTCACAAAAGCACAAATAAATATGGGATAAGCTTATTATTATACTCATTATTATGCTCTTTTTCTTTACTTTCTTTAAAGACAGATTTAGCTTGGGTTTTTTATGATATATTAGTGGATGAAATTGATTCCTTCTGGATCTGATATGTTTGATGAACAGGGAGGGTACAGTACCCTTTATGGCTGGATACTGTTTTGGCTGTATCTTTGAAATTTGGAATTTGAATTGCAAGACAGAGAATTGTTAGCATATACTTACTTCTTGGGGACAATTTATACTTAGTTGTTAGGGACTGAAGAATAGTTAAGTGTAGTGAATGAGCTGAGAAGCCTCAATTTGGGCTTATTATTCTCCATTCTTTGTTATTAAATTTTGTTTGGACTTTAGTCTTCAAAAAAGCCCATTGCTAAGAGGTCCTGGCTTCAGAATTTAGCTCTTGAGGTGAGTGCATAGCCTGCTGGCTACATATGTTTGTCTAGGTTTGTGTGTTTTTAAGGTTTGCCAGAGCTTTCTGTTTAGGGACTATGATCAGTGGCTGCACACTTGGTTTCACATTCCTGTGTTTCTTCTGCCTCCCAACTTGTGCATCTACTTCAAGACTCCAAGCTATTTATTGGCATTTCTGGTGGTGTCCACAGCCCTTATTCTTCTTTCTTTCCTTTCCATTTTTTTGTTTTTGTTTTTGTTTTCATTTGTTTCTTTTTACATTTACATGAGTTATTTTTCAGATTTCTCTGGCTCTTTTAAAGAAATATGTATGAGAGTGAGTTTGGGACTTCTTTGCCAAAACCTCAGTGATTTAGTCTAAATTTCGCTATATAATTGATGGTTCTCACACTCTGTAACATAATGAGGTTATCTATCTTTCTGTCTGTCTGTCTGTCTGTCTGTCTTTTCTTCTCTTTTAGATTACTTAGGATAGAAAAATTAAGATGACTGTATTCTGCTATCTTTACTAAAAGCTCTTAATTCTGACTCTAAGAATTGAGATCAAGAATACTTCAAAACAAATGACTTTAAAAAAAACAACACTGTTGATGCTAATACTTTAATGATATGTCTCCGTTAATCTGTGTAATAAGATTTGACTGTGTGTCTCCGACAGGGGAGGTTTTGGCTCTAATTTCTTAGGATTATATTTCCTGAATATAAATAACTTCTTAGTGACTAAAAGTTGAATATAACAGACCGGAGAAAAGGACAAAGAAGCAGATTAAAGACAATGCTAGTGGAGGCCACCAGAGGGGATTTATATAGCAGAGTGACGAATGTTAAGAATAAGCTTAGTGTTTATTGACATGCATTTCAATGATGCTTGCTAATAAGGATGAAAAGAGAAAAAAAAAAATACCAAAGAGATGGGGGCTTGAGCAAAGGGAACAGTGGCTATGGAAAAGAACTGAGAAAGCCAATAAAATCAGGGACAAAGCCTGGCTTCTGAGACAGCTAAGCCTTCAGCTGAACAGACAGGAAGAGGACTGAAAGTGATCTGCTCTAATTTAGTGAGGTAAAAATATTCTCTTTCAAGTCATTCAGTTGTCATTAGCTTATTTCATCTCAGTTAATAGATGGTTGTGATCTGATAGTAGACATACAAATTCCAATAAACTTGGAAAATGGGTGCTTGCTTCAGTAAATACTCACCTTTTTTTCATGAATTGTATATTCAGTCATTCATCACAAGGAGAGAAATATGTTTAGAGAAATGCATTGTTAGACAATTTTGTTATTGTGCAAACATCATGAGTTCACTTATACGAACCTAGATAGTCTAGATCAATAGTGGCGAACCTATGACACACACGCCACAATGGGCTGTTTGTTATCACTGAAACCTTCTAAAAGGTTTGCCATCACTGGTATAGGTCAACCATTCTGGATGACCACTTGATATAATGAAAATCCATGGTAACCATGAGCTGTTGGAGGCTGCTGCTCATGCAACAAAGAAAAGTGTTTTATAGTAAACACCTAAAAATTAGAATGTGATTATTTTACATCACTGGTGATGTAAAAATGAATGACATGATCTCAGTCTTCAAGCAGTTCAAGAGATAAAGTAGCCTCAGAAACAAAAAACAGAGTGTTTTAGAAGAGCAGAAATAATTGTAAGCGTGAAATGCAAGAAAACTGTTTATTCTGCAGTAGTCAGAACAGGGAAGGTGTATATTTAAATTTCTTAGAAATCAATTGCATTGTTAGTCAAAACCTTAGCAGATATATATATGTCTATATACATATATATATTTGTTTTTCTTCTGTGGCAAATATTTTCTGTTGTTATTTCTTTGTTTTTAAAGTATAAAATATTTCCTTGTTGGAGGGAGAGGTGATTTGAATTGTGATCTTTATTTCCGTTGAAACTATAAAGAAAAACTTTAGAGAAGTTCAGATTTAAAGTGAAAGATTGATTGCATCAGTTATATTCTTTTCTTGTGAAACTATTAAAAAGAGAATAAAAAATAAATAAAACTAATATAACCCTGCAACAGTGAAAAGTGGTGGGGAATGGTTATTCCTAGTTTGATAAGGGATTTCAGTATTTATCCAGAAAACAGAAAGCACATGGGGAAGAGGTAATTAGGAGAGGAGAGCAGAGAACACCAAAAACTAGAGCACACAGAAACATTACGGTGTGAACTGAGAGAGTCCCAGAAGGGATTACAATATGCAGAGGTGTATATGGAACTCCACAACAATACTATTAATTCAAAGTTTGTATATGAAGTTACCCACCACCTCCATCCCCAACTCTACGGTCATTCATTATCCTGAGCAGCTAGGACACTGACCCCAAGGTGGACAATTTTTCTTCTGGGAATTGGAAGGACTGCAGAGGGAAAACCCATCTACCCAGCATTGAAAAGTATCTGCCTTAATAGCTGTTTTTCACCATAACATCTAAAGGGCAGCCTGCCTTTTGATAAATGTACTGTTTGTACCAAGAGCTCCCCAATCTTTCAATGTTTTACTCTTAAAAGTGAGTAGCATCAGGACTCTTCACCTTTCATAAAATCCAGCAAAATGGAGAGAGATGAGTTGAACAGAAAAAAAGAGATAACAGAGGAAAAAGAAGTTCACAAACTCTGGTATCCTCAGAGATGATTGAGAAAATTCATGAAATAAAGAAAAAGAAAGTTAAATATATACATATATATATATTTTTTTTTTTAATGTGGGTACTGGGAGTTGAACTCAGGACCTTGCGCTTGCCAGCAGGTGCTTGTGCCACTGAGCGATATCACCAGCCCTTTTTTTTCCTTATGTGGGTACCGGGAGACAAACTCAGGACCTCACGCTTGCCAGGCAGGCGCTTATGCTGCTGAGCTATCTCACCAGCCCAAGAAAGTTATATTTAAAAAAAAGGAAACTTGGTTACTAATATTGCAATCTTAAAGTCTATTTTCCAAAATTAAATATTCTACACAAAGGTTAGAAGATGAAGTAAAAAAATTTCTAGAAGGTACAAACAAAAAAATTAATTGAGAATAATAATTAATATTAAGATGAGTCTAAGAGTTCCAGTAAAATAATAATAGTTCTGAAAAGAGATGAGAGAGTATCTTAATGGATAGGACATTATCAAGGACATGTAGACACATACAAACAAAGCTGAAGTGTGAAAAACTAGTCTCCAATACAAAAGAGATCTAATTGAAATCCAGCAAATAAAAAGGGAAAAAGGACCATTGCTAGTCAATCAAAAGGGGATGCTCAGAACCCAAACAATTGTTAAAAGATCTGAAACCCTTCCCAAAAATTATAAGGTAACTGCAAGGGGAATAGTTGTGCTGGCTGAACACTGGCTATAAGATGATGGGGTGCTTCCAAAAATCTAAAAGAAAATTATTTTAAATCCAGAATCCTGCAACCAAAATATAAAGTAAGTATTAGACAAAAATAAATATATCCTCAGATAAGAAGGGACTCAGGAAACTCACCTTCCGGACGCAATTAGTTAGAACATTCTTAAAGATGTAAACCCCTACCCACAAAAGGAGAGAGAAAACTAGACAGAGGAGACATGTAGCCAAAGGGGACTGGAAACAGGAAAGAAGTGACCGTGGTCACTGGTCATGCAGCAGATATGTGGAGCTGGTGGTTCAGAATAGAGAGGAAGGGCCGGTGAGATGGCTCAGCGGCCTAAGCGCCTGCCTGGCAAGCGCGAGGGCCCGAGTTCGATTCCCAGAACCCACATATGAAAAAAGGGCCGGTGATATCGCTCAGCGGCACGGGCGCCTGCTGGCACGCGAGGTCCTGAGGTCGACCCCCAGTACCCACAAAAAAAAAAAAAAAAAAGAATAGAGAGGAAGATGAGTGTAAGGTGTAAGGTGAAATTTGACTGAAAAATTAGTTGAATGCAGAATTTGGAAAATGAAAGCTATGAATAAAGTAAACTGACAGAAATGGCAATTAAAGAGTCTAGGTATTTTTTAAGCACATAAATGAAATCATGAACTGCATTCTGTCATGAACTGTATTTATACAAACATAACGACATTGTTTAAGAATTTTAGCAGCATACAAGGAACAGAAAGCTTAATTGGGATTATTAAGATGAGGTAATGTTATCAACCTTCACAATACATACATAACAAGCTAAATAGAAGGAGGAAGTTAACCTTAATAGGAAATTTAGGAAAAAAATTAGAAACAAAATCTCCAGACCTAGAAATGTCTTCATAAAGGTGCAGAAAGACACCACTTTTACTACTGAATAAACACTAAATGAGAATGTGATACACATCACAGACAATACACTAAGGAGTTTTTAACAAAGACAGAAAGAAATCTCCCTGTTATGGAGTCAAGCAGATACACTCCATTATACATGTTTTCAAGACAAATAATAACTAGTCTGCAAGTGAAAAGAACTGACAGCACAATTTCTCACACATATTTCATATCTTTATGGCAGGAGATAGCTTTGCCAATTGGAGCAAGAGACCTCCTAAAGTTAGGCTCCTACCCTCCTGCCATCCTAGCCTCTAACAGAAGCTGGGAGACCAGGGCGCTATCTTCCTTGGCGACTGCATTTCCAAAGGATGACTCCCACACCCTTGAGAAAATTATTCTGAGGCCACAATGCAGGCAAATGTCTTAGTCTACAGTCTTCAAAAGACTGAACGAATATATATATATATATATATATATATATATATATATATATATATATCAAAGTCAGGAGAAAGAAAACTTTCAAAGTAAGTGCTCTGAATAAAAGAAGTATAACTGTTAGTTCTAATATGTCAACTGCAAACTACTTTGGATTAAGAAATGCCTAGTAGATTAGCAAAACACATGCCTGGATGTGACTGGGTGGCCATGGAAGTGTGGCCTTGGGTACAATATTTGGTCCCTTGCCCATTCCTCTCTGGCACTGTCCTCCTGCTCAGCTTCCAAGCTGTAATGAACTAAGCAGCTTTGCTACTCCAAGTCCTTTCCCCGTGATGTTTCTGACTTGGAGCTAGCCACGGATGGACCAAATCCCCTTAAAACATGAGCCAAATTAAGCCTCTTCTTTAAGTTTGGATGTCAGTTCTTGTGTCCCAGCAATGGGAAAGATGACTAATACAAGAAATTGGTACCATGAGTGAAGTTATTATCTTGACTATAACCAGCCATGTGGTTTAGAAGCTTTTGGAACTGATTTACGGGAGGAGTTTGGAAAGATTTGGAGATGTGAGCTGGAGAAGCCTGAGAACACATAAGTGTAGCCTGATGGGTGACCATGGCCAGAGCACAGGAAACCAAAGTGCTGACAGGAATGCAGAGTGAAAGCCTGGCTCAGCAGTTTTTAGTTGGGAACAAGGACTCCACTAACACTTGGACTAGAGGTTCTATGTGTTAAATTCTGGCAGAAAATTTTGGCCATGCCCTCAAATTTTACAGAAGGCTGAGATTAAGAGCAGTGGACTGATTAATTTGATGGAGGAAATTTCAAGACAGCCTAATATTCAGGCTGTGGCATGAGTACTGCTGGCTGCTTTTAGCCACATTTATAGTGAGAAGTGGGGGTAAATAGTAGACCAGAAAAATGTGAAAAATTTAAATTTTGGCCCAGAGAGAATCATGTATAAAGTTGGGGCAAAAGGAGGTGTGGCTGCTAAGGAGATAAAGAAAGCAAATACTTTGTATAGGGAAAAAAAGAAAGGTGCCTGGAGGGTAACTCAGGTATCAGCAAAGCCCAACCCATTGCAGACTCAAGGATACAAAAATGTCAACTTTTCATTTGAAAAGAGAGTCCCTGGGACCCTGGCTCAAGAAGGGCCTCTTAGAGAATTGGTTCCTTGGGATCCATTTCACCAACCTCATCCATCCAGGCAGCCAGAGGCTGCTACCACACTAGTATAAGGGGGTGGGGCTAGTGCCTCCAGAGAGAGCAGACCCTGGTGCCATCCAGATGATGCTGGTTTTAACAGCACACAGAACACAAAAGTTGTGGAGATGCATCTAGATTACAAAGGAAGGCCTGGGAGGCTAGACAAGAAGCCCCTAAGAGGGCGATCCAGGCAGATATGCCAGGAATGTGGATCATCTACAAAGGAAAACTGCAGGTTCTGAGTAGGGCCAGCCCATGGCCTTGTGGGCTGCAACCAATACAGCGACAGGGGTGAGACCACCCAAGTCCTTTGGAACTCACGTCTCACCACCATGTGCCCCAGATGCCAAATATGGAGAAACAGGACTTAATATTTGCCCTGATGGGTTTCAGTCTTGTTTTGGTCCCATTCTATTTTATCTCCCTAGTCTTCCCCTTTGGAATGTGAATGTTTACCCTGGGTCATGGTACCTTGGGGTTATGTAAGTTGCTTTTGATCTTTATAGAAGAAGTTCATAGCTAAAAGTTTGCCCTGAGCCTCAGGAGAGACTTGGACTTTTAAAAAATACTGGAAGTGTTGAGAATTTGAGGAAGTGATTATTGCATTTCTGGTTGTAGGTGGGATAGTTGTATTATGTTAGGCAGAATTATGAACTTGCTCATTTCTTTATTTGAAGATTAACTATGGTGTAAGGAGATGTGTTTGGGTGTGGATTGTAACTAGAAGTCGATTGTGACCGTTAATCTTATATGTCACCCTCACGGGATTAAGAAATACTTAACAGAATTGTAAATCACACTCCGAGATGTGTCTTGGGTACCATTCCTTTACATGTTCCTGTCTGGCATTGATCCCCTGCTATTCTTTTCAGCTGCCATGAATTAAGCAGCTTTGCTCAACCATGCTCTTCCACCATGATATATCTGAAATGGGGCCAGTTTACCATGAACTGAATCCCCTAAAAACCAGAGCTAAATTAAATCTCTCCTCCTTTAATTTGTGGTGGCGAAGTATTGTGCCACAGCAATGGGAAAGTGGACTAATACAAGAAGGGACAAGGATAATTAAGCCTGCTATTTTTATATATTTGTCCTTTCCAGAGATAATTGTTTTAGTGGGTCCTTCCTGAAAAGTGTGCTGTCAGAAACAGTGCTTTGAGATGGTAAAGCATGAAATAAAGGCTCTCAGATATTCTTCTGAAAATAAACATAGAATCTAATATAGCAATAAACATACTGTGAATAAGAGGGAGGGAGAGGGAGAGCGTTATGTAAACAAGCTTAGTTCTTGTTCTCTGTAGCTAATGGCCAAAGAAATGAAGTGCACAAGAATCTTGCATATAGAGATATTTTATGAAAACAGCTATAGGAATTAGAAAGGTTGGGCACCAGAAAATGACATTTAGATGAAGACTGCTGCTTATAAAAGTTTTCACATGATAAAAGAAATCAAATTCTATATTTTGGTACATTCCTGGGACCCAATTAACATGTGTTGAACAGAAAAAAATAAAAATGGAGAATTGACAAAAAAATTTCAATACTACATGACTTTTTAAAAGTGTAGTTACAGCAGCTTTTGCCTTCCTATTCTGAAAGACAAAATATGATATATGTATGTATATAAGTATTTGTATCCATATGAATATATATGAACATGTGTGTATGTATATCTGAAAACACGTGAGGTTAAAAAATTTTTTATTTAAAATTTGTTTTTCAAAAAATAAAAACAAGGGCCGGTGATATCGCTCAGCGGCATGGGTGCCTGCTGGCACGCGAGGTCCTGAGTTCAACCCTCAGTACCAACAAAAAAATAAAAAATAAAAAATAAATAAAATAAAAACAGTACTGCATGCAAGATAACATAATGAATATCTCTATGCCAACACTCACAATTTACCAAATCTCACAATATAATTTCTTCAGGAGTTCTGGTTTGTGTTTTCCAACTGGATCCTCTTGGTTTTAAATCTGCCTCAGAGTTTTTGGGTTTCCAGTAAAACTGAAATGTATGCCTGTACAGTACTGTTTTGGAGCTACCAGGAATGAAGGAAGGGCAATTTCTATCCTTTTCTCACCTCATACACATGTACTTCCTAGGCCAGTCAATAGATCTCTACTTGAGATCCGGGCTATCTCATAGATTTTAAGTACTAGGGAAGAAGGAATAAAGATTAAGAACACAATGACTAATGTTACCTTTTCCCATTGGTTCTTGAGGAACTCCGAGCTCCCAGCTGGGGTTTCCTACCAAAGCAGGCTTCCTAGTAATCCTGCCCTATTGTTTAAGGATATGATTCATTTAGTCTTTTAAATTTGAGACTTCTTGTTAATAATACTCAAAACAAACTCCTAAAGTCAAGCCAAAAGCCTCTATCTCAGTAACTGGTCACTTCCTCCTTCTAGTTGCTCAAGCCAAAACCTGCAGATATTCTTTTTTTCTTTACATTTTATGAAAAAATTACATACTTTTATAATAAAATGATCAGAGAATAACAATAGTTTTTATACTGTGTATCGTTATCTTCAAAGTAGTTACTCAATAGAAGACATAAACCAACAAGATTCTTGCAGAAAGAAACACAATAATGTAAACTTTCTTTTCAATGAACTAAAATAAAATTTTAGTATAAATTTAAAAAATTAGCATATATATTGAAATATTTTTAAACAATGGAATATGCAATTTGAGGTATTTTAACTTCTCCCTACTTCCTATTTATCTCCCCACTAATTTGCTCTTTATTTATGTATATACATATGTATATAGGTATAAATGTACATATGTATATATGTATGTGTATGTATATATCCAAATATATATTATTATATATTCTCTTCTTTCTCTTTTTCTCTCTTATTCAACAATAATTTATCAGCAATCAACTCCTGTTGGACCTAGAATCTCATCCCTACTCACCACTTGCACTGCCATACCCAGCCCCAGCCCCCAACTCTTTCTTGGATTATCGCAGTAGCCTTCTAAAGAGACCCTGACTGTGTCCTTTCCCTCCACATTCTCAACACTGCAGCTTGCAGAAGTTTTTCCTTGCTCCACTCAGTGTGCTCCACTTCACTCAGATTAAAGCTAAACCCATTGCAAGGGCTCCTACAGCTCTTCCTCTCTGACTACATCTCCCGCCATTTTCCTCCTCTTCCTCAGTGCAGCCACACTCCTCGCTGTTTCCTCACCTCTCGATCGGATCATTGCTCATATATTCTCTTAAGAGTGGACTGTTTCTTTATTTCCTCTCTGCTTCCTCTTCAAATGTGACTTTATCAACCAGACTTGTTTCACCACTAAGATTGAAGCAAACCCAGATTCTACCTTAGGTAACTCCACATCGCCCCCTCTGCTTTACTCCAAGGTAATTATTACCAACTGACATGCTACACAGATTTGCTTGTATATGCATTGTGCCCTTCATTTCACTAGAAGGCATGCTGTAAAGGAAAGTGGCTTTGTCTTTTTTATTTACTGCTTTATTCCCAACACTTGTAAAAATGTTTCAAGTGGCACTTCCTTACAGAAGCCTTTCCTCACCACCCCCAAATCTGGACTTAGGCTAGTTCTCCCTCTTTTTTTTTTTTCTAATAGGGGTCCCGGGAGTCGAAATCAGGACCTCGTGCTTGGCAGGCAGGCGCTTACGCTGTTGAGCCATCTCACTGGCCCCAGTTCTCCCTCTTTTGCACTCTTCAAAATCACTCCCTTACAGTGCTCATCACCTTGATTACTGCATTAACATAACGGTCATTAGATAAAGTCTGCTCCACTAAAGGCTAAACTGCAAGGGGACCAGGTCTTGGCCTCCTTTGGCAGCTTTCACAAAAACTTGGGACTACTTTATAACAAGGATGACCTTTCCTCCATTGTCCTGCAGCACGCTCCTTGTTTCTGTTTGAGAACTCATCAAAATGGTCTTCGCCATCTGACTTCTACCAACGTTCTGTCCACAACCACTTACATACTCTCTAAGAAAACTGAAATTTTTCCTTGTAGCTCTCGTCTTTCCTTTCTTACCTGTCACCAGAATCACCTTTAAAGTTCCTTTTATAATACTGCAAGCTTGTTCTAGTGTGTATCTCAAAGCTTTCTCAGCCTTTACCCTTTACACAGTGCCAAGCCCACTTCCAAATTTTTAAAGATTTGTTAAAGCAGCATTTTCATTTCTTGGAACCAATTTTCTGTCTCAGCCCATTTGGGGCTATGACAATATACCACAAATTGAGGAGTTCATAAACAACAGAAATGCATTCCTCACAGTTCTGGAGATGGAGAAGCACATGACGCTGCCAGTGTTTTCAGTGTCTGGTGTGGGCCGGCTTCCTGAGTCACAGATGGAACCTTCTCACTGTGTCCTCACAGGGTGAAAGGGCCGGGAAATGCTCTGGGGGCTTTTATTTACAGGGACACAAATCCCATTCAAGAGAGTTCTGCTCTCATGACCTGGTCACCTCCCAAAGATTCCAACTCCTAGAATCAGATTTTTGTTTGTTTGTTTGTTTGTTTTGGTGGGTACCGGGGGTCAAACTCAGGACCTCGCTCACCAGCAGGCGCCCGTGCCACTGAGCGATATCACAGGCCCTTTTTTCGTATGTGGGTACCTGGAGTCGAACTCAGGACGTCACACTTGCCAGGCAGGCTCTTATGCTGCTGAGATATCTCACCAACCCCTAGAATCAGATTGTTGATTAGGTTTCCACATATGAATTTGTGGGGACACAGACATTCAGAACACAGCAAATGGTGTTTCCTCTGATACAGGAGCATCGTAGAATGCCTGCAATATAATAAACACTTAGTGTATGCAGAAATGGATGGTCAGCTGAAGAAATGGTTTCATGAGCTCTCCATTCCACCCATGCCAGGTTATTTATAATTCTAGGGGCCCATTATTTCTCTTTAGAATTAAATATGCTACTTAATTTTCCCCATGATTTTTTAAACTCAGAATAAATTGCAAAGTATTCTCTATTAATGTTTTCTCCATGCTCGAAATTGTGCCACTTTCTGGCCTCCATTGTCCATTTATTTTTCCAACAATTATTTTGCAATAATGTTTAATGAGATTGATTT
The DNA here is from genome assembly GCA_028451465.1 of Erethizon dorsatum. Lineage (NCBI taxonomy): Eukaryota > Metazoa > Chordata > Mammalia > Rodentia > Erethizontidae > Erethizon > Erethizon dorsatum. The sequence continues at coordinate 126,381,465 of CM051826.1, read as the reverse complement.
AGGCATTATATATATGGTGGTCAACCAAAAGTCCCTACTGTCACAGAGCTTACAGTACTATGTCAGAAGTGGGGTGGAGACTCAAAGATAAATATAAAATCCACAGCCAGAGATTTCTGAGACTGCTTGCTTGGTACTTTACTGCATATGCCTCAGCAGAGACCCTCCTCAAAGGGCTCCCCTTAGGTGTGGATTGCCAAGCACCTAGGAGATGATATTCACTGATCCCTTCTTTTCCCAACTTGATCCAAAGCCAATGACAGGACACCATGAAGTCATAAATGCCCAGCTCTTTTGCTAGGTGCCATCCATGTTCCAGTGGCAGGAAGCACTTCTCTAGTGCCCTCCCATGGGGGCAGTACTTGCTCTTGAAACTTGGTCTGAATCTACTTCTCAGAGAAGTGATAGGGAACAGAGAACTTCAGGCATAGGAAATGCAAAAAGCAGGTACACAGCTATCAAGCAGGAATGTCACTGGCCACTGTGTGCTCTTGCATGGTGGCTCACCCTCATGCTGCGGGGGGTACTTCTTTTCCTACTTTTACTTAGGTCAAACTTGCTCTGAAGAGCCTGTTTTTTGTTGTTGTTGTTTTTCCTACCTTTAATGAAAATTTGCTACTGTTTGTGCTTGTCTTGAACAATTTTTTGCTCAGGACAGAAAGAACAGAGAAACCACCTCCAGAAGGAGACTCCAGCACCTCAAAACCTGGTAATGTATTTGGCTCAGTCAGCCAGGAGAGCAGACTCCACCACAAGCCATGGGAAACCTCATGAACCACGTCCCATAGATTCCACTCACTTCACAGCTGGATCAGTAGGAAAAGTTTGAGCCTGCCAATTTAAAAAGGAATAGCTTATCTACTATTGCAAAGTGGCTTGAATTCAACATGAACTAGGAAATAGTGAAAGCTGGACGCAGGATGGCGGTTTAAATTATGAGACTATTTTTCAGCTAAAATGTTTTTGTTTGAAACATAGAAGGTGGAGTGAAATCCCTTAGGAGTTTGTGACCCTTTATCTCAGGAAAAGCCCAGAAACTATGGTATTTAGAGTGGCCCCCCCAAAGAAGACAGAGATATCTTTGATGACCCTGTCCTTGGATCCCCACCTGTCTCTCAGAGGGATGTGGGTCTTTCCCATCTGTTCAATGAAGAAACTTCAGATGGGGCCCCAGACATCCATGACCCAACTGCTTGACATGGCCTGTTCTGTGTTCAACAATCAGGATCTGGGGAAGGGTCAAAAGATGAAAGCTAGAATGAAAGCAGTTGCAATTGGCAATGCTGTAAATTCACCCAGATCTTCTAAAGGAAAACCCAAGGATAACTGAAATTTCTGTTTTAAGTGCAAGAAGTCTGGACACTTAGCACATGACTGCACCAAGCCACTGCCTGTATCCTCCAATTGTGAGGCAGCCAATGTGCCTGACAACGATACTGGAGGGTTAACTGTCCCTGATCCAAGAAAGAGGGTAGGTCACCCAAAACCCTCATTTCCTGCTATAAGAGGCCCAGAAGAACCTAAAATGCTCCTGTCCGTGAATATAGTCATCTTATAAGATGAACCGTGGGTAATGCTGGAAGTCCTTGGTAAGCCAATTAAATTACTTCATTCTGTCTTGATTTAATTCTCTGTAAAACCTTCCTCTAGGTCTACAGCCATAGTTGGATATGAGCAGACCCTTGGCAGAGATTCTTTACTACTGCTCTGATATGTCACTTTGAAGGCCTAATGTTTAACCATTAATTTCTAATCATCCCACAGTGTTCTACTCCCTTGCTGAAGAGATTTGCTAGCAAAATTGAGGGCAATTCTCAAATTCAGGCTAAGGCCAAAATGGATTTTACCTGTTGGGACTATATCAGATCTCCCTAACCTAATTAGCCAACAGGTAGATCCTGCTGCATAGTATAATGGGATACCTGACTTAAAATTTTTTTTTCTTCTACATATCATAAAAGAGAGTAATTGCTTCATGTGTTTTGACCCAAAGGCTAGCACAAGAACTCTGCCCAGTGGTATACTTTTCAAAAAAGTCAGATAGAGTGGCTGCTGGATGTCCACACTGCCTGAGGGTAGTAGCAGGTACAGCTATGCTAACAGAGGAAGACTTTAGGACAGAAACTAGAAGTTCTAACTCCCCATCAGTTCAGAGCAATTCTTGAGAACAAAGGTTACTTGTAATTAATAGGGAAATGGCTTGCCAATATCAGACTATGCTTTTAGACACCCTTGAGGTTAATATAAAAACTTGCACTACTCTTAATCCTTTCTCTTTGATGCCTACAGGCCCAGACATTAGCCACTCTTGTGAACAAGTGATCTCCCAGACCTATGGAAGCAGGCAGAACATCAGTGACCTGTCCCTTCAAGACCCTGAAGAGGTGTGGTTCACTGATGAAAGTAGCTTTGTCCAAGAAGGACATCTAAATGCAGGTTATTCAGTTGTCAGTTTGCAATAGGTCATCAAGGCCAACTTCCCCTAGGGACCTCTGCTCAAATAGCAGTGCTCATAGCTCTTACTTGGGCATTGATATTAGGAAAAGACAAGAAACTATATGTCTGTAGAGACTCCAGATATGTCTTTCTAGTGCTACATGCCCATGCAATGATCTGAAAAGGAGTAGCTTGCTGCCTAATAACCAATCATCTACAAAACACAAGCAGGAAATTCTATAACTCAGAGGTAGTCTATCTTCCCAAGCAGATCACTGTCATTTTTGCAAGGGATCCCAAAGAGACATTTGTAAAATCTCCTTGGGAAATCAAAAGGCTGGTAAGGAGGGAAGAATGGCAGCCCTACAGCCCCTCAAGACACTAGCCTTATTCCTAGTTCCTGAGGAGCCATTCTGGTCCTTCCTCAAGGGATGCAGTGCCAAGCTATAAAACTCTTAAATGGGAAATGGTCACTAGAATTTTCACAGGACTGAGAAGAAAGCTATTCCTGAGAACTTCTGGAAAACCTGAAGCTCCTCTTCAGAAAGCAAGACTCCAGTGTTGCTCTGGAGGCAGATAAATAGAGTCAATAATGTCCCTAATTCACCACAGCTAAATTGGGCACCTGTATTGAGGCTCCTATTTTTAATTAGATCCATGTTGTGGGTAATCTTGCTAAGGCTATGGTTCTCGGGCTCTCGATAATTTATCTAACCTCTCTCTTTGCCATACTTTGTCCTCCAGAAGAAGCGTGGAAATCTGATCTGCTCATCATATTTGGGTTCTACATTCACAACATCATAGTAAACTTACTTTCTCCTCACAGACAAACAGCTCAGTCATCACTAACACTTTTCTCATTGTCTTCTGACAGTATTTTCTTTTTTCTTCAACCCAGCCAGTGAGTCACAACAGCCCAGGGCAGTTAGAACACACATAATCTCATTAGGTAGGGTCTACAGCCCCTTCCAGCTGGAAGACAGAGACCTCCGCTCCCTCAGCACCCCGTAAAGAATTATGGGGATGTACCTCCTGGGTGAAAATGTGATAGGAAGTTAGAGCACGGCAAAGCTGGCTGAGGAAGTAGGCGTGACCCATAATTATGAAATCCCAGGAGACAGGCGCAGACCTGTTCTGAAAAGCCTGCGCATGAACTGGTCATGAGAATTCAAGCTGTTTTTTGATCGGATGGCCTAGATCTGACGTCAGTCTGAGAAGTGGATACTAAAAGGACATTGTGTTTTTGCCACTGTGTCTCTTCTTGTGTGGGGCTCCATCCTCGTGCTGTAGTACGGTGTAGTTCTTTTCCTACTTTTAATTGGCTCAAAATAGCTCTGCAGTTTTGAGCCAAGTTTCTTTCTGTTTCTTTTCCTACCTTTAATAAAACTTTGCTACTGTTAAAAAAAGAAAAAGAAATATCACTGACATGCTTGAGGAAGTGCAAGAGACTTCAGGTATGAAGTATGAGAGCAATGGTAGGAATGACATCAGAGCCTCACCTGGTGGACCTCTGTGCTGATTGGTCAGAACTTCTCTAGCTCTCCAACCCCCATTCACCACTCTGCAAACTTCAGAGGCAAGGCTGCCTCTTAGTCACCACTGCAGCTTGGGTACCTACATTTTTCAGATGTTCGATAAGTACTTACTAAGTGTATTTTTCTTTTAGAAGATTACCAAATGGATATTTATTTGAAGCTATTGTTTACTTCCTATTTGACTAACATGAACACTATGTATTTCCCCAGTTATTTTAGCAATGTCTTCAGAGCTTGTTTTTATAGTTTAAAAAATGATATACTGATAGAACCATAGCCATATACACAGAGAGAGGTTTAGTTCCATAGTAAATAGGCTAATTGAAGAATTTGATAATGTACTTTATTTATTTATTTATTTATTTATTTATTTATTGGTACTGAGAATTGAACTAACAACTTGTACTTGCCAGGCAGGCACTGTGCCACTGAGCTATATCCTCAGCCCAGATAAGGTACTTTAAAAAGTGAAAAATCAGGTCCAGTGAGATGGCTCAGCAGCATAAGCGCCTGCCTGGCAAGTGCAAGGGCCCGAGTTCGACTCCCGGAACCCACATACGAAAAAAGGGCTGGTGATATCGCTCAGCGGCATGGGCGCCTGCTGGCGTGCGAGGTCCTGAGGTCGACCCCCGGTACCCACACACAAAAAAAATAATAAATAAGTGAAAAATCACCTAAATGGCTAGAACATTCATGTACATAAATTGTCACAATGATGAATGTAAATTCTACATTTACCCAATTATGTGTTTCTTCTTTTTCTTCCTAGCTTAAAAAAAACTGTTTGATTTTATTATTACTCTTAATCATTTCGCATTCATGGTGCAATAAAGTAAAATATAAATATTTAATTAATTGTGTCTGTCTATTTTGAGGTTATAAGAATGGATACTGATAATAAATATTTCCAGATGAACTATGTCTTTACAAAGTCACAGTTTAAAATGTTTTTGTTAAAAATAATTCCATTACCCATATACACAACAATAAAAATATGCCCAAGAGCAAAAAAAATCTCTTCTGTAGGTGGACTTGTCTGTGCTGAGATAGGTCGCCTGCCAAGCATAAAATGAATCATTAAATATTAATAACTATCAATTTCCTGTATAGCTGTCCTGAAAACACTTACCACAGCTCATAAGCTCTTTGCCACTGCCAGTGAGTCATGTTTAGCTTCTGGTGTTGGCCTGGATCCCTCAGCTGAGAACAAGGCACTTTTCCCTTTAGCAAAGCCTTATCCTAGACTTCAAACTGGATGTTTCATAAGGCCTGGGCTTCCTGTGAGGTACAAACCTTCCAATGATACCTTTCATCCATCTGCCATAGCCGCCCTGTGCCTAAAAATTGACATATCTTTTCCAAACTAAAATGCTGAATTTCATCATCTTGCATCATTATTAACAGCATACTGTATTAGTTTCCTGTGGCTGCTGTGAAATTTTACCACAAACTTGATGCCTTATAAAACAAGAGAATTTTATTCTCTCTCAGCTTTGGCAACCAGAAGTACAAAATCAGTTTCACTCAACCAAAATCAAGGTGTCAGCCGGCCCTTGCTCCCACTGGAGACTCAAGAGGAAAGTCTGTTTTTGCCTCTTCCAGCTCTGATGGATGTTGTCATTCTTTGTTTTGTGGCCACATTTTTCTCTACACCACCTTTGTACCACCTTCTCTGTGTGTATAAGAAGCCCACTGCCTCTCTCTTGCAAGATCCTTGTCATTGTATCCAGAGCCCATCTGGATACTAGAGAATAAGCTTCTCCTCTCAGTATCCTTTGCTTAATCACATCTATTGTCTTGTAATATATCCATTGTCTCATAAAGTAATACTCACAGGTTCTGGTGATTAGTACATGAACATATCTTTCGGGCCACCATTTTTCCATTTGCCTACTATATAACCTTCAAAAAACTTTTAATTTTCTTTTGGTGGCACTGACCATGGAACTCAAGATTTGAAGCACTCTACCACTGAGCTACAACCCTAGTGCCCCAAAATATTTTTAATGCTAAAATATCCTTATAGTGTGCTCCTTAAGAATCTCGCTAATAAAAGCTTTCAAAATAATACAGTGCATTCAAAATTATAGGTATATACATATGTTTTAAGAAATTAGGCTAAAGAACAGATTCAATTTTTATATTCTTCAACCATGCTACAGTGCATTGTCCTGATCCACAAATTTAAATATTCTAATGATTATTTAGTTACCTATTTGACTCTCTTCTTATATTCCTCTAATTTTCACAGAAAAATCTTAATTTCCTACAATCCCAGTTTCTGAGGTCAGTACAGGACCTGAATTCTAAGAATCTGAAGAATCTCATGCTGAGGTCAGCCAAACTTCCACCCATCCTCAAGCCATGATCTTAGGGGTTATTTGTCTCAGCAATTTCCAACTGGGCTCATCTCCTTTGAAAATACAGCTCTTCCTATTTCAACCTATTTCTAAGACTTCTATCTATGTGTTCCATCCAGAATAACAGAAGAAAAGGTCAAGCTACATAACACGCAGGACTCAGAGCAAAATGAAAACATGAGATCCTTGTCCAAAAATTGATAGGAATTTAAGGTGATGTCAGCAAAACATCACCTAAGGCTGACTTCTTCGAAGTCTGGCACTCTGCACATGCACAAAGCCATGGGAGCCTGCGTCCTCGGGTTGACGCCTCAGGGCGGCCTTGCTCAGCTTGTCACGTACCAGAGTTGCCATAGTTGTCCTCAGAAATCCATTTATTAACCAATGAAAATTAACTCAGCTAAGTGTTGGGAAACATTTTGAGAAGTAAAAGTGTTCCCATATGTTACATTTTGGATGTCAGTTTTAAATAACTGGAGGCCCAAATCAAGCTAAATTAAAATATAAAAGGAAATTATTGATTAATGTAGTTAGAAAAAATAATCCAGAGATAAAACTGGGATCAGACATAATTTAATCAATGTTCTGATTCCATTTATCTGCAGCATCTTGATTGTGCTCGCCTCCGACTATTTCCTTTGCTCTCTGGGAGCGGTAAGATGACTTTCACGGATCTGGTCTTAATACCGATGTGCAGCAGCGTCCGGAGATAAAGAGAAATGGTTCTTTGCAGTCATTCTTCCCTAAGAGTGAGACTCTTGTGGCAGAAGTCTCTGTGAAGTAGTCCCTTGACCCTCACTGGCTCGTGCAGAAGTAAGTGCACATTCCTGAAGTCACATCTCTCGGCCAGGAAAACTTTTTGTTCAGATGGGCATGAACCTGGCTTCCTATGGCAAGGAGAATGAGGCTTCCTTTAGTGGCAACTTGGAATGTGGAGATAAGAAGAGATTTCCTTAAAATAAATGCAAAGTACAAGTAGGAAAATTAGGGTGACTGGAGTGTAAAAGTTGAGCAATAAACCAACAGTTTCCACTGAGAACGTCATTTGAGTCACTCTGAATATCTGAGCTTTCCTTTTGCACTGGTATTGAGGTAACTGCTGGTTAATATTGTGACAGCTAAAAAGTAGAAACTATTAATACTGGTGCTATTGTTTTAAGCTGTAAATTCTAACTATTTACATTAATTTGAAATTTTCAAATGGGGAAAGCAGCGCTAAATATGTTACAAAATGTAATTATAAACAATTAAGCTAAAGGATGTACATACCTACACTGCAATTTATGGGATCACACCCAAGACCGAAGAAAACTAGAAACACAATTCTACTGCCCTTGTTTTTTTCAAAGATAATGAATACAAACACAGTTTTTTTTAATTGTCATATTAGGTGCAGGACTAAATTTTAAATGATGTAAACATAAGGAGAAAGCTTTTATTAAAAACATTATTTGCGAAAGAGGTTTTTCACTGTTTTTGTAAAAAAAGCATTTCTGCATATTTCCTATGAGACAATATGTATGGTACCTTGGGAAATATTGAGAAGTGTTTAAAGTATATGTCACCAGAGAAATACAGAAGGAAAAAATTTACCTGTCATAAACCCTGTAAGTACTTGAAGCCCATCTTGTACTTAATGTTAAGTAAAAGCCAAAGCAGAGGAAGTCACAAAATATATACCCAAATAAAATGTAATTTTATATGCATTTACATTCATATGAAATATATTATTTTATTTGTTGACTATCCCAACACTTGAATCCACCACAAAAATTCGGAGACAAATGCCATTTGTCTTTAGTGTAATAATGCATAGATATATCTTCATTAAATGCTACAATTTTGTACCAGAAAAGTAGAAAAATAGTCATATTTTCAGAATGGAATACAATCCTCTTCTAATATACTTTCTATGTTTTTAATTGTCCACGTTAAAAGTGATTTCTATATGATATAAACAAAAAAGCACACATGAATTAAGAAAATGCATAGGACCACAAACATGGGCATATTCTACTTAAAAAGATCTACCAAAAACTTAAGGGAAATGATATATGTATTCTTTTAAAGATGATTTTTTTAGGACTGAACAGAAAAATAATTTCTAGTTGCAAAATTTACCAGTATAATCTAAAGTAATGATCCTTAACACAGTCTCTTGTATGAAAATTATGTATTGAATCTAATACAGTGAAGCCACGGGACATCTGGCTACAAAGCCATTTTCTCAGTATTTGAAAATGAGTAAGGTTAGCCCAAAATGAGTATAAAATAATATATGTCTGCTCCAGGGGAACTTTATAGTTCAGGAGAATTCCATTAATGTACTTTCAGGAAGGTTGGTTGTATTAGTGTTTTCCTCAGATCTAATAAAAACAGGTTTCATGATAAAGCAATGTGTATAGAAAAATTAAGTATTTGTGAAATAGCCTACGCCTCTTTACAACCTACTCCAGAAGTTCCCTTTATATTTTTCATGCACTGTACCACTCTTCAGGTACTATTTTCTCTCCTGTCCTTAACGCAGTTTGAGAACCAGTGATGTTTCCTTGGGCAGCCCGAGAGTCCCTGTCTGCCCACATGGATGACACTTTCCACTCTGACAGAATATAATAGAATAAGAGTGCATGTCACTTAGCAGTGGACAGCTAAAGCTTGTGGACCGTGTAAGTAGCATGATGGGAGCCCATGAGTTGACAATATTTTGCTTTAAACGCATAGATTTTTAAGATAGATATGACAAAACAGTCTGGCAAATACATGGCTACATTGTTTGTTTGTTTTATGTTTTCTCACAGCAGGGTATTAAAGATTCAGTTCCTCTAGCAGCTGCCCTATGAGATTATCCAGGGCTATGTTATTGAGATGGGGGTTTCTCTGACACCTATGGGACAGGTAGCAGATTTTCATTTCCATAGCTTTTATACAAGAAACTTAAGGCAGGAATGATTAAAATGAAGAAGGAATAAAATACATTTTATTGAAGGAAATGTCCCCAAACTAGGTTTTTCTCTGAGTCTGGGAATAGAACAGGAATTATATGTTGTGGAGAGCTAAGATCCTGCAGAGGCATCCCAACAGAGCAGGATGTCTGTGTGTGTACACTAGAGAACTGAATGTCATGCAGGCATCTAGGAAGATTCTGTGACAAATTGTGTGCTCATCTGGATTGAGAATCTCAGGGAGGAAAGGAATGAACAGTCTTTTCAGAAAATAGGAGCACCCAAGAGGGAAGAAAGGATAAGGTGACCATCATCCACTGAATGATTTAATGGGTGTCTGTAGATACCAAACATTTTGTACTATAAACAAGCCTGTCTGCCTCCCATTTCCAAGAATTATACAGATGCTGAAGCTCATGTACAGTGCAATGGCTGCAAATCTTCAATAATGAGTAATAGGGAGCTGAGCTGAGCAAATGATGATCAGGATTTTTAGAAAAAGGAAAGTAATATGACATTTCTTCCCCTGCATATTGTGAATCACTGCGGATCCACTCTCTTTCCAAACAGAGCTGACATGACATTCACTAGCAATTTTCCAAAATTTGTTTTCTCAATTATAAGGTGGGAAAAATATGCCCACCTCCTCTGCAAGACTGACTGAAAATCAACTGAGTAGGCAAAAGCATGGGAGTTGAATTTATTTAACTTTTCATGATGTCAGTTATCTTACTTACAAAATGAAAGTGGGCTTTATCTACCTCAGCATTATAGACATATTCGGCGGTTGTTGTTTTGAGGATCATGCTGTGAACTGTATAGGATGTTCAGCCTCTACCCACAAGATCCCGGGGTACCCACCCCTCAGTTCTGACAACCAAAACATGTCTCCAGACAGTGCCCAGTGTCCACTAGGGGGCAGAATCACCCCAGTTGGAAACCACTGAAAGAGATCTCTGTGAAGTCCCTTCAAATTTATCATTTCACCATTTTATGGTATTAAATAGTGGACAAGGACAGCACTGTATAAATTGGAATATGAGATACAAAAGTGATACGTTCATTCATTCACTGGTTTATTAAATGTCTACTAAGGACAAGACAACGCACCACAAAGACTGTTGATGAATTAGACATTGTGCCTCCTAGGAGGAAAAGTCAGCTACACATATAAAAACTTTTCAATATCCTTTAGAGTAATGGAATTTCAGGGTTGGGAAGGTAGAGTAACACACTATAGGTAAATCTGGGAAAGAAAAGCAGCTTTATTTTAAAGCAAAGTAGGCCATTTAAGAAAACAGCCACAGATTAATATAAGCAAAGCTATTATTCCTACTAAGTGGTTTAAACTTTTATTACTAGAATCATAAAATTTTAGAGTTTGAAAGAACCTTGGAGATCGCCTAATACCATCACCCTCATTTTACAAATGAGGAAATTGAATCATTCCTTATCCCTTGTGCATTGTGAGCAGATGTAACACAAATAAGCAAGAAAATATAAATTGATGCCCACAGCAGCAGGACGTTGCCCAGTTTATACACTAAGCTTTAGAGGGAATGAAACAAACCATGATTTTCTGCTATATAAGGAAAAAATCGCTAGTGCTATGTACCAGAATGTCGCATACAGGATGGAACACAATGCCTGGGAGGAAAAAGGGATTCTTAGGTGGAGAGCTGAGTGAGCAGGAAGACTGTTCCTTACCTCTCAACATGGTGCTTTAAAAATTCCCCAAAAGAGGTAGAGATGTACCCAAAGGCAATGATTTACTACACTCAACCCTCACCTTAATTGTTTAGTGCACATCATTTTATAGACAAATAAAAATTCACAATTAATTCTTCACAATATTTTTGAGATGCCTGGTAGTTTGCAGAGCAAGAATTCAAACTCAAATGCCTGTAGTAACTGAGCAGGCAACATAAATGTGTTTGTATAAACAAAACCAAAAAGTACAAAACAATTATTGCCCTACTGCTTGTGTGTTGTGCACGACCCAAACCATAGGTCTGAGAACACGCACGTATTTTCTCAGAATGTTGAGAAACTCAATTACAGAGCCCTGCAGAAATCTAGCCTGATTTTAAATATACCTGTTAAAGAGATTTAAACATCCGAAAATAGAAAATTAAGAATAGAGGAGGATTGAGAATTGAGAAAAAAAGGCAGTATGCCTTTTAATATATATGATATTATATATTAATATATATGATATAGATATATACGTTTTTTTTTTTTTGAGACAGGGTCTCACTGTGTAGTTCAGGCTGGTCTTGAATTTACTATATAGCCTAGGCTGGCCTCGAACTCATGGTGATCCTCCTGCCTCAGCCTCCCAAGTGCTGGGATTACAGGCGTGAGCCACTACTCCTGGCTAATATATTCTGATAAAAATATCTAAAATATGTTTACTTGACAAATACATAATATAGAGGATTATTTTCATAACATTTAAAACTGAACATATCTGTACTAGGGTAATATTTTTAAAGTATTAAGCAATAGTTAATGTTTTTGATATTTCCTTATATTCTCTTGCTCTTCTTCCTGCAAAGTGTTAGAAATTGCCTTGAAGCTAGGTAAAAATAAAAAATAAAAGACTAAGGAATGGAATAGTCACAGTGAAATTGCATTTCCATACTAGGGAGACAATACGATGTTTACAAATGTGAGTCTGGTTTATTTCACTTGTGAGTATTTTCTCGAGTTCCATCCATTTACCTATAAAAGTTTCCAGTTTATCTTTCTTTTACATGGCTTAATCTTATACTGAGTAATGTTTTTCTAGAAAAAGGTATTTGTACATTCTCTAATGCTTGAGTTTGTTAATACATGAGAAGGTTTACTTGTTGTCTTTAAAATAAATAAATAAATAAATAAATAAAAGAAACTTGTCAAGGTGACACCAAAAAAAAACAAAAAAAAAGAAAGAAAGAAAGAAAGAAATTGCCTTGAGTCAAACTTAGCAACAAAAAGAAATGAAAGAAGGAGAAAGAGTCAAGTCTTGAGTTCAGAATTTCAGAGGTCCAATGTAGCGAGCTGATCTCTTTCAGTTCAGTTATATACACTCTGAGAACTCAAGGGTCTGCCGGCACCAACAGTGGAGAAAGGGCTGTTCCCCCATAGCAGAAGCAAAGCTCAGCACAAGTTTGGCCACATAGGCCACCTTATACTGGCAACCTGGCACACACACAGCTGTTGCACCCTGAAGCGTCAGTTTTACAGCTTCCTCTCTTGTGTTACAAAATTACCTTGTATGATGGAAGATTAACGGAAGTAAATGTGGCCATAACCTGTTATCATATTTAGCCCACTGCAAGAAGTTGAAACCTCCCAAGTTGGGAACTAGGTTTTAGGACCTTAACCCCAGAAAGCCATTAAGAAAAGATAGAGGCTTCGGGACAGATGACTGCTTTATAGTTTTACGCAAGGAAAGAAGAAACTCTTGCAATACGGTAGCCAACCCACTAATTTCACCAGAAGAGCCATTGTAAATATCTATTTTGCTAATTAATAAGTCGCTCTCACCAATGAGAATCAAGTCCACCAAAGTTAGAATTTCTAACATTCGTTATAAAAATTATCATATTTTCGCTGGTGATAGGAGGTGAAGATCATGGAAGTACGTGGAGGACAGCCTCTGGGTCTAGTTCAAGACAAGCTGATTAGCCCTAGAGTGTCCGTCCTGACTAGTCTGACCAACTGCTCCTAGAGATTAACTTAAAGCAGCTGACACACGCCTCAGCAGCTGGACACACTCATGTTAAGTATTTGACATCTCATCACTCAGAATAAAGGGCCTGGGAACAACTCAAGAAAAAAAAATGGATAAAAATGGTTAAGAATTATTCTTTCTTAGGGACTAGAAAATATTCCTTGGGCTGGTAGGGGAGGGCAAAAGTCTAAGAGTAGTGCTTGAAAAGGGAGTAAGAAAGGTAAACTAGAGGTCAGAGACAAGGCCTCTGAAGAGTCCACTCAAAATCAGTCAAGACTCAGACTCCACCTATTTTAGCAAACTCCTTTTTGGACTCCTGCCAGCAATTGCATTGTTATCAGAATGACCCATTCCTTCCACATTAAAATGAGCACTGTGTATTACCCACGCAAAATTCCAGAAGGCATTAAAGAAATACAAATAAAGGCAAAACCTTCCTGTGTTCATTTCAGTTTCATTCACAATAGCCAAAATATGGAAGCAATTTAATTGTCCATCAGCAGAAGAATGGATAAAGAATGTGGTATATATACACAATGGAATACTACATGGTCTGGAAGAAGGAACACCTTGGCAGAACTGCAGAGCACTCTCTTTACTGAAATAAGCCAAAAACAGGCAAACATTGTGTGGTCTCACATGTGAAGCCTAAAATGTAGCCTCGTAGAGACTATAAATATGTTTACCAGAGGATGAAGGTATTGGGGAGGAAAGGCTGAGGTAAGATATTGTGTAGTAGTTTCTTCTAGAAAGAAGGAATAGATTTTAGTGATCTATTGTACTGCATAGTAACTATAGTTAATAATATGTCATATATTTCAAAATGGCTAAAATAGTTGTTTCCTGTTCTTATCACACACACAAAAGATAAATGGTGAGGTAGTGGATATGTTAATTAGATTGACTCATTCTGTAACGTTTACATAGAAAAAATATCACATTATAATGGAGTATACTCCATTAATAAACACAATTTTTGTCAATGAAAAATATACAAGCAAAGAACTTGGATAAAGTGTATCTATAAAGTGTTTATCCTTTCCTTATAACATTTCTGAAAGCCTAGAATGATGTCAAAGCTATTCATTTGCCTCCTTAAAGATTTTTAATGCTGTGAAAAGGATAGATACACAGATATTTTAAATATAAACTACACACTACATCATAAAAACATGCATAGAGTGCTCTGAAGGCAGAAGGAGGTGTATTTAGCTGAGTCAGGACATTTAGAGAAAGCTTTCTGGAGAAGATAATTAAAATGGAACCTCTGGTTTGCAATATTTGTGGGGCAAGATGATGATTTACAGTAGTGTTAAGACTAGAGAATGAGAAATAAGAAATATTTAGGAAATAAAATAGCAGTGGAAGGTTTTAATAAGCAGGATTGTGATGATGGAGATAAATGTCAAAAAGTGTTATCCAGATCTTTCCTAAACTATTTGTCCTTGTGGGGCACTCAGCCGTGCAGCGGGACTTGGAAGGAACCGTGTTTCCTGATCCCGGTCCGTGGAATATGAGCAGAGATGAAATGTCCTCTTCCAGACCTGCCCTGCAGCCCACCCCTCCAGGTCTCAGTCTCCACACTCTTCTTTGCCATTGTTATTTGAAGATAATGAAAGCCTGTGATGAACAATGACTAACTTCTGAATCCCCTCCTGGAACAGATGGCTCCACACCCCATTCAAGAGGTATTGAAGAGGATTCCATTTTCTTTCATGTTTGAATGATTAAACTCTTTGGAATTTGAAGTTATACTAAGATTACCTTACAAAACAACAATAAAGGAAGACATACAAATATATGAATATTGATGAGAGTGGTGCCAGCTTCTAAAATGACATAAGTGGAAGAAGTTTATGGAAAAGGTGACAGATTATTTTGGGCTTAAAATTAAGTTATCAAAAAAAATTAAGTTATCAGTGGGACAAATTCAAATGGGATAATGAAAAGGCAATTGACCATTTGAATATGGAAGTTAAAAATACCTTGGTGATTTAAAAGACTTGACAATTTAAATGATGATGTTTAGAAGTTTAGGCTTAATTCTAAATATGACAAGTGAGGGACTCCACATATCACATATGATTTAAGTTATTTCTAAGAATGAGATGGGCTGTTATTAGTAATTATATTAGGAAGAAAACATCCTAGCTGTATGATCCTCCTTTGTCCTATCAAGCAGTAGACTTCAATGAAAACAAAGCTCAGACAAAACTTTACTAATTTCATATTCATACTTCTGTAAGGTTTGAGAAGTCATCACTCTCTGTCCAAGGATACTGCAACAAGCTCTTCACATAGATTTCATAGTTAAACAACAAAATGTTTCTCAAGCTCTTTCATTAAGGAATCCAGAGCAGAATAAAAGAAAATTACAAAAGACTTTTTTGACTTTAGGAAACAACCTCACAATTATCTATAGTTTCCAGATTAGAAGATTTCAATTGAGGGCCGGTGAGATGGCTCAGTGGCCTAAGCTCCTCCCTGGCAAGTGCGAGGTCCTGAGTTCGACTCCCAGATCCCACATATGAAAAAAGGGCCGGTGATATCGCTCAGTGGCACAGGCGCCTGCTGGCGTGCGAGGTCCTGAGGTCGACACCCAGTACCCACACACAAAAAAAGAAGATTTCAATTGAAACATTCTTAACAGAACAATCATGTTTTAAACCACCATGGTTCTTGAAGTTATCAATTATATTTTGTTGGATATAGAAACAACACTGAAAGCTTCATGTAGTTCTTCAGAGACTTCTACCAAATATTTTCAGATAGCTTTATTAACAAAAGGCAGGAAAGGGCATTCATGATTCATCATCACACAATCTCCATTGTGAACAGGGCAGAATTATTTTCATGACACCGTAACTGTGCTACCTCATGGAAATGAAATTTGTAGTGACACAAAGTAACTGCTTCTCCTCAGCTGCAGCAAAACAAGAAACATCACCTAATTTTGGCTATGAGATATTTGTTTCCACCAACAAAAAAGGGAGACAAAATTTTAAGGACAAGGACTAGAATTTCATTGTATTTTTGGATGAAAATACAAAAAAAGCAGGTCCCCAAACACAAAACAAATATGAAATATGCTAGGAGAGAATTTCAGCAAATGGGATATAATGTAATATTTTGAATCTAACACCCCAAGGTGGAAACAAATGTCGATGTCAATGGACGAAAATTTTCTAGTAAAATGTAAAGACAATGTTTTCTAGAGAATGTGAAAGAACGGGGAAAATGGAGTTGTTGAATTGACAGATGGGCTTCAGAGCTGGTGTGATAACTACATCTTTTCATGTGGGAACAGTAACTGACCACTAATTTATTTTACTAATGGAAAAAAGAAATGTATTTATGATCTCTTGGTAGAGATTTTGGTTACAATATTTAAAGCGTTCGTGTTGCCATGTTCTTTTAGGGTGTGAATTCCTGATATGGTACTTCAAATGCCAAGTCGCCACTTCTACCTGCTATCCATACACATACATGACAATGTAAACGAGGGAAGTTTTCATTTACAACCACAAGAACTATGAACTGTGAAGTGCAGTAGCTATCACTGTGTTCTAAGACAACAGCAGTAGAAATTCCCTACTTCAGCCAGTATATCTCTATGCTTTAAAAGAACAAAACCAAACTACAGCCTCAAGCGATTACATTGTCGTATGCAGAAGACAGAAAGATCACAGATTTCTCTGGATGCTCTCTCTTAATTTGTAGAGTCCTAAAAGCCAAAGATGGCCACTCGGTTTTCAGAGCATGAAAACAGCTGCCTTGGGATTCTTAGCAGCCCGAGGAGATCTTTGCTAAGTAGAAGCTGAAATGTGTATTGCAGAGTCTGATGTCCGGAGGTCCCTGAGACCCTTCTAATACTCGAACACGACACTCTGGACATTCAGACCCTGTCACCGTGACTATTCTCTGTAATGCCTCAAAATGGGAATGCTTCGTTTAGAGCTATGATCACAGCCAAAAAGAAAAATGAAGCTTTTACTGTCTCCTTTAATGAATACTCCTCTGTCATTTCGGAATGAGTTTCTTTCATATTTGGTTAACAACCAAATCACCCTATTTTTAGGTGATTTCTAGTACACATCTTTCCAACTTCTTCAGACATCCCACAGTTGCTGGAATTTTGCCTTCCCTCCTACTTTTCACATGCCTTTCTCTCCACCAGGAATTTACCCCCTCCTTCCGCTAAGCATCTCCTACACTTCTTGAAATCTCACTGAGGCAGGGTTTACCCATCCTGGGGGATTTGGCCGTGGCTCCTCTATGCAACCAAAATGTCATCACAGCTTTTCCCCAACTCCAGCCTTAGCAATGAAACAAACCGTTAATATTCTCTACCTCCCTTTAATGCTGTTGTCATTATATTCTATCTTAATGAAAGAAATATTCTAAGCTGTTATTGAACAAGAGCTGGCCACTAAGGCGTTGGCTTAGATTTTATTCAAGAACTGACTCATCTTTGCACTTTCTCTTGTGTTCTTTGGAATCATCGAAATAGCTGCTTCATTTTAAAGACACACTTAAAGAGTCTTAAACTGTTACTTGTATACTGCGTATTTTCAAGAATCTTAATGACAGCACTTTAAACTAGGTACTGTAGTCTCCCCAACATCTAGTGTTCCAGATGCAGCTTAATGTACAAGCCATTTCAATTTGCTTCAGTTAAATTGGAACTATAAAGAAATTAAATCGTTTGGATGTGAAGTACACACTTTAGGGTCACTGTTTACATTACTGTTACATTCCATGGGGTTCCCAGACTCGCCCTCGCTGGGTTTGTCTCTCTCTCTGATGTAGAGAGAGGAAGAGGAATCAGGGAAGACAAGTGCAATGCGAAAGAACTTTATTACGGGTATTGCGAGAGGAAGCCGTACAAAGCCGCTCCACTGCGTGGGGTGTTCAGAGCTGCAGCTCCGCTGAGGGTGGCCAGCAATCCTGTTCTTACAGAGTTAGGGTCCCGTTCTCCCTTCCCCTTAGAGGTTCCCTACTTAATTGGTCATTGGACTTGTTGCTGGGGGGCTAGGTTTGGTGGGCCAATAGGAGAATTTGAGGAGAAACTTTTTAGGGAGACGTAACCTACTTAAAGAGGGGCTTAGGTGGGACAGCATAGCTGCGTACAAGCAGGTGTCAAAACCGCAGGCTGTCAGCTTGGCTGCTTGCTGAGATGCAGAAGCCCTCTCCTTTCTACCTCTTAAAGGGACCCAGTTCCCTAATCCAACCCTTCCTAAATGTCCCAACTGTCCCTACATTACAAAACATCAAAAGTTTTACATTCATGCTTGAAAATATTTCATATTTTTTGATATGTATTTCCTTTTTGTTTGTTTCTTTTCTTTTCTTTTCTTTTGAGACAGGGTTTCGCTATACAGTTCAGGCGAGCCTTCAGCTCACTTCGTAGCCCAGGTGGGTCTCAAACTTGCAACAATCCTCCTGCCTCAGCCTCCCAAGTGCTGGGATTACAGGCGTGCGCCACCACACCCAGCTGACATGTATTTTCTTAAATGAGTAATTCTCATGAAATTCTGAAAGGACTTTCTTCCACAGGGTAAGACTAATGAGTGATTGTGAACAAGCAGTAAAAAGATTGAAAAGGCTTAGGCTTTATGTCAAGCTTGATTTTAATATGTCTCTTGTACGAAGAACTCTACTACTTGAATGTCTACATGTTTATTAAGAAGGAAGGCAATTTCTAGCAGAGGATGTGGTGAGGAGTAACAGGTGCCCTGCACTCCCATCCCTTTGAAAGGTAAGTTGTGGCTTGGGGTGGCAAGAACTCCTACTTTACAGTGACCAAGAGCCCTCTCCAGCCAACACTGGCCTTTCCCTGCCCTCAAAATTGTGGTGATCCTGCCTGGGACCTAATAACAGCACATGACAGACTGAAAACACAGTTGGAGGGACCCAAGATGGCAGGTCAGCATGAGCCTGCACTCCGTTATCTCAGGCTGGGGCCACATAGTTCCTACAGGAACGAGAAGATGGCGAGCAATGGAGCAGTGCCCTAGAAGTGGGTGGTGGGGGAGCAGACGGTGGGCGATTAGTTTCCGTTCTAGTAGACCTCAATACTGGAAGAGAGACAGGGTAGAAGAAGAGCTGGCCTTATTTGGCCAACAGGAGGTGCATATTACCGTTTAGAAAGATTTACTGCTCCTTATAGAAGGCCTGTGCATGTAATATGAACACATCTGTTCTCAAGATTTTCAAAAGCCCCAGCTTTTTAAAATGCAAGTTATTCTTCCACATCTAAGACTTGCAGATATAAAGAACTGGTTGACATATAATAAAGCAGAGTTAAAAATCATATAGCTTGTAAATGCCATTTTGACAAAAAAGTAAAAAGAAAGAAAGAAAATTAAGTCATAGAAAAGAAATGCCTTCTGGGAATGACTTCTAGAAATGGAATTGTTAGACCATCTCTGGAAGTGACATTTTCACATTTGATCATTGGGTTATAGGAGAGGAGATGGAGCAGCAGGCTGTGAAGAGGCCGATTAGAAAATTGAAGGAATTTTTCATCTATAATTGGTACATGGAGGAGAAAGTATGCCTTATTTCTCAATTCATATATGATGGAGCTAAAAGCTAATATAATAGCTATGTTCATAAAAATGTATATAATTATAAACACCAGAGAAGAAAAATGTATGCCAGCATGATACAGAAGCACAGGTGAAAGGAAACAATCTTCGGAGATGCCTCCCTCGTAGAGAGGAAGGCTGGCACTGCGCCAGCTCGTATTTCAAAGTCGTATTCGCTTGTAACCAGTGTTCCACAGAACTTTATTCCCCACTGCTGTGTATGTGTTGACAATGCTCAGTACTTTTTTAGAAAATGGCTACTGTTTCAAGATATTCTGAAGTGTTTACCCTGTAAAGAATATATAGTAAAATACTTTATTTGGTGAGTATCTTTTATTAAAG
The DNA here is from genome assembly GCA_028451465.1 of Erethizon dorsatum. Lineage (NCBI taxonomy): Eukaryota > Metazoa > Chordata > Mammalia > Rodentia > Erethizontidae > Erethizon > Erethizon dorsatum. Next base: position 126,361,542 of record CM051826.1, on the reverse strand, counting down.
CTCTCTAAAATACCATCGCTACTGTGTTTGTATGGAATGGCCAGATTACTTCTCTGAGCAGAACACATCGTGTTTGTCTGCTGGTTTCAAGGCAGGAGGGAGGGAGATGAAACGCAAAAGGCTCTAGGCCACTGTTCTCATGGCGAAGTAAGATTGTTGCCACGCACGTCTGTGAAATTTGTTCTTCTTAACTGCGTACACAGCATATGTAAGGGCCGGCCAAATCCCAATTTTACAAAATCTGGTCTTAATGTGCAAGAGCTTGCCAGTATATGACAAAAGAAGATTGTTTTCTGGACCACACTTGAGTCAGGGTCCTCTTAATTCTCCCTCTTGTCCTAAATTTGGATTTAAGAAGCCTGCTAAAGCAGTTTAATGAAAGTTTTTCATCCTTGATATCTGGCCAAATGCCTTCTTCTCTATACTCAATATCTTATTCTCCTGGGCTAGCTTCAGAAAAGAAAATCTGCCAATCCAATTTACCCAGAATTCTCTTTACCCCTGATATTTTCTTAGTAATTTTCCATCCACTTACGCACATCCTGCACCTTATCTATCATTCTCCATTTATCCCTGATGCATTCAGAGTTGAGCCTGATATCTCTCCCCAATACAAAACACACTGTAACACAGCCCACCTCCCCAAATAAAATCTGACTTACCGTTGTTTAACAAATATGAACAATAATTTCTAACAGTACAGCTGGTCTTCTGAAAATTTGAGCATCACAGTCAATTAGTAAGAATGAGAGAAGAAAATTGCTCTAAGCCAGAATGTTCATATTTAAAAGACACTTTCAGGGCTGGTGAGATAGCTCAGCGGCATAAGCGCCTGCCTGGCAAGCACGAGGTCCTGAGTTCGACTTCCAGTACCCACATACAAAAAAAGGGCCGGTGATATCACTCAGCGGAATGGGCACGTGCTGGCACACGAGGTCCTAAGATCGACCCCCGGTACCCACACAAAAATAATAATAATAATAATAATAATAATAATAATAATAATAATGAGGTTCTATGGTTAAACTGAATTTTATAGTGAAGTGAGCCATTATTGTTACACAGGAAACTCAAAACCATAAGGGAAAAAGGCTAAAAGTAAACCTAAAAATTACTTGATAACAAAACAAACTTATATACATTAACATGTAATTTTAAAACATATTTTGTTCTAGTAAATTGATAAGACTTTAGTCAGTTATCAAAAGTAAAAGAAGAGAATCAAAACCACTTAGAGCATAACTTCTTGGGAAATCCCAAACATTGCAGGATCCCTTCAGTTATTCCTACCCTATGGCCTTCACTGCCACAAGAGAATCTAGCGATTACCAGCAAAAATATATTTGTGAAAAGAGTAGGCTTTGGGGCAGTAGGAGAGTTAGGAGTTGAATGTTGGGTCTCTGAAATGTTATATTAAAACATTGAGGACAGTCCTTTTCCCCAAAATACTTGGAGCATTTCACCAGTCACTACAGCTTCATAGTTTAAAAAGCAAAGCATCATTATATCATTTCATTTTTGAGAAAGTACTGAAGTCAGAAATCAGAACTCATGTTTCACAAAACAAAAAATTCAGAGACTGCAGCTGATTTCCTCATTGTCCCAGTAACAATAACAAATATAGCTTCAGCATTTATAACTAATCTTACTTTTTCCCAACAGTGAGATGCAGTTATCAAACTTATGTTAGAAGCCCAGGCATCCAGTAAAAATTAATCTGTCAACATAAGTGAGACATGATCCACTGGACAGGGCTACTGCATCTGCATACTTCCAATGGATAAAACAAGAAATTGGCTCCCTCCATTTTTTTTTTCTTCCCATAGTAAAAAATCTCATTTTTTACTCTTCTTGGAGAGTAGAAGAAAACATGGGCATTAAACTTTTAAAAGCATCAAATTTATTCTTAAAATAGTTTAATTTCTGATTTTAAAAAAGTACCTTCCAACACTTTCAACACTTTCAACACTTTCAACACCTTACTGGTTAATTGTTAATTGTTAATCACCGAACAAAAATTTAAATGTTCCATGGTATTGACCATAATCTGAAGTTAATTTTCTTGAAAATTTAAGTCAGTAATCACATAGCATAAAAGTATTTTATGTCCTCCATGGTTTTCTTTGCATGGATCATCAAAGCTGTACTCCTCTGAATACCTGGTTTGTCTCATAAGCACATTTGTCAAAACTGATAAGAAGCAGCAGAGTGAAGGCTAAGTAAGAGATAGCAACCGCAGCAGCTAGGGAAAAAGGTGAATTTTGGGCCCCAAATTTGTAAAGTTCTTCATGACAGCATCAGCCATCAAATTTTCAAGGTTCATCATTTTCTGACGCCACAAAAGAAGCAGGAGTTGCAGAAGAGTTATTAAAAGTGTTTTATCCCTTAAACCTAGTTGCACTCACTCTCACTAAATCTATTTTTGAAATAAATCAAACTACATTTTCCAAAGTGTCACTTCAACAAACAATGCATTTGATTCTACTTTTATTCCTCCTTTGTTTATTTTGAGAGCTATAAAAGCATTAGAAACTATAATTTCATCAGTATCAAAACCTGGATCCAAGTGTTTTTCTATAAAAAGAAAAATGAAGGACAATAGATAAAATAACTTGAAATTTGATCAATGAGGAACACTAAAAGGAAATGTGAATATAGGTCACAAATTCATTTAAAATGCCAGAGATTGTGGTATTTCAGCACAAGCAGATACGTGTCTTTTCCTGTCCATATCTGCTGCTTCACCTCTAACATCAACAATATTTCTCAGACTAATTAGCTATATAAGTGGTGATTGTTCTCTAATTAGAGAAACTTGGTTATTATCACTCAAATTACTCCAAAGGGGCTTTTAAACATTTGAGGTATCAAAAAACTTACGCTTTCTGCAGTTTCCATTTCCTTCTTCTCTGCTGATGAGGGACAAGGGAACAATAAGCCTTCAAATTGTGTATTTACTAAAATTACTATGAACATACAAACCTGATTAGTTTCTGATAGTCACTCATTTTATCACATCCATGGCTTCTGTAAAGGTTCATTTTGATAACAAACAATAGATTTCTTAAGTCTAAATACTGTATTTTGGTGATCAAGGACTGGCACTTGCAACACTCTTTAAATGCTGGATTTCACAATAAATAGCATTTGCTCATTTATCCTGCCACATTTTTATTGCTTTTCTTAGACATAGCATAAAACTGCACTAAATGAGTATGTAAACTTGAAGCCCAGAGTAGAGTAATAGAAGAAAGATATTGTTCCAAGGCAGAATCATATATCTTAAAATGAGCCATCATTTTTAAAACTTGTTCCCCTTATCCTACAAGGAAAACCACTGTCATTAATTTTGACCCAACTTCTTTCTCACTTATATCAATAAATCCCAGACAAGCTTAAAAACTTTTTCTACCTTTATTGTCTTACAAAGACAGCCCACTGTGAGAAGTAATGGTGCTCATAAACGAGAGGCAAAGAAGCAATAACAGTTTCATTTACAGATCATTAAACAAGAAACCGGCTCAGGGAAAAGAGCTCTGCTTAAGGCTCTGGACTAGCCAGGCCATATCAAGTGGGTAAATTCACAGAAACATCTTACCACTCTCCCACAAGGAAATCTAAAGAGAGTCTCCCAATGCAATAATAAGAATGTAGAATGTTCATCAGATATCAAGTTACTGTACAGCAGAATTACACTCTTGAAAATATAGTTAGGTGTTTTCATCAAATAATAAAACATTTGTTAAATTCACTGTGTCATAAATACATCATTCTCCTTAGTATATCTTAGTATATATCTTTCTGATGTGTATGTGTCCTACCCCCACACACATGCTTCTTGAGGAGAAACACTACAGCTACAACAGGAAAATAAAACTTTTCAAAATATGTGCTTACAACTTCTAGTCCCACCAAATCCAAAAAATCAATTTTCCTAAAATAATTTATGAACGTGCCCACATCTATTATTTTTTTTGTCATTTCTTCCATAGAGTTCTTGCTTCAGAAATACTTTCCTACCCAGTTATCACGTTTATCTATTTTTTTACGTTTTCTCCCAAGTCCTATTCCTTATACTGTCTTTCCTATTTCCATAAAAAACAAACCCATTTTATCAGTTACTCACTGTGGATAAAGTCTGCCTTTTCCATACTTTAAAAAATTTGCATGTCTTATGCATTCTGTATGTGGTGAGCCTAGCTTCTCACAATATTTTTGAGATTTATCCTGTATCAGAATCTTGTTCTCTTTTATTTCTAAGAAATTTTCCAATATATGGCCTCTCCAATTTGGGTTTATTAATAATGAAGCAGATATAAACTTTTTCCTACAGGACATCTTTGGAAAGACTTCATTTCATTTCTCTTCAGTAAGTGTCATGGTGTGAAATGGCTGGTACACCAGTGGTCAATTTAGTACCACTCAACTTGAGATCTGTTCTGTGTTTCCAGGTCTGCAATAATGTAGCTGGACCCTGGTTTTTTGTTTGTTTGCTTTATTTTCCACTTGCTAGCCGGCATGAAGTTCAGTTTTTCAGTAGCGGATGCTGAAGTGGAAGAAGTTGCTTCTCCTAGTTTGAGTGTGGGCCTCTCCTCAAGCTTCTGAGCACAAGGCTTTTGCAGTGCATAAATCTTCCTGTGGGCAGTGTCCACCCGTGCTCTCTTGGATGGGTCTGGAGCAAAGTTATAAAACAGAGAACGTTCAGGGATGGCCACCCTTACACTCCAGAGTGCATATTTACTGCGAGTTCCATCTGCCTATATCTGGGCAAGCTTCTTTGCCATCCTGTGAGTCTTACTCTGCTTGCCAATGAAGTCCACACCTAGGCCAGGAGTGGTAGGGCATAGGGAGTCTTTTGTGGACGCTTTATCTGTGACTTAAGGTAACGGTTGCTGCCTGTGTCTATTACTCTGGTATTGCTTAGGATTTTCTTCATCTCTCACTAGAGAAACCCCATTATCCCAACTGTCTTAAATCCTTACACTTATCATTCCCTTTCCCAATTACCATACAGTTTCTGTCTCATGATTAGACTCTTATGCAGCTTGGTTACAGAGAAAATATATACTTAATTTTAAAAGAAGTTGGTAAAATAGTTTTCAAAAAGACCGTAGAATTATTCACACCCATTAGCAATGAATGAGAGTTCTGGATGCCCCCACATTCAGACCAACGTTTGAAGTTGCTGCACTTAGAATCACGGTATCATGGGTCTATTAGTCAATTTTTCATCTACTGTAACAAAAAGGTTTGTTTTGGCTCACAGTTTTGGAGGTTGCAGCCCATAGCTGATTGGCTCTCTTGCCTTGGGGCTGGTGGTGAGGCAGCTCATCATGGTTGAGAGCATGTGGAGAGCAAAATGGTTCACATCTTGGTGGGGAAACAAAAGAGAAGAAGGAAGCAGCAGCCAGGGTCTCCATATCTCCTTCCAGAGCATGGCATCAATGACCATGAATCCACCACTCTGAAACTTCCCATCACCTCCCACGGCACCAAGCTGAAGATTGAGCCTTTAACACAGAGGGCTTTGGAGAACATTTCGGGTCCAAACCACAGCAGTGAGTGCCAGTGAGAGCGTGGACTTGATTTTTATTTTTCTCGTGGCTCATATGTTTAACAGCTATCTTTAGTCATGAAGTCCATCAAAGGCTTTTATTCTTTTTGTTATTTGGCTTGTCTTTTGATTACTGAATTGTAAGATACTTCCAAACACTGTCCTGATCACTCTTCCAATTTGTTGTGGGCCTGCTTGTTTGTTGGTTTAAATGTGTCTTTTGATGAGAAAAAGTTTCTAATTATCATGAAGTCTAATTTAATTTTGTGTTTATTATTGTGTGTGGATCCTAAGAAATCTTCCCTCATTAGGCTCATGATAGATAAGTCTATAAATTCTTCTAGAAAATGTATGGTTTTAGTTTTTATATGTAGCTATGACCCATCATTAACAAATGGCATGAAATGGAGGTCATGTTCCCATCCCCACATGATTAATCAGGTTTTCCATTGTTGTTTCCTATAAAGACTTTCCCATACACCCAATGAGTTGCTTCAGGGCTTGTGTTGAAAACACTTGACAATATGTATAGGATATACATATATCTGTTCTATTTCCCCAAACCATTTGTCAGTCTATCTTTATGACACTACAATGAGTACATTGATTTTCTTTTTCCTCAAACCTCATTCTTTGCTCTCAATAATGTTTTGGCTATTTGGGGTCCTTTAATTAGGAGTAGTATTTTAAATAGGAGCACTTCTTTTACATAAATGGGGGCTACCTAACAAAAGTCTTTTTGCTTTTAAGTTGATCATGTAAATGCTCTTTTTTTGATTTTTGGTAAATTATCTTAGTCAATTTGTGAATATAAATGGTAAACCAGCCTTGCTGTCCTGGAATAAAGCTTACTTAAACTTGATTAGTTATCCTTTCTATATAGTGCTGAATTTAATTTTCTAACATGTTAAGGATTTTTATGCCTATGCTTATAATAGATATTAGAATATAATTCCCTTCATTTTTCATAATGTCAATGTCTGGTATTGATATCTCAACATGATATTTGATACCCATTTTTAACTGCTTGCATAGGTCTCATTAAATGAATAGGAAAGTGTCTTTTCTTCCTTTATATCCTGAGTTTTTATGATATTTCTCTTAGATTATTTAAAAACATTTGATAAAAATCATAAGTCATCCAGACCAGCAGTTTTCTTTGTAAGAATTTTTTTCATCATATTTTCCATTGTGTTCCTAATTGGGTTGGATTATTTGTTGTCAAATTGGCACTGCTATTTCTAAATAAGGTTGAGGAATACATTTTCCAGACCCCTTTCCTGTTATCCTACATTAAACTTGCCAAAGACAGGGACATTTATGAGATTCTGATGCACAAGTACAGCCCTGGCCATTATTTACAGAATGACAGCATTCGACAGATCTTGTGAGGACGGCTCCCAAGAGCCACAACCCCTTTGTACTCTCTTCCCTACTCATCTTTCCAGCTGGTTGCCCAGCCAACCACCCACCACATTGCTATCATCAGGCACAAACCCACAGAGAAGGCGCATCCCACAGAGAAGCAACAGTTGGCCCAAGGATATCTGTTTTGAAACGGCCACCAAATTCCATGCAGGCAGCAGATCCAAATCTCTCCACAAGCTCTCCTTGGCTGATCCAACTCAATGGTCAGCCACACACAACTTCTCAGGTTTACCCTAAGCTCTGACATTCCGCTACCCCACCAGTGAGCAGGAGACTGTGACTGGTTACTGCTCCAACAATCTCCCCATTCTCTCCAATCTTCCAAAATGTCTATCCTTATGCTTCTCCCAGACTTCATAAGCTCTAATTCCTAAATTAAATACAATAGTCCCATAATTACAGTGGATCTATTTTCTGACTGAATTCTAATTGGTACAATGATACATGGAAAGAATATAGATATATATATATTTTTTAAACTTGCTTTTTTTGAATTAAAAAATATTAGCGATAATGTCTCTTTTAAAAATGTTTGGTAATCCCAACTAATTATCCAAAATGCAAACTGTAAACACAATAGCCAAAGACTTACAACCGAGTGTGCATAGCAGACTGTGACCAGGCGACACACTGAGCAAGACTGCAGAGGGAGCCACAAAGAGTGGAAGGCAGGTGTGCGGTGTGATACAGACAGGGATAATTTGAGTGAGTAACCACATTTGGACTGCAGCGATTTCAATGCAGTATTTAGAAAATTCCTGGGCCAAGTACTCAAACAGGATGAATGGACAAGCCTTTTTTGTGAGCATGCTCAGCATGTTGGCATGGAAACAGGAAGCACAGAAGCGCCGTGGCTACCACTTCTAGGATGAGAAGAAATTTCTTCCTGGTCCCTGGATACAGCATGTATTGTTTCCATACTTTCCTTGACCCTGAATGACTGCAGTAAGAACATTCTAGAGTTACCTGGCATCTCCAGCAGAAGTGACCCCGGTGTTCTGGGCAAGGGTTACAGAGTGAGGTAGTGTCCAGGTCCCCAACTCACCCATAAATATGCTTCCACACCCTCACTCCATCCATTTGAGGTCTGTGCCCATGGGACTGAAGCTTGTGCTGGCTTCATCAAGTGGATTTGTAAAACTTAACCACTCCTGTCAGATGCACCCAGAAGAACATCATAGGCCAACACAGAGAGGGAGCACTCCAGCAGACCCAGTGTTACTCCTGTCATGGTTTCTTTATTTTGTTTAAAACTTGCTTTTTGCTATGCTTCTCTATTAAGCTTTCTTAGTGTTCCATTGATTTATCAGCTACTTTTCCACAGAAACACATCCTTACCAGCTCTGATGCTTCACCTTCTTTTTGCCAATGGAACTGCTATATCTTTATCATATCATTTTAACAAAAGGATAAGAATATTGTTCTTACTGCTATATATATGCATGTGTGTGTGTGTGTTTCCTTAGTAGTAATCAATGAAGTTCATTTCCCATGCAAATCTCACGCTGATCTAACTAGAGTGGTAGAACTAGTACTAAAACTGAGCATCAGACTTTACACCTTTGTGAAAAACAAACAGAAAAATAAAAGCATGAGAAGATGTTGGCTAGCTATCAATAATAAATATCCACTATCATCTGCACTTTTCAAATGTTACTCAACATGATTTGATTGTAGATTCTTATCCACAACTTCTCAAAGTGCATTTCCCTTTGTCCTCTATGCTTTTATTCTTAAAGGGCTAGAAGGTAATATTTTAATTCTATAGGTCATACATTCTATTTCTTTGTCCCAACTACCTAACTGCGCCACTGGAGAGCTAATGCAGCAGCCATAAACAACACATAAATGAGTAGGTGTGACTGTGTTCTAATAAAAGTTTATTTATGAAAGCAAGTACCAGCTCAAGCTAATAGTTTGACAACTCCTACTCTAAAGCCATCATGTACAGCAGGAAAATAACTGTTCCTTAAAAGTTTGAAAGAATTAATCTAACACTTACTACTGAAGTGACAAACTGTGGCCTTTGTTTTTTAAAATCTTTTTGTCTACATTCTTTAAATTCTGGGTTTTTTTTTCCATTTGCCACATCTTTATTCATTCAATCTTTGTCTAATTAAGTTAATTTGTTTTGTTATTGTTTGCTCTGGCTCCTTGTAGGAAACATACGTTTGGATTTGGTGCTTAGTCAGTATTCAAGTTTTCAGATTTTTATTCATGCCAAAAATAGTAGATGTTTTCATTATATAATTCTTTGATGAGTGTACAATATAAATGTGGAATATGAATAATTAGTAGGCATCTGGAATAACTATCTGTAGACCAAACTATTTGTTAGCATTACAACAGTTACAATCATTGTTAATAAGAGGTCACTTAAAAATATACTTAAATGAGACCAGTCATATAGATATCATGTGAACACAGAGCAATACTTTTTTTCATGAAAAATCTGAATAATGACTTTATTACTGTTAGTAGATATGTTAAATGTAAAGGGTTCAAAAATATTTAAAGTAATTAGCAATTTAAAATACTAAAAGTCAGCATGTGCTTTTAACAACAAATGAAAACTATGTCTCTATGTTTTAATATTTTGTTCTGAAATTGCTGTCTTCATAATTAAAGTTTTACAAATAATACACAAGTGGCTTTATAGGTAATAGTGTGCTCTAGAGCCCAGATTTAAATGCCTTAGTAAAAAGATTAATTTTCTATATCTAAGCACTATGTTATAGTTCTAGGTTTACAATGTACTGTTTATGTAATCTTTAGCAAAAACTTAGAATTCTGTGCTTTACTTTTTCCAATAAAATAGGAGAAATAAAATTTTCCCTTTTTATATCATGGGGTTTTACAAAAGTAGAGATATATGAATTATAAATTCAAAACTATAAACTATTACACAAATGTAAAATTTTGTAGAACTGTGTTCTCAGTAATCTCTTGTTGCTGTTATTCATCAGGACATTTACCAATATTTTAGTGGTTAAAGCTATTTGTTCTTAACACCTGTGAAGTTCAACATGATATTTGATACCCATTTCTAACTGCTTGCACAAATATATTAAATAAAGAGTAACTTGAAATGTTTATGAAAATAATGTAAAAGGTAGAATACCTGATCATTTTAGTGAGGTGTGTATAATGTTTGTGAAAGAGGAACTACCTACAGTACCAATCTGTTATGGTTTGTGTCTGGATGTCCCCCCAAATCCTCATGAGGTCATAGGGGCCAGGTTATACCTGACCATGTGGTTCAGGAGCCATGAGAGAAAAGTAACTAAGACAGAATTTGGTACCAGAGGAGTGGGGCTGTTGTTGTGAAATTACCTGGCCATATGAGTCAAGAACCTTTGGAACTAGCTTGGGGGAATGGGGAAGAGTTAAGAAAGGTTCAAAGATGCTGGCTGAAAAAGTAGAGCTGGAATTCCTGAGGCTGCAGTGTTTGGTAGATTCTGGTTAGAAGGCCAGAAAGCCAGTAAAGACCAGGCTCAGGAGGTTTCTGCAGGGAAGGACTGCATTGGCTGTTGGACTCCAGATGATGTGTGTTATGGCTGGGCAGAAAGTTTGTCTATATTTTGCTTGTGTCCAGAGACTTTGCCTGAGACTGAGATTAAGGGCGGCAGACTAATTAATCTGGCAGAAGAAATTTTGAGGCAGTTAAGTGTTGAGGCAGTGGTATGGCTACTGTTGGGCACTTTTAGACAGATTTATGTTGAGAATCAAGAGCAAAGAGCCCAGCAGAATGATCTAAAACACTGCGAGTTTGGCCAGAAAGGAAGCTTTAGTAAAGCTGTGGACTGAAAAGATAGATTGATTGATTGCTAAGAAAGGACAGGAAAATAGAACACATGGCCTGAGGGCATCACAGGAAGCAGCAGTACTCTACCCTTTGTAGGCTCAAAATTGCAAAAGTGAAAGTCTTTGCTTTGAGAAGAAAGCCCCAGGGCACCATGTTCCAGGATGATGGAGACCTAGAAAATTTGTTCCTCAGAATTCTATTTAGAGTGCTTAGTGATCCAAGCACTTGATCCCTGCAGCCAAGAGGGAGGGAAGCCTGGCTACTGCTCCAGCTGGTAGCAGACCTTGACATCATCATCCACATGGTGCTGGTTTTAGGTGCATGCAGAATGCAAGAGTTGTGGGGTCAGGAAGGCTTCCACCCAGATTTCAGAAGAAGGCTTGGGAGTCCAGGCAGTGTGCCACTAAGAGGGCAGTGTATGAAGCTGTGAGTATGAAGCCAAAGGTGCAGTGGAGATCCCAGAAGTTAGGAGAAACCAGGAACATGGATCATCTTAGGAAAACTGCAAGGAAGAAGCAGAGTGGGTCTGAAAGAGAAGCTGTGGGAGCTACAACCACCTGAAGTAATATAGGGGCAGAGCCACCCAACCCTTTGAAGTTCACAATTTGCCACAGATTGCTTCAGATGCTGCATGTGGAACTACAGGACTTAATGTTTGCCCTGCTGGAGTTTGAACTTGCTTTGGTCCTATTCCTTTATATCCCCCTGTTTGTAATTTTGGGAATGGAAATGTCTATATTGTGCCATTGAATATTGAAAGTGTTTAACTTTATTTTCATTTGTACAAGGGCTCACAGCTAAGAGTACACCTTAAATCTCAGAGGAGACTTAGGACATGGACTTTTTGACAATGCTGAAAATGTTAGGACTTTGGCAACTCTTAAAGATAAACTAAATGTCTTTTGTGTAAAGGAGTGTGCACATGAGTCTTTGGGGGGCCAGGATCAGAATGTTATTGTTTGTATACGGATGTCCACTTCAAAGCCTCATGTGGTCATGGGGGGTGAGCTTTTCAGAGGCGGTTGAATCTAAAGTTTGTGATTGATTTATGGTCCAATGCTGGGATTAAGGACCTGAGTGGTACACCAGCCTTTGGGTGAGTAGCCTGCATATAATATGCCACCCTGCCTTGAAGCCAGCCAATATAGACTGAAACTTCTATGAACTGTGAGCTAAATACCTGTGAGCTAAATACCTATGAGTTAAATACCTCTACAAGATGTAAGCTTTCTCTCTTTAACTTTGGGTGTTGGGCATTTTGTCTCAGCAATGGGAAAAAAGTAACTAAGACACAATCAGTAAAAAATTCCATCAGAATACTATCATTTTCTTCACAGATAGGAAAAAAAATCATAAAATTCACATGGAATCACAAAAATATCCAGAGTGATGCTGAACAAAGAAAATAAAACTGGAGGCATCACAATACCTGAATTCAAAATATATTATGCAAACCTACAGTAAATGAAACAGCATGATACTGGCATAAAAACAGACACATGGATCAAAGGAAAAAAACAGAAGAAACCAGAAATTAATCAACAGTCATACAGGTGACTGATTTTTGACAAAGATACAAAGAATATGTAGCAGAGAAGTTCTCTTCAGTAAATGATGCTGGAAAAATTGCAGATACATATGCAAAAGAATGAAACTAGATACTATCTTCTCATGGCGCACAAAAGTCAGCTCAGAGTGGATCAACCACCAATGTAAAACCAGCAACTGTAAGATTACCACAAATAAACATTGGGGAAACACTTGAAAATATTGGTGTAGGTGATGTTTTTTAACATAGGACCTAAAAGCAGAGTTAGCAAAAGTAAACATCGACATATGGGATCATAGCAACCTAAAAACAAACAACAAACAACAACGAAAAACTTCTACACCACAAAGGAAATAATCAACAGAATTGAGACAACCTGTGAATTAAGAGAAAATATTTGCCAAGTATTCATCTGACAATTGATTAACATCCAGAATATAAAAGATACTCAAAAATCCAAACACCACAAAACAAATAACCCAATTAAAAGTGATCTAAAGAACTAGATATTCTAAAAAAAGACATAAAAATGCCAAACAAGTATATGAAAAAAATGTTCAATATGAGGCATTGAGATATGAGATATTGAAAAAAATATTCATCATGAGATATCATTCCACCTCAGTTAGAATGACTATGATCAAAAAAGAACAAGTGTTGGTAAGGATGTGAAGAAAAGAGAATTCATACTATGTTGGTGAGAATACAAATTTCTACAGCCATTATGAAAACAGGATGGAGATTCCTCTAAAAACCTAAAAACAAAACTACTGTATGATCCAGCAATTCTACTCCTGAGTCTGTCTCTAGTGAAGATGAAATCATTATACCAAAAAGATACTTGTATTTCCATGTTTACTGAAGCACTATTCATAATACATAAAATATGGAATCAACCTATATGTGTGGTTGGTAAACAGATGAAGAAAATGTTGGATATACACATAATGAAATATTATGTGGTCATATAAAGGAACAAAATCCTGTCATTTGCAGCAAATGAAGATCATTATGTTAAGAGACACAAGCCAGATTCAGAAAGACAAATGCCACCTGTTCTGAATCATCCAGGGACACTAAGAAGTCACTCTTGTAGAGGAATAGAATGGGACTGTATTCACTAGAGACCAGGAAAGGCAGGAGACAGGGTGGATGGGAAGAACCTAAGTACAGCGCACGGAAACAGAGAAAGGGGGATCACCTCTAGATTTTCCATAGTACAGTAGAGTAGCTATTGGCTAAAATCATCCATGATCTATTTCAATATGACTAGATGAGAACAAAATTCTCAAAACAGAAAAATTAATGTTTGAAGGAAAGGCTTATTACCCTGATTTGATTATGCATTGTATACATGTATTGAGTTACCATAGTGTTCACCAGAAAACATACAAATACGTCTCAAAACTTCCTACATAGATATTCCAAAAACATCAATTAGAAAATCAAATGATTATTGAATAAGAAATTAAATATGGAGTTTCCTTAAAAGGCAAATTATTTTAATACATTCAAATGTGATCACATCTGATCACAATATTTATTTTATATAATGAATTATATACAGTGAATGTCTTTATTTGAAAAAATAAACTGGAAGAAAAAAATTCATTGAAATATTGCCTATCCTTTTTCTTGTTTTTCATTCCTGTGTGTATACCTCTCTTGTTTCTCAAGTGCTAAATGTCTTCATATTAACTTTTTGTGTGTGTGTGTGGGTACCAGGGGTCAAACTCAAGACCTCGTGCTTGCCGGGCAGGAGCTTATGCCACTGAGCTATCTCACTGGCCCTTAACTTCTTAAAAACTTGTGGCTCCCACTACAACACTCCCACCTAAAATACTAACCCTTACACTGTAAATACTTAAATTTCAAAATTACCTTTCTCTTCCCCGATCCTACCTATCCATAAAAAAATTCTAGTCCTTTAAGAAAATATCAGGATGTAAATAATTCGATTGATTCAACTCATAACAATAAATGAACATTTCAAATGGGAAGGGGAACTTGGGAGGGGGATGGGAAAGGAAGGAAGGGAAAAGAAAAAAATGAGAAAAGAAGGAAAAAATGGAAACAAAGCTTTTGTAAATAAGGAAGGGAAGAGGAGTTGAAGGGAGTGTAGGGGATTGGGGAGAAAAAGAGAAAAAGAATCAAGTTATGTCATGTACAGCTACAAATTCCCTATGTTGAATGTGATCATTATGTATACTTAAAATGTACCAATAAACTTAATTAATAAAAAACTGACACAAATTTAACCATTCCTCTGATGTTTGCATTTCTAAAACAGAACCAAGAAATCCTTGATGAATTTTGTGGCAAATATTGTTTACAAGATCTTGTCACTTTTAAGAAGTACATTTTCAACCGATGAAGAATGGTAGGGCCATGAAGACCTACTTTGGTGCACACTTTTAAATTATGAGCACATAAACAAACAAATAAGCAAACAAACAGCACAAGAAACTCCTCTTGGTGTTGCTGCCCACTGGTTAAATTTAGCATTCAATACCCCATTCTCATTCATTTTAGCAATGGTCATTCATACTCTCCAATAAATTTCACGTTGTAAAGGCAGAGTTTCATGAAGTAGGTAAAATCGAGGAAGAGGATTTTTCCTCAGAGTTGAGGTAGGCACAATAGCATCTTGTTTGGATCTAACATATCTGCCTGCAGTTTTGAGAACATATTTTCTACTTAGTGTACATTGTACTGAGAAGTGACTGCAGTCTGGAACATTAGGTCATTTGGGAGCAGTTACTTAGCCGGGACAAATAGTACTGTGTGCCTTAATAGCTCTTAAGGGCGTCTTTCTAATACAGTTGAGTATACTCACCAGTGTTCATTATGATAAGCCTGAGTCATCAAGAAAAGGTTAAATTATGCCCAGCATGCTCTGTTTATTGAGGAATGCCCTTTTAAGAAAAAGTTTTTAAAAATCCTACTTTAAGAAGAAAGACTCTAGCCACAGGAGAAGGTAGAAAGTCGCTTGTCTTGCTTCATTCCTCTCAGCAATTATTGCAAGCTCAGTTTAGGATAAAATTTGATTAGGGGCAAATCTCTAGTTAGTGTGAGGTTGTTCCATGTGTACAAGTTAGCACTAAGATAGCATTCAAACCAAGAGCTTTATTATCTTGCAAAGACTACAAAATGTTCCTTGAGTCAGTTCTTACAGGTTATGTTATTTCAGAGAACAGTTTTCTTTTTAACTTGTCATTCTGCTGATTAAAGGAGAGAATAGAGTGAACAGGAATATTAAGGTAAAAGATGAAAAGCCCCACATTGTCTGCCCTCTGCCTCAACTCATGTTTGCTAAATGCTCATGAACCAGAAAAAATAATCAAATTGACTAAGAACATAACTTAAGCTAAATGAAAATGTGTCTATATTTCTATGTGTATTTTAATAATCATAATGCAGAATCAGATCCTCTCAATAGTTTATCTTTTTCTATTCCAATGAGGTTCCTTTAAAATGGACTACAGATAAGGTTTTCAAACACAGAATTATCAAAAATTGTTTGAAAAATCCATACTTATAAGGTTTTTTCTTTTTTGTCTGAGATGTACACCTCTGTAATCTTTAAGAATTTTATCTCTACTTTGGATCATGTTTGCAGTTGTTTAATGCAAATAATAGAATTAATAATGTCAATAGCAGATTATTTCTAGAAAGTAGCAATAAAAACAAAAGATAAGGAATTAAGGAATGTCAAAACAGTATAGTTAGGAAAGCAAAAGAAAAGCTTTCAAAATCCTTAAAGCATCTTTGGATCTGTTATAAAAATTAAACATTAGGCAAATTTGACAATAGTCTCAAAAATCTGACTAAAACTCACGCAAGATTAGAAGAACACAACAAAGTGCAAACCTAATATATGTGTCAAGAGTGCCGTGTAAAAATAAATGTTTAAAAGTTAAGACCTTTTCACTTAAAATCAGGTACTGTGAAGCTTAAAGTTAGCACAAGTTTTCTAACTTAAAGGAGAATGTTAATGAAAATAGAGAGGCTTGCTGAATCAAAACTCATTACTCTGAAAATAAGAAATTGGAGTGTTCATAAAAGCTATATTTTAAGGAAAGAGTAGCTTTTGTTTTTTAGACACCTACACACCAGAGTTCACTGCAAAGTATCCATATCATCAGTCTACTCCTTAATGTAAGTATATAAAGTTGTCCAACAAAGTGTAGATAATAATTCATTCAATTATTATACAATATATATACAATATATATAATGCTACAACATGTACAATGTATACATCTTAGCATACTGTTTCTAATAAGTGAACTGCAAATTCAGCTTTGGGTTTCAGTATCATTTTCTCTGTTACAGAGCATGTTTTCCTTGTCTTTCCCTTCCTGGGCTGTCTCAAAGTGAGTATGTGGTCCAAGCGGCATGTTGCCCTTGGGTGGGGTCATGCTACATGGCCTGATGTTGTTTTTCCCACTTTGGATATCTGAAATGAACTCTTTCTCTATCAGCTGCTGGAGTTCTCTTCTGGTTATCCGGGATTTATAGTTGTGTATAGGGGGAATGAGCTGGGAAAAATGGATCCACACCAATGTACTTAATATTATTTTAGAAGAAAAATAGTATAAGTTTTTTCAATTTCTTTTTAAATTATATTCCTCTCCCAGGATTATGGCAACCTATGTCACAGAATGGTCAAGCAAGAAATCTACATTATTACATTTGGGGGCAACCTTTGCCACAGGTATTCTAAGAATTACAGAATGCAAGAAAAAGTCCAACATTTCCTATAAAATTTAAAAGATGCCTCAAAACATATATCTTAATTGAGCTAGCTTCCATTAGAGAATTGGGTGGAGATGGAGGAGATGAGAAAATAATACATTCCCCCACACTCAAACGTTAGCCTTAGTCCACCACTAGATTTCTAGCTTGTACCCCCAGCAATAGAACTGTATGGTACAAACTAGGTGTTCACTGAATAGTCATTAAATATTCCAATAAATGAATTGTCATAAGTTCTTCCTGCCATTCTTAGAACAATAAGAAAAGGGAACAGTAGGAAATCCATTAAATAGATGTATGGCCTTGCATTCAGTCATAAAAAGAAAAAATCAACTCCACAGAGAACTGGAGAAGGGGAGAATTGCAGAACTGTGCCTATCATAGTTATTAAACAACTATGGGATTTTATCAGGCCTTTGTCATGTCCAGTTTCAGCAAATAGCCCTTATTAATGCTCCTCAACTGTCCAAACCTAAGTGAATGACATATACACTTCAACCTATTAAAACCAAGAGCCAAGTGACATTTCACATGTGCAATTTATAAGTGATGAAATGGTTATCACATATCTCTTGTAAAAAATCAAGTACCTATTAGTGAAATTTGAAATATAAGAGTCTGAGAACATAAAAAGGACAATACTTCAGGATACAAGGAAAGGAAGCCTTGAACTAGATTGTTAGTGAGTCAGGATGTTTCCTCTCTACCAGGTGCAAGAGAAGAGTCAATGAGGATAAATCAGTTTATAGCAACAGAGATGGGACTGCTGCTCCCTCTTCCTGAATGCAGTGGTTAAATTAAGCGAGCTTTAAAACACGCGGGTTCCAAAGAGATGCTGCCAGAGCTCTCACTTTCACCACTTCCTAGCTCTTCAATTTTGGTGAATCACTTAGGGTCAATAGCATCCACTTCCCAATCTGCAAAATGGGGATAGTAACAGTTCTACGCCACAGTTTTAAATGAACTCTGAGAATTAAATAAGTAAACATTCTGTATGTATGATAGCCCCTGCTACATAGTTAACTTGACACAGCCATTATTCTTTTCCCCCATAATAAAAAGTAATGTTTATCCATGAAATAGCAGTTCTTCACTCTATGCTACTTTAATTAATTAAAAATATGTTAATAGAAAATTGTTGCATAATTAATGGAATTATGTTTTGCTTCATTCGTAAAATTTACAAATTGTCTTCTATGATTTGTGCTTTTCGTTTTTTTTTTGTGTGTGTGTGGGTACCGGGGGTCAAACTCAGGACCTCACACTTGCCAGGCAGGTGCTTATGCCACTGAGCTATCTCACTGGCCCATGCTTTTCATTCTTAACATGTCCTTTCTAATCTTCTTTCCCAAACATTTTAAAATACATGTAGTTGCCAGGCGTGGCTGTGCACACCTGTAATCCCAGCACTAGGGAGGCTGAGGCAAGAGAACTGCCCTGAGTTCAAGGCCAGCCTGAACTACATAGCAAGACCCTGTCTCAAAAAAAGAAAGAAAAAACAAAACAAACAAACAAACAAAAAATATATATATATATGTGCAGTGGTTATTTTCTTGTTTTATGGTATATTTGTTCAAGCTCATATATCATTTAGCCTCCTAACATATAATATATAACAAAACATATATATTCTAAAAACAAGATGAAATACTGCTAAATCATATGGATGTTTAGATATATATATATGACATAGATTATTGTCAGGAATTGTATTATCTTATAAAAATAATTTTTAAAAATGATGTCTGGATGTGGCAGTGCATGGCTATAATCCCAATCCCAACTCTCAGACCCTGAGGCAGAAGGACCCTAGATTCAAGCCCACCCTGGGAAACTTGGAGACTTAGCAAAATTCTGTCTGAAAATAAAAAAAAACAAATGTTGAAAAGAGATGGGGATATAGATCAATAAGAAAGTCCTGGGTTCAATTCCCAGTACAGAAAAAATGAAAACAAAAACAAAACAAAACAAAAGAACTCACAATGTTTAAAACAATGGAAGGAGTTTAACTGCTACAGTTTTAGAATTACAATCCAAGGAAGTATGAACGGGGAAAGTATATTTTCAGTATGAAAAGAAACCACTTGAAGAATGAAAATAAAGATATCAAATAGAAATACAAGCAAATTACATAAGGAAGACTGTATTATACATCATAAGTATCAAAATGTGTGTTACTTCATTCAGTTAATCCACATATCCATATGCTTACTCACTGAGGAATTCACTTTATTTTCTCACTCACCATGCAAAATTAGCCAGGCGTGGTGGCACATACCTGTAATCCCAGCACTTCAGAGGCTAAGGCAGGAAGATAACTATGACTCTGAGGCCAGCCTGGGCTACATAATCAGTTCAAGGTCAGCCTAGACTACATAGCAAGACCTCATCTCAAAACAAAACAAAACCATGCAAAATTAAGTAAAGGAAATATAGGCAGATAAGTTAGATAGAAATTAATAAGCAATCAGACAGGACTGGGCTGTCGAAGGAGTCAGTGCAGAAGATGAGAACACATCAAAACTGCCGCTGAGGCGCATTGGGGCCCAGGCCTCAGGATGAAGTCACAGTGAGCAACTTGAGCTTACACTGCAACTAACACCGCCTGGTTCGCTAAGTCCAGACAGGTATCGGACATCCAGGTGGGCGACCAGAACATCTGCACCCATCCCTTCCCCAAAGTGTTTTTGCTCTTCTATCTTAGAAGTTACAGGTAAGCTGCAGTTCTCATGCGCGCCGTGCACCTTTGCTGCGTGCCCCGCTCCCCTGCTGGATCACTATTAGGTGAGCAGCTGTACTTGTAATCTTATTAATTAATTATGGTTGGACCCGCGTTGGACCCACCTCATGATTTTGCTCTATAAAACATTCTTGGAGAAGTTGCCTCGGTGGCAGCCCGCTTCTGGGACCGCTCCTGTTTCTCAGGAGTTTCTCTCAATAAACCTCTCCTACACTTTACCTCCGCTGTCCCTTGAAATTCATTCTTTGATACTCCAGGGACAAGAACTTGGCGCATCTGACATCTGGCAGGTTGGGAGTTATATTTGTCTTATATCAGAAATAGGTATCACAGATGATATTTTACTAAAAATCAATTTATAAAAGACCTTTACTTTTATACTATGATAGGTGAAATTCTTAAGAATTACTATGTAGAATTTTACTAGTTTTAAGTTTAATATTGTTTTTCAGATAATTAAAATGAATGAAGGATATAACAACCTCATATTTACTTTTAAATTTTGCACCATCTTAAATATAAATCATTTTCTTTTATAATAATATAGGGGGCTTTAACAGTACTATTTATCCTTTCTCCTCTGAGATACATTGTGAGATATTTTAACTATAGAGAAATTTACAAAGAATAACACCATGTGTACTCTTAGACCCGTCATACAGGTTTAAATATTTCACTTTTTCTCATATTTTGCAGAATATTTCTTTTGTAAAAAATAAAACATTGTTGGACCAGTGAGATGGCTCAGCGGCTTAAGCGCCTGCCCGGCAAGCACGAGGGCCCAAGTTCAACTCCCGGAACCCACATACGAAAAAGGGGCCCGTGATATCGCTCAGCGGTACGGGCGTCTGCTGGCGCGCGAGGTCCTGAGGTCGACCCCCCCAGTACCCACAAAAAATAAAAAAAATAAAAAAATAAAACATTACTAGAAAAAATCAAATCCTGTCTTCCTCCCCTTTCCAAAATATTTTTCCTCATATGATTTTTTTATATGAAATAGCCATTCCTAAAATCAGATTACATCCTTCCTAGGATATGCTAATTTTATCATTGTTACACATATCATATACCCATAAATAATTTGCAATTTGACTTTATGTTTTAATCTTCATATAAATATTGCACACATTTTTCAACTAGCATTTTTTCAAAACGTATGGGCATTTATCCTTTTTGACAAATCCACTATAATTCATATATCCTTAGCGTCTAGATCATATTTCTTTGAACATAATAATCATATATTTACCCACCTTCTGTTGATAGACATTTAAGTTGTTTCCATTTTTAAATGATAAAGGTGAAATGTCAGTGAATCTGCTAAAAGGTGTCTGTAATATGGCAGTTTCTCTAGGAAAATTACTTAAGAATGAAATCACTGGGTCAAAGAGTATTATGCCAAACTTCAACTTCCTCAGAAATGGATGAATTCTTCTGAGAAGTGACTGTAACATTTACAAAACCGGCCATGGATACAGCTCAGCGGCACAGCGCCTGCCTGGCAAGCACAAGGTCATGAGTTCAATTGCCAATACAAAAAAAAAAAAAAAAAAAAAAAGATGAATATTTACAAAATCATGAGAATTTCTCCACATCCTTAGTTGACAGACTCTTCCATTTTTGTCAAATTTATGGGTATAAATTTACAGCTTTCATTTTAAACTTACTTTGATTGATTAGTAGTAAAAAATTATGATTATAATTATATGTCTTGCTCAAGTTTGTAAGTGTTCTTTGCCTTTTTGGGGGGATTGTCATATTTTTGGATATCAAAAAAAGAAATGTGTTTCCTGATGGCTTTCCATTTTGTGGTTTGAATCTGAAGTTTATGTCATTTCTTTCCTATAAAAGTTTAATATTTACTTTCTACACTCAAACCTTTAAAATCATGCCCATTTTTATAAACATTATGATGTGGGGATTTAATTTTCATTTTTGGCTATGTAACTAGTTGTCTAATCTTTTTGTAATAAATCATTAAATTCTCACTATTCTATTCTACCAGTAAATATTCTATTCCCTTGCCAATACCACTGTGTCAAAATCACTCTATTTTTTAGAGTAATAATATGTGGTGTGGCAACCTTCTTAGTTAACTGATCTTTTACACATGTTCCCATTTTTATTATTTTCAGCATAAACTTATAATTTTACTAGAATTTTTAACGGATAACCTGGTAAAATTAATATCCCTTTGTCTTGAACTGTTGCTCCAATTTTAGGACAATTACAAATAATTATAATTTTGTAGGGCTGACAGTGAAATGGACACAGAGGTCAACAGAAGAATTCAGAAACAAATGCACACACATATTACTAATTTGGAACAACATTGGCAATATAGCAGAATAGGAGTTTCCACCATGGTTTTTTCCAAGAAACAGGAATTTCAACAACCATTCATGCACAAAAATGAGACTGTAGCATGTGGATAGAGCAGAAAACAATCAATACAGTGAAAAGAAAAACACTGGACAGAGAAAACATTTGCAAACCATTACATCTCTTAGTGCATTATTATCCAAATGCATAAGAAATTCGAACAACTCAATACCAAGGAAACAATCTGATTTTAAATGGTAGCCTAAGATTATGCATGCCACCCAATACCCACTTCCCCTCCCTGTACTCTGCCACTCTCCTTTAAACATTCCAGTCAAAATGCAGTTGTTATTTGTTGTTTTATGCTTTTCTGTATGAGGGATGAGCATCTCTAGTTTGCCATCTTGTTGATGTCATGCCATCATGCAAAAGAATAGGCCTTTATCTTACACAAAGATCTCCAAATGCATAAAATATCTAAATGTAAGACCTGAAACCATAAACTACTAGAAGAGAACATAGGGGGAAAGCTTGGCCTTAGCAATGGCTTTGGCAAAGATTATTTTGAATATCATGCCAAAAGCTCAGGCTACAAACACAAAAGCAAATAAATGGGACCAGATCAAATCAGAAAGTTTCTGCACAGAAAGAAAATAACAGCAAAATGAGAGGACAACTCACAGACAGGAAAAACAAAACAAAACAGAAAAAATCACTGCAAACCACATGTCTGACAAGGGGTTGCTAATGCCCAAAAGTTATAAAGAACTCTTACAATAACTCAGTAGCATTAAAACAACCCAATTAAAAATGGGCCTGGCAAGCGCAAGGTCCTGAGTTTGACTCCTGGTACCCACATTTAAAAAAAAAAGGACCAAGGACCTGTACATGCAGTTTTTATAAAGACATAAAAATGGCCAACATATATATATGAAAACATGCTCAACATCACAATCATAAGAGAAATGCAAATTCCAACCACTATGAGATATCACCTCCCTCCAATAAGGGCAGCAATAATTAATGAGAAGAGGTAACAAATGTTAACACAGGTGTGGAAAAGAAAGAAGCCCAGTATACTGTTTGGGGCACTGTAGGTTGGTATAGCCATTATGGAAAACAGTTTAGCAGTTCCAGAAGAAATTAAAAACTGAAACACCATATAACCAGTCATCCTTCTTCTGGGTGTATATATACCCAAAGAAGAGGAAATCACCACCTCAGAAAGATATCTGCACTCCCATGTTTACTACAGAGTTATTCACAATAGCCACGATCTAGAAAAATCATTGACAGATGAATGGGGCTTTATTAATGTGATGTATTTTTTAAGAACACACACACAAACACTATTCAGCCTTAGAAGAGAAGAAGATCCTGCCATTGATAACACAACACAGTGGGCCTGGGGGACATTATGCTGAGTAAAATGATATTATTTTGTTAAATAAGTAGATTTCATCTGTTCGTGTCACACAAAAAGGTAATTATATCACCTCACATATATATTAATCTACTTTATTCTAGTAACTATTTTGCTATCTATATGTATCCTATAACATCATGCTGTAAACCTCAAATTTCAACAATAAAATTTATTTAAAAACAGCAAAAAGTAAAAATTGGTATGGGACCTGAGCAAACACTTCTCGATTGAAGACATACAAATGATGGATGAGACTGGAAAATTTCTCATCATAATCTCCAGGAAAATTAAAAAAAATAAATAAAACCAATACAATGAGATAACACTGCACCGTTTAGCATGGCTATTGTTAAAAATAAAATAAAATAAAATAAACAAGATCTGGTGAGGATGTGGAGTAAGGGAACACTTGAAAAATGTTGCAGGAAAAAATATTAGTACAGCTATGTGGAGAACAGTACGGAGTTTCATCAAAATTGCCAAAGTAAAAAATACCAATCATATGATCAACCAATCTCACTTCTGGGTATAGATGCAAAGGAATTAAATTAGCATCTCAAAAAATATCTATACTGTCATATTCATTGCAGCTTTATTCACAGCAGTCAAGATTTGGGGTCAAACCAATGCAAATAAAGCATATACCATACAATGGAATACTACTGATCCTTTAAAAAGAAATTTGTATTATTTGCAACAATGAAGTTGAATCTGGAGGACATTATGGTGTAGAAAGACAAATATTTCAAGTTCTCACACTTATGAAATATTGAAAAATATCAAACCCATAGAAGCAGAGAGTAGAATAGTGGTTACCTCAGGTTAGGGAATTTGAGAAATAAAGAAATATTGGTCAATATTTTGAAAGCTTCAGCTATGCAGACTGAACAAGTTCTGGAGATATAATTGTGACTATAGTTATTAACAATGTATTGTACCTTTGAAATTTAATAAGAAAAAAGATCTTGAATACTCTCAAAACATACATAAACATACATGCACACACAGAATCACCACCAAAGTGGCAGATATGTTAATGAGCTTGATGTTGGTAACAATTTCATAATGTACACGTATGAAAACATGTTGTATGTCTTCAACATAAACAAATTTTATTGTTAATTTATATCTCAGTAAACCTGAAAGCATAGATAAGAATTGGTTTTCACAGGATGCAAAATCAATTCAATACATAATTAATAGACTTTTCAACAAATCTTTTTGAAATTAAATAATGTCCATACAAAAAAGAAATGAAACTCTACCTAAAACTTCTGTATTACATAAAACGTATCTAAACATTTAACATAGATATAACTATATTTTACAAAGCTATAAAGGCTTTAAAACTTTTAAGAGTAACTGTGGGAGAAATCTTAATGACCCGGAGTTAAGCAAATGTTATTTGGTATGACTCCAAACCTGTATCCATAAAACTTGTTAAATTGGACTTCATCAAAAATAGACACTTTTGGGCCAGTGAGATGGCTCAGCGGCGTAAGCGCCTGCCTGGCAAGGGCGAGGGCCCGAGTTCGACTCCCGGATCCCACATACGAAAAAAGGGCTGGTGATATTGCTCAGCGGCACGGGTGCCTGGTGGCATGCAAGGTCCTGAGGTCGACCCCGGTACCCACAAAAAAAAAAATAGACACTTTTACTCCAAAAAGATATTAATACAGTAAAATGACATCGTATAGGCTCACAGAAAATATTAGATGATCATTCTGACAAAGACTATATAAGATAATCATAATATATAGAACAACCTACATAAAAGAGTAGAAAAACACAGTTAATGAATGGGGAAGAGACTTGAATAGATCATTCCTAGGAGGAGACACACACATGACAAATGTGGTCAGGAAAATATGTTCAACATCATTACTAATGAAGAAAAAATTAAAGCCATTGTTAGATGTTAGTACATATCAATTAGAATAGTTTAAAAATACTGTCAAGTGCTGGCAAGATTGTGGAGCAACGGAAATGTTAATGTGTTGCTAGTGAAATTGGAAAATGATAGAGACACTCTGAGAAATAGTGCAGAGCGCCTTAAAAATACACTTACCATAGGACTGGCTACTTAGCTGTCCATATTCAGTGTTTAGAGAAATGGAAACTCACACAAAACTTGAACAGGAAATTCTACCCAAATTGATCAAATACACACACACACAAACACACACACACACACACACACAATATTATGTTTCAGGCAATCTTGTTAGAACTTTGTCAATTTATTAACATTTTCAAAAGTATATTTTTTCATTTTTCTTTGTTCAATATCACTTTTCTTCCTTATTTCCTGACCTACACTTACACTTTTTCTATTTCCTTAAACTGAATAGATTTGTTGTTTATTTTTCACTTATTTGCATTTCACAAATGACTTTAAGGCTGTAAGTAATCCTTTACTACTTCAGCTACGTACCAATCGTTTTTACTAAGTTGGGATTTTTTGTTGTTGTTGTTTATCACTGAGTATTTTAATGTCTATACTGATTTCTTCATTGTCTCAATCCATTTATGGGCTATTATAAAACATACCTCAGACCTATCCAGCTTATAAATAACTGAAATTCATTTACCAGTTCTGAGAATGGGAAGTTCAGGATCAAGATGCTGACAAACGCAGTGTCTGCCGAGAACTAATTTTCTAGTTCAAAGATAGCGCTTTCTACAGGGTCCCATGGAAGGAGTGAGGCGTCTCCCTTGGGGCTCTCTTATAAAGGTCCCAGTCCCCTTGTGACTTAATCACCTCCCCAAAAGCCTCTTCATAATAACATCACCATGGAGGTTAGAATTTCAATATAAGAATTTTGGAGAAAGAATATTTAGACCATGGTACTAATCATCCCATGAGTTATTTAGAAGTATTTTCATAAATTTCTAACTGTGTGAGCTAACATTTTTACTAACATATTTATTGTGCTCAAAAATGTGGTCTATACATCAAGTCTTTGAAATGTTCAGACTTCCTTTGAAAATAGAATGCGAAAATTAATGTAAATTATAAATTACTTACTCTTTTATTTTTTAACACCTACTTGTTCCGATAGTACATTTTCTATATTTCATTCTTCCTTTGCAGACATGGAGGATTGATTATAGCAATAATTATAGCCAGACATGACAATAAAACCCGCAATACATTCCAACTTCACTAATTGTAAGAAATCTTCACAGGAAAAGAGATTTGTATTTGCTGAAAGGATTGTGCACCGTATAAAAGAAATAATGGAGTATATTTTCAGAGGGAAGATAAACATGCTTGAATGAAGATTTTCATATTAAGATGAACAGTTGGAAGCTGTCTAAGCCAGTGCTAGGGTAAAACTGTGCTCTAGAAAGATAAACAATTTACCTGGGATTGAGATGGTTCAACAAACGTGGCCCTTAAACGAATTTCAAGGTTGGCAAGAAATCTTTTGGGAATGAAACATATATCTGGGTTATACAATTCAAGAAACGTTTCGGTCAAGACTTCTAGTATCTGATCTAAATTTATTGACAGAAGGAATGGTTTGAAATAAAGACTGTGCCTACTTCTTGGGAGTTATAAAAACATCTAATTACTTAAATGTCATGATTCTGAGGTTGGTTGCCCAGTCATTTAAGTTACAAGAGGAAAGATGGGCTGTGGAACAACCACTGTGACATTAACAGCTGTACTTAGGGACACAGCACTGAGAGAAGAGTGGCTACCAAAGAAGCGAGGCCACAGGCGAAGCTAACCTTCAAAATACAGGAGTGTGGTGGGGCAGCATGAGGACCTCAGCAGTGGTCAGGAGCGCTTGTACAATGCTTTCATTTTTTTACCAAGATTTTTGCCGAAGCAGTTAAACCCAAGAACCACAGCTACCAAAAGTGATTGGCACTTCCTATTTTGTCGAATTTCTAAGGTTTTACACAATGTGGTCCTAACAAGAAATATTTGGCATTTGATTTTTACAATGCTAATACAGATTTATACACTAAATGAAAATTTTAGAGGAGGAAAACATTTTAATAGATGTTATTTAAACATTTACCAAAAAATATATGACAGAGAACATATGGCACATAAAAATCTTGTTATAAAAAAGGAGAAATACTCTCTTAAGCATTCTTCATTATCTTCTGAGAAAAGAAAGAAGTAACAGTATCCAATCTCAAATTTTCTATTTCATTCCGAAATACATCTAACCCCTAATACACTAAGACTAAAAATACTGTAATCTTTTATTTGTTGCTTGTTTCTAGCCACAGACTGTTCTGACGCAAAAGTATCTTTGACTTGATTTCATTCTGACGACTAATTATAAATGAGTACTACTATTCTCTCTCTCTCTTTTTTTTTTGTGGGTACCGGGGGTCAACCTCAGAACCTTGCGCTCCAGCAGGCGCTCATGCTGCTGAGCAGTATCACCGGCCCTTTTTTCGTATGTAGGTTCCGGGAGTCAAACTCGGGCCCTCGCGCTTGCCAGGCAGGTGCTTACGCCGCTGAGCCATCTCATGGGCCCAGTACTACTTACTATTCTTAACTCACATGTTTCCCCAAGATAATTAAAAAGATGATGCAACTATTTTCCATATGCATTAAACACTAATAAACTTAGCCATAGAACTAGAAATCTTAAGTTTACATGAGAAAAATTAAATATAAACATAGTGAAAGAGGTCTTCCTGAAATTTCCCATCCCCAAATATAGGATCCACCATCCCATTATTTATAATACCTGGAAATCAATTCTTAAGAAAGAAAAGGAATGAGCACTATTTTGATAGGTCCCTGAGAACAGAAATAATTCTTCTTAAATTGAATAGTAGCTATATTGAAAGGTGCATGCACAGTGTATTAAGAGCCTAATGATAAAGACGGAGAAAATCAAGACTATCTGCATTATTAAAAGTGAATGATGGGGCCAGTGATATGGCTCAGTGGCATAAGCGCCTACCTGGCAAGCGTGAGGTCCTGAGTTCGACTCCTGGTACCCACATAAAGGAAAAAAAAATGCAGGTGATATCACTCAGCGGCACAAGTGCCTGCTGGCAAGCACGATGTCCTGAGTTTGACTCCCAGTACCCACGTTAAAAAAAAAAAAAAAGTGAGTTATGTATGCACCATCTTCTCACTGAGCTCACCATGGGTCATATCTCAAACCTATAGAAACTGTAAGGAAATATGATGACAATTAATTCAAGGTAACATTCTAACAGTGGTTGATGTGTTATGATATCAGATACATTTCATCTTTTGAAAAGTACAAAACTTTGTAGCTTCCAGTCCCAAAGCATCCTTTGCTGTGTACAGCAGTGTAACAAAGAGTGGCAACTGAACATGGAAAATCTTTCATTTCACCTCCATAATCTTATGAGAATTCTCCCTTCATGGTAAATTAATTCTCAACTAAGGTTGAAATATTTTGTTTTCATATTGGTGATTATTTTATGTTGCCTTTACTTTTGTCTCCCAAAAAAGAACATCTAAGTATACAGCACCAGATGGAATACCACAAAGGTTGTTTATTGCCAACTTTCATCTTCAGACCATCAGGAGAATACGTGGAGATTTCTATTCAGACGGGCTGCTCACAGTTGAGCCCCTCTTGAAGTCTACACATCCAAGTGGAACAAGAAGACAGCGGGCACTCAAGTCAGCACCCTGCCTTTCTTTCAGGACTGGGTCTTTCCTCTTTACTTCAGGTGAGATGAACTCCTCTCTCAGCAGTTGCTTGCAGCAGGTGTAAGACCTGCTCCTACGGCACCAAGATGATTTCTGCAGAGAGGCTTGGAGTTGTCTGAAGCCTTTGATGTCACCCTGGTTCTTGGCAGTTATTGAATGCTGTGTTCACCAGGCTATGTCCAGCTGAGTGTGGGTCACTATATCCCCCAAAACACACTTATTCAGGGTTAAACTAATGAGATATCATCAGAAGAAATGAGGCCATAATTTAGGCCCATAGGCTTTTATTATATTGGTAACAACCTGGTAACAATCCAAAGTACTTTTTCTCAATTCTATCAATATATTAGAATCACTTGAGTTTTTTTAAAAAAAAAACACCTGTGCAGAGACTGTGCCAGAGGTTCCTAGGAGGGGGGTAAGGAACTCATCTTTTTGAAAGGCACTCTGGGTGAGCAACCGTGCAGCCAGGGTTGAGAGTCTGTGATCCAAAGCGGTCCTCCATGTGTAGCTTCTCAGGCCAGAGAAAGTGGAATCCAAAGAATATATGTTCAGAATCTCCTCAAGCTATGGATAAAAAGACTTTTCTTGTCACATAAGGTGATAATTTTGGGGGAGCATAGACCCTGAAAATAAATTTGACTCATATTTCTGTTCTACCATGTCCTGGTTGTGTAAAACCTAAGCAATTGCGTAGCGTCTCTGAATCTCATTTTCTCATATAAAAAATTATAGTCACAGACTGTAGTCACAGGATGAGTGAGAAAGATAAATGAAAAGCCTAATCAGCAGAAATAATTCAATTCTAATTCCTTATTCCAACATTCTGTTAATCTGAGGGCAATTATGTGAATAAATGTGGTTTCTCATTTGCTCATTGCACAAGTGCTTACTGGACATCTATAACATGTGTATGTTCCTTTTCCTGCAACAGGTACATCCCTGGCTCTCTCAAAGTTATTCATTATTTCTACTTTTTCTTATTCTATTTACTCTTCCAAATCATTTCCAAGTTTTCCCGGCGACTACATTGTCAAAATGAAGCCCTAAGTCTACCATTAACCACATGTGGTTAAATCCGATAAAAAATTGTCCTCTTTCTAATCCACTCTTTAACTTCTTATACCAACTCATCCTCTTTAACTCAGTCTTTAAACATTTAAGTTTTTTGGGATTTAATCTCAGTCTCCTCTTCCCGTTCTACTTTTTCTTTTTGGTTGTTCTAATCCACACGTATATATACTGGACTAGAACTGTGTTGTAGTCAGGGTTTGCAAGGGGATAGACTTAATACAGGACACATAATTTATAGGATTATTTTATAATATTCACCCAAAAAGTCAAATGCAGAGGAGTGCAAGAGATGTGTCCATACACTAGAGACCCAAAGAATACAGCTGAGGGCCTGGATCCCACGGCAATGTCCTGCACGAGTCCAGCTGGAGGCCTAGAGCCCACGACAATGTCTCATGCAAGTCTGTATCAAGGGTCTGCACTGGGAAGGCCCAAAGGTCAGTGGTGGAAGCTAGAAAGTCTGCGCCAGCGGGATGAAGGATCTGTGCCAGCAGGCTGAGGGATCTGCACTGGAGCCAGGAAGCGATGCTCAAGGTGAGGAGCAGAGCTCCCCTGAAGAGAGCCACAGCCATCCTCAGCAATGGCGAGGACCAAAGCTCCTCCAACCATGAGAACAGCTGAGTTCATATCAGGAAAACCAGTGCAACAAGCTTTTCCAGGAGAATCAACAGCACCATCTTCCCCTCCAGTTCTCCTTTTATACTGTTGACAGCAGTCCTCACTCAGGTGGGCCCTCCACCCCCAGCACCACACTGACTCAGTTCAGCTGGGTGTTACAAGTTGACCACCAGTTAATCCACCACAAACTGTTCCGTAAGTACAAACCCATCAATAAAACTTCCACTGACACTTAAAGGAATCTCAAATTCTACATATTTAAAATTTTACTCTTTCCTTTCTACTAAACTAATCTTCCATTTTTTCAGGCAAAATTAGGCCTAGAGAGGCATATTGGAACCATCACTCTGAGAGGCTGAGTCAAGAAGATCACAGATTCAAGCTCAACCTGGGCTACTTAGCAATTTAACAAGACCCTGTCCCAAAATAATAATTTAAAGAATGGGCTGGGGATGTAGCTCAGTGAGAATGTCCTAGATTCAAACTCCAGTACCACACACACACAAATAATAACTCAGAAATCTTCCTTTGATAAATCCCTTTTTTTCACCTTCCATTCCAAAAACTCATGATTCATCTCAAATGTTATTTCCTAAATATTCCTCCAACCCATCAACTTTCCTCCATCTTCACAATCACCTTCCTAATCCCGTTCATTGTCAGATCTAGTACAGACCAGGACGTCGATCAGCCCGCTACCCTCTAATCCATTCTCCCTCAAGTCTTGACAGCCACTCTTGCCCCCTCTAATCCATTCTCCACAGGCTACATTTATCTAAAATGCAAAATTAGTCATGTTATGCTCCAGATTAAAACGTTTTTCATTTAGGATAAAGGAAAAAACTGTGACATGACCTTTGGGGACATTCTGAACGAATGATTTTCTCCCTGTCAGTTTGTTCAGCCTCATCTCAGATTCTTCTCAAACTCACTTTGTTCCAGCCAAGGGTCCTTCTTTCAGTTCTGTTAATTAGCTGTGCTCCTATCTACCTCTGGGTCTTAAATAATTCACTCTTATCTTTGGCTGCTCTCTCCCTGCTCATCTCTTTTGCCAAATTAAATTGTAAAAATCTTTCAGATATCACTTCCAAGATCATTTTTTCAGATAAATCCAGGTTAGTTCTGCCTGTTATATGAAGGCTTCTATGTGTTTTCCTATTTAACTTCTCCACGTTTTCTCATAGATATTTCTTTGCCTGTTTGCTTTAATGTCTTGTTCTGTATAAACTTCATGAGGAAAAGTCTATCAAACTTGTGATAAACCAAGAAAACACATAAAAGTAACTCATAATAGGCAGCAAGGATTTTTTTAAGTTAGAAATAAATGGGTAGATGGGTAAATGTTCTCCAGGAATATATACATAAAATTAATAATGTTTCCCATGTTTCAAACTATCAAATGACTTACAAATAGTAGATTAGGTAACAAGATGCTGTACATACCTGAGAAGTGGCTTCCGTCATCTGGATCCCATATGTACAGATATGTGCCTGTTTGCAATAAGTTGTAGGTAATCAACGCATATCTAGTTTGGGACATCAAGGTTGTTCTTTGAGATGTTTGGTTCAGTGAGGCTCAGATAAGGTTTTTAAAACTCTTAATCTGCAAGACTGCAGGTGCAGCTGCCATGGCAAATAGTAAAAATAGGAGTTTAGCTTTAGTAACTTTTCCAAAAGCTACCTGAGACCAGCTTTCCTGAACCAGCACATTGACCCAGTTCAGGAGTGTTTTGGAGCAAGGACTCCATTTTCCACTGTCATGGAAAGAAGGGGAGGGTGACTCTCACAGAAACATCATTCTTTTTGGACTATGGCAGCAGTTTTTCTTTTTTATTAAAGTATCTATAAGTTACACATTTGCTCATATTAATTTTCCATGGCCTATCTTGTTTTCATTCCCTATCATTCTCAGTTTCCTGTCCAGTTTTTAATGCTGGTTTCTAGTTAAGAAACTTTTTTATCTATTAAAATGCGTCATCGACAATTTCAATGACAGAGGGAAGAGAATAAAGTTAAGAGCATGGGCTCCAACATTCATTGTGCATTAAAAGTAGAAGATTACGGACACAGAAAAAGTCAATGAATTCTGCATTGATTAGCTGAGGCGACTTGGAAGGTAGATAAGCTACTGCCAGGAAGTTGACAGGGAGGGATATTGGGTTGACAATACTGAGTTTTGTTTTGATGATTGCAAGCTCTTACTAGAAAGTGTGCCTCTGAAATCAATATCAGGCAGTCTATATATAACCAGTATCTCTTAACGGAGGGAGCACTCTAATCAATCATGTGGCTGCACTAATAAAATGGCTATACCTAAGGGGAAAAGCAGTGTAATATCACTATGAGCACTGTACTTAAAAAGATGGTAATATATTTACAGACATGTCCTGGAAATGTAAAGAGACACTAGAAGGTAGCAGGTAGAATAAAGCAGAAGCAAGACTTTGTTCATTCACTGCGGTGTTCTAGGTCTCTTATATATGCATTATAGCTGTTAGATATATTTTAGTGTAATGGTGTTAATACCTTACATATTTTAATGAATCACATTTTTTCAAAGTTTATATATTTCAGAGAAAATACCACTGTTGCAAAAAAGACTGTTATAAAAAAGACTTCATGCCTATCTGTTTCTGAAATCTTCACTGGTATTTATTTTGGTCTTAGCTTCAAACTTCATTTCAAGGTCTATTTAGGTTATACACTTTTCAGGAATCAGGAGATTCAAGTATAGAGAAACGTCCAGAGATTTTGGACAGGTATTCAAAACATAGGTATTAATGCAAATATTATATTTTGTTGAACATCTAGATTTACTGTCTCTCAAGGCAAATATTGACCTTATCTCCTAGGTCGATAAATCTTTATGTTCATGGAACAAAAGTCAATACCTACATCAGATCCATTTTCCCAGACAATAACAACTTCTATTCATGCTCCAGTGATTAGTGTTTAAAACCTAATGTTTATTAAAAGGAAAGAAAACTTGAATAAAAATGTTAATTGGCAAATAAAGGCTTAAAATTTGTTGACAATGCATGTAAGTAATCCTAAAATGAATGGAAGGTGGCTAAGCTTTTATATCAAGAAGTTGAATTTGTAAATTATTTCAGCAAAGGAAAACAAAAACTGTAAATAGAATGCAAGAGAGAAAAATTAATCATCTAGCCTTGTGTTTTCACAAATCTTTTATTATTTTTTTCTCCTAAACTACACATCTTTAGGTTTGGTCCCCGCTACATGTCTTAGAAATAAACTCCTGTTGTATT
Organism: Erethizon dorsatum; assembly: GCA_028451465.1. Lineage (NCBI taxonomy): Eukaryota > Metazoa > Chordata > Mammalia > Rodentia > Erethizontidae > Erethizon > Erethizon dorsatum. The sequence continues at coordinate 126,327,331 of CM051826.1, read as the reverse complement.
GAACAGCTGGGAGTTTTAGAGTTGTTTTTTATGTTGCACAACCTTATCTGTAATACTGATATTTTATAGAACAATAGTGAATTTATTACTTTTAATTCGTTATTTAAATTCTGGCAATCCCCTGTTTACTCATATATAACAAGAAAAGTAGACAATTTTTGTGAGGACTTTCTGTAATTTTACTTTGAACTTTTTCTGACTCTAGACTTAACTAAGTAGTTCATACGATAAGCACTGTGAGAATTCAGAGTTCTTATCTACCCAAAATAGAGATTCATGGAAATAAATGGAGAAACTTAGTGTTAAGTTTCTTATCAAGGAAGACAATTTAAGTAGCAGGGTAAACAATAATAACTTCCTTTACAAAGGATTGCTAACACCTTCCAGTAAATGCTTATTTTGAATAGTAAAACGGTTCCCTAATACCCTATTCTCGTCTCTACCTCCAGGTACACAGAAAGGCTGAACTTTCCCTCCTCCGTGCATTAGAATGGATGTTTGATTCCTCAAAAAGTGTAAGCATAAGTAAGTGGCATGTGTCACTTTTAGTTGGTAGTACCCACTTGGCTTCGTATAAGATGGTGGAACCAAAAAGGGAAAGTAGCCTGGATTACTGAGTATGGGGGCCAGCTTGTTTGAAGGTTCACCCAAACCCACCATGGACTTGATCTAATAAGAATAAAAAAAAAGTCTTGTGAAGCCATTGACACCAGTGGGGGCATTGCTTGTTACTGCAGAATAACTTAACCTATTTATACTACTACAGTGTCTAGTGAAACGATTGCTCCTGGCAAAATTCCTAGATTGTTTTGCACATACAGAGTCTCTGTGATCACTGAGAGGCCTTTTATGTCACTGACTCAAAATAAGGAAGAAGAAAAAAACAAAGAAATGAAAAATATAGACTACCTCCTTTGGAAAGAAAAGAAGTATTTTTCCCTTTCAATTTATCTTATTACTAAATTCTTTTCATTCATCCCTATAATTTACTTTTCAAATTTGTTTTTATCTGGTTTGGCCAAAAGCCAAAAGTGTCCAATGGTGGCTCTCATTAAAATTCTAAACATGACTACTTCTACTGTCAACTAATTAAACAAATTTCTTTTTTGCGAGTATTCAGCAATAATGCTGTCACTTTTCTATATACTCTACTGACTAAAATTAATTATTACTTTATCTAGAAGTTGGTGGACTATATTTCCTCAGGCCGATTTCATAAGAATTATGGTCTTGACAGAAAGCTAATCTTGAAGACATTACCCTGTGCCATCATTACGAGCTCACCATGGCTGTATATAATCCTATGGGTGAGTGACAGTGCCCGTAGATGCTGGTCCTCGGCTACATAAGTTAGTGACAGCAAAATTGGAAATGGCAGCCCATTCACCTTTCAGGGTGACAGCACTGATACAACTGCTTCTCTTCATTTGTGCTCTAGAGGCTGACTCAGGAGACGGTAGAAAGAAAACCTGGGAAAGGGAGTTCATCACAGAATAAGGGAAGGAAAGGCTCCTTCTTTGCCAGACATTGCACACACTCTCCTTAGAATGAGCCTTCAGCTAAATGAGAGAAAGGGTGGTTTATAATTTTTGTTATTCATTTATCCTCAACCTTTTATTCCTAAAAATTGTATTCTTGAAGTTTTTGACCTTTAATTTGTTTTCTGTTACTTTTTTCACATTTCAGATAGTTTTCTGTTCTTATTTCTCAGGCTTATTTTATGATATTTATTTTTCCTTTAAAAATAAATTAAATAGCATCAAGCTAATGAATTCATTTCTCAGAACACTTAATTTCCCCTTGAGCAGAATAAACTGATCTGCTAACTTAAAAAAAAATTGTTTAATTTCACAAGACGCTGATGTCTCCTTGACATGAGTGTGTGAAACTGTTACAACTGGGTCTGTATGCAACCTCAAAACATAATCATTTAAATATCAAAACCAATGCAGGAATTAGTGGCCTATAGATATATGGACGACATAAGAAGTGTTGTATCATGTTGTTTTGCTCTTATTATTATTCTTTGTATCTTTTGTGTCCCTCTAACTATACTGCAACAACGATTCTGTCCGGTACACCAAAAATATCTAATTGAAAGCAGATCATTTTTAAAGGAAGTGAACATTTTCTTTTAAGTAAAATGTCTAATCAGGGACAAATGAAAATTTGTAATATTCTCAAGTATCTTTCAAAGTGTGCGGAAATTTACTCTGGTTTGTTCTGTTATTGATGACTTAGTTTTCTTTCACAGTTTTCATGTAAAGTTCTAACACAGAAGAGTAGTTATAAAGCGTACGAGAACACTGTCATGTATTCTGACGCTATCTATGTGTTTCTCTGTCCACACCTATAGCCACTTGATCCTCACTCAGCCCTGCCCCAGGCTTTAGATTAAGTATGTTCTTATAAGAGAAAGTTTACTTTAGTAGATATTTGTCATTCAGTTAACTGATGCTTCCAGTTCTGCTTTGAATTCACATTACAGGAATACATCCTAGCTCCAGTACAGTTCCTAGCTCATTGCCCAGGAAACCCTATCTTAAACACCTACCCAGTACCCTAAGTGCAATTCCTGAATTCAAATTCAGCAACAGAAAGAGCAATCTGTTGAAAAGCAAGAACCCATCTGTCCATGTCGCTTAAGACTGAATCCTCCTGGAATGAGTTTTCAAGACTTGACTATTCTCAGCTTTCTGTCAGCATTGCAGTATTACCCCTTCATAGTGAACCACTACCTGGACTGGGACCTCAGGCTTCAGGAACTATTCTGCCACCAGCATTTTAGACTTCCTCTCTGCACTTACATCTGACATTGTCCACTACTCCCTACTCCCAAGTTGCAGCCCCACGCTGATCAGCGTATTTCTAGTCACTTTCAGATTTAACTTAAGCTGCTGTCTATAAAATTTTATGCTTCTTTTATGTAAGCTACTACTACTCTTATTCCTTTTCTCACTTTGTACAGCTTTATTTATTTCTAAAATACTAAAGGTTATTTGACCTATGATAAATAAAAAATGGTATTTTAATTATAATTTTATACCTCTTATTCAAACATTAATAATATCTCATAACTTTGATGTAGTGTGCATTATCATTTTCTAAAAAAATTGTTTAACTCATATTTTGGCCTCAAACTATTTAACCCTCTCTCACACCAAAACTCACTATAGAATTTAGAATAAAATTGTTGTATTTAGTTCCGAAGCATGGGTAGTGTTAAACATACCATGATTACCAAATACAAAAACTAATAATATTTTTTCTGATAGACTTAACAGTTGCTTTCTGTACTTAAGATTTATATTTTTCAATGACTGTAGAGACCTTGAAAACACCAAAAATACTGTTCTCTGCAATGTCCCCTAGAATAATAATAAAGATGTTTTCCTATCTTTCTGTTCTCTTCATGAAATATCTTCAATACACATAGAATTGTAATAAACAAGTATCAAGAGCTGCTTTGGCCTCATACTTTCCATAAAATCATTAGATGTCATCTTAGATTTTCCACAAATGCTGACTTCTTGCCCTGAAAGCTAAAGTGAGTGTGAGAGACGTTTGCAATAGCCAGCTTATGATTTTCTGCGAAGTCAAGATGGTACTCAGAGCATGAAAAGCAGAAAACGTCTGAACAGAATGCTATCCATTAGAAGTTATAAGAAGAACAAGGAAAGCATAGTTGAATACTGCCAAGCCTTAAAATGAAAAATAAATGTGATGTGCCTCTCTTTAAAAAAAAAGCAAAGATTCCAACTCTTTACTAGAAGTTTTATAATGACATGCACTATTACTTATGATCAGTGATAAACATTTTGTCCTCTGAAATTGGCTATTATATAATGCAAAGAAATTTGCTGATGGCAATATTTCTATGAAAACCTAATGTTTTCAAAGTTCTTACTAAAAATATCACTTCTTGCAATAGAAAGGTACAAAGCTCACATGATACCAAAAACCAATATGTTTATAAAGTTTCCACATAAGTGTGTAAGGAGAAAGAACAGCAGGAGAATGAGATGTGCACATACTTTCATAACAGTAAAGATGGTCAGGTGGAGCTTCTAATTTTGATCCTATACATCGTGAAGAGAAAATGTTAATAAAGATGATGTTAGAGTCATCCAGACAGCAATAACAGTTACAAATTCAGGAAAAGATGGGTTCTTTATGGGATAAAAATGGAAGAAAGAACATATTTTGGGCTATACAGAGACCCAGAAAAGTGGAGTCTATGATCTAAAGAAACACAGAGTTTGGTGGTTAGAAGGTATAGGACTTAGATTCCGTCCTCTGCATGTGCACAGCCAGTTTTTCCAACACCATTTATTAAAGAGAGTATGTTTCCTCCCATGTGTGTTTTTGGTCCCTTTGTCAAAGGTCAAATTGTTGAATGTGCTTGGGGTTGTTTCTGTACCCTCTGTTCTGTCCCACTGATTCTCATGTCTGTTTTTATGCCAGTTCCACTCTCTTTTTATCACTGTAGCTTTGTAATATAACTTCAAGTCTGGGACTGCAATGCCTCCCACCTTGCTCTTGTAACCTATGGTAGAAGGGCATGGCAGAGTTCACATGATCATTGACTTCATCGACGGATTAATCCATTAGGGGAACAGGGTGTTAGGAAGTGAGATCTAGCTGGAGGAAATAGCTTTCTGGGGAAATGGGTCTCATGCTCTTTTCTGCTTCCTCTGTTTCCTGTCCACCATATGGTGAGCAGCTTTCCTCCGCCATGCCTTTCTACCATGATGTCTTTGCCTGGGAGCCAGACAACCATAGATGAAGACCTCTAAAACCAAGAGCCAAAATAAACTTTTTCTCCTTTACATTGTTTTGTCAGGTATTTTGTCCCAATAATGGGAAGAAAACTAATACAGTTAATAAGGGGAATAAAAGGAAGAGGATGAGACTCAATTATTCAATAAATTCTAAATCATAATGAACATAAAAATAGGCTCTAGGAGAACATAATAGAGATAAAAACACACAATCTCAAGAATAGTTTTATAGGGGCCGGTGAGATGGCTCAGCGGCTTAAGCGCCTGCCCGGCAAGCGCGAGGGCCCGAGTTCGACTCCCGGATCCCACATACGAAAAAGGGGCCGGTGATATCGCTCAGTGGCTCGGGCGCCTGCTGGCGCGCGAGGTCCTGAGGTCGACCCCCCGGTACCCACAAAAAAAAAACAAAAAACAAAACAAAACAAAACAAAAAAGAATAGTTTTATAACCTTGAACTATCTAATACTCTTTGAGATCAGAGTTATACAACCAATACCTAGAAAAATACCAATTTAAGCTTTGTGCAGTGGCAGTATTATGGCGGATGATGTTTATCTGAGGCACAATTATTGCTAATTGAAAAATACCAATTTATTACATGAACTTGAAGTATTTATTTAAAATAGAAAATTCAGAAACAAAGACTTATAGAGTAATCTGATGGCATATTATATATAGTTCTACTTAGAAAATTTAATTTAACTCTATGGACCTTCATAACATGATTTGATTGGCTCCAAGATGCCCTCAAACCTCCAATCTCTTCTACAATCTGTCTTATAGCCACTTGAGTTCTTTTTCACACCTCTGCTTCTCTATGGAGATCCACTCTTCCACACGCAAAATAATAAAGGACAATCAATCTACTCCTACACCATCTTGCCAAATAACTTTTCTTTCTTACATACATTCAGCTCCTGTCTCTCACTGGTATCATTCTAATGATTTTCAGACATGTATAATTTCCTTCACATGTTAAAAAACTAGTCATTCTCTTGATTCCCATATCTTCCTCCTTATCTTTCTTGCCCTCTTCACTACTTAACAGTTAGCTCAAGAAACAGTTTTCTATATTTTTTTGCCTCCATTTTGTCACTTATTATCCAACCCATTACAGTTTGGATTCTTCCCCTTATCGCTTGAGAAGTCTTCTAGCAGTCCATTAGTGGCAGTCATGTGGCTAAAACTGAAGCTTTTTCTGGTCTTCATTTTGCTTATCTTTTTACCAGCGAAACATTCCCTGAATTTTATGCCAGTGTCCTAGGTTAGTGTCCAAATAAACAGCAGCAATTCGACATGAATTTATTAGTGCCCCAAATATTATCTATTAGTAATCAAAGATTCATTCTTAATTTTAACTTTTCCCTTAGTAGAAATGATTTAGGCTAAAGGGAAAGCCTCTCCTAAAACTCTGTTGCTAAGGAAAAGAAAGTGGAGTGGAGAAAGATCTGAGAAGAGAATTAGAGGTCACTGGAGTGCTTAGGTTTGCATTCCGAGGAAGATGCAAAGCTAGGCTAGAAGTATAACTCAGTGGCAGAGCATTTGCCTAGCCTGTGTGAAGCTTTAGATTTGATTCTCAGCACTGAAGAATATAAAAGAAGAGAAAGCACTCGAAGATTCTACACCTAGGATGACAAGATCAGATTTTCAAAAGGATCACTGTGACCACAGGGCAAACAATGGACTAAAATGAAGCCAAGGTGGAAGCAGCAAGGGCTGATGGGAGACAACTGATAGAACCAGGAGAAAAGGTAGCAGCGCTTGGATTAAGAAAGAAGCAGTGGAGGTGGTGAGAGCTGACTCAGGGTCTAGATTTTTTTTCTTGAGATAAAAGCTAGGAAATTTTATGAGGGATTGGATGGATGTGGTATATGAGAAGGAGGGATCAAGATGGCAAGATTTTTAACTTGCCCCTTGGAAAAATGGCATCATCAATAGCTAAGATAACAGAGACTTCAGAAGGAGCAAGGTTCTGAGTGTGGACGATGGAGATGGAGAATTCACTTGGGAGATGCTGTGATACACACTGGGAAGGCAAGAGGAAATGTTGACTAGGTAACCAGTTGTCATGAGTCTCAGGTCAGAGGAGAGTTCTTGACAGAATTTAAACTTGGGAGTTATCAGGATAAAGGTGGTACAGTATTTATATCATGAACCCGGATGTGATCACTGAAGGAGTGGATTAAAAGCAAGAAAAACAAATTATACACTGCCTCAACATTCAGAGAGCCAGGAGAAAAGAAAAAAGGTGAAAAGAGATTTATAAAATGTCCTCCAGTGAAGAAAGAAAATAACTAGTGTCCTGTCTTGGCACTTGTTGATGACAGTGTTTCAAGAAAGAGCTTAATAAATGTTTGTTATTCCTATTATTGTTATGGAAATACAGAGAGGAATTAAAAACACAGATGAATATTCTCCCATTCCAAGAACTATTTGGATAGAAGACTGTTTAATCAGAGAAAGAGAACAGGAGTTGAGTACACCTTGGTTTTTGGAGAGGTGGGAAGAGAGAGAAAGCAATTTTATTTGAAGGTATTGATGTAAACCTCATAGGACTGGCTAAGGCAGTCAGAAATCCATAGGGAAGGCAATCAGGAGGAGGAGATCACAGTAGATTTGAACTTACTGGCGCAGGCTGAAGCTGTCACCCACAGGCAGGATTTCTGTGATTGTTCTCCTTGTCATCCATTTTCCTTCCATCAGTGATGCCTTTAGATTCCCCAGATCCTTCAGTCAGGCCCACCCATCCCTCCCTTAGAGTCACCTGATTACAGGTTTTAATTACATCTGCAAAATCCCTTCCAAACAAGAGCAGGGTTAGTGTTTGATTGAATAACCAGAACATAGCTGAGCCAAGTTGACACAACAAAAAAGCTACCACACTCAAAGAAAATCTTCCAGAATTCAGTTTGCTTTATTTTAGCTACTGCTGAGAAATATAGCCCTCCCCTTAATTTTTTAAAAAAGTTCTTATAACTTTGCTAAGCTACAGTTTTATCATTATAAGAGCTTAACTCTATCATAAGCACTTTTTGTATCCTTTCTTTACATTCCAAACACAGTTGAATTTCTTATAGAAAGACATGATTAATAACCTGAAAACATTAATTAATCTCTTTTCTCCCAAAGTTCATGTCCTCTTTCTCATCTTTCTTTCAAGAGAAATTACTTTTCTTTCTTTTTTTTTTTTTTTTGAAAATGGTCTTTGTTCCAAAAACTATGACATTACTATTTTAAAATCTCATTTTTTTTTCTATCACTATGGCAGACAGCGTAGCCTGAAAGATTCTCCCAGTGAAAACAATGAAAATTCTGGGCAAAATATAAAATACCTCTTTTTAAATGCATTGCTTTTTGGCATGAAAATAGAGAAACTGCAGAGGCAAATATAAAATTCCTAAAGGTACTCTGGAAGATAATCAAATGTCAAATCTAATATTCTCCCTAAAGTTTTCTGCCAACACTCTGAGACTCAGGGAATATGTGGAGCCTACAGCCTTCCCCAAGAAGGACATTTTAGAAGATCCCCAGTACAAAACTTGAACCCCAAAAGGCTGCATACATTTAAAAAATGGAACAGGGCTAAAATATAAATCCTCTTAAAAATTGCACAATATGGAAATTTGCCAATCCTAACTTTGTACTAGGTGCGTAAAATTTTTTTAAAAATTCTAAACTACAAACAGATTTATGTATAAATGTTTAATCTGAATATATAATAATTGTTCTAGAGGAAAAAAAACAACCTTAATATGGATAACTCAGAATGGTTCTGGGTAGGCAGTGACCCCAGGAGACTGCCAACACTAAAAAAAAAATCTATAGAAGAATACATCTTATTTTAAATTGTTTCCGCAAGGCAAAAGGTCATGGTCAGAAATAAAACACACATGGCAACAAGATACTGTGAAGAAAAGCCAGCAGAAACAACAGAAAATCAGAATTGTAAAAACAAACAAAGATATTTTAGAATTATTACAAAACAAAAATAACTCTTGTTTAATTTACCTAAAAAACAAAATAGAATCTTATGTTACAAAATTTAAAAAGTGTTCAATCAGATTCATAAAGGAACCAAATAAAAGTTCTGGAGACTGAAAAATAATACATTCAAAATTAATAGATCAATGGAGGAATAAAAAGAAGATAGTGCCTTGGAAGAAGATGTTGCATGAATTACTGAAAGCACAGCTCAGGAAAACAGAAAAATCTAAAAAGTATTAAAATAAAAAAGAATATGACTGAGAAAAAGGCAAAAACGCAGCTTGAAATAATATCTCAGAATTGTTTGAAATCACTGAATGATAATCTTTAGATCTATGACAAGTAACCAAAATATATGGTGAATGTTTAAATATTTTTTAAAAGTTTATGACAATAAAACACACATTGCTATTAAACCCGTTCAAAACACGCCCCCTCCCTTTGAACACACTCATCTCATTGTCTTTGCCACTCTCTGACGCAGTTCTGAAAGTCCTTTTTCATGAGTGTCAAATGAGGTGTGATCAAAAACTCAGTGACTGCTGCCACTAACTGCCATCCAAAAGGCAGGCAGACTTGTAAAAACGTTACGGTGTGTCCTCATCCAACTTACTCACCAGATGTGGCTCTGTGAGACCTCTGGCTCTTCCCTGATGTCAAAGTGACCATGAAAAGTAAATGTTTTTCACCAATTCAGGACCCTGAGCCAGCCATGAGAGTGCCACTAAAGATACTCATGGACGAAGACTCCCAGAACTGCTTCAGAAAGTGGCAAGAACAATAGTATAAATGTGATAAAAGTATGTGGGGGGGGGTATTTTGAGGGGGATTAATAGCAATGTGTCTCTTACTGTAATAAATGTTTATTTAACCATTCACTGCATTTTTAGATCAAACCACATATAAAATCCAATCAATTTGTAGCAGGGACAATAGAAAGAAATATAGAGACACCATAGTGATTATCCTGATAATATGGAAACCAAAATTAAGAAAAACATCTAAATCAACCATAGACAAATGAGTAGCAATTGGAGAGACTTTAGACTTCTCACTGTAAAATGAAAACCAGAAGACAGTAGAATAATATATAAAACGTCCTGAAAGAAAATTATTATCTTACCACCCTAAAATTTCAACCTCACACAGCAATCTTTCAGGAACAAAAACAAAATATTTATGACCAAAAACTAAATAAAATTAAACTACTTTTGCTATTAAAAAGAAAATTATAGCCGGTGAGACAGCTCAGCGGCTTAAGCGCCTGCCTTGCAAGCGCGAAGGCCCGAGTTCGACTCCCGGAACCCACATACGAAAAAGGGGCCGGTGATATCGCTCAGCGGCACGGGTGCCTGTTGGCACATGAGGTCCTGAGGTCGTCCCCCCGGTACCCACAAAAAAAAAAAAAAAAAGAAAATTATAAAGTAATATTTCAGGCAGAGGATAGTGATGCCAAACGGAAGGTTTGAGATACAATAAATGGCAAGCAAAGAAAATGACAAATGTACAGATAAATCTGAACAAATGTTGACTATGAAAGCCAATAATAATATCTAACCTGTGGCATTAAAACAGAATGGTGCTAATTGTTGTAAGTTTCTTTTTTCATCAGAGAGTAAAGCTATTAACTAACTTTAAACTATTAAGCATATTTACTAAAATTGCAAAAGAGCTAGTAGACACTGAACTAGAGAGACAAAAATTTCCAATCTGCACAGAATTAGAGTGAAAAAATGAAAATAGATTCTTAATCAGGCTAAATTATGCAATGAAAGAAGGGAGAAAAAAGGGGAAAAAGAACAAAGAGAAAGCCCATAATTCACGACTGGGTATAAATTGAAATATATGAGTAATCTAAGTGAATGTGAAGACTAAAAGGTCCACATTGAAAACAAAGATTGTGTGTTTTAAGAGACAGCAAGAACTCCACATATACGCTAATTATAAGAGAAACCCCGAAACAGAACAACATTGAGAACACTGAAGTCCCTGGAAGAAAATATACACACACACACACACAAAAAAAATCTTATCTAAAGAAAACCAGAAAAATTGTGGAGGACCATCAGGATGACTCTCCTTGAAGGAAGAGCAATTGTGTCCCTCTTGGCTAAACCTGGCCCTATTTTCATGCATTCATATGTGCAGAGCTGGCCAAGTTTTGTCTTTATCCCCGCAATTGGCTTTAAGCAATACGAATGGGTCTGGCTGAGGTGCTGATGTGTAGTCTTTAAAGCAATGCGACAGGTCAGAGATGCCCCGCCTGTAGCTCCCAAGTAGTATGTGTGAGCTAGTCCAAGAGATGCCACGCTGTCCGCTGAGATTGAGCCTCGAAAAAAGAGGCCATGACATCTCAGGGCATGATGGATTACACATCAAAACTGAAGCACCGACCCTAAAGCACTAGACACTCCCCCAACCGGTGATATGCAGATTATTCTTTCGGCAACTCTCTCTCTCTCTGCATATTGCAGAGGTGCATTCAGGCCTCCTACCTAGCCCAGCTCACAGCACTCGTACTTTTTGCCTTTCTCTCAGTCACTCATCCTTCAGCCACTCTCCTCTTCATGAATTAATAAAACCCAGGGTTTGGCCCTGGGTCCAGCCTTTGTTCCAGTTAGCCATTATTCTGACTGGACTTAGGACCCCCTTGGCTCCCCACAACTACAAATACACCTTAGTGTCTTTATTCTCACCATGCGTTGCACTAGAAGTGGTAGATTGGAATTAATGTATTAGAAATCCAATAACTTTTCCATGGGATTACAAATGTGGAATTTCTGGACCATGATGAGGTCCTGAAGGGCTTTTAATAAAAAATGATGTTAATATTTTGTTAGTATTTGACAAAATAGACTTGAGATCAACACGATAAGAATAATGACACCATTAGGTCATTATAATTCCAAATTAAGTGTGCTCTTAGTAACAAGCACACAACATACGTAAAGCAAAAAGTGACAAAAAAGAAGACTAACAAATTCACCACGATAGTGGGAAATTCTAGGAAATCTGCCTCAGCAATAGATAGACCAAGCTGACAGGAGCCTGAAAAATAAAGGTCTGAATGACACCAAGTAGAAAGTTTGAGTAAATGAAGATATATAGAATATTATGTTTAAAATGTGCATATATGAAGCAAATGACATTAACACTTAAAAAGTTTTTCTAAACCATCCACTAACCTTCACACATAGAGCACTGAAAGTACTAAGGTATGTTTTCTTAAGTGAAAGGTGGCTGTGCTGAGAAAATGACACATAACATACACCACACACACATATGCACACATGCACACACACACACACCCCAATGCCAATAACTCAAAGGGGAAAAAAGGCCTATAAATAGTATTAAGAGTAAATATACAAGTTTTTGTGGTTGTAGATCAAGTCAGACTCTAATTTGTCACTCAACTTTATACCTGAACACCCTACACAAGAGAATAAATTTAGTCTATTTATGAATTCATTCCAGTAGTGAGTTGATATATGTCTAGGAAACCACACTTGCTTTTCCAGATATTTTACAGGGCTATTTCTAAACACTAAAGTAAATCCCTAAGGAATAAATAATCATGCTGATGCCTTGTATGTATTCATAGCAACTGTATTTTTCTCAGAGCACAAGTAATGTAAAAAATATTGATTACAACAGTTAATGAATATCACAAGGCATTTGCGATATACCTAAATGATCACTTCAGGCATCATGTCTGATCAGAAGAAACACGTGTAGGGGCCGGTGAGATGGCTCAGCGGCTTAAGCGCCTGCCCGGCAAGCGCGAGGGCCCGAGTTCGACTCCCGGAACCCACATACGAAAAAGGGGCCGGTGATATCGCTCAGCGGCACGGGCGCCTGCTGCCGCACGAGGTCCTGAGGTCGACCCCCCGGTACCCACAAAAAAAAAAAAAAAAAGAAACACGTGTAAACAGAGAAACACTAATCCAGACAGGTTCTCCAATCAAAAAGGGGTTCCCAACGTCAGGTAAGTGTAGGGAACTGACATGCTAAATCCTGAAGACTCAGAAACTGTGTGATGAAAACTATTTGAAGAAAAGTATCATTTAACAGAATATGTGGTTCATGTTGGTGACATGGTGATGAATAAAACAGACTGGTAAGGTCCTCAACCTTACCATGTTGAAATTGATGGAGATAGGCATGAAACATATCAACACATACAATCTTAATTATAATTTGCAATAGAAACTATGAAGGGAAATTCTGCAATACCATGATAGAAGGTAATCGGAGGGATAAAGGAATCTATTTGTGACTGAATGATCAATCAAACCCAAGTCAGCTCTGAGAAGGGGACAATTAAAGTCAACACTAAGGAAAACCATACTAACAGAGAATCCTAAGTGTACAGATTCCAGGACAGTGGGGAAGCTATACGTGGCAGTACTGGTGTCACCTATTCAGTGACAGTGCCATGACATAGAACTGGAGAATCAGTCTGTCAACTGGGCAGAACTGAATTAAGGATTTTAAATTTTATTCTAAGCATGATGGGAAGACCTCGAAGGATTTCAAACTGGGTTGTGCCATGGTCTATTTCTGTTTTTCAAAGAATACCTGATTGCCTTTGTGGATGGACCAGACAAGGACAAATGCTGAAGGTGGGCAGCAAGGGAGGGACAATGGGAATAGGCAGCATGAACTTTGATATGGTGTCCATGGATATTTAAGAAATAGATATTTAGAAGTACTATGTCATCACTTTTCAATCTGCTCTTGCACCTGGATAACCAAGTGAATGAACTCCATAAAATGAGTCTCATTGAAGGGAGTCTCTTCCAGTGCTCCACCTAGCTAAGGAATCCATGAACCTAAAGTGGCAAATCAACTGCTAATTGGCTGAATAGCAAAGTCTAATTTTGGAGATATTTAAAAGGTGAAGCATTAAGGTGAATTTACCAGTTCAGATCATCTACTTATTCAAACATGAGACTCCTGAGAAGTTCTTTTTAGGGTGTGCTTCTCCAGGAAACAAAGCCTCTCTTAGTGACTGTCTTTGAGGTGTACACATGTGTGGGGGGGGGGGTGCTTGCCACCATTTTAATTTAGGGGAATTAATGCAAAATTTCTCCGGTATGTTACTTTCTTATCCAAAAATGATTGACTGCTCTGCAGATGATAGGATATAAAAGTCATACCATTAACTAGATCAATCAGTACTATTTTTATTTGAGACAAAAGAAATAAGTAACAGCAATAAAAAAGATTGTCAGATTGTTAGACTAAATATCATAACTGTCCAGTTTAAAATCAAAGATAGCATTTGCTAATCTATTAATTAATACCATATGGAGCAAATATAGTAAACAGCTTCTGTAGTAGCTCTAGAGGAAATGGTAAACCAATCTTATATAAACAACATGACGTGGTTAAACAATTGTTAGATTCAAGAATTTGTTAGATAGCCAGTAAGAAGTCCAGAATAATTATGAAGTGAAACTCTTAATGTTTTTTGATCTTTGTTTTGTTTTTCTTTTCCTTTTTGAGCAGAGGAGTGCAGTACATTCTTTCCCAAATCCCTTCGCTTATACAGCAAACCAAAACTCCCTTAGTCTTCTACCTACTTTAATAAAGATACGAGTAGCTAATGATTCTCTCCTATCAAGAGAATCATATAGTTTATTGCTTAACCTACAAGGTATCACCACACCAGCTCAGAGAGGATATCAAGGCTTTCTAAGTCACAATATTTTGTCAATACACACAGTGTTCATTTTGTTAGTCCCAACAAGGAGAAAACCTAACAGTGGTTCCTGCCCTTCTAAATAATGACCTCTTCCAGGTAAGTGTCTTATATAAAAAACTTAAGAACCCTTCATATCATCTTGCAACTGAGGCCTGAAAAAGAACTTGTTTTCTTACTGGAAGATAGTTTTTAAGACAAGATGCCTTTTAGTTGTCTTTTATCTTTATTACCTTTTTTTAAACTTCAGATTAAAGCCTGTCAGACTTTGAAAAACCTGCAGAATGACTATGTAGTGATCAAACAGAAACACATAATAACAAGTAGATCTGTGTGGAGTTATGAATATCTATGCAGTTCAGCTTTTAGTATCCAATTATTTTTAATAAGAGTAGTTAACTGCCATCAAATTCTATTTATAGAAATGCCTATATTTCATTGGTTTTCATGGGCTTGTGGGGATTATATCTATAACTAATACATTAATTATAAACAATTTTCATAATTTTTAACACAAAAATTACAAATTTTGGTTATGACTTTTGTAACATTTATAGTATATACTAAGTGCATTAACAAAAAGAGAGGGAAAATAATCGCAACTGTTCCTTAAAGAATATACTATAGTTATATATTGGAAAGAGTAAGATGTATTTGATTATTTAATTTGTATCTAAAAATTCAGTGAAATAACTGTTCCGACTTTTGAAGATAAACTTTAATGAAGAACACCATACAATACAAATGAGAAAAACCCATTAAGTAGGTAAACAAACTAACAATGTAATTAATTATTCATTGGCTATGAATTCACATGTAGAAATCAGATTTGAAATTCTCTTCACAAATATTTCCTGATTAGGATTTATGGAAAATCTATAAAAACTAGCATTATTAAAATGTAAAAACCCCAACTCTCAAATAAACTGCGTAAGTACATGTATTCCACTAAGGAGTACAGATAACCCCTGTACCCTAGTTACACTGAGAAAGCAATTTATATAAATAGTACACTCCAGTTAGTAGCATTGAAAAAATGAAGGGAAGGTTAAAAACAGGCAAATTATGAAAATATTATGGAGCTAAAAATTATTCATTACCAATTAAAGTGCAGAAATTTCATTAGCAAGATTAATGATGATTTACTGAAATCATTAAACCTTTACAATTTTTGAGTAAAACCCTCTCCCATGCAACAGCTACTTTCCTGAGAAGAATATTTTAGAACACTGCCTGAAATGAAAAACATGAAATATGTGGGAAGGCGATGTCATTTCTACCTTTTTCATGCATTTTAATTTATTTTCCTTTACTGTATATTAATTTGGTGGTTACACTCTAATTAATATTAGAAGACAGCAGTGAACAGGTAAAGAGAAAATCTGGAGCAAAGGTCTCTATAAATCAGAAACCGTTTTCAAAGCATTCGGTAATTAGTCAAACTTACTCATAGAATTGTGGAGAGTGACTTAATGCCTGCCAGACTAGGGGGACAAATTTATTTTGCTACACACAATTAGTGCTGTATTAAAAAAAAAATAAACCAACTTCTTAATCCAACAGGCAGGTATTATTCCACTTTTCTAAGGAGAAAAAAATACATAATAAGAAGAAAGAAATATCTTTTTCTGATGGATTACATACTTTTTGCTCTAAGCACTAGCTTAAGTGCATTTACAATAATTAAAAATGAAATGTCTCAACATTAAAGCAATAAAATGGCATTAACAAAAGAAAATAAAATAGCATCAATGACTATTGTGAACACCTCATTTTTTTGGGTCACAATCTATATCCTTGACTCACCACCAGCTCAAATACCACACACACAGATACACACACACACACACACACACATTTTTCCTATTACTTAAATTCCTTTTCCTATGGGGAGACTGTGCCATCTGATGAGGTTTACAAAGAGCTGGCCATGCCGTTTCCACCCAAACCACAAGAGTGGGGGCCAGCAAATCCTATTATCCCACTGACCCCAGTCAACTTAGCCAGAGAACTCCCTGGAATGTTGCTACCAGAGCTATATGGAAAAATGCATTCCTTCTCTAGGAATTTCCAGTCTGGTAGGATGTGTATATGGACTGTGTTGATTATCTTATGACCAAGTAGAAAAAAAAAAAAAAATGTTTGGTTTCCAGGTGAGAAACTAAGAAATTATACCAAGGATACTATTATTAGACATAGATGACATGGCTAAAGAAAGGCTGTACTGCCATTGTACAGGACTCCCCCTATGGATTTCCAGGATGCTGTTTTTAAGGATAAAGTTTTGCTAAGCCACCGCTTGGGCCTTCTCACTGGCTGGCGAGGCCTCAGCTGCCCATGTAGAACAGCCTTATCTTCTGTGGAAAAACAAAAACAAACAAGAAACTAAAGAGACTTCAGAAGCCATTCCTACTTAGCATATCCTAACCAGGTGTCTCCTGACAACTTTTTGGAAAAAGTATTCCTTCATGACTGTAAAATATAGTTTCTCAAAGATTTGTCTATTAGAATGTTTACCTCTATCAAGCCTAAAACACAGCCTTAGATAGACAGGGAAAGGAAACTTGTTTCCACAGGAAAAGGAATTCCACCTAAAAGGCTATTAGTAGTAAGACTACTGATAGGTCTCCTAGGTGTTTTTGGCACTTCTGGGAAGGGAATTAACCATGCCTGCCTGCCATTGCCTGTGAGTCCCCTGACCAAGCAGAGAATAACAACCACTCACCTACCTTTATTCCTCCACATACTACTCTCCTGCTAGAATTATCTTCATTTTGTAATAACTTCTTTTTAATAGGAAAAATACGTAATGAGAAGACAGAAATATCTTTATTTGTTGAACTAGATTTTTTTGCTCTAAGCACCAATTTAATGTTCGGAAATGTCTCTGTCACCAAGTAGAGCTCACTGCTTCTTCCGGGCTCCTGCAGCATTTGCATCCCTTTCTCTTTAACTTGTTTAACTCTTCTCTCTGTGCATTGTGCTCTGTGCATTGTCATTTATCTAACCTCACTTCTCCCATCCCCCTCTCCCCACAGGATTGTGAGCACCTTGAAATATTGTGCCATCTTTGCTCCCTAGCTTCTTGTACAGAATTTCCATATAGTATGCACTCAATTTATGTCAGTTGAATGAATGAGTTATTCTTTGTAAATATATTTTAAATGAATAGAATATGAAAATCAATAGGCCATATGCAAAGCAATGAAAAAATCTATCTGTCATCTAAAACTATTAAATATGGAATGGGATTTCATATTATTTTTAGTCTTGGGACACACTAGTGGAGCTTTTTCTCTTTGAAAAGTTCAAGATGCCTTGGAAACCTATAAATGATCATCACTGAATATTATATCAGTGATTATTGCCCATGAATAATAGAAACACTGTTAAGAATTAAAAATAATAGATTATGGAAATTAAACCATGAAGAAACCAACTTACTAGTCTAGTAAGTAATATCAAGCTCTCTGACTTGATTTAAATTTACATCCCTATTACATGGTCTCTCTGAGCTTTTGCCACCAGTGAGCACCTGTGTACCTGCTGAGTTTGACTGACCTGTTCACCATTTCATGCCATAATCGTTCACGTACCATAGACCAAAGAATGATAGTCCCTTGGTCAGAATAATCTACTTCTTTCTTAAATCAAGGCCTTCATTTGTCTTTTTATCAAGCTAACATGTGATACATGAATAGAGAATGTAAGTTCTAATTCTTTATTTCTCTGACTTCTCTGACTAGAAAGTTGAAGAGGGAAAAATAACTGAGAATATTAAACATAAATGTTATACTGTAAAAATAAAATTCCTGTAAATTCCAAATATTGAGTATGAACTAACTAGAGTCCACTTGCTATAGGCAATGCTATAGAACCACAGAAAGTAAACATCATCTAAGATAATCACCTTAAAAAATCATAGGTGCCAAAATACTCAGTGCTCCGGAGTCCTAGAATGATTTTATCTGAGTCAGTAATGAAGATCTGTAACATTTTGCTGTAATTCCACAGTACTGAGAATCTTTGCGTCAGGTATCCTTGGTGGTAGCATGACAATGAGACAAATATTAAGAACTGTATTTTAGTTTTTCGAACCAGGAAACTGAATAGGTGAAGTGATTAGAGCATTTGAATGCATTGGACAGCATAACTTGACATTCATTTGAAAGGTAGTAGATTGCACTTCTGAGGCACCTACTGCTAAGTGAATCTCTCTCTCTGAGAAAGCATTCCTCTGTGTGTAATATTTTTGGAGCTTTGAATTTGTCACTTCAAACAAAGAGTAACAAAAAGAAATGTTGTGACATCAGAACTAGCCATTGTTTGAATGGATTTAAACAACTAAATACTACTCTAAATTACAAAGTAAGAGATCAGACTGTAGTATGGGGAAAACAGTACTTTGAACTGGCATTCTAGTGGCTCAAGGTGAATAAGATGAAAATCAAAGAACTGCTTCTCAGAATCACTGAAACTTTATTGTTAATCTACTATAAGAGAATAGGAATAGTGAGAAAATAATAAGCATTGATTTCATGAAAAGCATTTCAACCAAAATTTATTGATCATATGCAGAAAACTAAACTGGGAATTAATTCTAAGGACTAATGAGAAAGGAGAAAGTTGGTCATTTTATGATGTTTCCAGAGTTTATTTTCAGAGAGAAACTAATCATACATTTGATAATACAAAACTTATAAATATCTTGACTCCTACTTTTTCCATAGGTGTGAAACCCATAGGTCTGAAAAAAATAGGACTGATATGATTAGGAATTCAGTAATTAAGTGGGAAAATTGTACTTTCTGAGGCAAATAATACCACAGAGATCCGCTGCCTGAGCCTTCATCTGCTTTGTTCTGCCCAGTAGATCCGCTTGGGTATGTTAGGGAGATCTTACTAATTAAGTGATAAAGAGGGCTGGTGAGATGGCTCAGCGGCTTAAGCACCTGCCCGGCAAGTGCGAGGGCCCGAGTTCGACTCCTGGAGCCCACATACAAAAAAGGGGCCGGTGATATCGCTCAGTGGCACGGGTGCCTGCTGGCGCACGAGGTCCTGAGGTCGACCCCCCGATACCCACAAAAAAAAAAAAAAAAGAAAGAAACGTGGTCACAGCTGCCTCTCAAAATTTTTAGGTTTTTTTTTTCCCCACTCTTTACATTTTCTATGTGATATGCTCCTTTGTAAACACAGACTTTGTTAAAGAGCTTACTCATTTTTATTATTTTCATATATGACTCCACAAGATCTCATAGATTCTCAGTGGCCTAGACTTTTTAGTCACAGAAAATAACAAACCCTTTCAACACTCAGATTCCAAATTGGCAAATGTGGACCCTCCTTATCTCCTAAGGTTAAAATAGTGACTTTCCTCCTGGGGCACCTCTCTAAGGTAAACTCTTCCTGCTATCCTCCAACCTATCTCCTCATATTTTCTTGGGCACCCTAATAAGGAATATTCCTTAGCTTTCCCTTTATAGAACATTCTCATATATTACAATGATTTTTCTTATCTCCACTTTTTGGCCCAGAGATCACCTTAACATTCTTTTCTGCTCAATAACATTTTTTTTTTCAAAAGAATGACCTATATTATCAGTCTTACTCAATTCTAGAGAACACAATTCTGATGTTGGTGGAGGTTGGAAAAAAGTCTTCACTGATGAAATTGTATGGAATGACTAAAATGGCTACAAGAGCATGAATGGAACCTCATAAGTCGAAGTATGGAGGCATAAGAGAACATAGCCTGGCCAGAGGAGGGTTCTACATTTCCCTGCTGTAAGGGGAGGGAGGGAGGGGGCAGAGAGACAGAGAGAGAAAAAGAGAGGGAAGGAGAGAGGCAGGTTTGACAAGAACTGCGAATATAGGTATGTAGGTTATAGTCATGAATGGCACACCTTTGTAAGGCAGGTTTGGACTGGCATCACTACATGGTCAGACTAGCACTTTAGAATAACTCTTCATAATAGTTTTGTCTCAAAGGCACTGAAAAAAGACAGTCTAGGTTCCAATTCTGGCCCAACATGACTTTGGACATTTTATTGAATGTCTCTGTGCCTCAATTCTTTTATATGTTTAGTAGAAACGTTAATAGAAATGCCTTCAATGTGGACATTAAAACAGATTTCAATCCCTTAGCATATAACCTTGTATATAGTAAAAATCAATAAATATGAGCAGCTATCCACTGTTATATTTTTAAATATTTACTCCAAAAGTATAAAAAAAATTTGTGCATAATTCTTTTGTATGTAAACAAAGCTCATGGCAACACCACTTGCAATTGCAAAAAGATGGAACAAGGGAGGAAAGCAAGAAAGAAATGAAGTTTTTAAATTTATATTTTAGTTCATTTGTTACCAAAACATGGTAACATGGCTGCCAAGTTCAGCAAGTATATTTGGAATGGTCAGAAAACAGTTTACAAAAGGACATAACAGGGCCGGGATTATAGCTCAGCAGCACAGTGCCTGTCTGACAAGCACTAAGTCCTGAGTTCAGTTCCTCGTGCCAAAAAAAAAAAAAACAAAGAAAGGACATAACATTCCCTTCATGATGAGAGAAAGGATGGTGCAACCCATAATGGAAGGAACATGCCCTCCTGAGGACAACCAAGGTGAATGGCTGAGCACCTGGAGGACAGGGGCAATCATCCTTGATGAGGGCTGAAGTGTAATGAAAGGCTCCTACAACTGCTTATGAAGAGCATGCTCTTTCAAGGGCTTTGTAAACCTTAGTGTCTCTCAAGGGATAGCTGTCTTATAATTGTACAAGGTACCAAACAAGAAAGGAAGCATGGGGTAGGGGGACACGAGCTCCTTCCAAAATATGTTCAAGTAAGGTTGATGAATAGTAAATATATACAGTATGATGTGTGCTCATAATAGAAAAAAATTACTACAAAATACCCTAAATAGTGGAAGGACAAATACTCTGATAAAGCTGAAAATAATCATAGGTCAATCTATTAAGCAAAAATTAACAATGGTTAAACATTCCTCTTGTCCATTCAAGGTAGTATATATCATTAATATGGTAAATTGAGTACCTGAAGTATTGCTTGTCAATTAGAAAAAAAAGATGTAACCATTTCATTGAATGAGTGAGCCTCGTATGCAGGGAGTAAGTAGATACAGCTTTATTCTCTCACTTTACTGCTTCCCCATGGGTTCAGCTGAATCTCCATATGGCCACTCTAAGACATTAGTGAGTTGTCCCTTTCTATAGATGTTAACAAGTCATTCAAGTATAATACTGTTGCAGAAATCTGATATCAAACCAAATGGAAGATTCTTTGCACCAAGGAGTTGGAAGGCAACTTTTATTTAATGCCAGTGGGCTGGTGGGAACTATGTCTCAAATCACCAGCGCTGACTCAGAGTGAAACAGAATCTTATGTTTGCAAGCAGGAAGTACAAAAGCTGATAGCAGGTTATCATATAATTGGTTGCATGAATCAAGTCATATGTTGTCAGGCAGATTTGTTTTAAGCAGGTTTACCTAAAATGAATTGTTTATCATAAGGCAAGAACATGCTGGTAGGGGGGTTTCAGTGGAGCAGGTGCAGTTAAAAGTGACTGGGCCAGTCTGTCCTAGGCATAAAGTACTTGAAACATGTTGGAAGAACTGAGTATATATATATTTAGGTAGGAAAACACAGATATTACAGCTGGATGTGGTCAGCTTGACCTAGTGGGCTACCGAGGAGAAGCAGCTGGATGCAGATAATCAAGGCTGACTGAGTTTAGCAGTCTAACTATGTATCAAACAGCATGAGCATATTCTGTCTCAATATATCAATAGGCTACTAATTGATTTTTAATTTCTGCTATAAAATTCCTATAAATTTACTATTACAATACAAAGCTTCACTATTATCCAATTCAAGTTGAGGGATAAATCTTTCTCCCTCTGCAGCTCAGTTCCAGCTCATAGTGGGAGAAAGCATAATTGTGATATTAGTGGGTTCGGATGGCTTGACCGAACTTAAAAACAGGTTTCTGTCTTTGTCATGTAAAGCTTAGAGGTAGGGGGCCCAAGAGTGGTTCTATGCGGTCATCAGAGACACATGCTCCTTCTTCCAGGTTGCCCATCATTCTCAGCCTGACTTCCACCTCAACACACTTTGACTGAGAAAAATTCCTCCTGATAAGAGGATCAAGAAATGAGGAAAGTTCTGCCACTTCTGTAAGCACAGTGCTCAGAAGTCATGAATAACATTACTGCCTCCTTGTCAGGAGCAGTTGAGCTAGTGATCATTCACATGTGCATAGCTGAGAGCACAAAGTGCCCAAGGAACACCCTGAGGGCACGGAGAATCCCAGGAAAACGGGTGTTCCAGCCCTGAGAACACGGGGCATAAGAGGCGAGCTAGTTAAGCAAAGGGATGTCACTTGACAAATGTATAAATAAATGCATTGCAATGGTTGAGCAGTTCTTTTCCTTCCACCCAGGGAGAGGGCTCCACCTGACCTCAGCTTTCTGTATATGGTCTCTTATCTTTATTTCTCCATCCTCCCTCCATCCTTCCTCCCAGGAACTTTGAGAGCTGCCTTGGACTTGGCATATTGGCACCTGAACATGGAACTGGGGCAAGAAGAAATAGCAGGTGTGGGGACACTTCTCACTGTGCACACAAAAGGGGGAGAAATGCAATGATAGCATCAGCATTGATCACAGAGGTGTATTGATATTGATATCATTTGGTATAAAACTGGGGCAAGTATATTCTCAAGAACCACAGATATATATGGAAATGTTTGTTGTATTCTTGATTCCTGTATTTACTTTCCTTTTGTGGATTTGCATTAGGGAGTGTTTTAATGGTCCTAAGCTTGTTGAGATGACCACAAAGGATTTGGTTCAGAGCACTACTTTAACACCAAGTCCTAAGCAGAAAAAAGATGGTGAAACAGTGCCCCCCCACCAGTCGAGCTTCAACCCTCTGCCTTTGTTCAATTAGATAGGGAAGGAGTGGTGGGGGGCAAAAAAGACCCTTCCCCACTAGAGGAGTGTTTTGTTACAAATTCTATTTTACAATGCCCGATTAATTTAGCTGAGCCACGTGCGGAGATTTCCGCCTTTTCAGCTCAGAGAAGCTTTGCTGTTCCACAGGTTGAAACTTCTGCCTCTCAGGGAGTGGAGCCATTTTCTCTTTCTCCCTTGCAATTGGCGTTGAAGGAAGCCAGACAGGTGGGGGAGTCCATGGAGGGTTTTCAACATGTCTACCCTGTTACTGAATGAGTCCCCAATAACCCAGAACAAGTTGTGCATCTTCATAAGACTGTACCCTTTAGGACCCTAAAGGAATTAAAGCAAGCTGCCACTACTTATAGTCCCATGGCCCCTTTTACCCTAGGTTTAATAGAGCTCCTAGGGCACCAGATTATGGCCTCACATGATTGGAAAGGAAGAGCTAAAGTGTGTTTAAGTCAGAGGGATTCTTTGCCGTGGAAAGGAAATTTTTTTGAATTGTGCATGTATCAGGCCAAGTGCAATGCTGCTCCCAACATAGTCATTACAAAAGATATGTTAATTGGCGAGGGTGCCTTTGCTGCCACAAATAATCAACTTACTTTTGAATTGCAAGTATACAAACAGATTAAAATAGCTGCCACAAGGGCTTGGAGGAAACTTCCTCCAAAGGGTGAAACATCCCTTGATTTGACTTCCATTCGTCAGGGTCCTGATGAACACTTTCAGGATTTTGCAGCATGCTTATTGCAAGCTAGTGGGAGGATTATAAGTGACACAGAGGCTGGCAAGTTAATTGTTCAACAGTTGGCCTTTGAAAATGCAAATAAATTGTGTAAACAGGCTTTAAGAGCCCACAAAAAACAGGCTACACTGGCTGAGATGATTTGAATTTGTGCAGACTTCGGCCCCTCATTTGGCAGGGGGCTACCTTGGTAGCAGTTATTACTCAGGTTGTTCATCCACAGCCTAGAGAAGGGGGAGGGAACAGGGTTACTTGTTTTAGCTGCAGAGGCAGAGGACATTTTGCCTGAAATTGCTGTGCTGCACCTGTGAGGGTAGCCAACCATTATCTATTCCTCTAATAAAATCTTCTGGTGTCTGTACAAGGTGTAGATGAGATTATCATTGGGCAAATGAGTGTAGATCCAAAACTGATGTGGAAGGCTGACTCATCCTGGGAAACTTCCAGTGGGGCCTGCCAGGGCCCACCAAATAGTGGGGGTGCTCTCCCTAATTCCTCCCCAGCCTTACCCTCCAGCACCGAGCACATTTCTGACCTCTGGCAAGCAACAAAAGAGAGCAGAGGCTTAGATCTCAGTCCCTCCTCCAGATTCATACTAACTCCTACAATGGGACCCCAAGTTACTCCTACTGGAGTCTATGGACCTTTGCCTCATGGAACAGTGGGTCTCCTGCGAGGCCATAACAGTCTCACTTTAAAAGGTCTACTGTAGGTGTTGCCTGGTGTCATCGATGCTGACTACACAGGGGAAATCAAGGTTATGGTTCAATCTATTTGAAACACTGTTCAAGTCACTCCAGACTCTCTATCACTCAATTGCTCAATCTTCCTTTGACAAAAATTGGAAAATCTATAAATAAGGAAAGGTGATCCAAGGGTTTTGGTTTCTCTGATAGGTATTGGGTTCAACAGATTAAACAAGATCATCCAGAGATGGAATTGATTATTGAAGGAAAAACATTTAAAGGGCTTTTAGACACAGGTGTGGATATTTCAGTTATTGCCCAACACCATTGGCCTATGACGTGGCCTCTGGATGTGGCAACTACAGATCTCCGGGGGTGGGCAGTGTTTCTCACCCTAGCAGAGGTGCTAAGTTGCTAACCTGGAGAGATGCAGAAGGCCATTCTGGATACTTCTCACCTATGTCCTCCCCCATATACCAGTCAATCTATGGGGTCGTGATGTATTGCTGGATGAAGGGGCATTTTTAGTTAGTTCAAACTCCTTGATGACTCATCAGATGTTACAACAAGGCTTTCTCCTCACTCAAGGGCTTGGAAAATATAATCAGGGGAGGAGAAAACCCCTTCCAATATACCCTAAAAAGGACCATTTTAGCATAGAATTCTCGTCCTCACATTTTCAGGAGCGGCCTTGATCTCTTCCCTGACCCCATGAATGGCATCGAAGATACCGTGGAAGTCTGATGACCCTGTTTGGGTTGATCAATGGCCCCTCTCTCAGGAGAAGCTTGCAGCAGCCCATACACTGGTTAACGAACAGATGACGGCGAGGCATCTAGAATCCTCCAATAGCCCTTGGAACATCCCAATTTTTGTAACAAAAAAGAAGTCAGGAAGGTGGAAATTGCTACAGGATTTGCGGGCAGTTAATCATACCATGGAGCCTATGGGAGCACTTCAACCAGGATTGCCCAGTCCTGTAGCTATCCCTTTACATTTTTCCCTCATGGTGATTGATTTTAAAGACTGCTTTTTTCCTATCCCTCTCTATCCTCAAGATAAAAAACATTTTGTCATTAGTTTACCCTCTATTAATCATCAGGCCCCTTTGCAACATTTCCAGTGATGTTGTCTGCCACAAGGAATAGCAAATAGTCCAACCCTATGCCAAGAGTTTGTGGCTGCAGCCATTTTGTCAGTCTGTCAGGCTCATCCATCTGCTCATCTTATTCATTACATGGATGATATTCTTCTAGCACATGGATCCTCATCCATCTTGCACCAAGTATTTATTCAATTAGATAATGCCCTTTGCAATGCAGGCCCAATGGTGGCCCCTGAAAAGGTATAAACTATAGCACCTTTTTCATATTTGTGTCATCTTATCCAACAGAGATATATTGTGCCCCAAACTGTTCAGATCCAGGTTAATCTTGCAACTCATCTTGCAACTCTGATTTTCAGACTCTACTTGGTAATATTAATTGGTTCCAACCAGCTCTTAAGCTAACAACTCATGATTTAGCCCCTCTCTTTGACATTCTCAAGGGGGACCTGGCCCCCACCTCTCCAAGAGCACTTGTGCTTTTATCTAAAGGTTCCCTCTTTAACCTTGAAGTACCCTGCTACCATATTGAATGGGGAAAATAAATGAGAGCAGAGCTCTCTAGCAGCACTCTCTCTAAAGAAATCTCTTGCTCATCAACCTCACCTGCTCAGGAATCTGTCCACACTTCCTTTCTTTGTCTTATCAACTCCTACTCCTTTCCCCAGGAAGCTACTGGTCTTTTTTTTATCACTCTAGATTCATTTGTATTCTCTAGAATTTAATATAAATTTGGATAGCTTCTAATTTTAGTCAAGCTTCTGTCACTTACAATGTTTATGTTGTTAATTCATGTGTACTCTATATTAATATTTCATTTCTTTGTTGTGCAATAGTTTAATGTATAAACATACCAGATTTTGTTTGTACATTTACCAACAAATGTATAATTCAAATGTTTCCAATCTTGGACTAATATGAACAACACTAATATGAACATTTCTGTACAGGTTTTTATGTAGACATGCTTTCATTTCACATAGGTACATGCCTAGGATTTGAACAGATAGATATGATAAATGTATTATTAAATTGTTAAGATGCTACCATGGTTAAGAAGTTTTCTAATGTGGTAAGTGTAATTTTGTACCTCCACGAGCAGTGTTTGAGAGCTTTAGTTCCTCTTTCAAAATTTGACTCAATCAAAACTTGATATGATCAGCATTTTTAATTCTAACCACTCTAAAATTAAGGGTAATGGGCTTAGTTTGCATTTGTCTGGTTTTAGTTTATATTTGTCTAATGACTGAGGACAGTGGACAGCTCAACGTGGATTTATATGCCATCTGTATTAGTTACCTATTGCTAGTCTAACAAATGACCATGAATTTAGTACTTTAAAATAACGCAATTTTATATTATACTTCAGAAGCGTTAAATGGATATTACTTGGCTAAAATTAGGGCTGCATTGCTTTCTGGAAGCTTAAGAAGCAACTGTTTTCTTGTGTTCCCTGGCCTTTGGACACTGCCTACCTTGCTTAGTTCGTGGTATCTCCTCCACCTTCACGGCCACCTGTGTCCAGAAAAGTCATCGTCACATCACATTTCTATGACACTGACTTTCTGCCATTTTATACATTTTTTAAAAAAAACCCTGAATATGGTGACCTTTCCTGGAAAATCCAGGCTAACCCATCCATTTTTATGTCAGCTGATTGGCAACCTTAACTGCACCTGTTATCCTAACCTCACCTTGCAACATAGGGTAGCATATTCAAGGGTGCTGGGATTTAGGAAACATGTATCTTTGGGAAGCCATTACTCTGCCTGTCATACTATTCATGTATCATCTCCAGTGAAGTGTCGGCTCAAACATTTCACCCTTATTTCTAATGAATGACTTATTTTTTTATTGTTGAGTGCCATGGTTTGGTTATAGTTTGTCTCCCTAGGGAGTTTGGTCTTCATTATGGCCATAGAGGTGAGGTCTTTAAGATGTGTGGCCTAGTGGTAGGTTTTTTAGGTCACTGAGGTTCATGTCCTCAGAAAGGAATACAGGAAAATGAGTTCTCACAAGAGTGGGGTGTTATGAAAACATTAACCTGATTACTTAGTCATTCTCTCACTTCCTGTACCACGATGTGGCCATGGAACCCTCACCAGACGCTGTAACATGCTGTTTGGGCTATCAGCCTCCAAAACTGTGATCTTAATAAACTCTTCTTCATAATTTGCTTGATCCAGACATTTTATTAAAACAAAAGGCTAATATATTGAGTTGAGAGAGAATGAGAGAGAGAGAGAGACAGTGTCTGCCAAAACAATGTATACACACTTTAGAAAAAGAAAAATAATGAACGCCTGGAAGCTGATGGCCACCACTTGAGACCTCTTGTACTTGTAGAGGCTGACGGTAGTTAGTATTAATCTCGTGATGTCTCAGTAAATTTAGTATTAAAATATTAATACAAGTTTTTCCTTTCCTGAAGTGTGTATACATTTTTGGCAGATTCTATATATATTTACACATATATACCTGTACGTATGTACTATGTATGTAATATACATAGGAGATACTAATCTTCTATCCAGTGTGTGATGATCAGTCTGTAGCCTGTCTTTTCATTTCTTTATAAGTGGCCTTCAAAGGCCATATGTTTTAAATTTTGATGAAGCTCAATTTATTCACTTATTCTTTACTGGATCGTGATTTTGGTGTTATATTTTAAAAATATTTGCCTAACTAAAGATTATAAATATTTTTTCTCTTAGGTTTTCTTATAAAATATTTACAGTTTTACCCTTTACATTTAGTTCTGTAACTCATTTGAGTTTATTTTTGTATGTGCCAGGAAGCATAGATTCGACTTCATATTTTTACAGGTGGATACTCAATTGTTCTTATACAAGTTGATGACAAGGTAATCTTTTATTATTAAATTGCCTTTGCTCCTTCATCAAAATTCAATGTATGGTTCTAATTCTGCACCATCTGTTTTATTTGACTGATCTATTTATCTCTTTTTAAGTAAATACCACACTGTCTTGATTATTATAACTTTAAGATGTGAAATCAAATAGTATAAATCCTTCAATTTTGTTTTTTTCATTTTCAAAGTTTGGCTACACTAGAACACTGAAATTTTCATATGAATTTCACAAGAAGATCATCAATTTTTAATTTAGAAAAAGTAAATAAAATTTTAACTGGGATTTCAAGTTGGGGAGGACTGACATTTTAATATTGGGTGTTTGAATCCAAGTACCTCTTTTGTTTAGATTTGGTTTAATTTCTCTTCACAACGTTTTGAAGTTTTCAATATATAGGTTTAACATATCTTTTGTGACTTATCTCTTGTGTTTATGCTATTGTTATTATAAAATATTATAAAATTTCAAGTTCTGTTTGTTAATTGCTAACATAGAAATTCAATTAAATTCTGTTTTATGCTCATTGATGCATTATACAATTTCAGTCTTTTTTCTGTTTCCTTTTTTTTTTTTATGTGGGTACCAGAAGTCAAACTCAGGACCTCTCGCTTGCCAGCAGGCGCTTGTGCCACTGAGAGATATCACCGGCCTCCAATTTTATGATAATTTCTATTTCTTAGTCTGTAAATTCACTAATCTTTTCTTCTGTAGTCTAATCAGTTATTAATTCTATTCAATGTATTTGTCACCATAGAAATTTTCATTTTTATCTCTGGGGGTGCAATTCTGGTCTTCTTTATATCTTCATCACTTTTCCTTTACATTGAATGTGTGTAATACAGCAACAATAATTATTTTCATATCCCCACCTATAATTCTGTCATCGGTGCCACCTCTGGGAAATGTTTCTATTGACTTATGTTTGTCTAAATTATATATATTTTCCTGATTTTTTCCATGTCCAGAAATTTTTATTAAATATTAGAGATTATAAATTTTTACCTTTTTGTATGTTGCGTATTTTTGTACTCTTGTTAACATTCTTGGATTTTGTTCTGGATAGCAGTGAAATTAATTGTAACAGTTTGATTCTTTCATGCTTTCAAGCTTTGTAGAGAGAGTCCAGGGCTACTACTAGCCCACTATTGAGACAATATAATTCCAAGTATTCTATCTAATAGCCCACGAATTATAACATTTTCCAATTTACTGTACCTGGTAGGAACGGGAACTGCTTCCAGCTATGTGTAATCCTCTCAGTCCATTCAACTTGTTTGAGTGATTTTTCCATTCAGTTTTTTTTGAGTGATTTTATTCCTGGCCATGCTTAAGTTTCATGCATCAATGCTGTTAAGGGCTCAATTGAAGACCTGAGAGGTACTTTGACTTTGCAGGTCTTCAGAGTTCTCTTTCTGTCTTCAGTCTGTCTTCCCTAGAGCTCTGCCTCTGGCCTCAGAGACTCTCAGTTCCAAATCCTCAACTCAAAGAGACAGCTGGGCTCTTAACTAGGTTCTTTTGCCTGTGTTATAACCGGGAAATTCTCTCCATGCAGTAATTGTAGCAATTGTGTGATTTGTCTTGTTTCCTGTCTCATAGCAACCACTGTCCATTATAGCCTGATGGCCAAAGACATGAAAACTATTTTTATGCATACTTTGTCCAGATTTTTGTTGTGTAGAGCAGGACCATTTTGATAGGCAGAATTCTGGGATGCCCTGCTTAGGATTTCCAGCCTTTCAAGTAACTCGCTTTTTGTTAGTCCTGAAAATCAAACACTGATCTAAGTACTGCTGTGAAGGGACTTCACAGATGTAATTAAAATCCAAATCAGCTGACTTTAATAAAGTGATTGTATGAGCAGCCATGGCCTGATCACATAAATCCTTTGAAAGCACAAATTTTTCTCCAGTTGGTTGCAGAAGAGGAATTCAGAGGTATTCAAAACATGAGGAGAATGCAATGTGCCATTACTGAGTTTAATTAGAGTGAGACATGCAGTATAATAAAGAATGTGGTTGGGCTTTAAGAGCTAAGAATGGTTCCCAACCTACAGATAGCAAGAAGACAGAATCTTCAATCCTACCTGGCAGTGAAATGGATTCTACCAATAGGTGAATTTGGAAGAAGACCCTTGGTTTCCAAGATAGAACCACAGCCTTAGTTAACACTTTGATTTTAGCCTGGTGACACACTAATGGAGAATCTAGATTTTAATGCCCACTTTTTTACTTGCATATCTTTGATATATTTATATTACATTTATATTATATATATTTATATTACACTAATTATACTAAATTTATGATAATTTCTTTGCTGCTATAGAAAACTAAGACAAGGAAAAATCCCATCTAGGTTATTCCATTTTTCTCAAAAGTAGAACTTCACTCACTTAAGATAAACCTATTGTAATATCTTAAAACAAATATTTGTAAGACTATTTCTGAGATTAAAAAAATACTCTTTATAGACTTGAAAAAAATAGTAAAATTACATGTCATATATATTGGTTTCCTGTGACTGTTGTAACATTTCCATGATCTAGATGGCTTAAAACACCATAAATGTGTATTCTTTAATTGTAAAGACTACAGATAATCCATGATCTGAAAGGCTGAGCTCATAAAATAATCATGCCCACTTAACCGTAAACCAGGTGACAATCAGTGAGGTAGCCATTTGACATGCTTGGATCAGAGACCCGGTGGAGTCTGCCATTAGGAACAAGTACCTTTACACCCAGAACAGTTCTGGTTGATCCATCTTCACACTTGCTCTCACTCCCAACTTACACCTCTCCTCCTAGACTCATTATCAGTTAAACCCTCTTTCATCTTCAAAAATTCCCAGTTTGGACAATTATGTGACCATCAGAAAACTAAGACTAAATCTAAGCTTTCTAAGAAAAATACTGATAAATATTTCTACTGTTCAAAGAACGTAGAAATGAATTTTCTCTTCCACACATAATAGCTCAGGGCAAATAGGTAGTCCCAGCTCAAAAAATCATTCCCAGATCCAGGCTAGCCTACCTAGTTCTTCAATTCATAACACGTCCAGTTTGGTTTTCCATTTTTAACCGAGAAAGGAAAGGGAGAAAAAATCCAGGATAGGCA
Organism: Erethizon dorsatum; assembly: GCA_028451465.1. Taxonomy (NCBI): domain Eukaryota; kingdom Metazoa; phylum Chordata; class Mammalia; order Rodentia; family Erethizontidae; genus Erethizon; species Erethizon dorsatum. The sequence goes on along the minus strand of CM051826.1, from coordinate 126,295,355 downwards.
TCTTAATTAGTTGAACCAGAAATTGGACTCATCACTCCACTCACAGGATATAGTTAAAAATTTAATCATAGGGCCAACCACACCAGCAAGAAAGGATAAAAGGGGCTGGCAATATAGCACACCGGCATAAGTGCCTGCCTGGCAAGCGTGAGGTCCTGAGTTCAACTCCCGGTACCCGCATATTAAAAAAAAAATGGATAAAGGAGTTGGAGGGTCAACTACAAACTTTGCTACAGTGGGCTGACTTCATTAATTCAATTTCCTCTTTCTTTTCTCCTATACGATAACAAAGTAACTACAAAATATGCATTGTTAACCAGTGGTACTATCATAAAAGAGATTCCCATTTAGGTATGTAGATACTAGATGAAACTTGTGAACATGCAATTACCATAAAACATAAGATGAAAAGCAACATATATTGCACTTTGCAAATAAGTTTCAAATGTACTTTTTTTTGGCTTTACTTTAGTACTCACTACACTGATTTGAATAGTTGAAAGAGAGATATAGTAGAAAATCAATGTGAGCTTCTTCTTAATAATAAAACTTATAGACTTTAACATACACTTACAGATGTTAAATGAGTAAAAACAATAGTAAAATTCAAGATTTATTGCTACAAAAGAAGGAAAATCACAATAAATTCTCCAAAGCCAACAATGAAAAGGTCAGATCTGACACATTTAAAAATATTGCCCCCCTCTGAAATCCCTCTAATTAAAATTGATTCTGATGTAAACAAAATCAATTACAACTAATTTAGTTGTGAAATTGAATTATCAGAATGATAAATCAAATAATTTGTAGTAGTAATTGAATATAAAATAACATTATACTAAAGGTTTACATACATACATCATTATGCAATTATAAATAGGTGGGAAATAAGATGATATATTATAATTAGATCAATACTTGAAACCTCTAAAAAATAAAAATGAAGCACATATATTGGCCAAATAAGGTATGGACAGACCTTCAATGTGTGGATTCTAGATTCTTGGTTTTGAATATGGCTGTTTGCCCTGTTAACTCGTCAGTGACGTCTGGCCCCTCCTCCCCCATCCAGACTCACTGTGAGTGCTGGTACTCACTTTCATGGTTCAAAGAATGGAATAAGCCATCCAGATTGGAAATTACCAGCAATAATAACCTATTAAAGTTAGGTATTTACTGGCACTTCATAGCTTGTTCTTGATGTAATCAGAGGAATTAGTTAATAGGTAATTAATTATACATATGCTGGATTTGATTCCTGTATCATCCTCTGTGGATCCCTGAAATAAATGCCACTGGAGGAAGAACGATTACCAGCATCTCATTTTTCTTCCTATATCCTGTCACTTTTTTCATATTATTATGGCCATAATATTAGGCCATAGCTGTAACAACTGCTTGTTACAGTTTTGTTTTGTTTTGTTTTGTTTTGTTTTGTTTTGTTTTGTTCTGTATTACTTTTCTTTGTTCTTCACTCAAATGAATGATTTAGCAGGAAGTTGACCCAACTTGATCACTTCACCTATCTCTTAAAGTCCCCACACCTTTTTTTTTTCTTTTTTTGTATCTCAACTACTTTTTCTAATAAAAAAAACTGTTCCAAAAAACTATGTGAAACTGAGACAGTATTTCTCAGACTGGGATTTGATGAAACACAGATTCTGTCTCAGTAGGTTCTGGAATGAGGTCCATAATTTTGCCTTTTTCCCAATTCTGGGGATCAAGCCAAGCACTTTGCACATGCTAGGTAAGTACTCTGCCACTTAGCTACACACCCAGTTTCGCTGAAATTAACTTTTCGAAAGTCCCTCAACCCTACCATGTCCCTTGAAAAGATCCCAAAATGTTCCTTCACAGAAAAAGAGTATAGAAACTACAGATGCTTTCAACAATAAAGGAAAGATTTGATAGGTCAAGAGTTTTCAGTTTTGATATTAGACAAGAATTTTATGTAACAAATGTTAAATTCTTTTGTCACTTTGGAACTGAAGTTGTGGTGGCCGGTAACTTAGGTATTCTCTGTTCTGGTTGACTCCCTTGAGTAGCACTAAGATACTGTGCACTGAAATTTATTCCCAAACCTTTAAATAGACATAGTCAACAAGAACCAGTAATCTGAAGAATGGTGAATGAAGTTTCATCAGCGAAGTGTCTTTCATATTTGGCATGAACTATGGTTAAAATTGCTCGACTTTCATTCACTTGCACTAACTCAGACAATTTGCTCCCCGCATGTATATAAGTTCTTTAAAGCACGTAAACTGTGATAATTCTAAATTTATGAAAGGTTATAAGAAGATAAAAGTGCTTCATGTTGGAATCTGAAAATAAGTAACAGAATTACTTAACATATTGAAAGACTTTTCCATAAAAATTTCTCTGGGTTTTTCTGGACGGTTTAATATTTTTAACGAAAAACACCCTAAATACTTCATAAGAAAAAAAACACTTCAAATTATACTTTCAGGCAAAGACAAATACTTATGTGCCCATCGTGCTTGGTCACAGAAAACACAAATGGGAACATTTACGAGTCGCACCTCCATTAGATGATAACTACTGTGAGCGTTTACCATGGATGTCATCTCCTTTGACTTTTCCATCTGTATGGCTTGTGTGGTAGGCGTTATTTCCATATATGTCAGTGTGATCTCCCCTTTGGCCCTTACTTTGATCTGAAAGTGTTTTTATGCTCTGTTTGTATTTTGTTTTTGATTTTGTAGTTTGTAGTTTGAATACAAAATAAGCACGAGCACAAACAGGTAGAAAACATTGCTAAAATACAAAAATGAGTGAATACCACAAACTTTTATTAAATTTTCTGAATGAACAATTTATTTCTAAATTGGTGCCTACTTTTCTTATATAAAATGAATTTATTTTTACTGATAACTTAGGGATGAAATGTGTAATATTTTCCATTAAAATTTATGAAAATACTTGTGTTAATTAAATGGCTACTCATTATAGTAGGAGGATATTGCAGAATGAATTGAAGGTTGTTAAGTGAGAAGTAGGTACTAAATATAGGTAAGTTTGCCAGACGGATGGACTCTGTGTACCTTAGTAAGAATGCAGCTCACGTGTTTGTAAACTAGGTCATGCCACCAAGCCCTTACTGTTTCCCCCTCACTTCTAAGCAAGGAAGCAATGTTTTCCAACAGAAAGACTTTCTCTCAAACTATCAGATATCAAAGTATTAGTTCTCTGTTTAAAAATAACAACATTAGTGACATTATTATTCTTATGATTAGAGATCAATCAGGTTTAATGGAAATAAAACTTACACAATCAGACAAATGAAGTGTTTTAAGAAGGACGTAGCACAGGTTGTCAAAATATAATTATAATAATGGTAATCTAAAATCAAAGAGATATTATGACACAATCAGAAACTATTTAAAGAAGGGGTGGAACGAATAATCCAGTAAGGACTTGGATGAAATAATCTTCTGTGTAGGGATACATAAAAAGATATTGAGGCCACCACAACTGGGATTTATCTCCAAATAGCATGATATACAGGAAGTGGATTTCAAAACCTAGAGAATACACAAGCCTGTGAATACAGAAAATAGAAGCCATGACACTGATGAAAAACTGTATTCATGCAGCTAAAGTTTCCTCCAAATTAGACAGCCACTATTGGACTCTCAGTTCAACAATAAGGTCATTTTCGAAGTACAATTCCAAACACTAGATAGGCCAGTATGGTAATGAAATATATTGATCCTAGATAAAATGATATACATACTATTTGCAGAAATCAATAACCCAATGTGATCCTAAAACAGTATATTAATTCAATGCATTGTAATATTTGTTAATAAATAAATGAGTTTTTAAGTGGAAAAATGTACCAATCTAGATTGAAAAGTCTAATTCATCCTCAAAAGGGCAAGATCTGAATGTACATATTTCACAGAAACTATAAAAATTATAGTACAGTATGGCAAAAGTTAGCTAAGTTAGCTCCCTAGCAGCAGCTTTCTTAATTAATGATCATACTCACAGGTGGTCAACTTGCCATTTGAAAGACTCTAATCAGGATTCTGCAGCTTGGACTATTTTCATCTCCAATCAGCACTAGAGACTTTCTTAATTAGCCTCAGTGATGCCAGAAGACATTTTCTTTGGTTAAAAAAAAAATATTAAAACAGATAAATGGAACAGCAAGAAATAGCAGAGATACTTGAGCCCTTGCATGAAGGATTTATGAATCCGTCTCTGAAAACCACAAATTAAGGCGGTGCCTGGCCCACCCAGAGGCTAGGAGTTGCTGAAGAGCCGCACGGAGCTGGTCAGCAGGCAGCCTCTGGAGTGGCAGCTTGGCCTCTCATTTTGTAGAATCCTGTTGCTCAATTTCGCTCCTCTCATCTCCTTTCACACAGGTTATTCCCCAGTAAACACAGCCCTAGCCCTGTCTCTAAACCCCATCTCACACGTGCTTCCACAGAGAATGTAAACCAGCCCCACTGCTCTAGCTTTGGACAGAATCGGATCCTATGTTCATGCACTAAGAGAAGATTCTGTTGTCTGCTTCTACGAGTTTAGCTGAATCCTGCCTGTCTAGAAGACCGTTGTATCTGTTTTGAATAAAGTCGTTGGTGGAAAGTCTGGCTGAAGTGTCCAAAGGCCCAAGGTCTTTATGTCAAACTCACATTAGATATAGGTTTTATGAATCTTGCTTGCGTGTTAAGAAATATTTGTTTCTGTGAAAGGATGAATACAGCCTTACCACCACATAAAGATGGAAAAAGGTGTACAGGAGGGGCAAAACTTACAGCTCTCAAAAAGGAACTGGAAATTATAAAGTTGACTTAAATTCACAGGAGAAAGTCAGATTATGAACCCAGCTGACCTAATTCTAAAGGTCATATCCTTAAGCCTTTTTTTTCTTTTATCTAATACAGAAAAATAAAATCATAAACATTAGTGGGGGGGCATGTGATGTTTCAATTCATGCACATATTATGTAATGCTTGAACCAGGTAAACAAATCTCTTTAAACATTTGTCATTTCTTTATGGCAAAACCATTCGGAATCCTACCTTTTAGCCTTTTGAAATATACAGTACATAATTATTATTTATAGTCACCCAACTATATTATTATTTTTTTTTTTTTTTTTTTTGTGGGTACCGGGGGGACGACCTCAGGACCTCACGCGCCAACAGGCACCCGTGCCGCTGAGCGATATCACCGGCCCCTTTTTCATACGTGGGTTCCGGGAGTCGAACTCGGGCCCTCGCGCTTGCAAGGCAGGCGCTTAAGCCGCTGAGCCGTCTCACCGGCCCCCAACTATATTATTTATAGCACACCAGAACCTTTTGCTCCTTTCTAACTGTAACTAAGTTCTCACTGATCAACCTTTTCTCATCTCTCTCTTTCCCTACTCTCCCATTCTACTGTCACCCTCTACTAGCCCGACTTTGTAGATTCCACATGACCGAGCGTCTATCTTTCTGTGCCTGGCTTATCCCACTTATGGTAACAACCAGCATTCTACCCACAAATGACAGAACTTTATTTTTATGGCCGAATGGTCTTCCATTATGTATATATATATCACAGTTTCTTTATCCATTCATCAGTTAATGAACATTTAGATTTTTTCCGTTTCTGTTTTCTGAGTTGTGTGTAGTGCTGCAATGAACCTGGGAGTACAGAGGTCCCTGATTTCATCTCCTTTAGATATACACCAGGCCTGGAATTGCTGGATCACATAATAGCTCTAGTTTTAATCTTCTGAGAAATTTTCATAGTGTTTTCTGTAATGATCACACTAATTTACATGCTCACTAATTTACATGCTCTTGCTCTCTTTATTCACATCCTCGCCAGCATGTGTTTTGTCTTTTTGGTAATAACCATTCTTCCCGGAGTGAAGGGATATCTTGTGGCTTTAATTTGCTTTCCTTGTTGATTAATGACATTGACACTTTTTTCAAGTAAATTGGCAGTTTACATATCTTTTCAGAAATGTTCATTTATACCTTCAGACAATTTTTAATTGAGTTATATCAGTTGTGAATTTTTCATGATCTTTGTGAATTCTAGATATTAACCCATGAGATGTATAATTTATTTCCCCCATTCTATAGGTTGTTTCTTTCCCCTCTATTAATTGATTCCTTGGCTATTAAGCAGCCTTTTTTTTTATCTTAGTATAATCCAAGTAGTCTATTTTTGACTTTTATTCCTGTGCTTTTGAGGGTTTATACAAAAAATCCATGCCCATTCCAATATCTTAAAGGACTTCCCCTATGTTTTGTTCATTCCTCTCATAGTCTCAGATCTTACATTTAAGTCTTCAATCCAATCTGAGAAGATTTTTGTTACACATGAGAGATATGGATTTAATGTAATTATTGTGCATACAGATAACCAGTTTTCCAAGAAATCATTTACTGAAAAGACTGCCTTTCTACACTGCATTTCCTTCACATTTTTGTTGGAAATCAGCTGATCAGAGATGTTAGGGTTTACTTCTAGGCTTTCTATTCTGTTCCCTTGGTCCATGTGTCTGTTTTTATGCCAAAACCATGCCATTTTGATTACCACAGCTTTGCAGCATATTTTGAAGTCAAGTAATATAATGCCTTCTATATTCTTTTGGCTCAAGATTACTTTGACCATTCAGAATGTGTGTGTGTGTGTGTGTGTGTGTGTGTGTGTCTGTGTGTGTGTGTGTGTGTGTGTGTGTTTCCATCCTCCATGACATAATGTACTTGAACTATTCTGAAATAGTTCAAAGACATATTGATATATTGTTCACAACAAAGGGTGTGGAGGGTCATTCTATATAATTTTTTGGGAAAAATCATTTACAATTAAATTGTGATTAGGGCTTGTCCAAGGCCTAGTATCTTGCTATGGGAGCTGGCTATGATATGTGGAAACGTAACTCCATATGCCTCCAGTCACAGTTGAGCCCAAAAGGTCCTGTGATGCTGTGATGCCCCAGGGCAAGATTACATCAGCTGAAGACATCCTGGTTCCTTGAAGGTTTCACCTTGGGGAAAGGACAAACTCTTTATTAACCTGCCATCTCTCCCCACTGTCCTCATCAACAGAAAGATTCTCATTAGCATAAGATCACCGCAGCCCTCTGAGTCATTTGATAACCCCTCACCATTTTCCTCAATGTAAATATGATCAACAAATACCGAGGTTCTGGCTGCTTCATGGCCTTTTGCTCCCTGTGAACAACTGGCCATCCCAGATCCCTGCTGCACTGCTATTTTTCTCTTGCTCTTTCTTTTTGCTGTGTGCTGTAACACCTTGCAGGAAACTGAGACTCACTGCAGGGGTCCCTGATAAAAGGGTTTGGGAAAAACTTGCTTATTATGTCTCCTTTCTAAAAATTTACAAATAAAATCCTATTCACTAGCCAGAGATGGCGGCACATGATTACAATCCTGGCACTCTGGGAAGTACAAGGATTGCAAGTTTGAGGCCAGACTGGGCATCTTAGTGACACCCTATCTGAAAGTTTAAAAATTTAAAAAGGTCTGAGAGTATAGCTCAATTTGAAGAACCTAGGTTTTATGCCTACTACACACACACACACACACACACACACACACACACACACTTGCAGAAAAACCTACTCACTCATCAAATTTTAAAACAAAAACTTCCTCTAGTATCCTAAGTAATTTAAACATGGGAACATTTATTTTTTTCAATGTAAAATAAGTATTCTGCAGAATGCTACTTAAGGGAGAAGGACAATACATATTTTTAGATCCAACATTCTATGATTCTTTGAAAAATTTTGGATAGAGTATCTCAGAAATATTTCTTTATGAATGAGACTTTCCTCATTTCTTTCACAAGCCATCCATCTTCTTACTGAGCATACACTACCATGAAAACAAGACATAGGGTTCCAGCTGTTTCTAAGATTACCTGCTTCCAGCTTGATGCCCTGAATCTGCAGAGATTCCCAGAGTGCCCACCCGCATGACCTGCTCCTACCTTGCTTATCCACAGTCATCAAGCATTACATAAACCCTTTATTCAAAGAACTTGTCTCTTTACTATTTCCTTTACTACCATCTCTGTAGTTTTATTTAATATTTTTCCTTGACCTGAATGTCTTTCCCCAGTACTTGTGTGTTGGTGCCTGGCCCCTCCCCCACAAAATTTCACCTGCCGTTCTAGACTATACTGTTCTTTTGCACTTTCAATTGAACAGGCATCTGATGTTTCCATTGGGCCAAGTGCTCTGCTTGGAGGATCTGGGATGCACAAAACATAAATAAAATGTTGGGAGGCATCCTCTCCACTAAATACGGGAAGTGCTATGGAAAAGAGAAGAGCACAAGATTTCAAGGGCACAGAACATGATGAATGGTAAAAAGAAGGATGTGGAGGAAGACATGACAGAATTGAAGCCCACGAGGCCCTTGACAGAAAGGCGGGTTCTGCCTGCCACGTTCTCAGGCTATTGCAGCTGTGGCTCTGTCAGATAGTACAAGTCTGAGAAGTAACAGAGAGCATGGAAATGCCAGCTGCTGCCAGAATATGAAAGACTTCAGATAACATCCTAAAGATGTCACTATTTTCTTCTGAGAAAATAATTTAAAGAAGCATCACCCAACTTTGTTACTGCTATTTTCAAGTATTATTTCATGATAGGAATCCATGTGAAAATGGCCTCCATGCATTTAGATTAGTAATAGTATCTCAAGAGAATCCATTTTTGGTAAGGAACACTAAATCAGTGATTCAAAAAGATATAAAGTTATATTCTCATCTAATTTTACTTTAATTGGGAATGGATAATACCTGAGCTTCAAGATTGAATCACTGAGTTTCAGTGATTCTTGGAGTTCAATATATATTAATTACATTTAGATTCAATTATAATTATACTAATAAATCCAAGTACATTAAAATGATGACTACTGAAATCAATTTTATTTACGTAGTGGCAAATAGGCAAAAGCAATGTATTATCCTGTCAATTCATGTGTGTGGAGTAATGTGACTATTTACCAAACAACTTATCTAGACTGTGTCTCATAATTAGGTCTCATTTGGCCAAGATGCCATGCACAGAATTAACTCCATCTAAAATGTGAAGTAAACAACTGTGCTGATCATAGAAGTGATAAGTATTTCAGGAAGGAAACGGTCAATCAAGTTATATAAAGAATGCATTAGAGTAGATAGAAAGTGGAGTCTCCCAACTAATAAGAGAAGTCATTGCAAAAGCAGAATTTGATAAAAATCTAAAGGAGGGAAATGATGTTAGCAAGGCTGGGTAAAGGATAGAGCAGATTTTAAAACTGCTCTGGAGGTAAAATTAAGAGTGTTTTGTTAGGAAGTATATTGGGGAATTAAGAAATTAGAGGAGTCAGAGTTGCTCACCAGCTTTTAGGTCAAGCATCTGTGTGACCTAAAACTCAGCTTTTTCTCTACTGGACGTCTTACAAACAGCACTAGATTTGAGACCTAGGAAAACCCTGAATAAACCCTTTAGTTCCACTTGCTTTTAGTTAGTTGCTTTCATTGTCAATTTTAGCGGTCACCTAGTTAAGCAAAATACCCCCAATAGCCCAATAGCTTTGCTATAGTTAACATCTATGATGTACAAGTCATGATGGTCACAGTTGTGTAAGTTGTTTTTCAGGAACCTGGAGGTACTTAAACTGGTTGAAACCACAAACCCTTCCCTGGACCTCCACAAGTGTGTGGGGGTGAATTTTTCATATCTGAGGGTCACATCCATCCTCAGAGCATGCTAACACCATTTTTTGAACGTGTATATTATGAGGAACCATGAAGTGATTTCAAATGTGCAAACCATTAATTACTTTACTTTTCTTTAACTCGAATCATCCTTCCCTGTGCCTCAGATCTTCCTGCTTATCTAACCCATAAGTATCACCAAACTGTCCCCAGGGAGGTGGATTTAAGAGTTGTCTTCCTATCTCCACACACTTAGTCACTTCATGAATACATTTTCTCTTTTGCAAAACTCATCTCATTTATTAGAATATTGCACAGTGGGCAAAACTGTTCTAGTTCAGTAGCAGATTGATGGTGTCACCAAATCCAAACCTCCTGGACATGATCACCTCCTCTCTGAGCTCTCAAAAAAAAAAATATCAGTACACAAGATACTGTAGTCTCCTATTTGTGGAACTTTAATTGACTTAGTCATATATGTTCACTTTCTTATTTACTTGCACTAAGTGTACATTTTACCTTTGTTTCTCTACTTATCACTGTTCTTTCCTCAGTAGCTCAGAAACACTCAGTTAATTTTTGCATGGTGAACACTAGCCACCCAGTTTAAAAGAAATCACAACCAAAAAGACTGACAGTAACGTACCTGCAGCAATATGAGGGAGCGTATGAGCAAAACTAATCATCTTATCACCAAATGGTGTCCGAAGATGTCTCTTCAAAGAGGAGCTGGAGACATCAACTCAACCCAAGGAGTAGGTTCCTGGCTCATCATCACAAAAGAAAAGATTTTCACGATGTGTCAGTGTGAGGCATAGGCAAATTATTAGTCGGAGTTAGGACGAGAAAATACAAAAAGAGCTTCAGCTTAAGGAGCTAACAAGGGCACAGCTGTGGTGAGAATCAGGCCGGCCTGCTAACAAAAGAAGAAGACAGCCTTTACGGAATAGCTGGAATGGGTGGAGTCTGGTTGATCAGCATCTCAGCTTTGGTTTTGCAAAGTGACTCCCAGAGAAGCCTTTACTGCTTGAGGGGCAACTTGGTCTCAACGAGAGCATGATGCCTGCTTGGGGCAGTCTCTGTCTGGGGACAGCTTTGCTGGACTGCAGGTGACCACAGGTTTAGGACAAGGACCAGAGGCTTCTGGGTACTCCTTGGTAGTTGAATGTCCCTGTAATTCTCTCATTTTGGTGTCCTCAGTCTTTTTTTTTTTTTTTGTGGGTACCGGGGGGTCGACCTCAGGACCTCGCGCGCCAACAGGCACCCGTGCCTCTGAGCGATATCACCGGCCCCTTTTTCGTATGTGGGATCCGGGAGTTGAACTCGGGCCCTCGCGCTTGCAAGGCAGGCGCTTACGCCGCTGAGCCATCTCACCGGCCCGGTGTCCTCAGTCTTAAAGGAGGATGTGCAGGTTTTATAAATTTGGGGCTAATCAACCTTGTTTTGCCCACTTCAAGCAGACACTCCCTAAATGATTAACATGTCTTTATTCAGAACTGAGCAAAGATCTGATCTGAACTTTTAAAGTGATAAAGAAAACAGAAACAAAATAAAGATCAGCTTCCTTCTGCTTTTACTTACCTATTGGGCGTCTGTAGACCCACATGAACTATCACTGGTGTTCTTTTTTAAACAAAGAAACATCTTTAAGTCCCTGACTTCTTCAGAAAAAAAAAAAAATACAAATCACACTTCTAAAAAATAACAAGTTAAAGGCCCATGAGTTCATTTATCTTCTAACTGTGTCAATATTTTTCATCAGCCACTCGTGTGCTTAGAAGTACCCGGATCCCTTCAGAGGCTAACAATCACAGTACTGTAAGTAAATTTCATATACTAGTATTTATAACCAGTGTATCACAAATTGATTCAATTTTATTATCTTCATGGTTTCTTTACAGGGAAATAACTCCCAATCTGTTAGATGTACTGAGTTTGTGTCTCAGGATGCTAAAGAATGAACTCATTTTGCCAAAAAAAAAAGGCAAAAAGTAGGAAAGTTTTATTAACAGAAGGCTGCTTAGAGGCTGGAAGGGTCCTGAGAGTGGGTTTCAGCCAAGGCTCTATGTCTAGGGAGTTTTTATACAGTAAAATCACATCACAGGTTACCTTGGGTCAAACAACAATCGACCTGTAGGATTACAATACAGTTACTTAGCTAATGTTGATCTAATAGAAAAACAAGGCACATAGCAAGGGTACAGCACATTGAAGAACAAAGGCATTTCCGGAAGGGGTAGGAGTGGGGCTCAGGGTTCTGGTCCCCCATCTCCTGTTCATTATGCTGCTTCTGTGTGTTTGGCGTACTGCTCATTGGCCCGGATGTTGCTGGTGACAGTACAGCTCTGGGCTGTCGTTCTCTGGGGAGGCTTGCAGACCTAGCGATCATGTCTCCGCGTGAGGCTTGGTTTCTGTCCACTCAACCCTCCACCACAGGTCGGGTTTGCCTACTCTCTGTTCTGACTCTATCTTGGGCCCAGTCCGTTTCTAACACCTATCAATCTCTATCTGACTTAGCTAGCTGCAATAATTTTAAAATTATATATACTACAACAGCATTATTCTATTTATCACAGATGTATACAATATGACCTTTATATCATTAACTTGTCTTATGGAGAAATTTTTCATCATAATACTTTTATGTGAAAACTGTGCTCCAATTTTTAAGTTCACAGAATAAGCTAATCTTTAGACTAAAATACGTGATTTGAGAAATCACTGAACAAATGTTCGGTAAGTAAATTATTAAAATAAATTTGTTGACCTCTGATTAGGGTTATTTCATATTCCCGGATACTGGCTAGGAAGTTTGAAGGACCATGATTTCATACAAATAAATACGTTTGGCAAAGGGCATGTATAATATGGTGAGACAATACTTTTCTTTCCTTCTTGGGTAAGAGTTTTTTTTTGAGACAGCACAGAATCTGTGGGGGTGTTAAAGAAAATTGAGAATAGATTGTACTTCCTGCAGGCCTATTATAATGTAATTAAGTAATCTTGCTCTAAAGGTGACCCTTAGCTCTACCGAACTTTTTAAAATTGTGTCTCTTTATATTCAGTCTTTCCAACCATACCTGAGAGGCATCTGTCCCTCACAGAAATCTGAGAGACAAAATCATTTGACATTTACAGTGCCTCATAACCCTCCAAAGCACAGAGGTAATTAAGTAGTGATTGAAAAATTTACTGTCAAACTACCGGAGTGTTTTGAAATCGTTTGGCTGTTAACAGTCCTGAGATATTTCAGACTTTCCCCGCGTTTGCTACCGTGCAGAATTATTCAGAAATAACAAAAGCTTCCACTAACAAAGATACATTCAGATTTTTACAAATGCAGAATGAACTGCAAAAGAAGGTTATGTCTGAGTGCTGACAGTGGCTCTCATTTGCAGGCAGAAATTTCTTGCTGGCTATAAAATGAATTAGAAGCACCAGACCACCAAGGAGGGCTGGGTTTTTATTTGGAGCTGGGTGTGGTGGAAAGAGGACCGATGTTTGCATCAGGAAAAGGATGTCTGTTAATCCAAATACCAGACCGGTTCACACTCAAATACATGTATAGTTTTTAAAAGAGAAGTTAAAACAAAACAATGTCAGATTGCTCTGAATAATAATGTAAAAGGGTGTCGCTAGTGATGTTTCCTTCATGTTCCAACTGTTGCTGTTTCCCTTAAAAGGGAAGGGAAGCAGATCAGAGTTTGGTCTCCTGGATCTGAGGAGATGGAATAGAACAGAAGCCAAAGGACAGAGGTGGTCAGTAGAGCTGGGGAACGGCTTTAGGGATGCACGAAAATGAGAGCTCAGTATTCTTCTTCGATTATTCTCCAAACGACAGCAATCTCATCACATACAAAACCGTGTTGGTGTGTAATGGATGACAGGGAGGGAGTCTTTGTCCCCAAGGTGTGTGAAAGGAGATGGGAAGAGCATTTATGCCTTCAGAGAAGGGACCGAGAGGGCAAGTGCTTAATGATCAGAGGCCAGGAGCAGTATGCAGAGCAAGATGTAAAACATTTCCTCTGAGAAAATGTAGGCACTCTGGAGAACCCTGAACACAGCCCTGTACTTCTCTAATCCACGCAGAATAGAGCTTCTAGTCACTTTATTTGAACTGACTTTCAAAAGGAATTTCTGTGTCCAAACACGTGTACTATAGGGATTTGATTCTTTGATTACTTCACTACTTTATCTACACTATGGTGCCCAGGCAAGCCATATGCGCATCCCTCAGAATGGAAACTCTAATTTCAGTTACCTCCTGACTGGACTTTCTCACCCACATAGGACCCAATGTAAACAACCCTGGAACACTCACCTGTGGTTCCTCTCTTCACCAAGAGTTCAGCTCTCTCTTCCCTGACTGGTGCACAGCCCAGTCTCCCTCAGGGGGACCAAAGTTCTGAGTTATACACATGGGGTAAATGAACCCTTCAGTTATATTTACTCATAATAACTTAACAATAATAGTTTATTTATTGCTGATGGAACAAGATAGCTCATGAGTTATAAAAGGGTCCTCACATGCTTAAGTCTTTTCAGGGCTGCCTATTTTTTTTTTTGTGGGTACCGGGGGGTCGACCTCAGGACCTCGTGCGCCAGCAGGCGCCCGTGCCGCTGAGCGATATCACCGGCCCCTTTTTTGTATGTGGGATCCGGGAGTCGAACTCGGGCCCTCGCGCTTGCCAGGCAGGCGCTTAAGCCGCTGAGCCATCTCACCGGCCCCAGGGCTGCCTATTTTTAACACAATTACAAAAAAAAAAAAAAAAATTAACCATCAGTTCTTATGAGCTGCTAGTAGGTGATTCCAACATATTGCTGGATGCACACATTGAGCTGTGTGTGCTCACAACAGAAGACAAGCAAAGCAGTGAACCGTTACCACCGGTAAATTAAGAAAGCGACTAACGTTCAGGTACAGCAGGAGACTGTGGGCTTGGCCGAGCAGTGCCACCAGCTATCAGAGAATAGCTGCTAATATCCATGATTATAGAATAGTAGAAGGTCAGGAATGGGGCAAAAGAGCATGGAGGCTATGGGAGGAGAGTTATTCCTAAACATTTGTGAGAAACTTGTAAGATTACTAGAAACATAATTCAGGGGGAAATGAAGAGAACTACAGATCCTACGAGTGCAGGTGAGGCATAGATAATTCGGTAATTGGCTTTGTATAACATAAAAAGTGAAATGCTGTCAAAGCCTAGCCGACACTCAGATAATATCTCCTGCCAGATTCAGATGACAAGTTTGCTCAAAATCTCTTTTGGCAGTGGCTTTTCACCCCAGATTGCAGCTAAGGCATTGAGATTGTGGATCCTGCAGCTCGACAGGAGCCTCCAGAGCGGAGAGGCTGGGGTTTATTGAGGGATTAGCTCTGAGTTATTGATAGCAGAATTCTTCCCAAAGCCTCAGTGTAAAGCCTGCTCCAGCCCTTCCAATGATTTTCTAAGCATTTCCTTTCTTCTACTAAATACTTTTCTTTCTGAAACTAGCCAAACAAAACTGGCTGACCTTCTTTCAGTTTGGTAAATTGTGAATCCAGGAAGAAAAATCATAAAGTAAACTTTAAAGTACAAAATATAAATAATTGACAACTAAGCCATTTTAAATTGAATTCTATATTTGCTCAAGTGCCATTTTCATTAACCTAACCGAGAAGATTCTATGTTGAGTTCATTATTTCAGAAACTACAAAAAAGCACAACTCCTTACAGAACAGAGTTGAAGAAAATCCTTGAGTGTGTTGATTCTTCACACAGATTACCATGAGAAGTATTATTTGTATTATTTCATAAAGTTCTGTCTTAAAAGACTTAAAATAGCTTTTTATAATAGAAAATCCTAGAGAAAGCCAATTAGTTTCTCTTTATAAGGTGCTTACAAATATAACAAGTCAGGGGAATTATCACAAGTGATAGTATTAGCGCAGTCAGAAATCTATCCACATCATTAAATATCCTCACCAGAAATCTGAGTAACAAGAGAAAATTAAAATGGCTTATGATTATCTGTAACATTTCTAAGTAGTGGTTTACCAAGAATGCCTCAATAATTCTGGTCACACTAATCAACATCCACCTTTTAGAGTTGGTAATCTTTATTTCCTACACATATTTTTATCAGACTTTATGAGACTTAAAGGTGCATTACTATGAGTTGCTTAAGGTACTTAACCTTTTTATTTGTAATACCCACAAATGCCCACTCGACTTATCTATATTCTTTGCTACCAGCTAGATATCCACAGCTCAAACAATTAACAGTCCAAAGGCCAAGCTTGCCACGTACTCTGGTTCCTCCATACTCATGGTCCAAAACAAAACATAAGCAATAACCATGCCTGCCTGCATCAAATCATTGTTGCTTCCCTGGGGCACATGCCTGCACACTGGAGGCTATAGCTGTCTTTTTCTTTTTGAAGATGATCTTCTACAGAAGAACCGTGCCAAGAATTTGAAAAATAGAAACATCTGAGTTGGATCAAAACAGCTTTCTATTTTTAAAAAACTACTCACCCATACAGTCTTTTAGACAGTAATTGCAATGATGTGGTCAGGTCCTCTGTTTATTTCAATTATTCATACAATATTTCTTTTAAGTGATTTTTTGCCCTTGAATATTTAAACATATATTTTCCCATGTTATTCAAATACTTAACAGAGTGTCTAGCAGGCTCAATAAAAGATCATGTCAATAAGTTTCAGAGCAGGATGAATTGATTCATCTTTTCATCAATTCATCTCAAAGAAGTCTCTCAGCTACATTCTTTCATAAGTCTAGATGAAGAAGAGTCTAAAATTAGAAACAAGTGTTTTATAAAGAATACATTCAGGGGCTAGGGATATAGCTCAGTGGCACAGTGTCTGCCTGGCAAGCACGAGGCCCTGAGTTCGATTCCTGGTACCAAAAAAAAAATACATTCAGATAAAACACATCTAGTTAAATCAGCTATTTGAATCATATTGCCTTAATATAAATATTTGTATTTACTATTTGTACCTGGAGTACTATGAAAAAACAGTATCTCATTAGGATCATAATATAATCATGAGCTAATGGAGTTTTCATACCAGAAAGTCCCTGCCTAAGAGGTACAGATATCCTCACAAATTCTTGACCTGCAAATATATTTGGCAATAACCATTTAACAAAGCTGCATGTATGAATGAGGAACAACTTGGGCATAATCACAATTGTGAGGGATGAGTTTTGGGGCAATAATTAACTTACTTTTTACAGCAGAAAGAAGTGTGTGTGATGGGCTTATATACTGAAAGAGAGCTGTACTGTAGTATTTCTTTATTCACAGTTATTTGTTGAAATACGGTGATAGCTTTTATAAGGGGAAAGATAGTCAGCGAATATAGTTGGAGTAAGGGAGAAGACACAATTCCACAACAAAGATCTAAAGGTAAGAGGAGAGGTAGTAAATGGAATCAAGAGAAAAGAAAACAGAGCACCAAAGGATATAGAAGTAGAAAGGGGCTTCCTAGTGAGAGAAGCTCCCCAACAAACAGCATCTTTGCTTGGGTTGGATGGAATACTGTTGTGGGTGGATCTGATTTCTTCTTGGCCATAATTCTTATTTAAAAAGTATTATGATCTACAAAGAAAAGCTTTTGTGTTGGGAACAATAAGGAAATGTAAGCGCACATGGCAAGGGCCTAAACACATTGATACTGTCACACATACATCTCTAGGCTTTATTCAAAGATCAGAAAGTTAAAAACAGTAGCCACAGTTAGAGCTTCCAGCAACACTCAGAGAGGCAAGATGGCAACCAAAAACGCATTACCTGGGAACTCAAGAGGGACTTCAGGTAAGATCCTCAGCACTTACGAAGCTCATTCATTTTTGAATGGGATTATATTGCCAAGGTTTCTAAAAATCTTCAAATTTGATGACTCCCCAGTGTTTTGAATTACCATGTCTTTCATGTCAACATTTTAGGTCATATATATTTATTAATTCATATTGACAGTTTAAAAGTATATCTTATTCAGAAGGTAAAACTTCAAGTAGTAAAGTGTGATGCCTCAAAAAAGAAAGGTTCTCCCCACTTAGTAATCTGTCTCCCTAGCTATTTATTATTATGTAACCTTCATAAGGGACTATGCTGCATCTACTGGGAGTATAGAGAGGAATAAAACATATTCCACATAGACATTTAGGATAAGATTCAAGAAATCATGGACAAAAAATGAGTTCAGATAATTACATATAGAAAACTCATGACATGAGAAAAATTACCCTTATTATGTTTTCGTTCAGATTCCTAATTTCAAGATGAAACTAATAATGGTACTTATCTAACAACATTGTTACATGGATTAAGAAAGATTGTAAAAGGCTTAAAACAATACCTAGAGCACAGTAAGTGCATATATGGAGTAGATGGTGGATAAACAGATGGATGGAGGATTAATAAGCAAATAAAAATGGAAAAATTTAAGTGGACTAGCATTAAACCATGGTTTAACATACTAAAGATGCATTTAAGATCAGCCATATCAACATGGACTTAAGATTTCCCACAGCATCATTCAATACAACAATTTTATTAATAATGACTTAAATTCTAGAATGTAGCCTTATAGTACATCCTCAAAACAATTTATCTATTATATTTAAGGCTCAATATTTATATTAATCAAATAGACTTTGGTATTAATAAATATTCATCTTCCATTGATACTGTAGGGAGAGATACGAGACAGGCAGGGACGTATGGCATGAACTGGCTGACGTGGCATGGCTAACATGGCAGATGTTTATAGAAATGACCACCTGCTTACCGGCATTTGCCCTTTGTGAAACTTTGGAGGGTGTAGAACAGTTATTTTCAGGGACCTGCTTGCATACATTTACCCCATGACCCTTAGCTCACCATAGCGATGCCTTATCCTAGCAACAGCTCATTCCAGCAACAACCTGATTGGCCTAGAGTACACCAATCGGTGAAGATCCTATAACCCTTAAGTCACCCCAGACCAGCTTATCCCTGTAAGTATGGGCAGAGCAGAGACACCACATTGAAAAGCCCCTTCCAGCTCTCCCTGCCCTACAGCTTGCTGTTTGGTAGCTTTGTCTCCACTTTCATCATCTTATAAATAAACTTCTGCTCCACACTACTTTCATTTCTGACTTCCTCCTTCTGCACCAGAAGACCTGACTTATTCATTCTCTACTGGGGGGATCTTTGGGTTTGAATCAGCCTCACTCCACTCCTGCATTCCTCACCAGAGTGAGGGCACAGAGCCAGCAAGGCGGAGGGTCTTTCCACAGGAAAACCCCCAGCTTTCCAGACCTCTGCCTGATGCTGCTATAAGGTTATCAGTTTTAAACTCTTCAAGAAAATATACATATGTGTATATATTTTGGCAAACATGAAAAATATTATTTATAAGAAAGTCTCACCTTTAAATAATTCCTCTGTCAAACTCTCTCTTTACTGTTAGGATCAATGAAGGAGTAATGGTGTTGTCATATTTGTGACTAAACTTTTGAAACCAGAAAGATAATTCATTACAATTTATATCATTCTAACAAAAGACATTTCAGAGCAGATTTCTGGTCATTGCTAATCAAAAGTAGTGCCACTGTTCTTTTTATTAGTGCTATGTATGTATAGGGAGAATTCCTAAGAATGAAGGAAGGCTAGATAAAAATTTTACATACAAAGGCGCATCAATGCCACTCCTAGGGATATGTCAAAATTAACTGACAAAAGTTATGCAATGACTTATACATGAATGTTTATAGCAGTTCTCATAATTGCCAAACAACTTAAAATAACCCAAATATACTTGACCAGGAAAATGGACAAACTGTAGTACACGCATCCATAGAGTAGAAGACTGCACACCCATAAAATGAACACAGTATGTGATTTATGGGACAAAGTGATGAATCTTAAAAGTATTTTTAGATTAAAAAGCTAGACAAAGCTACATATGATATGATTCCATATATGTTATGTTCTGAAAAGGATAAAATTACAAAGACTGAAAATCAACAATTATCAGGAAGTCAAAGGGGGAGGGTTGGAAAAAGAAGTATCAGAAAAACATTGGAGGGAGTAAGAAGCTATCCTAAGTGGTTTTGTGGAAGTGGATGTCTGATTGCATTCTTCCAAAAAACTATACACCACAGCACGCAACATCACTGTAAGCAAGTTTGCAAGAAAAACAAGCAAGGTGTCCAGGAATCCTCCATGACAGAAAGACTATGACCAATGAATCTGACTATGTTATAAATGCATGGCATGGCAGTGCTGAAGAGGACAGGGAACAAATGGGACACGTAAATTTGGAAAACAGTATTTGGATAAAGCTAATGACCAAAGGAACTGCACACAATGCTGTACTTCAGTAGGCTAATTTGTTTCTCACAGGACTGAAAAAGACCCCCAAAATGTTCCTTAGAGACTCCAGAAGGAATCAGCCTTGCTTTCAAACTTCCAGTCCCCAGAACAGGGAGAGAATAAACTTCTGTTGCTATAAACCACCCAGTTTGTGCTACTTTGTTATAGTAACCATAGGAAACCAATTCACAGGTGTATAAACTAGCAAATCTGAAATTGCTTTATCATGTTGGCCTTTGAACCTAGACACAGGCAAGTTTCTCACTGTCGCAGGAAGAAGTACTAGTAAGCAAAAGGGAAATTCTAGTCCAATCCTTGTGGTCCTGAGTTGAAGTCAAGAGATATTGGTACAAATTCATGTTTTCTTTAAGCTATAAGCATAAAGAAGCATAAATACATATAAATAATGTGGTTGTATACTCGTGTTAGCATACAGACACATATATACACATACGTATCCTAGCACTCTTTGCTGGGAAGATTTAAAAGAAGTTAGAAGAAATGAAACCCTACTAGTACTAGGCACAGCTAGCACTAGGGTCATGATCGCTAAACTGCCATTCTCTAATACAAGGGTGTCTTAGTCACTTTCTCCTTGCGGAAGCAAAATGCCTGACACAACTTAAAAGAGGAGAAATTTATTTTGGCTCATGTTTTCAGTACATAGTCTACTGGCTCCAAGGCAGGACAGCATGGCGGAGGGGCATGGCGGAGGAAAACTGCTCACATCATGGTGACCAGGAAGCAGAGAGAGAAGGGAGGCAGCCACAGGCCCCCAGTGACTCACTGCTTCTCACCAAACCCCACCTTCTAGCAACAAATCAGCTATATTTCCCCCATAATTCTATCACTTTTCAAAAGCCCCCCTATGAGTGCATGAGGCTTTTGGGGAACATCTACATATAAACCATAGTGAAGTGTTTCTTGGACTCAATTCTAGGTCTAGGGAAGAGAAGTCTGAAGAATTCTGTACTCACTAAAAATAAGAATGTGTTGAAAAACAATTTTTGTGATGTGTATCAAAAGGACACAGAAGCTAAGCTGAAACAGTGACCCGTGGTGAAAGCTAAAACAATTTGAACAACAAAATGACAAGACTGCGTTATAATCCAAAGATTGACCTAGGAACGTAGAAGTACTGAGTGAAAGCTTAAAGAGAAACAGAACATTCGCATACTTCTAAAACATCTAGTGAAAATATTTAGCAATTACTGTCATGCTCTGAATAGGTGTCCATAGATAGTTGGCTACTCTTCCTTCCAAGTAGACCTTAATTTTCACCCCTTGAGAACAAGCTCAAATTTGTGATTCACTTCTAACAGAGTATGGAAAGAGAGAAAATGGTAACTTTACAGAAAAGATGAACCAAGTTTATCAGTTTATTAGGGCCACCTTAAAGTACCACAAACAGAATAGCTTAAGCAACAAAAATTTATTTTCTTTTTTTTTTTTTGTGGGGGGTGAGACCGGGTGCCACTACATATTCCAGGCTGGCCTTGAGCTCACTATGTAGCCCAGACTGGCCTTGAACTTGCACCCACCCTCCTGCCTCAGCCTCCCAAGTGTTGGGATTACAGGCATGCATACCCACAACTAATGAAATTTGTTTTATAAGAGTTCTGAAACACTAGGAACTCAAAATTACGGTATCAACAGCATTGGTTCCTTCTGAGGGGCAGGAGGAAGGACCTCTTCACAAGCTCTGGGAGGATGGTTGAGCATTTCTGGCATTCTCTGGCTTTCAGAAGGGTTTTCTGATGCCCACCTTTGACTTCCATGTTGTTTTCCCTGAGTTAGTGTTTGTGTACAAATTTCCCTTTTTGATAGGGACACCAGAAATATTGTGTAGGGACCACTGTACTCCAGAAAGACCTCATCTTTATCGATGATATTCGCAATGGCCATCTCCAAATAAGGTCACATTCCAAAGTACTGAGGGTTAAGAGCTCAGTGTATGAATTTTAAAGGTGCACAATTCAATTGATAAAGCCAAGCGATCGATGTTAACATCACCAATGGTAAATTATATTAATATAATTTACCCCAGTGGTATACAACGCAAAGGGTGCATTGTCTTTGTGGTATTCTTACCCCAAATCTGTAACCCAGGATGAATAGTGAGAAAATGTAAACCTAAATTGAGAGACATTCAGTAAAATAGGTATTTTTTTGAAAACTAAATACTATATCATATAAACATTGAAAATACTTTTTAAAAATATTAAAGTATTGAAAGACAAGGGAATACTGAGTCATCTCAAAATGGATGACACAAAAATGATTGCAATGTGGTACCCTGCTTTGGATCCTAGAAGAGGGACTTGGGGGGAACACTGGGAATGTTGAATTATCTGTAGTTCAGTTGATAGCATTGGATCAATTTAGTTTCTTAGTTTGATAATTGAATTATGGTTCTATAAGATACTAAATTAGAGGAAAATGAGTAATGTATACACAAGGAAATTTCTGTACCATCTTTTCACTCTTCTATAGATCATACTTTTGCAAAACAAAAAGTTTTAAATAAAGTTAAGATCAATTTAGAATGATGAATCCTTTTTTGAAATTCCTGTGCATCAACTTTAGGTTGAGGTAGAAGGTAAGTCCTATTAAATAGTACGTACAGAGGGATAATTATCCAAACTATGGACTAAGATCACTAAAATCCATATAAAGATTTGACTAGAGGACTTCATCTGAATCGCTGAATCATGGCACAAAAATATGCTTCACTCTAGGAGGGTCTACAAGTTTCACAGCGGGTAATATTTCTGCCAGTATCTCTATGGGAGCCAAGTAGAGATTTTTTTTTTTTTTTTTTTTGTGGGTACCGGGGGGTCGACCTCAGGACCTCGCGCGCCAACAGGCACCCCTGCCGCTGAGCGATATCACCGGCCCCTTTTTCGTATGTGGGATCCGGGAGTCGAACTCGGGCCCTTGCGCTTGCAAGGCAGGCGCTTATGCCTCTGAGCCATCTCACCGGCCCTCAAGTAGAGATTTTTATATCAAGATATAATGGGGCCGGTGAGATGGCTCAGCGGCTTAAGCGCCTGCCTTGCAAGCGCGAGGGCCCGAGTTCGACTCCCGGATCCCACATACGAAAAAGGGGCCGGTGATATCGCTCAGTGGCACGGGTGCCTGCTGGCGCGCGAGGTCCTGAGGTCGACCCCCCGGTACCCACAAAAAAAAAAAAAAAAAAAAAAAAAAAGATATAATGAACTACTTTTAAAATATATGTGTGAAAAGTACTGTTACTATAGAAAGCACTTTTGGATAGCATAAGACATCTTTCCAATAGATGTATAGCCAGGGGCACGAATTGGCATGTACAAAAGGAGAAACACAACTACTTTTCTTCATTCAAAAAAATTCACTATTAGCAAAAAAAAAAAAAAAAGTTAAGATAAGTGCTTTTCAATACAAATGGGAGAGTATTTGTAATAAATTAATTCATAATAGTGTCAGGGATAAATATATATACATATAGTAGTGATTAGGAATATAAATTGATACAAGCTTGTGTTAATCTTACCAAAAGTTTAAAAATATTCAGGACCAGTGAGATGGCTCAGCGGTGTAAGCGCCCACCTGGCAAGCGTGAGGGCCTGAGTTCAACTCCCAGAACCCACATAGGAAAAAAGGGCCGGTGATCTCTCTCTCAGCGGCATGCGCGCCTGCTGGCACTTGAGGTCCTGAGGTCAACCCCTGGTACCCACAAAAAAAAAAAAAAATTAAATTTTTGACTTAGTAATTTTATTTCTAGCAATTAAACCAAAGGAAATAATATATTAGTTATTTACATCAATGTAAAACTAAAAAGCCTAAATGTACAGTGACAGAAATACAATTAGAAATACTAAAATCCACAAAATTAAATAAACATTTCAAAATAGGCCATAAATGCATATTTTATGCCATAGAAAGAAATCCATGATATGATAATAATACCCTTAAATATAAAAAGCAGGCTAAATGAGGTACAGTAGCACATGCCTGTAATGACAACACTCTAGGAGGCTGAGACAAGAGGGTTACAAGTTTGATCCTAGTTTGAGCAACTTAGTGATTTAAATGAGATCATTTCTCAAAAAAAACTTAAATAAAGGAGATGTAGGGCCGGTGAGATGGCTCAGCGGCATAAGCGCCTGCCTGGCAAGCGCGAGGGCCCGAGTTCGACTCCTGTTACCTACATACGAAAAAGGGGCCGGTGATATCGCTCAGCGGCACGGGCGCCTGCTGGCGCACAAGGTCCTGAGGTCGACCCCCCGGTACCCACAAAAAAAGAAAAGGAGATGTAGCTCAGTGTGGAGGCTCTGGGTTCAACCTTCAATCTCCAGTATGACAAAATAATAATAATAATAATAATAATAATATTGCAGATTTTTTTGTTTTTGTGTTTGTTTTTTAAATCAATCCGTGTGCCTGTATGTTGAAATGGGAGGAAGACAGTGAGAGAGGAGGCACACAGCAGCGAAGGTCTCTTCCAAAAGGCTAAAGTTCCCATCTCTGGGTAGCTGTGAATGTGCATCGGCGGAGCTCCTGCATGGAAGGAGCGTGTAACTGGAGCCACTCAACCCAGTGACCACATTAGCCTGAGAAAAGAGCAAGAAATAAGCCACTGTGTTAACCACTGAGCCCTGGTTTGTAACATGGCACCTGTGTTACAGCTCTGTAGTGAGACTCTTGGTCTACACGGGACTGTATTTCCAGTGATTCTGCTTCTCTGGCTGAATGCTGGCCACACAGAATCGATGTCGATTGGTGGCCTCCAAGATGGTCCCAGTGATCCTTCCCTGAGGTGGTAAAAGCATTATGCAGCCTCTTGCTCTAAGTAACTAGTATACAGAGATGCTGAGGGATGCCACTTCTATGGTTAGGTCACAAAACTGTGACTTTCATTTTGTTGACGGACTCCATTGCTTTTTTAGTTTGCATGCTTTTATAAAATATGCTGTTCTTAGGCTGGCGGGGCACATGCCAAGGATCTGAGAACAAGTCCAGTACCTTTAGGTCTACAGCTTGTTAGGAACAGAACGTGTTCCTAGCAACCACGGGATGAGTGTGGAAGAGAAGCCAACAACCCCAGGAGAACCTTCAGATGAAAACACGAATCTGGACCAACATCGCATTGCAGCCTCGTGAGAGACCACGAAGCAGGGAATTCCTGATGCACAGCAGCTCCGGGACAGTGAATGTGTGCTGTTTTCACCTAAGCTTTGGCGTCATTTGTTCTTAAATTTCCTTTGACCAATACCTCCAGGATTGTATTTTTAAATTTCTTTTTCCTGACATATTTTTCAGTAAGTATATCTTTTGCACATTTTTTTTAAAACTCAATGAAAGTTTCTATTTGAGAATAGCTTTAGTGCCCTTGGAAACTCAGGATATCTTCATAATATGGTCCTGTCATAAGCATGCAAGCGGCACACAAGGACCGTCACCAGTTCTGCACTGTGCTTCACACAAACGCTGTGCATGCTCCTAGCTGACGTTTTTTCCATTTCCATATGAACATTTGGCATTCATAGTTATACTCTTAGTCTTAACCCCCTTATCTAGCCTACAAAGTGATGTGCCCGTTTATAGACACATTAGATTCCTTTCTTTAGAAATAGAATCATTTCTTTGTACCAAAAATGTCATATCACAAATGTTTATAATGGAGCACTTTGACTCCTGCAGAAATTTCCTGCTTCTATTTGGAGAATGCAGCCACAGAGTAGAAGAGAAACAAATGCTCCACTCCATCTTCCCTAATGATATTCATTATCATCTTCTCCATTCAGGCAGAGCTCATTAGAATTTTAGACACCCCTAGTCTGAGTTGCAAAATGTTTCAGATAAAATTTTCAATGCTTTTATCATTTTGGCTTTCTTTATGTAAAATAAATGGTATTATGAATAGTAAATACATTTGCCTCTTTCTCTTCTCCTCCTGACTATTACTGTGTACACCACCTATTTACCTAGTAGACTGAGACATAACGACTATATTTGGTCAGTAGAGAAAAATCAATGTGTGAAAATTTAAGGTATCACTTAACATCGTTCTACATAATTTCCTTGCTAGAAAAGCAACTGTAGTTATAATGCAGAGTGGTAGTTGTGCATTGTGTCAGCTTAGCCAGTGTGGAATTTTTGTTTCTCAGATGTCTCGTCCCCGTGGTCTGGATGAGAACTGACCACCATGCATGAGGCGTTAGAGGCCAGAAGGGAAGAACAGCAGCTGTGGTTTCGCCCAGACGCTCAGTGAGGAATCTTGAGCTGCTGCAGCGTGTTTGTCCTCACTGACTGCTCGCCCACTGGACTGGCTTCAGCCACCCGCTCCCCCAGCTCCCGGAAGATCTCCTCCAGTTTCCTGACATCCTGGTCGAGGTGCATATTCAGCTTCAGGATCGTGTGTGTTTCTTCTCCACATCTCTGCCATCGCTGAGGCTGCAGGCAGTGAGGGACAGGTGCGGGTTCCAGTTCATTATAATGTTAATCCAGTTCATCGTTGCGGCGAGGAATAAAGATGGATTTTATTTTCTTTATTATGCTTTTTTTTACCATTTTCAAAAATTTCTATAAAAACTTATCTGCCTTACATTTCCAATAAAATACATAGGTATCTCTTTTATTTCTTAAATAAGCATGTGCAAAACTTAGCTCTCCTTTTCTTTCTTTCTTTCTTTCTTTCTTTCTTTCTTTCTTTCTTTCTTTCTTTCTTTCTTTTTCTTTATTTTTTTTGTGGGTACCGGGGGTCAACCTCAGGACCTCGCGCGCCAACAAGCACCCGTGCCGCTGAGCGATATCACTGGCCTCTTTTTCGTATGTGGGATCCGGGAGTCAAACTCGGGCCCTTGTGCTTGCAAGGCAGGCGCTTATGCCGCTGAGCCATCTCACTGGCCCTCTTTTTTTTTTTTAATTTTCATTTTTCCTCCCTTTTCTATCAGTATATATTTCCAATACATTATAAGTACAAGCATCATAGGGAATTGGTACATATACATATCACATATTGATCTTTTTATTTCCCCTCCCCGCCTCTCCCTCCTGTCTCCTCCCCATCCCCAATCCCTTCATGGTCCCAGGTCACCCATCTTCGCTCTACTCCCCTTCCCATCCATCTCCATTCCCTCCTGCCTGACTGCTGACTTCAGCCTTAGCACCAGACGCACAGGCTGCCTTACATGAAGCATTCAACCTGCACCCAAGATTCTGAAAGGTCAACCCTCAAATAAATTCTTAGCTTTATGTCACTCATAATGGTTTTGCTCCTATGCTCAAACACAGATGTTCAAATGATTTTGCTTCTTTGTTCCATCATAATAGTACAGTAAAAAGAATCGAGTGCAATAAAGCTGTGGGCCTTTCAGGTCAGCAGTTCCATAGATTTCCCTTATAGATTCAGAAATACCTCCAAACTAGGAATAGCACCATCATTTTGCAACGTTATTATGAGAACTAGAGATAATATATGTACAGTGTACTGAACAGTGCAAGCCTCAAATGATAGCTATTATCACTAGTATAAATATTTTATATAATTTTTAAAGTCGGGCACCCAAAATAGCATGCTGTAAGAATGGAAAGTGATATATACTATACAGATGAATAATTAGTAGAAACTTTGCATATTTATTAAAATATGTATCATGTGTATGAATAATTAGTATGAGTGAAAAATTATTAAGATACTCAATTTAGGATCTATAAAAATTCCATCATAGAAACATTAAGTTGTAAGCTCTTAAGGAAAAGGCAGGTTAGGGATACTGAGGACTTGAGAATCTGACAGATTCTTATGAACATTTTTATGTTCATTGAAAAAAACCTGAATAAAAACAACTCACTAATTACTGACCATGTAAGGTGTGGTGTACAATTTCTCCCTGGAATCTTAGTATCAGTATGCCCCCTTTTACCAGCAATCAGGAATTCATCAGCTTATATATTTATAACTTAGAAAATATGTATAACTGAAAAGTATGCTCTACCTGAATGCTCAAGCCTTGTGGTTTATTTTTATTTATTTATTTTTTGCATTCAATTTTAGTGGTACATTTTAGATATACATAATGATCACATTCATCACAGGAAATTGGTACCTGTACATGACATATCTCGCTTCTTCTTTCTTCCCCAATGCCCTCCCCTCCAATTGACCTCTATTCCCCTGCTTATTTACAAAAGCTTTGCTTCCATTTTTCCCTTCTATTCTCTTTTTCTTCTTGTCTCTTCTTTCCTTTCTCACTCCCCTTCCCTTGTTCTCCTTCTCATTTGAACATTTTCTTCCCATTTCCCAATATCTATTATACATTTTGGTCCTTATTTATACTTTTGGTTTCTCACACCATAGAAACAATGTGGTATTAAAACGTGTCTGATTTATTTCACTTAAGAGTATGGTCTCAAGGTGCATCCATTCAGCTAGAAACATCTCAAGTTTATTCTTTTTTATGGCAGAGTAGTACTCCATTTGCATAAAAAAAAACCCTACATCTTCTTTATCCATTCATCAGTTAATAGGCATTTAGGTTATTTCCAAGATTTAGCTATTACAAACTGTGCCACTATAAACATAGGTGTCTATATTTCACTGTGATATGATGCTTTTAATTCTTTTGAGAAGATACCAAGAAGGGGAATGGCTGGGTTGATTAGAACCTCTAGTCCTAATATTTTGAGGAATCTCCACACTGATTTCCACAGTGCTTGCACCGGTCTGCACTCCCACCAACAGTGAAGAAGGATTCCTTTTCTCCACAGCCCCACCAGCATTTTTTATAGGTTGTTTTCTTGATAATAGCCATTCTTTCTGCAGTGAAATGGAATCTCAAGGTTGTTTTAATTCACATTTCTTTTTTTTTTTTTTTTTTTTTTTTTGTGGGTACCGGGGGTCGACCTCAGGACCTCTTGCACCAGCAGGTGCCTGTGCCGCTGAGCGATATTACCGGCCCTTTTTTCGTATGTGGGTTCCGGGAGTCGAACTCGGGCCCTTGCGCTTGCCAGGCAGGCGCTTACGCTGCTGAGCCATCTCACCGGCCCTAATTCACATTTCTTCATTGTGATGTTGAACATTTTTTCATATATTTATTTGCTGTTTCTACTTCTTCATCTGAGAAGTATCTATTTATTTCAGATGCCCATTTTTGGATTGGGTAGTTAAATTTGAGGAGTCTGATTTTTTTGAGTTCTTTACATATTCTAGGTAGCAGTCCTTTGTCTGAGGAAGAGCAGGGAAAAATATTTTCCCACACTGTGGGTTGACTCTTCTCTCTGCTGGTGATTTTTTTGCTGTGCAAAAGATTTTTAATAAAATGAGATCCCAGTTGTTGACTCTTTGTGGTAATTTTTGTGTGGTTGGGCTTTCGTTCATAAAGTCTTTGCCTACACCAGTGTCTTCCAGAGTTCCACCTATGCTATCTTCCAACAGATTTAGTGTTTCTGTTTTAATGTTTAGATCTTTGATCCATTTTGATTTTAGTTTAGTGCTTGATGAAAGATATGAGTCTAGTATTAATCTTCGGCACGTGGAAAGCCAGATTTTCCAGCACCATTTATTAAAGAGACTATCTTTCTTCCAGTGAAGGTGTTAGGCTCCTTTGTCAAAGAAAAGATGGCTGAGTGTGTTTGGAGTTGTTTCTGCATCTTTTAATCTATTCCATTGATCCTTGGGTCTGTTTGTTTTTGTTTTTGTTTTATTGGTTTTGTTTTGTTCTGTTGCTAGTACCATGCTGTTTTTTTCACAGGAGCTCTGTGCTTTAGTTTCAAGTCAGGGATTATGATACCTCCGTCCTTGCTTTTGTTGCCTAGAATTGCTTTTGCTATTCTAGCTCTCCTCTGGTTCCAAGTGAATTTTAGGATGGTGTTCTCTAATTCTGTGAGATATGCCATTGATATTTTGATTGGGATTGCATTAAATCTGCACAACAATTTTGAGAGTATGGCTATTTTCACTATATTGGTACTTCCTACCCAAGAACAAGAGATATGATACCATTTTCTGATATCCTCTTCGATTTCCTTTTTCAGAGTACTGTAGTTTTCAATGTAAAGGTCTTTTGCTTCCTTCATTAGACTGATTCTTCGGTTTTTCATTTTTTCGATGCTATTGTGAAAGGTGAGGTTTTTCTAATTTCTCTCTCAGTGAGTTTCTTATTTGTGTACAGGAATTCTACTGATTTTTGAGTGTTGACTTTATATCCAGCTATGCTACTTAATTTGGTTATTAAATCTAGAAGTCTTTTGGTGGAGTTTTTGGGGTTTTCTATGTAAAGTATCATGGCCTCTGCAAATAATGAAAATTTAACTTCTTCCTTTCCTATCTTTATTCCTTTTATTTCTTTCTCATGTCTAGTTGCTCTGGCTAATTTTTCCAGAACTATTTTGAATAATAGTGGTAATAGTGGACATCCTTGTCTTGTTTCTGATTTTAGAGTGAAAGCTTTCAGTTTTTGTCCATTTAGTATGATGTTGGCTGTTGGTTTGTCACAGACAGCTTTTATCACATTGAGATAAAGACCATCTATTCTGATTTTCTGTAGGGTTTTTATCATGAATAGCTGTTGGATTTTGTCAAATGCTTTTTCTTCATCTATTGAGATGATCATATGGTTTTTGTCCTTTGTTCTGTTAATATGGTATATTACACTTACTGATTTGTGTATATTGGACCATCCCTACATTCCTGGTATGAATCCCACTTGGTCATGGTGTAAAATCTTCTTGATGGTTTGCTGCATTCTGTTTGCCAGTATCTTATTGAGGACTTCTGCATCTCTGTTCATTAGGGAGATTGGCCTGTAGTTCTCTTTTTTGGTTGGATCCTTCTCTGGTTTTGGTATCAGGGTAATGCTTGCTTCCAGGAGTGAATTTGGGAGTATTGCTACCCTTTCAATTTCATTAAAGAGTTTGAGAAGTAGCAACATAAGGTCTTCTCTAAATTTCTTGTAGAATTCAGCAGTGAATCCATCAGGGCCTAGACTTTTCTTTGGTGGTAGTTTTTTTAATTACATCTTCATTTCCCTGAGTGATATTGGTTTATTTAGAATTTTTATATATTCTTGATTCATCTTTGTTAATTCATACATATCTAGGAATCTGTCCATTTCTTCTGTTTTCTATCTTATTAGAATATAGGTTCCTGAAGTAGGTATTGATGATCTTATGGATTTCTTCAGGATCTGTTGTGATTTCATGCTTTTCATTCCTAAATGCATAGGTTTGAGTCATTTTTTTTCTTTTTTCTTTTTGATAAAGTTGGATAAGGGTTTGTCAATTTTATTTCATCTTTCAAAGAATCAACTCTTCAATTCATTGATTCTTTGTATTATTTTCTTAGTACTGATTGCATTAATTTCTGCTCTGATCTTTATAATTTCCTCCCTAGTGAGAGCTTTTGGCTTGACTTGCTCTTCTTTTCCTAGAAGCTTGAGGTTCAACGTTAGGTTGTTTATTTGAACTCACTCTGTTTTTCTGATACGGGAATTCACCGCTATAAATTTCCCTTGTAGAACTGCTTTCATTGTGTCCCATAAGTTCTGGTATGTCGTATTGGCATTATAGTTTAATTGTAGAAACTACTTTCTTCTTTTATTTCATCTGTGACCCATTGGTTATTCAGAAATTGTATTTTCTCTTTCTAGTATGTTCTACAAAACATTTTGAAGTGCTGATTTGGTGGTCATTAATTTCTTCAGATGTTCACCTTGCTGGTTTTATAAAAAATTATAATTCTATCCCTGCAAATTCTTGTTTCATCAATACAGTGCAT
Organism: Erethizon dorsatum; assembly: GCA_028451465.1. Taxonomy (NCBI): domain Eukaryota; kingdom Metazoa; phylum Chordata; class Mammalia; order Rodentia; family Erethizontidae; genus Erethizon; species Erethizon dorsatum. Next base: position 126,263,529 of record CM051826.1, on the reverse strand, counting down.
ATCAACCCTGACCCCTACTCCAGTATAAAAGATATCTGTGGTTTTTACTACAACAGATTATTTCTCCTCATCCTTTTCATCTTCCTGACAAATCAGCTATGTCTCTAAAATCGAAGAACTAGTTTCAACATCTACTTTCCTGTTATTTCTTTTTTTTCTTCTCCAACAGGACTTGCTTTAAAATTTTGCTCAACTCAACACATTGGGACCAAATTGGGACCAAATTTTTGATGAAGCTGAAAGCTTATATTTTTATAAAATTTTTAGAAACTTAATAAATAATTATCAGAACTCACATATATTTTATTTGCAGGAGTAGCTCAAAATTACATATTTATCTACTGGTATGATATAGAAGGAGAAGTGTTCTAGAGCAGGATGAATTATACTATACTTAGATGCAAACTTACTAGAAACAGAAAAGCTACTTTCTTTTCAATTTTGTCCACATTTCACCATCCTTTATCTATAGATGATCATGTGTCTAAGGAATCAAACTACGAGAACTGAGCAAAAATACACACTGTTGAACATATGTCATAGTTTATCAATATTTCAAACAGGCATATGGATTACTCTGGTCCCACTGTTTCTTATCTGATGCCAGACAATTCTTTACTATGGGCAGTGTCCTGTACATGGTAAGACATTGAGCATCTGTGGCCTCCAAAGCACTCAACACAAAAAGTACCTCCTTCCTCATCACTGTGATGACCAAAAAGCATATCCTTCCTCCTCTCTTTCATTCCAAATGTCACAACTGAGGACTTTTGATAAACAAACCACATAAATGAGTTTGAATAGTATGACATTTGGATGATAAGATAATCTAGTTTTGGTATCTGCTAGCACTTCTTATTTATTCCATTGGTTGTTTTTCCAAAAATAATGTAACTTCCAGGCATATATGCACATGTTCATTGTTTGAGATTTTGTGTTCTGGTATGCCAGAACTGGTGTTATTTTACTCTTAATATTCCACTCTACTCCTGAAGTCTAAGGTCCTCTATAATGTTTTTATCCATTCTCTGTTCCACACCCCACCCTCACTTTCTTTTTCTCCTTATTTTGTTTCCATCTTTAAGGGGTCCTTCATCCCAATCCTATTCCTCTACTAGTCATTACAAGCATTATAAAAAAAAAGGAAAATCTTAGATTTCCTACCAATGAACCTTTTTAAGAAATCACTATAAAAAGTATTTTTCTTATCAGGACTTTTTTTAACTTGAAAAAAACTTTTCAACAGAGTTAATGCTGCTTCAATATTTCTTATGGACGTGCCTTTGATGGCCAGACTGACTGGAACCCAACACTTAGGACAGGCTTGCCCCAGGTGCACAGCGCACACACGACTTTGGCCGTCAGACCTAAAGGAACCCCTGAGACCAGGACATCAGGTCCCAGGCACGCGGAGTAATCAACAAGACCTGCAACGTGGAAACATCTGAAGCAGCAGTGAGCAGCCAGCAGTTGGGCTCTGGAGAACTCCACCAATAGAAGACCAGTCCTGGCACCCATATCCAGAGGCCCAGATCAGCTCCATACCCAGCACAATTGCCATGGCAAATGTGGCTGGACTACACAACACATTTCTGGGATCTAAATGGACACTAGCACAGAACTGTAAACAATAGAGGTATTTTACACTTTTATTCTCCCTTGTTTGTCTGATTGGCTATTGCTTTCTGGTCTGGTCGGAAGTCACCTTGTTTTCGCTCATATTTTGTGGTTATTTTTGTTTTTGGATTTTTTTTCCTTTCTCCTCTCTTTCTCAGGTCTACTTTTTTTTCTTTCTTTTCTTCTTTTCTTCCTTTCTTTTCTGTTCTCCTTCCCTATCTTCCTTCTTTTTATCCCCCACTGTTTAGGTTTCTTACCTATCTTTTTCCTTTTCTTCTATTGATCCTCTTTCTCTCTTTCCTCAACTGCTTTTTGAATTTAAATTTTAAAGTGAGTAAACATTGTCTCTTCCCTTTCTAATTACTCCTGCATATTCTATTTCATTCTTTCCCTCCTGTATCCTCCAGTTTCCTTAAACTTGGGTGATCATCCTTTGACCTCCACCCTTAACTCTACTATATTTGACCTCATTCATCACTTTATCCTGTCCCCTACCCATCTTAACCCCCATGCCCCCCACAAAAGTGTAAAATTACTCCACTAAGAGGAAAATCATTGCATACAAGTATATGGTATATGTTTGATTTTGTTATATAACTTTAGAGTTTGTTCCTGTGGTTAGAGGTAGCAAGTTAATGGTTATCATAGTTTGTCAGTAGTTAAGCTGTACTTGAAACTATTGTTATGACCAACTATACTACTTTAACCAGGATATCATATATGTTATAATCAGTTTTTCTCCTCTTTATGATAACGCTGTGATTCTTTGGGGTCATAATCACCACCAAAACCCAGTACCAAAGGATTAGGTGCTGAACCAAATAGTAACTTTGCATCCTTTGCAAATTGGGAAGGTAGGTTCTTGGAATAGATATAAAGAACCACCTACATGTAGAGGACATCCCCGAAGAGCAGACATCTCCTAGGGAAACCTCAATACTAGGGATAAAGCTATCATAAGAAATCGGCATGCATCAACACAGAAAATGAAATGAAATGAAAAAGAGAAAATAGAAAATGACAAGATGCTGAAGCAAAATGCAACCCCAGATCCACAGCCCACCCAGGAAAAGCCCAGAAAACAATGAGATAGATGAAATTGGAAGTCAAACACTGGACCTTCCTGAAATGATAGCAACAGAAGTGAAAAAAACAAGTGGAAAAGGCTATAGAGAAAATATTCTCTCAGACACAAAAAGAAATGATGCTTATATTAGCGAAGACACAGATAAAAGAATAAATGAGTTTAGAAAAATGATGGAAACAAAAAATGCCCAACATAGGAAAGAAACAAAAAATGTCCAACATAGGAAAGAAATGGAATCCATAAACAGATCCAACCAGAAATTCAAGAGATTAAAACCTCCATTAAAAGTATATGCAACACATTGAAAGAAGGAGAGGATAGAATTCCATATCTTGAAGACAGAATTGCAGCAAGTAATCATGAAAAGAAAGATATCTTAAAAATAGCAAGAGACCATGAAAAATCAATCCAATAGCTACAAGATGATGGAAAGAAGAGTCACATAAGATTGACTGGGTCAATGAGAAAGCTGGACACAGCACAAATGCAATGAAAAAGTCTTCACAGAAATAATGGCAGAAAACATCCCAAGATTGGATAAAGAATTTGACATACAAATAAATGAAGTATATACAACTCCAAACAGCCATGACCAAAATAAAAATATACCAAGACATAATAATCAAGATTCCAGAAATTCAGCACAAAAACAGAATATTAAAAGCTGTTAGAGAAAACAAACAGATCACCTAGAAAGGAAAGCCCATCAGAATCACAGCAGACTTCTCAACACAAACTCTCAGGTCAAGAAGAGCTTGGAGGGAAGTACTTCAAGTCCTGAAAGAAAATGACTTCCAACCCAGATTGACGTAACCTGAAAAACTATCAAAATTATAAAACTATCAAAATTCATGGAAAAATAAGATACTTCCACAACAAAGAACAATGTAGAAATACCTGACCACCAACCAACCCTACAAAGAGTACTGAAAGATATTCTAGACAGAGATAAAAATGACCACAATTCCAATAACAACAACAGAAAGAAACCACCAGGCAGGGCAAGCAATTAAACAGAGGGGAAGAGCAGGGAACCAACCACAGGAAAATATTATGACAAAGATAAGCCAATACATATCAGTTATAACCATCAATGTAAGTGGCCTCAATTCACAAATCAAAAGAAACAGACTAGCAGAATGGATCAAGAAATGAAATCCAACAATATACTGTATACAGGAAACACATTTAGCTCAAAAAGAAATTCATCAGCGGCGTAAGCGCCTGCCTTGCAAGCGCGAGGGCCCGAGTTCGACTCCCGGAACCCACATACGAAAAAGGGGCCGGTGATATCGCTCAGCGGCACGGGTGCCTGTTGGCGCGCGAGGTCCTGAGGTCGTCCCCCCGGTACCCACAAAAAAAAAAAAAAAAAAGAAATTCATATACTGAAAGTCAAAGGATGGAAAACAATACTCCATGCAACTGGAATCCAGAAAAAAGCAGGGTAGCTATTCTGCTTGCACACAATGTGAACGTCAAATCAAGAATGATCAAAAGAGATAAAGAAAGTCACTACATACTTGTTAGGAGAAAACTTCAAGAGGAAGAGATAACAGTCATAAATATGTATTTACCAATATGGGAGCACCCAACTATATAAGACAATTATTAATAGATATGAAAAACCAAATAAGCGATAACACAGTTGTCATGGGAGAACTTAATATCCCACTGTCACAAAGACATAGATCAACTAGACAAAAAATCAGCAAAGAAATATCAGAACTGAACCAAAGCTGTGAACAAATGGACTTAGCAGATGTTTGCAGAGTGTTCCACCCAACATCATCAGAATACACATTCCTCTCAGCTGCACATGGAACGTTCTCTAAAATAGACCATACACTAGCCCACAGAACATGCTGAAGTAAAATGCAAAGGAATTGAAATTATCTCATGCATATTATCAGACCATACAGCAATGAAATTGGAAATTAATGGCAAAAGAAACTGTGAAAACTCCATAAACACATGGAAATTAAATAACACCCTCCTAAACAACCAATGGGTCACAGATGAAATAAAGAAGAAATTAATATATAAAACTAAATGAGAAAGCAGACACGACATACCAGAACTTATGGGATGCAATGAAAGCAGCCCTAAGAGGGAAATTTATAGCGATGAATTCTAACAACAACAAAACAGAGCAAGCACAAATAAACAACCTAATGTTGCACCTCAAACGTCTAGAAAAAGAAGAGTAAGAAAAGCCCAAAGCCCATACAAGGGAGGACATTATATAGATGAGAGCAGAAATTAACACAATGGAGCCTAAGAAAGTGATATAAAGAATTAATGAATTGAAAAATTGGTTCTTTGAAAGAATGAATAAAATTGATAAACACTTAGCCAATCTTACCCCCCCAAAAAGGAAGAAAAGACTCAAATTTGTGCATTGAGGAATGAGAAGGGTGAAATCACTACAGATCCTGTGGAAATTCAGAAAATCATCAATACCTACTTCGAAAATCTTTACTCTCATAGATGGAAAACACAGAAGAAATGGACAGATTCCTAAATATGTATGAATTAACAAAGATGAATTAAGAAGATATAAAAATTCTGAATAACCCAATATCAGTTAATGAAATTGAAAATGTAATTTAAAATTTATCAACAAAGAAAAGCCCAGGATCTGATGGATTCACTGCTGAATTCTACAAGAGATTTAAAAGTTTAATGCCAATAGTCCTCAAATGCTTTAATGAAATTGAAAGGAAAGCAATACTCCCTAACTCATCCCTGGAGGCAAGTTTTACCCTGATACCAAAAGCAGAGAACCAAAAAAAAAAGAGAACTACAGGCCAATCTCCCTAATGAACATAGATGCAAAATTTATCAATAAGATACTGGCAAACAGAATGTAGCAAATTATCAAGAAGATTATACACCATGACCAAGTGGGATTCATCCCAGGAATGTAGGGATGGTTCAACATACGCAAATCAATAAATGTAATACACCATATCAACAGAGCCAAAGATAAAAATCACATGATCATATCAATAGATGAAGAAAAAGCATTTAACAAAATCCAACACCCATTCATGATAAAAACCCTACAGAAAATCAGAATAGATGGTCTTTACTCAATCTGATAAAAGCCATCTATGACAAACCAACAGTCAACATCATACTAAATAAACAAAAACAGAAACCTTTCACTCTAAACTCAGAAACAAGACAAGGATGTCCACTATCACCACTATTATTCAACATAGTTCTGGAAACATTAGCCAGAGCAATTAGACAAGAGAGAGAAATAAAAGGAATAAGGATAGGAAAGGAAGAAGTTAAACTATCATTATTCACAGATGACATGATACTCTACATGGAAGACCCCAAAAACTCCACCAAAAGACTTCTAGATTTAATAACTAAATTCAGTAGAATATCTGGATACAAAGTCAACACTCAAAAATCAATAGCATTCCTGTACACAAACAACAAACTCACAGAGAGAGAAATTAGGGAAACCACACCCTTCACAATAGCATCCAAAAAAATGAAATACTTAGGAATCAACCTAACAAAGAAAGTAAAAGATCTATGCATTGAAAAGTACAGTACTCTGAAAAGGGAGATTGAAGAAGATATCAGAAAAAGAAAAGATAGCCCTTGCTCATGGATAGGAAGAACCAACATAGTGAAAATGGCCATGCTCCCAAAATTGTTGTACAGATTTAATGCAATCCTGATCAAAATACCGTTAGCATACCTCACAGAACTAGAGAAAACATTCCTAAAATTCATTTGGAACCAGAAGAGACCTAGAATAGTAAAAGCAATTCTGGGCAACAAAGGTAAGACAAGGAGCATCAAAATCCCTGACTTGAAATTATACTACAAAGCTACTGCGATAAAATCAGCACAGTACTCGCAAAAAAACAGACCTGGGGATCAGTGGAACAGATTAGAAGATACAGACACAAATACAAACACACTCAGCAACCTTATCTTCAACAAAGGGGCCAAATATGTTCACTGGAAGAAAGATAGCCTTTTTAATAAATGGTGCTGGAAAAACTGCCTTTCCACATGCCAAAGACTAAAATTAGACCCATGTCTACCACCATGCACTAAAGTCACAATGGATCAAAGATCTAAATATTAAAACAGAAACACTAAATATACTGGAAGAGAAAGTAGGTAGAAATCTTGAAGATATATGTAGGCAGAGTCTTCATGAACAAAACCCAAACTGCACAGGAAATACTCCAAAGAATCAACAACTGGGGTCTCATCTTATTAAAAAGCTTTTGCACGTCAAAAGAAATCACCAACAGAGTGAAAAGACAACCCACAGAGTGGGAAAAAATGTTAGCCAACTGTCCCTCAAAGGACTTCTATCTAGAACATGTAAAGAATTGAAAAAAAATCAGACCCCCCCAAATTTAAAGACCCAATCCAAAAATGGGAATCTGAGATAAATATGCACTTCTCAGATGAAGAAATACAGATAGCAAATAAATATATGAAAAAATATTCAACGTCATTGGCCATTCGAGAAATGAAAATTAAAACAATACCGAGATTCCACCTCACCCCAGAAAGAGTGGCTGTCATCAAGAAATCAACCAATAACAGATGCTGTTCTGGCTGTGGGGAAAAACGAACACTTCTCCACTGTTGGTGGGAGTGTAGACTGTGGAAATTAGTATGGAGATTCCTCAAAAAGCTAGGATTAGAGGTCCCATTCAACCCAGCTATTCCCTTTCTGGGTATCTTTCCAGAAGAATTAAAAACATCATACCACAACGATATATGTGCACCCCTGTTTATAGTAGAACAATTTGTAATAGCTAAATCTTGAAAACAACCCAAATGCCCATCAACAGAGGAATGGATAAAAAAGATGTACTTTTATACAATGGAGTACTACTCAGCCATAAAGAAGGGTAAACTTGAGACTTTTATAGGTAAATGGATGCAACTTGAGACTATACTTATAAGTGAAATAAATCAGTCTTGCATGTGTAAACATCGCATGGTCTCCCTAGTGTAAGAAGCTGAAAGAGTGAGTAAGATCCAAAATGTATAATAGATATTAGGAAATGAGAAGAAACTGTTCAAAAGGAAAGAGGAAGTGGGATGGGAGAAAGGAGAAAAGAAGGAAAGGAAAAGGAAAAGTATATATGTATACATACACACAAAATAGTTAAGATAGCTATACTACTAATTTCTATTAGTTCATTCAAAGGAAAGTTTTGTGCTTCTATCATTTGATCAATTTTTCATGCCTATATTTTGTAATCTGAGCAACTACTTTGAAGATAACAATAAGCAATGTACTAACCATTGTTACTCTCCTACTATCTTGTTTTGAAATTTTGTAACATTGTTTTTCTTGTTTTTTCTCTTTAAAACAAAAAAAAAATTTCTTATGGACGTTCATGCTTTCTCTGTTTAGTCATATAATAACAGTGACAGTGACTTTACTGCCTAATTGGAAAGAATGTAGAACACATGCAACACTTTCACAGTATTCTTATGTGTCTCTGAGAACACTATGTGACAGGGATGAATGACTATAAGCTATGTGATTTTTCACAATGGTTAAAATATCCTTTCCCTTTGTTTTTGTTTTGCTGTACTAGAATTAAACCCAGGCCCTTATACATACTATGCAAGTAATCTAACACTGAACTACATTCCCAGGATTTTTTTTTGAGACAGTGTCTTGCTAAGTTGTCCAGGCTAGACTGAAAGTTTTAATCCTCCCACCACAGCTTCCTGATTACCTGGGCTCACAGGCATGCACCACTGTGCCCAAATCCACTGCATATTTTAGGCAAATTTTAAAGCTTGAACCAATGCTTTTAAGACTTCTTCTACTCAAGAATTTGTGTAAGCAAACTTTTGAATGAACAAATGGAACCTGAGTTCCAAACTATTTCATGCTCATCTATTTGTTTTAAGAGTATCCTTAGTAACCCTGTCACTTAGTCTTACCATTTATAATGCCATAGAGATTACTATCATTCAAAAGCATGATCTACAATATTCTCAGTAACACTGTCATTCAAATGTGAAGTTTATAATGCTCCTGAGAGCGCTACTGTGTGGGTGTGCTTTCACAAGCCTAGTGGTACTATTTACTTGACCTCCAATTCCCCCAGTGTCATTGATGGCATTGTTACTTTGCTTGTAGAATCAACAACCTGACAGCACTATTACTTCTGTATATGCTTGTCCTCGTTTCTAGAACTATTGCTAACATTTGATGGTCTTTACAGAAACTTTTAAAAATTCTCACTCAAATATCATTAACCTAGTCAAACCAAAGAAAAATATTTCCTTTATTATTAGAGCTCTAATGTTAAAAATATTACATTCGTTCTTTACCCCTCATCCATTTTTCTATACATTCAAAGAATTACAAAACTGGAAAGACGTTTTGGAAATTAACTTTGTTACTATTATTCAAACTGGTGATGCTGCAACATAATTAAAGGTCAGTAAAGTCTGAGAATTTTATTTTGTGTTTTGAATCTAAAGATAATATTTTTAAAGTATTTGATTAGTAATAAAGGCTAAATGTTGCATCTAACTTGCAACTCAAAGTTTATTTTTAGTTCAACAGCTTCTAATGTATTTTTAAAATAATTATATTTGAAGGTATAGGAAAACTATCTTCCAAAAGGGGTCCAACAATTATTAAAATTCAAGAAGTATTTCATAAGACAATCATGCTTTTTCTGGTGAGAACTAGAGAGAATAATATTAGAATAATGAGTTGTGAGTTTCAAAATGTTCAAGGAACAGTCCATTTGAACTTGGTATCCTTACCCATAATTTATGTTCTGGAAATATACAGATGAATGGAAGAGTTAATGAATAAACAACTCCTCTAGTAATACACTGCAAAGATTCAAAGCAAGAAATAAATAAAGAAACCAAAAGATAGGACTTTTGATTGCTACCCAGGATGTACAAAGCTGGGAAGAGCGTTGTTCTCATATTTACAGTGATAAAAACAAAGAGTATTAGAAAAACCCGCCAGACTACCTAAAAACTTACAGTTAAATGATAATTTTGGTTGGGCAACTTTTAAAAAGCCAAAAATCAGGTACCTTTAACAAGAAATGGATGGGAGCAATATTTAATTGGTCAGGTGCCTCCAGATACCAGTAAGAAGAACCAAATTAAAAATGTTTAGTAACAGTTTTTGACAAATTGAGAAAAGCCGAGTGTGAAGCAGTAAGTGGCTACAGAACCTTTGATGGTTGTAGGCACCAGAATCCACACCTACTTGCATATTTGCAGGCTGTTCTTCCTGGACACCTCACGAGGTGCTCACACACACGATTCTCTCTCTCTCTCTCTCTCCCCCCCTGCCCCCCTGCACACACACATACTTTAGGTGAAAGTCCTAAAGGACCTGTGCAAGTGTTGTAGATGGCTTGAGAGCTTGAGAGAGTGGGGAATGCACAGCAACTACTGCAGCAGAGGCAACATCGCCAAGCCATCCACGACCTTCCCTGCAGGTCAAAAGCGTTAAACAACCTGAGGAGGGGAAAAACCGTTAGTTGAGACTATTCACAGTTGAGTGTCCTGAACAGGGAAAAAAAAAAAAGCCTGCCTTGAGGGAGGTAAAGTATCACTAGAAGGACTCTTTTCCAAGACCCAAGGAAATTGCCTGTGTAAGACTGAAGTTTAATAAAGTCAATAGTAGGCTGAGGCATGAGGATCACAAGTTCTGGCCCAGCCTGGGTAACTTAGTGACTTAGCAAGACCCTGAGTCAAAATAATTTTTCTTAAAAAGGACTGAGGATGTGCCTCAGTATAAAGGCCCTGAGTTCAACTCCCAGTACTTCACTAAAAAAAACCAACAGAAAAAAAAAATCAACAAAAATTTTATCCTGTCCTCATCACTATACTAACAGTTAAGTAATTGTGAGCTACTGCTTGCTGTGTGGCAAATACTTGTGAAAAGAAGCTCTCTATGGCGCAGCACAAAGGGACAAACTGAAGCTACATATGGAACAGATATAAGGAAAGCTCACAGACAAACAGTGTGTCCTGGTTGAAGGGCGACGTGACAGGAAAGAGAAGATTGTGGCGATCTGACCACAGCCAGAGCAGCAATTAAATCCAAACTGAGTTCAAGTCTTGACTAGGTTGACTCAACCCCTGTGGGAAAAACAAGCAGAAAGCTATGCTCATGTCCAGGAAGCAAAAGTGTTTACCACCTCAGAGAAAAAGTGCCCAGCTTTCTACAAAATAGATTAAGGGCCGGTGAGATGGCTCAGCACGATAAGTGCCTACCTGGCAAGCACGAGGTCCTGAGCTCAACTCCCAGCACCCACATAAAGGAAAAAAGGGCCGGTGATATCACTCAGTGGCACAAGCACCTGCTGGCAAGCACGAGGTTCTGAGTTCGACTCCCGGTACCCACATTAAAAAAAAAAAAAAGATAAATAAGAGGCATAAGAAAACGTAAGAAAATCAACAAGCTCTCAACAGACAAAGCAGTCAAAATCAGATTCAGATATAATGTCCATTTTGAAACTATCAGAAAGAAAAAATAAGGCTATTATTATTGTTAGATTAAAAGCTTTAGTGAAAAGTGTGGAAAAAGTGTAAAATCAGAGGATAATTTTAGCAGCAAGATGGAAACTGTAATAATCAAGTGGAAATATCCAAAGCAAAAACAGACAAATAAAGACAAAGAATAATTGCGATGATATTATCTGTAGACCAAGCACAGTCAAGGAAAGAATTGTTGACATTGAATATAGATCAAATGAAATTATCCAAATCAAAACAAAAAGAATGGAGAAAAAAATAGCAGAACATCTGAAAGCTGTAGGATGATATCAAAGATATATATAGGTGTGTATATATACATATATATATATATATATATATATATATATATATAAAATCAATGGTATATACATATATACATATAAAACCTCAGAGGTAAGAAAAAGTAAGGTGGAAGAAATATTTGAATAGGGCCGGTGAGATGGCTCAGCGGCATAAGCGCCTGCTTGGCAAGCGTGAGGTCCTGAGGTCGACTCCCAGTACCCACATAAAAAAAAAAAAAAAAAGAAAGAAATATTTGAATAAATAATAGTCAAGAATTTTCTACAATTGGTATCAGACTCCTAACTATAGATCAAAGAATTTCAGAAAAGAAAAAGCAGACCTGATAAATATATATCATATATATCCTACAGAGCAGAAGATGTAGCTCAGTAGAAAATCATCGCCTAATGTGTGATGGCCTCACTGCAGAAAAATAAAGAGTATATACCTTGATATATCATTTTCAGACTGCTGAAAACCAAAAAAAACGGAAAATAAATTCACTTTAAATATATAGATAGGCTAATAGAAAGAGAATTAAAATTATGCAAAAGAATAAAAAGTAAAAATATGGAAGTGAATACAGAAATTAAGAAAGCTGGGGAAACTGTATTAATGTTATAAAGAGTAGACCTCTGAATGAGCACTATTATGAGAAAGTAAGCAAGAATACTATACACCAACAAAAGCATCAGTTATCCAAGAAAATATAACTTTCATAAATGTGTATGACTCTAACCAAAGAGTCATATTCAAAATTTTTCCAGAAAAAAAATAGAACCAAAAGCAGAAGACAACAAATTCACAATTGTGTTTGGATACTTCAAGCCTTCTCTCTCAGTAATTGATATAACATGCAAATAGAAAAATTGGTGAGATTATAGAAGACTCAACACAACCAACAAAATTGATCTAATTGACATTCATAGGGCACTCAGTCCAAAAACAAAATTCATGCACTTTTAAAATAATAGGTCACGGGCTGGTGAGATGGCTCAGGGGCGTATGCGCCTGCCTGGCAAGCGCGAGGGCCCAAGTTCGACTCCCGGAACCCACATACGAAAAAAGGGCCGGTGATATCGCTCAGCGGCATGGGCGCCTGCTGGCGCGCCAGGTCCTGAGGTCGACACCCGGTACCCACAAAAAAAAAAAAAATTCTCTAACCATAATAAAATTAAACTAAAAATCATAACAGAAAGATGACTGGAAAATACCCAAATACTTAAAATTAAATAACTAACTTCTAAATAACCCATGGAGAAAACAGATTAGAAAACTTGGATCTGAATTAAATTAAAGCATAATACATTAACATTTTCAGAATACACTTCAAGGAGTGCTTAGTGTAAAATCTGTAGCAGTAAGTACTGATATTGGTAAAATAGAAAATAGGGAAAAACAAAAAAATTTGAAATTAATAACTCAAACTTCCACCTTAATATGCTAGAAAAAGAGAACAAATTGCATCCAACACAGGCAGAAGGATGAAGAATATAAATCAGTTATATTGAAGGAAAAAAAATTTGAGAAAAATCAATAAAGCCAAAAGATGGTTCTTTAAGATCAATATAATTGACATCTCACCATACTCATTAGAAAAAGGACAGTATAGAAATCACATAACAATATCAGGAATAAGAGACACATGACCTCACTGCAGACACTACAAATATTAAAAGAATACTAATATTTACTGTTTTTTCAATATTTTTGACAAATTAGATGAAATGACAAATTTCATGAAAGACAAAATCTATGAAAGCTCACTTATGAAGAAACAGATAACCTACATAGTCTTATATTTATTTAATAAATTTAATTTGTAGTTAAATATTTTCCTAGAAAAATTCCCCCTGGAAATATGCCTTAGATTACAAAGTCTATTAAACATTAAGGAAGAAATAATAGTAATACTACAAAAATATTTCAGGAAATTGAAGAAATGTGACTACTTCCTAAGTCATTCTATTATTATAGCAAATGAAAAAAAATTATAGATCACCAACCACTTTAACAGGAACGTACACATGCACAAACACAATTCTCACAAAATAAAAGCAAATTAAAAACACCAAAATACTAAAATGATAGTGCATAAACCAAGTCTCGTTTATTCTGAGTATACAAGGTTGGTTTAACATTCAAACATCAATCAGTACAATTTACAATATAGTACAACAAAGGAGAAAAACCACGTGAACAGAACAGAAAGTCTGACGAACATCAACATTCATTTATGACTCAAAAAAAAAAAAACTTGGAAAATATTTTCCATGTTGCAAGGCTATTTACTCTCACCCCCAGATCAGGGACAATGAAGGCAAAAATTCAGTTTTCAGAATGCTAAATGTTGCTAAAGAACATGACAAAACTTAATGCTATCCGTGGGAAGCAAAATCCTTGTTTTAAAGCCCATAATCTAAGAAGCATGAATACTATTGGCCTAAATTCCCCAGGAGAAAGTTGATTTTGCACCAGGCATGTGCCACTTCCTTTTAACTTATTAGAGAACACTTCCAGGAGCCCAGGGCCTCCAGCATCTCAGTGACAGAGCGTCACACCCCTTGCGAGCTGACTCTGCAGTCCTCATCCTCTGCAGCTCTTTCCACTCCCTCTTGCTACACAATCATTTATGTGCAGGAATTACGCCTCCTAAGAAAAATGTTTCCTGCTCGTATAATTAATTTCTTGAGACCATAGGGTAAGAATGTAACACTTATGCACACACCACAGGAATGCAAGTTTAGCCTCATTTTAGCTGTTGGAACGACCCCTCCTTGGCTCTAACTGCAGAATTTGGGATTCAGGCAGAGGAGCAAGGGTAGCCTGGAGGGCTGAAACTAAAAATGATCACCAGTCACCTTTCTAATGCTTCGCGTGTGTTAGAGTCACAGCTCAGTGTTTGCTTCGAAAAAGAGAAAATATTGTTCAGCTGGCTAGTATCATAATGCCCTGTAAAAATCACTCCGTCATTGCCCTGAGAAGCTGCAGCCATGTAGTAACTCTTAGCAATGCTGACCGTGAGGCTACCCTGGGCCTGTGTTTTAATCCCTGCCTCCGCTGTCTTCTCACCCTGGCCTGTTGTTCCCCAACTTACTTTCACAGTGTCTCGTTTTTGCTGATGAAGCCGTCACAGCCTCCTCGCTGCCTACAGGAAACCTGCCTAACAATAGGAAAAACAAACCAAGGTACCGGAAGTTGCGATTACCCATAGACGTTGTGATGCTGGAGGAAAGCCTTTGTTCATCATAGTAGGTAAAAGCCAATGGACAGTTCCTCCCCAAGAACCTAAAAGAAACGTCCATAAACCATCAATGCCAAGGTGTTTTGTCCCCACACCGAAGCTCGAAGCCTTAGACTTCAAGCCAAGAGTCTCCAAGTAAGTATTTTGCTCAAGAAATTCCACTCCTGTCTTATATTACCACACTCCTGGTCTGTGCATGAAATGATAGCATCCATGAGACGATCTAATAAAGACAGATCCACTTCTCATGTAGGTTCTGAACAAATGAGGAGGGAGGAAAATATGGCAGATTGGAGCCAAGGTCTCTTTTTTATAGTATTACAATAGAAGATGTGACCTCAACTACGCCTGTTGGTCCCTGGTACGGAAGGCATCTCTCCGGTCATTGACATGTTGGACATCAGTTATGCTGGCACTGTCTGTCAGTGGAGGAAAAGAAAATCTACTTCCTGTGGGTACGTTGTTACTAAGACAAAGAGAGTGAGGCTGTGGATTCATAGTTTATTTTTCTTAAATTTACTGATCAGGTAAGTCCCTCCCTCTCCCCAGGATAGAGTGAATTACAGAGGTAGGGTGGGTGGAGAGTCAAGGAATCTCACCAGTGGAGTCATCTCCACTGAAAGGTATCAGCTTTATTCTCTACCACTCAAAACCTTAAATAGGGACAAATAAATAAAAAGAAACTACTCCAAAAAGGTGAAGAAAAATTACTATAAGGCTGCTGAATTATTGACTGAATTTGTATAAGGATCAAAATACATCAAAATGAATGAAGTGAATTTGTTTTAAAAATAAGTGTTCAGAAGAAGAAAGTACTTTTTTTTTTTTTTTTTTTGAGACAGGGTCTCACTGTAAAGTGCAGGCTGGTCTTGACCTCACTCATTTATCCCAGGCTGGCCTAGAACTCACAGTGATCTTCCTGCCTCAGCCTCTGGAGTGCTGGGATTACAAGCATGAGCCACCACGCCTGGCTGAAAGTACTTTTAATAATAAATTAAAATATCCCTTTTAATAACATAATTAATCTCCATAAAATATTTGAGTCAATTAGTTGCAGGAGCAAAGCAATTACTCTGCTTCTTGTGAAATAGAAGCTCGAAGTAGTCAATGTCCTTGAGTTTCATGTTTTACAAGCACTTCTCCAAAAGATCACTTCCTAGATATTTGATATTTTTTAACATTGTTCTACTGCAAAATTTAACCTCTAAATTGTAGTGCTATCTTCAAGCTCCAACTTTCTTTCTAGCCTTCTTCAATTTTATTTAGGTCTTTCCTGCCAAATAATTTCACATATTCATGTTCTCTACTTAAAAAGAACTTCTTTTAAATCGTGAATGCAGTTTTATTGTTGTACTTTTCCTAAGCACTAATGTGATAAAAAGCATACTCCAATAACTCCCAATCTTAGTAAAAAATTACCATGGATATGTTTTGCACTGAACAAATAAGACCCAAATTTACAAAAAATATAAGACCTTATGTGAATATTATTCAGCTTTTGTGGAATAATGGAAGACACAATTTACCAATACACTATTCTCTGTGACTGACGATAAACTCAATTTTAATCTAACACAAGGGCAGATTTCAAATTTTGTGACATGAGAATGGGAGTACAGAAAATCATTTCTAGAAACAGAGGCTATTAACCTCTATAGGACCCTGATAAACAGCCAGAGAGATAGATATGAAGCCCAAGGAAGACTTGAAAAATAGAATTTGGGCTATTGCTTTTTTCTTTTGATCATTAAACCTTCCCTTTCCCATGGAAGAAAGCATTCCTACAAGCAGTGGGGAAAAAACACCAACTTTTTGGTTAACATCTTGTACTTACTCTTTGCTTCACAAGTCAAGAAACCTTTAGCAGATAATTTTAAATTATCTTTATAAAGGTAGGTAATAGACAAGAAGATGTAGGAGTATACAAGTTAATTGTGAATATCAAGTCTGATCATATATATTCCCAAGTCGATTAGTAATGAGCACTATGGTATACTTGGGTGTCAGTCTACCTTTGGGTATATTTTTCCTTTAGTTTTCCAGTGAATACAATAAGTCTAGCATCTAGAGTATTGTGAAACTTCCAAAGGAAACCATCCTTCTTTCCCTCCCATAATTTTCAAATTTCTGAAGTGTATAGAGGTCTTTTATGGAAATAATATAAACATTATTTTGGAGTTGTGTTACTTGAACAATCTCCCTTTTGTAGGGTGGTAATTCATAAGCAAAAAGCATAAATGGATTTCACATACAAAAGATGTCTCTAACCAGCTTGTCCACTTTATGAACACACACAAAAAAATGCTTTGAAAATTACTTGCTCTCTAAGCTTCAGGACTTTCCAATCAAAATAAGGTCAAAGTGTCTGTTCTTTCTTTTCTCATCAGTAGTTGATGGCCAACCTCTGTACAGTAGAAATTTGGGAAAGGGACACAGGATATTGATTTTTTTCCCCCTCCTTGATAAAAAAAAAATCTCAAAATCATAATTGTTTTAGTTGGTCTCTATTGTGGGCACGATTTTTCAGGACTTATCATGTTTTGGGCACAAGATCATAAAAGTCACAGTCCCTGTCCTCAGACTCCCTGTAAGTACAATCTTTACCTCAAGTTCCCTGATAAAAGTTTTCACAAGTCTCTATGGACACACAGAGAAGGGAAATTGGAAGTCATGCAGGAGATTTAAAAAGGCTTCCCAACAGGACCAGTGTTTGAACTGAGCTTTGAATGAAAGTACACATTAGTTAGGCAGAGAGGAACAAGGGACACCCTGAGTGTTCAAAGATCTTCTGGGCCTCCCTACGGGCTGCTCCACAGGCAGTGGGGGAGAAGAGACTCTTATAAAAGACTAGGTGTCAGTTTAGAGTTTGAGTCTCATCCTGAACTCTGTATCTAGCCATTTCAGATTTTACGATTCCGTGTGATCATGCCTTAGCGCTATTGTGAAGGATTCACAGGGGTTCCAATCAGAGTCAGGCCTGAACGTTAGACCTGCAGATGGGATCAAGGCACTGGCTTTGGGAAGGGGCAGGTAGAAGATCTGAGAAGAATTTAGGGCACACAAGAGTCTTCTTATGTGGCAACTACCTGGTTATTGAGAAAAGAGGCTGTGGCTGGGATGACTCTCCAGGTTTCTGGTTGGGTTGGGTAATAAATAGTTGTTGAGATAGGAAATTTTTTTAAAAAGTAGGAAAAGGTATGGAAGAAAGGAATGTATTCACTTTTAGGGATATCAAATTTGAAATGCCTACAGGGTGTGGGAATAGATATATTCAAGAAAAAGTGAAATACGCCCATTTTAAAGAATAAGGAATTAGAGGCAGATCGAGAATAGCGCAAGTATCAGTAATAGAGAAAATGAAAGATATTTGCCTGTTTTACCATGTTATAGCTACTGTTCAAAGTCCTTACATGGATTATTGAATGCAGTACTTACAACAGATGGTGGAAGTGGTCTCATTTACAGAGAAGGAAGGAAAGGATTAAAGAAGTTAATTTGCCTAATGTCAGTGGTTGACAGTGGAAATAAACCAGGATTTGAACCCACGTGATCTAATTCTAGAGCCACCGTTTATTGCTGAGGCTAGAATTAAAGTTGTAATTGAAATTGCAGATACATTTATAACACCAACACTTAGCATCATGCTATTAAATCAACAGAATTTTAGTATTTTATTATACTGACAATTTAGCGAATAATTGAATTTCTCCAACTCCATCTGCAGCCCTGTACTCCCCATAATTTACTGTTAAAGAACCAGGCTTCTTGTCACATTAGGATTTTAATCATTTGGAGGTATGTTTTATTTAATTGTAGTTTCCCATTCTGTAAGGAAAAAAAAACTGAGACCCTTGGATCTGAGTTTTTCTGACTAGCAAAATTATCTATACTATCTATGGTGATGGATAAAATTAACATAAAAACAATAAGCTCATTCTACAGTATAAGCAAGCAGATTCAATTTACGAAAATGTATTTCATAACTTAGTTTCTTACAATAGATACAGTTCACAAAATGAGGACTTTACTAAATTTCCAAACCTTGTTTCTTCTGCTTACCCATCTGTGAATACGAAGTGAGGGTTGTGTAAATGACAATAACAGTAATGACGACATCAAGAGCCAGCATATACTATTCTGCACAAAAAGCCAACTGTGTTCTAATGATTTTACACAAACTGTTCTAGCAGTGGCTGCTCCTTTGGGAGTTGTTCTTTGCAGAGATATTTCCCTTCCCTTGGCCTACCATTCTATATTCTAAAGAAAAGCCATACCTTAAATTATTAAGATATTAGCTGCTAAACAATCTTTCTTTAGGTTTTAGAACCTACAATATCTGTTGACCTTCAGATTATATCAGAATGTGTAAGATTATGCTTAAGTTGCAGAAAAGTAATGTATTTGTCTAAAGAATTACAGGAACTAGATCCAGAACGTTGGAATTGATTGACAAAGACCTCCCTCAGCAACTAGCCTTCCTGGTTATTGATCTATGGTGCCTCCTTTTCCTCCCTATGAAAATCCCTTTGGGTACCTGACTTTTTGTGTACCTGCTCTTTTTGGGGGGGTGGGTCGATAGCTTGCTTTATCTCTGGTTGCTAGCCCTTGAATAAACCTGATTTTCTTCACACCAGTTCTGATAGCTTGACTACTGGCTTTCAAGTAGCAAGCAGGCAGACTTGGATCTGCTCATGCTATTTTTTTAATCCTCAAAATTGCTGAACATGGGCCGGTGAGACGGCTCAGCGGCTTAAGCGCCTGCCTTGCAAGCGCGAAGGCCCGAGTTCGACTCCCGGAACCCACATACGAAAAAGGGGCCGGTGATATCGCTCAGCGGCACGGGTGCCTGTTGGTGCGCGAGGTCCTGAGGTCGTCCCCCCGGTACCCACAAAAAAAAAAAAAAAAAAAAATTGCTGAACAATCCAATCTCAGAAACTGCAAAAGTAAAAAGGACTTTGAGACCTTAGGAATTGCAATTCAGGGAACATGCGTGCAGATAGCTCTTTGTCAGAAGACAGAAGATAAAGAAAAGATAAACAGAATGAACATTTCCAGAAAAGAATAGTCCAGTAAACATGTGCTGTGCATGTTAAGATTCTGGGCACAATGTAATTGTCTGGTTGTTTTGTTAGCGGTCACTTACGTCCATACACTCAGGCTTGTTTGCTCACCACTGACCACATCAAAGGAGGCCATTTATCTTGGGAAAAGGAAAAGGGATTTATTCAAAGCTACCTCTGAGGAGCTGGAGGGGCACCTCACCTAAATCACCATCTCATGTACATGTGTGTCAGGTTCTTTTAGAGCAAGGAAGAATGGGAAGGGGGAAGGACGATGAGACAATGGACATATTCAAACGTTTTTGTCCCTTCCTGGACCTAAACCCTTCTTCCCTTTCCATGAGGAAATGACCCTAGACTCTGACCCAGTGATGTCCTAGTAACAGTATCTGCATATTCTGCAATTCATCTGGACTGAGAAGAGGTGGAGGTGGCAGCTTATGCCCTAGGCTTGAAACAGTTTGGAGAAGCCACTTTTTTCTGAAGAAATGTCTGACTTTTGAAGTTCCATTTTGTCATGCCAATTACAGTTTAGGTCATTAGAGACGCCTGTGGTCAAAGGGTGGAGGTGGCATCAAGGAGCGCAGGTGACCAAAGTTCACATTCCAGGCAGCAGCTGGAATTTTACATGAGCCCTACTTGCAAATGGCTTCCAGACTCCATTTTGGGAAGCTCTTTCAATGACACTTTCATTGTAATTTTTCTTTTACATATTTCCTTTCACATATTTCACAGATGAAAAAACTGAGAAATGAAAGGATCAAGTAAATTCCACAAATTACCCAGTAAACTAATAGCCTAGGCATGTATGTCTAGGCATACAGTAGGCTATACCATCCAAGTTTAAGTATTCTACAATGCGTGCACCATGACAAAACTGCAGAGCAGTGCATTTCTCAGAATGTGCCACCATCGTTCAGTGACACATGAATGTATCTCAATGACTAATGTCAAGGAAAAGAACTCAAAGCCCATAATTTCTGATTTCCATAGGATCATGTAGATAAGACTAAGATTTCCATCACTTTCACAAACAATAAACACTATATCTACTTAATAAGCACTTTTCTCACAATTCTACTTTGAACTATTGCTTTATTTCTCCAGTGCAAATTCATGAGGACTCCCACAGTATACAGATCAAATCACCATCACTGAAAAATGCAGTGGAGGTAATGAAAATTGAAAATAAAAAGCCTCTCCAAACATGACTTTTGAATGTTGTCTTTCTATGATGACTTCTATCATATTTAAAAACATAATAAATATAGCTAAAAATACTTCAGACATATTTTCCCTTCTGTTCACACAGTGAAAAGTTTTTATATAAATAATAGATGCTCACTGAAAATTCAAACAGCACACACAAATATAAAGAAATTAAAAGCCATTGATCTTGCACCAAGCTTGGAAACCCCCCACTTGTTCACATTAGTGATCATCCTGTCCTGTATTACTGCATAGATACTTATGCACATACATTTATATGAATATTAATAACTATTTTATATAAGATGAAGTATCTCATAAATTCAATTTTTATTATACCTACCCCTCCTACCTTTGTTACTTAACCCTACAAGAGCACCTGACCCATATGCTGGCTCATCCTGGGGGGAACTATCTTAAAAATCCAATTTTTCTTTTGTTTTTTTTCAAATACTCATAAGGCTATCCAGACTATAAATCATGGAATGGCTGGCCTGATTCAAATTTATTCTTTTTAAAGGTTGCATAATATTCTCTGTTATGGTTATTCAACATCTGTTCGGCCACCTCCCTGTTGATGTCTTCTGTCTTGCTATCTTTTATGATGCTTTGACAAATACTTGAGCCTAGGTAACTCACGACTGACCAGTTTATTAACTCACAGCTCTGGAGGTGAGAAGTTGTCTCGCTACATCATCACTGGAGAGGGCAAGAGGGGGCCAAACTTGTGCTTTTATAGGGTACAAATCCCACCCTTGAAGGTGGAGCCCCCATGGCCTAATAATAGCTTTGTAAAAGTCTTACTGTGGAATTCAAATTTCAACACGAATTTTGGAGAAGACAAGTGTTTCAACCATAGGCTTTGTTTCCAATTCTCAAACTCTAGAGCAACAGTGGAATAACATTGTTTTGTATATCCTTAAACTTTAGTGGACTTCTTTCTATGTGCTATAGATTTCTAGTAGTGGAATTGTTGATTTCAAAGATACATGCATTTTTAAAAATTGTAATATATATTGCGTGACTGTCTTCCAAAAATGTTGAAACACGTTGTATTTCCATCAATAATACAAGGCAGTACCTATCCACCATCCCTTCTACAATTGCCATATTCATAATTTATTAAGATTGATGGATATAAAGTGATAGCTCATTGTAATCTTAACATGTATTTTATTAATTAGAGAATTTGAGACTTCGTATCTTTTGTTGGCCATGCACATCTTTGCATTTATATTCTTTCCCACTTTTTCTATGGATCATGTGTCTTGTCAATTCATTGTTTTTTCTATATTAAATAATAGCCCTTCATTTGCCATCAGCACTATAAAGAACCCTTAAACTCTCCCTTTCTCTTTAACTTTCCTTACGTTATAATTTGTCAGTCAAAGATTTTTGTTTCTACCTAATTATAGTTGCCTGTAATTTTATAGTATCTAGATTTCTAATCTTGATTCAGTTTTCCCTACCATCCCATACTTGCAGTGTTCTTGCATTGTATTTTCCAAAATACTCTTTTAAAAAAAATCTTACCTTTCAATCTTTATTCAACCTAACATTTATTTTATGTATAATGCAGAGTATATTTTTACTTTCTTCTGTCTGTTGTTTCTGGTTCACTGATTAAATAGCCTATTATTTTCTCACTGTGGTTAATATAATTTTTTAACCAGGACCTTGACTTTAATTTTTATATTATATTTTTTCAGATCAGATGATCCTGTGTGGTTTTGAGAAACTGTTACATTCATAGACTATGATGGGCCTTTCTTTACTTTTTAAATGCATTTGTAATTGGGCATTTTAGCTAAAACACTCCAGATTTCACTAGACATTAGATATAATTGAAGTACTACTGAGAATTATACCTGAAATTTTGTAATCAAGAAAATAATATCTCTAGTAAACTAATTTTTTAGAATTAGAAAATTAAAATTACTATAGAATGAAATCTAGTGTTCTAAGCTCAGTACTCAAATAAAAAGTACAATTTTTGGTGGAGCCTCTCTCTTCCAACTTTACTATATATTATATTATTTACTATATTATTTACTCTAATACAGGAGGAATTTCATCAGCTGTCTGTAATGAGTAGTTCTTGCCTGCCAACTGGTAAAGTGACTCCCAACCTCACAGTTAAACTCCCTTCCCACTTCAATCCTCTGTAATTCAGAAATCTGCTTCCAATTGCCAAGTTACCAACACTCCTGTAAAATAGGACTATCTAGAAAACTCTTGATCCTCATGATGCTTGCAGAACATGAATAATAAGAGCATTCTCACCTCTGTTTATGTAAAATTGGAGGAGGGGAGGGGAACAAGGTGACTGAGCCATGCTTTCTTTTTTAACAGCACATATTTACTAGCCAAGTGCCTAGGGAAGGATAAGTTTCAGTATTACTGGCCACGTTACATTCCAACTAAGTGTGCATTCAGATCCAGCACCCCAAGTCACATTTCACCCTTTTCTATTGTAAACTTTTCCTCACTGGTATCTTGTAGTCTTATTGGTCAACTCTATAACCAACTTCACAAACCTATCAGATATACCTATATAAGAGAGAATTTTTTCTTCTCAGAAGTCCCATATGGTCAATTTAAAACAACAGATGGACAAAGGTTACAGGAGAAAGAGAGAATCCATACCAGAGGAATGATCCTTTATTTTGCCTTAGTTGACATATCTCAACAGCATGTGTCAAAGGTACTCGCTATAAAATGCTGACCATGCGCTGATCCACCAGCACTAGAAACTCATATTTAAATTACAAGCAGAGGGTTATCAGTACTGTGTTCTATAAGGCAGTCTTGGAAAAAAGGCTGATAAAAACTTTGCAGATCTATTCTTTGGGTAGCAATTCCAGACTGGAGAAAGTCTAACTGTCCTGAAGAACATCTACTTATCTTTCCTGATTGAATCAAATAATACAGTGTTGGTTCTGTTTTCTGAGTCAAATTCCTTTGGAATATAAGTATTAATTGGAATAAAAGTTGTAATTGATTTATTTTTCATTATAATTCAGAAATAGTCTGATGACTGGAAAACTAATCAGAGGAACAAACATGTACATAAGTTATATCAATACAAGACGCTTTCGTGAAATTCATTGCTGCCTTGAAAAATTTTTACCACTAAAAAGAATCTAAAGTCTAAGGCTTAAAGTGAGTTGCTTGTTTCTCAATGATTTAAGTTTATTATTCAAGATCAGGCCTATACTACTGGCACTTCATTGTTTTACCCACACTCCATGGTGATTAGAACATGACCATGTCTTCTAAAGAGTTAATATGACTGTGTTGTTGAGTATGGCTTGTAATCATTTTACCACCTTAAAAACACAGATTTTCTTCAAAAACAAAGTACATGTGAGCAGTGTTCTTGGGTCTCCTTTGATGCGTTTTGACTGATTTATTCTTTAATTAACCTCATAAGACTTTGCTTTGGAAAGCCTGTATAGCAGGCATAAAGAGAAAATGCAAAGCGGGATTGATGTATACCACTCTGTCAAGTAGAAAGGCAAGAAAAGAAATGATGATATCAGCTCTTCGTATCTGAAATAACTTCTCCTTCCCTCATCTTTGTTTTATTTTCATCAGCATCTACAAGCTGTTTGCAATTGCTGCAAAAAACACCCAGAAATAGTATCAAAAAAGTCTTTTCAATGGAAAGAAAACTTGCTTAAGATAAGTGTCAAGTTGTTTCACTTTGTGAAAGGCTTCATTCCTTCTTGGCTTAAGAAATCCTTTTCCACCATTCAGAAAATTTAATAGGTATTTAATTTAATGGATGTCATGTTGTCCTCCAATAACCTCACGCCTTCATTTTTGTAGCTAACCTTACCAATAAAACCACCTGAGCACCTCAGCTAAACATTCATTTAGCACATCACAAATCCAGCAGACCTTGACTACCTTCCAGCAAGGCAAATAAATATGTTAAAGGACCATCCTAATGTCCTCATTTTGAAAGTCAAGAAACATTTAGTTTAACAGCTAACTAATTTATCACATTGAAAGGGCATATGCCCTCCAGAACTTCCAACTGTCTCAGTCCTGCTTGCCCATTAGGCAAAAGAGGAAATGGAGGCCTGTTCAAGTGTAACCCAGTTATCAGAAATTACCTCAACATTATATCACATCAGATAAGCGTTAGGAACAGAGTGTGATTTTATCTTGATTTTCCCTGCACCACCAGTAGATTATTCAGCTTTTCTCTAGAGGGCAAACCCTGGTTTGGGGCCTTGGTGGTAGAAATATCTTACTTCTATGAATGAAACTATTGAATTAGCAGATGGCACTGGGGATATGTTAGGAATAAAGTTTGTGTCATTCAGGATCTCATCATGGGACAAATCACACCAGTAATTACAACAAGTAAAAATTAATATAAAGAATGTTTAACTTAGTAAAAGTTGGTTAATTAGCAAGAACTCAAAAGGGTTTTTTATTGGTTTGTTTGTGTTTTTGTTTTCCTTTAAGACACGGTCTTGCTACATAGCCCAGGTTGGCCTTAACCTTGCAGTGATCCTTCTGCCTCAGCCTCCTGAGTGCTGGGAGTATAGGTATGCACCATAAGCCCAGCTAAAAATATTTTAGAATACCAATATAGGAAGCAGCCACCACCCTGTGGTGGACATATTCTAAGTTGACCCTCAGTGAGTCACACCCTGGTATCACCCCCACTTCTTCATGTAGGTAAAACATGACTTTCCTCTCACCTGTGTTAATGGAAAACATGATGGGACACCATGTTTTTGATTAGGTTTTGATGTGTAGGGTTTCACCTTGGCAAACGGTAGCAAGAAACCCTCTTGCTGCTCTCGAAGAAGCAAACAGCCATGTGTGAGCCGTTCACTAATCAGGACACAAGGCAAGGAACTGTTGTAGCTTCTAGATCCTGGGAGAGGCCTCCCGCCAGCGGGCGGTAAGATGCTGGAGCCCTGTGACACAGAGTCACAAGGAAATGAGTGCTGCCAAACCTGAGTGAGTTTGGAAGATGAGCTTTTCCTAGTCAACTCTCCAGATGAGAACAGCGCTCAGATGACACCCAGTGCAGCCTGCTGGTCCCCAGGGCAGAAGAGCCAATGAAACAAAAGCTTGGAAATCATGAGATTATAAGTAGGTGTTACGTTGCTAGATTTTCAATAATTTGTTATGCAGCAAAAATTAATATATAGCTCTCAGCCTAAGGGAAATATAAACTAAAAAGAAACAGAAACTTAGAGGAGGAGGTTTGCTTTAAGGCCAAGATTTAGACTCCTACCCAGATGATGACACCAGAGAAATGATTTCTGCAGCTTTGGTCTATGTTGGAGACCCCAGAGACTCAGGCAAGCTACTGCCACTTCCAGGACACACTGCACGCAGGTAGGCTCGCCGCCATGCTGTGAAAGTCAAAACCGGAAGGGTCTTTTCACCACCACCACCACCACCATACTTAGCTTTGTCGTCTTCTTCTAGTGTCCATTCTTAGGAATGCCTCGCTCAAACCAGAAGAACAAGAGCAAATAAAGACTAAAAGTCCAGGGTTGGTGAGATGGCTCAGTGGCGTAAGTGCCTGCCTGGCAAGCACAAGGTCCTGAGTTTGACTCCCGGAACCCACATAGGAAGAAAGGGCCGGTGATATCGCTCAGCGGCACGGGCGCCTGCTGGCATGCGAGGTCCTGAGGTCGACCCCCAGTACCCACAAAAAAAAAAAAAAAAAAACACTAAAAGTCCAACTTAATTATTGCAAAACAAGTACAGGATGACAGATTTTTCAGCTGGGAAGCAATAAATTAATAAATGGGATAGAATCCATAGTACAACTTCTAAGGTCACCTTCACTGAAGCCCGTTTGTCTTGGCAGAGAAAGAAGCCTTAATAGAAAGGAGAGGGGAAAGTTTTTCACGTTGAGGTCAGAAGTGAAGGTCAATGGTTGAAGAGCAGAGCCTTTCTCATTCCCTAATGTATTTCTAAGCAGCCAGGGAAAACAAGACGTGGCCCCTTTGCGCAGTGACATGATGCTCAGAGTATCTGTCAATAAACGGCGTCTTATGACAGAGTTTCATTACTTTCTTCCATTTTGCAGTTTAGTTCATCACTTGGCTTTTTAAAAACAGTATCCAGATTTTTAAACATTCAAATTCCACGATAGGCCAGTTTTTTTAAATGGCATCAGCATTATTAGCATTCTATTTCCTTCACGTACATTTTCACTGCAATTGTAACATTATTTCAACTACTCATTAAAATATAACCAAAGCCTTTGACCTTAAAATTAACCATCAAAAAAAATTAGCAAATTCATTGTACTTTGCAACTGTTCTGTCTTGTTTAGCTCATATTATCATGTCAAGAAACAGCATTTTCAAACTTTTTCCCCTTGGGGTTCAAGTTCTCTGTAACTACTTACAGAAACTGTAATATTTTTAAGCAATTAAGATAAGGTAAAAGAACTCTCCTAAGTCAGTTTAGACTATAGTTTAAAGAGATTAATCTTTCTGTGCATATTTCTCACCGAAAACGGCCTTCGCTAGACTCACACATGCAAAAATATGTGTTCACACATGGAAGCACCCACTCTCGTTCCCTTACTGATGCTACTGTGTTTGTTAAGGTCCAATACTTAATTGTTCAAGGACAAAACTCACAAATATATTTTATTAGAGAAGGCAGAAACCCCGATAAAGCAACTCTGAAAATGGGTGCATATTAACTCATAAATAGGTGCACACGTCTGCTGCTCCTGTGGACTCCGATGATTCAGTCAGCCAATATTCTTCACCATCTCTCTGCTCTACTATTTCCTGTGTGAAGGCTTCCTTCTCTTGTGGACAGACTTCCCCATTTGGTGAAAGTAAGTTAACACGGAGGACAGGAAACATGAGATGTGAAAGTGTGGCTTCAAAGAGCTTCTAAATTATACTGGTTGTAGTCAGTAACTCCAAAACAAAGTCCCTCATTTTGGATCTAACTTGATTTAGACATTACATAATGTATACAGGTATCAAAACACCATATTACCCCTTTAGTAGATGCATTTTTACTTTTGCATGAGAACCGAAAAGGTAAATTTAATTAAAAAAAAATTCTCTGATTGTCCCAGTTTGTAAATGGCCAACCTTGAGTCAACTGGTAATGTCCAATGAGATGCTCAGATAAACCGAAGCTGAATTTCCATGCCAGGAAATGGAACACTGAGTATACTTCCCCATTTAAATTAGTGGAGAGGGGAACAGAGAGAAGAAATTTTTAGAATTGCAGCGAAAATAACTGAAGTTAACCGAAGCAACCCTCACCCCCCACTGGCAGTGATGAAATCCAGCTGATCCAATCCACCGTAATGGAATAGCTTTCAAACTGCTTGGTCAAATAGCATCACATTTCATGAAATGAAAAGCTTGGTTGCACAGCACTCTAGTCCAACTGCTTATTTGCACAGTGCCTAAGAAACAGACAACTAAGTTGAAGGTTGACTGGGTCCCAAGAGATGAAGATATCAAGGTTTCAGAATACTCAACTATAAAATGTCTGCAAGATCTATCAAGCGAAGAGCACGACCTTCTTCTACTGCACTTACTGTACCCTTTAATATTTCCTCTATGATAAGAAACTTTCTTAACTCTGCCAGTAGCAAGCGATACAATATCAACTCAAACCAGTCCAAGAAAAAAATACCTATTCCATATAACTAAATGTTCAAAGGAAAATATAGACCCAGGCACTCAAATGATGTTGTAACTCTTTATTTTGTTTCTTAAAGTCTTGGTGCTGCCTTCCTCTACACTGGCTTCATATTGAGACCAGTTCTCACTATGGTGGGCAAAACAGGCTTTGGGTGCTCCAGGTTTATATGGCTTTAGAGTTTGCAATTCTTCAGAAAAACATTATTTCTTAAGAGCAAAAATGTCCTGATGGACATTATAATGCTCCCAGCATGAGGTACATACTCTTCCTGAATCAACAGAATAGGCTAGGCACAAGTTTAGACATTTTCAGCTTGGGTACATTTGAGTCCACATAAAATGAATTCCTTATAGAAAAAGTAGTTCCATTACTGAAAAGAGAATATGGGATACTCTTTCTCAGTCCAGGACACAGGCATGGCAGCCTGAACTGTTTTCAAGCTCTGTTTTAGGAACAGTGGGTTGGTTGCAAAGATGTATATTTTCTCAAGACTAATTTGAAGTAGATATTTTGGTCCAACTATTTAGATACAGCTTCCGTTTTGAAATGAGTGAGCTTCGTGTGGAAGAGGGCACTCCATTTCATTATCTATTTGATAATATTTTAAAAACTAAGAGTATAATCTTTCAGGTCATGTTTGGGACTCTCTATTATGCAAATAGATAAATCAGAAAAGATATATATGAACATAATGGAATGAGTTAAATACTAGAACAGTGACATACTTTTTTGTCATCTGCTCCAAAAGTTACTTTCTATCATGCATCCATCTGAATATCAAGGGTTGGAAGAGAATTTAAGTCTTAAACACAAACAAACTAATGGCTATTAGATAAAACCTAATATAGCACTTACTGCTTTATTTTCATTCTGATGAGGCTATAAACTCAGTGTTTCTCCCAGTTTACATCATCTAAGAATATATCATCAAATACAAGGCAATATTTTTAGTATCTCAAGATCTCTAGCTTCTGTTGTACTCCTGTTTGTGTTCAATATATAAGGAAATTCAATATAATATTCTGTAGATACATAGATATTTTATGGACATCTACTGATATAAATATGTGTCTAAAAGATGTTAATTATATACAAAGAGAAAAGCTTACCATAGACTCATGCATCATGAGGATTTATTTTAGTTCTGGTAACACAGACCTTGAAAATTACCAATCTAAATACAAAAGAAGTTTATTTGTATAGCCGGTAATAATCCTAGAGGTAGCAGAATAAGATTTGTGGAGAAGATACATGGTAGCATGGATCATCCAAAAACTTAATTTATTGCTG
This sequence comes from Erethizon dorsatum, assembly GCA_028451465.1. NCBI lineage: Eukaryota > Metazoa > Chordata > Mammalia > Rodentia > Erethizontidae > Erethizon > Erethizon dorsatum. Next base: position 126,233,537 of record CM051826.1, on the reverse strand, counting down.
TATTGCACACAATTTCATTCTCAAATTGAGAATGAAGGTATCTGGATGTATATCTACTACACTCATCTTAACCAGGTGGAAGGAAGAAAAGACTGATAAAAGTATCCCTCTGGAACACACATACACACACAAACACACACAGATACACACACTTCTGATTACATTTCATTTACCAGTTCTAAGCCACATCCATGTGTGACAAGTTGATTCACAACACTTAGATTTCCAGTGGGGAAAAATAGATATTAAAGAGCAACTACAACCTCTGCTACAATCTACTTTCCATTAGTTCCAGGAAGACAGGAATATACTATAATTAGGAAAATGAAAACCCATAAAATAAATTATTGTGGTTTTTTCCTACCATTAAAACTTTTTAATTCACATTTTTCCATTATATTCTAAATATGGGCATTGAGGTCAATGAACTCATTAGAAATGATTAAACAACAAAATATCCCATGAAAAAATTATGGCTACTCTCTGTAGGACAATTTGCTCTTTATTTGGATGAATATAATTTATTGGTAGGTCCTTTTTACATAACTTGCAAAATGTAGTCATGAAACATTTGAAACTTCCTCTGTAAAATGGCACTAGGTTTTTCAAATGTATAAGAACAAAAATCAGTTAATTAAACTACTTGGCATCAATACAAGTTTTGTTCATCTGTGTGACCTTCCCAAATGTAAATTTCCTTGCATAGTAATTTTGTTAGCTATTGGCTTTCAAAAACCAGAACTGTACCAGAATATTTTTCCCCCAAAGGCTTAAGTAAAATTTCCAAGCAAATGAAGAACGGCATCATTACAGATCCAACAGAGCTGACCTTCTGTGAGGAGGGCACACACAGATTTGGTCTTTCAACAGCCTCTTGTCCAAATGAACAATAATGTACATTTTTAGTATAGCTAGCTCAAGTTGTGGTCAGGAGTTTAAATAAAGCTTAATATTTCTATTTTTTCTTTTTTAAAACTATGCTCTAATAACATATATTTTCTCATTGGTGGTTAGGAGTCAAAGTTCCTTCAGAATAGAACTTTAGGTGTAATAAAATGACCCAAGACAATATTTTACCCACATTTAATGATCTTAATAGTATTATGTAAAATACGGCATCAGTAACAAACTAAACAACTTACATGACACGACTAAAGATTCTCTCAAAATAAATAACGATATAAGAAATATTGCTGGGATTAATGCAAGCATAAAAATCACATTTTCAGTGACTTTAATGACATGAGGAAATGCTTCTGACATGTTTTATTATCTTTATTAATCCAATTATGAAAATCACATACAGAACATTTAGAAGATACAAAAATATCAAAGGGAAAATGAATATCTGCAATTCCACCTCACCAAAATTGCTGTGATAAGGGATGGATAATTGGCTGGAATTTTATATCTCCCTTGTGTAGTATTACTAAGATAGGCAAAGTAGATTTTGTATAATAGATGCATGCTTTGAAGAAACCATATGCTGTCATTTAGATCTTAAATATCTTCACTGGCCCATATGTGGTAGGTGTCACCCCAGTGTGACCCCAGGTATTGGGAGGAAGCAAAATCCTAACAGGTGGGGCCTAAAGGGAGGGATGCAGGTTTTGGGGGTGTTACCTTGAGGGGGTTGATAGAACTCCAGGCCTGTTCTCTTTCTCCTCTATGTCCTCTGGCTATGGAAAGTGCAGTTCTGTCCCACTACACCCTCCCAAAACCATGTGCTACCTCACAGAAACAGGGCCAATTGATTATGGATAAAACCTCCAAACCTGTAAGCAAAATTAAACTTCTGCATACGCTGCTTGTCTCAGGTATTTGTTATAGTAACAAAAATCTCACTAACATACTATGGCCTTACATTACTATATTCTGTGCAACTTTCATTCTGAAAGCCAAAGGAAGATTATGCATAGATACATACATATACACACATACAAACATTGGTCTATTGTCCAGTATCTACGTCTTATTTTAGTAATATGTATTAATACATATATTAATAAGCTATACATTGGTACAAATTAATATGATTTCCTCAGAGTACTATTGAGTGAAAATACAAGTTTCAACATTTTATCGTAAAAGCTTGGAAGAATAAACGGTGCCCTATCACTTTATTTTAGCTTTGTTTTTTATTGTTTTTATATAATACTATGATGAACTTCTATGAAAATATTTGTGACTATCAATACTTTTCTAAAAGGAATAATTAATGGGTAAACACACATGAGTTCACTGAGGCTTCTGACAAAATTGCACCAGTTAAACCAAACTTCTTAAATGACAAGACTAAAAAATCTGTAAAATAAATAACAATAAAAGAAATATTGCTGGAATTAATACAACCCTAAAAATTATGTTTATATTTCCAAGAGAAGTGACTTGTTACTTGATGCAATACTGAATGAGAAGGATAGTTTCTAAGGAAACAAACATAAATACATAACTATGAGTATTACCATAAATCACAAGAGGGAAATATTAGAGAACGTTGGTAATGATTGTATCTAAATCATGAGTACTTCCAGCTTCCCTGGCTGCACAGCATGGCAAAGAATGGTCTTGTGCCATATATAAAATACATAACATAGTTAATGCATATAAGTAATAAAACTTCCTTTTTTATATTTTAACTTATTATTTTACAAAGTAACACCATAGGAAATAATAATTAAATAAGAAAATGGGTGTGTCTGCTTAATAACAATAATTCCCTGTCTTCACAGACACACAGTATCGTAGGCAGAAACGGCATTACTGTAGGCAACCACTGTGTTCCACTTGCCCAATTGTAGACGCACACGCAATGACCGATAAACGCAAGTCTCCATTGGATGGGGTGTGGTGGGCAGCAGAGGTGGATTTGGCCCTGCAACGTGCCCTCCTCTACAGGGTGCGAGCAATTGAGTAGGAAAAATACCACCAGAAATTTATGTAATAATGTTAAGAGTTTACAGTCTTACACATTTCTAGGTATCCAGAGGCACCTGAAGCCCCCAGGGGGATAGGCTGGACCCACCTGATATTTAAATAGTAGCATTTAAAGTAAAAAATATTCATGTGCTGTATATTCTAAATTATTCTAAATTCATAATATATTACTTTTGTAATAAGATGAAAACTGTTAATTTAAAAATCCACTGTAATGGAATAGTAGATACGCTATTTCATTTTTGATAACTCCTATTACAATTTGTAATTTATGCTTGGACAATAATGCCCTAATTTATGGAAGACCAGTACAGTAGCATCTAGAAATTCTATCGATAATTCACAAAATTTCTACAGTGCTGAGAGGGCTACATCAGCATCTAAAAAGTGAGCCATTTCAAGGGGACATTCTATTGGCCAGAAGTGTAGTAAATATTAAATCTTTGAAAACTTTTAAACAAACAATTTATACACTGAAAACAACAGTTTTTTTCTAGTATCTTCACTTTCTGTGTCCTTTATAGCTTGAAATGATTATTCAGTAATTATAATTATCATCAACACAGGGGTGAAGTCCCTGACATTCATCAGAAAATTTAAAAAATAGACAATCTGTGATTTCAGCCTAAGGAAAGGCAATTAGAAAGAATTTTTAAATGAATATATAGAAAATGCTGTTGCTTTTGCATTTATCTTGAGTGACATTGCCACTGTGATCATTAATCTGGCTCTGTACATTACAAGCACTTTATTACAGCTAATGATACGCTTCTCATTCCAGCCACTCTGCCTGCGTCTGCCTTTATTAAGCAGATACTACACAAACTCTTTCTAAAACTTCATTCCTCTGGTTAATATCTGCATGTTCTCCTGCAACTTCCTAATCATCTGTGCTTATGGTCTTAAGCCTATTTTATTTTAAATTAGTTGTAAAGAATTCATATAAGCTATTTCTTTGATTAACCGCATAATTATATTTTTTTCTTTTCCATTTAAGTATTAAGTTATAACTCATCTTTCCTTACTCTCTTATATTTGGTGTGTGTCTGTCTGCTTTTATTGGCTACTAGAAGCATAGACATTATTTTGCCACTTAAAGCAATTCTTTTATCCATATTTATCAGTGGTAAATTAAATCCACTCTGATGGATGTGACGAGTTTCCAAATGGATGGTGCAGAATACATGTTGCTTTTTAAAGTTCTGCATTCTCTTAGATGGTTCTAAGAGATAAGTAACAAAGTCTGGATTTTCTTTCTGCTACTAGAGATTGAACTTCAGGGTGCCCTTCCACTAAGCTACATTCCCAGGCTTTTTTGTTTTGTTTTGTTTTAATTTTGAGATAGGATCTCACTAAGTTGCCCAGGCTGGCCTTAAACTTGAGACCCTCCTGCCTCAGCCTCTCACACAGCTGGAATTACACACGTACACCACAGTGCCCAGTGGATTTTTTCCTTTTGGAAGCTATGTATTCATACTTCTAGGGAGGTGGACATATGTTTACAATAAAAGGTACATATTTAAATTGTACAACATGGCAAGCTGAGACACAAAAAAGTGCCCATGAAATTACCACAACCACTAGCATAATAAACATATTCATCACCCCCAAATGTTCCTCTTGTCCCTTCCTGTCACCTTGTCCCCAGGCAGCCACTGATCTACCTTCTTCCAGGATAGAGTAATACACATTATAATAATTTTATATAAGTAGAAATAAATCATATGAATGCCTACTTTGGTCTGGCTCCTTTCACTAAGCTCAGCATAATTCTTTTGAAATCCACACATATTATTGCATGTATCAATAGCTGTTTTGTTTTCATTACCAAATTGTATTCTATTATATGGATATATCGTAATTCATTTATCCCTTCAATGTTTGAGGGATACGCGGGTTACATACAGTTTGGGGTCATTACAAACCAAGTTTCATTAACATTCATGTACCAGTCTTTCAGGGAACACACTTTCTTTTGACTAAATACCTAGGTTGGACTGGTGGATCATATAGTAAGCTTACATTTAACTTAGAGATGATGTTAAAAGCACAGTTTATAAAACACCATGCTGATGCATGTGACTTCATCAAAATTGAAAATTTCTGCTCTTCCAACAAGAGTGGAAAGAGAAGCCACAGAGTGGGAGAAAATATTTTCAATTATGGATCTGATGACACTTGTATCAGAACTATAAGAAAGATGCTCAAAACCAATTTTTTAAATACCTCTAGTTAAATAATGTGCAGAAGTGTTGAGCAGACACTTCACCAAAGAAGAGATACAAAGGCCAATAAGCACATGAAGAGCCGTCACTGGCACCAGTCACTAGAGAAAGGCAAGTTAAAACACCAGTGAGAGAGACCACAACAACCCTATTAATATGGTAAAAATAGCAATAACAACAAAAAACGTGACCATCAAAATGTGCAAGCATGTGGAGTAACAGGGACTCTGAATGTAAGTTCACCCTTCATTCTGAAAATCAATATGTATGTTTCTTATGAAGGAATTATTTTATAAAATATATTTAACTCCAAATTTTAGAAATTCAAATACACTCAATCTACTCCGGCATTAAAACTCTTTTCAAAGAGGACACTACATTTCTGTAAACAATAAGTTGAAACAAAATCTTACTATTATGGTTGAAATTCACCCTCAGGGTTTAACTTTTGCTTTTAGTCATTCATAGAGATAAGGTACTGATGTTTTTAAAAACTTAATTAAATTCCCACTCCTGCCAGGCACAGTGCTTTAGCTCACATGACTTCTCCCTTGTCTTTATTCATAAGACCAAGTAAAAGCCAAAGTCCATTGTAAAGAAATAAAGACAGAAGCGAAACAATTCTGTACATGTAGCTGGTGACTTCAAGAAAGATATTTCATCTGATGTCTACTCCTAAGCATTAAGATATCTATTTATTACCAACTAAAATTGTTTTCCTATTCCTAAATCTAACATATTAATTTGACTAAGTCATGAAATTACAATTCTGGTTCTAGTGTCAATCCAAGCCAAATCACTTTAAATTTTAAGTCTTTTTATTTTTTTTTTCCTTAAGCATCACCTAAGTGGCAGGTACTGGGACAGCTTTTGATACACAGATGAATAACAAGATGCTTCTGTCCTCGAGCAGCTCAAAGTCGGCAGGTTTATGATGCCTCTTGGCTTGGGATGGTTTACCCAAGGAGACCCTTTCTCAGGAAACTTTATGTCTCCTAAAGCTTGATTATGGCAATTGAGCCGCCAAGTCCTTGTCACCAATTATCTATTACCTGTTACCAGAGAGAGCTTTAAGGGGTGCATGAGTATTCTCAGAATAAAACATAGCCCTTCAAGTCAACTTTCTGCGTCTCTTTGTACTCTTTCTGTATGGTTCTCTGAAACATAGACTCCAGGAAAGCTCTATTTATATCTCCCGAGATGTCCCCCTTTTCCTACCAATGCAGTCTTACTAAGCTCACCAGTAACCCCGCAGGCCAGTGAGTCTCCACACGGAGTGCTCTAGTCATTTCCCACCCAGCTCCATGTCTTCGTTCTCCCCTCCTTACAACTTTGGTTTTCATGATGCAGCCCTATCCCTGTCTTCCTTCTGACTCCCACCCCACCCCTTGCCAGCCTCCTCCATCACATCCTCACTTCCTGTCCTCTCTGACATGCCAGCACTTCCCAGATTTACACCCTTGCACTCCTCTTTCTCATGCACTCTTCCTGAACAATTTGATCCATATTCATGTTTGTAAGTACCGTCTTCAATGGTTTCTGAATTTAAAGCCTATAGCTACTATTTATGGAATGCCTACTATGTGCTCATTATGCTAGGGACTTTGCATAAATTATCTCATTTAATTCTCCACACTTTAGCTTATTTTACAATCCATATGTCCAGGAAATAAGCTCATGCCAGTACATCTCAGTACACAGCAAAACCTTTTTCACTTAAACTAAGGTTTTAAGAAAATCTGAAAACTTCACACTTTAAAAGCCACTTTGACAATTATTATTTTTAAAAATGGATTTTCAGCAAACTGAACTCACTTAAAGGAGTTCAAATAACTTGTCCTTAGTTTACGATGCACACCAACACTTTCCTTCAAGAGAATCTAAGCACTGGAGTCCTCTTTTAATTCTTTTTTTTTATCTGAGGGAAAGGATATAAAACTAGTAGTAGACAAAGCCTCTTGCCCCAAAGGATTAGGTAACCTCCAAAAGAAGTGGAAAATATTCAGCTTTATATAATTTATTTTCTTCAGAAAATTCCATTTCACTTTGTGAAGCCACAATTGCTCAGACTAGATTCTGGGAGAGTGTGCTGTCAAAAGCTAAAAAACATGCCACCTGACATCTGTTTCATAGGATCCTGCCATCTCTCCTGAAATCACTTGACCACATGTGTGCAATATGATTTTTCTCTCCACTTTTTTTTGCCACAATGAGTTCGTCTCTCGTCCTCTATCACCTGAACAATTGCTACAATCTCTCAGCTACTTCCAGCCTCACCTTCCTGGTATCCTTACTCCACCTTGTGCCAATGAGATGGTTCTAAAATGCACATTTGACCACTTAGAACCAAACCGATTTAGTTCTCCATGCTGCATGCTTTTGTCACTGGTCTCTTTGGATCAGTATCTCCTCTGTCTTTTATTGATGCTTTAGAAATTTCTACAAAATAGTATTCATGACCTCATTGTATTTCATTTTAAAATTTGATTTTGTTTGTGCGTTTTGAAACCAGTAGAAAGAATGATATCAAGAAAGGAAATTGAAATGTACATATTTGTAAATGGATGATCTGTCATCTAGAGTTGATTAGCATGAAAGTATAATGGTAGCATCACATTCCAACCTTGGGCCTCCTAAAATCAACTTGTTAACTATCTGAAAGATCTCTTGTAGTAATAAACTCATAATCAGTTATAGACACAAAAATAAATTCATATGACAATGGCACAAGTTATATAGGGAGAAAACATTAACAGTTAACTGATTTCATACATGCAATGTTTAAGAAATAAAAATTTTATTCAGAAAATTACTAAGTACGTACAAAGAGAATTCAACTTAGAAAAATACGTATCAGCAAGTATTTATGTTTATTCGTAAAAACTGAATACATGTGGGAAACTATTCCCAACTCAATAAATAAGTCAATAAGAACCTTAATATTAAACCCTGAAAAGGATATTTTAAAAAAGATAGTCCTTAACAAAATATTAACAAAATAATGTAACATGGTTGTATGGGATTTATCCCTGGCATATAACTTTGTCTACTATTTGAAAATCAATTAATGTAACATCCTAGTGGGAAATAAAAATATCATTTGATCATCTCAATAAATGCAGAAAAATAATTTAACAAAATTTAATTCCTATCCTTTAGTGATTGAAAATGAACTAGAGAAACCAGAAATAGAAGAGAATGGTCACAACTGATAAAGGGCATCTACCAAAAAATTCTATTGTTAACATTATCCTTTGGGTGATATATGGAGCAAAAGCACTTTCTCCTAACAACAGGTATAAGGAAAATATTCCACCATCATCACTTTTACTCAATATTTTAACAGAGGTCCTACCCAGTGCACAGACAAAGTAAATATCAGGCATAATAGATTTGAGAGGAAAAAAAACTGTACTTTCAGATATTATGACTGCTTTTATACAAAGCCCTAAGAAATCTATTAAAAAGCTACTAAATCTAGTTAGTGACTATACCAAAGATTCAGAATACAAACTAAATCCAAAAAAATATATATTTCTATATACAAGCAACAAATAATTGGAAATTATTTTTAAATGATGTATTTTCAATAGCATAGTGTACATATGAAGAAATAAACAAAAAGCATAAAAGATACCCACACTGAACACCAAAAATATTGCTGAGAGAAAATGAACTAGACTCAGAAGATAGAGATTTACCATGCTAATGAGTAACAATATAGTTAATAAATTAATTTTTATAAACTGGTCTATAGATTCAGTGTTACCCCAGTCAAGATCTCAGAAATCTTTCTTGTAGAAAGTGAATGCAAAGATGTATATGAAATATGAAAGAACTAAAACAGCTAAAATGAATTTCTTTAAAACAGTTGGATGACTTGCCCTAGGTAATTACAAGACTCATCAGAAAACCGTAATAATAAAGACAGGGTGATATAGAGTAAAACCAAAAAATTAATCAAACAGAATAGTCTAGAAATAAACTCACATGAATTTTCACAAACTGTTAAGTGAAATCCAATGGGCATTGGAGTTCTCCAGTTTTTTCATTAAATTGCTCAGTACTAGTTACAAACCCACATTGGAAAAAACGAAGCTTGATGAATACACCAAATCATATACAAAAACTAAATTAAGATGATGTCTAATAAGCATAAAAATTATTAGGGTCCTAAAAGAAAACATAGAATAACATAAAATATAGCAGCAATTTGGGGTTAGAAGTTTCTTTAGAAGGTAAAAATCACTAACCCTTAAACTGATTTTTCATCAAAAACTTTGCTTACCAAAATACACCAGTGAGAAAATAAATGGTTCAGAAAACTGTGTGAGAGATAAAGAGGCAGAGAGAGAGATGAAAAGAGAGAGAGAGAGAGAGAGAGAGAGACACGACAGGCAGGCAGGCAGGTAGTCAGGGAAAGGACTGATATTCACAATACCTAAAGAACTTCTACAAGCAACATTTCTCTCCAGATATTCAGACCAATGCTTCAGAAAATAGGTAGATAATTAAAGTTTATTAAAATACAGTCACTGAGAAAAGAAAATCTAAAATCACAATGAAATGTCAATACACACCCACTAGAATGGCAACAATTAAAATGAAATATTAAGGAGGATGTGGACCAACTGGACCTTTCATACATTGCTAGTAGAAAGGCTAATTAGTACAAGTACTTTGGAAAATTATCCAGTAGTCTCTCATGGATTTAAATGCTTATGTAACTTCTGATTCAGCAATTACAGACCTGAATGTCTACCCAAAAGTCATATATCTCCAGAAAGACTTGTACAAGTATGTTAATAGCTGCTTTATGAATAAGAGCAAAACTTTTGAGCCAATTCTGTCTTAGTTTTTCTTTTTATATATAAATGATTCATTCTAAAGTATTCTATTATAGCAATACAAAATGGACTAAGAAAAATCCAACTATATGAACAGGATAATAAATAACTGACACATTTAAACAATGAAATATTACTTAGCAATAAAAACTAACATGTAACATGGATAAATCTCAAAAATATTACCTTGATCAGAAGAAGATACAAAAGAGTTTACACTGTATAATTCCATTTATATGAAGTCTATAAACTTGCAAAACTAACACATGGTGGTAGAAATCAGAATATTGGTGATCTCTGGGGAGCAAGTGACAGAGAGTATGTGAGAACTCTGTAGAATAAGCGTTACATATTATATACTGATAGGAGCGTAGACTGCACACAGTATACATTGCCAAAACTCACTGAAGTGCACAAGGAAGAGCTGTACATTTTACTGAAGATTATTGCTCATTTATTAAAGTATATTAAGATACAACTTCTCACCTATTCGTTCCCAAAAATTTGCATATGACAACAAATTTGGTGGATGTGGATGTAGAGAAACAGGCATATTCCACACATTTCGATGAGAATGTAGAATAATACAGCTCCCAGGAGATATGGCAAATCTGAACCATCTCGTAAAATTACAATGTACTTGCTCTTTGATCCAGTAATTTCTTTTCAGGGATTCTATACCAAATATACACAGGTGAAGATCTGAAAATATTTATATTCCAGACTACTCATTGCAGCACTGTTTATAGTAGTAGAACAACAAAAATAGTAAAATATCCACTAACAAGGGGTTGGTTGAATAAATCAGAGTACAGGTAAGCAATAGAGTTCACTGTAGTTGTAAAAAGTAAAAGACAGAAATATATATTCTTATGGAAATATTGTTATATGCCAAAAGTGGGATAGAAAAAGTACACATGAATTGCTATCATCATTGCAAAGAGGAAATGATGATGGATGGATGGAGAGAGAGGTAGATGGCAGCCACATATAAACAAATAGCATATGTAGTTTATACCAAAAAAAGCTATGGAAATATAGGACAATTTTTAAATGATTACCAAGAGAAAAAACAGAGTAGAAGGAATGGGCACACTAACATTTCTCTGAATACATGTATCATTGTCTAAATTTATTTTGGAACACTATAAAGAATCCATACAATCATAAAAGAAAATGAAATAAAATTTCTTTTTTAAAATTTCTAACAAGCAATTGTAAAATAAATGAGTCTAATTATATGTAACCAGTTGGTGGCATAGCCACAGAGATAATATCAAGAGACATGAAAACACAATAATTTAACTAAACACCCCTAGCGAGACACAGCCCCATGACAGAAACAACTGCAAACATACATAAGTAGCATCTAAGAAATCGTATTATTACTATGAAATAGTGTATTGTGGAATAAAGTAAATAAATAATTGCACTGGTATTATTTAGAGCTGATATTTTTTAGCTAGGAAGAAAAGAGATACAGATGGTAAGATTTATGAGTTTGAATTAAAACCTTATAACACTGCATCTGAATCAAAAGAATCAGCAAGAACTCAATGTAACCTCTCAAAAATAAAATTGTATTTCCTATTTTCATCTACTGAAAAACTCAGAAGCAATAACCAACCCAGCAACAATAAGTATCCTAGTAACTGTATTTCACTGTCTTAATCACATGTCCCACGAAACAGCCATGGCTCCTTGAAAAAATGCCTAATTCCAGGTCTGGAGTGAAAAAAAATGTGCAAGATGATCTCAGAAGATCTTATAATATCAAAACACAACGAAGCTATCACATGTCTGGTAAAAAAAAACTCAGCCAACTTGAAGATACTGCCATTGGCCAAGAAGAAACAATTTTATATTGCTCTCCACAAATTAGTAAAACTAATAATAATCCTTGCTTATTACTAGAGAATTCTAGTGAACTCAGAAAATAAATACTAGTAGATCATTTCTTAAATTGGAATATAAAGGGAAGGAATCACAACAAACTAAATGACAAAGAAACAGTACTCTTTATAAAAGTATTCTAGGTAAAAACTTAATGCTAGATTTAGAAAATCATTATTTTGCAATCCCCAACTAACTAATGAGGGCAAAGATTAGCTGCTAACATCACTAAAAATCACCATAATAAAAAAGTAAGTTAAAACATCGTCAAATATTATAACCCTCCTAATAGAAGCACAAACCACTAGTGAAGTATTATTTTAAAACGTAGAATTTGAATCTAATTATGCCTCCAAAATTAACAAATCATAGTGGGGACAGAGAAACATATTAGATACAAAAACATAAAATGCAAACATGGAAACTCTGCAAGTCTAATTATTAAGTTTCTTTCAGAAATACATCAAGAATAATATATAAAGAGATAATCTATCAGAATTAGAGCCAAATTAATCAATTGTAATATGCAGACCTCATTCTGACCTCGTTTGGACAATTGACTTGAAAAATATGATTAGGAGAAACAGCCTAGATTCTGAGGAGTCATCATGCTGAAGAGAGATTTGTATCCCATAGAAAACACCACCCATAGAAATAAAACGCATGCCATGTGCATGATTTCAAGTTTATTATAGATAAACATACATGTGTAATAGTGAAATTAAACACATTTTGTTTAACCCAATAAGTCCAAAATATCATCAAATAAGTAATCAATATAAAATGGTTAATGGGATATTTTGCTATTTTTGGTGCTGCTTTTTCACAATCCAGGGGATATTTTAGCACATCTCGGATCATAGCCTCTCAGCCTTTCAATGGCCACGTGGGCCTGGGACTGTGCTACTGCGCGGCATAGCTAGAGAACGCAGGGATTTGAAAATTTGCAGAATCCACCTGCGTTTCATTCTCTCTGGCACCAAATTTTCTCCCCATGACTTTAACTACCATGGTTCTCCAATCCAGCTATTTCCTAACCCCAAGACCTTCTGTCCAACCGTATACTATGTCTTAATATCAAATGTTTACCTCAAATTCAGTGTTCTAAACCAAGTTCATTACACAGTTCCCCTAACAAGAATTGGTCATGCTGTTCCCCCTCCCTCTTTAGTCCTGCCTCCTCATTTAATCAACTAGAAATCTGTTAGTTCTACTTCAGAATCTCTCAAGCTCTCTTCTGTAGCTGAAGTATTTTTCAAATCAAGATTAACTACTGCAAACATTGCCCCACTTTTTTCCTCTACCATCATTTTGTTCCTATCCCAATATATCCGCTATAATCTCATAGGAAAAAAATGTGTTCATGAATTAAAAAGAAAAAGAAAACAGTAATATACATATACAACAGAAGCTGAACTTTCTCCTTAATCATTTTCCTATGGTCCACAGGACAAAATTAAAAGACAAATATTGTCTCAGAAAAAGGTTTTAATTTTCTTATTTGACATAATTGCTGCTATACATAAGTGAACACAATGCTATTTGTTTATAAAGTAAAAAGTATATAACTAATTTTATCTAGAATATATGATGAAAAAGTTAATATCACTATTAGCAAAAGCTGAAATGTAGGTGTCAATTCACCAGCTTCTTAAAATTAAGGCATCTATTCCCCTTCATAATCAAGGGCTTTAATCAATAACTCCCTCAATCCTCCATGATTAGCCCCAGGAAATTGGTTGATTAGAATCCTATTACTTAATATATCAGCAAATAAAGAGCATACATCTGTCCTAGGACAGGAGGGCTCCTTACGGCGACTGCAATCGTTGGGTAAACAGTCTTGAATAGGCAGCTCTGGGTGAAATATAGGCACAAGCGAGAGGAAGGGCAGGATTTATACATTGCTAGCACAGCTGGGAGCCGAGAGGGTACAAGGACTGTGATATGTAACAGAAACCAGCTGCCTTATTCTGTTTCATTGAGGCTGCCAACTGAGATACATTATTTGACACTGCTATGCAGAGCCAAATCATTCATCAAGCTGTTTAAATCTCAGCACACCACCTGCCCATGGACCAGATTCATATAAAAAATACAATGAAATTTTTCTCAGCCCTGTGACAAAAGGGAAGATACTTCTTTTAGAGCGAGAAAAAGTTATGACATCCTTTGTGGACCAAGTATGCCACAATACCTGAAAGCATAAATGAAAAAAAAAGAAAAGGACAAAGAAAATAAAGCCTGTCACCCAGTTTGTCTGGATGGTGGCAAAAGATACAGCTAACATGGGGTCATGTAATGCATCACCAAGGGAGAAATAAAGTGTATTTTCTGGCAGCTTCAAATTTTTAAGGACTTTTACTATGATTGCAGTATAACATTTTATACCTTCATTACTAGTCTCAAAATTCTTGCTTTAAATAGGCATTAGACACAATAGAAGCAGGCCAAATAGATCTAACTCATCTTTAGACCGTCTTACCTCTATCTTTCTAAAACCTTTCTGTGCGGCAGTGGCAGCAGCAATGGTATCTTTAAACACTTTAATTCTTTTGAACTTCCTTCACATTATGGATGTCTGGGGACAGGGTTATTTTTAAATCTGACAAACTCATCCTCCCAGCTGAACTCAGGGGGAAAAAAATTAAATATTTTTGTGAAAGTCTGTCAAACAAGATTCAGGGGAAAAAAAATTGGGGCTAATTTGGTTCACTCAGCACCACTTTTTCTTTTCTTGAAGTAATCAACAAATATCTTTGTGCACAAGTCACTGAAGGCCCTTGAGTTCTCATGATAGTTGACAACTGACTGGGTGAAAATGTTTTGAAATCCTCAGATGAACTGAGGGACGGGGCTGTGCAGAGAATTTTCATGTTAAGAGCAGCTCTAGAGTGAGACAGATTAAAGACATTCTGAATATACATGTAAATGCTAACATACCCTTTTGCATTGGCATAGGACTTAAAATAATCAATTGAAATGTATCAACTTGGATAAATGCCAATAGCATAATGTTGACTAAAAAAGAATCAAGGTATACATTGCTATGTAAAAGGACGGTTATACTCACATAAGTGCTAAAGACGCACGGAGCAATGAAATATATTGTCATTACATATAGTACACATGCAAATACTCAGGTGAAACACAGACTGCCGCGGAACTCCCGGAAGAGGACTTTATTTGATGGCGCTAGGAAAGGCAAAATGTTCACTACGATTTCCAAGAGGCTGTGAAGGGAAGGAAAGGAAGAGATAAAGAAGCAGAGGGGAGAAGGTGAGAGAAATTTAGGGCGTGTGGACACTGAGGACTCAAAGAGGGACTGGCTATGTAGAACACACCCAGACTGCAAGGCAGTGTAGACGGAACACAGGACCACGCTGACTAGGATGCATTCACTAAAACAGAATAGAGGATCACACTGCCCCTCACTCCCACTAACTCTACGTAGCGGATAACCTACCCACCGAGCTCAGAGTCATGATGTGCAGCATCTCCTATTTTATGTATATTTTAGTAAAACTGTAAGCTTTTAAAAAGTATTTAACTCCCTCGTTCATGTCGAAGACATAGTACTTTGGGTGTTTAGATTTTTTTAAACCACACAGCACCAATATCTGCTTATCATTCACTCTGAGGAAACAATATGGTTGTACTTCAGATATTGCTTATGTCCTGCCTTGGAAAAGGATTCTCGCCACCAGAGTGGTTCAGCTAGGCCCAGTGTCTGCCACGGTGTGTGTCCTTGTCTTTGACAGCGGAGACCAGTAGTGATGGTTAACCAAGTACTGTTAAATGTCAACAGTCTACAAGGCCCCAGTAGGCCACCAGAATAATTTTTCTAAAATATTTCAGTGACAATTTCTCAAGATATCAACCCTCATATGAGGACTTTCCATGAACACAACTGAAGATAAAACAACACTTCAGCATTATGCCTAAGAAGATTAAAACAAAGGCACTGCAAAGAAAACACCTCTCATGCTGCCGCTCTTTGTTAAAGTGTGGTTGCTTCTTTTTCCAGCAGTAACTGCAACCCTGCTTCTTTCCTCCAGCATCCTACATAAAAAATATATTTTACCCAAAATATAACCAATACAAAAATGAATAAATGATTAAAACCACCACAGAATTGCCCCCTTTTAATAAGCAGTCCAAAAGGGACCTGCACCTGTCTCGAACTCTCTCCTTAAATCACCAACCGGTTGTGACCATGATGTGTCACTTCCCTTGCAGTTTCAGTGACAAATTAACTTCTTGGAGATGCAAAAGGTTTATTTCTGGGGCAAACAATATGCCACCACTCACATCCTCTCCCTCCACAGCAGGAGAGTGCTCACACACAAGCCCAGGCTGGTTTCCTTTATACTTTAAGGAACTGATACCGTATAAAATTGTGGACATAAGTGGGCATCGTACACCTGAGTAGAGAAGCAGCAGCCTAGGAGAGCTGAGGCTGCCACCTGGAAAGTCTGGCTTGCAAGGTTGGTCCTTGCCAGCATTTGAGAATATGATTTCTCTAAAATTCCCTAACTGATAGGGGCCGGTGAGATGGCTCAGTGGCATAAGCGCCTGCCTGGCAAGCGTGAGGGCCCGAGCTCGACTCCCGGAACCCACATACGAAAAAAGGGCCGGTGATATTGCTCAGTGGCACGGGCGCCTGCTGGCGCATGAGGTCCTGAGGTCGACCCCCGGTACCCACAAAAAAAAAAAATCCTTAACTGATAAATCTGGGATTCTTGAGTTTTGGTATACACTAGGACCTGACCAGCTTCCAGTTGAAACCTAGGAACCAAGGGCTTCCCTAGGAAGAAACAATGAACACACATGGCTGCCACTGTTATTGATGGAGAGAGTATGTGCTCAATGTGACCTCCAGCAGGAGAGAATGAGCAGAGGCAGTCAGCATGCGGACTCCTCAAGATCCTGTGTCTTTTTCCATTGCTAATCCAGTCCTGTATTCTCTTGTATCACTGTCATAAATCTTAGCCCTGAATACAACTGTATGCTGAGCTCCATGAGTGCATCCTTCTAGAAAATGACCATGTGAGATCAGCATAAGTAACCCAGGCAAAACTTGGATTTAATGATCTTGAGCAAACAGTAATTGTGACAAATACTTCAAGCAATCCATTTTATAAAGAGCAATGCAGCTCAGCATCTATTAATAAAGCAGAAAATCATAGACATTTTGTAGAGTTATGTGGTAGTTAACCAAAATTGCCTGGTTTTTTTTTTGTTGTTATCGTTCATGTAATTTTATCTAAAGACAAGAAATCAAGTAAAAATGACTACTGTGAGTTCTTTGTGACAATAGTCAAAGATGAAAAAACCCGTGCAATGAGTTCTTTCCCATAAGAAGGTGTAGCAGAACATGTTGAACAAAATCTGCAACTTTAGTCAATTTTTGAAAGCAAATAAAAGATGCAGGCGAATGAGAAATTGAAATGTGTCATAAGATGTAAAGAAAAATATATTTAAAAGAAATTACTGATTAGAACAGTCTTTTATCCATTCCAGGTAGTGTGGGCTTGGAAAAAACTTTTGTTTAATTCAGAGAAAGGCACACAGAAGACCGCACATTCAAGGATGAATCAGACGGTTGTACCATTTGAGAGATAAGACGCCAGATAGAAGCAGAATGAAAAGGTGACATACGTAACCAGTTTCTTGACACATTGCTAACACTTTAATTAATTTTCATCTTTAACCAACATCTAAATATTGATAAATTCTTGCCTTCATATTTGAAATCTTTTAACAAAAAATTTATTTGAGTTATAAATGTAAAAAGAATCTTTTGAAGATAGCAGTAATTGTATAATAACCAAAACAAGCGATGAGGATTTGGTTAGAAACACAGTTGGATTTGTAGTTGATTTATAGCAATGAGAAATGCATATAAAGCTAGATTTTAGCTGTATGTGAGCCCTTCACGTAGCTTCTTCTAACCAGAGAAAAGGATCTCTGTTGCTCTAATAAATTTATCTTCCAAATGCTATGGATTGAATGCTTATGTCCCACCAGAACCCTCTGGCTAAAACCTAATACCCAATGTGATAGTATTTACTTCGCAGGGCTTTGGGAGGTGATTAAGTCTTATGGATGAAGTTAAGGCCCTCTTAATAGAGGCCCGAGAGGGCTGGGGATGTGGCTCAGTGGTAGAGCACTTGTCTAACATGCACAAGGCCCTGGGTTCAATCCCCAGCACCACAAAAAAAATAAAATAAAATAAAATACAGGCCCCAGAAAAGTTCCCTTGCCCTCTGACACGAGAAGACACAGTAATAAGGTACCATCTGTGAACCAGAAAGCAAGCCTTTACAGAACACCAAATCTGTCCGTACGTTCAGCTTCAACGTGCCATTCTTCATAACTGTGAGAAACAAATTTCTACTATTTAGGAGCCACCTGGTCTATGGTAGCTTGTAACAGGAGTCTGAACAGACTCAGACACCAGACATCTTCCACAAACTTGCTCAGTATTCAGGAAGACAATATTATCACCAGGTTTGTGATTGTCTGCCTGGGAAGAGACATTATACTATAGAATAGATCTTGATAAAATGGATGTTTTCAGCAAAATATAACGACACTTTTTGTTGTGATGATTGGAAAAGCAGCAGTTTTCACTCTAGTGATCAGAGAGAAAGAAGCTTCAAGTCTTTTAAAATTTGTTAAAGTATTGGATCTACAAACTGAGATAATAGAAACCCACTTCAGCATGGTGGTAGAGTCATCAACACGTTAAACGGTGATTACCTCTCAGATGCTTCCGTCAGTGAATTGGTATCTGCTTCTTCAGAAGCTACTCGTGAACACTTAATACTGAACAGTGAATATTATAGCAAACAAAACGCTAAGTTCTTTCCTTCCACCAGAATGACTACTCATTTAAACTTGAGAGGAGCATTATGATTGAATAGCATGTCCAACAGTTATCTCAGAACAAAAATGAATTCATAGAAACAGTTTCCATATTGCAACTCCACTTCTCTGTTGTTCCTCTGTAATCATAATGGATTTCTAGTTTCAGTCGTCAAATTTAAAAGAAAGAGACAATTGTTTAGATACCTCTCAAAGTAATGTAGACTCAAACTCAATAAATACAAACTAAAATAAAAAGCCGTGTGTTAGTGTTTGTAGGTAGGATGAGATGGGATAATGCATTTTAGTAGACTCTTAAAGGTAGCTCAAATGATGCATGCTTACACAATTTAAATGATTTGTCAAACTCTGTAGAATGCAGTATTATCCCATCTCTACTTGCATGACAATATTGTGACAATAAAAGAGTTCAAGTAACAATAGACTATGGAAATGTGAAAGTAAATTATACAAATATAAGATTCATCGCTTTATTATTATTTATTTGGTTGCTGATCTTTATTTACCTATACAGTCACTAATAAAGCATAGTTTATAAAATGAAATAACAGCTGAAGGTGAGGTCACTGTTCTTACTCTACCACAGCATGAGATTATCAAAGCATGTGATAGTTTTATGTCAAAAGAACTTTGAAATAAGAATTTCCAAATCAGAATTTTGATATGTTCACTAACAAATAAATTATAGCTGTCAAAATGTCTGAGTGATGGCATGAAATAAATGGATTGATTATAAGGAAGTTTTACCTTTTAGGATTCTAGTTTAAGAATTTCAACCAAAGTAAACTATCAAATTTTAAGTGCCAACTTTTGTAATTACATTTTTTTAAATATTTAAAAATATGAAATATATCAAAATATTTAAAATACTAAATTTAAACTACATTTTTAAAAAACATTGAAATGATTTTGTCCTTTCTCTTAAATTCTCAGCCTTTTTGATATCTTTTCTCACATAATATATGGCCCCTTTGTAGTTGAGAGCTGTCAGGCAACATACACATTCACCAATGGATATTTATGACAGTTCAATAGGAGAATTAAGCATTAGAATAATATTTTATTGTAATCGTAGAGTAACTATTGTTGGGCCACTCCCCAAGAACAGCTTTCTTCAATAAGACGGAAAAATCTGCCTCTTATCTAAAAAGCTATATATATCATATATATAATACTATTTTATATATCCATAATACTGAGTAGTTTATACTCATTAGTTTATATGCATATAGCCATATTAAATTTATTTGTATATGAACATAGTACTTATTAGTTCATAAGAAAATTCAGACTTACTTATTTTCACAATTAGTAAGCATTATGCTATGCACTAGGATTAAGATAAAATATTCTAAATGACCTAGAAGAAGTTTTAATCTTCGAGAAGAATAAATCTATGTCACCAACAATAGCAACACAATGTAGAATAAGAATAAAGAAAAGGGATTTTGTTTGAGAAAATATAAGAGGCTACAAAGAAAGCTTCAAAATATATTAAGGGGGCCGGTGAGATGGCTCAGCGGCTTAAGCGCCTGCCTGGCAAGCACGAGAGCCTGAGTTCGACTCCCGGATCCCACATACAAAAAAGGGGCCGGTGATATCACTCAGCGGCACGGGCGCCTGCTGGCGCGCGAGGTCCTGAGGTCGACCCCCCGGTACCCACAAAAAAAAATATATATATATATATATACTAAGGATCTATTTTAGTGTCATTAAGTAAAAGGAACCATATGAAAAGAGAGAAAGAAGTGAGACATTACAGATCCTCTTCAGAAAATATTTAATAACACTGTTGGATTACATGCAGAACAAATGGAAGGAATTATACACTATAAAATGAATATGGAAACGTATTTCTTGTTTCCCAGAATGAAGGATTTGGACACGACATTGTAGACACTAAGGACTGACAAAGAGTAGGATGTGATTTGTATACTGGAGGACATGGAGGGTTTGAGGTGAGAGTGTGCTTTCAAGAGAAGGGCCCAGGAAAGGCGATGCTGAAACAATGACTAGACTAAGCTGGGAGTAAAGATAAATACTTGACAACCACTTATGTAGGTGTCGCAAACATTATTACTTTGGATTTATATCTTCAAAGTACTTTGGAAATATCTATACCCGTTAAAGATAAGAATATGAATAAACCGAGAAATTAAAGGACCAAATTGTTTAGAAAAGGTACTTATTCAACTAAGAAACACAGCAGATTACAATCTAGTGTTTTCCCAGAGCTACATTTTGGACCATATGCTAACTCTTCAGACACTTATCTGCTATAAAATCTATTCTCTCAAATTAACTTACAGGAAAATGCTTTATTGAATTTGGTTTGGGGGAAAAAGTGTATTTTACAACTTATACCAAACATCTGGTTTAAATTTTCAGAAATCTTCTTAATTATAGCACATTATAAGTCACTTTATCCCCAAATTTAATTGATTTTTTGTCTGTGTAAATTTAAGTTTCTCCTAATGTAGTTTTTGCTGAATGCTCCTTCTTGCTCAATTATTCTTTTTTTTTTTTTTTTTTTAATGTGGGTACCAGGAGTCCAACTCAGGACCTCGTGCTTGCCAGGCAGGCGCTTACGCTGCTGAGCCATCTCACCGGCCCTTTGCTGAATTATTCTTGACTCTGTGGATAACTCTTCACATATGTCTTCTATTTTATATTCATTCTATGGGATAGGAACACTGCTCTTGCCTTTTCGTATGGTAATGATCTTGGCAATACTAATTTTTTGATGCTGTTCTTTTTACAATATTGGCAAAGTTTTATGCTGCTGCCATGGCTGGACCACTGATCAACATCTGTCTTTTGTTGTTGTCATTAATATTCTAATCTTATTACCTGTAGAGAGAGTTCAGGTATCTAGGGCATCATTGCTGGGTAAGATGGCACTGAAGTCACCCCGTATCTTTCAAATGAACATGATTATTAAAGAATAACATATTTAATTCTAGCCCACTATGAAGCAGACCCAATAGGCCAACCCCACACAGTATAAACTGAAGGCAACAAAAGTAAGTGGAAAGGAAAAGTGAGGTAGTAAGAAAGAAAACACAGGTAAGCAGCACAAATCAAGTTGGCAACAGCCTCCCAAGAAAACACATCAGGCTGGCTGATCTCATCTGAAGCCTCTAGAGGAGCACTGGATACTTACCATGCCGATAGTCGGATCACTTACTTGTATTTCCTGTATTATTTGCAAGGAAAGATAACAGGTGTGATTGAAATATACAGTGAGTATTTAAATGTAAAAAATAAATTACAGTAAAGGACACACTGGCATGAAGCCCCCTTCAAAATATTGCCCTTTACTTCAAACACACTTATCCCATCATTAGCACCCCTTTCTGAAGCAGTTCTGAAAGTCTTCTTTCGTGGGTGTCTTTATAAAGAGTGATCGTAAATGCAGTGATATAATTGTACATTTGTGCATTTCTTCTTTCAGTTATTTCAATCTTCCCTTTAATATATCTGAACCTATATTATTAGCTGTGTACAAATTTATCATTGATAAATAATCCTGGAGAACCGAGCTGTTCCTCATTATGACGTATGATTCGTAGCCAGAGTCATGCTTCCTACCTGAAAGCAGCTCCCAAGGCTGACCTCGTCCCTTTGTGCTGGTTTTCCTTCTCTCCTGAATGGTGAACCCGCAAATCCTTGCTACTGTGGTGGCTTATGACGCCTCCAAGAAATCTGTAATTTTTAGAAGTTTCTTTTGGTATTTTTTCAACTTGTTTTGAACAGGAGATTTAGTTTATGACTACTTAGTCTCCCATTTCTAGAAATGGAACTTATCGAATGTAGCAACTCCTTACCTCACTGTGTTATTCAACTTCCTCATGGCTGAGAAATACAATCTGATGCTCACAGACTTACAGGAGGAAAGGTTTAGTTTAGCTCATGGTGTGGAGGAATTAATCCATACTCAGCTGGCTGCCAGGCAAGATCATCACAGTGGAAGGACGTGGCAGAGCTAAGCTACTGCATTCATGGCAGTTGGGAAGCACAGGGGAACAGTGTGGAGAGGAGTAAGGGAGAGAACACGTGTGCTACCCGAGGCCACGCCTCCACGTACCTCGGAGATGCACACAGGTGTGCGCGCGCTACTGATCTGCTAGGCATTCTTTAACCCAATGAGACCCACATAGCAGGATTAAGAGTCACACCCACCAAAGTTCAAAGACACAAACTGTTTTCATTTTTAAAATTTTATTTGTACATATTTGCAGTTCGTGTAGTTTATAGTCATCTTGGGGAATGGTTACATGTACATATTACAGCATGTTTCTTTATCTTTTAATCCTTCCCCTTCCTCCTTCTCCAGAAAAATGGGATAAAGGAGGGGGAAACCCCCCTCCAGTTTCCCTATCCCATTTTTCATTCCTGTTCATATTATTTGTCTTAGCTCATGTTATGGCCTATAATGGTTGCATTGATTGGGGTTGTTAGGTTCCTGTACATGGCACATCTTTATTCTTCTTTTCCCTTCCCCTCCTCCTCTCCCCTTGCCCTTGTTTCTTTGAACCACTTCCCTATTGCAAGAGATCCACCCCCTTGTCTCCTATCCATCCTTTATCTATATATAATGGAATACTACTCAGCTATAAAGAAGGACAAATTTGAGACTTTTGCAGGAAATGGATGCACCTGGAAATATAATGTTGAGTGAAATGAACCAAACACACAAGCTTAAGTATCATATTGTATCTTTAATTTGAATGTGGAAAAGTACAAACAAAGAAAAAAAGTTATAAACTTTTAAAACAACCATTCAATTCCAGTGCTTTGAGGAGAAATACATATATACATATGTACATATATATATATATATATTGAATATATTGAATATTGAATTTTAGATTTTTTAGACTTAAAGTAAACAATGAATTTCAAAGTACAATTATAAATCTAAGCTTAATGATTTGGTGATTTTCTTAAAAATTTATACTTGAGTATGACTTGGCTGAAAATACTTAAAAACAATTAATGATATAACTTTCTTACATTTTGATTCCATGATATATTTTATGTTTTCCATTCTGCTGAAAGAAAAGAACTAGTGTAATAGGCTATAACTTCCTAATCAGTGCTTGTAGATTCAATACACTTTCTTAGGGAAAGAGGCAGTGAATGGTTTTTTAATGAATGCTAGCATCTCATCAGTATTTGTGAGATTTTTGTTTCATGAAGTATCAGAATACTTTAATACATGTATTAATTAGTAAGAAGGAAAAAAGACATAATAGGCTACTACATACAATTGAGAATACAATTCTTACTCAGCCTGTGTTGCTCTAAATGTTATTAAAGGGCTCATGTGAGCCCAGCAGTTCAGAGAGGTTCAGGGTATCTTTCTGGGCCACCAAACCCCGTACCTTCCCAATGGGTAGCAATTACAGAATCACCTGTGTGAAGGAGCCGGGCCGTCCCACTGGGACGCGATGGTTAAACACTCCGGGTTTCTGGAGCTGTGCTCTACCGACAGCAGTAGAGCATTTGGCACAGAAGCTTTTTTTGTGTGTGAGTACCGGGGGATCGACCTCAGGACCTCGCGCGCCATCAGGCGCCCGTGCTGCTGAGCGATATCACCGGCCCTTTTTTCGTATGTGGGTTCCGGGAGTCGAACTCATGCCCTCGCGCTTGCCAGGCAGGCGCTTATGCCGCTGAGCCATCTCACCAGCCCGGCACCGAAACTTTTCATCACCCAGGATATCACAATTTTGGGCCTCCTATTACAATTCAAATATCTTAGATTACAAATGGATTATTACAGGATTATCAGCATGGCGAACTCAATTTGTAAGTTTTACTAGAGAATTCGAAAATAGAAACTTAAGTTCTTTTGTGTTTAACATTTTAAAACTATTTTGCTGTAACAGCCTAAAATATAAAAAGATAGCATTATGTAATAAATTTTCACATTCACGATTACACTTTTGCGAGCACAGTGTCACAGAGGTAAAAGTTAATAAAAACACTGTCTAGTAAAACCCATACCTAGCCTAATAAAGCGCCATTAGTTCTGTCATCCCTCCTTTAGTTCTAGCATCATGAAAAATTTGTAAATACTTCTCTTTGCTGATATTTCTCCAGAATCAGGGAAAAATAATTTAAAATTAGAAATAAAAATTAAGGAAAACATTTTAAGTCTGGATCAAAAATACCCCCCCAACAAAGGCTGATGTACTCAAAGGTGGGACTTCTGGCATGATTAGGTCCTGGGCACTGCCGTCGTCAATGGCTTACTCCAGTAATGAGTTCACAGCTGAAGGTGCTGTTACGGATGGGACTGGTTGGTGGAAGTAGGTCACTGGGGTCATGCCTTTGAGAAGTGTTTGTTTTTCTCTCCTTTTCAACCCGCTCCACTTCCTGGCTGCCATAAGGTGAGCAGTTTCCCTCCACCATGCCCTTGTGCCATGATGTTTGTGCCTTGCCACAGGCCTAAAAGCAATGGATCCAGCCAACCATGGACAAAAACATCTGAAACTTTGTGCCAAAATAAATTCCTTTAAGTAGCATATATCAGGTATTTTTGCCAACAGTGAAAAACTGAATAATATAAATATGAACCATAATACAAGAGTATAAGTTAAATTTGATAATAAATTTTCTAAAACACCAAACGGCTCACTGTTCCTAGTAACACCTTGGTCCTGGTGATTCTGCATGTGGTCTGACAGAACTAGAAATAAGCAAAGACCCAAAAATCTGAACTCATAATAAAAACTCCAGAGTGGAACCACATGGCACTGTAATTCAAGCAGATATGCACATCGTGCATACACACGTGCACAGACAAAACAACATTAAGGCCACAGGTTCTAATGTTGGGCATTTAAATACTGGTAAAGTAGTAAGATTAATCCTAGATGATTAAAAATTGAAAAGCATTAGACTTAAAAACCATTTCCCCATAACAAAGAAATTGCATGACAGAAGCCATGATTAGAGAGGCTTCAAACACATAGCTTAATTAATGTCTTAGTTACTTTTCTCTTGTTGCTGAGGCAAAATACCTGACAACCCAAATTAAAGAAGGAAAGGCTAATTTAGCTCATAGTTTGTAGAGGTTTCAGTCCATAATCAGCTGGCTCCAAGGCAAGGTGGCACATGGCAGAGAGGCAACAGTTCATGGCAGCAGAAGACAACAAAAGCAACAAGAGCAAAAGGAGAAGAGCAAAAGGGTGAAACAAGCCCCTTTCTGCCCCTTTTATCTTACCCAGACTGCTGGGATTAGGGCAGTGCCAATCCAATCAGTGGACTAATCCAGCAGTCACTCACCCTTAACCCCAGCACCTTTAATCCCAGCATTGCACTACAAATCAATCACACACTCTAGATTCAGCTGCTTCCAGAAAAGGCCCATCTAAAATGCATGAGGCTTTGGGGGGACTTCTAGACCCAAGCCATAACAATTAATAAGACTGAGCTACCCAATGCAGTTTTGAAAATGAAAGCTTGCGAATGCCAGACTCTCCCGATTTGTAAATCTGTGCCAGGCTGCAGAGCTGATGCTGTAAGAAAAGGAGCTCAGAAGACAGCAGAAGACAGCATGACAACCACGAAAACCAGAGAACATCGGTGTTGTGGTTTGTACCACATGTCCCCCTAGAAGCTTCACGTGCTCATAAGCACGGCTTTTGGAAGGTGATTAGATTGTGGAAACTCCGACTTGCTGTTAGGAGGTGGGGTGTGGTCAGAAGGGGAGGGTCCCTGGGGGGTGGCCCAAGTGTTTCTCTCCCTGGCTCCCGCCCTCTCCCTCTGCTTCCCGATGGTCATGACCTGAGCAGTTTCTCCTTCGCCATGCTCCTCTGCCATGTGCCACTCTGCCGTGGAGCCTGCAGAATTTGGACTGAAACCGCTACATATTGTGAGTCAAAGTAAACCTTTCCTTTGTCAAATCGTGGGTGTCTAGACTGTGGGTATCAGGTATCTCATCTCAATAACAAAGAAAGTGACTAAGACAATCAAGGAGCTGATCACACTTCCGAACAGTAATATTATGAGCAGATAGCTTATGTAGGTTAGGGTTAGGAAGAAGCCAAAGGATTAATATTCTGCCACAATATTTTCTCCTACACAGGAAGGCTCAGCAGACCAAAATAAACCACAAGAGAAGCTGCTCTTCCTCAACCGACTCCACCTCTTTCATAGACTCACTCTATCTTATACCATACTCTCTTAAATACCCAGCACCTCCATTGGACCCATTCATCAAGAGATACCCTTGTTATAGGGAGAGGCAGTGGGTTTTTTCTGGTTGATACCAAATCACATTTTACCTCCTTACTGCAAAATGTCTTATGCCATACAACATCCCCTTCCAGCCAACTGTTCTGGTGCATTTTCCTAAGACTTCAGTGTAGAGCAGCTAATTTCTAAAAAGATATATTGCAACTTATAGAGAAATGTATATTCACAGTGACATGCAGATATTCACACTTCAAACCAAAGGAGTGAATATATTATGATGTAATTTCAGATATAGAAATATGTTTTTAAGGGAAGTATTTTATGGCTTTTTCCTGGTCCATCAATGCATAAGATGGAGACCAACACATAGCCTCATGGAGCTTACAGATCTGCGTTTCTTCCTCCCATTTTAATGTCTTAAAAGTTATGCATCTGTGTGAAATATCTTGCTGAATTCCTGAAGAGTTAGTGATAAAAACTCTTTTGCTTTCTGCAAGATGCTATTTCTATCTCTAATTACTCATCCAAGAAAGAAACATCTGTTGTTGCTCATTACCATTTTCTGCTCACTTCCTTATAACCTTTATATATTTTGAAAGTATCTTGGATTGTGTTGTTACGTTTTCTAATATTTTTCATAGAAGTGAAAAAGATTAGCTAAAAAACCAATCAGAATTGATCCACAAAATATCCCAAGAGCAGTGAGCTCTTCTTCTTTTTTGCTTTGCCTCAGTATTAATTCTGCCATATTTTTTTAAACTAGAAATTTAGTCTCTCCTTTAAACTAGAACATTGGTAAACTTACTACCTTATTTTATCATGAATTCTGTGATTTCATTTTTAAGAGAGATAGCACTCACTTCTACTGGGAAAGGCTACATTACCAATTCTTAATACAGTATGCTACTGTTGGAAAAACATGAACTAAAGGAACAGTGAAAAATACTATTTTTTACTATTTTACCCAGATATAATAAGAGGGATAAGTCCATAAAACACAGCATTAAAATACATCTCCACTATCAATTATGGACTATACCTCTGTTTTCTATTTGTTTGAGTAGCTTCTCCAGTCCCTAGAGATTCAAATTCCCAAAGTATGGGTCTGACATTTTCCCACCTTCACAGGAATAGTTAGTACATTTACATTGCCTAACATTTAGGAATCTCCACATTTAAGCCTTAATATGTTTATCTTCTACAACTCTTTTATAGACACTTTTCTCCTAAATCAAATCAATGAATTTTTTGTCTTTTAGTTGGCCTCCAAACGCACCATTTGATTGCTTCATCCATTTTTATTCAATTGGTTTGTTGCTGTAAAATTTATCCATAGTGAAAGGCAAAGATCATGACCGATTTGACAGATTTTAAAATCCAATATGCACGCACGTGACCACCAAGCCAGGGGAGATACAGAACATTCCCATCACGCCCAAAAGCTGCTGTCGTGCTCTGATCCAGTTACTCTTCACCTGCCGGAGGCAATTACTGTTCTGATTTCTGTCACTGTGTATTATATTGCCCATTCGTAATCCTCCTATAAATGGCATTATGCTATTTAGCTGCACCTTTGTGGTTGCCTCAATGTCCTGAATCCATTCAAAACATTTACCTTCCATGGTCTTTTTGACTTTGTGAAAGAGCCAGAAGTTACATGGTTCCCTATCCCACTATAAGGTGGATGGGAACGCACAGTAACGTTTTTCCGAGCCTGCCTTTCCATTGGATGGCACTAGGCAGCTACATTCACATTTTTTATCACAGCACTTAAAGACGCTTATGAAAGAGAACACTCAGAACTGCTTTAGAAACTAGCAAAAATGATGGGAAAAGTGTGTTTGAAGCCAAGGGGTAGTATTTCGAGGAAGGTTAATAGCAGTGTGTCTTTTACTATAATAAATTTTTTTTTTTGTGGGTACCGGGGGGGCGACCTCAGACCTCATGCACCAGGAGGTGCCCGTGCCGCTGAGCGAAATCACCGGCCCCTTTTTCGTATGTGGGTTCCGGGAGTCGAACTCGGGCCCTCGCGCTTGCCGGGCAGGCACTTAAGCCGCTGAGCCATCTCACCGGACCCCTACTATAATAAATTTTTTAATTTAAATATTCACCATATATTTGGATCACCATTTGTAGCTATATTGTTTCTTGTATTAACAGTTTGGTTTTTAAATTATTTAATTATATTCCATTGTATAAATTATAATTATTTACTAATTCTTGTATTTGATGAACTTTTGAGACATTTCCAAATTATGCACTTTTAAATAAAAGCATTACAAATGTCCTTGTTTCACCCACATTTTGACTCATCTTAATGCCAAAAGTACTACTTTTTACTTCCAATACCCTTTTTTTTTTTTTTGTGGGTACGGTGGGTCGACCTCAGGACCTCGCACGCCAGCAGGCGCCCGTGCCGCTGAGCGATATCACCGGCCCTTTTCTCGTATGTGGGATCCGGGAATCGAACTCGGGCCCTCGCGCTTGCCAGGCAGGCGCTTACGCTGTTGAGCCATCTCACGGGCCCCAATACCCTTTTTTTTTAATTCTAAAAATGCCCTTTTTAAGTTTGTCTTTCCTGACAACCCCAGAACTCAGTGAGGTCTCTTTCCCTAACTATGTTTATACAAATTATTAGTAAGTTATTTTATAATGTTTTATTTTGATAATTATCTTTATATAGGGAAAAACTCAAGATCTATTCCTCTGTAGCTTCAGCATTTACCATAGAGCCATGCATAAATTTATTTATTAAAAAAATAGTGGTAATAATGTGGAGAGAAATCATTGTAGTGCCAAAGATACCACCAAGAACAACTAGAAACTCAAGATTGAATGCAAAAGTTATATTCTTAATGGTGTCAAATGGTTGAAGAGACAATAAAAACCAAATAAATTAAATTCTGGAGGGCGGAAAATGATTTAAAAGAAATCTGAGAATCTGTAACCACTTTTTCCACTTCTGATGGAGGCCTAGAGACTGTGCATATGGATTTGGCGTAAGCAGAGGGCTACCGCTCCAGGACAGACGGCAAAGCTGTCGGCGTTTAGACAGGCTAGTGACAGCATTCAAGAGTGGATAGAGGGCCTCCAACTCACGCTGGGCTCCTCTCAAAAAACTTACTTTCCAAATCTTGAGACTGTACAGTGTAGAAGACTAAAGGACTAAGCAGCAAAGCCATGCAGAACAGACTTTCTCACCATCTGGCAGTGCTGTGGAGACACACAAATGGGAGTGGTCCTCTAATACAGCGCTCAAAAAAAAAAAAGTAAAAATAAAAATAAAATAAAATATCACAATCTGCAGATACAAGGGCCCTAAGGTGAGAACCTCTTCATAAGTAAAGGAAAATTTCTCGTTTTCTTGATATTGAGCTTCCAGAGCCCTGCCAAGCTCTCGAGTGAAAACCCCAGAGACTCCTGCACTGGGAAGAGATGAAAGCTTGAGACAGGCACAGCCTCACAGAACTGCAAGCAGCCTCGCAGCACCCCAGTATCTAATGGGTGTTCAGCCCCATTCCATCAATAGGGCAGAGAAGCATTATTTGTGGTAGCATAAACACCAACCGCATCCTATACAGATCTTTATTCTTAACGTCCAGCAGTCAACCAAAATGTATTATTTATGTCAAGATATAAAACCATGTGAAAAACAACTAAGAGAAAAAAATTTTCAGACAAGTGAAGAAGCCCATAAAGGATCCACATATTTTAGCTGCCAATAATTTTTTAAAATAGTTACTAATAATTTATTAAATTATGAAAACTGTAGTTAACTCTTATAATTTTATGTTGCCTCTATATACATTTTGACTAAAAGTCAAACATTCTCATACCACAAGCAGGGGTCAGTCACCCTGGAGTGTTTCCAGTTCTTCACCTCTTCCCAGTTCCTCAAGTTGGTCAATCTGTAAATGGGCCTCATATGACTTCCTCCTGACGACCATCTCCCTATGGGGACAGCTAGATACAGCCTGCTGACTGGCCCCACTCACCCTCGCACCCCTCTCAGTCACTGGCACTCATGCCTGCTTGCTTTAAACTCACTAATTAAGTCTCCCCACGAGAAACCTATTTAAGTAAACGCATAAACCCTATACAATATTCCTTTTTTATCAGTGGTTTCACTTTTTGTGATTTCAATCACTCGGGGTTAAACACAGTCTGGAGATATTACATGAAAAAATTCCAGAAGTAAACAATTTACAAATTTGAAATTGCACACCATTATGGGTAGTGTGATGTAAGCTCACATTGTTCTGCTTCTCCCAGGACATGAATCATCCCTTGTGCACAGCACCTTTGTACTTTGCCCATTAGTCCCTGAGTAGCCATGTTGGTTCTCAGATTAGCTGCCATGTGCTGCAGAGCTGTGTTCAAGTATCATTAAGCAGTAGCCTATGCTACCTCAAATACCTAGATCATTCAACTCACTATATCACATCCCATCACCATGAAAATGGTGATTAATGTACACTAAGATATTTTGAGACCACATTCACCTAACTTTTATTATAGTCTATTGTCATAATTCTTCTATTTTATTGTTAGTGTTGTAAATCTCTTTGTATTCCACATTTATAAATGAAATTTCGTCTTAAGTATGTATAAGAGGAAAAAGTTAGTAGGGTTCAGAGCTATATACCATTTTAGACAACCACTGGGGTCTTGAAATGTACACCCAGTAAATAAGGGAGGACTACTGTAAAGTCACTGGCCCAGGGCCGGTGAGATGGCTCAGCGGCATAAGCGCCTGTCTGGCAAGCGTGAGGTCCTGAGTTTGACTCCCATTACCCACATTAAAAAAAAAAAAAAATCACTGGCCCACAGGTTTATCATACTCTTTTTCTCTCCATGTGCCCCCTGACTTCCTGCAGCCTCTAGGTGTACTGTGTACACACCTCAAGAACTTTAAGAATAAAAGTTTTATTTCCATTTTGTGTCTTCTAATCACAGTAAGGGTGCATTTCAAATTAAAGATGATAAACTGAAATACAGACAGCGTATGAAAAGATGAAGAATTTTACCAGAGAACTTGAATCTTTGAAAAAGAAACAAATTAATAGTTTAGTATTAAAAAAGACAGAATGTGAAATTATGAAGAGGAAGGTGGATAGATCAATAGAAGACAAAATCAACAAAATGGACAGGAGGCCTATGAAGATGTTCAAAACGAAGCATGCTGTCTTAGTCTGTTTTTGGCGCTCTAACAGAACACCCAAGACTGGGTATCTTATAAAGGAAAGAAGTTTATTTAGATTTTCATTTAGCTTAGGATTTGGGGGCTGAAAGTCCAAGATCAGGTGGCCCCATCTGATTGGACTCTGGTGAGGCCCCGCTGCCTATGTCATCGTATGACAGGGAGCATCCCTGGGCAGGACCCGTGCTAGGAAGATCACATGGCCAGGAAGAAAGCAAGAGACTGGAGAGCAACTAAGATCACTCTTTTACAATAACCCGCTGAGGCAGGAACTCACTCAGTCCTGCAAGAGCTGCATTACTCCCCTTCCAAGGAGAAGATCACATGATCTAAACACCTTCCCCAGGTCCTGCCACCTCTCAGTACCACCACGGTGGGGACCAACCTTCCAACACATAAGCCTTTGGGGGACAAACCACGTCCGTGTCATAGCAGAGAGAGACAAAAGTGCCCAAGGCATATGTCAGATGGAGTTAGGACGTATAAATATATATCATATATAATTTGTCATCCCATGTGGAAAAGAGAGATAACAATAAATAAGCAATATTTGCAATGATAATAGCTGTGTGTGTTCTAAAACTGATAGATGAGGGGCCGGTGAGATGGCTCAGAGGCATAAGCGCCTGCCTGGCAAGCGCAAGGTCCTGAGTTCGACTCCCGGATC
Source organism: Erethizon dorsatum (assembly GCA_028451465.1). Classification (NCBI taxonomy): domain Eukaryota; kingdom Metazoa; phylum Chordata; class Mammalia; order Rodentia; family Erethizontidae; genus Erethizon; species Erethizon dorsatum. Next base: position 126,200,672 of record CM051826.1, on the reverse strand, counting down.
CCACATACGACAAAAGGGCCGGTGATATCGCTCAGTGGCACGGGCGACTGCTGGCACGCAAGGCCCTGAGTTCGACCCCCGGTACCCTCAAAAATAAATAGATAAATAAATAAATAAATAAATAAATAAAACTGATAGATGAACAAAGTCAAGAAGTTCTTCAATTCCAGTCTGATGCAGATAAAGACAGCCATACTTAAGTAAGTCATCACAAAGCTTTAGAAAAGCTAATTCAAAGTAAATGTGTTTAAAAAGCATCAAGAAATAAGACATTAAAAGCAACAACAGTAAAAGTGACATCTAACTTCCTACAAGAAATTATAGATGCCAGAAAACCGTGAAATAGCCCATCTTTAATGCTGGAAAAACTAGGCACCAACAAAGACTTCTGTGTGCAGAGAAAATATTCTTTAAAAACAAAGAGAAGCATCTTTAGATAACACCTAAAAGCATTTGTTGCTGTATTAAAAATATACTAAGGGATTTCTTCAGGTAGTAGGAAAATAACCCCAGAGGAAAACATAAAAATGCAGAAAATAATGAATTAATAAAGGATAAATGAACATAAATCTAAATGATTGTTGTGTGAAGAAAATAATAGCCTCAGAGTTTAAATTTTATGTAGAACTAGGGCTGGGGGTATAGCTCAGCAGTACAGTGCCTGCCTGGCAAGTGCAAGGTCCTGAGTTCGATTTCCGGTACCAAAAAATAATAATAATTTTATGTAGAACTTAAAAATCAACAAGAAAACATCACAAAAATTGCAAAATTAATTAAATGAAGACAGAGGGATTTAAATTTTTTTCCAATTAAGTTTTAACACATATACAGAAATACTAAGTGTACAGTCAAATAAATATTTAGGTGTGTACACTCTACAATCACCACAATTAAAACATGGAAGTTTCCAGCATGACAAATGATCCTTTGTGCCTTCCCACTAGTTAGTCTTCTGTAAACAGGTTCATTTACCTTTCCTGGAATTTTATTTGAATAAAATCAGACAGGGAGTGTTGCTCTCTAACTTACTTTACTCATGCTCATGCTTGTGATATTCACCAATATTGTTTGCAACTATAATTCATTCTTTTATAATAGGAAGCATTCAATCATATGAATATTATACAATAAATATAATTTATTCATTCTCCTGTTGATGAACACATAGTGGTTCCCAGTTGAGAGCCATCAAAGAAAATGACTATAAATATTTTTGACTTTTGCTAAACATATGCCCTCCTATCTATGGTGTATACATAAGAGTAGAATTGTTACATCAGGTGTAAATATAGTTTTAGTAAATATGGTCAAAAGCTTTCCCAAGTGTTTGTATCAAAGTATTCTGCATCAGCAATATAGCTCCTATCATTCTATAACTTCTCAGAATCATCATATTCTGGATCTCTAATTTTACCTACTTTGAATGTGCAGTGATAACTCATTTTGGTTTCAACTGCACTTTCTTCTTTAATAACAACACCAAGCACCTTGTTATGGCTGTGTCTAGATTTCTCTCCAAAGCCACATGTGGTCATAGGTGGGGTTTTTCAGAGGTGGCCGAATCTAGAATGTGTGATGCTGGAATTGATTCATGGTGCAGTGCTAGGCTCAAGGGCACTAGGATTAAGGGTGTGAGTGCTACCTGCCCTCAGTAGCCCGGATAAGATAAAAGGAGCAGAAAGATGCTGTAAAGGTCCCTTGATGCTTCTGCTACCTTATAGGTGCCACAAAATGTTCTCCTCTGTGATGCTCCTCTGCCAACCCACCCTGTCTTGAGCCAGCCAATTATGGACTGAAACCTCTACAAACTGTGAGATAAATAAACCTTTCCTCCTTTAACTTTGGGTGTCAGTTATTTTGTCTCAGCAATGAGAAAAGTAACTAAGACATATTTTTTTGTCTAATGGTCATCTGAATTTTTTTTTTGTATCGAGAATTGAACTCAGGACCTCTCATTTGCCAGGTAGGCACTGTGCCATTGAGCTGTATCCCCAGCCTCATCTGAATATTTTTGAAGTGCCTGTTTCCCCACCTTTAGTTAAGATATTTGTCTTTGTCTTACTGTTTTGTAGAATTTATATCATTTGCATAAGAATCCTTTATGAAATACATATATTATAGTTATTTTCACCCAAGCTACAGCTTACCACAGTACTCCTCTGGGAATTTGACCCCCATAAGAAATGAGAATAAATTTTCTGTCAGTAGGGTATTTGGAGCCTAGGAATCTAAATTAAAGAAACATACAAATTTAGTCAAGTAAAATATTTCTTTATTCATTCTATTCTTATGATTAAGTAAAATATACACTTAGGACACATGGACTTAGTAGAGATTTCTCATTTATTTAACACAAGAGTCAAATGCTATCAAACGCTAGATGTAAAATACTTATTTTACTTATAAGTAATATAAGTAAAATAAATGGATCACATAAAAGAAAATGGCTACTAACACTTAGCCTTAGATATAACTGAGAGCAATGACAACTGTGGTAAGATAAAGAACACATTTCCCATTTTAATTGAGCCATCACTAAAACAGTTTTGCCAGTCATTATCAAATTATGGCTACACAATTTCCTGGGGGCTTTTTGGTATAATCTAGAAATCCAGATTATTTTACTAAGACTATGTTTAATGGTGGTATCTAATTTAAACATAGAAACCCTTCAGAGTTCAACACAATGAAGAGCACTATAAAGAAAAAAATTACTCATCTATGATTCATATCTCACTCATGCACCCCAAATTCATAGCCCTTGATTTAATGTATATTGAAGAATACTTAAAATTCACGATGATAAGTAAAGTACTCCCCCAAAGATATCCGCATCGGATTCCATAGAAACCTTGAGTATGTTATGTTGCATGGCCAAAGGAATTAAAGTTACAAGAGAAATTAAGTAGGCTGATCGATTTATCTTAAAGAGGTTATTCTACATCTCCCACGTGGTCTTCAATGGGGACAACGGAGTCAAAAGAGTGACTCCAATACTCAGTGTGTGAAATGGTGTAAGATTCAACCAGATGTTTCTGATTTCAAAGATAGAATGGGCCACAAGTGAAGGAATGTGAGAAACCATGAGAAACCTCTACAAGCAAGAGAGTCGGGAGAATGCATCCCCTTCCAGAGCCTCTGGAAAGGAATGCAAGTCTGTCAACACTAATTTTAGCTCAGTGGGTTCTGGATTAGCCTTTGGACTCCAGAACTGTATGGGATAAATCTGCATTTCTCTAATTCACTAACTTTGTGGCTATCTGTCATAGAAGCACTAGAATACCCCACTCAAAAAATTTGAATTTATTTCAAGATCCACTGAAAATTATCCTTATTCCAGATTATTTTGTTTAAAATGGTTCCCTAAGTTATATTAAAGATTTCTCATCTGACGATTGTATGTGCACAGGGGTCACATATTTGAGTATAATGGCAGGTACGTAATAAAAATTTTTGTTACATTGAAAGTTTATTAGGTTGCCAGAGTTGATGCAGATTATGTCAGATGAATTAATGAAACATACTTTCAATTTATTTTTACAAATATTCCTAACTTCAGTTTAACAGTCAACAGACAAGAAATGCATTCCAAAATATTTCCACTTCTCTATTAGTTCAAAGCAAGAGTTTTCATACTTTCTTTATATAAATCAATCTGGGAAGGAAAATAAGACTTTATAACTTCTCATTTGCTGCCACTTTCTGGGAACATTTTAAAAATCTCATTTAGTCCTTCATTTATTCAACAAACACTGTGAAATTTATATAACAATTTACACAAAACTACAGAGATGGAAGACCCAGAACTTTTCCTAAAACTACATATTTTCTTGAGGAATGTACCAAAACTTACACAAGAAGGTAAAGAAGTGGGATTCTTCTAACTTTATAGTCATTGATTTTTAATTACATGATTTAATCTAAAAATGATGTCATATTAATTGATAAACTGAATGATAGTTTCTTGCCCAATAGTAATTGTGATAATAGAAACTCTTTTTAAGATGTTTAGAACCATAGAAAAGAGATAACTGCTATAAAGGCTGCAGCCAAGAGCCTATTTCATGGCTCAAATACTGGCTCTCTTTAAAGTGCCAAGTAAATAGCTTCACCACATTACCTCACATTATTCTTTCTAAAATGGAAAAAGTAAGGTTTTCTTTGTTTTAAAAAATTCCATCTAGATAAATTAGTGGATTAATATTTAATGTTTTTGATCACTACAAACCCCAGAGATAATATCCACTATAAAATCACTTTAAATATTTATTACGTTTATAATCTGATGCCCTTGTTTAACAAAATATAATTAAACAAATTACCATTATCTAAATGAAATCTGAAAGCTTACTTTTTGTAATTTTAAACAATGATTAGTAGATAAATAACAAAAATATCTTTAATAGTCTTTAATGTCAATAAATGCCATAACCCACCTGAATTATGTAACGCAGTATCAGATTTAGAAGAGTGTTGAATGCTGGCCTAAGAAACATACCTGACAGAACATTGTTTACTATACAGACAGATGCTAAAATTTTATGTTAAAATCTTAACAGTATAACAACTATATATTTTTTAACTGATGAGAAGACATTATGGAAAACAGAGTTCTTTCACATTGTATAAAACCAAGAAAGCGATTTTAAAATGGTGTGCCTGAATAATTCCTTATAAAAAAGAAAAATAGCCCTGGTAAATAATGTCAGTTTTAAGCAGCCAAACAAAGTCTCGATATCTTGTAACTTGCTGAATGCCCTCATATCTGAAATTCACATCGAGTTTGCAGTTTTTCTTTCTACAAAGCACTGTTTTATCAACTTCACCACATGAGTGCAGAACATTTACTTTGGATCCTATCAGAAGTCCTTTCTGCTGCCCTTGCACTAGGATTTACGACCTAGAAGTAACAAAGCAGAGGTCTAAAGGGCCAAGCTCTCGACATGTTTTGTTTGACCTTGGTGGTTTAAAAGGTTGAATGCATTGCCTGCATTTAAACACTTAGCAAAATTTCTGTTTGTTTTTGTTTTGTTTGGGGAACATAAATAAAATCCAGATGTTTACCTTTCTTGGAAGAAAACAGGATTCATAGGAATGGGCAATATTCTTAACAGACCTCTTCTGCAGGAACTGTTTAGCTATCAAGCATCCCTGGCACACCTAGGTACCTTACACTTCCTCCTCATCTAAGCTGCCTGCCCAGCTGCTAATGATTTTGAATTTGTTATCCCTGGGCTAGACCTTAATGTTGTAGTTTCTTCGGTCCTCATTTACTTCCATAGAACATTTCCTCCTAAATTAGTCTACTTTATGCTGCTATGATAGAATACTGGAAACTGGGTAATTTACAAATAACAGAGACTGGAAATTACAAGCTCAAGGCACTGCTGGGATTGCTTGTATAATGGAGGTCTGCTTCCAAGATGACACTGAATGCTAGGTCTTCCAGAAAAGATGTACATTGTGAATTATCTCCTCCAAGCCCATTTATAAGGATCACAAATATCATGCAAGAGGGTTGAGGCCTTCTAACTAATCACCTCCCAAAGCCTACCTCCCAATAGTCTTGCCTTGGGGATTAAATGTCAGCATTAATTTTGCTGGGGATAAAAACCTTCAAATCATAGCACCCTCAGACTCTCTCATCACCTGGAATTCCCAGAGCTGCCTCCTCCTCACTTTGCTGCAATACTGAAAGCAGAAGCTAAGAAAGAGTGACCAGAGAGAAAATGAGTGTGGAAAATATAGCAAATTATCTATAAATAGAGAAGCAAATGTAGAAATAAATATGGGGAACCTTCATATGAAAATCACAGATTTCCTTGCTGTCAACCCAAGATAATTGCAACAAGTTTACACAACTCTGTTTTGAGTACTTACTGTAGAAAAGCCACTGTGATAGGTCCTTCAGGAATAGTCTTAGAAATAGTAAAACATCAAGTGTAAGGCAGTAATTGTTTTTCTGCTTGCTTCATTATAAAATTCCTGAAACAGGAAACAAAGTATTATATTTGATAACTAGATATTTTTACTTAATTACACATTCAGTGATAATGCAATACATGGAGTTTTATTTAAAGTTTAGTAATGAACTATAAAAGATGTTTTATTTTTATGTTTCAATATAATTAAAATGAGAGCACACCATGTAAAAGGAAGAGGCACATATATTTCATATGACAAAATGCAAAGGGGAAAAACTGAAGTCATCGATACGCTCTGCCACTTTCCCTTTAAGCTAAGCTCAGCTATTACTGTTCTAACTGGTAATTATAATGCTCGATAATGATTATTGTTCTTGCAGTGACATTACATTAATAACAATAATAACAGTAACAATAGGAAGTACCAATATTTGGGTACCTGCCTTATTCCAGGCAGTGGGCTTCCTCAAAGTACTTTGTATGTATTATCTCAGAGCAGTCTTAAAAGGCAATACTATTAATGATCCCGATATTAGAGATAAAGAAACTAACCTTAGAGAGCATAAGAATATTGCCCATTGTCACACTACTAATAAATGTTGAACTGGTATTGTATTCCAGGTGTGAAGCCCAAGTCCAGGCTCTTGGCCAGCATAGGGTTACCAGAACATTATGCTTACGAGATGCATACTTCCTCCTTGCTGCCAGTGCTTATAAATTTAAATCTGTGATTTTCATATGAAGGTTCCCCATATTTATTTCTACACACAATGGTTATCCCTTTTCCTATTTATCTATTATTACCGGAATTTTAACTCCAAGTTGAGAGCAAATGAGGAAGAACTGCTGAGGAAGTTTGTTTTGGTGAGAACTCTAATTTAGATGCAACAACCCTACCCCAGTATACGTGCTTTACAAATACTTCCTCTTCAATTTCAACTCTCCTTTCCAAATTCAGATGATAAAAAATGGCAAATGACCTTCCCTTGAACACTTTTTCCTAATTAAATGTTGATACTCCAATGGATCATTAAGATTTTATTCCTAGGAGAAAAGATCTTTTCAAGATCTCAACGGACGGATTAATGACATGTCAATCTTTTTTTAATGTAGGTAGGAAAAGATATTTAGAAATGTTAAGTAGGGAGGCCCATTCACTTAATTGACCAAGTATAGGTTTTCTTTGTTTCTATGGTGGCTAGTCTTTTTTTTTTTTTAACAATAGAAATGATAAACAAACAATGAAACCGAGTTTCAAAACAGGTTAGTAGGATATTTGTAACAGTTGATACATTGCGTATTGTTGTCTTCCTAGTAGTTATTCAGAGTACAAGATGTAGGCATCATATCTTGTCCAAACAATATTAGCACAACATATAAAGGAAGAAAGGGAAAAAGAAAAAATATATATGTATATACAAGATAGTTAAGATAGCTATGCAACTAACTTCTCTTAGTTCCTTCTTATGGCTAGTCTTAATTGTCAACTTGATTGGCCTGAGAGCCACCTAGGAGATTAGTAAAGTGCATTTCTGGGTGTGTCTGGTGGATCAGGGGCTGTGAACTTGGAAACTATACTAGTCCCTGGCCACTTCCTCTCTGATTCTTCTCTTCCCCGCGGATACTATGAATTGGGTAGCTTTCTTCCACCACATCACTCTGCCATGATGTTTCTGCTTTCAAGTCAGGCAACACTGAAGTGAACCCTCTGAAACTCTGAGCCAAAATAAACCTTTCCTCCTTTAAATTGCAGGTGTCATGTATTTTATTCCAGCAAATAAAATAAAATTGGTACCAGAGAAGTAGGTTGTAGTACCTGACAATGTGGCTCAGGAACATTTAGAACTAATTTGTGGGAGGTTTTTAGAAAGGTTTGGAGATGTGGGCTAGTGAAGCCCTAGAATGCTAAAAGCAGAGATTGATGGGCAATTCTGGTGGGAGATCAGAAGACTCAAATGTTGGAAGGAATGAGGACAAAAGAGACTGTGCTCATGGGGTTTCAAATGGAAATGAGAACTCTATTGGGAATTGAACTAGAGGCCATGCATACTACATTTGGGCAAAGAACTTTGCCAAATTTTGTCCATGTCCTAAAACTTTGTGTGAGAATGAGTTTAAAGGCAATATATTTGGTGGAAGAAATGTCGAGGCAGTTCCATTGTTCAGGTTGTGCCATGAGAATTGATGGCTACTTTTACCAAAATTTATACTGAGAATCAAGAGCAAAAAGCAGAGCTGAAAGATGTGAAACATTTAGTTTTGCCAGAAAAGAAGCACATGTAAAGTTGGGAACAAAACAATGTGTGGTTGCTGAAGAGATTAGTGCCATGAAAAAGAAGCCAAGTACTTTGTACTAAGGAATAGGAAAGATGCCTGAAGGGCATCTCAGGAATTTGCCAGATCTCACTCATCACAAGTTCAAATGTGCAAATGTAAAAACTTCATTGAAAGACTTTGAGTAGACAATTCCAGTTGCCCTGTTCACTCAGCAATGCCTAAGAAAATATTTTTTTACATTTAAGCATCCAACCATCAGATGCCACTCCTCCCATAGTCTAAGGGGTCCTGTCTACTGTTCTAACTGGTAGCAGACCTTGGTATCCTCCATATGACCTAGTTTTGCAGCGTACAGTGCAAGTGTTGTGGAATCATGGAAGCTTCTACTCTGATTTCAAAGGAAGACCTGGAAAGCAAAGCAATACATGACAAAATCAGAGTCCTTGCCCAGAGCTGCTGAAATTGCAAAGTGTAAAGCTGTAGAAATGAAGCCAAAGCTACAATGTAGAACCCAGGAAAACTGAAATGCCAAGAAAGTGGAACATCTACCAAATAAAGCTGAAGATAGCAAACACAGCCAGCCTAAGAAAGAAGCCTTATGGGCTACATTAAACAAAGCATAGGCCCAGAGCTGTCCAAGCCCTTTGGAACTAACATCACGCCACCATGTGCCCATGGTGGAGCTATGGGCCTTAACATTTCTCCTGCTGGATTTCAGACTTGCTTTGGTCCTATTCATTTCTATCCCGATATTATTGCATTTGGAATGATAATATTTACTCTATGCATTGTACCTTAGGAAAATGTTACTTTATTAATTTTACAGAAGTTCACAGCTAAGAGTTTGCCCTAACCTCAAAGAAGACTTTGGACTTGGACTTTTGACCAATTCTGAGACTATTGAGAATTCGGAAAAGAAATTATTCTATTTTTTTGTTCTTGTACAGAGGATAGTTACATAATGTTAGGTGGATTTATGACTTTGCTAGTGTCTCTAATTGGACATTAAGTATGGTTTAGGGAAATAGCTTGGTTTTCAAGTTCAGAAGAGACAGACTTGTGATGGTTAATCTTCATTATCAACTTGATGACTTGAGAGACACCTATGAGATCAGTGTGCAGCACACTTCTGGGTGAGTTATGGAGGAGTCTGGGTGTGTCATGTGTCCGGGTGAGTCATGGAGGTGCTATAAACTAAATAAATAGATTTACAATGACTGTGAGGTAACTATTCTCATCTCCTATAAATAATATAGTAGCCCTATATTTTCCTGTTTCTGAGTCATGGTTTATTAATAAGACAAAATTCCCTGACTGGTTGACTATGCCTGCCATAGGCTTCCAGACAGACACTTTCTCCTATATTCTCAGAGCCTCCAGAGGATGTTTACAGATGTGCACCATCAATTCCTATTTCAGTTGCAAACTTCCCAGGAAAGACTGAGTACTCGGTCCACTGGGCTTCTGCCCGTTCCATTACGTTTCGCTGTCCTTGTTAATACCACTGTTCAACTACATACAACTTTTGAAGTCCTTGCACCTTTGCAATCTCAGATCTTTACAGTTTCTTTCCATAAAGATACCTCTGTGTGTGTGTGTGTGTGTGTGTGTGTGTGTGTGTGTGTGAGAGAGAGAGAGAGAGAGAGAGAGAGAGAGAGAGAGAGAGATGGATTATTATCCCTGCATGTAACAGACCTCTAACATCCTACCAAATTCCCTCATGAAAACTGTCTCGGCAGCTTGTGCCAGAAAGTAGGGGTTGGAAATCTGAGCTGAGGAAGCAGCTCTCCTTTGTTGTTCTTTTCCATCAGCCTCTTGCCTTTTCCTTGGGCACTTGGGTATAAACCTTTTCCTAAAAAGTCCTCCCTGCAAACAATCTACTCCCACCAAAGATATGCAGAATTCACTGGTCTAGCACCTTGTCAGCCATGCTAACTAAGTCAGAATCTCAATTACAACTCAACTGGGGCCTTTACCACTGCTTAATATTGGCTCAAATAATGAGATGTGATTGTCTTAACTGACCAAGTATCCATCGATGCAATGTCACTTCACATGCCACCTCCCCTATGCTTAAGCCACACCATAATGGTTAGCAAATCATATACATAGATTAAGCCTTTACTTAAATCACAAATCTTCCTTTACATTTTACTAAAATCTTATTTTATATTGATTATAGGACCTCTGTGTTAATTAACAATTTATCTCACATTCCTTAGAGGTTTCTGTCATTACAATGGGTCATTGGTTGCAAAATGTATGTATTACTCATTTCTATATTCTCCAAAATGTCTAATATAGCATTCTACATTTCATAAGCACTCAAGATAATTTTACAGGTAGTGGACAAAAAAATCACCAAATTCAATAAAAAGAAGTAAAATGATAGTTATACATACAATAAGCAGTTGTAGGGAATGTATTTTAAGACCAAGTATCTTGCTATCAATAACACCATTTTTCCACTTTCACTAATCTCTGACAGGACTCACTATAACTTCCATGTTACTGAAATTTATTCAGAATGTATTATAGTTATCTAACTATGCATCTGCCCATATTGCTCTGTTATTAATATGTGACAATTTGAATTAAATGATTTCTCAAAAGTGCAACATGATTCTTCCAGATACTCCCTACATGAAAATCTACTAAAAATAATACTGAAATGTTTAAACCATATTTTCATCTCATGGTATGATTTTATTTTCAATATACTGAATTATTCATTGTTTACATATTAATGACATTGCAAGAGTAACTATGAACCTATTTTCTCATTATTCTCTGCATCCTACATTCTCTATTCTTACAGGTAAATTTTGTATGATAAGACCTCCATCCCTAATTGATCTCTACCTTCATTTCCTTTGACTCTTATTCATCATATTCAACTAAATACCTGTATAGATGTATCCTGACTAGCAAAATAGTTTGCTAAAACTTTGTGTAACATGATATTCTGATTCAGAAATTAACGGTAGCTTGTTTTCTTGGCAGTAAAATTTATTGTCACTGGTTGAGTCTATTCCCCTCTCCCTGCTTGAAAAAAGAGATTTGATAAGAATATCTAATTCTTATCAAAGTACGCAGAACTCTTCAGTTTGAGCCATAAAGATTGGGCGCTGGTGGTCAGACATGAGAAATATGGGGAGAATCCCTATGAATGGAAAAAAGAAGTTGGAGGGTGTTGCTTCCTTCTGTGGTAGACATTAGATCTCATATACAGAGTCCTTAGAAGGCATGTGGAATGCTTCCTGAGATCCTGAACAACAGCATGGTATATTTGGACAGGCAGTGAAGGTCTTATGCTAAGGCTACATAGAGAAATCCAACTACCAGCCAAGCTGTTACTTGATCCAGGAACGCCTTTGTTCCTTCTCCAATCAATAAATTGCCATACACATGCCTCTCCCTAATTTTGTCTAACTCTAACCCTGAAGGTCCTAGCATACCCTAAAAAGAAACGTGGCTGCTTCAAAAACTTGATCATGGCTCAAAGCAACTCAAAGCTTTATCGTAGTATTTTAACATTTATCTTTTCAAATTCTCAGAAATATAACTAATTTTTCAGTAAAGAAAGGTATGTTTTCTAAGAGAAAAAAAAATCCACTCTAAACCCCAAACCAGCCATGGTGTCTCAAATCATTTACTTGCTTCTTCTATTTGTTGGAAAAGTGATTCCTTGTGTTAACAACATCAGTGAGGTATAAATGGCTTTTCTGGAAAACAAGATCTAAATCCCAGCTTAGTGCTGATTTTATTTTTAATACTGGTCCTCTCTGTGTTCTAGCTTCCATTCCACACATAACATCATTAGTGAAAACGTATTTGGATGTTAGAGTATTGATTCCAGAATTTCAAAATAACAGAAAACCTTAACTTTTGAAATCTAGCTCCACAATATTGTGATGACAGCAAGTATTTTTTAGAGTCCATAATGAACAGTGTTTGTTTGCTGGATTCATTCAAAACTTCTTCCCTAATGTGTTCTAACATGGAATTATTCTCAAGCTTTAAAAATTTTGTGAATCAATTCAAGCCATCATATTTCAGTTTTTTCTTGTAGTGCAAAATAATTCCTAAGACTATAAACTTTAGCAAAATTCATTATTCATAATTTATTTTTCATAATTTATTTCATACATTGAGTATGATTCACAAGGAGCTTGTCCTAATTAAAAAGAATCATTGTTTCATATACAGGTGTTTGGAAATTAGATGTAGCATTTTTATAAACTCTAACCATCAGCATACTTTGTGACTCCTCTTCTATATTCACTCATTTTCTACATATATGAATTTAAGTGATGTGATATTGTTCAACAACAGGAAGTATTTTTCTTTGCAATAGTAAAACTACAATTTAACAAAAATATTTTAGAACTTCTCAAATATCATTTTCCTCTTGAATTAAAGGATAAGATTTGATCAAATGTATTATAAAATAAAACTTTTGATCTTAATGAAATAAAATTGGCATCATTCAGTAAACTTTATTCCATGGCAAATAAGATAAACCTCACTGGAAAGCAATTAGATATGAAGATTTTTTAAATATTCACATCTTTTATCCTATAAATTGATATCATAAATTGATTTAAGAATAATCATAATAGAAATAAGAAACTCAAACACCCTAAATATTCAATAATCACAATAATAGGTCAAATTAAACAATTATTTAAAATGTTAAAGAACTATTTAATATGCACCATGTTCACGGCACAAGAGAAAAATGAAAAATTCAAGATCCAAAATATATTGTATCAATTTTGTAGCATGTATATAAATATATTTATGTACAAATATACATGTGTGAAATATGGATGACCAGAATTCACAGTTTAATCTGTTTATGCCAAATAATAAATCTTATTTGTGTTCAGGCCTAATCTGAATCATGCCGTAGGAGTTATTATACAGAAAGGAATCGTGCAGTGGCAGTCATACCCGACCATCAGGCATCCAGATTACAGCATAACTTTTTCTATTCTGTTTCACACTATCCATGTCATAGTTCTTGTGATTTAGAAAAAGAATTTTATTAATGTTTAATGAAATTTAGCTACTAATATCAGTGATTAAACAGAGCAGCTAAAGTAAGGAGATCAATCCATTTTACTGTTAAACCTTGTACAAATTAAAGGGTATAGTATGATTTTGCAGAAATTCAGTTCCTCTGCAAGTATGACCTTACTACCTGCATAATTTTGTTTTTTATATGTGAGAAAAAGAAAAATTTCTCACAGAGGGCCTCAGATTGAGTCACAAAGCAATAGAAATAAAATTGTGAAAACTCCAAAGGTTATTAATTTGTGATATGATGATATATGTAGAAAATAAGTAGCTTAATTTACACATGTGACTTGAGGGAAACCACAAGCCTATATGGAATGAAGGTGCCAACACAAATAAGGGTGATGAGCTCTTTGAATCATTTTTTCTTTTATTATGTAAGTTAAGAGGGACCCAGCTTTAGGTATTACCGAAAAAGATTGTTTAGAAGCTGAGTCAAGCAACTGGGAAAAAACATGTTCATTAATATACAGTACATGATGTGTACATCAGCCAGTATTACTATTTGTAATCAGTCATCATAGCATTGATCTACCCACTTGGGCAAATACATGACTAATGTTATTACACAGTATAATGACGCAGAATGTATTGTATCAGAATTGAATAAATTTAAGACACACTGACACAAGAAAATGATATTATATCTTTGAATTCTAATCAACGCCAGTCTACATTAAATAATTTTCTGGAAAACTTGTCTTTAGTCATTTGTATCCTGGGTAATTTCCAAAGTTTTCATAAATCCTTTTACACAATATAATCATTTCAATTGTTTTTCCCCTTGTGCAACTTCGTATGAAATAAAAGGTATAGTTAAGTAAATTTTTCAGCAGTGATAGGGGTTTATAAAATGTAATCAAAAATGATCAAAAGGAAAGGTATGCCTTCAAAAGAAAAGCCAATGGCATTGATAGGAAAGATTCACAGAGCTCAAATATCCATATGCCAATACTAACCATCCTGGATATGTGTAAAAGACAGGTGAGAGAGGCATGGGCAGGAGAAATATGTTGAGTGTCTGGTAGGCAATTTACACTCTTGCCTTACCTAATGTTTAAGGAAAAGATAATTTCCAATTTGTAAATGTATACATAAAATTGAACAGCTATTGCTAAAACCAAGTCGTCCAATCCAAATATCTGATCCTAATGCAATTTACACAAAATATAATTCATAAAGTGTCAGGAAAAGTTACTAATAGGGAAAGATACACATACATTTTATGTTTGTCCAGATGCGGTCCTACCTGCTACGTACACAGTGTACGTGTGTGTGATAGTGTGGGTGACACACTCTGGGTTCCAGAGGTTCAGTGGGGCTGCTGGAGGGTGGAAAACAGTGGTAATTTGAGTACTGCGGAGGTAGGAAGTACAGCCTCATGGGATTTTCAGTGAAAGGGGGTCTGAGTCTGGGGGCTCCCCCACAGAGACTAGCAGAAAGCTGGGCACCTCATGGCTCCTATACAAACACCCACACCCCTCTATCTGCACAGAGGTGTTCAGAGTAAAGAAGGCAGCCCACAGGGACAGACAAGCCATGCCTCCAACAGCGCAGTCTGGAAATCTAGACAATGGATTACATGGGTGACATTCCGTGGACAGTGCGGTTTTCGGGCCTGGCATTCACAAGTACGGAGATCAACTGAGTTGGAGGAAAATGGGTTGGTCGAACAACTGGTGGACGGGGTCAGTACTCAACCAAAGCCACAGAAGGGGCGACTCGGCCTCCTGCTCCTACTTGGACCCAGGCAGAGAAAGAGAACTCTGTAAATAAATAAATAAATAAGTAAATATTTTTTAAAGATTTTCACCTTCCTCCCTTTATCAGGCAGCATCCAGTCACTGTCTCTATTATAAATACCACCAGAAGGAAGAATATCGGTCTTGTGTGTGTGTGTATGTGTGGGGGGGGGGCACGCCTAGGGCATGTATGTGCATATTCTTGCTTCTAGAATATCTTATCTTCTGTAATCATGTTCCCACACAACAAGAGTTGTTTTATAGGGTTTGGTAAATTTGTGTTTCTGTGAGTTCATTAATTAGATTCAATCTCTCTACAACTTCTCTTACTCTCTACTTCTATTCCCTTCTCTACTATTCTTTCTTTCCTTCCCCTCTCATACCTTCTCAGATATCCTCCCACTGCCCCTTTCTTTTCTTGTATGTAAAGATTATCATTAAAAACTGTTTTCTTTCTCTGTATATGGAGGAGGTTGGGTGTGCATGAGTATGAATTAGTGCTTTTTCTTTTATAGCATCTTACCTAGTTTTGCAATGCTCTCCCAAACCAAGGGTTATTTCATGGAGTTTGTTAACTTTGTATGGCTTCTTTTTTTAGTTGAATTCAACCTCTCCAAATATTCTCTCACTTCCCATTGAAGAAAAAAAATTCTTTCCCTATTCTTTCTTTCCTTCTTCTCACATACACACTCAAACTTCTCTTTCTTTTCCCCTTCCTTCCTGGTAAATATTATCATTAAAACCTATTTTCTCTTTCTTTTTCCTCCTCCTCAGTCTTTTTTTTCCTAGTCAATCCCACATTATCACTCTCCTTTTCTTTTTGTGGGTTAATGAAATAATAAAGAACTCTTTAAGCAAGTTTTAAATTACATGTTGACATATAGTTGACTTTTAGATGTTGATATTACTGGTAGTCATTCACTCTTTGCAAAACAGTGCTAGGGCCTTGAACTTAGTATACTCTTTAACTAGATTGAGTGGGTGATTACATGCTGAGAGACAACCCAGCCTCGGGCACAACACAAAGACAAAGCCACTTACTAAAAAGATTTCCACACAGTAGTGATAGAGACACACATTCCAATGGATCAGGAAAATTCAACACAAAAACACAACAATTGTGAGAAAATAAAGCAAAGAAAGCCTATAAAAATTCATAACTCCCAAAAAACTGATCCACACTTATTGAAGTGAATAGAATTATCAGCAAAGAATTTTAAAAGGGGATGGTGAAGATGACCAAGATACAAAAAGAAGCTGAAAGAATCAGTTACAAAGAAAACAAGAACTATAAAAGACCACTTCAGAAAAGACATAGAAGTTCTGAAGAAAAAAACGAGCAAAAATCTTGGAACTGAAAACCTCAAGAAATCAAATGCACTCGATTGAAAGTCTCAGCAGTAAGCAAGAAAGTCAGAAGAAAGAATACCAGGACTTGAAGACAAGAGGGATGGACTGGAGCATTCTTCAGAATCAAAGAAGAAAAGAATAGGAAACCTCAGATGATTCAAAAGATATTGTATTAATCTAAAAGAAAAATTTAAGATTCTTTGCCCTACAAGAGGATGACAAAATATAGGCTAACATCATAGAAAATTGGTTCACTAAATGTATTGCAGAAAACCTCCCAAACACAGGGACTATGATGAACACTTAGGTAAAGGAGACATTTAGAACCCCAAGTAAACATGACCAAAAAGGACCTTCTACATAGACATCATAGTTCAAATGTCAGAAACTCAGAACAGAAAAAGAATATTGAAAGCTGCCAGGCACATGCGCCCAATCACCTGAAAAAGGCAAATTCATCAGAATAACAGATTCCTCAAGATAAACCATTTAAAGGCCAGGATCGCTTAGAATGATGCATTTCAAGCCCCCAAAGAAAATAATTGCCAACACTGATTATTATATCCTGCAAGGCTATTCTTCAAGAGACCTTCCATAACTAAAGAAACAAATGACAACTAAAACATCATGGCAGAAATACAGAGTAAAGCCTAACACAGATGAAGATAACCATAACAGCCATGAGACCAAGGGAAGAAATCAATCTCATTGGGAGAGTAATGAAGAAATCAGAAATAGAAACTAATCAAGCACTAGGAAAACAACAAAATGACAAGAATTAGTTAATAATGTTCAAAAATTACACTTAATATAAATGTCCTTAATTCCTCAAATCTCCAATTATATACAACATAATAGGTTTAAATTAAACTGCTCAGAAGAGACAAAGAAGGCCACTACATATTGATAATGAGAATAATTCACCAGAAGAGAGAAATATATGTGCACTGAACATCGGTGCAGCCACTTTCATAAAACACTATTTGAAACAGGACAGATAGACCCCAGTATAATCATACTGGGGGGATTAAATGCCACAATATCACATAAAGGTCAATCTGACAAAAAAAATCAATGAAAACAGCAGAATTAAATGATTATATAGCTCAAATAGATTCAGTAGAATTCTACAGAGTATTCCCTTCAACAACAGCAAAAATACACATTCTTGGGGCCGGTGAGATAGCTCAGCGGCGTAAGCGCCTGCCTTGCAAGCGCGAGGGCCCGAGTTCAACTCTCGGATCCCACATACGAAAAAGGGGCCGGTGATATTGCTCGGCGGCACGGGTGCCTGTTGGCACACGAGGTCCTGAGGTCAACCCCCCGGTACCCACACACAAAAAAAAAAATACACATTCTTTTCAGCAGCCAACAGAACTTTTTCCAAAATAGACCATATTTTAGTCCACAAAGCAAGTCTCAATAAATACAAAATAATTGAAATAAATTTCATGAATACTGTCAGATCAGAACAGAATGAAACTAGAGATCAGCAGGAAAAAAAAAACAGAGACTCCACAAATGCATGGAGATTACATAATACACTCTTGTAAAATCAGTAGGTCACAGAAGCAATCAGGGAATAAATTTAAAAATGCATGGGGGAAAAGGAACCCTTCTCCACTGTTGGTGGGAGTGTCGACTGGTACAGCCACTGTAGAAATCAGTGTGGAGATTCCTCAAAAAACTAGGATTAGAGGTCCCATTTGACCCAGCTATTCCCCTTCTGGGTATCTTCCCAGAAGAATTAAAAACATCGTACCACAGCGATATATGTGCACCCATGTTTATAGCAGCACAATTTGTAATAGCCAGATCTTGGAAACAACCCAAATGCCCATCAACTGAGGAATGGATAAGAAAGATGTGGCATTTTTATACAATGGAGTACTATTCAGCCATAAAGAAGGATAAACTGGAGACTTTTATAGGTAAATGGATGCAACTCGAGAAAATACTCATAAGTGAAATAAACCAGAAGCACATGTGTAAGCATCATATTGTCTCCCTAGCATGAGAAACTGAAAGAGTAAATAAGATCCAAAATGTACAATAGACATGGTGAATCAAAAAGAAACTGGTCAAAAGGAAAGAGAGACTGGGATAGGGGAATAGGGAAAAGAAAGAAGGGTAAAGAAAAACAATTGTATTTATATATAAGATGGTTAAGATAGATACTCTACTAATTTTACTTAGTTCATTGAAGAGTAAGGTTTCTGCCAGTAATGTTTGGACAACTGAATGCTGATATTTGGTATCCTGAATAACTAACTTAAAGATAACAATACGTAATGCATTAACCATTGTTACCCTCCTATTATGTTGTTCTGAAATTTTGTGTTTTTTTTTTATTTGTTTTGTTTTGTTTTTTCTTCTCTTTAAAATAAAAAAAAAATTAAAAATGCCTAGAATTAAGCAATAATGGAAACAACATAGCAGGATCTCTGGGACACAGTAAAAATGGTTCTGAGAAGGAAGCCTGCAGTTGTGATTGCCTAGATCAGAAAAGCAGAACAGCCTCAAGTAAATAACCTAATGATGCATCACAAGGTCCTAGAAAAACAAGAACAAACCAAACCCAGAGTAAGTGGAAGGAAAGAAAGAAAAAAGAACAGAAAAGTGGCTGAAATTGAGACTTCAAAAGACCAACACAAAGATTAAGGAACCAAAGAGCAGATTCCTTAAAAGAGTAACAACATTGATCAATCCTTAGTCAAACTTGCAAAAGACAGAAAAGGTAAAAATTAATAAAATTACAGATAAAAAAGTGAAGTTAAAACAGACACCACTGAAATCCAGAGGGTTATCAGAATTTTGAAAATTTAGATTCCAAAAAATTGGAGAATGCAAAAAAAAGACAAATTCCTAGGCACATATGACCTACCAAAATTGAACCAAGATAAAAAGTCTAAACATATCAGTAATAAGCAATGAGATTATTGCAGTAATAAAATATCTATCAACTAAGAAAAGTGAGGTCCTAATGGGTCTACTGCTGAATTTTACCAGACCTTTAGAGAACTAATATCAATGCTGCTCAAATGACTCCATGTAACAGAAAGGGAAGGAATGCTTCCAAATTCACTCCATGAAACCAGCATTACACTGATGTCAAACCCAGGAACTCAACCAAAAAAGAGAGCTATAGTCTAACACCCTTGATGACCATAGATGCAAAAATCCTGAATAAGATTATTGCAAACACAATTCAACAATTATAGCAGCACAATTTGTATTAGCTAAATCTTGGAAACAGCCTATATGTCCATTAACAGACAGCTGGATAAAGAAAAAATGGTATTTATACACAATGTAATACTACTACTCTGATATAAAGAAGGATAAATTTGAGTCATTTGTAGGAAAATGGATATACCTTGAGACCTTAATGTTAGGTGAAGTAAATCAGACACACAAGCTTAAATATTGCATGATTTCTCTTATATGAAACACTCAATATATAAATAAAGTATGAAATAAAAGACATAATAGGAAAAAAGAGAGAAAAAAATTAGTGTTATCCAGCCAGGGAGAAAGTATCTAAAAGTGTACTTTGATATAGCATAATTGTCTGATGTGTTTTATATTTTTTGGTCTATTAGTCTGGTTGTTAATCTGTATACATGATAATTAACTTTAAAATGACTAATAAGATACACAAATGAATCTGATGCTGGCAAAATAAAAGGGGATGGAGAGAAAGGGAAAAAGAGAATTGAGATGTGTTACGCATCAATTCTCTACCATGAATGTAATCATTATATACTGCAAACATGTACTAATAAAAATAAGAAAAATAATAATTCAACAATACATTAAAAAGCTCATACACTATGATCAAGTTTGTTTCATCCCACGAATACAAGGATGGTTCAACAGATGTAAATAAATAAATGTAATACAGCACAGAAGTAGAATCAATGAAAAAATCACATGACAGTCTCCATATACATAGAAAAAGTCTTCAACAAAATGTAAAATTCTTCATGATAAAACCCTGATGAAATTAAATATATAAGGATCTTACCTCAAATTGATCAATTATGGAAAACTCACAACCAACATCCTACTGAATGAAAAAAACCTGAAAGTATTTCCTCTAAAATCAGAAATGGCACAAGGGTGTCTGTTATGTCCTCCAAAATAGTACCAAGAATCAACAAATAGGATTATGTTTAGCTTTCTATTATAACTTCTTTAAACTTTTATTTTGAACTAATTTTAGACTTAGAGAAAAGTTGCAAGAATGGAAAAGAAGTTTCTTTATATTTCTCACCCAATTTTTCTAATATTAAACAACTTGTATAACCTTAGTGCAATCATCAAAAGCAGGAAACAAATAAAAATAAGACCTCATTTGTATTTTACCCCTTTTCAACAATAACTTTTACTGCTCCAAAAGTTTATCAAGAATCCCATATTACATTTAGTTGTCACTTTCTCCTTAGATTTCTCCAATAAGAAATAGGTTCTTAGTCTTACCTTACCTACAAGACCCTGACACTTTTTAAAAGTAATGATAATAAGTTTTGTTTTTGTTTTGTTTTGAGTATAATACTGGGGATTGAACCCAGAGCCTACA
The DNA here is from genome assembly GCA_028451465.1 of Erethizon dorsatum. Classification (NCBI taxonomy): domain Eukaryota; kingdom Metazoa; phylum Chordata; class Mammalia; order Rodentia; family Erethizontidae; genus Erethizon; species Erethizon dorsatum. The sequence continues at coordinate 126,179,715 of CM051826.1, read as the reverse complement.
CAATGAACACAATGAGCTACATCCACAGCTCTTTCCTTCCTTTCCTTTTTTGGGGGGTGGGGGTGGGGGTGGAGGGAACAGGTTCTCATGAAATCACCAAGTTGCCCAAGCTGGGCTCAACCTTGTAATCCTCCTGCCTCAGATGCCCAGAATATGCCACTATGCCTGGCTCTGTTATTTTGTACAATGTCCTTCAATTTTCTTTGATCCAGTGTTTGCATGATTGGAATAGATTACACATATTTGGCAATATTACTGTAAAAATCATGTTGTTTATCTTTTTAAGAAAATAAATAATAAATCTATATTTCAAAGGGTTTATACCATATCACATCAGGTGAGATATGGTCAGTCTTCTTCATTTTAGCTATTCTAGGTTGTTATTTAGTGGTGCTGTAGGATCACATTTTTATGTGTTATTTGCTATTTGTGACCATTAATTGTGTTCCTCAACTCGACTGAATAGACACTTAGCAGATTACTCAAGCACACTTTTGGATGTGTCTGTGGGGTGTTCCCAGAGATGGAAGCCAGTAAACTAAGGGGAGAAGACCCACCCTGACTGTGAGTGACACCATCTAGTAGGCTTCTAGCCTGGATGGAATGAAAGAGGAGGAAGGGGGAAGTTGATCTTTATTTGAAAAGCCCATTCTGCTTAAGTCTTTTTGCTACTGCCATTGCCTGTGGATGTCGAACTCCAGCTTCTTCAGCCTTTTAATGTGGACTCACACTAGTGACTCTCCAGGGAGCTTCAGACCTTCATTCTTGGACTGGTGCTGCATCCTTGGTCCCTCTTATACTGTAGCTTCCACATTCTTGGACTGACCAGCTACTGGATTCCCTGGCTCTGCACTGTGCAGTTCGTCATGTGGATTATCCTTTAAGCCTATTCTATACATCCCCTAGCATAATTTTACACAAATATTTTATATATATTTGAGATAGAGACGGACAGATTCTCTAGCAATCCTTAACCAATACACCATCTATATGTGGTAATGTACCTGTTCAAAATTTTTGTCCTTTTTTTTATTAATTTATCTCCTTTCTGAAATTGAAAATCACTTTTGATTCTGTATCAAGAATCACATTTTCAGGCTGGGAGATAGTTCAGTGGCATAAGCGCCTGCCTGGCAAGCACGAGGTCCCAAGTTCAACTCCTGGTACCCACATAAAGGAAAAAAAGGGCCGGTGATATCACTTAGCGGCACAAGCACTTGCTGGCACGTGCGAGGTCCTGAGGTCAACTCCCGGCACCCCCCACACACACACACACACACAAAAAGAATCACATTTTCCTACGGTCATAACTGTCTTTCTGTGACCATTTCATAGGGCGCTGTAGGACGCATTAAAGGTGGCAATTTACTGATAAAAAAAATTATCTCCTTTCTACTTAGTTGCAAGAGTTCTCTGTATATTCTAGATAAAAGTCCTTTGTTGGACGTATATTTTCCAAATAGCCTCTTCCATTCTGTGATATACCTTTCCATCTTCATAATGATACAAATTACATAAGTTCTTTTTTTAAATTCCAATTTATTGATTTTTCTTTTGCAGCTTATGCATCATTTTTTTTTTTTTTTTTTTTTTTTTTTTTTTTTTTTGTGGGTACCGGGGGGACGACCTCAGGACCTCGCACGCCAGCAGGCGCCCGTGTCACTGAGCGATATCACCGGCCCCTTTTTCGTATGTGGGATCCGGGAGTCGAACTCGGGCCCTCGCGCTTGCCGGGCAGGCGCTTAAGCCACTGAGCCATCTCACCGGCCCTATGCATCATTTTTAAGCAATCCTTTATCTAAACCAAGTTCTCCTATCTTCTCTTTGGGCGTTTTATACTTTTAGTTCTTAAATTTGGCTCTATGATCTATTCTGAATTTAATTTGTGTATACCAACAAAAATTGAAGTTAAGATTGAGGTTCATTTTTTTGACATGGCCATCCAAACCAGTACCATTTGTTAAAATCTATTGCTGTTTAGACCAGGATAGAAGCCTATACTGAGAGAAAGCAGGTTATTCCTGGGTATCTATCTCTATTTCACTAAGGCAAATTTCTTAAAGTTCAATTTTTTTTTTTTTGTGGGTACCGGGGGTCGACCTCAGGACCTCGCCCGCCAGCAGGCGCCCGTGCCGCTGAGCGATATCACCGGCCCCTTTTTCGTATGTGGGTTTCGGGAGTCGAACTCAGGCCCTCGCGCTTGCCGGGCAGGTGCTTAAGCCACTGAGCCATCTCACCGGCCCTTAAAGTTCAATTTTGAGGCAAATGGTACAAGCATTTTTAATACTCTTGATACATACAGCTCTTCTTTGACAAAACTTATTCCACTTTACTTCCCAGTCATTATTGTATTAATTTGATTTGGTTTATAAATTTGTTACAAAAAATCAAATATATGTATAGATATAGATATATTAATTTTATAAATTACCAACAGGTCAAACTTTTTTCCCTTATGTAAGTTTGTGTTCTTTTTTTGTGAATTGTTTTCTTATGAATCTCACAATATTTTAGCTACTAAAAAGCTTTCCATATATTTAGAACATGTTATATGTGCTACAAATCATTTTTCACAATTTATCTTTCAGATTATGTGTGGTGGTGTTATACAGAATTTTTAATATTATATACTTAAAGCCATCAACTGTTCCTTTTTGATTTGTGCTTTAGATGCAGAATACAAGCTCAGAGGCCAGCTAAAGGATTATGAAATCAATTTAAAACATTACATAGAACACCTTTCTAACAGAGTAAGTGAAAAAATGGAATTACAAAAAGAGTATGTTTAATATGAAACAAGTTTTAAGGGCTTAGGGAAAAAAGATGTTAATAGTAATTCTTTTGTTATGGTGATTCTTTTGTCTTCTGCATTTCCTACATTGTCCATTATTTTAATTATCATAATTAAACTATGATAAAGTAATTATTATGGAAAATAATTATTAAAAAGCAAAGCCACTTTCTCGAGATAAATTTTGAGTAATCATTGACAGGTTAATAAAGCTCTATCAACATTATGGCTTTTAAAACATTATGCTGTTAACTTGGCTAAATAAACTTGCTCAGTTTCCTGACACCCTATTGGAGTAAATGAACTGACATTCACGGCTGACCGTGTAATATGACAAATTCGCATTTTTTACTCACATTATTTCAACTATGTTCATAAGCTTTTGCCTAAAACATTCCAGATGCAAATCAACTCTGCCCAGGCTATAGGCATATTTAGTGACCATGTGTCCACTTGAACTATAATGTTTAAATCAATTAAGCACATATGAGATCTGGAATAAGGAAAATACACAAGCTAGCCAGGCGGCTGCTGTTTTTTACTACTGAAACCATGCTGCTCTATCCTGGGTGATTATTATCTCATTAACTTTTAAACCAGTTTGGAAATAATTTACTTGAAATTTAGACTTAATTAAACATTATTTAGGGTCACCATAATTTTTGGAGCCAGTCTTATTTAAATTCCAACTTTTAAAATTCTACCATAGTAACTAGGAAATTGTTATTTTGTAAGAAAAGACTATAACCCTATTATACAGTTATACATAAATTAACTCAGGAAATTCCTTAAGTCATTCACTACCAGCTGTCACTTACTAGACACAATAGCCCAATATTCATTAATTAAACAAATGTGCTTGATGATAGGAGGGAGGCAGTTTTTATTATGCTGTGCCTAGGAGGGCTGAGGTGCAGGCACCGGTGTGAGTTAGGGCCCATAAGCATCCTAGCATTTGGGGCAATGGATTAAAAACTGAACTAAAAGTCAAAGAAAACCATTCCTAATGGTTACAGGAGTCTAGTCACAAAATGAATCAGGAAAAGAACTAACATAAATGACAGGGCTAACATAAATGACAGAAGTTTAAACAGAAATGATTTTGTAGGCACTTAAAAACCGTTATATCAGTATCAAGTAGGAAAGCAGTACAAGTTCAGGTTAAGTTTATAAGGGCAAAATATCTGTAGTGATTCAAAGTCCAGGCACTATGAAACAAAATGCAGGCTGGGTGTGGTGGTGCTCACCTGTAATCCCAGCACTTAAAAGGCTGAGGCAGGAGGATCACTGCAAGTTCGAGGCCAGCCAGGTCTACAAAGTGAGTTCAAGGCCAACCTAAACTGCATAGGGATACCTTGTTTCAAAATGACAAAATAAATTAATAAATAAATAAATAAATAAATAATTTTTTAAAAGAAATAAGATGCAGCAGTTCCCAGGAGCCCCTTCTCTAGGAAGTGGGATCATGTGTTTTTCATTTCTTCCTTGTACTTTTGCTGCCTCTCTTTTTGAAATACAGAAACAATAAATTACTGTTTTTGAAAGAGGGGAGAAGAGATGAGAAAACTCATTATCAGAATTCATTAGTTGATTTGGGAGGAAAACTTGTACAAGTGATTTTGATTTTAAACTAGAAGTAGGCTCAATGCCCTAGTGCCCTTTCTTGGCTGTACTTTTTAATCACTTGGGGGAGCTTAAAGGAAGTGCTTCAGTTCCAGCTCCTAGGATTGCCTTTTAATTGGTCTGGTATGTAGCCCCCAAATTTATCACTTTTGAAAAAGTTTCTATATTATCCCTATTTGATATTAGTTTCTGTATAGTTCTGCTGCAAATAACAGCACCTTAGACTGGATAAATTTTTTTGTTAAAAGGGCATATTTGGGCTTTTGGTGGTAGAGGTCGAAAGTCAGGGGACCACATCTGCTAAAGGTCTTCTTGCTGGTCAAGTTCCGAGGTGGAACAGAGCTCTGCCTTCCAAAAGACAGAGAATGTGCATGTGTGCCCATGTGTGTGTGTACATGTGTGCATGTGTGTATGTGTGTGCATGTGTGCACATGCATTCTCTTCCTCCTTTTAAAACACCACCAGGAGACAATCATAGGAGCTCTGCTCTGATGACCATCTAATCTCTGTCACCTAGCAAAGGCTCAATCTCTACACACCGTGGTCAAATTCGGTTTCTACCCTCTCACTACAGTGGTAATTAAGCTTCAAAATAAGTGTCAAAGAAGAAAAATCATATTCCACAAGAGCATGTTCCCAGGAATTCTAACCTGTAGCCTGCCAAGACTGACTGACACTTCTCTCAAATAGAGTAAAAATTAGTATTGTCTGTTTGAGATATGACACCTTCAGACAAAGACCTAGAATAGTTTCCCGGTGATAAAGGTAACACTTTAGAAGATTTAGCATCTCAGGGTTATACAACTTCCATACACCAAAAGAAAGAAAAAGAAACTAATTTTTACTGCATCCTTTGAGTGAAAATTAGAAGTCTCATTTTTGACAATGGGAGGTATACCAGAAATATGTGTCTCCGTATGGGAAAGGAATTGTCTACAATCAAAGGAGTAGGTGAAATATCTACCTAAACCTACAGCAGTGGTGGCGAACTTATGGCACACATGTCATTTGTTTTTCTTTTAAGATAATAGATGTGAATGTATGAGTTGTCTTTTCTGAACTAAAACGTCAGTATTCATTTTTAGTTGCAGTCCTGGCACTTTGCAATAAATAAGTGGGCTTGCAGTTTGGGCACTTGTCTCTAAAAGGTTCATCATCACTGACCGAGAGGAATATCACTTATTCAGATGCTGAATTTTAATCTTCTTCTGTGTAGTAAATGAAACTAAGCACACCCAGTAACCCACCCCAAAAAAGATTTTTCTACCTAACTGAAGCAAAAATGTCAAAGTTAAATTGGACTCATCTATGTACCTATCTAAGAAATGACAGTTTTCCCTGTTGTGGTTAGCTGCCCTTCTAGGTAAAGTACTGTGATTTTCTTGCTATCAGACTTACACTAGACACAGTCTTTATCTTGCAACTAAATTTGAATATTGCTGCACACAGGAAATTTTGTGAAATATATTTTACATAGTTGAAAACAATCATAAGATTTAGTTTGTGCAGTAAAATACAATTTATAAGTTTAGCTTATAGTTACATTAGGTATCACTGGAGTTAAAATGAATTCATCTTTTTAAAGATGCTTTTCTTGCCTTTAACTATATTTTTATACCTCATGTGCCATAAAAAGCTCTGAATAGCATTCAGTATTTAAAAGACTAATGTCTCTATTATTTCCCACAAAGATATGAAAGTGTTTCTAATAGTTTGTAAACATAAAATTCAAATGGCTTTTACTTATCTATATATATATATATTCCATATGAATATTCCAAATGAATATATATATATTCATTTAAGCTATAATAACACTGTACCCTTCATCTAGGTAGAATGAATAATAATGGCTGGTACTAAAGTAGTAGCTATTTTACTTCTCTTACTGCCTGATACAGGAATTATCATCCACTTTGACACATAAGGAAAGTGAAGCCCAAAATATTTTAATAACTTATGAACACCACAGCATATACCACAGCTAATAAGTGCCCGAGTTGCAATTTGATCACAGAATAATCTGGTAGCAAAATCTAATCTTTGCTTTATATGACAGAATTGATAATAAGAGTGACCAGAGGGCCGGTGAGATGCTCAGCAGCATAAGTACCTGCCTGGCAAACGCGAGGTCCTGAGTTCGACTCCTGGAACCCACATAAAGGAAAAAAAGGGCTGGTGATATCGCTCAGTGGCACAAACGCTTGCTGGCAAGCACAAGGTCCTGAGGTCGACTCCCAGTACCCACATAAAAAAGAAAAAAGAAAAAAAAAAAGAGTGACCAGAAATGAGCACCACATTTACCTAACGTAATTCATTTTTATTTAATCAAAATATTTCACTTATTGAACAATCCCCATTCACAGTTCTCTATGACAGGAATTTAGGGAAATAAAAGCAAGTGACAGCCTTTCTCTCCAGCACTGAGTAAATAATTGCAAGTCTTTTTGCCATAGAGATTGCCTTACAGTTGCCTAATTGGGAGTTACTTCCAAAAGATAACAGATGCTTCCTTTTCAGCAGGTAACAAAGGTTTTACTTAGAAGTTCTGCGTATTATATTAAAGCAGTCTTCCACCCATATTTTGTGCCAGATGTTCTACATTACTAAACAGAACTGCTCCGTATGTTCTCCAAGTTTCCTCCAGCTTGAACAAACCCTGAAATGCTACAGCTAAATAATTCATACGTGGAAAGGCTACTGACTTCAGGAAAGACAAAATTTTAGAGTTGTATTTCAAAATACAGAGACTAACACACAATATAGCATATCAGAGTACAAGGATGATAATCCCTAACTGGTAAGAAAAGGCAGTGTAGTGGTAGGATCAAGCAAATGCCTGAAGTTTTCAATATGTGTTGACTTCTTGGAAAACATATTGTTTCTCACCATTTCTGTGATTTTCCCATTTTTTATTTCTAATACTTAGTGTCTTCTTCTATCTGTGAGTAAGCAGAGTTTCTACCTTCAACCCTCTTATATTGTACGTTTTATTTCCCATTTTCCTGAATGTGACTCCACATGTTGAAAATTGACTTCATGGAATTTAACTTCATTTTTTTCTCTCAGAAAAGTAATTGGTATGAATTTAATTTTGTACTCCCACAATTCACGTTTGGAGTTCTTAACCTCCAGTACCTCAAAATGTGACATATCCAAAAATCAGATAATTGCAGATATAATTAGTTCAATTAAGACAAGGTCATTAGAATGGGGTTTCGATCCAGAATGACTGATGCCCTTATTTAAAAAAGGAAATTTGTACGTGAACATACAAAAAAAAAGGAGAAAGCCATGTGACAATAGAGGCAGAGATCAGCACGATACTTCCACTAGACAAGAAATGGCAAAGATTGCCAGCGGAGCACCAGAAGCTACAGGAGAGATGCCAAACAGATTTCCCCTCCCAGGCCTCAGAGGAGATCGATATTCCTAACACCTGGGCCTCAGACTTCTACATCCAGAGCTGTAAAATAATACACATCTGGTACTTAAGCCATTCAGTCTGTAGGACTTTGTTACCAAACCCCTAGCAAACTAAACAGCTGAAACTGTAAACCAGCCATTCTGTTTGCAATGCATTTTGTTTGATGACTTTCCTACATCGTCAATCTCAAGTTAATTTAACTATTTCATTTAGTAATGATGTTAACAGAATACATCTGAAAATAAAAAGGTAGAACTCAGAACTTATTAAAGATTGGCCCATAGGATAGTACTAACTTACAGAAATTCAGCAAGGAAAAAAAGAAAAACCTTTGGACAGCAAACCATATGGGGAAGCACTGAATTAAACAAAAATAGACTTGGAAGCTCTGAATTACACAGAGCTAAAGGATTTTTCAGGGCCCTTCACACACTAAAATATATCTTGAATCAACCAAAGAATACCTCATGAGGACCAGGAGGATAAATCTAACTCAGCTACACTGGCATGGCTATTTCGATGTCATAATTTTTAAATGATGTCTAAATGACAATGCAAAATTAAAAATCTTTATAAAAGGTCCAGCAAGCATCTCAGATAATCACTTCATAACTAAGTGCTCCCAAATAATGAAGCGCTTTCAACTTCACACTTCATTTCTATATCATTTAGAATTTGAATGAGTTTGGGTGAAAATATAGAATATTTTAAAGCTTTCTAAAATTATATGTTTGTTCTACCCTTCAGTATCTCTAAGACTTCAGTATGAGAGTTTAATATTATGAAATAAATATGTATTTGTGTGGGTGGGTGGCAATGTATGTCATGATAAAAACTTTCAGCATTTAAGAATAAAAGTAACTTTTTCAATTTAATAAAATGCATCTACAAGAAGGTTATGGCCAATATGTGAAGAAATTCTCCATATTTTTGCCATAAAATTGAGTGAAGCAAGATTATTACCTCAAATTCAAATTTGCTGTCACCACTTACATTCAACATTATGCACAAAGCCACACCTAGAGCAATAAGGCAAGAGAAAAGAAATACAGGAAACAAAAATTAAAATTATTTTTATTCTCCAGAGATATGACCATATATATATATATATATATATGTTATATATATATATAACTCTAAGGAATCACCCAAGAAAAAGATATTTTTGCTCAAACTAATGAAATTAGTAAATACGCAAGATAAGATGTCATTTGAAAACCCATTGTAATTCTATACACTAGCAAAAATTTTAAATTGAAATTTAAAACATCCTTTTGTAATAATAAAAAAATACTATTTGGGAATAAATTTAATGAAAGAAATACAAGAGCTTTACACTGAAAATTACAAAGCATTGCTGACGAAAAGCCCACATAAAACAGAGGTACATGTTCAAGGATAAGAAGACTATTATGATAAAAATTGTACTCAGTTTATTTACAGATTCACTACCATTTCAATCAAAATTTCAATAGGCACTTTTAGAAGAAACTGTTATGTCCAAATTTATATGGACATGCGAAGGACTTAGAATAGCCAAACAATTCTTTAAAGAAAAAATTAATAAAATTGAAACATTTGTATTTCTCTCTCTCTTTCCCTCTCTCTGCCTCTGTCTCTCTCTGCCTCTGTCTCTCTCTCTCTCTCTCTCTCTCCCCCTCCCTCTCTCCTTCCCTCCCTCCCCTCCTCCTTCCCCGCCTTCCTCCCTTTTCTTACAAGTTAGGTTAGAAAGGACATAACACAAACTTCAGCTGAAGACAAGACAGAAGGCACAGAAATACAATTAAGAAAAATGTCAAACACCACCCCAAATGTTTTAACTGTGACACATCCAGTTTGGAAGCTCTTTAATGCCCTCTTTAAACTGTTTCTGGGAGAGGTGCTGGGGGGGGAGTCTTAACCAGGGTGACAGTAAGGAATGTCTACTTAGGGACATTTCAACATCCACTCCTAATACAGGAGTACTGCCTCCATGGCTTTGCAAACCACAGGAGAAGCAATTTCTCAACAACTTATCAAATATTCGCTCAATATCTGCTGCAAACCTCTAAGTCTTCTTATGCCCTGAGAAAGAACATTCACATTTTCTAATTTAAAGACTTTCTCTAAAACTACAATATTCAATAAAGTCTGCTATTTGTGTTTCTCTTCTGATCACAGAAAAGAAATTCAGAATTAAATGCATTAACAGAAATGGTTGATATTTGACAAAGGTGCCAAGGTATTTCAACAGGCAAAAAAACAGTGTTATAAATAAATGGTTCCAGAATAACTGCATTTCTCTGTGAGAAGAAAATGAATGTCAACACTTACTTTCACATAAAAATATTAATTCAAAATGGATCATATAACTAAACACGAAAGCCAAAACTACTAATTGTAGAGAAGTAAATAGCAGAATACCTCACAAGTTGGAATAGACAAAAGCTTCTTAGAAACATAAAAGAAAAAAATGATTAACAGGACCTCATCAAAAATAGTTCGCTGAGGGAAACATTGCTATTATTTGACCTAAGGTGGTGGGAAATAGTAGGCACAAACTATAGACTAACAAAAATGTTTGAGAGGAAATGCTGTGCAATGTTCTGTCCACGGTGGGCTTCAAAAAGCTGAGACCTATGCCTGGGAATCTAGAAGCTTTCATGTGACCAGGAAGATGTTCACGCAGGAAAGATCTCAGAAAGCCCTAAGCTTACAGCTATGGCACATCTGGAGGCTGTGCAGAATCAGAAAGTAAAGGTTAAGGCAGAACTGACCCCTACCTGGCTGAGTTTTGAAAATAAGCTCAACACATACAGGGTCTCTCCCAGTAAAGAAATAAAAGAATTACGGGGTTTATGCTCTTAAGGAAACCTGTCTCATCTTCAGCTGACCACCAGGCTTGCCACGTAGAAACTTCAACTGCCAGACAAGATGAAATACAGACTTTAGGATGAAGATATTTTGCTAAGTAAAAGAAGTCAGACACAGAAGTTCACATAATGTATGATTTCATTCAGATGAAATGTCCAGAACTGGCATTCAAATGACAGAAGGTGGCCGCCAGGCAGAGGGGGAGTGGAAAGTGATTGCTAATGGGTGTGGAGTTATCTTTGGTGAAGAAAATGCTCTGGAATTAGAGTGGTGATGATTGCACACCCTGGCTAATGCACTAAAATCCACTCACTTGTTCACTTTAAAAGGGTGAATTACATAATATGTGAATTATATCTCAATTTAAAAAATGCTATCGATACATAACATGTCTAAAATAAAAATAATTTTAGGAAAACAAAACCCAAGAGAATTCACCGGCAGATTTGCTCTACAAGAAAAATGACAGAGCTCTTTGGGCTAAAGGTGATGACCACAGGTGAAAGCATGCAAATTTTGTAAAGCATGTCATGCACTGCAAAGGGTGGTGAGTAACGTATAGATCAATATTTACTGTTTAAAACAAAATATAATAATAATGTATCTTGAGGTTTATAACATATATTAGTTATAGGAAAACTATGATAGGGAAGTATACGAAGTGTGATCTAAAAATATTATGAATGCTTAAATCTAAAACATTTTATTGCAGTAAAAGACAAATTGAGACTAATTCCCTTCAAAACACTCCCCCTTGCTTCAAACACACTTATCCCATCATTCATGCCACTTTCTGAAGCAGTTCCGGAAGTCCTCTTTCAAGAGAGTCTTTACTTGCGCTGTTGTGGCTGCCTTGATATCTTGATCAATTTGAAACATTTACCTTTCATGGTCATTTTGACTTTGGGGAAGAGCCAGAAGATGCCTAATGCCAGATCCAGTGAATCTGGTGGAAGAGGACAAACCACAGTATTTCGATGAGCCTGCCCTTGGGCTATGCTTGGCAGCAGCATTCACTGTATATTTTGATCACCCCTTGTATTTAAACTGTTATGAAGTTCTCGCATTTCTCAAGGGTTGAGAAGTGTTGATATCGAGACTAGTGCTCCCATGTCTAGGTAAGCAGCAGAGAAAGTAGCTCTTGGATATGGTTGGTAAAGATGTACATGACTCTGAAAAACTATATGCCAGAATCTACTAAAGCTAAACAGCATTTTCACTCCTGAGTACTCAATAGAAATAAGTATTTATATGCACCTACAGTCATGTTTGAGAATATTCATAGCTTTATTCATCAAATAAATTGCAGTACAGTTATGCAACAGAATATTATACACAAATATGGACTGTTGTGATGTTCAACACAATGAATCTAACAGAAAATGTTTAGCCAAAGAAGATTAACGCAAAATACCACAAAAATAGGTAAAACTAACTTACTAAGATCAAAGTCAGAAGAGCAGTTACTTTGGCTAAGCTATTAATAGTCTTAGGCTTACTGCAGTGATGGTGAACTTTTTAGAGCGTCCAATGATACAAATGGCCTGCTACGGCACCCACGCCCCAGGTTCGCCACTGCTGATTTAGGGCATGATATAATCTCACCGGGCACTAGAAGTATTCTGGATCTTAAACCATGTATGACTTACAGGTGTGTGGGTATATGTTAAAACTCATTCATCTGTATGTTTAAGATAAGCACACTTTAAATCATGTAACATATAACCTATGAAAATGTTTTGTAAAAATGTTAATATATTTGCACAGTGTCGTATAGCAAGTGCTATGGTTTGAATATGTCCCCAAAATTCAAGTGTTAAAAAGTGTAACTTCCAAATGCAGCAGTGTTAGGAGACAGGACCTAATTACAGCTAATTATATCAAGAGGGCTCTGCCCTCATGAGTGTGAAAATGTCATTATTGAGGGATGGGGTAGTTGTCATGGGACTGGATTTGCTATAAAAGCAAGTTTGGCTTTCTTGGAGCTCGCCCTCTTACCTTTCCACCTTCCCCCATGGGAGGATGCAGCACAGGGACCCCTGTCATACACCTGGGCCAGGAGAAAGACTTCCCAGCCCTCTGAACCATATGCCAAATAAATCCATGTCCCTTATAAATCACTGTTTTAGGTATTCTGGTGTGGCAGCAGAAAATGGAGTAAGACAGTAATCAGTCTGCCATGCTGTGGTCTGATTTTTTTAAAAATCTCGTGATCTACATTAATCTACATAAGTTTCCTAGGACTCTGATGTTCAAAGGAACACTGGCTCAGGGCAATTGTAGCGAAGGCCTCAATTCACCCCGGAGACCTCAAGTGTCCCAAAGGATTCATGAAGCCTGGAATTTTCTACCTCCAACCAGTCCTGGGATGCCAGGTGTCTTGACAGATGGGGTATAACCTTAAATAACATGGCCGCCTTAGGCCTCAGGCAATTCTTGGAGAGGGACTCAGCTGAGAGACTTTGGCAAGAAGTTGCATTCTCACGTCTGAGGGACCTCCATGGTGAAACATAATATCCACTGCAGTACAATTCTTACAGCAATTGGAAATATTCATTTTTTATCTCATCTGCCAAATATTCATAATTTTATCTCATATGCCAAAGCTCATTCAGGATTCTGGCTGATCTCTCTTCCTGGGGAAATTTTACAGAAAAAAAAATCAGTTAAATAAACTGCAGTCTTTGCCATCTTACCTGGTCATAGTTCTCACATCCGCAAATAATGCTTAGTTCTGTTATACTTTCTAGATTTCACACAGCCTCAGCCAACCCTCGGATTCTCAAGCTGAAAGAGCATTATTCCCTGGTCTTCAAGCTGGTTTCAGGCCATGGCTGCCAGACCTGCTCCCTTATGCTCAGAAATGACCCACAGTACCAAGAGACACCGTTCAGAACAGTGTGACAACTGTCAGACACAGCCCTAAAAAATGGTCCTAAAAATGCACATATACTTCATCCCTGAAGTCGCAACATACAGTACGACATCTATTCCTGCAATGTTTCATCTCAAGCTGCCAATTCAAGTGCACCTTCAAACAGAGGCTTCATTGTCACGTCAAGATAGTAGTTTCTGAGTAGTAGGATACATGATGGAACCAACGGGCTCATCATCAAATTCCCAGTGCTGTCTCCTGTCCTGCCAAGTTCCTTCAAGCTCCGTTTATGGCCCATCCTCTGTGTTCCACTGACACTAGGTAGCTGGGCCACGTAGAGACTGACAGCTTCAGCAGAGAACATCAAATGACAGTGGAGCCAGAGTTGCCTACTATGACCTTCATCTGTCAGATCCGTCAAGTCACGAGATCATACCAGCAGTAATCCATCATAAAATGGAAGGGGTATGTAGAGGACAGCCTGGACCTAAAATGGTCCCTCCCACCAAAAAAAACAATAAAATAAAATAAACAAGTTGAACAAGCAGGTGGCTTCCATTCCTATGTCCAGCAGTGTGTGAAAAAATGTCTCAACATTTTCTCTCTGAATAAAAGAACATCCTGATTTATTTCAGTGTTATAAATAGTCCCCCTATGATTGGTTTCAGCCTCCTGACTGGCTTTTGTGAAGAGTTGGGCAACAATGTGCACATCCGGTTCTCACAGGAACTTCTCACTCATCCCACTTCTAAACCTGCATGGGGTGGATGAAAGCCCCTGTGCCTGGCTGTCTAACTCTCTACTACAAATGATATGGCCCTCCTCAAAACCTTAAGGGTCTACATTTTGAGTCCTTTATTAAAGCATTGCATAACCTCCACATGGTACCTTTCCCAGCACAGAAAACTAGTATCTCCGTGACCACTGGGTTGGACAGCGCTGTGGCAGAGTCATGTGTCCCCCAGGCCAGAAGAGATGCAAGTTTCTTCCATCCTGCTCAAGGTAGCTTAAGCCAGACAGCATCTAATGTCACTTGATAAATGAGTCCAGGAAGCAGTTCCAAAGATGAAGATGGTTGTATTGAGAACACAGATGCCCACCATTGTGCTTACTTCTCATGAATGAGAGATGAAAAATGTAATAATTTGTTCTTTCCTTTAGAAAAGAAATCTCAGCATGACACAGCCTACTGGATACTCTAAGAACTTCACTCATGTGACAGGAATCTAAATCTCTACAGGGCTTATCTCTTCCTCTCTGGAGAACATGTGGCTTTCCTGTTCTCACTCATCTGGATCAATTAATTGAAGTTATTGATATAATAAGCCAAAGTGATGTTCTGCAGACATGAACAGTCCAGATCTCTTCAGACTAAATTAGCAGAGGTATTCTTGTCCTTATAGATAACCAAAACCGTTTCAGTTCTTCTTCCCTGATAATGCATTTGCTAGATCAGTGGCTACATACCATATGCCCAAAGCAGACAAACCACCACCCCGGCATAACAGTTGCCATTGGCATACCTAGTTAATTGAGGTTGGTTTTTTTGTTTTGTTTTGTTTTTCGTTATTTGGGTGGGAGCCCTGCCATATCCAGGATGGCTTTTTGTGTAGGCAACACTGATGAATTAAAGGGGAAACAATGCAGAATTACCTCTGCATTCTCTTTCTGTAAATAGACTGCAACTATTGGTAGCATGGCTCCCGACACCCTTTCCTTGCTTTTAGGATAAGACACTGTTTTTATTTACTACAGTGACTGAGCACATCACTTTCCGAGACTTCTACTTGGCCATTTCTACTACACTGGCTTGTACTCATAGGCTGTACGTCTCTTTCTCTTGGGTTACCACATTCTAATTTTTCACCCCATAGTTTTTTCAAGCCAGAATTCCTCTGACCATGATTTTGGCTTTGCTACTTACTATGATACTTATGTCCAGCATGCTTTAGATGGTTAAGTGATGCCATCATGTCTCTGTTACTTTGGGATCCCACCATTCTTATTGTCACTACAGCCAGATTTATGGCATCACTTTATACTATAAGACCTGGCCTAGGGAGGACAGTCACCAATGAATGTTGCTGGTGTCCATCTCAAATCAGCAGTTACCTTGGGTACAGATACAGAGGGAGGGGTTACAAAAAAGCCACAAAGTAATTTCTGAGAGTTGTGGAAATGTCCACTATCTTGGTTGTAGAGGTGGTGACACATGTATAAAATTCATTGAATTGTACAGTTTACAGATAATTCATTGTACATGAATTATACCTCAATAAAGTTGCTTGAAAAAAAGCTTAATAATGAATTTACATTTAAAATAAAGTCTAACACAGAAAAGGCTAAATAAAAAATGGTTTTCATTTAAAAGATCAGTTTGTCTACTGTAATACGATGAAAGAATATTTCGAAGTTTTTTAACATATTTAATATTCTTCACAAAGTGTCACAAAAAATTAAGTAAAAATGATCAACCACTAGCTGACAGGGCATAATCTTTCCTATTAATTGTATTTTTAAATTCTGTGTGAAGTTCAAACCCTTTAAATGATGTGAATGAAAAGATGAATCACAATTACCTCCTCAAAATTGGTAGTTATCAAAATTCAGCATTGAGGCTTGAATTTGTGTTCTTAATTTTAGGGTCATAAATGCTGCATTGTTTATACATAAAATTAATTATATTACACTAAAATAATATCTTTTATAGCTCAATAGTTTAACATTTATGAAAACACTTAAAACTTTCAAAAATCACCCTGCCCAATGAAGCCACTGGCCTGATATGGTCAAATGTTACTTTTGCAAAATCTTTGACTAGTGTATTGTAGGTTTGCTCTTTCAATGCTTATCTAATTATTCATGGATTAACAATAAGAAAACACTAATTGCGTGACAGTGATTTAAAATCACTTCCGAGAACTTCAAAATTCTGTCTGCCAATCTGAATAGGCTTAATGTCTACAAATACTGCTTAACCCATAAAGAAAAATTACACTAATGAGTATCCCCTTTGTTTGCATATTAGACTGAATGAATGTTTTTCATCTTTGGCACATAAACCACTTCATTCCAAGGAGCACATTTCCCTCCCATAGAAATTAACATTCATACTTCAAAATTTACATGGAAAACAAACAGATACACACTGTCAAGACTATTTTGGCAGGAAAAAATGATCAAGGCGAGATTTCCTCTACCACTTATCAAGATATATAATACTGGTATATTAACTAAGTTAATAATTAAACTAGGGTGCTACTGGAGGGGAACCCAGAAGTAGTCCTACGGATATCTGGAGATGGGTATGTGACAGAATTGTAAATCTTCATAGTCACACCATTCTTATTTTCCAGACACAAAATTATTTTCTTTCACCCAATAGCTCTTTGCATAAGGGATACAATAATAGTGTAGCAGCAAATAATTACTGGGCCAAAATTAATAGTTGCATGTTAAGTGTTTAAATGCATTATTTCATTGAATCATAACATTGTGAAGTAGGCACTATTATCAGCTATATTTTAGAAATCTCAAAAATGAGACATCAAAAAAAATATTGAATATTTCAACATCACAAAAATTTAAAGTTTTTGTTCATATGGTTCTATGAAAAGTGAAATAAGGGCCGGTGAGATAGCTCAGCGGCGTAAGCACCTGCCTGGCAAGTGCAAGGGCCCGAGTGACTCCCGGAACCCACATACAAAAAAAGGGCTGGTGATATCGCTCAGCGGCACAGGTGCCTGCTGGCACGCGAGGTCCTGAGGTCGACCCCTGGTACCCACAAAAAAAAAAAAAAAAAAGTGAAATAAGTCCAGTCCTCATTTAAAGCAAAATAAGCCACACTCAAAAGTTAAATATCACATTTTCTCTCATATGTGGATTATAAAAAGTTAAAGAAATTTATTTTTAAAAGGTGACATGAAAATAAAAAGTAGATTATTAAAAAGGGGGATCAGAGAAGAAATGAGGGAAGGGGATTAATGAGTGGATGAAAATAATCAATTTATGTTATAATGTTGAGGGCTATTATATAATTTTGGGGGGAAAACCATTTCATAATTATATTGTGATTAGGGCTGTCCGAGGCCTAGTATCTTGCCATGCAAGCCAGCTATGGTATGCAGAAACATAACTCCATGTACCTCTGGTCATAGTTGAGGTCTCAATGATCCCGTGACGCTGTGACACCCCAGGGCAAGATTACATCAGCTGAAGACATCCTGATTCCTTGAGAACCAAGTAGTAATTAAAAAAAGTTTTAACCTGGGAGAAAGCGCAAACTTCTTGTTAACCTGCCATCTCTCCCCACTGTCCTCATCAACATAAGATGCTCATTAATTTAAGATCACTGCAGCCCTCTGAGTCATCCGATAACGCCTCACCACTTTCCTCAGTGTAAATGTGATCAGTAAATACTGAGGTTCTGGCTGCCTTGTGGCCTTTGTTCCCCATGAACAACTGGCCATCCCAGACCCCTGTTGCATTGCTATTTTTCTCTTGCTCTTTCTTTTCGCCATGCACAGTAACACCTTGCAGGAAACTGGGGACTCACCACAGGGACCCCTGACACTATATTCATGTAAGAATATGGCAAAGTGAAAACCACTATTCTGCATAATTAATATTTACTACTAAAAAGAGAAGTGAGCATCTATGATTCAGATTCTAAGGAAGCGATATTTGCAATGCATATATTCATCAAGGGATTAATATCTAGAATACATAAATACCTCCTACAAGGCAATTTTTTTTTTTTTTTTTTTTTTTTTTTTTTTTGTGGGTACCGGGGGGACGACCTCAGGACCTCGCGCGCCAACAGGCACCCGTGCCGCTGAGCGATATCACCGGCCCCTTTTTCGTATGTGGGTTCCGGGAGTCGAACTCGGGCCTTCGCGCTTGCAAGGCAGGCGCTTAAGCCGCTGAGCCGTCTCACCGGCCCTACAAGGCAATTTTTAAGAGGCATTCAAATAGAAGTGTGAGCAAAATATATTAGTATTTAGTATATGGTAATGAAGACCAAGACATGAAAAGAATGCTCAACCTCATTAGTAATAATAAAAATGCAAATTAAAAATATTAGATTCCATTACATATCTATTAACTTAGGGAAAATGTGGAAGTCTGATAAAATTCTATGAAAAACAGAAAGTTTCATTTGCTGATGTGGGAATGCAAGTTTATAATACCACTTTGAAAGTCAACTGGCAATACAGTCTGGGGATTCAACCAAGTATAGATCAAAATATTTGAAAATTGTGTCTGTACTGAACATGTACATTTTTCCTGTTATTATTCCCTAAACAATACAGTATAACAACTATTTATATAGAATTTATACTTCATAGATATTACAAGTAATCTAGAAATGATTTAATATATATATATGTGAGGATGTCTATAGTTATATGAAAATACTATTTCATATAAGGGACTAGAGCACCCATGGATTTTGGTATCCAAAGGGAATCCTGGAACAAATTCCCAACAGCAACTGAGGAAGGTCTATATAGAGTTTCACTGAACTTGTCTGTGCCCTATGACACCACAATTATCCTAGAAATAGTTCTCTAAAGAAATTTCATTTATGCACAAAATAAGACATGTTACATGAACGTTCATAAAACATTTTTGACATAATAAATAGTCATCAATAGAAAAACATAAATAAGTTGAGAAACACCTGTGATGGATTTTAAAACACTGAAAATGAATTTGCATCAACATGTCATCCTGGATGAATCTCATACAGTTGACTAAAAACAGTATTTTGCAAAATACATGTGCTATACAATATTTTGATGCAAATTTGTCACATTTGATCACTCTCTCCCTAGTTCAATATGTATTACATTGGGTTTTCTAATTGCAATCTCCTAGATGTTCTCCTACATCACTGGCAAGTTCTGTTTCTTTTCTGATTCCATTTTATTTCAAGATCAATGTTGGAAGGTCAAAAGAATATTCCATAAGACATGTTTGTCTTATCAATTCCCACTGTTTCTTTTTTATCATGTCTCTTTTCATGGGTTCAGATACCACCTGTACACTAATGACTACTAGATGATCTTCAGCCTGTTCTCTAAATTCCAAGTTCAAGTATCTACCTATCCACTTGGATGTCTAATCAATACCCAAACATAACACGTCCAGAACATCTCCCCAGCTGCCCTTCAAACTGGATCTGTCTTCAGTCTTCCTCAGTGTAGTTAATGGAGACTGAAATTTCTTGATGTCACATTTGAACAAATGGGACTATTGTCCTAACATTTCCTGAATTTTTCAGTGTTTAGTCTGTTTCTCTAGTCCCTGGATTTCCAGTAATTTCTAAGAACTTGGTCAAATTCGAATCATGGTAAAACTGAACGGTGAGTTAAGTTAATGACAACCTGATCCTTGCATTGTCTACCTCTACAAAATGGGCTACCTGGTGTACCTTTAGTATTGTATTGGTCTTCTATTGCGTTAACAAATTATCATAAACTCAGTGGCTTAAAATAACACAAATTTATTATCTTCTGGCTCTGGAGCTCGGAAGTCAAAATGGGTGGGGAGGGTTAAGGCCATAGGGGAGAATCCGTGTCGTGCCTTTCCCGCTTCCAGAGGCTGCGCATATTGCTCAGATGGTTAACCTGCAGCACTTTGACCTTTGCTTTTGTCAGGTCTTTCACCCTGTGACCCACCTGCCTTCCTCTTATAACCTTTTTTAGCTCAGTCACATCTACAAAATTCCTCCTGTCATGGAAGACGTCATATTCACAGATTTCAGGGGCCAGGATGTGAAGATCTTTAGGGTGTTAGGGGGCATTTTTCTGCCTGCCATAGGCACCCTCCAAACATCCATCTCCCAACGGCCACTCAACCAATGGTCCTAACACCACTGCTAACCTTTGTCTATAAGGACAGCATGGTGATAATTTGCTGAAGAACGGCAAGACTTTTTGTTAAATCTGAAGTTCAGGTACCACAACAAAAGCAAGAAAATACGTTTAGATCCTCCCTTTTTATTTCCATTTTTCAAAGTGAAAAGTTGGTTTAATAACAGTTTCAAATTATGACAAATGAATTTCAATGCTTCTCTCTCATTCAGCCTCAATGATCTGTGCTGAATAAATGTAATTTCAACAATTGTAATAATCATTCTTTTTTATGCATATTGTCACAATTTTGGCCATTGGGAGCTTCCTTGAGCTGGCTCCTGTGTTCTTTGACACAAGTCCATTAATCTTTGAAGCCTCCTTGATTTTGGGCATAATTAGATGTCTCGGGACCACCTTGTACTGTCCTTGACCCACATTTCAAGTCAGTCATTTCTCCAAGGGAAATAGCATTAGAGGACACAACCCTAGTTCTATGGATAATTGTTGTTACTAGGTGAAATTGTTTCTAAGTAATTTCAGTGAAAAGAGCTATATACTTAAAATTCATGACTTTGTCCTGATATTTCCCAGGCAATTTAAACATTGTATTTTCTTCTATTTTATTCTATTCTTTTATGTATTCTAACTTATACTAAAATATAGCGGTACGGTGTTACATTAACATAGTTGTTATTTTATTCAATAATGAAAGAGAATATAACAATAACAATACAGTATTATGTTTTAAATGTTAAATTACTGCCAGCAAGGTTTTTTTTTAGACATAGCCACAACTATTCAAAAATTTATTGTAGAAAAGAACAGGACCTAACCTGACTACAATAATTTTGAGAAAGAAGAATGAAGTGGAAAGAATCACTCTACTCAAAGTTAAGGCTTACTATGTAGCCACAGTAACTGAGACAGCATGGTATTGGCAAAGGAATAGACACATAGATCCATGAAACAGAATAAAAAGCCAGAAATAGAACCACACAAATATACCCTACTGAGTTTTGACAGAAGTACAAAAGTAATTCAATGGAGGAAGGATAGACTGTTTAATAATTGTACAGGTGCAACTGGACATTCATAGGTTAAAAAAAAGAAACTCAACATAACCCTCACACATTATACAAAAATTAACTTGAAATGGATCTCAGATTTATGAGTGAAATGTAAAATTACAAAACATTTTAAAAATAAGAAACCATCAGTATCTAGAGCTAGAAGAAAAATTCTTATGTTTAACATGGAAAGTATCATCCATGAGATAAAAAATGATAAGTTACATTGCATCAAAATTAACTTCCTTTCCAAAAAGATTCCATATAAAGGATGAAAAGATCAGCTGTAGAACAAGAGAAAATATTTGTAAGCTATGTACTGACAAAGGACTGGTATCTATAACAAGTAAAGAAATTTCAAAACTCAACAATAAAAAATAAAAACAAAAGAAATCCAGTTAGGAAATGAACAAAAGACATGAAAAGATATTCGCTGGAGGACAGATAGATGGCAAATAAGCACATGAAAAGATGCCCAACACTGGACATGAGGAAAATGCAAATCAAACCACAATGAGATACCATTATACACCTATCTGAATGGTGAAAATAAAAATAGTGATTAATATGAAATAAGAAAAACTGTGAGAGGGGGCCGGTGAGATGGCTCAGCGGCATAAGCGCCTGCCTGGCAAGCGTGAGGTCCTGAGTTTGACCCCTGGTACCCACCAAAAAAAAAAAAGAAAAGAAAAACTGTGAGGAACTAGATGACTCAAACACTATGAGTGGGTTTGTAAAAATGATATATTCAGCCCTGAAAAGAGTCTAACAGTTTCTTACAAACATACAAACTTCTTTCTTAAATATATATTTACCAGATTACCCAGGAGTTGTATTTCTGACATTTATCCCAGAGAAATAAAATGTACTTCACGAAACTTACACATTAATGTTTTATTATATTTACTTGTGATAGTCAAAAACTAGAAATAGCCCAGAAGTCTTTAAATAGACAAATAGTCGTACAAGTTGTCATACATCCACAGTTTCTAATAGTACTCTGTAATGAAAGGTATGAACTACTGATAACATAAGACTACTTGGATGAATCCTAAGGTATGTATGTTGAATTAAAAAGTCAATTTCAGGCCAGGCATGGTGGCATACACCTGTAATCCCAGCACTCAGGAGGCTGAAGTAGGAGGATAGCGAAGAGCTTGAGGCCAGCCTGGGCTACATAGTTCAAAGCCAGCTGGAACTACATAGTGAGACCCTGCCTCAAAAAAAAATCAGTCTCAGAAAATTACATTTTACAATTCTATTCATATAGCATTTTTGAAAGGACAAAATTTTAGAGACATAGAACAGTTTAGTGGTTTCCAGGAAAAAAAAAGTAGTTGTGATCATAAAATAGCATAATTTATCCTTTGATGGAACTATGCTGTATCTTGACCGTGGTGGTGGTTACAGGAATGTACACATGTGATAAAATCGCTGTACCAAACCCACTCAGCCAGGCATGGTGGCACATGCCTGAAATCCCAGCACCCGGGAGGCTGAGGCAGGAGGATTGCCGTCAGTTTGAGGCCAGCCTGGGCTACATATTGAGTTCAAGGCCAGCCTGAACTACATAGCGAGACCCTGTCTCAAAAATCCAAAACAAAACAAAACAAAACAAAAACAAAACAAACACACGTGTGTAAAACTGGTGAAACCTGAAAGTTAGTAGATTGTGTCAATATCAATTTCCTGCTTGTGACATTGTACTACAGTTACACTAAATATTACTATGGGGGAACCTGGGCAAAGAAGGAATATTTTACAACTGCAGATAAATCTATAATTATCCTAAAATAAATTTTAAAATATTAAAATACTATCTAGTTACTTTCTCATTGCTGGGACAAAATATTTGACACCTACAAGTTAAAGGAGGAAAGGTTTATTTTGGCTCACAGCTTATAGAGGTTTCAGTACTTAGGCAGCTGGCTCCATGGCAGGGCAGCGTGGTAGAGGAGAAACAGCTCATGGCATGGCAGGCAGGGAGCAGCGGCCAACAAGAAGAGAAGGGGTACACGTATCCCCACAGCGACCCACCTCTTCCACCGGGCTTCACCTCCCAACCCCACTCCCAACTCTAAACACATCAGTGGGCTGATCCAGTGTCACACACCCATGCTCCAGCCACCTCCCAAATGCCCCATGTATGAGACCATGAGGCTTTGGGGGACACCTAGATGTAAGCCACAACAAATACCAATTAGAGTTTAAAGTATCTTTGCAGTTCTTGTCTTTGTAATCCACACCATTAGTAAGACACAGTTAAAAAATATATCTTCTAAAATAATTTGCAATACATTTTCTGTTTATATTATCAAAATAATAACTGTGTGCTTTCAATATCAGGAATTTCTAATGAAACTTGTGTGTGTCTGTGTGTGTGTGTGTTAGTCGACAGTGAACTTACATGATTCAAGAGTTACAACATGAAAAGACACCTAGAAAAGTCTTATCTCCCTGACAGCCTCCCCGATTCTTCTCTCTCCTGTCTCTTGTAGGTCAGTGTTTTCAGATGCCTTACCCTTCGAGAGTTTGTATAAACAAATAATTTCATCTCATCTTACTCAAAAATCAATAAACAATTCAAGCTGTTCTGCATATATCACATTTTCCCCATTACATTTTGGATTAACAGTATATCTTCTTATCACAACACTAACGCACAGAAAAATACCCCTTTCCTCTTTAAAACCTGTATTATATTCCATTGTATGGACATACCACAGTTACTCATCAGTTCTCTTTTGCCAAATGCTCAGATGTCAAATGACACCATAATGAATAACCTGGTCTATGTGAAATTGTTTATATATTTTCTTATATCCTTAGTATAGATTTCTAGAAGTACAATCATCAGGTTTAAGGATTAAAGCACTTGTAATGTTACTAGATACAGTCAAATTCTCCTTCATAGATATAGCATTTTGCACTTCTTCCAAAAATTACACATTTTCAAATTTCTACATTTTATGAAAAAATGTATCCTTACTTCTGAGATTTAAGTTAACACCTCTATCAGATACTAAATTTCCATGTATATTTTTCCATTGATCTGTTTATATTCATCCACTAATTTAAGTCTATTTTAATTACTGAAGTTTTATATGCTTTAATATATAATAGAGCTCAACCATACCCTGTTTTGTTGTACTCTCTTCATGACAATTCTTTCTAATTTAGATGCATTGGAATCAACCTACAAGTGCCAGGGTGGGTGAGGAAGTTGTCATTTTTCTCTTGAATCTCATTAAATTTATAAATAAACAGGGAGAATTGACATATTGATGATGAGTTTTCATATCCAAAAACATGACACATTTTCCCATAGTAGAGTTTATTTTTGTGTCACACAAACAAGAATGAGCTAAGAAAAAAAAAATACAAAGCCAAAATGTTATTATTTCTGTTGATATTACCAATGGGTTTTTCTTTTGGTTGTGGTGTCCAGAGCATCGAATATTATGTAATAGGTGTTTGATAGGTATTTGTTCTATGAATAAATAAAAATGTTCTGTATATTCAAGAGGCATACATAAATAAGGTAGAAATATAAAGGAATATCAAAAAACCAAATCTATAACAGTGGTGCCTTCAAATGAGGTTGGAATGGAGAATAACATCAAGAAATATACCAGAACCAGCTTTAGTTATATTTTAAGCCTATATTTTTTGAGCCAGATTATATGGCCACTGTGTTATCCTTTTTCACTATTTACATGAATAAAACATTCCAGGATGGAGGAGGAAGAAATTAAAGGTTCACTGGCCCATGAAGTTGTACCTAAGACATGAGAATAAACACATTCTTAGGAACAGAATGCATGCGCATTAGAAATGAACTCAGGTACATAAATTTTGCAATTCGTATACCTATATTAGCTGACTTAGTGTTATAACTTGTATAACCCATTAAAAGTTCCCTAAATTTGAATAGAGTATTTATGTGTAGCTCTGATGTGGCTCCTAATTCTATCAACAGGGTTATTTCATGACCATTCAGAAGGGTTCCATGCTTGGTTTAATGTTTTGCTTTTGTTGCTTTGAAAGCCTTAATTTTTGAACAAAGGATCCCACAAATTATGTGCCCAATCCTAAGGATCTAAAATATAAACAGTTGGATACTGAAGATTTCAAACTTCTAGAGTCAGTTTCGATATGAGGCAACCAAAAAAAGGCCACTCCTAGATACCACCACAAGGCTGCCCACCAACTGAGACACTGATAAGACGCATAAACCAAGCCCTGGCTTTTCAGGGTACACCTTCTTTCTTGACTGCTCTTCCTCTATCTTATCCTGACCTACTATTCTTAGCCTTTGACATCCAGCTAATAAACCACCAATTCTGTGAAACCGAGCCCTATGAAGCTTCCACTATACTTCCTTCACAGTTCAAATAATCACAACTTAATTTTCACAAGTACCTTTTTACACAAGTCTCTAGGAAAATTCTAGTGTCAAAATGAGAGTCTTGGCTGGAATCCCAGCTCAATACTTTTCTGAACCTTGATTTTCTTATCTGTAGAATCCAGTTAGTGATACCCACCTCTGAGAGTTGTTTAGAGAATTAAATAATATGCACGAATTGATGAAATCATGTTCTATTCACAGTGTTAGTTCCCAGAAGATGTTAATTTTCCTTTCTCTAGGACAAAATTTACGTTTTATTGGCCTTTGTATTCTCAGGGTAGAGAAGAATATCTGTGGGAGTTCAACAAACACTTATGGAATGCCTGAACGCATGAATGACTCAATCTCATGCACTGTGGATGCGCAATGATTTTAGATCCCCAGCTCGAAGCTTTCCCAAAAGGAACTTTATTTTCCCACAAGCTCCTTGCTCCCAGAAGCAATAAACCATGTTTTACTTGGTTGGCCTCTTAATAGCCTCTCAAAAAGTGTTCTTAGGTCTAATATGATCTAATTTAATTGTTATTCAGTAGTTCCCTTTAGAAGCTTTCCCAGAAGAGTAAAAATGGAACACTCTAGATGCCTCTCTTTCTCCATCCATTGACCTAAGTATAAAGACTCAAGTTGAGAGGATTTCAACAAGAGCCAACATACCATTCAAGGAGATAAAACCACCAGCTCTGAAATAAACCACAACTCTGTGTGCAGATGGGAAATGTTATCTTTCTAAACTTTAATCACTTAGCCTCTGATAGCATTTATAAGTTCTTTCAATTGTAGTCACAAATTAAACTGCACTTCTTAAGTAACCCAAGGAATATTGAATAAGTAAGCTGAACTTCTGAACTCACTGCTGCCCTAGGGATAATTCCAGAGCTGGGGCACAGCAAGAAAGGACTGGAAGCCAAGACAAAGTGCTTCATCAGAAGATTACTGTGGGGTAAGAAAAGTATCTGACTACTAAGAAACATTAACATTTATTGGAAGGTTCTGAAAGCTTCGAAGGGTAACTTATTAAAGAAGTGGATCTCCACGTTGAACTTGTATGTGTGAGTAAGGAGTCCATGCTTAGAAAGAAGTCAGAGAGAAGCAGAAGTTGTGGAGAATTAAAAGGAGGTAGGAAGTAAAGTTTGCCCTGGAAACAACAGCTCCAGCATGGCAGCGTCAGTATTGTATGGAAAATTGAGAAATGGAGTATGGCACAGGCATGGTTAGTCCCTGGCTCAGACCTGCTTCTCACAGCTGTAGCTTAGAAATTGTCTTTATATCAAAGGGAGGTACAGGGGAGGTAATGGGGGCAGTGACTCAGGTTTGCTGACAGAGCAGAGTGTACTTGGGTTCTTCAGGATGGTAGTGAGGTCCATCACCAGAATGGCCACCCATCTGTTCAAAACCAACAGAAGGAAGAGAGCAGCTATGAAACATCCCCCAGGAGCCATGCTCCAGCCCCAAGACATAGAAGAAAAGCGTCAGAAGGGTACAATCTGTGATGCTGCCACTTTCCATTCTCACTGCATTCCTAAGCCAGTGATCTAGCAAAGTATTTATGAAAGACCATATTTTACGAATTCTCTTTCATTTTTCATGAGTAAAAACTTTTCTACTTGGTAGCAACTGGATCCAAGTTCACATTATGCTTCTGCCACTTCCGGGTTGTGTCACCAAGAGCAAATGGGTCATAAAGATCCATGACCTAGTCTACAAAATGAAAACAATAATGCGATCAGCCATAGTGATGGGAGAGTTAATACTTGTGAAAAGGAATAGCTGGAGAATACTAAGCGTTCACTACATATTTCCTGCCTTAAACATTTTAAAAATTCTTTCCTGATTGAAAATCGGCTTTGTCCTCAAAGGACCAAGGACAAAGAGGTAGTTATTTCTTCTGCATCTGTCAGTTCTAGAGTTGGGATTGGGTAGTAATGAGTAAGAATATTTTAAATCATTGCAGGACACAACCAAATTTGATAATTTTGAATCATCTGACTCAGTATTGCAGCACTGTTCTAGATCAAGTTCTGCTTTACATTCACTCAACAAGGGAGAAAATGGTGGACAAGTTCTTGAATCCAAGGTCAATGAAACTTGACTTAAATTGATAGGGAACAGAAAGCTAACAAAGATTTTTATAGATACATTTTGGGATAGTACAGGAAACATTCATCCTGTGAGTGCCACCAGGCATGGACGTATGAAGTAAAACATAAAATGGATTGAAAGGGCCCATGGTATAGCTCAGCAGCATAAGCGCCTGCCTGGCAAGCGTGAGGTCCTGAGTTCGAGTCCTAATACCCACAATAAAAAAAAAAGAATCATCACCAAAGAGCTGCCAAGGCTTCTTTACCAGATACATTTTCCTGAGGCTCACAGAGGATGTAGCAACTCCCCTGTGAGGGACTTTGCTCTGGGAGAGATGGTGAAATGCATGTGCCACATGCAGATGTGGTGTTCAAGGAAGTACTGGGACACACTACCTCAGGTTAGGTTTATAATAGAGGTCACCAGAGCAAGATGAAGGTAATGTTTACTGAAAATCTGCTATGTCCCAGGTACTATCTCCTCATAAATCACCCCTTCTCACTAGGTATTTTTGACCCCCATTTTAGAAATGAGGAAACCAAGGTGCAGTGAGGTAAATACAGTACACTGACTAATGTCACTCAGCTGGTAAATGACAAAAAAACTAGAATTATAACACAGGTGTGTCTGTATGAACCCAAATTCCATGTTCTTTCCGTCACACTAGGATACTCAACCAAATATGAGAAACGACAAAAAGAAATCTCTCATTTCTATGGCCATATAAATGGTCCTGTTGTCCTTTTGACCACTGTTCTTTTCAACACAATGTTGTGTTTACAACAAATTCTCAATGTGCTTTCCTCCCTGCCTGCAACAGAGAAAGTTGTAACAGATGTGTGACTAAAAATAGCTTCTTCCCTTTTCATATCTGTGTCTCTCTCACCCTTCTATACTTGTACCCTAAAGATGGATCAAGCTGGGAAAGGATCAGGCTTTCTGAGCTGTGTTGCCACTGACTTGTCACCTTCATATGTTTCTTTTTAAGATAAAAAAAAAAGAAGCTTAAATATAGGAAAATTACTTGTGGGATTTTAAAAATAAATTTGTTTTTATGTTGCTAAAATATAAAGGCAATTCAAACACCAGATGTATTTAATACGTATGCTTACCTCTGTGTAGGATATAAAATTGAGTACATCAATAAAAATTGTATTTCATGGGGGCCGGTGAGATGGCTCAGCAGCATAAGCACCTGCCTGGCAAGCGTGAGGGCCCGAGTTCGACTCCTGGAACCCACATACGATAAAAGGGCCAGTGATAACGCTCAGCGGCACGGGTGCCTGCTGGCGCGCGAGGTCCTGAGGTCGACCCCCGGTACCCACAAAAAAAAAAATTGTATTTCAGGAACACAATGTCAAGACAGTTATTTTTGCAGAATTACAGCATTTATGCAAAAAATGTTAATACGAGCAACCAGTTTACCCAGTGGAATTAAAACTCTCAATGTAGAGAAACGGCTGAACTATTTATGTACAACTATTCTTTCACAAATTTAAAAATTCTTTTAAAAATTAATTTACAGGGCCAGTGAGATAGCTCAGCGGCATAGGAGCCTGCCTGGCAAGCACGAGGGCCCAAGTTCAACTCCCGGAACCCACATACGAAAAAAGGGCCGGTGATATCGCTCAGCGGCACGGGCGCCTGCTGGCACACGAGGTCCTGAGGTTGACCCCCGGTACCCACAAAAAAAAAATTAATTTACATTGTTTACCTTTTCACTGTTCATTTTTTCACTAAATAGGAAAGTTTCAGCCCAACATGTTATTTGCAAAGGAAAATAATTAGACTTGTACTGCAAGCTGAAATTTCTTGGGATTTTTCATACTTTTACAGAAGAAAATAACATTTTAATGTTCTTTCAAATTCAGTGCAGAAAAAAAACCCATGCTGAATTTTTTTTTTTTTTTTTTTGTACTCGGCATCAAACTCATGACCTCACGCTTGCCAGGCAGGCGCTGTGCCACTGAGCTATATACTCAGCCCCCTATGCTGAAATTTTAAGCACTAAGTCAACTTTAAGGAAGCACATAATCTCATGAGTTCATAAGAGTGATTGTCAAATTATTTGGTCTCCAGCGTTTTTGAAATCTTGGCCTTTTCTTACCCACGTTTTTGTGTCATAGCTCCTTATTTTAATAAATTACATCAGCTTTGGAAAATACCTAAAATAGAGAAAATATTAAGTCTTATTCTGCTTTCAAATATTTAGGTGGAGTACATAGCACATTTTGCAAATCCATTCAGTGATCTCTGATAAATGAAATTCTTCTGAATGTTATCTCTACATAATAGCAAACACATGCAAGTTATTAGACATTGAATCCTCTCATATTCTGCTGATGTGATTGTAATGTGAGGCAACTTTTTAATTAGACTAACTGGTAATCACTCTCAAATTTTTAAATATGCCTTCCCGTTTGACCCAAAAAGTTGCTCCAAGAAACTTAGTCTATAGAAACACACATGTAAAAAGAAATGTTTAATGGAACATGTTGTAACATCACAATTGGAAATCAATGAATTGAACATCACTTGTGGATTGAATAAATTTGGGTTCTTAAACAAATAAATGTGCTGAAGTCTCTAATAGACAGAACTACATATATTGATGTGAACCAAAATGTCTCATCTATTCGTGAAAGCAGGTTACAAAGAAGCACGTGTATTACAGTCCTACATGTTGTATTATACAATCTGGAAAATATAACCCAAACTTTTTAAAAGAAGCCCTCTGTTTCCCACCTTTGAGTTCACTGTGCAATTTATTTCAACTTATATACTTCTAGATTATATAGGTTACAATAGCATATATCACTTTAAATTTTTAAAAATCATCCCTATCAATTACAATTACTTTTAAATGAGGCAATCTTATGTTATATAATCTATAGATGTCATTATAGCCCTAGCTACTTTTTAAAAAAAAAAATCTCATTATGTTTATAATTTTGTGTTTCCAGTCCCAAAGCCTCTGATATAAATTCTTGATCCAGCCACAACAGATGTTCAAGAGCTAAATAGTTTCTATAGCAACATCTGTCCTGCAAGCCTCCATTGGTTCCTGTCTGTTTCAAACTTTCTCCAACCTCCTCAGAGCCTACCTGATCTCTCTCAGGTCCTCTGCTATATGCACTTTTTAGTCAGTTTTGGTTGCTTGCACTTAGAAACCTAACTGTTATGCTTTGTCTTCAGAAGTTCCATGATACTTTGTAAAAGACCTATAATTATTCTCATTACTCTATAGACCCTGAAAAGAGAGAACCCAACCAACAAAAAATTTTTGTAATTTTTTAAAGGGTTTTCTGTGAGATCTTCAATGCTATTGTTATTCTTCCCACACATCTCAATATGCCTAAAAATAATTAGCTGTGGCATCCTACTCTACTAAAGAACTTTGCCACCACACTCAACTGTACTTCCACCCAGAAATTCTATTGTTTAAGCAACACCTCCAGCTCCCTGAAGTCAAGAGAGTAACACATTACAGCAAGAATCCTGGTGCTTAGAGATTATTTTAGACTCTCATTCACTTTGCATGTAAGAAAACAGCAAGCTTCTCCACCAAATTTATTCTTATTCGACCTGTTGCTATTGTTTGATTATATCACAAATTGCTAAGTCACCATAAAAGCTCCAAATGCCAACCACTATTCAACATTTTTGTTACATTTCTTTCCTAAAAACTTTCTTCTTCCATGGCTTCTCATTTAGGCTCTATTATCTTCTTTTTAGATAGGGAAGGAAATATAACAGGTAATAGAAGTATAAAAATGAGAAGTAAATATGTATGCCTTCATTCAGATATTTATTGAACAACAACCATATCCATATGCCAAACATCCTTCAAGATAGTTAGCAGACATCAGTGAGGGAAAAATAGTTTGTCCCACAGTTTATAAAACAGTCCCAAAACTATTCACTTCTATTTTTCTCTCTTCACTGTGATTCTACACAGGATCTTAATTTCTAAGATGATACTAAATTAGCTGCTGATAAATATTCAGGACTTACCATTTTTCAGGTACTTAGTAATGTCTTACAACAAATTAATCATTAGGAAAACTTCATGAAATAAATATGTATAATTTACTATTCCTATTCTACAATTGAAGGAAATAAGAATTAGATTAATTTTCTCAAAGCAACTCCACTATTGATGGAAGAAACTTCTAATTTATATAAGAGATTATTTATCTTCCCAATAAATATATCTCTGAAAGCCATGTTTATGAAGATTTTTTTCATGGCCTTAGTACAAATTTTAGAAAGAGGGCCGGTGAGATGGCTCAGCGGCGTAAGCGCCTGCCTTGCAAGCGCGAGGGCCCGAGTTCGACTCCCGGATCTCACATACGAAAAAGGGGCCGGTGATATCGCTCAGCGGCATGGGTGCCTGTTGGCGCGCGAGGTCCTGAGGTCGACCCCCTGGTACCCACAAAAAAAAAAATTTTAGAAAGAATACTAACTAGAATCAAAGTACATGCATTGTAGTGTGATATATGAAACCATGTCTTAGTCTGGTTTTCATTGCTATAACAAAATGTCACAGACTAATTCATAGAGAAACTAAATTTATTTCCTAAAGTTATGGGGGCTGGGAAATCCAAAGTCAGGAAGCTTAAAACTGGTAAGGGCTTTCTTGCTATGTTGTAACACACCGGAAGGCATCACATGGCAAGACTGAAAGACCCTGCGTCAGGTAGGTCTCTCTTCCTCTCCTGCTAAAGCCACCAACCCCAACACAGGGCTCTACCCTAATGATTTCATCTAACCTGAATCACTTTCCAAATGTTTCAACTCCCAGCACCATAAAGACTTGAATTTGAAGATTGAGTTTCTAACATGTGACTTTTTCCATGCATAAATTTTCAACACTTGAAGCTTCCCATTCAGGATTGCCTCAAAGAAGAAAAGTTATTAATGTTAAAATGATTTTAAAATACTCTGAGCACCTCAATGTTGTAAAGAAGAGATCTAATTTCAGAACTGATATTTGTTTTTTTTTGTTTTTTTTTGGTTTTTTTGTGGGTACCAGAGGGTCGACCTCAGGACCTCACGCGCCAACAGGCACCCGTGCCGCTGAGCGATATCACCGGCCCCTTTTTCGTATGTGGGTTCCGGGAGTCGAACTCGGGCCCTCGCGCTTGTCAGGCAGGCGCTTATGCCACTGAGCCATCTCACCGGCCCCAGAACTGATATTTGGGACTTAGATTTGCCAAGTCCTATTGAATGGATGTTCATTCCCTCCACAAAATTCACACATTGAAATTCTAACACCCGAGGTGAAATTTTTAGGAGGTATGGCCTTTAGGAGTCCATAAGGTAGAGCTCTCATGATTAGGATTTGTGCCCTTATAAAAGGAATCCCAGAAAGCCACCTAGCCCCTTCTACCATGTGAGCGTATAGCAAGATGTTACCCCCTATCCACAAGCAGTGAGCTCTCACCAGACCAAATCTTTCGGTGCCCTGACCTTGTTCTCCAGAACGGTGAGAAGTGAGTTTCTGCTGTGTCGAAGCCACCTCGTCTGCAGTGCTGTTAAAGCAGCAGTCTAAGACAAGGGATCCTTTCCTACTTATTGCCTTAAGGTTACCTCCACCAAAAATAGATGAGAACAACTCAGAGAAGAAGGAAGAAACTGGAAAAATAAGGGTAAACATTGTTCCAAAATATTCCCTTATTTAGGCCTGAACTCTGGATAATGTAGGATGAAGATAGGGTTTACCCTTCATTTAGAAAACCAAGAGTAGAAGGCTGTAGGTCTGGGGCTGTATGAGGAAGCCTATCTATACTCCTCTGCCCACACTGCACAAAGAATAGAGATGAAGGGAACTGATGTCAGGAGTAGAGAAGTTCTATGGTCATGTGCCCACAGCCCAAGCTGGGAGTCAGCTTAATCTGACTCATTCTTTTTAAACCAGATTTGGTCTGGTGAGAGCTCATTGCTTGTTGATGGGGGTAACGGCTTGCTGTATACTCACATGGTAGAATGGGCTAGATGGCTTTTTGGGATTCCTTTTATAAGGGCACAAATCCTAATCATGAGAGCTCTACCTCATGGACTCCTAAAGGCCATACCTCCTAAAAATGTCACGTTGGGTATTAGAATTTCAGTGTATGAATTTCATGGAGGGAACGACAGAGAAAGCTGGCAGGAAGAAGCAGCATTAGGGATTGTGACTTCAGTGGTACTGGCCATCCACATAGGCACCATAATAGAACCATGAGCATATCAGCCAGTGCAGAACTAGTGAAGGCAAGCGAAGGTCATGACTAGTCCATCGTGCACGTCAGAAAGAAGCAGAGGAGGAGGGAAATCAATCCTTCTCCCCACTGACTTTGCAGCACCATATAATTCCTGGGCCCTAGAAATCAATCCTGAAATTGGGAAGGGATGTGGAAATCCTAAATGTGATTGCATTATAAACCTGAAATAATTGAGTCGTCAGTGATTCTAACTCAGTGTCCATCCAAAAAGACTGGTAAATCATTAATTTGACATGACACTACTTTCCTGGAAGAAACCCTACTAATCTTTTGTGCTACAAAGAAGGCAAAAATAAAAATTCAGAAGAGAAATTGTCAGGTCTTTGGACCAGACCCCCACCTAAACAGAAGAGAAAAACTCCCCAAGCAGATCTGTTACATCTGCAGGTGCACGGCGTTAGGAGGAAGCCAGCAGCTTCCCCAAGCAGCTCAACCAGCAGAGAGCCGATTCCTTGAAAAACCACAGGGACCTGCTGTGCCTGCCAGCACCCCCTGTACCCAGCACTGCCCCATCTATCAGCCAGCCCCAGACCCCTTACTCAGAGACCCAAAATTTTGCACCCCTCTCAGCAATACCCCTCTCCCATACCTAAACTCCCCTATAAAACATGCTCTCACCCCTTGCTCCGAGCCAGTGGTCTTTTTGCCTTTGGCCCGGCCACACCCAGTCTGCAAAAAACACTCACACATTGCTTAAACTCTGCCTACCTCGGTGGTCTCAATTGTGCCTCGGTTTACCCTAACAGAAATGAACTTCAGCTATGGAAAAAGAGAAAGTTAACATTTTTTTATGTGAGATGAGCACATAAATATCAAGTTCACAACAAACATTTAGAATCACGTGGACAGTGAAATGCCAGACGTTGCCCTGAAGCATCCATTTCCTTTAGGCCCCCGTGGCTGGTAGCTTCAATTGTCTCATCATCACTTTTTCTCTCTGCTCCATTCCCTCCAACACAGGGATCTAGACGTCTTGGGCTGTGTTCTGCATTCCCTGGGTTTTTTGAAATACGTACTTGATAAATTACAGCCTTAGTTGAAGGAAAAGGGAGAAAACAAAGTGTACTTTCTTTGAAAAAGACAATTTTTTTCTCTTCCTATAGTACTTCAGTTGTTTGATAAGAATCACTTATAATCCTTTCCAAACCTCTCTTACCAGTAAACTCTCTGGCCAACCTTCTGGTTCTGACCTCCACGAACATTTGTGTTGCACATTTGTGTTGCACTGGAGGCAGCAACAAGCTGGGATTTCGGGGTCAAATAGCTTTCTCAGCACATGGGCCAGTCAAGGGTCTCAGGCCATCAAGTCATAGCGAAAACCTTCAAAATATTACTTACATTGTTATTCCAAGTCTTACCATCACCCACATTATGGGATGTGTATATAAATCCATAAAGCCACAAGTGCAGTTCCTCTTCTTTCCTGTTATCTGCCTTTGATTTACTGATACCCCAGCACTATCTTTATTCTTCCTAAGTCAGCTTGTTTTCCTCCATAGGGTGTAATTTAACAGCTTGTTTGGTCTTTTACTCTACCCCACGCATACATCAATGCCGTCTTGTTCTGGTCAGCAAATCTCCTGCCAAGTGTGTTCTTCCCACTCTTCATTAGAGGTACTGTTTCTTTTGCCAGGAGCATTAGTTTAGTATCATGCATAGTGGTCCAGCAAACTAAATTCTATTCTCTGACACTGTCTACAGAGCCAGCTGTTTCACTTCTCCGTTCCCTCTGTCTTCCAAAGTCAGGACCTTCAATTAGAAGAATGAACCACCACCTGCATGCCAGAGGCCTTCAGTTTCTTACCCAGGTTACTAAATATGCCTTATATAGTTTCCAAGGTTTCATTTTTCCTTGATTCATGTCTTAACAGTCCTGAACTACTAAAATGTCTAATTAAAAAGTGTATCTTTGTGAAGATTAGAAATGTTAACTGACTTCCTATCAATCAATATTTTCTTGTCATATGGTCTTCAGCATCACTAGCGCACACTGACATATGAGTCCTCATTTTTTGTCTATAATCATTTCCCTTTCTAAAGAAAATCATCTCAGCCTCAGCACTAGAAATGTGTGGCACTCAGTGTCAGAATTAAATAATTTCTGTAAAAAATTATTTTGTAATTTTATTCTTGTGTGAGTTCAAAAGAAGTAATTCTTCAATGTTTCACATTTTTCTTACATCTAAGACTAAATCTTTAATATATTAATCTCCTCTACTCAAAGACTATGTTCACTAACTATATTCTTTTATTCAAGCTATAAACTTCTACACAGTTGAGATGAAAGATCCTATTAAAAAACTGAAGTGGCAAGAAGATTAACTATTACTGAAGCGAGCTAAGAGTGAGGACCATCAGTCTGTTTTACCCCTTAACACCAAAGAGTGTGCAACTGAAAGTCATATGTATTCAGAGCAAAGGATAATCATAGATTTGAAAAAAAAAATGCAATTTAAAATGAGCCCAACATTATTTTCAACATGTTTTTGTATTTTTAGCTCTCTCTTGTTTCTACATGATATGGAACAATGTAATTTACAAATGGCATTTGAGCTAAACTGTAGTTCAAGGCATTTGGAAAGTTTACTGCTTTAAACAAATATTCCCAGATTATTGTTAAATTAGTATATTCTTATATACTATTTAGATTTACCTATTTCAGAGACAGCACCAACATCCCATTATTTCTTTTTTTTTTTATGGGTACTGGGGATCGAACTCAGGACCTCTCACGCCAGCAGGCGCCCGTGCCACTGAACGATATCACCGGCCCTTTTTTCGTATGTGGGTTCCAGGAGTCAAACTCAGGCCCTCGCGCTTGCCAGGCAGGCACTTACACCGCTGAGCCATCTCACCGGCCCCCATTATTTCTTGATATCTAAGTAAACTCAAGCTTTTTATCCCTGGGATTTCCCAGTAAAATATAGGGAATCAATTAAATTTGAATTTAAAGCAAACAACAAATTATTTAATATACATATGTCTCAATTGCATGAGCTATGACAATAAAAGGTATTCTTTATCTGAAATTTGATTATCGTTGGGCACCTTATATTCATTTTATTTGCCAAACCTGGTGACCCCCATCTACTGCTGAACTATGGGAATAATTTCACATCATGGAAATGAATGCAGTTTTCAGTTCTAACCATCACCCCGAAGTTTTTCATTCGGTGCCAGGCTCACAGCACCCACCAGTCTAAATAAGGCACCAGTATTGTGCTTCTGCCACCTTGGTGCTTCGTAAGCGTTATAAAGTCTATGGATTTGCAAGGTCAAGGCTAAGCCTCAAACCAGAGAAAAGCACTTTTCCCAGAAGAGTACATGTCTAACTCCTATCACCCTCAGCAACCTTTGCCCTTTGGGGCACTCAGACAAAGACATGCGAAGTCCTGAGGACTCCATCTGACCCCATTTCTATATGAGAAGCACTTTAGTATTGAAACATGCGATGCCTTACTTCCTTCTTAAAGCAATTAAATTGAAACTTCTGGGGCTAGGGTACCAACACTGGTATTTAATAACCCCTGATGATTCTAAAGTAGAGCCAGTGTGGGAAACTGCAACAGATGTCAGGAGCAGCGATACTCAAATGTATCTGCAAGTTAGAGTCACCTGGAGAACCCTACAGTTCCCATAGTGCAGACTAATTACATCAGAGTATTTGAGAGTAAGGAGAAACCATCATCGTTATTATTTTTTAATCTTTCCAGGTAAATCCAGGCAGAGCTTAGAATTACTGCTCCCAAAGACAGGCAATGATTCCAGTGAAACTTTAGTGTCATTCTCATATCTTCACCCACAGAAAAATCCTTGTTTCTACTCTTTACTAACTCAGATCTTATCACATTTTCTATATCTCCATATCCTCCATTCTGCCACCCAATCAAGGCCACTTAAATGTGCTATTTCTATGATTTGTAGAGTATGCTGAAGGTTTGGGGCACAGGAGGAATTTCACATTCAAAAGGAAAAAACTCTCCAATTTAATATTACACATCTTTATGCCTCCAAGTTTTTGGCCAAAATACCATCTGCCTTACTTAATCTGCTCTCTAACTATAGCTATCGTGACCTATCAAATCCACTCACATTTTTACATAGAGCCAACTAGCCCTCTGCCATACTGATAAACACTACATTCCAAAAAATCTTTGAAGTTTTTTTTTTTCTTTCTCTATTTACCAGTCTGTAAGCATAAAAGAACATCATAAAAAGTCACACAGGATGCCATCAATATCCTTATCACCAGCACTACATACACGCTTAGTCTGAGGAGGAAGAGATGTTAAAATCAACTTGAACTTTCAGTGACATTTTTTTCCCAAACAAGTATATAAATAACTTCTGCATGAATGAATGTAATTATAGAATGTGGTAATGAGACAATCCTCAATTGAATTCTCAAGCAAATTTCAAGACAAACCTTAAATAAAGTTTTACAAACACTTCTTATGAAGAGTCAAAGGTTATACAAACTCAGATCCCCCAAGTAGTAGGCTTTTATGAAGTAAAAGTTAAAAAATGATCAGTGAAGAAATCTAAATACCAATTGTTATGGCTTGTGTCTGGACGTCCTTCCAAAGCCTCATGTGGTCATAGGTGGGGTTTTTCAGAGGTGATTGGATCTGGAGTGTGTGATGCTGGAATTAAGTGTGTGACACTGGGATTAAGGGTGTGTGATTAGTAAATTAGGCCACTGATTGGTTGGCTATAGTTCTCAGTGTGGGTAATGGGAAGGCCCAACCTGGGTGTGAGTGCTATCCACCCTAAGGGTATGTAGCCTGGATAGAATATAAGAGACAGAAAGAGGGCTGCTGCCCTTGCTTGCTGCTTGCTGATTTTGCTGCCTCCTGCCTTCCACACCATGAACTATTTCTCCTCTGCAATGCCCCTCTGCCATGCCACCCTGCCTTGGAGACAGCCAACTAGGAACTGAAACCTCTACAAACTGTGAGCTACAATAAACCTTTCTCCTTTACCTTTGGGCATTGGGTATTTTGCTCAGCAATGAGAAAAGTAACTAAGACATCAATTGAAAAGATGCTCTTTTCCACAATTTCCACACGTTTCTTATTTTTAAACCATTCAATTTGAGGCTATTACCTTTGTAGTACTGTCCGTCCTCTTTAGTTATTATTTGTGGTTTTAACATTGTTTATACACTTGCTATGTCTTTTCCAGTCTAATAGATTCCCCATTTCTTTCTCATTTGTCCTATTTCTCACTTACTTTCAAATTATTTCCCAATAACTCACTTCTAAATAAATAAACTATTTTTAAACCTAATGAATGCTTTATCAGTGCAATTTTTGGACAATGAAGTAAAGCTATTAGAGGTTTTATGTTAAATTTTAGGGAAATAAATTGTTACTTAATGAGATTATGGTAATAGGTATGAAGTATACTCAACTATTGTTTAACACTGCCTGAAACTACACAAAACTTCAATGTTATTACAATAAGAAGAATTACTTTCATAAGTATGCATCAGCTATGGTTAGGTTGGATTGGCTGAGCTTGCCTCTAGGTTGCAGAATTGTCCAGTTACGTTCCACGAGTGGCTGCCCAAGGCAAGTTCCTCCTGTGATGGACTGCAGGAGCTTCATGCAACAAGCCCAAGTGCACAAGCACGTCTCAAGCATTTGCTCACATCATGCCCACTAACATCCCATTGGCCAGAGTAAGTCACATGATCAAGTCCAAAGTCAAGAAACAGAGCCAAGACTGCTCAAAAGGAGATTGATATTTCATGGTAACGTTGAGAACAGTATTTCAATTTACCACAGTATCCTAGAAATACTCATTTCTGGGACATAGGGGATAGGTTGTTAATATTTTTGTCTACATATCTAAGTTTAAGAAGAACCTTGAGATTTTCTCTCTACTTCTTATTTTCTATCCTCCCTTTTATTTTTCTACCAAGGTAAAGAAAGATCTCAAATACCAGAGATAATAGAGAATGATGAGTAGTTTAGGCTCTGGGGTCAGACTCCCTGCGTTTTAACCTTTAGCCAACTATTTCCAAATTTATAACCTCAGGCAACTTAATCTTTCTGTGTCTTGGTCTCATCTATAAAGTGAGGTTTATAAAGCTAACTACCTCACATAGGTTATGAAGATTAGATGAAATTTAAAGCTCTTACAATACTGCTAGCAAAAGCAAGCAGTCAAAAGTTAGCTACTTCATGGAGGGATTATAATTACACTTAGATCAGAGTTAAATGTTTTCTTCTCCTTTCATTTTAGCCCTGGAACCTCTTGTTTTTCCAAGTGAATATTCACCTTCTTTCTTCCTACATGCATACTTTGATGAGACTGGCCAAAAAAAAAAAAAAACAAACAACAACTGAAACCCACACTGAGGGCCGGTGAGATAGCTCAGCAGCATAAGCGCCTGCCTGGCAAGCGTGAGGTCCTGAGTTCGACTCCTGGTACCCACAGACGAAAAAAGGGCCGGTGATACCGCTCAGTGGCACGGGCGCCTGCTGGCACATGAGGTCCTGAGTTCAACCCCCGGTACCCACAAAAAAAAAAAGAAATAGTAAATTTAGCTCTTCAAAATGAAATATGGCTTCTAATTACGTTTTCTGAAAATAAGCACAAAATAGGTAGAATGTTATAGTGTTTCATATAAGTATAAACAAGAAAAAAAATCACTTTGGCAGTCCAAGAATTGAATCTTATCCTTATTTATCAGGGAAGATCAGGGTTAAAGTTTCTTTCAGGTACTAGAACTTCCCCAAAAGGAACCGAATCAAGGAATCTAATTGTTTTGCAACTGAGATCCTTGAGCACTGTGGTTTCCACTGGCAAGAATAAGTGGTTTGCAAACCCCTAATGGAGTTCAAATCCCACATTTTACACAGACTAGAGAGGCCCAGGACTATGAAATAACCTGTCTGGTATCACACTGCTAGGAGAAAATCTGGTGTTAATATTTAGATCTCATAATTAAAGACCACGACTCTTTCAATCATAATGGAATTTAGGAGTTTTAAAAGATCATAAGGGAAGAAAACCATATTCATTTATTAAATAATCAGTGCTGGGACACTTTCTAAATTATCTCAGCTAAGGATTTCTTCTCAATCCTTGCTCATCCCCCAATGTGTTGCTGAGATTATAGTTTGACACCCAGGACCATCATGAGTACAAAACAGGTACGCACAGACCTCTGGGGGAAGACAGGGAGGACACAAAACACGTAGCAATTTAGTGGCACCCTCTGTTTTGCAACATGGTGGTCTGAATCATATTCCACCCAAATATAAAAACTTGAATCACAGAAAATGAATGGTCTCATACCCTCTCCATTCATTTTATGATGTTTTTATTGTATTTTTTGAAAGGGAGCCTTTTTTTCCCGCAGCATTTTTCAGATTGATTTGTGAACTGTAATAAGCCTCCATAAAGAAGTCTGAAAATATCTTGCTACAAAAATGCAGGATAATAGCTTCACTTCTGTTTTCTTCTTTAGTTGGAAAGCGGGCACAAGATCTGAGAGCCTGTTACAGGTAATGGCAACTTCATATTAGCTTTCCTTAGGTATGTATAACATCCACCTCAGTTTCAAAAGACTACAAAATCTTGTTACTTTGAGGTTTATACTTTGCATTTTATCTATTTGTAGGGTCTACCAGCTATATTAAGTGATATTATAGTCTGTACATGAAATAGAAAACTATCATCTTAAAATAGACTATAATATTGCACTTTTATTAAAAGATGCAAGTAAGTGCATTTTCTTCTAGAGGCCATGACTTACAATAATGACTGTTATCAATATACAATTACTTCTGTTACCTTGGAATGTGTTGTCATTCATTTATTTAAAGATAATGTAACACATTTGTATTCACTGAGGTGATCTGTGGATATGATTAAACACGGATGCCCATCTTACACTAAGCAACAAAATGAAAAAAATTGCAATCAGAGCTTTTGCACTGCTAAAAATAGCTCATATCAAATTGAGAAAATTGCATTATGGCTTATTTCAAACACAATTGCAAGTTATTATAAGGAAAAAAAATCACGACTTGGACAACTGCTATGCCAGAGCTTTCATTCTACCCAATAATGAGACATTAGAACTAGCCTAACAGGGCAAGTGCTTCCATCAGAGAGCATCATCGACCATTCAATAGTGACTGCTCATGTATCTCCATTACGGTAGATGGATGAAGAGAGAGGGTCAAGACTTATTACTGAGGAGATCATAATTGGACATGATGCCATGGAACAAACTATATTAATACTAACTAAAGAATATATTTGGTGGATTATTAGAAATATAGCCTAAAGATTCACCTTATATCATAATTTTCTTCTTTTAAATGTTCTAATCTATAGAGTTGTTCACTAAGTTAGGTAATCAATCATTAATTTTCATAGATTCCTATCTATGAGCAAAAAATAAGTGAGTATTAAAGTATACACAAATGCAAAAAAACTGTCATTTTAATGTAGTTGCAACGTTTTTATGCTTTACCAAAAAAAAAAAAAAACATTATTTTGAGAATATCACTAGAAACACATTATCATTCATCAAAAATAAGAATTTTCTTACAAGTGGCTCTAATTAATGGCCCTCCTGGAACTTCAGAACAAAGCTGTTTTTATTCCATGTCACCCACAATGTTGTTTTCTCGCACCATTATTGGTCTTCATCTTGAGCACAGTAGGGATCTTTTGTGCCAAAGTTAATACCAGCTCTTCTAGGCAGGGTTTCCTATAGTAGAAATGATTAAGTAGAAAGAGTGGCAGGTCAAACAAGTCATTTTTAGATAAACTATGAAGTTGCTGGAGAGATGAAAAATTACATTTCATCTGCATTCAGTAGTTTAAAAAGTATTCCATGTGTGATAGACTTTCTACCATGATATTGTTACTCTAGGATAACAGAGAAAGGGAAAAATGTATATGTTAACATGTCAGTTCATTTTACTTTCATCATCAGAAAACTTGTCAAATCTAAAATGCACAAAAAAATCGTCTACTCTAAAACTCACTTCATTCAATAAGAGTATGCCCTGATCAGTTTAACTGATATCTAATTCTCATGATTCTTCTTTCCATAATATTTTGATTAGAAAGCCACTATTATTTGGTGGGAGGTACAGAAGTGCTTAAAAATCAGGGCTTAGACATGGTAACTCATTCTGTTCTTCCATTTTTTCAGTTATGGAGCTTTGATTCAAGGGATCCACAATGAAGGCCCCAGCTTCAGCCTTGATTTTGCCCATAGCTCAGGGTATCGCGGGGAGGATGGAGGTCCAAGCAAGACTCCTGCACTGAGCCATTAGTAGGTTAGTAGCATCTATGTGATGGCAGCATGAATTGGCAGTTTACACTTCCATTCCTCCTTCCTTCTAGCTGGAGATGTGAAAACTGCACTTCCCACATTCTCTTATCCATGTTCATGGTATAAATTAGGATGTGTGAGTTGGAAGATGACAGTGACATAGGAATCCTCTGCCTTCCTCCTCATCTCTTTTTGGCCAGGAAACAAAGTTCTGGAAACAGACTTTTCTGTCCAGGTCTTCAGAATCCCTTCTGCATTTTGGGGGATTAGAGGTAGTAGAGACGCCTACTATTGATTCTGCCTTCCTATTCTTGGATCACAGCTACAGGATGCGTCTCAACATCATAGAACTAGTGGAGGTCGAGGAGTTAGTATCTTCATTTTGCTGAGGGGGGGTCATTTCAGAAAGCTACTGACCACTTTTAATTGGCATCTGATCTCCTGTATTAACTCCCATTTTCCTTAAAAGAGCACTTTATTTCTTCACTGAGTCCTTATCCATATACACTGCCTGTCCTTTCAAGCAAAGAGTAAGGT
Source organism: Erethizon dorsatum (assembly GCA_028451465.1). Taxonomy (NCBI): domain Eukaryota; kingdom Metazoa; phylum Chordata; class Mammalia; order Rodentia; family Erethizontidae; genus Erethizon; species Erethizon dorsatum. Next base: position 126,135,622 of record CM051826.1, on the reverse strand, counting down.
TATTTCAGAGGAGACTTGACTAGCAGCAAATTTGTTCTTTCCAAATTAAAAAAAACTTCACATTTATATCTACCTATTATTTATAAAACATAAATATATTCACATTTACTTATCACTAAATATTTATAAAACATACATAAACATATAAATCTATTTATAAATATTCTATATATTATAAATTTTACCTCTATATATATATCTCTCTTCTACTAATATGTTAGTAGGAGATTTTTCAGGGAAAGCTTTCTTTGATCTTTTCAGGAAACAAAGGAAATAGCAAAGAATTTACACAGTAAAAAGGGAGACATTGTAAGTACTTAGTAAATAAATCCTAAGTTATTACTACAGTACTACTTTAGCCTGTTTTAATTTTTATGTCTTCCTAAGAGTTACAAACATTGCTATCTATGTTAATACACTTTCAATTTTGAGCCATCATGAAAGGCAAAGACACAATATTCACGTTCATCAAAGTCAAAGCGAGTGACTTGCCCACAGGTGCAGGGTCAGACAGAGCCCAGCCTCCTGCTCTCATGCCAAGTTCTGCCACTGAACCAGTGAACAGAGCCCTCAGCATCCCAGGCCAGCCCTTGGTTTCTGTGGTGTGACATCTTGGAATGGGTATCTGATGGCTACATCAGCACGAATGTCTCTTTCCACAAACCTCAACCAGAACATAAAAAGTATTAAAGACTATTTTAAGAATTATAACACCGCCGGCTGGATTTTATTACCTGAGTGTCCCTCTCAAACTCCATCTGTTTCTCCCTTTCAGTGTGTCCTTTTTGTCTCTCCTGCTGTGCCTTTTTGTACTCTCCTATGGATGGCAAGTAATATTTTTCCTTTTTTCCCTCTCACTTCACTTCAATTCATTAATGAGCCATTGCATAAAATTGAAATTGATATTTCTTATTGTACTTTCTGAATTTTTCATCTCAAAAAGCTGAAGACTGAAAAGTTTTGTAATTTTCTCTAAAAACATTGATTTCTTTTCCGTACCTTAGTTAACTCCTGATAAAGAAAAATCTCCCCACCATTTCTCAAGGCTGCTGCCTGCAAATGAAATGTGACTCTCATAGTGTAACCTTATTTTCCTTTGGAATCATTCCTAACTTTGAAGGACGTTTTTAAAAAAGTACAACTTTTATCCAGAATATGAAAATTATGTTCAGTGTAGGCAGCAAAATTTCTTGACTCTTTTCCTTTGTGTATTTTGGCAGTGTGTATTTTAAAGGAGAAAATGCTAGACTATTAAAGAGTAAATTTACAAGTAAATGTCAATGTAAATAAAATCCAATATGGTATTAGGATAATTGGCACACTTACATAAGTATAAAATGTAAAAAATTTAGGGCTGCATTTGTGCTATTTCAATGGGTGTTTTTCCCCATCTAAGGAAAGATGTGCTCATGAATAATTTGTATCCACATTATATTACTATAGTTTTGTTTGCAACCCAGCCAGTTTAATAAAAACTAGACAATAGAAAACAAAACCAGAAAGTGTTTTGTAGGAAGAACAGTGGCTGTTCTAAGCAGTCTTATCTCTTCTCGGGCCCATCTATGCCTGCAGCTCACCTTTTACTGCTCTGTAATTACTTTGATCCACTGAGTTTTATGAAATTAAACATTTTTAAACAGGCATGTCATATTCCTTTGAGTTTAATTTCAGCTTATACTGGTAGAATTCGGTCTCCTCTTTTGTCGGGTAGCATTTGCTATGGAACCTGCTCAGATTCAACTCAGGGAAGTTAATTGCCAGCCAGCATTGCTGCACCTGAACCTTGTCAGTGAAAGAGTCCCCACTAAGTGTCTGGATACCCTGGTCAAGTTTCTATTCTGAATGACCTTGAGCAAGCAGTCAGTTCCCAAGTTCTATATTTCCTCACCTGGAAAACAAAGACCTTGGTTTCAACTATACGGGAATGGAGTCTATTATTCCAGGGCATATTTTGCAAATGTCAGATATAATCTACTAACTGCAGTCACCCCACGAAGGGGAAAGTAGCTTTTGTAACAAATACAAGTATCACCCAAATGAGTCAACATTTACAGAAGAAAGGTACCACTGTAACTGATGCCACAAGAGATAATAAGTCCCTAGCCTTGGGGAGGGCAATCAAGTTAAGATTTCAAAGTACTAAGTGTACAAAGCAAGGATCCAGAAGACAGATTCATAAGCACAGTTTACAAGAGGCAAAATGGCATCAAAACTATGAAAGTCAGAGGGAGCTAATCAAAAAGGGTTTCCTAGAGGTGGCTGTGTTCCAAGAGAGTCATCAGAATAAAGCTTATGTGCTATGAAAGGGAGGGGAGGGCTGGGGGCTGGGGAAGAAGGTGCGAAGGCACAGAGGCATACGCAGATATTTAAAGTGCAAGAGCAACAGTCGGAATCAACTGAACCCAGTTTCCTCCCTGCCAAAAAGATACCCTTTCCTACATGTGAGGAAACTAGAACTTGTGCTCCTCAGGTTCATTTGCACCAAGACCTCCTTGGCCAGATGGATGAGCTCTCTGCAGTATCTTAGCTCTTCTCAGAGTCCCAGGATCTCTTCAATCCCATGTTTCCACCCTGTGATCTGCCTGTCTGGGTAGTCAGACTGTGTGATCCAATGGCTCCCCAATGCTTCTCCAGAGCTCACCAGACAGTGGCAAATAGACCACACATTGCTCTGCCTCCAGTACTGTTCACTTAGTTCACATGTGACTTCCCATAATATCACTATCATGAAGATGAGATGCCCAAATGCCTGCTCATGTCAATAAAAGTCACGCTTAAGGAGCCCTATTTACAGGAATTTCCATAGCTGTTCTTACTTGACATACCCTACTTTTGTCGTAGCAAGAATGTAAACCTTGCTAAGTTTTAGCAAGATTGTTTATCTATCTTAACTCTTTGGAATCATGGAATTAATCCATTCTAATTCTACTCACCACACCTGACATTTTGCTCCTCTAATAAAACATACTTTTTCCAGTACTGAGGGTCAGACCCAGGGCTTTATGCACACTCAGCAAGTGCTCTACCACTGAGCTACCTCCCTAGCCCCAGTACTCTTTAGATAGGGCTACCCAGTGAGGAGATTTGTTCACTGTAGAAGACTGAAGAGGAGCAGCAGACATTGTTGTGCATGGATTTGTTATTTGTTTGATAACAAATCCATGACAAAACCTGCATTTCAGAAAACTTTTAGTAGCTACCAGTGTCATAGGTGGGTGTTGATAAATCAAGTGGGAAGCCAGTTGGTGGCTATTCTAGGCTTCTACATATAAAATAAAGAGACCCACTTAGGCTGGAATGATGACATGAAAATAACAAGAAAACATCAACCCATAGTATACATGTCAACGAATGTTAAAATTACCAATAATTCATTCAACTGCCTAGGAATACTGAGGAAATGTAGAGTTATAACACTAGAGGACTAAAGATGCTCACTTCTACAAGCCAAATGGAGAAACAGCCAGAGACATCAGATTGGGAAGGAAGGGATGCAACATTTGCCCATTCTTTCTAAAATTTACTGGAAATTTACTAAGTGCAAGGCCTTGCACTAGATCCTAAGAATATTATAGTTGCTAAGGCAACCCTTCATATAGCTTGCAAACTACCAGCATATGATTGTTAAGTAATCAATTCTTGTTTAAAAGTACTACATTATGAAAGTTCAGCTATTATAGGATAGGGAACCAATCTCGTCTGATGGTGAAGACCTAGAAATACATTTGAAAAAAAAATTGCTAGGAAGAGCAATGCACTCAAATGAAAATTATTTTCAGTGAAACGTGAGGTATTTGTGAGAAATAGAATTACTGTTGAGTGATTTTGTGCCAGACTCTTCATGTATACCATCCATTCAAATAGCACAGGAGCATTCCCATTCTATAAATGCAGAAACTGCGCTTCAAACACATCATATAGAACATGGCAGCAGGACAAGTAAGTGCCAAAGTTGCAATTTGCCCTGAGCCTCACAGCCCCAAGTGCCCTGCTGTAGCACATTAGACAAAGGGTTTCCTTTTATTCTGAAAGAATCTACCTCTACACCCACTCCCTTAGCACAAGCTCCACTCTGAGTAAATCCAATTCTTCTTCTTTCAGACAGCTTTTAAAATATTTAAAGGCACAATTACATTTTCCAACCTAACCTTCAATCTTGCACTACTTTGTAAGAATATATATGTTTGCACATTCTAAACACAAGAAGGGTGAGCCATACACCTCCTTCTTGTCCCTTGGTAAGGTGCTAAGTCGTATCACATTGAGACACGACCTGACTCCAGTTAGGAAACTATGTATTTATTTCAGCACTCTGCCCCATTCCCCTGTACAGTCCACAGTCTCTTTCAATCTCCTCCAACTTATATTTTATCCCCTTCACTTCCCTTATTGCTATGCCCTAGTGCTTTCTGACACTGGTTATTGATGAGCATTTGTCACAACCTTCTCTGCCAGTTCCTTATAGCCTTTTGTCTCAATCTTTCATCTCTATTACCTGACATTTTTAATTCTCTCCCTTGCCTCAACAAGGTTCTCAATTGCCATTTCTTACTCATTAGCTCCCTCAAGGTTCTGCCCCTTTCTTGAGTTAAACTCAAGAAACAAACTAGGCTGAACTTTCTGTGCCAAAACTAACGCATTTATTTCAGTCAACTTACGTCTGGGTTCTAATCATAACCTACAGTCAAATGTGGAATAAACTTTGAGATGGAAAACATTGGGTGAGTCTGTACTGGAGAAAACATCAGTTTTAAAGCTTGGCACTCATAAATGAAAAATCAGACCACTTTCTACATTTTATTCAAAACACTATATGTGTATATATATATATATATATATATATATATATATGTACAGATATATATAGATATATAGAGATATATATAGAGATATATATAGAGATATATATATATACATCATACACATTATTTTCCTACGCTTATGAGATCTAATGATCATTGGTTGGAAACAATAAACCACATAAAATGAAAAATCTTTGGAGAATTTAAGAAATCCTCTCAAATGCTTCTAGGACAAATAGGTGTATGATTTCTAAACACTGATTTTATAATCACTTTCAGCCTGTGAAGTCAGGGGCTTATTATGTCCCATTGCACATTAAATCCCGTTAACGTTAATGGTAAAACATAATGAACTTCATGATATGGGAGGGAGAAGTAGAGACTCTTAAAATGAGAGAAGCCTAAATTTCTGTTGCCTCTTAGTGAGCAAAATCTACTATATGATTGATCAAACCATAAGAAGTTCATATACATTATATTCAATATCACTAATAGAATTTTTTCATATCAAAGTCACTATTAATCAATGCTGAGTATACACCCTAACCATTATGGGGAACTAAAGCTGCTTTTGTTAATTCTCTCTCATATATGACACACACACTCGTTCCACTTCTGAGAAGATGGATTGCTGGTTTTAGGAAATTCACAGGGTACAAGTGGTTCTACTGCTGTGAAATAGTTCTCTTTTTTCTTATTTTTTATTTTTATTTTTTGGTCTTTCTGAGACAGGGTCTCACTCTGCAGTGCAGGCTGGCCTTGAACTCACTTTGTATCCAGATGGCCTCAAATTCATAGCAATCCTCCTGCCTCAGCTTCCAAGAGCTGGGATTACAGGCGTGCACCACCATGCCCAGCTGTGACTGTAGTTTTCAACAAAAGACCAAAGGCACAAAACGCATGGGCACTTCACAAATGACTGAATCCATTTCTTCTAAATTGACACTTTTATATCTTTATTTTCTACTTTGTATTTTCTCTCATTGGTGTGGTGTAATAAGTGGGCCTGAGACCCCCATCCTTGGCAGAACAAGATGAGAACAGGAAGAACAATTTTTCCCTAATTTAGAGTTCCTGACTTGTCACATGGGGAGTTGCTTTGCTTTCAGAAGTATCAAAGAGAGAGCGCTTCAAACTTTCCTACTCTACTCACTCTTGCCTCAAAAGAGAACTAATAAAAGCAGCTTTGCCTCCCTGTAACTGTTAGGGTGTATACTCAGCACCAATTAAAAGTGACTTTGATATGAAAAACTGATGTTGGTGATAGAATCTCTGACTTTTGCACTACTATTCATGTTCTATGATCAAATGTATGCCAATAAATTAAATAAATTAGACATAATGGACAAATTCGTAGAAAGACACAAACTACCAAAATTGACTCAAGAGAAAGTAGGGATTGCAATAGGCTAATAAGAAGTAAACAGATTGTATTCAAGATTTAAAAACTATCCACAAAGAGAAGCCCAGTCCCAAATAGCTTCATTAGTATACTCTACCAAACATTTAAAGGAAAATTAATACTAATTGCTCATAAACTTTTCCAAAACATTAAAGAAGAGGAAACACTTTGAAACTCATCATATGAGGCCAATATTACCTGTTACCAAGACCAGACAAAACATCACAAGAAAATCACAGACCAACATCTCTTATGAACATAGTTGTGAGAATCTTTACCAAAATTCCAGCAAATAAAATTCAACATAAGAAAATGTATACATAAAGACTAAGTAAGATTTATCCCAGGAATTTGGGTGGATTTAATAACCAAAAAATAATTAATGTAATACATTATACTTATAGAACAAAGAACATAGTTCACATGTAACTTTCATTGACTAAGACAAAACGTTTAAAAAAAGTTCAACACACTTTTATGATAAAACTTTGATAAAAAGAAGACAGGGAACTTAACCTCATGAAGGGCATCTATTCGATGCAATCCTTGTCAAAGTTACAAAAGGCCTTTTTCTGCAGATATTGGCAAGCTGATTCTGAAAATAATACTGAGATGTACGGGACCCAGAAGAACCAGAACAATCTTGAAGAAGAACAAAGTTGGAAGATGTACATTTCCCAATTTCAAAACTTACTACACAGCGCAGGAAGCTGGCCAGTGTCCTATTGGTTTAAAAACATATGGAGACCAGCAGAATAGAATTCAAAATCCAGAAATAAATCCTTATATTCACAGTCAATTGATTTTTCACTGTAAGTGCCCAAACAATTCAATAAGAAAGAGTACTGTTTTCAACAAATGATTCTGAAACAACTAAATAGTACATTAAAAAGTAAAATAAAATAATGATAATAATAATAAAGTTGGACTCTTTATGTCTTAGTCCCTTCAAGCTGATATAACAAAATACAGAAACCAGGGTAGCTTATAAACCACAGCAATTAATTTCTTACAGTTCTGGAAGCAGGGAAGCTGAAGATCAGGGTTCTAGCCAGGTTGGGGTCTGCTGAGGGCCATTGGGGAGTTGCGGGTTGACAGCTTTTTGCTATGCCCTCACACAGGGGAAGTGCCAGGTATTCCCCTGGTGCTCTCTTATGAAAGTACTCATCTCAGTCATGAGGGATCTGCCTCCACAACCTAATCATATCCCAAAGTCTCCACCTCCTCCTCATACCACAACCTTGGGAACTAGGATTTCAACATAGTATTAATTTTAATAGATTAAAAAACAGTCGATTGCATTCATCATCTTTATATGGAGCAAAGACCTAATTATAGGGGCTAAAACTATAAAATTCTTAAATACAGATGTAAATCTTTACAGCCTTGGAATTAGCAGTAGATTTTTTAAAATACCTACACCTCAAATGACTAAAGAAAAATTTGATATATTGGACTTCATCAAAATTAAAACCATTCATGCTTCAAAAAAACTCTCAACATAGTAAAAAGACAACCCACAGAATGGGGGAAAATACTTACAAATCATGTCTCTAATAAGGAACTCCTGTTCTGGGTGTGTCTGAATGATTGATATGTAAGGTGCAAATTGAGGAAAACCCACCCTGAATGTGGATGGCACCAACCAATAAGCTGGTAGCCTAAATAAAAAGGGAAAGAAGAAGAAAGTCTTCCATTTTACTTCAGAGGAGTTCTGGTCTTTGCCATTACCTTTTGACATTCATCTCCAGTTCCTTCAGGCTTGTAGCACAGACACTTCAGTCTTCCAAAGCAGACCCTTCAGTTTTCCAAAGCTATCTTTCACCAGACTGTGAAATGAGCCTCGGGCACTTTCACAGCTTCACAACATGTCCAGGGGCACACTGCCTGGCCTTTCAGGCCTTCTTCTGAAATCTGGGTGGAGCCTCCCTGACCCCACAACCCTAGCATTTTGTATGTCTATAAAACCACCACCATGTGGAAGATGCCAAGATCTGCCACAAGTTCAAGCAGTAGCCAGAACCCCTTGAGTCATGGTTGCAGAAGCCTCTGAATGCATGGATGACTGAGCACTGTTACCCAGATCTGGGGAACCAATTACCTAGGCATTACTTCTTGACCCAGGTGCCCCAGGGCTCTCTTCTGGAAGCAATGTCTTATAGTCTTGCAACCCTGAGTCTTCAAAGGGTGAGGTCTTGTTGATTCAAAACTTTTTCCTATTCTACTAATCCCAAGTACTTGGCTTTATTTTAGTACTAATCTTTTCAGCAACTAAGCACTCCTCTGCTCCATCTTTGTGGGAACTTTCTTTCTGATAAAACTCTAAACTTTTAAAATTAGCTTTTGCTCTTGACTTGCACTATAAACCTGGCTAAAAGCACCCACCACTATACATGCCACAGCCCCAATGTTGGACTGCCTTGAAATTTCCTCTTCCAGATTAATTATTCCACTACCCTTAGTCTAAGGCTCTCACACGGTCTCAGGACATGACCAAAATGTAAACAAATCTTCTGTCAGAGAATTGCACACATGTCCTAGAGTCCAACTGCCAATGGGGTCCTTCTTCCCAACTGAAACCTCCTGAGCTTGTTCTTTACTGGCTGTATTACTATCAGTGTTGTGGTCATCTGACCTCTGACTAGAATCTCCCATCAAACTCAGCTTACAGCATTTTTAGAGCTGTTTCTCTAGCTAGCATCTCCAAACCTTTCCAAACTCCTCCGATGAATCACTTACAAAGCATCTAAACCACATAGGTAATCACCACAATGACTCCACTTTTCCAATACCAAAATCTTAGTGACTTTCTCTTTGTTGGGGCACAGTATCTGACACTCACAACTTAAAGGAGTAGAGGTTTATTCAGCTCACACTTTATGGATGTTTCTGTCCTTAATTGGCTGGCTCCAAGGCAGAATGGCATGGCTAAAGAGAGATGCTCATGGCATGATGGAAAGGAAGGAGAGAATGAAGGAACAGGTTGGGAGAGAGATAAAACCCACCAGGTCATGTCCTCATTGGCCCTCCTCTTCTGACCAGACCTTGCCTTCTAATAAGAGAGGTGTAAGTCCCATAATCCAGTCAATCACCTTCCAAAAGCCCTGCCTATGAATACATAACAATTATTCTAAGCCAAAGAAACCAGTCACAAAAGACTATGTCATATATTTTGATTCTGTTTATATGGAATGTCTAATATAGGCAAATCTCTAGAGACAGAAGTTCAGTTAGTTGTTGCCTGGGGAGAAGTAGAGGAAAAAATGGGTGTAAGCCTGCTAAGACTACGGAATTTTCTTTTGGGGTAATAAACGTGTTGTAGAATTGATTATGGTGAGATCTTCATAACTGGTGAGAGTTTTTGCATATAAAACCTGTTAAATTACACTTGACATAGGTGAATGTTAAGCTCTGTGTATTATATCTCAAAAAAATGGTTTCAAAAAAAGCATAGAGAATCAGCACCACAATCTCTGCTCTTCAGGAATATTCTATCCTCATTTTCCCTCAAGATAGAATAAGATGCCATGGGAAGACATGAGAAGTACACATAACCTTCACTTGGGGATAGAATCTTAAAACTTTCTAGAGAAAATAACAAGTCAGCTAACATGAGTAGAATAAGCAGAAGTTATTGAATAAAGAGAATAAGTAAAGAAAGGAGAATATTTCAAATGAAGGAATTTACATTGCTCAGGGTTAAAGCAAGAACAAGTGTGAAAATTTGAAAGATTAAAATAAATTCTATGACCTGATAAAAGAGCTGAATATTAACTAGTATGTCTGTCATATGTGCTTCAGGTAAGGCTGAAAAAATTATCATGAACAATCATGTGGACCACAGTAAAAATAAAAATGTGTATTATATCCCAGGAAAAATAGAGAGCTACTGAAGAGTTTTAAAAAGAAGGGAGACAGGCACTGTTAAGATATGGTTTTATACATAACAACACATTTGGATTTTTTTGACTTATCTAGTAGTTCTTGCATTCCTGTGCATATCCCTAGGAAAAAATAAATCTAGCTCTAAAAATATGTAAAAGTTAGAATATGTAACTTGTCCAATTGATACAAAAAAATACACACAATTTTTTCTTCTTGCTATTATCTCCATAAGTAAAGTCAAAAGACAATTGCTAAATAGCAATAAAAGCAAAATCAGAAGACCTTTGCCAAACTGCAAGAATATTTGCAATTCTCCATCAGATAAAGATTAATTTTCCTAAATTATAAAAACCATATAAATGAATGAAAAAGACCAACTTTCAGTAAGAAAACAAACCATAAGAACAGAAAGCTAAAAGAAAAGGAGTACAGGGCCGGTGAGATGGCTCAGCGGCATAAGCGCCTGCCTGGCAAGTGCGAGTTCGACTCCTGGTACCCACATACGAGAAAAGGGCTGGTGATATATTGCTCAGCGGCACAGGCGCCTGCTGGCATGCGAGGTCCTGAGGTCAATCCCCGGTACCCACAAAAAAAAAAAAAAAGAAAAGGAGCACAAACCACACAGAAACTTGCTCAGTTTCATCCACTGTACATAATAGATAAAAGTAAGTTAAATATATATATAAAATTTGGTTAGAAAAGCCTAGAAATTGAAAACATTGTACACCAGAAAAGATACGAGTAAAAAGATATTCTTGTGCATTGCTGGTGAAAATGAAAACTGGTATAACTTCTACAGAAGGCAATTCAGCAAAAGTTATCAAATCAATTACATTTTGATGTGATAATTCAATTTCAGAATATTTATTCTATAAGAAACTCACATGCCAAAGACCTACTTATGAGGCTTTTCATTACAGCATTGCTATAAGAGGATTTGCTAAAAAGTGAATTCTTAATTCGAAGTTATTTTAATACATAGAAAGATAAAAATTGTACATATTTATGGGGCTCCATATGATATTTTGATACATGTGTACACTGTCTAATGCCTAAATCAGGATAAGCATATCTATTTCCTCAAATACTCATCATTTCTTTATGAGGAAAATATTCAAGCTCCCTTCTTCTAGATTTTTAAAATTATAGTACATTATCATGTGTAGTTATCCTACCATGCAGATAACACAACAGAATTTGTTACTCATAGAATTGTAACTTACAAAGCATGTATCAAACTCTCCTCATCCCTACCTCTTCCCTACTGTCCCCAGGCTCTGGTAACCACTGCATTACTCTCAACTTCTATGATATCAGCTTTTTCATAACCTATGCATGAGTCAGTTCATACGGCACTTATCTCTCCATGTTTGGATTATTTCACTTAATGTAATAATCTCCAGTTCCATCCATGTTGTCACAAATAACAAGATTTCGATATTTTGTAGCCGAACAGTGTTCCATGGTGTACATATAAATTTTCATTATCAGTTAATCAGTTGATGGACAGTTGAGTTGTTTTACATCATGGCTATTGTGTATAGTGCTGCCATGATCATGGGAAAAAATGTATATATATGGGAGCAGAATTGCTGGGTCCTATGGTGGATCTCTTTTTAATGTTCTGAGAAACCTTCATATTGTTTTCCATAATGGCTGTACTAATTTACATTCCCACTAACAGTATGCAAAGATTCCTTTTCTCCACATCCTTGCCAGCACTTGTTGTGATTTGCCTTTTTAGTAATAGCCACTCTTACTGGAATAAGGTGGGGTTTTTTTTGTCTACATTGTGCATTGTTGTTTTATTCATACTTCCCTGATAATTGCCTATTTTGAAGTGAGTTATTTGGTTTTTTTCTATTGAGTTTTTGAGGACCTTAAATATTCTGGCTGTTGATCCTTTATGAGATGTATAGTTTGCAAATATTTTTCTCCCATTTTGTGGATTGTCTCTTCACTCTGTTAATTATTTCTTTTACTATACAGAAGATTTTTAGTTTAATATAATCCCACCTATCTAATTTTGGTTTTGCTTCCTATACTTTCTTGTCCAAAAAACAATCTTTGTCTATTCCAGTGTCTCAAAGGATTTCCCTTATGTTGTCTTGTGTTAGTTTTGTAGTTTCAATTTTAAATTCAACTCTTTAATTCATTTTCAGTTGCTTTTTATAACCAGTGAGGCAAGTTTAGTTTCACCCTCCTGCACATGAATACTCAGTTCTCACCACAGCCCTCCTAATGACCTGTGTGTCTATATTCTGTTTTTAAAAACATGCTGCTTAAATAATCACAGTGAGTCCTGTAGCATCTAACCACATTGATGAATACAGGAAGCATACCATTTAATAAAAAGAAGCTATGTGGGCCACATAGTCCAATAAACAATCTCCAAAATGATTAAATTGTTACATTTCTTATGTAATACACAATCTGGGATTAGGAAAGAGTTTTGGAAAGATTTTTTTTTTCTAAAATCCAGGGGAAAAGGAAAGAAGACACCTGCAAAACAAATTACAATAAGTATCTGTTTTCCACTCCAAAAAATGTCATTATTGATAGCTGTACCCTTGTACTGGATCAAGGAAAGGAGAATAAAAATAATAGTAATAATAAATCCTACATGCATTACATATGCTATAATATTTAAATGATACAACATCCCAAAGAAAAGACTTAATTTTATATATGATGAAACAAAAATAAGAAAGCTTTACTTCAAGGTAACTACTAGCTTTAAACCTGGCCAATCGAATTATTTTCTTAATCAGTACATTGCATAACCTCTCTTAGTTTAAAAAGAAACCCTAAAACACGAAGTCCATCATTTAAAGTTGTTTGACTGTCTACTGATTGTAACTGTGTTCAAAAATGGAAATTGTATTCTTCTGACCTAAAGGATCAACTAGGGACTAACAATGATATACACAGCTGCTATTAAAGACAAAATGTATGCCTCGGATGAGCCTTTGGCTTCTCACCATCACCATTAATGTCCTTACAACATACTCAAAGAGTTACAGGAGGCACATTACTATGAACAACCCCACTGTACGAAGGACTCCACGTTTCCTGTAAGGCATTTACTCTCTACCTTCGCATCCATTAAGTTCAGGTGATTCTTTTTGCCTGTGTCAATTAGTGCTGTTTCTTTCATTTATAAATTCCTCTCTTAAAAACTGTGTAAGTTTTAGATGTAGAAGTGTTCAAGGTAAGGATGATAAAGCAAAAATTAGCCAATCCTTAAGAAAAAAATAATTCATCGACAGTTTGCTACTCACACTTGTGTGTTTGCCAGTGGAGTGCAGTGCCATCTTTAAAACGCATGTCCTAGGAACCTATAATAGATACTTTCCAAGGTAATATGAAAAACACAGGAATAGCAAGCTAATACATTGCATATGCCTTCACAAAACTTGCAATCTAGTAGAAAAGATAGAACATGTTCAAAACTAAATATAATTCAAGTAGAAAATAAATACCATGAAAAGGTATAAATATATCATCTTTGACTAAAAATAAAAGCAGATAAAATGTTCCAGAGAAGTACAAATCAGACATGCAAAACTGTACAGTGAGAGCATTCCAGATGGAAGGAGCAAGGCAAGGAAAAACAAAGAGGAATGAAAACTTTCGAGAATGTGCATAAGACAGGAAAGGGTGGTTTGACCATAAAAGATGGAAAGGATTCAATGCAAATACAGTTTGATTTGTGAAAACATCCAGTGCCTGACTCCAGAGTCAGAATTTAATCCTAGGAGCCACGCTTATATCGACCAGGTGCAGATATGCTGCGTTCTGACTGTTTTGGCCATAACTGGTGCTCACTCAGCAATGCTAACTGCATCATTATTTATTATGACATATCTTTATACATCAGTAGAATTAGTGAAGTGGGCAAAGGAAATGGTCCATCAGTAAATGGATACATTTAAATTTCAGTCCTTATGTCTTACATTTATTCAACCTGACATTTAGAGTTTTAAGTATTATGCGATATGCATAATGCCTCTCAAAATATTCACTTGATAGGTAACAAAGTTAAACGAGTCCATGTGCTCAAAATAAAGAACTAAATGTCCTCAATGCATACTTACATAAACATAAATTTGGGGTTTTTTTCATTTCTGAGCCCAGCATGAAGCTATTAGAACAGAGCTGTTTTATACATCATTAAATAATAATATTTATCCTGCAGAGTTAAACCATATTAATTGCATTTCTCATTTTTTGTATTGAAAGCAAAATGAAACAATGCAAAAAGTGATAATCATTTTAAAGTTGTTGACTGTTATATCCAAAATTCAATTTGCCTTCCTGAGTTATATCAACAATCTACATCCACTAAACAGTAAAGTTTTAGACACTTGTTAGTTTAATCCAATGCCTCTTAGAGATTGCTTTAGAGGATCCCTAGTTCCCTATGATTTGGAAGATGTTTTTTTTTTTTTTTATTTATTTTAAAGAGAAGAAAAAACAAAACAAATCAAAAGAAGAACAAATTTTCAAACAAACATAATAGGAGGGTAACAATGGTTAATACATTACGTATTACTATCTTTAAGTTAGTTATTCAGGACACCAGACATTAGCATTCAATTGTCCAAACATTATTGGCACAAACCTTACTCTTCAATGAACTAAGTAAAAATGGTAGTGTATCTATCTTAACCATCTTATATATATATATATATACAATTTTTTTCCCTTTCCCTTCTTTCTTTTCCCTATTCCAGTCTCTCTTTCCTTTTGACCAGTTTCTTTTTGATTCACCATGTCTATTGTACATTTTGGATCTTATTTACTCTTTCAGTTTCTCATACTAGAGAGATAATACGATGCTTACACATGTGCTTCTGGTTTATTTCACTTATGAGTATTTTCTCGAGTTGCATCCATTTACCTATAAAAGTCTCCAGTTTATCCTTCTTTATGGCTGAATAGTACTCCATTGTATAAAAATACCACATCTTTCTTATCCATTCCTCAGTTGATGGGCATTTGGGTTGTTTCCAAGATCTGGCTATTACAAATTGTGCTGCTATAAACATGGGTGCACATATATCGCTGTGGTACGATGTTTTTAATTCTTCTGGGAAGATGCCCAGAAGGGGAATAGCTGGGTCAAATGGGACCTCCAACCCTAGTTTTCTGAGGAATCTCCACACTGACTTCCACAGTGGCTGTACCAGTCGACACTCCCACCAACAGTGAAGAAGGGTTCCTTTTTCCCCACAGCCCCTCCAGCATTTGTTATTAGTTGATTTCTTAATAGTAGCCATTCTTTCTGGGGTGAGATGGTATCTCAGTGTTGTTTTAATTTGCATCTCTCGAATGACTAGTGATGTTGCACATTTTTTTGTATATTTGTTTGCCATTAGTATTTCTTCATCTGAGAAATGTGTATTCATCTCAGATGCCCATTTTTGGAGTGGGTCTTTAAATTTGGGAGGTCTGATTTTTTTGAGTTCTTTATATGTTCTCGATAGTAATCCTTTGTCTGAGGAACAGCTGGCAAACATTTTTTCCCACATTGTGGGTTGTCTCTTCACTCTGTTGGTGGTTTCTCTTGCTGTGCAAAAGCTTTTTAATAAGATGAGATCCCAGTTATTGATTCTTTGGGATAGTTCCCGTGCGGTTGAGTTTTTATTCATAAAGTCTTTGCCTACACCAATGTCTCCAAGGGTTTTACCTATCCTACCTTCCAGCAGATTTAATGTTTCTGTTTTAATATTTAGATCTCTGATCCATTTTGAATTTAGTTTAGTGCATGGTGAAAGATATGGATCTAGTTTTAATCTTCGGCATGTGTAGAGCCAGTTTTTCCAGCACCATTTATTAAAGAGGCTATCTTTCTTCCAGCGAATGTGTTTGGCACCTTTGTCAAAGATAAGGTGGCTTAGTATGTCTGGGGTTGTTTCAGCATCTTCTAATCTGTTCCATTGATCTTCAGGTCTGTTTTTTTGCCAGTACCACACTGTTTTTATCACAGTAGCTTTATAGTATAATTTCAAGTCGGGGATAGTGATGCCCCCTGCCTTGCCTTTGTTGCCCAGAATTGCCTTTGCTATTCTAGGTCTCTTCTGATTCCAAATGAATTTTAGGATTGTTTTCTCTAATTCTGTGAGATATGCTGTTGGAATTTTGATTGGAATTGCATTAAATCTGTATAACAATTTTGGAAGTATGGCCATTTTCACTATATTGGTTCTTCCTATCCAGGAGCAAGGGATATCTTTCCATTTTCTGATATCCTCTTCAATCTCCTTTTTCAGAGTACTGTAGTTTTCAGTATAGAGGTCTTTTACATCCTTCGTGAGGTTGATTCCTAGGTATTTCATTTTTTTGGATGTTATTGTGAAAGGTATTGTTTCCCTAATTTCTCTTTCAGTAAGTTTGTTATTTGTGTACAGGAAGGCTATTGACTTTTGAGTATTGACTTTGTATCCAGCTACACTACTGAATTTGCTTATTAAATCTAGCAGTTTTTTAGTGGAGTTTTTGGGGTCTTCTGTGTAGAGTATCATGTCATCTGCAAATAATGATAATTTAACTTCTTCCTTTCCAATCATTATTCCTTTTATTTCTTTCTCTTGTCTAATCGCTCTGGCTAAAGTTTCCAGAACTATGTTGAATAAGAGTGGGGACAGTGGACATCCTTGTCTTGTTCCTGATTTTAGAGGGAAGGCTTTCAGTTTTTGGCCATTTAGTATAATATTGGCTGTTGGTTTGTCATAGATAGCTTTTACCAGATTGAGATAAAGACCCTCTATTCCAATTTTCTGTAGGGTTTTTATCATGAAAAGGTGCTGGACTTTGTCAAAAGCTTTTTCTGCATCTATTGAGATGATCATGTGATTTTTGTCTTTGGTTCTGTTAATATGCTGTATTACATTTATTGATTTACGTATGTTGAACCATCCCTGCATCCCTGGGATGAATCCAACTTGGTCATGGTGTATAATCTTCTTGCTGATTTGTTGGATTCTGTTTGCCAGTATCTTATTAAGGATTTTTGCATCTATGTTCATTAGGGAGATTGGCCTGTAGTTCTCTTTCTTAGTTGGGTCCTTCTCTGGTTTTGGTATCAGGGTAATGCTTGCTTCCAGGAATGAATTTGGGAGTATTGCTTCCCTTTCAATTTCATTGAAAAGTTTGAGAAGTAGGGGCGTTAGGTCTTCTCTAAATTTCTTGTAGAATTCGGCAGTGAATCCATCAGGGCCTGGGCTTTTCTTTGTTGGGAGGTTTTTAATTACATCTTCAATTTCATTGGCTGATATTGGTTTATTTAGGATTTTTAAATCTTCTTGATTCAGCTTTGGTAATTCATACGAATCTAGGAATCTGTCCATTTCTTCTGCATTTTCCATCTTAGTAGAATATAAATTTTCAAAATAGGTATAGATGATCTTCTGGATTTCTGCAGGGTCTGTCGTGATATCACCCTTTTCATTTTCAATTGCATGGATTTGAGTCTTTTCTTTTCTTTTTTTAATAAGGTTGGATAAGGGTTTGTCAATCTTATTTATTCTTTCAAAGAACCAACTTTTTGCTTCATTGATTCTTTGTATTGTTTTTTTATTCTCCAATACGTTAATTTCTGCTCTGATCTTTATAATTTCCTCCCTTGTACGGGCTTTTGGCTTAACCTGCTCTTCTTTTTCTAGAAGCTCGAGGTTCACCCTTAAGTTGTTTATTTGCACTTGCTCTATTTTCCTGATATAAGTGTTTAATGCTATAAATTTCCCTCTTAGGACTGCTTTCATTGTATCCCATAAGTTCCGGTATGTTGTACTGTCATTATCATTCAGTTGTAGAAAGTGACTAATTTCTTCTTTAATTTCATCTGTGACCCATTGGTTGTTCAGGAGGATGCTGTTTAATTTCCATGTGTTTAGGGAGTTTTTGTGGGATCTTTTGCCATTGATTTCCAATTTCATTGCACTATGGTCTGATAATATGCATGGGATAATTTCAATTCCTTTGCATTTACTTAAGCAGGTTTTATGAGCTAGTATGTGGTCTATTTTGGAGAACGTCCCATGTGCAGCTGAGAAAAATGTGTATTCTGATGTTGTGGGATGGAACACTCTGTAGACATCTACTAAGTCCATTTGTTCAAAAGTTTGGTTCAGTTCTACTATTTCATTATTGATTTTCTGTCCAGTTGATCTATCTTTTTGTGACAGTGGAGTATTGAGATCTCCCAATATAATTGTATTAGTGCTTATTTGATTTTTCATGTCCTTTAGTACTTGTTTTATATAGCTGGGTGCATTGGTATTTGATGCATATATATTTATGATCGTTATCTCTTCCTCTTGGATTGTTCCCTTTACAAGGATGTAATGACCGTCTTTATCTCTCTGAATCCTTCTTGGCTTGAAGTTCACTTTGTCTGCAAAAAGAATAGCTACCCCTGCTTTTTTCTGGGTTCCTGTGGCATGGAGTATTGTTTTCCATCCTTTGACTTTCAGTCTATGAATTTCTTTCTGAATTAAATGTGTTTCTTGTATACAGCATATTGTTGGATCTTGCTTCTTGATCCATTTCGCCAGTCTGTGCCTTTTGATTGGTGAATTGAGACCGTTAACATTGATGGTTAAAACTGATATGTATTGACTTGTCATGATATTTTCCTGTTGTTGGTTCCCACTCTTTGTTTTTCCGCTTTCCGGCTATTTAATTATTTGCCCTGCCTGGTGGATTCCTTCTGTTGGGGTTCCTATCTCTTTCTAGAATGTCCTTCAGAACGTTTTGGAGTGCTGGTTTGGTGGTCATAAATTTTCTCAGATGTTCTTTGTCATGAAAGTATTTTATTTCTCCATCAATTTTGAAAGATAGTTTTGCAGGGTACATCAATCTGGGCTGAAAATTATTTTCCTTTAGAGCTTGCAATACATCATTCCAAGCTCTTCTTGAATTGAGGGTTTGTGCTGAAAAGTCAGCTGTGATTCTGATGGGTTTTCCTTCATAGGTGATTTGTCTCTTCTCCCTAACAGCTTTTAAGATTCTGCCCTTCTGTTGAATTTCTGGGATCTTGACTATAATATGTCTGGCTGAAGTTTTTTTTTGATCATGTCTAGTTGGTGTTCTAAAAGCTTCACTTATAGGGGTGTCAAATTCCTTTTCTCTTCCAGGAAAGTTCTCCCTGATTATGTCTTTGAACAAGGTTTTAATGTCGTTGATGCTATCTCCTGCTTTTTCATTTATTCCAATTATTCTTAAGTTGTTTATCTTTGAGTCATCTAGCAGCTGCTGAATTGATTTTTCATGGTCCCTTGCTATTTTTAAGAATTTTTCCATTTCATGATCACTAATTGCAAGCCTGTCTTCTATATCTGAGATCCTGTCCTCGCATTGGCTTATTCTGCTACAAATACTTTCAATGGAATTTTTTATCTCTTGGATATCTGCTTGAATCTGCCTTATAGATTCCATTTCTTTCCTATGCTGAGCATTCATGGTTTCTATAGTTTTCTTAAGTTCATCTATTTTTTTGTCTGTATCAGCTATAGTGTCCTTAAGCATGGTCTTCATTGTAGACATTATCTCTGCAGTTATCTGTGAGATTATTTCTGTTTTAATTTTTTCCAGAACCTCATTCAGTTGCTTTGTTGTTACCACTTCAGATAGGCCAGGTGGGTGGCTTTCGGATTGTCCCACCTCGTTGCTCCCTAGGTTTGCCTTTGGTGAATTGGATGTGTGTGGTTGCATCTTGTTTAAGTGTCGTCTCATTTTTTCTTTCTTTAATTCCTGGGGTGATGTTTGCAAATTACCTATAGTAGGTTACTTTATTGCTAGTGTTTAAGATCTTTAGAAGATGACTACTTCTCTGCAGTATCTTCCAAGTGGAGCTTGCTTTTAGGTTTTGAGCTTTCTGCCAGATCCTACCTCTTCAATTCGTTGGGTATGCGAAGTTGCTACCTGTTTGGCCCAGTCCTTGATTCTTTGGTACTGTGCCACTGTATTTTCTGTGTCCCTTAGTCAATCTCAATCATGAAATATCAGGAAGGAAAGATGTTTAGAACAATTATTTCACATTTGGCTATAATGTTAACTAAAGCATCAAACACAGCCTAAAAAATGACAGACTGAGCTAACCAGTTATTTACCACTTTTAGCTGTATAGAGTTGCGGTTATATAACAAAATCTAAAACACACCAGAAAAATTATATGCAGTATACAAGTCCTATGTATGTCAATTTTTCCTTGAGGAGTTTAAATTTAAGATGAGTTAAGGAGGAAATAGAGTATTGGGAGAAGAGGAAGGAATTAGATGTAAGGTTAGAGGACCAAGAGGGATCCCACTAAAATTGGGACACTAGTGCAGAGGACAGGTGGTAAAAAGAGAAGGAAGGGATAAAAGGAAGAACAGATCACAACCACAATCACAAAGAAGTTAGAGGCGCTGTTTACACTCATATAAAAAACCAGAGAGAATAATGAAGGAAAGAGCAAATACACATACAGAAACAAAAACAAAGATAAAAACAATAAAACAGACAGATCAAAAATAAAACCCCACCAAAAAACAAAACAAAACAAAACAAAAACAAAAAAACCCTTCGCCAGAACAAAAAAAACAAATCAGTGAGAAAAAAAATAAAAATAAAAATAAAAAATAAAAATAAAAATAAAAAATATAAAAAGAATCAGTTCCAGGTGTTGACTCTGTTGTAGGCAGGTACCTTGTGACAGAGTCCTGTTCTGTGCAGGTCCGTCCCAGTAAGCCAGGAGCGCCCTCTGGTGGGTGGTGAGCAGAGGCGCGTACTTTCAGGCAGAGACCAGTCTAGCTCGCCTCCGCTCTCAGCGCCCTTTCACGATCCCTGGGCCTGAGAGGCTCAGCGTGCTGTCCGGAGCGCGGGTTCCCCGCACTGGTTCCCGCCGCTCTGGTTTTTCACCACGCCCCCCACAATGGCGCCGGGCCAGTCACTCTCTGGCGCGGGACAGGTGTGGCTGAGAGTCCAGTCTCGTTCGCCTGCTGACCTCAGCACACTTTCGTGGGCTCAATTGAGAGGCCCTGTGCTGCCCTGTCCGGAGCACAAGTTCCCAGAGCAGTTTCCGAGCCGCTCTGAGTTTCGCCACACCCCCCACAATGGCGCCCGGCCGGTCGCTCTCTGGCGCGGGGCAGCTGTGGCTGAGAGACACTCACCGCCGGTCTGCGCCGTTCTCCGCCGCTCCCCTGCCCCGCCGCTGTCTCAGGATCCTCCGTGGGGGCTCCCTGGGCGCCAGCTGCCACTGTGTGTCCGTAGAATTGAGCCTCCGCCGGCGCTCCAACTCCCGGGATATTAGAAGGTGCACGCGCGCGGTCTGCTCCTTCTTTCCTTCTTCTTTGTTGGAAGTCACCCGTCACTGGTGCCGGGGGTCCCAGATTGCGCTTCAGAACTTTTCTGGGTTTCGGGGAGGCATCTCCCCCCCTCCTGCGCTTTCTGGGTCGCTATATTCCCGTGTTCCAATGGTAACTTTTAGAGAGAGTTTTGCTGCCTGCTTCTTACTCATCCGCCATCTTGAGGTCTCTCCTAGAAATCCTGGAAGATGTTTTTAATTACCATTTAAATTGTATGAGAAATTAATTTTGAAATTTAGTTTTTCTTTTCTAATGTGTGTCTCCTACGCAATGCCTTTTCTTGAAAGAATTACTTTCTAGGTGAAAAGTTATACCCAGGAAAAGTGCTAATTATTTCTCACTTAGGAAAATAGAGGACATACATTATACGTGCTTTTTGTATTAAAAATGTTTCCTGGATAAACACTAAGTTCAAAAATTTGTCACATGATACCCAATTTATATGCAGATTTTTCTTATGAAGTTATTCAGTATAATTGAAAGATTGCCTATAGATATATAATAGAGAATTGTAAATTTTCCTTCCATACCTCTTGCTCTGAATAAATTGGGGTCTAAAAGTAGAATTCAAGTCAAGGTTCAAACGTACCCATGGAAGAAGTTAACCGTGCCTTTGTAACTAGTCCAGCAGAGCTTGAGTACATTGAAAACAGTCATGGTAGCCTCCATCCTCCTGCTCAATTCATGAGCTTAGAGGCTGAGAGTTAAACACAGTTTGTCACAAAGTGTTGGTTGTGTTCTCCTGAATCTGAAGACACTTTGGCCTGGGAATCAGCGAATTAAACTTTCTTCCTATGTAGCCATCAAGTGTACAGAACATCTTCCCTAATCTAGCTCTCATCTATGAAATGGTAGTGACACTAAAGATAATTAGTTGTAGCAATAATGCTGTATCATTGGGTAAAGCATTTATATGGTAAGCTTCTACATACGCTAGCTCAAATAGGACCAGTCGCAAACTTATGGGTCAGTATAGTATAAATGTGAAATGCAAGAGCCTTGCAGCAAATACACTCATTTCAACAAAAATGGCTCCAAGGAAGTCTAACAACATTTGCCAAGCAGCCTAGCATGGCCTAATTAAAATTACCACGGTCCAGGGTCTGGACACCAGATTTAGGAGTTTCAAAGCTCTTGTTTACTGACAGCAATAATCACTGCATCATTACTTTAAAAAATACCCCTGGCTGAAGATGTCACAATTTAGTAATTTACTCCATGATCTAAATGGAAATAGGTAAAGAAAAAGAAGAAGCTGCTATTGATAATAACAAGCAGAGCAATGCAAATTTGGCAGGACAAATCAAATTTGGTTGTAAAATGAAAACCCTTTACAAGCCTGGTAAAGAGGTTGCCATTGTTTGTGTATGCAGTGTCACTCTCATTAGGAAAGGTTATCTTGCAGCTCCAGTCCGTAGTTTCTTATTAACAAAATGGAAAGTGCATATATGTACTAAATGAAACATTTCACCTCTTCAGGGCCATATCTGACAACTGTGTTTATCCATGCATTCACTCAGTTCAACAGTCATTTATTAAGCCTCTGCTGTACGGAAGGCAGCTTCATTTTGGGGAACACACAAAAAGTCAATACTTTCAGAAGCAGTTTAAATTTTTTATTGAATCATAAAAATGTAGATTACAAAGAAGATATACAATAGTGCTGCTATCTCTGGCCGAGCTAGAATTTTCGCTCTTCTTTCAGAGCTGGTCTGTGTGCTGTGTTTTACACTCCGTCTCCACGCCCCGGGGTCTGTGCCGCAGGCAGGGTTGGGGGCTCGCCTCCCCAAGCCTCTGCAGCTGCACCGTCTCTGCTCCAGAAAGAGACCCCTTCACCTGTTACCAAAAACGCAGCTATTGCAGGAAACATGTTTGTTCTGAGGATTATATTAAGCTTCTGAATCAAAGTAGAACAGCCAAGGCACCATTATCATAAAATAATATGATGAAATGAGTAATTTTATATAATTTATAAAAATTGCCAAATAGCTGTGTCTTTCTCTTTACTTACTTGTTTGCTACCAGTTGTTCAAGAGCCAATTTACAGGCCACTTCTTGCACAAAGAGTCTTTGTTTTCTTCAGCCAAAATCAAGTCATTTTGCAATATTCCTCCCCCTGAGAAGGACTGTGTTAAAGCTTTCTTTTCATAAAAGATAGAATGAAATGATATAGCTTAGTCTTAATAATCTCAGGTATATTCTATCCTGGTTTAAAGGTACTCTCTGGAAGAATTAAAAATAAAGTATAATAGTTAGAGATTATGAAACTAAAAGTGATCCTAACAGAATTCATAAAAGAAGTATACAACGAAATTATAAAGTTAAGTGTACCTGTTATAACAGTAAATATAAGTGCCTTAAATTCCCCCTGTATATTTTTCTGTATTTTTAAAATTAATTCTCAGATTAATTTATAAAATGAATGCCAACTGTTATGGTTTGGGTCTAGATGTCCCCCCAAAGCCTCATGCAGTCGTTGGTGGGGCTTTTTCAGAGATGGCTGAATCTAGAGTGTGTGATGCTGGGATTAAGGGTGTGTGATTACTAAATCAGTACTGATTGGTTTGGCGCTGCCCTAATCCCAGTAGCCTGGATACAATGTAAGGCACAGAAAGAGGCTTGTCTTCTCCCTTGCTTGCTTGCTTGCTTGCTTGCTTTTGCTGCCTTTTGCCTGTCATGAACTGTTTCTCCTCTGCCACCCTGCATTGGAGTCAGCCCACTAGGGACTGAAACCTCTACAAACTGTAAGCTAAATTAACCTTTCCCCCCTTTAACTTTGGGTGTCGAGTATTTTGTCTCTGCAATGAGGGAAAAGTAATCAAGACACCAACTATATAACTTACAAAATACACACCTAAAGAAAAGCAATATTAAAAGATATTGAGAAGAAAAGGTTAATCGCAAACTCAATCCTCCCTCCCAGAGACACGAAGGTGGTTTTCTACCTCAGCCAGAACTCTCTCTCATACTGATAGAATTTAGTAGACAAAAAAAATTTTTTTAAAAGCTCTTCCTATGGCTTTTATGTACTTATTTCTTAAGAACCCTCCAGGGGCTGGTGAGATGGCTCAGCAGCGTAAGCGCCTGCGTGGCAAGCGCGAGGGCCCAAGTTCAACTCCCAGAACCCACATATGAAGAAAGGGCCGGTGATATCACTCAATGGCACGGGCACCTGCTGGTGCACAAGGTCCTGAGGTCGACCCCCGGTACCCACAAAAAAAAAAAAAAAAAGAATCCCTCCGGCAGGATATACTTGGTCTGAAGGAATTGTTGAGTTTTTAATCTATGTAGTTTCTAAGACCTCCAAACTTGAAGCAATCCAAATGCTCATCAACCAGTAAATGGATAAACAAAATGTAACAGTCACACAATGGACTACTATTCAGCACCACAAAGGAACAAAATCTTGCTACCTGCTATTATACAGAGAAACCTTAAAAACATTTTGCTAAGTGCTAGAAGCCAGACACAAAAGACTACATATTGTATGACACTATTACATGAGACTTCTGTAAAAGGCAAACCCGTAGTGACAGAAATCAGATCACCAGCCCCCTCCAGCTGCAAGTGAGAACAGGACTGACGAAACTGGAAGAGCGTTTCAGGTTGACACAAGAGCTGTGAGACATTGTGATGATGCCTGCACAGCAGCACAAACCCACTAAAACTACTGAATTGGATATAAAATCACAAAATTTTACTGCATGTAATTTACATCCCCCAAACTGCTAGATTTAATAAGAATAATGCTTACCTGTTCTGAAGCTGCTTTTTGGGTTTTGTTTTGTCTTTTTGTTTATATTTGTTTGCAATATGTAGTAATGACATTCATCTTGGGGAATTGCTAAGTATACTCATTGCACCGTAACCATTTTACCTCCCCTCCCCCTCCCTGCTCTCTCTCCTTCCAGCCCCAGACCCCCTTCCTATCTCCGCAAACTCCACCTCCATGTTTCCTATCATCTAGCCTCTATTTTGCTCTTTAAATTATTCATATTTTGGGTTTCCCATAAAACAGAAACTATGCAATATTTAACCTTCTGTGTCTGGTTTATTTCACTTAGCATATTGAGACCCTAATGCTAAGTGAAGCTTTTTTGAATGGTAAATGCAAGACCTAAGCGGGATTTGAGGCATTTAACTGCTGAACTTATAAGCCTGGTCCCATACAGATGAAAGATAAGGACAGCATTAACTGTAAATAAATTTAGGAAAGTTGAAGAAAACTTCTGTTCTTTACATGGGGAAAAATGCTTCAATACTTTTTTAGAAATATTGAAAATAATTTTTTCAACTTTTTGTGTGTCCTCATGTCACTATTGTTCGAAAGCCCTTCTTGATTATACTACTTACGCTGTATAATATTTAAGGAAATAAATCTACTATGATTCTATTATTAATCATCGATGTCAGATGCTGAAAGATTATGGTTATGACACTATGTAGCCATTTAAAAGCAAATAAATAAAACCTTACCCTCTCACCAATGCCATTCTAAAGAGGTAAAACCCCTAGCAGGTCACAAAACGAGTCAACAATGTAAGTTAAGAAGTCAGCATCTTTTCTTCTCTTATGTAAAATATATAAAAACATATATTATATGTAAAATTACATGCAATGTTAAAATAATTGTTCCAAAGAGTAATTTTGCTCCTGGAATTATAGTAATACTTGACATTTTTATAACACATTCCAGTTTCAAGGTACATCTTGGTTGGTACAGAAGAAAGGCAAAGCACTGTATTTCCAATTCTATGAAGGAATTGAAGCTCGAAGATTCTTACGTATCTTTCCCAATTCAGAGATACCAGGAAAAGGAGACAAAGCATGCAACTGAGGCTTCTCCTTCTCAAATCCCTGCTTCATCCCACTATGGTATCATGCTAGCCAGTGAAGTTTCATTGTTTTCCATGCTGTGATGTGTGGTCAGGCTCACCGGAAGGATTGGATTCTGAACCTTTATCATTATTTGTTCATTTTAATTAATGGACATCTACTTCCTACAATTAAGATTAATCCTACAAGCTAGAAGCCACTATGTTGAAAAAATTAAAACACATC
This sequence comes from Erethizon dorsatum, assembly GCA_028451465.1. NCBI lineage: Eukaryota > Metazoa > Chordata > Mammalia > Rodentia > Erethizontidae > Erethizon > Erethizon dorsatum. The sequence goes on along the minus strand of CM051826.1, from coordinate 126,109,121 downwards.
TATTCTTTGAGATATGAAAATAAGTAGATGAAAAGTCTTGTAAGACTACATCTCATTTGAGAAAATTTAAGCAAAGAGAAATTCCATGTCATCTCCCTTTTGCTTAGCCCATAGCAAAACAATTCCAAAACTGAAAGAAAAGTGCCAGGTCTTTAGATGTTAATATTTGTAATGTAAAATGATTAATCCTCCTAATAACATAAACCCATGGTAAACTTCTGAGATTTTTATGTATTGGATGAATGTATGCACAATGAATTAAATATAATCAGAGGTGGACAGCCTCATGTTAGCATACCACTAGCATATTTATCTGAATGGAGAGTAGAATAACTTAAACAGTGACATTATTTTCAAATCATTTCAACCAAATAATTCTAACTGCAAAAGCTCTGCCCATGTAGAATCCTGCTAAAAGGCTGAATCATAATCAGCCTAAGATGCATTGTGTTGCGAAGCTGCAGGGCCAGTGCATAAGAGAATCCGAGTCTCCATTAATCCATTCCTTTCTCAAAGTGCAAACACTCCATATGCTTAATAGCCCCCAAAAAGAATGTTCTTACATTTTAAGATTGCCCATTAGTATTTTATTTTAAAACACACACACAAAGAAAACTGTGACTCTCAAAGCCATTTTTGAAAACTGAACCTATGTGCTAAAACAAGAATAGTAACCTGTGAGAAAGTATCAGTTCAATTGTGTATTTTAGCGAAAACGCAACAACATATGCTGTGTTTATAGTGACTTTTGAACTCATTCAATGTGTTATTTCCTTCACAAGACTGGGTTTGGAGGCAAGATATAAGAAAAAAAGAGCTTTAGAGAAGCAGAATTAGATGTGTGAGGGGATCTCTATCTACTGTAATAAGAATCCCAAATCAAGAAAATTCTACTGGAAATGAACACCTTTCTGTACACATTAATCTAAGAATAAGAATAGGGGTTGTGGGGCCGAAATACTGCCTCACATCCTCAGAGCTGTGCTGTCCAAACCACACTGACTAGCCACATTTAGCTCTTTAAATTTTTTAATTAAAATTAAATAAGATTACAAATACAATTCCTTAATGAGCCCTGTTTCAGGTGCTCAAAGCCACATGTGCTTAGTGCCTATAGTACTGAAAAGCACAGAAAAACTTCCATAGCCCTGCTACTCTACATAAAATAGGAATAAACGACCACAGCCTTGAAGCCCACTACCCCATCTAAACCTGCAATTTCTGCACCAGAATGGCCAACCTGGAAAGTGGCTCCCAAGAGCAGTAGGGAAATGCTCTCTAACATGTCCTGGTTAAACACTGTTGGTAACTGATGTGGCTTGTCTGTTTTGTTTGCTATAGATATCAGAGTCATCACTGCACAAGTTGGAAGCCATATTGTAATTCCAACTATTAAGCACTAAATACACAAAGCAGTCTTTTTACTTCTTGTCTTAGTTACTTTTCTCATTGCTGACATCCAAAGTTAAAGGAGGAAAGGTTTATTGTAGCTCAGTTTGTAGAGATTTCAGTTCAGAGTGAGCTGGCTCCAAGACAGGGTGGCATGGCTGAGGGACACTGCAGAGGAGAAACAGTTCATGGCAGGTAGAAGGCAGGAAAGCCACAAAGTAGCAAAGCAGCAGCAAGTGACCAGTGACACTCTTTCTGTCCCTTATCTCTTATCCAAGCTCCCCCCCCTTAGGGTGGGTAGCACTCACACCCAGGGTAGGGCACCCCTAATCCTAGCATTGCACCATGAATCAATCCCAGCATCACATCCTTGATTCCAGCATCACATACCCTAGATCCAGCCACCTCTGAAAAACCCCATGTATGACTGCATGAGGCTTTGGGGGAACATCTAGATACGAGCCATAACATTCAGGTGTTCATTTAAAAAAATAGAAGTTAGAAGTGACTGAACTTTCACAATGAAATGAGAACTGTAATCAGGTTTCTACATTATGCACTAATAATAAGATGTACAGTGTATTGGTAATGGATTCTAATTCTCCTCTGGAGGAAACTCTGAAACTCTTAGGCAAATGTGATTAAGATAACTGTCCCTCTTAGGGTTTGCTCTGGACTTCTCCTCTGGACATTTCCATGTTCTTCTGTATGACTCAATTGAAACAGAGATGTCCACATACTTGAAACAAAATCACTACTACTATTTGCATAATTCCTCAGCTTTAGCCAACAATTGCACTGAGTTATCTTTAAATACCTAACATAGTAAAACCTTGGATTGCAAGTAACTTATTCTACAAGTGTTCTGAAAAATGAGTAGATATTTCTAATAAATTTTAGCTTGATAAACAAGCAATGTCTCACCATACAAGTAGTACACGATGCTAAATGTCACATGACGACAACTAAGCCAACGGTTCCTCTCTCTTCTCTTCTCTCTCTCTCTCTCTCTCTCTCTCGCTCTGGCTCTCGCTCTCTGTGGGTTTGTGGGTGATCATATCCCAACAGCAAGAGGTTATGGAAGAAATCTCATCTGCTGAGGAGAACAAAAAGCAGAGTAATCCCTCACTTCAAATGAGATTAGGGAGATGTATAAAACGAGGGAAACAGTTTAAATTTTTGTAGAAAAGCAACACCCAAAAAAGGCTGTAGCAGTGCAAGCAATGAATCTATTCAATGACAATGCAATGTCACATTTCCTCACAATCCTCAAAAAGAGGCAAAACCAAGCATCATTGGATAGGTTCCCTGTTAAAGTTGCATAAAAAGAAAGATTCCATTGAGCCAATAGACAGCAGTGATTCCATTAGTGATAGTGAAAGTCATCCTACACAATATCCCTCCTCTCTCTTGAATCCCCACACCAGCAACAAAGGTTTCCTTTTCTTTTTTTTTTTTTTTTTTTTCTTTTTTGTGGGTACCGGGGGGTCAACCTCAGGACCTCGTGCGCCCGCAGGCGCCCGTGCCGCTGAGCGATATCACCGGCCCCTTTTTCGTATGTGGTATCCGGGAGTCAAACTCGGGCCCTTGCACTTGCCAGGCAGGCGCTTATGCCGCTGAGCCATCTCACCGGCCCCAAAGGTTTTCAAAGGTAAGTACAGGTTAAATTGTTTATTTTGCTTTACATTTTGTATTTTCTTTATTACTTTATATGAATATTTTTGGGTTCTAGAACAAATGATCTGAGTTTCCATTATTTCTTATAGGGAATTTGCTTTGACATACAAGTGCTTTAGATAATCAGCATGTTTCTGGAACAAATTATGCTTGGAAACCAAGGTTTTACTGTATTTTTCAACAGTTACTCATGAAAGTATTCCCTGAAAACTCTGTCATTACTTTTACATGTTTTGATCAGAGTTTTCTTCCTTTTAAATTAAACACTTTATAATATCTAAGTTTTGTTTGTTTTGTTCTACAAAATCAGTATATGACACTGATGAACGAGGTTCATTCAATAGAAACATGGGAGACAGCCCAATATTTCCTTTGTAATCTCTGTCGGCAGGAAAAGAGCAGGAAGGAGCTGGCAAGGGGAGATAAGTGTTGGTCGGTGGTCAGGAAAGACTAGGAAATAGGCTGAAAAAATACCATCAGCAACTGGTTGCCACTCAAAGAGATTTGCATCAATAGTTTCTGAACCAACTGAGTCTATGTGATTTCCTACATATGGGTGCACTGAGCACCTACACACACACTCAAACACATACGCACACCCAGGTACTGATTGTGAGTTTGGGAAATATAAAAAGGATACCAAGCTCTCCTCCCATTCTTTACTTACATATTTAATAAACTATATATAGAAAAGACTAAATATTTCTTCATAAGTAGTTTTTACATCTAATTCCATCACCACAATTTGGACTTCTCAAGCACTGAATATGATAAGTATTTGGCAAATAACTATTTTAATACACATAAATATACATATTCATACACATGCATATATATATATATTTATATATATATATATATATAGAGAGAGAGAGAGAGAGAGAGAGACTCTGCTGAATTACTAAAAGTTTTAACATAAATTTCCAGGCAAAAGATTCTTACAGCTAAGCTTTAAAATAAGTATATGGACCAAAAACAAGAAGTCAAAATCTAGGAAGAGAAAGAAGAGTATCAAGTAAAAAAAAAAAAAAAAAAAAAATCCTCCAGTTTTACTTCCAGCAAGTATCTAAATAAAGTAAAAATATTTAAAGGCAAGGATGTGCTGAATTATTATTCACTTTTCTGTCCAGAATCAGCAGCTAGTACTGACTGGAATATTGGCAACCTGTGGTTATCAGAAAAGGCTGAGGGTTATCATTCTTCAGTGGTGGGACGTTCCAGCTTATCTTCGTAGTTAGCTTGGAGCAAAAATCATTAAAACAACCTTATCTCCCTCGGGGATCTTCACCCTCTGCCTCAGTCAGTACACTTCAGTTTTTACGGCAACATTTGTTTCTCCGGCATCTCAATTTTCCTCTCCATGGACTCATGAGATTTAATCACACGTGTAGCAAAAGCCTTATGTTCCATTTCCTCCTTTCAAGGGCTGCAATTTCACATCTGCGCTGCCTTCCCACACCACTACAGATTTAATTTACTTGTCTAACTCATCAAAATGTCAGACATGTTTCATTGCTTCTTTTGCGATGATCTTCTCACTTCCTTCTCTCCTTCCAAATAACCAGAGCCAACCACAGACCTGGGCCTCAACCCCACAGGGTCAACTGTCCACTTTTCCCTGGGCACTTTCTCTTCATTTCTTCTTGTTTGGAGAATATTATTTCTCTACATATTTGCATTTGTATCCTGAATTATTAATAAGGTTATTTTCAAAATCACAAAGTCATCACCGGGTATTAATGTAAACTCCCTAGTTGAACAGTGATCTGCCCATGATCTAACTTTAATTCATGTCAGATTTCAAAACATAATTCACATCTTCCTATAAGAAAGGGGACATATTTCCAATGAGTCCAAACAAAGTATCCTTCCACTTGGGCTTATGCATGCTCAGGTCATGCTAGAAAATCAAGATTGGGATTACCACAGATAAAATACTACTCTCTTTTTTCATCATAATCTCCCTAGGAAAATTCCATCAAAGGAATATTTATATAGCCAATAGAAAAGCAGCTGAGTGAAGTAAAAATTCCAGTTTGCCATAACTGAAACAAATGGATTCATTTAATCAATGTTTCAAACTCACAAGTCATTGCACCACGGAATGTCCCTCTCTTATGGCTGCAATTAGATCACCTCTACAGTGCATTTCCCTCCATATTGAGGAAACATACTGGAATTATTGCCTGAAGTCCTGCCTAGCCTACCACACAGTGCCAGGAACAAGTCTTCAAAGATAAAGGAGTCAGATGAGCCATGAAAAACGGTACCTTTACTCAGCAATGCCAATGCCATCATGTTTCCTTTTCTTGGCAGGACTACTTTATCACTTTAAGAAAAATAGCTCAAAATACATGCATACGTAGATCAAGTCTCAGTTGCTGAGGCCCTTGATATGTTAGAATATGTATGATAGGAATTCAGCCTTCACGACAGTTGTGATGAGTGCTTCTGTGTGCATAAGAAAGATATTATAACTACATAATCCAAGAAGAAAACCAGAGAAAGTTGTTTTCCCCTATGTAGCTAGTAACTCGCCTGAATTTGTAATGGTTCTGCTTCATTTTTAAAAACCAGTGATATCATGAAGTATGTAAAGAATTCTCCAAAGGTTGTTACTTTACACTGACACTATTCTCTTTTGTGTAAGATACTATAAATTCCCTCAGAGATTTAAGAGAGAAAGCCTTTTGTGACTCCACAAAATCCTCATTGATCCATTATCTTTCAGTCTAGCCAACCCTTTCCCAAATAACTGAAACAAAGAAAGTTGTGAGAGCCCTTGAAAAAAAGATTGAAAAATACAACCTGCTTAGTATTTGCAAGTTGTACATGTTCTTGATTGGGAGCTGCAATAAAAGAAAAGAATCGTTTTTTGAGAGGTAGTTTCACAGTTTTTTAAAAATACCCAAATTATCTCAAAGACTTGTTAAATTTCTGCAGTAAATGTGTTTTAGCAAAAGCTGAATATAAATAGGGACTTCCTTCAACTCAAGCATTTTTCAGTGACCAAAGTCGAGACATTAGAAGGCAAAAACAAGCCAGCCTACTGGTCTAGAAACAAATTCTTCACAAAACTGAAGGCCAAAATCTCACCAAAGACATGTGCATATTTCAAGTTTTATCACGCATTAGAATTGATAATTTTCAGTAAAATGGTATGCAAACTGACATGATGATCTTGTGCTATGAGTATGCTAAAACTGCGTTTAGACACTTGGATACTAAGGTTTTGCAGAGGGTGATAGTACTCGAGGCGGCTAAGTTAGGTAGAAATATTATAGCATTCAGACAGAGATAGGCCCTCGAGGGAGTCAGCGCAAAAGATGGGAACACACTGCAACTGTGGACGGAGGCACATTTGTGGAAGGCCAGCCCTCAAAATAAAGATGAAATGACCAAGCCTGCATGTCTTCCCAAGGGTTAAGCAATAAATTGAAGATTATACTATAATTGGTATCACCATGTCCAGTGAAGTCTACATAGACATCAGTCACCAAGGTGAGTGACCAGGACCTCCCAACCCATCCCTTCCTAAAAATGTCTTTGTTTTTTCCGTGTACCCTTGCTACATGAACTGCTGGCTCACTGGATCAATATTACCTAAACGGCTATACTTATAATCTTATTGGTTGATCACAGTTTTGAGCCACATTGTACCCACCTTGTGATTTTGTACCCACCTCATGACTTTGCTCTATAAAACTTTCTATAGAAGTGGGATCCATGGTAACCCACTTCCAAAGGATCCCCTCTTGTCTCAATAAATTTTTCCTATTCTTAACCTATGTTGTTCCTTAGAATCCATTCTTCGATTTGGGGGAACATGAACTAAGTGTCTCTGATCTCTAGCAGGTTAAATTCACTTCACAGAGTATTTTTCAAATACTCTGATGTTTTGCTGTCAATTTACCTTCTCCATATGTCTTTTTCATTAAAAATGAATATGGACTTTTAGTTTTCCTTTATCAAACAAAAGATAAATACTACACATTGTATTAGTTATTGCTGTATAACCCATTGTCATAACACTTAGCAACCTGAAGCAATGAGCATTTAATAACCAACAGTTTCTGTGGGTGAGTGAGTCCTTTCTCTCGGGGTCTCTCACAAAACAGTCATTGGTGTAGGCCCAGGGTCCCTCATGCAACCAAGGGCCCCGGCCATAGTCTTCTCAGTGTTCAACTGAATCAGGATCCACGTCCAAGCTCACTGGATAGTTGCTGAGTTCATTCAGTTTCTCACCAGCTACTGAGCTGAGGACATCACCTCCATACTGGCTCTTCACCGGGGCTGCCCAGGGAGCCTTCTCCATGACAGCAAGCACAAGAGACAAACGAGGGACAAAGGACACTGGCAAGACAAGCCCGTCTTTTGTAACCTCAGTATAGAAATGACAACCCAGTATTTTTGCTATGATCTATTCGTGAGAGGCAAAACACTAAGTCCAGCCATACCCAAGGGAAGACAATCACACAGGCTGTAAGTTCTAGGAAGTAGGGACCCCTGGAAACAATATTAGAAGGTGCCAATTGCAACTGTATCTACATTTTTGCTTGTCTTTTTCCAGGTTTTTCATATGGGAATAAATTGTATTAGTTGCTTCCTTTCAGTTTATAAAGGTTTTTTTAATGAGTACATAATACTCTGTTGTGTGTTGTACTATAATTAACCAATTTTTATAGCTGGGAATGTAGGTTATTTTCTACATTTTATTCTTATAAATAGTGACACACAGCAGAATATATAGAACAGAAGGACACTGTGTTAAGTAAAATAAGCTAACCAGGAAATACAAGACAAATACTACATGTTTTCTAACATATGTGGAAACTGAAAAAAATAAAGCCCAGTCAAATGTGGAATAGTAACCATAGGAGGCTATGAGGAGTGGATAAAGAGAAGCTGGATTTGATTAGTGAAACTATACGCGTATGTTGAAATATCACAGGCTGGATTTGATTAGTGAAACTATGCACATATGTTGAAATATCACAGTGAAAACCATTAATACGTACAATTTATACAGGTTAATTGAAAATAAATTATTTTTAAAAGAGTGACATAATAATTCTGTACATTTATTATTTTGTATTTTGTGTACAAATACCTTCAAAGTAAATCCTACAAATGATTAATATCTATTTTTATTAAATATCACCAAATTTTGTTCCACAGAGGTTGTAATATTTTGCCCCTACAACAAATATGAGTGTCTGTTTCCTCACAACCTCACCAGAAAATTATATTGGTAAACTTCTACACTTTTGCCAATCTGAAAGGTATAAAATGTACTTTTGGTCTCCTCACATATTTAAAGGTCATCAGATATCTTTCCCTGTAATTATGTCTTTTGACTCTTTTTTAAATCAAGTTTTGTCCTTTAATTTCCCCTTACCTTTTATAAGTCCTTTCTTTACTAAGTAAATCGGCACTTTTTCTTTTGTATACTTGTAAATATATTCCTCCAATTGGCAATTTGTCTTTTGACTTTGCTAATGATTTTCCCATGCAAACGCTCTATATAGTCAAGTTTTATCAATCTTTTATTTTATTACTTCTGAATTTTGAGTGATATCCAAAAAGCCTTTCCATTCACAGTTATGGAGGAATTCACAGATGTCCTATTTTTGTACTTGAATGATTTCATTTCCTACATTTAAATTTCTGATCCATTTGCAGTTTATTCTAGTGTTTTATGTAAAGATCCAATTTTATGTTTTTTGAAATGGCCATTTTTCTCAACACCATTTATTTTAAAAGTCCATCTTTTCCACAGAGAATTCAGATACCATCTTTATTAGGTACTAAATTTCAACCTGTAATTGGATCTGTTCTTGGAGCTCCCCTTCCACTCTACTAATCCGATCAGACTCTAGTTCCACACTGGTTTAATTACTGAGGCTTTATAGTATACTTTAATATCTCCCTTATTGCTGTTCCTTTATTGGGATTCCCTCATTCCTTTTTCATTTTTCCACATCAAACTTTATAACTGAATAGCAGTAATCTCTGGAGTAGTCTAACTCCAGAGAGAAAATAAAATCATTGCCATTGTCACTGAGATCATATTAAATGGCTTTATTAACATGGAGAGACTGACATTTCTATAATATGGAGTTGTCTTACCTAAGAACAAAGAAATCATTTCATTTGTTCAAGTGCTCGGTTTTTCCTCATATAATTCTTTCTTGTTAAGATTATTCTTATTTTATACTTTATGCTGCCATTATACACAAGTTTTCTCTTTCACTAAATCTTCTAACCAAAATACATAGGCTATTCATTTTTGTATCTTAACTTTACATCAATACATTCAAAAACACAAAGGCACAACATCACATCTCTATCATTTCTGCAAAGAGGAAACTGAAATATGTCAAGTTCAGCCAAAACTTATAGCTAACCTAAATGTTAAATTTCTACCACTTTTAAAAGTTCTGGTTCAATAATTCATTACTGCTAGTTTTAAGGTGAAGAAAATTTGATGAACGGAGTGCATCTTGAAGTGGTCCAATTAAATCGTAAACGAGACGAAAAAATAGCTTATGATACATCTCAGATCAGTTTTTACTAAGATTGACTTGATATATTAAATAACTAAATATTTTAAAACAAAATAGTGGACTAGATATTGTCTTCTTGGATACCATATTGAAAGGAACAAAGTTTACGCATAAGCGCGAACAGAGGAATAGTACTCATGGGCACTCATCCACTTATCCATTAGAGTAATGAATGCCACCTCACACTCATTTGATCAGGAAGAAAAATCTAAGCAGTTTCTGTGCACAAACATCAATATTTCTCGCTGACAGATGAAATCAAGTCATGACAGCAGGCAACTTTTATTGATGTTTTTCCCCCAGACTACTAAATCTGCTTTCTGACAAGCAATGAAATAATAAAAATTAATATTGGAATCAGATTTCATAATCACCAACAGGAACTCTGAAGCATAAATGAAGATGAAGACCCAAGCGTTTTAACCACACGGTTAAAATGAGATCACCTCTCACAGTTATATTTAGCCCAAATACATGCGCCGAAGAATACAAAATACAAATCAATTAAGTTGTCAGAGAATCTCTTCCACTCGGTCCCTATAATGTGAAAACTACGCTATGCAAAATTGCCAAGGTTAAAATTACAGCACCGTTTTAGAAAGAATGTAATTTTTAATGCACATTAAAAGCAGAAGTTGAGTTGAGGTAAATGCCCCTGAGATCTTTCTGTAAACAGGGCCTGGGTGTGGTAATGACAAAAAACCCACTGGATTTACAAGAATAGAATTATAGCTCATTTTCCTAACATAGCAAAGCCAAATTATAAAGACGCTTTCCCCTTCCCCTAGTTCCATATTCACCTTCCACTTCTACACTTAACGGTCAACCCCAAGGTATTTCGGTCTATCTTCCTCCAAGTACTTTAATGCCAACATATTTATTTGTTCTCCTCAGTGATAATTCCCTACCTGGAGTGAATAATTTTATTTCACTTTTATTTCCTTGAGAATACTTAGAGAAATCACAACAGATAAAGCTTGTGACATTTAACAGATTTGGCCACGTCTTTACTGAACTACATTAAGTTCATTTTTGTATAGGGCTAAATAGCATAACACAACTCCAAAACTAATTCTTACAGCTTCTAACATTTACAGGTCCAGGTGGGTTGAATTGTGGCTTTTAGAAGAGGCCAGCCCCAGAAAGTAGAAGTTATGTGAAAATTTAAAAGGATAGTATCCAACCTGCAAAGAAACTAAACTTTAAAAACTATTAAGCACATATGATGTTTAGAAGATAGGGAGAAACTGGTAGCTCTAGTTTGGGATAAAGCTTTCCCATCTGTTCTCTTTTGCAGCCAGACTAACCTATCCCCATGATGAGAGATCCGTCATTCCAAAATTTTAAACAGGCCTTTTTTCCCTGTAATCAGAAGCCTGCACAATCATCAAAAACATATCTGACAAAATAAGCCTCTTGTCATTTATTGCTGTTTACTCTTGAGTGCATTTCACAGCTTGAATAAGTCTTTGTTTTACCAACTCTAGCCCACAAAAAGCTCACTTGTCAACCCACATATAAAATAACTCAAATTGCCTCTTTACAACTCAAGATTATAGAGTGGTGGCAGCCCTTTCATCCAGAGTACCTTAGCAAATTTATTTCTGACTTTTACATTTTAAAGCATCCAAATCAGATGATTAGGTAACTCTCAATAAAAATTCCTCATAAGCATTAAAAAATAAAAATCAAAAAATGTTGTTTTTAATCACCAAGGTCATGCAGAAAAAATGTAGGAGTAACCAACTTCTGAATGAGTGAGTGCATTTACATTAAAGGTTAATATATTCAGTCTTGCAGTTCAAGAATAAACCATCTGGTTTCAAACGCAGACTTGAAATGAGTCTATAAAAGGTAAGAATTCTTGCAAACAGATAGCTCAGAAATACCAGCAATTTCAAATATATCACCATTTCTTTGTTCAGGGAAAAATCTTCATAATTTATATCCAAATCTACCAAGTGAACACCTGCCCTCTCCTCATCTTTCACTGACACACAGTAAATAAGATGTTGCTATCTCTAGATTTCATTTTACCAACAGTCCTTGTGGTTTTAATGTAGTGATAGAGCAGTCAGTTATACATCTCCCAGCCCTAAGAAAAGAATTATAATTCTGGACTACTCATTAACCTCTCCCTGCCCACCATCAAGCCATCCTGTGGGCACAGGGTCGGAGATCTGTGACAAAATAGGTAGAACTTATGGCCTCACCTCTTTAACACCCCTGAGAACTTCTGCCATTATTCAGCTCATCAACAGGCTTTGGCCATCTACTAGTAACTGAATAGTTCCAAGTAGAATAAACCACTTTGTTAAGTTTGTGGAAATCCACTATATAAATTCAAGCAAGATCCAGACTTAGAGGTTAAAGAAAAATTACCTACTCCCTAAAAGTCTACCACATTACTCGCGTATGACAATATAGCAAAACTCCTCTACCCTAGTTGTTAAAACAACAATTCAGCATTTCTCACAACTCTATAGGTAGGCAGACTGGTTCTTCTGTGCCTTAGGCTACTGACTGGGTCACTCACATAGCTATGGGGTGTTGGGTGGTAGCCAAGCTGGGCTGGAAGTTTCAAGATCTCAGTCAGGACTCCAGTCTTGTTCAGCTGCATGCCTCCGTTTCTCTCCATGTGGCCTGTCTTTCCCCATAGCCTGTCTACCCACAGGATAACCTAGATTTATTTTTTTCAGTACTGGGGATTGAGCCCATAGCTTCAGCACTAAGCTACCTCCCACTCCTCTTTATTTATTATTCTGAGTCAAGGTCTCATTAAGTTGCTAAATTACCCAGGCTGGGCTTGCACTTGTGCCCCTCCTCCCTCAACTTCCCAGAGTGCTGAGATTACAGGTGTGAGCCACAGTATCCATCTAACATCACTTTTTTATCTATACTCTATTAGTCAAAGACAGTTATGGGCCAGGCCAAATACAGGAAAAGGGGTGCCCTGGAGGATATGTCCAGCTCTTTATGGGGGGGGTGGAACACACATACAGGAAATGAAGGATTCATTGGTCACAATCTACCCCATCCTAAACACAACTCAAATGATAATTTAAAGAAATAAGTTTCTTCATATAATAGGATAGCAAATATTTGTTACATTTTTTTCTCCTATAAAAAATAGATATTAAATGATAGAATAAATGGCAAGGAATCTACTTTTTTATAATGCTATGATATTTAGAAATTGAGACAGTTTACAAAATGCTTCCTTGATTCTTAGCAGAGATTAAGATTACTAACAATTACTAAAAATGCTACTCATTACAATACTAGTCACTGTGAAAGTGACATACCAGATCTTCCCTGGCTTGGCTTGGTTTCCGTGTCAATCAGCCATATCTTACCCTACAGCAGTTAGAACAGGTGTTGTGTAAGGCGTCAGAACACCATCCCCAGAGCCACCAATCACCTAGGAGTGTCTATTACTGTAGTGCTAGCTACATTAACACTTAAATAATATACTGCTGCCTTTACCTCAAAATTATTTAAGTCTTCTCAGAGTGGAGGCATGTTTGGGAAGAAGCTGATGCTGTAATATCAACCCTGAATTTTGCACCACTTCAAATGCACAAGCAAAGGATGCCGTTACCATTCCCCCAATAACTTTTTTTGTGTGTGTGGGTACTGGGGGTTGAACTCAGGACCTTGTGGTTGCCAGCAAGCACTTATGTCTCTGAGCGATATCACCGGCCCTTTTTTCCTTTGTATGTGGGTACCAGGAGTCGAACTCAGGACCTTGCACTTTCCAGGCAGGCACTTATGCCACTGAGCTATCTCACTGCCCCCCCCAATAACTTCTTTGCTAGCAGGAAGTTGAAGAAAGGGTGGACTGAAACATAACAGAGGTCCCCAGAAAAGAATAAGAAAAGGTAGATGGTACAATTTCTATACATTATGATCCTGATTATCCCTGATAGCCTTTCTCTTTAAAAGAAGCAACAGTGATGAGACTATGGTGGGACAATCTCTCCAATGATGTACAAGGCCATCGTACCAAACAATGAACACAACCTCAGGTCACCATTACTCCACTACGCATTTGCCCACTCATTCAGTACTCTGATATTGATTGGTATCTACCATGTGCCAGAGACTGGTGGCATCTTGGGATGACAATGAACAAAACTGGCAAAGGCCTCTACACGCACTTACAGTCCAACAATTAGAGACAAAAAATAAATAACAAATATAAGTAAATTATACAGTGTATTAGAAGGTAATAAATACTATGAGTAAAGAAAATAGAGCAAAATAAGGGAACTGTGGAGTCAGGTGATTAAGTATGGAAAGGGGGATGCTACCTTAAAGAGAGTGCTTAAGAAACATACGCCTCATGGGAGCCCATCATTTGGGAAAAGACTCTAGGAAGTTGAAGGAATTAGATGAGAATACATAGGGAAAGAGTGTTATAGACAGGAAAAGACTGGAACATTCCTGTGCATCGAGAAAAAGAGTACAGTAAAGGAGAAATAATAGAAGCAAGGAGAAGAGTAGCTAGAGGTAAAATCAGAGAAGTGAGACATAAGATCATGTAGCACATTAAAGCCACCGAATTATTTTTACTTTCTCTGCTAGCAGTAGAAAAAATAAATCATTTCATAGTTTTGAGCAAAGAGCAGCATGATCTGATTCACTTTTTTAAAAAGATCATTCTGACTGCTGTGCCCACACTAAACCACCAAGGAGAGCTGGATGCAGAGGGGCAATGGTCAGAAGAGAAAGACAAATTTAAGTTAGGAGGCTATCTGAATCATGTAGGCAAAAACTCCTATGATTTTGAACTGGACTGGTGGAAAAGAGGTGGTAAACAGTGTTGAAAGCTATATGTATTTCCAAACTACAGCCAACAGGATTTCAAAATGGATGGAGATGATGTTGGAGTAAAAGAGAGGGGCAAAGGATAGATCCTCAATTTTGGGTTTAGCCACTGAAATAATGAAAGTGCCATCTAATGAAGCAAAGACTTCAAATGGAATTGACTCAGAAGGAAAGAGTTTTGGACGGATCTAGTTTGAGTTGTCAGTTAGGAATCCAAGTAGAGAAGTCATGTCAGCCAGGAGGTGCATCAGTGTCTCAGGCTAGCGCTCCAGGATGGATTTGGGATTGTTGACATGCACTTGGTATATAAACAATAAGAGTGGATGCCATCACAAATAGACTCAGTATCTTAGCCACATTCCTGTTGCTGGAACGAAATAGCTGAAACCTGCAACTTAAAGGAGGAGTGGTTTATTTTGACTCAAGGTTTCAGTCTATGGTCAGCTGGTTCCAAGGCAGAAACAGAAAAGCAGAGGGGCATGGAGGAGGAAAATGTGCTCAACTCATGGCAGCCAGAAAGCACAGAGAGAAGGAAGGAGCCAAGAACAAGAATACAGCTTTCCAGGTTACACCTCCAGTGACCCAACTCCAACCACGCCCTGCCTCCTAACAGCACATCTAGCTACTGAACTCCAATGGATGAATCCACTGATGAGTATAGTGGCCCTTATGACCCCATCACCCTCCACATACGTGAGACTTCTGGGGAACATTTTAGATCTAGACCGTAACAGATGCTGAGATGCTTCAACAGAGGACAGGGACAAAGGAGGGTGAGACAGAGCCAGCCAGTCCAGAAAGATGAAAACCACAGAAGTAGAAGGTCCTAGAAACCAGGTAAGGAAAGGGTATCAAGGACAAAGTGGGTGCAGCTGTGTCACATTCCTTGTGAGGTAAGTAAAATGAAGACTGAGACTTAGCTATTGAAAAACAAACCAAAAAAATTGCCTTATTTTGCAACCCAATGCCAAACTGTCCTGTGAGACAGAGCCTAATCATGCTCTAATAGACATATATATTTCAGTTTTCTAGTCTCATCTTCTTCCAATTAAGGTTAAGGACAAAACTATTAAGTAAACTTATTTTCTGTCAGACACGAGTAAAAATGTTATTTTTTGATTCCCCGAATCAACATGGCATGACCATAATGCCTTATGCTTTGTTACCTCAATAACAGCATTTCCTGCAATGCAGGATGCAGTCTCCTCACTAAGATCAGACCCAAGGCTCCAGTGCTCAATCTGTTTGAAGTCTTTTTTCCCTAAGACTTCCGGCTCTGAATAAAGGGTAAAAGAGAGAGAAAATTTAAATCAAAAGCTAACCATATATTGTTAGAGTAGCACCCTTAAGACCAAAAAAAAAAAAATCTACTAAGAAAATAATTGAAACATTGTCTTGATTTTTCACTTTTCCTCAAAATCATGTAATATGATGTGAAAGTTTACTTGCAAAAGGAATGACAAAAAACTCTGAAAAAAAAAAAAGGATTTTACTCACTGTCTGACACTCATTTATATAAGGCAAGTAAATAACACACTGTCACAATCCTCACTGTTATTTTCCCAAAGCTGTAAGGATGGACACTTGGAATTTTCTAGAAACTTATTCTCCCAAAATGAAAAAGAAAGAAAATAAAAAGTTTAAAAATAATGAACTCTCCAGTATTTTATCGTATTTCCCTTGATGCCATGATTTTCTACAAACCAGTCACACTATTATCTTTTCACCTATCTACCAGCCAAAAAATGAAAAAGTGTTCATTACTCTTCACATTATATATATTTCTAAAGAAGCTCATTGTATAAATAGAACTTTATTTTCCCTACAATTGAAGGTATGAGTTCAGAGTTCTGTTCACATTGAAGCACATCTTTTTACATTACCTTTCAAAATGAAAGAAAAGTACGCAACCAATAATAAAATATGCACTGAAGGACAATGTATGTCAGATAGCTCTGCAGGTGCCCTAAGTTCAAACTGTGGCTCCTGCTTAGAAGGAGTATGATCTCTCTGAGGTGACAAAAAATATCTAGGCCTAAGCAGAAACAGTAGAAAAAGATTCAGTAGAAAGCTGAATAAGATTATTTCAGATAAGAAATACAGAAAATAACTGTTATGGAGCCACCAGGATACCAAAGATGGCTCCCAAGAGATGCGCTCCAGACAGCTTCCAAATGCTGATGTGTCTTCTCTGAACCCTCACAGAAATACTAGGATTAAACCCAGAAAGCTGGGACAGGACATAGCATAAATAAAGGCATAGGGATAGGGTTGTTCTTGTCTAGTAGGGATAAAACTAGCTGAAGTAGAAAATTCAAACTTGAAGGTGTTGTTTAAAAAGAGAAGAAAACTAGTAGCTGTTTGGCAAGGACTATACCAGTACTTTCTCCTTTTCTCTCTTGATCTCCTCCCATCTCACCACCAATCCTTCCAGAGCCTTGAATTAACCATGGCCTTGGGAGTCAGGAAGGATTAAATCTCAACTTTGCACTTCAGTGTCTATATAAGAAAATTATTTAATTATATGGAGCTCAGTTTCTTTACTTATAAATGGTGATAATTATACCTACAAAAATTATATTTTCCAATTGCAATAGTAATATCTAATATTATATTGGGCACCATGCTCAGGTTACTCGTATCTTCTCAATCCTTACAGCTAACATTGAGAGGCATACTATTATTTCCTTTGAACAGATGAGAAAGCTAATAATTAGGTTGAATTACTTGCCCCAAGTCAGACAGACAAAAGTGGCAGTCAGGATAGGCAGAGATTTTACTGACCCCCAAATCTTCATCTTAGCCATCCTGATACACTAGAGATAATGACTGTAAAACTTTCGTATAATACTTACAGATGTAGTTGTTATTAGGTGAGAAAACTAAAACCCAGTGATTTCATATAATTTACTCCACAAGATTCAACAGAACAGAAATAGAAGTGAAGCTGGTTAACAAGTTTCTTAAACTTCATGTTCCAAAAGTGAAATTACTGTACTAACGGAACATCTTTGCCTCATTTTGAATGTAAAAATAGAATAATAAACATGTAACTTTAAGATGATTAACCAGTTTCTTGAATATCTTACTTAATATTCTCCTAAGAATCAAAAATTTTTATTTTAGGTCTATTTTGTAACCCACAAATACCTGTAAAACTACATCACAGATGTGGGACATATTTCCTCCCTCTCATCTAGACTGCGAGCTCCTTAAAAGTAGAGTCATTTCCTATTTATCTTTGCACTTTAGAGCTTAGCACAAGCACACCAAATTTAGTGTATGTACCAAAGCATTTGATGGATAAGTGGACAAATGAATGAAACGGATACGATAAATTTAAATGGAAGAACTTTTAGGAGTCCACAGGTCAGCCTTGGGGACTTATAAACCCCACTGAAGTTTACATAAAATGTAGACTGTGTGGGCTGAAATGCATTTTCAAAGAAAAGGTTCCATAATTTTTCATCAGATTCTCAGAAAAGTGCTAGACTCCATAAATGTTAAGAGCCATTAGGCAAACTCAAGATAGAGAGACCAGTGAAAAGTAATTGAATTTGTACAGAAAAACAGTTACAAGTAACTAAAATATGCTAAGGTAATAGATATGGAAAGAATAACAGAAGAAAATAGCATTCCATAAATAAGACCACAGAACTTGACACTGAAATCCAGTAACCACTAAGACTATTATTATATTGATTATATAATACCATGTAGTATCTTTTTTATGGTTAATTTCATTAAGATGTGACTATTCTCACAACTAACTTCTTTCATGATAGTAAGCATTTAGAAACTTAAAAGTTCATGTATTGCACTTTTAAAAATACCAAACCTTTTTGCCAGTTTTATTCAACAAATGTTTACTGGATTTTGATGCAAGTGAAAAACTAGGTATTAGAAATACAGAGAAAAAGAGTGAGGATTTTCTACCAGAGAAATTTTACTTTCATAGGAAGAAAAACACCAGATATTTTCCCCACAGATTATATTTGTATTTATTTTTAATACATATTTTATTACCATATATTAATTTTATAAAATATTGAGTGTCCTTGTGGTGTTTTTATATATGCATGTAACATATTTTGATCATATCCAAATCTATTATCCTCGCTTATACCTTCTCCCCATCCTTTATTTGCTCTTGTCCAATATTCTCCTTTCTATTTTCATGTCTTTTTTTTTCCTTTCCTTTTTTTTAATTTCACATAGAGGAAACATGCAATCATATGCAATATTTGTCTTTCTGAGCCTGGCTTATTTCACTCAACAGGATGATCTCTAGTTCCATCCATTTTCCTGTAAGTGACATAATTTCATTTTTTATGGTCCAATAATAATCCATTTTATATACACTATATTTTCTTTACCCACTCATCCATTTACAGGCACCTAGGTTGATTCCACATCTAAGCTCCTGTGAACCAGATGGCAGTAAACAAGGGTATGCGAAGATCTCTGTGGTCTGATGACTTTAAGCCCTTCAGTATATACCAAGGAGTGATACACCTAAATTCTATGGTAATTCTCTTTTTAGTTTTTTAAGAAACCCCCATACCGATTTCCATAGTAGCTGAACTAATGTACATTCCCACAAGCAGTGCATAAGGGTTGCTTTATCCCTATATCTTTACTCGCATTCATTATTTTTTGTATTCTTGATGATAGCCATTCTGACTGTGGTGAGATATAGTTTTGATCTGCATTTCCCTGATAATGCCAGAGATGTTTAAACTATATTTAGTAAATCACTAAGGAGATGAGGATTGAATTATATACAGTGGCTTCTAGTAAGACTAAAGTTATCTGTGCATTGTGAAGTTGCAATAAATTATGCTAAGCTGTTCATGTTACATACTTCCTCCTCTAATATTTTCTAGCATTATATTAATTTATGAAGAATATCCCATGAAAACCCAAAGAAAGTTTCCAAAAAGGAAACCAGAGCAGTTTGTCAGGAAAAAATAAGAGCAGTTAACCATGCTTCTAGTTGGAGATCTACAGTTATGGGTCCATAAGAATGTCAAGCTTTAGAGTTTTTATGAGCAGACAGATATTTTTTCATTGTTTTCCCTCTGGATGATTGCTAATACAGCTGTATACCTTCTGCCTTGTTTTAGTTCTGGTTGTAAATTAATTAATATAAGCATTCTAAAGAGATCATCCATGTTGCATAAATGAGAAAGAAATACTTTTTACACTGGAAGTTTTCAAAACTATTCAATATCTCAGTGCACTAGAAAAAAAAAAAGGTGGTTGGATCTCGGAACAAAGGCAAAGGCCTAGAGTCAGCCATGCTCAGACTATTACTGAAAAGTAGACACTAACTAAAGAGGTCTCCAGACTAGCAACACAGTCAACTATAATCAACCTGCAAACTTCAACACACACACACGCACAAACACACCAAGTAGAAAGTGACAAAAATGCCTCCAAAAACTCACAACCCCCCAAAGCTGATCCATGTGGCATTAAAGGGGAGGAAATTAAAGCCATATAACTGAATGATTCAAAGTTATAAGATGAAAGACAAGATAAAAAAAAGGATTAGCAAGGTTCTCAGTGAGCTCAAAGAAGATGTAACTAAACAGATAATGGACATAATAAAATAATCAGCGGGTTTACAGAAGACACTAATAAAAAGCTAGCTGATCTAAACAAAATGATGCAAAACATGACTGACCAGTTTACCGAAAGATTAACATCTATGAAAAGGTACCAAACAGAAGTCCAGATGAAAAATTCTATTGAAAGTATGAGCAGAAAAAGTGACCACAGCAAGGACAGAATGTCAGAACTAGAATATAGGACTGAGGTCAGAGACTAATTATTCAGAAATACTTTAAAAACAGCAAAAGAACATGAAAAATAGGTCCAACAGCTGTTAGATGATGCAAAGAATAATCTACAATTAATTGGAATTAGTGAAAAATCAGAAGATAGCACAATTGACATAAAAAACCTGTTTACAGAAATAATAACAGAAAATTTTTCAAATATGGGAAAAGAATTTAACATACAGATAAGTGAAGAATCTAAATCCTAAGTAGCCACAAACAGAAAAGAACCTCTCTACAATACCTCATAG
Organism: Erethizon dorsatum; assembly: GCA_028451465.1. Taxonomy (NCBI): domain Eukaryota; kingdom Metazoa; phylum Chordata; class Mammalia; order Rodentia; family Erethizontidae; genus Erethizon; species Erethizon dorsatum. The sequence goes on along the minus strand of CM051826.1, from coordinate 126,088,565 downwards.
TCAAAATTTCAGAAGTCCAACACAAAAGACAGAATCTTAAAAGCTGTAAGAGAAAAAGCACTGAATCATTTATAAAGAAAAATGTATTTGAATTACAGCAGACTTCCCACCACAAACCTTAAAGGCCAGAAGATCTTGGACTGAAGCATTTCAAGCCTAAAAGAAAGCAAATTCCCACCCAAACTGATATATCCTGGAAAACTATCCTTCAAATTTGATGGAGAAATAAGTTATTTCCATGACAAAGAATACCTCAAGAAATTTATGACCTCCAAACCAGCACTTTAAATAATTCTCAGGGATACCCTTTCTAGGACAATGAAGCTAACAATGCCAAAAAGTCTAATAGAATGAATATGCTAGGCCAGGTGAGTAGTTAAGCAGAAGGGGAAAAATAAAGGAAATCAGCAGCAGGATAATAACGCAATCATAGGAGTCAGTCAGCACCTTTCAGTAATAACTGTCAGTGTGAATGGTCTCAATTCCCCAAACAAAAGATACACATTGGCAAATTGATCAAGAGACAAAATCTAACAGTATAGTGTATTTAATCCAAAAAGAAATTCATAGACTAAAAATCAAAGGATGGAAAACAATATTCTATGCAACAAGAACTTGAAAACAAGCCAGAGTAGCTATTCTGTTTTCAGACAAAGTGGACTTCAGCCAAAATTGATCAAAAGAGGCAAAGAAGGTCACTATATATTGGTTAAAGGAATAATTCAACAGGAAGAGATAGCAACTATGAACATATATGCACTAAACACCAGCACACCCAACTTAATGAAACAAACTCTACTGGACATAAAATATCAGATAAATATCACACAGTTATAGTGAGAGAACTCAACACCCCACTATCACAAATAGACAGATGAACTAGACAAAATACTAATGAAGAAATATCACAGTCAAACCAAATGTTCAAATGGACTTAATAGATAGCTACAGAGTGTTCCACTCAACAATAGAATACACATTCCTCTCAGAAGCACATGAAACTTTCTACAAAATAGACTACTTACTAGCCAATACAGAATGCTTAAGTAAATGCAAAAGTATTGAAATTATACCATGTGTATTATCAGATGACAGCACAACAAAACTAGAGATCAATGGCAAAAGAAAACATAGAAATTATAAAAATATATGCAAATTAAACAAAACACTCTTGAATAATCTATGGGCCACAGAAGAAATCAAGGAAGAAATCAGATAATTCCCAGAGTCAAATGATTATGCCAGTCCATAACACAATATATGAGACCCAATGAAAGCATTGTGAAGAGGGAATTTTATAGCTGTAAATAACCACATCAGAAAACCAGAGCAAGTCCAAATAAATAACCTAATGTTGCACCTCAAAGTCCTAGAGAAACAAGAACAAACCAAATCCAAAGCTGATACAAGGAAAGAAATTACAAAGATCACAGCAGAAATTAATGACATTGAGACTTAAAATAATGCCAGGAATCGATGAATTGAAGAGGAGGTTCTTTGAAAGAATAAACAAACTAGACAATCTCTTAGACAATCTTACCATAAAAAGGAAAGTAAATACCCAAATCAATGCAATTAGAAATGAAAAAAAGATGAAATCACGACAAATACCACTGAATTCCAGAAGATTATTAATAACTATTTTGAAAACCTGTACTCTGAAAAATTAGAAAATTCAGAAGAAATGGGTAGATTCCCAGATGCATATGAATTACCAAAACTGAGCCAAGAAAATTCAAAATCCCTGAGTAACCTAATAGGCAAAGAAGTGGAAGCAGCAATAAAAAAACCTACCAAGTAAGAAAAGCCCAGAAACTGAGCTACAAGAACTTCAGGGAAGATCTAACATCAACACTCTTCAAACTCTTTAAGAAATTGGAAGAGAAGGAGTCCTCCCAAAATCATTCCTGGAAGGTAGCATTATCATGATTGCAAAACTTGACAAGGATTGAAATAAAAAAGGGAACTACAGGCCAAGCTCTCTAATAAACACAGATGCAAAAATACTCAACAAGATATTGGCAAATAGAATACAATAAATCATGAAAAAGATCATACATCATGTCTAAGTAGGCTTCATCCCAGGGATGCAAAGATGGCTCAACATAAATGAATACACAGAAGCAAGGACAAAAACCACATGATCATTTCAATAAATGCAGAAAAAGCCTTAACAAAATCCAACATCCACTCAAGATAAAACTCTGAAGCAAATAAGTATATAAGGACCTTATCTCAATCTGATAAAAGTCATTTATGACAAACCTACTGCAGAATCATATTAAAAGGGGAAAAACTGAAAGCTTTCCCTCTAAAATCAATAACAAGACAAGAATGTCCATGGTCACCACTCCTGTTTATTACAGTACTCAAAAATTAGCCAAAGCAATCAGGCCAAAGTTTAGGGATATGCATAGGAAAAGAAGAAGTCAAATTATCATTATTTGTAGATGACATGATACTCTATATCGAAGACCCAAAATATACCACCAAAACATTCCTAGAGTTAATAACCAAAGTCAGTAGTATAGTAGGATACAAAATCACACACAAAAATCAATAGCATTCTTGTACACCAATAATGAACTCTCCAAGAAGAAAATTTAAAAAACAATGCCATTCACAATAGCATCAAAAATTAAATACTTAAAAATTAACCAAACCAAGAACATGAAAGACCTCTACAATGAAAACCACAGTACCCAGAAAAGGGAGACTGAAGAGAGTACTGTATCAAAAAATAGAAAGATATTCCATCTCTGGGTGATCAGAATCAATATAGTCAAAATGGCCACCCTTTTAAAACTGATATACAGATTTAACTTGATCACAAACAAAATACCAATAGCATTCCTCACAGAACCAGAGAAAATAATCTTAAAATTCATATGGGACCAAAAGAATCCCAAACTATCGAAGCAATCCTGGGCAACAAGAGCAAAGCAGGAGGCATCACAATCTCAGACTTCCATTTATGTTTTAAAGCTACAGTGGTAAAAATAACATAATACCGACACTAAAACAGACAGGTGGATCAATGGAACAGACTAGGGGATACAGAAACCGCCCCAGCAATTTGACTATTTGATCTGTGACAAATAGGACGAAAACATACAGTATGAAAAATGGGCTTTTTAATAAATGGTTCTGAGAAAACTGGGTATCCACCTGCAGAAGATTGACGCTAGATCCCTATCTCTCACTATGTACTAAACTAAAATCACAATGGATCCAAGATCCATTTGCTCCTGCAAGGTAACAGACTAAATGTACCTTTATTGAGATATATAGCAAAGTCAGACTCATTGAAATTGGGAGTCTTGTAAACCCCACAACTTGTTTTTTGTTTGTTTTTTGTTTGTTTGTTTTAGTTTATTAGTACACATATGTAATACATAATGTTCACATTCCTTGTATGGAGTTGGTGCATGTACATAGCACATCTTAATTCCATTTTTCATCCCCTTTCCCTTCCCTCCTTCCCCCTTCCACCCAGTCCTTGATCTATTTCTTTTTTGTTTTTTGGGTTCCCCCCACCTTTGGTACATGTTTATAGTACATAGTGTTCACATTCCCTAATGGTGTTGGAGTGCTACTCTGCCATAAGGAAAGGCAAACTTGAGTCATTTGTAGGAAAACGGATGCACCTTGAGACCACAATGTTAAATGAAATGAATCAGAACACAAGTTTAGGTATCACATTGTTTCTCTTATGCAATAAATTCAGATCAAAATAAAAGGCAAAATAAAAGACAGATAATAGGAAATAGGGAGATAGATCCTTCTCAAAGGGGATGGGGATGTAGAGAAGGAGGTAAGAGATAAGGGATGAAAAAATAATTGGGATGTGTTATGTACATGTACCAACTTGTTCTGAAAGACAGTTCAGCTATATAAGACACTCTAGATATAAGGAGGAGAAGAGAACAGAACAACCTCATCAGAGTAGACACCAACGTTTGTAGGATCAGTGGCAGATCTCCACCAAAACTCCTGGACAGAGGTCCCCAACAACATTATAAGGTTTGCGTCTGGGATGGCACAGCAGAGAACTGATTGAAAACAACTGTAGAAACAGTAGACTCCGATGAATAATTTAAAAGTAAAGAGGCAAGAAAAAAATAACATGAAAATCTCTCACAAAAAAATTACTTTACCAAGCAAAATTCTGGAAACCCATAACAATGTCTGAAATGTCAAAAAAAAAAAAAATCCAGAGATTCAGCCATTCACTCAAGTAAGCTTAGTTTCATGAGATAATGTGGCAAATGGCAAAGATTTTTGTATAAATATGTTTAGATTGCTCAAAGAGATGCATTAAAGAATACATAAAAATTAAAAATAAATATGAAATTAAAAATATAAGAGGAACTATAGCAGACAGATATGTACAAATGCAAATTAAAAACCTTATAAATGAAAAAAAATCAATTTTTCAAGTTTCTAATTCAATTGATTAGATAATCCAAACTAAGCAAAGAGATTATAGCATTTTTTAACAGAAAGAACAGTTAGGAAATATAGAAGACAGAGTCTCTAACATACACATAGTGAAAGTTCCAGGGCCGGTGAGATGGCTCAGTGGCGTAAGCTCCTGCCTTGCAAGCGCGAGGGCCCGAGTTCGACTCCCGGATCCCACATACGAAAAAGGGGCCGGTGATATCGCTCAGTGGCACGGGTGCCTGTTGGCACGCGAGGTCCTGAGGTCGACCCCCCGGTACCCACAAAAAAAAAAAAAGAAAGTTCCAGAAGAAAGAAAGGTAGATTATACGAGTAGAAATATTGAGGAAGCTGTGGCTAAGAGATTTCCAAATGCAAAGTCCATGTGCCCTCAGGTTAAAAATGTACTCTTAGTACCAAGCAGAATAAATAAATTCACACCTTGTTGCATCATTGTGAAAGTGAAATAACACAAAGAGTAAAAATTTAGCCTGGCAAAACATTTAGATGTTTTACATATTTCATTATATTTTCAGTCTCTCACATAATATTTGGCTATTTCACTCCTCTTTATTATTTTGTCCTATAATTTAATCTTAGTAACTTTTTAAGATGAATATTATCATTGGGACAAATGTTATTTCACTAATGCATGTTAAATCCACAAGTACAGAGATGAGGAAGTCATTCACAGTTGTGAATACAGAGTCTAGAAATGTCTGGGACACAGCTCTAGTGTTCAGTAATATTTAATAAATGAAGGAGCAAATATGCTAAGAGCTAAGTGGCTTTCCCAAGTTTAACTGCTATCAAATGATCCAGCTGAACACCTGACCACAGAGTTAAGTCCTCAACACCCTTTCTACATAGCCTACTTCTCCACCAGTTCCCCTTTACCCAGTTTTTGGCCAATGGCTTCTTTTAGATCAATGTTCTATTTAACCTTGCTTTCCTTTAAAACTCAACTTGCCTTTCTGGTTACTTATTTTGTCATTCAATATATTATTACCAATCACAGTCTTAACCCTCAGATTTGTCATACATACCTTCATATTTATATATAAGTTACCAAAACAAGTATCTGTCTGAATGATGGGGAAACAGAAACAGTCAAGAAAAGATGATGGTCTAAAGAGGTAAGTGCAATGCAACAAATATTTTTAAAGTTGTATGTGCAAAGCACTGTGCTAGGACTAGCCCTCAAAGAGATTAGAAATGTACTTGGAATATTAGGAAAAATATATAGAGAGAGATGGTAGAAGATGATGGGAAAAATAACATGTTACAGCACTCTCAGAAGGAAAGTTGATTTATCTCTTTGACAAGGAGGAAGAAGATGGGGTAATTTAATGGAGCAGGTGACTATAAAGAAAGCCTTTAAAAAGTGGTGGCATTTTGACAAAGGAGTGAGCAGGTAAGTAGAATCCCGTACCAAGAAACAAAAACAAGCAAAGGAATGAAAGCAGAAAAGATGAGTACATTTAAAATGCTGCAGTCCCTTAAGTTGGTCTTCAGGATAGGGTATGTGTTCAAAAAAATAATGAAAAAGAAAAGACTAGAACTACAGCTTGAAGATACATTGTGTAAGGCCTTGAACATCATGCTGGAGACCTTGTGTGTAATTTAGTGGGCAACGAGGCACCATTAAAGATTTTTTTAAAAAAGAACTGCATCATATCAAAGATGTACTTTTGAAGTTTTAACAGCCAGAATAGAGTTTGAATTTATACCTAGAGTTTAAGGCTTGGCAGAATATTTGGGAGGAAGTGCTCAGTTTAAAATAAAAGATGCCACTGAGGAGCTGAGGCTGGAGATGATGATGAACATCTCGGAAATGAATAGGAACAAAAGACAAATGTAAAACACATTAGGCAGCTGTTCAAAGATCCAGCTGATGGGTTTGGGATGGGCAACAGTGATGCGTGCTTCATTAAGTCAGGAAAAAATAAGATTTAGAAACAGATCCTAAATTTGGCCTTTGGAAGATATTCTTCAATGCTAAATAACAGTAGCAGTCGATGAGGAGAAGTCTGGCTGGGAGGGATAATAAATGAACCGGTATTTCATTCATTTGGGCTGCTCTGACAAATACTATAAACTGCAGAGCTTACACACAGGCATTATTTCTCACAGCTCTGGAGTTCACAGATGGTACATTTTCACTGTGTCCTCACGTGGCAGAATGGCCACTGGCTCTTCACAGTCTCTTTTATAAGCCCACAAATTCCAAACTTGAAGGCACCACACTCATAACCTAATCACCTCCCAAAAGCCCCATCTCCTAATACCATCACTTTGAGGGTTAAGATTTCAATATATGAATTTTGAGGGGAAGCAAATATTAAGATCATTGCAATCAGGAAGACAGAAGAGAGCCAATGCCCATGTAAAGCTTTGGTATAAAAAAATTGAAAATATAGCTGAGAATGGTGGTACACACCTGTAATCCCAGCTCAGCAGGCTGAGGCAGGAGAATCATCATGGGTTCAAGGCCAGCCTGGGTTACATAGTGAGTTCAAGCCCAACCTGAACTACATAGCAAGATCTTACCTAAAAAATAAATAAATAAATAATGTTAATAATTACATAAAAAAATTTTGAAAAGATAAACAGTAGTAGACTTTAGTAGGAGTTACTCAGAATAAGGAAGTCCTGAGCATTCTTTTGACATAATGGGAAGAATTAAGGCTTCTCCCTTTGTGTTAGTGTCACAAAGTCTCCAAGTACGCGTCCCTCCATTTGTAAATGCCTATGTGTTTCTAATTCTTCCACACCAAACTGAAAACTCTTAAGGACAGAAACTATATCTCTTTCATGATTTTTTCCCAAGCATCTAACCCAGTGCCTAATACAGAAGACACTTGATATAAATATATTAAGAGTCAGTGAAAAAGTTTAAAGATGGGATGAAAATGAAATTGGTGAGGCAAAGTCCTGAATGAATTATGAAGAATGAGGATCAGGCAACAGGGTGAAGAATTAACCTTCAATGGAGATAGTGGTTTATTATCTAATGCCCCCATCAGTTTATTTGAAGGATGCAAAGAATTATATTTATAAAGATTATTGATATAGAAAAGCAAGTACTAGTCATACACAGACAGGATATATTCCTTCCAAAGTAGAGAGTTGAATCATACCAAAGGCTCCTAGTATTGTTTTCAGCTTTAAAACACTCGTTCAAAATAAACAGTGTGACATTAAATAACATTTTAATGTAAATAATAAGCTTAAGACTTGAAGAAAGAGGGCCGATGAGATAGCTCAGCAGCATAAGCACCTGCCTGGCAAGCGCAAGGTCCTGAGTTCAACTCCTGGAACCCACATACAAAAAAAGGGCCAGTGATTATCGCTCAGTGGCATGGGCACCTGCTGGCACTCGAGGTCCTGAGTTCAACCTCTGGTATCCACAAAAAAAAAAAAAGAAAGAAAGAAAGAAAGAAAAAGAATGAGGGCTCAAAGGAAATAAGCTGGAAAAATAAGAGAAATGACCAACATTGGCCACTTGAAATGACCACTTGACAAAGATACCAACTGGTATGTGGTATTTTTACAGTGGGAGACTTACCGCCTCTCCATTTTCACTGCTCTGCACTTTTAGGGTTGCCAGAAGTTCTGCCCATGTGAGCATACGGGAGGCAGGATATGGGTTTCCATATCTGAAATCCACATGAGTTTCCAGGTGACAGTGGAAAGCTCCCTTTCCATGTTACCAAGGGAAAGCTCTATGTTTAGAATAAGAGAAAAAGGAACAAAGGCCTCACCATGCTGAGTCGGGCTGAGTCCAAAAATAACCATGCTCTAAGAACCAGCCCGAGGAGGGTCGGAGGTGATGTACCTTGGTGTCCAGGGTTGTGTGACCGAATGTGACAATGACTTCTAGACCCAGTTAGCAAGGTAAGCAGACTTCCGCTGATCACTTGCGTCTAATGTTTCTCTGAGGTTCAGTTCCTATAATTTCAAGTGTGAATGAAGTGGGAGGGAGTGGTGACAATGAACAAAGAACGCTATAAGGAAACCATGGTGTTTATCCTGATTTCTCAATTTTGAAAAGGGAAAAGCAGAACTGGGGAAGGGGGAAAAGGGAAGGGTGGGGTAGAAAGGAGATCAAAAATGATCAAGATGATATACATATACATATTCCCCAAAATGTATTATTATATACCATATAATAATAAAATAAAAATTTAAAAAGAAAGACAGTCCATGTCAGAAGAGCAAACTATGCCCATAGGTATGCTATCACATTCTGAACTTACTCAGCAGGAGCCGTTGAATCTCAGTCACTTGGGAACCTCAGAAGGTGATTTGCCCATGCACATCCCTGTGTGAGCTGATCACCGAGCCAGGTTCAGTATTTGTAGTCTTGAATTTCCAGTCTGTTTCTGTGTCTTAAGCCATTAAGCCATATTACTTTATTCTCCAGTTTACTTAGAGATACTTTGGTTTCACTTATATTGTGTTTCTTTTTAATATTTCTCTTTCCACCCAAGCAGTCTCTCTTCTAAAGCCTCGCTGGCCTCCATAATTATCCCTGCTTCTCAGTGTGATGCTCCCCTCTCCAAGCCCTCCCAGTGGGCCAGGTGAGTCACGGCTCTGTAGGGAGCATTCGGGTTTTGAAAAGGGAGCTGATTTCTCGTGGAAACACAAACCATTACACTGGTTTCCTACATCCCTGGAGCACTAATCACTTTAGAGGTCTGGTCCCAGAAGAATAGATGTATTTCTCCAATGCTAGAACCAAAATTACTTTTTGCTAGCCTTTAATGTTGCTAAAGACATAAAGCACATCGGGACAGAGAGTCATAAATCAAATGGCCAGACGAGACATTGATATGTAATCCAGTCCGGCAACAAGAGACTCAAATTACCTCAGATGAAAGACATGTTTTGGTTTTTGTTTTGTTTTGTTTTGTGTTTTTAATTACCATTAAAAAGATAGGATCCTTCTTATATATAACAATACAGGGATTTAAATAATAAGTAAACAATAAAACTTTTATATCTATTCTAAATCTCTTAGGGTACAACATTTCAAAGCATTAGGGTTTTTTCCTTTAATTTCGAACCGTGTTGCTAATTTTTTAATGATATTTTCATAACTCTGGTGGTGAAAGAGAAATTACATACGTATAACTTATATGACTCCTGATTTATGTAGCCTTAAATTTCCAGATATGTAATCCTGCCTCTTAAAATTTACAGATCATCAGTTAAGGTGATATAAACAAACAGCATGAAGCAAGCTTCTCCCAGGACATGCTGCTCTTACATAAAACCAAGAGGAAGTCACAACTTTGTATCATAAAAATATTTACACTTAGCAATAGAAGCAAAATCTGAATTAATTTGAATAAAAGATTGAATTGAGCAATGACTAAACTATGTGATTTTTTTTTCTCCATCATATACACCTTGGATAAAATTCTCTTTTAAAGAGATTTTGTAGGTGCATTATGGTTAATTTCTAAAAGTTTTGCATTTTTACAGAGAACAGTTTCACAGAGAATAGAATTAGAGTCGGCACTATTTAAATATTTTTTCTTTATGTTAAATCTCCTTTGGTTGATAGACCCAGACCTTCTAGAGACAGCATTATTTTTCTAAAATCACTGATCACTTTCTTATTACAACAGTGGAAATAGTGTGTGTGCCTTTCACCAAAATTCCTTGCCCGTGCCTGTGCCCCTGTTTCCAAGGTGACTCCAGTCAGGGATGCAGAGACGTGACAAAGCTGATGATGGAGATCAGGGCTCCCAAGGAAAAGACCATGCAAGGCTTCACAGGACCTCAACATCCCTGCAAGCTGTCCTCACATAGCATTGAAAAGAAGAGGGATTCCTTGGGTCACAAGCACATGGGCTTTTTAGTAGCCTTCTCAACATTATGGTCTAGAATCTTACGTGCACTCTTCGCTCCAGTGCACAGATCCCAAACTAGACTGTAGCTAGCATTCCAAGATCAGTGAGTGCAGATTAGAAAAATGTTCGTTTTTATCTTTTCTGACCTCTAACTGAAATTTATCGTTTTCTGAAATTAGCATAGACAACAAACCACAGGGGTATTAAGGTCCCCAGGACTTTTTCACCAACAGCAATCATAGATTTTATATTACATTGTTGTTGTTACAGATATCCCAAAATATATCCTTCAGTTATGCTTGTCTCTACCTGAAAGTACGATAGTTACTTGTTGGGGACCACGAATTATAAATTGAGTCTAGGGGACCTCCAAAGCTTTTTCTTGTCCTGCCCTTGAGCCAGAGTGGAACTTGGAAACTCCCTGCTCTTCTCTGGTCACACTGGGAAGCCCTAGGGCTAATAACTGCTGTAGCACTCACAGGGCAAGATGAGACCTGCTGGAGCCAATAAGGCATCTGGGAAGCTACAGTTTCCTTATTGCTCCCTGTCTCGTCCTTGTCCTTGTCCTTGCAAGAATGCTTTGTTCTTCTTATCAGTCCACTGTGGTCACCATTACTGTTCCTGGAAACACCCACTGCTCTTCACCATTGTGCTTGACTCAGATGTAATGAATAAACACCAAGGTTCTGGGTGCCTCGCGGCCTTTTGTTCCCTGAGAACAACTGGTCATCCCAGATCCCAGCCTGCACCCCTATTTTGTCTCTTGCTCTTTCTTCCCTCTGTGCACTGTAAAACTTGGCAGGAGATTGGGGGCTCACTGCCGCAGTCCCTGATAACTAGCACCGGGGAAACGGTCTCTAATAGTTACTAGAAACACAGCTAAATATAGCTATTTGATACATTAAGTACTGCTATGGGTCAGGATATTTAAGTGTTTTGATGACTATCTATAAATATGGTTGTTTTGCAATCCTATGTGTTTTATTTTATACACATAAAATATTTAATCTGAAGAAACTGACTCCTAAGTTTATAGAACAAGGACCTTCATTAACTTATTCCCCAATAAAACTGGCAAAAATTATTTTAGAAACAACCTTTCTTTTTCATTGGTATATGTCCACAATACATGATATTTTCATTGTTGGGGGAATTGGTGCATATACAGAACATATCTTGCTCATTTTCCATCCTGTTCCCCTTTCCCCTCTCCTCCTACCCCTTCTATTGATCCCCTTCCCCATATCCAAAAAGGCTGCCTCTGTTTTACTGTAATTTACTTACACTTTGAGTTTCTCACGTAAGAGAAAGCAGACAACACAAAAACAACCCTGCAAAGACTCTAATGAACACAATAACTACCATGTCAAAAAAAAAAAAAAAAAAAACGTTAATAATTCCGTAAGAAAGGGAAGAATCTATGGTGTTTAAACCCAGACTTCTCCCTCCCTTCCCTCTCTTATAGCAAGGTGAAGACAGACTCCAGACTGAGCACAAGAATCCCTCTCTCCTCAGCTTCCAGCCAGAGAACGATCCAGACTTCTCTCAACTCCTTATTGTTGACTCAATTCCAGGGCGTGCTATGGAGAGACCTGAATCCCCTTCTCCCATCCAAACGCCACTGGTGAAGTGGAGGCTCTGTCTTGGGCACAGTGCACGGAAAGGACTGGGATCCCGACACCTCTTTCCCAGCTCTGGAGGCAGTAGCTTCGTATCAGGAAGACCTAAGCCTGAAGGAAGACTCCTTTCCACTGAGCACTTAGCTGCTAGAGCAAGGATGTCAGTCAGCAAGAAGCTCGTCATTGTCCCAACCCCGCCTCTGAAAGCAAAATTGATTCTAGCAGTGACAGTGTTGCAGAGAACATCAATAAAGGGATAGACATTATTAAAAAAAGAACCAAATGGGGCCGGTGAGATGGCTCAGCGGCGTAAGCGCCTGCCTTGCAAGCGCAAGGGCCCGAGTTCGACTCCCGGATCCCACATACGAAAAAGGGGCCGGTGATATCGCTCAGCGGCACGGGCGCCTGTTGGCGCGCGAGGTCCTGAGGTCGACCCCCCGGTACCCACAATAAAAAAAAAAAAAAAAAGAACCAAATGAAAATCTGAAAGTGAAAAGTACAATAACTGAAATTTTTTAATTTACTAAGAGCTCAACAGTAAATCTGAACTAGCAGAGAGAGAATTAATGAATTTGAAGACAGATTAGTAGAAAGGAAGCAAGATAAAGAAAAGGAAATAAAGAATGAAAAGAATAGAACTCCGGAGAAACAAGGACACCATTAAACACCCTCATATGTGTGAATAAACCTGGTGTTTCTGGAAGTACCAGAAGAAAAGAGAAAGCCAGAACAAGAAAAAATGTTCAAAGAAAGAATGGCTTAACACTTTAAAATTTACTGAAAGATAATAGCCTACATGTCTAGGGAGCTAAAGAAACTCGAAGCAGGCTAAAGACAGATTCACAAAACACATCATAGGAAGAATACTGAAAGTCAGAGATCAGGAGAAAAATCTCAGTATCAGCAGGAGAAAAAAATTACCTGAGAAGAGATTCTGGCACCAGATTGCCGCGGGACCAATGCCTGGAGTATGCTCAAGAACTTCAGGTATTGTTATCTAGAATAAAACATCTAGAAGATACCTGGTGCCAGTATCCAATATGCCTTTATCAAAATGATACAAAAGACGGGCCGGTGAGATACCTCAGCGGCACAAGCATCTGCCTGGCAAGCGCAAGGTCCTGAGTTCAACTCCCGGTACCCGCATATTAAAAAAAAAAAAATTGTCTGTGATTTTTAAAATGGGGAGGGTGCTAGGTTAAACAAAACTCAAAAGGTTTTGTTATGGCAGGAATTGTTGTGAGTTTCAGAATGCTAACTGTGAATCTTCGGATGTGGGTAATAATCACAGTATTTCCCAACCGCAGTGGCTGTGACAGCTGGTGTGGAGTACATCTAAAGGCTCAAGGTCTGAAGAGCACTTTGGGAAACTCTGACCAGAAACTGAAAAAAAAAAAAAAAAGCTAAGGATACGGGTCACTGCTAGAGTTAACTGGCGTCTTCGTTTCCTGTACATCTATACCAAGCACGACTTTCTCTTGAAGGCACACGTGATAGACAACCATCCACATTTTCAAGGACAGCCTAGGTCAAAGGCCATCTGAGGTTCCTGGTAAAGCTGCTTGCCAAGGCCACAATTAAAGTCACCCTGAGGGTGACTATGCCCTAGCCAGTCTTTTTTGATTTTTGGATCACATTCGGTTAAAAATCTTTAGATTCTACATTAATGAATGCAGAAAAGGACAACACTGCTAACGGGCTTCTGTGCGTGGAAAATTCCTTCCTGTTGCTGTTTCCGGTCTTAGGTGCTGGTTTGTAATAACGGCCTATCAAAATGTTGCATGCAGCTCCAATAAACATAGTCATCATCTGAGAGCTATACTTAACATCAAATGCCAAGGCAGATTTATCAGCCGCCGAGGCCTGGAGCGCAGCCAGTTCACAGCTCCGAAGCTTGCTCGCTGCAGCTCCCATCACAGGGTGTAGATTAGAAGAGCGTGGACTCAAGCCAGACAAAGAAGCTATGGCTCAGCAACTTGAATCGGGGGGGACAGCCAGCAAGGAGGACAGAAAGGGCAGTGCAATCGCACACAGAGACAACTTCAAGAAACATAATATTGCTGCTACCTGTCAGAAAATACCAACAGCAGCAGATAGACCAACCAACTTTAGTGCGCCACTCAGGGGCAAAGTGGCTATTACTCTTTATGAGAATGCTTACAGCCTGGAACAGAAAGCAGTGACTCAGGCCGGTGAGATGGCTCAGCAGCGTAAGTGCCTGCCTTGCAAGCGCGAGGGCTCGAGTTCAACTCCCGGATCCCACATACAAAAAAGGGGCCGGTGATATCGTTCAGCGGCACGAGTGCCTGTTGGCGCGCGAGGTCCTGAGGTCGACCCCCCGGTACCCACAAAAAAAAAAAAAAAGAAAGCAGTGACTCATAAAAGAACTAAACACTTCCTGAGATGCAGACAAATAGATGAATACTCACTGTGGAAATGACCTAAGACTTAACAAGGATATTGTCATTTACAAGTACTCTCTGTAGAAATCATGGTTCCTATATATTTTATGTGGCCACTGATATCCGCTCTTCTAATTCTTCTAACAGTTGTGTAAACTTGTAAATCTCTGAACTGTCTCATCCTGCCCGAAATCCTTAGAATGTCGTCTGTCTTCCTGAGCAAAATTATCACACTGCATGATTCCTAGTCAGAGAGCTTCGGACAATCAACAAATGGCTGTAGGGACAGAAACTGAACTTTCTTGGAAAGTTGTACACAAGTTAGCAAATGTTAAGTTCACAGATTAATGAAAGGATCAAGTAAATGTCTCCTCTTGTTCTGGTAGCCTTCTTGAAAGCAGCCCACCTTCTGACTAGAAAAAGGAACGAGTGACAGGAAAATCTAATGCATTATAAGAAACTGACAGACAAATAACTGCTCCAAACAGCAAAATCAAAGAGATCCCCAGGAGCCGGAGCAAGTTTGCATAAAGTGTAGTTATAAGTGGAAGGATAAGCATCATAGACTTTTTTAAAAATCTTGAGCCAACAAAAATATATTTGAAGGTCCCAAGGTCCATAGCCAGAAGAGGACCAATGGACAATCAGAAGCTCTAGGATTGTATCAAGAATCTTTACAAATGGAAAAAACTCGTCCATCAAATTTACACCTTAAAAAACAGGTAACAATCTTGCAAATTCATAAATCAACTACTTCTGATGGCAGGAGTGCAAATTACTGCACTGATTCAAGATAAAAATTTGATAATATTTTTAAATGTTTAAAAATGTGCAGATTCTTTAACCATATATTTTTTTACTTCTAGAAATTTTCTCTACCAAAATCCCAATTTTGTTTAAATGAAAAGTGTATATGAGTGACTTAAGGATGACTGAAAAAACTCTGTCTCCCAAATAATCAACAGTGGTTCTATTTATGTTGAGGTGGCATGGTAAAATTTTACTTTCTGTTTTTCTCTTCTCTTTTGCTTTGGAATCTTCTCTGGTAAATAGACACTAACTGGGAGGGAAGGTGAAAATGATGAAAGTACGGTATGTGCATTTACAAATCTGCCAAAATGAAACCATTAATCTCTATAATCAATAGAAAAGTGAAATAATTATATGAAATTGTAAATAGTAGAACTGGATGCCAAATAAATAAATGCTTGGGGAAAAAAGATGCTGAGTCTATAATATGTAAAATGCTCTACACAATTAAAAGAGCAATCAAGTGAAAATGCGCACAATAGTTACAAAGTCTTGATCGTACGTTTATGTCATTTGTAACATATTCTATTGCTGCAGGGAGGCAAGAGTTAATTTTAGAAGGATTACTTCAGGTCTTACAGTTCGGAACTGATAAAGGAGACACATAAGCAAAGTGGGGAAGCAGAGATTGAACAGCAACAATTTCTCCTGAAAATAAAAAAATTCCAAATAATAATTCCGATAATCCTCACCCTAAAGCAAACACAGCCTCCATCTCTGTCTCTCACTAAAAAATACGATCTTGGGGAACTCAAATATGGGTGAAAACTAGTGTGATCCAAAGTAGGAACAGGGTAGAGCATATTGCTTTCTAGTTCTTGCACATCTTTTTTTTTTTTTTTTTGGTACCAGGAATCGAACTCACTACCTCATGCTTGCCAGGCAGGTGCTGTGCTGTTGAGCTGTATCTCTGGCCTTGCACATCTCTAAAACCACTCCACAATTAATATGCTACACCTTTGGAAAAAACCCAAGAAAGTATTCTTAGAGAATCAACAAAAAGGGAAATTTCAAAAGCAGAATAATACTAATTTTTGTTAATCCAATAAAATTTTGTTTCCCAACAGTCTACGAGGCCCAGAAGAATGAAGAAGTCAAGTCTTAGTTGTCAATGTATCTTTAGTGCTTATTGTAGCAAATCCTCAAGGACAGTTTGATGAATGAATGAAGGACAGTTTGAATCCACTTCAATAGGACTCTAAAACCATCCATTTTAATCATAAGAGGACCAGTAATTAGTCAAACCAAATGCCTTTGGAGTAATATACAAATATACAAAATTAATTTATTAAAATGCTCATGACTTCATTCTTATTGATATTCATGTTCAATTTACATTCTGCCCTCATTCATCAGGTTCCTAATGCAGCTATCATAAAAATGCCACTTGCCACACTTCTCTGGGTATTTCTGGGCCTTATGTTTTACGATCGAATCACTGAGAAGGAACAGTTAGGTAGCTGACCCACATGAATTTAACAAGGGCTTGACACACATCAGCAGTATCACACACAGATGAAACTGGTGCTGACTTGGTGACAGCCTTTACTGTAGGACAGTAAGAGGCTTGAGGGCCTTTCAAATGAATAGGAACGACAGCATTTCAGAAAAGCCGGATACGAATTCTGTGACAGGCTCTATAGTCACATACAAAAGCGCTCTTGCTGCTGTCATGCATCATCACTTTTTAAACATGTCAAACCTGTATTACACTGCATTAAAAAAAACTAAAGAGATTCTACTTGCAGTTACACGTGAGATAATAAATGGAAAATGATTTCAATGTCAAATCCAGATAATAAAAAAAAAAAGTGACCTCTGTTGTTCTTATGCTTGGCCTTCAAGCTATGATTGGATTCTTTTATTAGTAAATATACTATTTTGAATTTTATCATTCTAATTATTTAGTCACGAAATACTTTCCAGCACCAGTGAATTTACAGGTATGGGTCCCATTGTGTCCAGAAGGTTAGTGGTCGGAGTCATTCGCACTGAGTGAGCTTAGTCATCTTCTTTTCAGGCTCTTGCCTTCATTTTCTGTTTATGACTCCCGCAAGCTAAATGCTCTTAATATAGTCTTCAGATTTTTCTGCAGTCCGCTCTACCCACCTGGACCTCTGTGGAACACCTCCTATTACAGCTTCCTAGCACTGCGCTCTCTCCACCCATCTTTTCGGACACTTACTGTTACCTCTTTAGTCATAGTTAAAGTTCTCATTATTAAGTGTAAGTGTGGCCCAGTCACTTTACAGACATTTACACACATCCTCTCTATCCTCATCATCACCCCCAGAAGACAGCTGTCATTACTTCGCTGGCAAAAACACTGAGGTTGAGAAGGCTGAGTGATTTGTCCTGGGAGATGATGCATAGGAAAAGCACGTAATCCTGAAACAGAGAAAATCTGAGGAGTCCTACCATGGACCAGGGATACAATGTTGAACACATTCACTTCACCTCTCATGCCTCAATTTTCTCAGAAGTGAAACAGGAATGGTAGTGTGTAATGAATGTGGGGACATATGTACTCCTGTGAAACTGACCCTCATGTTGCCATGCATACAAGGTGAACATTATGGTATATATTAAAAGTTTTTAAAAATTAATTACAGGGGCCGGTGAGACGGCTCAGCGGCTTAAGCGCCTGCCTTGCAAGCGCGAAGGCCCGAGTTCGACTCCCGGAACCCACATACGAAAAAGGGGCCGGTGATATTGCTCAGCGGCACGGGTGCCTGTTGGCGCGTGAGGTCCTGAGGTCGTTCCTCCGGTACCCACAAAAAAAAAAAAAAAAAAAAATCAATTACAGTAGAAGACCTTACCCTTAGTCTTCCTCAAAATCTGCCCTTCCCCCAGCTTTGAACACACTTATCCCGTCATTCTTGTCAGTTTCTGAAGCAGTTCTGCAAGTCCTCTGTCTTGAGTGTCTTTAGTTGCACTGTCATGGCTGCGTTGAGGTCCTGAATCAATTCAAAATGTTTACCTTTCATGGTCATTTTGACTCTGGAGAAGAGCCAGAAGTCACACACTGCCTGATCCAGTGAATAAAGTGGATGAGGACACAAAATAATGCTTTTTACAAGCCTGCCATTCCATCGATGGCACACAGCTGCGACATTACCGTATCTTTGATCACACCTCATACAGACAGGAAGGAGGACCTGCAGAACTGCTTCAGAAAGTGGCAAGAATAATGGGATAAGTGTGTTTGAAGGTGGAAGGGTGGATTTTGATCGTGACTAATAGTAATACATCTTTTACTGTAATAAATGGTTTTAAATTTAAATACATACTGTATTTTTCTATCATACTTTGTACATTGATTTTTCTTTCCTGCTAAGAGAAGAGAAAATATTAGCAAACTTCTTATTACTATCCCCAAGAAGTGTTGCCTATGGACACTGCATTCTTTCATAAAAGATTCCTATATTTCCTTCAGAAGGAATGAATAACATTCTATAAACCCCACACTCTGATTCAGGCATACTTTAACCTATGACATACCAGTTGTCACAATTTACTCAAGCAAAAATTTTAAGACACTGAACTTTTCCCTTATTTGAAAAAAAAAAAAAAAACAGTATTACTAAGACCTAGAGGATCTCCAGGTTTCCCTGTCTGGACCCTGGAAAGGTTGTAACAAGCAGCTGGAGAAGGACAGTCCAGAAACTCTCAATAATCCAGCAGTAAATTTTTGCACTGTCCTCTAATTTTCCACTGCAAATATCAGCATTTATCCTTAGCTCAGCAAAGCATCCTCAGACACTTGAAATCTTTCACTTTCTGGCAGAAAGCTGAAAATAAGCTTTGAGCATTGCATTTAAAATAAGAAATAGAAGACCATGTGGAACTTTTTGATCAGATTTTGCGTTAGCATCCATTTCTTTGCAATTAAAAGAATCAGAGTTTGGGCCAGGCATAGTGGCGCATGCCTGTAATCCCAGCTCCTTGGACTGAGGCAAGAGTATCACATATTGGAGCCCGGCCTGGAAAACTTGGTGAGACCCTGTCTAAAATAATTAAACAGAAAGGCTGAGGAAGAGCTCAGTGTGAAGGCCCTGTCTGGGCTCAATGCCAAGTACCCCAAAAAAAGAATTAGAGTTTAGCCTAAAGATGATAGTCACCAAAAATTTTTGACCTTCCTAAGGCATCATATCAAACCAAAATAATAAAATCTTGGTCATGACGATGGAAAACACAGAATCAAACTTATGGTTCTGCTTATAAGAACTAAGTCAGCTTTAGTAACAGGTAGATTCAGAGAAAGCCACATGAATTTTCATTTATCCAGAGCCCTTGGAGTTTACTGTCACTAGCCCAGAAAGGAGCGATACTGCCTTGGGTTACCAAACTCCTCAGTAGGCTGCACTGTCAGTGACCTACTCTCAGAGCTCCCCTGTCCTGCTCCCCCCAAGTTTCCTGGTATCCAAGGCCCAAGAAGAAAACAGAACTCTCGGATTTGTACCGTGCTATCTTTAGAGCAATATACATAATACACACTAAAATATACAGAAGTCTGTATGTGTGTGTAAGTATACAGTTACGATGGGGCGGCATGTGTATGTGTATGCATTTGAGTGTGTGTCAGTTGTGCTCTGGAGACTATGAACTCTATAAACAGGGTAAGAAGACATGATCTGTGTAGGAAATATTGATAAATTATAAATTGTTCCTGCTGCAAATCATTTAAGATATAAATAAATATACTCTAGTTTGTTTTACTTTCTAATTTTACCACTTCTCTCTATCTTCCTTCCTCTAAAATATAAAATGGTGTCATTTCTGGAGTTTGAAAAGCATTACACTCTCTCCATGGTAATGATTTGTAAGCAGCTTATATTATTAAAAGTGCTTCTAACAATTTCTACCCCTAAAAACAACACATAGATTTTTGGGGGTCTTTGGCAATAATGTCTATCCCATGGGATTCTTGAAAAATTACATGACATATTTATTAATCAGTTAGCATTCAATAAATCATTACCATTATTTACCTAATTCTCTATCACTTACCAAGTAATGGAATACAAACTTAGACTCTTTCATTTCAACTATCACTTTGGCAAATTAACTGACTTTTTGGTACTCAAGTCTCCTTGCCTAGAAAAAGAGATAAAAAATAGTATCTAGCTCCCAGGGTTGTTACAAAGATTGAAAAGAAATTAATGTATGGGGCCGGTGAGATAGCTCCGCAGCATAAGCACCTGCCCAGCAAGCGCTAGGTCCTGAGTTTGACTCCCAATACCCACATACGAAAAAAGGGCTGGTGATATCGCTCAGTGGAACGGGCGCCTGCTGGCGCACAAGGTCCTGAGTTCAATCCCTGGTACCCACCAAAAAAAAAAAGAAATTAATGTATGAGAAGCATTCAGCCCAATGTCCATAATATGGTAAAGCTCATGTGTTAGATCCTTTTATCATCATTTTTACATATTACAGGCAGGATTTAAAAACATGTGTCTTCTAGGCGTGGTGGCGCATTCATGTAATCCCAGCACTTGGGAGGCTGAGACAGGAGGATTGCTGTGAGTTTGAGGCCAACCTGGGCTACAAAGTGAGTTCAAGACCAGCGTGAACTGCATAGTGAAACCCTATCTAAAGAAAAAAATAAGGCCGGTGAGATGGCTCAGCGGCTTAAGTGCCTGCCCAGCAGGTGTGAGGGCCCGAGTTCGACTCCCGGAACCCACATACGAAAAAGGGGCCAGTGATATCGCTCAGCGGCACAGGCGCCTGCTGGCGCGCGAGGTCCTGAGGTCGACCCCCGGGTACCCACAAAAAAAAAAAAATAATAATAATGTGTCTTTAAAACCTGCTAACTTCCCATATTACAGTTTATCAATTACATATTGCTTAGAACATCAAAAATTGACTTCTCTACTGGCACTGTCTGTTAGGTTCTCAGGTTGGGATCAGACGCCCTCCGGACCATTCATCTGCTTACTGAGCCTTGATTATGGCAACACCCAAGAATGTTTTGTGGCAAGTTCTAAATATAGGAGACCCAGTCACATGTCAATTTTAGATTTTAGTATAAATATACCCTAAATATTGCATGGAACATACTTATACTCTAAACTTATTTGTTTATCTGAAATTGAAATTTAACTTGGTATCCTGCATTTTTATTTGTTAAACTGACAGCCCTACCATAGTCTGTATCAGGTTCTAACATGCTAAGTTAGCGGTATACTCTTATATTTCAACATTCCATTAACATTGGTGTTGGTGTTGTTGTTGTTGTTTGGGGGGCTTATTCAATTTTGGGGTGGGGGACTGAGAGGATGAGAAGGGCAAAGTGATACCACCAAATTACCTGTCACAGTCCCAACCTTATAGCAGCTCATTGTCTTATACATCTAAGGTTGTTCTGGATTCTCCTCATGTATTCCAACCATTTCTCAACATATAAATATAAAAGACAATGCTATCAAATTCTGGATTTTAGCATCGTTATACTTTTTCATGTCAATAACTCTTTTTTTAAAGGCTGTATGATTTCAAAAGGTCACTGAGGTATGAATAATAGAACCAAATCAGAATTAGAATGTATCAAAAGACAGAAATCACATATAACCATGTGTTTTGGAACTAGCAGAAAACAGGCCTTCAATATGGGTCAGGTATCTTTCAAGAGCAATACCAGCTAGGGAGGGTTTGCAGACGCACTATTAGAGTGGAAGGGGACATGAGGAATTGGAATACACTCTCTCCCACTTCCACTCTCTTCCAGGGACAATGGACCCTGTGCGGCCATGTCTGCTGTTTTGGTTTTTTTGTTGTTGTTTTTACTTTTTCAAGAGAAGTCAATATCCTGAATTTTGTGATAGTCTCCCATAGAGGTTTTATTTAGAAAACACAATGCAGGCCGATCAGAGCACAGCTGCCTTCTACTAGCCTTGCAAGACCTGCACCAGCTTCCAAAAATCAAGCTCCTTGAACTCTCTCCATCAATTGCATCTTGAGGAGTGCTATAGGCAACTAAATAATAATTGAATTCTAAATTACTGATTAATGTAGTAATTCATTGTGAGTCAGCCTCCCTCCCCACGAAACAGTTAACCTATTCGAAATAAACTTTCACTCAGCATTTTGGTCAAAGCCAGCTCTGTTTTTCTGAATCTCAGTTCCTGGAAACCATGAGTCTGTGATATTTTTCTCCTACCAACCCACAGACAGTTAACAAAAATGGGCATTAGACTGATTCTAAGCCATGTAAAAATATACGCTTTTAAGCAAAGATTTATTCATAGCTTCCTTCTTTGCTAAATTAATTGAATATTGTACTCATTCAGTAAAACATAATTTTTAAATTGTAAATGTAGGACCCAACAGTGTCATTCTATGGATATAAACTATTGAATGCTTTCCAGTTAAAAATATCTTTGCTATAATCATTTTTCTTTATATTTCCTGCATAGTCATCTGAAATGCATTCTCCAGGATGGGTAAATCATCCTTAGTATCTCTGGTAGTTGGTCATGTGATTCACGTGGTTTTAGACTACATGGGTAAGAAATCATTGAAAGTGCTGAGAATTGGTGAATGTAACATGGAAATCCAACATGGGAATTCTGGCTGCTGCTTTGATTGCTTGGGTCTCTGATTAATTGTTCACATAAATAGATAGATATGCAATTACTCTGAGCAAAGGCAACAGAAAAATCCTTTCTATCACCTGATTGGGAACAATGACTTACATCCTCAGAAACCTGCCGTTACTCACAGCCAATGCTTGCAAATTAAGAACCATTTTTTCCCTTAAATGAAATGTCATTGGTTAAGATGAGTTTTTAAGTGTTTTATCCATTTTACAAAAAAAAAAAAGAACTAAATGGAAGTTTTAAAGGCACTTCAAATATAATTCATTTGTATCCCAATATTTTTATAGCAAAGTGGAATGATTATACGGTTTGGAATAAATCAGATGTGGGTTCCAACCTGTTTCTTAAAAGTCTTTGGGCAATGATGATTAATGACTCTAAGCTTCAATTTCTTCATTCATAAAATACAGGTAAAAAATGCTTACCTGCAAATATTCTTATAAGGATTAAATGAGATGAAGCAGAGTGTCAGCTAAAGTGCATTATTTATCTCTACTTACATATTTACCAGGTATCTCTCTCTGTGAAATAAATGCAGCTAGAAAATAAGATCCTCACAAATGAAGTTTGTAAATTTAATAAAAATTCTTGGCAGATAATTGCTACCTGATTTGATCTCCATGCTTACTACCATCTGCCATGTGCCTGAGAGCACTGGTATACTCTAAACTTTCTCCATCCAAAGCCTAAGGCACATCAACCCTGGTAAAAGGCCAGGGAATGTCAGAGGACAGGAAAGAGGAGTCAGCAAGCTCATGTCCTAAAGACCTCAGTAGACACAACACCTAAGCCATATGGGCTTGTACCTTTCCAGCAAGCAAGGTGCATGCCTGGAGGCTACAGGTCAGGATAGAGATGAAGCTGCCCCTCAACTCTCCAAAAAGAGGCTCAATTGGTGTTCTACACCTCACACAAGGGAAACCAAGCGTGCAATATATATGCAATTCAATTCCTATAATAGCAAGGGCACCTATGCAGTGCAAAAAGACTGCATGTTTAAGAGCAGCTGGGCACTATTTAAATTTTGACAGTGCTACAATTCTTTGGGGACCGGCTGTCCAAGGGAAAGCAGAAAGAGCTTGACATTCCCTGAATGGATAATGGCCACCTGTCAGATGCATGTTCACAGCACACACTGCCTGTGTCGAGCGGCGTCAAGAGACGGAGTGCATCAGTACCAGCTCAGGGAGGAAAGCCTGAACAACAAGAATTTCATTTGTTTCTGGTCAGTCCTTTTGACTGTAAGAAACTCAAGTTACAGTGGAAAAAAATCAGGGGATGAGGATAGACAGATTCAAAGCCATATAAACAGAAATTGAAATTGGATCAGAGTCCAAAGTAGAGCCAGCCCAGGCATCTGACCGCTCAGCCATGTCCTGAGGTCACGTGGTCTCTCGTTCCGACTCCAGGAAAATGTGCTACATTGTAATTTCTGCTTTCCATAAATTCTCAGAGCCCCAACCCTAAGATGTAGTTCCCTTCTTTGCATCCTTTGTGTCCTTTTAGCCTTATCCTCCATTTCTAATTGCTAGCATCACCCAGGTTTTCTAATACAAAGTAATGGGAGAGAATCTGATGCCCCATGAGCTTCCCTCGCCAACTCCACTAGTTTGCCTTGCAAAGACTATGATCCAGATTGGCTGATCTTGGGTCAGTGTGACCGATTTTGTCAGTTAGTTGAAAGAGGGTGTCTGGGGAGAGAAAGACCAGCAACCCACACCAACCAAGAAGGAACAATTTTGTTGGCAAGGTCGCTAGCTACTTTCTCTAGAGGCCTCCAAAAGGTAAAGTAGAAAAGAAAGGGCAAGGACCTCCTGGCTTACCAACTCTACCTGACACTGTGAACAACAGGAAGTGCCAAAAGGTACACACAGATTCGACTGAAAACGTTCAGAATCTTCTTCCCTAAGTTCCAGTGGGAACTTCAGACTCACAAGTAAATGCATTATCAAAAGTTCAAAAGAAATACATAAAATTCGAGGAAAAATAAAATTAATGCCCAGTACAGATCCATTGGATTTAAAATGAAAACTGGAACATGGTTTCCTTTTTAGTTAGAAAATATTAATTACTAAATGTGTGAATCAAAATATTACATAAAATGGATTTCACAAACTCTTATCATGGTCTTTTACTCATTTTCTAAGTGAAACTAGAAGTTTCCCAAGCCAGGTAAATGGAATGAAGCACATGGTGTTAGCACAGTGCTAGCCACATAACTACTTGTTAACCTCACATCTCAAAAGGACAGTAACACATCTATTTTAATGTTCTTTAAATGATAAAGAAAAGCGAATCAATAAAAATAACAGCACCTATTACTTCCAACTACAGGGATAGTAAATACATAAACAAGACAGCTGAACAGAGGATAAGGTAATGTGGTCTGAGGCTGCATTGCTTTAATTTGCCCACAGAAGGGGAGAGTTTAATGTCAAAGTTTTACCTAGGAAGAAAAAGGGATCTCAAAAGAAATTCAGGTCAAGTCAGAATAAGAAATGGAGGTCTTTCGACTACATTGCTAGGCAGCTCTAAGACAGTGAAATATGGGGCAGAGTTTTAATCAGAGATTCCTTAAAGGTCAGGGGAAAGCAGGCTGTGAATAAGAGCTGCTTTTGAACAGTTTCAAATTACAAGAGCATTCCCAACATAAGACATTGGGATGGGAAAGAATAGTTTACCTGCTTTTGACTTTATGATTTCTAAACCACCATTTAAGTTTTTGTGTTGGTCTGTGGATGTGGCTCAGTGGTACATGTGCTTTGCAAGCCCAAGGACATAGTTCAATCCCCAGCACCAAAGAAGAATAAAACAACACAAAAAAATCCTTTTGTGGTTGTTTACCTTACGGTATTATATTTACTTTATTCCCTGCTCCCTTTGTGCCTCTCACCAATATTTAGCATCTCTCTCCAGATTTCACAATAGAATATAATATCTTTTCAAGATTAGTGCTAAATTTCTGCATTCTTATTGTAATCTAACATACACACCAATTATCTTAATTTCATTCCAACCTCTAATTCCCATAGCTGGTACGCTGCCAAACAAATTCATTTTCACTTTCTTCCTTTTGATTTGAAAACAGAATTTCATTATTCGTATTTGTTTCTAAATGCAGTAAATCCCCTTTATCTTGTGAGTACTACAAGAGTGACCACAATAGGCCCCTTAGAGTAGTCCTCCTAATACCCAGGGCTTTAAATCAGCTGACAGTGGAAAAACAATATTTATTTTCCAGAATACTGTCTGATACATACATCTTTCATGCAAAATCACTTTCTGTTACAAGTTGACTTCTGCCTCCTGAAATGTTATCTTCCTTCACCATCATTACTCAGAGCACTCAGCCACTAATTTTCAAGATTCTGGGTTTTATTCTTTTTCTGTGCCTTGAAATAAAATAAATATAAATATATATATCAACAAAACAGAAATGAAATTTGAAAGATCAAAAGATGAACACTTTTATTTATGCTGATAGCAAATAACCTAGGCAGTATAAGAAGAGAAATGTCAACAACAGCAGCATAACCAATAACAAAGGGAACCACAGATTTTCACTGGTTTTCCTTTTAATGTCTATAATTTTCTCCCGGGCTAGATATTATGTATTTAATAAGATGTATTTACTTATTAGGTAATGTTCATTAGATACCAGTATTGTATACATCACCATTTTCAGAGAACTAAATATAAAATAAATTGCTGAACAGGTACAGATCACTAAAGATTCAGAGTAGGCACATCCCAGGGAGAGGGACAAGGGTGCACAAAGACATTTTAGGTAAGAAAGAGGTCATCCCTTTCCTCTCCCATCATAAGAGTCATGAATGACACCTGTATAGCAAAAGGCCAATTAACAACAGAAGAACACAACACATTTATTTAATCAAAATTTTACAGGCACTGAAGTCCTCAGAATGATGACTCAAAGACCCAAGGTAAACCATATCAATTTTTATGCTTAGGTTCTATTACACATGGACAGACATGTAGAAATATGATTGAGTACAAAGGGTATGATCCAATGTTAATAGACTGAGTGAGAAAACCTAGCAAGACCTGTCTGGTCAAATTCTTTGTGGGGTCTTTGTGCAGTACTTCTTCCTCAAAGATATGGCAAGCACAGGACCCATTCTGAAATGGGGGTTTTATAGTCTTTATCAGACAAGCTAAATTAGAGTCTTCCTGACCAATTCCAAGACTGAAAGGTAGTGGAAGATCAGAGTAATATTTTTAGGCTTTATAACGCTTGATTTTGAGAAAAGGAGTTCTAGTATCCATGACTTCTTTGCAGATGAGCACTACTAGTTTCTTTGTGTTAGTCACTTTCCCATCTCTACGTCAAAATACCTGACATATAAAATGTGGAGAAGTATACTTTGGCTCACGGTTTCAATGGATACAGTTCATTGTTGGCTAGCTCCAAGACAAAAATGACATGGCAGAAAAGCATTATAGATAAAAGCTATTCACCACATGGCAGCCAGGAAGCAAAGAGAGAATGGAGAATCTAAGGACAAGAATACATTCTTCCAGGTTACATCCCCAGTGACACACCTCCTACCAGGCCCACATTCTAACAGCACATTCAGCTACCAAATCCATCAATGAATGAATTTCTTATGAGTATAATGTCCTCATGATCCAATCAACTTCCAAACCCATGAGACTTTGAAGGAAATTCTAGATCTAAACACTATGTCTTCCCTCTGAGGATGGGGGTGGGGAAAAAGAGAACAGAAGACGGGAGGACAGGAGGAGTTCAGACATTGTTCCGTAAGGCCTGCTTCTCAATTCTAAAGCACCGCACTGGAGGGCATTGTTTCCTGAACGCCAGCAACGCTACGGCATGCAGTGGTGGGGGAAGCAGGAGTGGAAGGATATTCGATGCAGCTCTAGGAGGCAAGATATGCATAGGAAGGAAGAGCAGGTTGTGAAAGAAGGGTGGCAAGTTAGGCCATTTGTATTTAATTCTGTAGAGGAGTGGTTAACAAACTTTTCATAAACACCAACAGTGTAAGTTTTAGGCATTTGGGGCCAAGTAAGGCATTGTTTGAATTTTTTTTTTTTTTTTTTGGGTATAATCCTTTCAAAGAGTAAAAACCTTTCTTAGCTTGCAACTGTATAATAACAAGCCAAGGGCTAGATTGGTCATCAAAACTGTTTGCCAACCCCTGCTGTATCAATTCTTCATTTTGTCACATTGCTAGAAACTCCAGGCCTTGAGAGAAAGAGAAGTCAGGAGAGCTATCTCAAAAGAAACAGCAGGAGAGCGAAGGAAAAATTTGGAGACCCTAGAAACAAGCCACCTGTGACCCAGATGGGACATAATGATATCACAATCCGCTCATCCCATGGTTCATTTCAGTTTTTGAACACTGAGGTGATGACATAAAAAAACAAAAGTGTACATTTGGAACAATAATACATGTCAGCGTAGATTTGATTTTCTTATTTTGATAACTAATAGTTTGGAATTTAAAATTTGATACCTACCTTCCATAGGTATCAAAGAAAAGCTTTGCTATCCAAGGCAGTTCATCACACATTTTACATTATAATGTAGAGTCTCCTTTGAAAAAGCTTCTGAGTAGAAACCATACCTAAGCAATATTTTATTCTTCCTTTTTACTGTATCTGTGTCACAAAATGAAGTCTCAGACACATAAATAACAGGCTTAGTTATTGAGATTTTTCAGGAATGTTCATCTAACCTAAATAAATTCATAACACATGTCAGCAGCCAAAGGGGACACATCTCTGCATAGAAAGAAAACAATACGTACATGGCAGATTCTCTAGAAGGAAGAGAAAGAGATCATTTTGCGCTATTTAAGGACAAAATTACAAGAAATTTAGTTTGAGGATCTTGTTGACTTTAGTGATGCTGGACTCTGACTACACTTGATTCCATAAAATAGAATGAGTGTTCCAGGGGGCATGACAGAATAGTTGGTTATTGTGAGACAAGAACAAGGAAACAGAACAATAAAAAAAAATTTTTTTTAAATGTAGGTTAGTTAACATCAGGTTACTACTCGTCCCTTTTCTCCTAAGTGCTAAAACAGAGGAGATGTCATTATGCCGACTCACATAGACTGGGCCCTTTCTTATTTATTGCTGTGAATCTCCTGTTTTCAAGAAAAAACCGGTCTACTGGGAGATCTACCTGCATCCTTAGCATAAGTGATTCCACTGTGGTTTGCTCTGGGCTGCCGGGGCCTAGTGCAGGAGGCTGGTCTAAAACAATGGGCTCCCATAGCTTCATGTAACAGTGTTTAGAGCTTACAGTTTTTGTCTCTTGGCATTTACATATCAGTACCAGAGACATGGACATTAGGTGGACTTGTCACTCCTTCTGTGGCACCAACCCCCTCCCTAGTATTGTACAGTGGGGTGAGAAAGCCCAGTCTTAGCGACTCCTGTGCTTCAAAAGTAAGGGTTATTTGACGTGGGCATGAGAAGCTCCAGGCTCCAAGATGAGGGTTCCACCCAGGCTATTTCCCCATACAGTGTGACGATCTGATTCTTCAGAAACCGGTCTTTTAGTGTGCATTTAACAGGATAACCAATGGTAGTTTGGGGTGTTTATTCTACTTTTTGAGAAGACTTTGAACTTAAACACATCAAACCTTTCATCTGACCTTTTACCAGTTGCCATTTTCCTCGCTGACCTCTCTAAATACAACTGACAAACGTAACAGGAATCTTAAAATATAGAAATAGGTCATCTTTCTCAATAACTCAAAATGATGCTATTTTCTTGCCATTTGCTACAATATTTGTTTCCATATTGATGTATATTGCATATGAATCTAATTTTAAGTAATTCAAATTTCCAACCTAGAATACTAACCATCACATATTTCTATGTATTCAAAAATAAACAGAAAAAGGAGGGCAGGGAGAAAAGAAAAGAAAGAAAATCTCAAAGAAACATTTAAGAAGAATTTTGAAAAGAGTTAAACTTAGAAATGAGTCCCAATTAAGGAAACTAATAATTAAAATTATGAAAGATAATTATAAAATTCTCCTTAGAACATACCATAGTTATACCCAACTACCAATCACCACAAACAATAAAACTCAGAAATGGGAAGTTTGTCAATGTTTAAGTGGGCCTGTAAGAAATGGTACTATACATTGCAAAACTTGTATTCTTTGTTCAAAAACATTTTTATAAAATACCTGTTATGCCAAGTACCAAGCTAGACATGGTGATACAAAGATGAATACAGGATGTCTTGTGCTTTAATGTCACAGCCTACTGGGGGGGAAAAATGCTTAAGAAAGTGGTAAAATGGAACATATATATTAACTTAAAGGAAAGAAAAAAATAAAGCCTTCACACAGGTGACATTTGAACTGGCTCATGTGAAAAAGTTTTAGATTATGGTTTACTACTCGAATAAAATTTCCCATTCCTTGTATTTATGAGAAATGTGCATTCTTAACCCAATGAAATAAGCAGGACCTGTTCCTCACCTTGCCTCACCTCAAGTACTCTTCCTCCAGTTGGAAGCTGCCTTTGTTGGACTTATTGATCCCTCGGGATCATCAGAGTGAGCAGCATTTGAGGCAACAAAGCTCAGTTTGCCTGAGCAATAGGCGAAACATACGTATGAGTTTTAGAAGTGCTGAACATTTCAGAAGTCAAGTGAAAGAAATTAAAGCTCCCACAAAAAAAGTCATTGTAATAACCTGAAAGAAAATTCCTGAAACCCTAAAGGCCTTCAAAACAGATAAAGGGTGTGGTAAATTAAATCATTGGTTCCAAAGAATAAATCCCAGTAGTGGTACAGAAATCATTTTCCTAAAACTGTGACTTCTGGGAAATTTTTTTCTCCAGCCCTCTCCAAAATAATTTTCTTTAGACCCATCAGTCAAGCTCTAAAAGAAAACAACTTTCAACCCAGACTAATATTTCCTGAAAGAATATCTTTCAAAATTGATAGAGAAATATGGACATTCCAAGACAAAAAAAAAAAAAAAAAAAAAAACCTTAAGAAATTCACGACCAGCAAACCAACACTCCAAAAAATTCTCAAGGACATCCTAGATAATGAAGCCAACAATGTCAAAAAGTCTTCTGGAATTAACACACCAAGCAGGATGAGCAGTTAAAAAAAAGGGAAAAATAAAGGAATCGACAACAGAAAAATAATGCAGCAACAAAAACAGGTCAAAGTCTTTCAGTAATAATGCTCAACTCTCAACCGAAATGACCTCAACTCCCCAGTGAAAAGACAGATTGGCAGGCTAGATCAAAAAAAACATTCAACCATACGCTGCATACAAGAGACACATCTAATCCAAAAAGAAATTCATAGACAAAATCAAAGGATAGAAAACAATATTTTATGCAACAGGACCCCAAAACAAGCAAGAGTATTATCTTATTTTCAGAAAAATTGGACTTCAAGTCAAAAATGATCAGAAGAGGCAAAGAAGGTCACTCCCTATTGGTCAGGCAAACAATTCAACAGGAAGAGATAATTGCAAATATCTGTGGGCCATATACCAGTGTACCCAACTTCACAAAAAAATACTACTGGACATAAAAGATCAAATAAACATCAACACAGTTGTAATGGGGAACCTTGACACCCACTTTTACAAATAGATCAACTAGACAAAAAAAAAATCAACAAAGAAATAGAGTTGAATCACACCTTCAAACAGACTTAATAGATATCTACAGAGTATTATATCCTACAAAAGACTACTCATTCCTCTCAGCAGCATATGGGACATTTTCCAAAATAGACCACCCACCAGCCCATAAAGCTTTGTATATAAATACAAAAGAATTGAAATTATCCCACATATATTATCATGTATTGTCTATTGTTATTTTCAACTTCCCTTTCTCCTTTCATGAGAAATTATTCTCTGTTCTCAATCCTCAAATATGGTTTCAAATGAAAATAATAATAAACCATCTTATTTTCAAACATTATTAATCCAACCAACTATATTCTTTAAACATTCTTCCCTTACTGATAAAAAGTAAGAATGGAATCCTCTTTAAAAAGCAGGAAGGAGGGCCAGTGAGATGGCTCAGCGGCATAAGCGCCTGCCTGGCAAGCGCGAGGGCCAGAGTTCAACTCCCGCAACCCACATACAAAAAAAGGGCCGGTGATATTGCTCAGCGGCACGGGCACCTGCTGGCGCACGAGGTCCTGAGGTCGACCCCCGGTACCCACCAAAAAAAAAAAAAAAACAGGAAGGAGCCAGGCATGGTGGCACACGCCTATAAGTCCCAGCATTACAGAGGCTAAGGCAGGAGGGTCACCATGAGTTCAAGGCCAGCCTGGCCTACATAGTGATTTTAAGGCCAGAGTGCACTACGTAGCAAGACCCTGCCTCAGGAAAAAAAAAAAAAAAAAAAAAAAAACAGGAAGGAATAAATTCATGATAGATTTTCATTTTTACTTGTTACGTGTTAAAATTTAGGGCAGAAATAATTCAATATTTGACAAAATGGGGCAACGATTTTGCCTTCACCTCTGTTCCTTGCAGGAAAATCAATAACGATAGTAAGGAAGCTCTATGCTAGGCACAGTCATCTCATAATAATTATCCAAGAAAGCATTACACATGGCACAGATTTCGTCCCTGGTAAGCACGTCGCATAGTGTCGCCTTGTTCAGCTTTTTAAGCCAATGGGAAAACAATTCTTAAATTATGCTCACTCACCTAGGACAGAGTCTGTTTGGTGCAGGCCACATTCTCTAACACATCCTGGACTAGCCCTGTGGAACTGATTTCCATCCAGGTTGGTTAGTAAGCATATTGCACCAGTTGTTCAATATTTTATAGCATCCTTGCAGCCATGTGATCAACCAAGGCAAGCCCCACTCTTAACAGTTTCATGAGCAAAAGTTTGATGATGCTGCCCATCAAAATTGACATGGGGTACCCTAGCTCCTAATGATAAATATTCAGTACCAAAGATACCCTATTTCTTCTAAGAGGAGAGAAATATTTTTATTTTATTATTTCAGCTTCCTTCCATTCTTTTAGTGAATAATTAATATCTACATATCTCAGAGTGAAAATAAGTGTCAAAAGGTGTGAGCACCCCCTTGGAAAATTCCACGGATGCAGTTGGCATAGTTTCAACTTCTAATCAGCTTCTAAGTAAAGATCAGTGATGAGCACACCAGCGTAGTCTTTTTAAATAAATTAATTTCTTATGAGACATCATTCCAGGTAGGAATCATACTCTAAGTCCAAAACAAGCCTTTGAATTGAATTTTAAAATAACACCTAAATTTTCTATGCAACTATATTTTATTAGCTGCTTAAAATCTCTTCCTGTTATAACTCTTGTATTTGCGCTCCATCACCTTCCCAGCTCTGTTCATGCTGATTTTCAAGGTTATCGTGCAACTTCGCTCTTTACTTGGCTCAGCACTCACACTTATAATTAATCCTTACTTGGCAACTGTACACATCCGCCTGATTTCTCCCTCCAGCAGGTGACTGTGTCCTCAACTCTCAGGATCCTATCAAATAAATTGTATCTGGGTCTATTCCAGCTGGATCATCCCATCTGAAATTTCCAGAATGTAGTCACATCTGCGAGGATTTATCTTTTTTTCAGCCTATACCTTATTTATCTCTTTAAAAACACTAGGAATGAGCATAAAAAATTGTGTTTAGTATCTGAAGTTTCACAAACTTTTTTGACACTTGCAACTTTTATTAGTGTTGGAATGAAAACAACTTATTTTCCTTTGCATCACAGATAACTTTTTATTAGTATTCATTAAAATGATAGAATAGCTCTAATCTCTGCCTGTCTGCCATTTAAATGAAGAACTAAGTTATGTGGATCGTAACTGCCATCACCTACAATGCTTAGACTCGATCAATTTGGCATTTTGAATTATAAGTATGGCAGCCAGAAAAATGGCAATGACTCACTTCTTTTTTGTATGGTTGTCAGACATTTCTACAGAGAGCAAATATGTACATATATCTCTGTGTTTATTCATTCCACTAACCTTCTTGTTGGACACTGTCATTTGCAAATACTACCAATCTTAGCACTTGACAGTGTAATAAAGGAAAAAGTAAGTTTCCATCACATTCTACTTCCTTTTCTTCTACAGAAAAATGAATAGCAAAGTAACAGCAAAATTTAATAATGACTCCATCGTGCCAGAGGAGGGCTTAAATCTCTGCACACAAACTAGCGTGCCATCAACTGCAGCTCGTCTTCAAAGCTTGCCAGATTTTTAAAAATACCATGTGCAAATGTCAAGATTTGAAAATTACTATGGTTGTACTTAACTGATGTCTCATTTTGTCTGACATAGGAACCAAAAACTTAAAAAAAAAAAAAGATTAATACTTTCTTCCAATAGTAACTCTCTAACAGCCTTAAAGTTTATAAGACATCTGACTTAAATCCTGTTTTGAGAAAAGTTCCATTAGGAAGTCAGATAAAATGCTAAGTAGGAGCTGGAAGACCTTGTTAATGACCCTTTAATGGAATTTTATGTGTTGTTGTCACACTCCATATTGACAGATTTTGACAGCATAATAATATCCTTGATGAATCAGAATCAATTTATGCTTAACATCTATGACTCTCTTATGTGACTAATGAAGTAATTATTGCTCTTTCCTTTGCCAAGGAAAGTTTTTACATGGTTCTGCAGGATAATATAAAATTTTACACCATGACCCACGAAAGCATCCAGAAAAGTTTTGCTTGTAAGTTTTGTTGAAATTTCAATGAATAAGATAAAGCTACTTACAAGGCATTTGTTTCCAAAGCATAATATGCTAAAATGTGCTATTTTAAAATTACTAACTTCCTTCACAAATAAGATGGCAACATTATATCATTGATGTAAAGTTCTTACCATGGAACTTTAAGGATATTGATTTCATACCTTGACCTCTGAAAGTTAACTTAGCAGTAACTTCAACTCTAAAAACTCTTAAAGTCATAAGTAGCTGCAATATCTAACTAGAAAGTATGTCAGTGGGGTCAATCCCCAGGACCAAATTTAAGAAAGAAAGAAAGAAAGAAAGAAAGAAAGAAAGAAAGAAAGAAAGAAAGAAAGAAAGAAAGAAAGGAAATCAGAATTCAGCATTCAGCTTTCTTTATAAAAACGTTCCTTCCAATACTACTTAGACAAGCTTTGATCTGCAACCATAGGTGAGATTTGTTCTCAGAAAAAAAAAAAAAAAAAAAAAAAAACTGTAAAAATATTTCATTAGAAATGTTAATCCAGGGGCCGGTGAGATGGCAAACGCGAGGTCCTGAGTTCAACTCCCGGTACCCACATACGAAAAAAGGGCCAGTGATATCGCTCAGCGGCACGGGCGCCTGCTGGCGTGTGAGGTCCTGAGTTTGACCCCCGGTACCCACAAAAAAAAAAAAAAAAAAGGAAATGTTAGTCCAATAAGACAGATGAAACTATTTTATGCTAAAATATTGCCAACCAGAAATTCAGAGAAAAGTTACTCTAATCTTTTTTTTTTTTTTTTTTTTTTTTTGTAGGTACCAGGGGTCGACCTCAGGACCTCGCGTGCCAACAGGCACCCGTGCCGCTGAGCGATATCACCGGCCCCTTTTCCGTATGTGGGATCCGGGAGTCGAACTCGGGCCCTCGCGCTTGCAAGGCAGGCGCTTATGCCACTGAGCCATCTCACCGGCCCAAGTTACTCTAATCTTGCCAGTTGTAGAAATGAAGAAATGTAGAAATGTCGTGGTTAGTACTGTGCTAGAGCAATGTACATAATCTGTTAATGTGAATGAACCCTTGCTAAGTGTCATCCTAAGAAGAAAATAATAAAGAGAAAGATCTATACCAACATGTCACATGCTGCTCATCTGCCTTTTAATTAACTGTTGAGGTCTCTCAAATCTAAAACAGTCTTCTAAAACTTCGGGGGGAGAATCTGGAAAAAAAAAAAAAGACCAACTATTATAATCACCACAATCACCTAAATAATACATCTTGGGTCTAGAATAAGTTATTGAAAAACAGAAAGGAAAAAAAAAATGACAGACTTTGGCCGTGATTAATGTCATATGCCTGGGCTCAAAAATAACTGCAAGAAAGCTCATGATCAAGCAACTGCTAGGCACACAAGAGGGTGGCAGGACGGAGTTGGATTAAGGAAAACGCTCACATACTAAAGCTAAAAGGGGAAATGAAGGGGAAAGGAAGTCCCATTTATTTAGCAAATACTGTATGTCAGGTCTGTACTAGGACTGTCTTAATCCATAAAAAGCTGTCTTACTCAATGTCTACAATAACCTTGTGAGAAAGGTAAGACTAACTTTAGTGTTGATGAGATGAGATGAGAAATCAAAGTTACTTGCCCAAGGGTGCATCTATAAAGGAAATACTTAAAGCAGAAATTAGCTGTATGAATCCCAGAGACCACCATATTTTCACAGTCAATGCTGGGAGAATTTTCCCTATACAGAGAGAGCACAATTTCATGTCCTAAATGTACCACCTAATACCCACTCAAAGATTGCCATGAGTTTTTTAATCTATTTGGTAGATTCCCTGAGCCTTGAATTTCTAGAAAGAACAGTTAATTAATAAGCTCTTTTCATCATTCAATAATTGCTTATGCTATTATTAAGCACTTTTAAATGGAGACATTTCTCTTGTATGAATGACTGCTTTACACCCAAATGTTATCTACAACTAATGGTGCTATAAAGTCAAGAACAAATTTAAAGCCTTTCTCTCTTATCATAATTATAAGCATAATAATGAAATCTTTCAGTATTTGCTATAAAGAAAAAAAGCTCTATCTTCACATTGCAACAGTGTGTTAGTCAGGTTCCAGTTGCTGTGACAAAATATTTGAGAATAATAATGCCTTGAGAAAGGTACATATATTTTGGCTCATGGTTTTAGGAGTTTCAGTCCGTGGTCAGATGGCTCAATTGCTGTTAGGTCTGTGGTAAAACAGAAATATCATGGAAGAAGAGCAATGTAGAGCAAAGCTTCTCCCTTCGCAGGGGCCAAGAAGGAAAGAAGGGGAAGAAGAAATAGGAAGGAGGGGACAGGAGGGGAGGGGAGGGGAGAGGACAAGTGAGGAAAGGAGAGGAGAGCAGAGGAGAGCAAAGGAGAGGAGAGGAGGGAAGAAAGGAGAGCAGAGGAGAGAGGAGAGAAGAGAGAGGAAAGAGAAGAGGGCAGTGGGGTCAGGAACAGTATACCCCATCAGGACACACTCCCAGTGACCTACTTCCTCTAATTGGGCCCCATCTTCTAGTTTACATCACCTCCCAGTACTGCCATCTCTTATGGATCCATCAGTGGATTAATCAGTGATAAGGCCAAAGCCTTCATTATCCAATTATTACCCAAAAGCCCTACCCCCAAACATTTCTTCATTGACAGCTAAATCTTTAATACATGAGCCTTTGGGGGATATTCCAGAAGCAAATCATAACAGCTTCCCCCTAATGGAAGGCTTGTGAATGTGACATTAGCTAGAAATAATCACAGTTGTTTGAAGATGAACTTAACAGACATATATATCATTTGAAATGTTATGAGACTAAATATCAATTCAATAAACAGCCTATCCAAAATCCTAGAACATTATGTCCACCCGTTTTAAGGAAGGGACCCAGTGCCATTTTTCAATATTTATATGTCTGATTAAATATCAAAATAATAATAATTACTTATATTTTCTTTTTAATGCAAAGCATATCATTCTACACCTTCTCTTTCTCAGTTTTATTGAGTGATTCATATTGTAAAACATACAATATACAGATAGCTATAACTTTAATGCTCTCCAAGTAAGTTTTTATTTGTTAAAGATTTTCTCTTAGCCCAGCCAAGAAAAGGAAGTAATGACATTTGATATAGTTTTAGCCATGGGCCTAAAACTATTAAGCCCTGAAACTCTTCTTGAATGACAAATCCAGAATGTTAAACCACAGATTTTGCCAGCATATAACTCTTTTAAAATAAGACTGGGCACATCAACAACCTTGAATTTCTCTCTTTCCCCTTGACATTTCATCCCAATCACATCTCAGTGTCCGATTAAGGGCTTTCACTTACCATTAGATGGACCAATTATTGCCAGCCTTTGCAATAGTGCTTGCAGTGCTTATAGCCACCTGATAGGCCAGCATCAGTTAATCCTGGGAAGGTCCATTTCAATTTGTCATTGTCCTAAAGGTTTGATATTCTTTGGATATCAATTCAAGTCAGGAATGCTTAACGCAGTCAGCTGGCTTAGCCCTAAGCCGAGCACAGCTGGTCTGCAGATGTATCAATATGCACAGTCACTTAGAACCTGCTCTGTTAGTGGACAGGTAAGTCTTGTGCCAAATACTTAGGCTACACCCACACAGCCTTCTCATGCTGCTTTTAGCGTTCGCATGCTTTCATCTCTTCCAGAGACTGCCGTGACACTGACACTTAGCCATTCCAGGATCCTCAGCTAGATGGTTTTAAGCACTGAGGGAAGAAAGTGCTGGGATCACATAGTATCAGTCAGGAAAGTAGAGCATTCTGGGCCAAGGCGGCAGCGGTACTCCTTTATATTCATGAAGACATTTTCTTTCACAGCATTTTGCAAATATGATAACATCTGTGCACAACCTACCCACAAGGGATGCCAGTGGGAAGACAATTATCCAGATTTTATACATTGATAGTGGCAAACAAAGCCACCAGAGAGAGAGAGAGAGTAGGGTTATATTCTTAGTCCCAGGAGAGGTAGGAAAATATTTCAAGTCTTTTGAGTCTCAGGAAATTTTGCTTTGTGGTAGATAGTGAGATAATTTTGCTACTTATTAAAGAGCTTGTTTTAAGGGGATGCTTCCTTAAAAGCCCATTAAATGCTTTTATATCAATTTGAAAGATTTGAATCAGAAAGGAAGGTTGTGTCTGTAGCATGAGGAAGGGTCCGTAGTCACCCTGTCATATTTAAATGTGCTTAGCTTTTACATTCTGTAGGACTAGAGCCTTCTGCAGGGTTTGGAATCTACAAATTGAGTCAAATTGCTGCATATGTTCTTTCAAATTGGAGTCATGATATTGAAGTCTTCCATGAACACTAGTCAATCATTCACAGAGTCAGCACTATTTAAGATATGATACTCAAAATGTAATAAATCCTCCACCAAGCTTTTAAGACTTAGAACATACTGTTTAATACAAATACACGTGCCAAAAAGGGAAAAAATCATTTCCACCTAACCTACCACGGCATTTCAGCCTTTTTGGCAACTTATCATATAACCTCATAATTCAATTATTTCCCAGAATTTATTTTTTGCCCTTTGGAGGATATATGGTCAAAGAAAACCATAGATGGAGACATTGGCTGTGTCTCTGATTACATTTTCCAGCTGACAGAAAAGAAGCCCACACCAAAATTGAAAGGCCTGAGGTGAATTTTTTTTTTTTTTTTTTTTTTGGTGGGTACCGGGGGGTCGACCTCAGGACCTCGCGCGCCAGCAGGCGCCCGTGCCGCTGAGCGATATCACCGGCCCCTTTTTCGTATGTGGGTTCCGGGAGTCGAACTCGGGCCCTCGAGCTTGCAAGGCAGGCGCTTACGCCGCTGAGCCATCTCACCGGCCGGAAATTTATTTTTGATGGTCTTTCTCTTTCCAGTTAAAAACTTTCCTTGTCTAAATTTTGTGACTTTTCATGTATGCCTCAAAGCCACATGAAAATAAAGAAGAAGTTGTGGTGAGCATTTATAGAATGTGAAGCGGTCCCAATGCCGTGTCCAAGTCCTCTCCTGACGAGCTTCTTCCAAAATCTACCTGCATTTCCATCGGGGCTGAACACGGCCGGGGCTGCCCAGCCAGAGTACACGCCATGTGCCTCCGCGCTCACCTCTCCGCCTCCATCTCCTCGGCCACCACACCTGCAAACTGCGCCTGTGAAATCCGCCCTGTTTTCTCTCCTTTCTCTAGTGCTACTACTTGTCTCAGCCAATGTTATTTTCATTGTGGCCTGGAAGACTGCAAAACTGTTCAACTGAAGTCCCCTGACTCCAGTCTTATTCCTTCAAATCTATGATTTCCCTAAAGTAGAAATGTGATCCTGCTCCTCTGATTAAAATCTTTCAATATTCCCCATACCTTTCTGGAGGATAAGGCTGCAACTCCTCGCAGCAGAATCACAGCCTTCATTAACTGACCTGCTGGCTGCTCCAGCCCTCTGTCCAAGCCTTCCTTGCACCGGCCACTGGTTACCTCCCCTCTTCTCTGTCACGACCCCCGCAACATGGCAGTTCTTGCTTTACAGAATGCTCCTCCATTCCTTCCCACACTCTCTCTCAGAGGACTGTTATTCATCCTTAAAGACAGCTCAACTTTTTTCAGTTTTTATTTTTTATTAGTAGATGTTTGAAGTACATAATGATTACATTCTCCCCTTCCCATTTGAAGTCAGCTCAATTTTAAATCCCTGGTGAAAACTTCTCCATCACTGACACAATCTTTACTTGAATTTTCCCACCATATTAAAATTATTTACAAATTTCATCCATTCGACATACATTTACTGAGCTCCTTCTCTGTTCTCTGTACCTGAGCTCTGAGCATAGATATAAGCAAAACACAGATCCTAATCTCGTGGGATGTAGAGGTTGGAGGAGAGACAGACCGTAATCAAATAAATGCAGAAGTATATGACGGCAAGCTGGTGCTATGACACAACAGTAAGTAGACCTATGTGAACCTGAGAAGGACGTCTGATCTAGAGTTTAAAGGGAGAGGCAGCCTCCCGAGGAGACAATATTTGAACAGTTGTGAATGGAAGGCACAAAAGGCAGGAGGGAGAAATCAAATAAAAGAAGGAGGAAGAAAGGGGAAGGAAAGGATGAAGAAAGGAAGAGAGGGAGAAACCCAGTCAAGCAGGAGGGTATTCCTAGCAGAGGAAAGAGTGTGGCTAAAACTTCTGAATCAGGATTAAGGACTTTCATGATGTAATTGGTATATATAAAGGGAAAGTCTTGTTTACTTAACACTAAACACTTATGATTCATCAAATCTTGATGTGGAGAAAATCATCATCTTCCTCCTGATCAGGACTTTCCTGCTCCAATAAAAATTATTCTCCAGTTGCACATATGCAAGCTTATGAGTTTGAAAAAATCAAATTATTGTCTTAACATACATCATGCAATTCTTAATTTTGTTATATAGATTTGTTTTTATCCAGATATATAGCATAAAATCCAGATCTAGAAATCTGACCAGTTGCTCACAACCATCGTTCCAGAAGAGGTCAATCCGCTTCAAGCCTTCTTTGTGGTGCACACCAGTCGACTAATTTAATAAATTTTTGAAAAAATTCTGTCAATTCTGATCTAGTTTGCTTTTTCTCTTTGGTTCTTGAAGTTGAACTACATAATTATTAATGAAACTTTTTGTTATGGCAACTTTCCAAAGAAAGTTATATTTGTACTTTCCCTAACAAACCTTCATAATTCCAAATAAAATCATATTTGTATTTTCCCTAACACTCCATATTATAATTGCTTGAAAATGGACAGTATCAGTTTTCTCCGAATAACTAAAATGATTCAAGAACAGTGGAGGCTTGGGAAGAAGCATTAAACTACACCAATATCTCTCGCTGATGAGAGGATGAATGCTGTTCTTTGCTTGTCTCTTCTTCTAATAAGCGAACTCTAAATGAAGGTAATAGGGTTAGGGATATAGTGCAAGTGTTACGTCTGGT
Source organism: Erethizon dorsatum (assembly GCA_028451465.1). Classification (NCBI taxonomy): domain Eukaryota; kingdom Metazoa; phylum Chordata; class Mammalia; order Rodentia; family Erethizontidae; genus Erethizon; species Erethizon dorsatum. The sequence continues at coordinate 126,047,116 of CM051826.1, read as the reverse complement.
TCCCCATCAGGACAAGACCGATAGGAGCTGACTCCTGAAGAAGTCACGCTCAGCTTCTGCCAAATACAGAATGGCTTTTCCAACTATACTTAGAAGAAAACAGGAGCTTCAGAGCTACTGGGGCAGACTTAGCTACAATTTGATCGGGAGGCGGCACCAAACTGTTTGAAATGGCTAAGACACAGACTTGTCCACGCTCAATGCTACCTTAAAATAAAAATCAGAACTGACTCACTAGCGTGACAATACTGCTATACTTTTGTTTTATCTTAGCTCTGCTTGAGAGGACTTCAGAAATTCATCATTTTTCTTCCTCCTTCCTGTGGCCATGCCCTGCTCCAGATCATTCTTTACACTATAATCCAAGTGAGTCTTTAAAATCACAAAATGTTTCGTGCACGTCTCCGTTTAAAGTTTTTCAGTGGCTCCCTTTGCTGTCAATGTGAAAGTTAAGCTAAGCTCTTTCATAAGGCTGACCAGGCTACCCTTTCTATAATGTTGTGTTTATCTGGCTTCTTTTCCCTCCAGCCTCAGCCTTGCTCTTGATACTTGCAATAGGGAACCACCTTCAGTTCCCCAAAGGCTATTCTCTTACTTCTGGACTTTGGCCAGGTTCTTTCCTCTCAAGGAGATGGTGCCACCCTTTCTAGTTCCCCTGGTCATCTGCAGCTCCTCTCTTTGGATCAGTCTCTTTTGGGGAGGCTTCTTATATTTCTCTAAATTCAGATTCTGTGCATTCTGCTCTTTCTCCATCACAGGATTTATACTTTATTGTAATTGATTATTTTTGGACTGTGTTCTCCACTACATTGAAAGTCATGGGGCAGGAACCATATGTATCTTGCTCATGAGGGCCCTTCTCTCACAAGTTGGCAGCCTTCTCTTCTAAGGTCCACAGGAGAGTGTCTGCTGCTGCAGCTTATCTCCTTTAAGGGTTCCCCTCTACTAGGTCAGGACCGCCAAGCAACATCCCTTTTCATTACCTCAAAGTCAACTGATTGGGGAACTTCCATTACATCTGCAAAATTCTTTTGCCTTATGAAATAACATAATTATGAGAATACATGAATTGGTCAAGAAATAATGAGTTTAAATTAAAATAATAATAGAGTAAAAGATATATTCCCATTAATTACCCTCAGAATGATCCCCCTCACTTTGAACACACGTATGCCATTGTTCTTGCCACTTTCTGAAGCAGTTCTGGAAATCCTCTTTAGTGAGTGTCTTTACAAGGCATGATCAAAAATATAGTGAAGGTTTCTGCCAAGTGCCATCCAAAAGAAAGCCAGGCTCATAAAAAATCTAGTGTGTCCTCATCCACCTTATTCACTGGATCTGAAATTGTGGGGCTTCTGAATCTTCCCCAAAGTTAAAATGACCATGAAATGTAAATGTTTTGAATGAATTCAGACATCGAGGAAACCACTACAGCACAACAAAAGATATACCACATTCACAGAACTTACACAGTTGGTAAAGATTTCTTAATTATAAGAAAAACACAATCCATTTTTAAAATGATAAAAATTGAACTTAATTGAAAATGATAATTTCTGTTCTTTGAAACATACTGTTAAAAATACAAAGTTAAGTTACAGAAGATACAAATGTATGTATTCCAAAACATACATCTAACATCTAACAAAGCACTTACATCCAAAATATATCACAGGGGCCGGTGAGATGGCTCAGTGGCGTAAGCGTCTGACTTGCAAGCGTGAGGGCCTGAGTTCAACTCCCGGATCCCACATACGAAAAAGGGGCCGGTGATATCGCTCAGCGGCATGGGTGCCTGTTGGCACGTGAGGTCCTGAGGTTGACCCCCCGGTACCCACAAAAAAAAAAAAAAAAAAATATATATATATATATATATATATATATATATATATCACAATACTCAATAACGAGGGGGAAAAAAACTAAAAATAGGCAAAGGATTTGAATAGACATTTCACCAAAAGAAAAATACATATGACAAGTAAATTCATGAAAAGATGTTCAAAGCCGTTTGTTGTTGGGGAAATGAAAACTTCAACTTGTTGAGATACTACTAAATCACATTGGAATTGTTAGAATAAAAAAGACTGGCAGAATCAAACACTGTCAAAGAGGGGGAAGAAATGGAGCTCTCACACAGTGATGGTCCGCTAAGAAAACAGTTTGTCTCTTTAAAACTTGGACATACCTCCCATAAGACTCAGCCAACTTCACTCCTAGGAATCTACCCAAAAGAAAAGAAAACGAATTCATAGGAAGACTTGCACCTATGTGTTCACAGCAGCTTTATTTGTAAGAACCAAAAGCTGAGAACAACTCACACGTCAAGCAAAAAGCAAATGAATAAAAGAACACTGCTCTACCTATATGCAATAGGGCACAAAGGAAGAAACTTTGATAGACACTGCAATGAGGATGGGCTCCCAAATAACTACTCTTGAGTGGGAAAAAATCAGATAAAAGAGAATGTATAGTATATGATTCCAATTATATGAAATTCAAAGAATCCAAACTAATCTATTTGAAAGAAAACGAATCAGTTTTGTGTGGATAGAGAGGAGTGAAGGCAGGACCAGGAAGAGAGAGATTATAAAGAGATAACAGGAACCTTTTGGGACTGTTAGCTTCATTATCTTAATTGTTATAATTTTTTTTTTTGTGGGTACCAGGGGTCGAACTCAGGACCTTGCATGCCAGTAAACGCCCCTGCCGCTAAGCACTATCACCGGCCCTTTTCTTCATATGTGGCTACCGGGAGTCGAACTCAGGACCTCACGCTTGCCAGGCAGGTGCTTATGCCACTGAACTATCTCACCAGCCCTTGTTATAATTATTGCATGGATATATATGGATATATAAATTTGGAGATATATATGTAAATTTGGCAATATATATATGTGTGTGTGTGTGTGTGTGTGTGTGTTTTAAATGTGAACATCCATTTGATTGTCAAGCAAAATAAAGGAACACACAAAAATGAATAAATAACTGCAAAACTAGAATTCTATTTTGACCAAAAATTCTTCAAAATTTAGGAGAAATAAAAAAATTTTTCAGACAAAAGCTAAGAACCCGTTGTCAACAGAGCTGGACTAACAGAAACTTCTAAAATGAAATAAAAATTGAACTCAGAAAGAAGCTCAAAAAACATGGAAAGAATGAAGATTAATGAAAATTGTAAATGCATAGGTAAATCCAAATTAATGATAAGTGTAAAACAAAACAACAACCAAATGTGGCCACTCTTGATCTGTAGCTCTAGGAAATAAAAAGTCAAGTTCACTGGTTGTGTCAAAGACAGATAGGATAATCCAATGATGAATATATCACCCCCATGATGCAGTCACCTTCCAAAAGCCCCACCTCTAAACACATGAGACTTTTGGGAGACATTCTAGATCTAAACCATAACATGTTCCGTTTGTCAAAGAAATCAAGTTCGCCTGGCCAAGTCGAAAGTCACAAAGAAGAGAAGTGTATTACTGTATACTCATCATCAGGCCATGACAAGCATGCACTTGTATAATACGACTACAAGAGTGAAGTAAGAGGGTCAGTGATTTAATCTTCCAAAAGGAACCCACTTTATAGTATAATACATAGAAAGTTAGATTTAGTCCCAACTAACTTTACATCAAGGCTGTTATATAGGAATGAATTGGTTCCCAAACCACAGTCACCTGAATATAAACACAAAAGATTTTCATTTGCAAATAGGAGTAAGAAATTTTAACAAATATTTAAGTTCCATAAATAAGATCCTGAAAGTGATTGTTAAAAGTTCAACTTTATTGAGGAAGAATAAACCTAATAGTTAAAAGGAAGGAGCACTTAATGTCAAGAAATAATACACATACTGAAACCAATTTATGCAAAGATGGATTTTAGTTAATTTGATACTCATTACAAGCTGACATCATAATGAGCCTTCCAAAAACTTAATGGAGCCAGGCTGCATTTAAGTAGTAGAGTGTCCAACTCAGGAGATTTGTCGCTATTCTTTTGATTATGCAAACCACATATTATAAAATATGTTCCATCCTGAGAGCAACATTTTTAAAAGAATGTTGATAAAATGAAATTCACTTGAAAATGAAAGGTCTTGGAATAATACTGGATGATAAACATTTGAAGAAACTTGGAAAGTTCTTCTTAAAAAAGAAGGGAGATAACAGGAAGGAAACAAGAAATACCTTGAAATTTTTTCAGTCCATTACTGTGAGTAGGGAATAGATCTACATGTTGTTGCTCTGGGTCACGGGTTAGCTAAATTATTCAGTAAGAGGGGCCAGCTTGGAAGGAAATACTTATGCCTTGAAGACTGTACTGCCTGTGCTGTGAATTCTCAACTCTGCTACCATGACAGGAAAACAGGCCTAGGTCACATATTAATCAACATGAATATATTCAATAAAACCTTTTACGCGAACATGGAAATTTTAATTTTCTGTCACTTACACATGACACAAATACTATTTTTCCATTTCTTTCACAGTTTAAAGCTTTTTCAAACATTTGTTTCCTCACAGAAAGTGGGTCAAATTCAGTCCATGTACCAAGTTGGTAAACCTGTGCTATAGATGACAAGACTTTGGGTCCTACTTACAAGAAAGCAAGTATCAGCTCAAAAATAATATTAGTAGTTAAAACACAAAATGAGACACTGTGCAGGTGCTACTGATAGCCTGCCTCATACCCCCTTGGCTCTTCACTGAGTTTGGTGGTCAGTTCCTCTGTAAACTGGTGGCTGCCATTTTCAATGCCCTCTGCTCTGCCACTCTGCCTGAGGGCTCTCTCATCATGGCGGGGCTAGCACAGCCCAGCTTCAGGGTGACCTGGGAGTGCTAGAGGTTAGATTCTACCTGAGCTGGCTCAGTCAGTGAGGGAGATGGGGAACAAAAAACACCTCAGCTTCCTCCCCTGTTCTAAGATAGGGTCTCTACTATTCATCAGGGAATCCCCATAGCAACAGAGATCAATGCCTACAATGATAAGCCCCTCATTCATGCACACTAAATTGGCTTCCCCCATTCTTTCACTTTCTCCAGTCTCTCCTTTGTACTTCCAAGATTTCTTCCCAAATAAACTACTGGCCCTCAGGTCCTTATCGTAAGTTCTATTTTCTCAGGACTCAACTTTACACAGATGTGTCCATTTCGAGTTAATAAACATAGCCTTAGGGACCTGGTGACCACTTGTATCAAAACCATAGAAGGAATTTTTGTGTTAGAACAGAGGTCCTCAACTGATTTTCCCTCTAGGGGACAGTTGGTCTGGAAATATTTTGAGTTGGAGGACCTGCCCCCATCCTTACCCCAGCATCTAGTGAGTGGAAGAAGGGGATCCTGCTAAACATTTCACTCTACATGGAGCAGCCCACAGGACGAAGGATTCCCTTGCACAATTGTCCATAGTGCAGAGTCGGGAAAACCCTGAGTTACAGAGGAGATTCATCAAATGGTCTCTGACGCCCTTGCTACATTCTAAGACTCTGTGATTTTAGGAAAGCGCACTGAGGTTCTCAATCTAGATGAGCTTCAAGGGATTCATAATAACTCGGAAACTAGTGCAGAAGTTTTTTGCCTATCTTTTCATATTTCTGATATGTCCACAGCATTTGTAACTTTCTCTAAGGGATCTGTGCCCCATAAAGCTTAAGAACCAAACTCTGTAATAAATAATTTTAACAATTTTACCCTAGGTCTAAATCTTTAATCACCTTTTTTCTTATTCTACAGTATTAAGGAATGCTAGGGTCTGCTTCTCCAATTAAACAGCCATTCTTCCTATGGCTGTATAATTCTGATCAGTGTAAGAAGCAGGCAAACAAGAGACTGAATTTAGTTAATTATGATACATATGAAGAGGACACAAACTTCTGGCAATCAATCTGGCACTTTCCTCAACTAATAATAAAACTATTTTTAACTCCTGATTAATATAGCTCAGCAAATATCACTACATATTACAGAAGGAACTGAGCAAATGAAAACTGTGTAGAGAAAATAGTCTTCATATGTTTTTTATCCCATATCTTTTTGAACACAAAACCACTGCCAAAAAAGTGCCTAAGATAAAGAATAGGTATAGACCTTCGCTTCTGTAGATTTCCTAAACTGGGGCCATATAAATCAAACAAGATTACTTTATCTGCAGCTAAGAATTCTGTAGAGACATATTGAACCTATAAGAGATGGCAGAACCTGGCCAAGTTCTGTCTTTTAGATAATAAATTTTACTACCAGTCTGACTATGCTTTCAGAGTTTTTTCTATTTTCATTTTAGGGCAAGATATGTGGATTTGTCTGCCACATTAGCAGGATTTTTGTTTTACAAGGATGCAAAGTTTGCAGTCTTACATTAAGTACGACTGTCCCTGAGTTGTGCCATGGTGCACATGTGGAAGAATGAGAAAAGGAATGCAAACAACTAAACATGCATCCTATAAAACTCAATATAAAGCACAAATCAGACGCAAAACGCTCAATAATAATATGACATGTGACTTTTTAATGAGAACTACCATATTATGAGAATTCAATGCCAGACATGATAGATTCGGATAGAATATAGATCAATATATAGATACGTTTAAAACTCACAATTATCTGAGCTAGAAACCCAGGCTTCAAGATGTATCCTTACACCCACAATAAAATACTACTTTATGAGTCCAATTATGACAGGTTGAGATCTGAATTTCTACACTGGGCATATCTGAGTCACCAATGAAAATTTAGGAAAACTGCTACCTGACTTGAAAAGTTTTAACCTTTGAATAAATTTATGTTGTCACAGTCCTCTTCGTAAATGGGTTCAGGGTTTCAGGTGTTCATCACCAAAAAAGGTCAGCGCTTTGTGGGAGACAAAAAGAAATATTTAGGCTTTGAAAGGGCTTCCTTCAAGCGTATGAGTCCGAGTCTGTCAAAGGTATCTTCGAGCAAGAAGCCATTTACCACTCGGAGATGAAGACCAAACTAAGAACCTAGCCTAAAAGTGAAGATCCTAACTTCCACCTGGTTTTGAAATTAGCTATGAAGTCAATTTAGAGTAACAGAATATTACAGAGAAAATCAAGGCAGGGGTGAGAGTGAGACTTTCAAGTCTTGGAGCCATCGTGAGTGAAGAGGTAACTGAATGTTACCACAGATATTTACTGTGGAGGAGGCGGGGGAGTGACAGACAGAAAAACAAAATGCTTCTGTACCTGTACAGGTAAAGACATTTTCGGTTTTAAAACAAAGTGAAAGATTAGTTTAACTTAAGGTTTTTAAAAGTTATACATATAGGGCCGGTGAGATGGCTCAGTGGAGTATGCGCCTGCCCAGCAAGCGCGAGGGCCCGAGTTCGACTCCCGGATCCCACATACGAAAAAGGGGCCGGTGATATTGCTCAGCGGCACGGGCGCCTGCTGGCGCGCGAGGTCCTGAGGTCGACACCCCGGTACCCACAAAAAAAAAAAAAAAGTTATACATATAAGTGAAAATACCAGGAAAAAAATCTACCTTCAGTTATAGGATCAAGGAGATAATAGGTTTCTAGTGAATGCTCTCCCTGACTCAATTCTGCTTGTACAGATTTTCTCTTTTTTTTTTTTTTTTTTTTTTTTTTTTTTTGGTAACAGAGAGGAGGCCACCTCCAGGTCCTAGAAGGTTATACCCGCAAAGAAAAAAAAAAAAAAATTCATTACTGATTGGTCTGACAAAAGTCAGGGTCTGGGCTGATTTAGATTAGGTGACCATCCCTGAGCATATCAGTGTGACTCAGTGGAATAGATTGGCCCAACCTCCCCTGCTCCTGTTTTAGAAAGGAGTGCTGAAATCAAGGCCGCCAAACTACAGGGACACAGCATTGGTTTAGTTCCCTATAGAAAGGTATGCTGGGCAGAAATACATAACAGAAATAGTGCATCAAAGACTGCAACAGGATTGGTTTGCCAGTACAGCCTGGAGCCGGAAGTATACAAGCATGCATGCGGTGGCAGCGTGGGGAGCCACACGCGTCAAGCGGTTGAACATTTGCTGCATATGTACTACCTTATTTCACTGACTCTGAGAATCATTTTTCACATTTTAACAACTCAACTATGAGAATGTTTCCTCCATCGCTGTCGGCTGGGGGCAGCTTTGATACTGTTTTCAAAGTCTGCGCAGAGCTCAGTCAGATGGCTTCATATTTTCATCTCTTCGGTTGAGTTATGTGCATTGCCAATACTACATTTCTATTTTAATTGTTGTTTGAAATACCTTCATGGATATTTGATGGTGTTTAAAATACCGTGTTTAAAAATCATAGCTTACAAAGATGAAATTATGATGCATTCTTGAAACAAAATGTTATATGTGCAGGAAAGGAACCTGCATGACAGGGCTTACATTTAGTATTAATGAAGCACATATTCTTCGTTGGGAGGATTATTGCAATATTCTATTTTTTCCAAGTAACACCAAGTACCTTTTGACACTAAGAAATAATGATACCCACAAGTAGGTAAAGCCATATTACTTTTTTTTAATCAATGTATGTGAAAAGCATTGTTTTTTACATGCTAAGAAATTCTGCTAACAATAAATAATAAATAATTATGTCTAAATAGTCTAAAATAACTCTTTCAATAAATATCAAGGGACTGAAGTTATGGCTCAGTGGTAGAACACGTCCTTAGCATGCATGAGGCCTATGGTTCAATCCTAAGTGCCACAAAAATATAGATTTATTTAGGTAGTAATATATTTATTAAAATATTTTTTTGTATTTCCATTTATTTATATTTGTTACTTTTTTATAGTAGTAATAAATCACTTAAGTGGTAACACGTGTTAGTAATATTTCAACTTAAAATCAGTAAAAATAGATTTGATGAAATAAGATAGAGGACAGTCACTGTGGTAGGTTGCAAAACTGCAAAGAGAAATAACTTGAGGTCCTCACATTTGAGGCACAAGACAGTATGATAGGAAAAGGTTATCAGAACAGCCTTCACTAAGCCAGGAACTCACCTCGCCTCTCTCATATCCCTATTGGTCTAAATTAGAAGACATTTTTGTTCATCTTTAACTTCAAAACATATCCACAGAATCTGACTACTCTGCTGCCACCTTAATCCCACCAACCACCATCTGCTGCCCAGAGGACTGCAGGAGCCCATGACAGGTCCTCCTCCATCTGTCCTCACCTTCTTACCAACCACCCAAGGTCTATGCCCAATATAAAGCCAAAGTGACCAGCTCGGCACACTTTTGATGACAACACTCTTGTGCCCCTAATCCAAAATGGCCTCCTGTTTCACACAGAGTAGCAGCCAAAGTCCCTCCAAAGGTCTTCAAGGTCCTGAATAATGAGGCTCTGGCTACCTCTCTGATCTGTACTGTCACTGTCCCTTTCAGTTGCTTCATTCCGAACCCCTGGTCTTGTTGGTCTTTGAACACACCAGGCAGGCTCTTGCTTCCAGCCTTTGTTCTTCTTATTTCTGCTGAGCGTCCTTCTACATGAGGGCTCTTAGCCAATCTCTTGCCTCCTTCCAGTCTTTCCTTCCATGTTACCTTGTGAGTGAGGACTTCTCTTAATCACTCCATTGATTGCTATAACTGTCCCCTTTCCTTCCACTTCCAACTCCTTTACCTGGGTACTTTTTCCTTTTACTCTATCAGTTATCTTCTAACATGCTATGTAACTTATTATTTATGTTTATTGTTTATGGCCTGACTCCCCCCGCCCAACTTCCTTCCCTCTCATGCATCTAGGCCCCGGGAGAGCTCTACTCACCTGCTACATTCCAGCATCTAGAACAGTGATGAACGTACAGGTAGAAGCTCCACAAGCATTTGCTGAATGGATAAATGGAGAGTTTTTACTAATCAAATATGTATATGACCATAAAGCTGTGTCTGTAAACCTGCTTAGGATGAGCAAAGAGGACATAATCTAAAGTATTATGAAGTCAAAAACAAATCATGTCTTGAAAAAGTGCCCAGAGGAAAATTAGGAACCTTTAGCATGGAGATCAGAATAAAGCAGATGGGAGGGGAGACAGAAAAAATTTCTACCCTAGGTGATGGGTGGGTCTGCTGGGTTGGATGGTTCAAGCTCTTGGCATTGATGCCTCTATGGTATATTCATTTACATGGATAAAAACTTCCAATAGGACTCTCTAAAAAAGAGCTTCCCTGGAGAATCTTACACCCCCTCCCTTTCACCCCACCATAGGTCATAAGAAAAGCCCTGCAGGATGCTCATCTTCCAAAACAGATCCCAGAGCTGTGTATTTGAGGCCCTCACTTCTGTCAGAAAGAAGCTTACAGTTTTCCTGTTGATGCACAGCTCAGCATAGGCAAGCCAGTGGCAACCAAATCACATCCGTGTACACTGCTTTCTCCCTCCTTCTCCTTTATGTTCTGTATGCTGCCAAAAGGGTGAAAGAAGAAGAGACGATAATAAAACTACTTCAAGAAGCATTAAACTTCTTTTACTTTTAGTTTAATACTTAGGTATTTTAAGGGTAAACTCATCCAAGGAAATAAGTTTTGAAGTAATATTCAAAATCCCATAAAACCTCATGTCAAAGAAAGCTGCATACCTGCAAGGTCAAACTGTTTCACTTCCAGAATCTCAAATTCTTTTTTTGACCAAGTTGCCTTATCTCATCTTTCTCTGCTCTTGCTTAAATTGCGATGACTTGCTACAAGATAATAAATCACAACACCCTCACCCAGCTTTTTACCCCAGGACTCTTGCTGCAGAAATCCCACCTAGCCTTCAATGCTACCTCGAACTCCAAATCTCTGGGGAAGACCCGGACTTGGCTTGTTGCCTTCTTCTGGAATAATCCTTGTCCTCTTTCCTTTTCAAATGCATTCTGTGCACATTGGATACAGTCCCACAGCAGGATCGAGTCCTTCCCTTCTCTATGCATCCCTGGAGATTCTGTGCATCATAGCCCTGAACGGGAGGGCTGTCGTGGCCACAACCATAAAGGAAGCACACTTGGAAATGCATGAAAAAGATGGTTCCAAGAAGATTAAAAGGATCCGAAGCACTTTCTAATGCCTACTTTTAGATCAGACCAATATCCTTTGCCATTTAGAACCCAGTAGGTTTTTTTCAAAAATGTAAAAAGTAAAATTATATCACAATTATTTGGTTCTATCATAGTAGCTCTTGAAGGGAAAAGGCCACGATTTACATTTTTTAACCTAGAAATATCCAACTGTCTTTTTTAAGAAGCTTGGGAAAGTGAATAGACTCAGTTTGCCTCCAAGCTGCATGCCCCAGAAGAGACACAGGAGAGGGATGTAACACAGTTGTCAATGCCTCAAACTCAGCACTGCCAACAACGAACGCACCACAACACAAAGGGAAGAAGCAATTCAGGAGTAAAAGAGCAAAGCTAGCAGATGACTCTGTGATTTATTGCCCAAGCCAGGTCACGTATGAAAGTCAAAGAGACACTATTAACAATTATGCCATGCAGCCAATATTAACTAACTGTCACAGGCAAACTGGAACCTATGCCAATTCTACAAAAACCCCAGTGAACCTAAAGCCTCAGGCACAGCATGAGAAAGATCACGGTACAGTAGTTCTAAAGCAGTGCTAGGTAGCTTAGAATAAATTCCCTGACAAAGCTGCCTTTTGAAAGAGCCATTCAGCATTCTACCATCTCTAGAAGGCTCAGCAGGAAAAGAGAAAGTGCTGAAAATGTTCTGCGGAACAATGCAATCGCCATGGAATCGGAGGAGCGGGAGCTGCTAGAAGCCTTTCTATCTATCAACATCCGCCTCCCACAGCTGTCATCAAGCCAGCAAATAACCTGCCAGGCTGGAGAGACCTATTACCAGGGGCCTATCTTCCCTGCCACCTTGGCGGAGGAATAACAGAAAGGAGGAGGAAGGTCTCGTTATCTACCACAGCCAAATGAAGCAAACAATCAAAGACACAGAAAACGTGGACACTGGAAGGGGCCTAGAAGCAATCTAATCCAAGTTCCAAATTTATGTGTGAGGTAACATAAATTTTAACAAGATAAATAAAATGCTATATATTGCTACAAGAGAAAAACGTATGATTTAGTTCACTTACTCCTTCATTGAATAGACATTTATTGAGTCCTCTCAATGGGTCAAGCACTAGGATAAGCACTGGGGCATAAAAAGATAAGATATAACCCCGTATGTGAAGATTTGTATATTTACAATTTAAAGGTACTACCACTATTTTAAAAACTGGTTTCAAATACACAGCGAGACTATTATGTTAATACTAGTTGAGAGTTGTAACCAAGCGCAAAAAGAACCCTTAATAATAAGGAGAATGTTGGCAAATATTGCCACTATATAGTAACATTGTTAAGAATTCTTGCTATTAAAAAATGCTCACTAATAAACCTTCTCCTACACTTGGTTTTAGCTGAAGAAGCAATAATAAACCCTCTTCTATTTGTCTTTTGTTTTCTATCCCTCCTTGCCCCAGATTTATGAATCAGCATATTCAAAATGATGGAAATCAAACTGAGTCCCACAGTTTTCTTGGGTATAAATACTATAAATGTTCAAATTCAAAAATCTACATTTTCAGATTTCCCAGAATCCTGAAGGATACAAAACCAAAGAAAACATTACTTAAACCCGTAAGAAATGTTTACTTTCTATAAAAATGACACATCATATCAATATCAGAACCCAACACTATGAAAAGTTTTGCTGCTGCGGATCATGTCTGCAATGTGATAACTTACTATCAAGTTTTTTTTTCCAAGTTTACTTCTCAATATTGCTAAATTCAAATTTAATCAAGAGTTTCATTAGATTTCCATAGTCCCATAAAATATGGCTTCTCTCTGAATACTCAAAAGTTAAATGACTTTTTAATGCACATGATAGCAGCTCAAAATATAAAGCACCATGAAAGAGATTAAAAAATGAGCTTTTCCAATATTATACTTTAGTATTTGATTATAATAATAAACGGGCACAGGTTTTCACAGCTTTAGATATTTCCAACCTATATTGAGCTTAATGATTTGCATTATGTGAATGATAAATTAAATGAGGACGACATAAATGAAAAAATATTTGGAAGCCCTCACACCATACCAGTTAGTATGATTTCTTTGTTGTAAAAAAGGTATTCAAATACAAGTGAATTCTGAAAATATCTGAGTTTCCTCTAGTTTATAGGAATGACAATGCTTCAGAAATAAAAATGCAAGAAAAAAATTATTAAATAAAATATAACTACCAAGTCTACTCTTTCAAGCACAGAGGAAAATGCCAATGATTCGCGATAACAGGTCCTATCCAAGTTTGGGCTTTACAGGTCGAAGATGATGAGAAAGCATTCCAAACCATAAAACAAAATAAGCTTTTCATTACACTTCACAATCATGCACTGGACAAAGACTCTAAAGTACATTTTGCCTGACTCAGCACTGGCCTTCATGTAAAACCATGGAGCACTGTCGCAGAACTGGGTTTGCCCTTCCTCCACCAAGGAGAACACCGCACCGCGTTTACCAATGTGAGCTTTTACCCAGACAGCTGAGGGCAAGGGCCTGACCTTATAGTTTCATGAAAGTTAATCCACATCTTTAAGCCCCACTTTCCTTACTCCGTAAAGAAGTTGAAGGAGAAAATGAAGCACTTTGGGGGCCGGTGAGATGGCTCAGGGGCGTAAGCGCCTGCCCGGCAAGCGCGAGGGCCCAAGTTTGACTCCCGGAACCCACATACGAAAAAGGGCCGGTGATATCGCTCAGCGGTACGGGCGCCTGCTGGCGCGCGAGGTCCTGAGGTTGACCCCCGGTACCCACAAAAAAAAAAGAAAATGAAGCACTTTGATAAATGTTTATAATTATTACATGTTAACAGAATTTTATCCAGCATCACTGTGCTAGGCAGAATAATAGGTCCCCAAAAATACCCATTTCCTGTTACCTTATATGGCAAAGGGTAATAAAATTTTAGGTAGAAGTATGGCTAATAATTGGCTGACTTTAAGACATAGAGTAGGGGACCAGTGAAATAGCTCAGCGGCATAAGCGCCTGCCTGGCAAGCACGAGGTCCTGAGTTCGACTCCCGGAACCCACATACGAAAAAAGGGCGGGTGATATCGCTCAGCGGCACGGGCGCCTGCTGGGGCGTGAGGTCCTGAGGTCGACCCCCAGTACCCACAAAAAAAAAAAAGACATAGAGTATCCCAGATTTTCTGATTGAGCTCACTGTAAGCAAAAGGGTTCTTAAAGGAGAAGAAGGAGCCCAGAGGGTCAACAGTCAGAAGGAAATACAGGTGGAAGAAAACACCACAGAACAGTGGTGGTGAACCTGCGGCATGTGTGTTACTGTGTTTTTCTTTTAGGACAAAAGATGTTAATGTATGAGGGATTCTTTTCTAAACTAAAACCTTAGTATTTAGGGTTTAATTGCAGCATTGGCACTTTGTGATAAGTGGGTTTGGGGTTACAGCTTGCCACTAGGTCTCTAAAAGTTTCACCATGGAAATTCATTGTTGCTTGGCTTGAAAAATGAAGGAGGGGGCCATGAGCCAAGGAAGGTAGGCAACAGCAAGAAGCCCGGAAAGGCTAGAAAACACATTTTCCCTTAGGTCCTTGAGGAAGAATGCAGCCGAAGAAACATCCTGACTTTGGCCCTGTAAGACCAGGGTCAGACTTTTGGCCTAAAAAACCCTGAGATAGTAAATCTGGGTTGTTGTTAGCCACAAATATGTGGCAATTTGTTATACCAGCAACAGAAAACTAGTACTTCAATTCCTGTGGCAAGAGATGTGCCAAGTGCCAGAGACGAGATGAGTGACACTGAGGATGCAGCTCCCAGTTCCGGAGGCCCATTTTACGACCTTGCAATAGCTTACTGTAATACAGGTTGAGATTCTGAAATCCAAAATGTTCCAGGACCTGAAACTTTGTGAGCACAGACATGATATAAGTGGAAGATTCCACACCTGACCTAATGTGACAAGTTTAGTCAAAACGCAAGTGCACTGAAAATAATGTACAAAATTACCATGGGTTATGTGCATGGTAACAAATTTTGTATTTAGGCTTTGATCTCATCCCTAAGAGAGCTCATTGTATATGTGCAAATATTCCAAAAACAAGAAACTCCCAAATCCCAAACACTTCTGGTCCCAAGTATTTAGGATAAGGAATCAACCCATGTATAAAATCAGGAGTGTTGGTTTTAAGAGTTCTACTCCTACAGTCTAGAGAACTAAAGTAATTTCTGAAAATAGTATGAGTCATTTTACAGACCCACTCCTTGTTCACCATCTATGTACAGTAAGTAGTTTAAAACACAAACTTTGGCATGTGTGAAGTCTTTAGCAGAATAGGCAAATTATCTACAAAAATTCTGTTTCCTCTCCTTTCTTACTCCAGCTGAAAATATAAATTTCCAAGCTGCTCTTGCAGATAGGGACATCGGGGTTCTCTGGAGGAACAGAACCAATAGAATTATAAGAGAGAATTGATTAAACTGGCCCATATGATCAGAGACTGGTCAATCCCACAGCAGCCCCCTGAAGGCTGGACAGCCAGGAAAGCCAGTAGTCCCTGAGTCCAGGGAGCTTGAAACCTCAGAACAAGAGGGAACAATGATCCAGCCTAGTCCAATACTGAAGGTCTGGAAGCCCCCTGATTGCTACTGGCCCAAGACCTGTGTTCCAAGGCTGAAGAAGCTGGAGTGTTTTCCACAAGTGACAGCAGCAAAAGACATATCCACTCAAGAAGAATGGGGCTTATAGATAACTGAGCCTCCATTCTGCTTTCTGCTCCAACTGGGCCCCCAATCTACCGGATGGTGCCACCCACCTTCAGGGTGAATCTTCCTCCTCTAGTTCTCTGACCCACATGCCAAGCTTTTCTGTACACACCCACCCAGAAGTGTGCTTTACCAATTTTCTTGGCTTCTCTCAGTCCAGTCAATCTAACAGCCAAGATTAACCATCACACGTGTCTAAAATCATGTAAACTAAAGCCAGCCAGAAGCAGCTCCTACACCTGACCTAATGTTTCTCTAGTTGCAGGAGTGAAGTTTCTCTAAATCAGTCAGTTTAACACTAAAAAGAGATTACTAAACGGAACTGGAATAACTAGATACCCACACACAAAATGACAGACACTGATTTATAACCTTCTCCAAAATCAAAATGCATCACAGACCTAAATGTAAAATGCAAAACTATAAAACTTACGGAAGTTTTACCATATGATGCTGTGTGGTGGACACACGCTATTTACATATTTGTACAAATCCACAGAATGTCAACACCAAGAGAGAACACTAATGTAAACCACGGGCTCTATGTGACAGTGAGGTGTCAGTGAAGGTTTAGCAATTGTAACAAATGTACCATTCTGGTGGGGGATGTTGATAATGGAGGCTTTGCACGTGGAGGGGCTTGCAGGATCCGCTACTCAACTTTGCTGTGAACCTAGCACTGAATAAATGAATAAATTTTTAAAGACCTCTATCTCTTTTCCTCCAAAGCTTCTGGAAAGTTAGAACATAACCTGCCCTCTACTTAACCAGACTTCCAAGCCTCCAATAATCAGCTCTTACCTTCAATAATCAGCATTCACATAAATATCTATCCACAAATGTAATCATTTTAAAGTGTATTTTCCTGTGCCTAAGCAGAGCAGCAACCATGAAGAATACTGTATTTTCTTGAAAAGAATTCTAATGAAGCTAAACAGATTCAGTAATACTTTTGCTGCTCATCAGAAAGTTTGGGAAATGCTAAGGTTTTCCTGTTTGTATGGAAATTATAAACTCTAGTAGAGTATTGTCTTAGTCACCTTCCAGTCACTGGGAGAAAATACCCACACTTAAACAGAGAGATAGATCTTATGCAAATGGAAAGGGGACTGAGATAGAGAGAGTAAGGAGGGAGGGGAAGGGGATTAAAAAAGAATCAAGATGCATTATGTACATACCAACTCTCCAGGAGGAATGCAATCATTGTGTACCACAAGCATATACAAATTTTTTAAAATAAAACTAAAAAAAAAAGGGTGTGGTAAAGGGTGGGATTAAGAAGTACGGAATGGGCAGACACATATTAAATGGACTCTTGCCATTTAAAAGCCTCACAAAATATTTTGGTTATGATATGTTGAAATCATTATTCATTACTTCAAGAATTTCTTTTTAAAGAGGTTTACTTTGGCTCACAGTTTCAGTCCGTGGTCAGCCAGTTCCAAGGCAGAAAATGATGGCAGAGGTGTATGAAGAGGAAAAGGTGCTCAACCCCTGGTGGCCAGGAAGCAGAAAGAAGGGAGGCGCCAGGGAGGAGAATACCCCTTTCTAGTGACTCCCTTCGAACAAGGCCCTGCTTCCTAACAGCACACTCCCCCACGGAACTCACCAGTGGATGAGTCCGCTGAGTACAGGGCCACAGGATCCAATCTTCTTCCACACACAGGAGATGTGGGGGACATTTTAGAGCTGAACCAAAACAAGTGTGTGGAAGCTTGCTTTTTAGGGATTCAGATTCCCACCCACAGCAGTGTTCTAGTATAAGGGCACGATTATTTTCTATAATGGTAGTTTGACCCTTGGTTTTAAAAAGTCATTATAATCATTCATGCTAAGGTACTAAAGAACAGCCAGACACAAGGAAAATGAATGCTCCTCAGAACGAGGTTTAAAGAAGTTGAATCATAAAATACAACTCAATATAACTCTTTCCTCTAAATTTTTGCTTGGTTTGTACTGAAGAACTATGATAAAAAGCAGCAGTCTCTCATCCAATTTTTCCCCTCCTGCAGATACCCTCCCCAGTGAGAATAATCTCTTGACTATTTCTGCTTCTAGAGACTTAGGTAGTTATCTCCTATGTCTTAATAATGTATTTTTCTTATTATCCTGACTTATTAACCTTAGATAATATCTTCTGACTGCCATTGTTATAAAATGTGAGAAATAAACTCTTTTACCTCTTCTCCTTTTCCCAGTGTTGGATATTTATATTATAATTTTAGCTCTTGTATTGGTTAGCTGTTAACTATAAATAATATACTAAACACATACTTCTCATTGCACTGTTTTGTTTTTTGTTTTTTGTTTTTTGGTTTTTTGTACCGGGAATCTAACTCACGACCTTGTGCTTGCCAGGTAGGTGCTGTGCTGCTGAGCTATATCCCTGGCCCCGCATTGACTTTTCACAGGAGTTCTTGAATAAACTTTGCAAAATAAGCACTTCAGTACTAAATATATTTTTCTGCTTCTCATTAGATTGTTTCTAAAAGATGAAAATCACTAAACCAATCATAATGACTGTGTAAATGTGTTCTAATGTTGTGCTAGAAACATATTCTCCCTTTCCGCAGTCCCATCACATGATTCTGAATAACATATTAAAATAAGTAGATGATAGATGGACATGAGTGCATATATATTTTTACTGAAAGATTCAATTCAACACATATTTTGCAAGCTAGTACCAAATATGAAGAATAAAGTGATCAGGAAGGTATATACAATATATACAGTGTTTGCCAAAAAATGTATACATACTTCAGCAGTTTGCCATACTAATAAATATCTGGAAGCTAATGGCCACCACTTTGAGCACCTCTTGTAATTGTAGAGGCCAAAAGTAACTTGGTAACTTGTATTAATCTCGAGATGTCTCAATAAATTTAGTATTAAAATATTTATACAAGTATTCTTTTCCTGGTGTATATGTGTTTGGTAGACCATATAATATATATAAGCTATCAAGATATATATAAGATAAATATATAAAGTATATATTAGATAAATATTACCTATTAGATGTTTATTATCTAATCTATACTCTATAATTATATTATCTAATCTATAGATATATTAATAATTAGATATATACTAGATAAATATATAAGAAATATATAAGATATATATATAAGATAAACATATATATTTGTACAAATGATTCAGGAAGAAAATTACAAAGAGCTGTAGAAAATAATCAGTCTTAAATACTGATTCACAGGCTTTTTTTTTTTTAAAGTAATTGGCTAAACTTGAGTCATTTGTAGGAAAATGAACGCAGCTTGAAACTGTAATGTAAAGTGAAATAAATCAGAAATGCAAGCTTAAGTATCACCTGGTTTATTTTATATGAGAAACCCAAAATATAAATAAAGAGAAAAATAAAAAACAGATAATAAGAAATAGGGAGATAGATTTTTTCAAATGGGAAGGGATCAAGCGATGGAGAGAGGTGAGAGAGAAGGGAGGGAAAGAGGATCAAAGTATGAATCGAGACGTGTTATATACACACACCAACTCCCCAAAAGGAATGTAATCATTATACAACACAAACACACTAATAAAAAATAGAAACTGAAAGAAAAGGAAAAAGTAATTGGCATGTTAATTATTAGGATGCACTGAGTGATGCAACAAGCATGCAGATTCTTATTATGTGGCAGACATTGCTTAGGACACTAGAGAAAAAATATGACCCAAAGATGACGTGGTGCTATGAAAACTACTAGGAAAAATACACTGCAAGAAGGTAATAGTAGTAGACATAACTTAGTATTGGGTAGTCAAAGCAACCTTGAAAATATAATTGTAATGAGATTTAAAAGAAATAAAAATTAAACTCTGCAGAGAGGTAGAGGCCACAGATAGCATGGGTATAGCATCCTAAGCTGGGCAAACAGCACACCTACAGCCTTGAGATTAGCCATTAGACAAATAGAAAGAAAATCAGTGACTGGAACTCAGAAAGGAAAGAAAATACAATTTTTTAATATCTAATAAATGAAATATATGCTTGTGTATGTTGTAAATGCATGTGTGTGACTTCATACATGTGTGATATATAATTTATATGTGTGTGATATAACTTTAAAAGAATATATTATCACAAAAACACCTTTGCTATTAATTTCTATATATATTATACATCTAGTATATAATTTTAGATTTTTACCGATTTCTCTGTGGATTGCTACAGTAATAAATACTTTCTCTACCAGAATAATTGTATGGGAAAACTATAAGAATCTATGTATCCCTACATGCATAAGGTTTAAATTGCTTGACCCGGAAGTTTTTCAGCCATATGTTTGTTATAGCTGAAAAGACAAATGTGATTTATGTAACTTCTACACGAGTGAAATTACTCTTTGCTTTGTAGTTCTGTTTTTTCACTCCTCTCCTTTGTTTTTGAAAACATCAAGTGCTCTTGTAAACTTTGTTTCTGTGTGGCTCATTTCTAAGAACAGTATCCTTTCAATAGTACTTTGGACTTATTAATAAAGTCCAATGTTAATTATCAATTAAGTGAATCAATTTTTAAATGGAATAGAGAATAGAATCTACCAAAAATTAGTCCCAAATATACAAAATAATGGAAAGCGTTGTTTCTGAAGCTTCACACACACATACATGCACACACACACATTATTGTCCAGTAAAGAAAATGAATTGTCATAGACAAAATTATTGTCACAGACAAAAGTGCATGAGAAACACTATTTTAGAAGCTTCTACGCTAGACAAGTAAGTAATACTGTCAAAAGAGCATTGTTCCAAAGTATGATTGACCTTGTTTACAATAAAAACCTTTTCAGCAACATTATCAAGCATAACATCAAATAAGATGTAGTAATTGCCTATGCAGCTTAGAATTCAGACTGAACTGAGCTTTGTTAAGACAGAAATCTCTACGAGGTGCAGCTTTCATTGCTGTACTTAATTTCAAACATCTGGTTTGGACTAGAACAGGTGGAGTCCACCAGATGCTTCAAATAGTTAGCCAACTTACTATAGAACTGCAAAAGTTGAATCATATTCAGTGATATTCAATACCCTTTAACATATTTATATAAATTAAAATATATAACAATTCTACATCAAATTCCTATTATGAACCACAAGCAACTGTCAATAACCTCTAATGTGAATGGTTTATAAAAGAGCCCTGATTAATTTTCAATCCTCCTATCTAGATCCTACATTGAGAAGCTTCTGAGGTGATAGGACTAATTAACAGGTAACACTAGTCATTGAACAACTTCCGTATGTTTCATGGGCTAAAGAGAGTGTGCCAGGGAATATGGTTAACGCAAGTCTGTGTATCTGAAGATTAAAAAGAAAACAGATATCAACATTGCTTCCTACTTCAATGGGCTTAACAACTATTAAACATTAGTGAAGAAGGAGAATATTTCAGTACTATGGGAAGTCGATCACTAGGAAATAAGTCAAGGTGAGAAGGATAAGAAGGTAGAATATTCAAACTTTCCACAGTAAGGAAATTGCCTAAATATAGAGACTGCCGTTTGAAATTTGGAGATAATTTCGATGTCATCAAAATCAGAGAAATATAAATGGATAATTATTATCAATTCATCCTTAAATTTCATTTTTTTAAATCAGGAAATATTTAATTTGTCCTTCTAGAATTGTTTTTATTGGATGTCTATACTCTTAGCACCTTAAAATTGGTGGTGTTCTTTTTATAACAATAGTTATTTAAATAAATCAGGAGACTATGGGAGGAAAAATTACTACCTAACAAGCTGAGTGAGTAGGTTTTGAAAAGTCATAGTCATACCTTTAGAAAGACACAGGGTAATTTAACTGGAAAGGATGCTGGCTGAAGGGGAGATCAATATGTAATTTTAGCTAGATTGCTTTCCTGTTGTCCTTTGGGCCAATGCCAAAGAAACACTCTACCTGGTTTGGGACAATGGGTCAGACCAGAAGCATTACTTTGGACCTGCAAGCGAAAATGAAACTGATACGGACAGTATGCTGAGATAGTCTGCGATTCCATTAGGCCGTCCGTCATGAATAAGGCAGGGTGCAGCTGCTACGGCTATGAGATACTTTCACCGTCACCAAGTCTCTCTGGGCGATTTTCTTGATGTATTTATGATGAAACTTCTCATTTCTGTTATGTTTTCTCTCTCTTAAAGTAAATTCATCTTTTATCAGTTCCACACTTCACTGAGTGCCATGATTTGGAAGAGATAATAAAACAGTGGCAGTTGCTGCCCCTTGAGAGGACACGGAACCTGCTTTCATTTCAGAACACTGTACTCGTGGGAATTGATTTACCTGGCAAGACCACTGTCCACAAAGAAAAGGACAGTCTTGAAGCAAAGCAGCGCCAGAAAAATAGGAGCCATTGCCTAAACATGGAGACCGCCCTTTGAAATTTAGAAGTAATTTCGATGTCATCAAAATCAGAGAATTATAAATTGATAATTATTATCAATTCGTCCTTAAATATCATTTTCTTTTAAAACATATTTTCACTGTTGATGCTGCCCTCCCTCTCTAGGAAATAGCCTTCACATTTTTAAAAATTCCCTAGACCTTTTGGGAGACAAAAATAATATTTAAAAATAAGTCTCATCGAGTCACGGCGCAGATTACTTGAAAGTGTGTGTGTGTGTGTGTGTGTGTGTGTGTGTGTGTGTGTGTGTGTACAAGAGGCCTTAACCACCAAATTAATAGCACCTTTGACTTCAGAGCATACATTTAAACCCAAAACTTTTAACGTTGGAGCTGCAGTGATTACATTTTTGTTAAACTGTTTCCCCCCAAAACATGGTTTCTTTCACATTGAGAAAAGTTTTCCATGTTAACATATTTTGATTGACAATGAGTTTTTTCTGTATTTGTACAAATATTAGGACTGAGAGTATCATGAAAAGCAGGGAAAGACTTAGGCAAAACTGTGCAGATTAAGTTAGAGACATTCAACCCCGTGGGCCTACATGTAACATTTCTATGAAGTCGGTTATCTTCATTAGACTCTACCACAGAAACGCAGTTATTATGAGGTCATTTTCTGATTCATTTTTATTTCACACTGAAGCTGCTAAATATCATGACTATCTCCAAATGCAGATCCAAAGAGACTTTTATAATCAATAAATGAATGTTAAATCATAAAATAATAAAAAGGGTTCATTTCGCTTTGGTAATTTGCATAGACAACATTTTCCCTTTCTTAATTTCTAGTATCTATCAGGTCTCCACTTTAGGCCACATAGCTGATAAACTTCCAGAGAAACTGCTCACACTAACCAGTCTCGAGCGTGGCTGTGATGGGTCTAAGGTAATCCAGTTAGCTTGACAGGACTAGTTTAGAAAACCAAGTCTAAGCCAATCCACCCATGGCATTTCTTTAATCACGGGCTATGACTAAATGAGTAGGCCAGGGAGGTGTGATGATAATTTACTGAACAAAATGAAAAGAAAATTTCTCGACTTTAACAGAAAAAGAACAGCGTATGTATGTAGTCATTTATAGATATAAGACAGGTACTGCTGCACCCAACTTGTGACAAGATTGATAAAAAATCCACACACAAAAAAAAAGATGAAAACACCAAGAACATCCGAGGCAATTGGACCAAGTTCTAATTAAATCAGGCCTTGCCGCCACTCCATTTAGGGATATTTTCAGTTTCTAGTGGACAGTTTGAGTTTGAGTTTCTATTACTTTTGACTTAAAATGTTGTTGTTGCATGTATAAATTAAGAGTCTCTTCTATAATTATAACACTCATATAACTGGTCGCATTACCTTTTTTTGTTCTCCCTGCTTGAAATTTAGAGTCAAATATGAAATTCATGCATATAACTTTTGTAAGCCTCTGTAGCATGCATTTTTTAGTCTCATTTTAACAAAGCCCAGCCTTTTCACTTACGTGTCTATTTTTTCTGGTCACGCTAATTTATATGAACACATACCAACTTGTCCATTCTATTTTCTACTGTAAACCACTATAGATTACTTGGAGAATAAGCAGAGGCATAAATTAACAAATAAACTTCCCTCTCAAAAACAAACTAACATGAAGTAAATAAAAATTTCTCAGAAGGCTCAAAGTACAAAGATAAGCAAAAGAAACTGAAGAAACTATTAAAGGTATTTCATAAAGCAAAAAATTTCTATTACAGAAAGTCATGTTACCTTTGCTTTCCAAACAAATGGGATGCATTGTTTTATTTTTATATAATCAACCAGAAGAAACAAGAATAGCTTTTATATGATTTTTAATGATCTAAAGAGAATTAAAATTACAAAATAACAGAATTGATAACCTAAGAATTACTGCAAAGTACCTCATGTTACGCAGCTCATTCTCTTTTTTCTGACTCAGGCCACTTCATTTCACTAATCTAATTTGTGCTAAAACGTGTCACCCCTGTTGCATTAAATTTTACATTAAAATTGCTTGACTGCTTGCCAAAGCATATTTTTCTCCAGAATTGGTTATGTGAAATAAATGCATATTGCTTAGTACACACTTTCACCATTTTGATAGGCATTTTCTTTTGTTTTTAAAAGTATCCATAGCATGAAGATCATGGTGCATTTCACACCTAAAAATACATACTAAATGTTTGATGAGAGTACTGCAAATACAAGTACTATAAATATAAGAAAGCAGGCTGGTAAAACAGTCCTCTAACTTCATTGCACATTATTTTCATCTCTCAGGTTCCTAGGATGATCACTCAATTTTCAGTTTCCTTACTACCCTGAAAGCAAGTTTTAGCAAGGGAAGAAAGCAGTAGGAAAGGGTTGGACAGCAGAATGGAAACACCATGAACTTTGCCATTTTCTTTCTGAGCCCACGCCAAGGTGTACTTGCATGGGTCAGAGCTGGTTATTTCATCTAAGTCTTTCACCTGTGCCAAAAATTGACCGCGTGGACTCCAGAGCTTCTAGGCAGCCTTACCAACATGTCACTGAGCTACATGGATGGTTCACTGTAAATTATGTTTTCATATAGTTGCATAAAATCATTTGTAAATCAAAATCATGAATATTTTCTCCTATAATAATTTAGAAATATGTACCAACTATGAGTACAAAACCAAATATAAATAATTTTAAAATCTGAAACTCATACTAAAACATATCTAGAAATCATTTTTCATTTCATGACAATCAGGTATTTGCATAAATACCTTGGTTACATGACAGTTCTCCTTAATGCAAACTGGCACACACTGAAAAGAATCACAAGAGAAACTCAGAAATTGGCTGTGGCTTATCAGTCACTTACGCGGTTCTGGGCCCTTCTGATCCTGCTGACATCTCACTCTCGTTTTCCACCGCACAATGCTCATTAGTAGCTTTGCGTGTGGAGACTTGGAGGGAGCCAGCGAGAAAGGCCACCACTGCATATCTGGATGAGAGCAAATCTCACCTATGTGTCTTCAGAGGAGGCAGAAAAGCAAACCTCTCTTTAAACAGATTGTTTTTCAACTTCAGTGACTTGAACAATGAGAGACTCTGGGAGCAGGGCAAAGTTCAGAGTCTGAGGTTTTCATACTTTAGACCAAAAGCCTCAAATAAACTTTCTTATGGAAATAACAAAAAAGCAGAAAAATCTGTTCTCCATCTGGCCTTATACCCCAAGCAAGATTCCCTCACCCCGTGTCCTGAAGGAGCCACATCAGACTTCTCTGGCCCCGAAAGTAGTTACTCAGATTTAGTTTGCAGTTTATAGATTGTGGGTAACTTTTTTATTATAGAGTTTACATATAGCAGTCGTTCAGCTGTTACACTGTTCCCAGTTTTCTGTGCTGGATTTATTCCAATAGCTATCCATTATTTAATAAAATAAATAAGAAGATTTCAAGTGGATGATAATTTTAAAACTCCAGAAGAGCAAAGACTATGCTTTAATGACTGGCTGTAAATTTACATATATGGGTATTTATAAGAAACAGTAATCTCAATTATTCTCTTTAGTGTCTCTGCCCTTACAGAGGGATAGCTGATGACAAAAGATGCTACACAGGAACTGTAAGATGTGAGAGTTATTGTGTACATCACTGTTGCCTTTAAATTCCTTCCAATTTTGCCTTAAATCCCTATCAATGCCTTTAAAATCTTTCAAGGGTAACACAAAAATATTGAAAACTTTCTGAAATGCTATCTCACAGTGCATTCCACTGATTGGTCATCCCCGCTTATGTGCAGCTGTAATCCCAGATGCTGTAGAAGACAGGATTGCCTTCTGATTCAGACAGCCCTGGATTAGTACTCCAGCACTGAATTCTTACTGTGTTCTGTAACCACCCTAAGCCTCAGCCACCTCGTCTATGCAATGGAGATAATACAAGTACCTACTTTAGGGTGATTGCACTTTAATGGGAAAAGTTCATGTGCAGCAATGGTGTCTGGAACAGTCAGTGCTCAGCAAATGCCTCTTCTGCCCTCCATACCCCTTCTACAATGCCTAAACTCTTATGGACCAGGGCAACACTACATACCACGAGACACAATTTCTCATATAGATGGGATTTGCAAATATTGCCATATTTTAGTATCAAGTGTGCTAATTAAACACTGAACTCCTCCATGGCTACCACATTGTACCTTTCAGATAATGCCAGTCATCCCCAGTGAGCCTCTTGCTTCTGTTCCTGCTGAATGTACTTTTCTCAGGTGAAAGTGGGGCATTGTTTATTCCTTAGGACTGAACTTTATCCTACCTCTTGCCAACTTTTTCTCCAAGGTAGCAGAGAACTTTTGCCTTCTTCTCCAGATCCTTAAATGGTGACTACTGTCCTACTCCAAATGAACAAGTCCCCTGAACTTTCACTCAGAGTAATGTTGCTGTCAAGCACCTCTTATCTTAATCGCCAAGTGGGTTCCATGGTTAACAGGAAAGATAACATTTCTCCAGAAACAGCATAATCTTAGAAACAACATCTAGTAAAATATACCATAGAAATCTTAATAGTTTTCTCATGAAACTATACTATTGAAATTCATGGAAAGCCACGCTATGCCCAACTAAAATTTGTGATGTTTCAAAAAGCCACGTGTAATTAAGTTCTTTGGAATTCAGAGTGAATTTTTCCATAAAATGTTCTATACTGCATTTAGTACTTTTCTGTACCATATATACACCTGTGTAATATATAAGGTACCTGAGATACAGTGCCAAATGCACTAATTTGCACAATGAATCCTTGTTTATATACACACAGATCTCACCAGTCTACACATCAAAATTTATTCATTTGTTCAACACATATGCACTGCATGCTGCAAATGCCAGACACTATTCTAGGTACTCCAGACACAGTGACAAGATGAAGCTTTTGGTCTCATGTTTCTAGACTAGTAGGAGGAAAAGGCAAAAACCAGAAAAACATTTTATAACCTCAGATATGGAGAAGTGTGATGAAAGACTAAAAAGCAACAAAAGGGAAAGTGGTTGAGAGGGGGCTTTTTAGAGAGTCTTTCTGCAAAGGTGACATTTGAGCAGTGACCTATTTTGTAATTAAGGTAGCACAGTGAATACATTGAGGGGAGCATTCCAGTCAGACAGAATGGCAGTGCACAGGGCCTTACCTGCACCAGGCTTCATAGGAAATGCAAGAAGGCTCAGCCCTTAGGAAGCCAGAGAGGCTGAGCCTAGAAAATGAGGTCCACGAAAGGCCTACTCACAAAGGCCTTGGAAGCCCTTAAGATTATTTTCTATTTTATTTTGAACATGTTGAGAAATCACTGGAAAGTTCAGAGTGAAAGAGGAACATAGTGAAAGGGTATTTCTAAAGACCACCATGGATTTCAAAGAAAAATAAGCTGCAAAGGTGCAAGGGAGGAAGCGTGGAGATCAGCTAGAAGGCAATTTTTGTAGTGCACATAGAGATGATGGAGGTTTGGACTGGGGTAGGAATGGAGGGTGTGGTAAGAAGTGATCCATATCAGAGGAAATAGGGAAAATTAACCAAATAGGGCTACTTCCTCCCATGGCACCTGTGCCCTGTCATTGTTCAGTCCTCAAAATAAGAAGCTCCCAGCAGGCTGATCCTTAAGTGTGTTAGACATTTTGATTTGAGCTAAGACTAAAACTAGATAAAATTATAAACTATTTCTGCAGGGAAACCAAACCTAGTTCCAACAGAGCAAGCCAAGAGCATACGGCAGCCTCCCAGATGTGATAAGTACCAAGAGCGTCTTGTTATGCACAAAGGTAGTCACTTTATCTGCAGATGAGAAAGCAGTTGTTTACATCTCTTCTCCCTGGATTTGCCCTTTATGAGCCTAAAGCACCTTGACATTACCACACATTTAATAATTTTCTTCTTTGCCAGAAGAAAAGATAGAAATAATAGATTATGGCTGTGAACTCTTATATTCAACTTAGTCTCATCAAAATATGTGTTTTCTCAAGAAGAAACACTTTTGCAGTGTCCAAGAAAAAAATAACTGTACAAAATTAAACAAGTGAGGAAGACTTCATTCAAGATGATTGCAATAGGGGAGAGAGATTGAACTTGGCCTTGCTGAAACAAAATGCAGTAGAGTTTTTAAACACTGAGAGAGCTAGTAAAGTACTAGATGACATTAGCAGAGAAGTGGGTGTGTTGGTTACTTTTCTCTCATTGCTGAGACAAAACACCCAGCCCCCAAAATTAAGGAAGGAAAGGTTTATTTATCTCACAGTTCGAGGAGGTTTCAGTCCACAATCATCTGGCTCCAAGGCAGGGTGGCACATGGCAGAGGAGCAACAGTTCATGGCGGCGAAAGACAGCAAAAGCAGCAAGAGCAAAAAGGGAGGAGCGAGAGAGCAAGCCTTATATTGTATGCAGGCTACCTGCCCCAGGGCAGGTGTAGCACTCACACCCATAATCCCAGCATTGGACCATGAATCAATCACAAACTCTAGAAGCCTGCCCCATGACTGCATGAGGCTTCGGGGGGATATCCAGACACAAACCATAACATTGGGTCAACCTGATTAGGGCATCAGGGCTTGCTCATAGGCACCTATAGAAGTTAAGCTCCTACCCTTCCATATACACTTGCCTGGGTTCGACATTACACTATAACTCTGTCACTATAACATTGCAGTATAATACTAACATTGAGAGGACAGGTGAAGGGTATGCATGATTTCCCTGTATGTTTCTTTGCAAGTGCCTATGAATTTATCAGAGTTTTGCAATAGAAAGTTAAGAAAAACGATATGCATAAATTGAAGTGCCTCCAGAGGGTGACCAAAATAGTAAGAAACAGAAGACATTTAGTCTTGGAAAAGAAAGTAGAAGAGAGAGTACTAAAGACTTCACTGAAAGAATGTCATGATTAGAAGTGAGATTAGATTTACTCTGGAGAACTCCAAATTTTAAAACTAAAAACAAAGTACAGAACTTCAAAAGAGAGATTTCAGTTAAATGTAAGGAAAGGTTTCTAGCAATTAGAGTTTTCTGATGAAAATGAAGCCTTAAAACAGTAAACTTACTTTCACTGAATATGATAAATAAAACTTGGACAACTAATCATCAAAACTAGGATATTGGAAGATGGATTTTTCTAAGGTATTTTGCTTAAAAAAGAAAAAATCTCCACATCTACCTTCTCTGGCTAAAATATTTGTTCATATAGACTCTATACATGATGGAATTTAGAAAAAGAAATAATATTGTAGAGCTGCAAAATAAAGCTGCTAACATGTATAAATTTGAACCAGATTTTCAAAATCTAAACAGTAAAAAAAAAAAATCAACTCAAGGTGTTGGAAAATCATTTTCTAGCTCAAAATATATATGCCCAAATTTGTTTTAAAATACTTTGCTAAAAATTGCAGATACAATGTGTCATGTGTATAGTAGCATCGCAGAATGTGGAGAACAGAATCGATCATCGGATCCATCTGGTTGAACTGACAGGCAAGTAACCTAACTTTGGCCAGAATTTCCAGGCCAGCAATTTTTCTACAATACATTGCTTGATCTAAATTAAATATTCCTTATAACAGTCATGCTGCAGAGAACACAGAGAAAGGCAGACCACACTTCTGTCGGTATATAGAATAGCTAGAAATATGAAGTCAGACAAGGAACATGCACTAACGACGTGATAGGCCACCCCTGAATGCTATTTCTGAAGATACAATGATTGAGAAATGTTCATCTTTCTAGTTCACTTGCATTTTTGTTTCAGTTTTTAAGGGACACACAAAGATCAAAATGAGCAAATGTTTCACCTTTATGCTCTGGCAGGAGGGTCACCTTCAAGGAGAAAAGCCTACATGTAACTACCTGAATGAGAAGCAGGACCAACTAATCCAGGTGAAGATGATGCATTGGAAGAAAGAGTGCAAAAGACAAACAGTCAGCAACCTAGTGCTGAGAAAAGGAGCAAAAGGGCCCACAAGTTCTGCATTGGTTCTGAGGAAGTGGGCTTCTAACCTGAGAGTGTCCTAGCCATAGACTATTTGGTAGCATTCATAAGAAGCATTATTGCAAGGAAAACAAATATGTTTAAATACTGATTTTTTAAAATCTTCCCTAAAAATATATAACTTGTTTGATACAGCATTCATATAAATTATAACTTAATAACATTTTAGTTCACCCATATATTCATCCCATACCACACTGGAGATCACTCTACTGCATACATAAATTGATTTACTTATTCAACATGTATTTGCACATGCTTGTTATGTGCCTTGTGCTTTCCTTTTTTGTTGTTGTTGTTTTTGGTTTGTTTGTTGTGGTGGTGGTGGTTGTTTTGTCTTTTTAAGACAGGGTTTCACTATGCAGTTCAGACTGGCTTTGAACTCACTTTGTAGCCCAGGCTGGCTTCAAACCCAAAGACATTCTCCTGCCTCAGCCTCCTGAGTGCTGGGATTGCAGGTGTGAGCCACCACTCCTGGCCTCTGCCTGGTGTTTTCTTAAACATTAGAGATACAAAAATAATTTTTTAACCTCCCAAACAATATAGGACTGTTTCTTAAAATGTCCCTGATAAAATAGTCTCTGCTTGATTAGATTCAGTGACTAAAAACTGAATAATTCCCTAAACATCTAATTCCAGTTTTTGGAATGACACAATTGTTGAAAACTTTCATTTGAGGTAGTGTGAGCTGTTCCAAAATACCGAGGGCACAAATAAGTGCCACAGTCCTGAAATCAGAAAAATCAAATTGAAACGAATTCACCAAGATTGGTAGGAAAGTCACTAATAATTATTTTATGAGAAAATATACTCCTAATCAAACACCAATAAATAGATGATACAGACGTGCATACATACATAAACACACACATGTACACGAGTGCACGCACACAACTTATTTGGAAGTGAAAATCAAACGGATTTCTCAGCCTTCTCTTCTCCTTCACTGTGTATCCAGCGCAGGGGCTCTATGCGAAGTGAGCCACGCAATTGCGATTCCGTTGAGGGAGGGCAGCCCAACAGACCAAGACAGAAGCAGACACTTAGCAGCACCAAGTCTTCTAAAGCCTCCCACATGTTACAGTGCTCGAGGCCCTGCCTCTATAAGCTAATGAAAGCTCTAGAATCCAAGTGTACTGGGAAATATGCAGCCCTATCTCTTCCAGTATGTCTCTAGGTCAACCCTTTAAGTCTAAGCATAAAGTTTATATCTCTTCCCCTTTTGAGCATTTGATTCGGTTTCCCAGAGTCTTGACTGGTTAATTTTTCCTTAAGAGTAAGAAAATTTTAGATTTCAAAGACTGTTCTTGCTACTTCTTTGGGGGAAGAAGGAAAAATCATTTTCATTTATTTAAGGATGGATATAGAATTCATAAAACAAGACATGATTAATACCTCCACAAGTGGTTTTGCATAATAAATTCTTAGCAGCTCATCTGTTAAGTTTGTCATGAGATGAAGTCCTCTTACTCTGTAAGTTCTTCCAAGCAGTCCTAATCTTGCCTCTTGTCAACACCCACTGTAGAAAAGAAAAAGCCATGCTATTCGAAGGCAACTCTCAAGGCTACTGAAGTCTTTTCCAGGCTAAATATATCCAGTGTCCTCAAAAGGACCCAGAAGCACTTCATCATGTTTAACACTGAAAATCTCTAAGGTTGATTATGAATTATTTTTAAAAACAATAGAAGAATGCTATGCCAGAATAATGGACGACAAAATTACTTGATTTTGTATCATGGTGTCAACCCCAGTGATGAGTGTTTTTAAGTTTTAACTTTGGCCAGCATTAACCCAAAACTTCTGCACTGCTTGACATCTCTTTTCTTATCTCTTCACTCTCCTCACCAGCTGATAGAATTGTCTCATTGGCAATTCCATCCCAGATGTGGATCTTAATCCATCAGTCTATCTCACAGCTTTATTTCTATAGTCAAGATCATCCAATGACTCTGTGTTTTTTATTACTCTTTTTGTATTAATAAATAACCATGACTTGTACAAAAGAAGAAGAAAAAATGTGAATGAAACTACACAAAAGTTTGTTCAGTGGCAAAACAAAAAATGAAAAGTCAATTTAATGAGGGAAAGTTGATGAGAAGTGGATTAATAAATCCACCAAAGAAGAGGAAAATTTCGAAATATAACGTTAGTTGAGCAGGGATAGAAAAGAGGACTTTTAGAAAGAGAATTTCAGGACTGCCTCAGACTGAAGCCAGTCAGGTACTAAAAGGGCAGAAGTACAAGGACGCTGAACTTCAGGAAGTCATTAGTTAAACTCAGTTCTTCCATGGTTGGTCCACTGATGGAATTTTGTCTTTTTTCTCTGGTGAAGCCCTCCCCTTTTTTCAGAAAGTCTAAATCCTCACCTTACTTTGTTATACTTCTGTTCCCCCAGGGTTTAGGTCTCTAAACTTCCTTTTCCAGCATCCTAAGAAGCACAATGTTTCTAGACCTGGGCCTTAACTGGGTTTCCATCTGCCTAGCGGTGGCCTGACTAGACTTCCACCATATGTCTGAATTCTTCTCCCCACCAAAACACAGGAATGTTCACACATTGGGGATTCTTTCATTTAGAGATTTTTGGTAATTTCTATGAAGACTTCTTGAAGGTGACTTAATCTGGTCTTTGGATTCCAGTCTTTCCCTTTCTATCCGTCATACCAAGTCATAATCGCAATTCCAACTGTAAAATGTCTACTTTGCTAATGAAAGAAAAACTGACTTGTGTGTAATTTTTTCACATAAATCAAAAATAATATTGTAGATTTAGAATTATTATATATAAAATGATTTACAGTAAAGCAAAGTAACAACAGAACACAGCAATATATATTGTAAAGCAAACAAGAAATAATGTAAAGACTTATAAGTCAATTAAATGCTTAAATGTTGAAATAAAATAGCTGCCCAGAATTACTGTCTATTGAATTTATCTCTGAGCCACCTATTAATTGATATGCCACCAATAAAATTTTTATAAGATTTTAAATAACGATGATAAATAACAAGACAACTCTGGATGGTCATTTAAAAGTTAAATAAGAAGACTTCCAACTTTGAGTAGTATAGAGAACTAAGGTTACTACCAAAAGAACCTAAAAAGGCCAGATTTTTTTTTTTTAATGTGGGTACCAGGGGTCGAACTCAGGACCTCACGCTTGCCAGCAGGCGCTTGTGCCACTAAGCAATATCACCAGCCCTTTTTTCCTTTTTATGAGGGTACCGGGAGTCAAACTCAGGACCTCATGCTTGCCAGGCAGGTGCTTATGCCTCTGAGCTATCTCACCAGCCCAAAAAACCAGATTTTAAAAATGTTTATAGTAATCAGAGATCTGATGAAGCAATTTGGACAATGAACGTTGACAGAACAAAGAAAGGCTATCCCAGAAAAGTAAGCTAATGATCGGAAGTTACTTTTTTCCTGTAAGCATTTGCTGCCTCTCAGGCAAAAGGCCGAGAAGCTATCAGAGAATACCAGAGAGGTAGAGTGACAAAAATTGGAGACTTAGGAGATCTCAAATCATGGCCAGCATCTCCCTGGAGACTTCGCCAAATTCTGAAAAAGCACAGAGGGATGGAAGCGGAAACCTCTGAGGAGAAGAATACTTTCCAGTCTTTCAAGGCTTTGAACACTACAAATTAGCACTAAGGACTTGCCAGAGGAAAGATTCCCAATGCATATACTATGCTCTCTGTTCAAAGCCCGACATATGTACACCTTAAGATCAGGGGCACAAACAGGGGCTACAGAATTAAAAAAATGTTTTAAATCCAGTTCAGCTGTAGCACAGTTCAGCCCCTTTTATGGCTGTGTTTAGATGTACCCGAAAGCCTCATGCAATCATAGGTGGGGCCTTTTCAGAGGTGGCTGGATCTAAAGTGTGTGTTGATTTGTGGTCCAATGCTAGGCTCACAGGCACTGGGATTAGCACATGAGTGCTACCCACCCTAAGTAGCCTGGATCAGATAAAAGGGGCAAAAAAACGCTGTTAAGGCTCCTCGCTTGTTTTGCTACCTTCTGCCCACCATGAACTGTTCTCCTCTGTGATGCCACCCTGCTTTGTAGCCAGCCAATTATAGACTGAAACCTCTACAAACTGTGAGCTAAATAAACCTTCCCTCCTTTAACTTTGGGAATTGGGTATTCAGTCTCAGCAATGAAAAAAAGTAACTAAGACAGGTCCCAAGCAGATCTACATGTTCAACCTCCACTCTGTCCCCTCAGTAGAAAAAAATGCTAGCACTCTCTAATGGAAAACATCACCTGGGTAAGCCACATTTTTAGAAACAATGTTTCATAGTAAGTGAAAGTCAGTGTGAAAGGTAAGAGATGCTGCCATAAGAATAAATGCAAAGAGAAAATGGGCAATAAAAGTCGACTGCAAGTGATCCCCATATTGCTTTAGCACAAGGACTTCAAAAGAACTATGATTAACAGGTTCAAGAGAAGATGGATAAGCTACACTTAAACAATTTCTCCACAAATTTGGAACCCATAAAATAATCAAATGGAAATTCTGGAATTAAAAATAGCCTGATGTTAAAAATGTAACGAATAGGTTAATAACGGATAAGAAAGAGAAGAAAACACAACTGATCACCTGGAAGACAGACTAATTTCTGAGCAGAAATGCATAAAGAAAAGAGAATGAAAATTGTGAGAAAAATTATTAGAGACATGAGATACAAGGAAAAAGCCTCACACCATGTGCAATTGAAGACCAGAAGGGGTAAAAGTAGCAGGGAATAAAAGAATGTGAAAAGATAATGATCAAGGTTTTCCACTAATGAAAGACATCAATTTAGATTTCAGAAATCTACTTAATCATAAATAGGGTAAATCCAAGTAAAACCATACTTAGGCTAAGATTTTCTCTCACTTGACATATAATCACTTTTCAGGCAATACCTTTCAACAAAGTAGTTCTGGAAATATTATACCACGTTTTTAAAGAAAATGTTGTAGCAACACTTTCCTCAGAAATATCCAGTATTAGTGTCCTAGGAACGCTGCAGCAAATCACAAATGAAGTGGCTTGGAACTACAAGAACGTGTTGTCTGAGTTCTGGAAGAAGTCCAGAGTAGAGATATCAGCTTCGCCACTCTCCTGCTGAATCCTGTAGAGTCCTTTCTTGTTTCCCCTCGCTTCCGAGGTCTGCCCGCCATCTCTGACTTCCTTGGCTTGTGGATGAGATGTGTCACCCCAGCCTCTGCGACTGTAATCACAGCTTTCTTCTCTGTGTGTCTCTCCTCTTCTCTGAATACACCAATACTACTAGATTCTTACTGGACTCCACTCTAGTAATTAATAGCTAATAATTAACTAATTATGTCTGCAAACACCCTATTTCCAAATAAGGTCATATTCAGCAGTTCCGTGGTTAGAACTTCAATGTATCTTTTCAGAGGTTACAATTTAGCACCGTAATACACACTAAGTGACTACATAAGTGATATTTCAACATGACTTCATACAGACACACCTACTTATCCAACAAAATAGTTTGTCAGAGAATATCATGTATAATAAATACAAATTATACATCATGTTTAGATGAGCTCCAAATACATTGTTTTATGTATTTACATCGCTGAGAATGATGGAGAAAGTAGAATTTTCAACAATTCCTCAGAAACAGGACCTTCCACAATTTCTCAATGTTGTATGTATGTGCTACACTTCTGTGTATTGAAGTTTTCTCATGTTTTGCCATAAATACCTTAAATACCTTAAAGGTATTTTCATGACTACACTTTTTCATTTAGTTGGCATGTTAGTCAACCAAGAGTCTCCAAAAAGTTAAAGAAAATTAGAGAAAATGTTAGAGATGACTTGCACCCTACCTTCACCAACCACTGCCACTATCCGGTCTTCTTTTGCATCTTTAGTAAGTACGATAAACTTCCATTTATTAGATTTATTTACAGAATTTGCTTATCTTTGTTTGGTCTATTACTATGTAAAACTTTTTTGTATTCAATCGTAAATATTTGGGTATTTGGGGCTGAGATGGATCATTTCATATTTCTTATTAAAACTAATATTTTTTCAACTGTCCTCACATTGTGTCAAGAATTTCCAAAAGAATTAAAGTCACTAAATGTATGATAGATGTAAAGTCAAAGGAATAATAATAAAGCTGAAAAAAGCTTCTCAGTAAAAATGATAGGAGCCAAAGACAAGAAAAATAAAATGACTCCCAAACTTTAATTCTACATGAAAAATCCTTCAAAAATAAAAATAAAATAAAGGCAATATTCAGATAAATAAAAACTGAGAACATATATCTAATCAGACCTTCCCTAAAAGGAAAATGGAAATGTATTGCCAAACTGCTGGAAGAGATAAGAAATGAAAAACAGTGAGTAAATGAGTGGGTAAATATTTGTGTAAGTCTAAATGAATATTCATTTTACAATAATCGTAATGTCTTCTTAGCTTGGAAGTACACATATACTTTAAATCTATAGCAGCAATAACGTAAAAGAAGTGTGGATGTAAATGTAGCATCATAAGACTTCAGTATTATCTGAAAAGTGGTCCAATTGATAAGAGCCTATGATACATGAAAGATGCATGTTATAATCTCTCACATCACAAGCAGTAAAAAGAAACTGAAAGAACATAGAATTAACCAGTTATTAAAGGAAAATCATATACAGGTGCTGCACATAGTAAGTATTCATTGTTATTATTAAATAAATAATTTTAACCACAGCCTATACCATCTAATAAATAATATGAACAAAAGTACCTTACACTACAGTTACAAGCCTCGCGACAGGTACTGGAGTGTTAGGGGTATGTCCCGTCCCATCGCGCCCCTGGGACTGTGCAGTCCCACCGCAAACTGCACTTTGCTTTCTCATGAGCTCTCCGGTCCAATAGGGCTAAGAAGGAAATTCTGACGAAGCTTTACTGTGTTCGTCAAATGTCCATCTCTCCCACAAGAGCGCAGAGTGGGGGTGGCGGGAAATAGTGAGGAGAGTGGAGATGCATGAGTTTCCATGGAAGTCCCCTCAAGGAAATCTCTATGTCTACAGCTGATGAAATCATAACATTCCCTGCATAACCACCCCAATCACAAACTCTACTGGTGCTTAACTGGCAGGCTGAGGTCACGACCCGCTGTGAAAGGCAGGTGGTATGCCACAACTCTGTTGAGTTGGCTACGACTCTACTATGCAGGCAGCATCTGAAATCTAAATGTTAGCCTGACTTTCAAGTAGCCATTAAATAACGAGATGTGGTGGCACAGCCACAAGCAGGGAGCAATTACTACTGAGGAGGAACAGGCACACCTGTCTGGAGCAGCAGCAGAGCCAGCCCAGTGAGCGGCCATCAGGAAAGCATCACTCCTGGAGCAAAACCCGGAAGCTACACTCTAGTGAAATTCTGTAAACAACTGACTTCAAATAATTTCTTTTTCCTGACAGACTTGCTTTCATGTGCCAAATTTAGATGTATGGATGGAATGTTACTGACTATGCATATGTTCTAATTTAGTTTACCAGGGGCCCTGTAATTGGAGATCATTGAAAGTTCCTGGTATGGTTGACAAATTTGCATTTTGATTATCAAGTTTTTTGTTTCTATGCATAGTTCCCATTTATCAATGGAACAGATTTAGGACACTATGATAATCTAGCCATAAACGAGATTTGATAATTATATCAAAATACAACCTCTATCACAATAACTTTTTAAACTAGTTTTGTAATTATTCTCACCATAACTAAAAAATCATTATAGATATCATAATCTTTTAATGCTTGAAATCAATCCAAATATATTAAAAGTCATTTTAATTTTACATACACACATATATCATGTGTGCTCTGAAATTTTACATACTATAAATATGAATATGACACTGAGAATAGTCGGAAGTCTAGGATCTCTGTACATGGACATCATTAATCAAAGTTTAAAGTGAGTTCTGTAAAATACTTTCTAGAATTATAGAGTCATGGACACATTAATCTGGTCTTTTGGTTGTAAGAGACAAAAAGCCAACTCTAGCTGCCTTAAATTAAAAAGGAAGTGATTGAAAGAAATGAAAAGTACGGAGGTAGAATGGCTCAAGAACTGTGTAATCCAATTACTCAAAGAATGCTATTCTGATCTGTCTCCCTCTCTCAAGCCCCTTTTTCTTGTGTTGCCTCCTTTACCAAACAAACTTTTCCTAAAAGATGGCCAAGCAAATTAGACTTGAAAATCACACATGATTTCTTTCCTAACAGTTTTAACACAAGCCCCATGACTGTTGAACCCTTTCAGAGACCCGGTTTAAATTATATACCTAACTCTGAAACAGTCAGACTCTTGGCTACTTAGATCTCAGTCATGTTCCCAGCCCCAGACCACGTGCATCAAGAGTCTGAGTGAAGCCGCTCCCCTCTGGAAAGTCAGGGAAGAGGTAGCAGAAAAAGGAATGGAGCTGAGCAAGTTAAAAATCAACTTGGGCCGGTGAGACGGCTCAGCGGCTTAAGCGCCTGCCTTGCAAGCGCGAAGGCCCGAGTTTGACTCCCGGAACCCACATACGAAAAAGGGGCCGGTGATATCGCTCAGCAGCACGGGTGCCTGTTGGTGCACGAGGTCCTGAGGTCGTCCCCCCGGTACCCACAAAAAAAAAAAAAAAAATCAACAGATGTTTCTTATAAATACTGCACTTTTATCTGAATATTTCTTTATAAAGGAAAAGTTTTGTTTAATAAAATCTCTAGACCTGATAATGAAACACCTGCATAAGCTCATATTTCAACATTTTTTTCTGATTATAAGAAATCCAATTTGGCAACATTCAGAATTTACTGAGAGTGTAATTATCCTATAAGCTAGTGTACTCAACCATGCAGGGATTCTTTCTCCTCCTCTCCAACTTCTTACCGCCATTTAAACTGTCTCTTTTGATGGCTCCAACTTGATGGAGACCTGTATTTATCATAAATTCAAATTTGAGACAAGCAGGAAAGGAGAAATATATTCTGTATGTTCTATATAATTTATTCATGATTATAAACATTAGGAGTATAAAATTAGAAATTACCTAATGTGCTGCTTCTATGCTGCAGAAAGATTTTTATATGCTGCTTTAAATAGATCATTACTTTGAAAAACATTCCTATACCTAAACTCTTCATAGGTCTCCCAGTTTTGCTACGTAAGTGATGCAGATGGTAGTACTTCCATTATTTCATGCCAATTGTTAACTTACTGATTTGTTATGGGCATCATCCATCAGGCTATAGATGACGTTTCAGAGTTTCACTTAAGGTATACATGAAGATGAAGAACAAAGCCCTTGTGACTCATATTTGTCTTCATTTTAAAGGATAATAAGGCATGTAAAAGACATATGCCAAGTAATTAAATGTGCAATATTCCCCTTTTTCTCTCCCTTGTCCATGACAGGCACATCGAGTGATCATTGTACTCCTCACACCCTCATCAAAATGGTACTCCAGGCAGCAAATACAAAATAATGGAAGCATTCAAAATGAAATTATGTACCAAATTAATCCTTAAGAATGTTTATTTAACCAACCAATAAGAATTGAAAAATCATCTTTTAATGATGGCCCTGTATAGATTTTTCTTCCAATTTCTGTAGAATTACACCTAGCTATATTTTTAGGCATAGGCAATGTTAATACAAGGGTGATCAAAAGATAAAGTGAAGTTTAAATTTTTTTAAAAAATTATTACAGGGCTGGTGAGATAGCTCAGTGGCATAAGCGCCTGCCTCGCAAGCATGAGGTCCTGAGTTCGACTCCCAGTACCGACATAAAGGAAAAAAAGGGCCGGTGATATCGCTCAGCAGCACAAGTGCTTGCTGGCAAGAGGTCCTGAGGTAGACTCCTGGTGCCCACATTAAAAAAAAATTATTACAATAAAAGACACATCAGTAGCTAGTAAGTAGAGTGTTTTGATTTGGGATAATAAGAATTACCTAAGTTTGATTGCGGTTTTAGTTGTACAACTCTGTAAATGTGCTAAAATCTATTGAATCTTACATTTTAAGTTTGTAGAATGTGTGATATGCAAATTTTTAGTTTAATAAAGGTTTTGTTATTTAAAAGGACACACTGCCATTAAGCCCCCCTCAAAATATTTCCCCTCCCTTCAAACACACATATCCCACTGTTCTTGCCACTTCCTGAAGCAGTTCCGAAAGTCCTTTTTAATAGATGTCTTTTTTTTTAAAGAGAAGAAAAAACAAAACAAATCAAAAAAAAAAAAGAACAAATTTTCAAAACAACATAATATGAGGGTAACAATGGTCAATGCATTATGTATTATTATCTTTAAGTTAGTTATTCAGGATACCAGACATTAGCATTCAATTGTCCAAACATTATTGGCTCAAACCTTACTCTTCAATGAACTAAGTAAAATTGGTAGTGTATCTATCTTAACCATCTTATATATATATACAATTTTTTTCCCTTTCCCTTCTTTCTTTTCCCTATTCCAGTCTCTCTTTCCTTTTGACCAGTTTCTTTTTGATTCACCATGTCTAATGTACATTTTGGATCTTATTTACTCTTTCAGTTTCTCATACTAGAGAGACAATACAATGCTTACACATGTGCGTCCGGTTTATTTCACTTATGAGTATTTTCTCGAGTTGCATCCATTTACCTATAAAAGTCTCCAGTTTATCCTTCTTTATGGCTGAATAGTACTCCATTGTATAAAAATACCACATCTTTCTTATCCATTCCTCAGTTGATGGGCATTTGGGTTGTTTCCAAGATCTGGCTATTACAAATTGTGCTGCTATAAACATGGGTGCACATATATCACTGTGGTACGATGTTTTTAATTCTTCTGGGAAGATGCCCAGAAGGGGAATAGCTGGGTCAAATGGGACCTCCAACCCTAGTTTTTTGAGGAATCTCCACACTGACTTCCACAGTGGCTGTAGCAATCGACACTCCCACCAACAGTGAAGAAGGGTTCCTTTTTCCCCACATCCCCTCCAGCATTTGTTATTAGTTGATTTCTTTATAGTAGCCATTCTTTCTGGGGTGAGATGGTATCTCAGTGTTGTTTTAATTTGCATCTCTCGAATGACTAGTGATGTTGCACATTTTTTTGTATATTTATTTGCCATTAGTATTTCTTCATCTGAGAAATGTGTATTCATCTCAGATGCTCATTTTTGGAGTGGGTCTTTAAATTTGGGAGGTCTGATTTTTTTGAGTTCTTTATATGTTCTCGATAGTAATCCTTTGTCTGAGGAACAGCTGGCAAACATTTTTTCCCACGTTGTGGGTTGTCTTTTCACTCTGTTGGTGGTTTCTCTTGCTCTGCAAAAGCTTTTTAATAAGATGAGATCCCAGTTATTGATTCTTTGGGATAGTTCCCGTGCGGTTGAGTTTTTATTCATAAAGTCTTTGCCTACACCAATGTCTTTAAGGGATTTACCTATCCTACCTTCCAGCAGATTTAATGTTTCTGTTTTAATTTAATAGATGTCTTTATGAGATGTGATCAAAAAAGTAAATGCTATTGCCAAGCGCTATCCAGTGGAAAGGCAGGCTCATAAAAGTGCTACTGCATTTCACTGGGATCTGGCACCATATGACTTCTGGCTCGTCCTTAAAATCAAAATGATCGTGAAAGGTAAGTATTTTGATTTGATTCAGGGCACCAAGGCAGCCATGATAGTGCAATTAATGACACTCATGAAAAAGGACTTCCAAAGTCTGCATGGTCAGATGGATGGATGTTTTTCCAAATATTTTCAGTTCATAGTTTATTGAATCAACTGATGAAGAGCGCAGGAATATGGAGAGCATGGCTTGAGTCTTTTGGGTTCCTTTAACTTTAATCAGAAACTCATTACTGTATTTCATAACATGAATAGTCTGTGAACACACAACTATGAAATGCCTTATTCAACCAAATTGTTAATCCAAGAATTACTGATTTGAGGCAAACATTTCCATTTTATCTTAAGAATTTAATTTGATTCATTGATGAATGGAATAGATTTTCCTTCAGCCATGAAGGAAAAAATTGTGACATGTACTAAAATACAAATCAAACTTAAAGATATTTTGCCAAGTGAAATAACCCAAAACAAAAGAAAAAAGTGATGTAGGGTTCCATTTATAAGAGCTATCTTGAAAACTCAAATTCATAACAACGGGAGAGCAAAGTAGTGCTCGGTGGGGGCTGAGGAAGAAAGGGACGGGGATTAGTGTATATTGAATGTTTCACTTGAAGAACTTGAAAAGTTCTGGAGATAGATGAAGATAATTGTCCAACAATGTAGCTGTATTTAATATCAAAATGGTAAGTTTTATATGTACTTTACCTCAAAAAAATAAAAAGACAAAAACAATTTAGTTTGAAATCAGCATCTCATCAGAAATACTGTTGAAAATATATCTATGGCACTATAGGTTTCTGTCATCTATTCATATTTATTTTAAATCTGTTGAGATAAAATACGAGATTTTATTTTATTAAAGCAATCAATTTAAAACAATATGAATTAATTTCATGATTCTTTATGTTACTCATATATTTCTATTTTCAACTAACATCAATTAGTTGAGATACCAACTCTATTTTACTTGTTTATAAACATCAATATTACAGTCATTGACTTATAATAATTTTAGTATGAATACATGCAAACTGTGTAATTAATGCTCTTGATCTTTGTGTAAGTTTATATTTTTATTTTAAATAAATTTTCTAATTAAACATTTTGTATATTTAAATATATTTAAAATAATGTATAAGTAATCTCAGGAAAAGGAAAAAGAAAAAACACTTCCAGAACTGTTTCAGGAAGTGGCAAGAAAAATTGGATGAGTGTGTTCAAAGTGAAAGGAGGATTTTGAGGGGATCAACAGCCATGTGTCTTTTACTGTATTTTTTTTCTAATTTACACCCGCACACACTCTATTTTTTGATCATGCCTCACAGCTACCGAAGGTACCAGAGTTATTTATCGGGTTGTTGCATGAATCCCCGCCTAGGCCCATCTACACAACGATTTGGTAGGAACATCACTCGGAAGCATTCTGGCCTCTTAGGCGACCTTTAGGAAACCTGAAGATTTTCTGTCAGAGCGAGCTCCTGGGGGGTCTTAGTGAGCTCAGAGGATTCAAGAAAGTCTGTGGCCTTGCAGAAACTCAAACATAGGGTCCAAAACATTTCATATTTCCAGGATTCCCTCTGTACAAAGTCTTCTAGTCAGTTCCCCAAACAACTTTTCATTTGCTGTCTTTCTTCCAAAAACTATTCATGTAACCAACTCAGTTTAATGTTTTTGAAATAAGTGAAAAGACCTGCTTCTTTGAAGTGGAATCCATTTGCCTCTGTGTTAATGTTCCCTTTGGCTACATTGATAATACAGCATGGCAATGAATAAATTAATACAGAATGAGAGGGATGTGATTGTTCTGATACAAATGCACTCACCCATGGGACGCCCACGTGGCTCCAGCATCCCGTACAGCGCATCTGGACAGAAGTTTGCTCGGGGATTAGCTTGAAACATACCCTCCCTCATCCTGCAGCAGAGAAAAGAGTTACCCGGGCTCCTGGGAAAAGAAGGCATTCCAGCAATGGCATAAACATTAGTTTCTGTATTGTTTCTAAGAGAACAAAGGTTTCACTCTATGAAATGAATTGTTGTTAAACTTATAAAATGCAGTAAAAATATATCCCATTGAATTACATGATATCACTCATTTTATAAAGTATTTGCATGAGACCAAATAGTTCATAAAGGCAACTTGCATTATAAGTTGTAAACATCTTTCATAAAAATCAAAGGTATCACAGGAATCCACCAAATGATGGAATTGATCACGTCTTAAGGTCACATCCCCAGTGACCCACCTCCAACAGGCCCCACCTCCTAACAGCATGTCAGCTCTAGCACCCTCTGATCCAATCACCTTCCAAAACCCCCATCCCTGAACACATGAGACTTTTGGGAGACACTCTAGACCTAAACCATAACAGGAATTTAAAGGAGAGACAAAATATTTCTGTTTGATGGAATCAGGAAACGCGTAAGAATTGTCCTTGAAAGATGAGTAGGATTTTTTTAAACTTTTTTATTAGTCCCTGTTTGCAATACATAATGATTACATTCATCATGAGGAGTTGGTACATGTACACAACACATCTTAATTATTTTTCTCCCTTTCCTTCCCCTGTCTCTCCCCTACCCCTCCATCTCTTGATCCCCTTCCATTTGCAAAAGATCTATTTCCCTGTTTCCTGTTATCTATGGGTAGGATTTTAGCAAAAGAGAATTGTAATAAGAGAAGATCATTCAAAAGGAGAAGAGAGTGAGTGGTAGGAAGGTGGTAAAATGTTGGAAAACTAAAAAGAAGCCTAGTTTGTCTGCAGAACAGAGCAGCGGGAGGAAAGTTACTGAACACATCTGTTTGGGTGAGACCATGAATCACCAAACTATGTGATTTCCAAATTCATTGATGATAGTGGGGGAGCTTTTCAGTGTATTTATTACTCAAAAAGGTAAAAAGAAGTGTTATGCTTTTAAAGTTAGTTGAATAAGATGGGAATGGAAAGGCACTAATGTCAAGATGTGTTAGACCATTACAAAAGTCCAGAAGAGAAGAGAACTGTTTTCCCTATGAAAAGTCCAGCACCATGGTGGCATAAACCATATTGTTCTTGTTTGTGGCAAATAATACACTGTACATGCA
Organism: Erethizon dorsatum; assembly: GCA_028451465.1. NCBI lineage: Eukaryota > Metazoa > Chordata > Mammalia > Rodentia > Erethizontidae > Erethizon > Erethizon dorsatum. The sequence continues at coordinate 126,002,214 of CM051826.1, read as the reverse complement.
ATAAATGTGTGTTGAGTAAATGAGGTGGAATTAAGAGTTACTGCAGAAGAAATGCTGACAGGCTTATGAAATTAATTAGTCATGGAAGAAAATGGAGGTGATTAAGGTTCTGAGACTTTAGGAGCAATTTCATAAAAAAGAAATTCAGAAGAAAGTTTGGGGATGGCACATTTAGTTTTTCATTTATTCAAAAAATATTTTTGAGCACCTGCTATGTATACATTCATACAGAATTTTGAAGACATTGAATTTGAGTTGTTGAGACAGATATTCAACTGGAGATGACAAGGAGCTATTTAAAATGTGCTTCTTCAATTAGTAGAGAAATATCAGTTGACGACACATTTTTATGGCCTCTCGATCACCCAGGACTTCAATATGGGTAGATCTACTCCTGCATCACATAAAAATTCTTCTTAGCTCCCAAATTGAAATCTTTGCTTTTGTAAAGTAACTTTTAAAGGGCATTTATTTGAAAAACACATTTAGTCTTTCTTTTTCCAAAGTAAAAATTATGATGCAATAAGAGCTAAAAAGATATTATTCAGAAGAAGCTCAGAACTAAGTGGTTTAATCAGATATAGTAACTATATCAACACTCACATTCCAAATAATATCAGAATTAATTTTCACAAAGTAACTGTGACTAAGATTCATGTTAGAAGCTGATAGAAATAAATGTCATAATTTTCAAAAATTTTAATTGTCCTATGCCAGAGACTTAAATTGTACAATATGAGGTATGTCTTTTCAAAAAATAAAATCTTTGAGAAAACTGCGTTTATCCTATTTTTCTTACATTTTCCATTAATTTCTTTCTAATCAAATTTAAGGAAAAGATAATATTGATATACAGTTACCTACCCAAATGAGGCAGATGGAGAATACTCAGAGTAATTTTCTGAAGTTCCATTTGTAAAGTAAACTCACCGCTAACGTTACATATGACTCTCTTCATTTTTAGGGGATGCAACAAAGTTCAAGGGGAAAAAGATAACTTACATATACATAATCTACAAAGACTACACAGGCCTCTGTCGCTCTTGTCTCTTTCAACCATAACCTTGGCATTTGTTTGTATTCAAGTACAATATATTCTGTGTGTATGTGCGTGTGTGTGTGATTTGTCTGCTTTCTTTCTAAATCATTAGCATCTTATAGCAAGTACTACAACCTTTGTATATGATCTAATTTCCATCACAACTAAAACACATCTATAACTAGTAGTTACTCAATTAATTATCGTGAGCAACTGACTCCTAATGATTCTATTTATCTTTTCCATTAGGGGTAGAAGAATACTTTTTGATTTTAATCCTTACCATAAAACAGTCCATTTAACATAAAAAAATGCCTTAAGAGTATTTCTAAATATGAGTTCTTTGGGCAATAACAGCATTTTTTTTTTTTTTGCCTTCTAAGGCGTTTGTTTCCCTGCTGGTTCATTCTTCAAGATAAATAGCTGTTTCCATATTTTATTGGAAATAGAGCATACATAATTGGACCCATTAAGCAGCATCTGCCCTTAAAATGTACCCAATCTATATGGCATATGCAGAGTTTAATGAGGAAAGTCAGAATTCCCTCCTTGTGTTATGGCATAGAAAAGTGAAATAATCATGTTTCACATCTCAGTGGAAAACTTTGAGAGAAACTATTTTATTCTCTGGTGATTTAAAGACACCATAAAAAGTTTAACATATACCAATCAAGATGAGAATAATTTCTTAATTATATCCTATATGAATAACACAAAGAAGAATATATTTTGGGAGACTAACTATGAAAGGAAATAAAATGAAAATGTTACGCAAATAGTCCACAAGGGTATAAATGGTTTAGCAGGCCATCCTGTTAGGTAATTGAAAACTTCTTAACTCAGTGAAGAGATGAAGTATTTCTTTGGCAAATGAGTGGCATTCCGGGGAATGTATTAGAGTTATGCCTTGAATAAAAGTGAGCCAGTATGCTGAGAAGACCTAAAATACAGTATTTGGGGGACCCTTGTTATCAGCCTACCCCTATTGCAAGCTTCCACACGCTAGTTTCAGCTCCACCATGCTATAAACAGCTGTAAAGTGATCTGTGTACAGCTGCAAGTTTTTCAAGATAGTTTGTATTTTTAAGCTGAATTGGTAGAATAGAATGCTTAGTAAGTTTGGAGTTGCTGGGCATTTTAATGATATCTACAGACTACAATAGAACTTTTTATTTTGCAGCAATAACTGACACAAGAATAGCATCATGGGGCGACTCTGTACTCTTATAAACATACTTTGGGAAATGATACAACAAGATATTTTCACCTCATTTATTCTCCCTTTCTAGCTAATGTGATGTTGCATTAAATCTTTCCTAGAGCCTGGAGTCTGGCTGTGGTAGACTTTAATTTTCTAGTTACAAATTTGAAAGAAAAAATAGAAACAAAAAAAGAAAAGGAAAAACAAAATACTGCATTAAGGTTAGTAAACATGCCCTAGACCATTGTCTCCTATAATTTATCACTCTTTCCACAAATATTTATTGAGTCTCAACTCTGTGCCAAGGATTGTTTTAGTTACTAGCAACACAGAGATGAACAAAACAGAAAAACAATCCGTTCTAATAAAACTTACTTTATACTTGAATATAAAAGACAAACTAGAGAACAAGCTCCTTAAAAATAATTATGCTTGGTGCTTTGTGCTACGAAGGAACTGAAGAAAGTGCTCTGAGCAAAAGTGGTAGGTATGGGTGAGGTGCCACTTCAGATGGGACCATTATTCCTAAGAGCAACAGGACATTATTGAATGGCTGAAGCATAAAGAGACATTCCACTTTATATTTTGAAAAGATGTCTTAGGCTGCTGTGCAGATCCTAGATCATTGTGATACAAAAAGAGAAACCTGATGATCAGGTTTCTAAAGTTACTATCCTGACGCGGGAGAGCAAAGATGGTGCTCTGGTCTCATGGATGATTAGGGTAAAGACAGTAAGAAATAGAGCTGGGCTGCATTTTGTTGGTAGAGCACATACATGCCAAAGGATTCTGTGGGTGGAAGTGAAGTCAAGAGGAGAATCAAGAACACTTCTCAATTTATGATGCTGTTCGCTGATGGGGGAACCCTGGAGACAAGTAGGGTTAGGGGAGACAAAGTGTTCTCTCGTTGCCTTTGTAATAAGATAAGAAACATTAAGCTATGGTAATTGTAACCACAAAACCTCAGTGACTTTAGGTAATGCAGGCTTATTTCCCACTGATCCTACTTTTTCAGCGCAATGTCAGCAGGAGACTACTCCTCCGAGACCACGGTCACTGCAAAGCACTTGGGTTTGCACTACCTTAACCAGAACTAGTCACATGGCCACACCTAACTACAAAGGACTGGGACATGTAGAAGAGCAATGGAATATTTATTAAAATTCTTGTCTCTGCTACAGACCTGTGGGTTCTGAGATGCCTATTAGTCATTGTTATGTATTGTTTTCTTCTTTACATCATGGAAGTTATTGAGATTTTAGTCAATTACTGAAAGTGATTTCTTATCAAACCAGTCACCAAGAACTAACAAGCTACAACAATCACACATTGGCTAATCTATTTCTCTGAACATAAACTTCCAGAATACTAGATAACTTTACCCATTAAATCTCAACAAAAAGAGACAGACTACTCAACTTACAATAATTCAACTCTGAAATATTTATTCATTTGTGGGTGTATATAGGGGAATCAGAAGAGATACAGTGCAGGAAATTAGTAATATAGGGTTATTACAACCTTGAGGCCCAAAGAGATAAAGAGGAAAAAGCATTTATTAGAACTCAGAAAGAGTGAGAGTGATTAGAAGAGGTAGCCTTGAAAGGAGCAGTATTTTCAATAAAGGGAAAATGGACAAAGAAGAACCAGTGGACTAAATTCTTCCACCTGCAAATTTTGTCTTTATCAAATAATTACCTAAAGTGACACATTCTGTACAAAAAATACATTAAAAGGAAATCCTCAATTCAAGAAAATCTTGAAGATTTTAAAGTTTCAACAGATGAAAACTTTTTGAAGAATAGGTGTTACTAATAACAACATTTTAGTTTCTAAATCTTATCTTTCTGATATTATAAACTAATGCCATAAATATGAAAACTTACATATATACCTCTTTAAATAACATGCATACTGAAACTAAATTTATAAAAGTATGCCCAAGTGGCATGTAGAATTCAACTGTAATTATATGTTTATGTTAAAATTATGGTTTCAACCGTTTATACATTTGTTTGAGATCTAGAATATTTATTTAATTTAATATCAAATATGTCAAAATTTACTAGACATTTCTATATTACCTTTATATACATACATACAGCAATGTATTTCAAATATCCCATTTATATGCATATACATACATATAGGGTTGGAGGACTTACTGACAAAACATTTGATAGCTACAAGCAAGATGAATAAAATGTACGTGAACATTCTAGTATTCCCCAATACATTCAACCATCAAACAAATCTCATTGGAACAAGGCTGTACTGCAGACAGAGGCCAAATAGAAATTTACTGAAGTAACACAAGAAAAAATTGTACTAAGCCAGGGAAAATGGAAATTAGAAAGATTGAGGTAGAAAATGGCAAGGTGACATTTAAAACATATTAAGAATAAATCGTTGAAAGTCAGTGATTTATTGGATATGGTCTTGGATATTGAGGGATATGCAGGACTCAGGAATGTAAGGTGACACACAGCGCTGCATTGCTCACTGTACTGCACATCATTAATATGAACACCTGTGGAGCAGCCAGCTGGAAAAGCTGAGGGGGCAAGTGCTTTAGTTCACAACCAAATATTAGGTCCACATATTAAATGAGATCACTCTCTTTCCCATGCAGACCATGCTGATGTTTTCTTAAATACTTTACGTGAGATATTCATGCTATTACACAGGAAGACACTTAATATAGTGTAAATTCTAGATGTGTTGGTAGAAGTGGATTCCAGCCTATTATGAATTCAGACATTATTGATCCTTTTTGCCTTTTGCTGCATCAAACCAGGAATTCAAGGAAGAGAGAGTGTGTAAGGGTGGTTGCATGTTGAGTGAACATACAAGCTCTCAGTTTCTTTGTTTTGCAATTTCCTTGTTTGATCTCTGGTGTCTTCCAGTTTGGGTCAAAAAATCACAGGTCTACAGAATTTAAAAGCTGTCACTAAAAGAGCTCTGGCCATCTATCCAGTCCAAACAAGTGATGCCATTCCAAGAGGGGAGTGGTGAAATGAGCCGCGCCCAACGCTGGACAGTAGGAAGTCATGGGATGGGCAGGAGCTATGAGGACATAATTTGACATCAGAACAGGTGCTGACTGCAAGGTGGTAGATTAGCAGTAGCACAGGCATTACAAGAAATAATAGGTACACTTTCCCCATTTTTTGCGAAGATGCTTTCTAATATATCTCTGGGCTATAAATTTGAATTATTCATCTGATTATAAATTTAGTTGTGTATGCTATTCAGAATGGCAGGTGCCAAGTTTATAAAATATGTACACACACATGTACACAAACTAGCACTTGAAACAGGGCTTGAAAACTACAGCAATTGAATAAGTGAATTTAGAGGTTAGCTGAGGGATTGAAAACATGGGTTTAAGAATCATACAATAAATAACAGTGGAAGTTATGGGCAAATATTATTGCCCAGGGTGACAGGTACAGAGCAAAGGGCTGAACTTTGTGTTTCACGTGTGTGAGAACCAGAGACACCCATTACACCAGACCACATGAACTCACAGCAATATCCCTTAAGTACTTTTGACATCTGAAAATAGGAATAAAGTTCACTGAGACAAACAAAGACATGATCTTTATCACTATTTGGTTTAATGAGCTGACAAGTCCCTCCTTTCTCCTGTTCCAGGTCCTGGCCTGGCGTGAGATGGCTGAAGATGAGGAGGGTGGAGCAGAGGGTTCGTTTACACGCTGTTGCTTGCTGTTACTGCTGACCCACAAGCTCTGAGTTTCACCAACTATGTCCCAGCCTCCCTGCTCTTTGCAGGGGATCACATAGCCGCCTCTGGTTGGAAGTATGGGTGCAAGACAGGAAGAACAGTACTTTCTTCCTGTTCTACATTCCATCTTCATTCTCCGCTCTTTTCACTTTTCTTTTATCTATAGTAGTTTCTTTCTCCTAGCTCTCAGCCAGCTGTCTGATAGTTTCTACCCAGTAAGTTCCCAATCACACTCCATATTTATACATTATACAAGATATTTATACATTATAATTTCAGGTGCTGAAAAAAGAAAATCCCATTTTCTCCTTTAACTTAAAGGAAACAAAGGTAAAGTTGAACATTTTCCAAAAAAAAAATTCTCCATATTGCTCTCCACCATTTCTTGTTGTTATTAAGCTGGTTCAGGGATCAGAGGCAGGATGCTAAGCTGGGCAGAGATGGCTGGAAAACTCCCAAGTACTGAGAAGGCAGAGAAGTAGTCAATTCATGACCAATAGGTGAATTCTGACTACTCACTAGATACATTAATCTCAACCATCTAGCTTGATAAATAAATACTGCTTTGAAGTTTCTGTAAAACCTCTTAAATATAAAAAGGTCCTCTGTGGCTGAATGCTATCCCTTCTTTTTGACCATCTTTGTCATCATTTTACCCTGACTTTCAGCACTGGCTAACTGATCTCAGCTGATCTTTTTTCCTAAAGGCAGAGGAGAGAAAAGCATTTGGAGCCCGTGCCTCTGCCCAGTCATCTATCATCAGCTAAAGATTTGGCAGATACAAAAAGGGAAATCAAGCTGCAGGGCCTTTATCTGACCTTCATCATTTCTATCCATTTTAAGTTAGAAAAGGTTTTAGAAGCTAAGGCTATTTCATGCAGCAAATCATAAATTCTGGGAAGAATATGCAAAACCACAGAGGCAGACTTCTGAAACAATGGAGTTCATATGTTGTATCCTGTGGTCATTCTCTCCTCTTCCTCTTACTGTTCAAGGTATTCAGAAAGTGTTAAATATGAATGCCAACAATCTAGAAAAACCTTTATATCTAGTAAGGAAATCATGAACTTTAGATCAGGGTGTTCTCAGAGATAAACTATCAGATACAAGTAACTAGTATTGAATAAGAAGACATGCAGTATAAAATAATAAACAGAATACTATTGTACACGTAGTCCATATTCCTGTATAATCTTGGTAGTGATTTAGCAAGGATAATTAACCGAGGATAACAGTTTCTGATTTAGCTATGATACACCCAGTTTTGATTAACCTTAGGGTACCGTCTATGAACTGAATTGTGTCACTCTACCATTCATATGCTGAAGCCCTAATCTGCACTCTGATGGCCTTTGGAGATGGGGCCTTTGGAGACAGAGCTAGATGAGGAGAAGAGGGTTGGGCCCACGCGATAGGGTTAGTGACTTTACCAGAAGAGGAAGAGAGAGATAGATCATACCGTGAAGGTACGGTGAGGAGGCACAGCTGGCACCACGATCTTGGACTTGTCACGCTCGAGAACCATGAGAGGGAAACGGCGTTATAGGAGCACACAGTATGCATTGTCTCTTTCTCTTGACACTATTTAATGCATAAACAAATTCTGTTAGCCAAATACCAAATAACAAATCCAACCACCTCTCTCCCTTCCACTACACCGAGCACCATCTTTGACTCCAATAGCGTCGTAGCCTCCAAACATGTCTTCCAGCTTCATTTCTCGGCCTCCCATAAGTTGTCGTCCCCGCTGCAGTCATGACCTTTTAAACTGTGACACACTCCCTGCTTTAACACCCCCAGTGGTGTTACGCTGCACTTAAAATCCTAACTTCTCATCCAGCTGAGGAAGTCCTGTGTAACTGGGCCCCGGGGCACCTCTCTGATCTGGTCTCAGATCCTTCTCCCCTTCACGTTCCCCATTCTTCTCTAACTTTCCCAGCAAGCGCCCTCCTGAGCGACCACACTGGTGATAGTGTTCTCTTCGTGAGGCCCTTCCCCTAGCCGGCTTCCCCTTGCTATTCAGATCTCAGTTTAAATGCCAGTGCTCCAGAGAGATTTTCCTGACCACACAGCCAACAAAAACACACTGTCCTCCATCGCACCGCTCTGCCTTCTTGGCAGTGTCTGATGCTCGGAGATCCTTTTACTTGCTTGTTTTTCTAGTCATTGGATGTAAACTCTATAAAAGCCAGAACTTATTCATAGATACACCCCCAACTCCTAGAAGACTCAAATACTTTTTTAAAAATAAATTAATAAATTATATAATTTCAGGGCACTAAAGGTTTCTATCTTAAAAATATGTGACTGTACTGGTTAGGTTTCTCTACAATTAGGTTTCACAATAGAAAACACATGTATAATCACGCAAGGGGATTTATTAGGCAGGCTTCGAGGGTCCGAGGCAGGAGAGTCCTCGATGGCTGTCATGCCTTAGAGAGCTGAAGGATCCAGTAGCTGCTCAGTCAAGAATGTGGGAACCATAGAACGACAGAGTTCAAGGACGCATCACCAGTCGAAGGACGAAGGCCTGGAAGCTCACTGGAGAAATGCTGGTATGAGTCAGAGGTGGAAGGGTGAAGAAATTGGAGACCTGCCGGACAGTGTCCAAAGGTGACAGCAGCAAAGGATGGACCTGACTAAGCAAACCAGATCTTTTCAAAAGTGCACTTCAGGGCCGGTGATATGGCTCAGCAGCATAAGCACCAGCCTGGCAAGCACGAGGTCCTGAGTTCGACTCCCGGTACCCACAAATAAAAAAAACAAAGGGCACTTCAACTCCCTTCTTTCCCTTTCATTCCAGCCAGACTGAAACGCTATTGGTTGGTACCACCCACAGTCAGGCAGGTCTGGCTCCTTCAGTTTGTTGGTCTACATGCCAATCATTGCTGTCCCACAGACACACTCAGAACGGTGCTTACTAATCTGCTAGGTGTTTCCTAATCCAGGCAAGTTGACATATCACAGTTAACAATCACATTCCCTTTCATATGCCATGGTAACAGAAATTTCTACAATCAGAATCACTTGAATGCATGGAAAAAATCTATTAAGACCTATTAAAACAAATGTTTTCTGTTGTCTAAATAAAAATATTTAGTAAACACTAATTTCATGAAAATTCTGATATATTTAGTTTATGAGTCATAGATTAAACACTGCTTCAACAGAATGGGATGTAGGCTGAGGGGAGCATGTGGAGTTTGGCAGGTGTTCTCCAGAAAGAGAAAGCAGTGTGGTGAGAGTACCTGGGAGGCTGGAGCACACGATGGAGGGGAGAGAGTGGAGAAGGCCACCAAGGCGACGGTATGCCTCAGGTCTCTCCACTGGGCAGCATGCGCACTGAGTACTGAATGTAAGCAAGGAACTTACAGTTTTATATTCCCTTCCTCCTCTCAGCTGTTAATATTCTCCCCATATGTTCTCAATAATCATCTCTATCAATTAGTTTGTATTATATCACCCAATCCAACAAAATGAAATTAGTACACTTTGCTACATGGTTAGTCACCAGTACATTGGAAATTAACTCTTCTTACTGTCAGCCCATTTTGTTACCATACCCATTTTAGACAACTGGATCAGAAAATTCTAACTACTATTCTATGAGCTGGTAAAATTACCATATTCCATGAGTAATGTAGGAAAAACAAGGGGTAACATTCAGTAGGAAACAAATTATAATGTTGAATCTCCCTTAGAAACATCAATAAGCCCACAACTATCCTCCTTCCCCTATCCACCCCCCTCCAGATTGTTACTTACATATTTACTCTTCTCAGTTTTGCTTATTTTGATCTTCATTCCTTAGTCAACAAATCTTTGTTGACCATGTGGAAAATGAGAGACATTGTTCTTAGAGCTTGGGACACAGCAGAGAACAAAACAAAATCCCTTTCTTTATTGTACCTTATTACTAAAATATTTAAAAATTTGAAAATTCCCTAATGGAAAAATGCAATATTTTTTATTCATGTCTGTCATCACTCTCTTGGATATTTCCTCTCCCCAGGCTATTACTGAATGAGTAAGATAAAGTTCATGGAACTGAATAGAACAGCATGGGTTGGGACAGAACACTACAGGTTCCCACCCTATACCCTGAACCAAGTCATCTTTTCTGTTGTTTAGGGCATAAGTAGATTCCTGGAACAAGGGTGCAGCAAATAGCTGAAAACCTAAATCAGCATTTCTCAAAGTGTGGTCTTTGGACCACAATTATCAACATCGCATTGGGTATCTATTAAAAAGTTAAAATTCAAAAACCCCCCCAACCCAGATCTACTAAGCTGAAATCTCCTGAGAGAGTCTGCAGCATCCAGGAGGTTCTGAGGCACACTCAAGTTTACAAACCAACCACTAAAGTCTCAAACTAGAGCCATATACCATGGAACAATGTACTTCTCCTGTTCTGAGAATGCTACACTCAATTGCATTTATAAATGATTTATTTTTGTTTCACTTCAGTTGACTCAAGTTCAATTTCTGGTACTTGAAATAAGAAAAAAAATGCAACCACTTTAGATAAAGCCCCGAAGTTCATACATGCATCAGGATGATATCAAAACCGAGCTATCAGAAATGATCTGATTGAGCTATTGGCTTTTGTATGCATTCTTGAAAAGGCAGACAGCATTTCTCTAAAACTTGCTAATGATGACTGGCTTTGGTTTCTCTTTTTACCTTTTATCTCAATAATTAACTAAGATAAAGGCAGCTTCTTTTGTTTTAATATCCCCTGACAATTATTCTAATTTTTTGTTTGACTTTAACACTGACAATTTGGCTGATTGGTGCCAAATTAATATCTTTTTAATAATATAATTCCAATCATTGCATATTAAGATGTAAAATCAGAACTATATTTTATTGACAGATGGACCTGGTTTCCAAATGAAGGCAACTCACCCTGTCTGGTGATTCTACCTCAATTTCCTTACATTAATTTTTTAATGTAATACATCACCTTTTCAAGTTATTTGTAATCTCATCAAGCCTTTATCCAATAAAATGCTTTAAATTACTTCACCAGATAGTGTCAGATCATGACATCAAAATAGTACTATTGTGTATTGCCACTGGATATTTATTAAATCTTTCTTTTGAATACTGAAAAGTAAGAGAAAGGTGTTTCTATGGACTGAAATATAATTCTCATGGAACTCTATTAAGAACAAGTGCTTCTTGCTTTTAATTTTTAAAGAATTTTCAAGATGTTCTGTTAGTATTTGCTATGGTTGTTGAATTAGGCAGGGTATTTTCAAACCCTTCAAACTTTCCCCTCCTCTGAAAGAGAAAACTACCACTTGTAGCCACTGAAAATACTTTTTTCAGCACCCAAACACTATATTTTTTTTGTTTTTACCATTGGTAGACTTAGACTCAAATTAACCAGTATTCTTTCACAGATTAACGTGTTTTATGCACTACTTCATCAATTCTTATATTGCAAGTGGTGCAGAACCCTGCCTCCCTCCAAAACAGTCATTTACATCTTATTTGTTCATTCTAATATAAACTGGTCAGAAGCCAATGCTTGCAGCAGTTTGAAAGATGGATTTTGTTAAGTCTAAAATTCACAGACTTTTGAGCTATCTCCAGAATAATGTCAGTAGCCAGGATTTTCTGAATAGCGGATCCTACTGTACTCCTTACTCTATGCTCTCCTTCTCCTGATTAGTGCAATACCTTCAAGGACAAGCAATGGAGGAGAGAATAGCACAGGGAGAGGACCCAGTGGCTATGAGAGAAATCTGGAACAGGCAAAGGAGTGGTCGCGGAATTAAGCCTGACTAGGATCCCATCGGTTTGGCCAGAATAGGGTGGAAAGGAAGAAAACCCTCTCTCCTACTCACAAATGATAGGCAGGTATCATCAGGGGCTTGTAGTTGTGGAGGGACTTTAAAAATGAAAGAGCCGGAAGTAGCATATGCCATCCCATAACCACAGTCTCGGTGAAATAAGTTGAGTAGGTATTTTGGGGGTGTTTTGGTTGGAGAGAAATGGAGAGTTTGTAAATATAGCAAATAAAAATATAGTGCACTCAGTTAAATTTGAATTTGAGATTTTAAAAAATGAAAGCTTGCTCAGTATAAGTATGTCCTATGTAGGATTTGGGACATACTCATACTAAAATCACATTACTTGCTTATTCAAAGTTCAGTTTTACCTGGGCATGCTGTACTTTACCTACACAGTCTTCTAAGGCCTGGGAGATCTTAAATTCCCCACCAGACTCTAGGAGGGCTGTCGCGCGCTTCTGCTCGTCCAGCGAGAAGAATCACACAACACGGGTCGGTGAAAGCTTGCTTTAATCGTTCACAGCTCCAGAGCCTCTACAAGCGTCCGCCCTGTGGCGGCTCCATCCGTGCTCTGCTCCTAAAGGGCAGCTTTGCATGTTTTTATAAGGATAGGGGCGCCAATAGCAATACAGCAGGAAATGAAAGCTCATAGGCTATACTCATCAGTCTCTAGGCAGACTCACACATTTACAAGGCGCGAGCAGCAATGACCGCAACCAGGAAGCAGGAACCAGGCGCCATCTTGCCCAGGTCGATGGGAGGGGTAATTTAGCGCAGGCTTTGAGTCAGAAATACAGGCCGCGCCCGAGGCCTAACTGTGATGTTGGCCCCCAACAGAGGGCAAATGAGAGAACAGAGCTTTGAGAGCCCTGGTGGGAAAGGAGCAATTGGAAGGGCCCAGGAAATGACAGTGGAGGAGTCCCTAGCACCTTCCAGGAAGATGTTCCATCCACCAAATAGGCAGCAGGTGAAACTTGTCTTATCACTCACCAAAGAGATCCATTTAGTTTGAGAGAGAAGTGGTTGACCCATAGAAGTTGAAGAATGTAGACATTGATCAGCATGGTCTTAATCTGCTCACTACAGAGGGCAGTGCTGCCCCAGAATTAGCAGTTTCTCTAAGGCAATACCAGTTTGGAACATACTTTATGATAGTAAATCCATCCTGAAGGGAAAATATTAAGCTCCGCTGCTTCTCTGAAGCTCACAAGCATTCTGGCTGAGTAGTCAGGTGAGATATCCTGGAGCACAAGCTTCACACAGGTTTCTATCTTTGGAGCTTTCTTTCCCCCTAGTTCTTTCTATCAGGTGTCAGGGGAAATCTGCTGGGTAGAAATGCACTGTTTTACTTCTTTTTTTTTTATCATCGTAGATCTTCACTTGAAGTTACGGTACCTATGTAATATCCATTTGACTTTCATTTCAATTACCTCCCATCCATCAATATCAAATTACTTCTTCGTATGTATGTTTGTCCCAGTGATCTGTAGTTACATAGCTTGAGTTAAATTCTCCCAAGATTTAAACGTCCATATGTTCAGGCCAATGACATTATGGCATTCTAGTCCTTTATGGTAATTTTTTCTGAGAAAATATTTTAAAACTTTACTAAACAAGTTACAAACATCTTTCTTGACAAAAAGCTATGTTGTCATTTATTACTTAATAATCCTAATAAAGATCAGCTTTTGTTGATTTATTTTTCTTTTATCTCACTACAGAAACTTTGCCAGAGACACTGTCTTAACTTCCAGAAGCTAAAAATCAAAGTAATGTAAATATATAATGTTATATTACTTTTATTTTAATTCAAATAAGAAAACTTCTTATATGAGAGACGCAATATAATGGATCATTAGAAGCAAGTCAATAAATAATGCTAGGAAAATTGGTTATCCTTTGCAGAAAAATATTGATTATCCTGCACCATGAATATCTATAACAAATACACTTAAAGATTTAAAAGTAAAAAGGCAAAATTTCCAGTTGTTTTAGAAGAAAATCAAGTAAAATATCTACATGCATCTCAGAGAGGGAAAGATTTCTTTTTTTCTTTTTTCTTTTTTTTTTCTTTTAAAGAGAAGAAAAAACAAAACAAATCAAAAAAAGAACAAATTTTCAAAACAACATAATATGAGGGTAACAATGGCCAATGCATTATGTATTATTATCTTTAAGTTAGTTATTCAGGATACCAGACATTAGCATTCAATTGTCCAAACATTATTGGCTCAAACCTTACTCTTCAATGAACTAAGTAAAACTGGTAGTGTATCTATCTTAACCATCTTATATACATATACAATTTTTTTTCCCTTTCCCTTCTTTCTTTTCCCCATTCCAGTCTCTCTTTCTTATTGACCATTTTCTTTTTGATTCACCGTGTCTATTGTACATTTTGGATCTTATTTACTCTTTCAGTTTCTCATACTAGAGAGACAATACGATGCTTACACATGTGCTTCTGGTTTATTTCACTTATGAGTATTTTCTCGAGTTGCATCCATTTACCTATAAAAGTCTCCAGTTTATCCTTCTTTATGGCTGAATAGTACTCCATTGTATAAAAATACCACATCTTTCTTATCCATTCCTCAGTTGATGGGCATTTGGGTTGTTTCCAAGATCTGGCTATTACAAACTGTGCTGCTATAAACATGGGTGCACATATATCACTGTGGTACGATGTTTTTAATTCTTCTGGGAAGATGCCCAGAAGGGGAATAGCTGGGTCAAATGGGACCTCCAACCCTAGTTTTTTGAGGAATCTCCACACTGACTTCCACAGTGGCTGTACCAATCGACACTCCCACCAACAGTGAAGAAGGGTTCCTTTTTCCCCACATCCCCTCCAGCATTTGTTATTAGTTGATTTCTTTACAGTAGCCATTCTTTCTGGGGTGAGATGGTATCTCAGTGCTGTTTTAATTTGCATCTCTCGAATGACTAGTGATGTTGCACATTTTTTTGTATATTTATTTGCCATTAGTATTTCTTCATCTGAGAAATGTGTATTCATCTCAGATGCTCATTTTTGGAGTGGGTCTTTAAATTTGGGAGGTCTGATTTTTTTGAGTTCTTTATATGTTCTCGATAGTAATCCTTTGTCTGAGGAACAGCTGGCAAACATTTTTTCCCACGTTGTGGGTTGTCTTTTCACTCTGTTGGTGGTTTCTCTTGCTGTGCAAAAGCTTTTTAATAAGATGAGATCCCAGTTATTGATTCTTTGGGATAGTTCCCGTGCGGTTGAGTTTTTATTCATAAAGTCTTTGCCTACACCAATGTCTTTAAGGGATTTACCTATCCTACCTTCCAGCAGATTTAATGTTTCTGTTTTAATATTTAGATCTCTGATCTGTTTTGAATTTAGTTTACTGCATGGTGAAAGATATGGGTCTAGTTTTAATCTTCGGTATGTGTAGAGCCAGTTTTTCCAGCACCACTTATTAAAGAGGCTTTCTTTCTTCCACTGAATGTGTTTGGCACCTTTGTCAAAGATAAGGTGGCTTAGTATGTCTGGGGTTGTTTCAGCATCTTCTAATCTGTTCCATTGATCTTCTGGTCTGTTTTTTTGCCAGTACCACACTGTTTTTTTCACAGTAGCTTTATAGTATAATTTCAAGTCAGGGATTGTGATGCCCCCTGCCTTGCATTTGTTGCCCAGAATTGCCTTTGCTATTCTAGGTCTCTTCTGATTCCAAATGAATTTTAGGATTGTTTTCTCTAATTCTGTGAGATATGCTGTTGGAATTTTAATTGGAATTGCATTAAATCTGTATAACAATTTTGGAAGTATGGCCATTTTCACTATATTGGTTCTTCCTATCCAGGAGCAAGGGATATCTTTCCATTTTCTGATATCCTCTTCAATCTCCTTTTTCAGAGTACTGTAGTTTTCAGTATACAGGTCTTTTACATCCCTTGTGAGGTTGATTCCTAGGTATTTCATTTTTTTGGATGTTATTGTAAAATGTATTGTTTTCCTAATTTCTCTTTCAGTAAGTTTGTTATTTGTGTGCAGGAAGGCTATTGACTTTTGAGTATTGACTTTGTATCCAGCTACACTACTGAATTTGCTTACTAAATCTAGCAGTTTTTTAGTGGAGTTTTTGGGGTCTTCTGTGTAGAGTATCATGTCATCTGCAAATAATGATAATTTAACTTCTTCCTTTCCAATCATTATTCCCTTTATTTCTTTCTCTTGTCTAATTGCTCTGGCTAAAGTTTCCAGAACTATGTTGAATAAGAGTGGGGACAGTGGACATCCTTGTCTTGTTCCTGATTTTAGAGGGAAGGCTTTCAGTTTTTGGCCATTTAGTATAATATTGGCTGTTGGTTTGTCATAGATAGCTTTTACCAGGTTGAGATAAAGACCCTCTATTCCAATTTTCTGTAGGGTTTTTATCATGAAAAGGTGCTGGACTTTGTCAAAAGCTTTTTCTGCATCTATTGAGATGATCATGTGATTTTTGTCTTTGGTTCTGTTAATATGGTGTATTACATTTATTGATTTACGTATGTTGAACCATCCCTGCATCCCTGGGATGAATCCAACTTGGTCATGGTGTATAATCTTCTTGCTGATTTGTTGGATTCTGTTTGCCAGTATCTTATTAAGGATTTTTGCATCTATGTTCATTAGGGAGATTGGCCTGTAGTTCTCTTTCTTAGTTGGGTCCTTCTCTGGTTTTGGTATCAGGGTAATGCTTGCTTCCAGGAATGAATTTGGGAGTATTGCTTCCCTTTCAATTTCATTAAAAAGTTTGAGAAGTAGTGGCATTAGGTCTTCTCTAAATTTCTTGTAGAATTCGGCAGTGAATCCATCAGGGCCTGGACTTTTCTTTGTTGGGAGGTTTTTAATTACATCTTCAATTTCATTGGTTGATATTGGTTTATTTAGGATTTTTAAATCTTCTTGATTCAGCTTTGGTAATTCACACGAATCTAGGAATCTGTCCATTTCTTCTGCATTTTCCATCTTAGTAGAATATAGATTTTTAAAATAGGTATAGATGATCTTCTGGATTTCTGCAGGGCCCATCGTGATATCACCCTTTTCATTTTCAATTGCATGGATTTGAGTCTTTTCTTTTCTTTTTTTAATAAGGTTGGATAAGGGTTTGTCAATCTTATTTATTCTTTCAAAGAACCAACTTTTTGCTTCATTGATTCTTTGTATTGTTTTTTTAGTCTCCAATAGATTAATTTCTGCTCTGATCTTTGTAATTTCCTCCCTCGTATGGGCTTTTGGCTTAACCTGCTCTTCTTTTTCAAAAGTTCGAGGTTTGCCATTAAGTTGTTTATTTGTGCTTGCTCTATTTTCCTAATATAAGTATTTAATGCTATAAATTTCCCTCTTAGGACAGCTTTCATTGTATCCCATAAGTTCCGGTATGTTGTACTGTCATTATCATTCAGTTGTAGAAATTGTCTAATTTCTTCTTTAATTTCATTGGTGACCCATTGGTTGTTCAGGAGGGTGCTGTTTAATTTCCATATTTTAGGGAGTTTTTGTGATTTCTTTTGCCATTGATTTCCAATTTCATTGCACTATGGTCTGATAATATGCATGGGATAATTTCAATTCCTTTGCATTTACTTAAGCAGGTTTTATGAGCTAGTATGTGGTCTATTTTGGAGAACGTCCCATGTGCAGCTGAGAAGAATGTGTATTCTGATGTTGTGGGGTGGAACACTCTGTAGACATCTACTAAGTCCATTTGTTCCAAAGTTTGGTTCAGTTCTATTATTTCATTATTGATTTTCTGTCTAGTTGATCTGTCCTTTTGTGACAGTGGAGTATTGAGATCTCCCAATATAATTGTATTAGTGCTTATTTGATTTTTCATGTCCTTTAGTACTTGTTTTATATAGTTGGGTGCATTGGTATTTGACACATATATATTTATGATCGTTATCTCTTCCTCTTGGATTGTTCCCTTTACAAGGATGTAATGACCGTCTTTATCTCTCTGAATCATTCTTGGCTTGAAATTCACTTTGTCTGCAAAAAGAATAGCTACCCCTGCTTTTTTCTGGGTTCCTGTTGCATGGAGTATTGTTTTCCATCCTTTGACTTTCAGTCTATGAATTTCTCTCTGAATTGAATGTGTTTCTAGTATACAGCATATTGTTGGATCTTGCTTCTTGATCCATTTTGCCAGTCTGTGCCTTTTGATTGGTGAATTGAGACCGTTAACATTGATGGTTAAAACTGATATGTATTGACTTATACTTGTCATGATATTTTCCTGTTGTTGGTTCCCACTCTTTGTTTTTCCCCTTTCCTGCTATTTAATTATCTGCCCTGCCTGGTGGATTCCTTCTGTTGGGGTTCCTATCTCTTTCTAGAATGTCCTTCAGAACATTTTGGAGTGCTGGTGTGGTGGTCATAAATTTTCTTAGATGTTCTTTGTCATGAAAGTATTTTATTTCTCCATTAATTTTGAAAGATAGTTTTGCGGGGTACATCAATCTGGGTTGAAAATTATTTTCCTTTAGAGCTTGAAATATGTCATTCCAAGCTCTTCTTGAATTGAGGGTTTGTGCTGAAAAGTCAGCTGTGATTCTCATGGCTTTTCCTTCATAGGTGATTTGTCTCTTCTCCCTAACAGCTTTTAAGATTCTGCCCTTCTGTTGAATTTCTGGGATCTTGACTATAATATGTCTGGCTGAAGGTTTTTTTTTTTATCATGTCTAGTTGGTGTTCTAAAAGCTTCACTTATTGGGGGGGTCAAATTCTTTTTCTCTTCCAGGAAAGTTCTCCCTGGTAATGTCTTTGAACAAGGTTTTAATGTCGTTTATGCTATCTGCTGCTTTTTCATTTATTCCAATTATTCTTAAGTTGTTTATCTTTGAGTCATCTAGCAGCTGCTGAATTGATTTTTCATGGTCCCTTGCTGTTTTTAAAAATTCTTTCTTTTCATGATCACTAATTGCAAGCCTGTCTTCTATATCTGATATCCTGTCCTCACATTGGCTTAATCTGCTACAAATACTTTCAATGGAATTTTTGTTCTCTTGGATATCTGCTTGAATCTGCTTTATGGATTCCATTTCTTTCCTATGCTGAGCATTCATGGTTTCTATAGTTTTCTTAAGCTCATCTATTTTTTTGTCTGTATCAGCTATAATGTCCTTAAGCATAGTCTTCATTGTGGACATTATCTCTGCAGTTATCTGTGAAATTATTTCTGTTTTAATTTTTTCCAGAGCCTCATTAAATTATTTTGTTGCTACCCCTTCAGATATGCCAGGTGGGTGGCTTTCGGATTGTCCCACGTCGTTGCCCCCTAGGTTTGCCTTTGGTGAATTGGATGTGTGGGGTTGCATCTTGTTTAAGTGTCGTCTCATTTTTTCTTTCTTTAATTCCTGGGGTGATGTTTGTAAATTACCTATGATAGGTTACTTTATTGCTAGTGTTCAAGATCCTTAGAAGATGACTACTTCTCTGCAGTATCTTCCAAGTGGAGCTTGCTTTTGGGTTTTGAGCTTTCTGCCAGATCCTACCTCTTCAATTCGTTGGATGTGAGAAGTTGCTACCTGTTTGGCCCAGTCCTTGATTCTTTGGTACTGTGCCACTGTATTTTCTGTGTCCCTTAGTCAATATCAATCATGAAATATCAGAAAGGAAAGCTGTTTAGAACAATTATTTTACATTTGGCTATAATGGTAACTGAAGCATCAAACACAGCCTAGAAAACGACAGACTGAGCTAACCAGTTATTTACCACTTTTAGCTGTATAAAGTAGAGTTGCGGTTATATAACAAAATCTAAAACACAGCAGAAAAATTATATGCAGTATACAAGTCCTTAGTATGTCAATTTTTCCCCTCAGGAGTTTAAATTTAAAATGAGTTAAGGAGGAAATAGAGTGTTGTGAGAAGAGGAAGGAATTAGATGTAAGGTTAGAGGACCAAGAGGGATCCCACTGACATTGGGACACTGGTGCAGAGGACTGGTGGGAAAAAGAGAAGGAAAGGATAAAAGGAAGAACAGATCACAACCACAATCACAAAGAGGTTAGAGGCGCTATTTACACTCATATAAAAGCCAGAGAGAATAATGAAGGAAAGAGCAAATAGACAAACAGAAACAAAAATGAAGACAAAAACAACAAAGCAAACAGATAAAACAGAAATAAAACCCCACAAAAGAAAAAAATAAAAATAAAATAAAAATAAAAACAAAAACAAAAATAAAAATCCCTTCACCAGAACAAAAAACTAATGAGAGAGAAAAAAAAAAAAAAACATAAAAATATAAAGAGAATCAGTTCCAGGTGTTGACTCTGCTGTAGGCAGGCACCGTGTGATGACAGAGTCCTGTTCCGTGCAGGTCCCTCCCAGCGAGCCAGGAGCGCCCTCTGGCGGGCGGTGAGGAGAGCGTGGACGTTCAGGCGGAGACCGGTCTCCTTCGCCCGCCGCTGTCAGCGCACTGCTTTCGCACCGCTCTGATTTTCGCCACACCCCCCACAATGGCACCGGGCCAGGCGCTCTCTGGTGCGGGACAGGTGTGGCTGAGAGACCAGTCTCATTCCCCCGCCGCCCTCAGCGCACTTTCGTGGGGCTGAGAGGCACCGCGCTGCCCTGTCCGGAGCACAAGTTCCCAGCGCTGTTTTCCAGCTGCTCTGATTTTCACCAAACCCCCCACAATGGCGCCCGGCCAGTCGCTCTCTGGCACGGGGCAGCTGTGGCTGAGAGACACTCACTGCCAGCCAGCGCCGTTCTCCGTCGCTCCCCTGCCCCGCCGCTGTCTCAGGATCCTCCGTGGGGGCTCCCTGGGCGCCGGCTGTCACCATGTGTCCACAGCTTTGAGCTTCTGTCGCTCCGTGATTCCTGGGATGGTAGAAGGTGCGCACACGGGGTCTGTTCCTTCTTTGTTGGAAATCACCCTTCACTGGTGCTGGGGGTCCCAAGCTGAGCTTCAGAACTTTTCTGGGTCCCGGGGGGGCATCTGCCCCCCTCCTGCTCTCTCCCGGTCACTATATTCCTGTAGTCCAATGGCAACTTTTAGAGAGTTTCTCTGCGTGCTTCTTACTCATCCGCCATCTTTGTTCCTCCTCCAGGGAAAGATTTCTTAAATAAAATATCATGCATGGTGAAGGAAACAATCAACAAAATGAAAAAGTAATCTACAGACTAATAATTAAAAATTACCAACCACATATTTGATAAGGCATTAATATTCAAAATTTATAAAGAACTCTTATAACTCAATAACAGAAAAACAAATAACTCAATGTAAAAACAGACAAAGGACTTCAACAGTCATTCTCCAAAGAAGATATAAACATGACCAACAAATGTACAAAAAGCTGGAAAATGTCACTAATTATCAGAGAAATGCAAATGAAAAATCCTAGGAGATATCATTTCATACCCACTAAAATGACTAATCTCAAAAAGAGAGAGAGAGAGAGATAGCAACTATTGGCAAGAGGGTAGAGAAGAGTAAAGCCTAGTGCACTGTTGGTGGAATGTGGATCAGCACAACCACTACGGAAGCCAGTATGGAGCTTCCTACCGAAACCACGTAGAGCTATCGTGCGATCCAGCAATCCCACACCTGAAGGCACACTCGAAGGAGATAAAATCACCACCTTGGGGAGATATCTACACGCCCATGTTCACTGTAGCAATATTCACAATAACCAGGATACATAAACAACCTCAGTGTCTACTGACAAAAAATGGGTTTAAAAGTGTGGTAAACACGTAGAAAACAATATTATTCTACCTTTAAATAGAAAATCTTGCCATTTACAACATAGATAGACCTGAAGGATATTATGTTAAGTGAAACATGCCAGACACTGAAAGAAAAATGCTGCTTTATCTCATTTATATGTGGAATCTCAAATAAATAAATAAATATCCAATAGAGAGAGACAGAGAATAACACAATAGTTACTAGAGGTATGTAGAAGGGAAAAATAGAAAGTTGTAAATCAAAGGATACAAAATAGCATAGGTGTAAAATGAACTGAGCTAGAGATCTAAAAATCACAGGAGGACTATAGTTAAGAAACTGGTATTGGATTAGAGACTTGTTATACAAATAGATTTAGCAATTCTTATCACATTAAAAAGTAACTATGTGGGGGCTGGTGAGATGGCTCAGAGGCATAAGTGCCTGCCTGGCAAGCGCGAGGGCCCGAGTTCAACTCCTGGATCCCACATATGAAAAAAGGGCCGGTGATATCGCTCAGTGGCACGGGTGCCTGTTGGCGCATGAGGTCCTGAGGTCGACCCCCGGTACCCACAAAAAAAAAAAAAAAGTAACTATGTGAAAGGACAGATATGTTAATTTGCTTTATTATAGTAACTGTGTACTATGTGTACACATCTCTTAATGTTATATTGTAAGCCTCAACTATACAGGTACACAAAAATTATTTTTAAAAAGAAACAAATCTGGCTGTGTTGGGGAAAAAGCAGGAAAAGCACCAATCATTGTTTTTAAAGATAAGTTTGAAATATTAAAGTAAACATTCTGATCATCAAAGTATTCTAACAAAAATTTAAAATAAGCTAGCACCAAACCAGTGAAAGATATTTATAACACATGTAACTAACAAAAGACTAATTTGTGGAATACATAAAGATTTTTGCAATCAGTTAGAAAAGGACATGAAAAAGCATTTAGAAGGAAAAAGAACATAAATGACTAATAAAAAATGAAATAAATCCTTAACTTCATTAATAACCATGGAAATGCAATTAAAACCATACTTAGATATGCCTGTAATCCTAACACTCAGGAGGCTGAGGCAGAAGGATTGCAGAGTTCAAGGCCAGCCTGGACTGCTTAGTGAGTTCAAGCCTTGCCTGAACTACACAGCAACACCCTGTCTCAAAAAACCAAGAGAAATGTAAAAGTAAAACCATACTTAAATTTTATTATGGTAAATTAATATTATGCATACTAAATTGGCAAAATTTTTTTTTAAATCTCACAAAATCAAGTGCCGACATGTGGAACAAGAGAAATTCCTAAATAAGGAGCAGAAGTATACATTGGATGATCAGTTAGAAAAAATTCCAGCATTTTCTTAAAAATCTGAACATGTAAATGTACCATAATACAGTAATCCCACTCCTGTATACATATATATGTACATGGACACATAGACATGTCAATATAGACACAGACTAGATATAATACAGATACACTTAAAAGCTCTTGCACATCTGCTGCAGGAGGCATATTAAAAAGGTTAAAAACAGCAGTATTTCTGCAGCCAAAAATTGTTAACAATTCAAGAATCCATCAAAAGAAAGGATAAATTGGACAATATTCACACAATGGAATCTTACTTAGCAGTGAAAATAAATGAACTGGCACAAACAATATAATCAACTATATACCAATATTTATAATTCACTCAATACTGAGTAACTTTCATGTGTATAATATTATTTTTGTAAAAAGCAAGACACAAAACACTACATACAGTATGATACCATTGACTAAAGCTAAAAATAAGCAAAATTAAACATACATTATCTATAGTTATATATAGTATTCTGGTGACTCAAGGAATGATTTACTTTAGGAATGGTCTTTAATCATAATATCATTTAAAAAGCAATGTAATGTTGAACGTTACTGCTGTTGGAAAAGCAAGGAAATAAGACAGTAAGTGGCGCAGGTAGTTTTGAGGGTACTGGAAATTTTTTAACTGTTAGTAGGGAAGTGAATTCACAGAGGGGCTTGCTGTATTATCTTTCGTAAGTTAAATGTAAATTACATATTCTTTTGTATCAGTCATATGTGATATATGAATGTGTCTTTTAAAAATTAACCATGACATTTTAGCTGTATTGACTGTAATTAGCTGACTTCCCACTTTAAGAATAAGACTTCAAAAATAAGAAAAGTCACATAAAGCAAAAGAAAGTTAGAAAAAATACAGAAAGAAAAAGAAAGAAGAGGCTGAAGAAAGAAGGGGAGGAAAGGATGGGAGGAGGGAAGGAGACGGGAGGAGAGGAGGGGAGTGGAGGAGAGATCGAAGCCATTTAATTCTGCAGATTTGGCAACATTCAATTTTTTTTAAATCATATTGGTCCCTTTTCACCTTCCAAATCCAATTTTCTTAAATTGCTATAATCTAAATCCAGATATAGGAATTAAATCAAGGCTATTTTCTGTTTCCAGGACTGTTAGGGACTATTCTTAAAAGTAAATCATCCCTTGAGCCTCGGAAGTGTTTACATGGCCCTTTGCAATACTTTAGGATGTTCTTCTGTTGCTAAGCATCCTACAACGATAAACAGATGGTTACAATGGGGCAAAGGCTCTGAGTGTGGAGACCACAGAGTCTCTGCCCAAATACTGAGTGGAAGCAGCACGTGGTTTTCCAGAGAAGATGACATCTGACTTGGAGCTCGAAGGACTTACAGGAGTTGCCAGGAGAATGAAGAAGTGATGAAATATTCAGAAAAATGTATTCATCCATTCATTTCTTCAAAACTACTGGATATGCCATATGAACAGTTGGAGAGGATTTCAAGGTAATTCCTGGTGTGCCGTGTTTTTGTTTTATGTGGTAAGTTTGTAATCTAATTCCCACACTGAATTCACTCCTAGCACATACTGAAACACTGCACCAACCATATTTCAATGTTAAGCTAGGGTGCTAACATTTTAGTAGTTTATTTTCTAAATTCACTTTGAACCACAGTATTAGTTTTTCTAAAAATCACAGATTTGTGGAAATGCAGTTTTTTGAATGGTCATGAAAGATCATCTAATCCAATTCCCTTATTTTATATATGTAATTCTAATAAATCCAGAGTCCCATGTGACTAGGTCTCAGAACAGTGGCATATTTTAAAAGCTAAGCAAACAACCAAAAGTAACTTTTCAACTTCCATTTTTCCTTACATTTCTCAGAAACCACTGAAACTTGTTCATGGAAACAAGTGGACACATTCAAGGACAAAAATAACTACATTCTTGCCACTGCTCTCATTAAAATGGCTTCACGGATTCATTCCTGTCCCCTTCAGGATGGGCTCTCAGACAGGTCCCAGAGCGTTCTCAGTTTCTCTCAGGTGTTAAGGTTTAAAAAAAAAAAGTAGTATTTTTACTAGTATTAAAATCAAATAGCTCCATCCAGGCAAGTGAAAAACAAAATCCGCCTTTGAAGTTCCCTCTCCAAAAGCATGTCTGGCCCAGGTGTCGGAAACCTGTCCTGCTTCTCTGTGACACTGCTCTGTCCACTCAGATCTTGATGAGGAAGCAGAGTTAAAAGAGTAGAAGAGGCCTCACACAAGTGTTTAGGGCAGGATCTGGGATTGTTGCCCCGAACACATGGCAGATGTCCAAAGCCAATCCTTTTCCTCGCAGAGGGAAAAGAGGAGACTTTTGCAGGTTCCTCGGAGATTCCCTCACTTGGGGCCTCGGACGGCAAGTTGACACTCACGATGGCCCATGCACCTCCTCCCTGCAGCCAGCTGACTGCTGCTCTCCAATCCACTCTGCAGATGCCAGGCTCCAAGGGTCTCCCAGTTTGGGCCATGTTTTCCTTTGATCTTCTGACAGAATAGCATCCAAGAAGTTTCTGACTACTGTGGGCTCCACATTGGTCCCTAAGCAATTTGCACTCACCCCACCACTGGTGGAAATGTGACTCCCTCCCATTCTAGCTCTTATCCGTGATCCAAAAGGGACAGGGCCAGCTCCAGCTTCTGGTCTCTACACCTTCCAGATGTGATTCAAAAGTCAGCTTGGAGTCCTTCTCATTCTGAAGGACACAGAAAACCTTCCACAGGGTTTAAGGTAAAGGAAAGCAGCTTCCTACCCATTATCTTGGTTGAGGAGATGATTGGTAAAAGAGAATCCGCCAATATACTGACAACATACACCATTAAATCTTCTCAGCCTCTTCAGCCGTCCCATCACATAGATGTGATCTGGGTCATGGGTTATTCATGAATTATTGTTAAATTTATTTTAACCATGCCTTGCAATTGTCCCCTAGGTTGCCAAGCACCTCACTTCAGAATGGAGAATCAAAAACAAATTTCTCAGCCTTTTGGCCTCTACTAAAACTCCAAGGCAAGAGGAAGACGTGATATTAGCATCTTGTTCCAGCATAAACACAGGGTCCACGTCTCATTTACTAAAATACTTGAGGCTTTAAGCACATTTAACTATTGCTAGTTGGAAGCCACTTCTAAAAATGTCAACCCTATTGTTTCTTGAATGAGTAAGGTATTTACAGTGAGTTATTCTATCAATCCTGATGAAACAAGTCCCAGCCTCAGAATTACCCTGCTTGTTTGGACAAGTCCATCACCTTTGTAGATAGACAGCAAAAAAGAAATAGAGACGCTGTTTCCCAATGAGCAAAACTCTTTGTAAGACTTTGAATCCATGTGTCTGGCCAAAGACACATTAGATTCTGCAGTCAGATCTGAGAATGTCTATAAAGGTTTATTTCCCTTTTGGAAAAAATATATCCCTGCCTACTATCTGTCTATTTCTGTGTTAGATAAGGTGAGAGATATAAAGATTAATAAAACTATATTCTACCTTTTGAAAGCTGACATTTTTATTAAAAAGTCAATATATTATAAGTATAAAAGTGAAATTGCCAAGATAAAATGATATGGGCTCAGAAGAGGGTTCTCAATAAATATTTTTTGATGAGCGAATGACCACTCTCTGGAGGAGGTGGTATTTGAAATGACATTTGAAAATGGGTAAAGTGTGAGCATGCAGGGGCTGGAAAAGGACCTTAAATCAGAGAGACTACCATAAGTACAGGTCGGAGGGCAGGCACAGGGAGTAAGAATTATAATGCCAATTTGTACCTGGCACTTCATTTAGCACTTTACAAATATCACCTAATTCACCCTCACAGTAATGATGTTATTATCCTGATTCTACATTTAATGATAATAAGTACCATTTATTGAAAGCTTATTACATGTCAGATACTATTCTTAGAACTTGTATGTTTAGTCTTCTAAACAAACCTATGATATGAATAATATGATTGTTTCCATTTGACAGTAAAGAACATAAGACGTGAAACATACGCCCAAGGTAACACCATAAGTAATGATAAAGTCTGGTTTCAACCCCAGGTCAGTTCTAAATTTCAGTTATACTCCATTCTAGAAAATAACCATTGGGGGTACCATTGTCCATCTCCCTAACCCACTTAAGACAGACACTGATTTTCTGTGACCCATAATAACTATATGTTGAACAAAAGAAATCAGTATCTGTAGGTAACAATTAAAAAAAAACTAGTGTCATGAAGTACCAAGAGAAAAGCTTATGGAAACTTTCCTTAATAAAAGAAACGGAGCCAGGGATATAGCTCAGTGGCACAGCACCTGCCTGGCAAGCACGAGGTCATGAGTTTGATTCCCGGTACCAAAAAAATAAAAATAAATTTAAAAAAATAAATAAAAGAAATGGAACAGAAAACTTTACAGAACAGAGAACATAGAAATGGACTCAGAAATTTCTCAAATCAAAGCAAGCAAATAACTACACTTTTGCATCTGCTAAGTGGCAACAGAGCCAACAAGTTTACTGACATGAACTGAACAGCTGGGCTACTAAGGTGAGGACACGATGCGAATTCTGTGGAAAGGGTTTACACTTCACTGCTATGAAATCTCAAGGATAACTGAACAACTTACTATGGTTTCTTTTAAGCTTAAGTTTTGAAAATACAAAAAAAAAATTTCATGTTAGTTTTAACATCCAAAAAGGAAAGACAAAAATATACAAAAGTAAGAAGAAGATGGGCAAAATAAGTTATTCCTTCAAAGGATAAGAGTATAAAAATGAAACTTACTAAAAAGGTCACAGCTGAGATTATTTAATAGGAAACAGCTCTGCTACAGCCTTGGGAGAAGGGATTTTTAAATGTTCTCCCTTCAAACATGAGAAGATCTTAACATCTGGAAGCCACCTTTAGAGTTCAGTGTTTAAAGAAAAGAAGAAAAGATCATACTAATTCAGCCATGTAAGTAGGTTGGCGGGGGGGAGCTTAATGCATTACTTACTGCTGCTGCACTCATCCTACTGCTGGCTTCTGGGGAGAAATAAGGTAAAATTTTTTTGTGTGTGTGGGTACGGGGGGTCGACCTCAGGACCTCGCGCGCCAACAGGCGCCCGTGCCGCTGAGCAATATCACCGGCCCCTTTTTCATTTGTGGGATCCGGGAGTCGAACTCGGACCCTCGCGCTTGCCGGGCAGGCGCTTAAGCTGCTGAGCCATCTCACCGGCCCAAGTAAAATATTTATTATGTGGAAAAAAAAAACTATTTTCTGGATCCCCGTTGCCTTGCACTCAGTATATGACAATTGGTTCTAGGTCGGTGTGAATTTATAAAACCATCATTGATGTAAAGGTAATTGGTAGCACATGTGCAACAGGGATAGCATAATTTTGCCATTTAGAAAGGTGCTCAAGGGCACTTAGGAACTCCACTTGCAACTCCAGAATGTACTCATTCCCTTACTCTTCTATTTTATTCACCCACACACTAAACCGTACACCTGCTGTGCTCCAGGCTCTGCAGTCAAGAAGCGCCCGCCAGGCACCGGACGGATAATCCCACGTGACCAGAGCCTTAACACAGCCATGGACCAACCGTTCGGGCACGGGACGGTTGAGTATTCATCAAAGTGTAACTCACAGATGTTAAAGAACATTTTGTCATGGCGCCCCCCAGGGCTTCCACCTGGGGTAGGCTACACTGGAAACTATTCCGAGCTGAGAACAAAAGTAAATGCCCAGTTCACAGTCTAAATTCAAAGAAAAGCAGGGTAAATACCTCTGAGTAGTAAAATCCCAAAAAAAAAAAAAAAAATTGTTACAGCAAAACTCTGTCTGGCCTCCCGACTCTGCCATCTACATGAAGAGCTTGTGGGGGGTGAGCAGTGATCACGTGCCCACTTCCGTCTCTGTTCCCTTAGAGGTGGGTTTATCTTTTCCCTCCCTCCTAAGCTGCAGAGCCACCTGTCTACAGATGGTCACAGTCTGTCACAACATGGGGGAAAGTCCAGATGCCACGCTGAGAGGCAGTGCCCAGGGTAGTCTACACAGGCCATCCGCAATCACACCGCTTAGCCTACACGAGGCTAAGTACTCCCTGAGCCAAAAAAGAGCCCTAAAGGCACGTGAGGCTTGCACCATCTGTCAATGCCCCTGTAAGGGCTGAACGCTGAAGTAGGGAGACCCCGTTATGGGACTTCCCACCAAGAAGATAAAACGTGGTTCCAGCTGGAAAAAAAAAAATCCCAGCTGGGGGAATAGCTAAGAGGAAGATTCCCCAGAAGAACCAGCAAATATAGTACAAGTGAGAAGCAGCACTGACATGCCAGGGACACCAAGGGAGCCAGCGGCCAGCTGGTGTTAGGTGGAGAAACAATAATGCCTAAGAGAGGGGAGAATCACAATTGCCACCACCAAATTGTGACCATTCATGGGCGCAAACATTACCACACACCTGCAGTTTCCGCAGCTGTGTGGTTGCAGGGAGGGGCGGGGGGAGGCGTCCAGCCGCATCTTCTGTCAGCGGGGCTCTGCAGCTGTGTGGGAGCTCTGCCCACACCCTTGGAAGGGGGCTTTGAAATGGCCACTCACACCCGGTCCCTCCAGTTAACTGCACTGCAACTGCCTCCGTCTGAAAATGACTGAATGTTATAGCTGAATATCACTGCAGAAACACTTAGAACCCATCTACTGCAAAAATCATAAATTTAAAAAACTTAAATTTGTGTAGCACATTTGAGATTTCAAGGAAATTTAACATGCTTTCCTTTCATTTTAAGATCTTAATAAGTCTATGGGGTAGGAAGAGCCGTTGAACTCATTTGATTGATGTACAGAACCAAGTTCATCACAGTCACCAACATAATACATTGCAGAAGGAAAACTAGGACCCATTTCAAATGGACGTTTTGAATGTGTACAGTAGCATTGTGTGGGTGACGCTGATCCATGGCATGGAAATTTAAAAAATCAATGTCAACAGTAGAATGTGTAAAGTTTACTCCTCTTGTCTTTAATGGACTCTACCTGCAAGGTGTGCCACCCACCAGAACCATATACGCCCATTAATGATGTTTCATACCCTGTCACTAGTGAAAAACCACACTTATGTGCGAGAAAATGGCACGAGGTATGCTGATCCACTGTGACAGAAACTGGTCACAGGCAAATTTCCTGTCCTGAATAAAGCCATTAGTCTACAACATCTCTGTAAAGTATCATGATTTTTCAATTTCAGGCATTAACCAAAAAACCCAATGATTTCCTAAGTTTGAGTTTATATCCTTTGAGAAGGAAAGTAGTGGATATTATTCCTTAAAGTATCCTTCAAGAACCCTGAAGCTTAGCAAATAAATTTCCTCTTTCAAGGTCACTACAACTCATTCCACTAATTAATATCTTGGCCTCACATTTTCAAAGATTATCTCAATTTGCCCTGACTGTTATTTACGTCCAATGGACGAATCAATGAAAAGTGAATCATTCTAAGTACTCATTAATTTTTGAAAGAATGAATTTTTACAAATGAAATGGGGCTTTTTACATATAAAAAGCTCTGTAATCATTTACTAACCTGGGAAAGTTGAATTTGTTACCTTGTTATCTGTGATTACATCACCAGTCAAGTGAATTTGTCATAAAGACATCATGATGATAGATATCAACTATAAGGGAAGATCTTAACAGACAGGTCACAGAGGGCAAGAACATGACACACGAGTCTCTCAAGCCTGAAATCAAAGTCTTATCTGGGAAAATAGAACTGTTGGCCAAAAAAGTACAGCTTTGGCTGATCATCTATAAAACGTTATGAGCTCTGTTTGATCATCAGCCCTACCAACCTGTGGAATTTGGAGAAAAGCAAACTGTTTCACGCTCATTTTTAGCAAGAAAACAGTACTAGAAACTAATTGTTCTGATGCACGGGTTTTCCTTTTAGAAGGCCTCAGTGACTAAAAAGTGACAAAGCTAGAGATCAGAATTCTTCAGCAAAATATAAAGTGTTCATATCCAGAAAGAAATAATCTTTGTTAAACATTTTTTCTGAGCAGAGGTCACTTACCTCTTTACATTCAGTGAGCCAGAATCTGAACTATAATAGTCCTATAGAATCGACTCTGTCCAGCTTTCTAGCCTGTAGCTCAGAACTTCAGGAACAGCATTAAAGAAAATGAGTGACAGTGACTAACACTTATAACGGCATATACTTGAATTATATTTTATTTTATATTGTATAGTTTTGAATTCATCAGTTTAGCATAATTACATTCTACTAAAGCTATTATTGAGTAAGTCTCACTTGCCGATATTGATTGTACACCGATCTACCCACAGCTTACATGGTGATTGGTTTAGGTTTGAGGAGAGGGTGCTCTCTTGGCTAATGAGAGGTGAGAAGTCTTCCAAAAGTTTCTGGGAATATTTTTGTCATCCTCATGGACTACACGAATCTGGGTGACTGTATGTCCTGCCCCACTGATGTACTTTATCATGTGACTTCTCTTAGCCAAAAGAATGTTAGCAAATGCAGCAGCAAAACAGATTTTGAAAGGATTTTTACAGTTTGGCTGGGCCTCTTGACCTCCTGGGACCTCTGCGAGAAGACACGTCCCAGGCCGCGCCGAGCAGTAGGATGTGACATGTGGCCCGTGCTTGAATCTGACCAGCAGGCTGGAGCTACACCTGGCCAACCTGCAACTTGACGGGGTCTGCGCCAGCTACCAACACACCTGAGATAACAATGAGAAGCACGGTTGTGGTACGCCGTCATGGTGGTGTGCTGCGTGGCACTGTTGCAGTGACAGCTGCCCAACGTAAGTACTGACTGAGTGGTTATTTCAAAGTGGGTTTCAAGGACAGCTTCTTGGAGATGATAAAATTTTAGTCAAAATTTGAATGATAGAGTCACCAAGAGATCTGGGTGACGATCACTATAGGTGAAACTCTCTTTAGCACAAGATCCTAAGGAAAAGTTAAGATTGACTTTAAAAAAAAAAAATGTTTTTAGTCAGGCTTGGTAGAGTGCACCTGTAGCCCCAGCACTCAGGAGGTTGAGGTGGGAGCATTTCTTGAGTCTAAAAGTTCAAGACCCTGCCAGAGGGAGAGAGAGAGAGAGAGGAGGAGAGGAGAGAGGGGAGAGAAAGGAGAGAGGAGAGAAAGAGAAAGGGAGAGAGAAAGAGAAAGAGGGAAAGAAGGAGGGGTCAAGAAGGGAGGGAAGGAGAAAAAGTATGTAAAGCCCACATGATTAAAACCTAGTGGCAAGAGGCAAACAGTGTGTGTTGGGGTTGATGAGATAGGCAGTTTCCAGAATAAGTAAATCAGGGTAAGAATTAGAGTTTAATTCTAATAGCAATGAGAAGGTCCTAAGGGGTTTGAAACAGACCAGAGATGTAGTAGGACTTACAACTTTTAAAAATATCACTCTGGCTGCTGTGAGAAGAGACTGAGAAGTCCAGAGCAGAAGGATGAAAACCATTGGACAGGGTACCGTGGGGCAGGAGGTGGGGACCATTTGGATTGGGTGGATTGGTACACAGACGGAGAGAGCGAGGTTGACCAGACACACATTGAAGGTAAGATAGGCAGGTCGTGTTGATAGCACAGATGTGCGACCTAGAGTCAGGAGAATCTACGATAGCTTCTAGATTATTGGCTTCAGCAAGTAGGTGGTTGGTGGTGCCATCTACTGATGCAGAAAAACCTGGGAAAAAGTGGATGGATGGGTTGAAGGGAAGGAGAATCAAAAGGTTTGGTTTTGCCCTGCCTGATTCGATATCTTTCTAAATATCCAGGCAGAGGTGTCAAGCAAGCCCTAGAATATGTGTTTTAAAATATGAATCTGGGGGGCTGGTGAGATAGCTCAGCGGCATAAGCACCTGCCTGGCAAGCGCGAGGTCCTGAGTTCGACTCCCGGTACCCATATACAAAAAAAGGGCCAGTGATATCACTCAGCGGCACAGGCGCCTGCTGGTAGGCAGGTGAGGTCCTAAGTTCAACCCCCGGTACCCACAAAAAAAAAAAAAAAAAAAGAATCTGGTAATCCAGAGAATGGTAATCATTGGAAATCTAATTTTGGTAGTCATGAGGATTCCAAATCAGCCAGCTACCACTTACGGTATAACTAGTTGAGAGCAAAGACACATATTTCAAGTATCCCACTTAAAATCACTGAAAGATTCTGTTTTAAATGAGTGTACCGACGTTTGTTTTCCAACTTATTTTGGATGCATTGTCCAAGAGGCCAATATAAAGCATGACATGAAATTATGAACAAGTTTTGGTAAAAACAACAATAATTCTAGCACTCTAGTCTTGTTTTGTAACATCAGTGAGCAATGAGCAAAAACTTTGTCTATAGCAAATGAAATCACTTGTAATAATTCTCTTGTTAAAAGCACACTCCACAGTACAAGGAGTATATCACTTGAACAACGATTACATGTTGGTGCGATATTTTATATGCCCTGAAATGAGAAGGCTTGACTTTTAGAGCAAGAAGTATAATCCAGAAACCTTTGTTATTATTTTTTTTTTGCATGTATAAAAGGACTGTGTGCCAGATTTATTTAGTGCATTACTTGACACACATTCAAGAGGCTACAGAGTGAATGTTCAACATGGGGGCAACTGGTAAATGACAAATGAGAAAACAGAAACTAAATAGAGCACATAGGAGAGTGACACAGGGAACAAGTAAGGATGGAAAAGAACAAAAAATAGCAAGACCAGACCCCAGAAAATAGGTAAAAAGCCTAGCAAGATATCTATTATAGTTTATCTGGGGGAGGAGGGGAAGCAGACGTTGGTGCATTTGTCAAGATTTCATGAAACATTTTATTACTATTCTCTTTCTCTCTCTCTCTCTCTCTCTCTCTCTCTCTCTCTCTCCCCTTCTCTCCCTCCCTCCCTCTCTTTCTCTCTTTCCCACACATGTACCCCATCCCATCTCTATCTTTTGAAATAGTGTTGTCAGTTAAATTCTAAGATTTGAATTATTAGCTCCCTTTTTAGCAATATCTTACAGTAGTTAAACTTTAAAGGGCAAGGGGTGGCCCTTGGAGTCACTGATAAAAAGTCTAGAAGTTGGCTCCATTTCCGATGCCTCCCTATTGTTTGAACCCTGAAAAATGCCACAGCAGGCGAAAAGTTCAGGTAACTCATGCTCATGTGTAAAACACTGCGGAGGATTGATGATGTGTGCCAAAGTTTCACATCATCGGAGATCTTCCGATATAACCCAGGCTTGACAATGCCTCAAATGCACGCCCTGAAGTCCATCCTGATTTTATGTAAGACAAGCCATAATCAAGCTTCAGTCACTGTCTGTCTAAGTATGCCCACAGATTTATTTTCCATGTGCACAGATCATATTAATCAAAAGTAATGATGACTTAGAGGGCTGATTTTTTTGTAAGTGCTGACTGTCCTTGGCTTAAGACCTTCCGCTGTAATGACTGATTTGTAGACGGAAATGTCCCGGCTATGGATGATTACATTTTTCATGGGGAGACAGGAGAGGCATCTGAGAAGCTCATTCCTTGTAGATTGTTTTTCAAAGTGCTTTCCATGTAAATTACGGATATATGAGGAGAAGACAAAGTGAAGCTGGAGAAGCCATTGCACCTAGTAAAATGTCTAGTGTAGGGGTGCAGATACTTTCTACTAATGTGTTTATTTGGAACAGAGACATAATATTTTTTCAATCTGTGGACAAAGGAGATTTCATTTTTAAACGCTATTTTTCCAAATGGTCT
The DNA here is from genome assembly GCA_028451465.1 of Erethizon dorsatum. Lineage (NCBI taxonomy): Eukaryota > Metazoa > Chordata > Mammalia > Rodentia > Erethizontidae > Erethizon > Erethizon dorsatum. Next base: position 125,967,642 of record CM051826.1, on the reverse strand, counting down.
CATAATGTCTACCTTTGAATTTTTTTCTCAATTCTTCATTTCGTTTGGGTTGATATACTCTGACTAAACACAGATACGCCCTTGATACTGCAGACACCACGTGTATCCTCTCTTGGCTGTTTGACAGTATTTAGCATTTATGTTATGCTCTACTGTGTATTCTATAACAACGAATTGTATGATTTCTTCAGTAGCCACATTGAACAGTTAATTGTTTCATTGACCATTATTAATTGCTTATTTTTCCTTCTTAATTAAATTATTTTTTACATATAGCCTTAAAATGTATTGCATGAAGATTTTTATATGGTTATAAGAAGGGTTTAAATTACTCAAAGAAAATAAAAATGGATTTCCGTGATCATAGACACTCATGGAGTACATGATTAGCTGAGGCAAAACTTTATTATACACAAAAATCTGAAAAAAGGAATACATTGACTCAGCTATTGTTTCCTTTCATGTTCACACCTTCAGTATTTTATAGTCTTCCAAGTGGATGTGGATAAATTATCACATAAATTGAACCTCCATAGATGAGACTCAGTTCCTAATTCAATATCATTTTTCTATTGGAAGTAAGAAATAATTAGCATAGCGGACACAGCTAGTAAAATAAAGACATTCTGTCGTTAATTTTCCACTTCTAGGTGCACAGAGTTTATATTTTTATTTTCATTTTACCTGGACAATTGTTTTCAGTTTCACTGCAGTTTTCATAGTGTTAATCAGTGGGGAGGGGGCTTGGAATTGAGCCCAGGGCCTTCACTATTTTATAATCCTGATTTTTAAAATTAGACATTTTGGGCCAGTGAGATGGCTCAGCGGCGTAAGCGCCTGCCTGGCAAGTGCGAGGTCCTGAGTTCAACTCCCGGTACCCACATAAAAAATAATTAAATAAATAAATAAATAAATAATAAAATTAGACATTTTTTATTTAATGTTTACAAACTCAGGCATGGTGGCACATGTCGGTAATACCAGCACTTTGGGAGGCTGAGGCAGGAGCATCTCCATGTTCAAGCCTAGCTTAGACAATTTAGTGACCTGTCTCAAGATAAAAAATGTTTTTTGAAAGGGATGGGGGCATATCTCAGTGCGAAGGCTCTGGATTTGATCCCCATTCCAAAAGAAAAAAAAAGGGAAGGGAAGGGGAGGGGAGGGGAGGGGAGGGGAGGAAAAAGAAGGGAGGGAAGGAGGGAGGGAGCGAAGGAGGGAGAGAGGGAGGGGGGGAAGGGAAATCTGTGCTGAAGTTCAGAAGCCAGGTTTGGTGGTCCACGCCTATGATCCCACAGTCGCATCCTGAAGAATGAGGGTTAGGGCAGGGTTAGGCCAGCCTGGGCTTCGAGGCAAGTTCAAGGCTGGCTTAGACTACACAGTGAGACTCAACCTCAAACCACCATCCCTGCCCCAGAAAACTCAGAACTAGTGAGCAAACACAAAGAAACTTTTCATCTGTGTTTTGAGCTTGTTAACATCTCTCTTTTTAAGTAAGAATTACAAGACAAATTTACAGTATTCAAAAATAATAAAAAGTCATCTAGCTCATACCCTGATGCTATATAGCAAAAGCTGAAAACACTAAATGCTAACATTAAAATCTAACATGAAATTTCAGTATTTCTCCTTAAGAGGAAGCATTCTTCAGGCTTGCTAATGTCGCAGGCACCATATGAAAGACTCAGAGTCAGATAACAGCAGAGACAACTAGGGAAAGTTAAAAATGCATTGCTTGCCAGTGATAGCGAATCTTTTAGAGCTTTCAGCGATGCAAAGAGCCCGGTGTGGCACACGTGCCACCGGTTCGCCACCACTGGCTCAGACTCTCACTGTCTTCCAGCCTGGGACAGTCTCTTCTCTCCTCTCCACGGATAGCTGGTTGAACTGTATCCCCAAAAAACATGTTCAAGTTCTTAGTTCCAATACCTGTGAATGTGATCTTCTTTGGAAATAGTATCTTTCTATAAGTCAACACGAGGACATACCAGGCTAGGGTAGGCCCTAAATCCAAGACAACTGGTATACTTAGAGGAAGAGAAGAGGGCACGCAAACACACACACAAAACACACACCTCACCTGTGAACAACTTCATCCTAGCCTGCGCAGGTAGGAACAGACAGTATGAATTAGTAAATATTGCTCTTAGTGACTAAAATGCATAACAGCTAAGAGATGATTGGGATAAATATGAATAAACTCATAAAATAAATCTACTTTTCCCAAACTGAATAAATAAGCAGAGATTATAGTTGTTTACTTGCTTCACTAACAATAATCCATAATTCATTAAAGACCACTTTCACCTACGTGGGCGTCCAGTGATGCTAGAATTTTTTATCAGCTCCATCTGGAGATGAACATGATCTTTGGTTATGCATTCAAAATTACACAGACCACATGCAAAACAATTTGTGAACTTCTTAAACTTTTAACATCATTGTGGAAATCAACATAAAACAATGAAGAATGAAATTATGTTCTAAATGATTTTATTTTGTAAATAAATTTTTAATCCTCAAAACAACCCTGTGTAGAAATCCTTATTACTCTACTCTATTTTTACGTGACAAGACTGAGACCACAGCAGTTAACTATCCTGCCACAGAAACGCTGCAGCAAGCCCAGTTGCAAAGGATATATCTGTACTCACAATATGACAAAATATGCATTTTTTTCCTGATTTTGGTAAATCGCACTTCTAGTGAATAGCACATGTGTAGATGCAAGATATCATGGGAAAGTGATTCAACAGAAGAAATTAGAGATTGCTCAATAGTCCACTTAAGTCACCAATAACTAAATGAATGGGAATGATAGCAAATACAATCAGACACATAAATGAGAGGAATGAATTTTTATGTTAATTGCTGTGCATATATAATGGTTGCAATAGCATGCTAATATGTCCTGGTTTCACACTGAAAACTACCTTCTCATAAAGTTGATGTCTTAGTTCAAACACATGTTGAAATAATTAGAATCAAAGGACAAATTTTTAAACTGCTTAGAAAAGCAGCCTTTGTCAAGACTCTAGCTTATTGTATTCAAAGACTTACTGTACTTATGTAGTCATTGTAAGTGAGCCATCTGATGAATGAAGCAGACCCAGAGTAAGCAGTGTTTATTTGGGTTATCATTCACGCTTTAAAGTAATAATAACAATAAAAATATGCACTCAGTGTCTTCTCGTTTGCAAAGAGTGTGATATGCATCGTGTTACTTAACTATCAAAGGACTGCTGGTCGGCCATACGATTATGTTCCTACACATGTTGGAACTGAAACTTAGAGGTTAGTGTGTCCTGTTCAAAGTCAAGGGGCTGTCAGATTCGTCTAGGTCCTGTAATGCTTCTTTCTATTAATTAAACCTAGAATTTTAGTTAGTTCAAATTTTCCTCTCTCTTAAACCAAATCAGTGAGATATTACATATCATGCACTAAAGTGCATTTGTTCTTGTACTCTGTAGACACCAATCGCACCTCTTTCATAAAACAAAGAAAAATTCACTTAGGAAGGCAACAATTGAATCCTATGACCCTGAGATCAGCAAAGAGCTCCACGTTGGCTGTTAAGACGGTCTCATTAAATCATAAACACTTAAGTTTAATTTAGATCTTTAATCACACTAAAGGGCATCCTAAACTCGCACATGAGATTACTAAATCAAGATGAGGAATGAAATCCAATTTAGTCTTCGTGTGTCATGTCTAATAAAATCATTTACATTAGCTAAACTGTTCAGGCTTTGCTTTTTAAAAATACACTGTATTGCTCTATTGAAGAGTACATTTTCAATTTGGGCTTTTTCACCTGTAGTTCATTTAAACTCAGGGTCGTCGTCAGTTTCCTCTTGTTTATGTCCCCCAATGACCCCATCGTGATTTATTCCTACAAAACAGAGATGAGGGTTCAGGAGGGGAAACGTTAGCAGATGCTATTCAGAAATAACCCAAACAAAACATTTTGAACATTTCTAAATTATTTACTTATAAACGTATGATATTTTACTTGAACCTACTAAAATAGTTTAAAAATCCAATATCCACATACGAAAACAAATTCTCAATATGTCCAACTTTTGAAATGCAAAATTGAAAAATATGTTAAGTACTAGAATGTAAAATAATGAACAATTTGTATCTCAAGATGGAGAAAGAATTTATAAGCATAGTGTTTATCAAAGAAGTAGTAAAGAAATCTGATATGAGCTGGGCGTGGTGGTGCACACCTGTAATCCCAGAACTCGGGAGGCTGAAGACAGGAGGACTGCCACAAGCTGGAGGCTAGCCCTGGGCTCAACCGTGAGCTCAAGGCAACCTGAACTACATAGTGAGACCCTGCTTCAAAAAAAAAAAGGAAAGAAAGAAAGCTGATATGAGATAATAGATGTACTACTTGTTCATTGTTGTGATTCCATTATTAAGCAGGAAATCCATAGCAACTTGGTAAAGTACTCAACTCCTAAGTAGTCATTGTTAATTAAAAAATTAAATGAAAAAATGTTATATCATACTCAAAAAGAGTAATGGCCTTAACTTATAAAGCATTTTTTACCAATCAATAAAAAATGATCGTTTTAGGTTCATATACTTCTGCTTTCTACATTCATGTAAAGAGCTGAAATAGAATACTTACTATTATATAAATGTTTCTTTTTTTAACATTTTAAATTTTTCAGAACACTCTTAAACATCTATCACAGTCCTCGAATTTTTTAGTTTAGGGCTCCTAATTAATATTTTATAATTTGAAAATAATATTTGAGACACATAGTTTCAGTATAAATCTTTTCTACATTTCATGGGAAAATATTATTTGGTCTGTGAAACCACTAATAAAAGTAATTTGTTCTTTTTTTTTTTTTTTTTTGTGGGGTACCAGGGGGTCGACCTCAGGGGCCTCGCGTGCCAGCAGGCGCTGTGCCCACTGAGCGATATCACCGGCCCCTTTTTCGTACGTGGGATCCGGGAGTCGAACTCGGGCCCTCGCGCTTGCCAGGCAGGCGCTTACGCCGCTGAGCCATCTCACCGGCCCCAAGTAATTTGTTCTTTAAATTTAAAATTAAGATGAATAATTGTTGTGCATAATTACTTCTCTACCAATATTAAATGAGCTTCAGATATTTATGCTTCACTATGCATCCCAACCCAAACTTTTCAATATTTTTATAGTTTAAAATAGCTCCTCACTGAATTTTTCTTTCTTCCCCGGTTTTTCATAGAGCTCTACATAGCTTGTCTTTTTTTATCCTAATTTTGACCTTTATTATTTTGCCCTGGCACAGAAACTAGATTTTGATCTCTTTTATTCTGTTTCCAACTGCGAAGAAAGATTCTCTTTTGAAAGTTCTTCGTTTAATTCCTATTACCCATCATTTATTAAGTCCCCATGGAGACTTCCCTTGGCTTAAAGGTACCAATGTAATAGACTTATCAAAGATGCCATTATTCTGAAGTATTTGCTCTTGATTTTTCTTTGTCATTTGGCTTCCAGTTTCCAGGGGATGGCTCTCGTTATTTGCCAGTTATTCAAAATGAACACAATGAGATTTTGTGACCACTTTCTGAAATCAGAATGAGAAAACAACGTTCCTAGTTAAGAAATGTGTACCCTTTCGACATCTGAAAACTTAAGCATCCTCCTGTTGAATGATTCCAGGAATGACTCGCCTTGGAGATCATGGTATCAAAGAGTTATATAATACAATAATTTGCCAACCCCAAGCAAAAAATTCAAGTAGTCCCTCTCCTCCTTTGTAAATTGTAAACAAACAGATCCCCAGTTTCACTTCAAGACCTCTCCCATGATATTTATATCTATGAAAGATGAAAAGAGTCAATTTAATAGGGTGCATCTTCTATCACCACTTGCCCTTTTTTCCACATGAACCATATCTTTGAGTTTAATGGAACTTCTACAATTTGAAAAGTTCGTGTACAGACATTGGTGATTTTTCTTTGAAATGTCACTGTTTATGGAGTTTTAGATGTCTATAATAACATTCCATAAACACATTCTTCTAAATTAAAGAAAAAATACCTTTAGGGATTAGGGTACTTTCACTGGAAATCTCAGAGTAAATTCTTATCATTTCAGGTATTGGAATCGCCAAGTTTTCCCTGAAATGTTCCCATATCAGTACTTCTAAAGCTCAAGTCAGAATGACCTTTAAAAATAAAAAACAAAAGATTTCTATAGAGGGCAAACAAAGATAGAGAAAACATATAATTATGTAAGTACCTAAAAGTAAATAAAAACATGGAGTTTCAAGCTTGCATCAAGAAGGGTCTTGCTCCTTATAAATATCTACTCTTTTTACCTAGCTAAACAACATCTGAAGTTTTAAAAAGAAAATTTGATCCTTTGGTGTAATTTGAGAAAATATTGTATCTCTGAGAATATTGTAGCATTTTAGCAGTCATTTCATCTTAATTTGAATGAATTTCAGAATCATTTCTAAGAGTAATTTTTAATAAGTAAGAAGGAAAAGAAGAAAAAGAGGACTAAATTGGAAGCAACTCAAATAATTCCAAACCCTTAATAAATTATACTCAAAACAAAGGTACCAAGCTAAGTGCACATGTATGTTGGGACCTACAGTATAAACACAAATTCTGAAAATTAATTTTCATACAGAACACAGTGGTTATTCTGTGAAAAGTAATGAGCATGCGATTTTAGTTATATTTTATTAAAGCTCAACAGTAACTGCAACAATTATTTCGGACCAAGATGAAAAATACTTTTTTGTCTACAGAGGACTTTTTTTCCTGACAATAGAATTACCAGTGCAAGGTAATAATTAAAAGCATAACTTTCAGCCCATTTTATTTTTTCTCTAGAGACCCTTCTATCACCTGCGTCCAGGATTGTCTATTCCCACAGCCTTATCTTTGAAGTTGAAATCACTAAATTTTCTCATTAGCTTTGTACCTGTTGTTAGAAAGAACAAATTACAAGTTAAGCTGAAGTGATCCAACTAAGCCGTGATGTTTGTGTTAAATCTCTCCCAGGCCAGGAGGAAACTACAGGTCCACAAGTATCCTCCTAGTGAGAAATTATTTACCAGCCACCCATCTGGTAAGGGGTTGTCAAAATGCATGCAGAACTCAAACAACTCAATAGCAAGGAAACAAATAACCCAATATTTTTTAAAATGGGTAAAGGAGCTAAATAGACATTTTTCAAAAGAATACATATGAATGACTAATAGGTACATTGAAAATTGCTGGATATCATTAATCACTAGGAAAATGCAAATTAAAACCACAATGAGCTATCACTTCAAACCTGTTAGAACATCTTTTATCGAAAAGGCAAAAAGAAGTGCTGGAGAGGATGCAGAGAGAGGCAACATTGTTGGTGGGAATGTAAATTAGTATAGTCATTATGAAAAATGGTAAGGCCATTCCTCAAAAAAAAAAAAAAAACAAATATAGACCTACCATACAATCCAGTAGTCCCACTTCTGTGTATGTATCCAAAGGAATTAATATGAGTGTTGAAGGATACCTGCAGCCCGTTGTTTATTGCAATATTATTCACAATAGCCAAGATATATAATCAACCTCAGTATTCGTCAATTGATGAATGGATAAAGAAAATTTGCTATGCAGATATACACAGTGGAATACTTTTCAGCCTTACAAAGGGAAAATCCTGTCATTTGTGACAATATGGATAAATCTGGAGAACATTATGCCAAGTAAAGTGAGCCAGGCACAAAAAGCCAAATACCATGTGATCTCATTTTCACGTGGAATCTAGGAAAATGGAACTCATAGAAGTAGAGAGTAGGATGATGGCTACAAGAGGCTGAGGTTAGGAGAGAGAAAGAAGAAGCTATTGCTGATCAAAGGATAGAAAGTTTCAGACAGAGGAACAGATTTTTAGCCTATTACACAACAGAATGACTGGAGTCAATAATAATGCATTGTATATGTCAAAATAAGCTAAATTTGAAATATTTTCCAGTAAAAAACTGACAGGTGAGGTGGTGGATAGTTTAATTACCTTGATTTAATTATTCCACATTGTATCTATATATCACATTGTACTAATAAATATATATGATTATGATTTATCAATCAAAATTAATATTAATTATAAATTTTCAAATACTCTAGTAAGGATTCTAGAGATTATACATTTCTTGACCTGACAAAAAAAGAAACAGCTTACTGAGACACTTGTGAATTTAACCTCACAACCAGTTTTATGGTAATGCCATCTAACAGTGTTAAAACAGTTTAATTGAGGCAAGATGCAAAATATACTAGAAGACTTAAGTAAAATGGAAGATCCTCAGATGAAGAACAGATCAAAGTCTTTGAGAGAAAATAAAAACAATTTTAATTCGAGCTGTCCACATTATTTTGTATGAATTTTGGCTTGCTAATAATTTTAGCAAAAGTTAATTTTCAAAGCCAAATAAATCTAAATTTGGCTGATAACAGGATTTGCAATATTTTTAACTTTTAGAGAAATAACTCTTTCTAAATTAAAACAAACTGTTTGTGAATATGCAATAAAAGTAACAGTGCAATCTAGCAAGATACAGAGAAATTAGAAGGGAAATATTTGCACAGCTAAGAATGACAATATACCCATATTGAATGAATCCCAATGTTAATTTTTAGAGAAACCGTATCCTGGCCCTTATAGATCAAAGCAAAAGCCTCATTTGTCACATTATACTAGCATTTAAAAATATGAGGGCCGGTGATACGGCTCAGTGGCATAAGCGCCAGCCTGGCAAGCACGAGGGCCCGAGTTCGACTCCCGGTACCCACATGGAAAAAAAAATTTTTTTTTGAGAAGAAGAAGATCTTTACATATTATAATGCTCTAGATATTTATTTAAGAAATGGCAAAACTGTGATATTTATATGATAATGTTAAAATACTTCGTAATATTTTCCACAACAAAGATTATTTATCACATGTGAACTCTTTACAATGTTTGTGCATGTCTTTATAAAACAGGATTCACTTTTAAATGCTTTAAGGATTTCAACAATTTTGATTGCAACTTCCTGAGCAAGTGATCTAGTTTAGGTCAATGAACTAGAATTAGAAAGGGGAAGTCCATAGCAAGGGAAAGAAGAAACAAATGACTGTAAAGTTTCTGTGAATTGAGATGATAGGAGGTAGGGCTGACCTCTGAAGGTACCTAAGGGGATACAGTCCTCTCAGTGGGAAGGTCTGCTCCTCACCTTAGAGATGTTTCTTTGTCCACGCATTCACCGACCTCCCGCGTGTCTATATGAGGACTTCTCACACTTCATATGGAATCCCAACGTGGCGCAGGCAGGTCAGCTCCAAAGAGCTCACAGACAAGTAGCAGAGACAGAGATGAACAACCCAAGAAGACAATGATAGTACTATAGGAAGTGCTATAACGGGTAAGCACAGGAAGTATGTATGTAAAGGAGCTCTCCTAAGACAATCTCAATGGTTCACATAGTATTCACCTGAAGACACTTAATTTCCACTTTCAATAATAAGTGAGAGATAACCAGGAGAAAAAGGAAACTAAGGATATCCAAGGGGGATATACTATGGCATTAGGCCAAGCAAGGCCACAGCGTGTATCCTTTGATATGGCAGATGGCTAGGTCTACGTGAGGAACTGACAAGCGAAGAATGAGTCTTGTTTGTACAGATGAAAGGATTGAAATTGGACTTTAACCCAAGGTGCAGAGGGAATTTAAACAGAAGACATTGATTTTAACAAAGAAGTGACAAGCAAAGATTAGTTTCCAAATTTTCCCTCTGGAAATGTCTAGGATAAAGGATCTTTTTAAAAAGAGACAAAAAAAAAAAAAAGTTCCAATCAACTAGATGAGAAATGCTCGCCTAACATTAAGTCGGGGCAAATGTAAAAATAAATAAATAAATAAAGGAGGCAGAATAATGAAAACATGTTTAAGAAAGTGAAACAATAGATTTTGATAATTGGTAGAATGTGCAAGCTAAAGAAGGTGAGTTGTAGGTTGATTATTGGTGACTTGAGTGACTGGGAAGATTGTAGTTCTAGCCATACAAAGAGGGGATAAAGAGATGAAGTCTAAATTTAATTAACAATATCTTCATTTTAATGCAGTCTCATATTTCATTTTGTCCTTAATTTTCCCACTGAATTTCCAACAATGCTATTATCACTGACTTCATTAAATAAATTGTCAACCAAAGCTCTATGCAGAAACTCCTTCGTAGCATCTTGTTATGGAGGGTAAAATACTTGTGGATTCGTGCAATCAAGTTTCTGTCAATAATAGTATTGTCCCAGGAGAAAGAAAATATAAAAAAAAAAAAAACTGCTTTTACTTTCTCTTTTCCTAGCGCATACGTTTTAGGCTTTTAATATAATTCTTTCCTTATCTGAAGGAGTTCTGGATAGAAAGTTCTTTGGCCAAAATTACTTATTTCTTTAGCATTGTCATAAGTTTGCAGTTGCTTTGTCAGAATGCTGGATTTTCCAAACAACAAAGTCCAAAGGTTACTAGACATGAACATGCCAACTGTTTTCCTTTCTTTGCTGATTTTCCCCTTGAAACTGTAAACAGACACCCTATTCCCTGAAATCTCGTCATTATCAGTCAGCTCCTTTCATACCGCACTTCATACCATATGCTTCTCTAATAAGCTTATTCAATCATTCTAAAGGGCAACATCTATTTTTTTCCCTTCTGCTCAAAATCTCCGCACTCTATAAATTTGTATGCTAATCCAAGAGCTAGAAAAAAACAGCAATCAAAACGCTTCTACAGGGCCGGTGAGATGGCTCAGCGGCGTAAGCGCCTGCCTTGCAAGCGCGAGGGCCCGAGTTCGACTCCCGGAACCCACATACGAAAAAGGGGCCGGTGATATCGCTCAGTGGCACGGGTGCCTGTTGGCGCGCGAGGTCCTGAGGTCATCCCCCTGGTACCCACAAAAAAAAAAAAAAAAAAAAAAAACGCTTCTACACGTGTAACATGTTCACAACTAGTAAATGAGCCTGTAATTGTGTGTTAAAACAATCAAATAGAGGCACGAAAGTTGAGAAGACATGAAACAAATAACAGCTAGTGGTACATAAGAGTAAATCCCAAGCAATTCTAACAATTATTTCACATGGAAGACAATTGAAATTTATCAAAGTGAAGTAAACGATGAATGGATCTTAAACATGAAATTGAACAACAGAACAATGCACAAAAATATTACCTGTAGCATGGTGTCATCTCCATAAATTTCAAAAACTATATTGTCAAGAAATATATGCATAAGTGGTTAAACAGTTAAGAAAGGCAAGAGCATTTTGAGCACAGAAGCTAATGGAATAATATTCTCCAGCAAAGATGAAGGGCTCAGGGAATCTGCTAACTTCTTCATTTCTACCTGGGTTGTGTCACACAGATGTTTGCTTTATAAAAATTCATTATACTATACTTTGATGATTTTTGCACTTGCCTTTATGCATTTTATATTTCAGAATAAAAAGATATTTTCTGAATTAGACAAATGAGAATCAGAGCACAGATAAGTACACTAACAGTTCTTCAGACAAATCATCATCGGCCCATGAACAGTTCAGATCTGGCAAGTTTGTTGGAACAATTTCAATGGAGTCATTCAGGAAAATAAAATTAGATGAAGCCACAGGGGACAATATATAACAAAAGATAATGAGCCAAAGAGTTTTCTATTTAACAAAAAAAAAAAATGCCTGCATAAACATCTTTCAAAAAATAGGAAGCAAGAGGCTGAAACTTTGCAAAGTTATCTTATTCCCAACAATGAATATGATCATTTCTGCCTAACTCTGTCACCCCAAAATTGCTGAATTTCAATTTCTCAATCAGAAATGCCTCAGAAACAAAATATTTGTTAAGGGGTACATAATATTTCACATATTGCCTTTAACCCACTGCTGTCACGGGCCTCAGCCAAGAAATGTGACATGTCTTTGCATCTACACTGCACTCTTCATCAAATATATTTTGACTCTATTCAAATATAACTACTGATGTACCCAGAACTACGTCCATGAAAATTATATTAATCAAACAATAAAAGTATCAACTGCTGTTATAAGAAATGACATTAAAATGAACTTTGAAACATCAAGACTGAAAATAACTGTTCTCAGTAGAGAGGTAAACACCAAAGGGTGATTTGGGTACTTTCTGGCCTCCCCCCACACAAGCCCCCCATTATTTCCCTAAATGTCAATCAATCTATCCTAAATAAATGAGTTTTTAAATGAATAAATAAAGGAACAAATAAGTTACCCTTGCTGCACAGCTTATGGCAAGAGATTGAGAAGTTTTTCTGCACTGCTCATGTTCTCCTACATCTGGAAATATTTGCTAAGTATATACCAATCAACCTTTATTAAATGTGGCATATTTTAAAAATTAATGTATTCCTCTGTATTTTTCAGGCACAATATCTAGTTTTATTTGAGTCTCTGTTAGATTACATTCTAAAATCATGTTAGTGTATCTGATAGTGATAGTTTTCGGAGATCATATCTAATAAAGAAATTAACTACAGCGTGAATTCTGTCACTTGGAAGTCACAAGACCACAGAGAATGCAGTAACTGAGCAAAGGCCTCTGCCCTAGTCCCTTTTCTAGTCAGAGACACAATACCCTTCTTAAAGGCGGAGAGGGTGTTTTTTGACTCAAGGTCGCAGCCCATGGTCATCTGGTTCCCAGGCAGAAACAGCGTGGCAGAGGGACACAGTGGAGGAAAGCTGCTCGTATCACGGCAGCCAGAAAGCAGAAAGAAAAGGGAGGAGGGCCGGTGAGATGGCTCAGCGGCGTAAGCGCCTGCCTTGCAAGCGCGAGGGCCCGAGTTCGACTCCCGGAACCCACATACGAAAAAGGGGCCGGTGATATCGCTCAGCGGCACGGGCGCCTGTTGGCGCGCAAGGTCCTGAGGTCGACCCCCCGGTACCCACCAAAAAAAAAAAAAAAAAAAAAAAAGAAAAGGGAGGAGCCAGGGATATGTCCTTCCACGTCACGCCTCCAGTGGCCCAGCCCTAACCAGACCCCACTTCCCAAGAGCAAATCAGCTGTAGTACCTCCGTGTCCAACTGCCCTCCATCCACATGAGAATTTTCAGGGACATTTTAGATCTAATAATAACTGCTTCTGATTAAGCAAAAGCTTCTTCAGTATTCAAACATATACACAGGTGCCTACAGTGTGTGGTTACAGTGGATGCCCGTCCCTCAGCAGGACTAACACTGAGTGAAGAAATCCGTCTTAGATGCACTTGTACTTCCTCACGGGACCAGTCCTTTTGTCATGAACTAGAACCATCCCTGGTCCAGACCTGCCAGGTCCAAGGACACAGAACAATTTCAGATAAAATGAATACCAGAGATGAAGGAAAACAAATTCTTGGGATTAAAGGCACTTCAAATCATCAAGTCAAATCATCTATCCAACATTTCAGTATTTCAGTTAAATAGCCATTTAGCCTTTATGGAACTTACATGAAATCTGCAGATTTTCAGAGTAACTGATTACATATAGTTACAAATGCAGTATGTGTCCATTTATATAAATTGTAAAAACAGAAAATTTGTTGACAAATGACCATTGTAGCATGGCTGGTTAGAGCCTGGGACTCACTGACCCTTGTTTTGTTGGCAGGCTGGCTTCTATGCCTCAAGGGCAGAAATGTGGTTCTTTGCATCCTATCGCGTGTTGTGGGCTTCCTTCCACTACCTATGTCCAAGCTCAAGGTCTGCTTCCCATGTGCCTGTGACTGAATGATAAAGTGAAGTCAGCCCTCTAGTACAAAAACTACTTCCAATTCAGAGTATAGGGAACAGGAAGTCCCTCATAAAGTTCCTGACCCAAGATCTGCTCCCCAATCTAACTTCTTTGAGGTTTTAGAAGAGAAATAAAAGCATACTTGTTCACATTTATATAATAAACCTTATATATATGTATCGAATCTCAAAAGGAAGGTGAGACCCTTAGACCTCTAACATTCATGCTGTGATAGAAATTATTTGTGGTCCCAATAATGGAAAGATAATGCCACACTCTCAAATGATTTATAGACTAAACAAGGCATAAAAATGATACGCTGATATGAGAAAACTACTGGATAGAGTAGTTGGCTCTACTTGAAAGAGCCATGAAGTTTAGATATGAGATGGAATATTTGATCCAAATCCTGAAAGCTGTAAAGATAGTTCAGGGAGAGGAGAAAGTGCAATCCAAGTTGAAAAGACAGCATGAGCAAATACAGAGAGGCAAGACTCAGCAGGTGATGTTTCTTTTAATCTTCACATGCTCTTCACCATGGCACCATGATGGTGAGCATTAATGCATACAAGAACCAAGGACAAACTAATAGAATCCTATTTATAGAACAAACTATAAAATTGTGCAGGTTTTGAGTGGAAAAAATAACTAACAAATGTTAGAGCATGGGGATACTGAGTGGGACAAAGTTTAAATGTGCTAATTTTGCCATTTTTTAAATCAGAGGTAAATAGGGTGCCAAAACAATATGAAACCACTCTGGAGTCATGGCGTTCATGGCATTCTTTTGGCCTATTTCTGTCACTTTACACAGGCTTCAATGACTGCCTTCCCATTGTCCTTTCCCCAGGCTCCTCGCCTCTCAGTGCACCCTTCCATCCCAGTTTAGTCATCACTTTCCCCAGGAAGACTTCGCTGACCCCAGATGCGTGTGATAAGACCCTCCCCTTCACTTTCATAGTTCTTTGCAATTTCCCGAGCCAGAATTTATTATTCAGCTTTGCAATCATCTCTTAGCCATTTTACCCACGACTTGGGTTGGTGGGAGCATCGACCTTATTCTTTCTATTGCATATCTAGAAAGCAACACATTGCTTGGCTCGTGGTAGGAGCCAGTGAATATTTATGGACTTACAGTTAAGTAATTAGTTAACTAGTTAGATACTGTAACTACCATTATAAAAAGACACATTCTTTAGGTAGAATATCTGAAGATAAATTGCATAGTGTGTGTGTGTGTGTGTGTGTGTGTGATGTATATGTATGTTTTCAGTGGATAGAGAAATACAAAATTCCCAATTAAACTTTTTATCACAAATAATTTTGATAAAAGTGAAACAGCTGGAGTATACATCTTGACAGGTTTTTTAAAGTATAAATAGTAATGCTTACTAACTGTGAATATTGACATACAGGGCTGATATTGAGCCAAAACATACCTGTAAGCTCTTCCAGATGTTTCCAGCTGGAATCTGTCTGATTAGCAAGTGCTGGTCACTTGCCTGTATATCAATATTTTTAATATCAACCCCCATATACACATAAATGAAAAGCACAGATAACTGTGTATATCTGACAAAATTAGTTATGAGTGACGTATAAAGGGCTCGGAGCCCATCAGTGATTTTTATACCAGTGGTTTTCAAATTGTGTGTTTGTGACTCCTGGGAGTCATAGAGACAATGGTGAAGGGGCAGAAAGTTGATATGCCCCCCACACACCCTAGGACTCTCTCAGAACTGCGCAGGCATCAGCTGACCTCACCCTCCTGCCTTAGTCACCTCTCTCTGAGAGAACTGAATCTAAAGCTGTTTCTTTTCTATGCCTTTCCTAATTAGGAGAAAAATCACTTTAAGCTGTGTATGTGTATGTGTATCAGAGAAACAGTTGCTTGATTCCACGAGAACAATTATTATCTAGTAGAACCTTTTCAAACAGTCATTTAAATATATTCATAAATGTATATAACTACTAACTAGCTATAAATTTGCAGCCCTCATAGTGCTGAAAAGGCTGGCTATACTCATTCATTATTGGAAATTATGAAGACATATTTTTCTCATTTTGTATCAGTCTTCTAGCCTACAGGGATCAAACAAAATGAATAATTCTTGTGTTATATAAATTTCAAAGCATTAACCTACTACTTTTCCATAGTGAAGATCACTGTCTTAGAAGCAGAAATCTTATTTATATGTTCCATATCAAATCAAGAAATATTTCCATTTCAGATCCTGTAAATTTACACTCCCTGTATTAGTCACTTCCCCATTATTAGGAAAAAAATATCTCAAGCCCTCAACTTAAAGGAGAGATTTATTTGGCTCACAGTTTCCGAGGATTCAGTCCATGGTTGATGGCTCCATGGTGGAAGCATATGGCAGAGGAAACCTGCTTCGTTCATGGTGGCCAGGAAGTAGATCAAGAAAACAGCACCAGAGAGGAAGGGGCAAGAAACCAGATACAGTACCTGAGGTCATGTCCCTCTGACCTCATAAGCCTGCCTCAATAATCCCCTAGGTGGCTCCCAAGCCAATTAAGTTGACACAATCAAGCTTAACTACCATAAGTCCCAGAGTCTTTTCCATTACACTGAGACAAAAAAACAGCCTAGAAAACGATTACAATCAGTTGAAGTTTTTCCTACTTCATTTAGTGCCTATCATCTTATCCAGCATTTTTATCAAAGTAGATCTTTGGCTAGTGTAATTTTCCTTCAGGGACTAATTTTCCCCATATTAATCCTCTTTGGTTCCTAGAATCTGGGTAAGGCTAACTCAGCCCCAGGAGGCAGCACTTTCCCCAAGCCAGGACAATCGAAAGTGCCACTGGAACTTTTCCCACAGCTTACAGATGGTGATAAGATCAGGAACTTCAGGACCACGCAACCTAGAGCTGCCGGAGCTGTTTTTCCCTTAGGCAATGTAGAGAGTGTGTGCCGGAGAATACAGCTGACACGAAGGTACACCCAAGAGAGGGTGTGGAAGTTGTCTAACATTAAGTCAGAAAGAACTAGTATCAGCCAGATACAGATGTTTCTTTTCAAAACATCTTGAAAGTGTCACTGGTTTTGCTTTTTGGTTTTGGTTTTTTTGTGTGTGGGTACCGGGGGTCGACCTCAGGACCTCGCGCACCAGCAGGCGCCCATGCCGCTGAGCGATATCACCGGCCCCTTTTTCGTATGTGGGATCCGGGAGTCGAACTCGGGCCCTCGTGCTTGCCAGGCAGGCGCTTAAGCCGCTGAGCTATCTCAGCCGCCCAAGAAAAGAATTTCTTTAAATTTTTTTTTTTTTTTTTGAAAACGTCTATTTTGCTCAGCCCGCTTCTGGGGAAGCACTGATTTACTATCCAAATTTCTTGTTCCCTGGTTGCTAATATTTTGTTACCATTTCTGAACAGACTTCACTAGCAGGAGGTGTTTTTGTCCATAACTTCTAGAGTGAGCTCCGAAGCATCAGTGGGGCTTAGTGAGCTTGGAGACAAGGCCAGGCGGACCCCCGAGGCAGATCTGCAGCTGCCCTCAGTGAGACTGCGACTCCTCACCATCTGATGACTCACATCGGATCTTCTCTTGAATGAGTGACAAGAAGGCAGCTGAGAAGGTCAGGCAGAAGGAACGCGCTGGGCAAGAACAGAGGTCTTGGGCTCTAAATCAGAGATTGATCCGCACACCTAAATCTGCAGCAGGAGTTCAGGTAGGAAGTGTTTACGAGCGCGGCTGTAAACCTCTGCTGCATACATCTCCCACATACTAAAAAGTTCGTAAGGAAAAGAGCTGTAAATCAGCAGTAAGAAAAGGCAAAGCCAACAGCAGGCCAGGGGGGTGGGGGAATAAATTCACAATCCCTATTCTGATCAAATTTAAGAAACATCTTGGCTCTGAAATATTTTTAAACCTGCCTTGTTTAAGTGTAACAGGACATGCTATTTCTGGTGTTTGACTTTAGAACCTTGTCCCTTCTCTGGTTTCAACAGCATGGCCACAGACATGCACAATTAAATCATTCCTTAAAAGCCAGTAGCATAAAAAAAAAACAATTGTTCCCAAGGTTAATTTCTGTAGTAACCTTTAAATTTATTCTAGACTTAAGTCACCAAGGAGATATCAATAATTATTTGATTTGTAGATGTTTCTGATAGAGCAGACAAAGAACCATTTTCCAAGATGTATCATGATAGAGGGCTGGTGAGATGGCTCAGCAGCATAAGCGCCTGCCCGGCAAGCGCAAAGTCCTGAGGTCAACTCCCGGTACCCACATTAAAAAAAAAAAAAAAAAAAAAAAGATATATCATGATAAATGAAACAAGGACCTGAACAGTGATCGGAATGTTCCTGCTTATCCTGAAGTACCACAATTTAAATTATCAGTTCTCATGATCAAGAGATTATTGCCATAATCTCCAAAAAACTCTAAATTTATCAATCATGAGATTGGTATCATTTTAATGCAGATAAGTGAGAAAATACATAAAGCAAGCAAATGTGCCAGTGTCACAAAGTAAACTAATGAACAGAGACATTTAAACAATATCACAGGTTTTCATTATGGAAAACCAAAATAATTAGCAGTTTTCACTGAAAATGCTTCCTACTTCTTTTACAAATCATTAAACAGAGGCATTTTATTTCATGAAATTACTGTGCACTCCTATTTTTCTTTCATAATGTTCTTCTTTTGCCGTTTCAAAATAATGTCTTAACTAGTTATTAACACTTTAAACCTTGTGTAACATTTTTACAATTTAAATTCAGTACAGCTCTACTCAGATTTATAAAGGACAGTATCAAAGTAAGGTGGAACAAAGACAGAAGGTTGAGTAAAAAGGTGAAATACTTACAATACTCATCCTACCAAAGGAAGTGTGTTAGACTTCTAGCCCAACTCCTTTCAGGCCTGTAACGCCTTGAGATAAACAAACAGCTTCTTGAGGCAAAAATTCCTTCTTTGAAATCCTTTTATGTCATTTGTTATACATTCCTCCTATAGTAGATTTTGGGTCCACTGGACTGGGTCACAGGACACCCAGATACCAGGTAAAGCATTTGTTCCGGAGTCTCTGAGGGTGTTTCTGTGAGAGATTACCATTTGAATTAGTTGACTGAGTATGACAGGTGGCCTCTCCAGCGTAGGTAGGCATTTTCCAATCTAATCCCATCCCTGAGTGCCTGCGTAGAACAGAAAGGTGGAAGAAGTGTTTGGCCTTCTCCCTGCCTGGTGCTTGGGCTGGAACATTGATCTTCTGCCCTTCGATGCTCCTGGTCCTCAGGCCTTCACCCTTGGACTGAAATCTGTACCATCAGCTCACTCAGCCTACACCAACACCTCCTGGATGTCCAACTCACAGACAGGAGACTGTGGGCTATCTCAGCCTCCATAACTGTGTGGTTATGTGAGTTCCTACCTTCTAATAAACCTCCTTCTAGACATAGATAGATAGATAGATAGATAGATAGATAGATAGATAATAGATTTATATCTGTCGCCTATTGATTCTCTTTTTCCGGTGATCCAGACTAATACAATTCCTCCTAGTATCTACATTTCATTTCTCTCAAGAAATATACTTAGGTCTGAACAGGTTCTTAAAAGTTAAATTACCGGGCCGATGAGATAGCTCAGCGGCATAAGCGCCTGCCTGGCAAGCGCGAGGTCCTGAGTTCAACTTCCGGTACCCACATAAGAAAAAAGGGCCGGTGATATCACTCAGCGGCACCAGTGCCTGCTGGTAAGTACGAGGTCCTGAGTTTGACCCCTGGAACCTACATTAAAAAAAAAAGTTAAATTATCATTATAAATTTTAATATCACCATCCATGGCTTCTCAGCAATTACAAACTGAATGTGTGTGTACCTCTTATTATTTGAGACATGAAGCCAAATGATTCATCTATTTTAAGGGGATCAAAAGCAGATCCGTGATTGTCTGATAGAACTCAGAGCTGACCTGACCCTGTGAAATTTCACCCATCCTAAGCAGTGGCACAAGATGAGCACTGCATACCACATTCAATTTTGACTGATATAACAACTGTCATTCAGACTACTCCCAAAATGTACATCAAATATCACAGGAGTAGCAGATCTATGGTTCACTAAGTATTTATTGAGCAAAACTAAACAACAACAACAAATACACACTCAGACACACACACACCACACACACACACACACACAAACACACACACACACACACACACAGTAAAAGCAGTACTGATTTCCTGGAATCAAAACCTCTCCCTCATTGTGTCATAATCGCCACTGCTTTAGTTCAGATCTCCATTGCCCATAATTGATAATGTGAAAATGATTTTAATTTGAATCAAATTGGAACAAAATACTTGATAAATATATCTGGACTTTAAAAATGCTTTAGATGTTATCTGAAAATCTTGACAGGTTTTTTTTTCAGTCTTGACAAGCATTCCACAAAATTTAAGAAGTTATTTATATATGGAGAAAATCAACATCATTTCTGTTGACTTATATTATGATGTTTAAGATAATTCATGCATAAAATATTTTTCTGTCATTTGACAATAGATATGAACACATGTAAAAAAGCAGTAGGAAGCTCTAAGGCAAACTAAGTTTTGGAAATTAACTCCAAGTATGTGCCTAATAACAGACACAAAAAAGAAAATGAAAATTATGTTAACTTTGAATGTCAAGAGTTCAGAGCAAACCTACTAAACTTCTTATTAAAATCTCCACACATCTAAAACCGTAATGCAATTCGCACCTCTCTTTACTATCACCAATTAAAACCAAAATGAAACTCCACTATGCTTATTTTAAAGACTCTTCTTTCTTTTTTCCAAACTGGTTCAGGGAACAAAAAAACCCTGTGCTTCAAATCATCTTAATTAGAATCACTTAGTCAGTCTTCTCTGAAAATAAACCTCGTTTGTCTACTTGTCAAAATCCATTTGTTTTCTCTTTAGGATTATACTTCTCAGAGAAATTAAAGAACATTCATCCAATTCTTTTTTGCTCTTATTAGGAATGCTGCTTAACAAAATAAGAGTGAAATAAAAAATGAAAATGAAACATTTCATTTCAGTGAAAGGGAAATTGATATATTTAGGAATAAAAAGTGATTTTTAATATATATTTGGCTAGGTTGTGGGTATCTGCAGGGTCTTGTTTCTTTACTTTTTAGGAACTATGGAAAGCAAAACTCTGACCAAGCTCTAGGAATGAATGTCTGCCCCCCACACATTCCTACAGGGTTGGGCAATGGGATTTAATAAATCTTGTTAGATTTAGAAGTCCAATACAGTCATCACCTTCCCCTCAAATTTGGTTTCTCCTTGTGACTTTCCCTTCTTTGCTCATGATACCTCATTTCTTATTGTTGTCTCCATCAAGGCCCAAACCTGAGTTCCGCCTACATCTTCTCTTTCACCTCCTCAACCCAAGCTGTCATTAATTCCCATCAGTCTTCCTTTACGAGTTCTCCTACCTATACCTTCTTATAATTTCTACAACTACCGCAACCACTGAACATTCATTAATACTTAAACCACTCCAATAACCTACTTAACCTCTCTTCTTTTAGTTTCTCACAAGCTATAGTCAATCCTGCTGTTTACCACAAAATGGATTTTCCTAAAATGTCACAATTATTTTATTCCTTAGTTAGATTTCCAAACTCCACTTCCTAAGACCATCCAACAGAAGAAAGTTTCAGATATCCAATCTTTGATCTGCTAATCTGTCCCATATGGTGCTCTAAGAAAGCCCCTCCCATGGACCCTTGACCTAAATCCTGTCCATATTTCAAGGACTAGTTCAGATTTTATTGCCTTCGTGCCCTTTCCTCTGAGTAGAGCATCTTTTCCTTCTTTGGACATATTGTGCAACTCCTGTGGCAACTCATTGTGGTTAAAGCAGAAAAATACTTGCTCAAGTACCAAAGCACCCAAGTTTGAGCACAACTCTGCTTTAGGATCCTTATTACAAGGCTTTTTACTTTTATAAACCTTGGATTCTCACTAAGAGAGAAAAATGAGAAGAGGACTGGATAACGATGCTTGCCTTAAAGATGCAATGACCTCCTGATTATACTCGAATGTCATTGTAAACAGTTTTTTCAATAAACCTTGTCTCCAGAAGCAGACTGTAAGATCCTTAGAGAGAAACAACATTTCCAACTTGATGCAGTGCCTCATTCATACTTTGCATTACTTAAGCCTCTGAAAAATGTTTTGCTGACTGCTGAATAAGAAATTTATTGAAAGTAGCAGACATTTCAAGTTTAAAGAGCCCACATTAGAACTCAGGACCTTTGATGCTTAGCTCTGAGTTTGACGCTTTAAGTATACCAAGACCTCAAATCCTTTTGGGAAAGCAATTATAAATAACTAAAATCAAGTTTGAGCCATAATGGAGAAGACAATGGGAAGCGAAATACACTGAGTAGAAAAAGAAAACTCAGAAGGGGAAGCCAGTTTTGAGGGGGGCGGTGATGTTGTATTACGCTTTGGGTAAGTGGGTAAGAGCTCAGCAGAAGCTGTTGGATGGTAGAGCTTAGAAACCTCTCATGTTCTGTAAAGAGATCAGATCACAAGCTATAGATCACAAGGACTGTAAGTGAAAGAAAACTGAATTTCAACCTGCTATTCTGCCATTTAAAAGCCACATAAGTTAACTTCAGATACAGTCTTCTTGTATGAGAAATAGTGACTGATGGGCCGGTGAGATGGCTCAGCGGCATAAGCGCCTGCCTTGCAAGCGCGAGGGCCCGAGTTCGACTCCCGGATCCCACATACGAAAAAGGGGCCGGTGATATCGGTCAGCGGCACGGGCGCCTGTTGGCGCGCGAGGTCCTGAGGTCGACCCCCCGGTACCCACAAAAAAAAAAAAAAAGAAATAGTGACTGAAAACTACCTGTCACACTTATTAAAACAAAGCAAGTTGTAAATGGTAAAGTATTATAAGAGTTATATTATGTAGAGTTATTATTATTATTATTTCATAGATCCAAGTGACATCCTGTTTTTAATCACAGGTCCTCAAAAGCTAACTTCACCCATCCCATCTACTGTGAATGGACGCTTGCACTCATTCATCAAGAGTGAAATAATTTGAATATATACATTTCTAAACACAAGAACTTTGCTCAGATTGGGGGATAGGTACAGTTTCCCAAATAGAGAAATTTCTGTATCCAAATAGAATGAAAAGATTTTACTTTAAGCCAGGAAAATTTGAACTCTCACACTCTTTTGAGATGTAGCTGCTGATGTTTTCGTGCTTTCTAAATGTTTGCCAAAGCAACCAAATCATTGAATTCTGGAGAGACAACTGAATAACATGGTTTTAAAAACTCAATTTGTTCTAAGAGACTATTTATTTCTCCTCCTCAAAGGAATTACATGCATGGGTTATTTCATAACATATAAGAAAACATCTTTCATTTTTATAATATATATGGCACTTGTGACTGTGCTGCTCATGTCTTAAAGACTATAACTTGCTCATAAAAATAAATCAGATGTTTCTGCAGAGCTCTGTAACACTGCGGCTGTCTGCTTACCCCCAGTACCTAATGAGGCATGAGACAGCCTCTGAGCACAAACAAGTTGTTTACTTTCCTCTGGCCAACAGAGAACAACAGAAAGTACTAGAGTTTATATTCATCTGTATCATAGAAGAAATGGACAACAAGGAAAAAACAAAAAGTCTTCAATATTAAAATGCCTGCAAGCTTTTTCCACTACAAGACAAAAGTAAGTGAGGATGAACAAGAAAGAATTAGGACAATTGTGCCATCAACGGCATCAAGATGAACAGAATACGCCTTGGTAGAAGCAAAAGACACTGGCTCCATGTCATTGGGATCCTCTTAGTCACCCAAAAGGACACTTTCTATTTTATTTTTTAAATAGAGAAGGCCGAACAGTCCTAAGAAAAAAAAAAATTATCTGCTGGTAGAACACACAAAAAAAGATAAGAATCCTCTCATGCAAATGACCCAACTTTGGAAATGCCTTCTAAAATTTAAAACAGCTAAAGCTTAATTTTACAAGGAAAATGTTAACTGTGGCAGCAGTAACATTTGCATCATGTAGAAAATTAAACTAGCCCCCCCAAAAAAATTTTAAGGGAGTATTTAAGAGGAATATGAGATTGCTGTGGCAAAACTTCTATAGGTCATTTGCTTGCTGCATTACCTTGAAGGTAACGCAGGCCCCTCCTTCATCCTGGTCTTTAGTGGCAGCTGGACAGAGAACATCAAGAAGACACTTGCCTCAATGGCGATGTCCAAGCCAATCATGAAAGTGCCTGCTGGCCATCTTCCCATTCTAGATTCCCACCATGCAGCAAAGGAGAAAAGTCAGGCAAGTGAGGCCACATAGCTTCACAAACAGTTGGTTTACTCATAACAGTTGTAGGCCTGCTAGTAGAAGAAACCAGCTCATGCAGTGCCTGAGTTTCTCAGGAAATCCCTTTATTTATCTTTCCTTTTTATGGACATACCAACTGCTACCCCAGTCGTTTGTGTAAGAGGAGAGTTCAATAAACCTCACATAGTTCCACTCTTCGAATATTTTTACTTCTCTGGCAAGGTTTTACTTAGTGAAATGTTCCTGTGGTTAACTTCAGCAAAGGTTTCCAAACTGGTTGTACCAACTTAACCTGCACAAGCAACAAACAAGGGTTGCAGTTGCTCTAATTCTTGTTAACAGTGCTGTCGGTTTATCACTTTAGCCCTTCTGATGTCTGTGGCACAGCCCGTCATCCTGCTAGCTCATCCTCGTGCTGACTGGTAACATTGGGCACCTTTCTATGTGCTTGTCAGCCTTTTGGATATCCATTTTTATAAAATGCCCATTCATTTTCACCGATTTTTTATGGAATTATAGTATTCGTCTTTTGCTTATAGATCTGTAGGAGGCATTTACATATGCTAGATTCAAATCTTATATTTAATATATGCATTCCAAATATTGTCTCTCAGTTTAAGACTTGCCTTTTTACTCTTTTCACTATCCTTCATAGGAGAAAAAGGTGATCATTTTCCTTATCACATTCATGGCTGAGATCCCTACAACAAAAGACAGATGAACCAGACAAAAGCATTCAGATCTATTTAATATATGTTTTATGTGATGCAATGAAGCTTCAAAGAAAAACAAAATTATGTCTATTTTATGCTGTCTGATGAAAAGGTGGATGACTGTGGGGAAATATGATTGGACAAAAAGGGATAGGATCTACTGGTAATAAACTGGGGAGAACCTAGCAAGGCCCAGTTGTTCGGATTCTTCTCTGTGTCCTTGTGTCTTCGATGATAAAGCTATTCCTTTCCTCTGAGAACAAGGAAGACTGCTGTGGAAGGAGGGTCTTGTGATCTATTTCCAGTTAGATTTCCATGGCCCACTCCAGGAGAGGAGGGGGGAATTCTTTCCAGTTTCTATGGATGCTTCCTCAAATGGCAACAGCTCATATTTGGGGATAGTGTGTCCCAAACTCCCTCAACTTCAATAAGCAGATGTTTGCAATATTTATGAATTCAAATTTATCAATTAATTCTTCTATGCATTATGTTTTTATGTTCTCAAGAATGAACATATTCTCTTATATTTGCTCCTAGAAGCTTTACTTTTTCTTCTTTTAGATTTCATTCTATCATTCAGTTAACCAAAATTTGCATATGGTGTGAGCTAGGGAAACAAATCTTAGTGTTTTTTGTCCCATATAGATATCCATTGATTTCACATCATTTATTGTGAACATCTTTTTTTCACTGTATGTCAGTAATCTGTTTGTCAGAAGCTAAATGATGCTGTGTGTTCGCGTCTGTGTGTGTGTGTGTGTGTGTGTGTGATGTGTGTATGTTTCTGATCTGTTTTGTTGCATAGGTTGAGAAGGGAGTCCAAAATGAGCACAGAATAAAAAAATGATTCTGGAATCAAAATATACCATGTACAGGTACAAATCCAGTATGATGAATATGATCATTTTGTATATCTAAAATGTACCAATAAACTAAAAAAAAATAATTCTGTCTGACAATTTCTATTACAGACAAATAAGTAATAAATTCACAATTCCACTCTCTCCTTACCATGTACATAAGAGAAATGAGTATATATGAAAAGACATGATAGTCAAAAATCAGAAACAACATGATATTTTTCAGTATTAGAATGGATAAATAGGGCCAGGATTTAGCTCAGTGGCACAGCACCTTCCTGGCAAGCGTGAGGTCCTGAGTTCGATTCCCAGTACCAAAAAATAAAGAAGAAGAAGAATGGATAAATAAGTTGTGGTCTATTCGTAGTACAAAGTAAATAATAATTTTTGAACATTATGTAGCATATAACATATTACTGCATAGCAATAAAGAAACTACTTCATGTACAACATGGAAACCATATGGACATGATGAATGAAACAAGCCACACACAAAAGAACATGCACAGTTTCTTTATGCAAAGTTCAAAATTCATGTGGACTCTGTCAGTGGCTTGAGGGGCCATCTGGGCCCTGGCATTGTCCTACACAAGCCTCTCACTACCAGGCACCAGAAAACAATGAGATGAAAAAAAAGACACTTTTTTTATTGAAGCATTTTTTTATCCAAAGTTGTTTGAATCACAGATGCAGAACTGAGGATAAGCAGGGCCAAGAGTCCAGGGTAAGAACTATTCCAGGGAGCACAAGGGGGAACCAAGGCCACTGTAGCCATTGTAAGCAGCAAGAACTTTGATTCAGGGAACTAAATGACAAAACCACTTGAAGGGCTGGAGGACTGGAAGTTAGGAATCCTAACTGGATTCAGCTCCAGATTCTGCTGTAGGAGCTGGTGACAAGCAGGTGACTCTGAATCCTGAATGTCTTGGGATGAAAATTCCCATAAGATGATGTTAGAGAGACTCAGTGATAGGACCCCCCCACCACCACCAAGTTCAGGGAAGACCATGAAGCCAGATTAGGGCAGCTACTAGGGAACCCAGACAGGCAGATCCTAGGGCATCCCCCCTCTCAGGAGGGGGGCTTTAAGCAAGTGATGGTGACCCACTGGAAAATCCAAGACAGCCCAGGTGTGTCGTATGCCAGGAAGAAATCTTATTCTAAGCCCAAACCTGCTTATACTTCAAAGACAGCTTATAGAAGGGGAGGTCCATGCTTGCAGTGTTTGTGGCAAAAGCTTCCCATCTAATTCAGAACTCATTAGACATCAGATTCCTCATACGAGGAGAAAACTTTATAATGTGATCATTGTGGAAAAGGCTTCAGTCAGACCTTGCACCTAACCAAGCACCAGAAAGCACACACTGGAGACAGTCTGTGTGTGTGCCACATGTGTGGGAAAGACTTCTTTCACTCGTAAACCTCGCCGAGCACCAGAGAGTACATATGGGAGAAAAGCCATTCTCTGTGCTCAGTGAGGGAAAACATTTTGTCCATCTCAGACCTGCTTCAGCACCAGAGAGTTCACACCAGAGAGAGGCGTTTTGAATCCAAAGATTGTGGGAAAGGCTTCAGCCAGAGCTCCTTACTCATTCATCTGCCATCAGAGAATCACACAGGAGAAAGACTCTCTGACCATAACGAATGTGGGAACTCCTTCACCTAGAGCACCTTATTCAGCATTACCTTATTCGGCATTACCAGGTCCACATGGAAGTGAAGTAGTTCCAGTAAAGGCCTGCAAGAAGGCCCTCTGTCACCATTAGGACCTCTTCGGATGCCAGAGAACTCACACTGGTGGAGACCCTTGAGTCTAATGAGTGTGGAAGGCTCAGTTCAGTTACCCAGGATCAAAAAAGTCACACTGGACAACTCATACATCTACAGTGAATACAAGAAGCACTACAACCAGACATCCAACCTCAGAGAATCCATACTGGGGAGAAACTCTATGAGTGTGAGGAAGTGAGCAGGACTTCCTGAGTTTATCTCTTATCCAGCACCAGAAAATCCAGACTGGTGCATGGTATATGAATGTAAACTGTGTGGGAAGGCTTCTCTGCACACTGATCATCAAAAAATTCACACTGAGGACTGACCTTTTGATTGCAAAGACTGGGGCAAAGCCTTCTTTCATCTATAGCTCCAAGTCACTGCAGCACCAGATGGTGCACAGCAGTGAGAAACCCCTACACATAAAGTTCCTGTGGGAAAAGCTTCATCCAGAGGTTGAACTTTGCCCAGAACGAGACAAGGCACACTGGAGAGAAGCTGAATGAGTAGTCAGTTTGGGGAGGGTTGTAGCTGGCTCCCAGACTTTCTCCACTAGATAGGCCTTTTCCACAACAGAGGCACCCATGAGTTTGGGCAGGAGCCAAACAGGTCAAGGCAGTCATATGGAATACATATAATCACCCTCTGACTCTGACTGATGTTTAATTTTGAAGTGCTAATTTTGAAGTGCACTGCTGCCTTCCTTTAGACGGGTAGCTTTGAGCTGGAACAGGGGTGGGGACAGAAAAGAAAGAAAATGGTTCTAAATTTATTCACAATTACAACCTACCCCCGAGTTCAATCCTTTTGGAGCAGAGCTGTCAATTTAATCCTATGACTTAAGAGAGGGTTCCCTATCAGAAAGGTTGGAGAAAGAGATTTTCTCATGCAAAGCCACAAGTGGGTTCCCTGCTGTCCTGGGGCTGAACCCCAAGCCCCCTGTCCTACATCCTAAGGTTTTTTTTCTCCCTGACTGCTTAGCTTCTGGCCACATGGCTGGTGCACCCAGTGCTTTCCTGGGAGCTCTGGCTAGGAACCACTTCAAGCTCATTTGGGTGACTGACAGAATCTGGTTGCTTGCCTTCGTTTGGCTGAGGTCCCATTTCCTTGCTGGCCATTTCCAGGAGTCACCCTGAACTCATGGGGTCTCGTACTAGTCCTTGTAAGTACATTAAATCCTGGGGCTCTCTGACTTTCCTCCCCTCATTACCTCCTCAGTATTCATCTGCCTCATGTCCTCCGACTCATCTGCCTTCTTCTGTTTTTAAGGGTTCATGTGATTAGATGCACCTCCTCCAGGTAACCCAGTGTATCTCCTTATTTTTAAACCCATATCCTTCCTTACGTCTGAAACGCCCTGTATAACACGTGTAACACATTCCCAGGATGGGCTACAGTTTGAACATTTGGTGGCGCCATATTTAAACATCTAGAGTTAGCTCCAATAACTTTTTAACACGGTACTGTATCATGAAAAGTCAAGCCAGGTATCTTTACCAAAAAACTAGGAGTAGGGCTATGCAGTTTATCTTCAGCCTACACTTCTATCACGTTTCTTCTTATCCTAAATATGCCCTTAATTCACTCCATGATAGTGCACTCAAGAAATTAGAGTATTCATAAGTTTATACCTTCTTATTTGATCTGTGTCATATACATTAGTCATGAACTTCCAAAACCAGTTACCACATTCCAATATTAACAAGGCATAAAAATACTTCTGAGATATAAAACTACATTTTATACCTACCACTCCCTCCATCCAAATAATTTTATATGCTTAATTGTTGACCTAATTAGTTATATTTCCCCCTAGTCAATTCTAGTCTCCAGTCAGTTAACATACATTCTTGAATATTTCAGTCTTACCTAGGGCACCATTTCAAACATACGCTGCACACCTATGCTCTCAAAGATCAAATACGTTTAAGAAGTTATTTGCAGTATTGGCTTATTCATTCTGATTTAGTTCAAAACTCATCTTTGCAACCATTATTTTTACTTAATGAAGATACACAGAGAAAGGAAATCATCCAAGCTACTTAGTAATTTATGCAGTTGTGCTGTCAAAATCTGAGGTACTTTCAACTTCCAAAGCACATATTTTCTTGTGTTGTTTTCCACATAATCCAGCATCAAAAAAGGCATCAGTAATTTGACTTGATTGCACTATAATTATTCAAATATCTTTAATTTTATACTCTGGCCTAATTTCCATATCCGTTGTTATCATTTAAAATGATTATTATAGATAATGTATTAAAGTACTTCCTTTAATTGAAAAATGCAATTCTTGAACAATAGCAGTCATAACAAAAACAACTCAATGTAAAGGCCACTATAGCAATGTAGCCGTGCTTATTATCAACATAAATCATGACCAGTACCACAGTCTCAGCACCCAGGGGTCCCCTTCCAACTTGGCATGATCGCTCCACAGTAGATCTGACCACATCTTGACTAAGGGTCATTTCAGTTCACCAAGTCATTCTTCCTGACACCTTGCAAGTGAGGCAAGCTCTGAGGTTGAGAGCAATGCCTTAAGAATACCCACTTTTCTGAAGCTTTTTGCAGCTGCTCAGCAGGGCTCTGTAGGTCTTATCAATCAAGAGGAAGCTGCAACATTTCCTCCCCGCTGCAGGAAACGGTGTCTCTAGCTGAGACTTATCAGCAGGAATTCTAGCAGTTCTGCTGGATAAGAAAAGAATTCAGGGTCAAGGCAAAAAGAAAAAAGGTGAAAAGGAAGGCAAGAAAGGAGACAGGGATACAAATAAGGAATTAGTTATCACCCCACTCTGTGGCACGCCACCAGAGTGCCCTAGGAGGCTCCATGGGGGGTTGGAGAATCTTCCTTTATAGACATAAACAAATGTCAGGAAATATTATCCTTCATAGGAAAAGAAGCTTTAAATAGGAGTTAGTACCAAATAAAATTTAAATGCTAAACATTATATTAACTTCAATTTTCACCAAAAGGTCATATATTCCTCCAAACATAAAACAGCCAAAACCTGAACCAAGGATCTGTTGTTATAAAATCAGAATATATCTAGCTAAAGATCTTCAAATTACTTTTATTTAATTCTGACTTACATTTTAAGGTAAATAAACAATTGGATTAAGTCATTAGCAAGGTTTTGAGAGCCTAGAGACGAGCATGACGATACTCACACCTTAGGAAAGTAGAACATAATAATGCTTGTCTTTCAAAGTATACACGAGCAAAAAGGATTAGCTAGTCCTGAAAGAGGTTTAATATTGTCAGCTTGAAATTGTTAAGCTTAATTTTTCATCGTTTCATTCTTCTTTGAAAGAGGCAGATCGTTTTTCTAAAAGATAATAAATATTTTACAATACTTAAAAAGGGAAAATAATAAACTAGATAAAAACAAGTAGAAGCTCAAGAGACATCTGGAATGAGATGGTGAAAATTCAAGAAATTTTGTTAAAGCTCTGATCCAAAGCTCAGCTCATGATTAAAGTAAAGATGAGGGTTTAGGATAATTATAATAATATGCTATAAACTTTGAGTTCTGTATAAGAAAGAAATTTCAAATGCAGCCAGGGAGAATAAAATACTATTTGTAAAGGTAAGGGAATATGTCCAGTGTCGTTCTAGCAAATGAGTTGCAATAGAAAACTTTTTTAAATATTTTAACTTCTAATCAAAATGATCTTAAATGTATTTACATTGGTCAAATATAATATGCAATTCAAACTGTGAGTGGAATATGACTCAGTGCTGCTTTTAGGACACAGTGGTTGTAACACTGTCTTCCACAAGCCACAGCAAGCCCCGGG
Organism: Erethizon dorsatum; assembly: GCA_028451465.1. NCBI lineage: Eukaryota > Metazoa > Chordata > Mammalia > Rodentia > Erethizontidae > Erethizon > Erethizon dorsatum. The sequence continues at coordinate 125,936,372 of CM051826.1, read as the reverse complement.
AATGGAATATAATGCACACAGTGACTTCACAATACACACATCACAGAGGGGGAAGAAGTCCTGTGCTACAGGACAATCCACAAAGATGTCAGAAACTCTTACAAAACCCGAAAGACCTCATCAGGGATGTAGAATTTAGGATTAGAAACACCTGCTCTCCTTGTCTTATCACTACAAAATAAATAAATAAATATAAAATAGCAGAAAGGTAGAAGAAGGAAAAAAAGAGAAATAAGCCTTCAAGCTTGTAATAGAGGGGTTTTCTTCCCTTAGTTAATAAAATAAAAATGAATACCTTGCCAAGTTTACAGTGTTCATTTCATCATTTAATTTCACACAAAGCAGACCATAACTTTGCATAAACTCCATAATTTCTAGCCTGGAGCTAGAAGAAAAAGGACCCCCTGCCAAACATCAGCCCAGAAAAGTCACATTTGCTTGAGTGTCAGCATGAACAACGCCACTGAAGGTTAATATTTAATCTGGCCTCTTCTCTGATCCTTAAAATCATGTGGATAAGGTGAAGTTACTTTGAAATTGCTGAAAGCAATATTTCATTCACCATGAAACAGGAGCTATTTTGGAAGAAGGGGAAATGCAGAAGCCATGCAGAATTTGGAAGCTGAATAAATTTTTTGTACTAGCAACATATTAAACAGGCCAGCTGATTCAAGAGCCTAAAGAATCTACTTTAATCTTGTCCTTTCGTAGGAATAAGCACTTCAGGGATTTTACTTCCCAGTACTTATGCTGATCTACCGGGAAACAACCAAAGGAACAGGAAGGCTACATAAAAGATAAGAAGAAAGGAAGTCAGAGATAAGGAGAAATTGCTGGAGCTAATCACAATCCAAAGGTTTAACTTGCTATAAGAACATGTCTGAAATTGTTTTGTCTTCCTCTTATATATCTATGTACACTAGTTCATTTCTTCCTAGCATCTATGACCAAGTAAAACTTAACACTCCCTAAGTTCCATTGTTAGGAGAGCTTTCCTCCTTTTTCTAGCAGATTTCAAATCCTTTACTGACCAGTCTTACATTTTGTCATGAAAGTATACCATATTGAAATCTACAATTCTATGTATTGGTCATTGTTCCATTTAATTGTAAGCTATTCCCCCACTTCTGCACAAAACATGCCCAATACAAATTGGGTGTTTTATCCCCCCAACATTATCTCCCAAAATCATGAGTCTGCTTGAAAAAGTATTCATTTTGACTTTAGAGAATAAGATAGTTTTGGAAAACCATAACCAAATGACTTGCAAGACCAGAAGAAGGGACTTAGTCAAAACGTGCAATCAGCAATTCTTTAACGACAAAGTCCATCTTTAATGTACTACCTAATATCTATTCTATAAGATGTTGGGCTAAACATACCTTGAAACCATTTTTTTCTAATTTCCCTCAAAGCTTTTAGATGCAAAGACAGAGCTGAAAGAAAAAAAATATATTCAATTACTGTTTCCGTGTTGGTTTTTGTAGTCTCTCTGCCTGTTGAAATCTCATAACACTTTACTACCTCGGCAAGTTTACAAGCACCACCTTACATTTACGTTTTCCAGGATATTTTCCACTTTTCTTTCTGAGTTGTTTTGAAATCCTCGCCATTAGCCTGTTAATTTTAAGGTTAATTAGGGGTTACATCTTTCTGAGAGTCTGGCAAAATGTACAAGTGTAACCAGGGCAACTAGCCCACAGACTGCTGCATGGACTATATACAGCTTCTTCAGGCTCAGGGAAGTAAAAAATTCAACCACACACTCAGCTTTCAGCTTTTACAGCTCTAAGCTCAGTTCAGTCCAGTTTGATCTAGAGGGGACTAGATGGAGAAAAAAGGAAAAGAAAATTCTAATAAATTAAAGCTACAATTGCCGGTAAGATAGCTCAGCAACATAAGCGCCTGCCTGGCAAGCACGAGGTCCTGAGTTCGACTCTCGGTACCCACACATAAAAATAAATACATAAATAAAGCTACAATTACAGTAGACTGATTACACAGCTGAATTTTAAAATATTACTCAAAGCCTTGAAGAAATGGTAGTATAATTGCCTGCACTTCTTTGGTTATAACTGGATGGGCGTGGTTTCCTCAAGATAAACACCATGTCAAACCAATTTTTATATCCCCAAACCAGGCATAAGGTAAGTACTCAAAAAGTACTTGCTCCAAAAACTACTCAGAGAGCCTTGTAAGGCTCATCTTAAGCAGAATATATAAGGAATGAGAAATTACAGAACAGTATTAGGCACAAGGTAGAAACAGTGGACTATGGAGGCAAATTACCCAGCTAAAGCAGCCCTCCTGGGCCCATTTCTGGGGAGTGACAACTAGTCCCCCATTCCCTTCTTTTGGGCAGCACCATCTTCCCACTCTGCAGCATCCAATCAGATAGGAATTGTCTTCGTATGTTCTGACTGCTAAAACAAAATTCCTTAGACTGGTGTGTCCTCCGTGAGAAAAACTAGCACATTTGGAGCCATGCCCCTGAAATACTCTTTTCTGTTCCCATGATTCTTGCCAAGGTTAAAGGAGGATTCTCGGTGGACAGGGACTAGAATGTTATCCGAAGGACACTGAGAACCAGGCAAACTAGCAGTATCTATAGGAGCTGCCTTCCCACCCGTATGCCAAGTCAGCTGTTCCTTGGAATGCTGGTTGTGTCATGGAACATGGAAAGCTGATGATGTCGCTGCTGTGTAGTTTAATCTAAAACACGCTCCCTGGGACCAAGAGATGGAGGGAGTGGGAAGCAAAGGGAGGAGACGTGTTATGTACATGTACCAACTCCCTATGATAAATGTATTCATTATGAACTGCAAACACTACTAATAAATATTAAAATTCTTTTAAAACTCTCCCCACAGTAACCTGTGGGGCTGAGTGATTCACCTGACTGGATGCCATTAAACCTGCTGAGTGACACTGCTGTCAAGCACATTTCTGTCATGGATTCTGCCCTGGTGCTGCTGACCTGCATGCAGTCCCCATGGGGTTTTGCCAGGCAGTGTTGTTGGAACCCTGTGTGCTTCTTGTAGACCCCCTTGGTAGCAAGTTGCACTTAACCCTGTGTTTCCCATTTAGTGCCTGTTAGCCTAAATAAACCTTATTTTCTTAGGTCTCTTGGAAACTTACTCTACTTCTGCAGCACACCTGGGCTATGGACAAGAAAACTGGGTAATTCATAAACAACAGAAATTTATTTTTCACAATTCCTGAGTCTGAGAAATCACAATTTCTGAGCCAGCAGATTCTGTGTCTGGGGAGGGCTTTCTGCTTCCTAGATGGTGGCGTGCTGCCATGTCCTCACATGTCAGAAGATCAAGGTATTTCTCTGGGGCTTTTTACAAGGTCTTTATTTCCATTCATGTGGGTTTTGCCCTCATGACCTAGTCTCCCCTCAAAGGCCCCACTTCCTAAAGCCATCACTTTGGTGATTAGGTTTCAAAATACGAATTTTTGGGAAACACAAAACATTCAGATCTTAACAGGAACAAGCTTCATCTCTATGTCTACACAGTCCCTACTTGACAGGTAAATTTGTAACAGAAAACAGAGTCCATCCCAAGCACTTTTCAAATCAGACATAAGGAAAAGGGGTTTGTGATTTCATCTTTTTGTAGTGGAAGAGAATGAAATCAAGTACAGAGAAATGAAGACAAAAGTCAAAAGACAAAGTTGGTGGCATGGCTTCTGGTTGAGGTCATCTCCTGTTACAACTCTGCCTTTCCCAGTTTTATGAGTCCATAAATTCACCCTTTGACATTGTTAATTCTAATTTACCTTTGTCACCTGCCATCAAAACAGCCCTACCATAAGTGACCCCTCCACAGGGAGGCCGTCACCTGAAACTCCTCAAAGGGAAGCAATCAGGCTGGGAAACAGGGTGTGGCCAAGGAGGAGGTTGTGCTTGGAAAGATCACCAATTGTTGCTTGAATGGACTATGTTCTCTTTTTGATAATAAATTCCCCAGGAGTGACATGAAGTTGTGAATATCCTTATACACCCTGCATTCCCACAGAAGCATGTGAAAAATTTCCTCATCTGAAATATCAGCTTCTAACAGACAGGGTATCTATGTCAGCTAAGAAAGTTCTCTTGTAATTCTTCTTCACCCTCTGGGAAAAATAATAAGCCTTGGGACAGGCTAGAGTCCCTGTAGACTAAATTAGCCCACTTATCTGTCCTGAGCCTGAAGTTATTCCTCCAAACTAAGCCATTCATTCTTTTATTCATCAAGGCCTACTCAAGTTCCTGATTCTATCCTACCACTCAATCAGCACTTCTTCAATAAATAACATCACCCACTCTGGCTCCACAGTAATTCCTCATTAACTCTTCCCACATTTCATCAGTTTTTCCCAAAGTCAATATATAACTGTGTATTACTCAGTTTTCCCATCTGTAGGACACAATACCTTACACCCACAACTTAAAGGAGAGGTTCAATTTGGCTCACAGTTTGGAGGATTCAGTTCATGGTCAGCAGTCACCAAGCAGAAATGTCATAGTAGAAGGGTGTGGTGGTGGAACAAAGATGTTCACTCATGGTAGTCAGGAAGCAGAGTGGGTAACAACGCTAGAAAGGGAGGGATAATACTTCCATGACCCACTCAGGCACACCTAGAAGTGTGCTTTACTAATCTCCTAAGTGGCTCCCAAGCCAATCATCATCTCCACTTTGCCTGCTCCTCCTCAGATAACTATACTATATTCCAACTGACTGTGATGGTATCAATGTTGCAACATTGGTATACAACAAACAGTTAACCCTTCACTTTCAGACCACCAAGAAGTGGCATACTTTTTCATATCCAGAAGGAATATAACAAAACAATAATATCAACCACTTACTAAAAAAGCCAAATACAACACACAGACCCTGTTGTTTCTCTACTATCTTCACAGTGGCTCTTGAAGGTAAGGATGTAAGACCCACACAGGAGGAAATGAAGATCCAGGAGGTAAAGTAATTCAGCTGCTACTTTGTCCAAGTATCTCTCAGGTTCCTGACACTCTTCTTAGTACTTAACATACTCTTAGTTACTTTTCTCATTGCTGAGACAAAATACCCAACACCCACAAGTTAAAGGAGGAAAGGTTTATTTTGGCTCACAGTTTGTAGAGGTTTCAGTTCATAGTCAGCTGGCTCCAAGACGGGTGGCATGGCACAGGGACATGGCAGAGGAGAAACAGTCCACAGCAGAGCAGGCAGGAAGCAGCAAGCAGCAAACCTCCCTTTCCTTTTTATCCCATCCAGGCTACAAGCCTCTTGGGAAGTGCCACCCATACCCAGGGTGCAGCTTCCATTATCCACACCCAGAACTATGCTAATTCCAATCAGTGGAATAATTTAGTACCACATACCCTTAATCCCAGTATCACATGCCCTAGATCCAACCAGCTATGAAAAGCCCCACCTATAAGTGCATGAGGCTTTGGGAGATATCTCAATACAAATCATAACAATACATAATTATCTCATATGATGTTTGTAACCCTCCCATACATGGGTCATGATGACCTTGTCTTATAAATAAGGTCCAGTGGCTTGCCCAGAACCATACAACTGTTGTATTGTGAAGCCAAAATCCAGGTGCCAGTCTCTCACTGCTGATCTTTCTCTATGATGCAACTCCATGAACTTTATTACTCCAATTACTGAAAGTTCCCTTCATAAACAGGGAGTGATGAAGGTCTATATGTCACAAGCTCTTGACTTTTCCTCTTTCTTGTGGTCCAATATAGTCTATTTTTACCAGGGTGGGGGTCATTTTCAAAATGATCTACTGTGAGCTCTGGACTCTTCTATTCTAGAAGGATGTTTCAGTAAAGGTAAAGATGGGGGAGACATACTAATATCTATTAATTTCAGAGCTATGGCTCCACGGTTGTCTTGTTTGCATGATAATAAAATTCATGCTGTCCACGTTTAAAGCAATCTAAAATTGGCATGGGTTTCTAATCTAATTTCAAAGAAAATTGGTCTATTATCATTCAGAGAAATAAGTTAAAAGAGTCCCAGTACATATACTAAGCCATTCCTGGAATACATCTGTTCTCTGATTATCACCCTCAATTGAGTTTTTTGGTATTAATAGTAGCACAACAGATTTTATTTTAACCTAAATTTGGATTCTTAACTGTCTTCAAAGAATATACATGATGCAGCAATAAAATAAAAGTTATTTTTTAAATGTAAAAGATAGTCACACGCCAGGAGCAATTAAAGGAAGTAGACATTTCAAAATCTTTCAAACTATATCATAGGATGTTCAAAGGCAGGAAAAATTTGCGTGTATCACCAGAATACAAAATGATAAAACTGATTCAGAATGATCTTCAGATTCTGAGTGAAAAGGCTTAGTCTCGCATTTTAATGTGATATTGGGGAAAAAAAAGAAGTATTAGTTCTATTGGTGGCTAATGAAAAATAAAATGTGTGAGGAAAGTGATATCAAAATGTAAAGCATAACCACATAATCTTTTGCAAAAATGAGGAATACAGTTTATGGCCAAAATTTCTTCCCATTCTTTGTAATATCTATAGTATTGCTTTTTTATTTTCTTCTCTTCACTTTTTCTACTCTTTTATGCAAGAGAGATTGTTGGTTTTTACTTTACAGTTTAACCCATACATTATAGAATTTCGAAGGCAGAATTATGATGAAAGTAGAGGAGAATTGACTGTAAGTTAAATATATGGGACGTGGAACTGGATGAAAAGAACAATGAGTTTGTAGGTTGACTTTTGAAGAGATGGTGGGTCAGATTTGTTTGAGATTTTGTTGCATTAAGTTAGGTTGGAGCATTAGTTTTTTGCTATTGTTAAGCTTGTGTAGAAGTTAAAAACAGAAAAGAGGATATACTGACATTCAATAGTCAAGGGAAAATTTCAGTGGACATTTTTTGTGCTTTGGCATCACTAGTACTGGTTTTTGTTTTGTTTTGTCTTTCCTTTCTTTGTTTTGTCTTTGTTTCTCGTCTGTAGTGCTGGTAGTGGAACCCAGAATTTCCTGCATGCTAGAGCAAGCTCTCTGTACCTAAGCTATCCCTGCACCATCGCTGGTACTGTTTAAAGCTCTGCTTAAGTTTGCCATGCCAGGAACTCATTTTGCCAGGTTCTCCACAGTCAGGGCACAGGGATATAATTTCACCATGACGCTCGGAATCACCTTGCAAATCTTCAGTTCAAATGCAGGCAACTCACAGGACATGTTCCAGGAAGGGAAGAGAGACACCCCCAGCTGTCAGAAGAAGTTCTGAGAGAGTTTCAGTGGTACATTTTGTAGCACCTGGACCGGGTGTGGCTGTGGTGTCTCTAAGAAAGCAACCATAGAGTGCGATATGGGCGTTCCCAGTTCACAGCAGCAAGTCTGATTCGCTCTCTCCAAGGCATTCTGTGAGCTACCTAATAAATCATTTTAACAAATCATTTTAATAAATCATTTTTCTGATTAAATTAGTCCTATGTCTTGACATGGGATCCTAAAAGTGAAGAGCATAAGGCAAAAGCTGATGTCCTTATAATTTATTATTTGTTCTCTTTTGAAGTGCAACTTTTTAACTTACTAAAAAAGAGAGGCTAAAAATGCTAGCAGTGCTTTTAATTTGTGTAGTGGAGCTGTGGTACCTTTTTTTTATAGTTTCTTCTCAATATTCTTCAAATCATTCTATATTTCTTTGGTGTTAGACATGTATTTCTTTTGTAATTTTAAAGATATGTTTTCTTCAAATGGTAAAATGAAAGGAAACCAAGTCTCTGAGATCTGCAAGAAGGGAAAAGTAGAAGAAAAGTGACAGGCATGAAAATTCATTCTGGGTTTTAACAGTAAAAAGGCTTCATGCCTCTTCGCAGCACTTGGATGAGTGAATGAACAAGAAAATTAATAAAATCATGGAGGGGTGGTTGATGTGGATGCGTGAATGCATGCATGTGATGGTTGAGTTTTCCAACAATGGGCTTTTCTTCAGCAATTTAATAATCAGAGTAAGAAGTCTATTGCCAAAAAGAAATTCCCCTTCCATCGAGCCTTGCCCTCAATTCTGTCCAGGTCAGGTCACTGGAACCCCCATTGCTTGCAGACTGGAAAAGCCATTCCTACTTCTCCCAGGTTTATTTTTTTCTACTCTCATATATTAAAACCACACACACACACACACACACACACCATGACCCAAGTAATGGCTCCCTGGAACTGAAATTTCCTTTAGCAGAAGTCAAGATTTCAGTGGCTTGCAAAGCCAATTTGATACTGCGTCATTTTCTTCTTTTTATCCTCCTCTGTTACTAACCCACAAGTGAGATAAGAATGTTTCCCAATCTTCTTTAACCCACACTAACCCTTTATACTTTTAGAACAGGAAATATTGATCAAGATATTATATTGAAATTTTCAAGTATTTGAAAAATTTATCTTGAAAAGGTTATATTTCACAAATTATGTAGGTAATGAATACTATAGTTCATGATCTCTAATACAGAGGGAATAGGTAAGATTCCAAAAACAAGAATGAACTATTTTTAGTCATGGAATACTGTTTTTATTTTTTCCCAAGCAAGGAAGGTTCATATCATGTTTCACGGGCCAACAAATCTTGAGCAGGGTAAGCTCAATAAAATTTCATTTAAAATCAAATTTACACATGGAAACCTTTTGGCTTTCTTTCAGTTAATGTTGATACAATATCAGACAAAAGAGTTTTCTGGCCTATAATTTTAAGGCCCTTCAATTCTCTGGGCAGATATCAACTAATAAATAACCTACTTTAAGCCAATTCAACTTAACTTGAATCAAGGGATGAACTAAAAAAAATAGCACAGCTGCTACCTCTGGAAAAAAGACTTTTAAAAGACTATCCGTTCCTATGACATAAAACTCAAAAAAGAAATACACAGTTAGTTCTATAAAACATGACCTATGGCAACATAAAATTCTTCTAAACAGAAAAATTAGAAAAAAAAGAAAGGAGTGGGGAAGGACACAGGAAGGAGCTCTGAAGAGATAGGCTCTAAATAGGTCCTTGAGTGAAATAAAGAACAGTTACTCAATAAACAAGTATTAATTATTAAATATATAGGCTTATATGAAGTATTGGAGATATCAATGTAATATGAAATGTTGAATATTAAACAAAAGATGCAGCCTCTGTCTCCTAAGTATCTTAAAGTCCAACAGAAAGGAGAGCCCGGCATGCAGTTCAGTGTGTACCTGTGAAGAGTGGGCTGCCCGTCCTCTGCTACCTGCAGGTCCACTCTTGGACAGGGAAGGGCTCCAGGATGAGGTTCTTACCCCCATCGTGTGCTGTCTACCCCAACACTGGTCCTCTGGGCCACATGTTCTCCCACAACCACATCTATGCCATGAAACACTACTCGCTTGTCTGCTGCCAGAATTTCCTGGACAAAGAAAGCATCCTTGAGAGCTTCTCTTCTGTCCACATGAGCCCTAGCCCTGCCTGAGTGGGAGGCAGGTCCGACTTCCATTTGAGCCCATCCATTTATTCTTTCCATACAAAAACTCGCTGCATGCAATTGAATAAATGATTCAGGATTCACAAGAATTGGAATAAAGGTAATTCAGATTTATATGTTAAAGCCATTTATAGTGAATGCTATACATGACTGCTATCATAGTACAAGGAAAAGTTTAGTAAACGCTACACAAGCATGAAGTCCTCAGCTCTTCTTCTTGCTCTCTCATCCTATGGCCTGTGCTATTCTCAAAAATTCCTCCTTCCTTCAGCTCTGTCTATCTTTCAGGAAACATCAACCTAACACCCCAGATGATGTCATTCTATGGCCCGTTCTCCTCCCTCAAGAAGTATATTCCTTCCAATGAGCCTATTAAAAAGTCCTGAGAAAAAAGAATCAAGTTATATCACGTACATGTACAAATTCTCTATGATGAATGTGATCATTTTATATATATATCTAAAATGTACGAATAAAATCTGACTGGGCAAAAAAAAAAAAAAAGACCTGAGACTCCAAGAGAATATTGACTGCAAAAGGGCACGAAGGAACAATTTAGGATTCTGGAATACTCTACATCCTGCTTATAGTAGTTGTTAAAAAAGTATTCACTTTCCGAAATTCATCAAACTGTACACTTAAAGTGTTAAATTTTATTTTATGTAATTTAAACATACTAAAACAGGTAAAAATCATACCTAGACCTTCAATTATATATATTGTATATATATATTTATGGGTTTTTTTCCATGTCCATAGCTAATTCTTTATTTTCTGGCACCATCCCATTCTTCTGAAGATATTCCAAACACCTTCTAGGAAGAAGCCCTCTCCCTCAACACACGGACTGACCTTACTACCATCCGGTTTCTACTGGAACTACCCTCCTACCATTGACCGGCAGAGTTGGCGGCTCACTCAGATTGAGTCAAGGAGTCCCTTTCCTAAATATTCACCTCACCTCTTTGTAATCCTTGAAGCTTTAATATGTTAACTTCGGAAGCTGTTAGTAGGGCCAGAAAACTTAGAGGAAAGTGAAATAGTGATGCAGATAAACTGAGAGGTACTAAGAGGAGGGGAAAAAAGTCCTAATATTTTAAATCACATTTCCCCTAAGGATTTTTTATTTCCCTTTTCTTTGATCATTCATTTTTCTTTGTCTGTTCCTTGGAATACTTCCTCCCTAAGAAAAGTATCTTTCTACTTCCTACTTAATTAGGCTTCTGCTTCATGCAACTGAGAAAGTCCTAATTTATACATCACCCAAATTAGTATGTTCATATTGTGATTTTGTAACGATCATGCAGGAGTTTACTTCCCCAAATTTAGTTAAATGCCATGTACAGAATGAACAAAATAAATTAACTGACAATGAAGGTTTTGTTTCACTGGACGTTCCACATGCTTGTGAGATAGGTATATTTTAAATACTGACTCCATGCGTACATGTGCATGTGGTACTGGCGACTGAACCCAGGGCCTCATGATGCTAGGTAAGAGCTCACCACTGAGCTACATCCCCAACCCCCAATATTTTTGTAACTGGTAAGTAAGTTGGTGCTTAAATGTTACCAACCTTTGAAATGCATCAAAGTGGACATAAACAGAATAGAATTTATTAAACTGTTCTTGAAATAGATCTACAGAAAGGAATCTCTGTTCCTCTTATTCCTTTGTTCATGACTTTGCCTCAATATCCAAATCAAAATCAAGTTCAAAAATACAAATCAAAGTGCATTTTATTATCAAAAATGAAGATAGAGTTTTGGGAAGCAAAGGTTTAGGATTGGTAAGAAATATAGATATATTGATGTAATGTCTGTTATCACCACATTGTCTTTTAAAATATGAAATATTGACTTTAAAAAGCATACACACACACACAAGCTAGGTGCGATGGTACACAACTGTAATCACAGTACTTAGGAGGCAGAGGCAGGAGAATTGCAGTTTTGAGCCCAACCTGGGGCAATGTAGCAGTTTAATAAGACCCTAGCTCCAAGTACAAACACTCACACACACAAAGAGATTTTGGAGTTAGGCTACTTGGATGTAATCCCTGGTTCTCCCACTTCCCAACTGTATGTTCTTGAACAATCACATAACCTCTTTCTACTTTGAATTTTCTATCTATATAGTGGTAATAACAATAGTGTCTACTACACCAAAGAGACTTTGTACTCCCATGTTCATTGCAGCATTATTCACTAGGGAGACAATGTGATATTTACACATGTGACTCTGATGTATTTCACTTGAGTATGGTCTCAAGTTGCATCCATTTACCCAGAAATGTCTCAAGTTTATCCTTCTTTATGGCTGAGTACTACTCCATTATATAAAAAAAAAAAACCTATATTTTTTGTATCCATTCCTCAGTTGATGGTCATTTGGGTTGTTTCCGAGATTTAGCTATTACAAACTGTGCTACTATAAATGGATACGCATGCATTAGTGTGGTATGAAGCTTTTAATTCTTCTGGGAAGATCCCCAGAAGGGGTATAGTTAGGTCAAATTGGACCTCTACTCCTAGTTTTTTGAGGAATCTCCACACTGATTTTCACAGTGGTTGTACCAGTCTGCACTCCCACCAATAGTGGAGAAGGGTTCCTTTTTCCCCACAGCCACACCAGCATTTGTTATTAGTGGTTTTCTTGATGATAACCATTCTTTCTGGGGTGAGATGGAATCTTAGTGTTGTTTTAATTTTCATCTCTAAAATAACCAGTGATGTTGAACTTTTTTTCATATATTTATTTGTCATTTGTATTTCTTCATCTGAGACGTGTGCATTCATCTCAGATGCTCATTTTTGGATTGAGTCTTTAAATTTGGGAGGTCTCAGCAGGGTACCCGTGGCAGCGGCAGCGGCAGCAGTGGGGTGCATGCAACCGAGACCATTCCAGGCAGGGCTCCCTGCTGACCCAGCAAGGCACCCATGGTGGCGGAAGCCACAGCAGGACACACGCAGCCAGACTGCCCCAGGCAGGGACCCCACTAAGACCCAGGCATGGACACACACACCAGCAGTTGGTAAGTCAGACGAACCAACATTATGCTTTGGCACACAGATAGGCAGAATAGAAGGGGGCAGGTGGGACCGTCATTTCTTCCTTTATAGGCTGGGGAGAAACCCAAAGGGCTGGGGAGAACCCCAGCAACAGAGCGCCAACCCCAGCCCCCACATCCAGGGGCCAAGATCAGCCCTATATCCAGCACAAATCCCACTGCAAAACTGGCTGGAGTACACAACACATTTCTGAGATCAGACTTGGACCTACCACAGAACTGCGAACACCAGAGGAATTTTACTCCATTTATTTTTCGATGTTCATTTGACCAGTTTTCCTTTTTCTCTCCAGTTGAGGTCTTTTTTTAATTTAGTTTAATTTGGTCTTGTTTTATTTTTTAGGGTTATTTCTGTTTTCTGTTTTTAGTCTCTTTTTTCTCTCTCTCTTTTCTTTTCTCTTTCTTTAATGACTTAGATTTATTACCCTCCTTTATGTTTCCATCTACTTGTCTTCTAATTCTCTGTTGCCAACTATCTTGCTTGATTTTATGATACTTCCATGTGAATAAACATGGTCTCCTCTCTGCCTGGTTCACTTCAGTACTCCTCTGCTTCCTCTTCCATTCTTCCCCTCTTCTGTCCTCCAGTTTCCCAAAACTTGGGTGATCATCCTATGTCCCCCAGCCTTGCTCCTACTATATAGGACCTCACTCATCTCTCTATCTTACCCCCATCCATTTTAATCACCTCCCTCACAACAGGGTAAAATCACTCCACTAAAAAGAAAATCATTGCATACAACTGCAGAATTTGCTTCTATGGTTAAAAGTATCAGGCTAAGGGTTACCACAGTTTGTCAGTAGCCAGGCTGCATTCCAGACTATTGTTACTGTTAACTGTACTACTTTAGCCAGGATACCATACCTGCTATAATCAGTTTTTCTCTCCTGTATGACAACGCTGTGACTGTATGGGATCATTACCATCACCATAATCCAGTACCAAAGGACCGGGTGCTGAGTCAAATAGGTAACAACTTCTCATCCTCAACACACTGAGAATGTAGGTTCTTCAGATAGACACAAAGACCAAGAACCACCTACATCGAGAAGATATACCTGTGGAACAGCTATTTCTAGGAAAGCCTCGATACTAGGAATAAAGCTATCTACCGTAAGAAACCTATAAGCATCAACACAGAAAACAAAATTTATCAAAAAATAGAAAACAGAAAATGACAAGACACAGAAGCAAAATGCAACGCCACACCCCCAGCCCACCCAGGACAAGCTCAGAGCACAATAAGAGGAAATCAGAAGCCAACCACTGGAACTTTCTGAAATGATAGCAACAGAAGTGAAAAAACAAATGGAAGAGGCTATAGAAAAAATAATCTCTAAGGTGCAAAAAGAAATGATGATCAAAATGAATGACATTAAAGCAGACACAGATTAAAAAAAAAAAGAGGAGCTCAGTAAAACAATGGAAAATATGAAAGCCCAACATAGGAAAGAAATAGAATCCAAGAAACAGATACAAACAGAAGTCCAGGAGATTGAAAACCCCATTTAAAGTATATGCAGCAGATTGAATAAAGGCAAGGATAGAATATCAGATCTAGAAGACAGGATTATGGCTAGCAACCATGAAAAGAAAGATATGTCAAAAATAGCGAGAGACCATGAAAAATCAATCCAACAGCTACAAGATGAAGCAAAGAAGAACAACATAAGCATGATTGGAGTCAGTGAGAAAGCTGGAGACATTGCAAAAGACATAAAAAACTCTTCACAGAAATAATTGCAGAAAACTTCTCAAACATGGATAAAGAATTTGACATGCAAATAAATGAAATGTATAGAACTCCAAATAGCCATGACCAAAATAAAAAAATCACACACACCCCCAAAATGTGCATCTGAAATGAATACACACTTCTCAGATGAAGAAATACAAATGGCAAATAAATACATGAAAAACTGTTCAACATCACTGGTTACTCTAGAGATGAAAATTAAAACAACACTGAGATTCCATCTCACCCCAGAAAGAAGGGCTATCATCAAGAAATTAACCAATAACAAATTCTGGAGGGGCTGTGGGGAAAAAAGAACACTTCTCCACTGTTTAATTCATGGTCACTGATGCAATCATTGTGGAAATCAGTGTGGAGATACCTCAAAAATCTAGGAATAAAGGTCCCATTCGACCCAGCAATTCCCCTTCTGGGTATCTTCCCAGAAGAATTAAAAACATCGTACCACAGAGATATATGTGCACCAATGTTTATAGCAGCACAATTTGTAATAGCTAAATCTTGGAAACAACCCAAAATGCCTATCAACTGAAGAATGAATAAAAAAGATATAGTTTTTTATATAATGGAGTACTGCTCAACCATAAAAGAGGATAAACTTGAGACTTTAATAGGTAAATGGATGCAACTTGGGCACATACTCATAAGTGAAATAAATCAGACCCACATGTGTAAACATCATATTGTCTCACTAGTGTGAGAAGCTGAATGAGTAAATAAGATCCAAAATGTACACTAGATATTGTGAATTGGGAAGAAACTGTTCAAAAGAAAAGAGAAACTGGGATGGGGAAAAGGGGAAAGGAAAGAAGGGAAAAGGTAAAATATATATATACACAAGATAATTAAGATAGTTATACAGCTAATTTCTCGTAGTTCATTGAAAAGAAAGGTTTGTGCTAATATTGTTTGGACAATATTTCTTGCCTTTACCTTGTACTCTGAATAACTACTACAAAGATAACAACATGCAATGTATTAATTATTGTTACTGTCCTACTAGCCTGTTTTGAAACTCTGTTATATTGTTTGTTTGTTTGTTTGTTTGTTTGTTTGTTTGTTTTCTGTCTCTCCTTAAAATAAAAAAAATTGGGGAGGTCTGATTTTTTTTCAATTCTTTATATGTTCTACATATAAGTCCTTTGTCTGAGGGACAACTGACTAAAATTTTTTCCCACTCTGTAGGTTGTCTTTTCACTCGGTTGGTGATTTCTTTTCCTGTGCATAAGTTTTTTAATAGGATGAGATCCCAGTTGTTGATTCTTTGTATTATTTCCCATGAGATCCTGTTTTGTTCATGAAATCCTTGCCTATACCTATGTCCTCAAGAGTTCCACCTATTCTCTCTTCCAGCGATTTAGTGTTTCTGCTTTAATATTTAGATCTTTGATCCATTTCAATTTTAGTTTAGTGCATGGTGATAGACACTGGTCTATTTTTAGTCTTTGGAATGTGGAAATCCAGTTTTTCGAGCACCATTTATCAAACAGGCTATCTTTCTTCCATTGAACATGTTTGGCTCCTTTGTCAAAGATAAGGTGGCTGAGTGTGTTTGGAGTTGTTTCTGCATCTTCTAATCTGTTCCATTGATCCTGGGGTCTGTTTTTTTTCCAGTACCGTGCTGTTTTTAATCACAGTAGATCTGTAGTACATTTTCAAGTCAGGGATTGTGACGCCCCCTGCCTTGCCTTTGTTGCTGAGAATTGTTTTTGCTATTCTAGGTCTCTTCTGTTTCCAAATGAATTTTAGGAATATTTTTTCTAGTTCTGTGAGGTATTCTAATGGTATTTTGATTGGGATTGCATTAAATCTGTATAGCAATTTTGGGTGTATGGCCATTTTCACTGTTTGGTTCTTCCTATCCATGAGCAAGTGATATCTTTCCATTTTCTAGTATCTTCTTCAATCTCATTTTTCAGAGTACTGTACTTTTCAACGTATAGATCTTTCGCTTCCTTTTTTGTATTGATTCCTAACTATTTCATTATTTTTGAATGCTGTTGTGAAAGGTGTGATTTCCCTAATTTCTCTCTCAGTGAGTTTGTCATTTGTGTAATTAACTATAGGAAAATAAAATGAGAAAGATAAGCCAATACATTTCAGTTATAACCATCAATGTAAATGGTCTCGATTCACCAATCAAAAGAAACCGACTGGCAGAGTTGATCAAGAAGCAAGATCCAGGGCCGGTGAGACGGCTCAGCGGCTTAAGCGCCTGCCTTGCAAGCGCGAAGGCCCGAGTTCGACTCCTGGAACCCACATACGAAAAAGGGGCCGGTGATATCGCTCAGAGGCACGGGTGCCTGCTGGCGCGCGAGGTCCTGAGGTCGTCCCCCCGGTACCCACAAAAAAAAAAAAAAAAAAAAAAAAAAAAAAAAAGAAGCAAGATCCAGGAATATGCTGCATACACAAAACACATTTAACTCAAAAAGAAATTCATAGACTAAAAGTCAAAGGATGGAAACAATATTCCATGCAACAGGAACCCAGAAAAAGCAGAGTTAGCTATTCTAGTTGCAGACAATGTGAACTTCAAGCCAAGACTAATCAAAAGAGACAGAGAAGGTCACTACATACTTGTTAAGGGAAAACTCCAAGAAGAAAAGATAACAATCATAAATATATATGCACCAAATACCTGTGCACCCAACTACATAAAACAAATATTAATGGACATGAAAAATCAAATAAGCACTAACACAATTGTAATGGGGCCCTGAATACCCCACTATCACAATTAGATAGGTCAACTAGACAAAAAAAAAAAGAAATATCAGAACTAAATGAAACTTATGAACAAATGGACTTAGTAGATGTCTACAGTGTTCTACCCCACAACATCAGAATACACATTCCTCTCAGCTGCACATGGGTGTTCTCCAAAATATACTACATGCTAGCCCATAGAACATGTTTAAGTAAATGCAGAGGAATTGAAATTATCCCGTGCATATTATCTGACCATAGTGCAATGAAAATGGAAATCAACAGCAAAAGAAATCACAGAAACTACATAAACACTTGGAAATTAAACAACACCCTCCTGAACAACCAATGGGTCACAGAGGAAATTAAAGAGGAAATTAAACAGGAAAGGGATCTTTGCAAGTCGGTTTCTGTGGTGAATCAGGGAGCTAGACTATCCCAGAGCCTTCTGAGCATACTGGGAATCACACTCCCTCACCTGTACCGGGATAGACAGATCTCTCTCTGCCTGGGCCTGCTCACTTCATAATGAATTCCTGTGGGATTCTGGTTCTCCTGTTCTACACTGCAAGTCTACATGCTTTATTGCTTCCTCCTGCTTGCTCATGCATAGATATTTGAAGAGTACCAATAGTGGATCAAGCTGTTTGTCCCCTTGAACTGTCACTGATGTTTGTGGGGACAGCTTGCTGCCTAGTTTTGTGATAAATATTTAGTTTTTAGTCCGGAGGTTTTTAGTTTTGCTATCTAAATCCTCTATTTTTATGTGAGGATTTGGGTAAACTTACAAGCCCTTCACTATTGCCATAGTCCCAGATCACTTAAACTATTTTAAATGGAATTTTTCTGTCATTTGTAACCAAGAGAGCATTGACTAATATATTCCCCAATCATCTCAGTAAAAGATATTTTCCATATACTAACATCTAGCCATTAGTCAAATAGTATAACAATAATTTTAAGTGCTTATAGTTAAGTAGCACCCTAGTTGGTTAAACCTAGATAATTAGCTAAAAATGAAAAAATATTTTGAAATAAATCTTTGTGTTAGCTACATTCTTCTCTGGGTCTTTAGTTCTTTTAGCAAGTGTTCTTCAGTTTAAAAAAAATGCCTAGCAGTAGATTTGCAAATTTTCTTCAGCATAAATAAGTACTGTGCCCTAGTTCTGCTAATCAATAGATTTGGGAAAACAAATTCAAACCATGTTAAATTATTTTGCTTGTACAATTATTTACAACAGTTACTTCATCTATTGATTAAACAAATGGAAACACTGAAATCTTACTCAAATGATATCCCTGGAGTCAATGCTACAGTTGAAATAATTTATAAGAACATTTTTGGTAAATGAACCTCCTCAGATATGTCTCAATATTGACTGGCTTTCTTTTAAGTTATGGCAGGTTTTTAGTACAAAGCATGGGATAATTTTGAAAATCATTGGTGATATTAATGAGAGAATGAGTAACCTACTGATTGGAGATTATTAAATTATCACATAAGTAACTTGAAATGAATTCAATTATCCTAATGTCAAGTGCTATTGCCTCTTCTCAATGGTCAAAAAGTGGCACCCCTGCTGTTTGCAAAGAAAAGCAGCTTAGTCAGTAAAACAATTTTAAGCTTCTATCATCTTAAAATCAGGAACACCTGAATAATATTCCTGGGTAAGATTGAGAGCAAAGCCCACAGCTAACTCATGGTCTCTGCTTTGATTAGTTAAAAATGTTTCATCCCGCAGGAAATCAATTGCAATGATCATGAGTTTATTCATTCAACAATGAATATAAAATAGGGAACTCCCATAGCCTTTCATGGAAAAGGAGCTACATGGAAATACAGATAACAACAAGCTTCTGCTTGGTCTCCACCACAACAGAATACTCCGAAGACCTCCCAAACTGCACATGTTCCATTGCATTATCTTGTGCACCCTTCTACCTTTATTTGCAGTACTGAGACAACACATAGCTTCTTGTTAACATTGCCCTTTTTGCTCAGGGCAAAGCCTCACCTTTTTTAAGATCTCTGCAGTAACTACTGCAATAAATTGCTGCCTGCTGGGCCATGGAATCCAGAAGCCTTGTGAAAAAGAAATGTTCACAGCTCTTCATTCACGTTCCATATTTGATGTGCAAAATAAAACAATTTTTATTTTTAGGCCTACCCACTAAATTAAAAGTAAGGGGATTATAAAGGGAGACAAAGGATTGAAAAAATAAGAACTTCATAAGAGTTGTTTTTTTTTAATTTTTAGTTTTAAAAATAAAAAAAATATAAATCCTAACTCTTGTAAGAAAAGCACGGGAACAACTGGGGCTTAATAGCAAGGAAATGATGTGTTTTAACTCTTATTTTCTTGCATTTTAATGTGCTGAATTATGCCAGAGACCTGGTAGAAAACTTTTAAAAATAGTCTTCTGATATTATTAAATTAAAACTAATTTCTGCCCATGCATTTAGAATTGTGCCTAGCACGCAAAAGGGGCTTGATAAATATTAGTTTGATAAATATAGCTAATATTTATACTATTATTATTGACAAAGAGCTGTATTTCTTTATTTTTGTCCCTCCTACTCAGGAGAAGAAATCCAACCAATTTCACATTTTCTCTCTCTCTTTCCCCCTTGCATCTTTCTCCTCTTTTCTAACTGGCTGTGTTCCCTCTTCTATGACCCTGGTTTTAGTTCTCTCCCAAGCCTTGGTCCTTATTTCCCTTCTGTCTACCACCTATTACTTCCTAGGCCCCACCGACTCCAATTTCTCACTACCTATTCACTCCACAGTCCGCCAGAATTAGTGTTTGGGCAGAGAAAGAGGAGCTAGCAGCGCCCAGGATGCATGCAGCTCTGAAACTGGGTCGCTCCCCAGCCAGAGGGCAACAGGGCCTGCATCTCCGGGGTTCAGAGAGTGTCGAAGGTCCCTGGCATGCTGCAGCCTGGCGATTACCAAGACTTCCACCTGTGGTGACTGGGAAAGGATGACAGGTTGAAGGGAGCAATGGCTTTTGCGAGATCTTTGGCATTTGGGAAATGTGGAAGAAACACTAATTATAAGGGCTGAGGGGTTTGTTTGGTTGTACTGAGGGCTATTGATACATTAAAGAGAGAAAATGACAGGCTCATTTCAACCAATTAGCCACTTAAAGCAAAATGTGAGAGACAGAAGGCCCCCAGGCAGTGTTCACAGAGACAAGAGACATCCCTCCCCCACCCACAGCCTCTAGAGAGACCAGGGTGAGGGCCGGGCCTGGAACCTCACTGGGGGGGGGGGGGAGGCTCAGGAAAGGCTGGACTTGCAGGCCTATCAAGTTTCCCACACCGTCAGGGAAGGATGGGGTCTGGAGCCTGAGGGTAGGAATACCCAGGGGGTACCTCAGGAACACAGGGCCCTGTGCCTCCCCAGAAACCTCTGGGCACGCAGAAGCAGCCCATAGCCCTGTGTTGGGGGTGAAAGACTTTAACACATTGACTGCAGCCCACACAGAGGCTGAAACAGATGACACGTGCCCTCCTCAAGATCTGGCCTATTTTTTCTTTTTAGCCACAGCAGTAGCTAGAGGCAAAGCTCAGCATGGCCCTGCTAAAGAAGGAAAGGGATTATTCACTGAAAGAACTGTGGGACATGCCTCGTCGGTACCAGGAGAATCCAGGAGAGCATCTTACCCACGCTGCCTCTGGAGGAGCCAACCGAAGCCAAGTCTGGACGTACGCATGGACGACCCCACATCGAGGGCGGGCATGACGAGTAAGAAGTTTGCTCAGAGCATAACCGAACTGGGAAAAGTGAGTGACTTGAATATAATCTTCATTCCCACTGTCTTTTCTGTTCTGTGAACAAAAACAATGTCAAACAGTAGATATTTGCTGAAAGAATTTAAGACCAAAAAATAACAAACATGCCTGATTTTATAACCATAAAATATTTCCCTAACTTATTATAATGGCAAGACTACTTTTTATAATGAGCATCCTTGGGTTTAATTATATTACAGACAATACACACTCATTAATGAAGCTTAGAAGGACAGGCGTGTCTGACTTTTCTGACTGCAAGCTTGGCAGAAAGTCACTCCGGCCATCAGGAAAAATGGCCTTGCTGGAGGGAGGCACAGAGAGGCACAGGAAGCAGGAATCTCACGGAAACCCTGACCACGGATGCGGCTCATAGACTGATCTCCTCCAACACACTTCCAGGCTCGAGTTATCCTGCCGCCCCCTCGGCAGAACATATGCTGTGATGAGTCAGTCCTCCTCGTCCTTCCTTCTGCTACTCGCGCTACTGACCAGTTTCCTCTTATAGTATCTGCTTATTCATAACTTCGTCTCCTACTCCAGGTCTCTGAGTCTCTTTTTTACTTCTGCCCCCACAGCCAAATGTCAACTTTCCGTATATATTTTACAATAAAACGCTCCACACGGTAGAATTTTATTGGTCAGAAATTTATTGAGCGGTTTTGTACCAGGCATCTTACCGAGGATTGGCTAATTCTTGTGACAGACAGCCATCTCCTGTCTGGTTAGCTATGGGAGCAGATGACTGCTTGACTGAGTGGCTGATGACCAAGTAGCACACGGCCACTCAGCCACACCGAATGCGAAAGCGTCTGAGAAATGCACCCCCTGGCCAGGAGCCTGACTCCCAGCAAAACCCCACCACGAGAGGAAAATGAAATCTCAGTGAACACCTGATCATCTCTGCCCAGTTTTTGTTGTTGTTCGTGTTGTCCATTAATTAATTTATTTGTTTTTAATTCAGAAAGAAAGCAGGGAAGCTCCCAGAGCAGAGTTTAAGTAGATAGTTTCTACCTAAAATGCATTTACTAAATATTTGTGTACATTCTACTAAGAACTGATAAGTATGATAGAGATTCTATTAAGAGGGCTTGTCGGGGCAAAACAAAATAGCTTGATGTAATTAAGAAAAGTCTGGGCTGAAACTGGTGGGAGTTTCTGCATCACATCCTGGTTTTGCCTTTGACTAGTTATGTGCCTAGGGCAGTGCTAAAGGAGTCACTGATCAGGATAATCTGTGAAAGGAATTTATCAAACTCCCAGGGGCTTACCCCACCCTCACCCCAACTCACACTGCTATTGTATTGTCATTAATGTCATCACCGCCAATAGGAACTCTTCCAGAACACAGGGAGGGTGTGCTTTAAAAAGGCTTCATAGGTGATTTAGATAAACCTACTACCACTACATCAAGTGCATTCCAGTTGAGAGTCATTGGACTAGATAATATCCTAAATAAAGCTTTAATTCCAGGCTAGTTTAGAACTT
Source organism: Erethizon dorsatum (assembly GCA_028451465.1). Classification (NCBI taxonomy): domain Eukaryota; kingdom Metazoa; phylum Chordata; class Mammalia; order Rodentia; family Erethizontidae; genus Erethizon; species Erethizon dorsatum. Next base: position 125,914,076 of record CM051826.1, on the reverse strand, counting down.
GCAAAAGTAATTAGATTGTGTGCGTAGCAAAAAATCATTGGAAGATAATCATGAGACAATATAAAGAACTTTTGTAATCTACTTTAAAGAACCAAAGCAGGCAAACCCGTGACCAGTAAAAACAACAACCAATAAATATATGACAAGAGGATGAACCTCACATGTAACTAGAGAAATGCAAATTACAATATTGGATTTCAATTAATTACCCATCACAGTACAATTAAGAAGTCTGATAATGCTGTCAAGGACAGGGAAAGCAGTGTGGCCTTAGCTATTATCTCCTGGGCTACAAATGCATGTGACCAACTATTGAGCCGTTTCTGCTTCTCAGTACATCATAGAAGTACATGTGTAGAAGGACATGTGTAGAAGGACACACACACATCTGTGTTGCCAAATAATTTAGAATGGTGAGAAGTTTATCATAATGGTATGGCTGGATCATGATACTTATTGTGTAAGCATTTTTAAAACATACAAAGCAATACTTCATATTTCCAGCAGCTTCCACATATGTATGTAAACATATCAATAAAATCCGGAAAGCAGAAGGGAGGGAGGGAGGATGGGGAAGTGGCCCAAAGGAACTTCTTCCTCTATACAGCTCTATGCTTTCATTTTTATTATTTTTTAACAATAGTTTCTGCTTATTAAAAGCCTACTATCTGGGCAAGGTGTGAAACTAGACTAGTTACACATACTTTCTTTTCAGATTTATTTTTTATTAGTACATGTTTGCAGTATGTAAGGAGAATGACCGGTGCTGGGGAAACCAGCTCTCCACCTGCCGAAGACTGAATCTAGACCCATGTCTCTCACCAAGTACTATACTAACATCAAAATGGACCGAAGATCTAAATGTTGAAACAGAAAACGATCTGCTGGAAGATAAAAGAGTTAAAACTCTTGAAGACATAGGTTTATGCAAGGACTTTCTCAACAGAACCCCTATTGCACAAGAAATAATACCAAGAATGAACAAATGGGCTGATATCAAATTAAAAAGCAAAGAAAACAACAAACAGAGTGAAGAAGCAACATACAAAATAGAAAAAAAAAATGCCATCTATTCCTCGGACAGAGGACTAGTATCTAGAATACATTAAAAAACTCACAAAAATTAGACTTCCCAAAATAATAGACCCAATCAAAAAATAGGGCACTGAAATGAACAGACACATCTCAGAAGAAGTGCAAATGGCCAATAAATACATCAAAAATGCTCAACATTTCTGGCCATTAGAGAAATGCAAATTAAGATGATGGTTACTCTAGAAAGAATGACTGTCATCAAGAAATCAAATAATAACAAGTGCTGGTGAGGCTGCAGGAAAACAGGAACACTTCTACATTGTTGGTGGGAATGTAAACTACTATAGTGATTATAGAAATCAGTACGGAGATTCCTCAAAAAAAGTAAAAATAAAATTCCATCTGACCCAGCTATTCCCGCCCCTTCTAGGTATCTTCCCAAAAGAGTTAAAGACATCATATTACAGTGATACCATACATGCATACCCATGTTTACAGCAGCACAATTCATAATAGCTAAATCTTGGATGTGGCCTATATGTCCATCAACAGATAAATGGATAAAGTACTACTCTGCCATAAAGAAGGATAAACTTGAGTCATTTATAGAAAAATGGATGCACCTTGAGATCATGTTAAATGAAATAAACCAAACCACAAGCTTAAATATGTGGTTTCTCTTATACAAGAAACCCAAAATATAAATAAGGAGCAAAATAAATAATAGAAAATAGGAAGATAAATTTTTCGCAAAAGGGAAGGGGATCAAGAGATGGAAAAAAAAGGAAAGGAAATGAAAAAGAATTAAGATGTGTTATGTACATGTATCTTCTCCCTATGAGGAATGTAATCATTACGTACTGCAGACATGAGGTACTAATAAATGTACTAATAAAAAATAAACATTGAAAAATAAATTAAATAAATAAATAAGGAGAATGTACTCAAGCCATGTATGTATAATTAAGTTAATTTTTTTTAAAAGGGGTTAACAGAAATTATTTGGAGGTTCTCTGACTTGCACACCTTCACAGGGATATGTCGCACCCAGAGCCCCTGCACCCGTTTAGTGAGCAGCAGATCTGTGCGCATCCTAGTTCCGGCTAAGCAATGGAAGTGCGCTATGAGCAGCTGCCCTGTGCTCCTCTCTGCACCCTCGCTCCCGCTCACTCTCCGAGTCGGTGTCGCCGGCCTTTGCAGCTGACTTCCACGTGGCTGCGGCTGCCGCAGTAGCAGCTCCAGAGCTGATGCCATGAAGGAACCTCAGCTCTAGCGTCAGACTCCCTGGCCCCTCTACCCATCCCGCATCCATTTATATTTTTACTTCAGTTTCTGTATGTGTACAACGGGGATGACGCTGATCCTCACCATATAGTTGTGACAATTATTGTGTTAGGACACGCATGAAGAAAGCCAGGATGGAGGCTAATACGTGGTAAGCTCTTAGCAAACATCGGGGTTTTGTTTGTTTGTTTTGGCGGGTGGGTTGGTTTGTTTTTTGGGGGTATTGTTGTTCTTGTTGTTCGTTTCGGGGAGGTTGTGGGGTTGTTTTGTTTGTTTGTTTGTTTTGGTTTTTTGAGACAGGTTCTCTCTGTGTAGCCCAGGCTAGCCTCAAACTCACAGTGATACTCCTGCCTCAGCCTCCCAAATGCTGGTGTTTTAGTTACTTTTCTCTCGTTGCTGAGACAAAATACCTGACACCCAAAGTTAAGGGAGGAAAGGTTTATTTATCTCACAGTTTGTAGAGGTTTCAGTCCATAATTGTTTGGCTCCAAGGCAGGGTGGCACATGGCAGAAGGGCAACAGTTCATGGCGGTTGAAGACAGCAAAAGCAACAAAAGAAAAACACAAGACTCTCTCTGGCCCTTATATGGTATGCAGACTACCCACCCTAGGGCAGGTGTAGCACTCACACCCTTAATCCTAGCCAGAAATACGCCAAACCAATCAGTGGACTGATTTACTAATCACACACCCTTAATCCCAGCATCACACACTCTAGATCCAGCCACCTCTGAAAAAGCCCCACCTATGACCCTGTGAGGCTGTGGGAGAAATCTAGACACAAGCCATGACAGCTGGGATTACAGGCGTGCATCCCTGTGCCTGGCACATCAGATATTCTAATGAGTATTTTGAAAGCCAGCCACAAAGGAGATCCTGTTTCAGGAAAAATTTGAGAGAAAATCCAATCAGCTCAGTTCAACTGAGGGCTTTCCTCCTCATCATCAAATTGTTCACACACAGCTGCAGGATTGTCCCCTACCCTGACTTCAGTGCCTCCCTCACGGAGCTTCGACCCACAGCACCTGCCCTCTTCACGTTCACCTTGAATCATCTGTTAAGAGTAACTTATGTGGGCCGGTGAGATGGCTCAGAGGCGTAAGCGCCTGCCTGGCAAGCGCGAGGGCCCGAGTTCGACTCCCAGAACCCACATACGAAAAAAGGGCCGAGGATATCGCTCAGCGGCACGGGCGCCTGCTGGCGCACGAGGTCTTGAGGTCAACCCCCAGTACCCACACAAAAAAAGGATAACTTATGTAAGAAAATAGCATCTTGTCACTTGTTATAAGACCCAGCTAATGTCCTTGCATTTTGTATAAAGTTCCTCTCTCTTCTTTAAATAAACCTTTATTTCTTGAACCATTTGAGTGGGTTCCTGCACCTTACAAAACAAAGGAGCCTAAAACAATGTCCTTCGAGTCCACAAGTCATAACACAAATACCCTCATTTTTGTTGCTTGTGCATGTATTTTATGATGACATATTATGCATGGAATGGTGCTAAAGAGAAGTAAAGTCCTAAGGTCCTTTCTCATGGCTCCAGAAGAGAAGATGCTGAGCGCTAACAGCATAGTTATTCAGATGCAAAATCCAAGCACCTTTTATGTGAGAAGCTGTTTTATTACCTTTTCAAATTCTTTTCTCTATCTATTAACTTCAGCCCTGAAGGGACTTCGATTTTGCAATATTTCTTTAGTTACAATGTTAACCTGAAAGTCAAAACTATATTTTGTTTTTATAAGTATTCTATAATTCTAATTTCCCAGGAATTTAAACTATGCTTCCTTGAAGTCTGATAAAGTGAAATTGGTGCCTATTTTCGATGATTACAGGAAGGACTTAGGCATCCCCTGCCTATTCAAACCTACATATAATCTGCTCCATGGCAACTTTGCCTGTGTTGGAGGAATAAAAATACCTCTCCCTGGGGTCAGCCATTGGCAGCTTGTCTGCCTCGAGGACGTGGTCTCTGTCTTCCTAAACTCAATCAGCTCAGCGCCACGCCAGAGCCCTGCACAGACAGATGCTTCATAAATGCTTTTGCATCGACTGAGGTAGCCAGAAAATGTGATGCCAGCCCTCTCTTCACCTGCTGCCTGGAGCAGGTTACGAATCAGTAGGAGCAAGTTGGAAGGAGGAATGATTAAAGCAGAACGTCGATGCTGAGCCTAGCATTTAAAATAATAATGAAATTTTCAGAGAAGATTCTTACTAAAATCCACATGTATTCAGATAATCCCACTAGGAAATATTACCGCTGATAAATTGAGCACAATCGCATTTTCTCCAGGTTTCCTGAACACTTCGTCTGTCTCAGTGTGGTAGCCAGAAATCAAAAAAGAGGGTGGAGAATTAATAAATGCACATTTTTAAGGATTTAATGAAACATTTATAGACTATTTCGGGCTTGTAATAAAAGTTATTACCCTTTGGTTGGCGAGCGTGACCTCCAGGGGACAATAACATTCTATTACATCCTCAAATTCTATAAAGTTATTAGTTATCTCCTACGGGCAACCATCCTCTATTGACAAGAGATAGGATGGATAGTTGAATAGCTGAAATGATTCCATAAATAAATTTCAACTTGAAAGCTGGCATCCGTTATCCAAATCAAAAATTTTAAATGTGTTATTACAGGCTCTCAAAATTATAGCTAAGTATTGCTGAATTCCATGGCACATCGTAAGCAGCATTCCTTCTCACCTGGCAGGACACGTGATTACGCATTGCATCAGGAAACTAATGAAGGGGAAGTAACGTGTCCTTTCATGTCTTCTTTCTAGGTCCATAAAGCTAACAAAATGCAAGTCTGATTTAAACCCTCATAAATAACACTGCTTCCCTAAAATGAGATAAATTACGCTTAATATGTTGTTCCTGAATATATTAATATTTTGAAACATACACTTAAATTTTTTCATGAAATGCGTGTGTGTGTGTGCAAGTCTTTAAAGCTTTTCCATAGGAGCGTTTCCATAGGGGTGTAATGAAAGTAAATTGCTCCATCTGCTGGATGTATTTGGAATCAGACGCTAATGCCAAGCTCCAAGGAAACTAAGAATTGGGAGAGGTACCTCAAAATGTCAGAAAACTACATCTAGCACACAATGAAAACGTCAGTGCACCCCCACTCAAAGCCTCTAGTTCCACTAGAAAACACTCGATATTGTAGAATTCACCGAGTTCAATTGCCATCTTAGTCTCACTGTTTCTCTGCCCTGGTGCCGGCATATGGAGAGAAAACAGTGTCGAGTGCAGACCCCACGACAAATACTGAACTTTGAGACTGGAAAATCCCAAAGGTCTTTCACGCAAACAGACTTGTCAGCCTCACAGTATTCTGGGTTAATACTTAGGGAAAAGAAGTTCACATCAGTAGATATGTAAATCCTTGGCCAGCTTGATGCTGAGTAACACATAATGAATATGAATGCCCTAAGGACGAGTCCGCAAGCCGGACTTCATAGTTATTCTTCTTTGGCTTTAACCTAAAACACGCCAAGAAAAGATGCACAACGCAGATTTCGGAATCATGCGTTATTTTATCATTCAAATTGTAAAACATTGTCCTAAGTTCTCCTTGCTGACTAGTCCTCTTTCTGAGGCTGGTATATTTCTCTCCTTCACTGCTAAACTGGATGGCTGAGAAAATTTGCTATCTCAAGATTTGCTTGAAACCCCCCCCCATATTAATAGTCACTCCCTACTAATTTTCCTAACTTGTTCAATAGCTCTTATGTTTGAAACATTCTACCCTTGTTCCATTTACTATATTAAATCACATCTTGAAAAATTCAATTACGAGTTCATGCAAGTGATTTGAACTTGGGTTCTGTTGTTTATGATGCCACTGGAATGCATCAACTATGCTGCATTCAATACAGGGAGCACATTGCTCTTGACAGAGTAATAGCTTCTTGCGAGGCTTTAGCTTGGTGTCAAACTGTGGTTTATCTGTAAAATCTTTTTCTTTCCTAGAGTATTTTTCATGTTGTAAACCTGAATCATTCTTCTATTCTATTATGAAGTACTAAAGTAACTTGAGTCTTGATGCAAAGAAGAAAATCAGCTTATCTTTTGAAGGAGTCGAAGTTTTGTACTACTTGCAATTCTCCAACTGGCTGTGACAATGTCCTTGACGATGACTATTTTCAAGGTGATTTAATCTTTCCCCAAAACCAAGTTATATTTAGCAGTTATTTGAGGGAGGAGAATTGTGTTTTAACTTAACATTTCCCTTGGCACACATTTTCTTATTCTTCTTTATGTTTATTATTTGAAACCTTCCCATTATCTCAACACACAACTTAACCCAAAAATTTAATAAAAAGTATTAATAATATCTGTCTTCCAGGAGCTTTTAATCTAAAAGAGAGGCATCCAAAAGGCTCTTACAATATAATGTGGAAAGAAAAATAGTGGAGGTGTATTAAGAGCAAAGGCCATTGCTCTAGAGAATGAGGAGCATGCTAAGGCGGCATGCGCGCTGAGCTGGCCCTAGCAGGATGGATAGGAAGTCGCTACCTGGCAGAGAACACGTGGGGAAGGAACTCCAGGCAAAGAGAAAGCATGGGGAAAATTTTAAAGATGTGATGGGATACTTACTCAATCTGTGATGTGCAGATTACTCTTTCTGCATCTCTCTCTCTCTCTCTCTCTCTCTCTCTCTCTCTCTCTCTCTCTCTCTTCATATTGCAGAGGTGCCATCAGGCCTCCTACCTAGCACAGCTCACAGCACTCATGGACTTCCCACCTTTCTCACAGTCACTCATCCCTGAGCCATTCCCCTTTTCACAAATTAATAAAACCCATGTTCGGCCCTGCGTCGTGGCCTTTGTTCCGGTTAGCCAGTGCTCTAACTGGACTTAGGACCGCCTTGGCTCCGCACAACTACAGATATGTATTTATCTCTTTATTCTCTCCTTAGGTTGCACTGGAAGTGGTAGATTGGAATTAATTGTTGGAATTCCAATAACCTTTCCCTAGAATAACAAATGTGGACTCCACTGGACCGCAGCAAGGTCCAGAGAGAGTTTTCTATACCTCTGATATTTTAGATAAAAATTTTTCATAGAGGACTGATTTTCTAATAATGTTAAATAAAAAACAACCCCCTCCATAAAGTAAGGAAAGTTTAAGCTTTTTTATAAGTGAAATACCTATTCTAGCAAACATGTCTTCATTGCAAAATTTTTATGACCAAAAAAAAATTTGACTGCATTTTGTAAATGTTATCTATACATGGTAAGTCTGAGAGGCGGTGTCCCTGAAAGGATAATGAATTGGGTGCTATGGAGTAAAGTTTAGTGTGATTAAAACAGCATCAAAAAAGCAGTATAAGAGAATTCTTGTGGAGGTGGCTGGCAAGAAAACTACCTTTGCTTTGTACTGGAAATAATCTGTAGTCAGGTTGGATAGCAGAGCTGTAACCCTGTGAAAGACTTTATTTACTAAAAGAAAATAGGTAATTAGGTATTCCTTTTGCTTTTATTAGAATAGACATGATTGGGAATTTCAGTGTTTATTTTCATAGGAAGTCTCACCTGATTCTTAGCTCGTGGCACCCTGTGCCACTGCAATTGAGATTTAATGATGAGGAAATGAATAGAAACATAGACTAAACTCTTCTGGAATAAATGCATGCACTTTAGTGCCACTGAGCGATTGGAAGGTTTGACAACTTGGGGCATGAGGGCTCTTGTTTGTACTGCATGAGATACATTGGCAGTGTTCCACGAGCGTAAAACTCTACATCTCATTTCCACCCATTTTTCCCAGTGAGTGTGTGAAAAAGGACAAAAATATATTTATTTCAAATACATACGTATCTTTCCAACAGGGAAATTTCAAACATATACAGAAGAATGGAGCTTATCTACTCATCACCCCTAATCCAGATCATTTTTTAATTAAACCTCTGACATCAGGTCATTTTCTTAGTTAACATATTAGTATGTATCAGTAAACTAGAACTTCTCTTAAAAGCCACAATACTATCAAAAGGTATTTTTAAGTGTTGGGGTTTAACCTTTATATGACTTCTATATCTAATTTATACTATACAATTACTAAATACAGTAATTCCTAGGAACATATATCTCTTCGCATGAATAAAAAACCTTTTATTAGCTAAATACATCTTCAATGACAAAGTGTTTGTAGAGCACATATAGAAAAGGGTGATTATATATACATACATATGAAAAGAGAACACAACTCTGTGTGTGTGTGTGTGTGTGTGTGTAGCCATTACCTCTTCACTTAAAATATATCCAGAACGACAAATAGTGTCATGCATTTTTCCCTGATGGTTCTTAAGAATAATTTGGCAGAGTTATGTGGGTGACTTATAGATTAGAACCCAGAACTGCACTCCCAAAGTGCCAGGAGAATGGATAGGAAAATTGCAAATATGTGTAGATGATGAATTTATATATCATTCCTATGTATAATGAATTGTGCTTTGACAATCTTAACTCAATATTAAGTTAATACTAATTTTGAAAAGTAGGGTGTTTACAAGTGAATATTTGGCATATGAAACTGCCTGAGCATTAAAGTCATACATAGTTCTCTTATCCCTGCTTTGAGGTTATCAGGGAGTTATAGAAAGCTTATCAATCTAGGAACTGTTTTTGTCTAAATACAACTTTATACCCCACAGGTCATTCAATGGGTCTATAGATGAAACCACTAGGATTGTTGGAATGTCCTATAGTTCCAAATCTGTCCAGATGAGAAACGAAAGTACACAACGCCATTAAAACAGCTCCTTAGAAGAAGTAGTTTTTGAAATGACCACTAAAGACATATAAGAGCCATAAATTGCAGCCGGGAGTGAAATGAATCTTGATGGGATGGGAGTCCGTGATTCAACAGGAGGAGATGGCAAGAAAAGAAGGAAGAGAGCTCTGTGTGCTATTAATCTCCCGAACCAGATGTCTCTGTTTCATTGGAAAACAGGTACCGTGGTGTTTTACGTCAAGAAACTGTGTGGGTTTTTTTTTCTTCTTTCTCTACGATGAGCTATAAAGTAAAAAGTGCTAATACTCAAAATGAAATTTTGAACATGCAACTAAAAAGGCATTGTAGTTTTGTGAAATAAATTTAGAGGAAGAATCCAGAGACCTAAGTTCAACTCTGATGCTGATTCTTCCCCTATCACAGTCAAAATCCCCAGCTGAGTTCCAGGCAGCTACCACGACTACAGGGAAGCCTCGCTCTCTGGCCTGCCCTCCTGGCTCCACTGAGCCTCCCAGCGGGCCTTTCCATCTGCCTTCTCTACCAGCAGGGCCAGACTGAATTAGCCAGCTTTCTATGTATCTGAATCTCCTCTCTGCAAAGAACCAGGTGAGCCCATTAAGGGTGCCATCTGTTTGGATCTTAGTTTACTCATTCATCAATATTTACTCAATTGAGCATCTACTATGTGCCAGGAACTCTGTTAGGTGCTGGGAATACAGCAGTAAACAAGATAGACACAGTCTCTGCTTTAATGTGGTTTAGAGTTTAACAAGGAAGGCATTTACAATGGTGATATCTGCTACAAAGGACACTACAAAATATCAAAAGAAAGCTAATGATAATATGTGCTACAAAAGAAAACAATATAAAGAAAAGCATAGACGAGTACTTTCGAAGCTACAGTTGCAATACATTAATGATCATGAGGTCCATCTAGTGAGGCAATACCAGCATGCTTTTGTTTAATGGACTCAATTGGGATAGAAAGAAATTTAGAAGAAATATTGATGTATATCATGTGTAATAAGAAGAAATTTCATTTCTAAAATTAGCACATAGATGAATGCTGGGATAGAATAAAAAAAGTATTTATTTCTCTTGATTTGGAAGGAAATTTTTAAGGCTATTGATTCAGACATACCATAATAGACACAGTTATTAATGCTTGCTCCAATCATAGCTACTTCAGTAGAACCGATCACAACTAAGTCTATGTGACCCCACTCCACAATGCTTGAATACGTCTGAGTAGTCAAGCGTGGGCCCCTGTGCTACATCCAGCCAGCATATCACTCATAATCAATCAGATTAATTGATAAGGATTCTGGAATTGAGAAACTAGAAGTCTGAGCCCATCAGATGCAGATATTTGATCTAAAAGATCAGGTAAAATTGGTGTGCAGGTGACTATGTAGGTCCCACTGCAGGACTAATAAGTCAGGACTGACTGAGAAAGATGAAAATACCCACAGAGAAAAAAATTGATCAAGGAAGCTGTATCAGTACATTTTCTATTGCCAATGACACACTACCACAGACTGGTAAATTATAAAGAGAGGTTTATTTGGACTCACAGCTCTGGTCCAACACTAAGGACCTGCATCTGGTAATGGCTTTGTTGCTAGCAGAGACCTAGGACGGTGCAGGGAATCTCATGGCAGAGGGAGAGCATGCGCTGTGTGTTCTTTGTTGTGTTGTGTGTGTGCATATGCAAGTGTGTGTTTCGCCCTCCTCTCTTCTGATGAAGGCACCAGTATTAAATCATGGGCTCTCCACCCTGATGAGCTTATCTTATCCTAGTCACCCCCCAAAGACCCCATCTCTAACCCCATAGCCCAAGTGTTCACACTCTTACTACCTATAATAGGGACTAATCATCATCATGAGTTCTCCGGGAGATGAGCCATATTCAAACCATAGCAGAAGTTTCATTCACAACTCCAGGTATAAAAGCCCAACTCTATTTTATTTGTTCTTCTCAGATTCCACAAGGTGTTAGTATTTTTCTCAGTATGCATCTGTCCTTTACTTGAGCTAATTTGACAGGTTCATTTTCTTATACCTAAGAGTCACTCCTGAAAAAAACATTTGGTATAAAGTTTATATTACCTTCCTATTAGTCATGTCAATGATTATATATCCAGCAAACAACAAGCAAAATAATATTTGTTTAAAGTGACAGAAAAAGAAAGCTAGTCCTTTAGTCAAGGAAGATTTGTAAACAAGTCCTCAGTCACTTAAGTCTAATACCTAAATTGGGAAATTTTCAGCCTTTTAGGCTGTATCCTTCCGTAATAAACCATTTTCTACATTGGTTTCACAGTGTTCTCGGTAGTACAGTGATCCATTTTTAGATACAGAGCACAGAAACTGGCTCACTTCCAGGTCACTCCCATGTTAATGACACATGAACAATAATCTGAACAAACTAAACTGAGAGACTCACTGTTCGCTTACAGCACAGTCTGTCTGCGGCCTTTACTGTGAATGGTACAGTAGCTCAAATACGGAGATGCCACCGATAGATGATACTGTTGTGTTCGTTCACACTGAGCTTTATTTGCTACTTGAACTTGATTACAACTGACATCCATGGAAGAATATAAAAACATTCTTGCTCCCTTTAGTCATTCAGGTACATAATGAGTTTCAACAAAACACAGAGGAATCCACAAATCTGCATCATCCAGAAAGTGCCCTTGAAATGAAGCTTTGCCTTTTGTAGGGATGAAATGTTATTCACATTAAGAGCAAAACTGGAAAGGTGTACATTGCAGCTCAAACCTTAGACTTTTCCTATTTTTCCTACACTTATGAAATGTAAACCAAAGACATCAAAATCTTTGAGTAAAATACAGAGAATGTTTTCTCTTACGGGTAAGGAATAAGTCCCAAATTAGCAAAGGCAGATTTTTCCAGTTCAATTCTGAAAGTAATTTCTTGTTAACCTAAAAGAAATCAAGGAACGCAATGACATAAAATTTAAAAATAGGAAATTGTAGGAAAGGAAGATATCAATCTAAACAAAGACTTATGTTCTCATGGACTAGGCAGTTATGTTATAGAGCCTGGTCGTGTAGGCCTTGCTGCTAATCTGACCAAGACTGGGTGGCTCCCTCTGGTGTAGCGACATCCTCAGAGTAAATCCAAACCACACCAACTATCTTCCAAACACACAGAAGGTGCTAGAAGAGATTAAAACCCCAGTGCTGTCCTAAAAATTGATTAAACTTAATCATTATCAAGGCCCAAACCAATTTCTCAGTGTGTAAATGATAGCTAATAATCGTTAGAACAAAAGAAAGCTTTATAATCTCATTCATCATTTAAGCATCAAGAAGCACCTGGGCAATACATAAAATTGCCTATTTTTTGACACCCTTTTGTTTTCTCTAATTAGTATATGCTAAAGAAACAATGGGGAAGATAAGCGCCTGACTGTCCTGATATATAACTAATAGCTCCATTAAGCTATGTGGTCTACATGGCCCCAATTCAAAGAAGGAAGGATCGTACTAGCCAGACTCTCTCCCAGCCAATCCCCTTTTTCTCTTACAGGATTTGTTCAAGGCCAGGTCTGAGTTCTGCAATACACTTAGAGAAGAATGAAAGGCCCCTGTGTTCCAAGGCAATTATGACAAACTTAGGATCCAGTATCTATCATGTTAGACCTTCAGTAGGAACGTACAAAAGGCTGTTTAACTAAATCAGTGGAGGGTCCATAAAACTGAGGCCTGGGCTTTTCTTTCTAGAAGATGTCATAGGTAGGAACTACACGTCAAATAGAAGCATGATAAACATATCCAATGTCAGAGATTGTTTGATATTTGTGAGAAAACAAAAATAACAAAATGAATACACAAAACTTTTATTAGGTTCAAATCTCTTTAAATTTATTTGGAAAAGACATTTTAAACCTGAGACTCTCATTAAGCTCATAAGTTTTTTGAGTTAGAAGGAAAGAATATGAACATATCTTAGAAGCCAAAGAAATGTAAGCTCAATCAAGCTATTATTCCAACTAGAGTTTAGACACTTCTTTAATATATCAAAGAATTAAAAGATACATAAAGCTCAAATCCAAGGTTGTAAATGCGAGGTTCCATACGATCATCCTGTTGGAATCACTAAACAACTGAAGCAATTACATGTTTGTGTTCCCCCAAGATTTATATGTTAAAATTCTAACCGCCAATGTGATGTTGCGGCCTTTAGCCAGAGATTAGATCGTGAGGGTCGAGACCTCATGAATGGTATTAGTGCCCTTACAGAGGAGACCCCATGGATCTTCCTCATCCCTTCCTGCATGTTATGGCACAAGAAGATGTCCTAACCAGAAAGCAGGCTGTCGCCCACTTTGGGAATCTATATCCAAGGAAATGAAGTCAGTATGTGAAAAGGCCGTCTGCACTCGCACGACTGTTGGAGCACTATTCACAGAGTCAACCTAAGTGTCCATCGACCAATGAATGCATAAAAATATGCAATCTGTATACAAAATGGAATACTATTCATCCATAAAAAGGGGAATCCTGTCATTTGTGAACCTTGCTGAATTTGGAGGATACGATGCTAAGTCAAACAAGGCACGAAAAGACAGATACGATCTCACTTACATGTGGAAACTTGAAAAGGTGAACTCAGAGAAATGCTGAGTAGAATAATGGTTACGAGAATCTGGGAGGCAGAGGCAGGAATTGGACAGATGCTGGTCAGAGGATACAAAATTTCATTAGACAGCAGGAGTAAGTAAATTCAGGAGAGCAATTATACAACATGGTGACTGTAGTGTGTACGGTGTAGTGTGTACTTGAAAACTGCTAAGAGAATAGATTGCAAATGTTCTCACCACAAAAAATGACAAGAATTTAGGTGATGGATATGTTAGTTAGCTTTAGCCATTCCACAAATTTGTAAAACACAAAAAAGTTATAAATACAAAAATAAAATTACACCGGGGATATAGCTCAGCGGCACAGCGCCTGCCTGGCAAGCACGAGGTTGTAAGTTCGATTCCTGGGACCAAAAAATAAATAAATAAATAAACTCACTGTAACCTTAACATGCAGAGATAATCAATGTAATATTTCGATATTTTGGTGTGCTTCCTTCTAATCTTTACTTTATGCATAAATATACATATATTTGTATAATCATGCTCTCGTTGTACACATTATTTCATTGCCTGTTTTAGAACTTGGTGTGTAATACAAGATGGGTCTTGTGTGGCTCTTTTTTGGGAACATTTCACTTTATGGCCCTTAGTCTGCTTTGTCAGGAATTAATTTTGTTTCCCAATGGTATTTTAAATGGTCACAGGAGGAATTAATGCTAAAGTTGGGTTATAATAGGAATATTTGTGGGGATATGCTAAGTTTTTCTTTTTCCCCAGAGAATTTATTCACTTGGCGTTAAGTTTCTGGAGGGAAAATAAATGAGTCTTTGGCATTACCAGGTCACTTGCCATGAAGTGAATGTTCATGTTTCTTGAGCCATACTTTTAGGGTAAATGATTCTTTCGAGGAGGACCAAATACAGAAAATCTTTCCTGCTGGTAGCTATTAATGGAATGGATATACCTCACTGTATTGGTAGATAAACAGTGCTGATTTCCAATCTAGCAAGCAATTCACAGAAGCATCTTGCAGGAAAGGGATCATACATTAGGGATCCACTTAAAATGATTCCTCTACTTTCATTCAACTAACACTTGCCTACATTATTTTCGAATCTCCCTAAAACACCTTCTACACATGGAATCCAGATTTTTAACAGTGTTCAGACGAACGTTTCCAGTTAGCTAATGGCAGGGTAGCTTTTCAAACCACAGCTCTGTTTCTTTATAAGCATGTAATCATGTAAAGATTTTATTATATTTACTTTCATGGAGTATGGGAAATGGAAAAATAAAAACACACATAACTGTAGTATTATGAGTGCAATTAAGAGGGGAAATGGCAATTTCTGTGCATACTAAAAACAATACATTTTTAGCCTCAGTCAGAGATTCAAACCTACAAAGATCCCTGTGCTTATAACTGTGAAGGAAATTAATATGTTCGGAAGGCTGAAAAGAGATTATCAAATATTTTCTCAAGGCATTATTTATAACTTGTTTCAACTATCTGGGAAAGGGAACCTCCCTAGAATATGCAAGCCTTCCTCAGATGCCACTCAGATTCCAGTAAACCGTCTATTAAGTCTCTTTGACATTCTGTTCTTAAATAAAAGAACCCGCTTCTGCACCAGCTTCCTGGGCTTTCCTCTCTTTCTAAAATATTGGTTCTCTCCCCCTTTTGTGAAGAAGCCAAATGATTAGCTGCAGGCTCATGACTGATTTCCCATTGTTCATTCACTTTAACCATTCTCATTGCGCCAACAATCTGAACCCCAGAGAGATTTGTCACAGTTCTCCAATTCTCTTTCTCCCTTGGCAGACATTTTTTATTTGATTTTTCTTTTCTTTTACTTTTATAAAAAGAAAATTTCTCACTTTAACACTTCCTGCTAAATTGTCCTTTAGTAATGAGAGGAAGAAAGCATCTTGACTTCTTGGAACTCGTGCAATGTTGACAGTGAACACTTGCTCCTTTTGTGTGTGTGACGAACCACAGACGTAGAAACGATACTTTTAAAAATGGTGTGTATTTCACTCTGTATTAGAATCTATTCATCATAATGACAAAAGTTGGTGTGATTCAATCATAGAATAATCTATCTTTTCAATCATCTTCCAAGTGAAAACAATCAAGAATTAACTTAGAAACTAGGAAGAAAGGAAAAAATGAAATTTTTTTTTTTTTTTTTTTTTTTTTTTGTGGGTACCGGGGGGACGACCTCAGGACCTCGCGCGCCAACAGGCACCCGTGCCACTGAGCGATATCACCGGCCCCTTTTTCGTATGTGGGATCCGGGAGTCGAACTCCGGCCTTCGCGCTTGCAAGGCAGGCGCTTACGCCACTGAGCCATCTCACCGGCCCAAAAAAATGAAATTTTGATCTCTAAGAAATAGTATAAATTTCAAGTAGCAAAGTACATTTAATGATACACCAAACACTCTTGAAATCATTGAATTGGGACATTTGTTGCTATTTGTTATTATCATTAGTATTATCAACAATAAAAATAATAGTAGCTATAGTTTGTTGAGAGCTTTCCATCCCCCAGACTTTATATATATACTGTAGATCGTATTTAATCTTCGAGGCACTCAGTGAGGCATAGAGTTCTTAGCTTCTTTTTCTAAACAGCCCAGAAAGGTTGTTTAATGCCAACATCACATACTACAAACTTCAAACTCATATATAACTAGAAGGCCACAATGAAAGAAGAAAGTCAATTTAATTCTGTATTTGAGTCTGTACCATTTGAAATCTATAAGATTTTTTGCCAAAAACAAGAAATGAAAACAAAAGTGTCTCTTCATTGAACTCATTCTATTGCTCCTGGAGCAGTTTTTGAGCCTTTATTTTGTAAAACAATACAAGGGAAAATGCTACACATAATCCTCATTTTTGTGAATTATGAATACAACTATATACAGGAACTACTGCAGAGGATAAGACAACAAAATTCAAAGGTTTTATGAGTCATTTGATAATTAGTTATCAGCACTATTGTAAACTTTGTCTTTATATTTGAAAACATTGATATATCTTTTTACCATAAACCAATCCACATGAATAACTTTTGTTCTCTTTAACTCATTCATGTGTATTTCCAAACCATTTGAAAGATTTTAAAAATAGTGTAGGCACAAAAGGAATGGATTATAATTCTAAATCTGATTGTCTTATGGCAGCAGTAAGATGCAACAAATGAATTCTTGCGGAAACAACCACAACAATATAGGCTAATTTTCACCTGTGATTCATTTTTTATTTAGCATCACAGAGGTGGGCTAGTCATTCAAATGATTAAAAATCAGCTTTAAAATATAAAATGTACAGATTTCTTGTTGAGCTTACCATAAATATTTTAAGGTCCTCCTAACACTTTTTCCACTTGGTAAATAAGATTTTCCAACTTTAGTAAAAGCTGCAGCCCTACAAATCAAGAAATTAGGCTCTTCATTTATGAAAATAATTTAATATAGAAAATTACTTTTCTATAGTCTTGTCCTTTTTCCTTAAGATTTCCAAATCAAAATAATGTTGTCATTACCCCTTTCTTATTTCTTATTTAAATACCTATAACATTAGTCCATTTTTAATAACAATATGGAAATGGACTGTCTCGCAAGTCTCTTGATTTGGGAGATGATAAAAACAACCAAATGTTGAGGAACGGAAGACTTAAAAAGAGAAACAGCCTCTCTTACTTGCCAGACCATAACTTCCTGTTACACGATCAAAGGAGAAGACTTTAAAAGATTTTAAGTAAGGGCCGGTGAGATGGCTCAGTGGCTTAAGCGCCTGCCCAGCAAGCACGAGGGCCCGAGTTCGACTCCCGGATCCCACATACAAAAAAGGGGCCGGTGATATCGCTCAGCGGCACGGGCGCCTGCTGGCACGTGAGGTCCTGAGGTCGACCCCTGGTACCCACAAAAAAAAAAAAAAAAAAGATTTTAAGTGATGTCTTGGGCACCTATGAGCTTAAAAGCATAACATTTTGATTTTAAAAAAAAAAAGTTGTTAAACAGATGAGATATATGGATTATGTGTCCCTTGGAATTCTCAGGGCTTTAAAAATGTACCAGAAAGTGGGCTTTGAGCTTTCATTTAATTCTTGATTCTTTTGCAATTCGATGACCCTTTACATAGACGATCCCTCCCTCACCTAGGATTACAAATCAGTCCGGAAAGACTGGTCACATATTGCAACGGATTAGTGACTTGGGCACATAAAAAGATCTGATGAACCAAATCCACGCTGTACAGTCAGACTTGTAATCCAAACCCAAGGGACACAAGGGAAAGGCAAATAGAGAAAGTAGCAAAAGAGGCCAGTGAAATAAAAGAGGATTTTATTCCACTAAGGAGTCAACAATTCTGCATCTTGCGAGCTTTCTGTACGTTAAAGCAATGAATTAATCTGATTACCCTGCGAACCAAAAATAAAATAGAGCATTTTTCCTTTTGTTCAGTAGCCACAAATAATATTGGCTGAAAGGGAAGTCTCTCTACAGGAAAACCATTTGAATACATCATTCTATTGAACAGTGTCATGTAGGAACTAACCTCAGAAACCTCATTAATTTTTTTTTTAATTCTTAGGAGAGAAATTTTACAAACTAGTGACCTGAAAATAAGCCAGTGACATAGAAAATTATACATAAAAGCACTTCAAGAAAGAGAAGGAATGAGCATTGAAATCCATACTAATGGCATGAGTGGGATATGGGCAGAGTTACCACAAATCTAAAAGTGCGTAAGACTTAGCACTGGACAGATAAATATTTTCAGAATTTATTACGTTCCCAGAGCCATATTACATATCTCATCTATGTTTAATCTGAAAAATTCTGTGATGTAAGTGGCAGCAGTGGCAACAATACTGTATAAAGAAAAGGCCCAGGATTCAGGGAGGACACGTCAAGTCACAGATAAGTCTCAAGATTGTTCTGATGACTAAGAAACAACATACGCAATCTTCTTTAAGAACATAAACTACATATAGAAATGCTGATGTAATAGTATAGAATTTTCTGATTAACTTCTGGTTCATTATGCCATAAAATCACCATCCTGAAGTCCCTTTGAGAGAACAGTGAGAGTAGACAAAAATAAATAAATCTATAGCACTGTAAAGTCAAGATAGTATGTCTTCTATAGATACAATATTAAGATATTTTCACAAAATCCTGGAAGATGGAAAAATAATGAAGTTAAATTAATAAACCCAGGCTCACAAAAGCAAAATAGCTCAGCTTACACACACAGGAAAGCATAGCAGAGGCGGCTGTCATTCTCTCTTCAGAGCAGATGCGCATTCAGGAGGCCTGCAGCGTTCATCTACAGCTGCAACCACACATACTTTCCACTAAACAGGGAAAGTCTTGTTTGGGAAGGACTATTAGTGTATTCAAGCTAGGGACACAGAGCAAGCCAGCAAGGACTCTAGCAGATCTCAACTGACCTGAAGGGTAAAACAGGAATGACTTCCTCCAAGAAGTAAAACTCACTAAAGATCACTGGCAGGGGCTAATTTTGTCTCTCCTCAAATTCATGCATTTCATCCTAAGTCCCAGTACCTGAGAACGTGACTGTATCTAGAAATAAGATCATCAAAGAGGTAAAACATTAAAATGAAGTCACTTGGGTGGGTTCTAGTCCAATATAACTGGCCTTCCTGTCAGAAGAGATTAGGACACAACGATGTACAAAGGGAAGACCATGTCAAGGCAGAGAGAAGATGGCCACCCACAAAACAAAGAGAAAGGCCTCCCAGGAAATGAACCATGCCAATGCCCTGATCATGAAATATGAACTCCTGGAAATGTGAGAAAAGTGATTTTTGTATTTAAGTCACTCAGTCTATGGTACTTTGCAGTGGTGACCCTACAAACTAATATAATCATCACAATATCCCCCTAGTCAAATGAGCCTTACTTCAAAAATTGTGAGTTCCAACCCCTGAAGATGGAGTCTAAAAAGAAGTCTAAATATAGTTAGTCATCCACTGAGATAGATCTTCAGCAAAGACGACCCCATACCAGTTATTTATATGGATCAGTATCCTCTTCATTTTGAAAAGTATAATTGCACAGCAAAAACTCAACACATATCGAAGAAAAAGAAAGTGAAATGGAAAAATAAGATCCTGTGTGTTGTTTAAAAATAAGACAGAGGGGCAATCTTTTTAACTAGTATCCTCGGAATGTTTCCATGTATTAAGAAATGAAGAGTCCATCTGAGGACACAGACCTATCTCATTCGGAATTCCCTTTCTGTAGCAGTACAGCACCACTGCTAGCCACCTGTTTCTTTAGGCTCCAGACAGCCAGAAACAACGACCAGTGAATGAGAGAGAAAAAGCAGATGATAAAAAAGAAAACAGTAGGCAGGCTTTCCCTGGCTATGTCCCCACACCGGTTTCAAAAGAGCGAGCAAGATTTAATTAGTAATGGAACTGTGGTATAATCTGACGACAGACAATACATGAGTCACAAATTTCAAATCTGGTAACTGTGACATACAGACATTATTTCATCTGTAATGAGTCTGTCCCAAGTTTCTACTCATTGGTAAGCTAAAAATATGTAGACAGGTAGCTGGATAGGAGGATAGATAGGTAGGCAGATAAATAAGATAGAGATAAATATATTTGCTAAATCTTCAATCTTGTGGAAAATTTAATATAATTCAATCCATTAAACAGTTCTTTGACAGCAATTCATATGACCACATCAAGCTGCTCTGACAGCATACAGCTGGTGACCTCGAATCCAGGCCCCCTTATGACTCTGGGCCCCACCAGCCTCGCTCACTACAGGTCACTGACCCTCTGTGTCATCTACCATCAGGCCTCTGGGCCACAGAACCACCTCACCATGGAGAGGCTTCTGGCAGGCTGGCCGGAAGTCCACTCGGGAAATCTAAACTCTAAACCGCCACTCCGTCTTACCCTATGTTGTTCTCGTCATGATTTTCATGTGGCTTATGCCCCAACTGCCTTGTAGAAGAACCCAGGAAACAGCCTTTTTCAGAGCTCTAACAAAGACAGGGGAAAAGCATACAGTTCCAAGGCCCCTCTGCCCTTAGTGTCACCCCACAAAATTAAAGTCCCTCACTCTCTAAGTTGCCCTATCTAGCCATCAACATCCTCTCCCCTACTTCTTCCCCAGAGTCTGAACAGGCAGGCGCTCCCCACTTCCTCTTCCTACCTAGTCTTCTTGTATATGACACCATGTAGAGCATCGCATCATGCCTAGACTTTGACAAGGTGAAAGGAAAGATAGGAGAGTTTAGAGAATCTTTTCTGAATAGTAGCTTGGTTTTTAAAACTACATTTTAAAAATTTTTATCTACTTATTTATCTACTTACTGCAGTATTGGGGATTGAATCCAGGGCTACCACCCCGCCCTTGTACTTTATTTTGAGACAGGATCTTGCTAAATTGCCCAGGCTTTTCCCAGACTTGCAATCCTCCTGCCCCAGCCTCCCAAGCTGCTGGGATTACAGTTGTGCTTTGCCACCACACCCAGCCAAAATCTCATTTCTTACGTGGGTAGTTACATGCTATCTTTACTCTCCGTGTATTTATTCCTATTCTTCCCAAACCAAACCCAGACCAACAGATACTTAGCCACAACTAAAATCATATAGTAAAAATACTATTTTAAGTGACCTCATTTGTTTATACTTTAAGCTTTAGTCCTATTTCATAGTAGAGATCCAAATATTGTGTTGGTCCTTGCATGCCAAGTAGAGTTTCCCTGTATCTAAAGGATAAATACCTCTGGAACACTGTGGGGTTACCAGTGCCTTCCCTAAGGGTTCTGTGAAATCTCTAGACTTTTCTTCTCTGTGTCTTTCCTGCTACTTCTGAATTCTAGTTCTCTTCTGTACTTTCTGTGATTTCTTGTTTAGTGGTGTAAAACCAAACAAGGGCGACCGCCCTATGTCCTTGATTTCCTCCACCTCGTCTCAGTACGACTCCCATGTCAACTGGCGGTGACTGATTTCAATGGAGACTTGGAGGTAAACAACGAGGCAGAGGGGCTATCAACTCTACGGAATGATTTAAATTCAGTATCGGATATTTCTTTTCTTTAAAAAATAATTGAGGGCCGGTGATATAGCTCAGAGGCATAAGGGCCTGCCTGGCAAGTGCAAGGTCCTGAGTCCGACTCCCGGTACCTGCATATAAAAAAATAATAATAATAATTGATTTGCCATGACTCAGAGTCCAATTTCCCCCTCTTTTGTTCAATCATTTCTGTACAAATTTCAGCACAACCTTAAAATTTTGCTTTAATTTTATTAAAGAAAGAATGCATCTCTGTCCAAATTCGTCCACTGATAAGTAGATAAATAAATGGTGATATAGCCACGTAAAAGAATATCATTCCACGATAAAAATGAAAAGGAGTACTGATACACACTACATTATGTCACTAAGCTAGGGAAGCTGTCCCAGAAGACCGCATACTATATGATTCTAATTAATGGAACACCCATAACAGGCAAATCTGTGGAGACTGAAAGTAGATTAGTGGCTGCCTAGCACTGGGAAGTCTGGGGGAAATGGAGAGTGGGTCTGTTACGAGGTGTCTTAGTTACTTCTCTTATTACTGGGACAAAATACCTGACACCCACAGTTTAAGGAGGGAGAGGTTTATTTTTGCTCACATTTACAGTCCATGGTCAGCTGGTTCCAAGGCAGCATGGCAAGGCGGAGGGATGCGGCAGAGGAGAGCTGCTCATGGCATGGTAGACAGAAAGCCAAGGGTCAAGGGGGGCTCTGGAAAGGGAGATACAACCTTCTGGATCACACCCGAAGCGATCGCCTCTTCCCACCAGCCCCCACCTCCTAATAAGAAGTCAGCTATGAGCCCCTCTAATCCAATCACCTGCCTATGACTGCATGAGGCTTTAGGGGGACATCTAGATATAAACCATAACATGGGGTGAGGAAAATGTTCTGAAATTGAGGGTAATGACAGTTGTATAACTCTGTAAATATATTAAAATCCATTAAACTGTACACATTGAGTCCATAAAATGTATGATATTTAAATTATATATGAATAAACCTATAAAATTGTAAAACAAACAAAGAAGCAAGTACTTGCATGTAGCATTTCCTGCTGACAATGGCAGGCAACATTTTGCTGACAATGGCAGGCAGAGGCTCTGCAGTAGGTAAGCAATCATCCCTACAGAAAGGTGTCTCCACAGGATTTTTCCTCTGCAGGAGAATGACGTGTCATGATGGAGCCCATATTGATGGATATTTGTGATTTACTAACATCGCCCCTCCATTTGGCATACCGATTGTAGTTGATCGCCACCTGTTCTCCACTCATCTCTTGCTGTGACTTCTATTGTTCTGTTCATTCTATTATTAAATAAATCTGTTTCATTTTAAAAAGCTGTGTTTTGGCTCATGCTATGCAACAACAACCCCTTGGAAACTTGGCTCTTCGCACTCATCCCTGATATCATTCTAATAGCCTTTGGCACACACAGGCAAACTACAGGTAGGCTATTTTCTAAAAGGTTTTTCAGAATTGATGTGGTCACATTAAAATGTCAGATAAGATGTTTTTTAAAGATTAGAATTCCTCTTTCAGCTTCTCAAAACTATAAGAAAATGAGAAACAAAACAAAATGACCTCTGTTAAACCTGAAGTACCCCAGTAGAGAACAATTATCAATTACTGAAGTACCATTTGAACCAACTGCTTTTCTTCATCATGAAAAATATGTAATAAGTATATTTTTAATTCATATCCACCAGTGTACACTTGCTTTCTGGCTAATCTGGGCCTAAGAGCCCAAGGAGTAGGCCTGGATGAGAGTGGCCAGGAAAATGGCAGCAAAGGACAGTCTCAGGTTACAGAGGACAGAAAGAACTGCATCTGAAGCAAAGAGTCCCCAAACCACAGGCAAAGTGGATGGTTGGGACCCTGAGGCAAAGCCTAGAGAAATTCCCTAAGGCAATTAGATTCAGGAAGTGAGATGCATTGGAGATGGGCTTTTTTAATAGCTGCTGCAGGCAGTCTATAAACAAAAAATATGTTATGAAGAACACCAGCATTCTGATATTTTAGGCTTTCTTTTTTCTTGAGTATTTAAAATGTAGTAGAATCTAAGCCCATGCATATTTCACAAAATCTTATGTGAGAATTGGAAAGGCACCTCCCAGTCTCAAACCCAAAAAACTGTTCAACCTTAAAACTCATTGGCCTATCACATACAGTAACATCTACCTGTTCCCTCCTCGGCCTTCCTCTGAGGCAATGTGACAGGGCAAGGACATTAAGCATCCACCTTGGGTACAATTTGCAACAAATTCCGTATATTCACCATGAGAAAGCACAGATGAGAGAAATAATAAATTTCCATGATCAGTAGAGTGCATAGATGAGCGCAGGTGCCCAATAATGTTTGTTGAAATAAAGATGACTAAATACATGCCCAGACTAAGTCCTTCCAAACCATTTCCAAACTCCACCACAAAATATAAATTTTAGAAGTGCTGTAGATATTGCTACAAAAACAGCCATCTTGGGCCGGTGAGATAGCTCAGCAGCATAAGTGCCTGCCTGCAAGCACGAGGTCCTGAGCTCGACTCCCAGTACCCACACACAAAAAAAATAACAGCCATCTTTGTCGCTGTACCCCATCAAAACAAAGAACTCAACTGAAAGTCAGACATGCTGTAATTATGTTGCTCCTGGCTTTCAATAATTCCCAAAGCACAGAAATGGGCCACCTTAACCATTTAATAACACAGTTACTCAGGGGCTTCGAGAGAGATGAGCAGCCCGTCATGACAATTCAGCAACACTTCATATTCAAAAAGCGTAAAAACTTGGGGCGCCTTTAAAGATGTCAAAGAACATCTGTGTCTTTTCCACTTTCTAGATAGAAATGTTCCTCATAGTAGGAATTATGCATGGCATCCACAGAAGAATTTATTTAGAAAAGAATTTCATTCTTCTCTCAGTAAATTGAGAGAAAACATTTATTAAAATAATAATAATAAAATAATAATATAATATTTATTTAATAATAAATCACAAATAAGTAAAGTCTTACTCCTACTGATAGTTTCAACCACTTATGCACAACTAATTATTCTCACACAATATCCTTTTGTGACATTGTTCCATATTTCAGAAGGGTGAAGAATTTCTGATGATCAGTTTTCACTGTGATATCACCAATAAGCACTGCTATTTTCTAATAAGTGTTGATAAGAGGCATTTGAACCACTGCATATGGTAATAAATCACCTTGTACTCTACAAGATTAGTGAATAGGGGGCCGGTGAGGTGGCTCAGCAGCATAGTGCCTGCCTAGCAAGCACGAGGTCCTGAGTTCGACTCCTGGTACCCACATACGAAAAAAGGGCCGGTGATATCGCTCAGCGGCACAGGCACCTGCTGGTGCACGAGGTCCTGAGGTCGACCCCCGGTACCCACAAAAAAAAAAAAAAAAGATTAGTGAATAGGGGCTACATAGTAAGAAACAAGATGGGAAAGCTTTTCAGGAGAGAAGGAAATAAAACCACAGAATTGTGAAATGATTATTTTAAAATCAGGTCAGTATTTAACATAAGAGTAATTCTAACTACCCATATAGAATATATGTAATCACAGAAAAATAAAGTTGAAAATTTATAGTGAATAAGGAAAGACAACTAAAATTCTTAAATGTGTCAATTTTTAAACTACAGATAATACAATTGGCTTACGAGAACTATTTGAACAGTTTCTGACACTTTTTTTAAATTTTAATTTTATTGGCTGCTGCTGCCAACGAATGCATCAAATTAAAATGGAAATGTCACACCATGTGCACTTCAGCATAAAGCCACCAGAGCGTTCTGTGTTAACAACAAGAACTTTTATTACTGATCGAGAACTTTGTCTCAGTGACTCTGAATGAAAAGGGTTTAACTTAGTGAACAGTGTCCTCTGTTTATTGCATACTTTTTCTAAAGCCCCGGACATTTCCAGCTGACAAATGCAGACACAGTTTTCATTTTCAGAAACAACATTAGTTTGCTGCACCACTGGGTGAAATTCAAGCATTTAGTCAGGCTTGTTTCCCTTACTGCCTGGCTTAGCACATGTAATAAGAATTATGTCTTTCACTTCCATGCCAACTCGAATACATTAGATGCAAGAATAACAGAGTCAGCACTATATCAAGATAGACGTGCCCACAGAAAATAATCTAATGCATCCTTACTCAGGTGCATTCAACTTCTAAGCACTGTAACTAATGAACCACAAAAAACTAATGATGGACTGCAGTGTTGTACTAGTCTGATAAAATTGCATAATTTAAACTATTCAACCCATTTGTTCTTTTTTTAAAAACCTCATTTGTTCTTTTTAAGCTGTGTTACCACAAGAATGCCTCATAATATGCTCAATTATTTTTTGCCATTTTGAAAATAAGTATATAAGGAACATGGAAATATGATTTGATTTTCAGTTGAGAGATTTAAAAGACTAAATGTCACATAAATCAGAATTTTATTTTCCAAAGAATAGTTAGGGTCATAAAATTAGATACTTTTATATAACCATATATAAATCTGGATAATGGTAGTTTTTAAAGTTTAGTTGTACATACAAATTTTGGATGTTTTGTTCAGTGAAGTAGGAGGTACCAGACTATACTATTTTACATATATTTTCTAATTTGAGATTTTTAGCTGTAAATGAAGTAGATATTTTTCATTATCCTCATTTTAGAGATGAAAAAAAGTAAGACTTAGGGAAATTAGGTAACTCACCTAAATGGGCCAGGTTCCAAATTCAGGTCTGCGGAGTCATTTAATCCCTAAGCTATATAATCGTCCTAGGAAGTTTGCCTTTATAAACAATGACTACACGCTTTTATTATTTTTCATTTTTATCTTATTATTTATTTCATTTTATACACTTTATATAGTTTGTTATTTCTCATTGTATTTGATTCCAGCTAATTGTAGTCTCTTTAGGTCAAATTGACAATTCATCAAAAATTCCAAGTCCAGAATATGAGCTATTTCTTGCATTCTTGAGTGAAAGCAATTCTTACCTCTTGATTAATATTCATTTATTCATGTAATAGATTCCTTTATTACTATGATAGATATTATTAAGTAGCCATCTCAATGGCACTGCTAAGCACCTTCCCTTTCCTCAGAGCCTCTGCTTCTGAGTTTGAACATTTTGAATATTCACCTTCTCAGCTCCCTCTCAGCTGAGGGAGCTATGTGACACTGTTCTATTCAGTGAGATGTAAGAACAAATCTGTTGGAGAGTTGGTGGAAATATCTCTGCTGCTTGATGATAAAAGTGATATACTGTTAGTATCACCTTTCCTCCCTTCCTGCTTAGCTCAAAAACATGATGTTTACAACTGTAAAACCTGTCTTACAGATGAGGCAAAACACAAAAGGACAAAAGAACATGGTGCAGATACAGAGAAGTCTTGGGGTCCCACCATAACTCTATGACGGTTGACAGGCTTCTTGTAAAGTATCAATAATATCCTGTAGTTAAAAGCTCTTGTGGTTACATTTTCTGTTACCTGTAACCCAGGAACAAAACCCAGTTCTATCTCATGTCTCATGTATGTGCAGGCTATGTTCCAGAGAATACAGCAAATGTTCTCATGACGCTCACATTCCCGTGGAAAACAGAATGTGTTTATTGTTTATTCAGCAATAAACAGAGAATCTGAAGTACTGTGAAGAACAGTAAAGCAGAGCAAGGAAATACAGAGTGGTACAATATGCCTGTGTAAAGATTCCCTATGGAGATGACATTTGACCTGAATAAATGTGGGGGGGGGAGATCTTTTGGAGAAAATCATTGCAAGCTAAGGCAATAACATGTGCAAAGGTACTGAGAAAACACTTGATATACTCAAGGGTGTACAAATGACTGATATGGTTGAAGCCAGTGAATGAGGAAGACTAAAACATTGCCACAAAAGGAAGCAATCTAGTCAATATCCATACATTTTCATTTTAAAGCCTTTTACTTATATGTTAGTATTTAACTTCTTAAAAACCCATCCATTTGACTTTTGGAAATTTGCTGCCCTTCACTAAAAAGACTTTATAGTGTGTTATTCTACCTCAAATACCATTTAGCCATGACAACCTTGGAAGAATTTCAAGCAAATATACATTTACCTATTCTTAAGGACAATGGTGATACCAAGGGATAGTGAATTTTCTTCTAAATTTGATTTTTAAAAGGCAAAGGATGAATAATGGTGCCTGCTGGAACCATAGAATTTAGCTCTCTAAACAAAGTTCTGGCGTATTTTCCACACTTCTTTTCCTAAAATGCTCTCAACACTAACCTACAGCACTCTCTTTTTAACTGAGTTAGCACCAGAGAATAGGAAAAATTAAACAATTTCCTCACAACATATTCAGAAATGTTGACACCTACATTTAATGATGAACTATGGGGTTCCTTCAAGTCACCATCTGTTAGCAGGGGTGCTTTAGGAGCAGTGGTGCAAAGATGTTAGATATTTCCCTCCATGAAGAGACAGCTGGTAGGCAAAACAAAAAATGCAAGATGCTAATACAGCCAATTAATCTGGTTTTCACATCCCTTTGTATAAGCATTATGCCAATAAGCTAAGGATGACTGCTTTTCACCTTGCATCGAAGGGAAAAAGTGATGGATCTGAAACCGTTCTACAAACTCAATCCCAGGAAACAGACACTAAGGAGCAAGACTAAATTTTCTTTTAATGTATTTTGAAATTCTCATTTTAGTTTATAGTTGAGTTCACAATCAAGTAAGGCTTCAATAAAATGATCATAAATCTAAATGTTGAATAAGAGGATAAATATAGCCATATTCAGAGAAATTGAAAAATACTTACCTCTACATTGGATTGAAATATTTATGAAAGTTCTATTCAGTCACAAGAAACTTCTTTACAGAAGAATTTCAGATAATAATTGTTGAAGAAATGATGACAATAAAATATCACCATTTTGGAACCGAAATGAAATCAATGATTCACAGAATAATATGAGTGGATGAAATTATTCGGTAACAGGTTGACTGTTAACCATTCAATGGAGAGATCAGACTGTTGCCACCAAAAACTACTGATTAAGTTCAGTATTACAAGTGGGGCAACCTGACATGGTCCCTGCTGATGTGATAGAACAGAAAGGACATACCATAGTACCACCTAGGAAATATTCTGACCAAAAAAAAGTCCTAGAACTAACTTTAATTTACAGAAAATAGGTAGAAAAAGGGACACATATAAACATCAAAAAAAGCAAAGAGACAAATTCAGAACATGGACATTTTAAAAGACACAAGTCAATGACATAAGAAAAAAAACAATGAGGAGGCTGCTTTATATGAGACTTAAGAAGTACCACCACCAAATGTATAAACTTGTTTAATTTTTAGTTCAGTCCTAAAAAGATTTAAAATTAAGGAAATGTAATTATGAAATGTGTATTAAATTATATCAAATAATTATTTTAGAGTTCACTGTGATTGTAACACTATAAGAAAATAACTTTTTAAAAAACTTTATATGAAGTTTATAGAGGCGAATTAGCATTATGCGTGAAATTTGCGTTCACCTAAATCAGTATAGAAATTGAGTTTGCAACGACATTACTCTAACACTCACTAGATACAACTTTGGATATGCTATGCTACACCGTGGAGCTTAGTTTTCTTTTGAGAGTTAGTTTCAAGATTCAGAAAAAGCACTCAATAAATGTGAGCTATAACTACTGTTATTATTATTTACATTCATAGAAAGGGTCAAAATTGAATATAAAGAAAAGCATGCTTACTTCTCAGATGAAGAAGTACAAACAACCAATAAATATATGAAAAATTGCTCAACATCACTGGTCATCCAAGAAATGCAAATTAAAACATCACTGAGATTTCATCTCACTCCAGAAAGAATGACTATCTTCAAGAAATCAACCAACAACAAACGCTGGTGAGGCTGTGATGGAAAAAGAAACCCTTCTTCATTGTTGGTTGGAGTGTAAATTGGTACAATCACTTTGGAAATCAGCACTGAGATTTCTCAAAAAACTAAAACTAGCGGTTCCATTTGACCCAAGTACTCCCCTTCTAGGTATCTTCCCGAAAGAGTTAAAGTCATCATACCACAGTGATACGTGCACACCCACGTTTACAGCAGCATAATTTATAATAGCTAAATCTTGGAAACAGTCTATATGCCCATCAACAGATAAATGGATAAAGAAAATGTGGTCTTTATACACAATGAAGTACTATTCTGCCATAAAGAAGGATAGACTTGAGGGATTTTTAGGTAAATGGATGCACCTCAAGACCATATTCTTAATTGAAATAAATCACACACACACACAAGTTTAAATATTGCATTACTTCACTTATGTGAGAAACTCAAAATATAAATAAGGAGCAAAATGGGATAGATATTAGGAAGTAGCAAGAAATTGTTCAAGTGAGAAGGAGAATAAGAGATGTGAGGAGGGGAGAAGGGAGGAAAGAAGAAAAGGATTTAGAGAAAAAAACTGAAGGGAAAATGGAAATAGAGCTTTGTAAAAGGGGAGGGGAGAAAAAGTTGGGAGGAGGGAACAGGAAGGAGATTTAAAAAAGAATTAAGATGTGTTATGTGCATGTATGAACCCATCACGATGAAAGTGATCATTACGTACTGCAAATATTTACTAATAAAAAATAAAATAATAGAAATGAGTAGCATGTTTACAGAAGAGAATAGTTATCATTTTGTACTTTTTTCAAAATAGTATGTTCTTAATTGAAACTTAAAAGTCATAACTTAATCATATACTTCTCCAATTTAGAATGAGTTTTCTCGCTACCTACAGGTAAGTAAGACGTACTTGACTCACGCAGGCAGTGTCTGTGTCTGAGATTTTTGTTCTCCAAAATTTGGTAGCTGAATTTAACAACACAGTTAATGCAATAAATTTATAGACATAGATTGAAGAACTAGTTCTTTACAAGAAAAAAGAAGACAAAAATTAGCTAAAGTTACCCAAAAAAGGACCCAAATCAACACAATAAGAAATGAAAAAGGCAAAATAATAAAAGACACCACTGCAATCCAGAAGATTAGTAACTACTTTGAAAAGCTGTACTCCAATAAATTGGAGAATCCAGAAGAAATGGACAGATTCCTGGATAATAAATGAATTACCAAAAATGAACCAATAAGGTACAAGGACCCCAAATAACCCAATAACAGGCAATGATATTGAAGCAGTAATTAAAAAAAAAAAAAAAAAAAAAACTTCCCCACTAAGAAAAACACAGGACCCAGTGGATTCACTGCTGAATTCTACAAGAACTTCAGGGAAGATCTAAAGGCAATACTCCTCAAAATCTTTAATGCAATGGAAAGGGAATGATACTCCCAAAATCACTCATTATCCTAAATCCAAAACCAGACAAAGACCCTACCAAAAAAAGAGAACTACAGGCCAATGTCTTTAGTGAACATAGGCACAAAAATCCTCGACAAGAAACTGGCAAACACAATGGAACAAATTGTCAAAAAGATTATACGCTATGACCAAGTTGGCTTCATTCTAGAAATTTGGGGATGGTTCAACATATGCAAGTCAATAAATGTGATGATTACATAAACAGGAGCAAGGACAAAATTCACATAATTGTCTCAATAAATGTGGAAAAAGCCTTGACAAAATCAAACATTCACCTAGGATAAAAACCATGAAGAAAACAGGTGTAGAAAGACCTTATCTCAATCTGATAAAATCCATTTATGACAAATCTACTGCCAACATTATATTAAAAAGGTAAAAACTCTTTCCTCTAAAATCAGGAACACACAAATCTTACCCTTCAATGAACTAAGTAAAATTAGTAGTGTATCTATCTTTACCATCTTATATATAAATACAATTTTTTTCCCTTTCCCTTCTTTCTTTTCCCTATTCCCCCATCCCAGTCTCTCTTTCCTTTTGACCAGTTTCTTTTTGATTCACCATGTCTATTGTACATTTGGGATCTTATTTACTCTTTCAGTTTCTCATACTAGAGAGACAATACGATGCTTACACATGTGCATCCGGTTTATTTCACTTATGAGTATTTTCTCGAGTTGCATCCATTTACCTATAAAAGTCTCCAGTTTATCCTTCTTTATGGCTGAATAGTACTCCATTGTATAAAAATACCACATCTTTCTTATCCATTCCTCAGTTGATGGGCATTTGGGTTGTTTCCAAGATCTGGCTATTACAAATTGTGCTGCTATAAACATGGGTGCACATATATTTCTGTGGTACGATGTTTTTAACTCTTCTGGGAAGATGCCCAGAAAGGGAATAGCTAGGTCAGATGGGACCTCCAACCCTAGTTTTTTGAGGAATCTCCACACTGACTTCCACAGTGGCTGTACCAGTCGACACTCCCACCAACAGTGAAGAAGGGTTCCTTTCTCCCCACAGCCCCTCCAGCATTTGTTATTAGTTGATTTCTTGAAAATAGCCATTCTTTCTGGGGTGAGATGGTATCTCAGTGCTGTTTTAATTTGCATCTCTCAAATGACTAGTGATGTTGCACATTTTTTTGTATATTTATTTGCCATTTGTATTTCTTCATCTGAGAAATGTGTATTCATCTCAGATGACCATTTTTGGAGTGGGTCTTTAAATTTGGGAGGTCTGATTTTTTTGAGTTCTTTATATGTTCTTGATAGTAATCCTTTGTCTGAGGAACAGCTGGCAAACATTTTTTCCCACGTTGTGGGTTGTCTCTTCACTCTGTTGGACAATTGAATGCTAATATCTGCTATCCTGAATAACTAACTTAAAGATAACAATACGTAATGCATTAACCATTGTTACCCTCCTATTATGTTGTTTTTAAAATTTGTTCTTTTTTGATTTGTTTTGTTTTGTTTTTTCTTCTCTTTAAAATAAAAAAAAAAAATCAGGAACACAAGGATGTCCACTTTTGTCACTCCTGTTCAATATAATACTCCAAACTATAGCCAGTGCAATCAGGCAAGTGAAGGAAATAAAATGATATGTATGAGAAAGGAAGAAATCAAATTATTGTTTTTCACAGATGACATGATCTTCTACACAAAAAAAACAAAATTCCACCAAAAGACTACAAGACTTAGCAACCAAATTCAGTAATATAATAGGATATAAAATCAACACACAAAAATCAATAGCATTCTTATACACCAATAATGAACTCACTTGGGAAAGAAATTTGAAAAACAATACAACTCACAATAGCATTGAGAAAGTTAAATACTTAGAAATTAACATAGCCATAGCCAAGGAAGAAAAAGCTGTATAATGACAATACTATAGTCTGAAAAGGAGGTCGAAGAGGACATCAGAAAATGGAAAGAAATCTCCTATTCCTGAATAGGCAGAACCAAAATGCCTACACTGCCAAAACTGATATCAGATTTAACGCAATCCCAATCAAAATACCACCAGCATTTCTCACAGAACAAGAGAAAATAATCCTAAAATTTATATGAAACCAGAAGACACCCAGAATAGCAAAAGCAGTCCTGGGCAACAAGAGCAAAGTAGGAGGCATCACAATCCCAAACTTCAAGTTATATTACAAAGCCACGGGGATTTAAACAACAACAACCAAAAAAAACAGACATAAGGATCAATGAAACAGGATAGAGAACACAGAAACAACCCCAGGCACATTCAGCTATGTGGTATTTGACAAAGGGGCCAAAAACATAAACTAGAGAAAAGATGGCCTCTTTAATAAATGGTGCTGGGAAAACAGGCTATCCACATGCAGAAGATTGAATCTAGATCCAGATTTCTCACCATCCACTAAACTAAAGTCAAAATGGATCAAAGATCTAAATATTAAAACAGAAAACAATCTGCTGGGAGATAAAATAGGTAAAACTCTTGAAGACACAGGCGTAGGCAAAGCCTTTCAGAACAGAACTCTGGTTGAACAGAAAATAACATAAAGAATCAATGAATAGAATCATATCAAATTAAAAAGCTTCTGTACATCAAAGGAAACAACCAACAGAGTGAATAGACAACTCGCAGAACAAGAGAATTTTTTGCCAGCTATTTCTCAGAGGACTAATACCTAGAATATATAAAGGAAAAAGAGCCCACCGAAATAAATGAACCAATTCTCTAAAAATGAGCCACTGAGATGAACACACTTTTCAGAAAAATAAGTACAGATGGCCAATAAATACATGAGAAAAAGTGCTCAGCATTTCTGGCCATTAGAGAAACACAAATTAAAACAACAATGAGATTTCATCTCACTCCAGAAAAATCACAATAACAAAGGCTGGAGAGGCTGTAGGGGAAAAAGAAACACTTCTACGTTGTTGGTAGGAATGTAAACTAATACAACCACTATGGAAATCAGTATGGAGATTTCTCAATAAACTAGAACTAGAAATTCTATTCAACCCAGATATTCCTCTTCTAGCTATCTTTCCAAAAGAAGTAAACACACCATATACAGTGATACATGCACACCCATGTTTATAGAAACATAACTCATAATAGCTAAATCTTGGAGGTGGCCTATATGTCATCAACAGATGAATGAACAAAGAAAATGTGATACTTACACACAATGGAGTACTACTCTGCCATAAAGAAAGACAAACTTGAGTCATTTTTAGGAAAATGGATGCATTTTGAAACTACAATGTTAAGTGAAATAAATCAGATGTACAATCTTAAATAATGCATGACTTCTGTTATGAGAAACCCAAAATATAAATAAATAAGAACAAAATAACAGATAATAGGAAACAGAGAGATATATCTTTTGTA
Source organism: Erethizon dorsatum (assembly GCA_028451465.1). Taxonomy (NCBI): domain Eukaryota; kingdom Metazoa; phylum Chordata; class Mammalia; order Rodentia; family Erethizontidae; genus Erethizon; species Erethizon dorsatum. The sequence continues at coordinate 125,879,536 of CM051826.1, read as the reverse complement.
AAGGGAAAGGGACGAAGAGATGAAGGGAGGGAAGATAGAGGGGAGATGAAGGTGATGAAAAAAAGAATTAAGATGTATTAGGCACATGTACCAGCTCCCTGGAATGAGTGCAATCCATGTGTACTGTGAACATATACCAATAAAATTTTTTTAATTAAAAAGCAAAATAGCCGGGGATATAGCTGAGCAGCACAACGCCTGCCTGGCAAGCGTGAGGTCGTAAGTTCGATTCCAGATAGCAAAAAAAAAAAAATCCAAATATATTTATGGACAAAGATTTTCTATTAACCTATTCCAGTATTTCTGGAAGAAATAATTGTCTATGGTTTATTGATATATTGCTGAATTTATTTTTTCAAGTGTTGTATTTACAACTTTGGCCTCAAGTTCATAAATGAAGAGACCCTATAATATTTATTTCTTGCATGTTTCTTTTCAGAGGTTTTACCAAGATATGCTAGCATGATTAGACTTAGAGTACTTTAAAGTTAGAAAAGTTTCTAAAAATCAGAGATTCTTTATTCTGTGAGGTTTTATTAGAACCCCTGTGAAACCAGCTTGTCCTGGATAAGTGTGCATGTGCGTGTGTGTGTGATTTGTGCATATTTTTAACTATTGAGTTAATTTCTTTTTTAGACAGGTTATATATTTATACCTGTATTTTTTATAGTTATATTTATGTTTTCTATATCTTCACAAGCCAATTGTCTTAGTTACTTTTCTATTGTTGCTGAGACAAAATTCCTGATGCCCAAAATTAAGGAAGGAAAGATTTATTTACCTAGCTCACAGTTTGTGGAGGGTTCAGTCTATAATCAGCTGGCTCCAAGACAAGGTGGTGTGGCAAAGGAGCAACCATTCATGGGGGTGGAAGACAGGAAAAGCAACAAGAGCAAAAGGGGGAAGCAAGCCACTTTTCCTCCCTTATATTGTATGCAGGCGTCCTGCCCTAGGACTCACAGCCCCAATCCCAGCACTAAACAACGAACCAATCACAGACTCTAGATTCAGCCGCCTCTGAAAAGCCTGCCCCCATGACCACATGAGGCTTTGGGGAGACATCCAGGCACAAAGCATAACACCAGTTTTCTAGCAATGTTTTATGCTTTCTTTGGCAAGTAATTGTACTTGTTATTCTCTTATGATTTTTGAAATCTCTTACATCTGGAGTTATGCTCCTCTATATCTGCCATCTCTCTTTTTATGCAGTCTTACCAGAGATTGTTTATGTGATTCATCTTGTAACATAATCAGCTTTTGACTTTTTAAATTTCTCTAACTTTTTTCTAATTCATCAGTTATGCTCTTATCGTCACTTTTTCTTTTGCCCCTCTGGTTTTGCTCCATTATGTTTTTTTAATTAATTATCAGTCTTTGTTATTTTCTTTTATAAGTGGCTAAGATATAAGTTAGACATTAGGATTATCAGTCTGTTCTGTTCTACTATATGTAGTCAAGATATAAATTTTTCTTTAAGGGCCACTTTAAGAAAATATAACAATTTTTGATATGTGTTTTCTTTGCTTTCCAGCTATAAAATTGTATTACGATATCTTAATTGATTTTTAAAGTATTTAGTTAAATGTTTTTGAATTTTTAATCATAAAGAAGGATTGGTTATCTCCTTTTTTGATCTTTAACTCCATCGTAGTCTAGGGTATCATCAACTTGATACTGATTCTTTGTTATTTGTTGAGCCTTAGCTATGACTTAGTGATAGATAGTTCACAGGCACTGTAGAAGAACACAAATTCTCTAATTTTTTTGATACAAAATTGTACATACAACCATTAAATTAGCCTAATAATGTGTTGTTTGAATTTTCTATAATTTTTCATTTGTTAGTGTTCTTAGTTACTGGCCTCCTGCTATAATTATGGGTTTGTTGATTGTTGTTATTCTGCTAATTCTGCTATTGTTATTCACTGTCTGCTAATAAATACACATAAAGAGATTGTGTGTATATACTGTAACTGCTAACTGCGATATGCAACTTGACCGTAGTACATGTACGACACCAAACTGAGGGGAAAAGACCCACTGCAGTTGTGAATGCTATCAACCAATAGGCTTGCGGTCTTGGTGGAATAAAAAAATGGAGAGAAGAAAGTGTGCTTATTTTGAAGAGCACCAGTCTTCTTAAGAAGGTGCTGTTGTCACTTTGGACATGGGTCTCCAGGTCTCCAGTTTCTTCAGGCTTCCAACTCAGACTTGCACTGGGATCTCTCCAGTGAGCTTCCCGGCTTCATCCTTGGACTGTGCCTGCATCCTTGACCCCTCTTGTTCTGAGGCTTCCATCTTCTTGGAATGAGTGGTTACTGGATGCTCCATTTCCCCACATGCAAATAGCCACTGAGGACTCTCCCAGCTCTGATCCTGTAAGTCCACCTAATGAATCCCATTGCATAATTATACACGTATTTTCTATTCTGTTCCAGTCCAGTGGCCTGTTAGAAACAGGGCCATACAGCAGGAGGTGAGTGGTAGGCAAGTGAACAGCGCTTCATCTGTATCTACAGCTGCTCTCCACTGCTCGCATTACTGCTGAGGCCACCTCCTGCCACATCGGCCAGCAGCAGCTTTAGACTTTCATAGGAGCGCGAACCCAACTGCCAACTGTGTATGTGAGGAATCTAGGTTGGGGGTTCCTTATGAGAATTTGATCTCAAACTACCCCCTTATACCACCACCCCCACTGCCAGTCTGTGCAAAACTTGTGCAGTACATACGCACACATACACATACACATACACACACACACATACACATACACACACACACACATACACATACACATACACATACACACGCATATGCACTGATACACAGTGTTAAATGCATTACAGGTTGAAGAATCTGGTAAATTGTTTCTGGTTAATTGACTCAGTGACAGCAACTCGAGCCCTAAAGGGTTTTCTCCCCAAAAGTTTTCTCTTTCAGTCAATTTTATCTGATATTAATATACTTTATGGAAGTTTTTGTCTGATTAACATGTATCTTTTTCAATTATTTTGCTTTTAAGATGTGTATTTGTGGGCCGGTGAGATAGCTCAGCGGCATAAGTGCCTGCTGGCAAGCATGAGGTCCTGAGTGTGACTACCGGCACCCGCATATGAAAAAAAAAAAAAAAAAAAAAGATGTGTATTTGTATTTATGTATTGCTTTCAAACCACTCAGGGATGGATTTCATTCTTATCTAATCTGAGATCTGAGTTTTAACTAAAGAGATTAATCTATGTATAGCTATTGTTACTAATGTATTTGTAATTATCACCATTAAATTTTGTGTTTTCCTTTTAATACGCTTTTTATCTGTTTCATTTTTCTTTTTTCCTGACAGATATTAAACTGGCTGAGATTTTCCTTTTTCAATGTAGAATATACACATTTCTATTCCTAATATTTTGATATTTCCTATCTTCATTGTCTGCTATTATCACCTTTGTATTTTTTCCATTTTCTTGCCCATGACAGTTAATCTGCGTAACTGGATTGAGGCTCCTACAGAAGTGACTGTTCATGGAGGCCGTACTCTTAACATGGGTTAATCCACTGATGTTCATAGATGAATGTGCTGTTAGGCGGTGGAATCCAGCTGGAGATGGGAGACTGGGGCTGTGCCTTTGTATCTCTCATCGGCACTCCTTCCCTGTGCTGCACTTCCCGACCACCATGAAGTGAGCAGCTTTGATCTAACACACCCTCTCATCATGATGTTTCTACATTGGCGCCAGCCTACTATGGACTGAAACCTCTGAAACTGTGAGCCAAATTGAACATCTCCTCCTTGAAGTTGTGAATGTCAGGTATTTTTCTTCTGAGAACTGAGAAAGCTGACAAAAAAAAATTGCCTTTCTGAAGTCATTTAGTTTATTTATTCAAACCTATTTTCCATTTTATTGAAACTCTCTCCAGTTAATCCGTTGCTTATTCTGTTCACTAAACTTTTATTTAGTGACACTTTCAACTCTAAAAATCCTATATTTTAGCCAAGCATGTTGGCACATGCCTGTAATCCCAGCACTTGGGAGGCTGAGGCAGGAGAATTGCTGAGAGTTCAAGGCCAGCCTGGGCTATATAGTGAGTTCAAGGTCAGCCTAAACTACATAGTGAGACCCTGTCTCAAAACACATCAAAACAAAAACAAAAACAAAAATCCTTTATTTTGAAATTTTATCTCTTTTATCACAAATGTCTAGCTCTAATGGAATAAGGTAGGGTTTAAATTTTTCATGGGAACATTTCCTCTAACCTAAATAAGCAAGATGTAACATTCCTTCTTCTCTCCTTCAGCCTCCACTCTACTAAATAGATGACATTAGTCTCGTTTTTCTTGGAGTATATTGTTTTGATAGTTCAAAGCTTTAGTCATGGTTCACCTCCAACTCTCCACCTCAAGGGTCCAGTGCTGGCCACCAAATCCTTGTACAAATGGCAAAACCCAATCCTCTAGTTGCTACCTGGTCCAACATCTTCCAAGTCTACCTGTGCACCTGTCTCTCTAATCCTCATATTCCACACTTGTTCTTAGCCAAAAGGCTGAGAAGCGATACTCATATTCCTTCTGGATCTGGTACCTGAGATTTCCCCTTAAATTTTTTCAAGTTTATCCATGCATATTTTAAAATATTTTTTGCTAAATTTTCTCAAGAATTTCCACATCCTTGTAGTGAGAAATTTTTCACCAAGTTTCTTGAAGTAGAAATAGCAATACTTGACACTTAATAAGTTCATAAGCATATTTGGCTGCCATAAAGTTGGCATGTCTTTGTGTGAAAATAGAAACGATCATGCTGCTTTTTATTCTGGATTCATGTGGAATTACTCCCTTGGTTATAACATCAAATATTCACATTGCAATGACAATTCACAACTAAAAATCTTAGAAGAGTTTATTTTCTATATATTTAACAAAATAAAACTTGGTTTTGATGTTATAAATATATATATATATATATATATTAAAATGATTTTAATTACTGTAGGAAAAAAGAAAGGAACAAGAGTAGACTTGATACCAAGTCAATGATACCAAATGGACCCAATGGAGTCACAGAGTTTCTGCATGAATAAAATTCCTCAGTGCTCAAACAGGGAAAAAAGATGGAAGAAAAAATGATGTATCAGCTGCATGTGACATCCTAGTCATCATTATCAAGATTCTTGTTATAAAATATGATTTCAATTTAGATTAACATTATCTTCTATAACATTAAATTAATATTGCTAATGTGAATTTTATTTACCTTAATGGTTTGATTGGTATTGAATGTAAATTCATTAGGATTTTATACTTTAGTTATACCTACCAAAAAATGTCTAATTTTGCACTTGTAGATCCACATGTAATATTATAAAAGTGTAAGAAAATGTTAGAGGCTGTGAATCTTTTTCTTTTAAAATATTGAGAAAGTGCAAAAAGTTTTCTTTCAGGCTTAATTGCAGTTGTGAAATACTGGAAACAACCTAATGCCCATGCCTAAGAAAATAATACAATAAACTTTAAAATTCCCACACAGTGGAGTATTATGCAGCTACTAAAAAGATAGGAAAAGTGTAAACATGCCAATATTGATGATTTCCAAGGTATATTAAGTAAAAATTGACAAAGTGTAAGAGACATATAGTATGGTATTTTCTTATCAGAAAGACACAGTATAAAAATGTACCATAATATAATAACTGCAATAAAAAATAAATCACATAAAATATGAATCACATTCTGGTGAAATTAGTAGAATGCATAAGCCTGTAAAAGTAGCTAGCCAGGTGTTATATCATTCTAGTTATCCAAGCTAAATTCGAGTCTCAACTTGCTTTATACCAGCTGATAGATAGGCATGTGTTCCAATTTACATATTAAAGGGGATAATTCTGACTATCAGAATTTTAGCACAGTGATTATGATTCCAGGGTTCTCCGGTCTATTTAGTGCCAACTCTATCAGCTCAATCTGAGGAAATTACGTCAGGAGAAAACTAGGGACTCTGAAAGACCATAGCATTCATAGTTCGTCACTTGCATTCCCCACAACCTTCCCACCTGCAAAAGATAAGAAAAACGACAGCTGGTTGGCAACTGTATTCTCTCCAAGGGTGCATTACTGTGGGATAGAATACTGAGACATTTTGCTTTATTGAGAGAGTTCAAGAAACTCGAGGGTATCAAATTAAATGATATGCTTAATAGTACTATCATTTGACATCTAACACAAAGTGTCTTGTGATACCCTTTTATTATTTTCCTGATTAATATTGTGTCTCTTTAATTAGTCTTTAAGATGCTTGTGATTTTTTCCACAGTTATATTTTAATGAACTTGAGTCGAGGACAATGATGTTATGTCCCATATCTCTTTCATTTCATTGGACAGAGAGGGTATTCAGTAAATATTTATAACTGGTTGAAATGTGAGTCATTTGTTCATAAGAAAGAACACCACATTGCATTCAGAGACATGGAATAGAATGTGAAAACTTCATGATAAAGGAGTACGTAGGGGGTTGTAAGAATGAGAAAATAGTAAAGAAATAGGAAGGGGCTACATAATACATAGAAGTGGATGTCCTAGTAATGACTTTGTCCACAATCCTATGAGCAGTGGAAAGCCACTAAATAGTACTTGCACTAAAGTACTTGTAGATTGTCCCTTTTTTAGCCTTCCATCTCATTTTTACCTTCCCAGTTGGTTTTTATAAAAGGTGCTCTCATCGACCGTGTCTGAATCCAAAGGAGTTTAGAGGGCTTAGTTTCCTTATCATTACTTGAGATTTTTCAATTAACAAGACTGTCAGAGAAAATGCAATAGTATTTGAAAATATTAAGCTCCTAAATCCTTAAGCTCCTGTCAAGCCTTTTTACACTTCTTCAATCCAATCACACAAGGCCTGTTAATATCCTCAGTTGCTCGAAGAGTGTCCTATATCTCCATGAATGAACTCCTCTGGATACCAAAATTGCACATAGGAAGTTGGAGTTTCATCAAGCTGGGGTAGGAGTATGTAAAGGCTCAGATCCCTGACCAGTTCTTGGGATGCATACAGTCTACTACGGAAGCAAGACTAAACGTGCAAATAACTTAAAAATACAAGCTTGGCATTTATCAGTTCAAAGGGGCAATGTCTAGTTGGTACAATTAGGAATAGCTTGACAAAGAAAGAATATCTGAGCTGGTCCTTAGAGGATGGATACAAGAGGCTAAAGAAAGAATATATTTTGTAGTTGCCTGCAAGGACCTTGGTCACATTGCTTTCAATTTAAAACTTGGTTCTGGAATGCAGACCTGTGACCTTCAGCGATGGGAATTCACAGGCAGAATGCTGAAAACCTTGGAGGCAGAAAATGCTATCATTTCAGACTCTTCTATGTGATTCAAAGAACAAAGAAATGAATACATCTATGAACCCTGCAATCTCCATGAGAATAAACCTAGATTAGCTTGCTGGAGGACAAGATATAACAGGGAGGAGAATCAAGGCACCGTAGTGTATAACCAGTTGACCCTCCAAACCTGTTACCTTGTCAACCATCAGGTACCGGGAGATACCTAGGAAGGATGTTGGACACCGCAGTAGCCAGGAAATGAGTTCTTTCCATTTCATTACTGTTTTAAAAGAGCCAATATTTGGCATTGCTAATACTTTTCTGTGTGCTGTACTAGAAAGTGAGCCTAGTACTGTGAATAGGCTGAGTAGATGTCCTCACATTGAATCATTCCCAAAGCCAAGCACACATGACAAAAAGAAATCCTCTTACTAGGGACATCTCTACTATAGTGGCGGAGATTTCTATAACATCAGCTCTACAACCTTCAACACAAAAACGTAATAATCATGAGAAAACAAGATGCCTCCAAAAATTTATAACTCCCGAAAAATGGATCTCGTGGACACTGAAGTGGATGAATTTCCAGACGAAGAACTCAAAAACAAATAGTGAAAATGATTAAAGAAATTAAAAAAGAAAGAACTAAGCAGGTGATTAAAACAATTACCAATATAAAGAAGAGATAATAAACAGCTGAATAATCCATTCATTAAAATAATCAACTGGTTTAAAGATGAAAGAAATAAGCAGCTCAGTGAATTAAGGAAGACAATACAGAATACAAAAGACCAGTTTAAATTTTTAATTAATTTTGATACACATAATGATCACATTCATCACAAGGAATTTTTACCTGTACATAGTATATCTTGATTCTTCCTTTTTTGCTCCTTTCCCTCCCCTCAACTCTTATTCCTCTCTTGATTTATAAAAGCCTTATTTCCACTTTTTTCCTTCTATTGTCTTTTTTTTTTCCTTTCCCTTCCTTCCTTTCCCCCTGCCTCCTCCCTTGCTCCCCTTCCCACTTGAACATTTTCTTCCTACTTCTCAATATCTATTATCCATTTTGGTCCTTATTTACACATTCAGTTTCTCATACAAGAGAGAAACAATGTGATACTTAAACATGTGTGTCCAATTTCTTTCACTTAAAAGTATGATCTCAAGATGCATCCATTTATCTAAAAATGTCTCAAGTTTATCTTTCTTTATGGCAGAGTAGTACTCCATAGTTAATCTTTCTTTATTGCAGAGTAGTACCCCATTGTATATAAGAACCACATTTTCTTTATCCATTCATCTGTTGATGGGCATCAAGGCTGTTTCCAACATTTGGCTATGACAAATTGTGCTGCTATAAACATGAATGTGCATATATTGCTGTGTATGATGCTATTAACCCTTGCAGGAAAGATATCAAGAAGGGGAATAGCTGAGTCAAATGAAACCTCTAGTTTCAGTTTTTTTGAGGAATCTCTATACTGATTTCCATATTGGTTGCACCAATTTACACTCCCACCAACAGTGAAGAAGGGTTCCTTTTTTACCATAGCTTTGCCAGAATTTGTTATCAGATGATTTCTTGATAATAGCATATTTCTGGAGTGAGATGGGATCACAGTGTTTCAATTTGCATTTCTCAAATGACCAGTGATGTTGAACATTTTTTCGTGTATTTCTTGGTTGTTTCTACTTCTTCATCTGAGAAATGTCTATTCATTTCAGATGCCCATTTTTGGATTGGGTCTTTGAATTTGGGGATTCTGATTATTTTGGGTTCTTTATATATTCTAGATATTAGTCCCCTTTGTCTGAAGAATAGCTAGTAAAATTTTCTTCCCATACTATGGGTTGTCTCTTCACTCTGTTGGTGATTTGCAAAAGCTTTTTATTATGATGAGATCCCAGTAGTTGATTCTGTGTAATACTTCCTGCTTGGTCATTGTTTTGTTCATAAAAATCTTTGCCTACACCTATGTCTTCAAGAGTATTACCAATTTTATCTTACAACAGATTAAGTGTTTCTGCTTTAACATTTAGATCTTTGATTTATTTCAGTTTTGGTTTAGTGCATGGTGAGAGATATAGGTCTAGGTTTAATCTTCAGGATGTGGAAAGTCAATTTTCCTAGCACCATTTATTAAAGAGGCTTTCTTCCAGTGAAGGTGTTTGCCCCCTTTGTCAAAGATAAGGTAACTGAGGGTGTCTGGAGTTGTTTCTGCATCTTCTATTCTGTTCTATTCATCCTTGGGTCTGTTTTTTTCCAGTACCATGCTGTTTTTATCACAGTAGTTCTGTAGTATAATTTCAAGTCAGGGATTGTGATTCACCCTGCCTTGCCTTCATTGCCCAGAATTGCCTTTGCTATTCTAGGTCTCTTCTGGATCCAAATGAATTTTAGGAATATTTTCTCTAGTTCTGTGAGGTGTGCTAACGGTATTTTGATTGGGAATGCATTAAATCTGTATAAAAATTTTAGAAGTATGGCCTTTTTCACTATGTTGGTTCTTCCTACCCAAGAACAAGGGAGATCTTTCTATTTTCTGATATCCTCTTCGATCTCCTTTTTGAGAGTACTGTAGTTTTCAGTGTAGAGATCTTTTACTTCCTTTGTTAGATTGATTCCTAAGTATTTCATTTTTTAATGCTATTGTAAAAGGTGTTGTTTCCCTAGTTTCTCTCTCAGTGAGTTTGTTATTTGTGTACAGGAATTCTATTGATTTTTGAGTGTTGACTTTGTATCCAGCTACGTGACTGAATTTGGTTATTAAATCTAGAAGTCCTTTGGTGGAATTTTTGGGGTCATCTATGTAGTATATCATGTCATCCACAGATATATATAAATATATAATATAAAAATATAATATATATATGAATAATGATAATTTAACTTCTTTCTTTCCTATCTTTATTCCTTTTATTTCTTTCTCTTGTCTAATTGCTCTGGCTAATGTTTCCAGAATTATATTGAATAAAAGTAGTGACAGTGGACATCCCTATCTTGTTACTGATTTTAGAGTGAAAGCTTTCAGTTTTTGGCTGTTTAATATGATGTTGGCTGTTTGTTTGTCATAGATGGCTTTTATCAAGTTGAGATAAAAAAACTTTGTATTCCAATTTTCTGTAGGTTTTTTTTCATCATGAATGGGTGTTGGACTTTGTCAAATGCTTTTTCTGTCTCTATTGAGATGATCATGTGGTTTTTGTCCTTGGCTCTGTTAATGTGCTGTATTACATTTATTGATTTGCATATATTGAACCATCCCTGGATCCCTGGGAAGAATCCTACTTGGTCATGGTGTATAATCTTCTTGATGATTTGCTGCATTCTGTTTGCCAGTATCTTATTGAGGACTTTTACATCTATATTCATTAAAGAGATTGGCCTGTAGTTCTCTTTTCTGTGGCTGGATCTTTTCCGGTTTTGGTATCGGAGTAATGCTTGCTCCCTGGAATGAGTTTGGGAGTGTTGCTTCCTTTTCAATTTCATTAAAGAGTTTGAGGAGTAGTGGCATTATATCTCTAAATTTCTTGTAGAATTCAGCAGTGAAGCTGTCAGGACCCAGGCTTTTCTTTGTTGGTAGCTTTTAAATTATTTCTTCAATTTATTGACTGATACCGGTTTATTTAGAATTTTTATATCTTCTTGATTCAGTTTTGGTAATTCATATGTATCATTTCTTCTGCATTTTCCATCTTATTCGAGTAGTTTTTCCAAGTAGGTATTGATGATCTTCTGGATTTCTGCAAGATCTGTTGTGATTTCACCCATTTCATTCCTAATTGCTTAGATCTGAGTTGATTTAATCTTTCAAAGAATCAACTCTTTGATTCATTGATTTTTTGTATTGTTTTCTTAGTCTCAATTGCATTAATTTCTGATCTGGTCTTTATGATTTCCTCCCTTGTACATGCTTTGGATTTAATTTGCTCTTCTTTTTCTAGAAGCCTGAGGTTCAACATTAAGTTATTTATTTGAGCTCAATCTTGTGTTCTTCTTCTTTACATCAGCTAGCAGCTGTTGGATTGATTTTTTGAGGTCCCTTGCTATTTTTAAGAAGTCTTTCATTTGATGATCGCTAAGTGCAAACTTATCTTCTAGATCTGATATTCTGTCCTCACATTGGTTCATTCTACTGCATATACTTTCAGTAGAACTTTTGATCTCCTGGATATCTGTTTGAATCTGTTTTGAGGAATCCAGTTCCTTCCTATGTTGGGCATTCATAGTTTCCATCACTTTCCTAAGCTCCTCTATTTTTTTTAATCTAAATGTACTCTAGATTCACTAACCATTTCCTTCATTATGGTCATCACCTCTTTAATTATCTGTGAGATTATTTCTGATTTGTTTTTTCTAGAGTCTCATTCATCTGCTTTGTTACTTCCACTGCTACCACTGCAGAAAGTTCATCTAGGTGGCTTTTGATTTCTTCCACCTCAACACCCCTGGATTTGCCTTGGGAGAGCTGGAAGTCTGGGGTTGCATCTTGCTTCTGTCTTCTCACTTTCTATTTCTTTTTATTTGTTTTCTGGGTTGGTGCTTGTTAATTGCTTATGGTAGGTAGCTTAGTTACTAGTATTGAAACCTCCTTAGGAAATTAGTACTTTTCAGAGATTTCTTCTATGTATAGCTGCCTTTTGGCTTTTGAGTCCATCCCAAGATCCTGCCTCTCCAATTTATTAGGGATGAGAAGTGGCTGCCTATTTGGCCTAGCACCCAGTCTTTGGTACTGAACTATGGTATTGTTTATGAGCCCCACACAATCTTGGTATTGGCATAAAAGGAAGAACAACTGATCACAACAACTATGTCACCTTGGCAAAAGTAGTGCAATCAGTGATAACAAAAGCATCAAGCACAGTTAGAAAATGACAAACTGTTTTAACTGTTAATTTGCCACCTTAAAACATAGGTACCAGATTCATAGTTATATAACAAAATCTAAAACAACCCAGAAAATTATATACAGTAAATATTCCCTCAATAGAGCAATTTTACCTTCAAAGGAGAAAATTTAAAAAGGATAAGAGAAATAAAGAGAGAAATAAAAGAAGAGAAAGAAATTAGAAGCAAGGTTGAAGGACAAAGGAAGGTTACTCTAGCTTTGGGAAACTGGCAAAGAAGGCAGGAGGGAAAGAAAGAAGTAAAAAACAGAAACAAGAACTAAATGAAACAAAAACAAACTAAAAACAATGTTCATGCTCATGAAAAAACAAAAACAAAATAAAAAAAACTAAAAAATATAAAAGCAAAGGGCAAAAAGAAAAAAAGGGGTTTCTCTGTGAGTTCAGGCCTGTGGTTGTCTTCTGCGGTCTATAGTTCTGTGGTAATATCCGAATCAGAGTATCTCCACTGTCTCTGGTAGACGAATGAGGCAGACAGAGCCCAAATCCACCCTGGACGATCCCAGCAAGCCTGCAGTAGGAAGAGGCTATCATCAAGAATATAAAAACAATAAATGCAAGGGAAAAGGAACCATTCTAAACTGCTGGTGGGGATATAAATTAGTATGACCATTATGGAAATAAGTATAGATGTTCCTCAAAAAACTACAACTAGATCTGTCATTTGATCCAGCTATACAACTCCTTGGTATATACCCAAAGGAACTAAAGTCAGCATACTATAGGGATACCTGCACACCCATGTTTATTGTGGTACAATTCACAGTAGCCAAAATATGGAATCAACCTAGAAACACATCAACAGATGAATGGATAAGAAAATACAAATACAATGGTGTCTTGGTTACTTTTCTCCCATTGCTGAGACAAAATACCTAATGCCCAAAATTGAGGAAGGAAAAGTTTATTTAGCTCACAGTTTGTGGAGGTTTCAGTCCATACTCAGCTGGCTCCAAGGTGACACATTGCAGAGGGGCAGCAGTTCATGGCAGCGGAAGACAGCAAAAGTAGCAAAGGCAAAAAGGGCAGAGCGTGAGAAGACTCTTTCTGTCCCTTATGCTGTATGCAGGCTACCCACCCTAGGGTGGGTGTAGCACTCACACCCATAATCCCAGCATTGGACCATGAATCAATCACAAACTGTAGAAGCCTGCTCCCATGATTGCATGAGGCTTTGGGGGGACATCTAGACACAAACCATAACAAACGGAGTATTATTCAGCCATAAGGAAGAGTGAAATGCTTCATTTTTCAGGAAAATGGATGGATCTGAAGACTATCGAGTTGAATAAAATAAGCCAGGCTCAGACAGACAAATATCACATTTTCCCTATTATGTAGAATCTAAAAAAGATGACAAGAAAGTAGAAGAGAAACTATTAGGCAAGAGGAAAGGGATAAGAGAACAGGGGAAGGGGTGTTAGGGCAAGCAATTGGAGGCAAATATAAGAAAAATACATTATACACATTGAAACTCCCTGAAAAAATGCAAAACTAGGGAGGAGGGCAGGATGAGTGAGGTGATGAGGGTAAAATGATCAAAGTACTTTATTGTACAAGTACGGATCTGCCAAAATGAAACCCATTAATCTCTATAACCAATAAAAAGGAGTGAAAAAACAAAGTAGATAACATATAAATCTGTATGAATCAATAAACCAATATTTATTGAAGGTCTATTTTGTGTAAAATAATGTGATATAATCATTTATTTAAATCATTTTGGTGAAATTAATAGTGCCTCACGTTTTAGACCTAAAAATTGCTACTGTCAGGAAACCATAGTATATCCTATTGGTCATTGTCTTTTTTTTTTTTTTTTTGTGGTTACTGGGGGTTGAACTCAGGGCCTCGCGCACCAGCGGGCGCCCATGCCGCTGAGCGATATCACCAGCCCTTTTTTCGTATGTGGGTTCCGGGAGTCGAACTCGGGCCCTTGCGCTTGCCAGGCAGGCACTTATGCAACTGAGCTATCTCACCAGCCCTGGTCATTGTCTTTCACTGCCCTCCCTCATGAAATAAGTAGGTGAATGAGATAGTGTGATTTTAATTTTCTCTTCCTCTCTTTTAATTCTGTATTAGAGGTGCAAATAAATGAATGCAATAAAATACTCACTAATCCTTATTAATAAAAAGTTATTTTGCATACAAGAAGGATTACATATGGAGAAGCAAAGCCTATTTTATATTCACCCACAATAAAAGTTCATCTAAGTTATTAACCCCCAAAATCTAGCCCAGAAAACCAGATATACAGAGGCATATTTGCATACATCAGAAGCACTAAACAGGATTTTTAATGCATATTTAAAATAAGGCTCGAATATGTTCAAAAGAAAAATATATAAACATGCATACGATTATAACTGCGTATATTTTATGTAGTGTTATATACATATGTAGTTACATACAGTTTTATTGCTTCTAAATTTCCCTGTTATTCATGAGAAATAAGATGCTAGGAAATGAGTCGGTTGAGAAATGGCACCACATTTTTACAGAGTTTTATTCCCTATTAAAGATTTCTTCAGAAAGAAAGTTTCAAAGCTAAACTTATTGCTGATTAAGTACACATTCAACAGTAGAAAACAATGCTTTGTGGTGAATAATTCAAAACGGGGAAATTTATAGAAAAATCTAAGCCATCTAGATTATTTCATAAGTGTTAGTAAATTCAAATAAAAAAACAATGTTGAGTTAGCAAAGTTGGCTGATGTGGTGAATTTGTTCCTCTGTGTGAAACCCATGAGAAATGATAGGTAGAAAAAGACAGTGGACATTTCTACAGCAATATGGGAAACAACTCAACCTAGATAAATGGTAGGCAAGAAAAAAAAATTACAAATTTATCATCCTGATTTACAATGATGGCTTCTTAAACCGTAGGATTTCCACACAGGGCTTAGAAGTCATTGTGTGTCCCAAAGAGCTGTTCAACAAGGGCATTTAGTCCTTGCTTAATGACTTTCATTAGTACCTGAAAACCCTGTCAGTTAATAAAAAGCTTTTAAATGAAAAACAAAAAAAAGTTTCAGCTCAGTTTAATAGGAAAATTAGGATGTGTTTAACCTCAAAACAAGATATCCAAACAATTTTCACAGCTAGAAAACTATATCCATTTATATTAGTAATGAACAGCAATGGGAAGTTAACAAATATTTGTACATAAAGCACAAAGTTATTGTACTCATATTTCTGAAACATTTTCCACTAATCTTTCAAATTTGTGTGCTCATGATTATTTTGCACTTAGACTACATTTAAAAAAATCAGAGCCAGGGGTGGTGATGCACGCCTGTAATCCCAGCACTTGGGAGGCAGAGGCAGGAGAATCACCATCAGTTAGAGGCCTTTTAATTCTGCATCAGAAAATTCAGGAGAACAATTCATGTTCTCAGTGAGAAATTCAACAAAGACATGAAAATCATAAAAAATAGAATCAAACAAACTTTGGAGTTGGAGAATTCAATGAATAAAATTTTGAAATGCAACTGAGAGCTTCAAAAATAGACTGAATCAAGCAGAAGAAAGAATTGCTGAAACTGAAAACAGATCCTTTGAAATAAGGATCTAATAAGGATCTAATAAGACAAATGTGAGCCATATAATAATCTCTGACTAGAAATTATGTCAGGTACATTGTGAAATGTATCTTTGCCTGAAACCGTAATGTTGAAAAGTCATTTTTATAGCATACATTTTTGGTGAACAAGTTCTTACATAAAAAATTTTCCAAAAGTCATTGTGCAAAATGGTATCTCTTTGCAAAAGTTATTATGGCAAAAACTCATTCCTTTAAAAGGGCATTATAGAATATGTTTGAACAAGCAGAAAACAGATTATGTTAATAATAAGAACTTTTGGGGCCCAGTGAGATGGCTCAGTGGCATAAGCGCCTGCCTGGCAAGCGCGAGGGCCCCAGTTCGACTCCCGGAACCCACATACGATTAAAGGGCCAGTGATATCACTCAGCGGCACGGGCGCCCACTGGCGCACGAGGTCCTGAGGTCGACCCCCGGGACCCACAAAAAAAAAAAAAAAAAAAAGAATTTTTTAAATGCTTACCTAAAGCAAATTGGACTGTTCATGTAATCTAACCCTTTAGATTATTTATCTAGCTTATCTTTCATAGAGTTTTTTTTTTTTTGTGGGTACCAGGGGTCAACCTCAGGACCTCGTGTTCCAGCAGGCACCCATGCCGCTGAGCAATATCACTGGCCCTTTTTTTTTTTTCGTATGTGGATTCCAGGAGTCGAACTCAGGACCTCGCGCTTGCCAGGCAGGCACTTATGCTGCTGAGCTATCTCACTGGCCCCGTTTTCATAGAGATTTTGATAGAGGAAATGCCACTGGCTTAAAAACTTTAGCTTCAATTGTGGATTTCCTCTAGAAGACCCCTACAAAACATAAAATAGTATCATTTTGCTATAATTTAGCCTCATTCCTTGGAACAGAACAATATCAGTCATCACTATCAACCACACAGTATCTACATTAATCGCAGATAGCAAAAACAATTATTACTTCTAGAGCACTGCCAAAACAATTGTCCTGTTTCATGAAGGAAACCTCTCTTACTGGAAAAGTCAAGAATGGCATGGGAAGAAATGGATATCTATTGTCTTAGTAACTTTTTTTGCTGATGAAACAAATACCCAACACCTACATCTTAGAGGAAGAAGGATTTATTTTGGCTCACATTTTTAGTCCATGGTCATCTAGCCAAGGCAGTAAGGGCGTGATGGGAGGGTCTGCCGGGGAAGGTTGCTTCCATCATGGTGACGAGGAAGAGAGAGCAATACCAGGAGCCAAACAGGAAGAGATAAAGGTCATAGCCTCAGTGCTATCAGGCCTGGGTCCCACCGCGGTGTCCCGAGCAAGTCCGTATTGGGAGGCTGAAGGGTCTGTGATGCAAGATTGAAGGTCTGTGCTGGAGGCTGAAGGGTCTGCACTGGAAGCCAGGAGAAGACATCCAAGGTGAAGGTGAGGACTGGAGCTCCTCCGAAGAAACAAGAAGTCCTTCCTTCTTTGTTTCCCTTTTATACCATTCTGGAGACAACCCTACCCAGGGTGGGTCTTCCACACCCAGAACTATGCTGGGCCAATATAGTTGGGTGTTTCTTACTCAAATTAACACAGTCAGTTAACTATCACACCCAGTGATCCACCTCCACCCAGACCCCACCTCCTTACAGCAAGTCAGCTATCTCATCCGCATAACTCGGTCACCTTCCAAAAGCCCTGCCTCTCAGCACGTGAGGCCCTGAGGGATATTCTCCATCTAAACACTTACCTCGCTAACCAGGCTCCATCGCCTCGACCCCAGTGTGACAGATGTGCAGATGACAGCCCTTTCCTCCTAACGCTACATTAACATCCCCTCCTCCCTCTTTTAGCCTAGCCAAACTCCTGCTCCCTAGTGCTTTGAATTAATAGCTTACTATTTTCAAAAGTATGTGACAATTATATATGGATTATTGTTCCATTAGCTGATCCCATGTGACTATAAATTTCATTTAGGTGTCAAAAGAGCAATTTAGTTACCTGTACTCAATTGTGAAAGCTCTACTACCTAAGGCAGTGCTGTGCAGTAGGACTTTCAGCAGTGACACATGCTTTCTCTATCTGCACTAACATGGTAACCACTGGCCAATTTCTATTAATTTAAATTTAAATTAGGCAAATTAATTTAAACTTCAAAGTGCCCATTTGGCAAAGGTAAGGGGCAAAAAGTGAGAACTTGAGAGATCCTGGCAAATGAATCCATGCAATATAACAAAGAAATACGGTTAGGTCTTAACACAGTGCAAACAGAAGCCTCAAAGCTGGGGCTATCAGCAGCTTTCACCTACTTACCGGGAACTCGAGAGCCGTAACTCTGAATGTTCATAGACAGGGGGCGCTCATCCAAGACCTAGAAATGTAGAAGAGCAAAACGAAAAATTTCCCTATTCCCAGGTGTAATAGGGGTCTGAAATCAAGCTGACAAAAAACAGATTAACAGAAGAAAAGCCAAATTTTATTTAATGTGAACAGTTTAATTTTTACATAGACATAAGCCTTTAGTGAAAATAAATAAGAACCCAAAGAGGCAGTTACACCCAGGGGTTATATGCCATTTTAACAAAGGGCAATCGTTTATGGAGCAGTGAGGTAAGGAGGGAAAATGGGCTTGGGCCTCTAGGTTAAGCAGACTGTGAGAAGGTAAACATGAGGGGACAGATGGAAGGTGTTATTTTGGCGAGGTTTGTGTAGATCCACTTCAGGCAGAATTCAGTTACCAGCGACAACTTATTTTCCTCTTCCTACTGCGGGAGGAGTAGACAAAAAGGGGAAAACGAGCAGCTCTTTCTTTAATTGCTGTTTCTTAATTGCCCTCAGGTCAAAACAATCCTCGTACCATAGTGGCAAATTTGGGGATGATACATTCTTTCCCCCCTACTATCACTACTGGTTTTTGTATAAAGAGAAATCATTTGTCTTCTATGATGATTTTCTTTTCACTTTGTTTCCTATTAAAATAATTTGTGCATAAATATAATTGGACAAAAAATAAAGTTTAGTCTCTCAAAGGACATAGGTCTGCCTTCACCATTTTTAAGATTTTGCATTCTCTATCTCTAAATCACCTCAGATGTGGGCTCTATAAATCTCTTTTTAGGTTTATGTCTCAACTGCTATCACTGAAACACATTAAAATATATTTTCATATTCTATCTTTTAACATTTATTGAGAATCATTATGTGACTGTACTAAGTGATGGAAATACTCTGGTAACAAAAGTACAGGGTCACTGCTCTCGCTGAACTTACAGTCACAAAGATAAGTAAGATATTTAAGAAGTAAACAAACGGATAAATATAGAATCATGAACTGGAATGAGAACCATGAAAGGAAAGAACTAAGCACCACAAAAGAAGAGCAGAGAGGAGTACTTTCGTCGAGAGCATGAGGATTGCCTCTCCGGAGGGGTGAGATGAAGTCTGCCAAGGAGCTAAGGAGTTAAATACAAAAAAGGAGTAAAGAGGAATAATAAAGAGGAACAAGAAGACAGGCATGAACAAGAGGAAGCGAAAGAAGTAGGAATGAGCTTATTTTTGGTTTTGAGGACTTAAGTAGGAGCTGGGATTTTATCCTAAGTACAGTGGAGAGCTTTAAAGGATTTTGGAAAAGAAGTGACATGATCCAATTTACATTCTAAAATAGGAGTTCTGGCTGCTGTATAATAGAGGACAAAATAGAAAAATGAGAGTGGATGCCAGAAAAACATTTAGAAGATTAGAAAGTGGTCCTGTAAGTGCTAATAAAGGACTGAAAATAATGGTTCCTGCAGCTGTCCATGAACAATCGCCATTATGCAGGAAGTATTTTTTTTAATCCAGAACTAACTCAATAAGTTAAAATAGCAGATGCTGAAATTTTATTACAAATCAGCACAAGACTTTAGACTGGTGCCTGAGATTCACTGAACTAAGACTGTATGATATAGGTAGTCGTTCAGGTATAAATGGAGAGATCCAAAAAGAAAAGAAAAAAGAACAATACGAGAAAATGAAATTATTGCATTCGGTGGGAGGAGTACAGGAGGTAAGAAGGACTCAGACTCAGTGCCACAGAATTATTAGAAAGTATTTGACCACTTGGAGTTGTAAACTGTACTTGCCTGAGTTTCCTTTTCTCTAATGTGGTAAAAACCAGGTTTCCACCTCGTTGTGTTGTGAGAATTAAGTAAGCTAATAAAGAAAAGCACTTATAAGAGTAACTCAAAAATTATACCTGGTTGTGGCTGTTAATCTTGATTCACAATTAGAATGGATTAAGAAACACCTCAGACATTAGTAAAGCACACTTCGGGATGTTTCCAGAGAAGACTGGTGTGTAGGCCATCAAACTGAGGGAGAAAGACTTGCCCTGATTTTTGGTGGCACCGTTCAACAGGCTTACAGCACAGATGGGATAAAAAGAAGAAGTTGGCCTGCTCTGGAAAGCTTGATTCAGCTTGAGTACATCCCTACTGCTGCTACAATAACCTGTGGACCTCCCTTATTTTAGATCTAAAATGTCCCCACAAATGTTTCACATTTGGGAAGTGGGGCATGGTAGGAAGGGGCGAGTCACTGAAGGCTTGACTTGGAAGGGCATATTCTTGTCTCAGCTCCTCCCCTTGTTCTCTGCTTCCCTGCCACCATGTGATGAGCAGCTTTCCTCCACCGTGCTGTTCTACCATGCTGTTTCCACCTTGCAGCCAGCCAACCATGGACTGAATCCACTGAAACTGTAAGCCAAAATAAACTCTTCTTCTTTAAGTTGTGGATGACAAGTACCTTTTCCCAGGGATAGGAAAGTGACCAATACAATTCAGACTCCAGCCTTTATAGTCTTTCAACATGAATATTTCCCTATCACTTCTGTACCTCTAAAGAATCCTAAATAATACATTAGATCAGAATATATACAAACTTCATTTTAAGTAAAATGTCAGATATACCCCATGTTCTTGTGTTGTCATCAAATGAGCAATGCTTCATGACAATCTAGGAAAACTGAAGTTAATATTTATATCTTTTCAATATAAATTTTGTTGATTTATATGATTTAGCTGTCCCATTTCAATAATTTTTATTTTTATTAGTTATTTTATACACACCTTTACCTTCTTTAGAAACTGCATTTATTCATTTCACAGTTCTTTATTGGGTTTAATAATATATTTATTCTTAATAATATAACTCTAAGTAAAATACTATACATAGCTTGAAATTTATTTCATAGTTAATAATATAATTAAGTCTATAGGTATAGCTTGTTTTTCAGGCTAAGATCAAGTTAGAAAATACAGTAATCCCCTTTGAGATGAGGAGTAAAGGTCTGAGACATGAGGAAAATGGAAAAGGCATTCTTGTATTTTGAAACATAATTTGAGAAAGGTCAAAAAAGAAGTATTTTCAAGTATAATTCATACTGCTCTTGCAGTGGTTACAAGTACAGTAAAAAGTATTTCATTTTATTCCAATACCTAAATTTTTATAAATCAAATAGTTGTTTGGAGACATAGTTATTTACCATATACAATTAACTTTTCAGTCAGAAGTGCTGGTAGAAATCAACATTAACATTTTTATATCTTTTCTTTTAAAATGGTTACATAATAAATATAGTTATTACAAAAGATTAAGAGATTGAAAACTCTAACTGTGTTATGCACTTGAATTTACTCTCATGGAAATTTTAAAGCACTAGCAGTTTGAGCACATTCTCCTTTATACATAAATGCCGTTTATTTCTTGCAACTTGCTTTTAATAATTGTTCCAGTAACTTAAATGCATGCAGACTTCTTAGAAGCTACTGAAACTGTATGCCAGAATAAAAGGTAAAATTAAATGACTCATTCTCTTTATGATCAAAGCTGAAAACCTTGTCTTGCTATTAAGTTGTGAATTCCACCAAAAATGCCACAGTCATTTATTGAATTTTTCTTCTTTCAGACATTCACTTTCTAAGCTATTGTATAGTAAGCGAACTGGTAACTTTTTTCAATATACCACAAAATTTCATTTTAAATACCCAGCAGCAAAGACAATACTAGCTATTACCTAGCAGAGGGGTGAGCAGTTTATCCTTTCTAGAGTCTGACATTTAGAAGAAAACTGGAAATATATATTAAGAATATCTTAAATTGATGCTACAGATAAACATTCTGCCAAGAACACGTTTGCATTGACTAATTTTGAATAAATATTCTACTTGGAAAGAAAAAATAACTGTCTTTCCTAAGGAAAGTATTCTTTTGATATTATATAACCTTGAAGGATAATTTCCAGTCACAAAGCATATTTGATCTTTTTGCTCACATAAGAGCTTTTGTGCCTCGGGCCGGTGAGATGGCTCAGCAGCGTACGCGCCTTGCCTCGGGTGGCAGGCGCGAGGGCCCAAGTTCGACTCCCGGATCCCACATACGAAAAAAGGGCCAGTGATATCGCTCAGCGGCACGGGCGCCTGCTGGCGCGCGAGGTCCTGAGGTCGACCCCCGGTACCCACAAAAAAAAAAGAAAAAAAAAAGAGCTTTTGTGCCTCTATTACAGCATTCCAATGAATAAGATTAAAAAAAAAAAATCAGAAACTCTATCACCACAACAGTAAAATCTTGGTAACTGCTAAACAGCAATTGTCAATAGTCAGGAACAAAATATCAGTAATAAATTTTAAGAATTGTTTTGGGAAAAAAGTCTATGAAAGCTTTGATGTGATTACGTGATGGTGGTTCATAAGAGAACATTCTTACCTCCTTTAAAGTCTTACTCGAGACCACTTTGACTTTAGGTGGAAAAATATTTTAACTCATCAGTCACTAATAAAAACATCACCTTTCCATGTTTGACAAATTGTTCTTCTAGTTCCTGGTCCTGGTAAAGAAAGGCAGCAACCTATGTGTCAAATGACAGACTTCCCATAGATTCTGATAAGAAATGAATTAGGGTGACGTCATGTGCAATGCTGACAACTAAAACTAGACCAGATAACAGTGTAATTTTGTAGGCACCATTCACTCCTTCTTTTCATCTTCTGTATTTAGCTTATCACCAATTGATTTCATTCTTCCATTGTCATCTCCCTCTCTTCTCTTATTCTGTCTTCTCTTATCCCAGATTCTCATTACAAATAATTTTTGTAGTTTTTTTTTCTTCTTTTTTTTTATTTTTGGTTTTTCTATGTATTCTTTTTTTCATTAATTAAGCTTATTGGTACATTTTAGGTATACATAATGATCATATTCATCAGAGGGAATTTGTACCTGTACATGACATGTTTTGGTTCCTCCTTTTTTTCCCATCCCCTCTCCTCCCTTCGACCCCCCTTTTCTTCCCTATTTTCAAAGCTTTGTTTCCATCTTATCCTTTTTGTATTTGTTTTTCCTTTTCCCTTCCTTCCTTTCCCCCTTCCCCTTCCCTAGTTCCTCTTTCCTTTTGAGCAATTTCTTCCCATTTCACAATATCTATTGCACATTTTGGTCCTGATTTACTTTTCCAGTTTCTCACACCTGGGAGACAAGGTGATATTTACATATGTGAGTCTTATGTATTTCACTTAAGAGTATGGTCTCAAGTTGCATCCATTTACCCAGAAATGTCTCAAGTTTATCATTCTTTATGGCTGAGTAGTACCCATTGTATAAAAAAAAAAAAAACACATCTTTTTTTATCCATTCCTCAGTTGATGGGCATTTGGGTTGTTTCTAAGATTTAGCTGTTACAAACTGTGCCACTGTAAACATGGGTGTGCATATATTGCTGTGGTATGATGTTTTCAATTCTATCAGGAAGATACCAAGAAGGGGACTAGTTGAGTCGAATGGGACCTCTAGTCCTAGCTTTTTGAGGAATCTCCACACTGATTTCCACAGTGGTTGCACCAGTCTACACTCCCACCAACAGTGAAGAAGGATTCCTTTTCCCCACAGCTCCTCCAGCATTTGTTATCAGTTGATTTCTTGATGATAGCCATTCTTTCTGGAGTGAGATGGAATCTCAGTGTTGTTTTAATTTGTATCTCTTGAATAACCAGTGATGCTGAACATTTTTTTCATATATTCATTTGCCATTTGTATTTCTTCATCTGAGAGGTGTCTATTCATCTCTAATGCCCATTTTTGGATTGGGCCTTTAAATGTGAGGGGTGTGATTTTTTCTTTGTTCTTAATATATTCTAGATAGTAGTCCTTTGAGAAACAGCTAGCAAAAATTTTTTCCCACATATGGGTTGTCTCTTCACTCTGTTGGTGATTTCTCTTGCTGTGCAAAAGCTTTTTAATAAGATGAGATCCCAGTTGTTGATTCTTTATAATTCCCATGCAATTGGGGTTTTGTTCATAAAGTCTTTGCCTACCCCAGTGGCTTTAAGAGTTCTACCTATTCTATTGTCATGGCTTGAGTCTAGATGTCCCCTGAAAACCTCATGTAGTTATGGGAGGCAGGTTTTCCAAAGGTGGCTGAATCTAGAGTGTGTGATGCTGGGATTAAGGGTGTGTGGTTAGTAAATCACTCCACTGACCAGTTTGGCATAGTTCTGGCTAGGTTTAAGGGTGTGAGTGCTACACCCACCCTAGGGCAGGTAGCCTACATACAATATAAGGGACAGAAAGAGTCTTGTCTTTTTCCTCCTGCTTGCTTTGATACCTTCTGGCTGCCATGGTTTCTCTGCCAAGCCACCCTGCCTTGGAGCCAGCCTATTATGGACTGAAACATCTACCGACTGTGAGTTAAATAAACCGCTACTCCTTTAACTTTGGGTATCAGGTATTTTGTCTCAGCAACAAGAGAAAAATAACATCTTTTCTCTAAGACATCTATCTTCCAGTAGATTTAGTGTTTCTGTTTCTATGATCCATTTCAATTTTAGTTCAGTGCACGGTGAGAGATATGGGTCTAGTTTTAATCTTCAGGATGTGGAAAGTCAGTTTTTCCAGCACCATTTATGAAAGAGGCTTTCTTTCCTCCAGTGAAGGTGTTTGGCTCCTTTGTCAAAGATAAGGTGGCTGAGTGTGTTTGGAGTTTTTTCTGCATCTTTTAATCTGTTCCATTGATCCTCAGGTCTGTTTTTTGTCAGTATCATGATGTTTTTATCACAGTAGCTTTGTAGTAGTTTCAAGTATTGTGATGCCCTTGCCTTGTCTTTGTTGCCCAGAATTGCCTTTGCTATTCTGGGTCTCTTCTCGTTCCAGATGAAGTTTAGGATTGCTTTCTCTAATTCTATGAGATACGCTACTGGTAATTTGATCAGGATTGCATTAAATCTGTATAACAATTTTGGGAGTATGGCCATTTACACTATATTGATTCTTCCTACTCAAGAACAAGGGATATCTTTCCATTATGAGAATCTCTTAGGTCAGTAGATTTTAGATATTAATCTGAGGATCTGTGCAGGTATATGACAAAGTTTTACAGGTACAGGATAAAATGAAAAAATATGGGCAACACTGTAATTCTTTAATAAAGTCAAGTTTATTCATCTTAATATTCTGTCCTTCATTCTGGGAATATGTCATTCTATGAATTTAATGTTAAAATTCCATTCCTTTATGAATAAATAGTACATGATAATTTACTCTTTATTTTTTGTTATGGATTTTTTTTTAAATATCCTCCCTTAACGCAACAAATAGTTTACAGCTACATTTTAGTCCTCAAGAATTTTTTAGAAACCTTGATTTATGAAATCCAAAATTCTGTAAAATAGTAGTATAGCTGATCCCCCTGAGTCTGGTGATTTCCATGGTCATCATTTGTTAAAGTTGTAGGACACTCTGCCTGAAGCCTGGGACTAGGCCAGTCTTGCTCAAGAACCTTCAGTAGTCTTTGTTGCATTGCAGGAGTATCCCAATACCTGCGGCAGCCTCTAGTCAGGCAAGGGGCCTCACTTTACTACTCTTTCAGCTCCAGGTTTTTTTTGTTGTTGTTTTGTTTTTTGTGGGTATCGGGCGTCGACCTCAGGACCTCGCATGCCAGCAGGCGCCCATGCAGCTGAGCAATATCACTGGCCCTTTTTTTGTATGTGGGTTCCCGGAGTTGAACTCGGGCCCTCGCGCTTACCAGGCAGGCACTTACGCCGCTGAGCCATCTCACCGGCCCCAGCTCCAGGATTTTGATCAGATGTGTAACTTCAGACTAACTCTAATTCATTCTCTGTCTGTCTGTCTGTCTCTCTCTCTCTCTGAAGTTTAAAGATACATGGCACTATTCCAATAAGTAGTTATTTGTTCTAGTTGCCTTCTAGAACCAAACTCCATGATTCATTTTCTTGGTGAGTCAGCCAATTAATTTTCTCAATCTTACTGTCTTCACTATTTCCACTAGTCTGTACATCTTCTCAAGGAGGCTGACTTTGAGAAAGATTAATATAAGTTTAACTATGAAGGGCAAAGCCATTGCTATAATCTTAAAAGGTATCTAGAAAGCCTAGATTTTTGTTTACCACATAAGTTTCAGTATTACAGAGACAGTAGGGTTTCATAGACTCACTGATGAGTCAGGGATGTCCATGAAATTTTGTTAATATTTTAAGACTATATATAAGAATATATATGTGTATATATTTGTTAAGATTTTAAGACTATATTATAGGTATGTATATGTATATATGACAATCATATCTAATTACTTTTCTCACTAATTTAAACTCCTTTAACTGCTTCCCATTGTGAACAGGTATTAATACCCATATTTATGTTAAAGGCAATGGAACCATGTCTTTTCAGGGCAGAGTGATGTGAAAGAATCTTTATAAATTGTGTAGCAGCTCCTTATTCCTAACCTACATTCAGTTAATACAAAAATATACTTGACATACAACATTTTGACAAGGCATCAAATAGCTTAAAAATGTTGGAAATGTATGATCTTATGTTTGAACAGAAAGTCTACTAGAAAAATAAACTTCTTCTGAAGAGCTACTATATCTATTGTTATTCGTGTACATGTATGTCGTTGAAATAGCTGGTACATAGGAAAAATAGCTCTTGGAGTCTGAAAAAAATCCAAAGAATGAGGCATACACAGACTCATGCTCTGTGGCCAAATGAATGTGGCAATTTATCTGCCTCCTTGAGTTTCAATTTCTTCATCTGTAAATAGGAGGAAAATTAAATACCCTTCAAAAGTTATTTGAGGATTAAATGAGAAAATGTCTATGAAGAAATCTTTGTAATATTATTTCAGTACTACAGGGAAGTCGCAAGTTGAACAAGACTTCATTAAATTTGTGCTCAAAAATTGGAAATATAGGCCAAAAAAGAGAGAAAAAGGCAAGCTGCCTGCAGTCAAAATACCTACTTAAAAAAAGCAAAAGAAAGCACCTTGCATACATGCAAAACTTGAAAATATTTTTATTATATAAGTTTCTATTCACCGCCAGTGAAAAATATTACTGTATTTCTTATTCCACACAGTCTGACTGACAGGTTCAATTTTCTCTTTAGCTAATACAAAATGAACAACTCAGCAAATAATTGAGTACTGTGTCATAACATAAAATTAAAGAGATTTATGGAGAACATCTTTAAAACTAATTATATGTGCTTCTTACAAAAAAGTCGTCTTGGCATGAACCATTCCAGTATTTTAATGAGGTCAAAAGTCAATTTGCAGTTGGGTAGGGGTAGGTAAGAGGTAAGGAAGTGTAAATGGCAATTATATGCTCTATGTAGAAAGACATGCTGGAATCTAAAAGGGCACAGAGACAAGAAGGAAGGAAGGAAGGAAGGAAGGAGTAAGGAGGTCCTTAGACTCCAAGTGAGCAGGGAAATGAGATGAGAGACTGGTGGAATCAGAAGCCAGATTGCTGAGGTTTGGCACACAACAAAAGGTAAGAAAATGGCAACAGCAAATGCCTCACCAGCAAGTCTACACACAGACTTATATTTTCCCCCTTTCTTTGTTAACCACATGAAAGGAACTGCTTATTTTTCACAGTGCATAATTTGCTGAAACCACAAATGTTCTACAGATGCTAAATTAAGTGAACATTTTCTAATCTAGAGCTTACAATGAAGTATTTGACATCTTCCTGTTCCTGACTTTCTTGCACCATTCTGTTTTAATCTCCTTGAAAGTCTCCTTTTCCTAAGGCTCTCCCTGAGTCATCAGGATAGACTTGGATACGGTGTGATAAAAGATAACACACTGGCATAACCCAATGCAAGTGTATGCTTCACTCACACTGCAAAGCCAGGACAGGCAGGTTGGACGGGCTTTGATGTTGATAGTCACAAAGAGAAACAGGTTGAAAGAGTCTCCTTCTCAACACATGTCCCGATCATCAAAGCAAGAAGGACCCAGCTGGCTCATGTTTTGCCTCTTAAAGCTCCTGCCAAAACTGGGTGTAGCGGTGCACACCGGTAACCCCAGCACTTGAAAGGCAATGGCGGGAAGTTCACAAATTCGAGTCCCACTTGGGCAATTTAGTGAGACCCTGTCTCGAAATTAAAAGGGCTATGGAGGTAGCTCAGTGTGAAGGCCCTGAGTTTAATCCCCAGTGCAAAACACACACAAAAATCTCCTGCCCAGAAGTAACACACATCACAAATCACTTCTGTTCACAGTTCATCACCCAAAGCAAGTAGTATAGGCACAACTTTACAGGGACCAGAGAAATGAAATCCTACCCTATGCCCAGAAGGAAAAAGACAGGAATGTTTGTGAACAGCCACTGTAATTACATCTTCTCCCTCTACTGCAGTATTTCATAAAATTCAACCCTTAACTTCCTCTTTCCATTGTTTATATTCCTTCCTGAGTGTTCTCATTCACTTCTTATGTGACAACCACCACCAGAATCTACCTATTGCACAAACCTCTCTCATAAACTCCAGACCCATATATCTCTACTCAAATATCCCCAAATCATCTCCAACGTGACACGGCTAAATATAAACAAATCACTGCTCCCACTCTAACGCCACCCTCTAATGTGTGTGCTGCCATTTTCTTCCTAGTAAACTATCACTCTCTTTAGACTGTGGCTGTATTATATTCCTATTTGTATGCCTGTACCAAACAAAATGCTTTTCATCTAAGAATCACACAAGAAACTATTTGTTAAATGAGTGAGTGAATGATGAAGGCCATGGTCACAGTATTTGAATATATTATTCAGCCTCAGTTTGTAGGTATTCTAAAGCCTCAAAGTGACAGTGCGAACCTTACAATAAAAGACACATTGCCGTTAATCCCCTTCAAAATACTCCCCTTGCTGCAAACACAGTTCTCCCATCATTCTTGCCACTTTCTGAAGCAGTTCTGGAAGTGCTCTTTCATGAGTGTCTTTACAAGTTATGATCAAAAATACAGTGAACGCTGCTGCCGAGTGTCATCCAACAGAATGGTAGGCTTGTAAAAACATTGCGGTGTGTCCTCATCCACCTTTTTCACCAGATCTGGCATCATGTGACTTCTGGCTCTTCCCCAAAGTCAAAATGGCCACGGAAGACAATTTTCAAATGATTCAGGCATCAAGGCAGCCACAACAGTGCCACTAAAGACACTGTATTTTTAAAGTGCCCAAATAGTTGCTGTTAGAATAAAGGAGATTGTGTTAGTTATCTATTCCTATATAACCAAAATTCCCCCAAAGGATAGCAGCTTAAAATAGTAACTTTATGATTGCCTGGTTCCTGTGGGTCAGGTGTCTGGAACAGCTAAGCTGGGTCACGTGGCTCAGGTGTTACAACTGAGACATCAGCTGGGGCTGCAGTCACCTCAAGGACCAGCTGAGGCCAGAGGGTTTGTTTCTGAGATGTGGCTCACACACCTGTTGCTTGTTTTTGCCACGTGGAGAGATCGCACTGGGTCACTCCGCTGGGTTGCTTGACTCTCCTCATGCCATAACTTGATGGCAGCTGGTTTCCCCCAGAGCAAGAGAAAAAGGCAAAGCCGCAGGTCTTTTATGACCCATTTCTCAGAAGATGCTGTATCACTTTTGTTTCTATTTCCTCTTTTTACAAATTTTCTGCTTTCCTGAGGTTTATTTTTGAGGAAAGTGTTCAATAAGTGAAATGCCATAATTCTGTTTTTATTCAATCTATTTTATCACTGTTTTTAACTTGTACAAAACCTCAATGATTTTTTTAAAATAAAAAAGTAAATAATTGTTTTCAAAGTATTCAAATATAGATACATTTGCACTAAATTTTTTAAAAATTTAAATTTTTATTAGTATGTTTGCAGTACATGATTACATTCATTGTGGAAAGTTGGTACATGTACATAACACATCTTAATTCTTTTTACTTCCCCTTCCTCCCCACCCCTCCCTTCATCTTTTATTGCCATTCCACTTGCACTAAAATTGGGAATTAAAGTAAACGCCGAAAAAAAAAAAAGAAAGCATTAAATTATCACTCATGTTTTCAGATGCAGTCATGTACCATATAAAAAACTTTGGTCAAGGATGGACTGCATATACAATGGTGGTCTCATAAAATTGTAACAGAGCTGAAATGTTTTCATTGCCTAGTGATGACGCAGCCCTTGTTATTTCACAGTGCAATGCTACTCCCATTTTCGTAGTGACACTGGTGTAAACAGACCTACCATGCACTGCTGCTCGTATAACAGTAAGACTCATACCAATGATGTACGGTCCATCATATTTCATAATGATAATGAACAGCTTTGTCATGGTTTTATGCCTTTTCTGTGCCATACTTTCTACCAGTGTTAGAGTGAACTTCTGCTTATAAAAAAAAAGTTATAATAAAATAATATGCCACATTACATCAGCAACAGCTTCATACATCTTGCGTTTACCATATCTCTAGACTGCAGCAAGAGGCACGTCAAATTACACTACATAGGTTTGTCTGAATACACTCTGTGATGTTCACATAGTGGCACATTACCTAATGGCACATCTTTAAGAATATATCACTGTCATTGAGATATGACTGTAGTTTATTTCTCTCTTAAAATATTCAAAACTATTTCTAAAACTTAAAAGGCACAAATATTAATGGGATCCATTTTAAATCATTATTATTTAAAGTATTTAGTTTTTTGAAAATTTAATATTATATTAATACTTTAGGAAAATAAAACCATTCATAGCCCAAATATTCAATATCCAGCTAGTTATCAATGTGCTACCACACTTAATGGATATTGCACCTAAATATACATACATACAAATTTAAGAATAAAATGAACTATTTAACATTGCAAAATATTCATTACCACCCATGTGAAACCATTGATAACATATTACTAGCCCATGATCACTTCTAAGACCACACACTGGGCAAAAGTGAGTCAAGAAAACGACCCTGGGAGGCACTATGAGGTTTTCTGCTGGAAGCGTTGGCAAGTTATTTGGTCTTTCCTGACATTTCAGTGTCTCTTCTGCTCACATTCTCCCACGCTTTGAAGCTGTGTCCTTCTCCAATGTGGCCACTACCACAACACACAACCTTCACAGCCTGCAAATGTAGTTGCATTTTGTTTCATGAGTTAGGGAAAGAGACCTTGGGAAGTTTTCCCTGGGGCCTGAAAAATGAGTCATGAGTCAATGCGCTGTAACTAAATTTCACTGTGTGCACCTTTCTCTCTCCTCTCCCCTATCACAGGAGAGTAAGAAGAAGGAAGAGAAGTGCTCTGCTGTGTTGCAGTAGCAACCCCATACCTCCCTGCAGGCTGCTGGAGGAAAACCACACTCTCACCTGGGCCCAATCACCAGTGAATACCTGGAGCTTTGGAACGCAAGATCTTCGGGACAGGTAAAGACTGTCACCTTCAGGTAGGGCTGAAAGCAGTGTGATTAACATCTATTATTGGCAACATTAGATTTTCTGGGAATATAGGGCAGGCAAGAGGCTTTGAGTGATTAATCTCTTTTAGTATATTAAAATTTCTATTTCATCCCAATGAAAAGAATCAAAGGAGGATCTAGCATAAGAAGGAAAATCACCACTAGTTTTGGCAAATTATTTTCTATTTAAAGATCTTTCAATTTTATTTTTAATACCACTGCCCTATTTAATCTTAGTTTCTTTTAGTCACTAGAATTGGGTTGATTTACATAAATATAGCCTATCTTCTATTAGGTGTCATTCACAGAGAAATTTTCTATAGTTTTGTACATATTCTGACAAGTGAATGTAATCATGTAGAATGGTTATAAGAGTTAAAAATCTAAAATTAAGTACTTTGGAGGAAAATATCTTCTAAGAAGGTGGTGTGCTTCCCTTTTTTTTTTTTTAATAATCACAGCATTCCATAGTTAGTTTTATGAAGAGCTTAGTCCTCCATTGAGCACACGATAAAGTGGATCCCAGATGCAGTTTTTATTTCACTAAATGCACCCTGAAAATGAACATACTCTTATTTGGGAACAAAATTCAGTTGTGAAGAAACAGAAAATGCAATCTGAGATCAATAGCCTATTAGAGTGCCAGCATGAGGGATAATTTCAGCTCAGTTTAATCCACTGAAATGTGTGGCTATATTGTCTATTTGCTTCCTCATTCCTACATGTGAAGTGACATACATTTAGTTTAATTTTATTGGAATATAAAGGGTAGAACTGAGTAGTATTCAAAAGTATAATAGAGAATTCAAAATCAACAAGCTAACAACTTGAGGAAGAAAAAACTCAATATAAAATATAGATTCTCCTTAAAAGTAAGTTGGAATTCTAATATACAATATTCTCATTTAAATGAACATTTCATTTTTAAAAAGTTGATTGGCAAGAAAACAAAAATGGGCTAGGTCTTTAAACTAGAAACTAAATGTAACGATGCACATTTCAATTTCTTAGATTTGGAGTTTTGTTGTTGCCACTGTTATTTTTGGTTTTCTGTTTTGATAAAGGGCCTTTTGCTGTATTTGCCCAGTCTGGCCTCAAACCCCTGGGATCAAATAACCCTCCTGCCTCAGCCTTCTGAGCAGCTGAAACTACAGGAAAGTGCCACCATACCTTTTAAAATAGGAAGATTTTAGATTACATAATCCACTTCTGTGACTTCATGGATGACCCAACAGTGGTTGAAAGAGATCGAGTAACTTGCTTAAGGTCAATCAGCTAGTTTACTGAAATAAGAAGTGCGCCTCTGCCAGGCAAGGTGGTGTATGCATATGATCCCAGTACTAGGAAAGCTGAAGCAAGAGGATCATGAGTTGGAGGCCAGCATGGGCTACATAGTGAGACCCTGGGGGGGGGGGGCGTGGAGAGAGGGGAAAAGAAGAAAAATGTACTTTTCATGGCTGGTTAGACAAGGTAGGAAGCCTCCAGAATCAAAATGTTTCCAAGAGCACAGGCTTTATAACTAGAATCCCTCAGTTTTTCCACTTAATATCCATGTGATTTAACTTTATAAGGTTACTTATCTCTTTGTCCTCACTGGTGTCTGAAAAACAGGATTGATTTCATTGCCTACCTCCTAGGATTGTTGTAATGATTGTATAGGTCAATAGACATAAACACTGTGAATGGTGCCTGGCACAACAATGTAAAGGGCACGCCAATGTCGCACACCACACAGCCTGTGCAACCCCTTTCTGTATATATAAAGGCAATGAACTAAGTGCTATGCAGAATTCTGGATTGGAATTCTGAGAGAGAAAAGGACATTAGTGGGAAAACAAGACATTTGTGGGATATATAAATAAAGTCTGGAGCATAGTTAATAATGCACTGATAGTGATTTCTTAGTTATAAAATACGTACCATGGTAATATAAGATACTAACTTTAGGTGAAACCGGGTAAGAAATATAAAATTAATAATTTCAAAATGTATACATATAACAAAGCACCAAATGTATCTCATAAATATCTACTTTTATTTGTCAAAAAAAAGAAAAAATTCTAAATTGTCCTTGCAACTTTTGTGTGAATCTAAAATTATTCCAAAATAAAAAGTTTGTTTTTAAAGGCTAGTAAGGTTGTTTATGATAGTGTTACTCTGACTTTTGTTTTTAAAAATCTGTATTCCAGGCCGGTGAGATGGCTCAGCGGCATACGCGCCTGCCTGGCAAGCACGAGGGCCCGAGTTCGACTCCCGGATCCCACATACGAAAAAGGGGCCGGTGATATCGCTCAGCGGCACGGGCGCCTGTTGGTGCGCGAGGTCCTGAGGTCGACCCCCCGGTACCCACAAAAAAAAAGAAAAAATATGTATTCCATCTGAATTCAATTCAGGGAGAAAATTTTAAATCACATTATTTATCTTTCACTTAGGATCAAAGGTTAGTTAAGATGTGACTCACTGCAAACATACACTAACAAAAATTGAAAAAAAAAAGATGACTCAAAGCAATATGACATCAAGTAGATAATACAGCTTTCAATAAAACAGTTGATACTTTAAAAATATTAATATCAAAATATTTAATTTACACAATAAAACCCACATTGGTTAAACACTAAATCCAGTGGTCTTTAACAGCTACAGATATATGAAAAAGCCTGTGTCCACTTCTTAATTATTTATGTATTTGTCTTGATACTTTACTTACAAAGGTATTATGTTTATTGTAAATTGTTCAAACAAAAGAAAGGCCTAATGTTTTATTACACAAACACCCTTTATTATGCAGCTGCATTTTCTCTTAAAGCACATAATGTCCAGTTTAACAGTCTCCTCAGGAAAATTCCCTCTCCATCTCAAAATTCCCTTTGACCAGGCACTAGTTTCCAATCAAACACATTTTTTGAGTATTTCTATTATAAAATAAACTTAGTTCTTTAGTAGGACTCCACCACTTTGATTTCATAAACAATGATAGTGGAAGTGAAGTCCAGATTTCTAACATCACTGTGTCTCTACATACTCGATTTTCTCTTATGAAAATTAATCTTCAACAAAAAGAAAAAATAAAAACATTATCTGGACCACTAAGCCTTTCAGTTCTAACAAAACTTGAAATTTTCTTGATATTCTTTTCAGCTTTCTACTATGTGATTGAATGTGACCAGGACAATCACTGGGGCCGCTTTCCACAGAAGAGGAAAGATGAACGGCCTGCATGAGGGGCACCAGAGGCACAGTCAAAGCTTAGACTGCCAGCCTGGTGCCTAAACCTATTGCTTCTGAATGGTGCCTCACCGTAGAACCAGGAAAGATGCATTTTTAACAAGCTTCCTATATACCCTAGCCTACAGCAAGTGATTCTTAACACTGAATTTTTTTTTATTTTTTTATTTTTTTGTGTGGGTACTGGGGTCAACATCAGGACCTCGCGCACAAGCAGGTGCCCATGGCTCTGAGCGATATCACCGGCCCTTTTTTCGTATGTGGGTTCCGGGAGTCGAACTCAGGCCTTCACGCTTGCCAGGCAGGCGCTTACGCCGCTGAGCCATCTCACCGGCCCCTTAACACTGAATTTTGAGAATCCCTATGGTTTAGTTAAGTTTAGCTACAATCCCAAGTGCTTCCTATCCCCTGGTCTGGGCAGGGCATGGTATGACTGGTACAAAGCTACATAGGATTTCTTGAGACTCTTGATGCCAGTGTAAATTAGATTGTTTTCTTGATTCCTTCTTTGGGTACTTAGTTATTAGTGTCCAGAAACACAATCGGCCCTTAGTATCTATGGGTTTCACATCCACATAGTCAACCAACCACAGATTGAAACTATGTTTTGTAAAAATTGTGTCTGTACTGAACATGGATAGACTATAAATGACATAGTGTAAAAACAATTTACATAACATTGCACAACATTAAGGTAGGTATTACAAGTAATCTCGAGATGCTTTAGAGTATATGATAGAATGTGTGTTTACTCACTCTCCTTAGCTGCCCTGGTCTCCTGTTTTTCAAACATATTGTGCATATTCTGATACCAGAGTTTCTGCATTTACTCTTCCTTCTCTACACTGCTGAACTCAGGACCGCCGACATTGCTAAGTTGAAAAGATGAGGACAAGAGTGTGAAGGGCAGCCAGTGAGACAAGAGAAGGAGAAAAAGAGAGGCAATAACTGGGTGAAATGCCAATGATGCCTCAGGTCAGAGGAGGATGCAGACCTTTAGCCACTGTATTTAACAATGTGGAGTTCACAGTTACCTTCCTAAGAACAGTATCACTGGAATGACTGGGGTGAAAGCACTCTCTACAGAGTTTTAAAAGCACTGGAAGGAAGATGTTGCAGGGATATAGGACCAAAGGAAGGAACTGTGTTCAAAAGAAATTGGTGTTTTCAATGGGAAGAGATAACACCAGGTGCACTTTATGATGGAATAATCAGTAGCAGGGGAAAAATGAGTAGCTGTAAAAGAGGTAAGAATGGTGCCCTAGTGGAAGAGTGGAGCTCAGACAACTCCTCCATACTTATAGAAGTGGGCAGCATCTACGATCACAGGAGAGTGCAGGTAATTAGATGCAGTGATTAAATTTGTGGGAGTTCTCCTCACATTACATCAATTTCCTTACTGAAAAACAAAGCCAGCACAGCCAAGAGTGAGGACTGAGAGAAGGAGCAAGGAGTGCAGTAAATTCCCTAGCAAATTCTCAGATTTGCCCTACTCCTGAAACGTGCACAAGAAAAATCTACCTTCTTCATACAACTAATTTAATATTTTTATAACACTCCACCCTATTTAGAGAAAATATAAATAATCAATTCAAATTTTGGCTCCCTGTCAAACCTCTGGCATCTGAGTATAGGGGACAGCTTATAGAATCAAGGGTTACCCCTTCCATGGAGCCTGTCATCCAGGTGCTGGCCTTCTCTTTGAGAAGGCTGATATAAACCTTGGGGAGGGCAAACTGTTTGACTGAGAATGATGGTCATGTTATCTGAAGCTACAAAGTGTTATCTTTGCTCAGCCACGGCCTACTGAGACCTCACCCCTATCCCACGTAATGCTCACTGACTCACCTGCCACTCAGCTCCTTCTTGCTGTATAGATATCCTCATGAAAACTAGAGGTGATTCTCATTGCGTGTCTGCAGCAAACCACTTCATTCATTTTCCCAACAGGACCCCTTCCAGACACAACTGGATAGGCGAGCGGGAATGGTGCCTCCCACTCTTCTTTCTAACCACCTTTACCCACCTTTGTCATGCTATTGCCACCCATGCTGACACACAGCCATCCTAAGTGGCAGCCTCATTTTAATATTCAAAAAGGAAAACAGAACAAAAGCTACTTGATTTTTGGCTTTCTTGCAACTTTATCATCCTAGAGAAGAGAAGTCGGAAATCTATGTCTGACTACTTCTGTCCCCACACATTCATGGACCAGAAGATGCAGGCTGCTGGCTTTTCCTTCTGGCAGTGTCTTCCAAAGTAACACATCCTACTTCTTTTCTTTCAGATACTAACTGAATGGTAAAAGGGGTGGCTTTGTTATATTATAAAAGGGAAATGTGTGATTTGAATACTCTTGGCATGATTCTAAATAACGAAAGCTTTGCATCAACGAGGAACAAAGGATTACTTAAGATTAAAATATGTTAGTTTACCAGTCATAAGGTATTACGTCTTCCCCAGGAATGATCATAAACACTGGTGTTTTCTACTTGCTTTGTGTAATTTGGAGCTCAGATAAAAAGACCTCACTTTCCACAATAGTATGGCACTAAAAGCATGACTTTTTCAAATCAGTATTTCATTCTACGATTATTTTAATTATTCATGTTTTGTTGTTATTGCTGTTTTTTACTTTAATTCTGCACTGAAATTATTACAAAGAGCACAATTTTAAAAATTCAAGTTAATAAACATGCCTTATTGCTATCTAAACTACAAACCCAAAATATTATATCAACTGATTATGTTGAGGCTACTTATGCATTCCCTTTTAAAGGTCACTCCTCTAAATTGAAGGGTTTCTATCAAACTGGCATTGCCTGTGTTTTGCTCATCATTGCTTAACCTATAACAACCTGTTTTCCTCTTGGGAGAATAAAACCTCATTAATACACATAGGTTTGACAGTCAATGCTGTAAGGTTTTCAAAGCTTATTAGCACTTACACGCTACAACCTTACTGAGAACTTTCCTTGTCAAATAATCCACTGAAAACATTATATAAAAGTGTAGCTTCACCAGAGAGTCTTGCAAGTTAACTTTGTACGTAATGGACCAAAAACTTTTACTTTATTGATTGTTCCCATTCAATGTTTAGTAGATTAATTTCTTAATCATGCAATTGTTTATGAAGGAGGAAGCCAGTTCATTAGAGCAAAATGTGTTTTTGTAATGACAACGTGAACGTTTTTGAGCTAAACTACCAATATATTGGAGGTTAGGTAAGAAGGTAAAATAGTGATAGTAATGTTTTTTATAATGGACACACAGGTTTTAATTTCTACAGAGGAAATAGTTAATGATATTGAGTCCATTCCAGCCCAAAATTTTACATTTAATTATCTTGTACTATATTAATCAGAATTTTTCTATTAATATTGTATGTTTTATTTTGCTTCACATTAATACAGACTTTGGAAAACATTTACCAATCAAGTAAATTAATAATAAACATTTGACAACTAAAACTTTATGTTTATAGTTATTAGGTTCCCATCGTCTTCCAAATATTCTAGGGAACATTAAAAATAATTCATGTTCCTTACCTTCAAATACAACTTCTAGTTTTCTAGAACTGGATATCCCTACACAATGAATGCATATCTGTACCAACTTGGATCCTATTTAATATAAGCAAATTTAGTAAACCCCTACTAAATGCAAGTACTACTACACTAAGTGATGAAGGTGATAGGTGATCTATTTTTTTTAAATATCCTTTTAGTTCTCAAGAAGCTTATAGACAAGAACCAGAGAAGTTAATACATGTTTAATGGCTAAATAATAATCAAATAGATTTCAATTTGAGTGCCCTAGTCATCCTAATGTAAATAATAAAATGGGTATTAAAAACATTTAACTTGTATTTGAAAGTTGCCTTGTGTGAAAGCCCTACTGTATAAAGACATAAAAACAGATATGCTGTTATTAGTCAGCTTTTCATTGCTATGGCCAAACTACATGACATAAACAACCTAAAGGAGGAAGGTTTATTTGGCTCACAGTTTCAGAGGTTTCAGTCCATGGTAAGCTGGCTCCAAGGCACAAATATCATGGCAGAATGGCATGGTGGGACAAAGCTGCTTACCTCATGGCAAGGAAGCAGAGTGGGAATAAGGAAGATCCAGAGAGAGAAGAGGGCTGGGGACAGTATATAACCTTCAAAGGCATACCCCCAGCAACCTACATCCTCCAACCGCTAATTGCCCATTTGACTATGCTACAGCCCCACCTGCTAATAGCCCATTCAGCTATGAATTCATCAATAATTTAATCCATGAGATTAGCACCCTTATGATACAATCACCTCTCCAGTGCCACTTCTGAGTATTGCTACCTTGGGGAACAAGCCTGCAATACAGTCTTTGGGACACACTTCATAATTAAACCATAATATATGCTTTGGTTAAGTGCCTGCCTCAGGATACTGTAGAGTCAACTCGAAAGCCACCAGGGCAAGAAGCATGGGCTTCAGAGTTAGCCCTAAGTTTGAATCCAAGTCTACTCCTCTCTACTTCTGTGGTCAAGTGCAAGTTGCTTAACTGTCCTGTCTCAATGTCCTCATCTGCAAAATGGGAACAATTATACCTAGGTTGTTTATGGATAATGACAGTTTTTTGTGGTGTTTGATGTATGGTAGGTACTCAGTGGTGCATACCTTGAAAGAATCATAAAGGAAGAGAAATTGAAGGCTACATGTGGAAGTATAAAGTATTCCAAAAGAGCAAGTTACGCTCAAAGTCTCAGAGACAACTGAACTAGAAATGTGGGCTGTTCTTTTCTCGCGTTTCTCATTATAGCCATCACCAAACATTCAGGCATAATTTGAACAAAGTACTATAGTTTTCACTACAGGCAGACTTCAAACGAAAACTCAGATTGGCTTCTTTAGGTGAGGGATTGTCTTACTTAACTCTGTATTTTCAGTGGCTCAGAGTACATCCCAAGGCGTGCACAGCACAGAATAGGTGCTGAGTGCGTGAACTGATGAGTGAAAGTGTCAGATTTACAGAGATACAAAGTATTCTTTGCGCTCTTTATGCAATGACCACAAATATGTTACCCTGTAATCAAGGAAAAAATGTATTTATTTTATTCAAAACTCAACCAAGAGTTACTCATCACTTCTGAAAATAGGCCATTTTCAATTATTCCTCAAGGTATCTGACAAAAAACACAACGGAATACTATCTGCATTATTACCTATTTTATTCAACATGCCTCTAGTATAGACGCATATCATTATGTCTTCGAGTGTAATTGTGATAATGGATTTACATACTGGAACACATTTATTATATATAATTTTTTATTCCTTTTTATATTACAATTAGAGCGTTATATTCATCTTTCTAAAAATTATCTATGAATTCTGTGTAACATAGTAAAGAAGGGATAAGACGTGTTATACAAAGGGAGCCTTGGGATTGTGCTGTATTTTGGAGGATATGATTAGCATTGATCCTCACTTTACCATTCATTTCATGTGGTCTTTGAAAATTACTTCAATCACCAAATTACTGTGAAGAAGTTACTTACTGTTTTTATACTTCAAACAATTTAGCTGCTGCTTAGAGCTTTCGTTATATACTATATCTAGTGGTCCACAACTTGTTCCATGTCCCAAGGATGTTTTCTCAATGCTACTTATTCTAAATTGGAAGATTTGAGAATATTAAAGAATTTTATTACACTAGTATTACTGGATAATAAAAGAAATCCTAGTTGATTTTTTTTTTTTTTTTGTGGGTACCGGGGGTCGACCTCAGGACCTCGCGGGCCAGCAGGCACCAGTGCCACTGAGCGATATCACCGGCCCCTTTTTCGTATGTGGGTTCCGGGAGTCGAACTCAGGCCCTCGCGCTTGCCAGGCAGGCGCTTAAGCCACTGAGCCATCTCACCAGCCCCCTAGTTGATTTTTTTTAAATGAAGTATTATTATGACAGTTACCTAGAAAACTATAAGATTTGGTTTGTGTGGAAAGTGCTTATTTCAATAAAATAAAAAATGTGCCCATAAGAGTGTTACATGTAGAACGTAAGGCAGTAGATGTAAAAGAAATAATGATTCACTCTTTTTTCTTTTTTTTTTTTTTTTTTTTGGTACCAGGGGTCGACCTCAGGACTTCGCGCGCCAGCAGGTACCCGTGCCGCTGAGCGATATCACCGGCCCTTTTTTCGTATGCGGGTTCCGGGAGTCGAACTCCAGCCCTTGCGCTTGCCAGGCAGGCGCTTACGCCGCTGAGCCATCTCACCAGCCCCCAATTCACTCTTTTTTCAAAAGATGAATATTTTATATTCCTATCTCCAAATTTGGGAAACTAACTGTCCATCCCTGGAGAATTGTTAATGTATATATCTAGTTTTTAGAGGGAGGGAATATTCCTTTTAAGGGGAATATACTAGACAATCCTAGGTAGAGGAGATAGACACATAACCTTAAAAGACAATAATAATGTAGAAACTTTGACAATGATACAGATATTTACTGTAGTCATATCACATAGAAAGTTGCCTAAAATTCTTTTTGACATTTCTCCCTCCTCTTGAACCTAAAAGTGTCACACTTATGGCTCCTGCTAATATTTCTTCATCAGCCCCTGTGTGTTTTCAGATTTTAACCTTCTTACCAGCCTCTTGGGATAAAGATTTTATACCCAAGGATGACTGCTTTTATTAAAGGACTAGTCCATTGAAAATTCTTCTTAGTAAAATTTGTCCCAAATTTTCAAATTAAGATATAGTAATCATGCATCTCAGCTGGTTTACAAGGCTGTTGATGCGCTCCCTGGCCCCAGTCTTATGGACCATCTTTCTCAGATGCTCTGGGCCCTTTAATGCCTAATCGGTCTGTGACAGCACTTGCATACTCTGAAATCACAAACCAGACCAGAAATTTCTAAATATAATATATGCTGTTGTATCTGAGCCATTGTAGCTATCCATATAGTATATTTGCCTATCCTCTCCTCTGCTTGTTTTCTTCATCTTCAAGTGTTTTCTTTCTTTTAAACCTTAACCCAACTTCCTCACTTCCAAAATCTTCCAAGACAGACTCTGACTTCAGCAGCTAGCCATATTGAAACAGGTCAGGACACAATCATTTCAACAGCCCCTTTTCCTAAGAGGTAGTGTTCTGATTCCTTAACTGTGAGACTATTAAATACTCATTTTTTTAATTTTCTAAAATATTATTATGAAACTATACCACCTTTTTGGAAAAATTAAAGAATTTAAAAAATTAAAACTAGTTTGTGACTCAACAAACACCTTTTTGGGGGAGTTTCATTTGTTGGTTCTTTATTTTATTGCTTCTGTTACTCAATAATATGAATATAATTCTATTATCTGTCCAGCACTGCCCAAAAGAGATTTTGTATTCAGGTGGCATGACTTTGGATGGTTATACCTAGAAATATGCACCTTATAGCCAGGTGTGGTGGCACATGAGTGTAACCCCAGCACTTGGGAGGCTGAGGCAGAAGGATTGTCATGAGTTCAAGGCTAGCCTGGGCTACACAGTAAGACCCTGTCTCAAAAAACTGAAAAAAGAGCCAGGCATGATGGTGCATGCCTGTAATCTCAGCATTTGGGAGGTGG
The DNA here is from genome assembly GCA_028451465.1 of Erethizon dorsatum. NCBI lineage: Eukaryota > Metazoa > Chordata > Mammalia > Rodentia > Erethizontidae > Erethizon > Erethizon dorsatum. The sequence continues at coordinate 125,837,176 of CM051826.1, read as the reverse complement.
GGCACGAGGATTGCTGTGAGTTTGAGGCCAGCCTGGGCTAGTCAGTTCAAAATGAGCCTGAACTATAGAGTGAGACCGTTTTAAACAAACAAACAAAAGCATGCTAGCTCCCTATAAAGGAATTCTGTATAATCTACTGTATATTAAAGAAACCACAGAATTCACCAGCCACCTGTTCTGATTCAATTTGATCCCAAAATACAGTCTTTTATTTTTATTAGTACATGTTTGTAGTACATAATGATTACACTTATCATGGGAAGTTGGTACATGTACATATCACATCTTAATTCTTTTTTCATCCCCTTCCCCTTCATTCCCTCTCCCCTCCGTCTCTTGGTGCCCTTCCCATTTGCAAAAAATCTTACTACTTGTATTAAAGAGCAAAACAGAAAAGAAAAATATAAATTTATATTTATATTTATATTTATATTTATATATGATTGGTAATTCCACTACCAAATGGATCCACCATTTCTCAGAACTAGGGTATAGTCTTCTTAACACTAATTTAGTGATACCAGCTTTCCCATATCTGCTCACTTTCTGTTGTATGATAAACTCTAAAAGGGAAAAAACAAAAAGAGCAGGAGGTAGACAAAAGAAATAAGCAATTTCCTCTTTATGTTCTTCAATTAAACAATTTTCATCCTGTCATATTGTATATATTTTCAGAAGCCACTTCAAAGATCTGGGGAAAGGACTAGAGTGCAAACACAGATATACACACTTAGATAATACAGCTATATTACATTTCCTTCACATTTTAATCTCTGTAAAATGTATTTTTTCCTACCTTGGAAAAGACTCTTTTGCAGAGTAGGGTTTTCAAAAAAGACTAATCAGCATTGTGTGTCAAGTCTAAGAAAACTATAAGCAAGCATTTTAAGAGCCTCAAATACCACTATCTTTAGCAGTATGCAAAGGGCCTGGTAGGTGAACAGTAACATAGTTAGCATCATGTCTAGCAAAGAACCAAAGCTAACACTAAGTATATAGTTTTAAAGAAAGCTGTAAGTGTTCTTATTTTATGTATAGTCACAGAAATGATAACCTCAAACCGCTACAGCTCTAAAAACACTCAGAGAAAGTTGCTTTATAACACTCAGTGGTGTACACTTGCTACTTGAATGGCCTTATGAGGGCTATTGCTTCTCTGTTGACTGCTGTTCTCCACCAGCAAGCAAGTCTAAGCAGCACATTTGAGTACAGTCACTGGAAATGAAATAAAACATTTTAAATATATTAAGATTTATCCAACTCATTAGTAAAAGTGTTTCCTAAAAAAATTTTTAATAAATTGTTAGCTGGGCATGGTGGCACATACCTGTAATCCCAGCATTTAGGAGGCTGAGGCAGGAGTATTGCTACAAGTTTGAGGCCAGCCTGGGCTACAAAGTGAGTTCAAGGCCAGCCTGAACTTTATAGTGAAACCCTGTCTCAAAAAGACAAAAATAAATAAAAAAGTAATCTGTTAAAAGGCTGGGAGGAAGTTGGGGGATTAGAGTCATCCAGCATCTCCTGTCTCCAGGAGAGATTGAGCCAAAACAACAGCTGAAAAGCTGCACAGGAGGTGAAGTGCCATGGGAAAGCACTGACATGCAATGGTTGAAAGTCAGGGACCAGGTGAAACCCAGAAAAATATTTAGAACTGTGAGAGCGAGTGAGAGGTAGAGCCCAACACCGAGTGTATGGTGGTGCAGTAGGGGAAAGGGAAGCTCCCCCTCAGTGAAGATATAGACAAACAGAGAGCAAGAGAAAGTCTCAGTGATCTCCACAAGCTCAGAATCCAGCACCGTGCCTCACACGGTCTACGCAGACAGAAGGTCTGGGGTCTTCATATGCAGTGGCTCTGGAGAAGAGGCTCCCACACTGAATAACTTAGTGACATACTACTGTTGCCCTGACAAGGTGTCATCTTAAGAAGGGTCCTATGATCTGACCTTCCTGCTATAGGGATCTGAGGTCCCAGCACTTTTAAATATCCAAGACCCAGGGGGCTCTCCTCTTCACTGGCTCAGCAGTGAAGAGCAGAGACAGCATGGACATAGAAAGTGACAGTGACGCTGACACAAGCTCATAGAGCTGTTTATGTGGTGAGATTCACAGAAGGCACTTCCACTTAAAACAGGCAGTTTGACCTCTGTGAAGACAAACAGGACCAGCTCTGTGTAGATTCGTGCTGGGTCAGGCAGGGACTGAGAGCAAACACTGCAGGGCCTAGCGGGTCACTGGCTTCCTGCAGCTCCCCCACCTCAGCCCAGACCTTGGTGGTTCGGTCACCTCCTCCATGCTCAGAGGCCTTGACAGCATCTGCTACTGAAGCTTGGGAATTTGCCTCACTGACACAGGGGCTTCGGAGCAAGGAGGCATCCACCTAATTCAGTCTACGGGGGAAGGGGGGCGCACTGTGGGCACCTCTGATGGTTGCCAAGTCCCTGGGTACACACATAGAGCCCACTAATGTGAATGTGGTCACGAAATACAGTGAATGTACAATTCTTAAAAATGTATTATAGTAAAAGACACATTGCCATTAATTCCCCTCAAAATACTCCCCCTTGCTTTGCACACACTTATCCCATCATTCTTGCCACTTTCTGAAGCAGTTCTGGAAGTGCTCTTTTGGGAGTGTTTTTAGTAGTGCTGTCATGGCCGCCTGGATGTTCTGAATTGATTCAAAACACTTACCTTCCATGATCATTCGAACTGGGGAAAAGCCAGAAGTCACAGTGCCAGATACAGTGAATAAGGTGCATGAGGACATGTTGCTTTTATGTGACAGAAATTGCCTTACCAGAAGTGATGTGTGACATGATGCACTGTCATGATAGAGAATAAAAACATTCGCTCATTTCTCAGGCTGTTTTCTATACAGATGGTTTCTTATATAATTAGAGAGGGGAGGGGAATGGGAAAAAGAAAAGAGGAACTAAGATATATCATGTACAGGTACAAATTCCTTGTGATGAATGTGATTATTATGCATATCTAAATTGCACCAATAAACTTATTTTTAAAAAATCATCCCTCGTAATATTCACAGTTCACCATAGTGTGCCTGGGTATACACTCAGGTCATATAATTCCATCAAGGTCAAAAAACAATCAATATCACTTTGTTGCGTTTTCACTGAGGCTTTTTCTCACACAAGGAAAATGGGGTGATTTCCACTGAAATCTCTGAAGCTTGGTCTCAGGAGCACAATCATAGACCCAAGTTTCATTTCCCCTGGTGACATTACTTAAAAAGCTGGAACCTGAAGCAGCATGATCGTGCAACTCCAATTAAACACACTGTTCATGATCCATGATTTACATGCAGCGCATTTCGCCTCACATATTGAAGGTCTGTGCCTTTCTGTTAGGTGGCACTTGGTGGCTGCATTTGCCAGATTTTTTATCACACCATATAGCCCTCTGTCAGTGTTCTGGCCAGCAACAGCCGGCAAGGCAGGGCTCAGCCTCCACACAGCCCCATCTTGTTTGTCCTGTTTTCCTAGCACTGTGTGTTCCTTCTGAACACACCTGACGATACGTGCCCACCACCTACACCACACTATTTCTGGTGGCCTCCAAAACTAGCATCCCCTTAAAGAACCGTCTCCATCTTCATTTCAAACACCTCAGCAAGGGAAGTTTTTTACTTTTTTGTGGTTTGTGTGTTTTGTTTTCCTCATTTTTTTACCATATTTTTATTATATCTATTTCTAAGCCATTTAATTGGATCTTCTTTCTCATTATTTCCTTTTTATATTCATTCTACTTTCATTGATATGTATCTTTTAGTCTATTCTGTCTTATCACTCTCCCTTTCATCTCTATGTTTATCAGTGTAGGTGCTATTATTTTTAATGAGTTTTACAGTATGTCTGTATCTGATCTGTTTTACAGATGTTGTGTTTACTACTGGTTGTGTTCTTCTCCCAAAGCAGTGCTGGGGATCAAGCCCAGCACTCTGAACATATTGGGGGGTGTTTTGCTACTGAGATTCACCCTCACCCCAGTTGGAAGAAACTGCACTTTACTCTATCCATGACCTAATACTGCTCAAACTTAGAGAGATATCTCACCATAAAAAATAGGGAAGGTAAAGGACCCCAGCTGATGACTCAACCTAAAGAAGACACAGATGAGAGGCCTGAAGACCCTCAACTATTCACCCACTTATCAACAACAGAGAGAATTATACAACTGTTGTGTCACCCTACTCATGAGGGGCCCTAGCATGGGTCATTCCCACACTCAGGCTGCAGGGTGAACAAGTCTGGAGGAGTAACCACAGACTGTACACCTCATATATTCTGCTATCCATAACCTAACTGCCTAAATTATCAGAGGGACCCCAAACACACAAGTTCTACAGAGAAAGCAGCTCCCCCGCGTCCCAACAGAGGGGTACAGAGTAAAAATCCAAGAACCGCACCCTAATAAACTACAGGGAAACTATAAAACACAGTCCAATTGGAATTAAAGCTAACACTACACAACAAACTAACATCCTAGGCCACACTGTCAAGAGAAGGCTGCTCCTCACTTAGAAGTGGCAGAGATATCCAACCCCACAGAAACACAAATCTCAACACAGAAATATAAGAAACAAAAAAAACAAGGTAACAGAAACTACTTCAAAAGTTCACTACTCTCCAGTAACTGACTCCAAAGATACTGAAGTAAAGTACCCGATAAAGAATTCAAAAAGATGACTTTTTAAAGAACAATAAATTCCAAAAGAACGTAAAAAAATAATTGAATGAAATTAAACAATGAAGGGTATGAATGAGAAATTCAATAGAGAGATTTTGAAAAAGAACTGAACAGAAATCTTAGAAATGAAAAGCTTAATAAGTAAAATTAAAAATTCAGAGGAAAGCTTCACCATTACATTAGAGCAAGTAGGAGAAAGAGTACCTGAGCTTGAAAACAAGATTGATAAATTATCACAGACAGTAGTAAAGAAAAAAAATTAAGAAATTACGATCAGAACATACAAGAACTCTGAACAGGATTAAGAGACCAAATTTAGGAAGACTAGGTCTTGACAGAGTAGAGGTATACTCAACAGCCATACAAAACCTAGTCAATGAAATAATAGCAGAAAAATTCCCAAACCATGGGAAAGATATGAACATGTTAAGTACAGGAGGCATTTAGGCCCCTAAATAAACTGACCAGAAAAGAACCTCTCCATCTCATGTTACAGTTAAATCACCAGTGGTACAGAGAAAAGAAAGAATATTGAAAGCAGCAAGAGGAACACCAAGTTACTTATAAGGGCAAACCCCTCAGAATAACATCAGATTTCTCAGAAGAAATGACAATGGCCAGGAAAGGACAGAGTGATGTACTTCAAGACATATCCAGCAAAGTCATCCCCCAAAATTGAAGGAGAGAATAAAGACCTTCCAAGATAAGCATAAAGGAATTCATGACCAGTAAAACAGCATTACAGAAGATACTTAAAGAAATTCTACACATGGAAGAAAAAGAGAAACTCAATCATGAGAACTTGGAAAAGAACAAATCTCACCAGAACAATAGATAAGCAAATGTTACTATTCACATTACCCAAGTTATAGTACCAGCCAAAGTGCCACAAATGGATAAAGAAAATGTGGTCTATATACAAAATAGAATGTTACTTATTTGTGGGGAAATGAATCAAACTGGATAGTATCCTGTTAAGCAAATTAAGCCAGACTCAGAAAGTCAAGAATCTCAGGTTTTCTCTCATAATGTAGAATTTAAGGTGGAAAATGATAACATAAAAGTAGAAGGGAGACTATTAAAGAGGAAGAAGGGGGCCAAGGAAAGTGGGAAGAGGATGGTAGAAAGGGTAGTGGGCAGGTGAATATGATCAAAGTATGTTATATATGTATGTATGAAAAATGTCATGTATAATAAAACCCATTATTCTGCATAACTAACATGCATCAATAAAATTATTAGACAAAAAGGTAAATAAGCTCTGTAATTTCCCACTAATAATAGGAAGTCTACATTTAACAATACCAAGAGTAGCTTACTTAACACTGACTGCCGTAGTATTTACTACATGCCATGTACTAATAAATGAAGTCAGTAAAGTTACCAGATACAAAATCAGCATACGAACATAAGTTGTGTCTCTATACATTAATGAACTATCTGAAAAGGAGAATACAAAAGCAATCCCAAGCACCATAAAAATAAAATCCTTGGGAATAAAATACTTAGGCATACTTAGAAAGGAAAGAAGTGATTTATATATTGAAAACTAAAAAACATTGATGAAAGAAATGATATGATACAACAAATGGAAAGACATTTGGTGGTCATAGATTGGAAAACTTCATTTTTACAATGTCTATGTTACCCTAAGTAATCTGTAGTAATCATTTGCTTCAAAATATCTTTTTTTGTTTTGCTTCAAAATTTCTAAGACATCTTTTCACAAATATAGAAAAATAATTCTGCAATTTGTATGGAAATACAAAAAGATTACAAGTAGCTAATCAATCCTAAAAGTTGAACAAAGCTAGAGGCATTGCAATTCCTAATTTCAAAATATATTATAAAGCTATAGTAATCAAAATAGTGTGGTACTTGCATAAAAACAGACATACAGACTAATGCAATATCATAGAGAGCCCAGAAATAAATAACAGCATATTTAGTCAACTAATTTTTGACAAGCATGCCAAAAGTACACAATGGGAAAATGACAGCAACAAATGACTAGATATTCACATGTAAAAAAATGAAATTAGACCCTTACATGTGTACAAAAGTCAACTTGAAATAGATTAAAAGAAGATCTGAAACAGTAAAATTCCTATAAGAAAACATAACTGCAGAGCTCCTTGATACTGGTCTTGGCAATGATTTCATGGATATGACACCAAAAACACAGCGATAAAAACAAACAGGACTGCCATATTATCAAGGTAAAAAGTTTCTGCACAGCAAAAGAAAATAATCACTGGAGTAAAAAGGGAACCTATACAATGATAGAAAGTATTTGCAAGCTATATACCTAGTCAGGAGCTAATCTCCAAAATATATGAGGAACTCATAACTTGATACCAAAGGAAAAAAAAAAAAAAAAAAAAAAAAGGAAAGAAAGAAAGAAAAGAAAGCCTAATAACCCAAACAAAAATGGGCTAAGGACTTCAATATACACATTCCTCCAAATAAGACATTACAAACACCCATTAGGTATATGAAAAAGCACTCATCATCACTAATACCAGAGAAATGCAAATAGGAAACACAATGAAGTATCAGCTCAGCCAATTAGCTGTCAGGATAGTTCGTGTCAGAAAAAGAAAAAGGGCCAAATAAAGTAGAAAAGTGTTGGTGAAGATCTGGAGCCATCAGAACTCTCTCGACTGTTGATAGGAATGCAAAATGGTGCAGCTGCTATGGAAAACAGTATGGAAGCTTCTCAAAAAATAAAAATAGAATTGCTGCATGATTCAGCAATCCTATCTAGCCAAAAAAATTGAAATCAGGATATCAAAGAGATATAAGCACTTCCATGTTCTTTGCAGCACTGAAATTTTCATAATAGTTAAGATATGGAAAGAATTTAAATGTCCATCAACATATAAATAAAGAAAATGTTGTACACAGAAACAACAGAATGTATTCAAGGCTAAAAAAGAAAAAATCCTGAGCCAAGCATTGGTGGCACACACCTGTAATCCCAGCACTCAGGAGGTTGAGGCAGGAGGATCTCTGTGAGTTCAAGGCCAGCCTGAACTACATATGAAGACCCTATCTCAACCTCCCCTTCCCCCCCAGAAAAAAGAAAGAAAAAGGAAAAAGTCTGCAATAAGTGACAACATGAATGAATCTTCAGGACATTAAACTAAATGAAAGAAGGCACACAAATACAGGACCAGATAATTCCACTGATACGAGGTAACTAAAATAGTTTCAACTCACAAAATCAAAGAATGGAATAGTGGTTACCAGGGGCTGGTAAGAGGGGAAAATGGAGTTATTGATAGACAGGTATAAAACTTCAGTACAATAAGATGGATAAGCTCTAGAGATAGGCTGCAAACCTTGTACCTATAGTCAACAATAATGCGGTGCATACTTCAACTCTGTTAAAAAGATACAGTTCATGTTAAGCAGTCTTACAACTCTAAAAGAAACTAAGAAAATACCCGAATTAAACCTAAAGTAAACAGAAGGAATCAAACCACAAGTATTAGAGGAGACCTTAATTAAATTGGATACAAACACAATTGAGAAAATCTGTGAAACCAACACAACACACTAAACGTAGTTGAAATATCAGAACTTCCTTGAGGCATTAGAGGGCATTAGTGCTCAAACTTTTAGAAACTTCTTTACCCTTTTAAAAATTATTAAGACCCCCGCCTCCAAATTCAAAACCTAAAAATAAACAGGCACTCATCCCCTTAGCCATCAAAAAGATATTATCATCACATGTTCCAGAGTGTCTGAAAAACCCCTCTTACAGTCTTTAAGAACAGAGTAGGAAAGCAGAGGATGTCTTACTAGGTGAAAAAGGTCTGATCTCGCAGACAGCCTGAGAAGTTATCAGTGGGCTGTTTTTTGTTTTCAGGTAATACATGTAGCTATTAATACAGAACATATACAAAGCACTCTTTCTCCCATAAAAAACAAACCATAATTCCAAAACAAAATTAGAGAATAACAACGGTTAATGCACTGTGCACCATAATCTTAAAAGAATGGCCAAAATGTTACTCAGAGTACAAGTCGTAGACAAAAAGACTCTTACAAAAGAGAAACGAACAATAGCACAAAACTTTCTTTGCAGTGACCTAAGAGAAACTAGTGGCATAAATGAAACAAACTGGCATAAATACTGAAATATTTTTGAAACAATGGAATAGAGAATTTGGGGAATTATTTGAACTTCTCCCTACCTCCCATTTCTCTATTTTCTGCTTTGCTCTTATTTATATATGTATATATTTTGAGTTTCTCATATAAGAGAAACCATGCAACAGTTAAGCTTGTCTATGGATGCCTCGAGTCTTTCTTTATGGCAGAGTAGTACTCCACTGTGTATAAATATCATATTTATTTATCCATTCATCTGTTGATAGACATATACGCTGTTTCCAAGATCTAGCTATTACAAATTGTGCTGCTATAAATACAGATATGCATGTATCCCTGTAATATGACAACTTAAACTCTTTAGAAGATACCCAGAAGGCGGATAGCTGGGTCAAATAGAATTTCTATTTCCAATTTTTCAAGAAATCCCCACACTGATTTCTATAGTGGTTGTACTAATTTACTTCCCCACCAACAATGTAGAAGAGTTCCTTTTTCCCCCACATCCTCATCAGCATTTGTTATTAGATTTTTTGATGACAGCCATTGTTTCTGGGGTATGATAAAAAATACGGAATGCTTCACGAATTTGCAAATCACCCTTGCACAGGGCCTATGCTAATCTGCTCTGTGTGGTTCAATGTTAATATGCACACTGCCGAAGCAGGAACGTTCTCTGCTCTGAACTGACAAGCCCTGAAGAGCCCTGGAGACTGTCTGACCACAGCTGCCTAGAACATTATGACTGTGGAGAGATGGGTTATTGCAGATCAAAAGCCAAAGTTATCTTGGGCTTTCCTTAGTCTCTTTTAATAGCCATTTTCTATCAATCTCTCTATCTGACCTAAAATCCTCATGACTACTAGATAACTCTTGGAATGCATAGCTAAGCTTGGCAGAGCTCAACCCTGCATCAACGCTGAAGTTCAGAATGCTATGAGAAAACATCTGAAGCCTAACAGAACAGACTTTCTTGCCTTGCCATAGCCTGCCTACATGATGTCCCCTCCGATGTATTTGGTAAACACAATGAAGCACGACTTTCCTTTGTTCTGTGACTACAGAAGTTCATGTGACCTCTTCCACAGTGGAAGATGTCATTTAGGATAACCTGAATCTGTCTTCACAGGCCATGGTCACTCATGCTTGGATCATAATAAACTACTTTATTCCCTTTAAAGCTTAATTATTTCATGTTGACACCCCCACCAGGTCCCCAAACAACACCTGAGCATCTGCAGAGGAAGACACCCAAAGGCTGAGGGGAATGCATCATATAAGACTAGCTCATCTACCCCTTAACCATCTCCTCTGAAAGTCTTCAAGCAAAGTTGCAAGATATTTATCCATGAAGGAAGTCGCAGCATCATTAACACTCTTTGGTGCCTGTTATCTGCAGACCAGGACAGACAGGAAACTGCTGTCATCAAACTGGACTCTGAATTCCATGAGAACAGCATGATTGATCTGACTGATATGTTACCATAATGGATAGCGGCACTGAAGCATGCATCTGAACGGACTGACATACATAAATATCTTTAGCATAGTTACTTTATCATGCTGTTCCTAGAATGAAACTAAATGGGCAGCCTAATGAAGTCTTATTTGATTTGTAGAAGCAGAATGTTCTCACCCTGACTTGAATAACTACAAAAAGAATCTGGGTCACCCAACAAATTCCCAGAGTGATACTTCTTAACTCCTTTAAAATTAACTTACTACGTTTTACAGGCCTTCAGTTTCCTTGACTCTCAATGCTATACAGTATTAACTTTTCTTTCCTAAATTAATAATATTAATCATTAATATTTCAAATGTTTTAACTTAAATCTGATAATGCTACATTTGGGTTGGGGTTTCAGTAGGAATGAATGGAAACTTACTGCTATAATAAAAGCATTAAATTAGTGATTTGATGTTAAGCTTTCTTGACACTGGGAGAACCAGTTGCCTTAATGTTTGGTGCAATTTATAATGCACAAGTGAATTTAATCTTAGGTAATTTCAGTTTTTCGGTTTAGAAAAGATTGTGAAAGCAATGTATCTACTGTGCCCACATTTTACCCAAAGAAAGAGGACTGAATTTTTCCTCTCCAAAGTAATGGTAATTTCTTCCTAAAAATGCTTGCTGTTTTTACTTTTGTTGTTATTGTTGAGACAGGGTCTTTTAGTCTAGACTGGCCTCAACCTCAGTATGTAACCCACGATGACCTCTAAGTTGTGATCCTCCTTCCTCAGCCTCCCAAGTGCTAGAACTATGGGTACGCACCACCATGCCCAGATATGCTTACATAGATCACTTAAATGGGAGTTTTTAAAATCAATGGCCTGTTAACTGAGTAGGAAAGTTGACAGTAGTAACGCTATTTTGTAACCCAGACTTTCCCTTGTGGTATCCACGCATCTGAACTTTGCTGAGAAGAATATCCTGAAGACTATATAAACTCTTCCCTAAAACATTGATATGCTCTAAGCTGGTCTGTGTTGGATCAATAAGCTATAGAAGTAAATTCATCCTCCAACCATAATTCTTCACAAACAACCTAAACTCTTCTTTGTACCCTTAAAAGGACCTTCTAAACCATTTCCTAACAGGACACATTTTGGTTTTTACTGGAATTGGTGCTCATTGAATTGCACTGCAATTCTAAATACTTTTATTTTTTTTCCATCAGAGACTGTCTGAGCCTGTTTGGATAAAATAACAGAGTTTGGTCAACTTACGTTGATACAAAAAGGTACAATAGACAGTTACTGTCAATGTGTATATTGTTTACAATATGTATATAGTATCTTACACAGTGTGTCCAAGGTACTGAATATATATATATATAAATATATAAAAATATATATATATTTAAGAACACTTTTTAAGAACACTTAGAAATTGCTAAGTTCCATTTCTTGTCTGCATGTTAGCAGTTTTCCTTTATCATATTCTCTATAGTTTTGCCTTCTGAATTATGGCTGAAAGGAACTCGTCAATCCAGAGCTGAAACCCATTACCTCAAATGGAGCTAGATTTTATTGAGCAACTATTCCACATAAATTTAGAGGACAGTTATTTACCGATGAGTGAGTCATAAAACTCACATGCTGCCACTGCCTCAGGCAGCCAAAAAGTAATGATATGGAAAATATATCCACATTTTAAACACTGGAATATGAGCTTAGAGATAATCTTTTTATTCATAATTTTCAGCAACTTTGGTTTTAACAACAAAATAGTTTATGGAGGGGAAAAGCACGTGGAAGGTTAGGACTGGCCTCACAGTTCCCATTTAGCTTTGCTACAGATTATTGATAGCTTTTTTCCCACTATATGAATTTAAATCTAAATTCATTTAATTGTTCTATAGCATATTAATCTGAATTTGCTAGAAAAGAATATATAGTAATGCTAGAGTCCAGAAAGTATAAAAGGCTTTTCAAACTGTCAAAATACAGAGTCTGATATCAAAGATATACATTACTCCACTTTCTACTACTGAAGCTGAAAGCTGTTTACCCCAGCACAGAAATTTACGTAACGAAAGTCTTACCCAGATACTCCCTAAAAGTATACAATGACATCCTGATTCACTGAGTGTATTAGTTATCCATTACTGCCATAAAGAAATACCACAAATTTAGTGTCTTAAACAGTGCAAACTTATTATCTTACAGTTCCCATGAGTAAGAAGTCAGGTTGATTTCCAAAATCAGGAAGTCAGCAAAGATATATTCCTTTTGAAGATGAAGGGAGAATTCAATTCCTTGCTCATTCAGGTTACTGGCAGAAGTCCATTTCTTGCAACTGGAGGACTGATGTCTCTACTACTGTCAGTAGAGGGTCATTCTCAGGTCTTATGGAGGCTCTGTCTCAGGTCTAGAGGTGGGATGGGAGGGGGGTACATGTTTAGGGCCGATAGGATTAAATTAGGCTACCTGAATAAACTATGACAATCTCCCCATCTCAACTTGCATGCCCTCATCAATTCTACACAACCATTCTTCACCATGTAACGCATTTGCAGGTTGTGGGGTTTAGGTCACTGATATATTTGGGGCTATTATTCTGCCTACCATGAAGTATAAACCCAAAGTCCTTCTAAAGGTCTAAATTGGAAGATCCTATGTGATTTGAGTTCCCACTACCTCTGATTGCTTGTTAATTGCTATTCCCATTGCTCATTCAACTCTAGCCTTCTCCATGCTATTCCTGAAACACGTCAAGAAAACTCTTACCTTTGTCCTGAATGTTCTTACTGCCCCATTGTACTCTGCTAAGCACTTCATCACCTGAAAATATTTGTTCAAACCTCAGCTTCTGAATAGGCCCACCATGAATGTCTTATTTAATATAGTCCAGCATTTCTGATCATTTGTCACAGCATCTATAACTCTCCAACTTACTCTACTTTATTCACTTATTTCCTACTGCTGTTCTTTCTGCTAGTGTATTAGCTCCACATGTGTGAGGAACTGTCTTTATTTCTATGATGTATCTCAAAGCCTTAGAATATTTTAGGAGCTCGATAAATATTACCTGAATTGGCTGCTGAACAAAGTTTTCCAAATACTGACAGATGGAATTACAGGCATATATAATCTATGCTCTTTTTTGCAGGTCGTAGAGACTACAGTACAGCTTCTTGAAACACTGAATTGTATCTCCTTGACTCTTACTCATTTCTACTTTTTAAATCAATAACATAAATCTATAGTTTCTTGTTTTAATTCACCAAGGTCAATATTCCTTTTTTCCTGTTCAAAAGAAAATTTTAAAAAAGAAAAATGATTCACATATCTCTATCTGCCCATTCTGTCCTAGAAACATTTTTGATCCTTTAAAATGAAAGTAAATATGTATAATAAGACTAAAATCAAGCCTCAGGAAAATCAGGAAGGGAGAAAAATATTTAAAACTTGTCAATATTTGCAAAAGAAAAATATTAAAAAGTTGTCAATATTTCCAAAAGCTTAAATACAGCACTTAATTTTTATCTCAAGATTTTTTTTTTTTTTTTTTTTTATCTCAAGATTTTATAGCTTGTTTTTAGTGTACTCTTAAAACCTTTTCATTTTGGACACTTCTGAAAAGTCGCCACAAGATGGAGGTACATGTGTAGTTTGAAAGGTATGTTTCTGAAGAACTAGGACCACAGAGGCTGTTTTCAGGAATAGAACCACTTCAATTCCACGGAAAATTATGTTTCAACTCTGAGTAACTAATTTAAAAATAACAATACACAATGTATTAACCATTGTTACCTTATTAACTTGATTTGAAATTTTCTTCTATTTTTTTCTCCTTAAAATAAATTTTTTTTTTTAAATTATGTTTCAAAAACTGCTTCTGCAAGACTTAACAAGTACAGATAAGAAACAACTAGGAAGAGATAGTTTAAATTTTAAAAACTGATTAACCAAGACATTATCTTGTAATTTATGATATGACCGAAAAGCTCCAAAGAAACCTGTTTAATTGACTGATGTTAGAAAAAGAAAATGTTCAGTCCTTCCCAGCCTCACTGCCTCTACCCCAGCACACGCTGCAGTGTGGTTCCCGGAGTTTGCAGAATCCGTGAGCTAAAAAACCCATATGTATCCTGAGTCACAGATGCCTTTTTGTCCAAGAATGTCACTATGCTCCAACCTAACAACAAATGCTAACACAAACAAGATACGTCAGAAAGTTGGCAAACTTTAATGATACTTAAATATTCACAATGAAGAAATGTGTCCAGTTATTACATTGAGACAATCCTTTGCATATAGTAAAGTTTTAAGTAAATTTTATTTTGTACAGCCAAAAAAGAATTTATTCGGCTGCACTTTGTTTTAAAATATTTTTAAGTGCTTTTAAAGAGTGGTTTTCAAATACTTTTAAGAAGTCATTAATTCTAGAGTTATAATTAGAACCCTGGCAATTCATTGAAAATACTTCTCCCATGCATCTTAAATTCGAATGATTTAACAATCAACCAAAATATCAAAGAAAATACACTACAGTTCCACAACCCGTACTCTAGAACACAGGGTCTGAGTTTCTGACCTACCATCATTAGTGTACATGTACACCACCTCAGACACTTATGTGTGCAGTGTTCTTACTCTCTGTTCCAGTTGCTGTATAACCTACTACCCTGATATTTAGTAGTGAAAAACAAGTCATTCCATTGTATCTCCCACTCTGGAGAATAAGCAATGCAGGCTGGGCAACTCTCTTGTTCCAGAGTGTGGAACGGGTGCTTGGTGAGACTCAGGTAGCTGTGCTGTACTGAAGGGTCTGACAGCCTCACTCGCATGCTGGTTGCCTTGGTCAACTAGGCCGAGTTAACTGAACTATTCTCCCACTCCTTGTAACGTCAGGACCTCTCTATGTCAACTCTCCCATAGGGTAATGGGTTTTCTTACCTGACGGACCAGAGTGTCAAGAGACCAAGGTGAAACTTGTCAGTCCTTATATTGGCCAAAGCACAGCATCACTTCCACTGTACTATCCTGGTCAAAACCAAACTGAACCAATTCAAAACATCACAGGAGAGGAGAAACAGATGCTGTTTCTCAAGCGGAGGAATGTCAAAAATTAGCAGGAGTCTTAGTCCAACACATACTCATTTTTTAAAAATTAGGCTCAGAGCAAATATATTAACTAACCTTGTTAATGATTTAAGAATGACAGTTAATGTTTAACGGGTGTTTGGTATGCACAGGCATGATTCTAAATAATTTACATGTATCAATTTAATACTAGAAATCCTGTGAAGACGGTCAGATTATATCATCATTTCATTCATGATGAAACCAAAGCACAAAAAGATCTTGCCCAAAGTGAACAACTGCTAGACACAAAATTTGAAGTCTCACACAAAACTCTATGCTCTTCATCACAATAAAAAGAAAATGTTGATTCTAGTAATTTTAATCACTACTTTTAAGTTAAGCAGTTAGTACTACAGTTATCTAAACTTCATAAATTAACAGATTGCTCATGAAATTAATGCATGGACATCAAGTCAAGTGAGTATTACAGTCAGATACCCACTTTGGAAAGCTATTTAAAACTGTCAAAGGGATTTTCACTCCAATTCATTATTTTTAGTAACCTAGTTTAAAAACTGTAAGTTGAAATATTTTGATTCAATTGATTTACCTGCAATTAATTTCCAAAACTGAATCTATGATACCCACATCTTTCCTTAAGATTCAAGTCTTACAAACTCATTAAGAACTTTAACTTCAACCGGGTAAGTAGAAATCCTAACCCTTTTCAAGACAGTCTCAGCCTGCAATATCTAGACAACATATACCTACTTATTTTACTTCATGAGACTATTGTAGAAACAGAAAATGTACTGGAAAGTATTGTAGAGATAGAAAATTTACTGGTCATTCTCATGTCATCATACCCCAAATCACAGAGTTACTGCCAGTCAATTCCCAGGAAATGAGAGAGATGGAGACTCGACATTCCTCATACTATCAAAACATGAAAGTATTTGGCAGTATTATGAACAGGGGAAGAAGTATTTAAAGTACTTGCCAGTTAAGTTCCACTGGAAGTTTAAGATACGGATAAGCTAGAAAATACAAGGCCAGAAAAACATACACATTCTTTCATGCAGGACCAGAGTTGAGTGGATATGAAGGCCTAACATGAAAGCTCATTATGTATCCTCCACTTCAGAATCCATTATGGCTTCTAATGGTAGCCACTGCAATACTTACATACATACATATGGTAATATTCAAATTTCAGTGACAGTCTTCAGAAATAACTTACATTAAGGAAAGATTAGGTCAAGTAAATTTGGTCTATTCAAATTTGTGTTGAAACTCCATCCAGGTCCGAGTCCTAAGACACTCTGAAAGAATAAGGACAGAAGTGCAGGTGGGTGTGTCTTTAAAAATTGAGGCTGTGGCTCAAGGCAACCATCTGAAAACACACCTATGTTTCATCTCTTGGCAGATAGTCAAGCTAACTAATGAGAGAAAATACCAAAATGCACACATAGTATGGAGGATAAAAGGAACAATCAGCACCAAGGAGTTTTAACATATTTCTGTAAGAGAGTAAGTAGTACTGTACACACAGTATACAGACAGTAGCACAGTGTGTATAAATGAATGAACTCAGTGAAAATAGAAGCCTCTCTTCAAAGCAGAACCTTGGCGTACAAATAATTTATTTCCACTCAGCTCCAAATCTACCCTTCTTCAACCACCTCAGAGATACTGGTACTTCTGCAGACTACACTTCTCCTTTCAACTCCGTACTGCAGTTTGATACTGGACTCTGCCAACAGAGGATGCTGAAGAAGCAGAGTAAGCATGGAAGAGAAATAAAGAACGTTCCTTCTTCCCAAGATCTGCCTTTGATGCAGCTTGAGTGAATCAAAATGAGGAGAATAATGGCAATGGAAATAAAGAGAAGATTCCTTTAAAAGTAGGGAGTGAAACAGAGCCAGGAAATACCAAACACCAGCTGCCAAATGTGTGAACGTTGTAAGAAAACAACAGAAAAGGAAGTACTATGAAGTCAGAAAGGTTTCATCAAAGTTTACATTTCCTAGAAGTTCAATAAAACCAATTTCACAAAAAAATGAACAAGAGCAAAGTGTCAAGGTCAAATCTGTAAGTTAGTGTGATAAAGAGAGAATGACATCTGTATAGACAATGAGAGCATGCCAGTCATGCTCCTGAAAAGATCAAAACTATAACCTTCTATTTCAAATGGAGCTGGAAGACATCAAGAAAATAACAGGAACATGAAAGAATGACATAAATCACAAGTGGAAAAACTAAGAAGAGGTGTAGAATTCAGAATAGAATCAAGTTAGAAATCATTTCAAAATGAAAATTAACCTGAAGGAACAGAAGACTGAGTAAATATAAGAAATATTTAGAAGAATGAGTAAAAAGAGTATTGAAAAACTAAGAAATAGATACAAAATTATTTAACTCAGTTACTCACATACTTTCAGCTTTTTGTTTTGTTCTCGTTTTTTCACTTTGTAGTTCAGGCAGGCCTCTAACTCACTAGGTGGCTCCAGCCCGCCTTGAACTTGTAGTGATCCTCCTGCCTCAGCCTCAGAGGCATGTGCCACTGCACCAGGCTCCCTCACACTTCCTCTATTTTACTAATTTTTCCCTTTCCTAGTCGAGTAGACAAGATTACATAGTCTAGGAATTTCAGGACAGTGCTTTTGTTGCTTTTTAATTTATAAGTAATAAAATGTACTTTCTACCACTATCCTTTTTCTGTGCTTCCAAACACTCCTGTGTGTCCAAACTCGGAATCAAATAATCAAGCTGAGATACAGCTAAATTTTTTACAAGCCTTTTTAGAAAAAAAAAAAAAAAATTGTCCAGCTAGGATAGAGCATTTGTCTAAATTCTTTTATTCACATGCTTTTTCAAGAAAACAAATGTGTATGAGAAATAATTTTTCTTAAGGTCATCCCACTGTAAGTCTAGTAGAAAACTAAGTAGATGCCTATTAATGTCAATAACAACATTATTACGAGTTACAAAATAATTTGAAGACAAGTGCAGGTATAATAGAAGACATATATTAAAATGAATTTTTAAAAATCTTTTAAAAATACATTAGGAAAAAAGCAAATAAGGTCAAAGATATACAGTATGGGTTTCTAAAAGAAAAACAAACTACTCAACAGAACAAGCAGTAAAAACAATAATTAAAGAAAATTTCCCCAAAATTAAGAATAATTTTTTGAAATTCATATGAAAATTTCTGGCTCTATAGTCTTTTTTTTTTTTTTGTGGGTACCGGGGGTCGACCTCAGGACCTTGCGCGCCAGCAGGCACCCGGGCCGCTGAGCAATATCACTGGCCCTTTTTTTGTATGTGGGTTCCGGGAGTTGAACTCGGGGCCTCATGCTTGCGAGGCAGGCACTTATGCCGCTGAGCCATCTCACCAGCCCTATAGTCTTAACATACAATTAAAAGTTCTCACTCAAATTCTCATCTACTATATTGAGTATTTCAGAATGCTAACTCATGATAACCAAGACATAGTTAAATAAAATTACTTAAATTTTAAAACTTATTCATTAGGTGAAACAAGGAATTTATATGGGATTAGATTATCATCATGTTTTATGATATCTTTACATGCCAGAAGAAAATGGGGTTATATATTTATATTTGAGAAAATGTAAAACAATGACTTTACATACAGTACTACTGATTGTCAAGGTTTTTAAAGGGCAAAAACTTTATATGTACTAATTCAGGAATAATGAAGAATGTACTAGGGAATTAGTTTAACAATCAAAATGAAAAGGAAGGGTAAGCATAAGAATTAAACACATAGCTACTTACACACCTGAGAACAGATAAAGGAAAAGTACAGCAATTGTAATGGCCAAGCATTCAGTGTTAGATATCATAGAACAATAAAAAGAATGGGAGAAGTGGAAATGGGAAGAACAGATACCCACCCCCGAAAAAGATTTTACAAGTTTTCAACAATTACAGCAATGGAGGCAGTAGTATCCCTGTTTTCTGTACATAACGTGGGAAAAACAGATAATTAACATTACCATTACCTATGTCTTTTTAAAACCAAAATTCTGAGAGATACGACTACAGCCAAAAAAGAAATTAAGTTTGCAAAAAATAAAATCTAGAGCCTTGAATTTGAATTCTATTAGTATGACCTCATGAAGTACTTTATGATAACAAATTTAGTAGCAACAAACAATTCCAAACAGCCAGATGAGATTGAAAAGTCGTTTTCAATAAAGGAAAACAAGGAGCTAAGGCATAGTGAAGACATGGCTGGTTCTAGACTTGGGGTACAAAATTTTAACTATTATTATGGCTTATGTCTAGATGTCCCCCCAAAGCCTCATGAAGTCAGGTGGGGCTTTTCAGATGTGGCTGGGTCTAGTGTGTGATGCTGGTCTTGTGTGATTACTAAATCACGCCACTGATTGGTTTGGCACAGTTCTGGGTGTGGATAACGGGAAGGCCCACTCTGGGTGTGTGGGTTAACTGCTCTAAGGGCACATAGCCTGGACAGAATACAGAAAAAGGGCTGCTGTCCTTGCTTGCTACTTGTTGCTTGCTTCGCTACTTCACTCCTTGCTGCCTTCTGCCTGCCATGAACTGTTTCTCCTCTGTGAGGCCCCTCTGCCATGCCACCTGCCTTGGAGTCAGCCAACTATGGACTGAAACCCCTATAAACCGTGAGCTAACATAAACCTTTCCTCCATTAACTTTGGGTGTGGGGTATTTTGTCTTAGCAACAAGGAAAGTAACAAAGACAACTACAAAACACTGTGTCATGATAATGAAGAAAACTATCAAAACTACTATGGTCTAGTTGAAAAGACTCAGGAGTTAACCTGAGGCAACAAAGAGACCCCCAAACATGGGATCTCATAGATAGAGCTTCACTGCTTATATATTATAATGGATAGAAACCATAAAATATACTTAATTCCAAGAGTTCATAAGGAAACAAAGTTATCTGTTACTTCTAAAGAGTCTATTACCTTAAAAACTGCTAAGTAGATGTTCTGCTTTTTCTCCATGAATTATAGCACTAGGCAACAAACTACTAGAGATAATATCATTTTATAAAACAATTTATCAAATAAAAATAAAATTAAACTATCACCTTTTGGTAAATCACAGTAAGTAAGTGAACTCTGATGAAAGAATATAGTATTAGCTATAATCTGAGATCAAATCTGAACCCTACTATAGCGAGCCCTTCCCAGTCCTCGTCTCAGTCCAGGAAGTTTATATTTGTAATCCCATGGAAAAGTTATTGGAATTCTAGTGAGTTAATTCCAATCTACCACTTCCAGTGCAACCCATGGTGAGAATAAAGACACTAAGGCAGGGCCGGTAAGATGGCTCAGCGGCATAAAGCACCTGCCTGGCAAGCGCGAGGGCCTGAGTTCATCTCCCGGAACCCACATATGAAAAAAGGGCGCCTGCTGGAGTGCGAGGTCCTGAGTTCGACCCCCAGTACCCACAAAAAAAAAAAAAAAACACTAAGGCATATCTATAGCTGTGGGGAACCAAAGGGTCTTAAGTCCAGCCAAGATGGTGGTTACTGGAACAAAGGCCTCGACCCAGGGCTGAACCCAGGTTTTATTAATTCTCAAGGAGCGGAGTAGCTCGGGGATGAGTGACTGTGAGAATGGCGGGAAGTCCGAGTACTGTGAGCTACGCTAGGTAGGTGGCCTGAAATCACCTTTGCAATATGCAGAGAGAAGGATATGCAGAAGGAGTAATCTGCATAACACAACTCAAGATAGTATCTAATGTTTTGGGGTCAGTGCTTCAGCTCTGATGTGTAATCTTCTATGCCCTGGGAAGTCATAGCCTCTTTCTCGAGGCTCGATCCCAGCCGACAGTGTGGAGCACGGCTCTCCATCCCACCAGGCTCACCCATATGTTTTGGGAGCTACAGGGGCAGGGAAACACTGACCTGTCACTTGCTTCAAAGACTACACATCAGCACCTCAGCTGGACCAATTTGCATTGCTTAAAGCCAATTGAAGAGATAAGAGTACTAGCCAGCTCTATACATATCAGTACATGGAAATAGGGCCAGGTTTAGCCAAAATGGAGATAACTGCTCTTCTTTCAAGGATAGTCATCCAGATGGTCCTCCACACCCTACCACGTCTCCCGACCCAGCTTCCAATTTGCACAGTACAGAGAACAGAAGACTGTGTAGAGCCAACAGTACACATCAGCAAATTCTCAGTGTCAGAAGCTCTTTAACTCAAACCACATAGATTTTTCAACAATAAATTACAGCCACGTCACTTAGCAACTGAGGTACATTATTGGAAAAGCATTATTAGGTGATTTTTTCACTGAGAACAGAATGTATCTAAACTAATACAGGCACATTATCACTAGATGATACAATCCTATAGGGCTACTACCATATATGTGATGCGTCAATTGCAGAAAGTGTTATGTAGCACATAGCTATAAAAGGAAAAGGATTCAAGAACCTATAGATTAAAAATGTCTTAAAAGGGCCGGTGAGATGGCTTAGCGGCGTAAGCGCCTGCCTGGCAAGCGTGAGGGCCCGAGTTCGACTCCCAGAACCCACATACGAAAAAGGGGCCGGTGATATCGCTCAGCAGCACGGGTGCCTGCTGGCGCGCAAGGTCCTGAGGTCGACCCCCGGTACCCACAAAAAAAAAAAAAAAAAAATGTCTTAAAAGACACTTAAAAGAGGCAAACTAAATCAGAGTTTAAGTGTGTACATTTGGATAAAATAACAGCACTAAAATTCATAATAGTGCTTAATTTTGTGGATGTATTTATTAGTCCTGTCACTGGGACAAAATACTCAACATCCAAAATTTAAAGATGTTGGGCCGGTGAGATAGCTCAGCAGCCTAAGCGCCTGCCTGGCAAGCGCAAGGTCCTGAGTTCAACTCCCGGTACCCACATACGAAAAAAGGGCCGGTGATATCGCTCAAGGGTATGGGCGCCTGCTGGCACACGAGGTCCCAAGTTCGACCCCCAGTACCCACAAAAATAAATAAATAAATAAATAAAGATGTTTATTTTGGCTCACAGTTTCAATGGGCTCAGACCACGGTCAGCGCCCTTAAGGCAGGAACAGCATGGTTAAAGGGCCTGGTGGAGGAAAACTGCTCACCACATGGTGGCCAGGAAGGACATAGAGAAGAGAGCAGCCAGGGACGAGAATACACCCTTCCAAATCACACTCCCAGTGACCAGGCCGACCTCCCAACATGAGACCTTTGGGTACATTTTAGATCTAAACCCTAACAGTGCAGAAGGAAAGGACTGAGATTAGAACACATGGAAACAGTTTATAAAATTCCATTTCTTGACTGGGTAGTATTTATAAGGTCATTCACCTTATAATTTATTAAGCTGTTTTAATTGTGTGTGTTTTATTTTGTAATTTAACTGCTTTTTTAAAAGCAAGAAGAGAGCCCTGATGTGGTGGTGTATGCCTGTACTCCCACACTCCTGGGCTGAATCAGAAGGATGGTGAGCCTGAGGCCAGCTTAGGCTACATGGTAACTTCAAGGGGAACCTGCATTACATAACAAGACCCTGTCAGTGGGGTGGGCAGAGCCAGAAAAGGTATTGCTTGATATGATTTTAAAAGATCAAGAGCTGGGCCAGTGAGATGGCTCAGCGGCTTAAGCGCCTGCCAGGCAAGCGTGAGGGCCCGAGTTCGACTCCCGGAACCCACATACGAAAAAGGGGCCGGTGATATCGCTCAGTGGCACGGGTGCCTGCTGGCGCGCGAGGTCCTGAGGTCGACCCCCCGGTACCCACCAAAAAAAAAAAAAAAAAAAAAGATCAAGAGCAAATACTTAGAAGATTAATGTCAGCTGCCACACAGAAAATCACAATCATTTACCCAATTTCTAGATATACTCAATTCTGTGACTCAAACTAAAATGGGAGGCCATTTTGGCTGAGGAAGAGTTTTCAATGTCACAACAAGTACATATAGTAGTAATTCTCCCATGTCATCTTTTTTCGGAGTAACTATGCTGAAGAAGAATACCATATATTTTAATACCTACATATTAGATATAGAGGCTTAGTTGATACTGATGAACCAAACACTCAAAGTTCTCAAAGTTCATTAAAGTAGGGTCATAAGAAAGTCAAGTGATAAACGGGGCCTTGGCATCAATCTGTCTCACAGTAGGTAAGTCACAACATAGTCAAAGCAATTTGATCATCTGGATAGCCCCCTAGATACTGTGCTGGTCCACTGTATCTGTCACGTCATGTTCACTGAACCTACAGGAAATAAGTGGCAAAAAGATTCTAAGAGACTGAAGAAGGAAGCACCAAGAATCTGTTTCTCCATGAGTAATAACCTCACTAGCAGAATCTGATACCCAATAGTCTCCATTTATACACCTGGAATATGTTCCGAGACCCCTAGTGAATGAAACACAAGTCATAGCAAATCCTATAAATATATTGTTTTTTTTCCTCTATATACCCACCTACAATACAGTTCAATTTACAAATTAGGCGTAGCCAGTGAATAGAACAGTTATAACAATATATTTCAATAAAAGTTCTTAGAACTTGTGAAATGCCGGATTCAGTGGCTCATGCCTGCAATTCTAGTTACTTGGAAGTCTGTGGTGGTGGGAGGAGCCTCGGCAATTTAGCAAGACTGTCTCAAAATAAAACAAAAAGGGCCGGGTGGTGTAGCTTAGTGCTCCCTGGATTCAATCCCCAGTACTACTAGGGAGGGAGGAAGGGAACTTGTGAACTGTTTATTGCTGCAATTTTCTCTTTAATATCTTCACACTGTTGACCAGTTGATCACAGACAACTAAAGCCATGGAAACACAACCACAGATAATGGAGAACTAGTACACATCTATTTTGGAACTCTGCAATTTACTGAAGGTTTGCAACCACTAGGGGAAGGCTTGGAAGGTAAACTGCAGTTAATTTCAGCTCCTAATACATCACCAGCGTCCCATTCCCCAGCCCCAGCCCTATGTCATGCAGCTGTGTGTATGTTTCTGCAAAAGCTTGTACAGTTTCTGCAACAGTTGGTAGGCAAAAAGGAAGGACCCTGTCCTTCAAACAATGAGGACCTTCATTCTGATTGCTATTTCTGCTCACAGAAGGATGAAGAGGCAGCAGCCACTGTTGTTGCACTTCCCTCCGGTGTGGCAAGTCTTCTCTCTCCACCTGAAACGATCTCTGGGTAGAAGGCAGGTGCCCTCCTCCACTTCCCTCCATTTCTTCTTCTTTCCCCTTTAAGACCCAAACATGAAAGAGTGGGACATTTAAAAATGATTGTATATACACATGAACATACATGTGGAAAGGAGGGCACAAACTCAAAAAGATCTGAGGAGGATTCAGTTTACGACCTGGAGGAAGACAAAAAAGAAGGCAGCAAACTGTGAGGAAGTGGGAAAAACCGAGTTCCAGGGTTAATACACTATTAGATTCAAATTTCCAGTTTTCAGTAAAAAACAATCACAAAGCAAACAAAAAACAGCCAAGTATGACCCATTTAAAGCAAATAAATAAGTCGACAGAAACTGTTCTTGAAAAAGACCTGGTACTACACAAAGACTTTGAAATAGCTATGTTAATGATACTCAAGGAAAGATGAATGGGGAAAGGAAAGAAAAAAAGATGTACTGAAAATGCCAATTATCAATAGAAAACCTAAAAAGTATCCAGAAGAAACTGTTGATTAAAGGTGCTGAGGGATTTAAAAGCAAATTTGACCAGGCATAAGATTCAATGAGCATAACAACAGAAATTATCAAATCTAAAAGCAGACAGAAAAATTAGGGCATGGTGGTACACACCTGTGAACCCCGCAGCCAGGATGCTAAGGCAGAAGGATCACCGTGAGCTCACGGCCAGCCTGGGCTACATGGCGAGAGCCTGCCTCAGAGAAAAAGTAATGAAGAAAAGTGGAAAGAGCCCTACAAGATTTATGGTGCACTAACAAAGGAACCAACAAATATACTGTGAAGTCCCAGGAGCAAAAGAAAGAGGATAAGTAGAAAGACTATTTGAAGAAATAACAGCTAAAAGCTCTCAAAATTTGATTAAAAAAATAAGTATCAATGGTCCCAACTTAGGATGGTTAAACTTACAAATTTCAACTTCACAAAGGTATGAAAATAGAATGTATTCCGTAGAAATCTACTTTAAATTTTGAATTTTGATCTTCTCCAAAGGCTAGCGACATGTGCTACGGCACTTTTTTAACACTGGCTAACAGCAGGTAGCCACAGCTCCCAGTCAGCCACATGGTCGCAAGGGTAAACAACTGCTATTCTACAGCACACTGTGATACCAAGCCAGAATGTTTAGTAGGTAAGGTGTGTTGAATGCATTTTTTACTTACTGTATTTTCAGCTTATGATGTACTTTTCAAGACAAAACCAGAAGGTAAGTTGAGAAACATCTGTATTCAAGAAGTTCAAGAAACTCAAAGAGGAGGAATACCAACACACATTATATTCAATTTTCTAAAGACAAAGAGAGCCTCTTAAAGGAGAAGAGAGAAGCAATTCATTATATAACCAGGATCCTTAAAAGATTATCAGTAGATATTTCATCAGAAATTTTGGAGGCCAGAAGGAAGTAAGCTGATACATCTGAAGTACGAAAAGAAAACTAAAGTGACAAACAAGAATCCTCTGACAATATTATCTTTCAGAAGGGAGGGAGAAGTAAGACATTTGCAAATAAAACCTAAGGGAGGTTGTTTCCACTGGACCTACTCCACAAGAAATTCTCATGGACTCCTTCAGGGTGAAATGAAAGAATATAAAAAGAATTAAAAATCTCAGAAAGACACAGGCGATAGTACTGTAACAGCGGTTTGTAACTATTTTTTGGTTCTCTACATGATTTAAGAAACTCCTACATTTTAAACAACTATTAGTCTAAAACCTAGGATTACTGTAACTTTGATTTATAATTTCAAATTTTGTTTTCTACATAACTTGAGACCAATGCATTCAAAAGAATTACTAGGGCCGGTGAGATGGCTCAGCGGCGTACGCGCCTGCCTGGCAAGCGCGAGGGCCTGAGTTCGACTCCCGGATCCCACATACGAAAAAAGGGCCAGTGATATCACTCAGCAGCACGGGCACCTGCTGGCATGCAAGGTCCTGAGGTCGACCTCGGTACCACAAAAAAAAAAAAAAAAAAAAAAAAAAAATTACTAGTTTATGTTTAAGAGCACGGGATACATAAACATGTAATTTTAGTAATAACTGAAAACAGGTGAGAATAGAGCTGTAAAGGATCCGTGTTCACAGGTTGTTTAAGTTACAATGGCATAAATTAGACGGTAACACTTTTAGGGTAGTAAATGTAATCCCAATGGTAACTACAAAAAAAAGAGCTGGGCCGGTGATATCGCTCAGTGGCACAAGCACCTGCTGGCAAGTGCGAGGTCCTGAGTTCAACTCCCAGAACCCACATTAAAAAAAAAAAAAAAAAAAGCTACAGAATACATACAAAAGAAAATGAAAAAGGAATGCAAACATTGCACTACCCAAAAAATCAACTAAACAAAACAGATAGGAAACAAGGACAAAAAAAGCTATGTTACACAGAAAACAAATAGCAAAAGGACAAAACAAGTCCCTCCTTATCAGTAATTACTTAAATGGAAATGGATTAAACTTTCCAGCCAAAAGACAGATTGGCAAAATATATAAGAACACTTGATCCAGCAATATGCTGTACTCACTTTAGATTCAAAGATAAAAACAGACTGAAAAATAAACGAATGGAAAAAAGAAATTCCTTTTAAATAACAACCAAAGGAGTGGGAGTGGCCATACTAATACTGAAAAAAAATACTCTAAATCAAAAAAGGTTACAAGAAACAATGATATTATATAATAAAAAGTTCAATATGGTAAGATGTAACAATTATAAATATCCCTGTACATGACAGACCATCAAAATATATGAAACAAAATATGAGAGAATTAAAGGAGAAAACAAATGCTACTTAATAAGGAATACAGAAACACAAATCCTACTTAATAAGGAATACAGAAACCAAACCAAAAATGAGAACTTGACACATAAACCAAGTAGATGTGGCAGACATACACAAAACACTCTACCAAAGAGTATGCACAACAAAGACCCCAAATTAACAAAATGGATACAATACAGATAACAGCAGAAATAAATGAATAGAGAATGGAAATACAATAGAGCAATGAAACAAAATTTGCTCCTTCTTTTTGTTTCTGGTGGTATTTATCGGGGATTGAATCCAGGTCCTCACACACACCATGCAAACATTTACCACTGAGCTATATCCCCAACCCTTTTCATTTTATTCTGAGACAGGATCTTGCTAAGGTGCCCAGGCTGGCCTTAATCTTGTGAATACTCCTGCCTCAGCCTACAAAGTAGCTGGGTTTACAGGTGTATACCACCATACCCTGCAAAAAAAAAAAAAAAAAAAAAAAAAAGTTTTTTTTTTTTTTTTTCCTCCTAGCATAGTGCTGCAGTTTAATTCTTGCTCTTCTAAGTCACTGGCTGCTTTTGTCTAGATAGCCAAACCCACAGTTTATGTCCTGCAGTTGGTTTTCTCAGGTTAGGGACAGTGTACCCCAGGATGTAGTTCTAAATCCTCTTTTGTTCCAGCCAAGTACCCTTCATATTTTATATATATGAAGTATGTTTTTGTCTCTAAAATAGGGGCCGAGGATATAGCTCAGCGGCACAAGCGCCTGCCTGGCAAGCACAAGGTCCTGAATGCAATTCCCAGTACCAAAAAAAAGGGAAAAAAAAAAATTACTGTTACATGTCTCTAAAATATCATTTTCCTAATCCTTTTTCTCTATTTTCTGACTTCTAAAGTCATTCTCCATTATTATTATTACTGTTATTTTGGCAAGCAGTCTACCACTGAGCTTCACTCCCAGCTCACAACCCTCCATTTTTATCTTCTATTTCCTTTAAAGCATTCTGTTGCTCATCTGCTTTTATTTATTCTAGCTTAAATTTGAGTAATTTTCCTTATTTTTTCTCAAATTTGTCACATTCTGATTACTGTAATTCTTTCATATCTTTTATCAATTTCTAAGCCTCTTAATCCAATTTTAAGTGCTAGGTCATAGTTTTTATACATTTTATGGGCACGCCCTTTTGTGTGCTTTCACTGTGTATGAAGATGTTATTTTGTTCTTTGTCCCGTTTTTTTTTGTAACCCAGTGTGACTACAACTTTGGTTTTTGTGCGAATGGGCTTTTCTGAACTTTTATCAGGCATGGTTCTGGGCCTTTCTAGCTTTACTGGGATCTTATTTCTATTTTCTTTCTTAATAGTGTTGAATAATATAGTAGCTTGCTTCCTGAGATTTCCCTGGAACATTTTAAATAACTGATGTGATAATACAAACATGAGTAAGATGATACTGAGGGAAGATGAAACTCAAATATAGCAAACAAATTTTTTTAGCCAGAGAACAAATTTCATGTTCTAAGAAACCCCATCTATGCAAATAAAATATACCCTCCAAATGTATGTGTGTGTGTGTGTGTGTGTGTGTGTGTGTGTGTGTGTGCCATCTAATAAAAGAGTTTTCTTAAGGGAAATTAAGAGCCAGTTTCACCTTGAATAATTGAGTTCTACATGTAATGAAAGGGGACATAAAATAGAATCCTATTTTAAGTTGGAAGAGAAAAATTGCAATGCAAGTTTTATGATGTAAGATACCCTCTAAATGTAATGGTAAATGGATCTGCATCCATGCCAGTACATCCCTTATATCACTTCATCTCAAAAACTGAAATCTTCCATTGTAGTTTGGTGTGATTTAAAAAACATAGCAAAACATTCCACACAATATGCTGTTTTAGTTATTCTTTATAAAAATGTATGAAAGGAAAGGAAAGATGAAGACTATCACAATACATGTACCAGGGTCAAATGCCATTTCAGTTAAAGACCTTTTTCTCACAAGAGCCACTTTGATGAGATTAATGGGGGGAGGGGCTAATTTGAACAAAAGGACAATGATTGCAATTGACTAAAACAGTGCATTTAGAAGACCACCAACATACAGTGATATCAAAACCAGAAACAAAACAAAATGTATTTAAGATCACCAAGCATCACTCTGAAAGCTGACAAAGAGAAAGGATTAAATATTTAGCCTGCCATTCTGTATGAATGTATACCATGGTAACCAAACAGCCATAGTAGAACAAGGTTCTTCTACACAAGAATTCCAGCATGTAGATGCAAAGGTAATGATAAATTTGGGGGAAAATCACCATATTGCAGTCGTTAGTGAAATAACTGATTCGGGCAAGTACATTACTGCAGGGATTTTACATTACGTAAAAAGGTTGTAGGGAACTTTCCAATGAAAGTGTCAGGCTTCTCTATCCAATGCCCAATGATCAAGCTGAGCATTGTTAAAAGTGAGACATCCTGGGCCGGTGAGAGGGCTCAGCAGCGTAAGCACCTGCCTGGCAAGCGCGAGGGCTCGAGTTCGACTCCCAGAACCCACGTACAAAAAAAGGGCCAGTGATACCGCTCAGCGGCACAGGTGCCTGCTGGCGCGCAAGGTCCTGAGGTCGACCCCTGGTACCCACAAAAAAAAAAAAAAAAAGGGAGACATCCAGAATTAAATACCACTTGACTCAATGTAATAGAAAGTGCACTATACTACTAACCAGTATTCTTCTACAAAAAATACATAAGTAAATAAAACCAGAAGCTAATTAATCCTCTCTAGACCTGACTTCTAAGGCAAGGAATCAATAAATGATGAACAAGCTGAACAAGAGAGCAACTGACTAAATCCAGACTGTGAGACACTATGTGCAACTCACATGACTGCTTCAAAAGGTCATGGTCCACTGCATGGCGGGGAGCAGAGGGAACTAATTTAGATTTCAGTATACTTAAAGAGAAAAAAACAACAAAACACATATACTATGCAGACATAGTTTAGATCATGGTTTAAACAAACCAACCAGGGCCAGGGATGTAGCTCAGCGGTACAGCGCCTGCCTGGCAAACACAAGGCCCTGAGTTTGATTTCTGGTACCAAAAAATAAATAAATAAACCAAACATAAGTACTTCATTTGGGAGAAAATTAAGACAATTTAAGATGTACAGGATATTAGATATTAAGAAATTATTAACTGTTAAATGAGATACTGACATTATGAAATATTCATTTTTTATAAATTCTCCAGTATTTAGATTAAAATTATCTCACATCAGAGATGTGCTTTAACACATTCCCACCAGCCTGAACCACTGGTGGTACATCCACGACTGTCCCATCGGGTAGCTTGTATTCCTGGAGGTACAGCGGTACATCACGCATGGGACACGCACATATGCGCCACCAGTGGTTCAAGCCCCTTAGCAGCAAGGCACACAAATTATGGCTTCATGGACATGATAAAAAAAAAAAGAAAAGAACTAATCATGGCAAAATTTAATGGTAAATGAAGCTGGACTACAGATCTGTGAAAGTTAATACATTCTCTATTCCAGGGGATACCTAAAGCCTTTTGTAACAATAATAAATCACCCTTTTGGAAAATACTCAATACATATACTAGACAAAATTTATTATCAAGAAGTTTTATTGGCAAGTTTTTAAAAAGAATGGGTTTTAGAACACTAAGATGATAATTCAAGACAGGATATATACAAAGATAATTAAAATATTAAATATTATCTAAATTAAAAGACCATAATTCAAACTACTAATTATAATCATTGTGCCTTGGTACAAGCAGCTATAGTTCTTCATGAAATTCACCCACCTTCTTTCTCACAAAGACTATGAAGCCCCCTGCAAGTTCAGTCATTTAATTTATAGTAATTAATGCTGGTTTTTGTGTGTCAGCATGCACTATTACAGAAACAAAATCCAATCTACAGGGATTTTTAGTTTTCTTCGAAATGCATCTCGAGCATCTTTTAAACTGCGAACTAGTAACAGGCTGTATCCTTAAACAAAAAGGCTTTGTGTGAGAAGCTAGCCCACACTGCCATGAGTGGTTATACAACTAACCGAAGGAAACGCAGCCCTCAGTGAACTGCTTTCAGTGCAGCAGCCTCCTCCTTGGTAGCTGAGTTCTTAGCTCCTATTACACTACCAGCCGAACATGTATTCCATTGCTTTAGATACAAGACTTTCATCTTTTTTTGGCGTTTGTCTATCCGAAATAACCTATAAAAAACACAAACACATACACAAGTTACATTATGGTTCCTTTAGTGATAGTCAATTCTACAATTAATGGCCAATTTAAAAGTGAAACATTAAATACTAAAACACATTTACGACACTAAATTATATACTTCACAGATTAAAACATGAACTTGTAATACCCTAACGCTTTTAAGAATGGTAAAATCTCATTTTTTTGACAAAGTAAAACATCTGTTCCTTAAATTAGAAAACTGAAAAATAATATAAAAGTTGCAAGAAATGGGGAATTTAAAACATAGGTTTAAGGAAACAAGGGAAAACAAGAATACAATGATCTCCAAATTTTGGGGGAAACAAAAACTAAACAGTCACTACCTGCCTGACTAGAGCACAAGTATTCTATGTGCTCTGTTTCTGGGCCTTTGTTTGCAGCTGACAAAGTTGAAAACTCTTGGAAAATTAGGAGGAGACAACAATATATTGAATCAGAGTCACAATTCTTCTACCATTCTTCAAAAAATACAATGAGTTTTTTAAAACTATTTTGAAATGAGAAGTTTTTCATCTACTAAAATAAAAGCTAGGGCCAGGTATATAGCTCAGAAGCACAGCGCCTGCCTGGCAAGCGCGAGGTCATGAGTTTGATTCCCGATGCCAAAAAAAAATTAATAAAATAAAATAAAAGCTAGCAAATGTCTTCTTTGGATAACCAAGACTACTCCAACCTAAGATTTTTCACTTGTGATACCATTGGTTTTAGTCATCAACTGAATTGGGTTTAAAGTTGCATCATGCCAGCAGTTTGTACAGAAAACATTTTCTATGTATAAAAATACAGTAAAGCAATAAACTTTCGAAATGTTTTAAGAAATAGCAAAGAAAAAACAAATGTATCGTGCTGGAGATCAAGCCCAGGCACCTCATATGCTAGGCAAGTGCTCTACCACTGAGCTATATCCGCAGCCCTGGTGTTTTAAAAGTTCAAGACAACTTTCTAATTAGGCAAGATTCTACCTTTATACAGAAAATTCAAGACGTGTAAAGGTTTCATCAAGGCAATCAACACAGCAGGAAACACTGAGTGATACAGAGATCAGTCCAATGAAACAGTTAAACACGCTATGCTCTCAGCCTTTTACCACACCTTTTTGAGCCAATTGTTAAAATACCTGGTAGTCACTAGTAGAAGCTTTGTAAGCTGTAGCCAGAGGTCTCATGGTAGAAATCCTAGGAGTACTTCCAGGTTGTGTTGGTGTACCTACAGTTTTGATCGGTGGTGTAAAAGCTAGAGATGAAGATGACAAAGCACCTCTGTCACTGTTTTCCATAACACTCTGGAGAAACAAAGGAACAATTCCTTTTATTATAAATCTAATACCTATTACCCAATATTACATAATACTTCTAAAAACATTAAAAGTGGCATATTTTTCACCTTTCAAATAATTTTAGGCTTGAGAAGACAGTATGTTTCTTAGCATTTGAGAGCTAATGCTCCATCAAAAATGTTAATTCAGTTATGTCAAACAACCTCAGTACAACTATAAACCACAATAAGAAGAATCTCCTAACAAACACTATGAAAAATTAGCAAGGACAAAAAGAGAAATTGTTAGGGAAAACTGGACAGGAAGCTAGAAACAAAGCCCAAAACTATTTAGTTCCCAGTAACCTAAAACAGTCCTCTAGCCTCTGTGACTGTTACA
Organism: Erethizon dorsatum; assembly: GCA_028451465.1. Taxonomy (NCBI): domain Eukaryota; kingdom Metazoa; phylum Chordata; class Mammalia; order Rodentia; family Erethizontidae; genus Erethizon; species Erethizon dorsatum. Next base: position 125,803,935 of record CM051826.1, on the reverse strand, counting down.
GAATAACACAATAATTACTCAATTGCATGGCCACAATAAATTGTAAGAACAGCAACATGTCTACTTTGTTCACTAATGTGAATTACCAGCACCAAACAAAATGCCTAGTATGTAGTACAACTCTGAATATACTTACAGTATGTTCATAACAATTTTATAAGCCACAAATTTAAATTATACTCAATACTGTTTAATAAATATGTAAATACAATTTTTAATATTTAGAAATAAGTAATAAAAAACTTCAGCTACTTAAAAGTTAACCATTAGTTACCATTCATGTGAACTGGTTTATTCTGAAATACCATCATTCAGTTAAGAATATGATGTTGCTTTGCATAAGACATAGATGGGTATAGTCAGAAGACCCAATATATGGGCTGCATCTATCGCAACTCTGAACAAATTACTTACACTCTATTTGACCTCTTTGAAAAATGAAGGGGTTGGAATGGTTTATCTCTAGTCTTGTAAGTATCTTTGTCTTACCACAAAAAATATATATATTTTATAAAAAGAAACACAGTGAACCCAAATGACATAAACACCAAACGTTAATATTCAAGTCTCATGTTCTTCACATAGACTAATGTACTTCTGTTACATCACCAATAACTTACTTTGTCTATACATGGTTTTACACCAATCATGATGGATTCTCCAAATATTCTCCCATCTTTGCTTAATGCTTTCCGGGCCTGCAGTTTAGATTGATAACGAATATGCATCCAATTTCCTGTGTTAGACATCTGCAAAAAATGAAGTTGTTTCTTAAGATAAAAAATATATAAAAACCACACTTAACTCTATTACAAAACAAAAATGTGTGAGAATGAATTTATACTTTCATTTTTTATTGGATGCCCAGTAAAAAACTGTATATTAGAATTCAACAAAACTATGGAAACAGTTTTAGTAATCTCTATTCAGTTCTCAATTCTCTAAAATAGAGTACGTATGTGGCAAATATTCTCTGAAAGTAAAAATAATTCTCAAAACAACTGTTTCTTATAAAAAGGTCATATCAACACTGGTTATGAAATGTTTTAAAACTGTATTCATCAATACGATTTTGTGAAGCTAAATTTGTAATAATAGAAAAAAGAATTGGTGGTATAACTTATGCAAAGGCCAATCATTTTTTTAAAGCTTTATATAAGAACTCTAAAAATTCTATAAAGTCAGGAGCTTCCTTTTTCCTTTATTGCAATAAAGCAAGATCAAATTGGAAAATAGTAAAATAATATTTAGCATAATATTTAGCATAATCTATCTTTTTTAAAGGACTGAACCACTTAAAAAAGGGTAGATCTTGAAATTCTCACTCTTCCTTTTATTTTTAATCCATTTTATCAGATATTATGCAACTTCGAGCCTTTCAGACTCCAAAGGACATTATCTTTGAAAATGTTAAAAAATAAAATTTTAAGTTCATAAAAAGACAAAATTCAGAAGCAGTTTCCTTCAATTCACAGCTTTTTGTTCCTTAGCCAAAATTCTGAATTGATATAGAAGCAAACCTTACCACATGTTTTAAGATATTTCCATACTGTGCAAACTGTAATAATATATAGGAAGCAGATGCTTGCGGAAACCTGAAAAAAAGAGTTTTCCAGACAAAACAGTCACCTTCCACCATCAATGACAAATGTATAAATTACTCCCCCGCAAGCAACTAGAACATTAGTAAGAGATCCCTAACAATCTTGTTTTCTCCCTAGTCGGCTAACTCTATTGATGAACAGTCACTCGAAAGAAAAATAGCTGTTAGTGTTGACGCGGCTCACTCTACTGCCAGATTCTATTTCTGAAATCTCATTCTCATAGCCATTATAAAAGCTCTTCAAATATAGCTATAAAGATGCAGTTCTGTAATTTATTTTCTGTATTTTGTAGTATGTGTATGCTTTTATACGTAGATAGATATATTAGGATTATCAGGAGGAAATTTTAAAATATATAGTCACATCATTCTGCCTTGACCCCTCAAACAAAATTCTAAAGTTTAGCCCTCAAACAAAAATAAAATTTAGCACCACTATTAATGGTATAGAATAATTTAAAAGGATAGTAAACAAAATTTAATAGCCATATCTTCAAATGGAAAATTGAAAGTGATTTTTACTTTTTTCTTTATAAAGTGCTGTGTGGTTTGAATATTTCACAATGATAACATTATTGTAGTCCAAACAAGCTATTTTCTATTCTAAAATCAATTATCTGTCAGAGGTATGAATATCTGGAAGTTCTTTACTAACTCAGTTAATTTGGACCTTCAAAGCCCATAGAAAAAAATCTGACGGGGGAGGCGATTAAACATGTTAAAACATCTCTGGATATGACATTTTTAAACCCTAAAGAAAAGTAAAGTGGGGTGCATACAAAACACAAAAACAAAAAAAGAGAAAAAAATGGTGGTAAGTGAGGGTGGTAGATAAAAAATAAAACCTAACTCTAAGACTCTAGGACCACTCTGAATAGAAAGTAATATTCCAATACTCTTAAAAAGAATCATCCAAAATAATGAATGATATTTCATGATAAACTGTAAAAAAAAGGAATAAGTATTTCACTATAAATAATCAAAATAAAATGTTCTATGCCTTAAAGGAGAATGCTTCAATCTCATACAGAGGGTGACTAAAACTAACTGAGGTGGCACTAGGAGAGTGTTTGTCTTCCATGAAGAGGGGTGGCTAAAAGTACTTCAAATAATTTAATTACTGGAAATCATGAAAGTGACACCATTACTACTGAACCTGAAACACATAATTAAGAACTGTTAAGGTTTATATCTAGATGTCCTCCCCCAAGAGCTTCATGTACTCAAAGGCAGGACTTTCTGCGAGGTGACTGAATCATGTCAGCAATATAAGTAACCTGCCGTTAGGTGGTGGGGTCTGGTCAGGAGAGGCAGGTCACTGAGGGTCTATCTCCCTCACTGGCTCCTCCCTCGACTCTGTGCTTCCTGTCCACCATGCCCTGAGCAGCTCTCCTCTGCTGTGCTACTCTGCTATGCCATCCTGCCTTACTGCCAGCTAGCAATGGACATAAGCCAAAATAAATCTCTCCTTCCTTAAGTTATGGGTGTTGGGTATTTTGTCCTGGGAGGAGAAAGTAACTAAGTCTAGAATAGACATCTATGTTCAAAACATTCAGCTATTTTACGAAAATATAAAATTTTAGACAATAAAGAAAACAAAAAAAAATAGAAATCAGCCCAAATATTATGCCTATGGCTAAGCACTGGCTTTTGTGGAGAACAAGGGAATGGAATGATCTTGCTTCTAATCAAACAGAGTCAATTATGTACACACAGAATCTGGCAATCACTATTTTTTTTTTTTTTTTGTGTGGGTACGGGGGGGTCGACCTCAGGACCTCGCGCGCCAGCAGGCACCCGTGCCGCTGAGCGATATCACCGGCCCCTTTTTCGTATGTGGGTTCCGGGAGTCGAACTCGGCCCCTCGCGCTTGCAAGGCGGGCGCTTATGCCGCTGAGCCATCTCACCGGCCCCTGGCAATCACTATTTTAAAAAGAAAAATTGTAGCTGGAGACAACAGTAGTATGGAAGACTCTTCACCACTCATTCTTATACAATATGTTTGAATTCTTAAAACATAAAATCCACTAAATATTGTTCAAGGAGTTCATGTGTTATCTTTTTTTACCCCAAAAATAAATATAGTAAAGATCTAGTATGAGTACGGCAAATATGCACTTTGAGAAATAAACTTTACATAGTGTAGTATAAATATCAGCCTGGAAAAAAAAAAAAATTCAAAAAAGACCTGAGTTTTGCTGAAGCTTTTCTGTTAACTAGATGTGAACAACTATTTCATCCATTTTATCTATCTATACCTCAGTTTCTTCCTCTGTAAAATAAACGATTACACAATATAATCTCTAAAGTGCTTTAAAGTATTTTGGGGGTGTAAAAATGTATTCAATATGCTTCTAGGACTGTCCTCTTCTGTTTCTATCATTCAACATTCTGTGACCAAATGTATAAATCCAGTGACACACAGTATGCATATAAACAAAGTGCAATTTTTTTAGCTCAAAACTGGTTAAGTCCTCCAGACACAGAGCAATGACCACTAAAAAGTGGGAAAGGCGCTCCCTAAGGGAGCAACTCTGCTCAAACAGCCACTAAATATGCTTAAGAGGAAATAATTTGGGAAGAGACACACAGACAAATGATTTGAGAAAACTATGGAACTCTAGTTAATAATGCATGTTGTGTCAAAGTGGCATGGACTGATATCTACAATTTACTATGAAATATACCAACCAAAACAACAACAAAAAATAAATGGATGGATGACAGATAAAGCAAATGTAACAAACTGTTAACAACAAGGCAGTGGGTATATGGGCCTTATTGTACAATTCCTCCCATTTTTCTGAGCTGTCTGATAATACAGTACTCATTATCAAATGTTGGGGTAGAGGTAGCTATTTTTAAAAGGTCCAAAAACCTTACCCAAATACAGTCACCCAAGTGTCATCGAGGTGATCTTCTGAGGTCAGAGAATCTCCTTGAGTATAGAAAGGATCCAACTGGGCAGGAGATAGTGTTGTCTTTCTTGGTTGACCAATATTTGCTGGACTAAACACACTTTGCCCTATATTAGTATATTTAGTAAGTTAATTACCAATATAAACTTAGATTTATTTTAAAGTAAAGATCTTAGTTTATGAAATACAATTAATGAAAAACTTTATTAACGAAAAGGTTTGCCATTGTATAAATAGTTCAAAACATGAAACTGTGGGCCAGGTGTGGTGGCACACACCTGTAGTCCCAGCACTGGGAAGCTGAGACAGGAAGATTGGCATGAGTTTGAGGCCAGCCTGGGGGGCTACATAGTGAGTTCAGGGCCAGCCTGAACTACATAGGGAGACCCAGTCTCAAAAAACAAAACAAAACAAACATAACTGTAACAATTTTATAAGCATACAATGAGACAAGGTCATTAATAATTAGACACAGTTATTTTGCAAATGTTTTATATATTATAAATTTGCCAATTATTTTATTAATTTCTGATTAAGCCTACCAGAAAAATTCCTCAGTCAACCTAAAGGACTCGTGTTGGATTCATCTTCCATATCTATCATTTTTTATCACAGTAACCTCTGCCTTAAAAAGATTTTAAAACTCTTCATTACCCACAGAATAAAATCCAAATATTTTACTCTCCACAATGTATTTCCACTGTGCCTCTCGACAATATCCACCCTGTCCCCTAAAATGTGAGAGTAGTCTAATAGTATTCAGGTCATCTCCATCTAAAATATCTTATTCTGTTCTTATCATTGAGTAACAGCACCCCTTACTGAGTATCCCTGTGTCCAAACTGCCATGCCAAACACTCTATATATTCCTTTTAACCCAGTCTAATCAAGACTATACATTTCTAAGAAACAAAGACTATTTTTTCTTCATTTTTATAGTAGCAATAATTCATTCAAATATTTTTTCAGCCCTTCATATATACCAAGTATCATTTTAGGTACTGAGGGTACAACAGTAAGCAAGTTATATAAAAAATAAATAAAACAAAATCATCCCAAATGAAGCCTAAATTCTAGAAGAAGATAAGAAAATACCTAGCATGTTAGAAAACAAAATCTTAAAGATAAAATAATAAGCAAAAGAGACAAGCATTAAGTCTACAGAAGGGCTAAATGGAAAAAGACTTCACACAGGTGACATTAAAGGAAAAATCTAAAGGAGGTGAGGAATAAGACATATCAATAACTGAAAAAATGAACACGAGGTGGAGAAGGTAGCAAGTGTGAAAGGCACTGAGAAAGGCCATGGCTGATGATGGATGAAGAGCAAGGAGGCCACTACTTGCACAGTGAGCAAGGGGGATTTGGGATCAAGGCGAATGCTTGAGAGCGGAGAGGCAACAATACACCAAATTATGAAGAAAAAGCTTTTAAGCAATTTCAAAGATTTGGTTTTTACCTCAAGTGAGGCGGGAAACCAATGAAAAGGTCTGAGCACAAGTGATAACACCACTAGTATTCTGAAATAAGAGGGTAGCACTACGTGCTTGTTATCACACCGTTAATTACATGTATAATTTTACCTAATTCAAACAATCCTGTAAGATAGATCCCACTATAGCTCCATTGAAGACATCAGGAAACAGGGTAAATTAAATAACATCCAAAAGACAAGCTGAAGCGTGAGCCCTTGGGCAGTAACCTAGTTAATACCGATGCTTGTAGTTACTAGAGCAGCAGTATTGTAAGTACAGTCAGAAGACCCTTGGCTACCTGAAGGCAAAATTATTCTTATAACAATATAAAATGTCTTTTTCACTGTCTTTATGAGCAAACAATGGACTTTTCCAGAGGCTACAAAATGTGGTCCAATATTTCAGGTTGAAATGCAGAATCAGATCCATAACAACTCACTTGTATTTTATTAAGACAGACAAAGATTTGAAAAGCATAAAACTATGACATTGTTATGAAAAATTTTTGTCTTAGAAAAGTTATTTTTCACTTCAGAAAAGACTTTATATGGAAACAAACCATACTTTTTAATGAACATATATTTTAAATTTTGTCTTAACTTTGATGATACGAGGACTTTTTATTTTTACTAGTATCTGTTTGCCATACATAGTAACTACATTCATCTTGAGGAATTGGACCATGCCACATGTTCGTCATTTTTCATCCCCTTTCCTCACCCTCTCCTTTCCATCTTTCCCTAGACCCCCTTCCCAACTCCACAGAGTCTACCTCCCTGTTTCCTACCATCTCTCTTTTATTTTGATCTTTTATATTATTTATATTTTGGGTTTCTCATATTAGAAAACCATGTAATACTTTAACTGAAAAAGTTATAATCAGGTGCCTAACAGCACACATCTTAACCAACAGTCCAATAACTTCTGCTCCCTGGCCATCCCCTTCAAGTCTATCATGCAGTAAACTAAACCTGATCCTTATACTGATGGAAATCAGTGATGAGCTCTTCACTGAATGACAGCCCCAGCTGCAGTCACAGGTGGGCCCCACAGCCAGACCAGAATGCTAGTGACACTGGCCTCGGAAATAGCACACAAGCCTGCGCTGACACACAGCCCTTGTCCTCTAAGAAAGCTGCACAGCACTGAACCAAAAGAAACCCAAATTTCAATGGTTTCTTTTCTTTGAGGGAAGAAAATGTTTTCTCACACTCCTTAAAATCCATTCACACACAAAATCAACAGAAACAATAAATTTCATTTTTCTGCCAAAATACTGAGGTGGATGGCTTTGAAATCCAGTTTCTTTGTGCCCTTACGCAGTGATAAAATTAATTCCCCATTTGGCAGGAGGGCAACAGTATCATCCTCACTGGTACTCATACTGTGTGCCGTGCCCAGCATGAAGCCTGTAACCATGACAGTGCATCTCAGGACACCAGGGGCACCAGCCATGGCTGAAGTTGAGTTTTCTGCAGATCAGCAAATGCCCCAGGGCCTTTTGCAGCCCTGGCCCTCCAATTTTAGTTTCTAATGCAGTAAACACAGAGAGCTATAATCCTCGTAAACAAAAGCTCTTTGGTCTTCAACTTTAGAAACTGTAAAAAATATCTAAAAACTAAGAAATTGGAGAAAACCTACTCTACAGAGCCATATATGTGATTCACACTCCCTTTCACTGATTTTCTGCTTGCTCCTTGCTCAACACATTCTGAAAATATGATATAGCTGCTGCTTTGTCACTTATCCTTAATTCCCAGTTGAACTACAAAAGCATCCCAAGTCTGACCTTAAATCATTATCATTCCAAAGTATTTACAGTCAAATGGATTTTTAGAGTATACACTTAAGAAACAAAAAGATTCTCTGCAAGTTCTTAAGAAATTGCCCCCCCCAAAGCCACTGTGGTAAAAGTTTTATTAAAAATCTGTATAATGTCCTGACCTGAGATTTAGGATGTACATTAGCATATTAAAATCTCCCAGGGATTTTTCAGAAAGAAAGTCCTGATATCTTTATAACCTCACTCAACTCAAAATTTCCTGTATTACTTGACCAGTTTATCCTTACAAAACAAGTATGATGGAATCTTGATATTATGTCAAGTACGTCTTATGTGCCTCATAACAGTGATGGCAAACCTTTTAGTGACACATGCCCAAACTTCAACCCAAAACCCACTCATTGATCACAAAGTGCCAACACTGCAATTAAACCTGAATACTGAAGTTTCAGTTTAGAAAAAAAACGAATATTATCGTTTGTCTTAAAAGAAAAACACAATAACAGAGCTTTGTATGATACAAACAGCTTTTTATTGAAAGGTAAAAGTTTGCATTTGGCATGCTTTTGTATGTTTAATGTAATCTTTGCTGTTGTATGTATGCTGACTTGTCAAACCTTGGTGGGGGCGACTTGGCTCTCATGCTGACAGACAGAGCTCTGTGTGCCTGCTGCAGCATGCGTGCCACGGGTTCCCACCACTGCCTCATGATATCTGACACAAGAATTTACAGGAACCAAACCTACTAAGAAATAAGTAAGGCCACTACTCAAATCCAAAACTGAGATACAAAAAGGGTTAGTATTCATGAGTATTGGATGATTCATGAGAATTGAATGATTTCCTCAGAGCCATACGGAGAGTGAAACAAACAATATTCAATGGCCAGAAATACGACACACCAGTAACCATTCGCAAACAAGGACTGGAGAATCAAATTACTCTTAAGATTATAAAACTCCAACAGCCAAAATAAATTTAAAAAGAAAAAGCCTAAACAGTCTCCCAAAATTTATCACATTCCAACTGCTACTGAGTTACAAAGAATATGAAAATATCTTTAACGAGTAGGGGGAGAAATATTATCTTGCTTTCTGAAAGATAGAACTGGATTGCACTGGATGACAGAGCACCGGCATTAGTAGCCTTGAGCCAATCACTGACCTCAACACAAAGCATCATTTAGCAAGGAGAGTAAATTTTGTAATTTTATTGCTTAATTGTTGGAAGAAGACCAAGTTATTGAGTCTCTTCCCAAATATTACAACATAGTTTACAATGTGAATCTTTTGCCTCCAAACAGGGCCAAAACAAAACCATAGTCTTGACAGAATCAAAAGTTAAAGTTAACCCAGTAATCCCAGCACTCAGGAGTCTGAGGCAGAAGGATCACTGTGAGTTCAAGGCCAGCCTGGGCTACAAAGTGAGTTCAAGGCCAGCCTGAGCTACAAAGTGAGTTGGAGGCCAGCCTAAACTGCATAGTGAAACCCTGTCTCAAAAAAACAAAAAAAAAGTTAAAAGTTGCCAAATAACAACTACAATGCAACAATGTCATTCTAAGTGAAGGAAAAAAAATGCATCACCTAAGAACTTCAACACTCTTAACTCTTTGCCACATAAATATGAGTGCCTACACTGCGGTCTCAAATTTAGAATCCAGAACTATTCTAACATTAATATAACCTTTCCTTCAAGAAGATTCAGACTACCTCAAATCCATTAGGCTTATTCAGGAACCTGCAGTAGTGCCCCCTTAACTGCAGGACATACATTCCAAGACCTCCAGAGGATACTGAAACCACAGATGGTACTGCACCACACATTTAACATCTGTCTCTTCTTCTTCTTCTTCCTCCTTCCTCCCCCTTCCTCCTTCCTCCCCCCTCTTCCCCCACCCCCTCCCCCTCCCCCTCTTCCCCCTCCTCCTTGATTTCCTACTTAATCAAGAAATTTTGGGGCCGGTGAGATGGCTCAGTGGCTTAAGCGCCTGCCCGGCAAGTGCGAGGGCCCGAGTTCGACTCCCGGAACCCACATACGAGAAAAGGGCCGGTGATATCGCTCAGTGGCACGGGCGCCTGCTGGCGCGCGAGGTCCTGAGGTCGACCCCCCGATACCCACAAAAAAAAAAAAAAAAAGAAATTTTGAAGTTTTCCCGTAAAGAAAGCACTTTATGGCTTCTCTTGTGCATATCTAAATTGCCAACATCATCACTCTTCTGCTTTGGAGTCATTATTAACGAAGTAAGGATCCTTGAACACAAGCACTATGACACTTTGACAGAAGACCTGGCAATCAAGATGGCTGCTAAGCGACGAAAGGGCAGGCAATCGACACAGCGTCCCTGTGCTGGACAGAGATGGCTCTGGGCAGGACACAGCAGGACAAAGCAAAATTTCATCATGTTACTGAAAATGATGTGCAATTTAAAATGTATGAATTGTTTATTTCTAGAATGTTTCACTTAAAATTTCTGGACCAAGCTGGGACAGTGTGTAACTCTCTAAATCCTACAAAACAACAAGGAAAGATGCTTAAGACTATCTATATGTTTATGTGTAACCAGGCTAAAAAACAATTCACCATCTTGAGAAGTTTGAAAAGCCAATATTCAAATATTTTATAAAAGCAATCAAGCAAGTGAAGATAAACAACAAATATTAACACTAGAGAAAATGAACACTTATACAAGAATGGAATCCTAGGGCTGGGATGTAGCTCAGTGATAGAGCCGCTGGCTAGCATGTGTGAGGCCCTGGGTTTGAGCCCCAGTACTATAAGAATGGCATCCCACTACTTTATACAGCTACCACATAAACTATCTGACTTAAAACTGACCTTATACTTACTTTTAAAAAGGTAATACAAAGTAAATAATTTAAGGGAATGCTAAACTACTCACATGCTATAAATACATTTAACAATTACTTTTTTCTCATCACCACAGAGATATCAAACAGGTATATTTCTAAAATAAGGCTCATTTAAAATGAAATGTCCCACTTTGAGAAATGCTGTATGTTTTAAAAATATTTACCAACTAACTTAACAACTATCCCTTTAGGAAATAAGCAGAAGTACATATTTGTACAGAAGAGATCCTTAAATAAATTTAGTTCTTACACAAAAACATGCTTTTAATAACCCAAAATAGTAAAAAGCACTTTAGTATAAAATCTGAAGCCAATCCAGTTTTTATACCCTGTGTACCATTAAGAAGGTACAATTTAGTTATGCTGCATCATGTAATAACCTTTAAGCAAGAAATTAAATGAAGGCTCAAATTGAGACAATCATTACGACCTTTAAAAATAAAACAAACCAAAATTAAGTCTCAAATGAATAAGCAATCTAATTTTTACCCTGTCAACTACTGTAAAAAATATAATTACTTATACATAATCTAAAAGTATTTACATAACTTTAGCATAATTGCCCCCCACCTCATTAATGTTTAATTGCTCCACTGATTTCACTTCCTTTAAATCAGACTTCTGGTATCCACATGCTATGCTTTATAAGATGAAAATAAAGTGTACCTATTAAACCACATCACACTGGACTATAATTTGTCTCCCTTGGTAAATCACTACTCAAAATTCTTTATAAAATTAGATTAAAGTGCAGGGCAAAAGACCTTATTACCCTTTATGAAAATGTCTTCCATTAAAGAACAGATTAATTATTTCAAAATAGAACACTAACCTAAATGAAAGTAAGAGGTAAAAGAGTAGTAAATTTTAAACAGACATACATCACTGGAAAAAAAGAGGTCCCTGGTGGTGTTACCTTCTTACCACAAAACAAGTACCACAATGTGCAATAAAGAATTTTGCCTCAGCCCAATGTGAGGTCTGACCTTTATCTGGTCTCTAAACCCTGGGTATTTCACCAGCAGTAAAAGTATCATTGTAATTTAATTATGTGGGTCCCTCAGACAGAACCTGGTAGTTTATGCTACCCAGGTGACTCACGTTAGGAGGTGGTCACTCTAGAAAAATCAATCACGTGAGAAAAGGATGGGAGCTGTGAGCCGCAGCGTATCATCCCTTCTCTGAGGAAAGAGAGAATCACGCCTACTAGGTAAAATGCCAACGAAAACTGGACACGAACCCTCCAATAAATGTCCCTACTTGACAATATTCTGTGTCTCCTGACGTTCACGAATGCTGAGAGGATAACGAATCCCCCCAAGCACAACGAAAGAAGCTTCACATTTGGAACCCTTCCAGATTCGCCCTATGTCTCTTCCTTTCTTCTAATTTGTGTCCTTTTGCTATAATAAAACCAGTCATTAGAATAGCACTTTCAGTGAATTCAATGAGTTCTTCTAGTAAATCATCAAACATTACAGTAGTCTTGGGAACACCCAAATTTATAGCAGTTGGTATGAAGTGATAGTTGCCCTGGGATCCTCCCCCTAATTTTGATGTATTTGTACCCACAAAGCACACTGCACAGTGGACACAAACGACATCCCATTGAGCATGGTGAACTGAACACCTGTGTTCACCTCTAGTGAACACCTAATGACAAGCATTCTAGAAAGGCTCAGATTTTGAAGACCACAGGCTGTGAAAGACTCCTGGCAGAAATAAAAGAAAACTAGCATAAAGTATATATAATCAGGGATCGGATGCTAGGCCCTTCCTCATCCTAGACAGATAGGTAACATGTATGCTCCCACTCTGTCCTCAAGAGACCAAGGATTTTGTCTTGGAAGAAACAGAACCTGCACTACTCAGAACTCCAGTGAGTCTAGTCACAGCAAAGAACAGCTCTAAGGAGATCAAGTACAGTAAAAGTCTGTTACGCTGGAAAAGAGACTTACCTGTCTGTACAGAGAATACCAGGTTGGGCATTAGGTTGTTAACATGTTCCCAATAGGGTTGTAATTTGGAAACCTCACTGCCAGGAGGCTTGAACCACCGATGGTAAATACACGACTGCCCCATGGGACAGTCATGCATGTACGACTGGTGGGATCAGGATAAAAAATTCTTTAAGAGCCGGGTGTGGTGGCGCAGGCCTGTAATCCCAGTACTGAGACAGGAGGACTGCCATGAGTTCAAGGGGAGCCTGTGCTACATAGCGAGACCTGTCTCCAAAAAAAAAAAACAAAAATTCTTTAAGAAAACCTAAAAGGGTGGGGGGATCCTATGCAGGCTGAAATTAGGTTCTCTCAACAAAAATACCAATATATTGTCCAATCTCCCTACAGTGAAACCTAATAAGAAGCAAAACAGCTTTTTTCTATCAATGGTGAATTCTACATACATAAAGATTCCAAGTCACTTGTTAGTGCTTTATTCAACAAGCATGCTTTCACCAACAATGACAGAAGGGAAGAAAAACAGAAAAAAAACAAGAATTAGAAGGGAATAGACAGTAAGAGTGGTTTTAAGAAAAAAGACCACAGTTAATCTCACTGGTAAAAAATCTGACAGGAAGAACAGGATACAATATTTCTAACTGCTCAAAAAACAACAAAAAACACTTCTTAGAACTTTTTAAATTCTAGAATCGGGCAACACTTCATTCCATAAAATAGAATGAGTGTTCCTGTTTTTGGAAATGAAAATTAAAAAAAAAAAAACTTATTGGAAAAATCTCTGAGAAAGTAAAACATAGATATGAGTGACAATGTAAGAAGGAAAATGAAAATTACAAATCTCTACAAAAATCCACCACACAAAAAGAATCCCAGAAAAAAACAGAAAGCAAAGGAAAAGCAATTATCAAATACTACAGAAGTTTCCCAGAACTGAAGATTCTAAGTGTCAAGATCGAAAGGGCCATTAATTCTTTAGCAAAACAAATAAAAATGTCCCACACCAAAATTGGGAATGAGAATAATACAGAGATCATAAACTGTTTTTTCCAAAAAGGCCACAAAAAAATACTCAGGAATTCTCACTGCATTTGACTTCCATAGACACTGGAGGGGAGATATGTCTGAAATTCTAACCTAAAATACTATATCCAACCAATCAAGCATAAAGATGTGGGGGGGACACTTCTGTCACCATGTCTTAAATTTTACTTACTAGGGAAGCTTTTAGAGAAAGCTTCTCAAATACATTCTACACCAAAAAGAGGACATAAAGAAAGAGGAAGATATGCTATCTAGGAAAAAGAACTCATTAGTGTATTGGTCAGCTTTCCACTGCTGAGATAATAAATCTGAGGAACACAATGTAAAGGAGAAAATTTCTATTTTGACCCATGGTTTCAGATATTTCTGCCCATGATTGGCAGAACCATCAGGGCAGAGGAGCTTGGCAGAGGAAAGCTGCACACCTCGTGGTGCCTGGGCAGCAGAGAGGATTGTAAAGACAGCCAGAGGGGAAGGGGCCAGGGACCAGACACAGCCCGCAAGGTCACACCCCACTGACTCACCCACCCTCACCAAGACTAACGAGCCATCACTGAGCAGCTTGTATGTCCTCACTTACTAATCTCCCAGGCACCTGTCACGCCAATCAAGTTGACAGATTAACTATCACAACTACTACAAACTAAGGCAAATCCTAGGATGATAGTCACTCCATACTGAAACAGGAAATAGCCAAGGGAGGCTCGGCAAAAGAGGCTCAGCGACAGAAGTTCTCAGCTTAAACCAAAGAAAACTGTGCTTAAAATGGAGCATTCTATAAAAAGACAGACATGTATCATAGCAACAGAATGTTTGCTTGAAGGGAGCAAATGACACAAAAAATTAAGACTAATAGAAAACATAAGACAATTATTAACTATTGGAAAAGTTTTTCAAAAAGGATAAGTCGATACACTAAATGGTTCCATACTGAACAGTATTTATAGTCATTAATAATATAAACATTGACAAAGGAATAAAGTTAAATATAGTTACATTCAGAAAATAGTGCAGTAAAATAATAGTATGATTCACTGTCAAAGAGAAATATAGCAAATTTGAAAACTGAAAATCAAGAATTAGCAATATAAGCCAGGGATGCTTGCACATGCCTGAAATCCCAGCACTTGGGAGACTGAGGCAGGAGGATCTCAAGTTTGAAGCCAATCTGGGCTACATAGTTCAAGGCCAGCCTATGGCACACAGTGTCTCAAAAAAACAAAGAATTAGCAATATAAACAGATGTGACTGACTAAATAACAGCCCTCCAAGATGACCATATTCTAATACCCAAAACCCATGAATGCTGCTTTCCATAGCATAGAAGACTGCAGATCTGTGTATGCATCATGAGATGGGGAGATCACCCAGGACAATCCAGGTGGTGTCCCTATGAGCAGAGGGCAGAGGGAGATTTCACTAGAGAGAAGCAGAAGTGATGATGGAAGCAGAAATTGGAACTCTATGCCTTGAAGATGAAAGAAGGCTGCACAGAAAAACAAAAACAAACAAACAAACAAAAAAAACAGCTAGAAGATGAAAAAAACAAGAAAGCTGATTTTTTTTTCCTAGAACTTCCAAAAGGAACCAATCCTACTAACACCTTGATGTTAGCCCAGTGAAACTGATTTTGGACTTTTGCCTCCCAGAACTATAAGAGAATAAATGTAAGCTGTTTTAAGTCATTAAATTTGTGGTTACAGTGGCAACAGGGTTCTAATAAAGCACCTCATCCATCAGGAATAGCCCTAAGATCTGGAATAGCTCTGGAAGAATGAGACTATAGACTGCTGCACTTAAGTACTATTTGAGTTTCTAAAACTCTCAGAATTTACTATTTTCACTAAAATATAAATATTATTCCCTCCTCCCCCATTAACTACAGACAACTCAATGATACCACGGTTAATCTGGCCTTAGACAAAATACATTTCTGGCAACTAACTGAAATTATCCTAGATTATCTAAGTGGGCCTAAGATAATCACAAGGATCCCCATACAGGGAAGAGGAAAGAAGAGTGCCATAATAAAGACACAGTGGCCACTACCGGCTCTGAAGATAAGAAGCCAAGAGCCGAGAAATGTACACAGCATCAAGAAGTTGGGAAAGGTGAAAAGGAATAAGAACAACAACAACAACAACAAAAGACTTCTTTAGAACATCCAGAAGGAATGCAGCCCTGCCAATGCCTTGATTTTAGCCACTCGCAACCATTTTGGACATCTGACCTCCTGAACCATCAACACAATAAATGAGTTATTTTAAGCCAGTAATCTGTAACAGTATGGTTTATCTGCAATAAAAATCAAAGATAGGCTAGAACAAGGTTAGTGTTTACCTGGTATTATTAAAGAAAATCATGCCTTGCCACATTGGACACAAACATTTCCAATCCTCTTACTTGGCAACAGATACTGGCACTGACACGTAATTGCCTCCAGACACTCTATATGTAAGTTTCTTGTGGTTGCTATAACAAATTACCACAAACAGCATGTCCAATGGAAACTTACTCTTTCACAGTTCTGAAGGCAGAAGACCAAGATCAATCATTAGCAAATGTGCACACCTGCTGGAGACCCTACGGAAAACCTGCTTGCATCCTCCAGTTTGTCCTCCAGCTCCTGGGAACTGTTGGCTTTGGCAACATTTCAATTTGTGCCTCAGTCTTCTCATCCCCTTTCTCCTCTGTACCTCTGTCCTCTTCTGTGTCACATTTCTGTCTCTCCCTCATAAAGACACTGATTGGGTTTATGGACTGCCCAAGTAATCCAGATCACCTCCTTCCACCCCAAACAACTTCCACCCCAAATAACTCCTTAATCTCCTTGATCACACCTCCTCTGAAGATCCTTAATTTTATTTTGGGAACAATATACAGTTAACAGTCACAGGTTTCAGGGATTAGGACATGGACATATTATTTTGGGGACCACTATCCAACTCAATACAACTTACAACCATCAATATATTGAGTCAATGAACACTGACTGATTGAAGTCCCTTTGTACCTAGCTCTGTGATGAGTAAAGACTGAAGACAGAGAAAGAATCCCTGTCCTGAAGGAACTGATAATCTAATAAGACAGGAAGATAAGAGCCTAGCACCAGGGCCGGTGAGATGGCTCAGCAGCTTAAGCGCCTGCCCGGCAAGCGCGAGGGCCCGAGTTCGACTCCCGGAAACCACATACGAAAAAAAAGGGGCTGGTGATATCGCTCAGCGGCACGGGCGCCTGCTGGCGCGCGAGGTCCTGAGGTCGACCCCCAGGTACCCACAAAATAAAAAAAAAAAAAAAAAAAGAGCCTAGCACCAGCTGTAGAAGAGCACATATGAAGGAGCAATTAAAACTCATTCAGAAAAGGAAGCCCCCTTTCCCACTCACCCCCACTCTACTTGTGAGAACCAGAACTCTTGAGAGCCTTCCTCAAAAAAACCTCCAGAAAGTGCTACCATCTCCCAGTTAGTATCACATTTAATCTCTTAATATGCTATGACAAATAAGGATACTAGTTCATTAATTGTCTACCTTTTAGGAATAGAGATGATAAAGCTGATAGCTAAGTAAAAGAAGTACTCAAGAAAAAAATTAAAAGGAGGAAGTACAGGGAAATTTAAATTACAGCAAAAGAAAATTGAGGAATAAGATGGAGAAAGAGCAAACATATTCAGTCTTCTTTACCACAGGCAATAACCAACTATGATTAAAAAGGTTTCTGATATTCTTTCATTCAGATTTCTTACTCTGTCATATCACCAAAGTTTTCCTGTACCAGAAAGAAGAGAGATCTTAAAATCAGTTATAGAACTTCAAAGAAATAAACTCTCCTTATTGGACACAAAAACCTAAGTATAAAAGCTGTCAACCTCAGAAAGCTAAAATTTGCAAATGATCTAAGAATTGGTCACTTATATAATACTATAGGAACTAAAAAAAAATAGCTCTAAATAAAGTCTAGGTCTTTCCCCTCAATTTTTTCAAATCAACTCCCTTTCTCTATTTTACTTATTGGTCATGCATAAGTCCCCGCAACTGTACATACTTTTCAAAAATACTCTTTATCATGTATGTCCCATTAAGATATCCTGTACATAAATTCCTTACACTCAAAGTAAAAGCAGCAGTGGCTCCTAGTGGCCAATTTATGACAGGTATATTTTTCCTATCATGGTTTTTATATTTTCATAAATGATTTCTACAATTCTAAGAATCTCATAGATGTTACAGTATTACAGGAAAAGATACCAAAGAATATTTAACTTTAATCTGTGCTCTTGCACTTGATGACAAGAAACTGTAATGTATGCTCTTGCAGTCAACTAAGAGCCTTTAAGACATAAAATACATTATTTAACATTATTATATGTTTGCTATAGTTGGTCCCCTCTGGGACTCCTATTGGAGTTAGTTCTCGACTGTGAGATGTTAAGAGAGCGAAAACTTAAACCGGTGTTTAGAGATGGACCTTATGGGAGGTGATTACAATTAGACACGGTCATTAGCATGAAGTCCCTGTGATTGAACACTGGTAACTTCATAACAGGACAGAGACCAGATACATTTGTATGCTTAAGCCATTAAGTTTATGGTGTATATTAACACACCAGTAGAAAACTAATATTTTACCTTAAGTCAAATGATAAATCCCCAGCTCCTAATCCTCTTTTTTTTCCTGCAAAATGCATTACCTTTGAACTTTAAAATGTACTTGTTTTGTTTATAAATATAAATTCCTTAAATAAATGTAAGCTCCATAAAAAAAAAAATTATCCATTTTGTTCAGTTCCCCAGAGCCTGGTAAATGATTAAATACTCACATATTTCCTGAATAAACATTCAATACCATTACAAATATATAAATTTCTACAAAGAATTATGTGCTAAGGATGATGCTGATGGTGATAAAAATGTCATTAATCTTAAAGAAAAAATAAAATATAATCAGTAGTTGTTTGTATTCAATGACATTTAGATTTATAGTCATGCATTAATCACTCTCAAAACACCTTTATTAGTCACTCTGAATATTCCTTTTCCTCCCTATTGCAACAGTTTCTTTTTGTTGTTAGTTTTTTGGTTTTTACTGTTTTCTGTGATGCAACGCATCAGAACCCAGGCAAATACTTATACACACTAGGCAAATACTCTACCACTGAGCTACACCCTTAGCCTATGGCTTTTCAATTAAACAATTCTGGTAACTTAGAAAACATTTCAAACATCTATTAAGTATGCAATTTTTTAAAAAACATTCTTAATTAGAATATCCTATCATACCTATAAATTCAGAAAATAATCAATATACACAAAGCATTTCCTTCCTGACATTCGGAAAATTTCCGAGTTTGAAAATAAAAGAAAAAAATTGGCAATTATCAACAAATGTCTTATACTACTATCTTCCATCAAAGAGTAAAAAAACAGACGTTGGTGTTAAAGAGTTATTTACCTGTTGTTCCAGGAGTAGCAGTTGTAACTCCAACAAGAGGACTCTGCATTACTGAAATGTTTGTCTACATGACAATGGAAGAAAGTATTATGGTAAAAATATCACGTTCTAACCATAACATAAACACAGTAGTAATTATTAAAAGGCTTTGTTCAATATATAACTTAATTTCTACCAGGTTCTAGAGTTGTCTCTAATAAGCTCACAGTCCCAAAGGTACTCCCACTTTAAGCTGACCAGTACTAACCCAAGATATGCTAGCAACTTTAGCTTATTATTTGTTTAAAATAAGAAGTTAGGGCCGGTGAGATGGCTCAGCGGCGTAAGCCCCTGCCTTGCAAGCGCGAGGGCCCGAGTTCGACTCCCGGAACCCACATACGAAAAAGGGGCCGGTGATATCGCTCAGTGGCACGGGTGCCTGTTGGCGCGCGAGGTCCTGAGGTCATCCCCCTGGTACCCACAAAAAAAATAAAATAATAAAATAAAATAAAATAAAATAAAATAAAATAAGAAGTTATATTGGGTTTAACAAAACACTATTTTTTACAGAAAGTAACATGGCAGTTATTCCGTTTTAGTTCCTAATGTATGATATTTGAAATAATGGAGATAATGGTGATTCTTCAAATCACCAAATTCAAACAGGAAAATGGAAAGGTGCAAAACTTTATTTTTAAACATTCACAATGAAATATTATAGATTCAAACATACAAAGGAAAGCACCCCCTACTTCTACCAATAAAAAGGTAAAAAGCTGGAAAATTATCATTATAGACCTTTTCAATGTAAGGAAATTAAAGATTAAACACTCTTCCAAAAAAAAAAAAAACTGTACAACAAAAAAATTAGAAGAAATTCACTACAGTTTTTTTTTTTCAAAACCAATTCTGATTAAATTAAGAAAACTGAAATCTAGATATGTCCAGTAACCAGAACTAAATGTTAAGAGAATGTTAGGAGAGACACATTTTACTGTTGAATTCTTGATGCCAACTTCTTTCATGACCGGAAAATAAAGCAAAGTTTCAGAGGTATAACTATTTCTGGCTCTAATTTAGCAATAACCTGCATAACAAACTTAAATTCTCTATCAATTTGACGCATAGTTTTTTAAATGCTTTGAATATAACAATAACTGTAAACTACCCTTTTTATGATTCTGGGAAGTAATGAAAGCATCAATTTAGAAGCCAGTGGTTCCAACACCAAACTAAATGTTAGATTTACTTAAATTTAAGAACCATCAGGATGGTCTCGATTTAGTAAGTCTAGAACACCACTGTCCATTACGAAAACAATATATGCCATAAACATAATTTTGAATTTTTAGTAGGCACGTTATAAATTACAATTAGGTGAAATTAATTTGGTATGGTTTTAACCTAATACACCCACAATATTATTTCAGTATTTAATCAGTATGAAAAACTTTACATCCTTTCTAAATACTTTACATCCTTTCTAAGATACTTTACATCCTTTCTAAATCTTCAAACTCCAATGTGTACTTTATAGTGTTCCTCAATTAGAACTAGCCACACTTCAAGTGTCAATTGCCATGTTTGGCTATACTGGACAAGGAGGCAGGTCTAGACTGTTGGAAAGAGCAAGTAATCTGGGTCCGATGAGATGGCTCTGAGGCATTAAGCGCCTGCCTGGCAAGCATGAGGTCCTGAGTTCGACTCCCAGTACCCACATAAAGGAAAAAAAAGGGGCCAGTGATATCGCTCAGCCGCACAAGCACCTGCTGGCAAGCGCAAGGTCCTGAGTTCAACTCCCGGTACCCACATAAAAAAAAAAAAGAGCAAGTAATCTGTTTGACATAATGAATGAATTATATGTAGGTCTACTATGCCAGACATAGCAACCCTATAAATAGTAAAAGTTCACTGAAAGATGCTTTTTAATATTCTTAAGCTCTCAAACAATTTCACCAGATTTAAGGGAAAGCATAAAACATGTCTCCAAAGTTTAGTTTCATCTGTGATAAAATGAAGCTTATAACAGCCACATCAGAGATTCACAGTGAGGCCTAAAATGAGATATTATAATAGTAGCTGTAAGCTCAGAGCCTACACAGTAAGCGAGTACTTTTGAAGTATTAAAATACTTCCTTTGTTGCTGTTAATCCCATCAAAATAGAGAATCTCTGCCTTGACTATAACTCATGACTGAAAAGAACCCTACCATAAAACCTACACCAATCAAAATGCAGCATAACCATCAGATCACCTACATCAGGAAACACTAAACCATCAGCCCATAAATAGGCAGGAAGCAAATATAACTATGAAAAGATATCAGTCTCACCAGGCATAGTGACATGTGCCTACAACCCCAGCACTCTGGAAGGCTGAGGTACAAGAATCACAAGTTCAAGGCCAGCTTGGGCAACTTAGTGAGATGGTGTCTCAAAATAAAAACAGATTTTAAAAAGGGGTAAGGGGTTGGTGCCTGGGAATGTAGCTCAGTGCGAAGGCTGCAGTTCAATCCTCAGTACCCCCCCACACACACAAGATACTAGTCCTCTATTAATACGAATGTTCATAAAACATCTGAATCATTACCAAGTGCTCTACATCTGAATAAAATCCTCAATTTTCATTTGCTCTTTCACATAATTATGTATAAATATTGAACTTCTTTAAAAAATGGAATAACTTAAGCCATAATTATATTTTATGTGTACATTAAGTAGCTTGGAGGCACAAGTAGGTGGTTAAGACATGCTTATAAAAATCAGAGAATCACCTACATAGAAAACAATCTAAAGTTCCATTATATTTTTAAGTACATTTCATAGTAAAAACAATTTAAGTAGATTCTATGACAAATGCACACATAGTTATACAGAATAAACCTTACAGAAATGTTTCAAATTACTAACCCTCACTGCATAGCCACATAAAAACATGCCATGATTACTTATGGACCACAAGGTTATATATATCACCTGTCTTCTTGAAGTCAAAGGTGTTGATCCAAGGCCTGGGCTGGAAATGTCATCATATATACTTCTAACTGGTGGAGCTCCACTTTTATCTTTATGAGCTGGTACAACTGGTTGTGGTGGTGACCCACCTACAATACACAAAGAATACAGTCAGAAGAGAAAACAAAGCAATGTCATTTTCCTAGTAAGATTTTTAGGTTTTGTGTTTTTGAAATACTGACAAGCTCATGCCTGTATGGGCTGATTCAAGCTTAACGAGCACAGCAGTCCCCTGGGACCTCGGTCTCAGACACTTAAAGTGGAGCAGGATTACACAGGGGTCTGACCAGCTCCCCAGACTGCACTTTGAATAAAAGATTTCAGAATATGTAGTTAATAGAAACTTCAGCTTATAGGACACACATGTAACTTTTACTTTCTCTGCAAACTGCTTAACATTTCAATGTAACACGTGATCCCACAGCAAGACACAGTGGTCCGCACCTGGAGACCCAGTTACTTGAAGGCTGAAGGTGGGAGGATGGCTTGGATCCAGGGCAAGGGGTGTAGCTCAGTGGTACAGCCCCTGCCCAGAATGGGCAAGAACTCATTTCAAACCCTAGTACCAGGAAAAAACAAATGTAATTCTTTTTCTCACTTTGAAAATTAGTATTCTTTAAAAGGCTGACGCAATAAGATTACAAGTTCAAGTCCAACCTGGGCTCTTTGCAACTTAGCAAGACACTCTTAAAATTTTAAAAAAGGGCCTATAGATTTAGGTTGATGTGAAGGCCCTGGGTTCAAAGTCCCACAAAGAAAAGAAAAAGAAAATTAAAAAAAGGAAAGAAAGAAGTAGGTATTAAACAACTCCACTCTGTGCACACTTGAATAATTATAATCCCCCAATATGGAACTGGACTAGGAAATTAAACAGAGCCCATCTATGTTTCTCACAGTAGAAATACATTTAAGCAGTTAATAAAAATGTAGAAAAAGGACCAACTTTTGTAACATAAAGATATCTTTGTAACTCAGATTAGCAGCAACACTGAATAGTGAAGCAGGCCAGGCCTCTGTAAAAGTACAGGCTATTTATAGCACACGTACAGCATGAGTGATCTGGATGTAATGTCTTGCTCCGTCACTAGTAAGTGAGCTTCAGCCAAGTACTGGTTATGTTCAGCCTGCTTCTTCCTTTGGAAATGGGTCAGTACTACTTTCTGAAAAATTGGGATACACCTACCCTTTAAAGTTGCTCTTTAAAAAATAAGATAGGAAATGATTAGCATATTGCCTGGCATTCAGTGTATGTTAGATAGAATAAAAAATACATTTGAAATTTAAAAACTGTTCAGAAAATAATATTCTTCAGTGAATTACTTCAAATGTAATTTATAATTCTACCTGACTAAACCTTAAAAAAGGGTAATAAACTATTTCACACCAACTAATACTTTAAAGGGCAATTAAAGAAAAGTTTCCACTTAAACATCTATGAAAGGATATTAGCTCACAGAATTTTATAGCTAACTTTCATTACTCATAATTAAAACTTCAACGTTAGCTTTTAAGATATACCTTGCTTAAAAAGTCCTATAATAAACAAGTTGCATTTGTTACAATAATTCTTGATGACTACAAATTCTGTGTAAAACAATTTTCCCCAAATCCTTTCACACTACATACACATATATGTGTATGTTTGAGAATCTTATCTCAGTATGACTAGAAGTAGAATTCATCTCCACAGATTTTCAATTAGACTCCTATTTGTTATTCTTGGGTTTCTTTTGTTGTTGTTGTTTTGTTTTTTGTTTTTTTGGTACCAGGAATCAAACTCAGGGCCTTGTACTTGCCAGGCAGGCACTTCTTGTATTTTTAACAGGAATTAGTTAAACTGAATCCAGTTAAATGACAAGTCTAAGAGCCACTTCCCCTTACCTGTACTTTTTTTCTTTTTTTTGTGGGTACCGGGGGTCGACCTCAGGACCTTGCGTGCCAGCAGGCGCCCCTGCCACTGAGCGATATCAGCGGCCCTTTTTTCGTATGTGGGTACCAGGAGTCAAACTCAGGACCTTGCGCTTGCCAGGCAGGCGCTTATGCCGCTGAGCCATCTCACCGCCCCCCACCTGTACTTTTATAACATCTCTGAAATAGGAATACGTTTTACAAAAAAGTGGGCTTTTAGAATGTATCATGTATGTTTTCCTTTACTAATGATATTTAAAATAATGGTGAATTTTACAATCAACAGCAGCTTAGATCACATGATATACAGCACACATATTTTTAATGAGTGATTCTTGAATTATAGTAACTTACACTGCTTGTACCTACCTCTATTCCAAGAGCCTTTAAATAAGGCATTGCTTTATAGATACTGTATTGTTTAATTTTTTAAATTAACAAATGTGTTGAGTATGAATACTGCACCATTACTCTTAAAATCCTAGCACGTGCATAGTTAGACTTTATGCAATTTACCCACCAGCGAGTAAAGGTGACCTCATTTCCATTACTCCTACTGAAGAGCTACCAACTGAGCGAGGCTGTGGAGTCACTGGAGCTGGCAAGTCCCCCATTAAGAATCCAGGCAGAAACTGGGCATTCACTCCTGGCTTTGGAGACGTGGGTGAGCCAAGCATCATTGGTTCAGATCCTAAATAAACCAAAATAAAACAAGACTTTTCCATTTACAATAACAAAAAGATACTAAACTTTAGCATAAATAATTTGGAGACTGCAATCAAAAATCTTAAATCAGTTACAGAAATACAACTGAACTTATTTTGAAAGACAATAAAAATTGTATGTAGGGAAATGTAAAATCTTGTATTCACATTAATCTTTGACAGCTACTTTTATTTCACTAGTTTAAAAATCAACACTTTTAAATTGAGTAAGTTATTGTCTAAAACATGTCTGTAGTACAAACAGAAAACCTTTCCTCGGGGCCGGTGAGATGGCTCAGTGGTGTAAGTGCCTGCCTGGCAAGCGTGAGGGCCTGAGTTCGACTCCCAGAACCCACATACGAAAAAAGGGCCAGTGATATCACTCAGCGGCATGGGTGCCTGCTGGCACGCGAGGTCCTGAGGGCGACCCCCGGTACCCACAAAAAAAAAAAAAAAAAGAAAGAAAACCTTTCCATTGCTGGGTCAGTTTCTAGTATGTAGCAATTAGAAACAAGGTGAGTGCACTAGATTTTTACACAGTCTTAGCAAGCCAGAAACAATAAGCTCAGCTTTCTAAATGTCCCAATTCTTCCTATCCACATACAAAAACAGAGCATCATTTTTGTGAGAAAAGTATAACAATGCACACATTATATAACTTATGAAATAATAGTGGTAACTAGCATCTTAACAAATATACCAAAAAGAATTGCAAAATTATTTCTTTGGATTTTTTTTTTTAATATAGTTTCTCCCTAAGTTAATCAGGTTGGCCTCAAACTTAAGATTCTTCTGCCTCAACCTCCTGTATACCTGGAATTAAGGGCATGTGCCACCATGCCTGGCTGGATCATCTTTTTAAATCATTAGTTACTAAATTAGGAATATTATAATCAATACAAGTTTCCTAAACATAAAAACAATTTAAAGAGAACTAATACCTCTCAGTCATCCATTCAAAATTAATCTTCATAATTTACAAAAAGAATACTGTTGTAGTCAGGGTTTGCAAGGGAAAAAAGGACACGTAATTTATAGGATTATTTTATAACAGTCACCCAAAGAGTCAAATGCAAAAAGAATGCAGGAAATCTGTCCACACACTAATGACCCAAAGAATCCAGCTGAGGGCCTGGATTCTACAGCAATGTCCTGCACGAGTCCAGCTAAAGACCTAGAGCCCATGGCAATGCCCTCCATGAGTCCAACTGAAGGCCTAGGGCCTACGACAATGTCTCATGCAAGTCTGTTTCACGGATCTGCGCTGGGAAGGCCCAAAGGTCTGTGGTGGAAACTAGAAAGTCTGCACCAACGGGATGAAGGATCTGTGCCAACAGACTGAGGAATCTGCACCAGAGCCAGGAAGTGACACTCAAGATAAGGACCAGAGCTCCCTGGAAAGAACGGCAGCCATCCTCAGCAACAATGAGGTCCCAAGCTCCTCCAACGATGAGAACAGCCAAGTTCTTATCAGGAAAACCAGAGCAACAAGCTTCTCCAGGAGGATCAACAGCACCACCTCTTCCTCTCCAGTTCTCCTTTTTATGTTGTTGGCAACAATCCTCAGGTGGGCCCTCCACGCCCAGTGCCACGCTAATTCAGCTCAGCTGGGTGTTACAAGTTGCCCACCAGTTACAATCCACCACAGATACTATCCCATTACGAAGATGAAGAAGCTATAACATTCTAATTTTAGAGAGAAGTACCACAACAGGGAAAACCCAGGCTATGGGGTCAGAGATGTAGATTCAAGTTCTCTAAGAAAAACACACATAAAGATAGCATCTATTCACAGCTTTCATTAGAAGAATAGCAGGTACAGCTCTTAACCCGATAGCTAAAAATATTAGGTGCTCAATAAATACTAGGTATTATTTTTCTACCGCTATCTTATAATAGGATAACCTTAGTGATTAATGCAATGTAGAATTTGCAATTTCTGCTTATGAAAATTTAATTTTTCTACAAGGTGACAAGCCTGAGTATGAGTCATGGTATTCAGAAGGTCAAAGATTTGACACAGGCCTGTAATCCTAGAACTCAGGAGGCTAAGGCAGAAAGATCCAAAAGTTCTGGGCCAGCCTGGGATACATAGGAAGATAGTCACAAGAAAAAAAAAAAAAAAAATGGTAAGCAATTTAAATGGTTTTTATTAACTCCTATATTAATTAACTTCTAATTAATTGCAATAAGTTTTTTGTTACACCTGTTAATTTAAAAAAATTTTTAAAAACCCTGATCTTAATTCTGTCTCTTATTACTCATTATAGTAGATCTAGAAATTAACAAGATAAGTGTAAAAAGTAAACTCAGGAAAAGGAGAATGAAGTAAGGTGTGAAGAACTATAATTACATTGTTATTTTGTAAAGTGCTAGTTATTATGTTACACGGTACTACCACATACTTCCAAAAAATATATGCAAACAGAAGTCTAAACAAAATCATATTTTGAAGAGATATTTAGAAAACCATAGTAACAAAATACAAAGTTTTTGGTAACACCACAAACTACCTTCACTCTCCCATTCCCCAAAGCGGGACAAAATAATTATGGCAAGTGTAAGAATTAGGTCAAGAAAAGTTCTGGTGGGGCCGGTGAGATGGCTCAGCGGCTTAAGCGCCTGCCCGGCAAGCGCGAGGGCCCGAGTTCGACTCCCGGAACCCACATACGAAAAAGGGGCCGGTGATATCGCTCAGCGGCACGGGCGCCTGCTGGCGCGCGAGGTCCTGAGGTCGACCCCCGGTACCCACAAAAAAAAAAAAAAAAAGAAAAGTTCTGGTGCATCCAGACACATGTCTGACACTGTAGAAAGCACCAGAGACGGCTTCCTCCAGACTCCCGCCTCCAGCCACCCCTCAGGACTAAATTTCACTCAAAGAGGAAGCGTAAACAATGGATCCTGCATATGGTAAACTTCATTTCACACTCTGAGCTTCTAAGTAATAAGTACAGGTGCTACTGTGTCTTATGCAACTAGCACCATTTGTTGAAGTAACCCCATTATTTAACACAGCAGAGGGCACTGGGAAAATATTTTTTCAATAGGTACCTAGGGGCCGGTGAGACGGCTCAGCGGCTTAAGCGCCTGCCTTGCAAGCGCGAAGGCCCGAGTTCGACTCCCGGAACTCACATACGAAAAAAGGGGCCGGTGATATCGCTCAGCGGCACGGGCGCCTGCTGGCGCGCGAGGTCCTGAGGTCGTCCCCCCGGTACCCACAAAAAAAAAAAAAAAAAAAATAGGTACCTAGAATATCTGCAAGACACGGACTTGAACAATTAATATCAGCTAATGACAAATTTATGGGTAGGCAATACACAAAGAGGATTTTTGTAACCCCAACAAATATGCACTGCACAATGTCTGCTGAACAGAAAACTCTGGAAAAGTTTTTTGATCTCTAAAATACACGAAAATAAATACCTAGGCTAACATTTGTACAGAAGTTTTAATGTAGCAGAATACTTGCATCATTAAGGGTTTTTTTTATGACATGCTCAAACAGTTCAAAAGTTACTTTATTCTCAAAAAGAACTTATTTTATACAAAACATGGCAAGCATTGCATGACCTTCAAATCTAAAAAGCTGATTCTTCAAAATAAACACCATGCTCAATTTTTACCAACCTCGAAGTCATAAACTAATATTCAAGTATCTATGATAGTAGACGTGGGTTTTTTTTTCTGTTCTAAAATTTTTGATGGTTCTCATAAGCCATAAAACTCAACGGGAAAAAAAAAAAGGAACCAATATGTTAACTAGTTAGGCTTTTTTCATTGATATCGGACACTCCTCATTCAACAACTAGGTCATTAAATGAATTGGTCTAAATTAGGAATTGTACTTAGTATGTATATTACAATATTTAGAATAAAGAAATGGCCAAAGAACCCTTATCCAACCTTATTAAAAAAAGGAAAGAAAGTACTCAAATCCACGCAATTAAGAATGAAAAGGGTGATATCACAATGGACCCTGCAGAAATCCAGAAGATCATCTATACCTACTTTGAAAACTTGTATTCTAATAAGATGGAAAATGCAGAAGAAATGGACAGATTCCTAGATACATATGAATTACCAAAGCTCAACCAAGAAGATATAAAAACCCTAAATAAACCAATAACAATCAATGAAATCGAAGATGTAATTAAAAACTTCCCAACAAAGAAAAGCCCAGGCCCTGATGGATTCACTGCTGAATTCTACAAGAAATTTAGAGAAGACTTAACACCACTACTTCTCAAACTCTTTAATGAAATTGAAAGGGAAGCAATACTCCCAAATTCATTCCTGGAAGCAAGCATTACCCTGATACCAAAACCAGAGAAGGACCCAACTAAGAAAGAGAACTACAGACCAATCTCCCTTATGAACATAGATGCAAAAATCCTCAATAAGATACTGGCAAACAGAATGCAGCAAATCATCAAGAAGATTATACACCATGATCAAGTTGGATTCATCCCAGGGATGCAGGGATGGTTCAACATATGTAAATCAATAAATGTAATACACCATATTAACAGAACCAAGGACAAAAATCATATGATCATCTAAATAGATGCAGAAAAAGCTTTTGACAAAGTCCAGCACCCATTCATGATAAAAACCTTACAGAAAATTGGAATAGATGGTCTTTATCTCAATCTGATAAAAGCTATCTATGACAAACCAACAGCCAATATCATACTAAATGGACAAAAACTGAAAGCCTTCTCTCTAAAATCAGGAACAAGACAAGGATGTCCACTGTCCCCACTCTTATTCAACATAGTCCTGGAGACTTTAGCCAGAGCAATTAGACAAGAGAAAGAAATAAAAGGAATTATGATTGGAAAGGAAGAAGTTAAATTATCATTATTTGCAGACGACATGATACTTTACGTACAAGACCCCAAAAACTCCACTAAAAAATTTCTAGATTTAATAAGCAAATTCAGTAGTGTAGCTGGATACAAAGTCAACACTCAAAAATCAATAGCCTTCCTGTACACCAATAACAAACTCACTGAGAGAGAAATTAGGGAAACAACACCTTTCACAATCACATCTAAAAAAATGAAATACCTAGAAATCAATCTCACAAAGGAGGTAAAAGACCTCTACACTGAAAACTACAGCACTCTGAAAAAGGAGATTGAAGAGGATATCAGAAAATGGAAAGATATCCCTTGCTCTTGGGTCGGAAGAACCAATATAGTGAAAATGGCCATACTTCCAAAACTGTTATACAGATTTAATGCAATTCCGATCAAAATTCCAACAACATATCTCACAGAATTAGAGAAAACAATCCTAAAATTCATCTGGAACCAGAAGAGACCTAGAATAGCAAAGGCAATTCTGGGCAACAAAAGCAAGGCAGGGGGCATCACAATCCTGATTTGAAATTATACTATAAAGCTAATGTGATAAAAACAGCATGGTATTGGCAAAAAAACAGACCTGAAGATCAATAGAACAGAATAGAAGATGCAGAAACAACTCCAGACATATTAAGCCACCTTATCTTTGACAAAGGTGCCAAACACATTCACTGGAAGAAAGATAGCCTCTTTAATAAATGGTGCTGGAAAAATTGGCTCCACACATGCCGAAGATTAAAATTAGACCCATATCTTTCACCATGCACTAAACTAAATTCAAAATGGATCAAAGATCTAAATATTAAAACAGAAACATTAAATCTCCTGGAAAATAGAATATGTAAAACTCTTGAAGACATTGGTGTAGGCAAAAACTTTATGAATGAAACCTCCATCGCACAGGAAGTATCACAAAGAATCAACAACTGGGATCTCATGTTATTAAAAAGCTTTTGCACAGCAAGAGAAACCACCAACAGAGTGAAGAGACAACCCACAACGTTGGAAAAAATGTTTGCCAGCTGTTCCTCAGACAAAGGATTACTATCGAGAACATACAAAGAACTCAAAAAAAATCAGACCTCCCAAATTTAAAGACCCACTCCAAAAATGGGCATCTGAGATGAATAAACACTTCTCAGATGAAGAAATACAAATGGCAAATAAATATATGAAAAAATGTTCAACATCACTAGTCATTCGAGAGATGCAAATGAAAACAACACTGAGATTCCATCTCACCCCAGAAAGAATGGCTATTATCAAGAAGTCAACTAATAACAAATGCTGGAGGGGCTGTGGGGGAAAAGGAACCCTTCTCCACTGTTGGTGGGAGTGTCGACTGGTGCAGCCACTGTGGAAATCGTGTGGAGACTCCTCAAAAACTAGGATTGGAGGTCCCATTTGACCCAGCTATTCCCCTTCTGGGTATCTTTCCAGAAGAATTTAAAACATCGTACCACAGAGATATATGTGCACCAATGTTTATAGCAACACAATTTGTAATAGCTAGATCGTGGAAACAACCCAAATGCCCATTAACCGAGGAATGGATAAAAAAAGATGTGGTATTTCTATACAATGGAGTACTACTCAGCCATAAAGAAAGATAAACTGGAAACTTTTATAGGTAAATGGATGCAACTCGAGAAAATACTCACAAGCGAAATAAACTGGATGCACATTTGTAAACATCATATTGTCTCCCTAATATGAAAATGCAATTTCACTGTGACTATTCCAGTCCTTAGTCTTCTATTTTTACCTAGCTTTTACATGGCTTAATCTTAAAAAAAAAAAAAAAAAAAAAAAGCCAAAGAAAATTCCAACTTGATGATGACTTTGCTTTTATTTGCATAACTCTTATACACAGTACTGTAATGTATAGAACATAAAACTATAGTAATGTATAATACACTACAATCAGCAAAAACTACAGTACAGTATAAACAAGTTATGCTGTACCAAAAAAAGACACTGAGGCTCTATAAACAAAATGTACAGAACTGTACCAAAAAAAAAAAGAGGTCATAAATCCGAGCAGTGGGTCCTAAGTCCAAATAGTACCTCTAAGTAATAAGTTCAAACAGGCATTAAACGGGTAGGTCGTTAAACGAGGACTATCTGTATTAGATATCATATTATCAACATAGTTCAATGAAAATGATTTGCTTTCCTTAAGAACACATGCTCTCCAATAACCCTTAAAATAAAATACAGCAGCCAGCAACAAATCACATCAGCCGGGTTCAGGCACTATTGATCCCTTACATGTCAGGAAAGGCGGTGGTGAAAATTATTCAGAAAACCCAGGATGTCTTATGATACAGCACTGATATAGATAGCGCTCATCAATAATCAGGTCTGCAAAACAGATGCAATCCAGATACGATCTTCAACAAATCAACAAGGCCTCTATTCCTATATTCCCTCACATGCCCTTTCCTCGCATCTTAGCAGCTTCCATGAATTCCTCAAGGCTACGTTAATCACACAGTTGATATTGCTGGAAGGTGTGCTTTGAACGCGCAATTCCGGCTCAATAATGAAGGCGCTTCTGCAGGTCACTGCAAAGGGCCAATGAAACTAAAATACAACTACTAAGATATTACAGAACCATGAAGCTGCTTGACTGTAAAAATCACTGGAAATGTCAAATATTCTTGACAGTGAAACTGGTACTAATGGAGCCACTGCTCTGTTCACTTCTGTAGTAAATACACTGGAGGACAGAAAGACATGTAAAGGATATACTAAAGGAGCTTAACAGCTAGGATTGTAAGACAAAAACTAAACATGTAAAACAATCACAGAGCCAAGAATAACAGTGATAATTGTTCAATTGTTTTCCTGTGCTTCGGAAGTGTAGAGATAACTCTTGAGAAAATACGTGCCTTCATGAGACATCTCTACATATCAAAAAGTTTCAAAGGTAACATCACTTCTAAAGAGTTTGTTTATATCTGAGAATTTATTTAACTCCAAATGAATCACCCGAGGAACTGTCGGAAGCAAACAGTCCTTAGAAGCGAGCCCAACAGAAAGACTGAGCTGATAATTTTTCCGGCCCTTTGGCACAGCTCTTCTGCCTGGACCATATGTGATAACAGGTCCCATAAGACCGTGCTCCAAATCACTCTTCCGCATCAAAACAGGCAAACCACATACTTTTTGGATATTGGGGCAAAAAAAGCAACCTCATTATGTCAGGTAGCTTATTTTCCCCAGCATCAGACATTAGAGAAATAATTCATATTTTGAACATATTTGTCTTTTCATCAATGCTGTATTTCTTTGTGCAATATGCTTAGTGACTGTTCCTAAAATACAATAGGCCAGAGGCACTCTCCCTTTAAAGACCCAGTTCTCTTCCTGCGACGAGGTCGTTAAAATAGGTCGCTAAATGAGGAACTGTATGTAATTTGTACATTGCAATATTCAGAACAAAGACATGGCTAAACGATTTTCCAAATTGATGATTTTGCTTTTATTTGCGTAACTCTTACATGCAGTACTGTTATGTACAATAGAACATAAAACTACAGTACTGCACAGGGTAATCAGCAAAAATACCACTGTATAAATGAGGTGTACTGTACAAGAAAAAGACACTGAGGCTCTATCAACAAGATGTACAGAACTGTACCCCCCCAAAAAAAAAGACGTCCGAGTATCGAGTATCCTAAGTCCGATCAGCGCGCCTCGGTCATAAATCCGAACAGTCATGAAACAGGTGGGTCGTTAAATGAGAAATATCTGTATGTCAACAAGACTTCCCAATAACTAATTATATCATGTCTAATAGGAAAAGACCTACAATACTGCCACTCTCCCAAGAAAAAGGTGGGTGGGGGAATACAAACTCCTAGCCAGTAGTTGGGCCAACACTCAATGGTTACCACCGCCTGGTAGATTCTACTGTCACACGATTCACGCTCCTTTAACAGATTCTTCTGCAACGCCCGCGACAGGGAAGGAGTCAGAACAAGAACCACAAGCCTGGGGACCAACGAGCAGGGGGCTGGACCCGCACCCCGGGACCCTGCCCACCCACGTGGACCCGAGTCAGCCTCTCCCCGGGACGCTTCCGGGGAACCGGGTGCCCAGCCCCCCGACTGGGGCGTCGTGGGGAGCCCCAAGTACCGGCCTGTCTGTGCAGACAGTGCTGGGGGACACGCAACGCGCAGACGGGCATTTCCTCACCCTCCCAGTGCCTGTCGCTTCGCGGAGCCTCGAGCTGAGACAGGCTAGGAACTTGGGGAGACCCTGAGGCTCCCCCTCCGCAACTGAAATCAGCATACAAGAGACAGCTGACTGATGCTTCCAGTCTTGCCCGGCTCCCGGCCTACCGCGTGGATGGCAGCGACAGCAAGGAAAAGCAGTTTTTAACTCACCCAACGTGGGCGCCTGGGGTTCCACCGTAAAGGTTGCCATCGCGACGGCTGCAGCTACTCTTATCCCCAAACGTTCCCAATTTTCAAAAATGGCGGAAACTCTCCTCACGGCCAGGGGCGCGCTGCCTGAGCAGGTTGCGTAACTTCCGGACATGCGCCGTACTGACGTGAGGGCGCTGGAGTCCTTTTGGAATAGGGTAAAGGTCTTTATTCGGTCCGGGCATCCTGCGAGAAAGCTTTCCCTGGGACGTGGTGAACCAGTGCAGGAAATGTGGTTCTGAGTATATATTTTGATCACGCTGTGAGCCTCCTAATTTGATGATGCTTGAGTCTCACAGCACAAATTTCTGTTTCATAATCAACTAACAAAAGAGTTTCCCCACTCCTCTGTTACCAGCTTTTCTGGGTAACACCTGGAAAAGTAGGCTTAGCGAAACAGTGGGTTTCTCCTTTCAGTGTGCGTTTCTGCGCTTTATGTATGACACTCCTTCCTCAAAATAGATTTTCTATATGCTGTTTCTTTTAAAGTTACGTGTGCACAATTTTACATTAAAGCATTACCTGTATGCTGTTTTACTGCGCATCAACACATACAAAAGACTATAGCTAACTGATATCTTGTACTCTGAGTAACTAAAGATAACAATAGGCAATGTATTAACCATTGTTACCCTCCTATTAACTTGTTTTGAAATTTTGTTCTATTTTTTTCTCTTAAAAAAATAGCTAACAAACGTAAATTAGTGGAGAGCAATTAACACCTGTGACTCCACCGCACGGTGGAATCTTGGGCGCACCTGCCTATGCTATCCTTGTCCTTCTTCCCCACACTTTGCTGCTTTTCTTTGGGGAGCATTGATGTATTGCTCCCACAAACATTCTGTGTATGTGCGTGTAAAAATATGTTGTTTAGTTTTACTGTTTGTACCCACAAAAAAAATAAATAAATAAAAATAAAAATAATGTACTGCGTGTTGAATACTGTGGATGGGATGTTCTCTGATATAATCTCTTCTTCCTCTTCCCTCCCCTTGCCCTTCCTCCTCAGTACTAGGGATTGAACCAGGGCCTTCTCATCCGGCTACATCCCCAGCCATCTTATTTGATTTTATTTTTAATTCTTTTTTATTTGATCTTTTACTTTGCTCTTTGTATTTTGGGTTTCTCATATAAGAGAAACCATGTGATATATAAGCTTGTATTTCTAATTTATTTCATTTAACAGTGTGGTCTCAAGGTGCATACACTTTCCTACAGATGATTCTAGTGTTTTTTTTTTTTTTTTTGGTGGGTACCGGGGGGGACGACCTCAGGACCTCGCGCACCAACAGGCACCAGTGCCGCTGAGTGATATCACCGGCCCCTTTTTCGTATGTGGGTTCCGGGAGTTGAACTCGGGCCCTCGCGCTTGCAAGGCAGGTGCTTACGCCGCTGAGCCATCTCACCGGCCCTAAAAAGAGGTTTAAATAAAGAGAAAAGGTGGAAAAAAATTACACCAAACTATTAACAGGAGAGAGTAGGAATTTTATAAATGGAAGGATTTAAGGTCTTTTAGCTTATTTTGTATAATTTTGTGATCATAACTTGCAGGTGCCTAGGAAATATGAGAGAACCTCTCTGGAAAATTTAAAAACAGCAAGAGTAAAAATGCCCCAGCTCAGATCCTTGCCCCCTAACCTATCCTCTAGCATCCTCCACATGACCCCTGGAATGGAGGTGGAAAACCTGGGGCTACAGAAAGCTTGACCAGAAAATTAATTTTCAGCTTTTTTCTAAACTCAAACTAATTTTTTTTTTTTTTGTGGGTACCGGGGGGGTCGACCTCAGGACCTCGCGCGCCAGCAGGCACCCGTGCCGCTGAGCGATATCACCGGCCCAACTCAAACTAATTTTGAGAAAGTCAGAAATATACAAAATCTCAAAATGTATTTTAAATAAATTGGATATATCCACAGCCTGTGTGTCTATAATATACACTGAATATTCATCAAATGCTTATAAATGTCTATTCCTATGCAGTATATATCTCCAAATATAAAGTCACCTTGTTGCTCTGAAAAGCTCACAGTCTATTCTTTTAAAAAAGCAACTTGAAGCAAAGAAAGAAGATATCCACCTTTAGTAAGACTTTAGAAAATAGATGGTTTGTCATCTTCAGACAGAGAGCAAAGGCAGGGAGCATTTTACCAATCCTGCTTCCATCACCTCAGCCTTGGGCAGCTCAGGCATGGGTGGCATTTCACTTAGACTGTGATGTCACACAGTGCACGCAGACAAACCATGACTTCACAGGGCCCAAGGACAGGGGTCTTCAAAAGAGCTTCAGGATGTTTTAAAATGTGGAGATCACCTCCAGAAAAATACAAAACAATTGTTATTTGCATTATCTGACCTCTATGAACAATCACTGAAGCCATGTCTTAAAAAAAAAAAAAAAAAAAACTTTTACACGTGAAAATTTTCGAGAGTGTGACAATTTCTTGATAGTAAAAAACTGGCACACATAAAATAAGCCAAACATCAAAAGAAACATTAGTTTTGCTGATTCACCTGTTATCTTTTAATCAATTAAATAATTTAATGAAAAAACTTCAAAACTTACATAACTTTCAAGTGTAATTTTATTCTCTGTCTTCTATTTGAACAATCAGATAGGTTTAACAGGTATTTGAAAGCCTGGAAAAAGCTTATAATAGAAAAAATAGACAAAAGGAGGGGGCTGATTTTAGAAAGAGTTGCCTGGAATTTGCCTTGAAATAATCTACTAAGGAGGAAAGGCAGAAAGAGTAGAAAGATACTGGCATACATTGCTTACCCTCTCTAATCCATCTTCCATGAGTTAATAAATGTTGGTGGCAATTAATTATGATATTCTCTATAATTCTATGCATATTTGACATTTCCCCTAAATAAATCTTTTCCAAAAAAATCAACAAGTTTAAATTCTAGGACATTCAAAAGTCATATATTCTGTGCTTGCTTATGACACAAAAATCAATGGAAAAACCATTCATTGTTTGATAAATGTCTTCATTTAAAGTAGTAGTATTTTCTGGAAGACAGGTAAAAATCTTGACTTTAAATACCTAATAGTAGACAGGTGTGGTGGCGCAGGTCCGTAATCCCAGCACTCAATAGGCTGAAGCAGGAGGATTGCCATGAGTTTGAGGTCAGCCTGGGCTACATAGTGAGTTCAGAGTTCAAGGCCAGCCTGAATTACAGAGCAAGACCTTGTCTCCTAAATAAATAGATAAATAAATAAATAAATGCCTCATAGTTATGTGATATTAACAACCCTAAAAGACTTATTTTTTCATCTGAATTAGGGAAGAATAGTATCATCATTATAATACATTGACTTATTCACCCCAGAATATATATTATATAATATATACATAAACTTGAATTTTGGCCTAATAGTCTTTTCTTTCATTCATCATATTACATGTCATTTAATAAGCTAATTTGGCTTATTTCTCCATTAATCTAGACATATCTTTCTAAGTTCAACTACAACCTAAAACTATGTGTCTAAATCCAAGACGTTTTCCGTCTTTATCTTACACACCCTCTTAAAGAAATAAAGATGGTAACAGAAGGAATTATTACATTTATTATTTTATTAAAGTATATCAGCACCTAGAACAATAAAGAATGTAAGTATATATACAAAATAAGTAAAATAAGTTTTACATGAAATAGAAAAGTTTAACTATAACTATATAACTTATTTTTTAAAACTACACCAATGAAAATAAGCCAGAAATCTGCTGACTGTAAATGTTAATATACATATTGTGAAACTATAAACCTTCAAAATCTTCTGGTTTACAATGCTAAATAACTATGAGGTAATTAATTATGTTCAGAATCCTTTGGACAGGAAAATCAACTAGAGTCACCTTGAAATAAATCATCATGCTAGATTTCTGTTACTTTTAAGTGCATTGTTGTTTTCCGTATAAAGGTAGTAATTCATTGAGTTAATACGCTAGTTAATGCTATAACATTCTGATTTGTACTTGGGACACTCAAGAATATTTGTGAAAAAGACTTTTTAGGGGGACTTTCTATTGACAGTTGAGCAATGTGAGTTACTAATAATCACATTGGCAAATTGAGAAGGTTTTTCCACCACCTTTACAAATACCAATCAGAACTGAAGTAAGTTCCTTAAAGGTGTATACACACACACACACACGTGCTGTATTCATATACTTCAATCAAGGAAACAGGGAATAACAGAAGAAAAAGTGACATTGCAATAAAGATTTCCTCCGAAATCTTTGTCTTTGAGATAGTGTATTGGAATAATTTAGTCCAAAAAAATCTAAAAAAAAATTTGACTTTTCAAAAAAAGTCCAAATATTCCCTGGGTATTCAATTACCATTAAATGTAACTACTAACAATATTAAAGCATAAAGTTAGGAAGACATTTTAAAAATTTTTAACTCAAATAAATAAAATTTTATATGTTCCAATGTCTTTGCTCTAATCATCTTTTGCAAGTTACTAGGGAGGCCCTTCATTTCTTTTCAGTGTTTAAAAAGAAATAATACTTTCATTTTTACTTCCCCTTTAAAAATGGTAGGAAAATCTATTTTAAAACAAGAGTAAAAAAACTCCATGAAATGTTTTTTCACTTTCCTCAAAACAGACCCATTATTTGGTATACATGATTTTCTTAAATTCATAATATGTAAGATAGAGGATCAAAATGATGAAGTTCCTTCTTAAAAATAATGAGGTATGACAGAGCGACTTACTCATCTCTCCATGGGAGGTGTAAAGCACATACTGTATCTGACACATCATTGTCTCACATCGTGCCCCTAATTTAAAAGACTGTACTGCATCTCTGATCTATTTTAGATACAGCAAACTATCATTTAAGATTGACAAAATTAATGCTCAAAGCACTTCTGTAGATGATACTTAATAAAAATCTTCAAACAGTAACCAGATCACTACATGCAACAACTAAGCATACAAACCATAGACTATGAACAAATTATATCAAAGCTTCAGGTGACAACATTCAGTTGAAAATTAAATAGCATTCAGCGAAAGAAAATATACTTAAATGCTTTCACGTGAATGGAGAAGGCTCATCCAGCGACCCTCAGCAATACTGATCATGGAGACATCATATATCAGTCTCTTATTTAGGGGGTTCTGCCTGGCTTGGTTGGCTTCTAACAGCTCACTAAAGGTTAATTACCTCTCTGCTGCTTCTTCGTGGAAGTGAAGAGTTAACAGCATTATAGGCAATGGCATCTTATCAGACTGCAAGCAATCTCCAGACACAACTTGCATTTATCACTTCTAGTTTTTGCACACGACAGTCTAAGAAAGCCTGCTTTCCCATAGGCACAGATATGTACACTTTCCAACTTAGGCATTCAGTATTTAAGAAGAGTCAGGACTTTTAAAACTAAAATCTACCTGGTAATCATATTTTGTAAGTCATCAAAGACTTCTTGAAAACTAAATTATGTCCTAATTACTAAAACTTAGGATAATTTATACTGAGGAAAAAAATTTTAAATATTGAAGTAAATTTACAATATACAGAGTTCAATCATGCTACTATGGAAACATTAAAGAAAAAGAAATATCCCGACAATGTATTTAAAATTTATTTCAAAACCATAAATTTTCTTTCCTTAACAATATGTTCTCCAGTGAAATACTGAACTATAAAACATCACTGAACAAATTACATCTAAAAAATGACCTCTCAGTATAAAACATTTTCCCACGGATCCAAAGAGACCAAAAAATTATGACAGAATGCTAGGCATCCAAGATAAAAAATACAACATGTAAGCAAAGAAAAATATCACCTTATTAAAGAACAATAAGTTCATAATAATATAAGAAAGAACATGTTTACGAATATTTTAAAAATAACAGAAATGCAGGCAATAGAATTAAATCTTTAATAATGGAAAGTAGGCATCTTTTCATAAGAGGATTAAAAATATTTGTGAGTACTGTCACCACTATGTAAAAGCTGTACAAACCTTTAGATTCTGGTGCTTGTTTGGGAGTTTGAAGGTATTTTAATTTTAAATATATTCTTTACAAAAAAACTTACCCCTCTCTGAAAGAGTATGTCAAGTAGCACTTCAAGTTTTTTCCTGTGTGAAAACAGGGGCTGGAATAGAAAAGTACTGAAAGAAAAATGCTTAAAAGATACTTAACTATTTTAGTCTTTCTATAGATTTTAAATGTAAACCTTTTTCTTCTACAGAAATGAATAATTGGTAATACATTGTTATTTTTCCTTAGCAACTCAAAGAAACAATCAAACATTATAACAACAAAGAAAAAGGTCATATAATTTAAAGATTTATTTCATATACTAGTTCAGAACAATCAAATTGATCTCTGTTTTCACTGGTGAAAAACAAAAGAAAAGGAATTTTTACTAGTCTATTTTCCAAAACAGGAAAGACAGCTAGAGAGACCAATTCAAAATTACATTCGTCCATCATCTGCAACTCGTGAATTGTCGTCCCTCTCCAATTGCGGCAGTTTGTCCCACTTATTGCTTTCTGTGACCTCTTGGTATGTACGAAGCTGTTCCATGAAGCCAGAATTTGGACATATTGAAGGCCTTGCATTTTTCACTAAAGTAAAAGCACTGCTAAATGAGATTTCTTCAGAATTCATCAGGAAACCTATTACAATTGCAGCTGCCCTGGAAACTCCCGCATTACAATGAACAAGAACCACACCATCCTGCAATAAAACCAAACAAAAATCTGCATTATTCATTGAAAAGGTTATTAAATCGATTACACATTCTTGTATTACATAAAACTATTAAATTGATTACACATTCTTGTATTACATAAAACTATTAAATCGATTACACATTCTTATATTACATAAAACTATTAAGCAAACATTCTATCTTGTCAACTTATGTGATTTCACTTATCAAAATGTAATTCATTGCAAGCAATGAATGGAAAATCAATCAGTTAATCAATTAATGAATACCTACTCCCCTGCCCAATGCCCAGGACTGAAACGCTCTGATGATGTGTTTGGAATTCTGAAACACTATCTTTTATTAAACTAATCTAGTAAAGTACTCATAAAAGCCTAGTAATTTAGTAACCACATGTATATAAATAAGAGAAAAACCACAGAGGCTATACATGGAAACATGTAGAAACCAAACAGAAACTAAACAAAAAGCCCGGGACATTCCAGGTACACACAGTATTCCCATTAAAAATAAGAAATAATGTCGCTACCTTGGATATCTGTATGTAAAATAATCAGCAAGGAATAAAATTTTCTAATGTTGGACATTATTTTATTCTTGAAAGAAGGAAGTACCTTAAAATATTTCAACTTATGGGAAAATAAAATGATGACACAAATAGCTTATTACAATGTGAAGTGGAAAAGGTAATCACACCACCATGAGGTCAATAAATAAAAACGTTTCAGGTAACTTGCAAATGATACTTTCCAAGTAAAAAGAGACACAGTGCAAAGCCAGTACTAGTGGGGGTAATACTGCATTAAAAATGAATGTGATAGATCTGATGGAAAAGCATTGATACAGCTTGGCCTATCTCAGACTTTAAAAGTTAATGATCTAGGGCCGGTGAGATGGCTCAGCGGCATAAGCGCCTGCCTTGCAAGCGCGAGGGCCCGAGTTCGACTCCCGGATCCCACATACGAAAAAGGGGCCGGTGATATCGCTCAGCGGCACGGGCGCCTGTTGGCGCGCGAGGTCCTGAGGTCGACCCCCGGCACCCACAAAAAAAAAAAAGTTAATGATCTAAATGAAATGTAGTGAACTCTGAGCACACCCCACGGAACTAGACATTTTAGTTGCTTCATTTCCTGATTCTTCATTTGGTGCAAGAAGGAAAGCTGGGAAGAGGGGAAAGAAAAAAAAATTACTGAACATCCTCTACACAAAGGACACATTAGCAATACTATTATTAAGATTCATTGGACTATTTAACTTTTGCAAGGCTGTTTTCTCACATTCATGTAACTGTTGCAAAATTCCTTAATCTGCTGTAACACATTTGCAAAGTGAATCTTTTTCCAAGAATAATTAACAACAAAATTAGTTAATATTTTGAAAATTCTTATACGAAAAAAGACAAGTTCTTTTCTTATTGACTATGTGTGATTCATTTTCAAACCTTAACTATTTCTGCACAAAGAAAGCAAAACAAAATAGTCATTATATATACCTGGAATGTTTCTCACTTTGTAGCAACAGCCCAGTTTTATGACTTACGATGTTTAAAAATTACATTACAGTAACTTGAAAATTAGCAATGAACATCACTTAGCTCAAAACAAAGTAACCAGGCATTCTAAAACAGCTTGCAATTTTGAGCTTAATACTAAGAGACACCTTTCAACGTAATTTTAAATATTTCTTGGCTATTTATTTCTAGTCTTCTATATTGTGCATTCAATTTTAGCTAATGGTTAAAAATGTTAGTATTATCTACTTCTCTTACTACGTTATACAACAGCTGCTTTTCTACAGCTTTTAACTACTTGCTACTTTTTAATCATTTCTTAGGTATCATATAGTCCTTGAAAGTATTTCCAGAAAATTACTGACTTTATAGTCATTTTTTCCAGAACTCCAAATAATGACAATTTATAGGGCAAGTTTTCCCTCGCACTTGGGCTTATCCTCTGCCTGGAGGACCTCTGCTCCTCTTCTAAGCAGACTTTCTCCAAGCGAGCTGAGGGCAGGAGCAGCGCCCTGTCCACCTCTGTACGCCTCGTACACAGGTACCACATAAATATTTGCTAAGTGAATAAATTTATTCTAGCTAAATAAATTTTGTGCCTCACAAATTAAAATCACCATTTTGCTATGGACAGATGGACACCATTATGCTATGGCATTTCCATTTTACAGTTTTCTTTGTTCTCATAACGGTACGAAAAGCTTTTCAAGCTTATTGAGGGCACCAATGAGAAGCCCTCTCATCTTCTCAGAATAAATACTTGACAGACTGAGCCAGCTGCAGGTGTTTCTCCTTACACATAAGTTCCAATAAAACTTGGGAATAATGTGCTTCGCAAGTGCTTATGATAACAGGTTAAGATAATTTTACAGTAGAATGAAAATCAACTATTTCTAAATATAGTGTTTAAGTTAGCTTTCTTCTCTTTCTTTTTCCTCTTCATTGTCTTCTTCACTGTCATCTTCTTCAAATTTTGGTAGTTAGAATCTCTCAACAAATGAAGGGAAGTCCAGGTGAACCTTTTTACCTTGCTGAGGCTTGGTAACGAAGCGGACTACACTTCAGCAGCACTCCTGGCTACCCACACCATCCACAAGAACACAGAGCAATGTAAATATGGTACTGTGGTTTGGATATGACGTGGATGTGTCCCCTAAAGGTTCACGTGTTAGAAGCTTGTCCTCACTGCGGCAATTCTGGGAGGTCTTTGACCTTTAAGAGGGCGGGCCTTGGGGGAGGTGTTAGGTGGCCAGGGATGTGCCTTTGGAAGGGATTAATGTAGTTCTCCTGAGAGCAGACTGTACCAGGGCCCTCCCTTGGGCTCTGGCTTCCTGTTTGATGATGTGAGCTCTCCCTCCGCCATCCTGATGTCAGTCACCCTTGAGGCCCTCGCCACACCATACCAGGGTGTTCCGACTCTCCACCGGAAAACCGTGAGTTAAATAAACCTCTTTTCTTTACAAACGGCCCAACCTCAAGCACTACATTAGAAAACGGATTAATACGCATAGCAAAATCGAAATGATGAATTTAGGTATCTATTTAGACTCAAAATGTTTCTCTAGTGAACCTCGACTTACATTGAACAAAAAACTGGATACAGCTTCCAGGTCTCATAGAGGAAAATTAGGTAAATAAATCACAGAACCACCAATTACTAAAATACTATGCAGAAATCAAAATAGTCTGATGTTATCAAGTGTAAAGAGTAAAACTAAAGAGTAGGAATCATATAGTGCTATTTTTATTAATAACATATATATGATATTATATATAATATGAATAAATTAACAAATGATAAAAGTCTATTTCAAAATATAACAGTATTTATGCCTAAGTGTAATTTTTTTTCCCACTACTGTGGATTGAATCTAGGGCCTTTACACTGAGTTATATCCCCAGCTGTTTTTTCATTTTTCTTATTTTAAGACAGG
Organism: Erethizon dorsatum; assembly: GCA_028451465.1. Classification (NCBI taxonomy): domain Eukaryota; kingdom Metazoa; phylum Chordata; class Mammalia; order Rodentia; family Erethizontidae; genus Erethizon; species Erethizon dorsatum. The sequence goes on along the minus strand of CM051826.1, from coordinate 125,759,781 downwards.
GTCTCCCTCAGTCACTAAATTGCCCAGGCTGAGCCCAAACTTGCAATCTTCTTGCCTCAGCCTCCCAGAGTACTAAATTATAGGCACCCCTCCCCCCGTGGAATAAGGTAATCTTAATTTTTATTTGTATTTTCTATTTTTTCTATAATGAAGATGGATTATTTATACAATAATTTCAAATAACATTGCATAAAATAAAAAATACACAATGTTAAGTACATGTTTTAATCTTAATATGTAAAATCTTTTGCACATAAAAAGAGAGGCCAAATAGATTTAGTTCCTAAAAGTTCTCTATAAAGATTATAATCACTACTTCTCCCTCTTATATTTCTGTCCCTTAAGGCATACTCTACAAATTATGCATGATGTGGAGACAGTGAGAGGACACAGAGATGGAACAAGTGCAGGGGAAATAAGAAAACACAAGGGAAAATGGAAGACATTTCATTTGGCAACTGCATGTAAAAAGAAGAAAATAAGAAATTTGGGCCTAGAAAAGTGGTTTTGACATATGCAATTCACTAAGTAGATTTAATAATACAGGCAACTACAATAGACAAAGCTATGATGAGATTTCTTCTAGGAAAAAAATGAACTAAAATTCAAGAATTCTATTGCTAAAATTAAATATATATTAGTCTAAGGAATAAAAACTTTTCAGGCCAAGGAAATAATGGCTGAGGTTAGAATGCCAATATAAAACACAGAGCTGGAGAAATCAGAACATACTGTAGAATTCCAAAACATCTTGTATCCTACACAACTCTTCGGACGCGCTGGCACCATCATGTGACAAACACTTGGTTGGCTCCATCCTGTCTGCCGCCTCCAGGCCAGACTCCTTCCCTTCGGTCCATTCAGTGTGGCTGGTCTAAGGCCTGATTCTTACTCTGTGATGTCCACACAGCATAGAAAGGCGTAGCCTGATTTGTAGATTCTCTTGCTATTTCTGGGCTTGAATGAAAAGTCACACCAAAGAGCACTCCACACAGCTGTGAAGCTATTGCTAAAGGAGTGGAATGTTATAACCTGGAATTGAGGGGTGAGTTGCCTCCAAGTTGGCAAACTATGATCAGTGAGAAACTGTGGAGGAGCACCAGGACGGCTCTCCTTGAAAGAAGACAATTTGTCTCCATTTCGGCTAAACCTGGCCCTATTTCCAGGTATTGATATGTACAGAGCTGGCTAGGGGATATTTCTTTATTCCCTCAGTTGGCTTTAAGCAATGCAAATGGGTCTAGCAAGGTACTGATGTGTAGCCTTTAAAGCAATGACAAGTCAGTGATGCTCCACATATAGCTCCCAAGTAGCCTACATGAACTAGGCCAAGTGACAATACGCTGTGGGCTGAGACTGAGGCTCGAGAAAGAATCTATGACATCTCAGGGCATGACGGATTACACATCAAAACTGAAGCACCGACCCCAAAACGCTAGACACTGCCCCAACCTGTGATATGCAGATTATTCTTTCTGCATCTCTCTCTCTCTCTCTCTCCCTCCATATTGCAGAGTTAAGTTCAGGCCTCCTACCTAGCCCAGCTCACAGCACTCACATACTTCCCTCCTTTCTCTCAGTCACTCATCCCTGGACCACTCCCTTCTTCACAAATGAATAAAACCTGGTTTGGCCCTGGATTGAGGCCTTTGTTCCAGTTACTCATTACTCTACCTTAGGACCCCCCACCATTATAGGTATGTATTTGTCTTTATTCACACTGTGGGTTGCAGTGGAAGTGGTAGATTGGAATTAACTCGCTAGAGTTCCAGTAACTTTTCCTGGGACTACAAATGTGGACTCCTCCGGACCACGACAAGGTCCAGAACGGTTTCCTATAAGAAACGAGCTGAAAGAGCCAGACGGATAAGGTATATTTGCTCTGTGTTACCTGCCAAAGATATCTTTGCACCCAGTTATTTCCTTGTTAGTTTATTGTCAAATTGTAGTCGGCAAGGTAAATACATCATCTTGCATTGCTTTTCATCCTACCGTGAATCATTTTCCTTTCTTCTCACTCTCACTGCTTAGGGATTTTACCTCTCAAATTAAGCACCAGCTCATAATCCTTGCCTGAGGCTGTTTTTTTTTTTTGTTTTTTTTTTGTGGGTACCAGGAGGTCGACCTCAGGACCTTGCGCGCCAGCAGGCGCCCGTGCCGCTGAGCGATATCACCGGCCCCTTTTTCCTATGTGGGTTCCGGGAGTCGAACTCAGGCCCTCGCACTTGCCAGGCAGGCACTTAAGCCGCTGAGCCATCTCACCGGCCCCTGAGGCTGTTTTTTAAGAAATTTAAACTAAAGCCTTGAGGTATAGCTCAGTGTTGGAGCATTTGCCTAGGAAAGCAAGCAAACAAGCAAGCAAGCAAGAAAAAACCAAGCTAAGAATCATTCTAATTACTTACTCGTCCAAATAAAGGCACTTTTTATTTTTAAAAAAATTTTAATTCCAAAGCTTATTAGAATACTCAATTTCTTACTAATGGCAAATAAATATACAAAAAAATGTGCAACATCACTAGTCATTCGAGAGATGCAAATTAAAACAACACTGAGATACCATCTCACCCCAGAAAGAATGGCTACTATAAAGAAATCAACTAATAACAAATGCTGGAGGGGATGTGGGGAAAAAGGAACCCTTCTTCACTGTTGGTGGGAGTGTCGACTGGTACAGCCACTGTGGAAGTCAGTGTGGAGATTCCTCAAAAAACTAGGGTTGGAGGTCCCATTTGACCCAGCTATTCCCCTTCTGGGCATCTTCCCAGAAGAATTAAAAACATCGTACCACAGCGATATATGTGCACCCATGTTTACAGCAGCACAATTTGTAATAGCCAGATCTTGGAAACAACCCAAATGCCCATCAACTGAGGAATGGATAAGAAAGATGTGGTATTTTTATACAATGGAGTACTATTCAGCCATAAAGAAGGATAAACTGGAGACTTTTATAGGTAAATGGATGCAACTCGAGAAAATACTCATAAGTGAAATAAACCAGAAGCACATGTGTAAGCATCGTATTATCTCTCTAGTATGAGAAACTGAAAGAGTAAATAAGATCCAAAATGTACAATAGACATGGTGAATCAAAAAGAAACTGGTCAAAAGGAAAGAGAGACTGGAATAGGGAAAAGAAAGAAGGGAAAGGGAAAAAAAAAATTGTATATATATATATATATATATATATATATATATATATAAGATGGTTAAGATAGATACACTACCAATTTTACTTAGTTCATTGAAGAGTAAGGTTTGTGCCAATAATGTTTGGACAATTGAATGCTAATGTCTGGTATCCTGAATAACTAACTTAAAGATAGTAATACGTAATGTATTAACCATTGTTACCCTCCTATTATGTTGTTTTGAAAATTTGTTCTTCTTTTGATTTGTTTTGTTTTTTCTTCTCTTTAAAATAAAAAAAAAAAAAGAAAAAAAGAATACTCAATTTCTTGCTTTTCTTTTTAGATATTAGTACCCTGTCCAATTTTTACAACACATACATCTCTTCTAATTTTAATATGAATATGGATGATACATACACTTTACCATCTAAGGCATATTCTACACGTCCTTTGAGAAGCAGCTAACACAGGAACATGTCATTTTCATTTTTAACACTATTAGTTGGCACACTGGAATGTTACAATTTGTACCCTATAAAAATTTTTAGAAGAGAACAGAATGGCCACTATCTAGCTTTGAATTAGAAAACCTCTTCTTTTGCTTCCATCCAAATATCTGCTTTTAAATAAGGACGAAGAACAGTAGAATTGATTAGCTTTATATTTTCTGGGTAGTCTACCGAGAAGGGATCTACAGCTATGCTATGCACATAGAACACTCATTAGATATTATTAGATGAAAAGAAGTAAGAGAGAAAGGAAAAGGGGAAGAAAAAGAAGGAGAGAAAGATAGAAAGGAAACCATTGGACCATAATCCACTTAAATTTCTAATCTTATCATTGTTAGGTGTTCCAGAGGAGCTCTCTCTGTAAATGCTTCTCCTTTCCTATTCATTTACCTGATACAAAATCCATAATGATTATTTGCTGACCAAAAATGATGTAATTTCAAGGTATAATCTTTGATAATACCAAATCTAGAAGCCCTGCCTATCAGAATGTTGAGTTGGATCTAATACCAAGATTGAAATATTATCAGGAGGCTAAGGCAGGAGGATCACCATGCGTTCAAGGCCACCCTGCGCTACAGGGTGTAGTCCACCAGGTTACTGTGCATATTACTCAGACACCAGATTATTATAAAACCTTAAAGGAAATCTAACTACATTTTTACACAGGAAAATTCAATAAGTAGAGAATTTTATCTCCTAACATTTCTCAATAATCCATGATAAGAAACTGAATTAAGAAGGAAAGTAAATATCTCTTTGAAAAAAGAGGAATTTAAAACAGAAGAACTGCAAGAATTAATAGATATTGTTGGAAGGAAACTTTCTTTCATAATGTCTCTTCAAAGATTCATTGCAAAAAAGAATAAAGATTGAGGAGAGGACAAATACTTTCAAATTTGTGTTTCTGAAGAACTGTAGAACAAAATAAACTTACCTTCATTTTTGCTTGCTCAATAAATTCAAAACATTCTGGAAAATAAGACAGGATACTGGTTTCGGGCAGATCCAATATAGAAATACTCTTATATGTAAACTCATTGGGGAAAGCATTTTCAACTCCATATGCAACATTGAGAATGTGAGTCACCTTAAAGAGAAAGAAAAAAAAAAATGACTTTTTAAAAGTGTCATGAATTAGGTTACCTAAAAAGAGACTGCGATGTTACATCTGTGACACAGATAATGAAAAATTTCAATGTGATTTACTTGAATGATACTTCTTCCAGGGAGCTTTCTCTGCCTCATCCCTCAGAAGTGCTCCTTCTAGACACTCTGCTTGCTCCTCCCACTTGGAACTTGTACACTAGAAATCCATCAGGGTAGGGACCTTGCTGAACTTTTCGTTATAAGTAAACCCTGGAGTGAACAGTGAGTTTAGCAGTCAATATTTAAAGTATCTGTCACATAAATCACTGAATATCCATATAAAATCTTAAGCAAAGAAAGTATATCAGTGGTACACAATTCCTCTTTCAATAGTTACTTCCCTGTTTTCCTTTATATTTTTTACCAGTGGAATGGTTCTCAAACACAGCTGCACCTTCGAATTACCTGGTGAGCTTTAAAAAACTACCAATGCCACAGGGCCTCAGCCCCAGAGATCCTAATGAATTAGTCTGGCTGAAAAGCGGGAGGGGGGTCATGAAAGATTTTCTTCCCAATGCTACACTCCATGTGTTTGAGCGCCTTTCCTACTGGAAAGGTCATTAAGAGAATCCAAAGGATAAAGAGAGTTGAAAAGCAGATCATTCTTTCTTGTTGTGACAATACTTCTCGCTGTATTTATTCTCTTTTCTTTGCATGTGTCTTAGGTTTGCCTCACCTCAGTATTTCCATGCATTTTCTATGTATCTCAGTGTCTGTGTAGCCCTGCCACCCGCACAGGTATGGCTCTGGCTGTGTCCCACTCCTGCCTCCTGCAGAGCTGACTGGATTTGGGTAGACAGCTAAAGATACGCTGCTCAGATTATCCTTAGAAATTTTAAAGGCTGGGGGGGGCATCTTGGAGGGCCGCCCCTCCCAGGGCCTGGCTCCAGTCTCTAATGGGGCATGGCCACTCCTTGCCCTGGGGCCCAGAGAGCTCCTTGAATAGTTACACACATTCTCTCTCCTTGCTCACTTTGCTCAAATTGGTTACTGTGGCTCCTAACCAAAAGATCAGAGACTAAGGCACTCAGTGGGACAGGCTCAAGGACAGAGAGCCAACAGCCACTTATTAGCCTAACTGCTTTGTGAGAGAAAGACAATAACAATGAAAAACCACTTCAAATTCTACTTGAGAGAGACTCTTAACAAAGAAGGGTTTGGATAAACTAGGAAGGAAGAGTACTTTTAGAAGAAATATCTTTCTGCTTTCCCCAGTGAAGTTTTACCTACATTGTCGCTCTCTCATCTCCAGCGTATTCAGCTGGGATGATGTGATTCTGCCCTTACTTATAATACATCTTACTTATGTTATCTTCCTATCTTCTATAATACTCATGTGTTTGCTTTACCTTCACAACCGTATCTATATTCCAAAAAAAACCAGAAATGAGGCCATACTATTTAAAGAATTTATTATTGCCCTGTGTATCTTCCCTATAAATTACAGGCTTGTGGAGAAGAGAATCTTGGGGAAACACATTGAAAGGTAAGAGTATGTTACAAATACTATAGATTTTTTAAACTACCCAATGCCTGGGTGTTTTCACTGTTTGGAGGCAGTTTATATGTATATTGGCTGAATGGTCCTAACTGACAAGAACTGCACTGAGTCACAGGTGATAGTGGTAATGAGGGACACAAACTAAAACCTTTCTAGTAATAAAACACACTTCTAAAGCTTAACTGCAGACCTCCTAACAATACCTGTCCTTAGGCTGGGATGCACTTCATAGTAAGGATGGTAAGAATAAATAGTCCTTTTATGGGGTATTTATTTTATACAAGGCATATAGGTTACCTCACTTAATCTCCACATGTAGGCATCATTATATCCATTTTAATAAAATATTATTTCTAACTGGTTCAAAACTTGAACATTGCAAAAGAAGAAACATTAAGAAGTCTTGTTCTCACCTTGTCTCTACTTCTCCCACCCTCATGGTAACCGCCTTTGCTGGTTGCTTGCATATTCCTTTGGCGTTTATTTATGTAAATATTTTATTTATTAACTTTTCTGTGACAGGGGATTGAACCCAGCCAAGCTACAAGGAGTGATCAAAAAACTACAAATAATGTTTGAATTTTAAAAATGTATTACAGTAAAAGACACATCATTATTAATCCCTTCAAAATACACCCCCTTCCTTCAAACATACTTATTTCATTATTTTTGCCACTTTTGATGTAGTTCTGGAAGTCATCTTTTGTGAGTATCTTTATGATGTGTGATAAAAAAATACAGTTGATGCTGCTGCTGAGTACCGTCCAGTGGAAGGGCAAGCTTGTGTTCACCGGACCTGGCTCTTCCCCAGAGTCACAGTGACCATGAAAGGTAAGTGTTTTGAACGGATTCAGTATATCAAGGCAGCCATGACAGCGCAACTAAAGACACTCTCGAAAAAGGACTTTCAGAACTGCTTCAGAAAGTGTCAAGAACAATGGGATAAATATTTTCAAAGTGGGAAGGAATATTTTTGAGTGGGATTAGTGACAATGCCTTATTGCAAATTTTTTTTTAATTTAAACACAGATCATATTTTTCAATTACACTTGATACAGCCTCAGCCCTTTTGTTTTTTATTTTGAGACAGAGACAATCTTGCTACATTGCTGAATTTCCCAGGCTAGGCTCAAATTGCAAGGCTCCTGCTCGGCCTCCCACAATGCCGAGATTACAGGTGTGTGCCTGCCTTATTTATTGACTTTCTTACACAAAGAACACGGGATCCCCCCCATTTACATATATCCTGAAGATCTATTCACATTAGTTTACAGAGAATCTTTTATAGCTAGATAGTATGCTACAGTACGGGTCGACTGGTGTCTATTAAACCAGTTCCCCATTGATGGACAGGAGGGTGGTTTTCAATAATTTGCCATTATGAACAATGCTGCAATTTTACTTTGGAACATATTATGTTACCTTTAGTTTTCCATCTTCCAGGTTCTTTGCTAGGCACATACCAGGTATTCAAGGAGAACCTTATTAATAACCTTATTAATAATGCAACCTTTATTATCTAAGCACTAAAATTAAATTCCCATAGAAATTTCTGAGGGGATGTAGGGAGGGAAGGGAGAGGGAAGGAAAAAGAATTAAGATGTGTTATGCACATGTGCCAACTCCTCATGACGAATGTAATTATTATGTACTGCAAACATGTACAAATGAAAATTTTTTATAAAAAAAATTTCTGAAGTGGTACTCCACAAGAGCACTTCTACTATTTATAGCACTTTACTTAAATCCTGAAACAGCACTTTGAATTGTGCCATACATTTAAATCAATAATTTTGTCTGAGACATCCATAAATTGTTCTAGAAAGTCTCTATTGACTCCCTCCAGGCAGGATTAACAGTCACTGTATACAGAGGCAGCACGATCTTTCAAACCGCGTCTTATTCCGTATCACCAGGATGAAGCTGAATTTGAACTAGTATCGTAAGCAGCAGAGATGACAAAAACGCTTGACAATATAGAAGTTTGCCACATTCCATTTGTCATTTCACCCTCAGGAATACTAATTTGTTGGTGAAAGCAAGACATTGTTCTATTTTTTGAAATATTGATATATAAGTGTTCCTGTTAGTATATACAGAGATTCTTATAATCTTAGGTAATTTAAGCCATTATTTCTCACTGTCAGGTGTTAATAAATAAAACAAACCAAGGAGGATACAGTTTAAACACAAGTCAGTAAGGTGAAAAGTAAAAATTATCAGACTAGTTAATGAATTGATTAATAGTATTTTCCTTGTAGAAATAACTGCAAGTATTGATCACCTAAATTTTTTTATCCTCAATTCAAATCAAAATTTTTCCTCAGAGCTGTGGGTGACAAAGATGAATAGAAGAAAGACCTTATTCTCTGGACATCTGCTAAATAACAGAGAAGAAGAAAACATATTCATTGGTTGTAATAATATAAGGCAGAAATTATTAAGAGCAAGAACAAAGTATTATGGGACCAAAAGGGAGGAACAGATTACTGAACTTGCTGCCCTCAGAGCCTTGACATTGCTGTTCTCTCCACCTGAACTGCTCTTTCTCCAACTAAGCCCTCGCCCACTGTCACAGGTCCCAGGTGAAATGTCCCACCCTCTGAGAGGCCCAGATCAATTCACAGCATCCCCTGGAAACTCCTCTCCTTGCTTTGTTTTGATTCTTTTAGAGAAGAAATTCTTATCTGAAAGCACCATGTTTTAAGAACAGGGACTTTACTATTTGGTGACTTCCATATCCCCTTGCACTTAGAAAGGTGACTAGAGCAAAGTAGGTGCTCACTATTTTCAGAACAGATAAATGAGTGAGATATAACAAAATGTTATACTACCAAGTTACTTCCTGTGGAGACTCCTCATTTTCACAGATCCCATTTGCTCATGGGCAAGAGTCAGAGTTGCTGCTCCTTCCAAATCACTTCTTTTTCACACCGCCAGAAGATTCCTTGCTCACTGCGTTCATATAGACTGGTTGTTCCATCTTCTACCCACTTTGTCCTTTGTGCATCTCTTTTTGCTGAGTTGGACCTCAACTCCACCATAATCCTGGATGATATCAACTGTCAAACTCATGACAGTCCCCAGCCCAGCTTATCTCTAATGACCATCATCACTCTCCTTCAGTCACCTTCCTTCAAGGCCAATGCAGGCTGCTCTGATTCTAACAGCATTAATTTAGGCATTCTGCTTTTATCTTTCCAGGTCTCACTCAGTTACTCCCACTAGACCTCACAAAAACTATCAATGTCTCATCTTTCTACCGTCTTATCAGAAAGCCCTCTCTTGTCTTCGATCCCTTTTCTATTTAGCTTATAGTCCATGGTCCGCCATTTGCTTTTCTATTCTGTTTATAATGGATGGTCCACTTCCCCTACTTCTGTCTGACAAGAGATCATTCTGTACCCAGACTACTGAGCACTGCTGGAGAAAAGACACACAAAGTTGCATTTCACACTTCATGTAATGAATGACAGCAAACCTCTCTTGCCAGCAATGAGTAACTGTAGGGTTCTTGCCCTCATTCTCCATAATAAGCTCTTTCAAACATTCCCCAATGTCCTAAAAACTTTCAACTCTTCCTTCTTCCCAGAAAACTATGCCACTTACTAGTGCATACTAAAAAGAGAAGCCATCACACAGGAACCTGCAAAGCTTCCCGTCAAATCTAACCGCCTCACCTACACCTGCGCCCACCCTTTCCTTCTGCCTTCCTATTGCAATGAAGATGTGGTCACGCATCCTTTACGGGGCTCATGCCAGTACCTGTGCTTGGGATCATGGCCCCTAGCTTTCTTGGCACCTCCATCTCTCTATAACTCTTCTTTTTCTACATCAATTCCTTCCTCTACCGTTAACCTTAAAACACACTCAAAACTCCCCCTTTTCCCTCCCTTGACCTCAATGTCACCTATGGCTCCTTTCCATTTTTTTTTTTTCCTTTTGCCAACATCATTCCTCATTGCTCCTGCACTTCTCACTCTCCTGAGACCTGCGTTTGGCCTGCAACTTGAATGAAACTGGTCTCATCGAAAGCACTAAACCTCTCTGTCACAAAGTTCAATGGACATGACTTAGTCCTATTTGCACTTAAACTTTCTCAGCATCTGACACTGCTGACTCTTTCTTCCTTAAAATATTCCCTTTCTTTGGTGTGCATAGAACCCTATTTTTGACCTTCATATTATCTCTCTTAGCTTTTCCTTTGCTCCTCCAAACTCTTCCTTGGATCACTCATTACAGATTGGTATTACTCAACCTACCGGGTCTGACAGAGCTCCGTCATAGGCCCACTCCTTCACTCACCCTAAACCTTTCCCAAGGTGATTTAACCTACTCCAGTGATTTCAATCACTCTTTATAAGCCAAATATTTCTAAATATATGTGTTACCTCTCTCCTGAATTTCAGACCCCCTATATTCACGCTGTCTACTGAACAATTTCACCTCGATGATCCATGGCACCTGACATTTAAAATGGTCTGAAGGCTGAGGCAATAGGATCACAAGTTCAAGCCCTAGACAACTCAGTGACTTAGGAAAACTCTTTTCTCAAACTTTTTAAAAAATGAATAAAAATAAAAGGGCTAAGGATATAGCTTGGTGGCAAGGCCCTGTGTTCAATCCTTAGTATAAAATAAAACTGACCTCATTGTTTTTCCTCAAAATCCTCTTCCTCTTACTTTGTTCCCTATCTCATGGAATGGTACCAACCTCACTTAATTTCCAAAGAAAGCTAGTTATCAGTCCTACCTCCTCCTCTTCTCTCAGCCTCACCTTCTCCAACTCCTCTAAAAAGCCCCTCAAATCCATCCACCTTTCTCTACTCCCCCACCCCCTAATCTAAACCAACATCATCTTTTTTTAGATAACTACAATGGCTTTAAAACTGGTCTCCCCATCTCTAATTTGAGCAAACTTGTAATTTATTTTCCACTCTGCGTCTAATGAGCAATATTTTTAAGATGCAGATTTGATCCTGCTACTTCCCTGGGTAAAGCTTTTCATTGGCTTTCTATTTCTAATTCAATCTAGCTTACACGGCCTTTTGTGATCTGGCTCATGCTTACCTCTCAGGCTTGTCCCTTCGTACCCTTCTTTCTCACACTCTATTCCAGGGTTACTGATCTTTTTTTCTACCCCTGAAATCATTAGCCTTTTCCTTACTTCTGGACCTTCACATATGCCACTTGTCCTATCTAAACACTTTTCTGGCTGCTCCTTCCCCCTTTCTTCGGAATAAAATGTCACTATTACTTCCTCTGGGAGCCTTTCCCTGACTCTCCTATCCCAAAACAACAAAACAAAACAAAGCAAGCATGGGTTAAGGGCACTACCCCCTAGGCATTCCTATGGCACCCTGCACTTCCCCATCAAAGCACACAATACAATGTTGTGTATCTTACTTGTCTCTCTTCTCTGTCTCTCAGAGGAGAAGCGTCATGTAATAGCAATCTCTTACACTCCATAAACCACAGCAGTTCCAAGAGCTG